>OX371204.1:15244794-20044794 GCA_947310845.1 Yponomeuta plumbellus | reverse complement strand
TATTTATACATACATCATAATTGACCCCCTTGTCTCGCACCCGCCCCCTTTTTAGGTTTAGGTTTGTTATAGCTAGGTTTATAAGCAATTCAGCACTACCCCTTTTAAATATCCACATAAGCAAGGTTAACTGGTAGATAATGCCTTTTAGTTAAGTTCGCCTTTGTACTTTTATTTTCATAGAATTGAGCAATAAAGAATTTAATAGGGAAGTATTTATTGTAGGGAAAAATGTGAAACTATACATTTGTAATTAAATCATTATTAATCATTTTTACGACCACTGTAGCGCAGCGGTTATCGCATCTGCCTACCATGCGAGAGGTCCCAGGTTCGAACCCCGCTGGAGACAAAAAAGCCTCTGGTCTTGGATGTTTACATGTTTGTGATGTCGCTGTTTCTGGTTTCCACGACACAGGGTATCCTAGTGTTGGGCCAGAAGCAATGTATGTGCCTGTATGTAAATGTTTGTTTATTAAAAAAATAAGTTCGGAAAAAATTCGCTCAGACTCGCTCCTCTCTGCCTTTTTTGTGCCACAACTTTCTTTCTATATTTGAGAATCTGATACATCAATTAGAATATTTTGGCTGTGGTTGTTACTATCATTAGACTACTGTTACTAATTTTTACTCACAAATCATACATACAAATATGAGCTCACATGTGTATCCCAAAGGAGTAGACAGAGACCAGGGACTGCCACTTGCCACAATCCTGACAGATCACTTTCGGTTCATCAATATTCATTAGTCGTTGCATCCCCTACATATCTGCTCACAAATCATTCATCCAATAAAACAGGAACACATTTGTTCGACAAAGTTTTTTGCATGTTGATTTAGGTAATTTTAATATTTTGTTTGTGTGTTCTGCCTTGCACAAAAGAAATAATACAGAAAAAAAAAGCTTAAATAAAAAGTAAATGTCGATGTACAAAGGCCGTTGTGTGGTGTCAGCAAATAAATCAAACATTTCGGAAAACATTATAAAAGCAGTATTACAACAAAATAACTGACTCTCACCATTTCCTCCACATAAGGGATTTGTAACATTAAAGTAATCCTCTTCTCCGGTGCATCGTTCACCGTCCGACTCCTGCCAAGCCACTTTTCCTTTTCCAATGAATGTTACTGTTATTACTGTGAACATAACATAATCATAAATTCTACTTAGATATCATTAAACCATATTTAGCACACAAAGATGTAAAATAAGAATTTAAATTGAATTGTATTATTTTTTTAAGTAAACAACTGACAACCTCTGTGGCGCAGCGGTTAGCGCATCTGGATTCGAACCCGGAACATCTGGCTACCATGCCAGATGTTCCGGGTTCGAATCCCAGCTGGGTACAAAAAAAAAAGGAAACCCCAAGCCTTGGATGTTTACATGTTTGTGACATCGCTGTCTCTGGTTCCCACAACACAGGGTATCCTAATGTGGGGCCAGAAGCAATGTATGTGCCTGTTTGTAAATGTTATTGTTATTATTATTGACTTACTATACTAGTGATACTAATAACATGATAAAATAGGTACTGTATGATGTTCCTGTTGTCAACTCCAACAATATTATATTATTTTAAACTGTCCATAATTTTATCAACTAAGTTCGTTTTTGTCATGAGATCTGATGGCAAGCCTCGCCGCACAATCAATTCCAATTCCTCAATTCCAAGAAGACCATGGTTTTTCAAGTTTAGATCTGCTAGTAAACGCGTTACTTCTTCGATATGCAGATTAACAATTGGCCACGCTAGTACACCGGTACATCTCACAAAATTAAGGGTGCGGGACCACTCCCTCTGTGAGTGTGGACTTGAAGAGGGCACCGTTGATCATTTGTTTTTCAACTGCCCTAAATTACCATCACTATACGACCACCTTCCTCCAAATATCCCCAAACCCATAAATTTTAAGTCGCTATTAACCCTAGTCTGTTCACCGTTTATCACATTTATCACTAAGTTCTTTACCAATAACAATATAAAATTGTGAGGTGTTACTAACCAAATATTTGTATGTATATGTCTGTTCGTGTTTGTCCACAGGTCAATGGCTCAACAGAGTGAAACTTAAATTAAATAACTGACCATTCCCTGAGCTGTTACTTTATGCAACCCTGACATTGGCAGAGTTATATGTTGCCACAAAACCATTAAAAAAAAATTTTTATCAACTAGCAGAGCCGGAACACATTTATCAAAAACAATTATTTCGGAATAATTAAAAACCGAACAGCAGCCTTAGCCCGTAGAATCTTTGGTAGGCTCACCGTAACAATGGATTTTAATTGTTCTTCTCAAGGTCATACATAATGGCCCTTTTACACGAGGCCAATAGCTGAGACAATCCAGTAAGCCAGTCCAATATTGTCTTCGTGTGAATAGAGCCGGGACAATGCATTGGATTGGCCCAAGCCAATGGATGAAGACAATACAATGAAATAGAACGATTTCGAATTTACTGGCGCCAATGCTTCCCCCACTACTTTCCCATTGGATTGGCTTCATGTAAATGTGTTTTCCGGGCCAGTAAGCCAATCCAATACATTTCATTGCGTATTGTTTATTTATTTTATTTTAAATTGTTTTTGGTTATAGTGTGATAAACCATGGGTAACATTTTTAAAATTAATCAAAAATAATTGTTAAAATTTAAATTAAAAATATTTAAGTTTTAACAATTTTTTTAAAATTAGAAATTAGTTGGATGAAACTTACTGGCCTACTCGACTGGCTTGTGTGTAAACGACCGAAACGAATTTTGCGCTTTTCATTGGATTGGCCTATTGTCCTGGCTTACTGGATTGTCTCAGCTATTGGCCTCGTGTAAAAGGCCCATAACATAATGCAACTGATTAACAAGTTAACAATGTCAATAAATAAAACTACATATTGCACCCCCGGTACAACAACGTCACTTATGCAAAAAGCTAATTTTTCAGGAGAGGCATTTAAAAATTTGCCATCCTATAAAATGTGTACACTTCCTGATTCAAACAAAATAAGTATATAATATCTTTACTACTACCTATAATTGTATAAATAAATAAAATAAAATATCGCGAATTGTTGAAGTAAAAATATATATATTTTTTTAAATTTACAATATGGCAGTAGTGACGATATGGCACTAAACTAAATTAAAAGGTATAACTATATTCAATAGTAAAAGGCGCAACTGACCAATAAAACGTTGTTTCCCCAAGTGAGCCCTTGATTCGTGCCATAGCCGTATGGACACTACTACCCTAACGCGGAAATTATGCGTACCTACTACACAAGTGACATTCACGCACCAAGTACAGACATACCTTAGGAAATTTTCTGCTTTCTCAGCTCATTTTGGCCAAATTTGCATTAGTGACGTTATTGCACCGGGGGTGCGATATATGGTTTAATTCTTATTTACTAGTATTTCAGAAACAGGACGTATCTGAAGAAAACTACCTACTTCATTTTAAAAGAACATATTATTTTATTTTGTACTTTGCACACCAGAGCACACAACAGATTCAGAGTATGTGCAGTGCACTTAGCAACCTTATTGTTAACGCGATATCATATTATCGCACACTTCCTACAGTATCTAATATCAATGACGATGTGCAGATCCACCTACTTTTATGCTACACAGACCGTGATTAGTTGGAAACTCTATCCCGACAAAAACATTCAACTATTTCTAACTAATTCTACTCAAGTAACGACACACCATAATATTAGACAAAGAACTATTCTAGAGGTCACAGAATGAATACTAATCGGATTGACTAAAATAGGTGCTTACCAGCAAATGTGGTGGGCATTTCCAGAGTGAAGGTAATATTGCCGGCAATGATTTGCCCAGGGTAATAGGCATTGTTTGAGCTGTTCAAAGTTATTGTACCGTTATGGAAACCCATTTTTTTATTTGCAGCAAGGACCCGCTGAATATAAAAAAATAAAAAACCAGGCTAAATTAAATAAATCCACAAACATTCGGCCTTGAGATTGCTAAATATTGCTAAAAAAAAAACAGCTGTCAGTGATGCGGGTGATGCCAGCTCTGCTACGCCAAAATACCCAATATTTAGGCTATTTTTTAAAATATTTTTTTATTTAGGTAAGTAAGCCACCGGACATATTGTAATAGAAAACATATATTCAACATTACCCCTAAATCTGATGTTTTAAAATGCATTTCATCCTCTAATTGATAATTATACATTTGCTTCATTTTTGTGCTTTTTAAGCATGCTTTACTTATAGGTAGGATAGAATAGAGACACCAATTCGTTTTAAAAGTACATTATCAAGTGACTATTGAGTAACGGTTGGTTCTACACTATGTATTTAAGTTCTTTTTGGTACTTTTATAATATAGGTACGGTGCGCAATAAAAATTATCAATCGGCATACATTTTTTCCGTTCCTATTTTATTCTACGTTCTACCTCTATGAAAGAATGCTTATAATCATGCAAATTTAAAAGAGGCTTTAGTTAAAAACAAATAAAAAACCTTTTCAAAGTCCTTTAAGCGGTCTTTACTCTTATTATTAACCGTTACTTACAAAAAAAATCTTAGAACGTTGTTGCTCTTCATACAACTCGAAACTCATGACATAGGTAGACAGAAAATACGTCTTTTTTCGTGGTACTGTAGTTAGAATTACTCATCATAGATTAATTTATAAGAGATATCACGCCGATCACAAGATACCTTTAAATATATCTCGTTCTTTATTTTTAAATAAATACAAAGCAACAAAAAACTACAAAGCAAAAGTACCTAGCTGAAAACACACCAAGATATCCAAGAATGGCGACCATAATGTTTTAGTACTTACCTAATTATGAACAACAGTAAAAATGTTAAAAGTTTTGATTCCTTCACTGTTTGAAAACTTACCTTTATATAACATTTACATACAGGCAGGGACATACATTGCTTCTGGCCCCACACTAGGACACTCTGTGTCGTGGGAACCAGAAAAGGCGACGTCACAAACATGTAAACATCCAAGACATGGACTTTACTTAGATGCAGATTGCAATGCTTCGCTATTTGACCATTCGGCAGCACAAATAGTGACATATCGTCTAATCTGACAAGACAAATTTGCATTAAAGTACCATAATTCCTCATGCTAAAAAGTCTATTAATTTTTAAATAGAGTCCAGTGTCGATTTTAAATTCTTTGCGAATTGTTCGCAGCAGAAAATCAATGACGAAACGGTCGGAAATCCCAACTTAGGGGTTTTCCCTAAACTACTCCCACTTTTACCAAAGGGGGTATCTCCTTTGGGAGGGGTAAAAAAGTGGGAGTGGTTTTTATGGAATTATATTTTAAGGGATTTTGTGATTGCGAACATTTATTTATTTTTGTTTATTAACAAAATGAAGATGTAAAAATAATAACCTGGGATAACCCAATCTAAAAATTAAAAAAAATTGTACAAATTACTTTTTTTTTTATTTCTTTATATTTGAAGTATTGCGTAAGTTGTGAATATTGTAGAATTGTGTGCAAATAATTTGCGTTTTTCCTTTCTTTTTTTTTCTTAGTTCCTTGAGATACACTAGATGGCGTCATTCGTTTCTTCATACGAATTTGTAGCAATCAATGTCAAAGTCAGTCCACAGATCACTAAACAAGAGAAGGAACCAGGGTTGCTATTCGGGCGAGGTTTCTCGTAATAAAAATAAAAATTCAAACCCCCAATCCATAGCAAAGACTCCAAAGTATCCAAAAGCGCACTTATCACCAAACGAAAACAGCATTTTTTCTTCTAGGTAACCAACCATCACAAATTCCACAGAACCATAGTATTATTTTTAGCTTTGACGTTTATTATTACGGTACGGCAGCGCCACCTAGGGAAGCAATGTATGTGCCTGTGTGTAAATGTTTATTATGTTTATGTTTATCCTTTTAAAACTAAATTTGACATAAGGAAAAACGCTCATTACAGAGTGATGTTTATCAAGTACGACTTTGCAACTAAAATGTGAAGGTTGACGTGCTGTCAACTGTACTAGCTGAATCCCACGAATAAAAAAAATTAAATAAAAATTATTTATAAGTTTATTACTATAATATTTTTTAATTTATAATAAATGGTTTTTAAAATAATAATAAAATATTTGGTTTTTATTTTGGACTTAGGGGAGATAAGTTTTTGAGAGCTGGGAACACTGTTCACAGACTCCCCTCTTTTGTTATTGATCTGTGATCTGTCATTTTCGTTCGGCCAGCTAAGGTCCATCTGTCTATACTTGAGTATTGCGGTAAACAACAATGGCGTATCAATAAAATTTGACACAGGGTTGGGAAACAGTGAATGAACTATTTGAGATTAGCAATATTTATTGGTGAATGAATGAATTGGGTTTTAAAAATGTTCATGAATGTGGTGATTGTTACTTGGAGATATGTGATTGATTATTATGATAATAAAAAAACAATCTTTAGCTTGCTATTAGCAGAAATAACATAAAAAAACACCACCATATTTCATAGTAAAATAAAAAGATGTTAAAGTAACATATTAAATATTATTTCATCTTTTGTTTATAAATTAATAAAATTTGCGACTTCAGACCCGTTACTTTTCAGGATACAAAAATAAATCCCTATTATGAGGTGCACTTATGTGCCAGTTGAATGACGTCAGCTTAGGCAACTTGTACTATCAGATACATTCATTTTTTACTGTTCGGAGTCTTCTAAGTAGATAATTTGTCACAGTGGATATTTTCATAATCAATAGGACTATTTTCTAGTCTAGTCCTAATTAACAAAGTTACAAAGTAAAGGAGGTTCACAAGGTTCACTGGCGATGTAAGTGAAAATAAAATTATTCCTTCTTTTCTTATTTTTACACAAAGTGGTTATTAAATCTCTCAATCATCCCAAAAGCGATTTTTGGCGCTCGTAATCGAAAAATGGGGCCAAATCACTAGTCAAGTCTTAACTAGACAGCTATTCCGCAAAAACTGGCGTTTTTGGCTTATATGCTCGTCCCAAGTCCTTGGCCCTAGGTTTTCGGTCATAGGACCTAGAAGTCAGTGTCAGATGTGCGTGTGCGTGGGCAGGTTCGTATTGCCATATTATCAAATTACAAAATAGATGGCGCGAGAAAAAAGTTGTCTGTGAAAAAATATGGTAGACATTTACTTAAAGGATATCTTTGCTGCAGCATAATATATTATGATTGGTGAATTTTAAGTCATGATTTATGAGCGCAAACTAAGAGACGAAGAACATTAACGGTCTTATTAATAACTCTCTAAAAAATATTTTAAATACGGCCCTTCTAATGTTGAAAGGGCTTAAAAAGGGTTTAAAGAGTTGTAATAACTGAATCGGTAGTTTCAGAAAGAACATTAGTCATAATCTGCTTACTTTTCAGTAGACATAAAAAACTGATTTCATAGTGGGACTTATGTGTTTCTGCGTCTACTGAGATTTTCAGTGCCACGTAGTTCATTGATATTCATTGGACTAATGTTCTTTCTATAGAGATCTGTAGATTTACCCTCAAGGATACCATAGACAACAATAAGTCAATCACACAAAATTTCAACTTTTATGATGACTTATTAACCCATAGTCGTTCTGCTATCAACACTTATACATACGTTTTTTCATTCACTTCAAATTGTTCTTTCATTCACTTGCACCCATCCCTACAACAAAGTATCAAAACTAATCTGTGTGTTTTGCTAACCTGTGTCCTGATTTTATACCGAATTACGATTTTGGTTAAAAATCACATATTTGAAGATATTTTTGAGCAGTTTTCTGATTAATTAGACGCGTTAGTGTTCAAACTAGTGTTTAAAACTTATTGTGGTTATCTACGATGTGTTATGTCTTAGGAATGTTGTGATTTGTGCTAGAGTGAGGTTTGTTTACCGAAATACTCAAGTATAGACAGATGGACTTTAGCTACGTAGACAGACAGACGGCCCGGGCCAGCTACTCTTAAGTAATTGTGTTCTGTGGCCAGCTATCACGCGGATCATGTTGTATAACTTTATATTTTTCAAAACAAAGTCAATTATTCCACCACCAAATCACAATGGGAAAGCTGGATGTGGCTATTTTACGTTACTTGACGGGTGAAGACTTCAGAGTTCTCACTGCGGTAAGGCATAACTCTGCAGTTTGCATTCATAACCTCTTCTTGGCATTCAAGTTTGTTTTTGTTTTGTAGGTGGAAATGGGCATGAAAAACCACGAGCTGGTTCCAGGATCTCTTGTGGCGTCTATTGCCAATCTGAGACACGGTGGCGTTCACAAGTTAATGCGAGAATTATGTAAACATCGACTTTTAACTTACGAGCGTGGTAAACAATGTAAGTATGCCCTTCCTGTTTTGAAATTAAATCTCACGAACTGTATCGTAGGGCTTAAAAAGTTGTCTACCAGCAATGCAAAGATCGATTCCCCCAAGGATTTTATGGATATATCCGAATGGCTTCAGTTTTTGTTCATGTTGCCCTTGCTGGGTTACCATACTACAGTTTAACTTAGTCTGAGACCAGGACATGAGATTGTGTTTTGTGGTTGGCGCCCGTAGTTAGTTTTGGGACGGGAAAATAGTATAAAATCTCTGTGGGGATCTGCCACATTAGTTGAAACTGAAATTACTGCACTTTAACTCATAGTTGGGTTGCAATATGTAGATAGCACCAAGTAGCACGAAGTTCAGGTTACCTCACAATCCCTTTTTTTGTCACAGTTAGTGGTATTACTAGTTCAGATTAAGAAATGTTTGTAACTTTAAAAAACAGAGTTTCAATGATTTCGTTTTTCAATATGCTATGACTCAAAATAACAATCTTACACAAGGGAGGCAAGAGGTCCATCAATTTACTACCACTGTTTTTGTGAATATTTTCTAGTTGATATGCAGTGAGCAAGTGACTTATACTATGGAAGACTCCCATGATAAATATTATGGATTTGAGATAATTCATATAAATAGAAGATTTGATTTGGATTGAAAAAATTATTGTATGAGTACCGAATCCACTTAAACTTTGTTTTACACATGTTTCTATTTCCAGATGATGGATACCGTCTTACAAATTCTGGGTATGACTACCTAGCCCTGAAGGCTCTCACAAATAGGAAAGTTATTGCATCATTCGGCAACCAGATTGGTGTGGGCAAGGAATCTAACATTTACACTGTTGCTGATGAGGATCACAAACCTTTGTGTCTGAAGCTGCACAGGTGAGAACTTATAAAATAAAATAAAAAATACCTTAGTCAATTACTTTATGACCTTAAAAAGAACAAAAACCATTGTTATGGTGAGCTGATGGGTCTAACAAAAATTGTACATGTTAAATAAGTAAAAATTGATTTGTGAAATGTACACACATTGCTTATATTTGTTAATTTGACTGAAGCATGTTGTGAATCGCTCGTAGCCCCGGCTGCCTGAGTGATCTTAAATTATCACGAAGGTTAAGCAACATAGGGCGCGTTCAGTGCATGGATGGGTGACCGTCTATGACTAATCCTGGTCGCAATTTTCCCAAGCGGTTCCGAACTTCGCAAGGTACGTTAAGCAGTTGGTGCCGGCTGCCGTCGATAGATGGCAGTTGTTAAGCCAAGCCAGAGACCTTAGGGCGGCTTGAAAACTTCTCACAGGAAGACCAGCCACTAGTCTTACAAGCATCCACCAATCCGCACTTGGCCTCTGTGGTGGAGTGTGGCATATACCTTCCTCAGGGAAGAGACCCGTCCCCCACGGTGAGGACGTGATGGGTTGATGATGATGAAACCAGTGGGGGCAGTACGATGGTGCTTGTCGCGCGTTTTAAATGTCAACCATGCGAGAGGTCCCGGGTTCGAATCCCGGCTGGCGACAAAAAAAACCCAGGTCTTGGATGTTTACATGTTTATGACGTCGCTGTTTCTGGTTCCCACGACACAGGGTATCCTAGTGTGGGGTCAGAAACAATGTATGTGCCTGTATGTAAATGTTATGTTAAAAGTCGCGACTTTTCCATTACACTAGTTGTCAAATTCTGACATTTTAGCGCCAGAACACGCGTGACTCGTGTCATCGTACTATACTACCCATGCAGGCCTTACTTTGAATAAAAAATGTGGCTGGTCTTTTAATTTCCGTCTACACTTTTCAGACTGGGGCGCACCTGCTTCCGCAACATAAAGGACAAGCGCGACTACCACGCGCACCGCAACAAGGCGTCCTGGCTGTATCTCTCCCGCATATCGGCCACCAAGGAGTTTGCCTACATGAAGGCGCTATACGACAGAGGCTTCCCTGTTCCCCGGCCGGTCGACTTCAACCGACACTGCGTGGTCATGGACTTAGTCACCGGCGGGCCGCTGTGAGTGTTTAGTTGGCCATGCTATTTATTTCGACGACCTCTGTGGCGCAGCGGTTAGCGAATCTGCATACCATGCGAGAGGTCCCGTGTTCGAATCCCGGCTGGGGACAAAAAAAAGAAACCAAGGTATTGGATGTTTACATGTTTGTGACGTCGCTGTTTCTGGCTCCCACGATATAGAGTATCCTAGTGTGGGGCCAGAAGCAATGTACGTGCCTGTATGTAAATGTTCTACCAGGAGTCTCACGGCTATGCCACATGGAGGGAAAATACCTTGCATATTGTAGATGGAACATTTTACTCAAAGAATACATATTTTTAAATAATTATGTACATAATACGGTATTTGACACTATCAACAATAAATTATTTGAGATGCTCGATTAAAACAAAAATTACAAAATGATTCGGAAAATGTATTTCTTTTAATCATTTACTAGTTATTACAATTTTTGAAATAGATGAAACATAAAAAGAGTGCACTGAAATGTGACGTCACAAGCAAGTATTTTCATACAAAATTTCCTTTTAAAAATAACTCATTTGACATCCTGTCAAATACCCAATTGAACCGGAAATTGACTACAAAAAAAAAAATCACATTAAATGTTAAAACACTATGTTATTTGGCAGAAAATAATTCTTATGATCAAGCCTTTTGATCGGTAAGATAAAGCTACAGGGTATTTTTTTTCTCATGTAGTATGGAAGAACTATCAAATGAACTGACATTGACAGTTCAAATCAGGCCATACATACATTTGTGAAGTTGTAGTAGCATTACCACTCGCCAACTGTGAAGGAAAACATCATGAGGAAACCCTAGTGTCTAAGGTTTTTACAAATCTTAGCGTTTGCTATGTACAGTCACGAGCAATAATATGTATACTCTGTCATATTTTGTACGACGTACACATTTTGTTCTGTACTGCACATGTGTACGACAATTTGTCCTAAATTATAGAACCATTGGTTACATAATTTAGGACAAATTGTCGTATGCTTCTTTCTAGATTGGTTTAAGTTAAATTTTTTAGAAAATGTGGCTCTGTGTATATATTATTGCTCGTGACTGTACAATGGCCCAACTGGAACATACATTGCTTTGTCCATAGCACTCACGTGAGCCAAGTGGAGGACCCAGGCGCGCTATACGACGAGCTGATGAACCTGATCGTTCGTCTCGGGAACTGCGGGGTCATCCACGGGGACTTCAACGAGTTCAACATCATGATTGACGAGGAAGGCCGCCCCATAGTCATAGATTTCCCGCAGATGGTGTCCACCTCGCACACTAACGCTGAACAGTGAGTACTTTGTGATATCCTCTTTTTTTTATTAGGTATACTTAGAAATTCTTCTAAAAAAAAGCAAGCGAAAATTTACTTTTTAAATAAGCCGTCAAAACTCTATTTTGGGCAATTTTGGGAATTGGATATTTGACAGGATGTCAATTGAGTTACTTTTAAAACGGAATTTTGTATGAAAATACTTGCTTGTGACGTCACATTTCAGAGCACTCTTTTTATGTTTCGTATATTTAAAAATTGTAATAACTAGTAAATGATTAAAATAAATTAATACATTTTCCGAATCATTTTGTAATTTTTGTTTTAATCGAGCATCTCAAATAATTTATTGTTGATAGTGCCAAATACCCTATTATGACGTCACTTTCCAATAAATAAACCAATGAACGTAAGAAAGAATGAATGACAGACGCCATTTTTACTGACTTGTGACGTCATCATAGAATCGGCCAATCCAGGCCGTTTTCGATACAGTGGCTGCAGATGCATAATTATCAAATTTTATCTTCTTTTTAGTTTCTTTTAGTTAAAATGCCTTAAACCGGTTTTAAGACTCATAATTTATACGAATACGTATAAATAATACTGTTTTTTTCACACTGTCAAATGGCCTATCCTAAAACCACGCCCCAACCAAGCGACTCACCGCCCACCGCTCCCCAGCTACTTCGACCGCGACGTGAAGTGCATCCGCGAGTTCTTCAAGAAGCGTTTTGGCTACGAGAGCGAGGAGCACCCGCGCTTCCAGGACCTGGAGCGGGACGAGCGTCTGGACACCGAGATCGCCTGCTCGGGTTACAAGCGAACCAGGGACGTCGATGACGAGCTGCTCCAGGTTTGTAAAGGCGAACGAGTCACGTGAATGACGTTGACATATAAGTTACTTTTAAAACGGAATTTTAAATGAAAATACCGAATTATGACGTCATGTTTCAGAGCACTATTTTTATGTTTCATCTATTTCAAATTGTAATAACTAGTAATTGACTAAAAGAGATACATTTCCCGAATCATTTTGTAATTTTTATTTTAATCGAGCATATCAAATAATTATATATAAATAGTCGTGTCAACTACCGACTTATATCCACGTAGTCTATGTTTAACATACATGTATACATAAGCTCACGACTATATCCCAGAGGGGTAGACACAGACCAGCCCAGACCACACCAGACCCTTTGTTTAACCGAGTAAAATTGATTGACTGACTTACATTAAATTTTTCAATTTTATTATTACTGAGCACGGAACATTTAACAGGACATTACATGAGAAATAACTTAACCTCGTAAGGCCCGACCTTGAAAATAACAATTGATTTTGTGATCACTTGAAGACATTGGGCCTCACGAGGATATAACATAATATTTTCATACAGGCATATACATTGCTTCTGGCCCCACACTAGGATACCCTGTGTCCTGGGAAAAAAAAATAACGAACATAAAAATAAATAAGATATACCTACGAGCTTATCGCTTTAAGAGATTTCAAATTTAGTTTTTGAAGTGACAACCATACTATTATGAGCACAGTGGATGCTCATCCAACTGCCTGGCATAGAATGGTATTGGGTGGCTAAGGGCCAGTTTCTGAATTGTCAATTTCGCTAACTGTAGTGCTGTCTCATCAAATTTCTTTAGAAATGAGCGTGACAGCATGTTACTTAAGTATTTACTCAGTGTAAATTCTCAATTCAGAAATCGGCCATCAGACGTCAGAGTCATCAGAGTATAAATGTTGTTTGTTTAACGTTCGATTGATCGAGCAGAAATATCTGAGAACACATTAACCCTGAAAGTCCTGACCTTGAAAATAACAATGGTTTTCTATTGGTTCCCACCACACAGGGTATCCTAGTGTGGGGCCAGAAGCAATGTATGTGCCTGTATGTAAATATTATTTATTATTTTCAAGGTCAGGTCTGAAAGGGTTAAAATTATTTAAACAAGTGTAAAATATGCAAATGTAAACTCTATGTCAGTGTGTAAAGAAGCTGTTCTTTGCTGATCAAATCAAACAAGGGGACACTTCGCTACGAAAATGCTAAAGCATTCCTCTTTGAATTTTGACCTGAATAGCTCAGTCATCAGTTCATCATGCAGAGGTGGTTTGATGTGGATTATGAACACAATAATCTTGTTCTCCAGGAAATGGGCGTGGCGCTTGAAGTGAGCGACGACGGCGATAGTGACTCCGCGTACGACGACGCTGAGGAGGACACCTCGGCTCCTCAACCCTTAGCCAAGTACACTGAAGAGCAACTGGCAGTTTTGCGGAATGAGGTAATTTTATTCATCATTCATTATCAAACCATTATGTTTGATTATGTTCCCATCGAGGGGCACGGGTCTCTTCCCTGAGGAAGGTATACGGCATACTCCACCACGGGGGCCAAGTCCGGATTGATGGAGGCTTGTAAGACTAGTGGCTGGCCTTACTGTCTGAAGTTTTCAAGCCGCCCTAAGGCCTCTGACTTGGCTTAACGACTGCCATCTACCGACGGCAGCCGGCACAAACTGCTTAACGTGCCTTGCGAAGCACGGAACCGCTCGGAAAAATGCCACTAGCGTCAGTCATAGAACGGTCGCCCATCCAGGCACTGAACGCGCCCTATGTTGCTTAACCTTCGTGATCGTTTAAGATCACTCGGGCAGCCGGGGCTACGAGCGATTTAGTATCCGGAATAAAAGTTATATACTATTTCAGGTGGACACCTCAATCCAAAACGATGAAAAGCGAGCCAACCTCGACAGTCTAAACTCCAAAACAGTAAGACTCACAATCCAAGACACACCACCGGCGAAACCGACCGACCAATCAGAAGAGACCGACACAGTGCCCGAACTAGTGCCCATAGATAAAGAGACTCCAGACGCCGTAGACAAGACATCCCAGAAGTACAGGCTGGCTATGATAGAGAAGGCGCTGTCGGATGTCCGGTCTATGCGGTCCTATACCTCGGCCAGTACCATCGCTCCGGAGATCGTCAAAGATCAGGTGGGTAATGGGTTGGCTTGTTTGTTTCGTGTTATTCTTTGATGTCTTCCAAACAGATTTGCTTACGAGAATTCTAATTTGTGCAAGGTTAACAAAAGAGGTTGGTTAGTTGGTTTGTTTTTACGGATTATTGGATCGGTCCAAGACATTTTTTATTCTAAATATCTTTCAAACACTAAGGCTGGTTTTAGAGTCACGCTGACCACGCGCTGACCGTCAGCGCTGATAGACAAAATGTATGGCTGGTCAGCGCTGAACGGTCGGCGTTTTTTCTAAAACGCTCCTTAATGGGCCTTTTACACGAGGCGAATAGCTGAGACAATCCAGTAAGCCAGTCCAATATTGTCTTCGTGTGAATAGAGCCAGGACAATGCATTGGATTGGCCCAAGCCAATGGATGAAGCCAATCCAATGAAATATTGGATTGGCCTATTGTCCTGGCTTACTGGATTGTCTCAGCTATTGGCCTCGTGTAAAAGGCCCATAAGACGTAGTACATATTGGCCTGTCAGCGCCGACTGTCAGCGTGAATCTAAAACCAGCCTTAGCTACAAATATATAAAGAAAGACATTGAAAATTTGTATATTACTAGCTGACCGGGCAAACATTGTTTTGCGATAAATTCCTGTAAAACACTCTATAGAGGGGGTTTAAATAACTTATGGTATGGTCTTTTTATTTATCGCAAACTATTTAAATTGACTTAGAGAGGTGTTTTCAGGAATATTAAAAGTTTTTAGTTTTTCGGAAAGTAGTTATAAACTTCTACCCTGCCGGAAGCTATTGTGACTTGCGACATCGTTACATGACATGAACTCACTCAGGAGGGTTAGGCAGAAACCTACCCCTAATATAATAAGTATAATGTAGAAAAATCTAGTGTTGTAATCGAACCAAAACAGCACTGATTCTCATGATTTGTTAATGTATATTTGGTAGGTCTGAACGTAAGTCGTAAACTGATTAATATGGCAAAAACGACGTTTGCCGCGTCAGCAAGTTCATTGTAATAATTTTAATTAACATTAAACGAGCAATTCTTGTATAGATTAGGTATATATAAACGGAATCTAGGAAACTGCCCCAATGATTTTCACGATATTTAGTATGCAGGTAGTTTTGGAGGCGATAAATTGATCCAGCTAGGTTTCATTTTTATATAACATCGTTTTATCCGTGTTTTAGGCAATGAAACACTGCTCGTTAGATTATGCATGTAATTTTCGCGTTAATCCGCAAGGTCATAATATCTCAGGTGAGAAATCGGGCGGTCCGGACACGTAAAGACCCCGGTTCGAATCCTGGTGAATATTTTCCTTTGCTTTTTCGAGTTCCTTCTTTTGCGAGAGAAACTATTATTGGGAGCTCGAAAAACCAGATTACAAGAAAAAAACTAGCAAAGCTCGGTCATCCAGGTATTTTTAATTAACAACCCAGAAATGAGGGGTTTCCAGTTTCGCCTTAGTCCAACAACATCAACAACAACAACATATGATAAAGTTCCTGTCAGTTATTATAAAGTTATTATTTATAATAACTAACAGGCCAAAGGCCATGCGAATGGTGGCGCGGTGGTCGGGTCGCCTATCTCCCTCTAATATGGTTAAGACTGGCGATGGCTGACCTCTGCGTTACGCTCGTGAACGGGTGCCGTCCGTGTGTCTGGCCGCAGCATTGGTGTTTTATTACCTTTTAAGAATATTAAATAATGTTTGACTTGGCAAGTATTGATTGCACTCACGGGTCTTGAGGTTCTTGGTAGATGAACATTCATACCTAATTTGTATTAGCTTAAGACCCGATTTCATCAAACTCTGTTTGTTAGTGGTAAACGCGGCATTTATAAATCAGCCGTCAAAACTAACAAGGATGTTAAAGCAATGTTAAAATGTCCATGTCCTATGAGCTAAATTTAACAGACCATTAGTAAATCAAGCATTACGTGAATGAAACGCAAACCAGTCATTCAAATTCCTGTCAAACGTTAAACATTTGCGTCTGTGGTTCAACGCTTTTGAGGTTGTGAAAAGATTTTTCTGGTTTGTTTTGTTGTGATTTTGTTAAATTCGTGCGTTTTCTAAATTAAATTACAAGGGATGTCTAAGAAAACACGATAACCCAATTTTTCTGCTAACGAAAAGGATATCCTCACCCATTTAGTGTCAAAGAACAAAGATGTGGTGGAAAATAAAAAAAAACAGACACCGTTACGTACGACTTCTATGAAACACAAAGGATGGCTGCAGAAGTCCAGGGCCTAGATTCTGTTAATGCATTGTAGTACAATGACAACTGGATGAACGTGGCGATTTAGTTTCATTGCCGCTTCAAGTCTACGCGCAAACTCAAATCAAGCAATGTAGGCGTCAATCGTATGGAAAAAGACGTCGCGTGACCTAACCGTGGATCTGTCATCGAACTATAATGCACCAACAGAATTAAGGCCCAGGTCAGCGTATTCGTCAAAGTAGTCACGCTGTGTTTTGAAAATCTTATTAGGACGGCGTATAACGTCCTCCAAATTATCCAAATTTTCTAAAACATCTTCATTTTCAAAAATAATATTGTAGGCAGCGTCCATTTTGACAGTTTTGATGGAACTAAATCGACTGTTAATGTTTTAACGGACCTCCAATGCCAGGATTAGATTTGATGCTTTGTTAAAGAAGTTAACGGTCCATTAGAGCGTGGTGGGACACTCAACAGCATTTAACAGTCCGTCAGAAGAAGTAACAGACTGTTAGACCATTAACAGAGCTTGGAGAAACTGGGCCTTAAGGTGATTTGAGAAAAGATGGTCAGAGTGGAGTTTTTTTCGCTGACTTTTTCTCCACTACACACGGCAACCTAACATTATACAAATGTAATAGGGTAGTTTCCAGGGTCAAAATAATTAAATTCTATTTAGTCCGTATTTTAGATTATAAAAAAAATATTGGACACGTATTTTTTCCTTTTTTCGATCAAACAAAAAATAACAAAGGTATAGCCCATTAAAGTTACGTGTGACGTCACTCCGTGCTAAAAAATGCAGCACGGCGTGACGTCACACGACGTAACTTTAATGGGCTATATCTTTGTAATTTTTTGTCTAATTTACAAATAAAAAAATACGTGTCCCTTATTTTTGAATAAGAATCGAAAAGACGAACTATAGTACATTGTTCACCGAGAGGAGAAAGTGACCGATTACCGTCGAGGGTGTCGTTTGAAGCCCGAGCCGTAGGCGAGGGCTTTAAAACACCTGAGATCGGGAATCGCAGTTTCTCTCGAGTGATACATAGTGCTTATACTACACCTACAAGGAAAATAAAAAACGAAATCTTTACTAATTGAAATTTATATTGAAATTGTTGCTAGTGGCCAGTGTCATTTTGCGAACTTGGAGATAAAAACTCACCGTAAAAACTTTTTGGCTTTTGATATTTAGGTTACCGGCGCATAGTCTTACCCAAAATTAAAAAAGAAAAACCACGTAAGAAATGGATTTTCATACACTTTTCTCTCCCGCTCAGATGCGTTTTCTCCCCGCATAGTTGTTCGATATGCAACGACGTACTTTCTACCGTAAATTTGATAAAGTATGAAGGTACTTTCCAAGCAGGTGTAGTGTAAATTTCTGATTTCATCGCCATCTCCCTAACCCAACTGTCTCGCAGGTGAAGAAGAACCTGGAGAGCCGGCAGAAACGCATGGAGCGACGCAAGGCGGTGGCCAAGGGCGAGGCCAGCGCCACCACGCGCGCGCGCCGCGACAACCGCGAGACGGTGCGCGAGAGCCACGGCGTTTGGGGCTGGGACGAGTGATCGAGACCCACACACAAGATCAGAGTGCGTATACTGAGTTTTGTCATTCACTTTCGATAGTGAGAGCGTTTGCGATTTGCATAGGAGTGACAAAGAGACAACTAGATGGCGCGCTTTGTCACTCCTATGCAAATCGCAAACGCTCTCACTATCGAGAGTGAATGAAAAAACTCAGTATACGCACTCAGATAGTCTGTTAGCTTTTAGAATATACCTCAACTGAGCAATCAAAAACCGATTATTATTGCAATAAGGTAGGGTTTATTTTGTATTGTTAATAATTAAAAATAACTTTTCAAAATAGTGAAGAAGTTTTATAGAGAGCAGGAAGTAGTATTACACTCGTGTGCTTTCGGCGAAAACCGAAGCCTACTCTAGAGATAGACCGACCGAAAATGCTTATGGCATTAAGTCCGCCCCATTGAATAAAAGTATCAATAAATATATTATAAAAGCTAACAGACTGTAACATAAGCTTTTTTATGTACTCCAGAAAATTGTTACAATTATTTACTATTAATATAAGACCCAAATATATTTTTTTCTTTTTAAATCTTTATTCTTACTGGTACAAAACTAATCTATGGATGTCATTTGTTTTCTAAGAAAAAAAATACATGTCACAGTCACAGATGAAGAAATACCTAAGAGCCTGCGCTTTACGCGCTAGCGCACTCGCGCGTAGACACTTGTGCGTTCCAGCAAAGGTAGTATGAGGATGCGAGTCGCGCGCGACAACGTCAAAAGTCGCGAGAATTTGACAGATAATGTACTGGAAAGTCGCGACTTTTGACGTTGTCGCGCGCGACTCGCGTCCTCATACTACCTTTTCAGAGGTACTAGAGATACAGGTGCGCGTTTTACGTGCGATTAGGAATACGCGCGAGAGCATCAGAGTGCGTATACTGAGTTTTTTCATTCACTCTCGATAGTGAGAGCGTTTGCGATTTGCATAGGAGTGACAAAGAGACAACTATATGGCGCGCTTTGTCACTCCTATGCAAATCGCAAACGCTCTCGCTATCGAAAGTGAATGACAAAACTCTGGACGGGTTGTATATAACTCTAGTACCTCAGGAACGCGCAAGTATCTACGCGCGAGTGCCCCCGCGTGTAAATCGCTTCGTCTGGACTGGCTCTTAAAGTAAAAATAAAAAAAAAAATCAACAAGGGCTTCGTCAAGAAACTAAATAGGTCAATTTATAAAAGTCAAGCTTAATTAAGCAAAGCCACATTTTTAGTCGCCCCGGACCATAATCTGATGCAAAAGTTCCCATAACGCTGGCTGAATTACAACGTTGACCAGCCAGGGAGATATCCGTTGCATGAGATATGCCACAGAGCTGCAGTCCAAGCCGACGGACAACTAAAGCCTCGTATCCACTAGGCAACATTTGTCGCGCAACTATAGGACGTCATGTTGCGCGCCCGCTGGCAACGTCGCGCGCTGTTGTGCAACGTTGCCGAACATGTTGAGCGGCACGTGTTGCGCGCCAAATGTTGCCTAGTGGATACACGGCTTAACTTAACTGAAAATGCATTCAAATCTATTGAATACGCATTGTGGCGGTAACATTATGATTAAGGTATTCCAGGAAATTATTACAATTATACACTATAAAAATAAAACCCGAATACAAATTAATTCATTTATTTACCAAAATATATGTTATCAGAGAAAACATTAACATCAGGAGTTTTACAAAGGTTATACTAAGTACTAGATCCTGTTTTATTATCGCGCCAGTCGGTCCGCGATCCCACTCTAGGTGAACCCGTATCGTGGTTTTCGTGTAACAGTTGGTTTTTAATCATTAATATACTTATAATTTACAATAATATGAAAATAGCTTTTCTAATTATAAACATTTAAACAAACAAATATTTACATAAGGCACATACATTGTTTCTGGCCCCACTAGAATACCCTGTGGGAACTAGAAACAGCGACATCACAAACGTGTAAACATCCAAGACCTGTTGTTATTTTTTGTCCCCAGCCGGGATTAGATCCCGGGTCCTCTGGCATGGCAAGCAAGTGCACTAACCGCTGCGCCACAGAGGTCGTCAATTAACATTATATTTTATTTACTTTTATCACCAATTATACGTCTGTATTGGAGAGTTTTGTGCGTTCTTTTTTGCCAATGTCAGATTTGTGGAGATGGCAGGGTTTTTTCCTACAGTTAATTCGCACAGTGCAGGTAGTTGAGGAACTTCTAAACCAAATACATAGTAAATAAATTTAATAAAACCGTATAAATAGGTGCTGTCGCCTATGTAAATAGGCGGTCTTATTGCTAACGGCAATAAGACCTATTGTATTATACTTATTTCTTTAATTGTAACTTTTATTTGTCTCTTGTTTCTTATGTGCAATAAAGAATATTCTTATCTTATCTTTAATGTAAATTTGACAACTATAATTTTATATTGTTACGTTTAATAAAATCACATTAAACTTTAATTATAGGAGAAAATAATAATAATAATAATAAATCTTTATTGATAGTAAAAATGGTTAAATTTACATTCAGTTTAAACTATTTCTAATAAAAGAGAAGACATGAATGAAACAAGTAGGTGAATACAAGGGCAGGTTGCTAATTGCTGTAGAGCTACTGTTGGGAGCGCGTTGAACACTTATGAACACATGTTTATTGGATTTAGTTTTGAAACAACACCTATGTAAAATCGTACCGTATTGTGCGTGTGTGTAAATAACGCATAAGCTCTTATTATACCTAATGTTTGTGCTTGTTATGTAGAAATATTGTGTTGAATATGAAAGAATAATAAAAAAACATTTATTTAACACCACAAAGTCATACATAATGACGTGTGATTTAAAACGAACAAAACAATTCTAGAAAAATAATTTCAAAACAAAAAGGGGCGCAGGGTTTAAAATGGCCTCGAGCTCAGTGTACGCTGGCGTTTTACCCACAGCACTGATTTTCAGGACGGGCCTTTCCTTTAGTAACTCGTGAAGTTTTAACTGATACAGAAGAGAAGTGATAATAGAATACATTAACAAAGCGGTGGTGGCGTAGTGGGGTTGACCCTTGCTTCTCGATCATGAGGGTCTGGGTTCGAACCACGCATGTACCAATGACTTTTAGTTACGTACATTTGTTTGTACAGCAACACCATTCGCTGATAAATTGTGCCCGGATAACGGCGACAGGCTTGCCACTTGTCACGTTTGGGACCTAATAAACTCGGCAAAACGTGGGTCCAGTTCTAGGGACTGGTGCCTCTGCCTACCCCTTCGGGGATAACGGGCGTGAGTTTTTTTTTTAACAATATAAAATAAAACTATAATAGTATAAAAATAATAAACTATGTGGCTTTAAATGGGCCATTACGGACAATTTTACAATACCTACTGGGAATTATTAATTATAGGTATACACCAACGATTTAACCAATTTTTAACATGAATCACATGGTAACTTTGGTAAAAAACTTCACTTACGTAGAACGTACTAACTATTTAACCGTCTTCAAAAAAATAAGGTTCTTTTTTTATGTTATCGCATAACCTAACCTAACCTAACCTAATTCGACAATTATTTTTTTGTTTGATTCGATATAATCTGCCATTGGTCCCATTTTAAATTGGTGAAAATCTGATGTAGACTTTCAGAGATAGAGAACGGTACCCTTTAATAGACAGCTTAAAATAAGGTCTATTGGGGGCAACCCTTTAGTAATAAAACGTATATGTCACAAAATATAGCTATCGTAAGTAGTACTGCGGTAATTTGGTACCTAACTATGTATTCACAAAAATCGTGAAATCCTTTGCCCAGCAGTGGGGCACAAAAGAGGCTATGTAAAACTGTTCGATGGATTTTTTAAAATGTTTTCTTTTAACTATAGTGTTATTTTTTTAATCCGCAAGTTTTTTATGTTTTATTCAGTGAGAACAGGAATGGGCTGAAAGTCAGCTGTGATGATGCATGCAGTCACAGCACTAAGCTGAGCCCTATTCTTTTTATCACAAAACGAACAAAACAATTCAAGAAAAATAATTTCAAAACAAAAAGGGGCGCAGGGTTTAAAATGGCCTCGAGCTCAGTGTACGCTGGCGTTTTACCCACAGCACTGATTTTCAGGACGGGCCTTTCCTTTAGTAACTCGTGAAGTTTTAACTGATACAGAAGAGAAGTGATAATAGAATACATTAACAAAGCGGTGGTGGCGTAGTGGGGGCACATGTCTGTCTATACACTCGAATCTATAAGTGTGATAATGATAAATAAACACTTTTCAATTTCAATGTACCTAGGTATTGCAGAAGTATATTTTAAGGTAAGGTAACTAGGTATATGCGATTGATATATTTATTTTTTGTACTTTTTTATTTCTTTTCGAGTTATTAACTTAATAAAGTAGTTAACTTAATAAATATGTACTCCATTTTGTATTCATTGTACCTCTTACTTTCATAAAATCTTAAATCAAGTTCAGTTAATGTGTAAAATGACATTCATTGACTGTTAGACGAAGTTCGCCAGGTCAGCTAGTAATAATATAGGTAATATTTTATATATAACACATTACATACATTACAGTATTTCCGCGTGGTGTAGTGTTCTGAAGTAGGTTTTTATTTTTTTATTACATTTTTTTTCCTTGGCTCGTAACTTTTCTTTTCGTGAAGTTCGTTTAGTGGTAAGCCATTTAAACAATTTTCCTTAGTCACTGTCGTCACCTCCGAACGTAGCAGTATCCCCATCACCTGCTGTGTCATCAGCGTAAGAATCAGCATTATTATCATTATCATCTTCGTAATTATTATCGTCGACAACATAATCATAATAAGGAGCATCAGTTCCGTTATCATCACTGCCGTAATCGTCACTTGAGCGATTCTGAGTGTAGACCCTCGTCTGCAAAAAGTAAGTTATTAATTTGTTTCCTTCTCACAGAGGAAGAAAAGAAGAAAATCCATTGGCATGTAAAATTATGCACATTATGTGAAGAAACAATCTTACTTTTAGTGGCTTCATTTGTGCTTACATACAGTCGCGACCTGTATAGTATACACTCGTCACTTTTGAAATAATAACAAAACATAACTCCTAGTTTTACGCTTTAAAAAGACACGGTAGCGTTTCGCTTATAATAGGTCTTTACCTATGAAATTGCCGTTCTACTGGCCATTTCAAATCAAAATATTTTTTATTTGGCTAAGAATTCCAATTTCAAATTAATTTTATTTTAAGAACATGGAATTCTTTTTCCAAAAGTAGTCATTTGTTTATTGATTAGTGTTACATTTCCATCGCATTTCAATCTTTTTCGTCATCATGGATCGTAGAAAATTCGACTAATTATGGAATATGAGTACCGTTGTAGTAGCAACGCGGCACAAGCGGCACGCAACATCAACGACGTTTACGGAGCTAACACTACAAGCTAACACACCACCTGTTATTGGTGTGCTCGCTTCCGTTCTGGAAATTTCGACCTGAAAAATGAACCTCGACGTCGTCCGATGACTTTGGTCGACAATGACGAATTAAAGGCGATTGTGGAAGCTGATGATACACAATCTACGGCTGAATTAGCAGCAGCTTTCGACGTTAGCTACAAAACAATATTGGTCCATTTGTGTCAAATTGGCAAGGTGAAAAAGCTTTACAAATAGGTGCCCCACACACTCAATGATCGCCAGCGCGAAGTACGCGTCGAGACATGCCTTGCACTGCTCAACAGATACTCAAATGAAGGAATTTTGAACCGCATTGTTACCTGCGATGAAAAATTGATTCTGTTTGATAACCGCAAGTGCTCAGCAAGTTGGTTGGATCCTGGTTCAACACCTAAACAATGCCCTAAACGAAAACTCACTGTTTGGTGGTCTAGCGCCGGTGCGATTCATCACAGCTTCTTACCAAACTGGGTAAGCATTACTGCAGATGTGTACTGTGAAAAACTGAACACAATGATGGAGAAGCTGGCACATCTCCAACCAGCATTGGTCAATCGCTCGTCTCCGCTGCTCCTGCACGACAACGCGCGACCTCATACGCGACCTGCACAGCAGACGGTCTCCAAGTTGCAAGAACTGGGGTTGGAATTTCTCCGTCATCCGCCCTACTCACCAGACCTTGCGCAGACTACTACTTTTTTCAGAATTTGGATAACTTCTTGGCGGGAAAAAAATTCAATACCCGAGAGGCAGTACAAAATGCCTTTGAAGAATTTGTTGCCTCCCGTCCAGCTGATTTCTTTAAGAAGGGCATCAATGAACTGCCACTGCGTTGGCAAAGATGCATTGATTGCATGGGTGATTACTTCGATTAATACATTAAAAATACATGAAAAAAAATCGTTTAAATGTTTTCATACAAAACGGCAAATTCATAGGTAAAGACCTAATATAAACTTGGCGCGAAAAAAGTTATCATAGTACAGTTTGTCAAAAAACACTAGAAACCGGAAGTGAAAGTTTACTAATAAATTAGTGTTTTATTGATTAACTAGCTTTCGCCCGCGACTACGTCCGCATGGGCTTTAATACTAACTTTGAACCCCCATTTTACCCCCTTAGGGGATGAATTTTCAAAAATCCTTTCTTAGTGCTCCCCTATGTTACAAAAAGAACCCCTGTGCAAAATTTCAAGTTTCTAACCCTTATAGTTTGGGCCCTGCGTTGATTCTAAGTCAGTCAGTCAGCTTCTCCTTTTATATATATAGATTATTGTTTTATTGAGAAGTCAAAACATGTACTATATTTTTGAACTAAAACTTTCATAACACATTTTAAACATTTGATCCGGATTAAATGTTTAAAATTTACTATATTTATTGAAGCACAATACCTTATTCTATGTAATAGCTCAAGTTTTCAATTTATATAATGCTTGTAAGCGCAAGCAATATAAAAACTAAGTAGCATGTGTTATGTTCTATGTTAAAATTGGAATATGTAGTTTTAGTTAATTAACTTGTAAGTTATATTTCAAATACAATTTCAATTGTTTCTGAATAAATAAATGAAATGAAAATGAATGAGCAAAGCCAATTGAAGCCTTTTTGACTATTTTGTTATTACTCATAGTACCTATATCACTGTTTGTTATCCCAAATAAAATAAAAAATAAAATGAAACTGTAATGCACTAACAGAATCGAGACTCAGGACAAATAGCCCATGAATAGAGCAAAACCCTCCTCCATATTACCTTCTCGTTGTTGCCACCCATCCGAAATGTGTAATTGACGACGCTGGTGGATATCCTCGTCTCGGAGAACGGAGAGGTTTTAATCTCGAAAGTTTCGGATTTTAGCGGGGAGGAGAAGCTGAAATCAGAAGTGGGATACTCATGGTCTCCACCGATCCGGACTTGCCCCCCGTGGTGGAGTATGGCCTATACCTTCCCCAGGGAAGAGACCCGTGCCCCTCAGTAGGGACATAATGGGTCGATGATGATGATACTCATGGATTGGTGGAACCTTTCGGCCGCTTTAGCTACCAGTCTCGCGATTTCCTTTTTTTATAACTAGTTCCGACGAAAAAACGGTTTATGGAATAAAAGATCAGAAAAACCAGTCTACTATGGAAACCAATTGCCCAAAAAGAAGCGAAAATCCTGCAACTGGTTGAGAAGGTACCAAAGCAGCCGACAGGGTGTGGGAAGGAAATATGGCTATGTTACAGTTCATTTGATGTAAAAAAAAAAACATTTATAACGGAGCCTAAAAAACCGGCCAAGTACGAGCCGCACTCGCGCACGAAGGGTTTCGTACCATCTATACAAAACTTGAATATTTCAAGCGTCTAGTTAGACGCCGTTATCGAGCAAAAATACGGCAAAAAATCACGTTTGTTGCATGGGAGCCCCCCTTAAAGCTTTAATTTATTTTTAAAGTGAATATAAAAGTTATATTTTCTGTTATTTAATTAAAATATTTCAAGTCTACCTGAGGCGTCATTAATATTGTCGCGGTCCTATAACGAACCATCTAGAATAGAGCCTTCTAGAAGCCTATCGAATAGTCGCCGCATGCTGCGTTTTAGTAAACAATAAACGCTGCAAGCAATAATGACTCGTATGTCCACTAGCGTAAGGTTCAAAACTCTTTGAAAGGGTTACTGTTCGAGCGACGTTGCCTCGAGTAGGCACGTAGGTACGGGAATGTTCTAGAGCCCTTGCCGCCGGATATAAATAGCGGCCGCCGCGGCGCGCGGTCAGTTCCGTTTCGAATTGCGAAGAGTGAACTTCGAGCGAACATACCTGCGATACGAGCGATAACCTACGACCTCAGCGATACTATTGGACTTCGATTGGACCTGCGATTGGATTCTTCGTGTGGACTTCGTGTCGTGAAGACCTGCAGACCAGACCCTGCGTGAATAAATCCTAAGAAGTTGTCTTTGGCGTTTTACATCCAAATCCAGAACCCTAGCCCGTAACAATATCGAGCAAAAACGGCAAATAAATGGCGTTTGTTCTATGGGAGCCGCCCTTTAATATTAATTTTATTCTGTTTTTAGTATTTGGCAACACAGTAACACATCAGTTGTGAACATTTCAACTGTCTAGCTATCATGGTACATGAGATACAGCCTGGTTACAGTTTACAGACAGACGGTCAGTGGAGTTTAGGTGCGGAACCCAAGATTCTCAGTCATATTTGTCAACGAATCGAGACGGAACAACAGTCAGTCTGTCAACAATTTAGCATACTGCTGCTACGTGGTAGAATACATTTACATTGTTGCAGTTAAAATCTGTGCAACCACATATAATAAAAATAGAATAAAAGAAAATATTTATGGTGGCTCCCATATAAAAAACGTGATTTTTTTGCTCATTTCTAATCGATATCGATAACGGCAACAGATAGACGCTTGATATATTCACAGAATACTGAGTTATAATACATGAAATACAAATAAAAATATATTATTAAAATAAAATAAATATATAACAATTTTAAAAGAAATATTTGCCATAATATGACAAGCGTGATTTTTTCCATTTTATTTCTCGGTCTTAATAATGATAACAGGTAGAAACCCGAAATATTTTTATAGATAATAGTACGGAACCCTTCGTGCGCGAGACCGACTCGCACTTGGCCGGTTTTTTTTTACACGGCAAGTTCTAACGCCTTACCCTGGTTTGAAAATGTTGAACACGGAGTTGCAGAGTGCCTTGGCTTCGGCGAACACGTCCTCTACGTTCCCGTCGGCCGTGGTCGCCTGAAGATGGCGGATTGCATTACTTGTTTATGAATATCGAATAATGTTTGACATTGCAAGTATTGATTGCCCTCATGGGTCTTGAATTTTGACTTCCTTAGTTAGATGGACATTCGTACCAAACTATGTAACTATGTAGGTATTAGATTTAATTTGATTTGAGAAAAGATGGTCAGAGTGGAGTTTTTTTTGCTGCCTTTTTCTCCACTACATTTACATCATTTACACATCTCCATACAAGGCAGCGGCTAACATTATTATAAGTAGGTACATTGACATTGAAATTGACAAGCAGACTGTTAATTATTTACGTTAAAATAAATTTCGATTTCTGATTGAGGGGCTCAAATGACGAATAGGCTGTTTGACCGATTTCTGAAAACCATCTCAAATTTTTTGTTTGTGTTCATGGAGTCCTCAGAAAGTGGTCATTTTAAATTCTTTCGTGTCTTTCTTCTAAAAGAGGCAAACAAAAATTTACTTCTGAAATAAGCCGCCAAAACGCTATTTTTTATTATATATTTATTTTTACAGGGCCTGTACGAAACTTTAGCCCTAACGGATGTTCGGAAAACATTTGTTACAAAAAATTGAACTTTACGCCATGATGGCTGAAAACGGAATCCCCCAAAACGCTATCTTGGGCAAGATGGCGTCGCACCGGAACTATGACGTCACCTGTCAGTAAACCAATTAATGAACGGAAGAAAGAATGAATGACAGACGCCATTTTTACTGGCATGTGACGTCATCATAGAATCGGCCAATCCAGGCCGTTTTCGATACAATGGCTGCAAATACATAATTATCAAATTTTATATTGTGTTTCTTTACAAATCACAATTGTTTTCTTAGGTAAAATGCCTTAAATCGGTTTTAAAACACATACGACCTTACTAATAAATGATACACTCTGCATAACTATTTGACGTATATCAATATATCAACTAAACCAGTATCGCATTTAGCGTACAAATAACCAGTTTGTCAGACCTCGCATAACGGCTGTATACACAGCTCATAACCTTTATTAGTAAGGCTGTTACTTTATACGAATACGTATAAATAATGCTGTTTTTTTTTCACACAGTCAAATAGGCTATTGACATGTCCTAAAAAAATTTACAGCGCAAAAAAAGAACTATTCTACAAAACCGGAAGTACGTCATGCACGGAAAAACGTCATCATCGGCATCAGCAGTGGCACATACATAATGAACTTAAGGCCAGCCCTTATATTACGTAATTTTCCAGTCGGGTTAAGTATTTACACAACTCGAAAGAGTTAAAATAAGAATGTTCGGACATAACAGTTCGGAGTAGGAGTATGAGATACCTACCTACTGGGAAAAAAGTCTCAGACAACTCCATACAGTGGAGTCTTACGTAATTACACCCCTGGTTTACATTTGCTTTATTTTTATGCTTTTTTAAGGAAAACTAGCACGGATAGCTTTACGTTTGTTTGACCGTCCGGCCGCTGGGAGTTTACGATCCTGACAGGTCATGTTAGAACGGACGACATAACCTTGAAGTGGCGTTAAATTTTCGATTAAAATATTTTTATGTCCTATTTATCCTACTAGCAAATAATTGTCATTGAAACTATATCATTGTGTAAACTTGCAATCAATGTTATATTTTGCACAGTGATTTAAATGTGAAATAAAAAGAAATCAATGTTTAATGTTCGTGCGTATAATCCTTACTACGCTGTCACAAGGTTAGGTCAACCGTATTTTTTGGTAGTGACGTACCAAAAGTAACGAAAATAATAACGGTCCCTTTAACGATACGAAGTTGATGAACAGGCTTTAGAAAAATATCATCGCGTTCTCAGAATCTCTCCGTACCACTGCCGTACAAAGCGATTGAGCTGATTTGGGCCCAAATAAAAGGTCGCACAGCTCGCCACAACACTTCACCGCCATTCGGTACAAAAAAGATGATGACCCTTCTAAAATGTCTGCGAAAATGGCACAAGAGATGACTGAGTGAAGGTCGTCTAAAAAACAAAACTACTTAATCGTGAGTCAGTAGCAAAAGCTAGTTAAGAATAACGTAAGGAATGATAACGTTGCTTTTCTCCCATCACTAGTCATATGAAACAGACATGTGTCAGGATCGTAAACTCCCAGCGGCTGCACAATAAACATAAACATTTTTTTTTTATTTTATTTATTATTATTAACATTTACATACAGGTTGTATACATTGCTCCTAGCCCACACTAGGATACCCTGTGTTATTATGGGAACCAGAAACAGCGATATCAAGAACATGTTAACATCCAAGACCCACACTGGGATCAGATTGGAAAAAAGTGGACTTAGGGTTTTTTGACCCCATTTTTTTTCTAGTGACTCCTTACGTCAATTCCGTAGACATTTACTGATTGTTATTTTGTCATAAATAGACCCATTTACGAGAAAAAAAAATATTTTAGTTTTTTTTTGTATGGAGGAAAATCTTTTTTGTGAATAACTCCGTAGTTTTTAAAGATGTTAAAATATTATTTAGTGGGTGTGATGGAGAGTATTATTCTTGACATTTCATACCCAGACACCTAATTCATATCTGTGCGGCTTACGGAACGGTCGCTGTTTGAAATTTCGTTTATTTTACCAGTACATTAGGATTCGTTTAAACCAAAAATGTTACTACTTCTTGAACTTCAAGGGTTTCTCGGCAAAAAATATTGACTCCCAATCCAAAGATCCGTAAGAAGGCCAAATTACGTCACGTTCTAGCCACTCCATATTATTCTTGAAGAAGGTTTTTTAGTTTCTACTGGTTTTAAACATATTTTGTAGACATTGCTTACATAGTTTCGGGAAAACATCACGAGAACCTCGAGATATTTCAATGAATCATCCACTGTAACGCAATCCAATAGTGCACGACACAAAAACTCACTATAAAACAAAAAGATTTTCCTCCATACAAAAAAAAATAAAAAAAATTTTTCTCGTAAATGGGTAATTTTATGACAAAATAGCAATCAGTAAATGTCTATTGAATTGACGTAAGGAGTCACTGGAAAAAAAAATGGAGTCAAAACCCCTAAGTCCACTTTTTTCCAATCTGATCCCAGTGTGAGACCTGGGGATTTTTGTCCCAGGCCCAGGGCCAAGATTCTGTTAATGTATAGTAGTATTTCATTTCATTGCCGCTTCAAATCGACGCGCACACGCGTATTCGTAATTCAAGGCATCGAGGGAATTTAAAAACATGTCACGTGAACCGACCATGTAACTGTAATCGAACTATAATGCACTATGTTCAGTTTTCCTATCTAAATTAAATGTTAATTTTCGTTGGTTGAACTGGCAACCCAAAACTAGATTTTTTCGATTGCTTTTTCGAATCTGCCTGTCGTTTTCAAACCCTTCTCGAGGCAACAGCCTTTTCGTTGTGCTGGTGTTTTGCCCCCGTTTTCGACACCCTATCGTTCTCGTCACCTATCTATCGTCTTTCGAATTGTATCGCGTGTGTGTGCCAACACAAAGACTTGAAGTGCTGAAGGGAGCCGAAGGACGGACCCGGCTCAATCGTCGTCAGGTCAGGTTATGCAACTCACGGTGGGCGGTCGTGGAAAGTAAATCGAGGAGCTGGAAGAGGCTCCCGCCCGAGGTACGCTAACCTTTGACCCCCTTCGCTATCGGACCTGGTAAGTCTTTCAGCCTTCCTGAAATTCCGCCTTCAAAGGCGGATAAACAACCTACCGACATTGTCATACAGTCCACTTAATTATTGCGCACCACGAAATCCCCGAACTAAACACACTAAAAGAATCGAGGCCCAGGACCTGTTGATGCATCGTAATACAATGACAGCTGCATGGCGATTTACTTTCACTGCCGCTTCAAGTGTACGCGCGCACATAAATCAAACCTTCCGAAATCGTATGAAAAAATCCGTCACGTGGTCCAGCCGTTCATCAGTCATTGTACTATAATGCACTAACAGAATCGAGGCTAGGTCAAACACGACGTGTTGGTTACACAAAACACTCATCTAATAAAAATTGATTTTACGATTAGACTTACCGAATACTCAACTTGAGGACCAGAGTCAGGAGGAGACGTGTTTTGTTTTTGTTCATCTAGAGGCGGTGCGGAGGGCTTTACGGGTATGGGACCGGATGGTAGATGCTCCTTCCAAGGGTGCACGAAGTCTCCAGTCCCGTTTAACGGTACGTGGCCTAAATAGATGGTGGCTTCGTCAGACTCGTCATCGCTGCATCCAGTCATCTTCATCGTCACCTGAAAGTGAGTTACTTAGTCATCCGAGTCGATTTTCTAGTCATCATCATTATTCTGCCACAAGAAGTCCACTGCTGGACTTCTTGTGGCAGAATAATGATGCCTCCTCCATGGATTCGAAAAAAACCGGTAAGAGCGGCTCGCATCCAGCGTTTTCCTGCCACTGCAGCGAGGTAACGCCGCAATCGTAATAATAATAATAATATAGCATTTATTTCGAACAACTTAGGTCCATATAAAAACAAACAAACAAAAACAAAAGGGTGTTAGTAACAATTATAAACTTAACTTAAACTTAATTGGTACCTTGTAACGTTGTAGACGTACATGTCTTTAATAAAACATATTTTAAACTAAAACTAGCCTATTTTCTTAATTTTAACAATTAACTACATAATAAATAAAATAAAACATTAATTAAACCTAATAACTACAACTAAATAAATTTTAAAAACATAACTTCTTTTAAAGTACATTCGCACTGAAAATACTGAAATGTAATCTGTAGTCATTAACAGTTTTTTGGTAGAAATTTAGTATCATGAAACTGGTCACACTATTTATTTTTAGTAGAAATTTAGTATCATGAAACTGGTCACACTATTTATTTTTTGTAGAAATTTAGTATAATGAACTGGTAACATTTCGTGACGGAGGAGCTTTGCCATCACTGGACTGGAACGAACGCTTGCATCTGCTAAGATAAATTATTACTTTCGCATATACATAGTGCGACGTTAAAAATACTTAATTTAATAGTTAGTGCACCTAAAGTGTCCTTAACCGTTCCGGGTCCGCTAGACAAGTCGCTGTATACCTGTGTTTTGCATAGATCCTCAGACCCCATATTGGGGTTTCAGTACGGGACTTAGAAGACCTAGGCTTTGCTTGCTGCATCACCCACTGCTTTGCTTCCGCCTCCTCGGATATCCAGTGAAGCACGGCGACCTACAACCCTGCCAGTGGCTGACGACCTGTTCCACCGGCATCTGACCATCCAGGGGAGTGCTTAAGCTACGCAGTGAAATCAGATACTAGGCCGACACACCACGACCCGTTCTACCGACTTAGGTGGCCTGCGGCCATCAATAAATTATCTTTTCTTTTGTTGGACTAACCTACTTCTTTTGTTTATCTCCCAATAGGGACCTTAAGTAAACAGGTAGGGAACGTCACAACCTTTGTACCAAAACGTAATGGATACCTTTGCATCGGATGGGTCTCGGGATGGCTTATTTTCTTAGTGTTTTTTATTATATTGTAATGTGTGTGAGTGTGTGTGTAGTTTTAAGATAAATTAATTAATATAACAAAAAATATGTATGGTTTATAGCTAGTATGAGTAAATGAACTTGGTCACTTACCCTTAAACTGTACTCGATGCCAAAAAGCTCGCAAACGTCGAGGTCCGGTGCAATGAGAGCGGGCACCGCGAAGTTGACAATGAATTCTCCCTTCGTCTTACACAGGAGTGGGCCTCGCTTGACGGACTCTATCACTTCGGGCGGCGTTATAAGTTCCGAGCTGGGCGACTGGCTGCGGTAAGCCGTCACCTGGAAAGACAAAGGGCCACTAAAACAATCAATCAGCCCGCACTCATTTTTTTTCGAGGAGTTGAGGGTTCCGTACCTTAAAAGGAAAAAAGCGGAACCCTTTTTGGATCGCTTTCTTGTCCGTCCGTGCCTCTGTGTGTCAAGACCCACCTCGGGGACGCGTGCCTCGTGGGCGGCGAAATACAAATTCACAGAATTGAATTTTGACGACCGACGTCGCTAATGCTGGGGCCACACCTGCGTCTATCGTGACAAAGCTTCGCGCAATGACACGATCTACGCAAATGTAACCGCTATTATCGGCTATCGCCACGAGAGTTCAGGCTGCGTCCTAGTTATCGCTGCGGGATGAATCATAAATCAAAGGGAATTAGCGCGCCAAATAGGTAATCCTGTAGCGCGGTCTGATTAGCGTTTTTCATTTTGTTCTTGGTCGGGTAAGATGTAAGCAAACAATATCATAATGGAGTGGAGCGTTGAAATGGTGCTGGAATATCTAGTATACAATTCGAAGCTGAGCCTTCTTGAATGCATAAAAATGCGTGATGTAATAGTTAGCAAACATATAAAAGTACAATATTCTATTAAAGTAGTCGTCCGCCATTATGCCAGAATTACGGAAATTGTGTTGCGGCCATCTTGAATTACTGTGCACGATAATTCGTTTAAAATTACGAAGCCATTAATCTGACCACCGTATTAGCATAGCACGAAACTTTTAGCGAGGGAAACACACGAATCCTCGGCACGCAGTGCTGCGTGCCGTTATACACAGGTGCGGCCCTAGCATTACACATTCAGTGATAAACATTTTGGACTAGGTATTTGTTACTATCCAATTCCAAATCTCAGTACAGCTCAAATAAATTAGACTCGTGTTAAACACTTCGAGAGTATATGGGTAGGATCGTCATCATCAACCCATTATGTCCCCACCGAGGGGCACGGGTCTCTTCCCTGAGGAAGGTATAGGCCACACTCCCCCACAAGGCCAAGTCCGGATTGGTGGAGGCTATACCGGAGGGGTAGGTAGTATACTTCAACCAAATAGGGGTTATAGGGGGTTTCTGAATTGAGCATTTCACTAAGTAAGTACTTCGATAACGTTCTGTCATGCTCTTTGCTGAGAAAATTGACGAGATAGCACTATACTGCACTAACTTACTTGGCGAAATTCTCAATTCAGAAACGGCCCTAAACGTGTAAATCTAATGATCTTCTTTGAACACGATTGATCACATCACAGACTGTAGCGCCCGCGGGGTAGCTCCTGGCACTGACTGAAAATCAGCGCTGAAGACTCGACCGTCAGCATATGGCTGAGTCAGCTGCCGTTTATAATGCAATTACACGCCGTGACTTTCTGTTTTCCTTTCTTTTTGTATATTATGTAGTCATAATTCACATAAAATCGCAAATCGTTCACTAAATAAGTAAAAATACTGTGTTGACTTGCCATGCGGCATAAACAGCCGTCTCTTTTTTCAGGGTTCCGTACCCAAGGGTAAGAGACCCTTACGACAATTCGGACTGACGAACGGTCGGACGTGGGCGGCCTTAGGGTTCAGTACCCAAGGGTAAGAGACCCTTACCCTTTGGGTACTGAACCCTAGGGCCGCCCAAGTCCGACCGTTCGTCCGTCCGAACTGTCGTATTAAACAATGAGTACCTGGATGACCGAGCTTTGCTCGGTATGTAGGTTTTCACACAAAAGAAGGAACTTGAAAAAAAAAAAGAAAAATTATTATCGGGTCTCGAACCGGAGTCTTCTGTTTACGGAGTCGTCCTGTTTCCCACTTGAGCTATGACAACCTTACAGATGGTTGCGAAAATTTCCTTCTTGTAGTGTAGCAGTTATTTCTTTGCCTTAAAACACGGTTAAAACGACGTTTTATAAAAATGAAACCTAGTTGCATCAATTAATCGCCCCCAAAAACCCCTGTATACAAAATTTCATGAAAATCGTTGGAGCCGTTTCCGAGATTCTGATTATATGTATATAAATATATATACAAGAATTGCTCGTTTAAAGAGATTAGATATGTAGTTCTCTGAAAAAGCTCCTGTTTTGCGAAAGTCCAACTCACGCGAGTAAGTTCGAACAGCAGCCGCCTGATCTCTACATTGGAGCTGTCGTTGTCCACGGAGACGTGGATGGGGATGGTCTGTCCCGGACAGAACCCGGCCACGGGGACCCGGAATTGAACTGCCGCCGCGCCACCGCCGAAGCAACAAAACCCGCTTGACTTCTCGAACGCCATCTGGATCGGATGCTGTGCGGGGAAATAATTACTAATGAATACCATCAGCGAGAACTTTATAATTCAATCATAAAGAAAATATTCCTTAAAAACGTCTTCACGCTAGGTCTCAGTGCGGCTGCCGGATGCCGCGCAACTACAGCGGATGCCATCTCATTACAAACACAGCCGCGCGACTTAGGCTACAGATAAATAATAGGCTATTTGACTAATGGCTACAGATAGGAATTAGGCTATTTGACAGTGTGAAAAAACAGTTCACACTAATATTATAAACGTGAAAGTTTGTGTGTGTGTTTATATGTTTGTCAGTCTTTAGCGCTGAAACGGCTGGACGGATTTTAATAAAATTTGGTATGGAGTTAGCCGATACCCTGGATTAAAACATAGGCTACGTTTTACCGCGGGGAAATATCTTATTCCTACGGGAAAATCGATGAACCGCGGGTAACACCGCGGGGCACATAGGCTACGTTTTACCGCGGGGAAATATCTTATTCCTACGGGAAAATCGATGAACCGCGGGTAACACCGCGGGGCACAGCTAGTTATTTATATGTATTCGTATAAATTATAGAATAGACTAGAATTATGTGTCTTAAAACCGCTTTAACGCATTTTAACTAAAAAAACAATTATGATTTGTAAAAAAACACAATATAAAATTTGATAATTATGTATTTGCATCGAAATTGTATCGAAAGCGGCCTGGATTGGCCGATTCATCATAGAATCGTCACATGCCAGTAAAAATGGCGTCTGTCATTCATTCTTTCTTACGTTCATTGGTTGGTTTACTGGCAAGTGACGTCATAATTCCTCTGCGGCCATATTGCCTGATAGCGTTTTGGCGGCTTATTTCAAAAGTCAATTTGCGTTTGGCTTTTTTAGAAGAAATACATGAAAGAAGTTAAAATGACCACTTTCTGAGGACTCCATGAACACCAACAAACAATATGAGATGGCTTTCAGAAATGGGTGAAATAGCCTATTGGGGGATGCAAATGCTATCCTATCCGGGCCCAATATTTAATTTTGGTGTACTCATTACTAGATGGTGCACTAAAAAAGGATCACAAAAAGCAAACTACTAAAACCTCTTTGCCGTTTTTCCGGCCATTCGGCATTTTTGTTATTTTTATTTTTTCGGAGATTAACGTTTGCGCAACGTTTTTGAGGTTGTTATGTTAGTTCTAGTATCTCTATTTAGTCTATGGTTGTTTTCACGTTTCTGTTTTTTTTTTGTCCTAATGCGAGCACAGGTCTTAAGCTGACGGACCTTTCTACTAGATAGCGCTGAACTTTATGTTAGCATTTAATTAATCGGTCTCACCTTACATTCCTCAATGTTATTCAGATCCACCGGTACAACTACAGTGAACGGTTTCGTCACACTCTCTTTATGTTTGAAGGGGGATTCTGCAACAGCCTCTACATAGTACTCAATAGATCCCTTATTGCCTTTGAAGGTCCCGGGCACTTGGAATGGGATCTGGTACTGGAAAGGGTATTGGTGCTGCCCTGCAGGTAGGGTGAACACACCTGGGGAAAAAAGTGGACATACATACAGGGTGTCCCACACTCGACGTCAAGCCAGAATCGCTTTTCACCGATTCCGGCTTAACGTCGAGTTTGGGACACCCTTTTCACCCTTGGTGAAAAGGCAAGTCATATTGGTTAGCAGAAAAATACAAAAAAAGGAATAAAAATTGAATGTATACAAAATTATAGGCAGTTAAAAAAAAAAACCTGTTGCCACAAATCTTTATTTTTCCAATTTTTTTTTGTTTTGTTAATCTGAATAATGCTTCTTTAAACTGTTAACGAAATTTCAAAACCAGCTGCTCCAGCTTGGAAGAAAAGGAGACGTAAAAAAAAAATAACTTGAAAAATTACCCAGTTTTATTTTAATTTAAATTATGTTTGTGAAATTTCTTGAATAAATAATTAAAAAAGAAGTTATTATACTGAAAATAAAAAAATCGCCTTGCCTTTCACCCGGTTCCGGCTTGACGTCGAGATTTGGGACACTGTCTACGTAATTCTTGTTTCTTAACCCTACTATACTAATCCCCGGTTTCTCGAACGCTAAGTCTCTAAATCTATTGTTAACAGCTGTCAGTTGTCAAAAGTGCATACAAAAAAATGGTTGGTTTGCTCAACAAAATAAAAATTTGACTACAGATAGGATCGAAGTAACTTTTCTTTTTTTGTGTCATACTTACATATACGTCATACTTTTTTTATATTTGTGAATGAGATTTAATAAATTAAAATATTTCAGTTCTTTTTGCTGCCATATTTTAGCCAGCGTCACTCACTCTTTTCTAAGTCATTATTTAATAAATTATTTGACCGGTGGTAGTAATTCATTGAGCGATGGTAGTCTAGCGGGTTGGACAACGGTCTCGGAAGCGGTAGACTCAGCTTCGATTCCCAGTGCGGACGTGTACCAATGACTTTGTTTTCTAAGTATGTACCTACATTTTTGAAGTTATAGTAGCGATGCCACTAGCTAACCGTTAAGGAAAACATTGTGGGGAAACCAGAATGTCTGAGCTGTTCAATACCTCAGTGCTTGCCTATCCGCGGTGGGTTAAAGCCCATACTCGCTCTCTGAGAGAAGGCCTGTGCCCAAAAGTACGCTGCTTACAAATCATTAACTCCATAAACCGGGAACATATTTGTTTCAAAATCCATTATCTTAACTTTATATTGTGTGAGGTGTCAGCAAATAAAGAAAACATATAAAAACACATTATACAAACAGTCTTACAACAAAATAACAGTTCCCCACCTTTTCCTCCACATACGGGCAGCGTAACATTGAAGTACTGCTCTTGACCAGTGCACCGCCCTCTGTCCGACAGAAAGTTCACCTTTCCTTTTCCATTGTATGTTACTGTTATTACTGTGAACATATTAAGGCTACTATAAAATATACTTACATAAACATTGACAACAGCGGTGTGTAGTTCGCGAATGAATGCTTCGATTGAATGCAATCTTTTTGTGAAAGCATTAATTCATTCATTCACTACAAATCTTAACATAACATATTCACTCTAATAGTCCACGTAGTAGTTCATTCTGCAAGACACATTCTTAAATCTACCGCACTAAGAACCAAAATTCTGTAACTCATTTGTGTCGCCCCAGTTCGTTGTCGTTCTCGTCTCGCGCTAGCAGTCGTAAAAAAGGCATTTACGTACGACACATTCTATTATATTGGTTCAATTCAAAAGACCTTTGTCATTCGCGTACTACCGTGAGTCAAAAGATGCGTGAAAAACTACTAAGCTATGAACTATGGATGAGCTGTGAACTGTGAATGAACTATGAATGAGCTATGAACTATGAATGAGCTATGAACTATGAAGTGGACTATTAGTGAACTATGAACTAATAAAGTGAACTACTTAAGGAAAATAAGGAAATGGACTAAATTATCATTCTTTTTTTTTCACTTAAGCGTTTCACACACTTCTAATTGACAAATATTATTGATAAAGTTTTTAAATCTCTCATGGTTGCAGCGGCCACTTTTATAAGTTACACAGATGTCACTTACAAAAGTGGTCGTAGGTATATACTGTTTTTTTTTTGTATGGCGCGATCATCTTTGTCAATCACGCACGTCGCGCCCTATGAACCCACGAACGAATCCGTAAGGCGTAGTGCACGCGATTTACGCGCGTATTTTTGTAGACTTCCGTACTGGCAGTTGTTTCCGAACTTTTCCCTTCCTTAATTCCGAACTTCAGAGACTTAATTAAGATTTAATTAAAAATGTATAATTTCCAATTTTTCCCTGTAGCTATTTGTGGTATGGGTGAATATTTATAAGAATATTTTCGGGGGGCAAAGCTGTTCGCGTCCGCGGGCTTTAACTCTAGATACCCCGCACGTGCCCCCTGGGTAGTGCTAAATGAGCAACAATATCTGGTGGTAGGCTTCGGCCGCGGCTTGTCACCACTCTCCCAACTAAGCCATGTCGCAAAGTGGCGTCAGTCGTGTTCCGGCATGAAGTTGGGAGTGCCACAAGAGAGAACGGGTCTGAACAGAACTGCCGTGTGTGCAAACCGGTTTGCAGTATCGTGGGTCGTACTGCACTGGGTGCCTGGCCACGGAGGGCAGCGGGATCCGAAGCACGGTTGATCCGCTGGCCAACCGCAGTTAGTAGGGGGCCCAAGTAGTGGTTTAGCCAACCACGAAAGGCTGCCCCGCCAACTAGCGAAAAATCCTGCGATGCGCTATCGTGCCGGTTGGCGACCGGATGCGAGGACCCGATAGACATCTTTCAGGGGGGTTCGGGCGTCCCCGCGGCCTCCGGGTCAGGCTCCCATAAGTGCGGTATACTTCTACGAACTGCTGGGTGAGCTGCATGGCATCTGTTCAACTTCCGTTCACTCCGCCTATTCACTCAAAAAAAAAAAAAAGAACCAAAAACTGAAAAAGAGTAAGGTTCAACAGCGGATGCACTTCCTCGCACGCAAAGTGCACCTCGCAAACATCCGAGGTCTGCACTCAAATCTCGCTACAGTCCACCACCACCTCGAGACTGAAAAGCCTCACCTACTCTGCCTCACCGAGACACAGATCAGATGTCCGTCAGACACGGCATATTTGCATTACCCAGGGTATTCCCTGGAGCACACGTTTATACCACACGCTGGAGTCTGTGTATATGCTCGTGATGACATCTGTTATCGGCGTCTCCGTAACCTTGAGGCTCCCAGTTTTTCCACCCTTTGGCTTCTAGTGGACACGGGTATTGACCAAATTGTCTACGCCTTAGTCTACCGGTCGCATAGTGGTGATCAGGAGACGACCAGGCTATTTGAACATCTCAGTGATGCGGCGGATATGGCTCAGCAACGGTACCCGCGTGCTGAGTTGGTATTTCTGGGGGACTTTAACGCCCACCACGAAGAGTGGCTGTTCCCATACCGGATCACCGACCATGCGGGGAGAGAGGCGCGCAAGTTTGTGTTATCGCTAGATCTCACCCAACTGGTCGACCAACCAACTCGCATTCCGGATGTCGCTGGCCATACACCTAATTGCTTGGACCTTCTGCTGACAACTGATCCGGACAGGTACAATGTGTCGGTATCGTCCCCTTTGGAAACTTCTGACCATTGTCTGGTGAAGTTTGTGTCAACACATTCTCCGCCCGATCTTAGCCCGAGAGGCACCCGGCGAGTCTGGCGATACAAATCAGCAGATTGGGATGAAATGCGCCATTTCTTCGCTTCTTATCCTTGGCAGCAAGTCTGCTTCTCTAGTGATGATCCGTCGAGCGCCGCGATAGCCATTGCCGATGTGTTGCGTCAGGGCATGGAATACTTCATCCCATTCTCTGATGTCGCACTTAGTGGTAAAGCTCGCCCATGGTTTAATGCCGAGTGTGCCAGCGCTGAGGCGCTAAAGCATTCGGCTTACCAGTCTTGGGCTGATGCTCGGAATCGCAAAGCTCCGGATGTACACGTTAAGAAGCAGACGTTTAACAAGCTCGCCAAGTCCTGCAAGAAGGTTCTACAGAAAGCTCGCTTCCTCCACGTTGGTCGTATCGGGGCTAGACTTGCTTCGTACCCCTCGGGGAGTAAAGCATTCTGGTCCCTCGCCAAGTCGGTGGAGGCGAATTTCTGTCGCCCATCATTGCCGCCGTTGCTGAAACCTGACGGTTCGCTTGCCCACACTGCGGGAGAGAAGGCGAATTTGTTCGTTTCTCTCTTTGCGGAAAATTCACGTCTTGATGCTGGTAGTTCAGTACCTCCCTCGATAAGTGGATGCGAAACTCGGATGCCTGAAGTCCGTATCCACCAGAGTGAGGTCCTTAAAGCATTGCGCTGTCTTGACGTGAATAAGGCCAGTGGTCCCGACGGTATACCAGCAATAGTGCTAAAGGCCTGTGCACCTGAGTTGTCTCCTGTACTAACACGCCTGTACTTTCCCTGATGAAAAATCAAGTTCCGGAGTCATGGAAGCTTGCTAACGTGCAGCCTGTGCCCAAAAAAGGTAGTCGTGCCGACCCGTCGAACTATCGATCAATTGCAATCACCTCCATACTGTGTAAGATTATGGAGCGTGTATTGAATACCAAGCTCCTCGCGTACCTAGAAGGTAACGATCTCCTTAGTGACCGACAATATGGTTTTCGCCGAAATGGGTCTACTGGGGACCTTCTGGTGTACGCCACGCATATATGGGGCGAAGCCATGGACAAGCACAGAGAAGCTCTAGCTGTGTCGCTCGATATCTCCAAGGCTTTCGATAGGGTTTGGCATGACAGCCTCATTAGCAAGCTACCTGCGTTCTTGGATCGGTCAATTCGTGTCGTTGTGGACGGTTGTTCGTCGGACTCGATGACGATTGATTCGGGTGTTCCTCAGGATCAGTACTCTCCGCGACACTTTTTTTGCTGCATATCAACGATCTGCTTAAGCCCGGTACATTTGGGTACGCAGACGACAGCACAGTCACGGAGAGTTACGTATCCAACGCACGGACCAGTAACGCCGAGATTGAGTCTCTCAGGGAAGCCATGGTATAGCGCACGAACGAAACCTTGAGGGCCGTGTCCGTTTGGGGCGATGCCAACTTGGTTAAGTTCAACGCCACCAAAACACAGGCGTGTTTATTCACTGCAAAGAGGAGTCCATTCACATCGACTCCTACTTTCCAAGGTGTGTCCGTACCGCTAACCAATCACCTTGAGCTGCTGGGTTTGGACCTTTGCTCTAACCTAAACTTCGGCCGTTGTATTGAGTCCAAAGCGAAGACTGCTGCCAAGAAGCTGAGGATCTGTTTGGCGGGCCAAACAGATGGTGGGCCAAATAAAAGACCATATTCTTTAATCATAATGCTTAAGCATACAGACGCAATAATATAATAAGTTTAACATAATATTTGTCTATGGACCATAGAAATTCAAATAGCGTATATTCACCCGTATATCAACGTCAACGGCAAATAGGTACCTATTCTAAGGGGCGTTTTCTGAATTGAGAATTTATACTAAGTAAATACTTAAGTAACGTGCTATCACGCTGTTTTCTAAAGAAATTGGACGAGAAAGCACTACAGTTAAGTAATTACTTAGCGAAAATTTCAATTCAGAAATCGGCCCTAAGAAATTTGATTCTCTTTTTGAGTGTTGAAATCCCTCCGGGAACTTTTTCCTTTACCGTAACTGCTAGACATCCTGATGATTAAATTTCGCAACCAGTTGCAACAAAATATTTTTGTTCCTTATTCGCGTGGAGGGACTCAATTAGGGTTGTTAAGGAACTTGTTATGAGGAAGAGGAATTTTTTAAAGTCGATTTTGAGGAAGAGGATGAGGATGAGGAATCTGGCAGACTAAGAGGAAGAGGATGAGGATGAGGATGCTAAAGACGAAAAATGCTAGTATTGAACTTATTTACCTACATGTTTGCATCTCTGTCTTCCTTTAACTTTTTATTACGGCGAGACTTCGCTCTCTCTCTCTCTCGAACATTTCGTTTCAACAAAAGTTATAATTCTCCTTCCTCTTAAATTGCTCATGAGGAAGAGGAAGAGGATTTTTTTTAAATCAATTTTGAGGAAGAGGAAGAGGATGAGGAACCTCAAAAATATGAGGAAATTCGTCATTTTGAGGAAGAGGAAGAGGAATTCTCATCAACCCTAGACTCAATCAAGGCTTATTCGCAACCTTAAAAAACTAATGTCCACTGCATAGAAGTTATTTGGCCATATGCAATGTGAATGAAGGCAAAGAAGAGTGGAAAAGGCCGAACGAAAAATGACATATTTTAGTTTTTTAATTTTGTAGGTAAGGAAGAAAAATACTTTGTTTTTATTTTTTTCTTGTTGTTGACTTTTTATGTTTTTCTTATGCAAAATACGTGGATTGAAACATTTAAATTTTTTGATTTATTTGTAATTATTTTATTAATTATCTAGTTACGAATTAAGAAACGCTTTCCTCTCATCGCAACTCTATGTAAGTTTAGGAAGATCTTATTCTTTGTTCGCAACGAAGTCGCGGTAAAGGAAAAAAGTTCCCTTGATTCGCAACTGGTTGCGAACAAAGAATTTTTATTTTAATTTGCAACTGGTTGCGAACCACAGTTGCGAAACCTGCTGGAGGGGTCGAAATGTACCTACGTTTTTTGCGTCATCATAAACGGGTTATCTTATTTTTTGATTATTTCATCGCCAGATTATCGCCATTGACAGATGGACGGACGGACGCGGACCGATAACGAAGTTTAGGTACGGAACCTTAAAAAGATTAACCTTTGAAGGGTCAAAGTAGTGTATAATGTGCATATATAGCTCATGCAGAATTCGTGCAGAACTACTGAGTTCCTCGGTCCATACTTGTATAATTTGATAAATCTCTCAATATAATACGAACGATTGTCAAACATCAATGAACATTTTTTTGTCTAAATTAACATATTGTGAAAGTGAAAAGCTGTTGGAAATTAAAAAAAAAAAAGGTGAAATAGTGCCTTGTGATGATAAATTGATAATACATCCCTTAACATATTTACCTCTCCCTCGAATGACAAGGTAAGACGACGACGTGACTCCAGAGTGCTTATACAGTTTTTTCATTTCACTTTCGATAGTGAGAGCGTTTTGCAGTTTGTATAGGAGTGACAAAGAGACAACTAGGTGGCGCGCTTTGTCACTCCTATACAAATTGCAAACGCTGTCGCTATCGAAAGTGAATGAAAAAACTCAGTATAAGCACTCAGTGTCATTTGTAACTTCCTTTCGCTTTTAACATTTTACCCTTACCCGGGTGATGGTGTAGTAGATCTCACTTTAAATTGAACCTTGAATTAAAGTCCAAAATCAGTGAAAACTCATACTACCCATGCCTGATAAAGGGTTAAGATCGCAAGAATAAGTTTGCGTAGGGCAGGGACAGAGTGGTTAACTTGTTTTGCTTCTCATTTCCTTCAATTTCATTTCGGGGGACCTCGTTCGAACCCATTATATTGGCTGTCCAGTAAAAAAAAAATTCTTTATTAAAAACACGTCCTAGTTAATAAATATACAAAAAGTAACAGTTTTACGATAACTAGGTATTAAGAATGTCATTGAATTATAGACGACTTTTCGAGTTACATTTACAGTCTGTTAGCTTTTAGAATATACCTCGACTAGGTACTATCGGATACAATCGGATGTATTCGTGTAATAGAAATATTTATTTTGTATTGTTATTTATAACTTTACATAACTTTTCAAAATAGTGAAGAAAAGTTTTATACAGAGCAGGAAGTAGTATTACACTCGTGTGCTTTCGGTGAAAACCTAAGCCTACTCTAGAGCCCGAGGTATATTCTAAAAGCTGTGCTTTCGGTGAAAACCTAAGCCTACTCTAAAGCCCGAGGTATATTCTAAAAGCTAACAGACTGTACCATTTTTCTCTGTAATGGTAGGAGCGGACTGTTTGGTAAAACAGGGGATTATTCCGAAAACATCAAAAACCACATAACAAAGTTTAACAGTAATTACTTAATATTTTTTATAATTTATGTCACAAGGGTTCGCTACTCATAATAATATTGTTATACGAAGTAGGTAGGTACGTAGGTACCGTAAAAAATCAGGTTTATTCCCCCAACGTCGCTTCCCATAATGTCGCTTTGCGTTTTACTTTGATTCCCAGCACCTCGCTCGTCGCTTTACAGTGGTTCCCCCGGCACGCCGCGCCGCATTTTTGGCAAGAATTGGTACAATCAAGATCAGAACGTTCAGTTTATTTTCTGGTCTTAGAAAAAAATGCAATAACATACCTAAGTTATTGCATTTTTTAAGTTATTGCATATACATATACACCTATTACATATTCAATTCAATTGATTTCTTAATTTTTTTATTTTAATTATTTATATATACAATTTATCAAAATATCACAGTTAATCACTTATTTTTCCATATATTTTTTTTCATAATTTTGCCGTTAATTCTTAATAACGATATATTTTATATAATCAGAATATCACAGTACCTAAATCACTTATTAACAAGACAATATCACTTAGGAATATAAACAATTATAGCACATAAAACATAATCTTAAAAATCATAAAAAATATTCTATATAAATAAAAAATCAGTCATCATAATCGCAGTGAATTAATATAAATAATAAAATAAATAAATGAAATCAGCACGTACCAAAAAAGGTTTTCATTATTTCAAAAATAATTTGAAATTAAAAAACGGCCAATAACAACATTGCACTTAATTGTTAATTTCAAATGCACCTAATAAATAAAATAAAAAACTATTTTATGAGGCATCAGAAAACTCCTAAGTAATTTTTATTTTTAACTTGATCTGATTCAAACATAAGTACTAGGGTAACAGAAGTTAGTAGAGGGTTGTTTAATACTGCGCAGTATTAAAAGTAACTCCATGCAATAAGCCGCATGTTCTTTATGAGGTTTTATTTAAGCAGCAATCTCTTACATACTTTTGCTAACCTAGTACCTAGTTACTTTTTAAACGGAATCACTGATATTAATAGGCCAGTAAGTGGTCATCGTCGGTCCATAACCAAGAGTAATTCAAACTAATACCTTCCTATGCCCATTCCTACCTTTTTATTTTTCTTTTTGGAATAAAAATACATCTTGAAGTTTGAACCATTTTAAGCAGTCTTTAAATTAAGTTTCAAAGAGATTAACCACGACTGTACCAGGCGGCGTAGGCGCGACGTTATGGGACTTACAGTAAGGTGAAGAGCGACGTAGTGGGACTGCAGGTAAAACGGCTGTTGAGGAGCGACATTATGGGAAGCGACGTTGGGGGAATGATTAAAAAATCATCATCATCAACCCATCATGTCCCCACCGAGGGGCACGGGTCTCTTCCCTAAGGAAGGTATAGGCCATACTCCACCACGGGGGCCAAGTCCGGATTGGTGGAGGCTTGTAAGACTAGTGGCTGGTCTTACTGTCAGAAGTTTTCAAGCCGCCCTAAGGCCTCTAACTTGGCTTAACGACTGCCATCTATCGACGGCAGCCGGCACCAACTGCTTAACGTGCCTTGCGAAGCACGGAACCGCTCGGAAAAATGCCACTAGCGTTAGTCATAGACGGTGACCCATCCATGGACTGAGCGCGCCGTATGTTGCTTAACCTTAGTGATCGTTTAAGATCACTCAGGCAGCCCAGGCTACGAGCGATTCTGTAAAAAATACTTTACCGGAAATAAACTACAGTTTACTTCAATAAATGAGGCATCAGAATCTTTGACTTTTAAGCTACGTACTTTTTGGTATTAACTCAGGCTTAGTACTTTTTGGTATTAAGTAATTTATTTATTTGACGACCTTTGTGGTGTAGTGGTTAGCACATCTGCTTACCATGCGAGAGGTCCCGGGTTCGATCCCCGGCTGGATAGAAAAAAAAATACTCCAGGTCTTGGATGTTTACATGTTTGTGACGTCGCTGTTTCTGCTTCCCACGACACAGGGTATCCTAGTGTGGGGCCAGAAGCAATGTATGTGCCTGTGTGTAAATGTTTAATGTTTAATTTGCAGCAGGTTAATTAGGTAACTATTCAAATTTTTGGTAAGCTATTTTAACTAAAAACAATAAAGAATTGGTCATTCAAAAATATTTTTCTCAAAACCCAGCACAAGATTTGATAAAATGATTTGAAAAAAATGTTTCAAAAAGACATTTTTGACAGTATCTCTGTGACAGTTCAAGATAGAGTGCTGAAAGTTGATGTGATTACTAGTTATGAGGGGACAAACAAATGGCATTCACCAATTCAACTATTCCTCACAGGAGCCACACGTCCTTCCTTAGCCTGCTTATTTTATTTTTAACCGACTTCAAAAAAGGAAGAGGTTCTCAATTCGACTGTTTTTTTAATGTTTGTTACCTCAGAACTTTTGACTGGATGAACCGATTTTGATTATTCTTTTTTTATTTAAAAGCTGGTGCTTGCAGTGTAATCCCATATCAATTTGGTCCACCTCTGCTATTTATAGCATCCATGAGAAAACAATACAATATGCCTTAAATTTGCCTGTTCAGGCGCCTTCCCTTTTCTTTAAAGCAACCAGTCACATGATTTTGACATTGCTTTAAGTAGGTATGTGCGCGAATCGTCGTATAGTCTATTGAATAATTTATCGCCGAAAAATAAAAAGCCAAATAAAAAGCCGACATCAAAATAATTGAAAATAATTGCGTATTCTTACTTACTTGCGACAAGTGTCATTATGGTTAGGTATATTGTAGCGTTTCCTTGGCTGACATGTACTCCAAAACTAGTAATACATGTAACGCAAGTAATTAATACGCCATTTTCAAATTTTTACTTTTTTGTTTTCAGTCGGTTTTTTTGTTAAAATTTAGTTTACATTGTTTTGTTCCGGATAACTCACATGATTTAAAAAATCTTAAAAATCTCAAAGTGCTGATTCTGGAAACTGGACACCCAGGGGACTGTTAATTTGCTGGTTTGGGGTTGTTTATAATAAAACTAAATTATAATTATACCATTGATACTACAATGGCACCGAAAAGGAATACTGTAATGCTAGATTATGTGATATATTCATGTGTCGGTTTACAAGCTTACAGATAATCACCCTTACTGAAATGAGATGAAATAATGTTAATTAAAAAATCCAAATGTACATTGTATAGTTGTTATATTATTTTAATTATAGTTTTATGGTAATCACAAGAAACTTTTTGTAACATTGTACCTTACAAAAACAAAAACAAATTCTCTTACAAAGCTACCACCTTAGTTACCTACCTATAGTACAGGATACTCAAAATCTACCATTGAATTCAGTATTAGTCTATCTTGCTGTTCAAACAGAGATTACTGGATACAGGCTTTAGCTGAAGTATAATGGCCAGCAAATACTATTCGTACATTCATTAGAATAAATTACTGATCAAGGTTAATTTGTTTGCTTTATCAGTATTATTACCAACTTAGAAAAGTATCTGCTTGCATATAAGAGGTAAAGTATACAAGTACCTAATGTACAAAAGGTGGTTTGTTTTGAAGAATTAACTAACTTTTAGTTTAATTTATTTATTTATCATACCAGAAACAGGAATTATCACTCTTACGAAACCTAAATACCTACTTCACTTCGAAGTAAGTTAATCACTTATTTTATTTTAAATACACTTATCTGTGTACTTTGTATACATAATTTAAAATAATATATACAATTGAGTACATACGCGCAATTAGCGATCTTAGGCGAAGTTTTCGAATCTCTGCCGTCGAGTTGAAGCTTCAAATTAATACTGCATAAAGATGTTTATATAACAAATATAATCCCTGAGTCTTTTCCGTCGATACCCAGTAGTTTCGGGGTTATGATTTTTTGAAAAGTAACAAAACTTACGAAATTTACGCCATTTTTGTTTCAGAATGCACCTCACGTTGCATTGCGTTTCTGTAGAAGTACTAACTAACATAGATTTACCTAAATTACGCTAGAATACACGATAGTTTAATACTAAAAATTATTTTGAGGGTGAACATAATAATTTAGGTACAATATTGTAAAGTTGAATTTCGATGAAATATCAATGATTGCAAATTGAAAACAAAATTGAAGAAATATTGGTGTTTTATGGAACGGGGAGTCGGCGATGTAAAGAATACGTGACAACAGAAATATAGATGCGACGATGCGCGTAGCGAAGCAGAGCGCGTCGGAGCGTTAGGTTCTCTATGTAAGATCGAAAACAGACTCGACTTTGCTGCGTACATATTATTATTAATTCCATTTTTAGATCTTTTGACATTCGGCGTTTTAAACGCGTCGGTACTATGATACGTAGTAGATTAACAAAGGTTTGATTTTTGCCAACATAACCCCATTTTTTTTTTTTCTCAAAAACTACTGGTTATCGACGCCCCCCCTCAGAAGAAGGAGTACCTCAGAAGAAGGAGTACCATAGAAGGAGCGTTAAAAAATGAAAACGTGCCACATAGTCTGTTTCGTCAATCTAAATAGCCGCAAGCTACGTGTTAGAAAGAGAAAAATATAGTCGTGTCTTTGTTGCTTTTTTCGAGCGTACAACCCTTAAACGTCAGTTGGTTACCTTTGGTTACCATTACGCGACCAAATTAGAACGGCTCAGAAAATGACGGCATGCAATGTGCCGCCCAATGACATTGATTTGGCAGAGGGTGTTCTGTATTTGGCAGTGTGTTTGACAAGAGGTTTGGGAGTGCGCCGTTTTCAAGAAGCTTGTGTATTTTATATTTACTAAAGCACCATTTGAAGTGAATTATAGTGGATTCTCATGGTATATAGTATAAGTAACCATCGGCATGGCGTGTGTTGTGTTAGAATGTATATCTCATTCTTCCCGAGAAGATAATGAAACAACATTCATCAGCTTCCACCGGTAAGTCTCAATTTTGTGTACCTAAAAGGGTATTTTCTCTAAGATTTCAACTATGGGCTACTAGAATTGCAAATGAGCTATTAGAGAATGGTGTTTTCATCATGATTATTGTGATATTTTCGATATAAATCATAATACAAGTTTGTTGTTTGTTGTAGGGGAATAGGGATGGGACTTTCCCACTTTCTCAGTGAAAAAAAGTATCGATAGTTCGTAGAGCATATTTAGTTATTTCTTGCGTTCGTATAGTTGTTTTAATTGTTAATTATCTATTGCAGGTTACCGGAAGACAGCACAAAATAACAAATGTCGATGACGCAGTATCACGTACAAAGTAGTCTTGGAATTTACACCGCATTTGCAGCAAGCGACTGTTTCATAAACAATAGCAAGTGGCGTAGGTTGGAAACAAGTGCCGTACCTACGTTACGCTTTTCCTTAGCCCGCAGATCATTGGTAAGGTTATAATTATACATTATAATGATACTTAAAACAAAATAAAGTCTACATACTGCACAATTATGTCGACTGAGGTGCACGTTTTGTTGTATGTATGTACATCAGGAATTTCACATGAGACCCGACTGTCTCGTTGGTCTAGTGGTTACTCCACTTGGATAATAAAACAGGTTGTCAGTTCCAACCTGCAAGGCGCCGTATATCACTTGTAGAATTTTTCCCTGATTATTGCCTGACTGGGTGTTTTTTTCTATCCTGGACAACGTTTAGCAGTTAAAGGTCATAACTAGTTTAATACTATCATAGTCTGATTCTGGTGCAAGTGATTTTTATTATTTTTTATGTGGAAGTTATCAACGTGAAGTACTTAAATAAAAACAATTTTCAGGTTGCGCCCTCCGCGGAAATGGACAACGTTCGTGAGCTGCAACCAAGCTGATTTCATTTGAATTTCATAAAATATTATATTATCTTTTAAATTATGGCTGACACATTTTTGTGAAAAAAAAAAAACGTTAATAGGTACTTGTAAAACAGAAGTCAGGGATAAAAAACATATACATTATAGTAATACGTGTTGGTTTCTTGTCTATTGAGCTGCAGCCTGCCACTTTTTATGTGAAAAGCTTGAAACTACGTACTTTATTTGATGCCAAATAATCTTGTACCAATAAATCGTTTGGTTTTTAATTTTTATTTTATTCCATCGAACCTGGACTGATGATGTTATTACAACGGGTGCCTTGAGTAACTATGCTAGGTGGTAGGTATTTATTGGAAACAAATACGTAATCTATTAACACGACACAGGGTATCCTAGTGTGGGGCCAGAAGCAATCTATGTGCCTGTGTGTAAATGTTATGTTATGTTACTAAATAGTTTTTCCTATTTTGGTTTTGTTTTATTCATTATACTTTCTTACAGTGCCACCATCTCATCTGTTCAGTTGATAGCGGCGCTAGTGGAGAATTTAGTAGTAACATTTGAGAAATTTACCTAGAAAAATGACAATATTTTAACCCACCTTTCAATTTTAATGAACATATATCTATAAATCTTAGTAAATGAATAAATAAAACAAAAAATGGGGAACAGGATTTACAATTAATTACTTAGTTACAATTTTACCCACCTGAACAGATAACTTGGTGGCGCTGTATATGGTGATTATTGATGATTTGCAAACATATTTAAAAAAAAGGTTCTATATTCGCCGTACATATACATTTTGCCATGTTACCACATAACTCGGTAAAATCTTTCTTCGATTCGCTATAGCCCTATTAGTCCCATTTATATTATTGAAAACCTGATGTAGAATTACTTACTGTTACTTATGAATATTTATTGTAACTTATATGGTATGTACCACACTTAGCACATAATAACATAACCGTAAGGGGTTCCAGCTGGTTCACTAGCACCACCAAGGGAAAAATGATATTTTTTTAGAGATAAATACATTGATAATTAGATAGACAGATAATGGTGATAATAGTGATTATCATGGGCACATGACTGTAATTTAAATTAATTGGAATTGGAATAATGGAATTTAGTCGTAGGTTTTTTGGTACACAGCCTTGGGTCCGAAAAATCACTATTAAATATGGTGATGGGATTGAAAAGATACTTTTTGCAAATTGTGTAAAAGAGCTATGATCTTTTTATCATTTAATATTAATACTTAATTACCAACATTAATTTAAAAAAATACACAGATTATGTAGATCGGAATAAATAATATCGACATCTTTATGGTGTTTGTCCCAGCCCTATCGATTTTGGCTTTGTTCAGTAATCTGTGGCAACCGTGTACGATTCTAACATTTTTAGTGCATGAGTACACTACAGCTGTCTCTTTCTGGCGCAGAGATTTATCGTAAGAGTAACAGGGACAGCTATACAACTGTTACTTTTTATTTTATTCCTCCTTCTATGGTACTCCTTCTTCTGAGAGGAGTACCATAGAAGGCTCAGAAGAAGGAGTACCATAGAAGGAGGAATAAAATAAAAAGTAACAGTTGTATAGCTGTCCATGTTACTCTTACGATAAATCTCTGCGCCAGAAAGAGACAGCTGTAGTGTACTCATGCACTAAAAATGTTAGAATCGTACACGCTCAGAAGAAGGAGTACCATAGAAGGAGCGTTAAAAAATGAAAACGTGCCACGTAGTCTGGTTCGTCAATCTAAATAGCCGCAAGCTACGTGTTAGAAAGAGAAAAATATAGTCGTGTCTTTGTTGCTTTTTTCGAGCGTACAACCCTTAAACGTCAGTTGGTTACCTTTGGTTACCATTACGCGACCAAATTAGAACGGCTCAGAAAATGACGGCATGCAATGTGCCGCCCAATGACATTGATTTGGCAGAGGGTGTTCTGTATTTGGCAGTGTGTTTGACAAGAGGTTTGGGAGTGCGCCGTTTTCAAGAAGCTTGTGTATTTTATATTTACTAAAGCACCATTTGAAGTGAATTATAGTGGATTCTCATGGTATATAGTATAAGTAACCATCGGCATGGCGTGTGTTGTGTTAGAATGTATATCTCATTCTTCCCGAGAAGATAATGAAACAACATTCATCAGCTTCCACCGGTAAGTCTCAATTTTGTGTACCTAAAAGGGTATTTTCTCTAAGATTTCAACTATGGGCTACTAGAATTGCAAATGAGCTATTAGAGAATGGTGTTTTCATCATGATTATTGTGATATTTTCGATATAAATCATAATACAAGTTTGTTGTTTGTTGTAGGGGAATAGGGATGGGACTTTCTCAGTGAAAAAAAGTATCGATAGTTCGTAGAGCATATTTAGTTATTTCTTGCGTTCGTATAGTTGTTTTAATTGTTAATTATCTATTGCAGGTTACCCGAAGACACCACAAAATAACAAATGTCGATGACGCAGTATCACGTACATAGTCTTGGAAAAATTTACACCGCATTTGCAGCAAGCGACTGTTTCATAAACAATAGCAAGTGGCGTAGGTTGGAAACAAGTGCCTTACCTACTTTACGCTTTTCCTTAGCCCGCAGATCATTGGTAAGGTTATAATTATACATTATAATGATACTAAAAACAAAATAAAGTCTACATACTGCTCAAGTATGTCGACTGAGGTGCACGTTTTGCTGTTTGTATGTACATCAGGAATTTCACATGAGACCAGACTGTCTCGTTGGTCTAGTGGTTAATCCACTTGGATAATAAAACAGGTTGTCAGTTCCAACCTGCAAGGCGCCGTATATCACTTGTAGAATTTTTCCCTGATTATTGCCTGACTGGGTGTTTTTTTCTATCCTGGACAACGTTTATTAGTTAAAGGTCATAACTAGTTTAATACTATCATAGTCTGATTCTGGTGCAAGTGATTTTTATTATTTTTTATGTGGAAGTTATCAACGTGAAGTACTTAAATAAAAACAATTTTCAGGTTGCGCCCTCCGCGGAAATGGACAACGTTCGTGAGCTGCAACCAAGCTGATTTCATTTGAATTTCATAAAATATTATATTATCTTTTACATCATGGCTGACACATTTTTGTGAAAAAAAAAACGTTAATAGGTACTTGTAAAACAGAAGTCAGGGATAAAAAACATATTATACATTATAGTAATACGTGTTGGTTTCTTCTCTATTGAGCTGCAGCTTGCCACTTTTTATGTGAAAAGCTTGAAACTACGTACTTTATTTGATGCCAAATAATCTTGTACCAATAAATCGTTTGGTTTTTAATTTTTATTTTATTCCATCGAACCTGGACTGATGATGTTATTACAACGGGTGCCTTGAGTAACTATGCTAGGTGGTAGGTATTTATTGGAAACAAATACGTAATCTATTAACACGACACAGGGTATCCTAGTGTGGGGCCAGAAGCAATCTATGTGCCTGTGTGTAAATGTTATGTTATGTTATTAAATAGTTTTTCCTATTTTGGTCTTGTTTTATTCATTATACTTTCTTACAGTGCCACCATCTCATCTGTTCAGTTGATAGCGGCGCTAGTGGAGAATTTAGTAGTAACATTGAGAAATTTACCTAGAAAAACGAGAATATTTTAACCCATCTTTCAATTTTAATGAACATATATCTATAAATCTTATCTTATTCGTAAATGAATAAATAAAACAAAAAATGGGGAACAGGATTTACAATTAATTACTTAGTTACAATTTTACCCACCTGAACAGATAACTTGGTGGCGCTGTATATGGTGATTATTGATGATTTGCAAACATATTAAAAAAAAGGCTCTATATTCGCCGTACATATACATTTTGCCATGTTACCACATAACTCGGTAAAATCTTTCTTCGATTCGCTATAGCCCTATTAGTCCCATTTATATTATTGAAAACCTGATGTAGAATTACTTACTGTTACTTATGAATATTTATGGTAACTTATATGGTATGTACCACACTTAGCACATAATAACATAACCGTAAGGGGTTCCAGCTGGTTCACTAGCACCACCAAGGGAAAAATGATATTTTTTTAGAGATTAATACATTGATAATTAGATAGATAGATAATGGTGATAATAGTGATTATCATGGGCCCATGACTGTAATTTAAATTAATTGGAATTGGAATAATGGAATTTAGTAGTAGGTTTTTTGGTACACAGCCATGGGTCCCAAAAATCACTACCTATTAAAGATGGTGATGGGATTGAAAAGATACTTTTTGCAAATTGTGTAAAAGAGCTATGATTTTTTTATCATTTAATATTAATACTTAATTACCAACATTAATTTAAAAAAATACACAGATAATGTAGATCGGAATAATAATATCGACATCTTTATGGTGTTTGTCCCAGCTCTATCGATTTTGGCTTTGTTCAGTAATCTGTGGCAACCGTGTACGATTGTAACATTTTTAGTGCATGAGTACACTACAGCTGTCTCTTTCTGGCGCAGAGACTTATCGTAAGAGTAACATGGACAGCTATACAACTGTTACTTTTTATTTTATTCCTCCTTCTATGGTACTCCTTCTTCTGAGCGTACACGGTTGCCACAGATTACTGAACAAAGCCAAAATCGATAGGGCTGGGACAAACACCATAAAGATGTCGATATTATTTATTCCGATCTACATAATCTGTGTATTTTTTTAAATTAATGTTGGTAATTAAGTATTAATATTAAATGATAAAAAGATCATAGCTCTTTTACACAATTTGCAAAAAGTATCTTTTCAATCCCATCACCATATTTAATAGTGATTTTTCGGACCCAAGGCTGTGTACCAAAAAACCTACGACTAAATTCCATTATTCCAATTCCAATTAATTTAAATTACAGTCATGTGCCCATGATAATCACTATTATCACCATTATCTGTCTATCTAATTATCAATGTATTTATCTCTAAAAAAATATCATTTTTCCCTTGGTGGTGCTAGTGAACCAGCTGGAACCCCTTACGGTTATGTTATTATGTGCTAAGTGTGGTACATACCATATAAGTTACAATAAATATTCATAAGTAACAGTAAGTAATTCTACATCAGGTTTTCAATAATATAAATGGGACTAATAGGGCTATAGCGAATCGAAGAAAGATTTTACCGAGTTATGTGGTAACATGGCAAAATGTATATGTACGGCGAATATAGAACCTTTTTTTTTAATATGTTTGCAAATCATCAATAATCACCATATACAGCGCCACCAAGTTATCTGTTCAGGTGGGTAAAATTGTAACTAAGTAATTAATTGTAAATCCTGTTCCCCATTTTTTGTTTTATTTATTCATTTACGAATAAGATAAGATTTATAGATATATGTTCATTAAAATTGAAAGATGGGTTAAAATATTCTCATTTTTCTAGGTAAATTTCTCAAATGTTACTACTAAATTCTCCACTAGCGCCGCTATCAACTGAACAGATGAGATGGTGGCACTGTAAGAAAGTATAATGAATAAAACAAAACCAAAATAGGAAAAACTATTTAATAACATAACATAACATTTACACACATGCACATAGATTGCTTCTGGCCCCACACTAGGATACCCTGTGTCGTGTTAATAGATTACGTATTTGTTTCCAATAAATACCTACCACCTAGCATAGTTACTCAAGGCACCCGTTGTAATAACATCATCAGTCCAGGTTCGATGGAATAAAATAAAAATTAAAAACCAAACGATTTATTGGTACAAGATTATTTGGCATCAAATAAAGTACGTAGTTTCAAGCTTTTCACATAAAAAGTGGCAGGTTGCAGCTCAATAGAGAAGAAACCAACACGTATTACTATAATGTATATGTTTTTTATCCCTGACTTCTGTTTTACAAGTACCTATTAACGTTTTTTTTTTTTTCACAAAAATGTGTCAGCCATAATGTAAAAGATAATATAATATTTTATGAAATTCAAATGAAATCAGCTTGGTTGCAGCTCACGAACGTTGTCCATTTCCGCGGAGGGCGCAACCTGAAAATTGTTTTTATTTAAGTACTTCACGTTGATAACTTCCACGTAAAAAATAATAAAAATCACTTGCACCAGAATCAGACTATGATAGTATTAAACTAGTTATGACCTTTAACTGCTAAACGTTGTCCAGGATAGAAAAAAACACCCAGTCAGGCAATAATCAGGGAAAAATTCTACAAGTGATATACGGCGCCTCGCAGGTTGGAACTGTCAACCTGTTTTATTATCCAAGTGGAGTAACCACTAGACCAACGAGACAGTCGGGTGTCATGTGAAATTCCTGATGTACATACATACAGCAAAACGTGCACCTCAGTCGACACAATTGTGCAGTATGTAGACTTTATTTTGTTTTAAGTATCATTATAATGTATAATTATAACCTTACCAATGATCTGCGGGCTAAGGAAAAGCGTAAAGTAGGTACGGCACTTGTTTCCAACCTACGCCACTTGCTATTGTTTATGAAACAGTCGCTTGCTGCAAATGCGGTGTAAATTTTTCCATGACTACTTTGTACATTTGTACGTTTGTGACATTTGTTATTTTGTGCTGTCTTCGGTTAACCTGCAATAGATAATTAACAATTAAAACAACTATACGAACGCAAGAAATAACTAAATATGCTCTACGAACTATCGATACTTTTTTTCACTGAGAAAGTGGGAAAGTCCCACTCACACAAACCTCTTGACAAACACACTGCCAAACAAACAGAACACCCTCTGCCAAATCAATGTCATTGGGCGGCACATTGCATGCCGTCATTTTCTGAGCCGTTCTAATTTGGTCGCGTAATGGTAACCAAAGGTAACCAACTGACGTTTAAGGGTTGTACGCTCGAAAAAAGCAACAAAGACACGACTATATTTTTCTCTTTCTAACACGTAGCTTGCGGCTATTTAGATTGACGAAACAGACTATGTGGCACGTTTTCATTTTTTAACGCTCCTTCTGTGGTACTCCTTCTTCTGAGGTACGATTGTAACATTTTTAGTGCATGAGTACACTACAGCTGTCTCTTTCTGGCGCAGAGATTTATCGTAAGAGTAACATGGACAGCTATACAACTGTTACTTTTTATTTTATTCCTCCTTCTATGGTACTCCTTCTTCTGAGCGCCCCCCCTTCACAGGGGGGCATCTACCCCTCCCCCTGCCCCCCCACCACCCTCCCAACCCCCCCTAAACGGCTGATATTGGAAATTCCTTCCCTCACGAGGATATAGTTAAAGCAATAAGGCATTATCAGATAACCACAGACTTCCTGCAGTTTCAAACTTACCATTCGTGAGATAATGTTTGCATATCAATGACGATTTGCAGATCCATCTACATCTGCTTGCAGCCTTGATTAGTTGGAAACAGGCAAAAACATTCAAGTAAGTATTTCCAATTGAAATAATATTAATTTAACTTAATTTACGATACATACATACCTACTTAATTTAATAATAAATAAAATGTAAATCGAATATTTTAGAGGTCACAGAATGGATATGTACTATAATCGGATTCGCTAGATACTTACCAGTAAAGTTAGTAGGCATTTCCAGACTGAAGGTAATATTGCCGGAAATTATTTGGCCAGGGTAATAAGCACTGTTTGGGCTGTTCAAACTTATGACACCGTTTTTGAAACCCATTATGTTGCGCGACACGAAAGGGCGGCGAAGACGATAAACAAATCGAAAAACCTTAAATAAAAGTGGGCCTAAAGTCCACAGACTAAACCGATAAAACTATCACTCACTATCTTCTACGAACTACTAGTGATGGGGTAACGGTTCTAAGACAACCGGTAATAAATTACTTTTTGTTGCTAGAGCAAACAATAGGATGCAACCGGTGGCCAAGATGATTTCGGATTTCTTATCTACAACTTTTTGAGCCATAATTTGTCCTAACCAAAGTCTGATTGTTTTTTTTACGGAACTTTTAATTTAGGTCCAAAATATTTTTTTCGGCAAGAAAATGCTTCAAAATTATTTAATACCATTAAACACAAATCAAGTTAATAAAACAAAATAAAAATAAATATTTTGACTTAAATCTTGTGTTATAAGCAATTAATTGGAAAATTTTGTAATTTTGGTATTAAAATCGTTAAAGTTACCTAAAAACACAATCAGACTTGGTTAGGACAAATATGGCTCAAAATGTTCTAGATGGGCTGTACTAACACCCCCTTTCGCAAGCAAAACAAGGCTTTGCACCCAGCTTCCAAGCACCCTGTATAATAAAATTCTACTGATACTTTTAGAACTTTTAGCAACAACTGTTTCAGTATTTTAGTGTAAGTGTTAAAAGACCAGGTTATTAAACGATATATTTGATCGCTTTTCGCACTAAAATGAGTATTTTAAGATTTAACGACGTAACTTACTCGTACATACGCTACCTTATTAAATTAATGTACTTTCATTTTTTTCATAAATATCACAAGATTATTTAATAAAATAAAATAAATAAACTCATCAATCAGAGGCACCAATAACTAAGAACTTCGCCCACGTTTTGCCGAGTTTATTAGGTCCCAAACGTGACAAGTGGCACGCCTATCGCCGTTATCCCGGCACAATTCATTAATCATTTTTTTATTTAAAAAAAAAGTACCCCAAAACCCGGCTTAAGACAAAAGTAAGTGGATAATATTGTGGTGCTTAGATTTATATACGGTTCACATGACCAACTACGAATAAAACCGAATAAAATAGACCTTGTAGATAGATAGTTAACACTTTATTGCTCAACCAGGATGCAGAATTATTGTAACTGTACCTCTATGGTGAAATCTGCACAAAAGTTATTTATAGAGAAACCATTTTTAAAATAGTAACATGCTCTCGGCACTTTACGTCGTACGTAACTTAAAGTTATGGTACAGGCATTCTCTTCCCGTACGGGGTACGCGAATATTTTTATGTTTTGCTAAACGAAATCCCACTTCTTATTTATCTTTAAATACACTTGTGTCTGTAACATAAGTACAATAATTTTCAGTATCATATTTTAACAAATACAGGGTGTTAAGGAACTGCAGCCAGAGCCGAAACGTATGCATATCTGACAACAAATTAAGATACTTTAACCAAAAATACCGCTGGGAAGTTATTTTTATTTTTTAGGTACCAAAATAAATACTTTCTACTAGCGCGCAATGAAACGCATGCATGTACAAGGCACAAAGCGCCGGTGCCGGGCGGCGGGCGGCGGGCGGTGGCGGCGGGCGGGGCGGGGTGCCGATGGGTGACGGCACGCGGCGACCGCGAACGATTCGGTCTCAAGTCACTCACTCGTCTATCGTTTGATTGACGCACTTATGCCTGTGCGATAAGAGCTACTATGGGGTACCCTATTTTTTGAAGCTCTGTTGAGTAGGTATAATTTATATCCAGGTTTTTTTAACTTAATAACTTACCTACTCGTTGTCTTCGTCACGAAGAGGCCGCTCAGCGCGGACAAGATACGGCTCGAACTGGCGACCGTCTACTTGAAGACAAACGCGCGCCCGGTGCAACGTTTGGCGGTGAACCAGTTGTAACAGCCCTTCCCGTGCTGATACTCGCTTCAGGTCGTCGAAAACCGCGATGATCTTTTCTCGCATGTCCTCAGCGGTCTCACATGGGCGGTCAAACACTCGCTCTTTAACATAACCAAATAAAAAGAAGTCCAGTGGGGTTAAGTCGGTTGAACGTGCTGGCCAAGCGCGAGGACCATGGCAACCGATCCAGCGACGGTCAAACAGCTCATTTAGCCGCTGTCGCACCAGCAGCATGCAGTGTGGTGGCGCGCCGTCGTGCTGGAACCACGTTTACTGCAACCGAGCCAGGGGCATTTCGTCAAGGCAATCTGCTACGTAACCGTTGAGCAGCTCCAAGTAGGCAGCACCATTCATTCTGGACGGCAAAAAAACAGGGCCCAGAATTTTTTCACCAACGATACCGGCCCACACATTCCACTTCCACCTTGTCTGGAGCCCCGTCTCCTGTATCTGGAATGGGTTCTCGGAACCCCACCAATGGGCGTTTCTCCGGTTCCACATACCGTTGTTGGTGAAGGTGCTTTCATCAGTGAAAATAACATTTTGAACAAAATCCGGGTCATTTTCATTGTGCTGCAGTAACCGCCTGCAATACGCCATACAGCGTCCTGCATCGCCTTGCACCTTGTGGATTTTATAGGGCCGCTGTCTATCCTTCTTCAGAACCTTCCAAACCGTGACGTAAGACACCCGCCGGCGGCGGCGCAGCACGCGCGCCGCCGTCCGAACACCCAAGCGCGGGTTCTCTTCCATCACAGAGAGGATTGCCTGTTCAGTTGCAGGACGTATTTGAGGACCACCGCCTTCTGGAACGGGCACGACCGGCTGATTTTCCAAGACCCGATAAACGGCTCGTAGAATCACCCTGGATTCCGTTGGCTGATGAGCGTTGGGGTATCTGATGCCGTACAAACGCAGGGCCTCAGCTGCATTTCCCTCTGCTATGCCGTAGCAGAATATCATATCCAGATACTCCCTAGCACTGTATTGATAAGGCATTGTAGTTTAGTAGCACAAAGAGCGCAGTACACAACTAAAAAAACCGCGACGCGTAGGTATAATGTGCGAGCGTGTCCTACGTTGACGCGGGAAACGGAACTAAAGGAAACAAATTGCATCGATTGAATTGAACGTCATTGAGTGAGTGAGTGAGCGAGTCAAACTTTCGTTCCTTATAAAGGTCTCATCACTCTGTGACAGACTCCTTCGTGGCAGGTGGCAGTCCCTGGTCATTGCCTACTCCTGTGGGATATAGGCGGGAGCTTATGTATGTAAGGTACATAAGCTAACGTAAAATGTGAAATAAAAAAATGTATGTATGTGGAAGTTGGTAGAAAAGTTTGGTTTTTTTATTTTAGTTTGTGAATCTGATCCTCAATTTCAGCAAGATTCCCTAACTCTTAGGCACTCACTTTTACTAAAGTAGGTATTTAATTAAGTAATTACAAGTTTATTTTAACCACTTGAACCCGCGAGTTCTTTTATTTCTTAGTTTGGCTAAGCCACTAGCGGCGCGCTATCATTGTAAAAAACATAATAATCTTTTTTTGTAATACGATTTGAAAACAAAATGTGAATCTCTTACGATCAAGCGAAGGTAATACAAATGAATCCACTAGTAATTTTGATTCTGTACATTAATGGCCCTAGAGCTTAAAGGAAATAAGGCACACGCAAATGTCGAAGAAAAATTTTACTAGACCTTGAAATTTTTTCAAAAATTTTACTTTTAAAGGATGGCTCCCGAGCTCAAAAACGTAGGTCTAGGTATTCAAAATAATCTTGCACACAAGTTCTTGGCAGGAACCTAGGTTCTAAAAATCAGTACTACTGACAAGGAGAATAATTCTTGGTATTGACCACATTTTTTTATTAAGAACTTTTATTACGTGTACAAGAAGTTGTTATTTTGTTATTGATTGCGCTAGATGAGATTAATTACGAGCATAGTAAATTGTAACGCTTTAAAGAAGTCGTTAAAATTAAGAAACGATGTAATTCCGGGACTAAAGCTTACGTAAGCACTAGGTACACATTATTCATTCATTTGAATCTTTTTTTATCAAGAAAGTTAATCCACCACTTCTAGCTTGTACATAACGAGTGTGTAACAACCTTTATTCTACCCCGAACTATGCCACGCGGCATCGCGGCCTTGAACGGATGGTCGGCGGCCTTTCGGCATGTTTTCATTTGAGTCGCCGCGCCCGGCGCCCGCGCTTTTGATTTTAGGGTTCCTAACCGGAATATCTTATAAACGGGACCCTGTCATTCTGCGTACGCTTTGATCGTTTGCTTTTCTGTCTGTCTGTCCTACCTTATTTTTGGAATCGTAATAGTTAGCCGGTTGAACTTTTCACAGGCTATGTGTTATTTATTATAGCAGATTACCTAACAAATAATGAAGATTTTTATTTATTTTTAATTTATTATTTTTATCATTCTCGTAAGAACGGTTATACCTTCTTTCGTAAATCTTGTTAGGGGGAGGAGGGGGGGGGGGGGGCATAACTGGGACGTTAAGGGAAATAAATATCAAAAAATAAACATAAATTATATTTTAAATGAAACCTAATGACAACTTGTCATTTGGCACCGAATTTGGTGAAGTAAGAAATCAAATAATAAAAAATAAACGCGTGCGCTCCGATCACCAGTCACGCTGCACTTCAGGGCGATGCGAAATGCCCTATTACTGCGAAATGCCTTATTACTTGTATGTATGGGTGGCCCCGTTGTGTCTCGCGTCCCCGTTATGCCATCCTCATCATAGGACTTATTTTTCGTATAACAACATGTAGTAAAAAAACGACCAATTCCAACAGACAGACAGAGCACTTGGGTCCCGTAAAACCAGATTTTTAATAGCATACCACAGATTACGTATTGTGTGATAGTACGGAGCCCTCAGTGCGCGATTGCGACTCGCACTTGGGCGGTTTTTAATATTTGCATTCATCATCAACGCATTATGTCCCCACCGAGGGGCACAGGTCTCTTCCCTGAGGAAGGTGTAGTGTAGGCCATATTCCACCACGGGGGCCAAGTTCGTATTGGCAGAAGCTTGTAAGACTGGTCTCACTGTCAGAAGTTTTGAAGTCGCCCTAAGGCCTCTGACTTGGCTTAACGACTGCCATTTATCGACGACAGCCGGCACCAACTGCTTAACGTGCCTTGCGAAGCACGGAACCGCCCGGAAAAATGCCACTAGCGTTAGTCATAGAATGGTCACCCATCCATGCGCTGAACGCGCCCTATGTTGCTTAACCTTCGTGATCGCTTAAGGCAGCCGGGGCTACGAGCGATTCGAATATGAGCGTAAGACAGGTTAAATATTTTGTGGTAGTACGGAACCCTCTGTGCACGAGTCCAACTAGCACTAAGCCGTTTTCTTTTTTATAACAAAAATTTAGTTAGGTATACTATCAATGATATTAGGTGAAATGGATATTGCTACTCGGCGGCAGCGGCTGTTTCTTGTTGCTACCGCCGCTACACCGCGGTGTGCAGCGCGCGCCGTCTGCAGCGCCGCGATGCGGCGGTCAGCAGCAGCGCGTGTTGTAGGTCGGTACTTTGTGCGCCGCCGGCGCCGGCGCGCCGGCAAACCGAGGGAGCGTGTGGATTGTTTATCAAACACAAGCTGCCATTCAAAGGAACCATGTTCGGTTTGATACCTACTTCAGTCCGAATATTCTTTATTGACGTTATTTTTTGTGTTGGGTTTTCGTAATAGGTAAGTAGGTAGGTATGTCCGCCCGTTAAATTAACAAATCATCATCAACCCTTTATGTCCCCACCGAAGGGCACGGGTCCCTTCCATTAGGAAGGTATAAGGGCCAAGGGGCCAAGTTCGGATTGGTGGAGCCTTGTAAGACTAGTGGCTGGTCTTACTGTTAGAAGTTTTCAAGCCGCCCTAAGGCCTCTGACTTGGCTTAACGACTGCCATCTATCGACGGCAGCCGGCACCAACTGCTTAACGTGTCTTGCGATACATGGAACGGTTCAGAAAAATGCCACTAGCGTTAGTCATAGACGGTGACCCATCCATGGACTGAACGCGCCGTATGTTGCTTAACCTTAGTGATCGTTTAAGATCACTCAGGCAGACCGGGCTACGAGCGATTCTGGACGAATACGATGGTGTAACTTCGGAAATTTTACTAGACTAATGTTTCTTTAGAAACTCGATTCTCTTGACATCACAAACTTATTATTATTCCAGATTTGTCGAGTTTGTGATGTCAGGAGAATCGGGTTCATACAGAAACATTAGGTTTGTAAAATTTCCGGACTTACACCACTGTCATTGTAAATAAATGGTAGCTCTTACTACGCACGGGATACGTGCGACAATCGAACGAAATAACCTACTTACGTGCGCGAGCGTCCGGTCGGCCCGGGTCAAGGAACCCACGCGAAACACCTGATAGCGGGTGAGGCGCGGGGCGCGCGGTCCAGTGCCGCGTCGCGCGCGATAGTTGCGTAGCTATGTTTATGAAGGGTTGCGAATAGATCGCGCGGTGAATTTTCAAGTCGGTTTTTGTTTTGAAATATTGATAATTCACATGGACTTTCTATGGGAGAATTATTGTTAATGTAAAAAATAGACTTTACACCATAATATCTCGTAAACCGTTGATTTCCCAGCTATGGTGTTTTAAGAAAAAATGTTCGGTATGATGTAGAGAATGCGTGGTTTCCCGATCCGGCTGCGGTTCTTTAACACCCGGTATTTTACAATAGCCAAGATCAGTGATCTGGTTTGTTTGTCACAAATTTGCGTGAATAAAATAATAGCTTTGATACTACCAAATTTCCATAATTATGACGCAAAGCTATGCAATTAAAATCATTATTATTGTGCTAATATAAAATAATAAATAAACTGTAATATGAGTTTGTTTATTGTTTTATATTAATACTTTTCCCAAGAGAAAAATTAGATAGATTTTGGACACACTGTAGGTATTAATTATAAAACAAAAAGTATACGATTTAGTCTTGAAATAACAGGTTATTATCGGTGTTGTACAAAACCGGTTTTCATTTAACTGTATCACATCACTAATCTTTATCAGCGTCATGCATGTCAATAATGTACTCTGTCTGTTGTCTCCAAGGATGTTATAATCAAAGAGGATAGAGCACTACGAAAAACCTTCCATAGAAAACTAAACTCTTTGTCTTCCTAATAAAACATAAAATCGTATATGTAAGCAACTAGAGTAAAGTGTCCAGAGCGAGAGCCACAAACTGAAGGAGTGTGTCTTACTCTTACTCATTTATGTGGAATACTATGACCATGATGTTGTAAAATGTAGGCCATGTGTTTGATTACCCAATGGTCTCTTTTCAGTTTTACTAAAAACGAAAGCTTACGTTTAAAATGGATGGATGCTATATGAGGCTCTGGTTCGACATCACAAAATCCTGCATTTTGTGAAGCCTGCAAAAGCCGGTATTTTAGAAAATAAGATTTTAAGCCTACGGTCTTACCTAGGTTGAAGGAAGATCCTGTACCATTTGTAGTGGTGAGTAAAAGGCTTCAAACCTCTGTAGCATACCTAAAGTTTATACGTTTGTACATGAAAAGTTGCCGTTTGGTGTACATTATGCCAATCGATAGAAAAAATAATTATCACAAACAACAAATACTCTTTGACAAAATGTCCCCAATTTATTACTAGTCGTAACGCAAAATACTTTAAAATGATGATAATGGACAATTGAATGAATTAAATTGTTTTTTTTATATTTTATATTTTCAAACGGGAATAACTCAGAAAGTATCACTTAGTTTACTTTTTATTGACGTGCTTACCAACCCTTTACGTACGTTGCACAGGACTTTTCTGTTACCTTTGTGTTTTGTTTGCTAAGAAGTTTATTAGAAAGTAAGTAATAAATAAATATTTACAGCCTGTGGCGAAAAAAGTAATGGTACTAAGTGACGTAAGAAAATGTTGAACTGGAAGAACTACCAACGAAGCAACCACAGCTCGATGCAGGTGCCCAAACTGACTGAATGCATTCCCCAAAAGAAGAAGCTTTGAATATTATGTTTGAATAGAAAAATTGACAGGAGGTATAATAGAATATTTAATTTTATACTTAATAATTCTATTCTATTTTGTAATATATATTAGCTTTTATGCATATTTTAAATGTAAAAAAAAAACATTCAAATGTTGAAATACATGAGTTTTATTCGTATTGGCAAGTTAGATTTTATTATCTGAATTTACAATATGTACACTAAAATTTGTGTGCAACAACATTTTTAATTTTTAATTTAACCCTTGTCGAGACCAAGAGTACCATAATGATATAAAGTTCTAAATTGGTTCACTGAAAATAATTTGTAAACTTATGTAGATCAAAATATGATTAAGTTAATTCCGCAGAATGAGTGCGATTTCCGCGATAAAAAGTAGCCTACTGTAACTGATGTTAAGAAATGTAAGAAAAGTTCACTATTAATAACTGTGAATATAAGTAAAGTTCACTATCTTGCATGTATCCATGTATCCATGCAAGATAGTGAACTTTACTTATTCTCAAATTAAAGGCCCAGACTCGAATCGAGCCATGAATTTATGCTAAGTAATTTTTGTAGCAATACCACTAAAGGTTTTAAAAACGTATTTTAACATGGTCGAAGTTGAGTTTTATCTTTACTCTTCTTTTCCACTACAGACCTTATTTGAGGGCAGTATGTAATGTACTGATGAATGTACTAATGAACATTAACACTCAATAAGCAAGTTGTAAATTCTATACATTTAAATGAGTTATTTCTTTGTGTTTATTTTTGGAATAAAGCTAATTTTATGACTTGATTTTGGCTTTCATTTTATAATGTTAAAACTTCGTTAAATGCAAATATAAGTATAATTAAAGTTCTTCAGGCAATGAATATACCTACCACTAGGTACTGTGTCGCCCATTATGGAAGTAAATGCCCAAGTTACTCCTAAAGAGAGAACTTCGCTCGTTCCTTCCGGCTGGCTTCCCTTACGTTTCGTCCGGTTTTCATTGACATCAAGGTCACCCTACTTAGAAAGAGATGACATTCACTAGTTCGAGCCTCCTTGTCAGGACATTTTTTTGTCAGAGTACTCAATCCTCTTTGATTATTACATCCATGGTTGTTATATTATTATATATTTATTTTTACAGGGCCTGTACGAAACTTTAGCCCTAACGGATGTTCGGAAAACATTTGTTACAAAAAATTGAACTTTACGCCATGATGGCTGAAAACGGAATCCCATCCATGGTTGTTTATTATTATATATTTATTTTTACAGGGCCTGTACGAAACTTTAGCCCTAACGGATGTTCGGAAAACATTTGTTACAAAAAATTGAACTTTACGCCATGATGGGTGAAAACGGAATGCATCCATGGTTGTTATTATTATATATTTATTTTTACAGGGCCTGTACGAAACTTTAGCCCTAACGGATGTTCGGAAAACATTTGTTACAAAAAATTGAACTTTACGCCAAGATGGCTGAAAACGGAAACATCATCCATTCTCACTGCGGTAAGGCTGTTGAATTATAACAATAATTCTGAAATTTGCGTTCATAACCTCTTCTTGGAGTTCATGTTTTTGTTTCGTAGGTGGAAATGGGCATGAAAATCCTCGAGCTGGTTCCAGTATCTCTGATGGCGTCGATTGACAATCTGAGACACAAATTAATAAGAGAATTTTAGGAACACCGAGCGTTTATGAGCGTGGTAAACAATGTGAGTATGCACTTCCTCAATTGAAATTAAATGACATCTGATGGTCTATGTTGTTGACTTAGGGCGCTTATACACGGGCGTGTGCCAATTTCAGGCGTCGTCGGTGACATGTCGGCGGCGCGTCATCGGCTCAGTACACATGCCGTATGCCGCGCCTGCTTAAGCGCGCTTAGCTGTTAAAGGTTTCTCTATTAACTCAAAAAAGTGTCTCAGGCACTCCTTGAATCGTCTGTAACGGAAGCGAAGGCCTATGATGACTAACGCGAAGGATGATTCCCCAAGGGATTAGATATATTGACTTAACCAAATGGCCTCAGTATTTTTCATGTTGCCATCACTTTGAACCGGAGATTATTACGTTTAATCCACTGGCTCGGCGGCTACCAAATTTGGTAGCAGGTACTCGGAAGCGAAATTAAACCTATACTTTAACCGTCATTCGAAAGTCCCTTGTCTCTTGGTGCGCCTGACGTCTAACATTTGAGTCAAAGGGTTAACCTTGTAGTTGGGTTGCATCATGTAGAAAGTCCTGAGGAATGTGAACACATCAGATGCTCAGGTTTCCTCGCAATGTTGTTTTGTCACAGTTACTTGAGCCATTACAAATGTGCGAACTGAGTAATAAACATTCATATCAGCCTCTCTCTCTCTCTCTCTCTCACACATATAATAGGAGGCATATCAGGCATACCGGAACTCTCCTTCGCACTTTTATGACTCGGTTCGCTTGTTTGTATGGCTCAAGTATAGTGGTATTGCTAATGTTTATGTTTGTTACATAACCTGTAGAATTTTTGGTGGGTCGATTGGCTCAATACAATGCTTTGATTTATGAGTTGTGTTATGATCTTCAAAAGAACAATTAAAAGCCTATGCACCCACCAAAAATTCAACAGGTTAAACAAAGTCTCGATGACTTTGTTTTCGAAGATGCCCAGATTCAAACTCATAACTCATACATAACATGTGAGGCAAGAATTTCACCAGTGCTACTGCTACTGGTTTTTGTGAATATTTTCTGAACAATCTCCAGGTAGTATTCAGTGAGATAGCCTTTAATTATTCATATAATAGAGGATATTGGTAAAATTTTTGACACAGCATTATGGTTTGCCGAATCTCACTTAAAAAATACACATGTTTTTATTTACAGATTTTGGATACTCTCCAACAGATTGTGGATACATCTTCCTAGCCCTGAAGGCTGAGAGAGCATAAAGAGCCTATAAATAGGAAAGTGCATCCTTCGGTAATGACATTGGTGTTGAGAAGGAATCTTACATTTACACTATCGCTGATGAGGATCACAGCCTTTGTGTCGGAAGCTTCACAGATGAGAATTTAAAAGACTATTTATATTTTGTTGACTGTGGCTCCCGACGGCTGACACTGTGGCGCCAATACAACATCGCATTCACAAGCAACGCGCGAAGTTAGAATAAAATTCTCGGATTTGGCTTCGAACACTTCTTTATTATCGAGATAAGTGTAATTTGGGGAACATGTTTATCAATTAGAACTTCCTAATGACTATTGTTATAACATCAAATTATTACTCGTGTTTCACAAGTAAAATTCTTTAAGTAATACATTTCCATAAAAACATGTTAACATATCTATTAAAAAAAATCTATAATAATAAAATCACAAGGAAATGCGCGGGTATTGGCATAAATTGTTACTGTAACTTTTCGCTGGTATTTAATTTATTTTATTTATTTAATATCGCAATAAAAGGTTATGGTCACTCATAATAAAATAGAAATGTAGAAATACAATTAAATGTATAATTTATATGTATAACTTGAGTCAATAAGGACACTTTTACAATAAACAAATTATTGTGAAAAATTACTGTAGACGCCTATGTTATAGCCTACCTTTATCACCTCCTATACAAATAACATATACAGGGTGGTCCAAATATCATGGATCAAATGAAATGGGGAGTTAGCCAAGGTCATCTTCTACCAATAAAGTCCTATACAGGGTGGTAAAATTCTCAACGGTTTTGAACTTATGATTGATTTTCGGTTTTTTTCAAGAAAAGAGTTCCTACTACTTATTAAGAGCAATAAAAAAAAAGTACTTACTTTTGGTGGTTGTTTTTTTTTTGAGAGTGACGGTCCATGATGAGAATGTAACAAAAAAAAATTCTTCGTCCCTGTTTTTATGGATCATGAGAAATTAATAAATTTTTTACGGATCTCGTATCATAATTGTTTGATCCAACATTTTCGTCATTGATTTAAAAAAAAAAATGTGTACTGCGGAAACCTGCCCCAGTAGTAGAAAAACTGGACCATTTCATGAGGATTGTAAAAAGATACAACTCAAAGCCCTATCTCTCCTGAGTCTTTTATTATTGACCTTTATTCTCAGCAAAGTTGCATTTTTTTAAATCAACTTTTGGTTCTAACTAATTTGAGTTACAAAGCACTGTTCTAGGACATAAAAATAAGTCAAAAATGGATTTAAAAATTAAGTTCTAACAACGGACAGGTAGTTACGATCTTTTTTCGTAGCTCTTGTCCCGTCGGTGTCACTTTTCTTGTGGTACCACCAGTTAATAAAATAACACTAAACAAAAGCTTTGTTTGTATTCTGAGAATTTACCGGTTGGACATGGGGTCCCAGGAACAAAGAGAGGTTTACCAGCTGCGCTAGCTACCTGCTAGTGACCCTTTACACGCCTCCAGCAACTTTTACTTAGTGTTCTGCTTGCTGTTCGCTACTTAACACGGTTATTCGGTTGTCACTTTTTGCGCTGCTCTTTTTTTATCGCTTTGAACTTTGCATTCTCCCTGGACTCTGTTTTGGATTTTCACCTACAAACTTGGCATTTCTTACTGGACTCTGTTTTGGATTTTCACCTACGAACTTAGCATTTCTTACTGGACTCAGTTGTGTATTAGTGAATTTGGAATATTAAAAATGGCTTACTCAGCCCGTGACTATGCTAACATGCATTTTGTGTACGGTTTTTGTGACGGAAACGCTCGTGAAGCAGCAAGAGAATATCGGCGACGTTTTCTGAATCGTGATCGCTATCCCGACTACAGAGTATTCCAGCGTGTACACAACGCTTACGTGGAGGGCCATATTCCTGAAAGTAGCGCGACGAGAACCGGGCGCCCTATGGTACATGATTTGGAAATGGAAGATCAAATTCTTCAAGAAATATCGAATGAGCCGTCGACGAGTCAACGGCGAATTTCAAGAACATTAGGTGTCCCGAAAACGACTGCAACGCGTTTTAAAACGGAACATGATGCATCCGTATCATGTCCAGCGCGTGCAAGCACTGCTGCCGGCTGATTACGAAAAAAGACAACTTTTTTGCACAGAGATGCTCCGGCGCAACAGAGAAGATCCCGAATTTCTAAATAAAATTATGTGGTCGGACGAAAGTATGTTTCAACGCACTGGTGTTTTTAATATTCACAACCTGCACCACTACGAGTATGTGAATCCTCACATTATTCGACGAGACCACTTCCAACACAAATTCGGAGTCAACATGTGGGCCGGGATCGTCGAAGGACAGTTAATAGGACCACACGAGCTGCCTGCAAGAGTGAATGGTCAAATTTATTTGTCATTCTTACAAGAGGAACTCGACCCATTATTAGAAGACGTTTCTCTTGAATCAAGAAGCGCTATGTGGCTGCAACATGACGGCGCACCTCCGCACTTCGCTCGTGACGTGAGGAGTCACCTAAATGAAGTATTTCCAAATCGCTGGATCGGTCGCGGTGGAACTATTCAATGGCCACCGCGCTCACCCGATTTAAACCCTATAGATTTTTTTCTTTGGGGTTACTTCAAGGAAGTGGTATACGAAAAGTGCAACACGGAGCAGGAGCTTCGACGACGAATATCAGCGGCCACCCACCAGGTGAAAAATAATCACCGGGCCTTTAGATTGTTAAAAAGAAATTTTATTAGAAGATGTCGACTCTGCCTCCGAGTGAGAGGTAGAAATTTTGAACATCTTCTATGAAAAAGTTTATTTTTTTATTTTTGATTAAACTGTCTATTCTAATTATCTTTTGTAATTTTTTTATCCTTTTGCGACTTATTATTATGTCCTAGAACAGTACTTTGTAACTCAAATTAGTTAGGACCAAAAGTTGATTTAAAAAAATGCAACTTTGCTGAGAATAAAGGTCAATAATAAAAGACTCAGGAGAGATAGGGCTTTGAGTTGTATCTTTTTACAATCCTCATGAAATGGTCCAGTTTTTCTACTACTGGGGCAGGTTTCCGCAGTACACTTTTTTTTAAATCAATGACGAAAATGTTGGATCAAACAATGAGCCGTTTTCAGAAGACCTAAAAAAAAAAAATATTACGGCTGTCAAAGGAATGCAATTTTGGACCTCAGCCCAATAGCCATGTGTGATACATCATAAAATAGGTCTCAGCGAGCTGAACAAAAGTTACTATGACGCCAACAGCCAAATGTTTTTCCTTTCGCAGTTATATTGTATTGAAAAAAAAGTAACATTTTCAATAAAATATAACTCCGAAACGACAAACATTTGGCTGTTGGCATCATAGTAACTTTTGTTCAGCTCGCTGAGACCTATTTTATGATGTATCACACATGGCTATTGGGCTGAGGTCCAAAATTGCATTCCTTTGACAGCCGTAATATATTTTTTTTAGGTCTTCTGAAAACGGCTCATTATGATACGAGATCCGTAAAAAAATAATTAATTTCTCATGATCCATAAAGACAGGGACGATGAATTTTTTTTTGTTACATTCACATCATGGACCGTCACTCTCAAAAAAAAAAACAACCACCAAAAGTAAGTACTTTTTTTTTTATTGCTCTTAATAAGTAGTAGGAACTCTTTTCTTGAAAAAAAACCGAAAATCAATCATAAGTTCAAAACCGTTGAGAATTTTACCACCCTGTATAGGACTTTATTGGTAGAAGATGACCTTGACTAACTCCCCATTTCATTTGATCCATGATATTTGGACCACCCTGTATAGGAAACTATTTGGTATAAATATCCCGATCCTTTTAACTGATTTCCAACTTTAGTGCCGTTTTTTCTCTTTCTCTGGCACGGAACTTTTTTGTATCTGAAGTTTGTTTCTTTAGGTATTATTAACCCTTTTTTTTCTTTATTCACTCTCGTCACCTTCATCAATATCAGCATTGTCATCACCTGTTGTGTCATCATCCTCGTCATTTGGTGTTAAATCATCAGAATCACCATTATCAGCCCTAGTAGCATCTTCTATCTTAGAATCGCCCTTCGATTGCGTACCATCAGAATCGGATACACCATCATAAGCTTTATCATCATCAGCGTTGGAATCGGCATTATTAGCTTCATCATCACTGGCCTTAGAATTATCCTCGTTTTCCTTAACATCAACCTCAGAATGATCCTCACCGATCTTAGAATCCCCAGTCTCGGTATCACCTTTGCTGTCACCATTTGACTTAGGATCGTCATCTTCGTCATTATCATCATCATCATCATCTCCTGCCAATTTTTCTTCAGCAGATTCGTTATTTTCACTCTTGTAACCTTTACCTAGTTGATTCCTAGAGTAGACTAGTTGCATGTAAGCTTCTACGCACATTATCTGAAAAAGAGAACTAACTTTTTAGTGGCTAAAATATTAATATCATCATCAACCCATTATGTCCCCACCGAAGGGCACGGGTCTCTTCCCTGAGGAAGGTATAGGCCATACTCCACCACGGGTGCCAAGTCCGGATTGGTGGAGGCTTGTAAGACTAGTGGCTGGTCTTATTGTCAGAAGTTTTCAAGCCGCCCGCTAAGGCCTCTGACTTGCCTTAACGACTGCCATCCGTCACACGGAACCGCTCGGAAAAATGCCACTAGCGTTGGTTGTACGGGGGAGGTAAAGATAACCTTATTTAAGGCCTTTTGCCAATCCTTTTACACTTGCAGTCTGTGGACCAGCTATACGCAGAAAGCCTACAGCGCCCTGCGTGTCCAATATAACAACGCCTTCAGGTTGCTGCTGGGGCTGCCTCGATACTGTAGTGCATCGGGGATGTTTGCCGACGCGCGAACGGATGATTTCCACGCAATAATCCGCAAACGCATAGCATCCCTGATGTGCAGGGTGAGGGTCAGTACCAGCAGCCTCCTAAGGGTGTTGGCTGATCGGATGGATAGCCCCATACAGCGCCACTGGGTGTCAATGCACCTCATGCTGACAAGCAGTGGGGCTGGCTGGGACTAGGCCTTTCAACTTGCGTGTGTAATAATAATATGTACATTGTAAATTGTTTACTAACATAGCATAAGTCAAATTGTTACTAACACTATATGGGCTTTGCCTGAAATAAATAAATAATAATAATAATAATAGAACGGTCAGCCATCCATACTCTGCACGCGCTCTATATTAATATATTCTTTAAAAATTTCAAACAAATTGTAGAAGAAAAGCAAAATACCCTAACCAAATTTACGTGTTTAGAAAGTGCACAGTTAAAAAAAATCCTGTATAAGATCACCTCCATACACAGTTAAGGCATAGATATCTACTTAATGCGACCCTTCAAGATCTCCTGCTGACGGTATACACTATGCGTAAGACATTCCATAGTTCTTTACAGCATAGTACAAAGCATGGATCCAGGGGTATATGACCACGTAAATCCTCCACTGTATCGTGTTTGTCTGATTTAGCCTACTTCGACCTGTCAAATTCATACATATTTTGACACATTGGAGTTGTCTAAATGCTTAACTCAATAGAGTGGAAAGTTACGTGATACAAGGATAGCTCAGTTAGCCCCGAAATGGACCAAAATAGCCTCCATAATTGGGTGTCCCAATGCAGGGCAAAGGCCTCCCCCCGTTTAGACCAAGATTTTTGGTCATTCGCCACCTCTGACCACTCCGGCGAGAATTTGTCTAAATCATCCCGTCTCCTTATTTAAAACTTAAACACCTTCTCATCCTCGCTGTAGCCATCCAGCCGAAACGTGTAACCGAAGACGCTGGTGGATATCTTCGACTCTGAGACCATGAGGTGGTTGTCCCGCGTCACGAACGGATAGTTTTTGATCTGGTATATACCGGCTTTTATCGGACAGGAAAGACTGCAATCAGAAGTGGGATACTCTTTTGAATCGGTGGACCTTTTCGGCCGCTTTGGCAACTGGTCCTTAGTTTCTCTTAGACTAAAAAGCTGTTAATTTTCTGTTAACAGCTGTTAGTTCGCGAAAGTGCGTACGAAAAAATCATTTGGCGGCGGGTTACAGTAGATTAACATATTGTTAGCGTACGAGAAACTGGTTGCAAAATTTTGTGACTAAAGCAGTGGAAGGGAAAAATTGATTATTTTCAAAAGAAATATTATGGTCCGTAAACTATACAGTAAAATTCATTTACTCCTTCAAAAGAAGGAGGTTTCCAACTAAGGTTAGTATGTGTGTCCCTTTGTAGCAAATTTAACTGTCAGTATGCAATTTGACAGTCAGGCGATAAGGCCAATTGTTTTGACTGTAGTATTTTAGCACCTACTTAAGTTCATAGTATAAACCAGCACGCAATATCGTTGCCTTACTTTCTCAAACTCGTATCTTAAAAAAATGCAGCAAACTCATATCTCAAAGAAAATTCGTCTATACTAAAGCTAAAAAAGATTAGTATCTTAGTTTTACTTATATGTGTAGCTAATAGTCCACATCAAAGAAATGGCATTTCATTTTTTACCGAAACTCCATAGTATAAAAAGACAGACAGTTTTATTTCTCTTCTGAAAAGTTGTCTTTTTTTATGATACGAGTTTGAGAAAGAAAAGCAACGATATGCAAATATCTACTATTTACAAATATTACACATTATACTACTTAGTACAATATTATTATACTTCAGTAAAAATCATAAAATCTGTCTACGTAACTAGTTATAGGTAATGTGTTAATTTTTAGCCGTAACATAACATAACATTTACAACATACAGGCACATACCTACATTGCTCCTGGTCTCACACTACGATACCCTGTGTCGTGGGAACCAGAAACAGCGACGTCACAAACATATAAACATCCAAGAACTGGGTTTCTTTTTTTTTGTCCCCAGCCGGAATTCGAACCCGTGACCTCTCGCATGGTAGACAGACGCGCTAACCCCTGCCATGATGCCGCTGCGCCACAGAGGTCGATGATCTGTAAGATCTCTCTTTTTTGCTTTTATACTGTAAATAATTTGTTACCGTGGTGTGGAAATGTTGAACACGGACTCGTAGAGCGCCTTGTCGTCGGCGAGCTCGTCCTCCGTACAAGCGTTCTCGATGGCCGTATACGATTTGAAGTGGTCGCACGTATCCATGTTGCGAATGTCTTGGCACTTCTGCATCGTCGCCTGGTAAGATTCGATTGTAGGCTTTTAGGGGTTAATTGTTTTTAAATCTAAATTAACCGTCTTAAAACACGAGAAAAGTGTGTACCTACTGACGGAAAAGACATCACGCTTGAATGTATTTTTAAATTGTAATTTATTTCGTAGTCATACGTCTCCGTGTTGCGGATGTTTGGACCATTAAGACCATGTCATCTGGGAATCGCAGGTGTCGCAAGTCGCTGTTTTGCCCTTTTCTTTCCAGTCCAGCGTCTTAAACGAGACTACTTTAGGGTAAAATACTCTTTTGCTTATAGTGCATTATCATCTCAGAATTCTGAATGTTTTAATCTGGGCCTCTGCTGACCCGGCTGCCTAGCTAAGTTTCAGCATCTTGAAAGCCCAGCTACTGGCGGAACCCTTGCATAGGTATGTATAAACACTAACATGCATATAATCATAATAATCACTAACCGCGATTGAGAAATCTATAAGAATATATGCAAAAAGTAATAAAAACAACGCCAGAAGAAGCCGTAAATACATATATACGCTCACGCCTGTATCCCAGAGGGGTAGGCAGAGACCAGGAGCTGCCACCTGCCACGATCCTGACAAATCACTTTCGCTTCATCGTCGTTACATTAGTCATTCATTAGTTTCGCGTACTTTTTATCTTGCCTTTTGCTAATACATCCCCTATTTGGTCGAAGTATGTAAGCCTGGTGCGTCCCTTACCGGCCCTTCCACTCACATTCGCTCGATATATTTGCTGAATATAATTAGGAGCCGTAAATATTATTTTGATGCTTGAGAATTTGATTTCTCAGAAGAACGACATAAGTTCACTTACAGAGAAACACATAACAAAATATAATTATTTCTTTACGGAACAGCTTTTCTTTATGCACATTATTTTAAGCATCGATATTGCTTGAAATCGCAGAGAGATCAGTTCCATTTTATTTCCATAACAGCAAATTCGAACTCACTTAAAGGATGCCGTCAGTAAATTCCTTATCCAATGGTGCATCCACACCGCACTTATTTATTGCGCCATATTGAAAGTAACTTGTTACAAAACGATGCTCCACAAAAAGTAGGAAGCTTCGGTATGGATGCACCTCAAAGCATAAAATATTTGTGGGGTGCACCTCACATTACTATAATAATTTTGTTTGTAACAATGAAAAACAATAGATTTGGCCGCATATGATCACACTCTTTCAGAAATTAAGAAGCTGAAGCTAATAAACCCGACTGTGGCATTGTTAACTAGGTGATAAATCTACCTATTTACATTCTATCCCGTAATTGGTCATCGACAGCTCAATACACCAACGTTTATGACAGAAACTGAAGGCATACCATACTCAATTTATTAATTTTATTTTTGCCTGGGTTTAATAGGTTTCGCGACGTAACTTTCGATTGCTGACCCGGAAGTGACGAAACTGTCCGTCACTTCCGGGTCAGCAATCGAAAGTTACAGTAAAACTTGCACTATTTGTAATCAAAGTGCTTTTGCTTGATAAATACTTTATATTCATCATCATCATCCCATTATGTGCCCACCGAGGGGCACGGGTCTCTTCCCTGAGGAAGGTGTAGGCCATACTCCACCACGGGGGCCAAGTCCGGATTGGTGGAGGCTTGTAAGACTAGTGGCTGGTCTTATTGTCAGAAGTTTTCAAGCCGCCCTAAGGCCTCTGACTTGCCTTAACGACTGCCATCCGTCACACGGAACCGCTCGGAAAAATGCCACTAGCGTTGGTCATAGAACGGTCAGCCATCCATACTCTGCACGCGCTCTATATTGCTTAACCTTCGTGATCGTTTAAGTTCACTCGGGCGGCTGGGGCTACGAGCGACACTTCATTCACAACATTACATTACCTACATAAAATATGCCTATATCCCAAAGTTTGCGACTAGCTACGGTTTTAAGCATAACCATAACCGATAAAATCTTGTTTTTTTACACTACCTTTTCTATCTAATCAGTCCGTAAAAGAAGAGTGCCACTTTTGGGTATATTTCTCGCCAACCGCTAACCCATCCGGTCTAATGCAAGTCACGTCCAATGTTTCCCAGCCGCTTCACAATGTCGTCGGCCCATCGGGCTGGTGGTGCCCACTGGCCGTCGTCCCGTTCTTGGCCACCACTCAGTGGCTACCTTAGTGCACCGGCCGTCTTCCCGTCTAACCAAATGTCCCGCCCATTAACTATTACCTAACTCCTTTCTGTTTATTATTCGTGAGTAGAATAGGTTTAGAGATGGGTTTTTCGTCAAGATTCAAGTCTTGTACGGACATTTGAGAAAACGGCGTGTTCAGTTCATGTTGGTTCGTTAGTCTACTCACCCTGATCAGCCATCCCTCTGGTATATCCCTAGTGATGTTGAGGCGGCCGCTAACAGAGAAATTGTACTGTTGGCGGGTGATCGTCATTTCGTTGACTCTGATGACGGTCGCATCGCCTTGGCACGGACCGACTCTCGTCAGAAACAGGTACGTCGGGATATAGTTCGGCGCCTGGTGGGTTTGTACCACTAAAGTAAGAGTCAGGATTTCTGCTATGTAAGCTGCCATTTTTGGACTCTCTGAACCGACAATCTAAACCAGATTGATACTGGCGATGGCGGCTAAATAAGAGCGGTCGAAGAAGTGGCGTGGAGACCAGACGCAGAGGGGTTGATGGATGGAATTGGGTTGTGAAGGCAATGAATTGGCTTTGTTAATGACTGGTGAGGGTAATGACGATCGAGATTTGACTGATGGCGTGTAGATTGATTTATAATGTTGATTTATGGGTGTAACGTAATGCCACGTGTAGGTTTTCGGAAATAAGGGGTTCCACGCGACTTACGTACCGTAGTATACCGTAGTCTTAGGTGGTAACACTAAAGTTGCCACCTACCGGTTGCCACCGGATCATAGGCCTCCTCATGGTTTTCCACGTTTCCCGGTCTTGTCCTACTTCCCGGCACCGTAACCAAGTCATCAGACCATCTGGTGAGGAGCCTGCCCACGCTGCGTCGTCCGGTCCGCGGTCGCCAGGTCTGACCTTTTCTGCCCCAACGGCCATCAGTTCTCAGACTTATGTGACCCGCCCACTGCTACTAACTGAGCAATTTTCGGCAACTTTAGTAAGGAATAGCTGATATGTTTGTTATTTTGAAGATGAAGGAAGAACTTTCACTAGGTATAGAAAAAGTATTTGCATTAAATTGGCAAGAAAAAGCCCCCAGTTTTGTATAAATATGGGGGCTTTGCTACGTAATGTGTGGGATACTGGAGGTAGGTATTGTCAAGAAATCAATCTTTGTTTGGTGCGCGTAATAAAGGGGCAGAGCATTACAAATCTGTTTTGGTCTGGCTTGCTGGCTGGCCTTCTAATGGTATCTAATGATGCCCGCACTGTCAAGGTGTTATCAGATAATGTATTGCAAATTCTGATCGATGTTTAATGTCTCCGGCGGTTTCAGGTTGTGGATTCTGACGCGCAAAAATCCACATAAATGTACGGAGTTTTTCTTCGTCATTGGTCATGGCCCAAGTGACTATTGTTAGTTGTTGGATTCACCGCACTCCAAGATGATTTATCTTGAGCCTTGTGGACGCTAGCTCGCCAGGATACATAGAGAGGAAGAGGAGTGCTACATTGTATAGTATTGGCACGGACGCAGTCTAACGAGGTAACCTACCTACCAGATCGACCCAAGTAGCAACGGAAGTCGGGATCCCACATTAAGCCACGAGGCGTTGATCCCGAGCGCGGCCTTGGCGCGATAACCGAATTGTAATTTGCTGATAACACCAAAAATAATAACATGATACCTATGTAACAGCTACTATTAAAAAAACCCTATCAATGTCAATGTTTAAATCGTTGTTTTATATACATTCACTTAGATCGCCATTCTATCTATTTATTATGGTACACAGTTATTGTATGTAGATTGTAGCAGAGCTGTGTAAGTACAAACGCATAATTTGTCAAACAGCGACACTATAAAGCAGAAAAACATTGAAGATAAAAAAAATGGTTTGTCGCAAAAGTTTTTGTAGTTAAAATCTCGAACTCAAGCCAACATATTTCAGAAATTGTGCATTTTAAAAATAACCCTATATTTTTTTAACATACGAGTAGGTACATTATTTGTGCCGTAATTTTTTTAAACTCAAGAGGACCTTAAGTAGGTATGTGGGACCTTTGTGTTTTTTGATGGAAACAATGAATCAATATACCTATTACTAAATAAATAGCTAAAAGCTATCGCAATTATGAGGTTTCAAACAACTATTTTTTACTTAACTATTTTACTTGCCTAGGTACTGGAAATGAACAATGGGCGGTAGTGTCGTGGACGGAATATTTGAAAAATATGCTTATAAATAATGTAAATGTTTATAAATAATCATTTCCAAAATTTTACTTACCGAAATTCAATATAATTAGTTACAAATTACGGGTCTAAACAAATTATTGTGTGAATGTGTAGTGTAGATGATGGGAAGATATACGCCGCTGCGCCTGGAAAATACGACAAAATTTTATTTTAACTAGTAAAATTAGTTTTGTTGTATTTTGTTAGTATTTTAAGTCCAACGCGCCTGTAAAACCCGTTTTGTGCTAACTAGCTTAAAACTTAAAATATGAATATCAGCTATGTAGGTATTTACTGAATAAAAAAGGCGTCGTAATTACGAAATTATTAAGTTTTTTCTTTCTCCTGAATAGTTAGCATTTTACTTTTGTCAGTTTTTCCTAGCGCAACGATGTTTACAGGAAAATACGAGTTTTAATATAAAAAATAAGCCGTTTCGGAAACACCTTATTAGAGTTCTTGTTTTATATTCTAACTAATAATCCACGAGTTATTTTCTTTTCTCACATTTTCATTTTTCGAAATATTTGCGCGCGGAATATCTACGAACTCTACTTACCAATGGGGCGCAGCCTCTAAATCACTTCCTAAGTATTAGGTCGACATAACGCATAGTATGATTCAAACAGCGTCAGAGTACAAAAACCGTGAAACATTTTTTTAGTATGCATATTATATAAAAATAGGAATAAAGTTTTTTAAATTACAAACTCAAAATGTCTTTCAGGATTGTATCAAGGACCAAACTGTTACTTTTTGGCTGCAAATAAATATTAATTTATTGATACCGCGTTTTAGAGGTAATCCTGGATACAAGCGAATAAGAGGGAATCGGTATTATAAAACACGTTTATCTAAAACTCAAGCGCACTTTTAATAGTCTTACCTAATACCCCCGGTTACTCGAACGCTAAGTTGTTTTATTTTATACACTTTGGCAACTGACAGACCGTTAGCGTTTGAGAAACCAGCGGTAAGTAAAGCTGCATTATAAAAAAGTTTTATATGTAACACTGCTGCTAATGTTCTATATCTTTCGTACGTAGAGTTTGTATGTAGAGCAATTCTCTACTTGTTTCTCATCATTATTATCAGATGCTCGTGCCGAGTCGTGCCACGAAAGAAGTTCCAGGAGTTTATGAATTTTGGCTTTTATTTTAATACCATTAGGGACCATACCGTCGGTGACACTAGTATAGAGGTGTGTCGTAGGTACAGTTGACAGCACATCATAGTATACACCCATGCACTCTACTCCGTTGTATTACGGGCGACTTTTCAACTAAAATGGGAAGATCTACGTGCTGTCGACTGTACTGTCGCAAAAGAGCAGATGGTAGCCGTCGCCAATACAAAAGCGCGGGTCATTCATTCAGCTCCACTGTCCACAGTTGTCAGCTGACGTCCGGACGCCACGCACGCGCACTAACCGACCAAACTACGCAACCATGGCCGAAGATAACCTCACCGCGATGCTTTACAAGCCAAAGGATCTGCAAATGGTACGTTTAATCTATCAAATATTTACCTTTTTTTAAAATAGATGCTTTATGGTTTTTTAAATTGATTGTATAGGTAGGTATTTCTTGCCGGCCGGTATTTACCTCGTATGCAAATACATAGGTACCTACCTACTTTGAGCGGTTTAAAGTTTGCAAGTGTGTGTGAACTTGACCTTACCAATAAGATTATCTGTTTGTGCTGCTGATAAGATCTGTTGATGTAGCAAATTGTTTTCGCAGCTCGTTTTGTTGAAACAATTAAGTTTTATTGGTATTCTAATGGCGATCGATAATTCTAACAAGAAAATCTTAATTAAGCTGGCATAAGGTTGGCATCTGTCAACCTATTTGTTATTTTCTTTTTAATAAAATCTTTAAATACAATACAATACAATAATACTTAAGCTGGCATCAACCATTACTGAATTTACTGTCACATTTAAAATATACTGTAATATTTTTTTTAATCAACAAAGACACTGTATTAAAATGACGTGCAATGAAAGTGTAACTATTTCATTACAAATTCCACTTTGGGACCCTGATCTATGGCGTGGAGACCACCATCCGGGGCCTGTTTAAGTATAAAATGTCTTGATAGCTCAGTGAGATTGTGTTTAAATTCTGATAAGTACCACGATGGATTAAAAAATAGATAATACAGACTTTACTCATCACGACACAAAGTTTTAATACAAGTTTATATACAGGGTGTCCCAAAACTCAACGTCAAGCCGGTACCGGGTGAAAAGGCAAGTCAAGTCATAGGTACTGGTGATCAGAAAAATATAAAAACAATAGATTTTTTTTATTTTAAGTACATACAATATATTTTTTTTATTATTATTTGTTCAAGAAATTTCACAAAGAGAATGAAAATTAAAATTAAAAATGGCCAATTTTTAAGTTATTTTTTTTAGTCTCTTTTTCTTCCAAGCTGGAGCAGCTGGTAACATTTGAAAGAAGCATTATTCAGAGTTACAAAACAAAAAAGAAATTGGAAAAAATGAAGATTTGTGGCAACAGCATTTGTATTTTTTTTAAATGCCTATAATTTTGTATACATGCATTTTTTTTCTGATAACTAATATGACTTGCCTTTTCACCCGATTCCGGCCTGACTTTGAGTTTTGGGACACCCGATATAGATAGATACACTTCAATAGATATATGATAAAGTGGACAGAGGCTGGCTATAACTGCTGTTTTACAGCAATTAGGTCTCAATTTAGAAATTTCTAGAAGAAAATTTGCAGTTGAAAGTAGAAATTTTAAAGACTGCTAAACCATTTATTTTAAAGATCATAACAGGAATTATAGGAAATTTTAAAGTAGATGCCCAATATGGAAAGAAGTAGATAGGTATTGACTTTTCTTTCCTGTGAGCCAGGCCGACTAAGCTATCAGGAGGTGCTGGAAAGCCAGCATCTAAACAATGTCCCAAGCTTCCGAGTCGGCTCTTCACCCATCTAGTGTGGGAAAGGTGCCTCTGGAAGCTGTTTAAATCACGTCATTATCTAGAAGCAATTCCAAAGTTTAGATAATACGTAAAATGAATGTGCTTTTGTTGTGCAGATCCAAACGCCGATTCCAGAAATCAACGACGATGGTAAGTTGTTCAGAATATCTCTTAAGTATTTACCTCTCATCCTGCTACTTGAAGTCGCTACTCCCACTTGAAGATATTGTTTTATTTATGGAACGTAAATAAATCAATTAAGAGTCGACGTTACTAACTACCCAATGGAAAAAATCGTACAGTACCTAATAATCGCAGTCATTAATCTTTAGATAACCATGCCTGAGGTCGAGGGTTTGATTCTGGTGGCCGTCGTGCATTTGTACAACTGGCCTAGAATAGAAGAATTTTTTATCGCCACATGATGATGATGATAATGATTTCCTCTTATCCCTTATCAGGGACATAGGGCTCGCAGAAGGGATCTCCATTTCTCGCGGTCTTGTGCGGCAACTTCTAACTCGTTCCAATTGAGTCCCGTTGAGGCAGCCTCTTTCTCAACGGAACGCTTCCAGATAGTGCGAGGGCGGCCCGATCGCCACATGGACACACACAAATAATATAAAGCAAACATTAAAAAAAACTTAATAAACACAATGCAATTTATGTGCCTGTATGTAAATGTTATTATAATTATGTTATGTTTGTTACAAGCAGGAGATATCCGTGTTTGTGACGTATTTGGCTCGTTACAATAGAACATGGTATCCAGGTTTCGGACCAGGGCGTCAATGCTATACTAATTACATTACTAGTTCATAGATAGTCCAAGAGTCCAGCGGCTACGTTTTGTCACTATCGATATTCAACTAAGCACAATTTTCCTACAACTGACCAATGAACGACATCAACTGTACCGAAAAGCCACCTATTCTCTTACACTATTGTATTTCGTCGGTACCTATCTAGCTGTTCAAATCCGTATGCTACTCCTTATTTGACGTTTCATCGAGCCATCGGACAAGTGATTGAGCTGCGTGGAAATCATAGATAGATGTCTGTGGTGGAAATACTGTTTTGCAAAAATTTAACAACATACTTGTCTTTAGCATGGTGTTAGCTATTTTTTGAACTTACAGCCTGAAACGGAGGATTTAAAACAGCTGTTTCGGTAGAAAGTATGTAGAGTTTGTAGAGTCTAGTTCCATGAAGTACGCAGTGGATTCTAAAAATATCTATCACAGTTATTGAAATGTATTATTTTTAAGCTAAAACCTTCCGTAAGCACTATGGTAAACTTAGATGTTACGTTTTAAGTTTAATGATACTTACGAAAAGACCATTACCTAATATCAGCCACTGGTCTTACAAGTCTCCACCAATCCGGACTTGTGGGTTGATGATGATGATCATGTTAAGTCAATCAGTGACTCTAGTTAGCACTGACTACGTGCGATCGAAATAAGTAGAGTCGTCGGCAGCTCGATATGTTGTCGACGACTGTCCCTACCATTAAACTAATTGGCTAACACGAGTAAGAAAGCAAGATACTATACGCCCTTGTTTACAAAATGGCATCCAGTAGATATCGATCCCTTGATCTTTGTAAGTATGTATAGCTGTTGTTGTTTTATAAACACTCTAATGGTTAGTTTCATATTGGACGACGATAAGGTAACGACACAACATTTAGTTTCCTACATTTACTAAGGCCTTCTGTTGCAGTAAAAATACATACACATACATAAGCTCACGCCTGAATCCCAGAGGGGTAAGCAGAGACCAGGGACTACCACCTGCCACGATCCTGACAAAATAATCACTTTCGTTTTATCGACACTCATTAGTAAAAATGCAGTAAAAATCTGCTTCTCAATTTGCAATAGAAGCTATAAATATGGTCGTAATCCATTTGGCGCTCACTGAAGGTTATGTCGATGCGGGCGGCAAAAGACCGGCAGGCTTGGAATAGAAGTTGTACTATAGTTAGTGCACTAAAGTACAATGTCACATACACGGTCGGGTCACGTGACGTGTTTTTTCATACCGACATCGACACACGTGCTCGCGTTGACTTGAAGCGGCAATGAGACAAAATCGCCATGCGCATATTGTCATTCTACTACAATTCATTAGCAGGATCTATGCCCTGCTTGACTGCCTCGTAGGTCTTCCGTGACTCGCTGTCCATTTTGCGAAACCCAGTCGATCGCAATGTTGGCCCTCCTATCTACGCTCATACGACAGTCATGGCCAGTCCCACTTGAACCTGGCGGTCGCAACCCCCATCATATCGACGGTTAAAAGGTAATAGGGGCTAAGCGACAAAAAGCAAATTGTTCAGGAGAGCATTTTAAAGTTCCAACTTTCAAAATAGGTGCTTATGGTAAAGAACCGTAAGCGCCCAGAAGCTCCAAACCAGTAGGAAGTAAAAATATATTACCGACTAGAGACCAAAAATTATGCCACTTTTACAGGGGTACAAACGCCGTTAAGCAAAAAAAGGCCTAAAAAACGGTCGGTAACACCAAAACGACTATTTAAAAACGCAGTTTTTTTGCTTGGGCACAAGCGACAAAAAAGTCATCGTAGAGCCGCGGGAGTAAGCGCATTCGACGCAGATTTTTTTTTTAAGTAAGATGGCATTCAAAAGTCATTTTGAGCCAAAATGTCGCTTATGCCCTATTACCTTTTAACCGTCGTTATGCAATTTTAGTTTTTGACCGCAGCTTCGTGTTTCCAATACGGTGCACTCGGAATACTAGGGACCTAATTGAAATTGAAATTAGTTTATTTTTATCATCGAAATAGATTAAATTACATAAGAATCTATTACATTGGTTTATTATAACTTACTAGTATTAATAAATAATATAGATTACAAATTTTAAAATGACAAAATAAGGAGTATGCTCAGCCTATGTCTTGTGTGTGGGTGATCATCACAACGCCAATTTTTTAGCAAACCTCTATTAAATTGTACACTGAGAATTCAATAATATTAATACAGTTGGACGTGTCTACAGAATCGACGTAATAAGATTTACATTAAAGTCATAATTACCATATTGGGCGCTAAATAATACTTTTAAATTAAAGTACGGAATTTGAAAAACATTACTTAAAATCGAATACGGATTAATTTAAATAATACTAATAAACTCACGCCCGTTATCCCCGAGGGGGTAGGCAGAAGCACCAATCACTAGAACTAGGCCCACGTTTTGCCGAGTTTATTAAGTTTATTAATTAAATTATATAAAAAAATGTCAATAATATAATATCCAATTGAAAATATGGCAACTTTTAATTATAATTTTACAGCCTATAAATTAGCCCGTACTAATAACCGACGCTTTCCCCAGAGGTGCTCCTGCGCATGGACTGCGTGGGCATCTGCGGGTCGGACGTGCACTACTGGCAGAGCGGCCAGTGCGGGCACTTCCTCATGCAGTCACCCATGATCATGGGGCACGAGTCCGCCGGCGTCGTTGCCAAGGTAAGGTCCCGTCTACGACATAAAACAACCAATCGCTGGAACATCGTTGGTACTTGTTACTTGTACGCCAGAATACGGGTCGTCTCGGCCTTTAGCCTCGGCCTGAACGGTGATCGGCCTTCGGCCTCGCCGCAGCAGGGTTCCTCGTGGGGGGCCCCCAGGGGGCCGCCTCAGTCTGTGTGTATTGCCATGTTTGTGATGGCTTCGTGACCATAGCACAGGGTATCATAGTTTGGGACCAGGATAAGTGATGTTCTGTGGAAGTTATACAGGGTGTTGATTTGTACAGTTTCGTCCGACTCAGGGGTGGTTATTTTACAAGATATTGAACCAAAACGAAATATAAAAAAATATTTTTTTAGTGAAAATCACCTAAAATCGCCGGTTGTAGATTATGTGGTAGTAGGTATTATTGCCCTGTTCCGCCGCTAAATCTGAGGCTCACTTCATCTATGTAGATAGGTAAGGAATTCTGAACTGAAACTGTATTCCCGAATTCCAATGAAGGCGTTGAAGCCAACTTACCACCTCCTTTCAGTTCAGACCGTGAAATCAGAACAAGTAAAAAGTAACAAGTACGAAGATTTAGTTAAAAAAAAAAGTAAAAAGATATTTAAGTCTGCGCTAAAGACAGGTTGTACGCTCCAGTGGAGACGTTTCGAAACGGTGTCTGACGACCAATTAGTTTTCATTAAACTATTCTAGTGACTGACCTACATCGTTTTGCATTCTTACCGTGCATATTATAACGACAAACGGACTGGTTAGTTAGACGGATAAACATTTGCAATGCTAATGCGGTGTTTTTCTTTTACAAAAGGGTGTGTCCGACACACCCACATTACGCGCGGGGCGCATAGGAACGGCGAGGACGCGGTAAAGTCGCGGCGCCTTTCAATACACTTTCATACAAAATGTACTGATGCTATGGGAATGGGACACATCTGACGCGACGCTGCGAGGACGTATTTTTTCGCCGATCTCAACTCGCGAACTTCCTCCTGTGTCTCAGCTGATTCACGTCAAGTGATTGAGCATACATTGAGACAAGTTCAAGTTCAATCATTTATTGCTTCATGTGGTACAAAGGTCTTATTAAGTAAATAGTATAGTCCTCAACATGAGCCCTGTTGACAAATTACTGTGGAAGTTGGAATTGTAGATATTATTGGCGCTAAGTTTGATTAAGTTAGTTTTATGCATCTACCTACTAATATTAGTTATATATCTACTCCTAATATATACATATTTTATTATTATTAAAACCAATGTAAAAACGTAAGCAGTTCTGAACGTTCCTACTATGTTGCAGGGCTCATGTTGAGGACTGTCGTATTTAAAATACCAAATATGCTATGTACCATATGAAGCAATAGACGATTGGTTTTGAACTTGGAACGATGCTTATATAATACTTATAGGTACCTACTGCAAGAAATATTTACGATGTTTTCGTAGTAGGCTAATCTGAGCATCTAGATATGATTGCTGGGGTCTATCTAATGTAATCTTGGGATTTATCTCAGTACTGTTAGTTGCATGATTAAATGAATGGCGAAGATTACCTATCGTCGTTGATACTGCAATACCGCGAATGAACAGTTTGTAAATACCGCGAAAGTGCAAAAGTAGCAATTTTGACATTTCGCGCCTACAGGTTTGAAGACGCTGATTCGCTGCTTTTACAACTCACCCGATTCAAATTAGCCAATGGGAAGCCATAGTTTTGTCAACAAAACAATCGCGTAACTTATTCGAGTATGAAGTTAGTCACTATAGCGCGTATTTACTAAATTTACTTTTCTATTTATGAAAACACAACAGAGTGGAGTGCGATCCGGCGAAAATATTGTTTTTGCGTTGAAATAAGTAATGAAAGTACATTATTTTTACTTGTACTCTTATTAGGACTATTACATTGTAAACAGGTAATGTATATTTTTCAAATTTCTATGATTAAAGTATGTTATCCTCTATTGTAATTTTGTTGTGGTAGGTACGCGGTCAAAGAAGGAATGAGTTTTGATTTTTGTTTGTACATACGCGCTATTATCGTTATTTGCTTAATAGTTAAGTGCCCGTCAGTGAACGTTACGCAGATTTATCATTATTTAATGTGAATGAAGCCAACTGTTGCTGCTGCTGGGTACAGGCATCTTCCCTATTACGCTAACCCCACCCACTCTCTTGTAAATGTTGTCCACTACCCATCAGCGTTTTTTTTTCTTATTTCGCTATGCTGTTACTTATTACGCTATTCTGTTTCTTATTTAAGGATATCTATGAATATCAATGGAGGACGAGAATATGAACATAAGTAATTTTCAACCTGGAGACGTAGCCAAAAATGTTTCAACGCTTGAAGAACTATGCAAAAGACGCGATTTACTATTGCAAAGAATTTTTTTTAGCGTATTGGAATAATATGACGTGGCAAGAAAACAAATTTGGGAATAAGGGGCATGTGCAGCGTATAATCGGCCATAGAAATCCTCTATCTCGGCGGAGATCTCCGGCTTCGACAATACGGTCCTCCCGGTCGTGCGTTGTAAGCTTCGTCAGGTGGCTCCTGCCAAACTGCTGAGAGAATACTTTGGACCCTCGGTTTTGCTCTATTGCCTCTTCAATGAGGCGTGTGTTGGAGCTCCGAAGGTCGCACCGTACCATCTTCGCAATTCGCTTGTTCAGGTCTGGCCTCTCTGACGAAGTCGCTTGGGTGGTTTCCCGTCTTTTTGTCAGCAACCGGAGAGTCTCAGCCGAGAGTTTGAATTTCTTGCCTGTCCGCTGCGTTTTGCAGAACTTGATGCCCTCGTCCCTCAGAGTTACGACCAGATTGTGTAGGGTCTCGTCAGCGTCGTCAGTGGGTTCCAAGGCAACAAATCTATCCCCGAGAAGCTGCTGGAACTTCTCGTTGCCCGCCATGATTTGGATTGGGTTTGGTCGGAGCGTGGAGTTCATCAGACGGTTTCTCTCAAGCTTCAAGTTGATATTCAGAGAGCCTCGGAGAAGTCTGTGATCGGATCCGGTATTGAACCTATTGATCACTGAGACATCTCTGAATATATGCTTGCTATCCGTCATGATGAAGTCGATCTCATTTTTGGTCACAGTGTCGGGGCTTTGCCATGTCCACTTCCTTTGAGGCTGTTTCTTGAAGAAAGAGTTCATCAAGAATAGTTCCTCTTTCTCAAGGAAGTTGACAAGCATTTGCCCCCTGTGGTTTCTGACTCCATAACCATGCGGGCCTATTCGGGACTCGTTGCCACTCCGGGTTCCCACCTTGCCGTTAAAGTCCCCCATAACAACGTTGAAGTGAGCCGTCGTGGTGTTATGTATCGTGGCTTTGGATATGTCTTCGTACATATCGTCAACTTCATCATCCGAGTGTGCCGAGGTCGGTGCGTAAACCTGAATGACCTTCATGCAGTAACGCTTGGACAGCCGAAGGATCAGGTACGCTACCCTGGTCGACACACTAGAGATTTCTTCAACGTTGTTAGAGAGGGCCTTATTGACGAGGAAACCTACGCCACCCTGGGATGTTTTATCACCCTCGCGAAAGTAGAGAAGATGGCCCGAGTCTAGGGTTACGGTGTCCATCCCCTCTCTAAGGACTTTAATAACCCCAGAACATGTCATTTAATGTTCTCTAACTCCACTTCCAACTGCGCTAGATGATGGTCAAGCCTCAGAGTACGTCCGTTGAACGTTGCCAGGGTCAGTAGTTTATGGCAGCCTGAGGTAGCCCGGTGATTCTTAGCACCCTCTACCCCGCCGTCACCATGGTCGCTGCCATGGCCAAGAATAGCGAGGCGGCCGGGAACTGGGGGCCGTTTTATCGTTCGTGCCATTATTGGGGGTAATGCCCATAATCCCCACGCTGAGCATGCGGGTGCGGGTTGGGGATAGCAGTTTGGTAGAGTTGTACTGCAGGGGGCGCTGCTGCCCACCCCCCGGTTTTTAAGTTTAACGAAAAGAAACTGTTTGTCAAGTTAGTTTAAAGAACATTAAAACGTTCATATCTAACAAAGAAGTCTGATAAAACAAAGCAAATTTTCTTTCAAATCCGCGTAATTAAAATTTTCCAACTCTATATGGCTACATTTTATACTGCGAAACCGCGAAAGTGATTTTTAAAAGAAGACAAAAATAGACCCCAAAAAAGTTTAGATCACAAGGTCTTGCTAAATGACCAAGTTATACAGTTTTTTGTTCCTCCTGAAATTTTTAAAAAAATCACTTTGCGGTATTTACAAATTGCTCATTCGCGGTATTGCAGTATCAACGACGCTATCACAATCGTTATCGTGTCTCTTTCGTCGTGGGCAGTAAATGTTTTTATGATATCGTGCAATAAGAACTGTTAAAAGATGTGTATTTTATGCCGAAAAAAACAACTAGGTGATAAGCTGTTGCTACCTACACCCCAGCTTTATGAACGTAATGTATAAAATTCCTTACTGTTAACAACGAAAACCGCTCGTAAAATTAAAAACAATATCGTTCGTAGCCCGGGCTGCCTGAGTGATCTTAAACGATCTCGATGGTTAAGCAATATAGGGCACGTTCAGTTAGACGGTCACCCATCCATATTATGGGTGTCTTGAAGAATCATTTCTTCAAACCGCTTTAAGGAATTTCAACTAAAAAATAACCTTAAAACATAAACATTTACATACCAGCACATACATTGCCTCTAGCCCCACACTCAGGATACCCTGTGTTGTGAATCATTTGTCCAAAGAAACAAGATAAAATTTGTATCTGTAGCCATTTTATCGAAAACGGCCTGGGGCGGCTGTAATTCATGTCGTTCTTTACGTTCATTGGTTTTGTTTACTGACCAGTGACGTCATGTGTTTCCTGTGCGACGCCATATTGCTTAAGATAGCATTTTGGCGGCGTATTTTGAAAGTGAATTGTTATTGGCTTCTGTTAGAAGAAACACACGAAAGAATTTAAAATTACCAATTTCTGAAATCTGAGATGGTTTTTAGAAACCTTTCAAATAGCCTATCGCCTTGCTCATTATTAATTATGTAGACGTACACGTTCCAACCTACAACATGGTCCTTTTTGAGTTAAATATACAAGAATGACCACTTTGCTCATATTTTAAAAATCATAAACTTTCACAGCGATCCGATGAGTATGTGCAAAGTTATGGCACATTTTAGTTCAACCCACATGTATGAAGAGCGTAGTCTGTCATACCTCGGCTAGTACTATCGGATAAACCGATTATATTGCAATAGGGTAAGGTTTATTTAGTATTGTTATTTATAACTTTACATAACTTTTCAAAATAGTGAAGAAAAGTTTTATACAGAGCAGGAAGTAGTATTACACTCGTCTGCTTTCGGCGTAAACCGAAGCCTATTCTGGAGCCCGAGGTATATTCTAAAAGCTAACAGGCTGTATAGTGCCACCATATTATCTGTTCAGTTGATAGCGGCGCTAGTGGAGAATTTAGTAGTAACGTAACATTTAAGAAATTTACCTAGAAAAATGAGAAAATTTTAACCCGTCTTTCAATTTTAATGAAAATGGACAAGCTAGTCCATTGAAATGATTAGACAGTTTTGGGATTACAAACTGTTTTTAATATAGGTAATTTTTACATGGATTTTCGAATTAGAATGGTGTCCCGTCCCGACACAGTCGTTCGCGCTTTATTTGTTGCGGTAGGTGGGGCGACATCGTGCACATTTGCCTTTGCTTCATCTCTGCTTCGCCCGCAGGAAAGTGTAGCGTTCGCACGCTTCTCGCGTGAACAGAAAATAATATCTATAAACTTAGTAAGTGAATAAATAAAACAAAAAACGGGGAACAGGATTTACAATTAATTAGTTAGTTACAATTTTGCCCACCTGAACGTATAACTTGGTGGCGCTGTAAATCAGATAAAACCTAAGAGTCAAATATCTCAAAACTCACTTTGTGTGTGTTGGCACTTTTTTGCTAAACTACGTCGAATTGCCATTCAGCTCGGCAGCAAAGTGAAGAACCTGAAGGTGGGCGACCGTGTGGCCATAGAGCCAGGCGTGCCGTGTCGCTACTGCGAGTTCTGCAAGACTGGCCGGTACCACCTGTGTGCTGACATGGTCTTCTGCGCCACCCCGCCTTACCACGGCAACCTGGTCAGATACTACAAGCACGCCGCCGACTTCTGCTACAAGTAAGTTCATGGGCATCAAGCAGCGTCTATCAACTCTAGTAAAATATGGAGGTACCATTAAGTTAGTTGATCTCTTGGATCAGAAGATAGACTTGATAAAGTGCTCATACATGATTATGTAATTGTGCATTGTAATTTTTATTATTACTATGTATGTATGTTTATTTATTGAAATATTTATGTATGGTTTAAGTAAGTTTTATATAACCATAAAAATATTTCTTAATTTCTCAGTTGCACGACTACCCGTCTCTAAATTCTTTCTTGTCTCCGTCTGTGGTTGCCTGGAAGAAATTGCTTATAGTAATAAGGCCGCCAATTGTACTTTATAAAAAATTTATAAAAAATTGTAAATGTTATTTATGAGTACAATAAAGAATATTCTATCTTCTATCTATCTATCTAAAATCTTTTCTATTTTATCGTCTACAGTTAAGCTATGTGTTTGACGGAGCATGAATTTCAGACATAATTATTATCATTACGTTGCATACATGAGGCGTTTGATTCAACACTAGGTTTATGTGTAAGCTGATGATTATCCAGTGTAAATAAATAAATGAATGAATGAATGAATAAATAAATATATAAATAAATAAAACTCAATATAAAAAGTACCCGAAACCGGCGTGCGTACATGCAACGATGAATGTCGATGAAGCGAAAGTGATTTGTCAGAATCGTGGCAGCTTGCAGTCCTAGGTCTCTGCCTACCCCCTAGGACACAGGCGTGAGCTTATGTATGTATGTAAAACTCACGCAACCGCCCCACAGATTGCCCGACCACGTGACCATGGAGGAAGGCGCCCTACTGGAGCCCCTCTCGGTGGGTGTCCACGCGTGCCGTCGCGGCGGGGTCACCGCCGGCAGCTCGGTCCTCATACTGGGCGCCGGGCCCATCGGGCTTGTCACCCTACTCACGGCACGCGCTATGGGGGCTGCTAATATCATCATTACTGGTTGGTATTATCTGTGACTGACTATGATGTTATTTTTGCTTTCTAAAGTTTCTATTTTAATTCGATGCAAGAAAAATATGACGCGTTTTTACGGCTATAAAATATATACGTTTACTCGGTAGATTTTTTTACCGTGAATGGAAGACTCATTTTTTTTATCTTATCTTTATCAAAATCCTTATCAGATTAAAAAAAGATCAGGGTTGGCCATTTTAAAGCCAATAGAGAAAATTTTAACAATTTGAGACAATTATTGTTGTAATTTCCGTAAAATTGACTTAGGGCCAATTTTTCAATAGTCAGATAAAACTTAACTGGAGAATAAATTGAATGCTGTCACTGTCTAAATCATACGACAAGACAGTGACAACATCAGTTTTATTCTCCAGTTAAGTTTTATCTGACTATTGAAAAACCGGCCCTTATATACTTACTTCTTACTTATAAACTATCGTAATTTAACGTAAGTTGTTTACGATATTCAAAATAAATGGATTGCCATTTATTTTGAATATCGTAAACAACTTACGTTAAATTACGATAGTTTATAAGTAAGAAGTAAGTATATAAGTAGGTACATCCCATCAATTTATAGACGCTGCTGGGCTGGACAATTTCAAAATCTAGCAAGTGGCACATCTAAGAAAAAACGGGTTTTTGCATTTTGCAGCTTACTAGACCACAAAGCAACGATCTGCATTTTCAAAAGACCAAAAAATACCTTAGAAGTTAGATTTTGAATACCGGGAACAAAAGTCCATACAGTGGACTCTTACGTAACTGCCCTACTGGTCGGACCCTTCCGGCAAAACTAAAGTATATGTATCGGAAATAAACTTAATAACCTTTTGACCTCTTCCCACCTCTTCCAGATATCCTCCAGTCGCGCCTGGACTTCGCCAAAAAGATGGGCGCCGATTTTACCCTGCTGGTGACCAAGGACTCCAACGAGGCTGACCTGGTCAAGAAGGTGCACGAGCTCCTGGGCAGCCACCCTGATATCTCCATCGACGCTAGCGGTGCCCAAGCTACCGTCAGGCTCGCTCTGCTGGTAAGCAGAATCGGCAAAACTTGTTTGCTTGAATTTCATAGTGCAAACGTCCCAAATCAAATCATCATTATGCCCCTACCGAGGGGCATGGGTCTCTTCCCTGAGGAAGGTATAGGCCATACTCCACCACGGGGGCCAAATCCGGATTGGTGGAGGCTTGTAAGACTAGTGGCTGGTCTTGCTGTCAGAAGTTTTCAAGCCGCCCTATGGCCAACTGCCAACTATCGACGGTAGCCGGCACCAACTGCTTAAAGTGCCTTGCGAAGCTCGGAACCGCTCGGAAAAATGCCACTGGCGATAGTGCTATAGCAATGACCCATCCATGGACTGAAAGCGCCATATTTTGCTTAACGTTAGTGACCGTTTAAGACCACTCAGCCAGCCCAGGCTACGAGCGATTCTATGGCGAGCGACCTAGCATGGGGGCCATGATTTTATTTCTGTGATAGCTACACGATCTTAGTTTAAAATAAATAAAATAAACTCACGCCCGTTATCCCCGAAGGGGTAGGCAGAGGCACCAGTCTCTAGAACTGGACCGACGTTTTGCCGAGTTTATTAGGTCCCAAACGTGACAAGTGGCAAGCCTGTCGCCTTATCTGGGCACAATTTATCAGCGAATGGTGTTGCTGTACAAACAAATGTACGTAACTAAAAGTCATTGGTACATGCGTGGTTCGAACCCAGACCCTCATGATCGAGAAGCAAGGGTCAACCCCACTACGCCACCACCGCATTTTACGAACTGTTAAGTAAGCAATACGCTATTTGACACTATCAACAATAAATTATTTGAGATGCTCGATTAAAACAAAAATTACAAAATGATTCGGAAAATGTATTTCTTTTAATAATTTACTAATTATTACAATTTTTAAATAGATGAAACATAAAAAGAGTGCTCTGAAATGTGACGTCACAAGCAAGTGTTTTCAAACAAAAATTCCGTTATAAAAGTAACTCATGTGACATCCTTTCAAATACCCAATTGGTAAGCAATTTATGAGTTTTTATGAATACAATCTCCTTTTTCCTTCAGAAATTTTTCCATCATAGGGTTGTCTGGAAGAAATTGCTTTTAGCAATAAGGCCGCCAATTGTACTGTTATCTTGTAAATATTTTATGTTTGTGTTTCTCCTTGTGTACAATAAAGAATATTCTTATCTTATCTTATCTTATCTTATGAGCTACAAAAGAATCAGTAATTCCACATAGAGTTCTATTATTACGAATTCTAGTTATTACGCCACGGACTTTGACCTGCAATCCTGACGTCAGAATGGACGGTCATGCATAAATGACTGAATTCTTCTAAAATATGTAGTAAGCAATTCTCTCATGGTGGCAAGCAAATATAAGCAATTGGTAAGCAATTTTTGGAATTTCAAAGTAAAATACGACACTTGACCGGCCATTCTGACGGTCACGGCCATGCTAGGTCAAAATTCAAAATTCAAAAATTTTTATTTCAACGTAAAGAATTTACATTCTGCTTGTTGAATGTCAATGTACATACAGTTATGTATAATGTTAGCCGCTGCCTTAGGGCCGTCTGTAGTGGAGAAAAAGGCAGCGAAAAAAAAAACTCCACTCTGACCATCTTTTCTCAAATCAACTTAAAGCTAATACAAATTAGGTATGAGTGTTCGTATACCAAGAATCTCAAGATCCATGAGTGCAATCAATACTTGCAATAACTTGGTCTTATAGGTATAACATAACATAACAACGTGATCACTTTTGATCGTTGACTTCCGCTCTCTCAGGCGACGAAATCCGGCGGCGTGGCCGTGCTGGTGGGTATGGGATCCCCCGAGCTGACGGTCCCGCTAGCAGGCTCCGTGGCTCGCGAAGTCGACATTCGCGGCATCATGCGCTACGTCAACGAGTGAGTACACCTGCCATTCTCAAATGGGGGATGTATTGGCAAAGGGCAAGATGAAAAGTACCCGCGTGCATGCAACGACTGTACTTGAGCCATTACAAACGTGCGAACTAAGTCATAAACATTTGTATCACACCTCTCTCTCAGGCATATCAGGCATATCGGAACTCTCGCTCGCACTTTTATGACTCGGTTCGCACGTTTGTAATGGCTCAAGTATAGTGAATGACGATGAAGCAAAAGTGGTAGTGCAAAGGATGATGTGCAAAATGGGCCCACCTCCAATAAAAATGGCTTGTTTATTAGATTAAAGGCCTAGATACATACGTCCATTATCAGGTAGGTGCATACCAGAATTCGCTGTGTGGCTGGAGTTATTTGATTTAGAAAAAGTTGATATTTTTGGTTATAAATAGAAGTTTTTGGCTTTTAAAACCATTTTTTTGTTCTAATATGTAAACCACTTAATGCTACATCATTTACTATAATAGTAAATGACCTACCTATTTCAGCCTATGGATGTCGTAAGAGGTGACTTACGGCCATTTAGACCTTAGCGCAGACTAAATTGCATACATGACCTAAGACACATCTGGTTGCCCTTCTGGGTTGTATAGCAATCGCTTCATGTAAAAAAACAATCATCATTTTCTTGCCCTGTTCCCATTATTTATGGTCTTCGCAGTATGTCACTCTCTTCCATGCGTCCCTATCACTCGCCATCTCTGCATTCACATTCTTATTAACATCACGCACACAATCCAACCACCTTTTCCTCGGTCTTCCTCTTCCAGCATATCCATTAGACCATGTAAAAATTGGAATCGCTCGTAGCCTGGGCTGCCTGAGTAATCTTAAACGATCAATAACGTTAAGCAACATACGGCGCGTTCAGTCCATGGATGGGTCACCGTCTATGACTAACGCTAGTGGCATTTTTCCGAGAGATTCCATGCTTCGCAAGGCACGTTAAGCAGTTGATGCCGGCTGCCGTCGATAGATGGCTTGATGGGTTGATGATGATGTAAAAATTAGTATTTTCGCCATAAAACTTAGTGTAGTTAGCGCACTAGGAAATTGGGATAACGCTAGGATGATGACGTTAAGAAAAATCTGATAATTGCGTTAGGTACTTGCAGATCGGCCCTAAACCGCTAATTAATTTTAATTCTCGTGAAGCGTGCTAGATGAGTGCGCATAAGGCGATGCTACTGTGGAGGCCACCCATGCCACGGATACCTATAATTATTGGTCTATTATAATTATATTATTTTCATTCCATAAACCAAAAACTTTTATTTTCCTGCCCTAAAAATCTCAACGTATTATCTTATACAGGATGTAACATTAAGTGGTTTAGAAAAAAAATGGTTTTATAAACCAAAAACTTCTATTTATAACCAAAAACATCATCTTTTTCTAAATAAAAAAAACTCACAAAAAAGACACACAGCGAATTCTGGCATGCGTCTGCCTGATAATGAACGTATGTATGTAGACCTTTCATTTAATAAACAAGCCATTTTTATTGCAGTGGGCCCACGCTTCATACATTTTTGCCCATCGTCCTTTTGTCAATAAGGGACCATCCATTACGTCACACGTAAGGGGGAGGGAGGGGGTCGATGAAGTGTGACAGGGGGCGGGAGGGGTCCTAAATTTCGTGACGTCACATGGAGTGGATTCAAAGTCCAGTGACTCGAGATGATTAATTTCTCTTTATTTAATAAAGTAATCGTTTTTTGTTTTGTTAATTTCGCCGCTGTTTCTAGTTCCCACGACACAGGGTATCCTAGTGTGGGCCCAGAAGCAATGTATGTGCCTCTATGTAAATGTTATGTTATTTCTTGAAATGTTTGACTTGATGTTCATGTATTAAAAAATAATTTAAATAGATACAAAACTAATTTCGGAACTGCTGTTTGAATTCAATAATTTCTAAATGTGAAATTGCGTAATATTTTGTGACGTCACACTAGGGAAGGGGGGAGTCTTACAAATGTGACCAGCTGTGACAAGGACGGGGGAGGGGTCAAAAAGCCACGAAATTCGTGTGACCTAATTTATGGATGGCCCCTTATCTTTCTGTTGTCTACCGTTCTGTAAGTGTTTATAAAAGATACACCCCATATAGGTACCAAATTTTCAGACTTATATTTTGGATCCCACGATACAGGTCCGCCTAGTGAGGGATCGGCGATAGATATGTAAACCTTATGCATTGAATTTAGATACAGAATTCAATGCCTTATGGAAATAAATACCTTTAACTTTACTTTTACTTAGTCCACCGAAATAAAAACCTCTTCGACCAACAATGAGGATGTAATTTGTTTTGTTCATTCCAATTGGTTCATTCACAATTGTGAGTTGCGGAAATTGGAGTGGAATAAAATACAAAAACAGCCGTTTACACGGGTCGTTATCTAACATTTACACGTACCTACTATATTAATGCATTGTTGTGATAACAACTACGCAATTTATCTAGCTACAATCTACATCTACAATCTAAATCTTGTGTTGTGCGACTAGGCCAGAGATAAACGTTTCCCTTGATATAATCAGCATTAAGTTATACAGGGTGTATAGAGTTTAGTAGGCTTACAGGGTTTTGCCCTAGAGGACATTTTGAATTCGAGAAAAATGTCAGCTGTTCCATACATAGAAAAGATATAACTAAAAACTGTTGTAAGCAGCTTATATACGTCTCACTACAGGGCACAGGCCTTCTCTCAGAGAGAGAGTATGGGCTTTAATCACCACGCGAGCTCACCGCGGACAATAGGATAATAGTTAAAAACTATACGCTACATCAGGGCTTCATTAACTTATTTTGACTCTAACGCCCTTGGGAGTTTTCAATTTATATGCGATGCCCTAGGATGACCGATGTGCGACAGTGTGTATTCGTATAAATGATGTGTTTTAGAACAGCTTTAAGGCATATTAACAAAAAAAACAATTGTGATTTGTAAAAAAACAAAGATAAAATTTTATAATTTGTATCTGCCGCCATTGTATCAAAAACGGCCTGGATTGGCCGATTCTATGATGACGTCACATCCCAGTAAAAATAGCGTCTGTCATTCATTCTTTCTTACGTTCATTGGTTGGTTTACCGGGAAGTGACGTCATAAGCCTGTGCGACGCCATATTGCTTAAGATAACGTTTTGGCGGCTTATTTGAAAAGTATCGTTTGCCTTTTTTAGAAGAAATACACGAAAGAAGGACTCCACGAACAAGTACGACTGTTGGGACTCCACCCCAACAAACAATATGAGATGGCTTTCAGAAATAGGTCAAATAGCCTTGTATCTGATGACTAAATAATAAATAGAGGATCAATCCCACTAGTTCTATTGGACAATTGTTTATTATCCTCCACAGATACCCGATCGCCTTGTCCATGGTCGCCAGTGGGCTGATCAACGTGAAGCCCCTGGTCACCCACCACTTCGACATGGAAGACACGCTGGCGGCTTACGAGACCGCGCGCAAGGGCGTCGGCATCAAAGTCATGATCCACGTTCAGCCCAGGGACGCTAACAACCCGAAGAAGTTCTAACTGCGTTGGGATTAGGGCGAGAATGCGCTGCCGGCTACTGGCGAGTGGATTTGTTGAGCTCTTGGCGTGTGGGACTAATTTTAATAACCCTTTACAAGGTGTTTTAAAAAAAAACTAATCCCAGTTTTTTACGTAGGTTCACAGACATGGGTTCTCAAAATTACTATTACCGAGATACTTTTTGCATATTCCATCTCCAAAAAAGATAATAATTGTTTCCTCGGTAGCGCTAGTTTTACCTACTCCCCTTGAGAGGATCCCCTTAATCAAATAATGTAGCTGTAGTGAAGATCCTACAAAAAAGGAAAAGGTTTCAACAAATGCATCTATAAGTAGCCGATTCGACTAAAATCTGATTTGGAAAATTGGCTGTTTTTGTAATCCGAAGACTGAAAGAAGATAAAGATAAAGATAAAGATAAAGATTATTTATTTGTCAAACATGAGTTAAAAAGGTTGTTTCATTATAATAAATATGTCCTGTGCATGTTTTGTCCTTCGGGACTTACAAAATTCTTGAGAGAGCACCTTCCATTAAATTTATGTAAAAAAATTAGATTATAATCATAATAATATTAATTCATTAGTAAATACAAAAATCAATAAAAATAAAACAATTTTATAGTCAAGATGATTTAGTACACACAAGGTCAATCAAAAAAATAATAATAATAATGTCGGAGTTGTAGTGAATAATTAAATTAAAAATAAAATAAAATAAAAATAAATAAACTCACGCCCGTTATCCCCGAAGGGGTAGGCAGAGGTACCAGTCTCTAGAACTGGACCCACGTTTTGCCGAGTTTATTAGGTCCCAAACGTGACAAGTGGCAAGCCTGTCGCCGTTATCCGGGCACAATTTATCAGCGAATGGTGTTGCTGTACAAACAAAATATTCATTCAGTCAGGAATTCCATTAAATTATAATAACATTTTTCCAACAACATTTTTTTCAATTTAAATTTGAATTGGTCTATGTTTAATTCTCGTAATGATCTTGGTATTTTATTGTAGATTGTAGGCCCCATACAAAACACACTCTTTTGCATAAGTGCAGTGTTGGCTCTACGAATATAAACTCTACTTTCGTCCCGTTGTAAGCGAGTGCTGACGAGCGAAACTGGTTGGAAAATATCAGGATTGGATTTAACAAATAGTCCCACCTCTAGAATGTACATTGAGGGAAGTGTCAGAATATTGTTGTCCTTAAAATAGGATTTACAACTGTCAGTCTTTTTTAATCTAAACATTGCTCTTAGACACCTTTTTTGCGCCTTAAACGCTATATCTCTATCAGTTGAGTTACCCCAGAATATTAGGCCATACCTCAGCACTGAAGCAACAATACCATGGTATGCAGTAATTAGAACATCAGTATTAGTAACAGGAGCAAGTTTATAGAGGAGGTAGGCCGATGAGCTAACTTTTTTGCAGAGTCCCGCAATATGCGCTTTCCAATTTAGATTTTGATCCACCGTCAGTCCTAAAAATGTTGTAGTCACTACTTGTTCAATTTTGCTATCTTCATAATTTATGTCTAAATTTACTGTTGGTAGCCTTTGACTAAATTGCATTAAATTAGTTTTAGTTAAATTTACCTTTAAGTTATTATTATTTAACCAATTTATGATAGATTGTAGAGTCTGGTTTATGTCATATTCGTAAGAAGTTTCTTGGTCACATTGGATTGTTACAGTGCTGTCATCCGCAAACAGAGTCATTGGGTGGGCTGTGACTTTGGGAAGGTCATTAATGTAGAGTATGAAAAGTAACGGTCCCATTACGCTTCCCTGAGGAACGCCGTGGCAGACTTCACGTTTACGTGACATGAAAGTATTTTCACGCTTAGTTTTAGAATTTATTGTTGAAATTTCTGTGTACTGTGTCCGATTTTTAAGATACGACTCTATTAGTTTCCATACATTTCCCCGTATGCCATATGCTTCAAGCTTTCGCAGTAAGATAGAGTGCTCTACATGATCGAAAGCCTGCGTCATATCCATGTATAACGCAGAGACTGGAACTTTTTTATCTACGCATGTCATGACTGTATTTAAGAAATCGTAAATGGCTAAATTAATCGTCTTGTGTTGCCTAAACCCCTTTTGTTCTTTAGTCAATAAATTATTATGTTCTAGATAGGCGTAAATTTTTTTATACATGTGTTTCTCAAAAATTTTTGCAAATATAGGAATAAGAGCGATTGGTCTATAAAAGTCCATTCGTTTTCTATTTTCTTTTTTAAAAAGGGGTTTTATAATTGCTTGTTTCAAGCTGTTAGGATATATGCCTGCTACTATACTAAGATTAATCAGGTAACTTAAGTGACTACAGACAAGAAAGAGATAATAACGAGTTAATTAAGGAAAAGGACTGGACAACTGATTGCTTCTCGCTCATACAATAGCGCTGTTTATATGGTGTGAGTGAAAGACAAATAGTTGTACAATCGCTTTCTTAAATTAACCGTGCATTTCATTACATTTCAGCCGGTTAGTTATAATTCTATATACACTTGATAAGTACAAATGATTGAAATAATAAATTATGTTTTGTTACAATTACGGAATGGTTTTATTAGCATCTCGTACCTCTAACATACATACATAAGTTCACGCCTATGTCCCAGAGGGGTAGACAGAGACCAGGGATTGCCACCTGCCACGATCCTGACAAATAACTTTCGTACCTCTTAACAACGTTTATTTGGTACCAAAAAAAATCAAAATAAAAAGAATAATGGCTAAGCGTGGTTGGTTGGTTGGTTGGTGGTTGGTGGTTGGTTTCAAATAGGTTTTACATAGCGTACTTAACTACTACCAGAAATAAGTAATAAAATAGCACCAAATGGCCAACGCTCAGCATTTTGCCCTGAACGTGATTGAAGAAATCAACGACCATGATTTCGTGCCTAAGAGCTCTGACACACTATACGTTTACGTTTTTTTCCGGCGCCGGCGCGCGATCGCGCTTCGCCGGCGATGCTAAACGTGAAAAAAGCAGTGTGCTTAGTGCGAGTTTTTTTAACTACTCGATCGCGTTAACGTAAACTCATATTCTATAGGAGTGACAAAGCGCGCCACCTAGTTGTCTCTCTGTCACTCCTATACAAATTGCAAACGCTCTCGCTATCGAAAGTGAATGAAAAAACTCGCACTAAGGTCCCTGATTACTACAGATCGTGTCACCAACCAAGTCCCAAGGTCTTTAACGTGATTAAAATAAGAGAAAAAATTCATTAACTCATGGGACTTCTTTCGTGGCTTTACATCGCGTTTGCAGCGCATCAACGGCGCCGGAAAAAAACGTAGTGCGTAAGTGCGTAGGCTCACTTTTACCTACCCTAGGTGACATTTAGGGCAAATGTCATCGTGGTAGTGGATCGTTCTATTACCGGCCCGGGATACAGGCGTGAGCTTAAGAAATGGAAAGTAGGTCCATGCTTAAATTATTATTTCAGCGATTCATTCGACGAATAATGTACTTGATTGAGAGGGCAATACGGTTTAAATGCCAGGCTAACCACACATAAATGAGTCCGACCATTTATCAGGTATAGAAATTTGAGATTTCACTCCCCTATAGTGTGGGTAAAGTGGCCTTTAAGGGCCCTAGCCTCACGCGACTTTTTGAAGCAATGCTGTCGCGCTTTTCGTAAGCGCTCCACAGCATCGCTACTAATACGGAATAGTCGCATTTGCAACGCACTATAGGAGCGATGCCAACACGCTACTAACGCGCTCAGCATTGCGACTGTATCGGAACCAACTCGCTACTGCATCGCTGCAAAAAGTCGCGAGGCGAGGAGCCTAAGAGCTTTTTGCAATAGCGATGCTGTCGCCGTTCGTACCGATACAGTCGCGGTGCGGTCGCTAGCTGTGTGCCCGCACGTAACCGCGATTCACTCGCGATTCAATCACGATACCGTCGGGCTTCTACCACGGTGCAAACCCGAAACAGTAACGACCCAAAAATGTCTACGATCGCCACAGTTGTAGTCACAACTGGCCACCCTCCCACCATTTTTCCCCGATATTGTCCGACACAGTCGCGCGTTTGTATCGATACAGTCGCGATGCTGTAGCGCGGTAGTAGCGCGTTGTCATCGCTTCTGTAGTGCGTTGCAAATACGACTAGAGCGCGTTAGTAGGGATGCTGTCGAGCGTTTACGAAACGCGCGACAGCATCGCTACAAAAAAAGTCGCCGTGGGCGAGGGCCTTACGACTTATACTACTTATCACTCAATTCACTCATAGTCATATTATAAGTATCAACAGTTGTAAATACAAAGACACATTATTAAGCAAAGAAAGTGTTTGGAACGAGAAATGTTAGCAGATACGCAAAAATGCTTATTGCTTATTTTAAAATGCTAAGTACTTCTATGGGCCGGTTTCTGAATTGAGAATTTCACTAAATACTTAAGTAACGTTCTGTCACGCTCTTTTCTGAGAAATTTTATGAGACAGCACTACAGTTAGTTACGTAGCGAAATTCAGTCAATTCAAAAACTGGCCCATAGAAGTAGGTACCTAGTAAAGGCACTAACAACCGGCTTTCCTAGGGTGGTCAATTTGGATATAATTCTATAGTTAGCTCCACTTTGAGATTTGTGGTTCTGTACCTTAAAATTCTATGTACCTATGCCTGTTAAGTAAGTACTATTAACTCTACTAGGGCCGGCTTGCACCAATTAAATGTCACTTAAGTCGACATTTAAAACTACTTTTGTGAAGAATTTCACTTATTTATTTATAGGTACTTCTATTGCACTTACATTTAAAACAAAAATTTAGTACTATGCGGCGGACTTAATGCCATAAGCATGTTCTACCATTCAACAGCCAGTAACTTAGGTACAAGGAAGATCTTGCCCTATTGTGCTACTGTAAACATTTTGCAAAGTAAACAAACTATTTCTATTTATAATTATTATATTATAATAACAGGATCGAAGGTAAAGGGTAGGTAGGCGTGCAAAAGTAATTAAATAATTTTAAAAACATGCTTATACAGGGTGTTCGGCGCATGGAACGTCAAAAATTTTCGGGATACTGGTGGGGTCATTTACTACCTTTCCACCCTTGGACCCTGGGTCTTAAGAGTTACGGTTATTTTTATTTATTGGATTTTAGGAAAACCATTGACTATTACAGCAAAATGGAGGGTACATTGTACAATATAGCAGCGAAAAGTCATTTAAAGGTTTTCACTTATAGCTACATTATAGTTGCATACAAAGTAACAGGTTCGTGTGTTTACAACATAAAAAACAAATAATGATATTAGCCTAGACTGCCGAATCTTAACATCAACTAAATATATAATAAGCAAATCAAAGCAACCAAGCCCATCACACAGTAGACAACTCGCTACCAAAGAAGTTCGCAGCTAACCTACGCTTAACTGAAGCAACGCTGTCGTGAATGACATCGACATCAGTGTCCGGGTTATCGCTTAGACCGTTAAATGTTGTGCAAGCTCGAAATAGGAAAGAATTAATTCTATAATTTTTTGAAGAAATAGGTGTATGAAATGCTTGTTTATGCCTAAGGGATCTAGCAGGAATGTGAAAATTTAACCTGGAGAGCAAATCAGGACAATCAATAATTCCATTGACAATTTTTATTAGCGTTGTGATGTCGGCTATTCGACGTCGTTCAACGAGTGGGAGAAGATGCATTAAGCGACAGGATGGCAGGTAATCCATTTCGGATCTTATGCGGCGATTAATAAATTTGATAAATTTCTTTTGCAGCCTCTCTATTCGATCAACATATACATCGTATTGGGGGTTCCATACTTGTGAACCATATTCAAGTATACTTCTTACGTACGTGCAGTATAATAACTTTAATGTTTTAACTTTCTTAAAGTCACGTGAGGTGCGCATTACAAATCCTAATGCTCTGAAGGCTTTCTTGCATATATTGTCGATGTGGCAATCAAAAATAAGCTTAGAATCATGTATGATGCCCAAGTCACGTACTTCATCTACCTGATTGAGATTATGCCCTTTTAGTGAATAACAATGTGATACAACTTTATTCTTCCTCGTAAACGTTATAGAGTGACACTTTAAGGGGTTGAGGTCCAATTTGTTTACGTTACAGAAAGCGTCAAGCCTGTTTAGGTCCTCCTGAAGATCAGTTGCATCAGCGGTGACTGCAATGGATTTGAAATCTTTCATATCGTCCGCAAAAATAAGAATATCGGAGTTTAAGAAGCATTTATCAATGTCGTTAATTGGAATAGCGAATAATAAGGGGCCGAGCAAGGAGCTCTGAGGAACGCCGCTGGGAACTTTAGTCCAGCTTGAGATGTGGTTACTGATAACTACTGCTTGAGATCGGTTATCAATATATGATGAGAACCATCTGAAAAGATCACCTCTTATGCCTATAGTGCTTAATTTGTGCAAGAGCTGAGAATGGTCCACTCTATCGAAGGCTTTGCTGTAATCCGTATAGATTACGTCAGTTTGAAGACCTTTCTCCATATTACTGGTGATACTGTCATTTAGCAACAAAAGGTTAGTTACGGTGGAACGACCCTTAAGAAAACCATGTTGGACAGGACTAAATGATTGACGCAAGGCAGTGTACATTTGGTCGTAGATTATTCTCTCAAATACCTTTGATATTATGCATAGCTTAGAGATAGGTCTGTAATTTAAAACTTGATTGCACGGTGGTTTTTTTAATATCGGAGAGATAAATGCACGTTTCCAGGTGATTGGTACTATGCCCTGTTCCAATGACAACCGAAAGAGCTTACTTATTGGTTCTGAAAGGGTGTCAGCACAGTTACGAATGAATATAGCTGGAATCTCATCAGGTCCTGCAGATTTATTTATGTCGAGTTTCTTCAGTTCCTTATTCACGATACTCTCAGAGATTTCTATGGTGGATAAGTCACAGATGCTGCTTTGTCCAGCATACTCAGAGTCAGCAATAGAATGTCCAATTTCGGTTGACAGAAACATTGATTAGAAATAGTAAAAAAAAAGATTACAGATGTGGTCACCAGATGTCGCTAATATATCATTGTAAATCACAGAGTTAGGAATACCATTAGACCTTGAGAGGTTTTTTACGTGCGTCCAAAAATATTTCGGGTTTTTTACGATGCAACTCTCAACATTAGATATATATTTTTTGTAGCATTCAGGTTCAAGTAATTTAGCTCTTTTAGTCAGAAATTGCAGAGTATGAATATCAGCTGTCATCTTATAGTTTTTATATTTTTTATAGAACTTATACCTCTCTTTGAGAACTTTTTTAAGTGGTGCCGAAAACCAACATGGAAATTTATTCATTCTAAGTACGGTTTTAGTAACGTGTTTAGAAAAATAGTGTTGTAAAATACGTCTACCGCTTCGTTAACCGGCTTATTAAGGCAGTTCCAGTCAATTTCCGCTAAATCTTTGTTAATTTCGTCGTAATTAGCCTTGTAAAATTGGTATTTGGTGCGCGGAGCAACATTGAGAGGCTGAGACTCGATACGACTAATGCTAGCGACCAAAGCTTTATGGTAAGGATCTAGTGGTACTAGAGGATGGTCACAGGTCGACAACGAAATATCAGAGTTACTTAAAATAAGGTCGAGTATTTTGTTGTACTGGTTACAAATAAAATTAAATTGACACAAATTACAAACCGCGATCTCGTCTAGCAAGTACAATTCATCAACGGACGAGGCCATGTCTGTACCATGGTTATTTGAGTAGTCGGAGGCGCCAGAAATCCACTTTATTCCACTTAAATTAAAGTCACCCAAAATTATAAATTTGTCTGAGGGATTAGAAGTTACAATTTCATTCGCTTTTTCCCAAAAATTGCGCAACTGTTGAGCAAACGAAAAGCCACCATTTTGCCTACACAAATAAATAACACCAATATGCTAAAATCCGTTTTTTAGTTTGACAGAAATGCAAGTGTCTTCCGCTGAGGAATTCCACTCAGGCCTAGCAATGGTTGTGAGTCGCTTGTGTATTGCAAGTAACACGCCACCGCCCCGTGACTGACTAGTCAGCTCATAGCATCTGTCCCGTCGGAACACCGAATACCTACAGTCGAATAACTCTGAGTTAGAAATACCGTCCACTAGCCAGGTCTCGCTTATAGCATAAATATCGTAATTATTTAGTAAAACATTGCGTCGGAATTGATTTGTTTTGCTCCTCAGGCCACGCACATTCTGATAATATATTGTCAAGTCAGAATTGCCCTCTTCTAATAATGTAAGTTACTAAACAAAATAGAAAAATAAAATAAAATAAATTAACGTAGGTAGCAATGCGATTGATCGAATTGAATAGAAACCTTAGAGGTAGGTTGATAACAGGCACAAATTCAAACAGGCAATAATTAAATTCTTCAATGCATAAAAGTAGACAGATTTGACTTCTAATCTCAAAGAAATAGGGTTCAACTTTTTTAAATAGACACCAAGAACAGCTTTGCTTTAAGCAAATAGATTTCACTTGTAATATGTAGGCAATAGGGTTCATCGTTATTAAATAGATACCGAGTTAATGGGTTAGCGATAAGCGAACAAAGGAGAGGCGTAGGCATGAAATGCGAGGCAGAGATTGCGAACCTTCGGCAGCGAGTCGTCAACAGTTGCCATAGGCAAAGTAAACAAGTTGTGAAACAATAAAGTATGCAATTAATTACACCAACTTGTTTAAATCCTGCACGTTGCGTATAATTATAGGATGAGAAACGTCATTCTTGCGTACATTCTTCGAAAACTTAACCCACACAAACTGGTATCCCTTGGCCTTCGCGGCATCCTTGGTTTGAGTAAGGAGTTTCTTGTGGCTGGGTGACAAGTGGTCATTCACGAAGATACGTCTGGATTCATCGGCAAGGCCAATGTGGGCAGTGGAAGGGTTCTTCTTGGCCCGAGCATGCGCCATAAATTCTTCCTTGACATATCTGTTCACAAACGATATGATTATGTTCTTGTCTTTGGAGCCATAGGTAGGCACGCGAGACAGGTAATTAACCTGACTTGGCCACAGCGTAGTCGATGGCTTCCGATAATTTGTCCAAGATATCGAACATGTTTTCATTCTTGCTTACGGGAATATTTTTAATTTCCACATTGTTCAGACGCGACCACCCACCGTGGCTCGATTCGTCGGTAGAAGGCTGCTCAAGCACCGCCAAACGGCCCTCTATGCCACTCACCCTCTCCTTGATACCGTCAACTTCGTCACTAGTTAACTGACAAGACGCTTTTAGCTCTTCGACTTGAACTTTCATTGTTTGCATGTCAAGTTTCAACTTTGATATATCCTTGAGTGTACACTCCATGGAAATTAGTTTGCTCATAATCGACGCCAAGGTAACAGTATCAGTCTGAGCAACGTCGGTTGCAGTAATGGTGGGTTGGTGCTCCTGCACGTGTTTTGATATGGGTGCTGCTTGTGCTTTTCGGCAGACATGGGGACATCTCCAATTGGCTCTTCGCTCACCCCTGAGCTTGCGCCATCCAGCTTCAGTGATGTTTGCACATGCGAAGTCATAATCATTACCACAGCCCTCACAGTGAATCCCGTCACTAAAGCCATCCCCGCACACATGACACACCGATGACATTTTCAAAATGGTGTAAAAGGTTGACGACTCCCGGGTTTTGATCGAGAAGGCGAAAAGGCGTGCGGATCGAACAAACACTACGGCCCAACTGATGAGGTTATGGAGGTATGATATTTTAATATTTTTTCTAAAATTACCTTTAATAGGTTATTTGACAATGTGGAAAAAACAGTATATTTTATACGTATTCGTATAAATTATAAGTCTTAAAACCGCTTTAATGCATTTTTACTAAAATAACAATTATTATTTGTAAAAAAACACAACATAAAATTTGATAATTTGATGATATCTGTGTCGAAAACTGCCTAGATTGGCCGATTCTATGACGACGTCAAATGTCAGTAAAAATGGCGTCTGTCATTCATTCTTTCCTACATTCATTGGTTGGATTAATGGCAAGTGACGTCATAATTCCTCTGCGACGCAAACTGGGATCAGATTGGAAAAAAGTGGACTTAGGGTTTTTCGACCCCATTTTTTTTCTACTGACTCCTTACGTCAATTCAATATACATTTACTGATTATTTTAACATCTTTAGAAACTACGAAGTTATTCACAAAAAAAGATATTCCTCCACACAAAAAAAATAAAAATATTTTTTTCTCGTAAATGGGTCATTTTATGACAAAATGGCAATCAGTAAATGTCTATTGAATTGACGTAAGGAGTCAGTAGAAAAAAAATGGGGTCGAAGAACAATAAGTCCACTTTTTTCCAATCTGATCCCAGTGTGCGACGCCATATTGCCCAAGATATCGTTTTGGCGGCTTATTTCGAAAGTAAATTTTGGCTTGCCTTTTTTAGAAGAAATACACGAAAGAATTTAAAATGACCACTTTCTGAGGACTCCATGACCACCAACAAAAAATATAACATGGTTTTCAGAAATCTTTCAAATAGCCTCTTCACTATTTAAAGCCTCATAACTTTTTTAGTTGTTTGGATTTTTTTTTACGTAGTAAATGACCCCACCAGTGCCATGAAAATTTTTGACGGTCCATGCGCCGAACACCCTGTATAAGGTATATTGAACAAACTTACACATACAGTTAAATGCTGTTTAAGCTACGTTTAAGTTAGTGATGCAAGTCTGCCTAAATATCTCCAGACTGCCTCTCAGCATAATATTTACACCACTGTTTTATTTAAAAGAAAAACATTTGATGTAACAGTAGTTGTTATCGCCATAATTACTGTTTACTTTTACAATTATCTCGTCAGATTTCCACTATTTTTACCGAAATTATCTCTGACTAGGCAATATAGTTTCCACGTCGCTTAACAGTAACTGTTTCATGGGAGAGACGTGTATCCGGTGAATTGGTGTAATATTTAATCAATATTTGCAGAATGTCCCCACAAAATTATGCTGGCGTGTTACACGGGCCCTACGATCTTAAAATCGTAAGTTAAATTCAATTTAAATTCACCATTTTCAACCTAACATTTTGGAACTGCGTTTTTGGACAGCTTGAACAGCAGATAAGTTATTTTTAAACTGTAACGTAGCAAAAGTACTTACATAATTTGTTTGTGCAAACTACGTCACAGGTTAAGGGCAGGGAGGGGGCGATAAACTGTGATATTGTGTGACAAGGGGTGGGAGGGGTCCTTAAATTTCGTAAGGTCACATTTCAAAATCTATTATGTAGGTACCTAAGTGTTAAATGACGAACTTTGAACTATTAACGAAAAACTGAAAGAAAATTGCAACTCTATCAGTTCCTAAGTCTATTTGCAATTCTATCGGAAATAAATCAAATTTCAGAACTGCTGTTTTAATTCAATAATTTCAAAATATGTATGTCACACTAGGGAGGGGGAGTCTCCCAAATGTGACCAGCTATGACAAGGACACAATTTATGCGCGGCCCAGTACCTAGTAAATCAATAAGTAATTATTTTTGTTTCAGGAAAAATGGCCGATGCCGCAAATAAAAGATGATGGTAGGTATTCGTTTTTTTTCCAGAGTCAACCATTGCTCAGGTAGGTAGGTAGGTACCTACCTAATAGAACATACAATTTAACTTCGACTCGCTCTCCTAAAGCAGGCCATACACGCTAGGGTATGCCTGGCAGGTATGCCTGTACAGTTACGCCTGTCAGGTAAAACTAAGCTTCATAGATGCCATACACGTAGCGGAATCCTGTACAAACTCTCAGTTGAAAGTCGATCTCGATGCCGTAGCTTTAATTGGTTTATTGTTTGTTTTATTGAGAAAGAGGAAATTGAAACAAAAATCTCGTCTACAACGGTGCAAACCATGGTTACTCGCAGAAAACAGCACTCGGACGACTGTCGCCTGCGCAGGCAACCGCCACACACGGTCCGGTTTACTTGTAGGTACAGGGTTACTGCGCAGGTAAAAAATACTAGATTTTGTATTTTCTGGTTTGCCTGGACAGGCGTGGAAACCTGCACAGTTGTTTCGCATACACGCATAGGTTTAACTGTACAGGCATACCTGTCAGGCATACCTACCCGAGCGTGTATGGCCTGCTTAAGCAAGACAAACTAGTATCCCCTCCTCAAGCATTCACTTGGTGCCACGTCAGAGAATTACAAACATTTTATGTTCCTGGAGGAAATTGGCCTTAATTGGAAATCTCTCAGTGGACCGAGAGGTACTAGCAAAGTTAGATTACATAACCTCGTCAGGTTAGGCGAAGGATGTTATTATCCGAGGAATAACAAACAAACATACATAGATACACAAGCTCACGCCTGTATATCAGAGGGGTAGGCATAAACCAGGGACTGCCCCTTGCCACGATCCTGACTAATCAGAATCACTTTCGCATCGGCGTGGACATTCATTAGTAACTGCGCGCGCGCACGCCGGTTTCGGGACTGTTTATCTTGCCATTTGCAAATAAATCTCTAGGAATAATAAATAGATAGATAACTCTTATTGCACGGGCACATACCTCAATAGAATAATGTTACACAAAATGTCAAAGTCCCTTCATGTGCTAGGAAAGAGATAGATAGATAGATAGAATATTCTTTATTGTATACTCATAAAATAACATTTACAGATTTTTATAAATATAAGAAAATTGACCATACGCGACATTATCGTATCGCGTATGGTCAATTTTCTATGTGTCTCTGCTTCTTAAGTATTTTACTGTATTACCTATTATTATTATTTTTGTTTCTGTACTTTCTTAGTTTCTTAATTTAAATAAGAGTTTTAGTAATATATTCTACATAATAATATATAAACACACGCCTCTATCCCCGAAGCGAGATTATAATTTAGTATTTATACCTATCGTGTAAGTAATAATGAAGAAATATGTACGTGATGTATCTATGTATCTATGTTTCTGAATAAAAAAATTGTTATTCCTTCGAAAATCAAATCTATTAAAGTAAAGAACTCTACACTTACACACTTGCCTTAGTACGAATATTGCGTTGAAACAAGCTTGTATGCAGTTAAACTGAAAGCTAAATCACAATAGCAAAAGTTACCCTTTTGGGTCAAAATTCATTTAATTCTATATTTAATTTCTTATATACTTAGTGTTATTTATAGAGCTATTCTGGCCATTGCACTTTCTCATCTCTTATCTGAATTTGAATGACGGACAAAGAAAAACAAATTATTCAATTAACGTTTATTAAGAAATACAAAATGTTCTAAAAGTACGTACATTTATCATATGAAATACTTGGATAGCGGCGGTGGTACCGTAGTAGGTCATAGGACTCGGTAGGCAATGACGGAGCTAAGCCATGATATCTGGCTCAGTTACCCACTAATTGTCATACTACCAGAGGGTATAAAAGGTTTCGCGATCTATTGCTCCCAACCCCTCCTCGGCCTCGAGGGGGGTCGCTCATGATGTAGGTTTAGGGGTCCTTAGGACCAAACCAGCACCAAGGTGGTGTTTAGTGGGTAGGCGCACTCTGCGAGTCCCACATTGGCAGCACGGCCGGGCCCGTGCTGTGCATGCATGAGCATTCACCACCTCCCTCCCCCGTGTCCTCCGGAGGGTGCCCTTTATAGGGCTAAAAAAAAAAAAAAAAATTGCTCCCAACATTCCTTTTTCGGCATCCGAAGTGTACACAAGAAATTAGTCGTCAACCTGTTATCACCAAGTGCTTTAATTAGCCCAAGACGCCACGCGTGTTTGTAAGTTCCAACTTGCCTGTGACCTGCTAATTTGCAATGGACTTTGAAGTTACAGGTACGTATTATTAATTTACTTCACTATTTTGCCTTTTCCATCTACATTTTTTTTTTAAATAGAGTGCTACGCCAACGTGGCATTTGTTACGTATTTATGTCTGTATATTTTTTACGTTGAAGCTTTTACTTATGTTTGTACCTACTTGTACCATTCAAATTGGTATAGAAATATGAGTTATAATGTCTACTACTAGGTCTTCCCAAATTTAGCTGCGTCGTGCTGCGTCTGTAGGGTGCAGCCAGGTGCTACGCCGCGCGCCTGAACTCGTAGCAGGCGCGTAGCACTTCCTACGAAATATGTATTTTGATCCGCTTTTAAAAAATAAATAAAAATAAGTTTATTTTGTTTTAGGTACGTACTAGTATTAAGTGTTCTTTCAAAAGAATGCTCATACTAGATGCGTGGCTGTCTATTAAAGACAGAAAATCTGAACTGGAGAGATGGCATCGAGTTTTTCGAGACCTGAGACAATTGCTGTCTGATGTTGAGAATCACATAGCTGATGACTTGGAAAAAAGAGTTACTAAAGCTTGTACAAGATTGGTAGCTATTTGGAAGCACGTCTCACGCAACCATTCTCGCATGGTCTCTAAGCACGGACGGAGACTGGCTGAACGAAATTGAAGTTTGCGTTCTGCCAACTTGTGCAACAGTAGGGAGCCACAACACCCAACGGCCATTACTGGATTAGATAAAATCCTTATTGACAGATGTCATAATCTGCTGTAGTATCTTTCGTTGGGATAGAAAATTAATAAAGAGTATTCTCTAGAAACAGCACGTAAGTTGTTGCATTCATGATACAACTTGCCATCGTCTGTACATAATTAATGTCCTCATTCATGGGTCGGAAGTAATTGAACACACATTATTGTCAATAGGTGGGGTTTCAGAAGATGACGCCAAATCTTGCAATAAATTAATTAAGCTATTCAGGCGTGACAACACGAGGAAAATGTCTCGAGTTGTCACAAACACCGACTTGATACATAGACTTGTCCTTAATTCGGATGCTTATATTTCTAGTTTAAGAAGGTTACCACAGCAGAAGAAGTATATTCTATCAAAAGAAGTATTGAATTTGTTGTAGGTTTAGAATAAAATGTAAAAAATAACATAGGCACTTATGTTGTTTTTTACCTAACTCCTATTATGTAAATATTATATTTTTTGTCCATTTCTGTGTGTGTACTTAGGTATTAGTTAGGTATAACTTTATTTGTAATATAGAATGTAAAAAGTAAGGTTTAATAGTTATTAAGTTGCAAACCTTTTTTGAGTGTAATAAAAATGCATAATATTTTCAATAAAATAAGCTATTTAACATTTTTTTGTTTTTTTTTATTGCGTCATAGCTTAAAGTATTACAAAACACCATAATAACAATAATCAGCTATGATAACGACAGTCATTATTATCGCGAAACCCTATGACCGCTACTCTTAGAGCGTGGGACCACTGTGCGGCGGATAGCATTATACTCGACTAGATTTTGTAGTGTTCGGATGCAATGACAAAAGCTATATATAGTCATGAGTCAAACTATAATGCTATAATAGATTAGGTTTTGTTCTTGTACATGCAACGTGAAATAACAAAGCCTAAGCCATTTTAGTCCAATTCTTGACTAAAATGGATTAGGTATTGTACTAGAAATTTGCGCGAACAAAAGCTCATCTATTTTAGTTTCAGGAGTGACTCAAATGGTATAGCCTTTGTAATTTCGCATCCCGGAAAGGTAGACAGAGATCTGAATTGGCCACTTGTCGCGGTCCTGACTCTTTCGCTTCATTAATAATAATTATTATTTAACTTTAAATCCAGACAAAACCAACTATATGACATTTTCTATGCCAATTGCAAGTCAACCACCTCAATCTTCCCGAATTTTTGCTCACAACTGTATAAAACCTCAAAACTGTTCCTGTGCTTCTCTCTCTCGAACCACAACTGTCAAATATCTTGGAATAATCCTTGATAATACCCTCAGTTTCAGGCAACACATTGATCTCTTGTCCGGTAGAGTCCGAAAGTTAATTTTTGTTTTCAAAAATCTTCGGCATGCTGCAGATCCTTTACTGCTAAAACGCGTTTATCTAGCCCTTTGTCAGTCCCTTCTGGTGTACTGTATAACAGTCTGGGGTGGTGCACCTAAAACTATTTTATTACCTCTAGAAAGAGCTCAAAGGGCGGTATTAAAAGTATGCACCTTTCACCCCATACTTTTCCCGACAAAATTATTATATGAGTTCTGCGAGGTACTGACAGTGAGACAATTATTCAACTTCCACACGGCTCTAAAACAACACTCACTCCATACGTATGATCCGAATCTCGTCTTATCCCAACGTCGCAAAAATAAAGTTATGCCCTCAATTCAACACAAATTCTCTTATATACAAAAATACTTTATATTTCTTGGCCCTTACTTATACAACAAAATCAATAAAGAACTCCCGTTGTATAACCTGAATACCTATGAATGCAAAATTGCACTATTTAAATATCTAAAGAAACTTAATTACGAAGAATCCGAGTTGCTACTAAAAACTTAAACTTGATTTAACCTAGTACATTGAGTTGGTCCTTCTATACTTACTTACACCCTCTCACACACACTCAAGCATATTCACAAAACACACAGAGAGGTTCATATACACCAACTAAAAACTGCAACTACCTACCTTAATTTTTGTTATAGAATATCTTAAAATTCAGTAATGTCCGATTAATTATCTATGATATCCGATTAGGTATAGTACAACATATTTAAACTTACACATGTCTAAGCTACATAAACACGGTATTGAACTATGAAGAGCACTGTTGCCTGAGATACAGGTCTAGAACCTAGTTCAGGCACAGAAGAGAATTGTTTATATTATTATGCAGCTTTGCCTTGAACAGAACGTATTAGGTACCTTTTAAAAATGTAAACAAACCACTAGTTGCTAAGTTTTTTTAAAGTAATAAAGATATTTTTATGTTTATGTTATGTTTTATTACTGCCTCGTTGGTCTAACCGTTAAGGCGTTAACTACCAAGACAGGGGTTGTGGATTCGATTCCCACTGGGGGCCGTCGTACATACGAACAAATAGCTGTCTGGGTGTATTTACATGTTTGTAATATCCTTGCATGGTTACCACAGCACAAGATATCCTAGTTTGGGACCAGGTCAAGTGATTGTGTTGTGTGGGGTTATTCTCTATAGGTACTTAGGTACGTATATACTTTTATTATACAAAATTTAACCTTATCACCTTCTGAGTGAGATCAAATTCCCTCCACAGAAGTGCTAGTACGGATGGAATGTATGGGCATATGCGGATCGGACGTAAAGTTGTACACCACGGGCAAGTGCGGGTTCGACGTCCTAAAGGAACCTATGGTCATCGGCCACGAGGGCGCTGGCGTCGTCGTTGAGGTAAGAACTATAAAAACCTCTGCAGCTAAAAAACTAATTTATGCAGAAGATCATCATCATCAAAGCAATTATTTATGAGTTCCTACTATACAGTCCGAGTTCACTATACGAATTTTGAAAAGAATAAGATGCTTACGGCCGATTTCTGAATTGAGAATTTTTGCTAAGTAACTACATATCTCTAGTGCTGTCTCGCCAAATTTCTCAGAGAAGAGCGTGACAAAATGTTACTTAAGTATTTACTTACGTGAAATTCTCAATTCAGAAATCGGCCCTTAGTCAATTAATTTAAAGTAGGTAAGTTGCGAAAGCTTTAAGTAGGTACATAGGCCCTCTGCGGATTGGCCAATCCAATCCAAGTGCTGAAGTAGTCCAAGAACTAATAAAAAACCCTGCCCAGTGCCTGGGACTCGCCATACTCAATTAGGATTTGTAACTTTACATTGCAGTAGAACATTACGAGTATATTCTCCTAGTGTGGGGCCAGAAGCAATGTATGTGCCTGTATATAAATGTTATGTTAAGTCAACTCCCGGTTTCTCAAACGCTAACAATCTGTTAATCTACTGTTAACAGCTGTCAGTTGGAAAAATAACATACAAAAAACAACTGACATATGTTAACAGTAGATTAACAGACTGATGGTAGCGTTCAAAAAACCGGGTTAAGCAAATGTAAGTAAAAAAAAACTCACGCCCGTTATCCCCGAGGGGATCAATCACTAGAACTTTGCCCACGTTTTGCCAAGTTTATTAGGTCCCAACGTGACAAGTGGCAAGCCTGTCGCCGTTATCCGGGCACAATTTATCAGCGAATGGTGTTGCTGTACAAAAAAACTAAAAGTCATTGGTACACGCGGGATTCAACCCAGACCCTCATGATCGAGAAGCAAGGGTCAACCCACTACGCCACCACAGCTTATCATCATCAACCCATTATGTCCCCACCGAGGGGCACGGGTCTCTTCCCTGAGGAAGGTATAGGCCATACTCCACCACGGGGGCCAAGTCCGGATTGGTGGAGGCTTGTAAGACTAGTGGCTGGTCTTACTGTCAGAAGTTTTCAAGCCGCCCCTAAAGGCCTCCGACTTGGCTTAACGACTGCCATCTATCGACGGCAGCCGGCACCAACTGCTTAACGTACCTTGCGAAGCACGGAATCGCTCGGAAAAATGCCACTAGCGTTAGTCATAGACGGTGACCCATCCATAGACTGAACGCGCCTTATGTTGCTTAACCTCAGCGATCGTTCAAGATCACTCAGGCAGCCCAGGCTACGAGCGATTCCACAGCTTATATCGCTGGTCAAACCACGCAGGTCGGTGCCAAAGTGTCAACCCTGGCAGCCGGCGACCGGGTGGCGGTGGAGCCGACGCAGCCGTGCCGTGCCTGCGCGCACTGCAAACGCGGCCACTACAACCTGTGCCCTACGCCGCGCTATTGCGCCTCGCTCGGCGTGCCCGGGAACCTAGCTCGCTATTACGCCCACGTCGCTGACTTCTGCCATAAGTACGTCTGACTCCAGAGTGCGTATACTGAGTTTTTTCATTCACTCTCGATAGTGAGATTGTTTGCGATTTGCATAGGAGTGACAAAGAGACAACTATATGGCGCGCTTTGTCACTCCTATGCAAATCGCAAACGCTCTCGCTATCGAAAGTGAATGACAAAACTCAGTATACGCACTCTGATCGTCATCAACCCATTATGTCCCTGCCAATGGATGGGCACGAGTCTCTTCCCTGAAGAAGGTATTGGCCATACTCGACGACCTCTGCGGCGCAGCGGTTAGCGCATCTGCCTAACATGCGAGAGGTCCCGGGTTGGAATCCCGGCTGGGGACAAAAAAACAAACCCAGGTCTTGGATGTTTACATGTTTGTGACGTCGCTATTTCTAGTTCCCACGACACAGGGTATCCTATTGTGGGGCCAGAAGCAATGTATGTGCCTGTATGTAAATGTTATGTTACGTTAAGTTATTATCAACCCACCAAGGAACACGGGTCTCTTCCCTGAGAAAGGTATTGGCCATACTCCACTACGGGGGCCAAGTCCGGATTGGTGGAGACTTGTAAGACTACTGGCTGGTCTTACTGTCAGAAGTTTTCAAGCCACCCGAAGGCCTCTGACTTGGGTTAACGACTGCCTGCCTGCCTATCGACGGCAGCCGGCTCCAACCGCTTAACGTGCCTTGCGAAGCACGGAACCGCACGGAAAAATGCCACTAGCGTTAGTCATAGAACGGTAACCCAAGTGAAGATTTTTTTTTTGAGAAATACATTTCTGACTTAATGAAGGCAAGATGGCGGGTGCCAGTCTTTATCTGCTATCAACCATCCGCTCCGCTTAAGCTCGCCTTTGTACGTGCTATTTCTGTATTACATATCTGTTAAATGTCTAACGATAGCTAACGTCTAACGCCTTCAGCGACAACTGAGAAGAGTAAAATCTCAAAAACTTCTCCAACCCCCACAAAGGCCACCTTCTAAAATTTTGCCCCAGATTCGCCACAAAAAGACTCTCCCACACTATAGCATCACAAATAAACAACGTCCAGCCTTCAACTTGTCTCAAATCATCAGTAAAGAAATAACGCTTAATTCCTTCCATACCATCACATACATGGTCCAAAATCTAAAACAGTTCAACAATACATGTCACAACACTCTCATACAGCCTGTATACACCGGGGCAACACTGTGCGGCACTGCGGTATGGTATGCCACAAGGCCGCATGCTACAACGTCGCACATTGTGGCAAGAACCGTGTGGCATGGCAACACCTTGCGTCATGTGACAAACTGTCGCAGCTTCTTCTTCTTCTTCTGCCGCACCTTTGTAGCATGGGGCCTTGTGGCATGCCGCAATGCCGCAGTGTTGCCCCGGTGTAATACAGGCTTAAGCCTCCCTGTGCTCGCGATATAACCCATTCGCACTGCGAGCACAAATGAATCGGTAGTTTCAGAAAGAACATTAGTCACAATCTGCTTTCTTTTCAGGAGACATAAAAAACTGACCCCTCAGTGGGACTAATGTTGTTTCTGCGTCTACTGAGACGTAGTACGTACACGTGGTTCAACTGATATTCATTAGACTAATGTACTTTCTATAGGGACAAATATAAGTCAATCACACAAAATTTGGACTAATGTTCTTTCTGAAACTACCGATTCAAATGAAGCTTCAATACGGTATTTGACACTATCAACAATAAATTATTTGAGATGCTCGATTAAAACAAAAATTACAAAATGATTCGGAAAATGTATTTCTTTTAATCATTTACTAGTTATTACAATTTTTAAATAGATGAAACATAAAAAGAGTGCTCTGAAATGTGACGTCACAAGCAAGTATTTTCATACAAAATTCCGTTTTAAAAGTAACTTATTTGACATCCAGTCAAATACCCAATTTATTTAAAAAATAAACCCCCCCAGGATCCCGGACAACCTAACCCTGGAAGAGGCGGCGGCGGTGCAGCCGCTAGCCATCGCGATACACGCGTGCAGACGAGCGGAGGTCCGGCTGGGGACCCGCGTGGCCGTACTGGGGGCCGGCCCCGTCGGGGTCCTCTGCTCCATGACCGCCAAGGCCATGGGAGCTTCGGAGGTGCTAATGACTGGTGAGTGTGGACATAACGCTTATGACGACCTCTGTGGCGCGGTGGTTAGCGCATCTGCCTACCGTGCGAGAGGTCCCGGGTTCGAATCCCGGCTGGGAAAAAAAAAAGAAATCCAGGTCTTGGATGTTTACATGTTTTGACGTCGCTGCTTCTGGGTCCCACAGGGTATCCTAGTGTGGGGCCAGAAGCAATGGATGTGCATGTATGTAATATGTTATGTTAAATTTTATTCCGCAGCAGCGCTCGTGGCGATCAAGCCCAAACTCTCTGAGAGAAGTCAACTGCCACTACAGAGGACGTACCTATATAGGCTTCTTATATAATATTGTCATTATGAAAGTATAAATAAGTCTCTGAATTTGGTTTGGCATTTTAAGGCAACAAAGGATTTACACTCATATTGCCTTTCCTGACTTTCCTTTTTATATAAAAGCCATTTATGGTTCAGGTTTTTTTATTGAATCTGTAAAAAAATATAGGACTCTTATTTACAAATCAGATAAATTTAAACTTTATTGCCGTTATTAACTTTAATTCCGGCTACACTATCTTGACTTTTTGTCGGAAGAGTCCCACCCACCAGGTTTCGCTTTGTCAGAGACGTAACCGACAGCGAGATCCTTATCTGCTCATCATGATTAGGCTCAGCGAATCAAGACTTCTAACAGTACCAGCCACTAATCCGGACTTGGCGCCCGTGGTGGAGTACCGGCCTATACCTTCCTCAGGGAAGAGACCCCGAGCCCCTCTGTGGGGACATAGTGGGTCGATGATGAATCAAGAGCGAAACGTGGTCGGACTCTTGACTCTTCCGACGAAAATTCAGATCAAGTTCTTAGTGTTATTATTTACCACTTTTTCCAGACGTGATACCCTCCCGCCTGGAGACGGCCAAGAAGCTCGGCGCAAACCACACGCTCTGCACGAAGGAGATGACGGAGGAACAGACCGTGGACAAGATCGCCGCGCTGATGGGCGGGCCGCCCGACATCACCATCGACGCCTGCGGGTACGAGGCCGTCCAACGCGTCGCAATGAGGGTAAGCCTCGATTGTTAGTGTACAATGCGTAGTTCATATTGCAATTTGTTCTATGTCAAAAAAAATAGTACCGAAAATAGAAAGTGACCGATTACCGTCGAGGGTGTCGCTTTAAAACACCTGAGATCGGGAATCGCAGTTTCTCTCGAGTGATACATAGTGCTTTGTGATACTGTGATACCGAGTGATACTGATACATACTACACCTACAAGGAAAATAAAAAACGAAATCTTTACTAATTGAAATTTATATTGAAATTGTTGCTAGTGGCCAGTGTCATTTTGCTAACTTGGAGATAAAAACTCACTGTAAAAACTTTTTGGCTTTTGATATTTAGGTTACCGGCGCATAGTCTTACCCAAAATTAAAAAAGAAAAACCACGTAAGAAATGGATTTTCATACACTTTTCTCTCCCGCTCAGATGCGTTTTCTCCCCGCATATTTGTTCGATATGCAATGACGTACTTTCTACCGTAAATTTGATAAAGTATCAAGGTACTTTCCAAGCAGGTGTAGTATAAAATATTTTTTTATTTCAAAAATGTGCTTCAAATTTTATTTTGAGCGGGACCAAAAAAAGGTTCAATGTCATCTGCCAATAGAAAACCGGCATTTGTAACTTGCAATATTATGTCACATGATCAACTCGGCAGTAAATTGCGTACGGCAAATTGTTCTAAATGAAATAAAAAAAATTTTTTTTTTTGACAACGAACATTATGCAATATGAACGACGAATGACAGAAACACGGCCGGGTCACGTGACATGTTTTTTCATATCATTGACGCCTGCTTGGATGGGTGACCGTTCTATGACTAAGTGCCCTGCCTCAAATTCGGATTTGCATCTCACATCCGTGCGCATGCTCGGGTCTAAATTTATAATTGCTAAGGTGTCGCCGTCAACGGAGTCGTTGTGGAGGACATCATCATCATCATCATCGCCCTGCCCACCGACCGTATCCAAGCAGTTAATATTTAAATGTATGGTGTCTAAATGCCCTGCCTCACTAGGACGCCATGGCCACGTCGCCGGCTACGTATCCAAGCAGTTTGTATTGAATGGCGACGTCGCCAACAGTCGCCAAGTGAGTTAGGCACCATAAATTTCAATATTAACTGCTTGGATACGGTCGCTGGCGACGTCGCCATGGCGTCCTAGTGAGGCAGGGCACTTGAGTTCCAAGACAGACTGACGACCTCTGAGGCGCAGCGGTTAGCGCATCCTACCATGCGAGAGGTCCCGGGTTCGAATCCCGGCTGGGGACAAAAACCCAGGTCTTGGATGTTTAAATGTTTGTGATGTCGCTGTTTCTGGTTCCCACGACACAGGGTATCCTAGTGTAGAGCCAGAAGGAATGTACGTGCCTGAATGTAAATGTTTTTTTTTTGGATGATTTTTTTATTTTATTTAATCTAATCGGATTTAATCAATTATTATTACAGATAACTCGCACCGGCGGCGTAGTGTTAGTGGTGGGAATAGGTGGGGACAGCGCTACCGTGCCCCTGTCACCCACTCTGCTGCGCGAGGTGGACATTCGAGGCTCCTTCCGGTTTAACAACTGGTGGGTAGTGTTTTCAATTACCGTAAACACTAGATGCCTCAAATACGAATAATATAATATGTAGGAATTATCGAACAAAGCAAAAGTTTCGCCATATAACTTATTTGTAGGGATTATAATTTAAAAATTCGGCCGAGTTTTATTCTTCGGCGCTTGAAATTGCCAAACCAATCACAAAACCACAATAGTAGATTGTTCACCAAGGGCGCAAACAAAATTTTTGCATCGAGATTGTGAAATTGAATCCAGAGCGAACTGAGGCGATTCTTGCATTTCAGCCCGAGCGAAGCGAGCAAGTATTTGACAATTCGGTACCTACTTAAAAGTTTTGCAGCAAAGAGTTTGGAAGTTCAGTAAGGCAAACTCGGTTTTAAAACTTATTGCTTGGGTTGGAGTGAAATAGATATAGGACGCATCCTCAAGAGTGAAAGAGAAGTCCGACTTCATAATAAATGAGTGCATCTTCTTGAGCCATTACAAACGTGCGAACCGAGTCATAAAAGTGCGAGCGAGAGTTCCGATATGCCTGATATGCCTCCTGTATGTATAAGAGAGAGGTCTGATACAAATGTTTATGACTCATTTCGCACGTTGGTAATGGCTCAAGCAAATAAAAAATTGGATTTTGAGTCTATTTACTTAAAGGTTCCTAAAGGTAAATAGATTCAAAACCCAATTTTGAGTCTATTTACTTTGATGCATCTTAGCTTGAACAACAATAGCGTGTTTTGGGTCCTAAAGGGCATCAAAATGCATCTTCTCGAGCAGATGGAGTGAAAATAAATTAATCTGTCCCCAGCTACCCGACAGCGCTGGCGGCGGTGTCCAGCGGCGCAGTCGATCTAAAGGCCTTCATCACGCACCACTTTCCGCTGGAAAAAACCCAGGAAGGGCTCGAGGTAACCGCTCGAAACTACCTGGCTAGTTGAACCCATAGCAGTACCTATACAACGTGTTCATTTGCAAAGTAACGCCCGACTAACCACTATCATCATCAACCCATTATGTCCCCACCGGGGGGCACGGGTCTCTTCCCTGAGGAAGGTATAGGCCATACTCCACACGGGGGTCAAGTCCGGATTGGTGGAGGCTTGTAAGACTAGTGGCTGGTCTGTACTGTCAGAAGTTTCCAAGCCTGAGGCCTCTTTTAGGCCAATTGTACTTAGATTTATAAAAATTTGTAAATATTATTTATGAGTACAATAAAGAATATTCTATCTATCTATCTATCTATCTTTTTATTTAAAGTAAAAAAAAAATTGCTTTAATGAACGTAAAAGTTGTTATTTACACAAATAGTAGATACATAAAGGCCTGGCATAAAGGCAACAAAGGCAACGAGGTACTGTCACCCGGGTAATTCTTGTTCATCGATATAGATCTCTCATAAAATGTCTGTCAATTTCCTCAACTCAATTTCCGGGTAATAAATGACCGCACACCGTATGCCGTCGATAGGCAGGCAGGCAGTCGTTAAGCCAAGTCAGAGGCCTTAGGGTGGCTTGAAAACTTCTGACAGTAAGACCAGCCACTAGTCTTACAAGCCTCCACCGATTTGGACTTGGCCCGATTTTATTTCTTCGTTTGTCTGTTGTTTTGGATGTATTATGTTACTTGTCTGTTTATTTCATTTGTCGGTATAATAATTTTCTTTTTAAAAATAAATATTTATTCCTCAGAGATAGCGTTGGTAGCCATGGATAGCAATGGACTCTCCACCAATACGGACTTGGCCCCCGTGGTGGAGTATGGCCTATACCTTCCTCAGGGAAGAGACCCGTGCCCCTCGGTGGGGACATAATGGGTGGATGATGATGATTTCGTATGCGTTGAGTCCGTGACAAGTACTAGGTAGACTATTATTAAGTGATTCCGGGATTTTTATGAGGACAAAAGTCCTTCATCTGCGCGGGACTTTTGTCCCCTTTCGTCAGACGCACGGACAACAAAGTGATCCTATAGGGGTTCACTTTTTTCCTTTTGTGGCACGGAGCCCTAAAAACTTATTTGATAGGGTTTTCCAGTTGAGAAAAGATGAATAGCTCGCCGTAACTATATTTTCAGGTGTGCCGCAAAGGAGAGGGAATGAAGGTCATCATACACATACAGGAATAACGAGACGGGCCGGGATTACTTAAGGCCAGTTTCTGAATTGAGAATTTCGCTAAGTAACTGCTTAACTGCTGCGCTGTCTCGTCAAGTTTCTCAGAAAAGAGCGTGACGGAACGTTACTTAAGTATTTACTTAATTAAATTCTCATTTCTCATGAAATTCTCATTTTATTGTATGAAATATTAAACGATACACCGATAGAAAAAAAATCCCATGCATTTTATTGGGCTGTTGCGAAGTTGCGATTAAATTTTCCTTATATATATATATTTTTTAACCCCTCAAGGCCCGAAGACCGGCCAGCGGGTCGGTCTAGCAACTGCACTTAGAATCAAATTTTGAAGATGATATAGACCACAGTTGTATGAGCATGTTATATTCTTTGAAAACTGTGATACATTTCAAATTATTATCCACTCTGTGAATAAGTAACCTAGCTTCGAAAGAAAAAGTATTCTAGGCCTGAGGGATCTTAACCTCCACACTACCCAGACTAATATGCATCCCAAATCTCAGATATAAGCCAAGGCGCTGAGGTAGACTTTTTATGCTGCCTTTTGTGTCGTGTATTCTGCTGTCATACATACCCAGGCAGAGTCTGAAAAACAGCAATTATGCTGAGCCTCTGTCCTTTTCATCACAATTGATTGTGTATAGTAGGTGTACTCATGTACCCTATACATATTTATAAACTTGTAAGTATTTCAATTGTAAAACACATTGTGATGAATAAAGTCCGATTTATTTATTTATTTTGTGGCAACCTAGACACACCACAGACTATATCTATTTTTTTTTTAATTCCTTTTTTCTGTTGTTTTGGATGTATTATGTTACTTGTCTGTTTATTTCATTTGTCGGTATAATAATTTTCTTTTTAAAAATAAATATTTATTCCTCAGAGATAGCGTTGGTAGCCTAGTGAGTAGGACAATGGACTCCACCAATACGGACTTGGCCCCCGTGGTGGAGTATGGCCTATACCTTCCTCAGGGAAGAGACCCGTGCCCCTCGGTGGGGACATAATGGGTTGATGATGATGTCAAAACGTTGTCATAAATATATTGTTTATTGTTCTTGAAATCTTATGTAAATTTTTAGAATAAAACTATATACGTGAAACTTTTTATCAAATTTATTCTTGGTAAAAAAAATCATCGAAGACATGACATTAATTAATTATTCACACTTAAACACATTAACGGCGGTATTTGAGTCACGCGATGACCCGCGACACTAAATAGACATTTTGTGGTTATAATACAGTACTTACAGAAATAGTCTGGGGCCAGCCCGACCGATTTATTAACATAAAATTTTATTCCACAAATGTCTTAAATCATACGCAATAACGGCTTATTTTGAACGAATTTAAAACAGTGAGGGCCGGTTTCTGACTTGAAAATTTTACTAATGAAATACTTAAGTAACGTTCTGTCACGTGCTTTTCTGAGAAATTAATGAGACAGCACCACAGTCAAGTAGGTAACTACTTATTAGTATTTATAAGTAATTATCGAAATTCTCAATTCAGAAACTGGCCCTAAGCTACTTTATTTTTTCAAAGAATTTGGAGATCAGTCATCAGATAACTATCTCTATTAGACTGCTACTTGCAAAAAATTACTTGAACACTGACGTTTCCTTGTCTCCTGGAACCTATTTCATAGAACTAAAATTCATGTTTTAAAATTACTACTCTGAGCTCTGAATGAACGCCAACAAAAAATCTGAGCCTTTGTTGCCCGTGGTACTACTGCATAGTCCTACTGGTACTAGAACATAGTCCTAGAACCAAGGACAATGTTTTGTATCCGTTCTACCAGTAGGACTACGGGCAAGAAATTATTATATTGTATGGGCATTGTACCTACTGATTGATTAGTACAGTCACCGTCAATATTATTAATAATACTGGTTCTTTGCTATCATTTCAGGAACGGTTAATCTTATTACTCCTAGTCAAAGTACTGGCAATGCTACCGATCCGAGGTTCTACTGGTAGATCCAAAAGCAATGTTTTTTGTCCGTGGTATTACCAGTCGAACCATAGGTCATGTTACTTGCCCGTAGTCCTACTGGTAGAACTACGGATACAAAACATTGCCCTTGGTTCTACCAGTAGGACTATGCAGTAGTACCACGGGCAACAAACGAATCTGAGTAGGTTTTCAGAAACCTGTCAAATTTCCTATTAACTCCAAGAGTGCATCGAATAGGCTATTTGACAGTGTGAAAAAAATAGTATTATTTATACGTATTCGTATAAATTATGTGTCCAAGAACCGCTTGAAGGCATTTTAACTAAAAAAAGAATTAATTTGTAAAAAAACGCAACATTAAATTTGATAATTTGTATCTGCCGCCATTGTATCGAAAACGGTCTGGATTGACAAGTCAATAAAAATGGCGTCGGTCATTCATTTTTCTTACGTTCATTGGTTGGTGACTGGGAAGTGACGTCATAATACCAGTGCGACGCCATATTGCCCAAGATAGCGTTTTGGCGGCTTAATTAAAAAGTCAATTTTCGTTTTAGAAGAAATACACGAAAGAATTTAAAATGACCACTTTCTGAGAACTCCATGAACACAAACAAAGAATATGAGATGGCTTTCAGAAATCGGTCAAATAGCCTATTATCGAAATAAACAACGAATTACAGAAACGCGGCCCTGTACAATGTTGTCGTGCCTTACAATTGACATGAGTAACTCACTCGAATCATTATCATGTTCAGGCGCGGTACGATTCTCGTCTCTAAGCTCATGGTCATAGAGAAGGCCGTCAGTAAGAAAGTGGTACAACTCATTGAGGCTAAATCAGGTTGAGGCGCTTTGTCTGGTTGAAGACGCCAGGCCTCGTGTTGACGGCGCGCGGAACCGGCATGCTGCCAAGTTTTTGACCCTCTGGAAGCAAAGGTAAGAGACATTTTCCAACTAAAACTTTTGAAAGCATTACATGTTTAAACTGTAATGCTTTGGTAATGGCCTATAGGTACCTTCCTCAGGGAAGAGACCCGTGCCCCTCGGTGGGGACATAATGGGTTGATGATGAACACGTTTTAACTAACTTAATCTGTAATCTGTGGAATTCTAAATGACCCGATTGGGCCACCATAACAATGTTGAAAAGATGTTCAGTGTGGTCAGATTAGAAAAGTTGGTCAGGGTGAAGTTTTTTTCTTCTGCCTTTTTCCCCACTAAAAATACGGCCCGAAGGCAGCGGCTAATATAGCACATTGACATTCAGCAAACAGATTGTAAATTCGTTACTTTGAAATAAATTATTTTGATTTGATTTGTTTTTAATGGCTTTTAGAAGAACTGATGGCCGATGGGGCCGAAAAGTTCTCGAATGGAGGCCATATATCGGCAAGCGCAGCGTAGAACGACCAGCCACAAGATGGACAGACGATCTCACCCAAGTGGCAGGAAGAAGCTGGATGCAAGCCGCTTCCGCTTTTTGGAAATCCATGGAGGAGGCCTATGTCCAGCAGTGGACTTCTTGTGGCTGAATGATCATCACCAACCCATTATGTCCCCACCGAGGGGCACGGGTCTCTTCCGTGAGGAAGGTATAAGCCATATTCCACCACGGGGGCCAAGTCCGGATTGGTGGAGGCTGAATGATGATGGTTTTTAATTGTTTAACAAACGTACCAAACGTAGATACATGTAAAGTCGAAGACATACTGACATTCAAGAGGCTCACAAAACATTACCTACTTCTCCATGGGTTTTACTCAATAAAAGAATATTTAGAATTTAAGATTTAGGTTAGTTGTAATCAATTATGTAAATAATATACTTGGATTTTTAATTTTAAATGTAAATATTAAAACTTATTATGGCCAGTTGTAAGAAAATGTGTTTACTCCTGAAAAGGAAGAATTTGGACATGTAGTACTTATTTATATAAAGCACCTGTAACTGCTAATGTTAACCCAAATTCAAACAATAAAGTTTCATTTCATTTCATTACCATTCTTCCGGTTATTCTGCCAGCCGGGCGCGGCAGTGGAGGTGCCGGCGCCGGCGCCCCGGCCGCGGCCGCGGGCGGCGCCCAGCGCGCCGCGAATGGCGCCCTTCTTGGCCGAGGACGCCGCCTTGGCCCGCCCTCCAACGCGCTTGTACCTGGGGGCGGACGATACGGCTCAGTTTTGCGTGTAGACGTTTTTCTGCTGGACTTGGCGAAGAGAGAGTATACCGTCTAGCGGCCTTACTAATAATGGTTATGAGCTGTGTATACAGCCGTTATGCGAGGTCTGACAAACTGGTTATTTGTACGCTAAATGCGATTAAACCAGTATAAATTGATATACGTCAAATAGTTATGCAGAGTGTATAACTTATTTATTAGTAAGGCCGTAGAAGAATAGTAGTAAGCCTATACATTAAGCCTATAGTACTACCAATAGTCTATAGATAGATAGATAGATAGATAGATAGATAGATAGATAGAGAACACCTTAATGTGTATCAAAACGGAGATTAAACAGGTAGTCTATAGTTATTTGATGCTGCTGTAACCACTTATTGTACAATTGTTTGTTTACCCAAATAAACTAAAATACTATCCTGGTAGAATTTCTCATCCAAGTGGCAGGAAGACCCTGGATGCGAGCCGGTTCCAACCGGTTCGGCGGACTTCTTATGGCTGAATGATGATGATGATCCCTTACAAATATATATTATAATTTATTTATGTAGTAGTTTATAACATTTATTTATGTAAGATTTACATAAGTTTATTATTAAGTATGTATTATTCGTATTTGCACAAACTGCCCGTCTCTTTTTCCTTCGGAAACCTTTCCGTCACAAGGTTGTCTGGAAGAAATCGTTGTTAGCAATAAGACCGCCTATTATATCCTGGTGAGGCCCAATGTCTTCAAGTGATCACAAAATCAATTGTTCTTTTCAATGTCGGGCCTTACGAGGTTAAATATTTCTTTAGTTGTAACTTTTATTTGTCTCTTGTTTCTTATGTGCAATAAAGAATATTCTTATCTTATCGTCAGTTAAGGTCTAACAGTGCGTAAGTAAAAAATGTCAACTTTACAGGAGAGCGAAAACGCTGTGCAAAATTTAAATTAGCTACATTAAAGGTGTACATTATTTGGGAAAAGTATTTAAAGTCAACTTATTGAAGATAAAAAATTGGTCGGTCGAAAGAAGCGCGCCACTTTTCTTCATCAAATGCCTTTGTTCCCAACGAGTCACACCCCAACGAGTAACAGTGTGACTGGTTGGGAATTTTTTATGTAAAAATTCCCAACGAGTCACACCCTCGACAGGGGTGTGACTCGTTGGGAACAAACCATCAAATGGCATCAAAAGGTCGACCGAAAATGACTTTCGCACCGTTAGAACTGAACCGACGTTATCTTATCCGGGCTGACCTCTTCCTCACGCCGCCCCTGGCCCGGAAGCCCCGCCGCCCCCGGGAGCTGGCGGTGCTCCTAGTGTCGGCGCGCCCCGGGCTGCCCCACTCAGCATGGGAACCCTCTTCGTCTTCTTGGAAGTCGCTGGTATGGCGATCCGCTTGCTCCAACTCGTCTTGGTACTGCATTAGGAGGCCTGGGAACAATTTTTGGTAATAACATAGTACATTGTTCACCGAGAGGGGAAAGTGACCTATTACCGTCGAGGGGGTCGTTTGAAGCCCGAGCCGTAGGCGATGGCTTTAAAACACCTGAGATCGGGAATCGCAGTTTCTCTCGAGTGATACATAGTGCTTTATACTACACCTACAAGGTAAATAAAAAACGAAATCTTTACTAATTGAAATTTATATTGAAATTGTTGCTAGTGGCCAGTGTCATTTTGCGAACTTGGAGATAAAAACTCACTGTAAAAACTTTTTGGCTTTTGATATTTAGGTTACCGGCGCATAGTCTTACCCAAAATTAAAAAAGAAAAACCACACGTGTGAGACGAGCAACCGACGACGCGAGCTCCGTCTCTGCTCACCATGATTAAGCTCTGCGAATCGGAGCGAAACCTGGTCGGACTCTTCCGATATAACAACACCCGTAAGTAAATCCGGACTAAAAGTTGACAATGTGTTGTGCTTACGAATTACATGGGTGGGTAAACGTTCCATGACTAACGCTAGTGGCTTTTTCCGAGCGGTTCCGTGCCACGTTAAGCAGTTGGTGCCATCTATTTATCGACGGCAGTCGTTAAGCCAAGTCAGAGGCCTTAGGGCAGGCGGCTTGAAAAGTTCGGACAGTAAGACCAGCCACTAGTCTTACAAGCCTCCACCAATCCGGACTTGGACCCCGTGGTGGAGTATGGCTTATACCTTCCTCAGGGAAGAGACCTCCGTGTGGAGTTTCTGGTCTTCCATCGGACGCGTCCCCCGGGTGGCGGATAGGGGAACGCCCTCCAGATATGGGGGGTACCGGCTTCGGCCGGCGCGGACCAAAACCAGAGGGAGGGGGACGTCCAGTGGCTTGCGCTGCTGGATGTCCCGCGGGGTCCACCATGGGCCCCGCACCCGTAACCCCACACTGAGTGGGGCCGGGGGCCTTCGGGCCGCGAGGAGGCAACCTCTATAAAAAACACACGGTGGGGGCCCTCATCTATGTCCCTCTGTTCAGCAGAGGGCATAGAGGAGGTTGAGGGAGGGTCACAGACGGCAGGTTGGGGGACCTGCCGTCCGAAATCGTGACGGGAGAAGGGGGTGGGGGGCCCATGCCCCTCCTCCAGTGAGGGTGGGCCCGACTCCTTGCGAGTCGGGTCGACGTCGCCGGGGCGCCGCTGTAGCATTCGCAACGTGGTCCACCACAAGCGAGATCCGGCGGCACCCCATTGCACGAGCGACAGGACGGCCCCCGGGGTGTTTTAGGAGGTATGCCTCTCCTATTATTAGGAGAGGAGAGTCCGACACACGGCCGTCGCCCTCCCCCAAGGGTGGCGGTTATGGTGCACAAAGCATTTCACCCCGTTAACAAAAAAAAAAAAAAGGGAAGAGACCCGTACCCCTCGGTGGGGACATAATGGGTTGATGATGATGAATCATAATAATAACTAGACTTTGTAATAAACAATTCACTTCCACTTCATCGACATTCATAGACTTCAACTCCGAATTATCATACATAGACAGTTACTAAACCCCTCAAGCCTAGAACACTTTTCCTTTCACAGCTAAGTTAGTTATTCACAGAGTAATATTAGAAATTTGTCACTGTATCCAAAGAATAAAACATGCTCATGTAACTGTGGTCTATATCATCTTAAAAATTCGATTCAAAGTGCAGTTGCAAGACAGACCCACCGGCGGGTCTACGGGGCCTAACGGAATGCGCCGTAGCTTACATCGGACCCGCCGGCGAGTTCTCGGGGCTTGAGGCGTTAATAAAGCAGGAGGGGTTATCAGAAGTAAGGGCTCCCACACAAAACCACGATGCGATGCGATACGATGCCGCATCGCAGGAACTTACGATGCGAATTGCTGCGATACGATTCTGTGCGGCAAAAGTTTGGTTAGGGTAACCATACCTTCAGCGATAGTCAGCGGTATTGGACGTGTTTTTAGGAAGCGTAAGATGGATCGCAAAAAGATTGTTGCAATACTGTTATTGTTAAATAGATATAAAAGAAAAAGAAGATTTTGGGTTCATCCATTTATTACTATTATGAACCCTGATGGGAATTATTTTAACAGAAGAAGGTAAATTTTTTGATTATTTTTGAATGACCATATCTTCATTTGAAGAGCTTTTGAGTTTATTATCACCATGGCTACAAAAACGATCGTACAAGGGAAGAATTCCTGTTATGCCTTTGGAAATGCTGGGATTGACCATCAGGTAAATTAAGACGTCTCGGAATGGAATAAAATGGCGACACCAAGTATGACGTAACATCGCAGGAATGCACGATGCGAATCAGATCGGAAGTTCTTGCGATGCATTCGTGCGTGTTCGTAGATATTTGCGATGCGATGCGAATTCGTGGTTTTGTGTGGGAGCCCTAATCCGCAGCTTTTCGAAAATTCGCAGCGAACTTCACTTTTCTTTGACCGGTTCATGTTAATGCTTAAGTCTAATGTTTTTTTTTCTTATGGGACTAGCTAGAGGAATGAACTAAGAGGATCTTCTTCTGTGATCGACGAAAAATAATAATAATCACTTCCACACACACAAACACTCGACCTGGTCCCAAACTAGGATACCCTGTGTATGGCAACCAGGCAAGGACAGTACATGATGATAATGATGATGATTTCCTCTTATTCCTTATCAGGAACATAGGGCTCGTAGAAGGGTTCTCCATCTCTCGCGGTCTTGTGTGGCAACTTCTAACTCCTTCCATTTGAGGCCCGTTGAGGCAGCCTCTTTCTCAACGGAGCGCCTCCAGGTGGTACGAGGACGGCCCGGCCGTCTCTTGCCAAAAGTTTGCCAGGTTAAGCTCTGTTTGGCCAGCTGGTTGTTGGGTCTTCTCAATGTATGTCCAATCCAGCGCCATTTTCTTAGCAGGATTTCCTTGTTGATGGGCTTTTGGTCTGTCAGTTCCCATAATCTTGTATTGGATATAGTACGTGGCCAATGTATACAGAGTATGCGCAGTAGGCGTTTGTTTAAAAATACCTGCAGTCTACTAGTTAGATCGTTTTTGACCAGCCACGTTTCACATCCGTACAGAAGAACTGACTTGACATTGGAGTTGAACATGCTGATCAATAATAATAATATTATTAAGCCAAACGCTGTCAATTTATGAGTGTTTCTAACACGCAAAAACCAAATAAGCCTATTTTACTTCCAAGTAAACACTGTCCGTTACGTAGGTGTTTTTTCAGAATTTGCTCTTATGAGTAATTAAATTGTAATGTCTTTCGTCATGTGAGTGTTACATTCACTGTGAAAAAATCTACCTAGTAAACCTACATATTTTATATCGGTAGGACCCTGTATTTTTTTTGTATAGAATTAACAAACGGCTTACGGTCCTTCTCTAAAAACCACATTCCCAGCTCATTTTCCACAACTTATTCCTAGGTAGCTGCCTAAAAACATTTTATTTACTAAAAAAAAAAAACCCGGCTGGGGACAAAAAAAAACCCCAGGTCTTGGATGTTTACATGTTTGTGATGTCTGTTTCTGGTTCCCACGACACAGGGTATCCTCGTGTGGGGCCAGAAGCAACGTATGCGCTTGTATGTAAATTTTTATGACACCCTGTACATGTGTATGCTGTTTGAACGGAGCCAACACCTATATCATACCCATATTTTTTCAAACGAAAAGAAAAAAACCAGTAAAGTTCTTAGATACAGTCATCAATAATATACTTACCAGAGAGGAAAATACATTAAGGGTGCGTGTTCACGAGCACGGTTTCTACCCGGCACGGCGCCGGTCCGGCGGCGGGCCGGTGCCAGTTATGTATGAAGCATCATGAAAGTCTGTACACGAAACCGTCGCTAGCGCGGCTCACACCTTCAAAACTTAGCTTATGCGGCGCCGGCCCGTGCCGGGTAGAAACCGTGCTCGTGTACACGCGCCCTAAGGTGGATTAGTAATTATGGGTCTAATGAGAACTCCATGTTTTAATTCAATGTAACATTTTCCAAACGACTTCACTCTGTAGTATGGTGACATACGTAAACGACGCCTATGTATTATACGCTCGCAGTTGTTTGTGTGACATATATTCGCAGTGTTTAGTTAGCAATAAGATTTACTTAAAATACATTGTTTTGTGACTAAGCAGGGCACTTCATATTCGGAGGTGAACTAATAAACATGCGAACATAACACCTGCATTTTACCCCAAGCAACCCCTTCAGATCAGCGACCCGAGTGTCATCATATTACATGGCGACCCTGCAGTGAAGAAACCTCTTTATACTACACCTGCTTGGAAAGTACCTTGATACTTTATCAAATTTACGGTAGAAAGTACGTCATTGCATATCGAACAAATATGCGGGGAGAAAACGCATCTGAGCGGGAGAGAAAAGTGTATGAAAATCCATTTCTTACGTGGTTTTTCTTTTTTAATTTTGGGTAAGACTATGCGCCGGTAACCTAAATATCAAAAGCCAAAAAGTTTTTACAGTGAGTTTTTATCTCCAAGTTCGCAAAATGACACTGGCCACTAGCAACAATTTCAATATAAATTTCAATTAGTAAAGATTTCGTTTTTTATTTTCCTTGTAGGTGTAGTATAAAGCACTATGTATCACTCGAGAGAAATTGCGATTCCCGATCTCAGGTGTTTTAAAGCCCTCGCCTACGGCTCGGGCTTCAAACGACACCCTCGGCGGAAATCGGTCACTTTCTCCTCTCGGTGAACAATGTACTATTGTATATTTCAACTCACCCATCTTCTCAATGCTGTAGGCCGAAGTGATTCTAAGCAGCTGTTCGCCATACTTGTCGTAGTTGGCGCGCGTGACGTGGGGCAGAGACAGCATGTCTTCAGGCCGCTCGGGCAGGCGCGCCGCCATGGCCTTTAGGGCCGCCAGCGGCATTACGGCGGCCAGCGTGATGCCGCGGGCGCTGCCCATCTCTCTGTAGGAGAAACGCGTTCCGATACACGAGTCTTTTCCGAGAGTTGACAGCTGTTTTTGAACTAAAACGTTCGTAAGCACAACACATTGTCAACTTTTAGTCCGGATCTACTTACGGGTGTTGTTATATCGGAAGAGTCCGACGACGCGAGCTCCGTCTCTGCTCACCATGATTAAGCTCTGCGAATCGGAGCGAAACCTGGTCGGACTCTTCCGATATAACAACACCCGTAAGTAAATCCGGACTAAAAGTTGACAACAGTTGACAGCTGATCCACCTTTACGTTTTTGTTACAAAGCCGCCTGCAAAGTTAGCGAATAATGTGAAACTGTCTATTTTAGACATGACCACAATGATAGATTTCAAATTCCACTCATTCAACCAACTCTGTAATCTTGACAATGACATAAGGTAAAATTCATATTATGACAAAGTGCAGTAAGTAAAAACTGTGCCGTTCTCAGACACTAAAAATATCTACATAGTAACAGAAAATTTCAGAGAAGTGTTTCTTAGGAAGACAATATTAGGCCATTATATCTCGTGTCGCTAAAACACTGTGCATGTTTACATGTGTGCGTGAGCGCGCCGCTGCGCGACGGTAATTGTGTGCGTGCGCATAAAAACCTACATTTGAAGGCGGCCAGCCGCGGAAGGGACCCTTTACGGGAAAAAAGGAGGAATAAAGCTGTTTAGCGCTGATTTTTCAATAGCCAGATAACTTTTATCTGAGGAATAAAAATGGCGGTTTGACATAATTTTCATACATAAGCTGTAAGCCGCCGTTTTTATTCCTCAGATAAAAGTTACCTGACTATTGATAAATCAGCCCTTAATCAATCAATTGTTCTTTGCGGGAGAGCAGGAGGAAGAAAGGATATCAATGAATCAATCTCTCTGCGGGGAACGGAGGGGAGAACTTCTTTACGGGAGAGCAAGAGGAACAAAGCTACAAAGCTTAACTAAAAAACAATTGTGATTTGTAAAAAAAAACACAAGATTAACTTTGATAGTTTGTATCTGCCGCCATTGTATCGAAAACGGCCGATTCTGTGATGACGTCACATGGCAGTAAAAATGGCGTCTGTCATTCATTGTTTCTTACGTTCATTGATTGGTTTACCGGGAAGTGACGTCACAATGCCTATATTGCCTAAGATAGCGTTATGGCGGCTTATTGGAAAAGTAAATTTTCGTTTGCCTTTTTTAGAAGAAATACACGAAAGAATTTAAAATGACCACTCTCTGTGGACTCCATGAACACCAGCAAACAATATGAGATGGCTTTCTGGAATCGGTCAAATGGCCTATAGTGAACCCACCGGTTTACTAATGTATTGCCAAAAATCGTTTCCCAAAGTATTACTTCCCGAACTATTTTCCGCAAATTATCACTTGGAAAAAAAACATTTCTCAAAACAACTTAAAGCAAATAAACAGTTAGCAAAAGTTATTATGGCAAGTTATTGTTTACCAAATAAATACTTGGTCAAAATTCATTTTACCAAGCATTATTCAGTCAAAAGTATCGTTTGGCAAAAAGTACCTTTCCATACAATACCGAATACGCTGCCGGCAATGTGTGTAAATGACACAACAAAGTCGAGTCTGTTTTCGATCTTACATAGAGAACCTAACGCTCCGACGCGCTCCGCTTCGCTACGCGCGTCGTCGCACCTATATTTCTGTTGCCACGTATTCTTTACATCGCCGACCCCCCGTTCAATAATAATTAGTACCTAATCGTCAACTATATTTATGCCAAATAATAATTTGACCAAATGAATAAAAGCCAAAATAAAACGTTAGCATAATAAACGTTTGTCTTAATAAAACTTGACGCAGTAAAATTATGCGAAATGACAATTTGACCAAATGAACAAAATGCGAAATGAAAACTTGCCAAAGTTTCATTTGGGAAATGAAACTGATGCCATAAGTTTATTGGGAAGTGAAATTTGGCGAAAAATACTTTGGCTAAACGGCGGTATCCCGAACCCACCTGCAGGCTTCGACCAAGTCGGCGTAGCAGCGGTCTTCCAGCCGGCGCGTGAGCGCCACGACGGGCGTGTCGGCGGCGCGACGCGGCGCGGCGGCCGACACCAGGCTCGACTTGCTCGCACATTTCATCGGGAACACCACCTTCAGCCCGCCACTCATCAACCTGCGAACGGACGTGAGAGTCCGGCTGGTAACTCAGTACGACGTCATCAATCATCATTCAGCCACAAAAAGTCCACTGCTGGACGTAGGCCTCCTCCATGGATCTCCAAGCAGACCGGTCGGAAGCGGCTCGCATCCAGCGTCTTTCCATCTTGTGGCCGATAGTCCTACGCTGCGATTGCCGATATGTGGTCTCCATTCGAGCACTTACCGGCCCCATCCGCCATCATCCGCCGATCAGTTCTGTGTGCTATGTGCCCCGTCCACTGCCACTTAAACTTACTAATCCGCTGGGCTATGTCGACGACTTTCGTTCGCCTACGGACCTCATCATTTCTGATTCCGTCTCTTAGAAAATTCCCTTTTCCATAGCTCGTTCCGTGACCTTGAGCTTCCTTATGAGGCCCATAGTGAGAGACCACGTTTCAATACCATAAGTCATCACTGGCGACACACACTGGTCGTATAATTTTGTTTTGAGGGATTGAGGAATATTGGAGGAAAAGGCTTTTCTAAGTCTCCCGAAAGCTGCCCAGCCGAGTTGGATTCGACAATTGACCTCTTTCACGAAGTATGCCGTACCCGAAGGGTAAAAACGGAACCCTTTGCTCCCTATGCTCCTAACAAAGTGTTAGCGCATCTGCCTTCCATGCGAGAGCCCGGGTTCGAATCCCGGCTGGGGACACAGAAGCAATGTATGCGCCTTAAAAAAAAAAGGATCACAGGCGCTGATAACTTGCAAATGTGGAAGAAATAAGTCTCACTTGTCGACGTTGGACCCCAACGTGCGGTGTGCGCAAGTTATGTCGTTGTGGACGACCAATCTCTCAGCCTTTGCCACTGTGGGGGACAAACCCAGACTCACTTGTCGACGCCACCGTCGACCCAGCCTGAGCCCGCCCCAGCGTGAGATAAACTTGTAGAAGACCAGCCTCTGAGGCCTTGCCACTGTGGGGGGAGCAAACCAGACTCACTTGTCGACGTTGGGCCTCCGAATGAGATAAACTTGGAGAAGACCAGCGTCTGAGGCCTTGCCTCTGTGGGGGGAGCAAACCAGACTCACTTGTCGACGTTGGGCCTCCGAATGAGCTAAACTTGGAGAAGACCAGCGTCTGAGGCCTTGCCACTGTGGGGGAGCAAACCAGACTCACTTGTCGACGTTGGGCCCGAGCGTGAGGTATGCGCAGGCGATGTCGTTGTGTACGACCAGCTTCTCTGCCAAGAGGCCGCGGACCACCATCTGCCGCAGCAAGCGGGGCGGGTCGCCGCGCTGCCAACTCTTGCAACTGTAACGGACAACAAATTAGGACTAGATTTTAGCCCCTGAAGCCCCGAGAACCCGCCGGCGGGTCCGATGTAAACTACGGCGCATTCCGTTAGGCCCCGTAGACTGGTCGGCGGGTCGGTCTTGCAACGGCACTTGAATCGAATTTTGAAGATGATATAGACACAGTTGTAATGAACACATTTTATTCTTTAAAAACTGTGATAAATTTCAAATACTCTGTGAATAACTTAGCTGTGAAAGAAAAGGTGTTCTTGGCCTGAAGGGTTTAGCTTGGCGATTTAGTGTCATTGCCGCTTCAAGTCGCGCGTACACATTATCAAACATTGACACCAAAATAGTTTAGACGCGAGGGTGGGGAAAAGACGCTTTCTACGGTCCGCGATATCGCGGACGGACGCGGACCAGCTTGCACGACACAACGTGGGAAGGGTCTCGGTCCGCGGTAGCACAGAGGTCTGTGGCGGTGCGCCGTACCGGTCGTGGGTACGTGGTCGTATCGATATCCGCAGAATCGCGCACCGTGGGAAGAGCCTCGTGCGTGGTGCGTGGCTGTCCGTGGTCGTCGGCCGTCGGCAGAATCGCGCACCGTTGGAAGCCAGCTTCAGAAAGACGCGCTGCATTGAGCCCTTGAGCGCGTCGGCGACGTGTATGAGCGTGTATGGCCACTCACCGGCCGTGTATGGGGTGCTGCTGTATGGCCTTGAGCCGCTCCTGCATGGAGCCCTTGAGCGCGTCGGCGACGTGTATGAGCGTGTATGGCCACTCACCGGCCGTGTATGGGGTGCTGCTGTATGGCCTTGAGCCGCTCCTGCATGGAGCCCTTGAGCGCGTCGGCGACGTGTATGAGCGTGTATGGCCACTCACCGGCCGTGTATGGGGTGCTGCTGTATGGCCTTGAGCCGCTCCTGCATGGAGCCCTTGAGCGCGTCGGCGACGTGTATGAGCGTGTATGGCCACTCACCGGCCGTGTATGGGGTGCTGCTGTATGGCCTTGAGCCGCTCCTGCATGGAGCCCTTGAGCGCGTCGGCGACGTGTATGAGCGTGTATGGCGCGCGGGCGCCGGCGCACGCGTCGCGCACAAAGCGCACGATCAGCTGACAGTCCTCGGTCACGTCCACGGGCTGTGGATTAATTCCTTGAATAAATAAAAACCGGCCAAGGGTGATTTAGAGATTCTTAAAAAATAAGGGCATAGTGATCATTTTGGTATTTTAACTCAAAAATGACCATGTTCTGGGTTGGAACCTTTTTGCTAGGCTTGTTTACAAAACTAAACTTCAAATTCAAGTTATTTATCTTTTGTTCGTAGTTCACTTATTTGTCATGGCATCGCCTGGATCATTTTCGATCTCAAGTCTTTGAAGAGACACCACGCCCAGTGCCTTAGTTTTTATTACATATTTAAAGTGAATTAGTGAACCAGTGCAAGTCACATTCAGTACGAACGTTATTACCTAATCCTGAAGTTTCTGTACTCCAAAACCTTATCTTCAACGAGGCACAATCGTAAGTGTTGCGTGTTATTTTTTATGTAGCTCTCTGTTAGCGTTGCGTTAAATTTAGTTTTAAAAATGTACCTTTTGCCTCTACTTTTTAACAATAAAAGTCTAAGCACCCTACGAAGTCTTCTAATTTCAACATCTGCTCAGCTTCCTGGGTTTGTTTGTTACGTGACAAACTACGTCCATGTAAGCATCCAAGGGATTTGTCCCCGGCCGGGTTTCGAGCCCTCCCACCAGGGCACAAACCTTTTTTTTTTTTTATTAATCTCGTTACATACCCCGATTTATTTATTCAGGGACCTTAAATTATGTACAATATTAAATTGAACTTAGAATTGAATTGAACAATTTTTAAATCGATTGAATGATAGATTAAATTAGTTTAATATAAATTATACACATCAAAATTTAGCACATAATCCTCTCAATTACACTTTCTATACAAAGTTCTTTTTTTAATTTAATTTTTTTAATTAATAAACTCACGCCCGTTATCCCCGACGGGGTAGGCAGAGGCACCAATCACTAGAACTGGGCCCACGTTTTGCCGAGTTTATTAGGTCCCAAACGTGACAAGTGGCAAGCCTGTCGCCGTTATCGGAGCACAATTTATCAGCGAATGGTGTTGCTGTGCAAACAAACAAATGTACGCAACTAAAAGTCATTGGTACATGCGTGTTTCGAACCCAGACCCTCATGATCGAGAAGCAAGGGTCAACCCCACTACGCCACCACCGCTTAATAATAATAATAATGATAATAATAACAATAATAATTAAAAGTGGTGGCGTATAACGGATAACGGGCGTGAGTTTATTTATTTATTTATTTTATTTTATTTATTATCAGAGCACAAACCTTTTTTTTTTTTATTACTCACCTTACATACCCTGCTTTATTTATTCAGGGACCTTAAATTATGTACAATATTAAATTCAACAAATAAATTAATTTAGAATTGAACAATTTTTAAATCGATTGAATGATAGATTAAATTAGTTTAATATAAATTATACACATCAAAATTTAGCACATAATTCTCTCAATTACACTTTCTATACAAAGTTCTTTTTTTAATTTAATTTTTTTAATTAATAAACTCACGCCCGTTATCCCCGAGGGGGTAGGCAGAGGCACCAATCACTAGAACTGGGCCCACCTTTTGCCTAGTTTATTAGGTCCCAAACGTGACAAGTGGCAAGCCTGTCGCCGTTATCCGGGCACAATTTATCAGCGAATGGTGTTGCTGTGCAAACAAACAAATGTACGTAACTAAAAGTCATAGGTACATGCGTGGTCCGAACCCAAACCCTCATGATCGAGAAGCAAGGGTCAACCCCACTACGCCACCACTGCTTAATAATAATAATAATGATAATAATAACAATAATAATTAAAAGTGGTGGCGTAGTGGGGTTGACCCTTGCTTCTCGATCATGAGGGTTTGGGTTCGGACCACGCATCGTTTCGTTTGTAAAGCAACACCATTCGCTGATAAATTGTGCCCGGATAACGGCGACAGGCTTGCCACTTGTCACGTTTGGGACCTAATAGACTCGGCAAAACGTGGGCCCAGTTCTAGTGATTGGTGCTTTTAATTATTATTGTTATTATTATCAGAGCACAAACCTTGTAGTCCTGGTGTCGCAGGCAGTTGTCGCAGGCCGTGGCGGGGGCGGCGGCGCACAGCGCGCGGTCGAACCGCTCGCCGAGCTAGGCCAGCACCTGCGCGCTATTTAACTCAAAAATGACCATGTTGTGGTCATTTTGCTTACATTGTTTTGCTTACATTTGACGACCACTGTGGCGTATCGGTTAGCGCATCTGCTTACCATGCGAGAAGTTTCGTGTTTGATCCACGGCTGGGGAGAAAAATAAAAACTCCAGGTCTTGGATGTTGACATGTTTGTGACGTCGCTGTTTCTGGTTCCCACGGCACAGGGTATGAGCCTGTATGTAAATGTTATGTTACCCAAGTTGTCCCCAGCCGGGTTTTGAGCGCGGCATCCTTCCCAGCAGAGCACAAACCTTGTAGTCCTGGTGTCGCAGGCAGTTGTCGCAGGCCGTGGCGGGGGCGGCGGCGCACAGCGCGCGGTCAAACCGCTCGCCGAGGTAAGCCAAAACCTGCGCGCGACGGCACTCGCTAACGCTCTCGCAAAGCTCGGCCATTCGCAGGAGATTCTCCTCGTGCACCCGCCGCGTGGCCGGCGTCGCGTTGCGCTCCACTGTTGGGGGGACACGGTCTGACCTTGCATTGTGATCGCTAGTTATCTACAACCTACACTGTCGTTTGTGCAATAACAGTACATTGTTCACCGAGAGGAGAAAGTGACCGATTAACACCTGAGATCGGGAATCGCAGTTTCTCTCGAGTGATACGTAGTGCTTTATACTACACCTACAAAGAAAATAAAAAACGAAATCTTTACTAATTGAAATTTATATTGAAATTGTTGCTAGTGGCCAGTGTCATTTTGCGAACTTGGAGATAAAAACTCACTGTAAAAACTTTTTGACTTTTGATATTTAGGTTACCGGCGCATAGTCTTACCCAAAATTAAAAAAGAAAAACCACGTAAGGAATGGATTTTCATACACTTTTCTCTCCCGCTCAGATGCGTTTTCTCCCCGCATATTTGTTCGATATGCAATGACGTACTTTCTACCGTAAATTTGTTAAAGTATCAAGGTACTTTCCAAGCAGGTGTAGTATAAAGAATTAATCATAATAATAATAACGGACCTGGCGCACGAGGTTGTCGCACGGTAGGTTAGGTGGGGGTGCGATCCGTAGTAAAAGAGGGGTATCCAGGGGCAATGAAGTATATGGTTCATTTATATGGTAAAATAAAGGCACCTGAGAACAATGAAAAAACATTAAGAGAATATAACAATACATTAAGAATATACAAAAAACACTTACATAATATGTGCCTTTTGTAAATATTTAATGATGATTTATAATAACATTGAAAATAAGATACTCCGGGTCGTGAAAAAACAGAAAAAAGAATGACGTTTAGGTGCAGCTTAGATGGAATCTGAGGATAATCTGAGCCAGATACGTCCGAACACTGCAGCAAAAGTCAAATACTAAATTTGGAATAGTATGTGGCCGAAAATAATAAAAAGGCAACGAGGCAAATGCACCTCGTTACAAGGTTACCGACATGTGGGGGGTGGTGTCGGCCGAAATCGTTCCTATAGTCCTGTCCGCGAATGGGTTAGTTCCAACCAGTCTCGCTAACCATCTGAGGCGGTTGGAACTCTGTGTGGGCATGCTTCCGGCTATCACGCAGAAGGCGGTGCTGCTTGATACAGCCCGGATAATCCGCCGTTTTTTCTCGCTGTCGCCCTGACCTCCGCCCGCTTGGACTCCTCAGCCGGAGGGCGTCCGTCTTGCCACTTTGACCAGACGAGACTATTACCTTTTCTTTTTCTGCATAATAATAATAACATACAGGGTGTTCGATGCATAGACTGTCAAATTTTTGGAGTACTGGTGGGGGACCCCACCCCATGAAATACGTTAAAAAATAATTAAAAAAAATATAAAAAAAAGGTTGGTAGATTATATATTTCTGAGGCTCTTAAATACCGAAATAAGTAAACGGCATTTAAAGAGTCATAACTTCTTTAGCTTGTACAAGTATATACCAATTTTTTTTATTCATATTATTTTTGGTTTTTTTTAACGAAGTAAATTCAATACTCCAATATACCAGCAACCAAAAATTTTGTTTGGCTCAAAATTTTCAAAATCCGAATCTACTGGAAAGTTTGTTTGACAAATTTGTTGACGTTTGGTTTGATCGTTAAAGCTATTGTTTGGTGAAAACGTAAAGTTTTACCAACGAATTAGTCAAGCAAATTTTATCGTTTACATAGCACTTTACGTTCTCCGTTGCTTTTTTACATCGAGTGGAGTGCTCAGATCCCACTTCTGATGCCTCCCACTTCTGATACTGTCCTTCGCTTCTTTACACTTTTTGTTTGAATGGGTGGCGTGACATCGCTTAGCTATAGTACAGGAGGCCGGCAGCCGATTCGAGGCCTCCTGGTAGTACCCTTACACTGACTTGGGCATTGAGTAGTGTGAACACATGTTTGACGCGTTTGTCAGACAGTCTACGTGTCTGGCGCGTTTGATGAAAATCTGAATTGATTTTTTTTGTCAAACATTTTAGCTCAAAACGTCCAAAATCCGAATCTACTGGAAAGTTTGCTTGACAAATTTATTGACAATTGGTCAAATTAGTCAAGCAAATCTGATCGATTACATAGTACTTTACGTTCTCCGTTGCTTTTTACATCGAGTGGAGTGCTCAGATCCCACTTCTGATACTGTGCATTCCTTCTTTACACTTTTTGTTCGAGTCATGGGTAACGTGTGGCCAAGGACCTTCATGAGTTCCAGTCGCCAGAGACAAGTGGCGACTTCTTGTGTCGGAGGCCAAGACCCACTTGAATCGGTAGTTTCAGAAAGAACATTAGTCCAAATTTTGTGTGATTGACTTATTGTTGTCTATGGTATCCTTGAGCGTAGATCTACAGATCCCTATATAAAGAACATCAGCCCAATGAATATCAATTGAACTACGTGTACGTACTAAGTCTCAGTAGACGCAAAAACAACATTAGTCCCACTGAGGGGTCAGTTTTTTATGTCTACTGAAAAGTAAGCAGATTGTGACTAATGTTCTTTCTGAAACTACCGATTCACTTCGGCTCGCTGAGCCATCGCAGTAAGGAAGTAAAAAAAAATAATAAAGTAATAATAACTGTGTTTGTACCTATGCCTTGTGTATGTTTCTGTATTGTCTATGTTTGTTATGTACTGTTGATGTTCAATATGTGATGATGTGTGTACGTGTGTGTGTCTTATGGAAATAAATGTTTTATACTACACCTGCTTGGAAAGTACCTTGATACTTTATCAAATTTACGGTAGAAAGTACGTCATTGCATATCGAACAAATATGCGGGGAGAAAACGCATCTGAGCGGGAGAGAAAAGTGTATGAAAATCCATTTCTTACGTGGTTTTTCTTTTTTAATTTTGGGTAAGTCTATGCGCCGGTAACCTAAATATCAAAAGCCAAAAAGTTTTTACAGTGAGTTTTTATCTCCAAGTTCGCAAAATGACACTGGCCACTAGCAACAATTTCAATATAAATTTCAATTAGTAAAGATTTCGTTTTTTATTTTCCTTGTAGGTGCAGTATAAAGCACTATGTATCACTCGAGAGAAACTGCGATTCCCGATCTCAGGTGTTTTAAAGCCCTCGCCTACGGCCCGGGCTTCAAACGACACCCTCGACGGTAATCGGTCACTTTCTCCTCTCGGTGAACAATGTACTAATCTATCTATCTATCTAATGGGTGGGGTGCACTCACGGTCTAGCAGTCGGCGGTAGCGCGTGACGTCGCTGTAGTTGTAATACAAGAGGCATGCGGCGGGCTCGCCGTCGCGGCCGGCGCGGCCCGCCTCTTGGTAGTACCCCTCTACGGACTTCGGCATGGAGTGATGCAGGACGAAGCGCACGTCGGCCTTGTCCACGCCCATGCCGAAAGCTATCGTCGCGCAGATCTGTGGAGGGGTTTCTCTATTTCAATACGGTATTTGACACTGTCAACAATGAAATAATTGAGATGCTCGATTAAAATTGAAATTATTTTATTTTTATTTATTGAAAGAAAACAAACAATTGTACAATATGGTTAAATACATAGAATAATTTAAGTTTTATTATGATAATTCGATTTACATTACAGAGTTAATTAACCTATCAGATGTATAATATACTTCACACTATATAAATAAATTACATCATTACTTCATTAAATTAAAAATATAAAAAAAAAAGAATAATTACATTTACACTATGTAATTGCACAACCAGCAGCGTTTTCTATAGACTAAATCAAAGACATAAAAGAGAAAAGCTCATAGCTATATCGATTTCTAAGAGGTAATTACAAAATGATTCGGAAAATATATTTCTTTTAATCATTTACTGGTTATTACAATTTTTAAATAGATAAAACATAAAAAGAGTGCTCTGAAATGTGACGTCACAAGCAAGTATTTTCATACAAAATTCCGTTTTGAAAGTAACTCATTTGACATCCTGTCAAATACCCAATTCTTTATTGCACTAACTACAAAGTGAATGCACAAGGGCAAAAAGCATTCTGTTAAAGAAAACTGGGTTTATTTTCCCAAAAGAAATAAACATAAACATTTACATAGAGGCACATACATTGCTTCTGGCCCCACACTAGAATAGGTACCTTATTTCGTGGGAACCACAAACAGCGACATCACAAACATGTAAACATCCAAGACGTAGGGGTTTTTTTTTGTCCCCAGCCGGGATTCGAACCCAGGACCTCTCGCATGGTAGGCGGATGCGCTAACCGCTGCGCCACAGATGTCGTCATAAAATATTATGATACTATCCACTAGGCAACATTTGGCGCGCAACACATGCCGCTCAACATGTTCGGCAACGTTGCACAGCAGCGCGCGACCTTGCCAGCGGGCGCGCAACATGACGCCCGCCTAGTTTCGCGACAAAATGTCCCGCACTATCGCGCAACATGTTGCGCGCCAAATGTTGCCTAGTGAATACGAGGCTTAAATGATCATAATCATCATATCCCAACCCATTATATCCTCACCGAGAGGCACCACGGATCTTTTCCCTGAGATAGATATAGGCCATATCATAAAAAAACATTTTTTTTTATAATACCAATACGTTGATAGTCAAATCGGAATGGCAGGCGAATGCGAATATGGTGAAGCGAATAATATAGTTGCCGGCCACAACAGTTTAACAGATCAGTCAATCGCAAATCGCAATACCAAGTCCTGACCTTGAAAACAACAATTGTTCTCGATTGTTTGCGGCTAACATTATACTTAACTGTATGTACATTGTCATTCAACAAGCAGAATGTAAATTCTTTACGTTGAAATACATTTTTGATTGATTGATTGTTATTTTCAAGGTCAGGACTTCGGAGGTTCAAGCATAGAAGCACCAGAAATTAGAAATTAATTTCACAGTAAAGAATTTACATAACCTGAGGAAGGTATAGGCCATACTCCACCACGGGGCCCAATTCCGGATTGGCGGAGGCTTGTAAGACTAGTGGCTGGTCTTACTGTCAGACGTTTTCAAGCCGCTCTAAAGCCTCTGACTTGGCTTAACGACTGCCATCTATCGACGGCAGCCGGCACCAACTGCTTAACGGGCCTCGCGAAGCACGGAACCGCTCGGAAAAATGCCATTAGGTTTAGTCATAGACGGTCACCCATCCATTCACTGAACGCGTCCGATGTGCTTAACCTTCGTGATCGTTTAAGATCACTCAGGCGGCCGGGGCTACGAGCGATTCGACTCGAGCGCTTCGAGAATGTCAATGTACCTACTTATAATGTTCGGCGCTGCCTTGGGGCCGAATGTAGTGGAGAAAAAAGGCAGCGAAAAAAGAACTCCACTCAGAGCATCACTCACCACTTTGTACCGGTCGGCAACCCAGCCCGATTGTACTTCTTCCCTTTTCTTGTCCGACAGACCGGCGTGGTACGCGGCGCTCTGGTAATGCACATGGCTGTACTAAATACTATTGAACCTTTACTTGAATAGCTCTAAGGGACTAAGGGAAAATACGCCATTTTTGAACTATGTAAATCTTTCGTAAGCATTACACATTATTAACTTTATTCAGGATACACTTTTTGTCGGCAGATTCCGACCAGGTATCGCTCTGCAGAAATTCTGTATCGTGTGGGCTCATTATGTAAGTTTCGCAACGGATATTCATACGTCTTAAGAGGGAACATCACGGGCTAGAGAATTGAAAAATAGGTATTTGTAAAATCTATTATACTACACCTGCTTGGAAAGTACCTTGATACTTTATCAAATTTACGGTAGAAAGTACGTCTTGCATATCGAACAAATATGCGGGGAGAAAACGCATCTGAGCGGGAGAGAAAAGTGTATGAAAATCCATTTCTTACGTGGTTTTTCTTTTTTAATATTGGGTGAGACTATGCGCCGGTAACCTAAATATCAAAAGCCAAAAAGTTTTTACAGTGAGTTTTTATCTCCAAGTTCGCAAAATGACACTGGCCACTAGCAACAATTTCAATATAAATTTCAATTAGTAAAGATTTCGTTTTTTATTTTCCTTGTAGGTGTAGTATAAAGCATTATGTATCACTCGAGAGAAACTGCGATTCCCGATCTCAGGTGTTTTAAAGCCCTCGCCTACGGCTCGGGCTTCAAACGACACCCTCGACGGTAATCGGTCACTTTCTCCTCTCGGTGAACAATGTACTATTGCTGTCGCGCGATGCCCGAAGAAGCGAGCTATCAATGTGTGAATGGGACTGTCAATGTTGCGTGGCACGTCCGCCGCTGCCGCCGCCGCCGCCCGCCATTCTCGCGAGCGGGCCGGGCGGGCGTAGTCTGCAAGTTTATTTCGTTCGGCACGGCGTGTGCGGAGTGTTGTTTCGTCTTATTGTTTTACCTAGGTACCTGCTCTTTGTTTGACTCTGGCTATTACTTACTGGACATTTTATTTTGTGGAGCTCAGGCTTACTTTACGAAAAAATTAAAAGGGACGATGTATTTTGGCAGAAAATCGATCCGATATTAGAAACTTTTTATATCGATTGTCTGTTACCAGATCGAAAAATAATCCGCTCGTTTTTTATAGAACCAAGTTCATTATTGATCCGATTCCCATTTCATTCAATATCCGTTTCAACCAATCCCCATTTTCCCATTCCCGCGACGGTCGTATACCTACCACGAAATTTAACACGCTCCGGACCATTAGAGATCCGGACCAACCAGAGAAACGGTTTGACCATTGAATAGTTTTTTATACCTAACTTTAGATATACTTTCAACATTATTCTGCTATGCTAAGAGTAAGAGCAGTAAGTCGGAAATTTCAAAGTTGTGAAAATGGAGGACAAAGTTTTGTATTACATTTTTATTTACTTCTACTTTAGCTTATAAGTTTTTGTAGGTGTGATTTTTTCAATATGTAGCTTAAATGGAGTTCTTTCATGATACATGCTTAATTATAATAACTAAATTACTATTTAGTTATTATAATAACATAACATAACATAACATTTACATATAGGCACATACATTATTACACATATATTATTAAATTGACGAAAACTCATAATATTTCTAGTACGAGTTAAATCTATTTGTACTGATTGCTTAGAATAACCGCAGTAAGTAGGTACCCCAGTTACTGCTTTAATACTAAGTATTCCATACATTCGATATCTACATTTTGTATGAAATTACGTGTCACTTTAGGGTACAAAAAAACTAAGATGTTATTTAATAAGCAGTAATCACAATTTAAAAGATAATATAGTGAGACATCTATACTTACAAACCTTGAAATGTAGTAAATTACATAAAGTTTTTTTTCTAGAAGGCTCTGAAAGTACGTAATTAAAGTGAATACCGTTTAATTTAACGAAAAGTACAAATATGCTACAATTCAATCTTCAGGAGCTATTACACCTACAATATTTGTTACTTTTTATTGAGTTAATATGAAAAAAAATGTGCCAAACAAATTATGCAATTTGAACCATTTTCTGAGAATAACCCTTTTAGAGTTTGCTTGACGTACTGAATCGATAAAATCTGAAAAATTATACGCTTTTGTTTTCTTTACATAGCTTGTTCAACCTGGCGTAGAAAGCTGTCGACTGACTTAAAAGAGTGACAAAGTATTTTAATTTTTATCGCATGTAAATGCTGGCTTTTAATAATGTACACCAAAAAACTAAAAACAGCGAAATTTTTGTTTTGGGCGCAACAATTATCCATCCATATTACTAGGTACTTCTTGTGTTTCCTTTTTGAAGTTCTGTACCCAAAGGGTAAAACGGACCCTATTACTGAGACTCAGCTGTTGGTCCGTCCGTCTGTCCGTCCGTCTGTCACCAGGCTGTATCTCATGAACCGTGATAGTTAGACAGTTGAAATTTTCAGTTGATTTGAGATAAAAGCAGTAAGTGTGATTAGTGCTGTCATTCTAAGTTAACATTTTTTGATTAAACTCATTTACACAACAATAATGTTCACTTACAGACTGTTTTTATTATTAGCAAAATAGAACATAAATTTCGGATATACAGTAATTAACGTGAAGTAAGTATATTTCCTGTTTTACGCTAAGAAAACAAAATCATTTCATTGACTTACTGCTGTTATGCTTCATGGTATTTTTAGGTTCCAGTGAAGCCGGTTAGAACATGACGCGGCGATTCAGGATATGTACTGAACTAATTTTTTGATAAAAATCGACTTATTGCTCTTACTGTTAGCGCGGCAGTATTGATATTTTGAGCATTTCAATAAATAATATAAAGGGTTTATAACCTACTTATTATTTTCCAACAATCGAACAACACAATAATCTGCTAAATGCACTTCACGTAAAATACTCTAACTAGAAATATCGATATTAATGAACCACACTAAAGTATCGATAAAATTATCGACTACGTGTCACGTCACTAGTGTATGTATACGTAGTCCGCGCCTCCCCAACCTCAAGCCTCCCGCCGCAGAGCGCGATAGAGACAACTGCAGCTTGGACCGAAAATACCAATTAAAAATACACAAAATCAATGATTCGTAGTCCCCTGATTTCTTCTCCAAAACTTAACCAATTTAACTACTTTTTTCACAAATAATTAAAGAAAGGCTTTGACCGTGTTCCTATGTTTTCCATTTTTTATATAATCTAGTAAAATTGCTTTTCTGATTTTTTGAATACAGCGGAAAATCGGGCCAATTTTTTAGGTTTTTGAATGTTCATATCTCTTTTAATAATAAATTTATGAAAAAAATCAAAACATAGGGACATGCGTAATTGCGTATAGTAGCCGTAGATTTTATGGAAAAAAAGAATTGCTCTACTGGCATTAGCCAGGGAGGAAACAGGGGACTACGTTTGTATGGAAAAACTGCCGTTGTGTTTCCTCTTAAAGTCATGTATACCACTACTGTATACACTATCTTCTTTTAAGACCCTATGTTAGAGCAAGACAGTACTCCGTACGACGTCGGTTTTTGTGTTGACGTGACTTTTTAAGAAGTATGAATATCCGTTGCGAAAATTACATAATGAGCCCACTGGTCCCAAACTAGAATACAGTGCTATGGCATCCAGGCAAGGACATTACAAACAAGGAAAAACACCCAGGCCGAAGCCATTTGTATAAATTTAAGGCGGTTCTCAGTGGGAATCGAACCCACGACCTCGTGGTAGCTAAGCGCCTTAACACGTTCACAGTCCAATGTGCCCGATGTGGCGTCACGTCTGACTTTACTTTGAAGTCCGTGGTACCACGAGAACTTGTGGGTTTAGTTTACGTTTTTTTAATAGGACTTATGAACCAAACCTATGTAAAAATAAAAATAAATTGAATCTGATTTATCACAGAGGCCGAATTTGGTATTCATCATCAACCCATCATGTCCCCACCAAGGGGCACGGGTCTCTTCCCTGAGGAAGGTATAGGCCATCTGGTATTAACCCTTTATAATTATAAGGCAGAGCTAGTTTACATTTTCATTGGTTTTGGGCTCTATATCAATGCATTAAAGTTCAAATTATGGTGGCCATATAATATGGTACACAGCCCTATAGGGTTAACTATTTTGGACTTACCAGTGACTTTCAGACTTCCGTATGGGTACTGTGAAGGTGTTAACGGCTGGACCAATGAGGCAGTCATTGCCAGTAATGGGGAACATACAGTGAAAACTATTTACCTGAATTCCCTGTTTACGTAAATCTACTGCGAGGATCTCGCATTCACGACGGGAGAGGCAGTAGACTATCCCGGAGTCACTGGAATTGAAGGAAAGAATACAAACATTTATTAGACACATCACAGAAACAAATTAATCAGACAAGTAACATAATATATGTTAGGCAATAGACAAAAAACAAATAAATTAAAACCAAACCATAGATATAGTCTGTGGTATGTCTACGTTACCACAATCCGTTACTCTCAGCACAATGCTGAGCTGAGTGAGAATTAGGTTGGCACTTTATTGTGTGCAAATATATGAAAATAAAAAAATAATGTTTGTAATGTTTGGGTCTGTGTTCGAACCACGGATGTACCAATGACTTTTAGTTACGTACATTTGTTGGTTTGTATAGCAACACCTTTCGCTGATAAATTGTGCCCGGATAACGGCGACAGGCTTGCCACTTGTCACGTTTGAGACCTAATAAACTCGGCAAAACGTGGGCGTAGTTCTTAGTGATTGGTGCCTCTACCTACCCCCTTGGGGATAACGGGCGTGAGTTTATTTATTTATTTAATGTTTGTGAATTATTATTAGTATTTATTCGTTTAAAATAACTTTGTAATCTTCCAAAAAAAGTAAGCGAGTTGGATGCCACAAATAAAAAACAGCCATAGGAGTTTTAGTTAGGTCGGAGATTTCCACACATGGCGTCATAGTTGGGCCATTGTACGTAGCAAACGCTAGAATATAAATACCTACCTTAAGCACTAGGATTTCCTCACGATATTTTCCTTCTCGTTATCGAGTTGGATTGCAACTATAACTTGACATTTATAGGAAAACAAAGTGATTGGTACGTGCCAGGATTCTAACTCGCGACTTCCCAAATGAGAAGCCGGCGTTTTACCACTCCAGTATAGGTAGTACATCGACGCGAGTCGCGCGCCTTAACGTCAAAAATCGCGACTTTCCAGTACTGTCAAATGTCAACTGTAAAATTCTGACATTTAAGTGCCACAAAACGCGTGCCTCGCGTCATCGTACTACCAATGCAGGAGGCCATACGAGTCAAACTAGTTTTACTCCATCGGTTCTTAAGCTAACAAGCTCATCGCCAAAGGAGAACCTTGTCAAGTTAGACAGGCGATATGAAATAAAACTGAACTTACTCAGAGAACTTCTCTTTGATGACGGTAGCAATCTCTTGGTTGATCGTCTTCGGTTTTTTCTCCAATATCCGGTAGGCCAGGTTGGGTCGGTTGAACGAGCACAGGAACCACTTGCAATGTTCAACCTGTTTAAAAATATATATCGTCATTAATTTATCTGAAATTAATGGTTCTACTTATCTAGACAACTTTTATTTTGGTGATTTCACAATAGCAAAAAAAAAGTATTAGCTGTTTCATACTAAAATTACTAGCAAACTGATTCAAAGATCGCTCGTCTTTCGCTTTGTACAGCCTACCACGTACTTTTGTCATTCTGGCGTATGCACTGAACTGCCATCATAAACTTGTGCAGATTATGCTTATGTATGATGCTGGTGCAGGATTCTGGTGTAGGATGCTGGTGCAAGATGTTGGCGCTGGCTACTGGTGCAGGATGCTGGTGCAGGATATTGTGCAGGATGTTGTATATATGTTGTTATGTCCAGGGTGCTGGTACATTATGCTGTGTAGGATGTAGGTGTAGGGTGTTGTGTAAAATGTCTGTGCAGGATGCTGGTACAGGATGCTGTGTAGGATGTTGTTTCAGGATGGTGGCGCAGGCTCCATGCGTTGCCCCCACCTTGAGCTGGTGCAGTATGTCCATGCGCACGCGCGGCGTGGCGGTGGCGGTGAGCGCCATGATGCCGGCGCGCGGGAAGCGCTCGCGCAGGATGTACAGCCGCTTGTAATCGGGCCGGAAGTCGTGCCCCCACTGCGACACGCAGTGCGCCTCGTCTATCACGAACCTGTGCGGGGGACACGGTATTTGACACTATCAACAATAAATCATTTGAGATGCTCGATCGAAACAAAAATTACAAAGTGTTTCGGAGAATGTATTTCTATTAATCATTTACTAGTTGTTACAGTTTCTAAATAGATGAAACATAAAAAGAGTATTTTCATACAAAATTCCGTTTTAAAAGTAACTCATTTGACATTTTGTCAAATACAAAATTAAAAATGAAAAGTAAGTTAAAAATAGCCGACAGCCGGACTGGAGTTCTGCAGTTCAGTAACTATTAAGAAACCGAGACCAACCTAGGTTCCTCGCAATGATTTACATTATCGTCCTCATCATCAACCCGTTATTTCCCCACCGAGAAGCACGGGTCCCTTCCCTGAGAGGTTTAAGCCATACTCCACCACGGAAGCCTAGACCGGATTGCTGGAGCATTATCGTCCTGCTTAGTCCGTAATACCGTCAACACTTGACACGATTGGTACAGACTTTTAGTCGGGAATTCTTATAACTTATAAGGAAGAGTGTCAGCCCCATGACACGGCCTTGCGGCGCACCATACTATCTTACGATATTGACAAGGCGAGCGCCACAGCGACTATATACCCTAATAATAACGCGCTGCTTTCTGTTTCACAGACTGATAATACTTAAATACACGGCCTTGTATTTTTTCTTGTATTTTATAAAAGACATACCTAACGAGCAGAGGAGAGTGTGTACAGCCCTCGCTTCGTCGCACAGAAGATGTTGTGTCTCAGGTGTTTATGCGCGACACAGAATTACATATTTTTATTAGTTACATACACAACAGTTAATATACACAGTATTGGGCGAGTGGCTCGAGCCGATTCGCGGGGCGTAGCAGTATGCTGGAAAATGCTAAGCCAGGACACATACACAAATTGACGCTGAAATTTTGTGTGGTTAATGTGTTTCTTACCTCGCCAGCTTGTCTCTGGCGTAGAGGGAATCGAGCATGGCCTGAAACTTGGGCGAGTTGCTGATCTTCTCCGGAGTGACATAGAGCAGCTTAAGTAGCGGCTCCTTGGTCGACAGCTTCAGGTAAATCTCGTCGCACGCCGCCACCGACACGTCGCCTGACAGATGCGCCGCCGGGATCTAGTTGTGACATGTCTGGTAAGTTTTTAGGTCGTATATTAGTCGTGCGATGTTCTTTAGCAACCTTTGGTGTGATATGACATTATATTTGTTGTGCACATTTTAAAGCTAAGTTTTACACATTTTACAGCTAAAATGTAGCCTGCCTCTTGAACTTACCTGTATGTCGGTAAGCAGCGTGATCCTCATTACATTGTAGGTAAACAAATTATGTACAACTAGCTGTGCCCCGCGGTGTTACCCGCGGTTCATCGATTTTCCCACGGAAATAAGATATTTTCCCGCAGTAAAACGTAGCCTATGTGTTTATCCAGAGTGTCAGCTAACTCCACACCAAATTTTATTAAAATCGCTCCAGCCGTTTAGACGTGAAGAAGTAACAAACATACACACTCGAACACTCACAAACTTTCGCCTTTATAATATTAGTGCGATGTATGTACGTGTACTTAGGTCTTAGACTAACTAGATTCTTCTGGTCGGATAAAAAGAAAGTAAAAATAGTACATACATTGGAAATTTTATCACATATACAGTACAGATGAATTTAATTCACGATAGTTATTCGCCTATTATTCGCCAAGAGCCCGCCTCAAAGAAAAGATAAGGGCATGACATGACACCCAAAAATTAATATGAAATTATTATTGATTTATTAATTACTAGCTGTGCCCCGCGGTGTTACCCGCGGTTCATCGATTTTCCCGTAGGAATAAGATATTTCCCCGCGGTAAAACGTAGCCTATGTTTTAATCCAGGGTATCGGCTAACTCCATACCAAATTTTATTAAAATCCGTCCAGCCGTTTCAGCGCTAAAGACTGACAAACATATAAACACACACACGAACTTTCACGTTTATAATATTAGTGTGATACTTGAGCCATTACAAACGTGCGAACCTAGTCATAAAAGTACGAGCGAGAGTTCCGATATGCCTGATATGCCTCCTATACTCGTATTTGTGAGAGAGAGGTCTGATACAAATGTTTATGACTCAGTTCGCTCGTTTGTAATGGCTCAAGTATAGTCACATTTTAACTCACATCCAGCGACAGTAGCTTGTTGACCTGATCCAGTATGAGCGACTTCAGGGGCGATATTACGATCGTGACGCCGGGCGTCAGTATTGCCGGGAGCTGGTAGCAGAGCGATTTACCTGGAAAATGGGCACACAATCAGGGGCGCTGTTACCTAAGTTCTCCACTGTATGGATTCGTCCGATTTACCTACTCACGACTTAAAGGGCTGCTTGAGTGGCATTTGAGAGGCGATGCAGGTCGGCCCAAATGTATTTATAACATAAGTAAAAATACTCGGCTGGAGGAGGGAATTCCTCCTAACACAGGTGTAAACTTAAAAGGAGGTTTCTACACCTACTACTTTTTATCACTGTTATAAATAAATAATTTTGAATTATTTTTTTTTATTTTGAACCTACTCCAAACTGTCTAAACTAAAATATTTGAAACACTTGGGTCTTATAAGGTCGGATGTGGCTCGGAGCGATTTATTTATTATTTTAGCTGTTTTAAGACCCATAATTTATATGAATAAATAATACTTTTTTTACATTGTCAAATAGCCTGTACGACGTGCGTGCATACTCATTCCAACATTTTCCCCACGATCATATTACTTGCGAAAGGATTTTTAATTACTATCACGCGTAGACTATAGTTGAAAAAAAATTCAAACGGTGCCTTTGTGGTGTAACCACAGAACAAAAAAAAATAGTAGAAATCGTAAGTGGGCGGGGCCCGCGTGCCTCACATTAGCAATGTATTGCATAAGCGTAACCGCTACTCTACATGCAATGTATTGCATGTAGAGTAGCGGTACTACAAAACAAAGATCGCATGTCAAACTTAATTTCATCATTATCATTTGAGTTTTCCTACTGATAGGTCATGTCACTACTTCTACTCTTTTTTTCTGTTCTGTGGGTTTTCCTACTGATAGGTCATGTCACTACTTCTACTCTTTTTTTTTGTTCTGTGGGTGTAACGCAAATTATTTTTTTTCGATCTTTCAGCAAACTCGCGGCACAAAAAAAAACGTAAATCGTGTAAAAACAAAGTACAAACGAAATATGTACCTTAAGAAATACCTGTGTAATCTCCTTTTTTTATACACAAAATAAAGTGTCTACCTCTTGCGGGAGGGCCTGCGACGAAGTATGTTGCTAGGCACTAGCGGACAAGAAAGCCAGGAGGCACCAAATCAGTACTGACCCGACTTCATTTACATGTATTACATGCAGTAGAGCCTGTTGCTCCCGAATCGGACTTTTAAGTCACTCGAAAAAGTGTCGAAATTCTAGGCACTGAAACGTCTGTAACGGACGCAAAGGCCTATGATGATGATATATAACCACAAACCTCCTCCAGTAGGCATGAGCACAAAGCAGTCGTGTCCCAGTAACGTCGCATTGATGACTTGAAGCTGGTTAGGCCGGAACGACTTGAGTCCAAACTTCTCGTTGAACATCTCCATGGTGAGTGCAGAGTGCGGGTAGTCCAGGCCATCGAACTCGCCTGGGGGGACATTAATTAGGCTGTATTTTATGAGGTGCAAGGGTGAACTTCGTGTGATCAGGGTTCCACTGGAATCAAGCCGTTGAGACGAAAATTATACATAATACTAACAGAAAAGACCGAAAGTTGGTGTACTTTCAAGCCCTGTAAACAGTAAATCCGAAAGCATCATTATTTTTTTTCCTTTATTATTGTTGTTGGCTTTTGAACTCTGTGAACTTTCCAGAATTAAATTAGATTATTAGATTATTAGCTATTGATTTTTTTTTATTAAACATTTAACCATTAAACATTTTTATTTTATTTTATTTTATTCACATACATTGCGTCTGGCTCCACACCAGCGTCGTGGGAACCAGAAACAGCGACATCACAAACATTATGATATGACGAAAAATATTAAGCGACCCTAATCAAGTAAAGTACAGTAAACTACGTAGGGGCCGTACACCCTCTAGGCTCTAAGTTGGTCTCTAAGTTACAGATAGTAATAGGTTTCGATTGAAAACCCGAGAGCCTGAGATGCGGACATACCTCGGCACTTGCTGTGAAGATACAATGGCCTAAGTATGTGGCTTAGTTTTAGTTTAATTCTGAACACGATCAAACCTCAATCTGAAAGAGAGGATGCAGGAGGAAGAAAAGAGAGCAAAGATCGACTCAACGCTGAACAAAGGCCTCCTCTCCTCTCCTCAGACCTCTCTCTCGGATTGAGATTTGATCGTGTTCAGAATTAAATTAAAACTAAGCCACTTGGGCCATTGTACGTAAGCAGCAAGTGCCGACTACGAGATTTTCAATAGAAGTTTTCCTTCATAGTTAGCAACTCACAAATATATGTAACTTACCAGTGATGCCGTCATTCCTGGTGCCAACAGCGAAGTCGCCCATCCCCTCATATTTACTACTCTTCTTTTCTTGCACCACCGATACCTCCATCAAGTTCACAACTTCAGGTTCATTACTATCATTTTTCTTACTCGTCTCCGGTTCTTGGACACTGGTTTCCTCAATAGGAATGTCGAAATCGTCGTCTATGTCTAAGAAATCTTCTTCTCTGTATTGCTGCCATCCGTCATCGTCGATTGGTATCTCTTTGCCGTTGACCATTTGAGTGTTTGGCAAAGACTCGTTTATGGAATCCGTTATGTTAACTATCGAATTGTTTTCTGGATCTATTTGGTTGTAATCATCTTCGTCAAACAAAACACTGTCAATATTATCGCAAATGGTATCGTCGTTATTTTGGTCTTCGGCGGTAGCGGTATCCTTTGGGTTGTCTTTGATTATGGGTGATACTAAAGTGCAGGGTTTGGTGAAACTCAACTCAGGAGGTTGGAAATTCACAGAGCTATTGCACATGGGCTGGTAAATGTGCTTTTCTTCAACTGGTAGCGGTTTTAATTTCTCCGTAGCGATATTTAGTCTGGATAAAGTTTTTGATGGGATGTCTCCTATAGGAGTGTTTTTGTCGCTGAGCCCACCTAAAGATGGTTTTTTGAGGACGAATTTGCCTTTTCGTTTGTTCTGATTCGAAGTGTCCAAGTCAGTTTCGGATCGGTTACTGTTGTCTATTAGCTTCGATGTGTCTGATACGGGTGAGAAAACATCCAGTGATATAGATCGCTTAGATTGTAAGCTGGGGAATGATTTCTTTAAAGGGTCTTGAATGCTTTGGTGATTTGGTGTGGAGGTGTCGGGATTTGAGATTTCATTGAATTTCATATCATTTAATATGGATTCAGAACCGCTGCAGTTGATTTCGTTGTAAGCACCTTTTGAAGAGGGACTATCACTTGCAAAAGGCTTCTTACTTGACATTATTACATTTAAATCTGCAACATTTTTATCTGACTTATGAGGTGAAGGTTTTTCTACCATCTTCTTCAATCTCCCCTCTAAGTCTTTTAGTCTGCTGTACGTTTTTATGTCGAACCCCGGAAGTCTCTCTTTCACATCATTGGGTAAGCTATCGAAGGCGTAACTTAGTTTCTCTAGGAGTTCAATATACATTATTTTACATTCATCCTTGTGGTCCTGATGGATCAGAGGATAATAATGAAATTCAAGTTTATTTCAGCACAAGGCATCCTATCCTAACCTAGCTTATGTTGGGTGGATGTTATTTATGTATTTCTTACGATTTGAAAACACGGTGTTTATGACCACACTGAATCAGTGAAAACTAATATGATTTTACGTATATTGTATACAGGGTGTAACAAAACCCCCATTGGAGTGTCTCATGAATTGCGTATTTTAGACAAAACCCTGTGTAAGTTTGGATTTTGATTTCACTTCAAAATCGCTGCAATTGCATATTGCATAAATTGAATAAACTATTGAAAAATGTGAGCAAATCACCTTACCATATTACTAGACCTCAAGGCTGGATGATTGTTGACTTTGGTCAAGAACAGGGATATACTTTTGTCCAACTTGACGTTCCTGATAGATTTCCTGCCATTTCTGTCTGTCTTCGGGCTTCCTTTATCGGGTGTCCTGACCTTTTTGTCATCAATAGAAAGTGACTTTACTGGTGGACTCGGGGTCGCACTGACTCTGATTGACCTGTTTTGGGATTTTTCTGGAGTTCGAGATTTATTGTGGACTTTAATTTCAAAATCCTGAAAATGAAGTGTTTTATTTTTCAACTGCACTAAGATTAAAAAGTCTATTTTGTTCAGGGATTTCTCGATGCGCGATAATTAAGTATACTGTATGACAAATGTTGGTAGAAATAATATATTGTGTATCAGAAATACAATCAGGTAAGAACATGATTTTTAGGATACAAGACACATTTATTTGCGTCAAATATGGTACATTTCATAGGGTAAGTCATTGTAACTTTTATCTCTGTCTTTGTTTGTTGTGTGCTATAAAGAATTCCTATGTTATCTTAAAATGTCACACACAATTGATAAAATATATCTATGTACTGTGATTAGTAGTATCCGTATTTTCATATCCTTACCACATCCATTGCCTCCTGCTCATACATGCTATACAGGCTCTTGTCATCTTCTACTGGGAATAAAGCTTTCTTGCTACCCTTATCAGAATAGATGCTCAACTTTTGCTCCTGAAAAGGCATAACAAACATTGGCTGGTTAGCAGTGGACTGTGTATGACAGATACTGGAATTGTATAAGTTACCCCAGGTTTATGGTTGCCGCTCGCGAGACTGCTCCCCAATATTGGGGGGTCTGGGGGGGAGGTGTCGCCGCCTGCGCAGGTGTGGTGCGCTCTATGGTGCTCTACGGAGCGCCAATATGGGTGGACGCACTGGGCGCTGCAAACCGGACCCTGCTGCGGCGCCCGCAGCGAGTCATGGCGACCAGGGCGGCCCGAGCGTACCGCAACGTCTCGTACGAGGCGGCGACGGTGCTGGCCGGTAGTCCGCCATGGGACCTCGAAGCCGAGGTACTCGCGGCGGTCTACTGGCGCAGAGCGGAGGTTCGCGCCAATATCGGGATGCCGCTTCCGGAGGAGATCGTGCGGTGGAGAGAGGGAGCCCGTGACGATCTCTTCCGGGACTGGTGGGAGAGGCTGGCGCAACCTGCCGCCGGCCACGAGGTGGTGGCCGCCGTTCGACCAGTTCTTCGAGAGTAGGCCGAACGCAGGCACGGTGCACTGACCTATCGCCTGGCGCAGGTCCTCACCGGGCACGGCTGCTTCGGTGTGTACCTGTGCCGGATTGTGGGTCGGGAGCCGTCGACGGCGTGCCACCACTGCAACGCGACGGAGGACACGGCGCAGCACACACGCGCCGTGTGCCTCGCGTGGGCGGTGCCGCGTGCCGAATTGGCCGCGACTATTGGGGCGGACCTCTCGCTGCCGGCCGTCGTCAGTGCGATGGCTTCAGCGAGGCCGTCATGGGGGAGAAAGAGGCGGCGGAGAAGGCGAGAGAGGATGATCCCCTTTCGCTCCCTCTTCGCCGTCGGAGGACCGGCCAAAGATGGCGTGCGTATGTCGACCATCTGCCGCCTTAACGGGGTCCTTCGGGCGGTGGGTCGGGGGACTCACCGCTCGATTCAGAGGTCCCGTGCTGGAAGGCGCTCCATGTGTTCCGGAGTGCCCTCAGCGGAGTGGGGGGAGAAAACCTTCCCCCCTGAAGAAGTGCCCGCGAGGGCGCATGCTGACGGGGTTGCGGTAGTGTGCGCAAGCGTTCCCGTGGCCCCGTCCCTTGCGAGTGGGATGGAACACCCCAGGAGTTTTAGTCGGTATACTGCCCTTTTCAGGGCGGGGAGTCCGACATAACCGCCGTGCCCCCCCGAGCCGGCGGTACCCGTAAAGTGGTTTCTCCTGGGTCAAAAACAAAAAGTTTATGGTTGCCAGCAACACTGGCAGTCATCACTGACTTGGTATGGGCCTTGTATACAATGTTTTTATGCCATGCCAGCGCTGGCTTACAGCTCTATTTTTCAAGCCAAAGACGTACGCCATTTAATTTTTTTTTATTTTTCATTTATTTTTTTAAGTATGTACTTACATTGACAAAGTAACATAATATTATATTCCTTTCTGCCAAACTGTAGCATAGTTAAAAGGCAGACACTCTCAGTAAATAATAATCTATTCAAATACATAAGACTAAAAATACTTATTTTAGTTTACAAAAAAAAAGTAATATGTAGGTTGTCTAATAAGTTGGACATTGTGTAGAAAAATTCATGTAGTTACCATCAACTTTAACGTATTAACCATGCTTTAGCAAATAAATGTTTTATGCTTATTTTCTAAATATTTCTATAAGTCTTACCTGGACAACATCAACTTGTGAAACCGTAGGTTTGAATGGCGGTGTAACTGTAAAACAATAACTAAATTTATTAGATCATTTGATACTTATACTAATAAGTAAATAGCTCACCTATGCACTAATGTTTTTATTGTGCAATAAAGCATTTTCGATCAGTCAATTATTGATAGTTACAAAAGAAACTAAATAAAGTATTATTTCACAGTGAAATTAAATCCAATAAGTTAATATTTTAGGATAACAGGAACTGAAAAATCCCATGTTCTCAAAATTGTCAAAGAAAAAGAAAAGTAATTTGTTTATTTACTGAGAAATACCAATTCAATTCAATACTTTCTTTTAAGCCACCCCTGGTTGATCCGAAACTTGACAGTTTGTAAATAATTAAATTATTTCAAATAACAAATTATAGTGGAGTTCAATAGAATCCGGCAATCATAGACAAGATAATTATTTGGGAAGAGTGCCGGGATTGTTGTAAAACCATGTGTAATGACCACGAACACAAAGCTCTGCTCGCTAACATGTACTCTAATATTGTAAACACTTTTAGAGAATGCTCTGTAACTACCAATATAAGAAAAGCCGACGCCAGGAAAAAGGTCTACATAACTGGGTGGAATAAACACGTAAAAGAGGCTCACGGGGAGGCTAGACTGAAATTTCAAGAGTGGGTTTGGGCAGGTAAGCCGATAGCCGGTAGGGTTTATGATGAAATGTCTATGGCTCGACGGATTTTCAAGTCGAAACTGAGATGGTGTCAGAACCATCAGGATCAGATCCGGATGGATCTGATAGCATCTCATCATAGTAAAAAAGACTTCCGTGGTTTTTAGAAATGCACAAATAAATTGAACAGCAGTCCTGGTCTGCCTGTGAGTGTGGATGGAGTCACTGAACCCGAGGGTATTGCAGAGCTCTTCAGAAGTCAATTTACTGTTAAATCGCCCTTGGGACCATCAAGCTCTACGCCTGGCAAATTAAGGTGCCCTGAAGATAAAATAGAAACGCGTTTTACAGCAGCAGATATCAAACATGTGATAAGACACATGGTAAGAGGTAAGTCACCAGGCCACGATGGCCTTAGTGTAGAGCATTTGCGATACGCTGGGGTTCACCTGCCTCGAGTCCTGGCCCTTTTCTATAATCTATGTATAGCTCACTCATATCTGCCCAGCGAGTTTATGAAAGCAACGGTGGTTCCAATAGTGAAGAATAAAACCGGTGACATCTCAGATAAAACAAACTATAGACCTATTTCTTTGGCCACTGTAATGTCAGGTTTTGGACAGCCTATTGAACCGTGAACTGGATAGATATCTCCAGCTGCATCATGCCCAGTTTGGATTCAGACCTGGACTCTCGACGGAAAGTGCTATTCTTAGCCTCAAACACACTGTCAGATACTACGTTGATAGGCAAACACCAGTTCTGGCATGTTTCTTAGATCTGTCCAAAGCGTTTGACCTTGTGTCATACGATGTTTTGTGGAGAAAAATGGAGGAGATGAACGTGTCAGTCGAAGTTGTTAATATTTTTAAATATTGGTACAGTAGTCAGCAAAACTGTGTTAAGTGGGGTGACTCGTACTCAAAGTCTTACAAACTAGAATGCGGAGTAAGACAAGGAGGGTTGACCTCGCCTAAATTGTTTAATTTATATGTAAACGCTCTGATCGTCGAGCTTAGCAGCGCCAGAGTCGGTTGTCATGTTGATAATGTCTGCATGAATAATTTGAGCTACGCGGACGACATGGTTCTGCTGGGCCCGACGGTCAGAGCGCTTAGAAAACTGCTGGGTATTTGTGAAGCGTATGCCTCTAGTCACGGACTTGTATATAATGTAAAGAAGAGTGAGTACATGCTGTTTAGGTCACGTGGTAGGTATCGTGATATAGAAATGCCCCCCCTTAAACTAAATGGCATGTTGCTTAACAAAGTTAACTTTTTTAAGTATCTGGGCCTTTACGTCACTGACGACCTGAAAGATGACATGGACATTGAACGGGAGCGCAGAGCATTAGCAGTCAGAAGTAATATGCTGGCCCGCAGGTTTGCACGGTGTACAAACAGTGTTAAGCTAACACTCTTTCAAGCATACTGTACAAGTTTCTATACCTGCAGCCTGTGGGTAGACTATACTCGTAAATCCTGGAATGCTCTGCGCATCCAGTACAATAATGCTTTCAGGATGCTGTTGGGGTTGCCTCGGTATTGTAGTGCGTCGGGCACGTTTGCGGGCGCGCGTGTTGACGATTTCCACGCTATCCTCCGCAACAGATGCGCATCGTCGCTATACAGACTCCGGGCTAGCACTAACAGTATCCTGAAAGTTATAGCAGAGAGGATGGACAGTCCAATAATTAGACACTGGGACGTCACTCACATAAGCTAACTGTACCATCCCTCTAGCCCATACTTACGTAAACCTATTTTAAGTAAGTTTAAATTCAATTTTATATTAGATCTCACTAACATACTTAGTTTTATTATTAAATGTAATTTTACTAACAACCTATGGATTCTTTTTATCTGAAATAAAGTGATACGATACGATACGATACGAAAACACTGCATCACAGGTTCATTGCTGTAGGAGACTACAATGCAAAACACACCGATTGGGGATCTAGAATCATCACATCAAAAGGTCGAGAACTCCTGAAAGCAGTTCAGAAACACAACCTTAGTGTTGCATCTACTGGAGAACCAACCTACTGGCCGACAGATAGAAAGAAACAGCCGGATTTGGTAGACTTTTTTGTAATGAAAGGATTACCTACTTCTTACATCAAATGCCGTTCATGTTTCGATTTAACCTCTGACCATTCGCCAGTTATAGCAGAATTAAATGGAAGAATCACATACACCACAGGGGCATGTAGACTCCATTCGAAAAGCACCAACTGGGAATACTTTCGTGAGCTAGTCAACGACTCTCTAAACAAAAAGGTGTCTTTAAAATCAGACGAAGACATCTGCTCAGCTGTTGAACATTTTAACAACTGCATACAGGAAGCGGCATGGAAAGCCACCCCACAACCAACCTTAAAAAAGTACGATTCTCAAACAGAGTACCCGAAAGCTATAAGAGACATGATACACAAGAAGAGAAGAGCAAGGAAAAGATGGCTCAGAACTAAAACAATTGCTAAATGCAAACAAAAATCATGCCATAGAAAGATACTTAAGAAGTCTGGATGCAACGGCAGCGACAGAATACCCTTTGGAAAGCAGTAAAGAAATTAAAAAGGCCAATACCTTTTAAATCCCCTTTACGTAAGGACGACAACAACTGGACTAAAAGTGATATAGAAAAGGCCAACTTATTTGCCAAGCATTTAAGTAATGTTTTTGTACCAAACTCTCATACAGGATCCACTAAATTAGCAGAAGTATCTGAACTTATCACAAGAGATTATCAACTAGATCCACCGATCCAGAAATTCACTAATAAAGAAACAAATTCACCAATAAAAAACAACATTTATGGCACGGGCCTACTAACCATAAATACAGGCTACCCAGTAGTCTAGTTATGGTAGTAGTCACCTAAAATTACGTTTTTTTTATGTTTTTCTTTGTATCCATTACTTTAAATAAAAAATATTTTCAAGGCTAGCTATCAAACAGTTGGAGCAAGGTAAAGCACCAGGCTATGACCTCCTGACAGCCAAGGTAATTAGAGAGCTTCCTGACGTGGGGCTTACATACCTAACTCAGATCTATAACGCCGTACTTTGGAAATGCTTTTTCCCACCTCAATGGAAAATAGCAGAGATAATACTAATACCGAAGCCAGGGAAGCATGCCGATAATGTGACCTCATATAGACCAATAAGCTTATTGCCTATTCCCTCAAAAGTCTTAGAGATCTTGTTTTTGAGAAGGCTCATGCCTATAATATCCCAAATTAAGCTGATTCCTGACCACCAATTTGGGTTTCGAAAATCACATAGCACTATAGAACAGGTTCACCGCCTAGTCGAAAAAATAAACAACGCATTCGAAAGAAAGCTATATTGCTCAGCTGCGTTCTTGGACATATCCCCAGGCTTTCGATAGAGTGTGGCATGAGGGCTTGTTGTTTAAAATCCGCAAAGCTCTTCCAATAAACTTCTACATGTTTATAAAGTCCTACCTGTCAGATCGTCAATTTTATGTCAAATATGGAGAGGAACAAACCGAACTATGCAACATACAGGCCGGAGTACCACAGGCAGTGTAATGGGTCCGATCCTGTATCTTATTTACACCTCTGACTTACCAGCAACAGACCAAGTTTTAGTCGGCACTTTCGCAGATGACACGGCTATCCTTGCCTCGCACGAAGACTCTGGCGTCGTCACTATTACAGGCCAGCTTGGATGACGTATCAAAGTGGCTCAAAGACTGGCGCATAAAGGCAAATGAAACCAAATTCGTACAAGTTACTTTTAGTCTCCGCCGCGATACCTGCCCCGAAGTTTCACTTAACGGAGTTCAAATTCCACAATCGGACGAAGTCAGATACCTAGGAGTGCATATGGACAGAAGACTGACATGGCGAAAGCACATCTTTACAAAACGTAAAGCACTAAGCCTCCAACTAAGAAAACTGTATTGGCTCATAAATCGAAAATCGCAACTCAGTATGGAAAATAAGCTGCTTTTGTACAAATGTATACTTAAACCTATATGGTCATATGGTATACAACTCTGGGGATTTGCATCAAACTCGAATATTGAAATTCTCCAACGGTTCCAGTCTAAAATGCTTCGTATGATAACAAATGCACCTTGGTACATTACAAACAACAGACTCTATAAGGACCTACAAATGCCTACCATTAAGGAGGAGATAAAGATTAAATACGAGACATATACAAAAAGAATTAAATATCACCCAAATAAGTTAGCCAGCGCACTTGTGACAAAAATAAGTGCATTCAAAAGACTTAAAAGAAAATCACCAAACGATATACTTGGTTGAAACCCACGCAGCCAATATAAAGTAACATATGGATATGCTATAGGGCATATACCATGCAAGCCCGTTACGACAATGAATGATACCAAAACTCTAGCTAAATGTCGGGAGACAGATTGCAAGAAAAAAAGGAAGCAAAAAAAAAATATGTTTTAGGCTTTCAGTACCTACATAAATTAAATTTGTAAAAGGGCTTTTGCAATATTCCAAAACTTAGGGCAAGGCTCTTTAGAAAAATCAGTAGAATATGCGGCTCACTCATTATAATCTAAAAATACCATGTAATAATTTTTCACTTTATAATTATTCTTGGATTTATTCGTAGCATATCTGAGTGATTCTGTGTATATCTTTATTACTTTTTAAAGAACTAATAGTTTATTGTTACCTCCGTGTTTCTTGAGAAATAGATCCAATCGTAAGCAAAAACAAAGTCCGTGATGTCACGTAGAAGTCGTCGTCCCTAGAGTAAGTCCAACCAAATTGCAAAGAAAATGTCCAAAATTTATACAAAAAAGCAAAGTCGTCGATTATTAGAGGAAACAGAAAAACGCACAGAACTCTGAACAATTCCCACTCACACAGGACGGTGACAGTGAGTGAAGTATGAACGTGTTTTTAATATTTACCCTTTTATGCGTAGATGGAGTACGAGTAGAACTACCTTTACACTTTTATGGTTCTAGACACAAAACTCTTTTATTGAGAGGCAGTATAGAGAATGCAATGATATCCTTCATCTTAAAAGACAACGCAAACTCTTTTTGTCGTTCAAACATAAACATGACGGTTTGTTGTGGAACAAAAAAATGACAGATTTGAAAAAGTGAGTTGTCTTGGGTGATAAAAGTGGGAACAGAAAATTGTTTCTTATTAAAATAATTACGCTTTTAAGTTATATAGAAACCCCACTGTGCTAGTTTGACGCTGTTTGTGCTGCAAGTTTGAGTTTCAATGCCTTTTGAAATATCATGCAATCCGCATTTACAGTTTAGCCGTCATTATTAATGTTTATTTTTTCGACCTGACTTATTCAAATATTGAAACATTCGAATCAATCAATTTTTTTAATCAATTCAAAAAAATGAACAACACTAACTTTCCAAAGACAAATAAGACTTTGATGAGTAAAAAATAATATGTCAGCTTTACAAACTATTGAAATTTTCGTCGTCCGAGTATTTTCTATTAAAATAACTATCTTAAAGAAGTTATTTAGTATCCAAATGATTGTAAGAACAATGAATGGTTCCTTGAAATGTGATTATGATCAGGATTGATATTCAAATGTAAGTAATTACGGAGTAATCGTTATTGAATTGGTTTGTTTACATGATTGTGCGATTCTAAAGCAAGCTGGTATACTTTTCTTTTTCTTTTATTTATCTAATTAATTTATCTAATCTAGGAAACACACTTACAAGGTTTGGCTCCTGTCTTTGATTTGAAAACAAATCTTGATTTCTTCTCAGATAGTGCTCCATTGCTAGACATGCTGAAAATCATTACTTATTTAGTAGTTTTATTGTTTTGGACATAGAAAAATCGTTTATGTTGAGATTGATGATTGTTATCAGGAATTTATTATTGCCTACCTACAAATGCAAATATTGGTTTGTAAGGTTCGGGGACTATCTAGAACTGGGGATGATAACAAAATAACGACAATAAAATTACTCACAAATCACTTGCATCATCACCCAGCGAACTTTTCCTGCAAACAAAACTTGCTATGCTAGGTTGTTTATTCAGAGCACTATTTTTCTTAGAAGCCATTATCGTAGCAAAGTAATGGAAATGTTTATGAAAATTTCAGATGTCATAGTTTTCACTGTGGAATTATGAAAATTTGCAACATAGAAGCAAAACCCAGGATAAACTAAAATAGAAAATTATTTTACTGTTTTTGTAATTCAACCACAAAAAATCAAAGCAAACCACAGAATAAAGTAGATTAGTAGAGCAGGCAGAGAGGAGATTAGTTTTTTTTTAAGAAGGTTTTGGCGGATACAGTCCTTTGGGCCAAGAGTAGATTAGTAGATATAAATAGTGCTGCCAGATACGAAAACTGAAAATGCGGTACCTGTACTTTAAAAAGCGGATTTTCAGCAAAAAAAGCGGTTTTTATTATTGATATATGATATTATACCGTACCGATTGTTCTTTTTCCTATTATATGTTTATTCATACAAGCATTATGACAATTTATAAATAAGACGCAATATGTCAGTGAAAAAAAAAACTAAATGTAAAAAATAGCAAATGTGACTTTTATTCGCATGCACGCACGAATGCACGGAGCACAGTGCAGAGTGCACTGTCTGTGCAGTACAGATTATTGCACCAAACGGAAACCGACTTGTTGAAAGTTGAATGAACATGACATTTAACCAATGAGGGCTTTTCAAAGCGTGATTTAAAAAAAAACAGTACCACAAGTCACCGATAGATGGTGCTGACGTCACATAATAATATGACATGACATCGATGTACCTTCTCTGTGGTTTCTGTCCTATGTTTTTACAAAAATGCACAATGCATGGGCTAGCCATGAGTAAAGACACAATTCACGTACGTATGAAATGAACAAAGTAAAGATACTTCGATAATTTTCAAGTTTCAACAGTTTCGAAACAAACAAAATCTAGTTTAGATCACAGACTACAAAGAGATGTTTAGATGTTTTTTTTTATCACCGATGAATAACGATGTACAACATTTAAAACGTTCGATGACATTTTGTTCTCCTTGCAGTGCCATGTAGTTTTTAATGAAATCAACTGACAGCTGTCATTAAAAAGCCCTCATTTAAAAAAAAGCGGAACCGCGTTACGGCCTGGCCACGGGACAATTCGCCCACGCGAAAAATTGCTTGGCGCGAACGAGCGAGGCGTCTTACCGCGTGGCTTGCTACGTATATTTCTATGAGTTGGTTTCAGTCGCTAGTCGCAGTCGCGACTGAAACAAACTCATAGAAATGTACGTAGCAAGCCACGGGGCCTCACCTCACCGCCGGTCCAACGCACGAAAATTCGCGCGGGCGAATGTCCCGTGGCCAGCTAGTCGCTAGACGCCTCGCCGTTGAAACAAACTCATAGAAATCTACGTAGCAAGCCACGCGGTAAGACGCCTCGCCGATCGCACCGTGCGAATTTTCGCGTGGCCGAATGTCCCGTGGCCAGGCCGTTAGTAAAAAGCGGAAAGCGGATCCGCTATCAGAAAAGCTGCGAAAAAGCGGAAATGCGGTGCATCTGGCAACACTTCAAATACGTTCTAAGGCCCAAAGGGGTAGTATCCAGGCAGAAATCTTTAAAAAAAAAATTAATCGTCCAATAAACTTGCGTTTCAGAATCCTTTCGATTGGTTTACACTCAGAAGGAGTACCATAGAAGGAGCGTTAAAAAATGAAAACGTGCCACATAGTCTGTTTCGTCAATCTAAATAGCCGCAAGCTACGTGTTAGAAAGAGAAAAATATAGTCGTGTCTTTGTTGCTTTTTTCGAGCGTACAACCCTTAAACGTCAGTTGGTTACCTTTGGTTACCATTACGCGACCAAATTAGAACGGCTCAGAAAATGACGGCATGCAATGTGCCGCCCAATGACATTGATTTGGCAGAGGGTGTTCTGTGTTTGGCAGTGTGTTTGACAAGAGGTTTGGGAGTGCGCCGTTTTCAAGAAGCTTGTGTATTTTATATTTACTAAAGCACCATTTGAAGTGAATTATAGTGGATTCTCATGGTATGTAGTATAAGTAACCATCGGCATGGCGTGTGTTGTGTTAGAATGTATATCTCATTCTTCCCGAGAAGATAATGAAACAACATTCATCAGCTTCCACCGGTAAGTCTCAATTTTGTGTACCTAAAAGGGTATTTAAGATTTCAACTATGGGCTACTAGAAGTGCAAATTAGCTATTAGAGAATGGTGTTTTCATCATGATTATTGTGATATTTTCGATATAAATCATAATACAAGTTTGTTGTTTGTTGTAGGGGAATAGGGATGGGACTTTCCCACTTTCTCAGTGAAAAAAAGTATCGATAGTTCGTAGAGCATATTTAGTTATTTCTTGCGTTCGTATAGTTGTTTTTGTTATTTAAATTTGTAGGAGGTCTTTGGGGCTTTATTGAATAAAGTGAAGGCACTAGATATCCATTAGAGTATTTATTATGATTTAATAATCAACAAACACGAGTTTCCTGCATTGAGTCAGTCAGAAGAGCGATATGTCAAACATTCAAATTGACATACCACAAATATCAACATTCTATATTTAAATCTTATGTCAAGCGTGAGTCGATTGCCAATTGAACCTCTATACTTTAACACACCCCCTCAATCGACTCTGCTTGTAAAAACATTAATAACAATTTCTTTAATTAATTTAATTTACCTACTGCATCTAAACAATGTTTCCCAAAAATTATATTTTATACATCATCAAATTAATTTCGAAAATTCACTACCCAATAATAACTCAACCTGTATATTTTAAAATACAATATCAAAAATATTCAACCTGTATATCAAATTTTCAACTTTACTATATAAACATTTTCACCCTGTATATCTTTCACCACAAACAATACGAACTATTTATTCCATATCTATCTCTATTTTCACCACTCGACACATCACGTCGCCACTGACATAAATAACTACAACTATCTTGTTTTATCTTCATCTTCTCCCACTCATATCAACACCACTATGGTATCATCATCATATAAATAAGTATAACTATCTATTTTATTTTCTCCCACTCGACTCATCATCATTATCATATATAAATAACCTCAACTATCTTATTTGCTTTTCTCCCACTCGACTCATCACCATCATATAAAAATAACCTCAACTATATTCTTTTATTTTCTTCCACTCGATTCACCATCACTAAACATATAAAAATACAATACCTCATATATATTCAATTTTAAAGATCTAGAAAAAAAATACTTAAGGATATCTTCAGAAAATGTGTAAAGAAATAAAAATTTTAAATTTTACTCTTCTTTTGACAAGTTAAATGTTAAATAATGATTCAATTAATATTACATTACATACACCCCCTTAAGTGAATCATTATTAAGCACCCCCTTAAATCTGTCATTATTAAGCACCCCTTTAAATCTGTCTGAACTTGTTACGTATTTCAATAATCTTCTCAAATGAAAATCGCCTTCTCGAACATTCTCAATATTTCTACTACTTACTATTCTTCTTAATATTTCACCTTCTCGAACACTCTCATTACTTCTACTTCTTCCTCTTTCTCTTAATATATCACTTTCTCGATCTTCGTTGTTGTTGACTCTTCCGACTTGATTTTCTTCCTGACTATTATCTATTCTTCTTTGTGTTGTGCCTTCACCAACTGACTCTTGATTTTCTTCATCCATCCTCCAAAAACCTCCACTTCTATCACCATTTCCTTCATTTAAATATATACCTTGCTCATTTTCATTTATTCTAACATCTCTCGCTTTTACAATTGTTTCCAGCATTTGCACATCTTATTTCTGTGTTTATCTTTTCTTTTTCCTCGCTGTCGTTTCCGATTCCTTTTGCTTAGTTTATTTCTTCTTCAAAATTTTAAAATGTTACCTTGGTTGCTATGCTTATTTTGTCAACAACTGTTTGGTTGCTATGCTTATCTTCGTAACTCGATGTGTACAAAAAAAGACTTATATTTCTGAAACACTGAAAAACGATTATACTGATCTTTAAAAGCTATTGCGAGCCCATGACCTGTTATTTAAATTTGTAGGAGGTCTTTGGGGCTTTATTGAATAAAGTGAAGGCACTAGATATCCATTAGAGTATTTATTATGATTTAATAATCAACAAACACGAGTTTCCTGCATTGAGTCAGTCAGAAGAGCGATATGTCAAACATTCAAATTGACATACCACAAATATCAACATTCTATATTTAAATCTTATGTCAAGCGTGAGTCGATTGCCAATTGAACCTCTATACTTTAACAGTTTTAATTGTTAATTATCTATTGCAGGTTAACCGAAGACAGCACAAAATAACAAATGTCACAAACGTACAAATGTACAAAGTAGTCTTGGAAAAATTTACACCGCATTTGCAGCAAGCGACTGTTTCATGAACAATAGCAAGTGGCGTAGGTTGGAAACAAGTGCCGTACCTTCTTTACGCTTTTCCTTAGTCCGCAGATCATTGGTAAGGTTGTAATTATACATTATAATGATACTTAAAACAAAATAAAGTCTACATACTGCACAATTATGTCGACTGAGGTGCACGTTTTTCTGTATGTATGTACATCAGGAATTTCACATGAGACCCGACTGTCTCGTTGGTCTAGTGGTTACTCCACTTGGATAATAAAACAGGTTGTCAGTGCCAACCTGCAAGGCGCCGTATATCACTTGTAGAATTTTTCCCTGATTATTGCCTGACTGGGTGTTTTTTTCTATCCTGGACAACGTTTAGCAGTTAAAGGTCATAACTAGTTTAATACTATCATAGTCTGATTCTGGTGCAAGTGATTTTTATTATTTTTTATGTGGAAGTTATCAACGTGAAGTACTTAAATAAAAACAATTTTCAGGTTGCGCCTTCCGCGGAAATGGACAACGTTCGTGACCTGCAACCAAGCTGATTTCATTTGAATTTCATAAAATATTATATTATCTTTTACATTATGGCTGACACATTTTTGTGAAAAAAAAAACGTTAATAGGTACTTGTAAAACAGAAGTCAGGAATAAAAAACATATACATTATAGTAATACGTGTTGGTTTCTTCTCTATTGAGCTGCAGCCTGCCACTTTTTAGGTGAAAAGCTTGAAACTACGTACTTTATTTGATGCCAAATAATCTTGTACCAATTAATCGTTTGGTTTTTAATTTTTATTTTATTCTATCGAACCTGGACTGATGATGTTATTACAACGGGTGCCTTGAGTAACTATGCTAGGTGGTAGGTATTTATTGGAAACAAATACGTAATCAATTAACACGACACAGGGTATCCTAGTGTGGGGCCAGAAGCAATCTATGTGCCTGTGTGTAAATGTTATGTTATTAAATAGTTTTTCCTATTTTGGTCTTGTTTCATTCATTATACTTTCTTACAGTGCCACCATCTCATCTGTTCAGTTGATAGCGGCGCTAGTGGAGAATTTAGTAGTAACATTTGAGAAATTTACCTAGAAAAATGACAATATTTTAACCCATCTTTCAATTTTAATGAACATATGTATATCTATAAATCTTAGTAAATGAATAAATAAAACAAAAAATGGGGAACAGGATTTACAATTAATTACTTAGGTACAATTTTACCCACCTGAACAGATAACTTGGTGGCACTGTATATGGTGATTATTGATGATTTGCAAACATATTTAAAAAAAGGTTCTATATTCGCCGTACATATACATTTTGCCATGTTACCACATAACTTGGTAAAATCTTTTTTCGATTCGCTATAGCCCTATTAGTCCCATTTATATTATTGAAAACCTGATGTAGAATTACTTACTGTTACTTATAAATATTTATTGTAACTTATATGGTATGTACCACACTTAGCACATAATAACATAACCGTAAGGGGTTCCAGCTGGTTCACTAGCACCACCAAGGGGAAAAAGATATTTTTTTAGAGATAAATACATTGATAATTAGATAGATAGGTAATGGTGATAATAGTGATTTTAAGGGCCCATGACTGTTATTTGAATTAATTGGAATGAGCCGTTTTCAGAAGAGCTAAAAAAAAATAAAATAATACGGCTGTCAAAGGAATGCATTTTTGGACCTCAGCCCAATAGCCATTTGTGATACATCATAAAATAGGTCTCAGCGACCTGAACAAAAGTTACTACTACGCCAACAGCCAAATGTTTGTCGTTTCGGAGTTATATTTTGTTGAAAATGTTAGTTTTTTTTCAATACTATATAACTCCGAAAGGACAAACATTTGGCTGTTGGCGTCATAGTAACTTTTGTTCAGCTCGCTGAGACCTATTTTATGACGTATCACACATGGCTATTGGGCTGAGGTCCAAAATTGCATTCCTTTGACAGCCATATTATTTTTTTTTTTAGTTCTTCTGAAAACGGCTCATTGGAATAATGGAATTTAGTCGTAGGTTTTTGGTACACAGCCATGGGTCCGAAAAATCACTATTAAACATGGTGATGGGATTGAAAAGATACTTTTTGCAAATTGTGAAAAAGAGGTATGATTTTTTTATCATTTAATATTAATACTTAACTACCACCATTAATTTTAAAAAATACACAGATTATGTAGATCGGAATAAATAATATCGACATCTTTATGGTGTTTGTCCCAGCCCTATCGATTTTGGCTTTGTTCAGTAATCTGTGGCAACCGTGTACGATTGTAACATTTTTAGTGCACGAGTACACTACAGCTGTCTCTTTCTGGCGCAGAGATTTGTCATAAGAGTAACATGGACAGCTATACAACTGTTACTTTTTATTTTATTCCTCCTTCTATGGTACTCCTTCTTCTGAGGGTTTACATGTCTGCCATGTCTGTGATCCACAGATATCTATCTCCTTTTAGTCTGTGAGTTCTGTCTGCCAAAAAACCGTCAATGTCAAGCGAGTGTAGTATTTTTCAGTTTTCAGCAGCCGCTTTCAAAGAAAATCCATGAGAATTTGGGAAATATGTCGTTAAGAAAAGCCCTCTTATTAACAAAAACGTTGTGTTATAAAACTACTACGCTACAGAAACCCAATTTTACAAGACCTAAGGATAGGCTGTTCACAACAAGCTGCTCAAGATTATTTGCCACAGAAAATAAAGGTTAGTTTCAGCATTTTGTTTGTTAGCTCTGAAGATAAATATAAATTTATGTTCACGCCCACCCAATTGGTTTCCTTTATGAGTGCGTTTCTAACTATAGAATGTACTATTAGTAAGGAACTAATAAGATCTCGCACTCGATAGCTAACCTTAAAACCACTAAACTAAGTATTCAGACTTACAGAGAACTATCTCACCTTTTTGTTTTTATTTCTACGCGCTTCATACAAATTACCAACCACGTTGGGTGACCCCTTAGTGTATCTAGGTTGGAGATAGCCTGACACACAAAATCTTAGAAGCCACTAGACTTTCAGGTGGGCTCAGCCTATCCTGCTCTCCCACAGTTTACACTAATGGGTAAATCTATAAAAATCCCAGCCCTTGATCAAATCCAAAACTTTGTTTATTGTACAAGTAATATCTGTAGAGTATTATGAAGAAAAAGCAATATAGATCTTGTATTCTTATCCTTAGGGGCGTCCATTATTTTTATTAGGCATTTTTGAGGATTTTTTCTCCCCCCCCTTCGTGGAAAGAAACATGAGTTGCTTAATTGCATATAATTTTCTGCTTAAAAATAGGTACTTAACGTGATATTTGCCAAGATGATGTTAATAACGTGATATTAATTAACGTGATTGGGCTCGATCCCCTCCCCCCGAATACCTCACAAATTAATGGACGCTCCTTACCTACTCGACACTAGAGGTGCAGTGACCACGCACTTCCAGTATGTAGGAATTATTTTAGTATAACACTGTGGCTTTGACTATAACATCTTGTCTATATCGATTCTACTCACGGCAGATGCTACTAAGCCACCACCTGGCCCCGAGAAGGTGGATATCCTCGGGCGTCTGTTCACACAGGGTGCGGCACAGAGCGAGGAGGAGCGCATAAAGCAGGAGCAGGAACAGTTTGAGAAACAAAATAAGGAGAAGACCGAGGAGAACGAGAAGAGCTGGCGGCGGATGAAGATTGGGTAAGAGTTTTCTTTGAAACTGACTAAATTTTCACACATTGATTGCCACTTAAACACCATGAGGCTAATGGACAGTCTGTTTTGCCAGGGATGCCCCATAAAAGAAAACTAACCATAATATGACCATTATTTGATTGATCTTTTGCCTGTGTTTTTCCTGGTAAGATAAAGAATATGGTTTTCTTATCTTACATTCATTACGAAAGTGACACTGCCATTTATTATTTTTCCTTCGGCAACCTGTCCATGTAAAGGTTGTCTGAAAGAATTTGCTGTTAGCAATAAGGTGGGTGGATGTACTTTTTAAAATTGAATTTTATTTTCATTTCTTGTGTGCAATAAAGAATATTCTTATCTTATTTATTTTTGCAAAGCTGAGATCTGGCTTTCTGTAGAACAAAGAATCCTTTTTAAAATCTTACCTCACTTTCTAGAAAACAATAGTTGGGCTGGCTCGAGTGATATCTGGGCCTTGTTGCAAAAAACTACGATTCATATTTTATCTACTTTTAATCTGTGGTTTAATTTTATTAACTTTGCAATGTAAATCAAATTGTCATACCATGAATTATAGTTTTAAGAAATAGGCCCTAGTCTGCCTTCAGAGAGTCAGAGAGAGAGAGAGAAATAATTTATTCAACAGCACAATACTCAAAATAGAACAAAACATAACAAATACACAAAATACACTGCAATACATAGAGAAAAGAAAACTCTAGACAGTGAGGAGGTCATTGTCCTAAGTAAGTACAGTAGTTCAAATAATACAGCTTTTTAAAGATACAAGATCAATAAACAAGAATCATAAATTAATAAAAAGGCTATTTGACAGATTTCTGAAAACCATCCCATATATTTTGTTGGTGTTGATGGTCATTTTAAATTCTTTCGTGTATTTCTTCTAAAAAAATTAATTTTGAAAAAAGCCGCCAAAACGCTATCTCGGGCAATATGGCGTCGCACAGGAATTATGACGTCATTGGTCGGTAAACCAATGAACGTAAGAACGAGACGAATGACAGACGCCATTTTTACTGAGCTGTTATACGTATACATACTAATTTTTAGGTCAATGCCCATTCTTGGGTCTGGAGCATGTTTTTTTTTTATTGGGTTTTATAGCCCTTGATATAATGTTGCCATGTTTTGCGGATTAGCTGTTAGTGTGCCAATGTTACGATGTCTTGTCAAAAACGAGTTTCAATCTGGTTCATTGCCCTCAGCTTCGCGGTGTTCGGCGGCGCTATGACGGTGATGGGCGGCTGCCTGGTGGTGGAGATGGGCGCCCCTCGCCGGGACGAGAACGGGGAGCCCATCATGGACGAGTACACCGGACAACCCATCGTCCTGCAGTACCTCCGGCGCACTTGGAAGGAGCTCACCTTCTATGAAAAGGTAGTTACCAAATTCAGCGGATCAGTGACCGCGGATCGGTAAACATAGTGTAGGACATCCTCAGCCTCGGTGGAGCGATGATCTTCGCAAGGCGGCTGGCAAGAGCTGGATGAGAATAGCCGAGGACTGTGCTCAGTGGCGTGCAATGGGAGAGGCCTATGTCCAGCAGTGGACAAGCAGAGGCCGATGATGATGATGATGTAATTCAATGGCTAAACATATTTTTATGTAGGTATAAAAATTCCTTTCTACCTTTGTTCCAAAACGCCTAAGTTGTGAATTACGGATTAAGCCTTAGCACGTAATATCAGATAGGGCGATGGCGCGAACTCTACAACGCGTCACGTCTTCATCGCGTCCTCGTTTTATGGCAGTTTTATGGCGTCTTTATCACAGGACATAGCGATCTGAAACCTGATGCTTTATTATTGGGATGGTCCCATATTCTTCCTGTGCCCCACGCATGTGTCTAATAAATTACATTTTGGTATGAAACACTAATAGAACGAAGAATAGTCGTTTTTCTTGACAACTTCCTCTTTCCCTTAGGCCACAGATAATGCCTATGCTGTCCTTGTCAACTTCGCCAAAAATGCGACGAAAAGTGCTTGAATTTAAACAGATTGACTAAAACTTTTCCTGTCTTTCCAGATGATAAAAGAGCCATCCCGCGAGAAGCTGTTACCTGATCCTCTCCCGGCGCCCTACCAACCCACCTACACACTAGTCCTCGAGTTTACTGATGTCCTAGTACACCCCGACTGGTCCTACCAGACTGGCTGGAGGTAAGCAAGCAATTTGCGGCTCTATGACACTAATTGAAAAGGCCTCAGTTGCCTACCAGCCCAACACACACCAGTCTTCAAGTTTACTGATGTCCTGTTAAAATCAGACTGGCTCCACATGGAGGTCGGCAAGCTATTTGCATCTATATCACATTTAGAACAAAGCCCACAGTCGCCTACCTACTACGGCCGAGTTTAATAAAATTATTACAAGCAGTAAAGCATAAATTGTAGTTCTAATTCGAGATTACTGATGACCTAGTATATCCTGAATGGGCTGGAGGTAAGCAATGTAAGCATCCACATCCGGACTTATTGTCTTTGGATCATATTCTAGATTTAAAAAGCGGCCGGGCGTCGACCAGTTCCTTCAGACAGTGGCTGGCGCGGACTATGAAGTCATCATCTTCACCACGGAAAACGCCTTCATGATCTATCCGGTCATAGACAAGCTGGACCCGGAGAACAAGCTTGTTTCCTACCGCCTGTTCCGGGATTCCACGCATTTTATTGATGGCACGCACGTCAAGAATCTGGACGGTCTCAACCGGGATCTATCTAAGGTAGGATTAGAAACTAAATTTGCACACAGCTTTATGGTACAATACGGTATTTGACACTATCAACAATAAATTATTTGAGATGCTCGATTAAAATAAAAATTACAAAATGATTCGGAAAATGTATTTCTTTTAATCATTTTCTGGTTATTACAATTTTTTAATAGATGAAACATAAAAAGAGTGCTCTAAAATGTGACGTCACAAGCAAGTATTTTCATACAAAATTCCGTTTTAAAAGTAACTCATCTGACATCCTGTCAAATACCCAAACATTTCAAATTTCAAATTTTCAAATTTGTTTATTCACTGAAAACAATTATAAGCTGTGTGAATCCAAAATACAATTAATCTACTCGCATGAATCCAATTAAACATTAATCCAACATTAATAAATGTATATCCTTTTTAAACTAAAAGTTTCGTAAGGACTTTATTCCGGACACACTTGAATTTTTGTCGGAAGAGTCCGACCAGGTTGCGCTCTAATTCGCAGAGCTTAATCATGGTGAGCTCGGCCACAGCACTGATTTTCAGTGAGGGCCTGCACTAGTGACTCACGGAACATTACAAATTGACAAACACAAATTGACAAGGCAGACAAATTGTACAATGCAGTACAATACGATACGAAGGAAGTGTGATTGCGTTGTGTAGCTATTCAGATTTGCTGGCAATTCAGAGGTCTTTTAACACCTCATGTACTTGTGTCCGCAGGTGATAGTGGTCGATTGGAACCGGCAAGCCATCAAGTTCCACCCGCAGAACTCGCTTATCCTAAAGAAATGGAAGGGCACTGACGACGACACCTCGCTACTCGACCTCGCCAATCTGCTGCAGGGTGAGTAGTGACCTTCCTTATATCTTCTAACGGAATGTTAAATAAAGTAAAAGTAAAAATGCGTTTATTGCGAATAACAGATACAGTTTTTACAAAAAAAAAAAACCAAAGCAAATATTTGTCAAAGTTGTGCTTACCAACAAGTGGCAAACATGTGTGTTCTGATACTATTATTAATTAAGTTTATCATAAAATTAAAAAAAAAAAAATAATAAATAAATAAAATAAAAACTAAATTACAGTTTGCAACAAAAGTTGTGTTCTCAGCATGTGCCGACAGAGGCGTGACATGTCTTTCGACGGCGCTGTTTTTCAGCACGCCCTATAATGAACTAACTAACTATCACACGCTTTCCCTCGATTCATTGTTCTTCGATAGGTCGAGGGTCCGAATCCCGTCATTGACTCTTCAGTGACTCTTTTTTTAAGTCCCGTAGATTCGTGAAGTGAAACATGTGAACTGTGAAGGAAAACATGGTGAGGAAATTCCGCTTGAAATTCCTAACCCATGGGCACGCGTTAAGCCGATATCTACTCTTTCTCTGAGAGAAGACCAGGCCAGGTTCTCTATGATAGGATGAATATAAGCCACATCATTATTATTACCGTTATTACTGCGCTTTCCTTGATCGATTGATGATGTAAAAAAACTTAACGAGCCATTGGACTAACAAAAACTCACACACACACACACTCGCCACACACACACATACGCGCCACACACACACACGCGCCACACACACACACACACGCGCCACACACACACACACACACACACACACACACACACACACACACACACACACACACACACACACACACACACCCTCACACACACACACACACACACACACACACACACACACACACACACACACACACACACACACACACTGATGAACTTAGACCATTGATGTTTCTGGTTGCCACGACAAGAGTATCCTAGTGCGGGGCCAGAAGCAATGGATGTGCATGTATGTAAATGTTTATGTCGCGTTTCTTTGCAGCGATAGCGATGTCGAACGTGGGCGACGTCCGCGAAGTGCTAACGTACTACGCGCAGTTCGACGACCCCATCGCCGCCTTCCGCGACAACCAGCGACGGCTTATGGAGCAGATGGAGGCGCAGCGGGAACCCCCAGCAGGCTCCAGCTGGCTGCGGAGCTTCACGCGCCGTTAGCGACCTTATTGCCAAGGGCAAAGGGGCTGTTCGAGTTTTACGTAAGCGCTGTAGGGGGGCGGGGCGTCTATGCATTAACATTTACACACAGGCACATTGCTTCTGGCCCCACACTAAGATACCCTGTGTCGTGGGAACCAGAAACAGCGACGTCACAAATATGTAAACATACAAGATCTGGGTTTCCTTTTTTTTTTTTTGGGCCCAGCCGGGATTCGAACCCGGGACCTCTCGCATGGTACGCAGATGCGCTAACCACTACGCCACAGAGGTCGTCAGAAATAAAAAACTTGTTTCAACGTGAACAATTTACATTCTGTTTGTTGAATGTCAATATTCAGTCGACAGCAGAAATGAGAAGTCAGAAATTTATTTCAACGTAAAGAATTAACATTCTGTTTGTTGAATGTCAATGTACTAAACTTATAATGTTAGCGTTAGCCGCTGCCTAGGGGCCGAATGTAGTGGAGAAAAAGGCAGTGAAAAAAAAACTCCACTCTGAGAATCTTTTCTCAAATTATCCTATACAAAGTCCGTTTCTTTATTCGATGTAAAAAAAATGAAGCGGTACTACCGCTATAAAATATATTATATTATAGGTTTACTCGGTAGATTTTTTTTTACCGTCAATAGAAGACTCATTGTGACCAAAATCCCTTTCACATCAAAGACATTTCAGAACTTTGCATATTTTTGCTGCCAGGTGGTGAATAATTAATAATTGTAATAAATCTGCTTACGTAATACTTGAACGGCCCCTACACGTAGGGGCCCATAGAGGGGGGAGGGGGGATACGGTCATGTTCCTCTATCGGGTAGCGGCGTCAAAGATGGCGCTACATGAGTAGGACAAAACTTTTATCGTGACGACGTGCTCCCCTAGGTAGGATTATCGCTGGCTCTTGGAGCAGAAGGAGCCTCCATCTGGCACCATCATAGAAACAGTTGTTTCTGTCGTAAGAATTCAGAATAAGAATTCTCAGTCGATGGTCAGCGATGGCTCGTGGGACATTGCGAAGAAGCTTAAAGCTAAATATGGTCGTCTGTCCAACACACGCTTATGACCGCTCTGTATATTTCCCTGCAGATTTAATTGACGATGTTGGATACAAACGACATTCCCAAAATGTTTTAATTACAAAAATGTGTGTTTAAAAAACTCACATTTATTGTGGACTGTAAGGACGCTAACTCACTAGGACGCCATGACGACGTCACCAGCCACGTATCCAGGTAGTTAATATTGAATAGCGACGTTGCCAGACTGTCGCCAAGTGAGTTAGGCACCATACATTTTAATATTAACTGCTTGAATACGTTGCTGGCGACGTCGTAATGGCGTCCGCGTCCCGGTGAGTTAGCGGCCTTAAGGGTCTACTGGCAGCTTCGAGTTGGCTAACCCTCCATCCCAGAGTTTATCTAACAGTAACGAGGTACAGAAAATGTAAACATTTTCAGGTGTCGACAAAGACAAGACTAAACCCTGAAAAATCGGCAAAAAGGATCGTGGTTCGTATCCAACACTTCTTTTAAGTCTTACGTAGTTGTGAGAATCTTTAGTCAATTATTATTGGTTGCGCGTATGATTGTTCCTTAGAAATTCTTTCGTAGATGCATTTGGCAGCAGTTTGATGTCTCAATTTGGCTATTTTTAAGCTCTATAAGTATACCTACTTATGTAATGTCTACAAAAAGATTAACAATGAGCACAAATGTTAAGCTAAAAACTTAGTAATATTAGATCTATCGGTTGGTTTTCTTCAACTACCTAATTACTTTTATCTTTATTTGTCTTTACAGTTTTCGGCAGCCGCAAGACGTAATGCGTTGCATGAACTTACCGCTCTATTTTATAACATGTAATGGAATCTTATGTCTTCGGAACCCATGTACCTGCAACTGTTGACCTTATATTTTATTTTTTAGTCCCTTTAGTCCCTCCTTTGTTGTGTTAATTCTATTGTAACTTTAAATAATTCATTTGCTCTACACTAACGAAGTGTTTAACAAGCGGTGGTAGTCTAGTGGGGAAAATAATGGACTCCGAAGCGGGAGATACAGGTTCAATTCCCAGCGCGGGCTATGATCTGTGACTTAGTTTTCTAAGTTAAGTATGTTTGTGCAGTTAAACACTGAAGGAACACTGAGGACACCTGAGTGTCCAAGATGTCACATACCTCAGTGCTTGAAATCACCAATCCGCGTTGGGCTAAGTGGACGTAGTTTAGCAAAAAGGTTTCAACCCACACAAAGTGAGTTTTGAGATATTTGAGTTTTAAGGTTTTTTATTTTTATTTTATTTTGTTTATTCGGGAAACCAACCAGCTTCCGTTTAAGCTGATTTACGCTCTCCATACATGTAGCTTGACTACCATGTGCCATAACTTTGCATATACTCATCGGATCGCTATGCAAGTCTTTGATTCTTAAAGTATAGCGCATAGTGATCATTTTGGTATATTTAACTCAAAAATTACCATGTTGTGGGTTGCAACCTTTTGCTGCTAAACTACGTCCAACTAATATCCGCTACTGACGACAAGACGTGTGAGGTTGTTCACTTTTGTATTCCCGGAACAAATTAGACGACTCTCTGAAACTGTGTTAACTATGCTACGCTGCGTAAAGAACCTTTAAGTGATTGATTTTTAAAATTACAATAAAATTGAAATTGTTATCAGTAATGAATTATACGGTATAAATGGTTGCGTCTGCGGAAGAATGTTTGGGAGAGAATGTTAACTCAAGTTACTTACTTATAGATAGGAAATAAAAACATGTTGAAAAATACGCTTGAGGTTTTATTTTAGTTAGACCTTATCAACTAATATCACAATTAATTTTGAAGCCAACAAATTATAGCATAATTCATAGCTCATCAATCTTTTACATCCGCATTACTACAGGCATTGATTTGGAATTAATGGAAGTAACGAACAAATTACTATAAAAATTTTAGTACTATCAAGGAGAGTCTTAAATTCTCCTTGGTACTATTAATAGTATTTGTTCGAGTATTTGATGGTCAAAATGGAGAAATTTTTCAGAAAGGTTTTACTCGCAATTGATTAACCCTTCATTTGGCGGTAAGTGGCATGACAATAGTTAAACAATGGCCGCGTGCCCGCTGCGGGCATTTGCCAAGCGAAGGGTTAAGAACTGTTTTCTAAAAACTTAGCTAAAATTTCTATTCAGAAACTGGGCCTTAACCTTTCGTACGCGGATGTGCAAATATGCACTGTTACATCGTGTGCGGATGTTCATATTTGAACAACGTTGATCACCCACAATAGTTAGTTAATTTTAAGCTCTATGTAATAGATATTTTGTTGAAAATTGTGTAAAATGAACTCTAATGAACGAACGAACCTTATACAACCTTCACCGAGACATCGTGAATAAAAAAAAATCGAAAAAAGTCAATTTGGAAGTCGAGACTCTTACCGAACAACTACAACCCGTAGGTGCCAGTTTTCAAAGTGTAAAAAAGTATGAGGAACGTTGGAAAAGATAAGGTTTTGTCTTGATTTATTGATCCTTATTATTACACGAAACGAAAATATACAAAGGCCAATTCAAAACATAAATAATTTTCTAAATATTTGAAAGAATCTATGTCCCTCTTAAAACGATAATAGTTTTGCTACTTATCGAAGTGATTTAGAGATCTTTATTCCAATTTGTAGTTTGTGTCGTATGTTATTCGAAAAGACAATTTCCTAAAGAATTTAACGATAGTGTAACTTTGCTACAATAAAATGTATTTACTAGGATAAAAACAGTTTTTATTGTACCTAGTACAAAATACACTCACACAGACTCAAAAATATGGCGGCTTCCGGCCTACACGTATACTGCCTTCCGACTTAGCTTGCCTACTACAGCTACAGGGTGGTTAGGTGAAATGTGTTTTGTGAAATAGTTTTACGTCAAATTGAACATACTAAAAGTTACCTATAGAGCGTATTCCTAAACTATGTTTTTTTTTTTCAAACAAAGTCGGAACTCATTGTGGTTAATTTATTAAAAAAATGAAGTTGAGAAAATTCCCACTTTTATTTTCTCCCTGTGGTCGGCGACGTCTAACTAAAGGGAACACTGTTCTCTTAGTTTGCGTTAATTATCAAACACGATACCTACCTAGACAAAATAAAAAATGTCAAGCCGTGTAGGTACGTAGCTACACAAATATTAATATAATAGATTTGCTCCGGATTTGTCGTGTTCCAGATCTGACGTACTCCAGATTCGCCGTAAATTACAGTCCACCATAGACGCATAGGTAGGTACCTACTCGCTATAAAATAACAAACAATACCTATACTAGTTAACTGTTACATATCTACTTATTTTTATTAACAAAAATAAAAGCAAAGGAACAAAAAACTCTCTTCTTCGATAGAACCGAAAACACTTTGCGACTTACAAAATGTATAAAATGAAAAATAAATAAATCTGCCTGCTCAACGCTCGTAGCCCGTAGCGTAAATTTTGTTAGATCGTGTCTAACGACAGCATCGGTACCGCCATCTGATGACATTTTGCCCAAATAACTTCACGCTATGATTTTCTAACCAGATCTATATTCAACCATCAGTGTGATAACTTGTTCAAGCTTATGCCGCTAGATAACGCTGTTGTTACCCATCCCTCTAGTGGCATTTTGCCCGAACTACTTCACGCTATGATTTTCTAACCCGATCTATATTCAACCATCAGTGTGATAACTTGTTCAGGCTTATGCCGCTAGATAACGCTGTTGTTACCCATCCCTCTAGTGGCATTTTGCCCGAACTACTACATACCAACCTAAACCCTACTCTATAGTCAACTATCAGCGTGACAGTTTATTCGGGCTTATGCCGTTAGATGGCTGCGCTATTTATTATCACCCTTTTTGTACGAAATAATAAAGAAGTTTCTACTCGTAATTTTTATATTACCTTTCTCGAATTTATACACCCGCCCGACCGCATCGCACATTTCAAATTTTCTTTCCTAGCCTTCCATCCCCTGCCTCCTAGTTCACATCTTTTCAGTTTGTTTTCTAGAATATACATTGTATAGGTATTATACCTACTCCGAGTTTTTAGAGTATACTTTAATTTTCCGTATGACTTTTCTTACAGCCTTACGATAAGCGTAGAGCTCGCGCTCGCTCGTCGTGAAGCGCGCGGAGAGGAAGCTGCCCGCAACAATGATAGGTACCTACATAGTAGTATAACATTGCATACAGCGGGAGAGCTAGATATAATGGTTTGGCCAAGTCCGGAGAGTGATGATAACACAGCTCGACAGAGTCTGTAAGTCATTCGCAAGTTAACGTCGATAGCATCGAGACGAGTTACTGTGCTGACTTTAAACCTGTCTACTTTGAATAAGAAGGTATCTACATAACCGCTTTTATATTTTTACCGATACTAAATCTTACTATTTACTTTCAGATCATTAAGATGACCTACAGCCCGACGATAACGGAGCCTTTCTTATATGGCCAGCATGTACTGACGGGATCCGAGAGCGAGGATGTTGATGAAGTGAGTGTTCCAGAACCTCCACCGGAAAATCCGCGCAAGCGAGTGCGGTCGTCCAAAAAGAAGGCGCAGACCACGACTTCATACATTGTGAGGAAATCGCGACGTAAAGGATTACGCATAATAAAAATGAAAGTTATTGATTTATCCGATGACTATGAAGTGGAAACGTCGAACGCACAGTATATGGTGATGGACCATACAGACGAGATATTGGACATGACTGAGAATTTAATTGACCGAATGAGTAGGAAGTTAAGTGCAAGGTCGCCGAGCAGACAGAATTTCAGACATTGACTTTCTTACCTACTTACATGCAGTGATCACCAACATTTTTTTGTAAAGTGCAAGTTTATAGTGATACTAGTTTAGACAGGTCAGTAATCGCGTACCTATTAATTAGTTTCTCGTTCGTATGATAGAGGCGTTGATGATTTTCTCATACTTGTACATACCTACTTAAGTGTTTTCTCGCGTACTTTTCAACCAATTTATGATTATAAGAACTCGTTAGCTGAATAATTCAGTGTATAACTTAATTTCTGTAAGTGTTATGAATAACTCCGTGGAAAAATAGCCTGGTTATGGAAAATGTTGACAGTTCGCAGCGAACTATTGCATGCCACTAGCATTAAGATAAAATTCTATAATACCTTTTAATTAAAGTGAACTATTTGAAATAATCTAATTTTTTTGTTATAAATAGAATAAGTGTTACAAATATTAAATTACGAATCATTAAAATATAATACCTAAAGCTAAACTGACTTTTGTTTTTCTTTTTACTGTTTACTGAAGAAATACCTAAATGAAACAAGAAAATATAAAATAACGTAAGAACACATTTATTTTCCATAAAGTAATATTTAAATACTATAGTAACAAGTTAATAAAAAATATTATAATATTGACACTGTAACACACCATTTTGTTATAGGTTGATTGATTGAACACGTTTATTCATATAACTATAGAATAAAATACAGAAATTGGTTTCGCCAAACAGCATAACAGTTTGTTGGCACACGCTCTTAATTAGATATAACATCTTGGTATAGATATAACATTTTTAAGGCCTAGTAGTTACTATAAATAAGGCAGTTTGTTGTATTTGGTACACTAACTTATTTACACAGCAATAAACATTATTTCACCAAAGATCTTTCACGATTACTGTTATACATAATAGTTTCTGAACTCATTTATGTTTAAAGTTAGTAAAGCTAAAGTTAACTAAACTTAGTACACTTATGCCCGGTTCCTATAATATACGCCTACCGGCTACGATCCGTTTTCCGTACATTTTATTGACAGTTTGTAGGAATTGTAAGCAAAAAACGAAGCGTTTTGTGGATATTGGAACCGGGCATTATTCACACAGTAATAAACATGTAATGTCCTAAGGTTCGGAATGTCCACGCCTTAGGATAGTTTAGGTATTACATATTTAACTCATTTTTGCAATTTTAGTAAAAGTGACAGTCTAGCACCGGGGGATGCGATTTATCGATCCCCTTAACAATTAATGTTTTACCCCAAAGCGATAATTTTATCATTCTTTTAAATTCTTCGTATTGTATCAATCCTTCGCTCCATAGAATGCCCCGATTTCTTCCAAGCCACATCGCTTGTCTTTTTTCTTCATCATTCAATGAGCCGTTTTCAGAGAACTAAAAAAAATAAATAATACGGCTGTCAAAGGAATGCATTTTTGGACCTCAGCACAATAGCCATTTGTGGTACATCATAAAATAGGTCTCAGCGAGCTGAACAAAAGTTACTATTACGCCAACAGCCAAATGTTTGTCGTTTCGGAGTTATATTTTGTTGAAAATGTTAGTTTTTTTTCAATACTATATAACTCCGAAAGGACAAACATGTTCAGCTCGCTGAGACCTATTTTATGACGTATCACACATGGCTATTGGGCTGAGGTCCAAAATTGCATTCCTTTGACAGCCATATTATTATTATTTTTTTTTTAGTTCTTCTGAAAACGGCTCATTGATGAAATGGATAAGGTGGTTTTACCAAAAACACTTCTGTGTGTTCGAAGTGGTTTTTATAGTCTTTGAACCCTGCAGATCCACGAAAATGTATTCCGAATTCATGATAATAACTAGGTACTTGTAATTTCTCCGCTTCACTATAACACTTTTAAGAGGTTTGTACTCTATACAATCGTTCGTGTTTTAAAGTTAGTAAAGTTAAAGTTAACTAAACTTAGTGCGTTTTTCATAAGCGCGGCAGTTTAAACAAGTTAATAAAAAATTATAATATTGACACAGTATCGCTATTTTCTTAAGACATTTTTTTAAGGTACAGGTAGTTACTAAGAATAAAGCACTTGTATTCATGGGTTAAGAACCAGAGCAACGAAAGGGTAAAAATTGCAAAAAGTTGTTTTCGCCATTCGCTTTTAAATCCTTCGTATTTTTATGTGATAAAAAACTGGATCGATATTGTGAGTCGATTGCTTAGTACAAAAAAACGTATCCAAAAAAATTATTTTTGTTTACTGCCAAAATGAAGTTAGTCTGCTTGCAATAATTTTGACTTTTTTAAATTTTTGCCCTTAAAAATGGTGTGTCGACGTGATATCTATAAAAAAATGGTGTGTCGACGTGATATCTATAAAAAAAAATGGTGTGTCGACAATAGAATATCGATTTTATATTTTTTTATTAACGTGTACCAAATTCGTGGGTTAAGAACCAGATCACGAATTTGGTACACGTTAATAAAAAATTATAAAATCGATATTCTATTGTCGACACACCATTTTCTTATAGATATCACGTTTTTCAAAGCGCAATAGTTGTCATGTGTGAAACAATTGAATTTCGTGCACTTATTTACACAGTAATAATTATGTAAGGAACTAAAGATATACCGGAAGAAACCGAGTTGAGAGTAGTTTCCGAAGTTACTATCATTCTTCATGATGAAGTCAAAAAAGCTATAGACACACAAAAAGTAGACAAAGCACCAGGACCAGACGGCATAACCAATGAAATCCTAAGACAAAGCAAGGAAGTATTAATACCGGTCCTCATGGATATGTTCAACGAAATAATAAGTACAGAATGCATTCCCCAACAATGGACAGAGTCAAATATTATCTTGTTATACAAGAAAGGAGACAAATACGACATCGGAAATTACCGCCCTATCAGCCTTATGTCCAACTTATACAAGATTTTTGCTAAAATAATTTTAAAACGGATAGAAGGGACACTACACGATAACCAACCTATCGAGCAGGCAGGATTCCGTAAAGATTACTCGGTGATCGATCATATTCATGTGGTACGTCAAGTCATAGAAAAGTATAGGTACCGAATATCAACTTACTTACTATATTGCTTTCATAGACTACAGTAAGGCTTTTGATTCTATACTACACGGGAGTATATGGAAGTCACTAAAGGATCAAGGAATTGAACACAAGTACATAAGACTAATTCAAAACGTATATAGTAATAGCTCAGCCAGAATCCAGTTAGAGAGAAAAGGTGTTCCATTCAAAGTAGGAAAAGGCGTAAGACAGGGAGACCCCTTATCCCCAAAACTCTTCTCGGCGGTATTGGAGTCAATTTTCAGAAGACTTAACTGGGATCATCTTGGCCTCAGGGTGGATGGTATATCGCTGACACATTTAAGATTTGCCGACGACATAGTGCTATTCGCCAGTAACTCTGAAGACTTAAGTACAATGATGAACGAACTCGCCGCAGAGAGCGGAAAAGTAGGACTAAAACTTAATCCAGAAAAAACAAGAGTAATGACAAATGCAACTAATAACACATTAAAAATAGGAACCACCGAAATCAACTACACTGACGAATACATATACCTAGGACAGGTAATAACCCAGAAAGAACCTATGCGCAGAGAAATCGACAGAAGGACTACAAACGCCTGGAAGAGGTATTGGAGCTTCAAAGATGTCTTTAAAGACAAAAAACTCCACGTAACCCTAAAAAGCAAACTATTTAACACCTGTATATTACCTGTTCTAATATATGGATGCCAAACTTGCAGTCTGTCAAAACGCATTGGAAAGAAGTATGTTAAATGTCAAGAAAACAGATAGGCTGAAAAATCGCGTCATCAGAAACAGAACAAAAACCATAGATGCATCAGTGAAAATCAAAAGGCTCAAATGGAAATGGGCAGGACACATGATTAGAGGACTCGACAAATGGAGCAAACTAATATCAAGGTGGTACCCCAGAGAAGGAAAAAGGAAAAGAGGCAGTACACGGAAAAGGTGGGACGAGGACATTAGAGAAGTGGCAGGGATAACATGGCACAGACTGGCTCTGGACAGATTGGAGTGGAAAAGGTTGGAGGAGGCCTTTGCCGACTGGCAAACAGATTTACAAAAATTAAACATATACCAAGATTGAGAGTAAATATAACTAAAATATATTAGATTACAAATAGGATAGATAAGTACTTACCTTTTTTAAAAATGCTATGTATTAAGTTAAATCTGAATAAAAGGCTATTTTATTTATTTATTAATTATGTAAGGTCTTAAGGTTCGGAATTCGGAATGTCTAGGTCACCAACATCCTTCACAACACTGTCGGGGCATAAATCCAGAACACATTTACACTTATCGATCCCTTAACAATTAATGTTTTACCCCAAAGCGATAATTTTATCATTCTTTTAAATTCCTCGTATTGTCAATCCTTCGCTCCATAGAATGCCCCGATTTATTCCAAGCCACATCGCTTGTCTTTTTTCTTCATCATTCAATTGATGAAATGGATAAGGTGGTTTTACCAAAAGCCGGTATCTTTGTGACGTCACAGTTTCCGCCGGATTCGTAAGAAGCGTTTTTAAACTCAGGTCTGGAAGTGTGGTATTAATCTCAATCACAATTATTTATTAAACCTTATATGGATTAATCTTCATTTGAGGAGTGCCTTCTAATCACTGTCAGAAAAATGCAAGTCGATTGCTAAAGAATCCTGAGTCACTGTATGTAGCTCCTTGTCCTGGTCAAGCCACGCATCCAGCAGTCCGCTGTCTAAGACGTCGTTTTCATACACGTCCATCACTTCTTGTTCAGAGTACTTCAGCTCTTCACTTTTAATAAGCTTGGCGCCACCTATTGTGAAATCGTTGGGGACTTTCTTTAAGTTTCTCCATACATCGGCTATGTCTATCACTTTGGAAACTTCAAAGATCCTCCCTTCTTGTCTATTTGCCTTGCTCCATTCGTGCAATCTTTCTAAGCCGTTGTCTGGAGGCCTATCCATATGATCTGGGCACAAAGTGTGGCAGAATATATCGCCCAGTGATGTTTGTGTCAGGATATGGTATTTTTCGTCTTTTTCTACGACAGCGTTGCCTGTTATGGATGTGTACAGTCTTGTTTCAATAGGGTTGTAAATGTCGACGCAAAGTTGTCTCTTTCGCGCCATAGTTAAAGTTTCTTCTACAGTGGGAGGTTTGAAAGGCATAGAAATGCTAGAAGTCTGTACGCCCCTGGCGAATGTATCGCAATCGTTGGGTACAACGCAGGTGTCTTCGTACCATTGACTGCTGAGGCAAACGAGGTCTTTGCCAAACTCGAATTTACATAGAGACATGTATGTGGGCACGCATTTCATGTGATGCGTCCACCGTTGCAGTATTTTCGGTGAGTGTGTGCCTTGGTTTCGCAAATCCATGAGAAACATATGATGGTTAGTTCCCACATACATGAATGGTATGTCTTCACATTTTTTGACTACGGAAAAACTGTTGCAACTTTCATCTGACATGCTTCCTGGGTCTTTCAATGAGTAGACAATATCATTAGTTCTTTTATCATAGATCTGTATGGTTTTTGTGCCTATGTGGCCATAGGTGTTCCGGTCAAAGCCCATCACAGTACTCCAGTTGTCTTCTAATGTCTCTGTTACAGGTAATTTCACAGTTCTAGCTTTCATTAATTCCGTGTTTATTATTGACAAAGTATTGTCTAATGTGGTTACATATAAAATGCTTTGATGATGTGGATCAAAGGATATGGCAGTGTATGCAATAGTGGTTTCAATTTCCTTCACTTTCTCTATAGCTATGGTGCCGAGACCAACTGTCATTTTCAGTATGATTACCTTGGATCTCAGTCGCAGGCCTACGATTTGCTCTGGAGAGCAAATGGTTTCTAGTATAAAGTTTCCTTCACCGCAATCGAATGTAAATATATAATCATAATTTATTTTTAAGTCTCCAAGGGAGAATTCTGATAAATCTGTAAGAAAACAAAACAATGTTGTTAAATATCAGACTACAGATCTGAAACAACATAATTAATTATTATAAAACACTAGCTGACCCGGCAAACGTTGTTTCGCCATATAAATAATTTGTTGTGATTATAATTAAAACTTAGGGCTATAGAAAATATGTAACAACCTATTCTCAAACCTACCGAATACACATTCATCGAAATCGGTCAAGCCGTTTCGGTGAAGTATGGACTACTATGGAGTAACTAACACTGACACAAGATATATTATAAAACATTTATTCATCATCATCATCATCATTCAGCCACAAGAACTCCACTGCTGGACATAGGCCTCCTCCATGGATTTCTAAAAAGACCGGTTGGAACATTTATTCATACTTACATAAATGATTGAGTTCACTGTGAAGAATATAATCCTTTCCATTCAAGAAAATTATGTGCATATTCCCGTGGCCTGCATAGAACCAGTTATAGCAGCTATTGAAGTAAGGCTCGGGGTCTTTCTCCAGTTCAATTGCAGCATTTATGAGGTGCTTTGGACAGCAGGCTACTTCTTCATTGAGCTTCTCAAATTTTCTATATATTTTGCTTATTTCTGTAACAAGGAAATAGTATGGATTGATTCAGCTCTGTATTTATTCATTAATAGCGGTCCCGGCAAACTAAGTTTTCGTAGTTTTTCCATATTTTCTCACCATTTAAGCCTTCGCTGGAGTTCCACAAATATAAAAAACCAAAAATCAGCCAAATCGGTCCAGCTGTTCTCGAGTTTTAGTGAGACTAACGAACAGCAATCCATTTTTATATACAGGGCGTCCCAAAAATGACACGTCACAGTGACACCGGAGGTAGACCTGCTCAAAAGGCATCGAACCAACCTTAAACTAACCTTAACCAGCATTAAGTTAGATAACACGGGGTGTTTGGTTTTTTTGTTTTTTGGTTGTTTGGTCACAAACTTACTAACTTAGCATAGCATAGCTCTAAAGTTTAAATTGAATAAGTAAGTTAAATAAGTTTAAATTGGCCATATCTCGAAAAGCGTGCAACTTTTACTGAGGTCATGTTAGGTTGGTTCGACGTGTCATTCGACAGTTGGTGATGTGTAATTTTTGGGACACGCTGTATAAAAAGAAGAAGATGTTTATAAACATAACAAACATTTACATACAGGTACATACATTGCTACTGATGGGAACCAGAAACAGCGACATCACAAACATGTAAACATCCAATACCTTGGGTTTTTTTTTGTCTCCAGCCAGGGTTCGAACCCAGACGTTTAAAATATTTTACATAGTGAATTTGAATTTTCATTACATTATGTATTATGGAAGGAATGGATGCATAAGAGAAGTGTAGGCAGAGATCAGTGTTTGACACTTCCAAATTGACGATCTCTGTGGCGCAGCGGCTAGCGCATCTGACTACCATGCGAGAGGTCCCTCGTTTGAATCCCGGCTGGGGACAAAAAAAAACCCAGGTCTTAGATGTTTACATGTTTGTGATGTGGCTGTTTCTGGTTTCCACGACACAGGGTATCCTCGTGTGGGGCCAGAAGCAATGTATGTGCCTGTATGTAAATGTTATTGTTAAATATCGGGATTAGAGGCGTGGCTTTGGACTGGTTCCGCAGCTACCTAAGTGACAGATTTATAGTAACTAAAATAGGGGATATAGTAAGTTCTCCTTCTCCGGTACATTACGGTGTCCCACAGAGCAGTATCCTGGGCCCTACTTTATTTTTGGTCTACATGAATGACATCGCCACGGCTCTATCTTATATGTTTTCACAAGACAAAGGCTTCCCGACCAAGGCTTGAATGCGATATAAAGATCCATACCTGTATCCGGTCGTCGGAGGAATGCAACTGTGAATCTATCAGTAGAGTTGTCGACATAAAATACCTGGGAATTGTGCTAGATGAAAACTTGACATTTGAAAAACATCTCAACACTCTTGCAGGCCGCGCACGCAAACTTATTTATGTGATGAAACTGCTTCGTAATGGTGCACCTAAAGAAACACTGAGGCTAGTATACTTAGCTCTATGTCAATCCGTCCTCAGCGACTGCGTCAGCTGTTGGGGAGGATCCGCGACTACATACATGATCGCGGTTGAAAGGGCACAGCGCGCAGTGCTTTAAGTAATGAATAAGAAACCCCGAATGTACCCCACCACCAAACTGTACGAGGAAAACAAAGTACTAAGTATAAGAAAACTTTATATCCTTAAGGTAATCCTGGCACAACACACAAAATTAATCAATTCCAGTGAATATCTCAATACTCTAAAAAAGAGAGTGTTTAGGATTGAAAAGGCAACAGTAAAAACGGCTTTTGCCCGAAGACTCGCACCTTTTCGGCACCAATATCTATACAATATTGCGGTCAAAGACTGCGATATAAAACTGTGCACTGTAAAGGAGGCCAAAATAAAAGTTCTAAGCTGGTTAAACACCAAAGATTATCAAACCACCGAAAAAATGTTAACGCCTAGTGTCTAATCTAAACAAATTGTAAGCAGAGTTAACCTTAAAGAGATACAAAACAAAATCGTTCGCAAATACACACACACACACACACACTCGCCCTCACCCTCTCCCTAACACCCTCACACACACACACACACACCCCCACATACCCTCACCCTCACACACACACACACACACACACTCACACATAAAGTTTCAATTCACATAGCATACAAGATGTAAATAGTCTAAAATAAGTTGGCTATCAAAAATATAACAAATAGGTTCTAGTATACTTGCTACATTTTCCACAATATTTTTATGTACTTGCCTAAATTACTGACATACCATTCATTTGTCACTACATACACCCAAGCCAGTTTCCCTCATTTAGTCAAAGTATGTTTGCCTGGGTATATTTTAATAATGTAAAATAATATAAGGGTAAAAGTAAATAATCTGTAATTTCCACACTTTTCCATAGCTTACATGCTTGAATCTACAATGTAGGCTTGAAGCAAAAATGCTAATGAGGCTTAGTGTGGATATCTCATGTAACTAACTGTGTTTCAAATACTTACGAATCCCATTCATAATATTTTTCCTTTTATCCAGCCAATCCACCTTCCTCTTCATTAGACCAGTCACTGGATCCTCAAAGCCAATGTTGCCCATCGGCGAGAGAACCATGGGCAAGGTGCATTTATACGTGAACGGCTCGAAGTACCGCGAAGGTAGCATCCCATCCCAGTCTTCATTAAAACTATTCAATGGGTGACCAGGAACTAAATTGTGCGGGTATATGGACTTAGTTCTTCGACCTAGAAGTCTGCAGTAACGGTGAAAAGCGGCGAAGTTCTTGTTCTGGAAGTAGTCTAGGATCTTTGGGATTGTCTCCGTGCTGTCTACGCAGTCAAGTTCTATGTTTTTCTGTAAAGACAAATATGTTCGGAAATAACCTAAAAGTGATAACCTATAAGTCCTTTTACTCATGAAATCGTATTTAATGGCCATTGTATTAAATGATATGGCTTCTTGTAAGTCTAGATGCATGGGATAAATACCATATTCACACATACTTTAGTTTACTTAAGGTAATTCTTGTGGTAATACAGCACGAACTTACTTTTATATTCTTAGATTTATTTTCAACACACGCCATGATATATAATTGTTACGATCTTGGTAAGTATCATTTAGAGTAGGTGGTTTTAGTCTTTCTTCATTATGTCTAGAGCTTGCAATAAATATCGTCACTTCTATAAAAGAAACAAAACCACAGCTTAGTTTTCCAGTCGGATCTGTATTCTTCTTTTCCAATTTACAATATGAAAATAAAACGTAAACACGGACACCTTCAAGAGAGACGAAAAACCAACCATAACCAATATTTTCCTTCAATATTACACTACTTTTCTTTTGCCGTAATGCCAACATAGGCGTCACAAAGGAAACGAGGCTTAGACTAAAAACAATTGAGAACTTATTATTCCAACTCAACACATACGAAAATTGTAGTGAATGCTAGAAGAGCTAAAAACATTTTAAAATAAATTGAGCTTTTATCATTTGTTATATTTATCGTAATATCATAAATGCCTAGGTTTTAAAACAATAGAATACAAAATGACCGGAACAGATTAATGCCGACGAACAATGAAAGACTGCGTTCAGAATTTATAACAATTTCTAACACTTCAATACTAAATAGAAATTATTATTATTATTATTTCTTGTTTTGATGGCAACCAGCCGATGTCGACAAATTCTGCCAAAATCAAGTCTTGACACGAAATGGGCAATGTTTTTTTTTTTGTAGCTAATTAAATTCAATTCAACTCAATAACAACAACATAACCTCAACAAATTAAGTTACGGGGTTGCCAGCACATCGACGGCTTTTCCTAGTACAGACAGACGTGGTTCAAAACCTTTCGTACTACTTTGGCAATAGATTGTGGCAAAGCTAACTTTGCAATGACCTAACTATAGTAAGTAGTATGGTTTATAACCCTAATTATATATTTGAATTTTGTGTATCAGATAATTCCAATCTCTTTTTTGTTATATCTCTGGTTCTTTCTACGTCTCTGTAGGTATTAATTAGGTACCTACTTATATAGTATATATTTATATAATAATGGAGCTTTACATGGACTGGTAATAAAACAATATGTTTCTCTGCTGCCATTAAATTTGATATTCAAGCTTCTCTCAGGTCTAGGTCTAGGAGTACCTACCTAGCTTTTTTATTGTTGAAACTGGGTTACAAAACTAATTTTCGTAAGTTAAGATAAGAATTTACATTAAACATAATTATCAAAACTGTTCATGCAAGCTTAACAATGAAAGTGACAGAAACTAGTGATGCTAGTAGTAGTCTTTCTGTGGGGCTGCCTCTTAATTCCTTTACAAAGTTAGCTTTACCGGACTCTGTAACCTGGTACACGCCATTAAACAACAAAGTTAATGCTTTCAATTATTACTTTAAATAAGAGAAGGCATAAACATTAAAAACAATATTTTCTTCCTTATCATAACAATGCAACACCTTATATAAGTTACAAACATAATCGAAATAATATATCAATATCATTGAACCTTAAGACTTAACGGATCGTATAGGTCAGTTAAGTAAAGCTGGCACGTTCAACACATTTACACGTTGCGCTTGTGTAGTGTCTGTGAATAGCGCGCGGCGTGACGTGTACTGCATGCGCATCATGATAAGTCTGCCCGTCTCTCTTGCGCGCGGTCTAGCTTATGAGTGTGAAGGGGACAGTTATAGTTTTACTTTTACTACTGTTTATACAGGGTGTTAATTTGCAAGCGTGCCATATTTAAAGAAAAAATAGTAATTAATGTTACCAGTTAATGCAGTCTACTAACAGTCTCCCATATTCAAGGAATCCGTCGATAAAAATAATACTTATTTTTAGGGTTTGAATAGGAATAACCTAAGATGGAAGGTGCTGCGACATGCACGTAATGGGAAAAGACCGAGACCCCGCCCCGTTGCCAAGTTGGCACCGAGTGAAAGAAACAGCAATAACAACAAGAAACATATGATTTCAGATTTCCCTTCCTACTCTCACGGGCTTAGGACCGACAAAACAACCAATTTCTTTGCTAGGAGGTTAGTAGGTATTAAAATATTGCGCAAATTAGTTTATTCACAAGTTAGTATAAAAAAAGTACGAAGTAGATAACTTACTCAAGTACTAACCTACCTTCAAATAAATCGTTGATCCGGCGTAGTTAAAAGTCTGAAATCACCATTATTTACACTAATTGAGACGTTATTTACAGGGTACTTACAATGATTAAGTTGTACGGAGCAATTGTTCGAAGTGGCCACCGTTCTGCGCTATGCAAAGTCTCGCACGACGACACAAATTACTTTTTAAATTTTGCAACACAAACACATTTTGCCTAACAGTTTGGAAGGCAGAAATAATCCTTTCACGCAACACAGCCGCATTGTTTACTTCTTCAGCATACACTAGTCTTTTAACTTCTCCCCACAAATAAAAGTCTAGGGGAGTAAGATCCGGGCCCTGCCTCCCGAGTGCTGGCACGGGGTTCGTTTTCAAAGTAGGCAAGAATTTGTTCTTGCAGCTCCACTCTGAGTCCTACTCCGCCTCGACCTTGGGCATGGTTGGGCACGTCGAACTGGCGGTAATCTCGGAGCCGTTGAGTAGCGGCTAGCATTACTTGGCGAGATGGTCTCGGCCGATTCGGGAACATTTCCGCGAACATTTCGACAGCTTGCCGCAAACTATCGCCACTCACGGCGTACAGTCGCACCATTTCCACTAACTCAATATTTGTGTAGTTATCCGTCATTGTCTTTACGAAACGGCGCACGGCGGTGGCGGCACGCGCACATTAGGTATTAATGAAAGAGCGTGCGATATCGGCACGTGCGCACGTCACAAAGGATGTCCGGTCACTGAGTGGCTAGGCTAATTGGGGGTGGGGGTGCGCTCGCGCGGCGTGTTTGTTCTAAAGTCCGCGCCACCACTGAATGCCGATGAGTTAAGACATTTTCGTTCTTATTTCAATGAAGACAAAGTTGTCTCCGTCGGTTTGTGTGGATGCGCGTGGTTGCCAAACCGCCGTCCTTTTATTCTTCTGCGAGTACACGAAAGTTTAGGGATGTGCGAGATAATTCGATATTAGAGCTGGGCGTTCTCTTTATCGATAAAAAATGTGACGTCAGAGAACAAAAGAAAAAAAATCGACTCTTCTTTTATGATTGATTTTTGTTTATAATCAGCAGTATAATCACGTCCTAAAATATGGCACGCTTGCAAATTAACAGCTTGTATATACAGCGTGATCTTTTTGGTATTCAAACGTATGTGCGTTTCAATGAGGGATTTTTCTGTCAGCTAAGAAAAGTAGTTCCAAATGAGCCGCTTTCAGAAGAACTAAAAAAATAAAACGAATGGCTGTCAAAGGAATGCAATTTTGGACCTCAGTCCAATAGCCATGTGTGATACATCATCGAATAGGTCTCAGCGAGCTGAATAAAAGTTACTAGAGTCTGACAAGCGAGTCCTGGGACGCGATTTATTTCGAATTCTTCATATGGCCACACTCTGACTGTCAAACTTAGGTATTTCAGCTGCAAGTAGTACAGCCCAAACAGTTTGATACTCGTCCTAGATTTAAACAAGAACTTTTGTTTCTATTCAACATAATTTTACCTATGTTTTAGTATATACATACGAGTAATAATGTTTTAAAACAAACATGAATTATTTCTTGTTGTAAGGTCTGTCGGATGACGAAAATTTCAAACGTCAGATCGAAGACTTAGTCAAAGAACTCAAAGATGTTGGAGAAAAAAGATATCGACGGTTAAAAGGATATAGGGGTTAAGCGACAAAAAGCAAATTGTTCAGGAGAGCATTTTAAAGTTTGAAATTTAAAAAAAAAAATCATAACTTTTTTATTTATTATCATAACGTAAAGATGGAAACAGCTCTAAACTAAAAAAAAATACGAGCGTTAATTGCCATTTAATTTTATTTGACTGGACGTTGTATTATGTAGTTTTATGTCGCTTGACCCAATTGAACATAATTTTTATATGAGGTAATTCAGCATAATGTTACATAATAAAATAATAATAATAATAATAATAAACTCACGCCCGTTATCCCCGAAGGGGTAGGCAGAGGCACCAGTCTCTAGAACTGGACCCACGTTTTAATGTTACATCTACAAATAAAAAATACGAAGTGTTTACATTAGGCAGTCATATTCAGTGATGGCCACACTTTTAATATTTTCGTCTGTTCACACCACACAGGCTAACTGTTTCCCCCCACTACAAAACTTTTTTTTGACACCCCACAACTAAATTAAAAAAGAAGAAGTTCATTTTCGTTGTCTGTCGCTTTGTCGATTTTTCGAGTTTTAAAATAAACACACTATCGTTGCTGTCAACTTTCGTAATAAACTAGAGTAGATTACCAGTGCTAAGCCAACACAAAAGGAAAGTCCCTGGAGGCTGAAAGGCGGACCAGGTTCGGGTCAACAAGTCAAGGTCTAGCTATCGACGGTGGGCGGTCGTGGAAGGTGAATCGCCGAGGATCTGGAAGCGGCTCCCGCTAGAGGTACGCTGACCTCTGGCCACCTTGCACTTCGGATCTGGTGAGTCTATCTGCCTAACCTTTGTCCCACTTTTGAATGTCCAAATGATCGCACCGTTTCTAACATCGTCAAATACAGTCCACTCCACAGCCACGGAATCCCGGGAACAAAACATTTGGTCCATTCGCGCCGGATTTATTGAACAGTACAGTTTATTGTCGTCATTCCGTAGGCTTTTAAATACATAAATTCTGTTGTTTTTCCCTTTTCGCTATCGTTAAATTATTTTTGTTAAAAATTAAAGGTAGATTGCGATCTTTGTACGTTCAAAAGTGGAACGGATTTATCTTTGTGTTGGTTGGTACTACTGACGTGAATACAGCATAGACTATCTGCCATTTTGTAGTGGGTCTGTGTACATTAGTGACGGCTGTCAGAAACGTCAGTGCTATACTGTGGTGTTAACTGGTGTTATTATTCTGTTGTCGTCGTCGTATTGTTTGTTAAACTAAATAAAAATCGTAAATAATGGAGAATGAGGATACTTCCGCTCCCGATGCGAACAGGATTGCGAGGGATTATGCAACGCTGCGTTTAGAAATTATCGAAACTAGTGATCCCGAAGGCTATACCGAGAAGGACTTGAAAGATATTTCTGACGAATTTCACGCGGCGCAGCAAAGAGTGCTTGCTTCTGTAGGCAAATTACACTTGAAAGTGGAATGCAGTGCTACTTTTATTTTCGAAAAGCGGATGAACAATGTTAAGGCGAATTTGTTAGCTTTGTCGCGGGCCAGGGTGACCAAGTCCGAAGCTAGTCAAGGCAATACCAGCAGTGGATTCGTGACAAAATTGCCTAAGATAACAATTAAACCATTTGACGGGGGCGTGGATAACTGGGTCGCATTTAAACAGTTGTTTGACTCACTTATCCACAGTCACGAAAGCTTGTCGGACGTGGAAAAATTGCACTATTTATTGTCGTGTGTGCAAGGCTCTATTATCAAAAATTTGCCATTATCAAACGAGGGTTATGCAGTGGCCTATGATGCCCTAGTAAAATATTATAACAGAAAGTGGCAAATTGCCACTACTTATTATGATAAGTTGGTCGAGTGTTGTCCAACTAAGCATAAGACAGGTACCGAGTTAGAACGGGTTTCTCGTACGTTTTCAGAGAATTTAGCTGTACTAGAGCGGTTTGGGCTACCAGATAAAAAATGGAAAAAAGTTATCGGACGATGAATGCAACCCAGGGTAGTTCTTATCCGGCCCCTGTTCGGCCGGCACCAATGAAAGGCAAGGTGCAGAATTCTCAGCCAAAGGCATCATTTGTAGTGTCTTCGATCTGCTGCGCATGCTGTGCTGGTCCACACAACCTGTCAGGATGTAGGGAATTCCTGAAATGGGACGCAAATTCCAGGTTCAATCTTGTAAAAGAAAAGGGTCTGTGTATTTTATGCTTCTCCCCCTCTCACACTGTAAGAAATTGTCATAGAGATCGGTGCGGAAAGTGCAACTTCTCGCACAACTCGTTATTGCACTTCGAAGGGAAGGCAGAGAAATGTAATATAGTACCGCACCCGACTGAGGAAACGGTGCTAACATCGGTTAGTCCGCTTGGAGACAGCAGTGTCTTGTTTTCAACTGCCATCCTGTTGGCCAAGGATAAAGGTGGTAGTTTCCGGCCCGTTCGAGTTTTGTTGGACTGTGCAAGCGCATGTAACTTCATTACTAAGTCCTGCGCTGAGAGTCTAGGATTAACTTTTCAGCTGACTTCTTCTGCAGTAAGCGGTATCGGACACACAGTTGCAGAGCCTCGTGCTGTCGCGTCCATAGAAGTGTCACCGCGAGGAGCCCCGGAGAACAAAATTGTCGCGGATTCGTACGTGCTGCCCTCTATTTGTTCACCGCAGCCAGTCCGCTTTGTGGACTCCTCGAAGTGGACACACGTTCGGGACTTGACTCTTGCAGATCCGGACTTCGCGCTTCCAGGGCCTATCGACCTGTTGTTGAATGCTGATATTTTCGCGTCGTCCTTGCTGCCTGGCCTCATCAAGGGCAATCCAGGCCAACCAACAGCCTTAAATACAGTTTTTGGCTGGATTTTAATGGGTGGGTTCGAGTCCGAACCGACTCAAAACTGTCGTTCTCGTCTGTCGCGTGGCAAACAGAATTGTCTGTTTGTTACGAATCCCTCTTTAAACGACTCTATTCGTCGCTTTTGGGAGTTGGAAAACGTTGCTCTCGCCCCAAAGGGGAACAAGTTGCTGTCGAAGGAGGATCAGAAGTGTGAGGAATACTTTGTCGAAAATCATCGTCGCACTGAGGAAGGTAGATTTGTCGTACCTCTCCCCTTTATTGATCCCTCTAATAAACCCATATTTTCGAATTCTCGGGCATTAGCCTTGAAAAGGTTTTTGCATTTGGAGAGAAAGTTTCTTGCTAACTCCGAGCTTAAAAAGGCATACGTGGCGTTCATGGACGACTATTCTGCTTGTCGTCATCTGGAGGAGACAGAAGCTCCCACTGAGACTACCGGCAGGTTTTACTACATACCGCACCATGGCATCTTGCGGCCCGATTCCATCACCACGCCACTCCGCGTTGTTTTCGATGCTAGTGCCAATGACTCACGGGGAGAGTCGCTGAACGATACGTTGCTGGCTGGGCCGAAGCTGCAGGCAAACATCTTCGATGTGCTACTACGTTTTCGCTGGCACTCTGTCGTGTTCACCGGAGATGTCAAGAAAATGATCCTAGTTCCGGAGGAAGATGCCGAATATCAGCGTATTCTGTGGCGCCCATCGCCTGTCGGTCCTGTCCGGGACTATAAGCTCCGCACCGTGACGTACGGCGTGTCGTCGGCTCCGTACCAAGCTCTTCGGACAATCGCTCAACTGGCCCAAGAAGCTGAGGCTCACTTTCCTAGAGGTTCTGCGATTCTATCACGTAACATCTATGTAGACGACGTCGTGTCCGGTGCTGGTTCAGTTGAGGAAGCGGTTGAAGTGAAGAAGGAGCTCTCCAGTATACTTGGTTCGGGTGGATTCCACCTGCGTAAATGGGCTTCGAACTGTGAAGATTTTTTCGTCGATGTTCCAGTTCAAGATCTCTACTCTGAGAAATTCAAGGAGTTCGTAGACATTTGTGATGTCTCACTCAAGATCCTCGGTCTGCGCTGGCTCCCTCAAGCAGATTGTTTTTCGTTTCAGGTGCAGACTGAGGAGAGGAAAATCACGAAGCGAACTATTCTGTCTGAAATTTCTCGTATTTATGATCCCATCGGTTTTCTCGCTCCCATAACTTTCCTCGCCAAATACCTTATCCAGGTATTGTGGACAGCAGGAGTGGGTTGGGATGATGAAATCCCTGACAGTGTTAATTCAGAATGGACTAAGTTTAAATCCCAGTTGTCGTCTCTCTCGTCGATCTCCATTCCGCGCCGTATGATCCAGACTACCGTTTCTCTCGAGCTCCACGGGTTCTGCGATGCATCGGAGCGCGGATACTGCGCAGTTATCTACTGCAAGACTGTCGATGCCAGTGGATCTTGCTCTGTCACTATTTGCTGTGCCAAATCAAAGGTGGCTCCGCTTCGCAAGCTGTCGATTCCGCGATTGGAGCTGCAAGCCGCCGTGTTGTTGTCGGACTTAATTGTAGCAGTTAAAAGGGCACTTCTACCCTTTCAAGCTGACTGTGCTGTCGTCGCATGGTCGGATTCCACAGTGGCACTGGCATGGATAAAGTCTTGTCCATCTCGTTGGCAGACTTTCGTGGCCATTCGAGTCAGCCACATCCAGGACAACATTGCACCCGACGGCTGGAGGCATGTGCCGACAGCCGAGAACCCAGCTGATCTAGGTTCCAGGGGATTGTTGCCCAGGGACATTGTCGGCCGGGAACTGTGGTGGAGCGGTCCTTCGTGGCTGTCAGAATTGCCTGACAGCTGGCCGCAGCCATTTGTCGATCTGGATAATTCCTCGCCGTTGCCTGAAGCTAAAATCGTGAGCCTAGTCATATCGAGCGAAATTGGTATGCTCGACTCGCTACTCCATAAGTTCTCGTCGTTGTCGAAGCTAAAGCGAGTTCTAAGTTACGTCTTGCGGTTCACGCACAACTCTCGGAACAGCAAAGGTAGGATTAGAGGTGCTCTCGACTCCGCGCAAATCCAAAACGCCTTCCCTCTGGTGAAGCATGTTCAGGCGCAGGCATTTTTAACTGAAATAGAACAGCTTCGTGTGGGCAAGCCTAACCTGCTCCAGAAAGGGCTGCGTAAGTTGTCGCCATTCTTAGATGACGCGGGCCTTTTGAGGGTGGGCGGTCGCCTCGCTAATGCAAATCTAACATTTGGCGTGAAACATCCTTTGCTCTTGCCGCGGCAACATCGTCTCACCACCCTAATTATCGAGGCATACCATCAGCGGTACATGCATCCGGGCGTGCAAACGTTGCAAAACATTTTGGCTCAATCATTTTGGATCTTGTCGCCGAAGCGTGCCATCCGTGCAGTAGTGTCGCGCTGCGTAAATTGTTATCGCGTCAGTCCGCGCCCGGCGCCTGCCCCCGCAATGGGTAACCTGCCCCCTTGTCGCATAGGTGCATTAAAGCCTTTCTCCAGCGCCGCTATAGATTTCGGCGGCCCGTTCGACATCGCTCTCGGTCGGGGCCGCGGTGTGCGCACATACAAGGCCTACATATGCGTTTTCATTTGTACAAGCACAAAGGCAGTCCACATAGAATTAGCTTCCGAGCTGTCCACGGAGGCCTTCCTGGCAGCTCTAAAACGATTTATCGCTCGTCGTGGGCGTTGCAACCAGTTGTTGTCGGACCAGGGCCGTAATTTTGTCGGGGCCAGCAATTATCTCTCTTCGCTCATGAAGAGCGCGTCCGAAAAGGAGGAGATTAATTTTTCGTTTAGCCCTCCAGGCAGTCCCCATTTCAACGGTTTAGCCGAAGCCGGCATCAAATCTGTTAAGACACATCTCTCACGCGTTATTGGTTCCCAGCGCCTCACTTATGAGGAGTTCCAGACCGTCTTGGTGCAGATCGAGGCTATGCTGAACTCTCGGCCTCTTACGCCCTTGAGCTCTGACGCAGGGGATCTCGCAGTACTGACGCCTGGTCATTTTCTTACGCTGGAGCCCCTTTCGGCTCTGCCTGAGGAAAATTTCTCGGACCAGGTCGTCAGCCCGCTGCATCGTTGGAGGTTGCTTCAGAAAATGCACCAGGACTTCTTGAAACGCTGGCACACGGAATATATCCACACGTTGCAACAGAGGAGCAAGTGGAATACGGCTCACCCAAATCTATGTGAAGGCACATTGGTTCTCATTATGGATGAGCAAACTGGTCCACTGAAGTGGAGAATGGGTCGGATCACGACTCTCCATCCGGGTGCTGACGGCATCTGTCGCGTAGTGACCGTCAGGACTTCCACTGGAATTTACCGGCGGCCAGTGGTCAAGCTGTGCCCCTTGCCTCTGCCGTAGTTTGTTTAAGTTTCGTTTTAGAATATAAGTTTATATATTTATATTTTTCTATATATATTTTCGCAATTTCTCGTAAATCCTGTCGCATTTAGGTGGGCGGAATGTTTACATTAGGCAGTCATATTCAGTGATGGCCACACTTTTAATATTTTCGTCTGTTCACACCACACAGGCTAACTGTTTCCCCCCACTACAAAACTTTTTTTTGACACCCCACAACTAAATTAAAAAAGAAGAAGTTCATTTTCGTTGTCTGTCGCTTTGTCGATTTTTCGAGTTTTAAAATAAACACACTATCGTTGCTGTCAACTTTCGTAATAAACTAGAGTAGATTACCAGTGCTAAGCCAACACAAAAGGAAAGTTCCTGGAGGCTGAAAGGCGGACCAGGTTCGGGTCAACAAGTCAAGGTCTAGCTATCGACGGTGGGCGGTCGTGGAAGGTGAATCGCCGAGGATCTGGAAGCGGCTCCCGCTAGAGGTACGCTGACCTCTGGCCACCTTGCACTTCGGATCTGGTGAGTCTTTCTGCCTAACCTTTGTCCCACTTTTGAATGTCCAAATGATCGCACCCTTTCTAACATCGTCAAATACAGTCCACTCCACAGCCACGGAATCCCGGGAACAAAAACAAAGAGTATAGACGACTAAGCTACACTTGGTTTCCGTATACCAGGAGGTAATAGGGCATAAGTCACATGACTGTTGAATACTAAAATAGGTAAAAAAGGATATATTACAATTCACACCATTGTGACAAAAGGTAATAGAGCACAAGAAACAGTGCTTAGCAAAAATACCGTGAGGATATCAGTCATTAGCGACTCCGTAAGATGGTTGAAAAAAAGGTAACATGGTATTTCCACACATCGAGATTTGTAGGCCAAGAGGAAAACAAGAATATACAACACATGACATTATCTGGGCAATTGGTCACATAGATTAAACGTCACGTCCTAAAAATAATAGATTTTCAACAATCTCACCCAACATTATTCTCCTTTGAAATAAGAATTAAGCAACTGCAAACGTTAGAGGATGTTAGTGTCACCATCATCGTTCGTACCAGATTACTCACCTACCTACATAAGGTATGATTTTGTAACGATTATTTGACCTGATTGTGCAATGAAATGAAAACTTAAAATATAGGTACCTACCTGAGTATAGACAAGACCTGAATAGGTAATACAAAAAATCTATTGATAATGGAGATCCAGCTAAAGTCTGGAATTTTCTCAAACCTCTAAGAGTTGGAAAACCACGCCAGGCCTCTGTTTCTAAAGACCTTAGTGTCAATGCTCTCATTAGTCACTTCACTTTTGTTCCTCAATTTAATGCGTTTGATCCTCTCTGAGTTCTCCTTTGAACGTGTGGTACCTGGATGACGGCACCATTGGTGGCTGCCCAGATGTTTTCATTGAAGATGTTAAAGGTTGATACGAGATATCCAAAAGGCTATCTGGGGCTCCAGATACCCAAAACCACGTATCAACACGTGCGATACGTACCACACAGAAGTCGCAACTGTTTCCATGCTTAGGGCTGGTGTAACAGGAAGTGACGTCAGAATTTTACGCTGAGGTCCCTGGGATCGTACTCTTGGACAAGTCAGACTTTACTCTGCCCCAATATCTCCAGAAGGCATCCTAGGGGTGCTGCGTAGAAGAAGAATGATATTTTGTCGGCAAATAGGCATCACCCTAAGGCAACTATAAGCACGTGTTGCCCTGATGATTTTGCGTAGTTGTTTCTCAATCCCAAAGCTGAACTACACTATTCGTACGGCTCCATTGTGGCTGCAGAGAGAGGCATCAATAGATTATGACACCATCTTGAAGAAGGAAGGAAGCTCGGAGTCGTATTCTTTACGTGTATATGACCTAATCTCAGTGGAGTCAAGTATCACTCTCCATCATCATCATCTCATCGTTCCCAGCTTTCTTGGCTTCATCATGGGATGTTAGACCTCATCACTCGCATTTTGAATTTTAATGGCGGCGGGTTTCACATCCCCTTTGCAGAAGAAGCCTTGGAGTTGTAGCAGGCTCGTTGTCAGCATTCTTGGGATGAGGTCATATGCAAGTCCACTGTTGATGGTCTCGTCAGAGTGAAGGACCATAGCTCGTTTACTCGTTCACGCGTGAACTGGAGTCAGGTTTGTGGCAGCCAGCGTTACCGTCTCTACAGCTTGGAACCTTGCTGGATAATGACTCCCTGCGTACAGCAGTAGCGCTTTGTTTGAGTTGCAAGGTGAGCGAGCCGATCTGTGTGTCTGTGGGGTGTGTTGGGACATCACGGGCTGCATTGTGTTAGAAGTGCGGGTAGATGGTCTGTAAACCATTCATTGAACGACTTCATCCGCAGGGCTCTCTGTTCTGTCAACGTTCCTTGCGTGTTAGAGCCTCCGGGCTTGTGTCGCACCGATGAGAAACATCCGAACAGTCTCACTCATTTATCCTGCGAGAAGGGGTGTTGTTCAGTGTGGGATGCGGCCTGCATCCGCACTTTTGCTCTCATGCTGAATCGACAGCGAGGGTCAAGCTCCAAAAGTATAGTGCCTTTATGGCTTATTGCATTTTTTTCCACTAGCAGTAAAGACTATAGGGTTTGGGGGCAACAGGCCAAGATTTTTGTTAGGGAGTTGGGGCGCCGTTTGAGGGACCGTGGGCTTAACTGCCGCTCTGGGGCATTTCTGGGTCAAAGGATTTCTTTGGCAGTGCAGCGTTCCAGTGCTACCAGCGCGCTGGGGACCTTTATTTCAGGTGTTATTCGAGGAGGATATTACGGTTGTTAGGTAATTTTTTTTGTGTGCGCCTAACCGATTACTGTATCTGTGTTGTCAACAAAACATTCGGTGAATTTGTAGGAACTATTAAAAATAACACATTGAGTAATCTTTCCTCAGCTCCAATTACTGATTTTCCGCCTTTTTCAAGAAGTCAATTCTCCTATTGTGATGTTGCAAAGAGCATAGCTAGTCACCTACAATGCCGTGGGTCAGTACCCACGCCATTAGTATCGCGTTAGCCGAAAAATGGTAATGGAAGTCATTTCAACTACTCGGTCAAGACTGGTGTTTTAATTTTTGGTGGCCCAAAAAGCTTTATGCTTCCTCATTCTCCGATTTTCGGCCCATATCCATCCATTCATCATAAAAGATTTCGAGCGTCTTATCCATTACCAAGTAAGTATCTTCCTAAGCAAAAACGGTCTCAATCTGGCTTTTGTGCAGGCTGCACAGTTACTGCACTTATTAAAATTATAGTCGAATGAAATGGACTAAAGTTATAGGAAAATGGTTATGCAACTGTCCTCACATTGTTGGACTTCATCAACACGGTTGACTTTGACATCCTGCTGGACACTGTTCTCTCGATGAATCCTTCTTCGCTTAGTCTGATACTTCTGCCGGTGTCGCGCAAGGTGGTATGTTGTGTCCTCTTCTCTTTGCATTTTTCATCAATAGTTATCCAGAAACCTCTCTTCTTCCTACGACCTTTATGCAAATGACCTCCAAATTTATAAGCATAGTGCTGTAGATAGTCTGCCCTCGGCGATTGCTAAAAGAAATGCTGATCTACCTAGATCGTATTTTGAAATAAAGTAAGTATCATGGCTTGAGGGATAATCCCGTCAAGACGCAGATGATCGTGGTTGGCAGTCTTAGAACGGTTTCTAGGGGAGTAGTTCGGCAGTGTAATAATACCATTCAGTCAGAAGGTAAAACTTGGGCATCATCATCGGCTGCTTGAGGTGAGTCGGAAAATTTTCGCCTCAGCGACCAAAAAGCACTGCGCAATCTCTGTTGCTCCCGATCCGCGACTATGCTAATGCCAGCTATCTTGACTTGATTAAAAAACAACTTGATAAACTTGAGCGCCGGTAGATCTTTGCTATAAGGTTCATATTTGGCTTACGCAAATATGACTACTTCTTCGAGTGGCTCCCACTCATTCTCTTAGAAATGCTCACTAAGACTTCCTCTCTCTTCCTTACTCAGCACTGCGAAATCCCACTACTCCTCGTTATCTCAAAGAGCGCTTTATTTACCTCAGTTAATCCCACAGCCGGGCACCGCGATCTGACCTGACTTTGACTTTCAAGACACCAAGTCACTCGACAACTCGGGCAACTTATTTGCGGTAAGGGCCGCCCGGCTGTTGTAAAATCTGCCGGTTTCAATAAGGCACTCTTCTTCCCTAGCTGTCATCAAAAGCAGGATTCTTGATCTATATTTATCACTCTAATCTCTAACTATTTAACTGACTAATATCTATTTAACTGTCTTGTTGTGTATTTACTTACTTTACTTTTACTTTTTTTTATTTTTACTTTGTTGTAATTACTCTTTTTTATTTCCTGTGTAGAATTTTATATTTATAATAATCTTTCAAGAAATTTATTTTAGTAATAAAGCGGCAAACCTTTGCAAATATTTGTAATAAATTTTGTTATCTTGACTGACAGTCGTTGGCTTAATGCATCTCGACTACGTATGTATGCACATTTATAACGCTTTAACTTTATTTCACTTTCTCCTAAGATACAGGTTTTTCGCCAAGCTTAGGCGACATGATGAAAGATTTAGCACCAAACGATTGTCGTCAGTTTTACATACTGTAATTGTTTTGGTTTTCAAATAAAAAAAAAAATTCTTTTGATTTTTTTATTTTGAATAATATTTTGTATTTTTTGTTTCTCCGGTGTAAAATAAAGAATATTCTTATCTTATCTTACAAATTGCCATACACACCCATAAAAAAATCTCAATTGTAAAGTAATACGGCGTAATTAACAGAGTTTTATTATATTTGTAAACAACAGAACATAACATAACATTTACATACAGGCACATATACTGGTTCTGGCCCCACACTAGGATACCCTGTGTCGTGGGAACCAAAAAATTGTAAAAAAATGGTAGTAGGGAGTAACTGACAGTTAAATAGTTAACTTGGGTATAGTAATTGACTATAGGCGACAACTATTTGGTGAACTTGTGCATGGTAGTAGGGTATAACCGACAGTTCAATATTAATTCATTTTTAGTAATTGCCTGTAAGCGACAATTGTACGGCAAATTTGTGTATGGTAGTAGGTTATAACCGACAGTTCAATATTAATCAGGTTTTAGTAGTTGCCTATAAGCGACAGCTGTATTATGAACTTGTATTGGTAGTAAGATATAACCGATGCTTTAGGTTTTTGACGACAAAGGTAAAGAGACATTAGTTCCGACTTTCAAAGAATTACCTAACAACCGTAATATCCTCCTCGAATAACACCTGAAATAAAGGTCCCCAGCGCGCTGGTAGCACTGGAACGCTGCACTGCCAAAGAAATCCTTTGACCCAGAAAAGTTCCAGAGCGGCAGTTAAGCCCACGGTCCCTCAAACGGCGCCCCAACTCCCTAACAAAAATCTTGGCCTGTTGCCCCCAAACCCTATAGTCTTTACTGCTAGTGGAAAAAAATGCAATAAGCCATAAAGGTACTATACTTTTGGAGCTTGACCCTCGCTGTCGATTCAGCAAGAGAGCAAAAGTGCGGATGCAGGCCGCATCCCACACTGAACAACACCCCTTCTCGCAGGATAAATGAGTGAGACTGTTCGGATGTTTCTCATCGGTGCGACACAAGCCCGGAGGCTCTAACACGCAAGGAACGTTGACAGAACAGAGAGCCCTGCGGATGAAGTCGTTTAATGAATGGTTTACAGACCATCTACCCGCACTCCTAACACAATGCAGCCCGTGATGTCCCAACACACCCCACAGACACACAGATCGGCTCGCTCACCTTGCAACTCAAACAAAGCGCTACTGCTGTACGCAGGGAGTCATTATCCAGCAAGGTTCCAAGCTGTAGAGACGTTTTCACTTGTGTTTTATTAAAAATCCTGAGATATCGCGAGATTTGCAAAATCCCGCCGCAATCCTGAGACAAGTCGAAAAATCCGGTAATCTCAGGACAAATCCTGAGATATGGTAACCCTATGTCTATGTGACAAATCGGCGAACTTTCTTTTCTTCTATAACTAATATGATTCTCATGTCACAATGTTTCATGACCGATTTTCATGAAATTTTGTATGTATATTCGGTTTGAGTATAGGTTATCTATTTTTCATTCCCCTATCTGGCAAAACAACGTTTGTCGGGTCAGCTAGTATAATTAAAATAATTTAGTTTCCCATTAGCAGTTATCCGCTCATTACCGAAAGTAAAGCCAGAACGAGATGTCTGTGTGACTTAATTGTCGTTCTAGTTTTTCTAAAATATTTTCCCAATATCATTCTAATGTCTTGGTGACCCCAAACTTCCATTTACTTATAGAGATGCTTACATTTGAAATCCTTAAAAGTCGCAATGAAGTCGAACATGTTTCTGTTTGGTTTTTTTTCTCATTTAAGATCACTGATGGTGCCGAAACGAAGATGCTGCCCGAGCGCCGTGAGACACGGCCGTTGCAGGATGGCCGAATGTTATCGAACGATGTCCGAACCTAGCCTACGTCACACCAATTACTCGTCGCATATCAATAAATAGATTCTTTTAATGTAAAGAGATGCTATTAATATAATAATATTGTCTATTATAATTTAATTATTCTAAAAATATAGTTTCACCTTATAATTATTGTACCTTGCATTTGAACTTGCCAAATGAAGCAGTCGTAGTCCCAGCAGTTTATTATACTCGTTCAATACAATAATAGGTATTTTATGTAATCACCTGTACTGAATATATGAGACAAAAGTTTATTTAATTATTTGTAGAATATTTTAAATCATACTCAGTTGCTGTTGTTTACCTAATAGTTTATTTCAGTTAAGAGTTTCATTATTTGGGCGCCAGCGAAAGTGGCGCCATCTCAAATTATATTCTTTTTAGTATGGTTTCGTGAATTATAATAGAACTAATGTAATTAATATCCGATAAATTCTACTTATAAATTTAATTAGGCTGCATACAGTTTCAAGTAATGTTCCTCATTTATTTTACTTTAAAGCATCTTTAATCATTTTCATACTTCCTGTTTTTAACTGCTTTTCAACTGTATTTAAGCGACAAGCATTCGGTAGCGAGGATCATTGTAAAACCTACTATTAACAGTAACACTGATACAGCGGAAGCTCTGCCCGAAAATATACCGAAGCACTTACACCTGCGTTTCACTCCGACCATCCCGAACTTGTATAACAGTAGTGTGTTTTTCCCCTCCAGTATGGAGGTAATTGTACCTAAAAGGTACTTAGAACGAAACAGATCGTCAATTTCAAACCTGAGAAATTCCTTTAATTCTAATAAACTCGTATTTTTGTAATGACCGTTATAATGGCGGGACCATAATGTTAAAGCCATGAGATTTGAAATCCGTCTATCTCATAATTTATCGGTCCCCACCGAGAGGCACGGGTCTCTTCCCTGAGGACGGTATAGGCCATACTCCACCACTGGGGCCAAGTCCGGATTGGTGGAGGCTTGTAAGACTAGGGGCTGGTCTTACTGTCAGAAGTTTTCAAGCCGCCCTAAGGTCTCTGACTTAGCTTAACGACTGCCATCATCGACGGCAGCCGGCACCAACGGCTTAACGTGCCTTGCGAAGCACGGAACCGCTCGGAAAAATGCCACTAGCGTTAGTCATAAACAGTTACAATACGATCAACCCATTATGTCCCCACTGAGGAGCACGGGTCTCTTCCTTGAAGAAGGGGGCCTAGTCCGGATTGGTGGATTCTTATAAGACTAGTGGCTGGTCTTACTGTCAAAAGTTTCCGAGCCGCCCTAAGGCTCTGACTTTGCTTAACAAATGACATCTATCTTCGGCAGCCGGCACCAAGGTGTCTTGCGAAGCACGGAACCGCTGGGAAAAATGCCACTGTCGTTAATCATAGAACTGTCACCCATCCATGCACTGAAGGCGCCTTATGATCGGATTCGAACCCGGGACCTCTCGCATGGTAGTCAGATGCGCTAACCGTTGCGCCACAGAGGTCGTCGTATGGGTAGGTAATCATAGGTAATCGTATCTCCATATTACCGTAATACAATGTAGTGTGGTCACCCCAAATGATATATTTCTAGGAGAAAAAATTTAATTGAATCACACTAATATTATAAACGTGAAAGTTTGTGTGTTTATATGTTTGTCAGTCTTTAGCGCTGAAACGGCTGGACGGATTTTAATAAAATTTGGTATGGAGTTAGCCGATACCCTGGATTAAAACATAGGCTACGTTTTACCGCGGGGAAATATCTTATTCCTACGGGAAAATCGATGAACCGCGGGTAACACCGCGGGGCACAGCTAGTATCTTTTAAAACAGACAAGGAATATAAAATATTAGATGGTGGATCTCTAGTAAAATATTTTACTTCAAGTTGAACTAATTTAAAGTTTCTGTGATACTACAAATCTTAAGATATTGACATTTTTAACTAACTTTTAATGTGTGGACTGAGTGAGCACACACAAACATTTATTATCCAAAAACCTGCCGCGTTAATGGTTTGTTATCTATTTTACGAATTCCCATATTAATTTTACTTGACTATAGACACATCTAGTAGTTTAATTCTTCAGTTTCTTCATTAGAAATCGGGTTTTCGAAAGTGTGCGGATTGAATGAGCATAAGAAATTAATTGTAAAATCTTAAATACGTTACCAGGTGTTCTATAAATTACAAAGGTAAGTTAGCATAGGTTTTACTAAAGACTAGTGTATAAATATATTATGTTAAATTAATACAGTCGCTGATTTCGATGGTAGGTACTTTGTGAGAACTGAGTGAGCACACGTTAAATACTGTAATTTTTTTTGTATCGTTTTACAAATGCAGATATTACTTTTACAATTCTTTTAGAACATTTACTAAATGAACAGCATCCTTTTTCTATTTTTAGAAGGGTGCTCACTCAATCCACACGCACACGATTAAAATCAGTTAACACTTCGGCTTTTCTCGGATATCATCGCCTAAATCCGGAGACGGAAATGACACGAAATACATTACCGCGATTTCTTTTAGGTAGCATTCAATTTGAAGTATCATAAACGCAATTTATACCACCTGCTATGATGATTTTATTATTAAATCTTTATTTTACAGGGCCTGTACGAAACTTTAGCCCTAACTGATGTTCGGGAAACATTGTTACAAAAAAATCGAACTTTACGCCATGATGGCTGAAAACGGAATCCCCTGCTATGATGACATTACTAACCGGTAGACTTAGGAAATTGGTTATGCAGAAGCGACATGAATTTGACTGATCTGAGAGCTTGTCGTTTTCCTTCAAAGTTTTTAACACGCTGCTTTTCGAAACTCCGGTTGCTTCAGAAATCCTGTTCAAAATTTTTTTATATTTACTTTCCTCTTTTTTAAATAAATTAACTTCTTTTCTAAAATAGTTATATTTATTATTTACAATTTCACGAGATTGAGCAACAATTTTTTTACCACGCTTTTGTTGAAGCCATGATACATAACTATTGTAAGTTTTTTTTTACATAGCCTGTTTTGTGTCCCACTGCTGGGCAAAGGCCTCCCCTCCTTTATTGTAAGTTAATTGTTATAAAATTTGATAGAATCGAATATTTTCACGAATGAAATTAGCGTTCTTAGACATAAATGTATCAGATACGACAAACTGTTTTTATTGACACTATGAAGGCAGACTGTCAAAATACTCAATTATTTTTCTAATTTCAATAAAAAAGTTTGTGTTCCATATGTTTTGTTGCTCATATCGTTCTTGTATTGTATTCAATTAGTCCAGTCATTATTAACATTTGGAAAAGAAAATGAACCGAGAAAGCCAAATTTTTGATATTACGTGGGGGGTGGCTAGAAAAGCTTAAGTTCAAATTGTCGACCAAAATAACCTTGTGCAATTTCCGCCATCTTGAAAAAAGGGTTAATTTCAGTTTTTTCAAAATAACTTGGCTCCCCGTTGAGATACGAAAATTTTCGAAGAATACTTTTTTGTTGCTCTTTGCACGATCTACAATTAAGATTCTATACATTTTTTACGTATCGATCATCGTTATCGAGATATCGATAAAAAAAAACTACTAAAAAAAACGGCCTTTTCTTTTTTCTCGTCAAAGATATCGAAAAATGTCCGAAACGAAACTTCTAGAGCGTTTCCAGACCTACAAAGTCGTTTTTTTATTTTTCATTTTCGTGAGAAATTACGACCGCTAGCGCGCCGCAAAGTCAGTGAGACGGTGCCCGGTTTCGATTTAGCCGCTCGCACGGTTTCTAACCCGATTTTTCCGACGTAATGACTGGACTAAATGAGACAACGAGTGTGTCCCTGGATAAAGTGCAATCCCGAAAGGGGATGAAACTAGACCATGAATCATTGACTAGAAAAATATAAAAAAATATTGTAGGATTTATTGGTATTTTAAGATTTTCATGTTTCATTAAAAACTCTATGTACAAAAGTATTGATTTCTTGCAAAATAATGAGTCTATTTCTTTGAAATAAAAAAAAACAGTATGCCTAATACCTGGCGATGACCATGAAATAATAAATAGTCCGCAAAAAAGTAACTATCTTGGGTAAAAAAATGTATTTTTATGAAAAAAATGATTTTTTTAGAAGTTTATTTTAAAAAACTTCAAATTACTAAAAAAATGTGCCCTATAACTATGTAATTTTATAGCTTACTTTTATTCTTTACGATTTTAGCTTCCAAATAAAAAAAAACAATGTTCTAACTAAAAAATTGGCTAGGTAGGAGTTATTTACATTTTAGTAGATAATAAAAGTCAGACTTTAATCACAATAACTTTATTAATAAAATTATCCGTAATTTACAATTTTGCATTTTTATTTAATGCATTAAATGTTCAAAATGGCCTCCTCGATTTTGCAAGCACATTACTGCACGAATATTAATTTGGTTAGTGGCTCTGCGAATCATTCCTGGATCATTTTTAATGTCGTTTGCGCACTGAATTATTCGGTCGTGCAACTGTGCCTCGGTATTTATTGGCGTGCTGTATACTCTTTGCTTCATGACACCCCATAAAAAATAATCTAGGGGTGTCAGATCAGGTGAACGCGCTGGCCAGCCTACTGGCCCTCCTCGGCCAATCCACCGGTTCGGGTAATTTTCGTTCAAAAATCGCCGCACCTCCCGCCCATAATGTGCAGGACATCCATCCATTTGGAGATACATACGCCCACGCCGTCTCGTAGCCAGGGGAACATCTTCCATCAACATGGGTAAATTTTGTAGTAATTCTAAAAAACGTTCAGCATTTAGGGTTCTGGGTAAAATGACTGGACCAATTAAAATGTCGTCGATCTTATCTTATCTTATCGAGTAGTCGTGCGGGGGCCGACAAATTAGTCGGCGACACTTCGACCCAGTGGGATCTGTTGTGTCTGCCCCTTGACCTTACACCTAAGCCTAATCGAAGATGAACTCTACGAGGTCGGTCACACCCTTTAGGGACAGGTGCCTGAAGTCCTCTGGTTTAGGGTAAGCTATTCCCAGAAGGCTCATTCTTTTTCGGGCAAGGACATCGCAGTCACACAGTACGTGTACCATCGACTCCACTTCAAAACCGCATGCCCTGCAGGTGTCGTCTTGACATAACCCCATTCTGCGGAGTTGTTTCCCTGTCGAGAAGTGTCCCGTCAGAGCGCCAGTAAGCGCCCTCGCACGACGTCGTCCTCCCCGCAGTATGAACTTTGCTGAGCCTGCGATTTCTTCACCAATGAAGCTTTTAGAATGTTGCAGTCCTTCAGTGGCTGCCCATTCGCATTTGTGCCGTTCATTGGCCTCAGCTTTGATAGCACAATTAATGGTGCTCGATGAGAGCCCCACGCATGGTTCAGGGCCGTGCAAAGGCTGCGCGGATCCCTCCCTCGCCAGCTCGTCGGCTGCCTCATTTCCCATGTGTCCAGCGTGGCCAGGAACCCAGACTAGTTGCACCCTGTTGTCGCAGCCCAATTTGTTTAGGGTCTTGACACAGTTAAGCACCAGCTTTGAATCTACCACGCAGGATTTTAGGGCCATGAGTGCTGCTTGGCTGTCGCTAAAAATACGAACAGTTTTGTTTTTGACATTCCTGCTTATATTCTCTTCAGCACAGGCAATGATCGCATAAGTTTCCGCTTGAAATACTGTTGCATATTGCCCCAGACTGAAACTTTCTTTGAAGTCCTGTGCACAGATGCCAGCACCAGTGCCAGATGGCATTTTCGACCCATCAGTAAACCATGAAGTCGTGTCAGGTCCAGTAGTTTTCAGACCATGCCTCCATTCGTCTCTGGTGGGTATAAAGATGTTATATTTGGTCCTTGAGATGTGCACGCGTAACATTTTGTCACTCCCCATACACAACATTCTCTCGAGTTGAGGTCCAATTACCAATTTGTATGCCTAGTTTTAGGCATGTTGAAATTCCATGAACCGTTGACTGCTAGTCTGTATAAGGCCTTTGCCGCTTCTGTTTGGATTATAATGTGAAGTGGTTTAAGGTCTAACAGCACCTCCAACGAGCGCGTTGGCGTCGTCGTAAATGCACCTGTTGTCGCCATGCAGGCTAGTCTCTGAAGTAGAATGTCGTCGATTAAGACTGCCCATACGTTTATTGAAAATTTTACTTGAAAAGTAGATGCCCGCTTCAATCGTGGATTTTCGTGAGACCACTGGTGCAAATTTCTGCAGTTTGTAATGCCGTCTCGGGTAAATGTCGCTTCGTCCATCCAAAAAATGCGTTTGGGAAAATTTGGGTCAGCTCTAATTTTTCTTAGAATCCACGTCGACATTACGCATCTTGGACGATTATCTACATTTTCGTGTAAATGTTGTACTCGTTTGTAATGGAAAGGATGCAATCCCTCCTTTTTCAAAATTCGCCAGACAGACGTCTTCGATATGCCATGACGCAACGCTAATCGTCTTATGCTTGTTGTAGGGTCAGCAAATAGATCGTTTAAAATGGCCTCTTCTATCGCATTGTCAATAACGACAGCTGGTTGCTCACGGCGATCTCGTGCCAAACCAAGTCCAATGTTGGAGAGCCTCCTATGAATCTCTTGAAAATTTCGAGCTGAGGGTATGAGTCTGCCCGGGAAAGCATTTATGTATGCAGTCCGAGCGACTGTTGTGCGACCATGTGACATGCCATTGTCGGCTATTTCTCGAGGTGAGAACTCTGTCAATCGCGGCATTTCGTCAACACTTAACAGCAGAACAGGAACAGTCCAAACGTAACGAACAGTAGAAAACGTAACAGTCAACAATGTAACAAAAACAAAAAATAACAAATCAACGAGAACACAATGCGAGAACGAGAACAGTAGTAGCAGCGGCGAGAATATCGGAGCGACTGTGTAAGTCCCGTTTCGAACCCCCTGCCTCCCCTCCCCTCGCCTTCCCTCTACCTGAGTGTAGAACAAAAGGACTGCGACTAACGAAGGGCACAGAGTAGGATGGAAACAATGGAAAAAACGGTCTCTACCTGCACGGTAACACGATTAGGCTCCACTTTAAAAGTTCGTAGATAGCGTGTTTTTTTAGTTAGAACATTGTTTTTTTTTATTTGGAAGCTAAAATGGTAAAGAATAAAAGTAAGCTATAAAATTACATAGTTATAGGGCACATTTTTTTTAGTAATTTGAAGTTTTTTAAAATAAACGTCTAAAAAAATCATTTTTTTCATAAAAATACATTTTTTTACCCAAGATAGTTACTTTTTTGCGGACTATTTATTATTTCATGGTCATCGCCAGGTATTAGGCATACTGTTTTTTTTTTATTTCAAAGAAATAGACCCATTATTTTGGAAGAAATCAATACTTTTGTACATAGAGTCCTTAATGAAACATGAAAATCTTAAAATACCAATAAATCCTACAATAATCTTTTATAATTTTTTTTTTATATTTTTCTAGTCAATGATTCATGGTCTAGTTTCATCCCCTTTCGGGATTGCACTTTATCCAGGGACACACTGTATAATTAAAGGTCATGTCTGTGAATTGATAACTCTATGTGAAAGACGACGGATTCACGGCAATTACCGAGGTTGGCCGAATTGTTAACTGATTTTAATCGTATTGTACCCATCCATGGACTGAACGCGCCGTATGTTGCTTAACCTTAGTGATCGTTTAAGATCACTCGGGTTAGAGGCTACGAGCGATTTCATAATAATCACTCGCAATCCGCGTTTAAGCATTTTCTGGCAACAGCACTACCAGCGGTACCTACTACTAGTAGTGTCGTTGCCAATCAACGACACTACCGCCGCCATTTTAGATCAAATTGTACAGCCAACACAGAAGTTTTGGACTTAAGTTTAACTCAAAGTTCTAAGTTAGTTCTAACATTGCAGCAATGACAGTTTTTAATAATCCAAATTATTGGGTTTTATTTTGTTAGTAAAAAAGTTAAGGAGAAGTATGATTTACTTTTTTTTCCACTTAGTGGTTTGTCTAAATAAGTTTGCTTTTATTTAGTTATAAATAAATAATGGTATTTCTTAAGATTGCTGTTGCTTTTATTTCACGATTTACATATGTAAATAAACTATTAATTTTCTGAACTTTGTAGTGTTGGCCGTACAATTTGATCTAAAATGGGCGCGGTAGTGTCGTTGACTGGAAATGTGTTTAAACACTGCAAAGTATTTTTTGCCTCTTTTATGTTTCTCCATTTTTAACCCATTAACGCCCAAATAAAAACTACTATATCATCAATATTTTTGGTTTTATTGGTTGAAAAAAATGTTATTTATAAGAAAAATGGCGAAAAAAAAAATTTATATTTTATTTTGTTGACTTTGGAAGGTGTACACAGTTGTGTACACTGGGCGGATTCAGGAGTGGAATTCACCAAAGCAGGGTCTCTCGATGCAAAGTGTTTTCTGGCACAATGAATACTTCCAGCTGTCTCTCATACGATAAACAACACACCTCAATGGGTTTTTAATTTTCACAGGATTGGGTCCTCATGATTGGGTATCTCAGGTCCATTATTTCTTTGAGAAACTCCAGGAAAACAGATGAGGAAGCACAAAAAAAATGTTAAAAAAACTTTTCCTTTTCTTCCAATGGTATAACCCATCGTTTACCTTCCCCAAAGGCTCGACTCCATCATTATTGGTTCAAATAGTACAGACGTTGTTGTCCTTCCATCTCACGTTATTTCATTTGTTGTATCAAACCGATAGTCATACTCAGCCGTCGGCTTTTTCTTCATTTCTTTCACTGTCAGCAATGGGCATTTTTTCCATTTAGTTTCAGCAGGTTGATCCACTCTAGCTCGTTTTGTTAGAACGGATAAATTGACCAATACCTCATCATCACTGTCATACTAATCTGAAACATCATGGTCAGAGTCACGAACCGTTAACTCTATAGTACCTCGGACATCTCTAGGAAGTACTGCCGCTGCTAAATCGTCTTCAGGACTTTCTTCTTCGTCACTTATAACGGCTGGATCTGGAGGCAGTAACACCATATCAAAGTCGGCTTCATCTTCTTTAGCCATTATGGCTTCAACAGCTTCCTCTAGCCTTGTGTAGGTGTTTAGCCTAGTCAGACCCTTTCTATTAGCCATCTTCATAAACTGTGGAAAAATATGATATGGATCCGCCCACTGTACACGCTTGTGTACAGCTCGTAAAAGTAGATGATATATGTGAAAGTCCAAATAAAATCTAATTATTTTGACTTGAATTATACAGAACAGGTCTTACTTTTATTGTAAAAGTAATAAGTTTTGGAAAATGCTGTACCGGTATCCAAAAAGAATAAAAAATATCTTACCTTTTGTAACGGACTTCAGATCGCCAACTATAAATTCACAGAACTAACATGTAAATCAAATCTACCCTCAACAAAAAAATATTCTTGGTAGTTAACAGCTTTAGTTTTTAAATTAATGTAGTAGGAGTTAAAAATTATTCACGCGTCACAATAAAAAAAAATGTTCTATGGCTGTACACAACTGTGTACAGAGGGCGGCTATGGGTTAAAGGATCGGTCGGACCGGCTACGAACAAAACTCGCGCGCGCGTCTTTGCTCGCTCGTGAGTCCCTACCTATTATTCAGTCTGGCTCGGCGGCCGCATGTACTTACGTTTTCGATAACTACACGCACAGTGAAACAGGCCTGACGAGACTAACGCACAGCAATCCATTTTTATGTAATAAGATTACGCAAAGATAAGAGAAGGTTAAACGATTAAACGTCCGTTTTGTCATTCACAGAAACACCAGTATGGAAATCTGAACTTTTACTTTTCCAGTAATAAATAGAAGCAAAACATCATCCAAAAATGTAAAACATAACGGAAAAACTACTAATTTCCCAACACGCTAAAATAAATACGTAGGCACAAAAATGTCTTCACAAATCCCGACTAACTATACGACATCATGTCTGGAAAAGACAGGGCAGCAAACACGGTGAATACTAGCATAGAATACACCGCCACCAGAATGTCCCTTTTCATCTTTAATAAGGGATCGCCATCGCTTCCTTTTACAAAACTCATTTTCACACCCGGAGTCATAGTTTTCCTTCGACTTCTGGCCACTTTCGAACCTACTGACGTATTTGATTGTTTGGGTCTCACCCGCGAAAATATTTCGGATGCCTTATTTTTGACACTGCCTTCGCCCCTAACCTCTGAAATTTGAGTCACGATGGAAACGACCGACTTGTACTCTTGGAGGGAGACGACGGACCGGTTGACAGTCAAGGATCCCACGCTGGTCGTCTGGTGTATCCTGTTCGGCAAAGAGAAACTCGCCAGTCCGACATTGTAGAACAACATTGACGGGGCGTCGGTGGGACGATTAACAAGTTTGCGCTCCGGGGTGCTACAGAATGTGTTGACTTCCTTATCCATCAGGCAACTCGTCTGTACCATCTCGGACTTGATACTGTCTACGCCGCAATAGTCGCTGTTGTTCGAGATATAAAAGGAATAGATGCTCGGATTAGATTCCAACTTCCGCATCTTATCCAGAGACGAAAATGACAGGACATGATTGACTTTGCTATTCCTGGACTGGTTGAAAATTGTGTTGAAAGAGTTGTCGCGGTTCTTCTGGGCCATTTTGTTTGTCATGTTGGTTTGACACTTCGTGATAGTTTGTATCTCGTTCAGTAGGCCCACGAGTATGTCTAGGGAGCTGGAGTATTCTATGGATTTGTTACAGTTGGTCTTGGATTCTACAACTTCCGAATTGTTGGGCTTATTGTTTGCTTTGCTCGAAGCGCTATTGACGTCGATGGTCTGAACAGAGTGTGCAGTTTGGGCAGAGTGCTGCCTTATTTTCGGAGCATGCAAACTGCTATTAGTCTCGTCGCTACCGACTCCCACGTCTACAACAGATTTACATTCCACTTTCTTCTCCAAGACAGTCAGTGCACTATTTCCGCTAATTTTGTTCTTGGAACTTATAGGTCGACTTTCGCACTTTTGCAGCTTCGCGCTTTCGGCCATAGCGTCGGCAACTAGAGTTTTCATGGCATCAACTACAATTTTCCCTAGACAGCGGTCATCATCGTTGGAAGACGCTTCGAAAAGGTCGTCGAGTTCTTTACAATCGGCCTGTACGCAAGCACTGATTTCGCTTTTTTTCGTTGCTGATTCCTTTGGTACGTAGTACTGGGGGAACAGACAATCGCTCATAGTATTAGACTTTGTACTGTCACTTGTCTTTTTGCAGAAGTGGTCCGCGTCAACACTAGTCACCTCAGAGCAACATGACCGTTTGTTGCTGTGGTCGGCGTCCGCACTCGTAACTTCGGACGATGAAGACTTGAAGTTCTCCCTCCCCTTCACCCCCGTAGGTTTGCTGAAGTTAGTGAACGAAAAACCCACTGTGGCCACTTGGGGCTGCAAGTTGAAGTTCCACTCCAGACGCCCTTCTTTTGTCAGCGACTTCAGTATGCTTAAATCCTCAGAGCTCTTTACGAGTTTAATCTCAGTGAGGCTAGCCTTCACGTCTATAGCATCGCCGGATGGCAGACCTAGCAACTGCTGCAGAGAGTGCCTGGGGGTGAGCGTTAAATTCTTGATTCTCAAACGGTTATGGATGGCGCTCTTCGCCCTTCTGTTATGCAGGGCCGCTTCTAGCTTCTCCATCTCGGAGTTGGACTTACTTTTGGATATAATGGAGCTCTCGGAGTCCTTGTCCTCTTCCTCCTTGACCTCGATAGGCGGGGGGAGGCAGTCGATGAGGTCAACGAGGTAGTCTCCGGAGCTGGGGGAGCAGGTTCCGTGGGAGCGCGGGTGGCGGCGGTCGGTGGGACTGCGGGGGCTGGGGGGGCTGTGCGTGCGTCGGGGGCTGCGGCTGGACTCTGTCAACTCAGTGAGGTCGGAGAGGTTGGGCGCGACCATAACGCGGGCTATCGCCTGCCGCGGCGGCCTGCCTGGAGTCTCGGCGAGGCTCATGGCCACTGCGGAAAGGAGAGACCTTTTATTTACGTAGGTAAGTAAAAACCACATACCTGCTGATTCAGAGTTCAGACATTCAAGGTGCTCCATGAGGTTCGCCGATCATTATTGCATAAACATTATTGGGATCCTCTGTGGAAAATTTCGCTTTGGGGTGAGCGTTGGTAAATCAATCAGGATGTAGATAAAGGTAGATAAAATAATTAGACTTTAATATTTGGTAAGTCCACTGCTGGACATAGCCCTCCCCTAATGAGCGCCATAGCGCCCTGTCTTCGGCTTGCCGCATCCAGCATCTGCCTGCAGTTTTTCGCAGATCGTCATCCCACCTGGTCGGAGGTGGACAGTGGACTAATATAGCCTGATGATGATGATGATGATTTGGTAAGTAACGTTTCTTACGAAAGGTTTCGTTATGTTTTTTCTGCAGCTGTCGTCGGCACTCATTCAATAAGCCAGGTTTAGTAACTCACTCGGCGACCCGTCGAGTGGACGATAGTCCTCGGCGCGCTCGGCCACCAGCCGCTCCGGCGCCACGTCCAGCGAGTACAGCTGCACGTAAGACTCCACGTCCCCGTTACTGTGTACAGGAGCAAGGGCCCTAGGTAAATTAAATTAAATCTATGTATGTTAAGCTCAACATTGGCATCTACTAGGCATCTATCTTGAGCGTAACATTGGCATCTAAATATCTATCTATTTTGAAAGTAACATTTTGTGTTATGCGTAATTTAGGCGTGTATCTATCTTGAGTGTAACATTGGCGTCTCTCTATCTGTTTTAGTTTGTTTCCCATGTTACGCATTGACGAGAAACTGTCTATAACGAAACAATGGCGTCAATGTACAATTTTAGCTGCTGCCTTCGGGTCAAAATTGTAGAGGATAAAAAGAGGACCAAATGAAAAGTACTCTACATGGTAGGTAAGGTGTCCTACCTAACAATATCATGAGTACAATTAAAACCACGCAGAAAAAAAGTAAAAAATTCTCTCAAAAAACGAATATAAAAAACTCATTCTTTTTCAAAACCGCAGCGCAGACAGTAATCGGGCAAAAGTGGTCATGTTTTGTTTGTTTTTTTTACATTAAGTGTACAAAGGCGTGCTTAATGCAGGAAGCATTCTCTTCACCTTGCATGCATCATCGCACACTAAGGGCTGTTTTACAGTGTCGCTTTCGACAGCGCGGTTGGTAAGGCGTTGCAGGCCACGAGCTTCGAGTGCCATGGATAGTTACATAGTACAGTCGACAGCACATCATTATATACACCCATGCACTCTTCTCCGTTGCATTACGGCCGACTTTGCAACTAAAATGTGAAGGTTGACGTGCTGTCGACTGTACAACGGCGAGGCCCGTAGGCTTACAGCCTGCGATTACCACGCGCGCCACCGTCCGGTAAAGTGTCAATGTACAGTTAATGCCCTGCCTCACTAGGACGCCATGGCGACGTCGCCAGCCACGCATCCAAGCAGTTTGTATGAATGGCGACGTAGCCAGACAGTCGCCAAGTGAGTTAGGCACCATACATTTCAATATTAACTGCTTGGATACGGTCGCTGGCGACGTGGCCATGGCGTCCCGGTGAGGCATGGTCTTTACACTTACCGAGGCAGCGCTTGGTCCGTTGACCGCCCCCGGGCCGCGGCAGCCGCCCCCGCCCGCGCCCGCTCTGCCGCAAACGCACGATATTAGAGCAAGAGGACGTTAGCGGGCTGCAACAGAACGGTGTTGTAGTCATCAGCGGCCTTCGGAGCGGCGGGGCAAACAACCTAACAGAGCGGCCGCTTAGTTAGAAACATGAAGAAGAAGAAAATACATTATTAGAGCAATGGAGACACTACAAAACAGAGTAGGTACTTAACAAAAAATGTAGGTACAAACAATAAACATTACGCAAACATAAACATTTATATACAGGCATGTACGTTGCTTCTGGCCCACCATTAGGATACCTTGTGCCGTGGGAACCAGAAACAGCGACATCATAAACATGTAAAAAAATCCAAGACCTGGGGTGTTGTTTTGTCCCCAGCCGGGATTCGAACTCAGGACTTCTCGCATGGTAGACAGATGCAATAACCGCTGCGGCTAGAGGTCGTCACGATGGTCTAGGTGTCTCTCTACTGCTGCAATATGCAGAGCAGATTCAGCATACCACCGAGGGTATTACTCAAGTCATCAGCCCTGATTTTCCTTCAGTCCCAAGAGCGTCCCACGCGCGGCACATCATCATATTGCAATATAATTACATAAATATAATAAATAAAATACACCGATAATAAAATATATTATTACCTAAAGAAATATACAACAAGCAATATGAAATGCCAATTGTACCGTATTAGCTATGTTTTGTGCTTCGCAAGGCACGTTAAGCAGTTGGTGCCGGCTGCCGTCGATAGATGGCAGTCGTTAAGCCAACTCAGAGGCCTTAGGGCTGCTTGAAAACTTCTGACAGTAAGACCAGCCACTAGTCTTACAAGCTTCCACCAATCCGGACTTGGCCTCCGTGGTGGAGTGCCCCTCGGTGTGGACATAATAAGTAGATGATGACGTTTTGTATAATATGTTTTTCTTGGTACAATAAAGAATATTCTCATATTCTTATCTTAGCTGAGCGAAGATTTTGTAGTTTCGCACAACGATTACATACATACCTACAGCGTAGAAGAGTCTCCTTACTTGTTAATGAATTGATGTTCCATGAAACAGGCCCCTGGTACTAGGAGAGCATAAACTCACCAGGGTCGGTAGTTCGCAGCGCGGCTGGGCCGTGGCGCGCGGACTGGGGCAGCAGAGCCTCAGGGAGGATCTTCCGGATTGGCTTGAGCTTCGGATTCACAGGCGATGGGGGCGGACCACCTTAGTTCACGCGAATAATAAAAACAATCGCTTCACGTGTGGGTTTAGCTACTAAAGATTCGCAGATGTACCTTAGCGCCTCTAGCGTGAGTGAAGGAGCCACTGGACGCTCATTTTTTTTAATGAGATGATTTATTGGGCAAAGTTTTCTTTTTACATCACACCGCACAGGCCACGCTGGGTTTGATGGCTTATTTTTTAAGCTACTCACTCTGTAAAACATTCATAATTTGACACTTTATAAATATCAACATGGATGCAGCAATAAAGGCGCTAATCCGAGACTAGGATACCGTGTACTATGACAATCAGAAAACGTCCAGTCGGAGGCCATTTGTGCAATCAAAGTTTGTCGGCTCCCCCATTCGGAACGGAACCCACTGTCTCTATGCTAAAAATCATGTTCACCAATGTAAGCTTCCAACAAAATTCAAGCAAATCAAACTATTTGATAATCTTCTTGGGTTGGAGAAGGGACTAGGTATATATTTTTAGTGGCGACATGTTTTCATGAAACAAAAATTTTAAGTGTTCACCTGCTAGCCGTTGCAGCCTATCCGAGATCGCGCTCCTGCCGTATTTGTTCTGCACCTCAGCGATGTGCGCTTGGACGTAGGTCTTCCGCGGCTGCGCCAAAGCATTCAGGCGACATTTGGAGGGCCCTCTCACCGCCTCGCCGCGAGCTTCCTTCTCCTCGTCAATGATATCAATGATCTTCCGTTTGGCGAACTTGTCCACTCGTGGGATCACGATCTTATCCCCCAAACTGGAGCTCATCGATCGCTTTCGAGGCCTGAACTCCGGCGGCACAACGTAAGGCTCGCGACCTTTCGGCGCTGCTTTCTTCGAAAAGTTTTGCCTCGGCGAAAGTTTCGGATCGTCGATGGACATTTTTAAGTTCCTCGTTGGTTTTTCAGGCTTTGCCGATTTCGGCATGTTGGCTAGAGAGTCGATGTCGTAGATGAGACGGCTGATGGTTTTGATGGGATCGTTGCTGACGTCTGGCGGTTTGTCGTCTATGACGTTTAGTCTTCCCGATTTGTTTCTATCGTATCTGTGGGGGCCCCTGTGTGCGAGTGGTTTGGAGAGTTCCCGGCCGGTCGGGGAAGGCTGGCGTTGTTTGCTGCGCATTTGAAACTTCTTTGTGTGGGTGGTTTCGAAGCTTTGGCAGCTGTTGGACGAGAGGTGTTTGAGGCTAGTGCCGCTGTCGCTGACCGGGTTGGTGGCAGAGTCTGTGCGGGTCACCGTCAATTTTTCGCTCGCCGTAATGTACCTGCGTGCAATTAGATTCTATCAGTTGTGGAGCTGTATGCATCACTCAGCTCGTACTCGTGCAATGCGGAACACAGTCTTCTTTCCCCACGCGCACGCCACTTTTTTCAGTCCTCGGATAGCCTTATCCCGCCCCTATCAGCAATCTGCTCCAGATTGGGCGCTTAAAGCTCTGATGATAGTTAGTAGTCTCCACTAAAGAAACTTTTACCCCATCGCTAATGGGTACTTAGGCGGGTGTGGCCAGTCCAAGGCCACTTCAACGCTTGCTAATCTTATAGGCTAAGTCAGACTTCTTATTTCTGTGAAAGTGGAAATTTTATTTTTGGTAGCTCCACCTCAACACCAAATGAACAAAGTAGAAGTATTCATATAATCTTAAGAGTAGACACAACTTTACTGTGGATAGAATGAAGTCGCCCATCGTCTGCTATCATATACCCGTGTATATGTAAAGCGAAAATTTTTGTCTCTGCTTCGAAAGTTGTCATGCTAAAAGAGTTACGGTAAATGACGAATTAATTATACGATAAGCTACTACCTCATAAGGCCGCCAAAGGGCATTGTCCTAAATATTGACAATAATTACAAACGATACTTTATTTTAAAAGAAAGGTCGGTCACAAATAATAATTACGGATTTGTCGTAGGTACTTTCTGTGCATGCCATTTTTCCGGAAATTATAAATAATGATATTTTCATCCACGAAATGGGCGAAATGTCAAAAACACCGAGTCATTGCCATTTCATAGCTGGTCGGCTCGCAGCGCTAGAATTTCAGTCTAATCTATTAAAATCTAACCTCCGCCCCACCCTGGTCTCCAGGAAGCAGTCAGTGTTGCCAAGCTTCTTCATGAGGTCGTATATCCGCTCGATGCTCTTCCGGCACTCCACGGAAGTGGAGGACTTCTTAGAGTCGGGGATGTCGCCGACGCTGGTGGAGGGGCTGCGCGCGCGCGGCTCCGGCGTTACGTTCAGCTTGGCGCGGGACTTATGAAGGTACGAACTGTCATCGGCGCCTGAGAGGCTTTCCCCGCTGCCCTCGACGTCCTCGTCTAGCCTTCAAAACAATAGTAGGTATACGGCTTGACTATGTACACCAAATAGGTGCCATTAGGCCACTACTAGCCCTCAATCAACTTGACGACCTCTGTGGTGGAGCGCTTAGCATATCTGCCTACTATACGAGAGCTGCTGGGGGAAAAAATAACCTCAGCTCTTGGATGTTAAGATGTCGCAGTTTCTGGTTCCCAAGACACAGGGTATCCTAGTGTGGGGTCAGAAGCAATATATGTGCCTGTATGTAATTTTTGTTTTAAATACACATATTATACATATATACATTTACACACAGACACATACTTGCTTCTGGCCCCACACTAGGATACCCTGTGTTGTGGGAACCAGAAACAGCGACATCACCAACATGTAAACATCCATGACCTGGGGTTTTTTTTTGCCCCAACTGGGGTTCGAACCCGGGACCTCTCGCATGGTAGTCAGATGCGCTAACCGCTGCGCCACAGAAGTCGTTTATTTTTAGATTTGAACTTTGCCATTGCAAAGTGCCACAATAGCTAAGCTTGTTCTAGTATATGGTTAGGGCGTTACCTAACTAAGAAAACTGGTATTAATAAGACCATAAATTACTTATTAAATACTATGGCATACATAGGTACGTCTACAATTTGGGGGACGATTAGCGTTGGGCAAGATAAAAAGCAGCTCATGAATGTTCATGAAACGATACAGGTTTGTCGGGATCTTGGAAAGTGGCTACCTGGCTGGCCCTCCGGGACACAGGCGTGAGTTTATGTAGCTAGGTATCAACCCACCACGATATGCATATATACGACATGCGTTGCGAAAGGAAAAAAGTGGGTCGAGACCGAAATCGACCAGGTTTGATTTGTTGTGGTTTGGGAAACTTTCATGAAGATCACCAAATCCTTCCGGAATCCTGATGGTAGCAATTAGTATGGAATTTGACAGGCGATTGGAATCGTTCAGGATTTGGCTTAGCAGGATAGGCTAGACTTGAATTTAACGTCAAAGAAGCATTTAGGAATACGGCAAAATATTGACATTTAAAGGGTGGTTTAAAAAAACACTCACTCTGAAACATCGTCATCGTCGTCCTCATCTGGAGAGTCCTTATCCGGGGTGACGTCACCGTCCAAATTATGCGATCGCTCCATTCCTAAGTTACTGGTCGGATTCATCAGCTTCGACAACATGTCCAGCTCAGCATTAAAGATATTGGAGTCAGATCGCGCCGTCATATCTTCGACCTTTCTCTCTGTATCACCATTATTGTCCATATTCATCACCTCCGTCTCCACTTCATCTAAGTAGTAGCTCCTGTTGATGAATTTCTTGTTATTGTCTCTATCAGAGTTCATAGAAGACAGGCTGAGGTCCATATTGTCGCCTTCAGAAGATTTCTTCGCCATCGTGTCCGCTATCGACCGCTTATGGTTTCGCCGGTGGGCTTTGTTCCTCATCTGTTTGTTGTGGACAGAATTGTTCTGACCGTATATGGAGTTGTAGAAGGACTTGTTGGTTATAGAGAGCTTAGTGACGGAGCTGGAGGCTTGCGGCATCGCGAATCCTTTCCCGTATTTGTGCTTCACGATCTTGCAGAACTCTTGCATGGCAAGTTTTTTTCTCTCGCGTCGTTCTCTGATCTCTAGCAGTCTCTTGCGCTTTTTCTCTTCTATCACAAAGGATTGGTTTTCGTAGGGCGATTTGACACGCACTTTGGTTTGAGAATTCTTCTTTCCGACGCCTTTCATTTCGGGGTCTTCCTCGCTTTCTTCCTTCAGAGTTCCTTGTAGGTCAAGCCGCCGCATGGATATACCGAGTTCGTCCGGGGATACGAAGTCGAAATTGGCTTCTAATTTTTCATTCGTTAGCTCTACATTATTGAGGCTCTTCTCAGAGTCTTCGGGTTGGGTGCCGGACAGGCTGTACAGATCTGACCGGGAATCGACTTTTGCTAGTTCACTCTCGGTCTCGTCCGAAGTCAAAGTGGTCGAGAACTGGTCGGCGGAGATGTTCTTAGAGAGGTATTTGACGACGCTGCTGTTTTCGGACCCCCCGTCTTTGGACTGCAGGATTATGATTTCCGAGGACTCCGAAGCGTCTTTTAGCTCGATAATTTTGTCTTCAGAATTGCAGACTCCGGATGTGCTGGCGTGGCTATCCTCTTTGACGTCCGAGGAGTCGAGGAACATGTCTTCTATAGGGATCAGGTGCAGTGATTTCTCGTTCTGCGTGATACTGCTGATAGCTGAACATCCTTCCGTCTTGTCTATGTATGTTAAGGACGGATTGTCTGTTGACGCTATTCCTGCAAAGAAATAAAACGATAGTCTTCAACTTTCATATGGGCACGAAAGTATAACTTTGCGAGAGATACATATTGTCAGTGTTTTCATAATTAAAGTATATGAGAAATATTCTTACGGATGCTAGTTTCACAAGGCGTGGTCTGAACTATCATAATAGAGCTAATGTCGCTAGTAACATGCCCGGAGTCTGACCTCTTCAGCTCAAACACCACGTCCACCCTAGAATCAGCTTTCTCAGAGACTCGAGTCACTTTAGCCTTAGTACAACTCACAATCAGGTTATCGACACAGCATTTGCTCAAGATCTTGTAAGAGCCGGATATCAATTTCGGAATCTCGATGACGATTTTTTTTTCCAGAATTCTCGACAGAGATCTGATGTCGACTTCGGAGTGGACTATATCATCCCACGTGGTCTTGTGACCGGTAATTTTGCGTTCAACATGTAAGGGTATACTAGTGGATGTCGCTAGAACTTTTGTATTTCTATCCGCGTTGATAGTCTCGTCTTTTTTCTCCACTTCCCGCCATTTCTCCTTCACTCTCTCCGTTAAGTAGTCTCCGTTGGAGATCCTCTTCAGCTGCTCTATCGTGTGTTGGACATATTTGATAATATTATCCATGTAAAAATTGTAGTTGTCTTCCAAGCGTTTGCAGCAAATGTAATCTAGTAAAGACGTCGGTACGATGCCCTCAAGCGTCGTCGAGCTCGAGAATAAGTTTATGGATTGCAGTTGATTTTGGATGTACGGGTCTCTAAACAGGAATTTCTTCTTGTACTCCATTGTGAGATCGGAGGCGTTTATTTCCATGTCTCCGAACTTATTGCAGAGGATGTGGGAGGATCCTCGGCTCCTGTTCTTGTTCATGAGGTAGAGGCTTTGCAGGTCTTCATTGCTGTAGGTTGCGCTGATGTCAGAGTCTTCAGAGTCGTCCTCTTTATCCCTATGGACTATAGTTTCGACGCGCTGGTTCGCCCGGGGTCGTTGTACGGTAGCGTTCGACATCAGTTGAGTGCCCAAGTCTAGGTTCTTGTAGAGTAAGACTAGGTCCCTTTGGGTAAGCGAGTCTTCTTCTGAAAACAATCGATGTGTTACTTGACGTGTCTCCGGAGGAGTTCAATAAGTGCATAGTTGTGCTTGATATTAGGATGGCAATAGCTGCTTAATTTGATTGTAGTCTCTCAACAATAGGGTACCAATGATAAAACACGTGAAAATTTAACTCGTCGTCTTTCGCGGTACGATCTCCTTCACATGATACCATGTAAATAAGATCGTAATGTTTGCAGATAAATGTACTTGCCTACTTTACATTGCCTTATCTAATCTCTTTAAACGAGCAATTCTTGTATATATATTTATATATCCTCGTGAGGCCCAATGTCTTCAAGTGATCACAAAATCAATTGTTCTTTTCAAGGTCGGATAGAATTTCGCGTCGCGCTGCAAGGTTGGGATAGTTCTGACGGCAAAACGGGCGACCCGTTTCGGGCCCATTTCAAGAGACCCGGTTCGAGTCATGATTTTTTTCCAATTTCTTTTTTTGTTGAAAAAGGATTATTTTAATTTTATATTACATATTTTATATTACAAAAAAAGTACCGAGCAAAGCTCGGTCACCCAGGTACGACTTAAGCTATTGACTCTTCATTGTAAAGTGGAAAGGAGAGAAACATGTTGGTGATATTACAAAAACTTCACTATTAGAATAACATGTTATTGCATAGTATAGATAACAGGGGAAAAGACTCACCATCGGGATCAAACTGGCTATCCTTCGCCATAAGCTCAAACAGCTCGTCCGCAGCGCGACACTGGCGGGGCGCCGCGGGGGGTGGGGGCGAGCCCCCCTCCCCCTCGTCTGACACACGACTGATCAGCATAACACCACAATTTTCATACAAACACTCAAACTGTCCAAGCTAAACGTTAAGTTATAGCAACCTTACCATTATAACTATGTAAAGTTAGATTAGAAGCAGATGTTTCCTAGGTTTATTGTAAAATTTTCAGTGTCATCTCAAAAATACGATCCTGTCAGGAATTTGTGTCAATTTTATGTTTGTGACAGGTGAAGCTTCCAATTTTGAACGAATTGGCTGCTTTTCGGTTGCGTCATGCGTGAAATTGGTAGCTGAAACCTTCTTGGTTTGGCCTTTAGCATAAACCGTGCACTGGAGTCTGCAACTCTATAGCATGGAGGTCAAATGATTTTAATATACATGAAACTGCATTAAGTGGGTATTTTTTTGTGAATTAGTTAATTAATTGCTCAAAATGTGATCCCTCCTATTTTACGCTAAGAAATACAAAAATAATTACCAAAAAATACCGACTTAATTGATTACGGCAGTTTCATGTATGTTTTTAATTTGATTAAAATAATTAATTTCACGCTGTTACTTTCTTTTAAAATACTATGTTACTTAAGAAGAGTTATTATTTTTTGGCCATTCTTTCGATTGGCATCATAAAAGTGGGGATTTTTTTTTTACATTTTAAGTCGGTTTGATCCCCAGACGAGGCAAGTAATTTTTAGGAAATCTTTGAATGCAGTATTACTAACTTGTAAAAATAACATAAAGTGTTCGTTCAGCAAAATACCCTATCTACGATATTTAAGGTACTTTCCCTTCATGTCCCATAACTTTGGGACGCCCTGTATAGTATATTTAAGATCTTATATTTTACCCATGTTCAGGAATAAATTATTCTGATTCCGATGGTTTAAATTTCTGTTTACTACAAACCTCTTCCCCTATTGATTAAACAAAGAAACTCGCAAAAAATTTAAAATAATTCATTTATTAAATTAATAACTGTAATAAACATTGATTTAAGTACGTAAATAATTTATGCAGTTAGCTATACAGGAATGTTAGCGTAACATTTAAAACATGTCTTCAATACTACTCGCAAAATTAAATACTGATATTTACCGTAGCGTATTCATAACGTCAGTCTTTACACTACAACTGGGCTTATAAAACGATACATTATTTTCGTAATAAATATGTAAGGAATTATATTCTAAATCTAAAATAATTTCGAGTAAGATCATTTTGTGCCATTACTATTTTAACAAAGCCTTTGGGGTTAAAAAATAAATTCGTAATAAAATTTGCTAAAACACATAGATTACTATTTATTTCTCAAGAGGCAAAAATGGTACTGGAATCAATTGGTTGGTATATGCGTGTAGTCAGCAGAGATACCGTGAAATCAGTACCGAGTCAGCAGAGATACCGAACGAGAAGGTTAGTCTTCCTTTTACATTCAGTTACACTGAAAAATATTTCTTAACATCTCAGTTACAAGATCGAGCCATGTAAAAGCGAATACGTGACACCCAGCATTTTATTTTACACACCACAGACTACATGTATGTTCTTTTTCGGCTGGTGCATTGCATATATATGTTATTGTATAGAATCGGGCGTTGCTTTGTGGAAATCCATAATAGTATTAAAATGTGAAAATTACTTATATTCCGCCAAAATCCCACAAGCACCATGGGGTTAGTTAATGCACCGCCCTCCCACTTTTTCAAGCAGATGCAAGACACGATCGCACCATCACCGACACCAATACTTGTGTGAGACATTGCGACGCGTTTCGTTCGCCTCTAACACGAGGGGCTTCCTTGTGTGATTTTTCGGAACTTAGCAAAGTAATTTTCACATTTTAATGCTCTAAATATGTTACTTGTTTGTTTATTTTGTTTCTGTGATGTGTCTTGTCGGTATAATAATAATAATATTATTATATACTTTATTGCACACGAAACATTTAACAGAAAATTTATAAAAAAACCAACAAGTAGATTTTTCTTCTTCTTCTTCATGTTGCTTTAGTCACTCGGAATGTTTAAATGTACATTGACTCCTTGAACCTGACTACGAGTGCACAAGACTCAAAGTATTTAATGTATTACTTTAGCCGTTTATGCGTGATTCCTTTACATGTCGGCTCCTTACGTACGGAACATAGAATAGAAATAGTTCGTTATCAAAACACACACATTTAAAAAGCAATAATAAACTTAACGAGCATAGCCTCAGTTTCTGAAAGAGTGTTCAAATGTAACAAGAGATTAATCTAAGATTAATTAAAAATACCGGCACGTGATTGGCTGAAATTAGCTTGACTTGAGAATTCACCTCGTCATTTGGAAAACAGGTAAGTTTTATTATAATAAAATACATAATAATTGGATAGGAAATTTCATGCAGATTCTAGATATATATAACACTTATTGAATAATTATGTAGTACTTTCTCTAATTTGAGAAATACGGAACGGCGTCCCATAAAAAATGTAAAAAAATATGGCAGCGCGTTAGGGCCAGTCAGGCAGTACATATGGGCACACTAGGCAGTCTAGACGCGCCTCGCCGGACGGGTTAACATGAGATTAACATTTGATCGCTCTTCTAGAAACCGAGAGTTAGTCTTCCATGTTCGTCAGTTCAGCGGCTAAGTCCAAGGAGCCCTAGCAGGGCGGGTGGAAGAGTGACTCGAGGAGTTCGGGCTCCGACAGGTCCAACTTGTACTGCTGCGTGAGCTCTTGGATGAGGTGGCGCCGGCGCACGTGCGGTGGCTGGTAGCTGCGCACACAGGCCGAGGGTTGGGGGATCATAATAACATACTGTTGCGGTCGCGGTACATAATAAGTTGGGGAAAAAGTCTTCGCATTTAGTATGTATGAACTTGTAATAAAATCTCTTGGGCTATACTTTTTGAACCTGGCTGGTTTTGGTATCATTTAAAAGTTTAATTTTAAAGAAGATAATAGGGCTATTTAGTCCGTATTTTAGATTATAAAAAAATATTGGAGACGTATTTTTTCTTTTTTCGATTAAACAAAAAATAACAAAGATATAGCCCATTGAAGTTACGTGTGACGTCACTCAGTGCTACAAAATGCAGCACGGCGTGACGTCACACGTAACTTTAATGGGCTATATCTTTGTAATTTTTGGTCTAATTTACAAATAAAAAATTACGTGTCCCTTATTTTTGAATAATCTAAAAGACGGACTAATTACATTTTTTTGGGAAACTAGCCTATTCCAAATTCAGATTAGAGAAATGCGTGATTTTCATTTGTTTTTCCTACCGTCAAGATGAGTGAATCTAATAAAGAAATTAGATACTTTTTGAAATTTTACTACAAAAAAGGTAAGTTTTCTCCTATACAAAAAAAAAAATGTTTTGTTCTCACGCCTGTTACAACTTAGAGCCTCCATAAGAAAAAATATTATAAAGAACGGTATCCAAAGACATTCCAATAATTCAATCATTACTTTTTAAACTCCTGACTTAACTCGGCGCTGACAGGTCAATATGTACTACGTCCTAAAGAGCGTTTTGGAAAAACACCGACCGTTCAGCGCTGACCAGCCATACATTTTGTCTATCAGCGCTGACGGTCAGCGCGTAATCAGCGTGACTCTATAAAGAGCTTTAAAGTTTTGATTTTCGGCCCACTGTGCGGCGCCCGCTACTGGCCCCGCTCAATGCTGCTGCCCCCCCCCGCCCCCTACTGGCCCCGCTCAATGCTGCTGCCCCCCCCGCCCTTTACTGGCCCCGCTCAATGCTGCTGCCCCCCCGCCCTTTACTGGCCCTGCTCAATGCTGCTGCTCCCCCCGCCCCCTACTGGCCCCGCTCAATGCTGCTGCCCCCCCCGCCCTTTACTGGCCCCGCTCAATGCTGCTGCCCCCCCGCCCCCTACTGGCCCCGCTCAATGCTGCTGCCCCCCCCGCCCCCGCTCAATGCTGCTGCCCCCCCCCGCCCCCGCTCAATGCTGCTGCCCCCCCCCGCCCCCTACTCACGCGTCGCAGTGCAGGCGGCGGCGCTGCGCCAGCTGCAGCGCGGCGCGGCGCAGGCAGCGCGGCAGCAGGCGCGGCGCGAGCAGCGCGTCGGGCAGCGCGGCGGGCAGCGCGGCGGGGCGCGCGGGGGCGGCGCGCACGCGCACGAGGCCGCAGCGCCGCCCGCTGGCCAGCAGCGCGCCGGCCTCGTGCCGCCGCCACGGCTGGCCCGTCTCGCAGTACTGCAGCAGCTCGTCTGACGGCACGCCGACGGTTATGCCGAGTTTTCACGGTCTTAGTACGCTCGGACCGAGTGCGCCATCCGAGTAAACAAATGCTTCTGATTGGACGGTTTTTCGTCACGACACTAAAATGGCCAATCGGAAGCATGAGTTTACTCGCATGGCGCACTCGGTCCGAGCGTACTAAGACCGTGAAAACATGGCTTTAGGCTCTAACAGTCTTACTACAAAAAAACTAAAACATCTGCTGAGCACGTGTCTAAAAAAAGCGCTACCATAAAACAGTGTTTAACGGTTGCCTAGAGAAAGATACGGCTCAGACATTGTTTAAAGTTAGACAGACGAAGGGGACTGGTTGCTAAACACACCGTTAAACAATGATTAAATATTTAGACATTGTTTAAATAAACGCATGTTAAACCAGTGTTTATTTTATTTTGCGTCCGCGCGACCGAGCGGCCCGGCCGCTACACCACAAAATTACAAGCAATTGTGTGTAACGATTTATTTAAATAGCGGCGCGGTCGCGCCTTCGAGCGGAGTAGTCGCGCGGCCCAGCCGCTCATACGAGTTTCAACGTGTTCACTTGTATCGGTGCATTTGAAGCGGACGGGACGCTCTTTTGTTGTTCGTGAGAACGTATGGAGAGCGGAGACGCTCGGGCCGCTTCATATAAATCAAAAAGCGACTTGGCCGCGGTCGCTGGAATCTGCGGCCAAACCGCTCGATCGCGCGGACGCATATAATTCGAGCCTTAGCTCGACGAGCTCCAGTGACATGACTACCCGAAGCTCGATTGACGTCGACTCGCCATGTTAGGCTCGCTAGGCTTGCCGAACACGAATACGCGGCGTCAGCACTTTGCACGCCCGCGATGTTCAATTTTATTTATCGACCAAACTTCAGTTCACTATAAATGATCAGAGCGTACACGCGTAACAAAATGAGACCTGCCAACTATCAGTTTCCGTGTATCGTTTGTTATGAATATCAAATAAACTCTATATAGTATTCTCAACATCGAGACCTATAATTTTTATCAATCAATCAAATCATCTATTGATGTTTGGGGAGTCTGTTTCATGAAAGTATGTATGTATATTTCCTCTCCATATATCCTTCGCTCTCTTCTCTACCATACTGTCTCTGTTTGTTTCATAATAATAATTAGTGAAGCTGAACTCAACATTAAGTTAATCGACAACAAATAAATCATGAATCGTGGTGGTCTTCTAAAAATTTATACCTCCACGAAAGCTGGAACCAATACATTTTTCCACATATGAGTGTCATAAGGACGACTTTGTTTCTTTCTAGATACCCTCATTTTTTCCACTTTTTTTACTATGCAATCGCGGTTCGAGCTTATAAATATTGAATTATACTTCTCATCTTCGTCGAGAATGAATCTCTATCAAGTCTAAGTTGGGCTTGCTATCTGTTGAATTCTCTTTCCGGTTCCATACATATAAGGCAAAATTGTCATTTGATTACTGAAATAAACTGTGTTTTCTGTGCGTCTTTTATGTGTGCAATGAAGTTAAAAGTAAAATATAATACTATTTATATTGAACCTGAAAAAAAAAACTAAAAAAAAAATAGGTACTTACCGATAGGCACATTGAGATGGTCATCGAAGTCTTCTAACCAAATAATCATGATCTTCGTCGTGTACTCTCGATTACGTCTGCCACTCCCTGGAAACAAAATATGTTTTCAGTTAGGTACATCTGTGCGGAAAGATAAATTCTAACCTCTTGAGGTTTGTTTCTGTACTATCTAGACTATGAATAACTATTCACCTAGCGTCAACTTACCCTAAAAAACAAATCCCAAACACACCAGTCAAACCAATATGACTCTACCCCTTAACCCCTCAAGCCCCGAAGACCCGCCGACGGGTTGGATGTAAACTACGGCGCATGCCGTCCGGCCCGGCGGCGGGTCGGTCTTGCAACGGCACTTTGAATCGAATTTTGAAGATGATACAGGCCACAGTTGTATGAGCATGTTTTATTCTTTGAAAACTGTGACAAATTTCAAATAATACTCTGTGGATGACTAACTGATAGCATGAACGGAATCAAAAACAAAGTCTGACAATGATGCCACGAACTAGACGTTTATTTAGAAATAGAGTTTTTTATAATGAAATACTCAATGATTATGTTGTTTTCGTAAATGATGTATGCTGTGGTACTTCTATTTGGTACTTTTAATTTTTTTTTCGACTTTCGTCCATCATAACCCTTTTCAACCGGCCTTTTGTTTGCATCGGAGTATGCCCAATGATTGAAACAAAAAAACATAATGGGCTCAACTAATCAGCTTGTCTATGCCATAAACTGACAGATAATTTACTTCAGTAGTATGGTTTTCCGCCACTGTGTTTGTTGTCGTCCGCGCCGTTACATGCACTGACAATAATGAAAGATCATCGTAAAGACTACGGTGGAACTAAATTCTGCCACATTCATACCACTCCGGTCCATTGACTGAATTCCTGGTAATACATTCCTATATAACCCCACGTCTGTATCCTAGAGGGGTAAACAGAGGCAAGGGTCTACCCACCTGGCACGATCCTGACACATCACTTTCGCTTCAACGAGATTCCTCAGTCTTGCCATTGCCCATTGCTAATATACTCCCTATTTCCCTTACTGGCCCTTCCACTCACACTCGCTCGATATATAAGGTCCTAACAAATCAAGCGCAAATATTTTAAGGGGTAGTCATTTAACCTCGTAAGGCCCGACCTTGAAAAGAACAATTGATTTTGTGATCACTTGAAGACATTGGGCCTCACGAGGATATACAGTCTATTTATTGAAGCGAACGACTAAGTGCCAACATGTCAAAAATTTGGTTTTTCAATATGCCACATTTATAACACTGCATAATATTTAGCAAAGTTAAACAAAACGATATGCCTAATAAATACCATTAAGCAATAAACACAATAACACTGCTATTACCTGATTTATCCCCCACTTGCAGTTTATTTAACTAAATATTTTATTTTATCATGAAAATACCATTTGCTTAAGAGATCTATGCCCCAAAAAATACCTAAAATTTCAGTGGTCCTCAAATAAAAGCGATCCTACTGCTGCCAAATATGTTCGCAGCTAGGAAAGATGACGGACTTTTGTTTAAAGGCCGATTATGATCGACTATTATAAGCTAATGGGCTACGCGAAGTGTAGGAAGAAGTATGGAGAGCTGACTACGAACCTCTTTTTTAATTAAAGAAAAAAAAAGTAAGATAGCCACCCCGACGCCATATTTACTCACTATTGACGTTGTTGTTGATGGGAGTGCAACTTCTCGAAGTTATTTTATTTTCTTTAGTCTGTTCATCATTGTAAATAAGGTATTGGTAAAGTTTTATGGTTCATCGTCCAGTTCTTGTTATACTTTTGTGTTTGTTAATACGAAACGGAAAATATGGGCGAGCGAGCCGGACCCAACGCTGATTCTGCCAAACCGATGTATACGATGCAAGCAAAGCTGCGTGCATGAGCTATTTTGAGTGAGATGTAAGTTTGAGAGATGCTGTGTCTTTTTTTACCTTTAGTCGTTCGCTTCAGTAAATAGAATATAGTGTAATAATACCTTTGAGCAAAAAAAAATAAGATCATTAAAGGATTTGCTTAATTTTTTTCTACAACAAAAATTAAAACTTCCAAACAAATTCATTTTATATCATACTGTTTTCATGCACACACACACGATTGAAGTATCTGACGGTAAACAATGCAAATTTTTGACATGTGACATTTATGACTGTGTACGTAGTGCGGCGGTGTGAGTATGTGTGCGTTTACATTTTTAAAAGGTGTTTATTTAGTATGGATGATCGATTTTTTATTCGACCTATTACTTCTAATAATAATTGTTTAATTGATGTATTGAACATTTAAAATTGTTATTTATCTTTTACTCTATTTGCCCTTAAAATATTTGCGCTTGATTTGTTAGGACGTTATATTTGGTAATAGAATAGAATAGAATATTTGTTTAATGTGCAAAAATATAAGTACAAAGCTTATTACCATAAAAATTAACTTAAATGCTAGACACATAATTACAGATCAGCTTCTGACGCTATGCTAGGTTAAAAACCTGTGTTACAGCAATCAGTGCCAATTCCCCACCGAAGAGACAATTTACTTTGCTTGGCGTTGGGTTGTACATAATATTATTTAAATCTATTTGACAACAGTAATTTTAATGATTTTTACTAATGTAAAGAGATTACATAATATGTAAGATATTATCTTAGGTTCTTATTAGTGAACATTAAACACCTACATTAAACAAATACTATCTAACACCAACATAAAGCTGAAGAAATAAGGCTCAATCTCACCAGTCAAGGCAGTGGGCTGTTTGTCCAACTCGAGCGACAAAGCGCGCACTTTCTCGCTGAGGCTGACTTTCTTGTCGCCCTTGTCGGACTCGCTAATGCTGCGCTCGTAGGACGCCGCGCCCGAGCTGGCACTGGACACGTCCCAGCAGGAGCCCGCCGCCTTGTCCAAGCCCCTGGTGCGAGGGAATATTAACCCGTTGGCTCAACTCCGCTAATGATAACTTGCCTCGACATGAGGGACTTTAATGGCGGCTAACATTATCGGGGGGCAATCTACGCCTTCCTGATTTCTGAAGGGATTTCGTCAAGGACGTATGGCATTAAATAGTAGTTTAATATTAAAGTAAATCAGAGGATTAATGTGTCTAGTGTTCAACACATCCAAGATATTATTTTGTATGTTTTATTTGTATTTAAATTCTTAAGCTTTAAGGTGATTTGAGAAAAGATGGTCAGAGTGGAGTTTTTTTTTCGCTGCCTTTTTCTCCACTACAGACTGCCCCAAGGCAGCGGCTAACGTTATACATAACTGTATGTACATTGACATTCAACAAGCAGAATGTAAATTCTTTACGTTGAAATAAATTCTTGATTCTTGATTCTTGAATAAACATAAAACATAAACATTTTACATACAGGCACATACAGGATACCCTGTGTCGTGGGAACCAGAAACAGCGACGTCACAAACATGTAAACATCGAAGACCTGGGGGGTTTTTTTCTTCTCCCCAGCCGGGTATCGAACCCGGGACCTCTCGCATGGTAAGCAGATGCGCTAACCGCTACGCCACAGAGGTACGGAGTAAAGTTAATACCAATAATAACTTCCACACATCACAATAACTTTTCGTAGTCCCAAACTAGGATGCCCTGAGCAACATCATGGCAACCAGACAAGGACATCACGGCCTTGAAAAAACAACCTGACTGAATTAACTTGTACATTCCTTACCGGCTAGACAAGCAAGACCCGTCGACGTCAGAGCGCATACTGTCGCTCTGTTTGTCCTCTCTCTCCAAAATCTCTTTACCCGACGGCACCACGAACGCTATCTCGTTCGTCGCATCCGACCAGTACAGGATCTGGGAACCAACGAGGCAGAATTACACCAGGGCCGAGTTGGATAAGACTACAATTCGTAGTTTATTTCGAAATTTCGTGAGACATCGCGCAGCAGGGTCTACTTGTTAACCCACACAGGCGCAACTTGTTGCGAGGAAGTCACAACTTAAACTTTTTTCTCATATTTAACGTAAAGATAGACAGACAGACAAGATATTCTTTAATAAGCTGTACCCAGTGAAATCACATTTGATGTATTAAATTAACACGCCACAACATAAGGAAAGATAGAAGAAAATATAATAAACCGTCCGTCACACTTATGGATATGATTTTAATTTCAACTCGAGTCTGACCGACGGTCACCAAAGTGATCCTGTAAGGGTTTTACTATTTCCTTTGGACGTACGGAACCCTAAAACATGAATGCTTATATTCAGGTTGTCAAGTTGTCAAGTCAAGTCAAGTTGCGAACATCTTCCTCTTATGAAGTCGTTTAAAAATAAGCTCACAAGACAGCAACCAACCTGTTCAGTCCCGTCATAGACGGGCGGTAACCCGTCGGGCGGTGGGGCGGCGGGGGCGGCGGGGGCGGTAGTGGCGGCCGGCCCGTGCTCGGGCTGCGCGTCGTAGCTGGTGTCCACGTGGCCCGTCCAGCCGGGGTGGCCGCGCACGCGCACCGGCGCGCCCAGCCTGCGGGGTCAACGTTACTGGCTGCAGGTTTGCTGGCCTTGCACTGCCGTGCTTTTATGGATAAATAAATAAAAATATTGCTAAAGAAATATACAGCTCTCGATGAGTCGTGTTGAAGAAAGCCGGCGGCGCGTCCTGTCCGCGGTACCAGGCACACAGAGCCTCGCAGGCGCTCACTAACCGCGCAGCATGTTAAGGAAGGCGGGCAGTGCGTCCTGTCTGCGGTACCAGGCACACAGAGCCTCGCAGACGCTCACTAACCGCGCAGCATGTTAAGGAAGGCGGGCAGTGCGTCCTGTCTGCGGTACCAGGCACACAGAGCCTCGCAGACGCTCACTAACCGCGCAGCATGTTAAGGAAGGCGGGCAGTGCGTGGGAGGGCGCGAGGGGCCCGCCGCGTCTAAGCGGGCAATCGCCGGCGGGGGACTGGAAGAAGTGCCAGATTCCCAGACCCCCGCCACCAAGGCGAAGAGGGAGTGCCGCTGGGTTGTTTAGTGGGTATACCGGGAACCACTTCCCGGGGAGTCTCACATACTCCTTCCGTCCCCCGACGGGAGGAGATGCGTAACGCATTTTTCCCAGAAAAAAAAAAGGCGGGCAGTGCGTCCTGTCTGCGGTACCAGGCACACAGAGCCTCGCAGGTGCTCACTCACCCGCGCAGCATGTTGAGGAAAGCCGGCGGCGCGTCGGGCGCGGCGGCGCTGGCCACGATGTCCGCGGCGCGCGTGCGGCCGGCGCGTACGCAGAACACGTGCACGGTGAGCGCCGCACGCGCGCCGCACGCGTCGACGCGCCGAAGCGCGCGCGCGAAGCCGGCGCGGGAACTGTCCAGCGCCACCAGCCGGGTCGGATTGCTCTGGGGGGGAGTCGGCTGCTTGCACACTTCGGATCATTGACGGTCACCTATCAGTGTACTGAACGCGCCTTACGTTGCTTAACTCGTGATCGTTTAAGATCACTCAGGCAGCCGGGGCTACGAGCGATTCTGTACAGCTCAATCGGACGTAGTTTGGCAAAAAGGTTCCAACCCACACAAAGTAAGTTTTGAGATAATAATAATTGAGTTTATAGATTAAAGCTGATTTACGCTCTCCATACATTGTATGTGGGTTGACTACCATGTGCCATAACTTTCCACATACTCATGAACACTCATACCTAATTTGTATTAGCTTTAAGGTGATTTGAGAAAAGATGGTCAGAGTGGAGTTTTTTTTCGCTGCCTTTTTCTCCACTACACACGGCCCCAAGGCAGCGGTTAACATTATACATAAGTGTATGTACATTGACATTCAACAAACAGAATGTAAATTCTTTACGTTGAAATAAATTTTTGATTTCTGATTTCTGATCGTTATGCAAGTCTTTGATTCTTAAAGTATAGCGCATAGTGATCATTTTGGTATATTTAACTCAAAAATGACCAAGTTGTGGGTTGGAACCTTTCTGCTAAACTACGTCCGATTGAGCTGTACAGAATCGCTCGTAGCCCCGGCTGCCTGAGTGATCTTAAACGATAGCAAGTTAAGCAACATAAGGCGCGTTCAGTACATGGATGAGTGACCGTCTATGACTAACACTAGTGGCATTTTTCCGAGCGGTTACATGCTTCGCGAGGCACGTTAAGCAGTTGGTGCCGGCTGCCGTCGATAGATGGCAGTCGTTATGCCAAGTCCGAGGCCTTAGGACGGCTTGAAAACTTCTGGCAGTAAGACCAGCCATTAGTCTTACAAGCCTCCCCCAATCCGGACTTGGCCCCCGTGGTGGAGTATGGCCTATACCTTCCTCAGGGTAGAGACCCGTGCCCCTTGGTGGGGACATAATAGTACAGGTGGAAGAGAAACGACACAAAACACCAGAGTCGATCCAAAATAAACGAAGGAAGATGGTACAAACTGATAATAAGTTGCATCCATTTGACATTCATTGAGACCTAGTATCTCTAAATCATAGTAAAGTTATACACTGAACAATTTATGGTTTCAGATTTCATATTGTTCTTAAAGTATAAGGCTGTTGTTACCTATACAGGGTGTCCCAAAAACCTACAAAAATCGCGGAACATACATGGGGGTAATTCGGATACGCCTTGACTTCCGCTTGACACTATTTTTTGGGACGCCCTGTATATTTTTCCAAATAAAGTAAATATGAACAGACAATATTACCTTCTTATCACCACCAATATTCAGGTAGCCGAAGTTGGACAAGAACAATCTAGCCGTCTGAAACTCAGTAACCGGATCTGGCGGTACGTATTCTTCCGGCGTCTGTAAACAAGAAACCTGAGTTAATCGTCTTTAATTCTCCTTGTCGTCAATTTTCTCCACGACAAAGAAATTACTTTGAATACGACTTTCACTTCGCACGGACGTACTTTTTTTTAATCTTATTTGCGGGAGATGGATGTCTAAATAAGAATTCTTCGGACTCCAGAATCCCAGGAATGCTAAAGACTTCAAAAGAATTGAAGTAGTCAAATCACCCAAAGAACGCATTGCCCGTAAAAGGGTCTATGTATTATTTGTTTTTACAGAAAGAGCTGTTTTTTACGCTTTTACAGCTGACCAGTGTTGCTATTTTATTATTAATTACTTATTTTTTACCATTTCGCTTTTAGATGCGACAATATAGTTATCCGCAAAAATACGTTTTGAGCAAAATGTGTGAAATATACCCTTTCACGAGCGACGCATTTAAATATTACATAATATTTTCTCAAACATGCTTGAAAATTTGAGCATTATTTCGACAACCTTCTTCGAGATAAATCGAAATTGCTGTACTGGCCAATTACACGCGAGCAGCGGCAGCGGCCGGAAAAAGTTGTATGAAAATTCATAACTGTCGTGTTTTGCGGCCAAATAAATTACATACTAAACTCATATCTGCCGTTTCATTTAAAATGGAACGATCTTTTACTCCGAACAAAGACAACCAAGGAAGTAACTTAAAGGTTTTATTTAAATTTCGAACTGGCTTGCGTTAGAAAGCTGGATATGGGGTCCTGCTGTTTGACCAAAAGTCATTTGGCAAAATTACACTTCACAAACAATGTTTGACAAGAAATGCTTTCGCCAATTGATCATTTTACTACTAATCATTTTACAAATGACTCACTTATCCAAATGATCAACACTTAAATTTACATTTTACAAACAATTATTTTACTTAATGAACATTTAACAACTGAGTTATCAGACAAAACTACTATTGGTCTAAAAACGTTTGATAAAATGTATTATTTGACAAATGTTTCGTTTATTAATCAATATTACGAACGGGGGGTCGGCGATGTAAAGAATACGTGACAACAGAAATATAGGTGCGACGACGCGCGTAGCGAAGCGGAGCGCGTCGGAGCGTTAGGTTCTCTATGTAAGATCGAAAACAGACTCGACTTTGATGCGTTCAACATTTTGTTAAATGACATTTGGACAAATGCTTCATTTGCGAAACATATTATTTGGTGAAATTAAAAAAGGTCAATTGACATTTTAATATTCAAAACATTTAACAAATGTAGTGTTTGCTAATGGATCATTTGCTAAGTGAGTTTTTGTAAGATGATACTTTTGTCAAATGTCTCGTTTGCCAAATGAACATTTGGTTAAACTTTGTTTGTCGAATGACCATTTGTCAATAATTTTTTGGTCAACCATTAGTAATCCGCTGGATATACCTATTGAAAAAAAAGAACACTTTAACGCGGCACAAATTTATTGTTGTTCGTTCGTGGTTCGTCTGATTTTGATTTCCGAAATTCTGATTGAGAAATTTTAATTTCCGCGCATTATTTGAGAAAAATCATATACAAGCCTTGGCCACAACTAGGCATTGATGGACTCACGTATGTGTGCCTCGGCTTCGCCTCGGTCCACATTTCCACGTTCGTCCATCAATGCCTTTTTTGCTGGCCGCTGCAGTAATGTACTATTTTTAATTCTTTTAATGTAGATAGATCACTTATTCCTACCAATTGCACAGATTCTTGTAAAAGTTATCTGTCCGTCAGTGTACTAGGAGCACATGAACTCGAAAGCACTTACGATGTTGTCCTCACTGTCCCGCACGCGCTTCTCGATGGCGGCTTGCTGCTCGAGCAACTTGAACAGGACGGGCGCCTCGGGGTCGTTCAGCTTGCTGAGTACGGCTTCCAGGGACGGAAACGCCGAGTCGCTAGGGATAAACATTTATTACTTGTGGATTTTTTTGAGTGGTGGCCGAGAACAGGACGACGGTCAGTGGACAGTCCTGCGGCCCGATGGTCGGCCGTGGATGCGAATGGCGAGAGGCCGTGTGAGATTGCATTAGAGGGGAAGGTCTATACTTTGCAGTGGGCAACGGTGGGATGACGATGATGATGATGGATTTTTGACCTGTAATGACACATCTAAAATATGTAAAAACGTTGATGTGATCTGTTTAAGTCAATTTCTGTGGGTTAATCGACAATGCCTCTGTTAACAGTCTTGCTGCTCGTATAAAATTAACGGGCGTGGTAGTGTGCACTCATGTGGGCGCATGCGGGATGCAACCGGTACTCACGTGGGCGCGTGCGGCATGCGACCGGTTGAAGTGTGTAAATAGTTTTAGGTTGCATAAGACAATATCAATCAATTCGGTATTTGACACAATCAACAATAAATTATTTGATAGGCTCGATTAAAACAAAAATTACAAAATGTTTCGGAAAATGTATCTCTTTTAATCATTTACTAATTATTAGAATTTTTAAATGGATGAAACATAAAAAAATTGCTTTGAAATGTGACGTCAGAAGCAAGCATTATCATAGAAAATTCCGTTTTAAAAGTAACTCATTTGAGATTTTGTCAAATACCCAATTATAAATGTTTTTATTTACTAACTAGCTGTGCCCCGCGGTGTTACCCGCGGTTCATCGATTTTCCCGTAGGAATAAGATATTTCCCCGCGGTAAAACGTAGCCTATGTTTTAATCCAGGGTATCGGCTAACTCCATACCAAATTTTATTAAAATCCGTCCAGCCGTTTCAGCGCTAAAGACTGACAAACATATAAACACACACACAAACTTTCACGTTTATAATATTAGTGTGATAAAGGCCAGTCTTGTATCAACCACCGACTCCTTCACTTGCCTCTACAAGGCGAAGCCTCACATGGCGACCCTGCAAGTATGTCGCGTACTCACGTGGGCGCGTGCGGCGCGTGCGGCGCGTGCGGCAGCGGCGCGACGAGGCGGCGGCGCGGCGGCGGCGCGTCCTGCATGTCCACGGGGCGCGCGCACGGCGGCGGCGCGCGGCCCGCGCAGCGCGGCGCCCCGCGCGCCTGCAGCGACCACGCGTAGCGGCCCCAGCTGCACCGGACTATCACTGCGGGGGTTGACGGCTTGCTACGTTATGAGCTCCTGGTACCGTCCACGTTAGGCTGAGGTAAGGCGACGGCCAGAGGGTGGTAGCGACCACGCGTAGCGGCCCCAGCTGCACCGGACTATCACTGCGGGGGTAGACGGCTTGCTACGTTATGAGCTCCTGGTACCGTCCACGTTAGGCTGAGGTAAGGCGACGGCCAGAGGGTGGTAGCGACCACGCGTAGCGGCCCCAGCTGCACCGGACTATCACTGCGGGGGTAGACGGCTTGCTACGTTATGGCCTCCTGGTACTGCCCGCGTTACGCTGAGGTAAGGCGATAGCCAGAGGGTTGTAGCAAACAAGAGCAGGCATGTTCCACTACGCGTGTCGGTATCGAACGCGTAAGTACAGTCGGGGTCTGAAAATGTTTACCACCTTAAGGTTCATAATTGTACTGACGATTATACGACACAAGGTCGATACTTGTATGATTTGATTAGATAAAGCTCAGAATAAAGAGTAGAGTACCTGTCAAAGTTTAGAGCAAAACTTCTTCGCTCATCACTCAAGGAGGTTTTATAATAATGTATAGAAAAATAAACCTTCTATTTTGACAGATTTGTGATATGTGTCATTTTAACAAATGCAATAATTTTAAATTAAGAAATGAGTTTAGATACTTGTTAGAATCGAGTGAAGTAAAGTAAAGTAAAAGTATTTTATTCGTAAAACATGAGTACATGATGTTGGAATTGTTACATATGAGTCCTATGCATGTTTTGCCTTAATAGGCACACGAATTTCGAGAAGGCACCTTGAGAGGAACACACAGACTACGAGGCTTGGGAACTTTGAAAGGTAATAAGTATATTGTTAAAGAATTATAGACTATACTGCACATCATTGTGACAAAGAACAAGTTTGAAAACTGATAAACATTTTGAGACCCCGACTGTACATGCGGCGACCACTCCAGAGTGGTAGATATGTAGCAATTCAGGCGCCAGAAGAGGTAAGAGTTTCGCAGTAGAAAGAGAGGCAGCATGTAGGTGAACATAACGTAGCTTTTTTAGCGCCGTGCGATCTGAATTGCACCTAATTGTATCGCTGCTAGAGTCACTTTTTCTTTAATTGATTTTGCGGAGTGAATCTTCTGTACCTGTACTTATTATGTATTCTGTGACAAGAGTCAGCCCCAGCTGCAGCGGACTATCACTGCTGGACATTGACGTCTTGCTAGGTTATGGGCTCCTGATACCGTCCACGCTGGGTTGAGGTAAAACGATGGTCAAAGAGGACTTGTAAGAAACAAGCGCAGCCACCCCAGATGCAATTAGAGATCCACGTCTCCGTACGTTATGGGCTCCTGGTACTGTCCACGTTAGGCTAAGGTAAGGCGATGGCCAGAGGGTTGTAGCAAACAAGCGTAGCAGCCCCAGCTGCAGCGGACTATCACTGCGGGGGGTAACAGTCTCGCTAGTTTATGGGCTCCAGGTGCCGAACACGCTGGGTTGATGTAAAACGATGGTCAAAGAGGACTTGTAAGAAACCAGCGTAGCAACCCCAGATGCAACGTGAGATCCACGTCTCCGGACGTCATGGGCTCCTGGTTTATCAGGTGGACCGCGAAGTGAGAAGCATAACTGATTCTAGTTAGACTTAACATATCCGCACTTAGCCTCAAAATTGGGCCATTGCTCGTAGACCTTGACTTTGTAAATACCTCAACACTAGGGTTCTCTTACAATGTTTTACGTCATATTAAATATTGTAAGAAAACCCTACTGTTTTTTTTTATTTCAAACTGCTTACGATGTTTTAATTTGAACAACTTCACAAAGGTCTCTCACTTTCGATTCCATTGTTCAAGCCACTGAGCTACCACCGCTATGAAGGAATAATTAATGGCGAGAACGCGGCGGCTGTCGTAGTGCTAACACCGGTAAGGTTAATCTTTCTATCCTGAATTACTAGGAGCGCATAAGACAGCAGCGCACACACACCGACGAACATGGGCTGCAGCTGCTGGCAGTTGGGTAGCGGCTTCGCAAGTAGTGCACCCTGTCAACCACGTAGTGATGCATGTGGCCAACTAACACTGGTAAACTTAATCTTTCCATCGTGAGGTACTAGGAGCGCATAAGACAGCAGCGCACACACCGACAAGCGTGGGCTGCGGCTGCTGGCAGTTGGCCACCGGATCCTCCAGCAGTCAGTGCTATCGGCCATATAATTTTGCGTGTGGCCACGTGGCCAACTAACGCTGGCGCGCGAATCCGACCAAATTTGGGGTTTAGTAGGGTTTAATAGGGTTTTGGTGCCTTACTGCACTTATATGGATTCGCACTGTAATCGATTTCATGGCACCTCGGAACGCAGGGTTAATAATTTCATCGTGAGGTACTAGTAAATAAACTACATAATGTAAATAGTGAAATGTGAGCTGATAAAGACCCAGACCTATAAATATAACGTGTAAATATTGACAAAATTTTATCGAAATGTGAATGTGAACAAAATGTGACCTGGCAGCTGCCGTAACAAGGAATGACAAATTAAAAAAATATATTATTACAGGTCAGTTATCTAAAGCTGGCACGTTCACAGTACTCACATTTATGCAATTTCACTATACAGTATGTTTAAAAATAAATGATTTTGATTCAAAATGCGACTCTACTTTAAGTGTAGACTAGAGTTACGTTTTAGTAAGATGGGTGCGTTGTAGATAAATAAATACAAATATATGTGTTACTTGTTATAATATATTTTTAGCAAATTCGAGCGAAAAGTATTAAAGATAAGGTGGAATCAATGGTTACAAAATAGTTTTAATTTTCAATAAATTTTCACATGAACAAGAATAATTTCACCTAAGATAAAATCTTTACCAAAACAGAAAATAGTTATCCCAGAAATCCTCAACAATTTAATTATGTAACAAAGGGTCACGGACGCTCAGTGGTCAGTTACTGGATGAATGAGCCGTTTTCAGATGAACTGAAAAAAAAATCTAATGGATGTCAAAGGAATGCAATTTTGGACCTCAGCCCAATAGCCGTGTGTGATACATCATCGAATAGGTCTCAGCGAGCTGAACAAAAGTTACTATGACGCCAACAGCCAAATGTTGGTCCTTTCGGAGTTATATTGTATTGAAAAAAAAACTAACATTTGGCTGTTGGCATAGTAACTTTTGTTCAGCTCGCTGAGACCTATTATATGATGTATCACACATGGCTATTGGGCTGAGGTCCAAAATTGCATTCTTTTGACAGCCGTTAGATTTTTTTTTTAGTTCTTCTGAAAACGGCTCATTTGGAACTACTTTTCTTAGCTGTCAGAAAAATTCCTCATTGAAACGCACATACGGTTGAATAGCAAAAACATCACGCTGTATTTATAAACAGTAGCAAAAGTAAAACTATAACTGTCCCCTTCACACTCATAAGCTAGACCGCGCGCAAGAGAGACGGGCAGACTTTTCATGATGCGCATGCAGTACACGTCACGCCGCGCGCTATTCACAGACACTACACAAGCGCAACGTGTAAATGTGTTGAACGTGCCAGCTTTGCTTAACTGACCTATACATAGATCTGGCCTCGGCCTTAACACGGAAAAGACTATTAAAAATTTTTTTTACAAAGATTTGGCCTCGGCCTTAACACGAAAAAGATATCTAAAAAACATTACAAAGATTTGGCTTTGGCCTTCTACAAAGAATTACCTAAAAAACATTAGACCTGGCTGCACGGACGAAAGTCCTTTGCCTATCTGCTATGAAGAAGATTTAGAGGGATTCCGTTATCAGCCATCATGGCGTAAAGTTCAATTTTTTGTAACGAATGTTTTCCGAACATCCGTTAGGGCTAAAGTTTCGTACAGGCCCTGTAAAAATAAATCTAAATCTAAATATATAAAAGAAGAAACTGACTGACTGACTTAGAATCAACGCAGAGCCCAAACTACTGAACCTAGGGGGTTGAAATTTGGCATGGGAGTTCCTTAGGGAGCCTAGGGGAGCACTAAGAAAGGATTTTTTGAAACTCACCCTCTAAAGGGGTAAACGGCGGTGTTAAAGTTTGTATGGAGGTATAAAAAAATGTTGTCAGATTTTCTTGAAACTAGAAATAAATACTCTTCAATACAATTGATTGAACACGTGTTTCACGGTTTTTCTAAATTTAACCCTTAACGGGAGTGAACGGGGTTGCAACATTTTGAACTAAAGTCCACGCGGACGGAGTCGCGGGCGAAAGCTAGTATATAATAAAAAAAATAAATGAAGAAGATTTTAAAAAAAGTGAGGTACTAGGAGCGCATAAAACGTCAGCGCACTCACCGACGAGCGTGGGCTGCGGCTGCTGGCAGTTGGCCAGCGGCTCCTCCAGCAGCGCCAGCAGCACCCCGTCGGCCACGTAGTGGCGCACGCGGCCGTGGCCCAGCGCGGCCAGCCAGCGCTCGTCCAGCCGGCACCAGCCGCGGTTCTCCCAGCCTGCGCCGGTCTGCGGGTAACCCTACGTATGAGCCCTGCCTCGACAGGACGCCATGGCGACACGTCTAAGTACAGTCTGTTAGCTCTTAGAATATACCTCGGGCTCCAGAATAGGCTTCGGTTTTCGCCGAAAGCACACGAGTGTAATACTACTTCCTGCTCTGTATAAAACTTTTCTTCACTATTTTGAAAAGTTATGTTATAAATAACAATACAAAATAAACCTTACCTTATTGCAATATAATCGGTTTATCCGATAGTAGCCGAGGTATATTCTAAAAGCTACCAGACTGTAGTCACGGCTAAGGTTCATATTGTCATATAACCTTGATCATCATAGGTGAAGTACTTTGCGGGTTTAACAGAATACCTAATTACCGAGACACGTATGGACACCAGCAACGGATATCTCCTGGGATCCTACCTAGGAACTATAGTCAGATTTTTAATTCGAGAGACTAAATTGACAACTGTTTGACGGATAAAGGGTTACCAGGGTTAGAGAAAATTAAATAGTGACGTAGCCAATATCGATAATGAATATCGACTCGACCAATTGGTTTGCTAAGTCGTAATAATTAGCGAATATTATAATTTGCAATAAGCCCTTTTCGGGTAAGCTTTTTTGACAGTTGTCAGTTGGGTTCACCAAAATTTATCAAATGGCGCTATACGCAAGCCCGCCTGGGAACAGTAAGAAGCAAGGAGCAACACAGTGTATCCACCACGTAATAGTTTGAATAACTTCGGCTAGCCTTTCTTCATTCAGACAGGGGTTGCGTCAGCGCCATCTATCGACCAAAGGAGTACCATTTTTTTTTTAAGTCTGAAAGCCGCCATCCTCTTAATAGATCCTTAAGTACTAGGTTAGAAAGAAGAAAGCAGTTTGAGTAAGCGGAGACACAACGATGTTTTATTGGGAGTACCATTTATTCAGAATTAGTTTCGAGGATCGTTTAATTTTTTATATTTAATAGACCTTTTCAAAAAATATAAAATATAAAAAATATAGGGTCAATATAACAAGGAAAAATAAAATGTGTTTGTTTTGTCGTTCTTGGTAGAAGCTTTTCAAATCGTCCAAAATTACTTTGATAGTAAAAAACTTAATAAAAATTAAATTATGCGTTATAGAAATTTATTGCGGAGAATATTTGCAACTCATATGAGTCGCGTGGTGATTAAGCCCCATACTCTATCTCTGAGGGAAGGCCTGTGTCCTGCGATGGGACATTATACGCTAGTTATTTAATGATACATCAATTTATTATCTTATTTTTTATTTATTTAAACCACTTTACACAATGTTACTTATAATATGAGAAGGTTAAAAATTTAGGGTCGGTATCAAAACGACTGGAGTCTCAAAACGACCAGAACCACATACAGACTTGATCGCAAAACGACCACATCTGCAAAAAGCCTTTATATCATGTAAATTTTAAATTAATTTCATTAAGTCATCATAAAAAATGCATCGATACCAATGGTTACCAAAGCCGATTAAAATATCGACAAGAACAGCACTAGCCTGATTATTGCAACACTTGTGCGAAATGAACTGTCAATTTGGTATCTCAAATTATGGATTCTACCATAGTGTAATATGGCCCTAAATAAAACTAGATAATCTATATGCATTAACTGTTTCAAAATGTAATACTGTAGTAGCAAAGTAGCTTCAGGACTTATCAATGATGAAACAAAATCTTTATTATCTAAACCGAAGTAAGAAATAAAAGCTATCACAGATACATAACAATGTCGTCTGTAGTAGCTTATAAATAGCATCCATTAGTTGGTAAATAATCAAGCAGTAATATAATAAAATTGTTAAATTTTGCGGAAGGAAGACGCTGCTGTCGGTCATACATACATTTACATACAGGCACATAGGTACATTACTTCAGGCCCCACACTAGGATACCATGTGTCGTGGGAACTAGAAACCACGACATCACAAAATATGTTTAAACATCCAATACCTGGTTTTTTTTATCCCCAGCCGGGATTAGAGAAACCGGGAACTCTCGCACGGTAGACAGATGCCCCACAGAGGTCGTCGAATTTTACTATATCCAGATGCAATTTTTTTTTTCAATACTATCTATTTTAATACTTAGCCCATTGTTAAGTAATAAATTGATGTGGAAGGATTAAATTCAACATTTGTCACCTGTTCCAAAATCAGCATGAGTAGTGATTCGGCAGCGTCTCGAACGCGCATGGAAACAGGTTTGAGCTCCTTTTCGTCCTTCATCTTCGGTGGTTCACCTGGTTTACCTGGAAAAAATATTCTTAAGCTCATATGAGTGCATAACGCTAACGGTGAAGGAAAACATTGTGATGAAAGCCGGGGCTTGGATGACTTCGCACGTATTGACTTGTCATTCCTGCGGGCTATCTTCCAGTGGCTAGACACACTCGGTCTGCCAGCAGCGCTGGACACAACCAACCTGCCAGTCAGGAATAGGCGGTGACCAGAACAGTTCTACTGGACAGATTTCTCCTCTAAATAAGCAAGAATAGCCGGCTGTCATAAACAGGCAACCGCTTACCCTGACTATTACTGCCCGATATCCCTAACTCCACCACCTCCATCAGCGTGGCTAGACACTCTCGGTCTGCCCTGGACACAACCAACCTGGCAGTTCTAACACTCGATGTCTGCACACATAACGCGAGTAAACCTTACAAAAAAGTATCAGGCTACCATAAGCAGGCGAGCGCTCACCGTGGCTCTTGGTGCCCGATATCCCCAGCTCGACGACCTCCATGAGCGTGGCCAGGCAGTCACGGTCGGCCAGCAGCGCGGGGCGCAACCAACTTACCAATCAAGAGGTGGCCAGGCCAGTGCAGTTTTAACACTCGCAGTCCGTGCACATAACGCGAGTGAACCTTACAAAAAAGTACCAGGCTACCATACCCAGCCAAGCGCTCACCTTGACTCTCGCTACCCGATATCCCTAACTCCGCCACCTCCATAAACATGGAAAGACACACGACCTGTCAACCTGCCAGTCCGGAATAGGCGTATAAAACCTTGCAAAAGAAGTATCAGGCTACCATAAGCAGGCGAGCGCCCACCGTGGCTCTTGGTGCCCGATATCCCCAGCTCGACGACCTCCATGAGCGTGGCCAGGCAGTCACGGTCGGCCAGCAGCGCGGGGCGCAACCAACTTACCAATCAAGAGGTGGCCAGGCCAGTGCAGTTTTAACACTCGCAGTCCGTGCACATAACGCGAGTGAACCTTACAAAAAAGTACCAGGGTACCATACCCAGCCAAGCGCTCACCTTGACTCTCGCTACCCGATATCCCTAACACCGCCACCTCCATAAACATGGAAAGACACACGACCTGTCAACCTGCCAGTCCGGAATAGGCGTATAAAACCTTGCAAATGAAGTATCAGGCTACCATAAGCAGGCGAGCGCCCACCGTGGCTCTTGGTGCCCGAGATGCCGAGCTCGACAACCTCCATGAGCGTGGCCAGGCAGTCGCGGTCGGCCAGCAGCGCGGGGCACAACCAACTTACCAGTCAAGAGGTGGCCAGGCCAGTGCAGTTTTAACACTCGCAGTCCGTGCACATAACGCGAGTGAACCTTACAAAAAAGTACCAGGCTACCATACCCAGCCAAGCGCTCACCTTGACTCTCGCTACCCGATATCCCTAACTCCGCCACCTCCATAAACATGGCCAGACACACGACCTGTCAACCTGCCAGTCCGGAATAGGCGTATAAAACCTTGCAAAAGAAGTATCAGGCTACCATAAGCAGGCGAGCGCTCACCGTGGCTCTTGGTGCCCGAGATGCCGAGCTCGACGACCTCCATGAGCGTGGCCAGGCAGTCGCGGTCGGCCAGCAGCGCGGGGCACAGCCAGGCGGCCAGGCACGCGTAAGCGGCCACCACGCACGAGTGCAGGTCGCGCGAGTGCGCCTGCGGCGGCCGGCTGCACTGCAGCGAGATGTAGTCGCAGATCCAGCGCACGGCGCGCTTGCGCTCCAGCGCCTCTGCGGGGGAGGGGCTGCGTTATGTTATGCGAAACAGACTACGATGATTTTGCCTTACTACCCGACTTCCACGATACAGGCTGTGCCTAGTGTGGGAGTTGCAATCTGTTCCTAACTGTAATACTTGGATTTTTAATTAAAGGATTTTTATTATTATTTATTATTATTATGCGACACCGGACGTGCAATGTGCACATTACCGACACGCGATGCCCAAAGGCGGCAAATCAAATCTACTATCTATCTAATCTCTTTAAACGAGCAATTCTTGTATATTTATATATAATCAGAATCTCGGAAACGGCTCCAACGATTTTCACGAAATTTTGTAGGCAGATGCTTTAATAGGCGTTTAATTGATCTAACTAGGTTACATTTTTAGAAAACGTTGTTTTATCCGTGTTTTAAGGCAATTGAAATTTGCTATAATAACATAACATACAGAGGTAAATTTCGCGTCTACCTGCAAGGTTGGGATAGTTCTGACGAGAAAACGGGGGACCCGTTTCGGGCCGATTTCAAGAGACCCGGTTCGAGTCATGATGTATTTTATCCAAGTTCTTTTTTTGTTGAAAAAGGATATTTTAATTGTAAATTACATATTTTATATTACAAAAAAAGTACCGAGCAAAGCTCGGTCACCCAGGTACTTTTCTATGATCAGAATAATATAAAGGCGGAAACTGACTATTGAAACGCGACGTGACACCACGTATCGACACCCGGTGTGCATCGTGCACATTACCAACACGCGATGCCTAATATGTTTCTGATCATAGAAAATAGTCGATTCGATTTGACTCAACACGTGTCACGTTGCGTCGTCAGGTCGCGTTTCAATAATCTGTTTCTGCCATAGGGTTTGTAACAACATCACATAAAAAACATAATCTCGCGCCTGTATCCCAGAGGGGCACGCAGAGGACTGCCACTATCCACGATCCTGACACATTATTTTCTCTTCTTTGACATTCAACAACAAAATTAAACAATTCAAATAGGTTCAAATATTAAGAAATTCAAACGAAACAATGAAACGAACGATGAAATGTAAGAGCCCTGATAAAATTACTTCATATAGGTAGATAACATCTGTAGATAGATGGATTTTTTTGAAGTGTCTTTGTTGCTAAGAAAGTAGTTATTGTTTGGGCATTCGTAAAAACATGGAGGTTCTTAAACAAGCAGTAGATCAACCTAGTTATCTTAGTACGCCTTTAACGCAGTCTTTTTCGTGTTACATTATATCCAGAAGTCTATTAAATTTCGTCAGTTACGTATCAAGTTCGAATAATAAATGGCGAAGTAAGTAAGAAATAAGTATGGAGCAAGAATCTTACCTATGCCTAGGTCTAAAGAGACATGGAAGAAAAGAAAACAAGTTTAGCAGTTTGTATTAGGCTGCCATAAGACCTATGAGGGTTTTAGATGCTTCACTGACCTGGCTTCGAAGAGTGCAGTTTGGCGAGGCCGGATAGCAACTCTAGAGCCGCTAACGACACTTGTAAATCTCCTTTCCACGACGATATCAGCCTGTGGCAGACCAGATATGTTGCTCGGACCACCAACGCTGCACCTGATGGTTCAGTTTGCTTTTAAGATTCTGTCCTTATACTATACAGCCGTTGAATAATTATTCCGTAACTGCCTAAAAACAGTCCTAGATCACTACCGTAGCAAAAGTCCATTGGGTTTTATAATCGCTTTTCATTTCAGTACGTTGAATTAACCCCTCAGGAATATAACATTTTTCTTTCACAGCTAAATAAATTATTCATAGCGTAATATTTGAAATGTATCATAGTTTTCAAAGAATAAAACATGCTCATAAAACTGTGGTATGTATCATCTTCAAAATTCGATTCAAAGTGCCGTTCCAAGACCGACCCGCCGCCGGTGGATTTTCGGGGTCTGACGGAATGAGCCGTAAGTTTACATAGGATCCGGCCGGCGGGTCCTCGGGGCTTGAGGGATTAAGTAGAAGTAGAAGAACAATTAAATAATTTTTAATTACTATAAAGCAATTTGCGTAGTCACAATACTAAATTAGAAGATAATTATACAATTATTAATGAATTATATTATAACTACGATATTTAACTTTACAATCGAAGTTAGATATCGTAGCAAATTAAGAAAGATGTGGAAAAACTATGCAAGCAAATAACTAAAAACAAACAGCCACAAAACATGAGGAAGCTTGATAAAACGAATGAAATGTAGGTACATGCCACAATATGAAATAACACAATAGCTAATCAGATTCATAGAACCGGTTCATGCCCGAAGATAGGTCATAATTTAGTCTAATAATAATTACTTGCTGTGGTCCCGAACTAGAATTACCTGTGCTATGGAAACCCGCAAGAACATCAAAAGCATGGAAATGCACCCATTTAGTTAATTTTTCATTAACATAATTCTAACAATTCGTACACAATTGGGTATTTGAATGGATGTCAAATGAGTTGCTTTTAAAACGGAATTTTGTATGAAAATTCTTGGTTGTGACGTCACATTTCAGAGTACTCTTTGTATGTTTCATCTATTTAAAAATTGTAATAACTAGTAAACGATTAAAAGTAATATTTTCCGAATCATTTTGTAATTTTGGTTTTAATCGAGCATCTCAAACAATTTATAGTTGATAGTGTCAAATACCGTATTAGGGTGCGGTTATATAGAATCAGGTTTCCCGGTACGGGTTTGCCAGTACAGGTCAGTACTGATACGTACCGATCTTTTTCATACCCACACTAACTAGAGGACTCGATCCCTCGATCCCCTGCCAGTTTCGATCATAGTTTTTGGGGCCGTATTTCATCGAATTGTCATACACATTTACATTTAACCTCTTCAGTCCTGACCTTGAAAATAACAATAGTTTTCTATTGTTATTTTGTCGACACGGGTCTGAGGAGGTTAAACATTACATTCAACCACACACATACATTGCTTTTGGCTCCACAATAGGATACCCTGTGTCGTGGGAACCAGATACAGCGACATCACAAACATGTAAACATCCAAGACCTGGAGTTTTTTTTTGTACCCAGCCGGGATACGAACCCTTATTTTTCAAGAAAAAAATTAAGTATGAACAACTTAATCGCGTAACATGCTCGATATTCAAAAATTCAGTCAAAATTCGTCTGATCTACGGAAGTTTCATCTGGTATTTACACAGTATACGACGACCACAACTTTAATGTACTACTTTATGTGTATGTTTTCGGTAAGCATACATCACTGTATACAACACAGCGTTTTCCCTCTATCTTTCTAGTGTAAGTGAAAACTCGCCATGTAGGCGTGTTTCCACTCAAGAGCCAAAGAAGGGCATCCACTGGCCAGTAGCAAAACACCCAAACAACACCTAGATCGACACCACAACCGTTGAATGAAAGTGTAGCGCATACCGAACATGGGCGAGGCCGGGTCGAGTTCCTTGACGAAGGCGTCAGTGGTGTACTCGTCCAAGGAGGGGGGCTCCGACTGGACGCTGGACGCGCCGCTCTCCGACCGCGCTGCTTGGGGGAGGGGGGCGGTGAACATGCGTGATGTGGCGCTTCGATCAACTACACTAACCTCCTTGTCACGAGTAAGGGACTAGTCATAGAAAGCGCCGAGGCGCGCGTACGATACGCTGCGTATCGGACGCTCTTTAAAATTGTATGACGTTCTGTGCAACGGATTACATCAAGCGTCCGCGTCCGTGGTGCGCGCGTCATACGCGCGTACGACGCGCGCGCCTCCTTCGCGGATTAGAAGTGTGCTCATCCTAGCATAATTGACGAGCGTACGATAGGCGTCCAACGCTCGCTCAACGCGCGCCGAAAGCGCAGCGTTCCGGGCGCGCGCCCCGGACGCTTTCTATGACTAGTCCCTAAGTGCCCTACCTCACTGGGACGCCATGGCGACGTCGCCAGCCACGTATCCAGGCAGTTTGTATTGAATGGCGACGTCGCCAACAGTCGCCCAGTGAGGTAGTCACCATACATTTCAATACTAAATGCTTGGATACGGTCGCTGGCGACGTGGCCATGGCGTCCCGGTGAGACAGGGCCCTAACTTACAAAGAATAAGTTAACTAGCAAGGAGTTTGTTCGGTATTGCACACTTTTTGGTAGGCCGTAACAAACGGATTGTTAAGGGAGTCGACAAACCAACGCGATCGCAGTGTTAGTGGCGGTCATTTCAGACAGTAGTATTTTTGTTAGGACTGCTGCGTTCGCGGTCACATCGCGCTAGTTTGAATACCTACGTCCCTACAAATAGACGAGAGATAGAGAACACTTAAAAAATACTGCAGTAATTGCGTCAAAACACTAAAAAAAAAACTCTTGTAAAAGCAACTCTTTGCTATATAGTTAATTTATTTTGTGAAGTGATGAATAAAGCCCGCTTTATTTTTTTATTTATTCGTTGTAATCTGTCACCGGGTTTTTGTTTTATTTTTGTCACACAATATCATGTTAGACCGGTTTTAGAGTAACGCTGACACTCGGCGCTGACAGGCCAATATGTACTAGGTATATCCTAAGGAGCGTTTTAGAAAAACGCCGACCAGCCATATGTTTTTTTATCAGCGCTGACGTTCAGCGCGTGGTCAGCGTGACTCTAAAACCCGCCTTATGGTAGTAAAGCTAAGATTCGCCGAAGTCGTAGTATTTCCGTACTATTCTTAGACGATTTACAGCGATTCGATTGAATAGCCAACATTATAAACGGTTTCGACAGATTTATTACGGCATGTGTTAACCTTTAGTGTAGTTGATCGAAAGTTAGAAGCAGATCGACTTTTGGGGCCGATAAGAAATATTTATCCGCGTAAGTCTTACGGGTTCTATTTCGCCTTTTAGAATATTTGCGATTTTAGCAAACGCAAGCTGATTTGACAACCGTAAAGAGCGATGGTATGTGGAGTGAAGTGAATTTAAATAACTGTTTAATATTTACTGAGACCTTGACTTATTAATAAACATGAGTGTGTTATGACAAACGCAAATAAAATTGGCTCTTGACTACAAAAAGTAAAAAAAAACTTCATTTAGTGTTTTACAAAAAATGCATTAAAATAAGGAATCCTTAAACAATGTGCAGTCGAACTATACAACATAACAAATTATGGACTAATGGTCTGAAGTAAACGGATTGAATTTGAAAAGAAAGAAGAGGTTGCAAATATTGTTCCTGCGACGCCCTTTTACGAGCAAATAGTTACATTCTTTTGTTTATCAATTAAATCTCAGCTAGTTTCGAGGCGTGTAAAGACTCACAGTCAGCCCCCCTCGTGTGGTGCGGCGCGTGCGGCGCGTGGGGCGCGTGTGGCGCGTGCGGCGCGTGCGCGGGGTGCGCGTGCGCCACGCAGAGATGCAGCGCGGCCAGCAGCGGCACGCACAGCGCGTCGGCCGCCTCGGCCTGCACGCCCGACACGCACAGCAGCGCCACGCGCCCGCGCGTCACCGCACCCAGCGTCAGCCCCGCGCTGGGGGGACGTCGTCACTATTTTATTCTTTATTTTTAAATCGTCGGTCGGAATCTTTAACGAAAGATTTCCAAACATACGATTTTTGGGTTAAGTATGCAGAATAGAATCGCTCGTAGCCTGGGCTGCCTGAGTGATCTTAAACGATCACTAAGGTTAAGCCACATACGGCGCGTTCAGTCCATGGATGGGTCACCGTCTACGACTAACGCTAGTGGCATTTTTCCGAGCGATTCCGTGCTTCGCAAGGCACGTTAAGCAGTTGGTGCCGGCTGCCGTCGATAGATGGCAGTCGTTAAGCCAAGTCAGAGGCCTTAGGGCGGCTTGAGAACTTCCGACAGTAAGACCAGCCACTAGTCTTAGGAGCCTGCACCGATCCTGATTTGGCCCCCGTGGTGGATGGCATATACCTTCCTCAGGGAAGAGACCCGTGCCCCTCGGTGGGGACATAATGGGTTGATGATGATTCTTTACTTTTGTGTGGTGCTCTGTTAGACGATGGCAAGACGACGCTCTAAAAGCGCCAGTGTGGGGGGGTCTCTGACTAACGTTAATGAGATTGTTTTTTTCATTGCATATCGCCAAAGACTGTCGCCGAAAAAAATTTATTAAAAAGAGAAATAATGAATAAGACTCAAAAATACCGAAAAAAATATAAAAAACATAGATAAAAAATAAGTAACATGACCAATTGATGTTTGGTGCGAAAGTTTAAGTTCAAATAATTATTTATTGCACAAAACGATAGTGTACAAAAAGTGGACTTAAAGCTTCCTTAAAAATTATATTCATAAGTAACAGAAGTTCATAAATAAGCAGATACTCACAACTCAGACACGGTAGGTAGTGATAGGTCCCGGTAGTGATGCGAAAAGACAGACGTTGTCCTTACCAAAAAATCGAAACAACCATACCATACGAAACAACCAGATAACCATAGACAACAGCGTACTAACGGCGGCCTGCCGTAACTCTGCCGTGTCTACGCTTCGATACAACTGGCTCGTTTTCATCATCATCATCCAGTCACAAGAAGTCCACTGCTGGACATAGGCCTCCTCCATGGATTTCGAAAAAGACCGGTTGGAAGCGGCTCGCATCCAGCGCCTTCCCGCCACTTGAATGAGATCCGTCCATCTTATGGCCGGTCGTCCTACGCTGCGCTTACCGATATGTGGTCTCCATTCAAGCACTTTTCGGCCCCATCGCTGGGCTATGTCGACGACTTTCGTTCGGCTCATTTTACTGGTTGAATATATCAGGAGTTCATAAATAAGTAGATACCCATAATTCATTGCAGCCAGGGAACTCATAGACCCACCATAGACAAGAGGGTGCTGATGGACGCCTGCTGTAACTCTCGCTTGTCTATACTTCCACATAACTTACTCCCTTTACTGGTTCAATATATCAGGAGATCATAAATAAGCAGATACTCACACCTCATTGCAGCCGAGAAATTCAGGGGCGGGCAAGTCCCGGTAGTGATGCGGAAAGGCAGCCATAGACTACAGCGTGCTAACACTCTCTTGTCTGTGCTTCCACACAACTGGCTCGCTTTACTGGTTGAATGTATCAGGGGTTCATAAAGGGCAGCTACTCATATCTCAGACAGCCATGGAATGAAGCTAACTGAAGCACGGGCAAGTTCCGGTAGTGATGCGAAAAGGCAACCATAGACAACAGCGTGCTATCGGCGGCCTGAAGGAACTCTCACTTGACTATGCTTCCACACAACTGGCTCGCTATGCTGGATGAATAATATGTAAGTATCTGTATCAGGAGTTCATAAATAATCAGATACTCACAACTCATTGCAGCCAGGGAACTCAGGCACGGGCAAGTCCCGGTAGTGGTGCGGGAAGGCAACCATAGACAAGAGGGTGCTGATGGCGGCCTGGCGCAACTCTCGCTTGTCTATGCCGCCGCATTCCAAACGGGGCTCCCGCTCGGGCAGGATCCGCTCTAGGGCCGAGATGAAGTGAGGCACCAGGACTAGCACGCCGTCGAGGTCCAGACTGGGGGAGACAAAAAGTTCAGCTATCTTTGAATGATGATTGTTCCGACCGATTTCGGCCATGGCGACCACTTTGACCCCTAATCAGAGATGTGGCGCTGGTGCGCTCGAAGATGGCTTTGTAGCCTATCTTCACGGCGAAACTCAGTGCACACTGAGGGCACGTGAAAATGCCGTTCTTATAATATGTTATGGCAGCGGGTGGGCGAGCCTTTAACTGGTCGCGTTTGGTATCTAGGTCAGCTATCCTTAATTTTCCATTGTACTGAAGCCGTTCAACTTATCCGTTTTAAGATGATTCAGGTCAGGATGATTCAAGCGACTGTTTCAACTCCTGTAAGTCTGGCGTCCATGCACTCGCATATGGCTCGCATAAACAACTTTTTTTGTAAAAGTCTGCTACAGTCTGGTGTCGGAAGAGACTTAACAAACATCTCGACTGGACATTTCGCTTCCAGGTCCTAATAAACTAAATGATTTCGGTATACCTACAATATTCTAATCTCACTAGCTGGCCCCACAAACATTGTGTTACCATATTAATTAGCCTAAGACCTGGGATTCAATTCTGTTTGTGCATTATAGTACGATAACAGATGTACGGTCGGGTCACATGGCGTGTTGTTTCATACCACTGACGATTAGATTGATTGATATACGTGCCCGCATTGACTTGAAGCGCCAATGAAACTAAATCGCCATGTATCTAGGCCCTGTTCTGAAACCTACCAAATATGCACGAAAAAACCACAAAAATCGGGGAAGCCGTTTCGGAGGAGTTCTAAAGCAAAAACTGTGGCACGAGAGTTTTATGAAATATATTTAAAGTCTGATTCTTAATTTAATGCAAGAGGCTGTCAATGTCTGAGTGTTGCTAGTACGTAAAAAGCAAACAACCCCATTTTACTTCCAATCGAAAACTGTGTGTGCTACATAGGTGTTTTTTTAGACTTCACTCTTTTGAGTAATTAAATTTCAATGTCTTTGATGTGATAAGGATGTTGGTCACACGAGTCTTCTATTGACGGTAAAAAAAAATCTACCGACTAAACCTTTAAATTTTATAGCGGCAACACCGCGTCATTTTTTTTTTCATCGATTTGAAAACCGGACATTAGGCAACACCTAGAGGGTTTTAGAGCTCACCGGAATATATCGTAGGCGTTCAAGACGACGGCGGCGGCGGTGGCGGGGTCCCGCAGGCCGCGGTGAATGGCGGCGTAGCAGCGCGCCAGGTAAGGCGCTAACACTTCCTCGCGGCACTGTTTGGCGCACAGCACGCGGCACAGCGTGCCCAGCGCCTCCCCCCGCCCTAAGGGGTTATGTGAATCGGCACTTTCAGAAAGAACATTAGTCATAATCTGCTTACTTTTCAGTAGACATATAAAACTGATTTCATAGTGGGACTAATGTTGTTTCTGCGTCTACTGAGATTTTCAGTGCCACGTAGTTCAATTGATGTTCATTGGACTAAATGTTCTTTCTATAGGGATCTGTAGATCTACCCTCAAGGATACCATAGACAACAATAAATCAATCACACAAAATTTGGACTAATGTTCTTTCTGAAACTACCTATTCATGTGGCGTCCAATATTTTCTGGCAACGACACTACCATCCCCATTTTAGATCAGACTGTACAGCCAACACACAAGTTTTGGATTTAAGTTTAACTCAAAGTTTTAACTGATAACAATCAACCTCTTTACGGAATTTATTTTTAAGTTTAAGTTATAAATAACCCAAATTATTGGGTTTTATTTTGTTAGTAAAAAAGTTACGGAGAAGCAAGAAGTATGATTTACTTTTTTTCCACTTAGTGGTTTGTCTAAATAAGTTTGCTTTTATTTAGTTATAAATAAATAATGACATTAAGATTGATGTTGCTTTTATTTCACGATTTACGTAGGTAAATAAACAATTATATTTATGAACTTTGTAGTGTTGGCTGTACAATTTGATCTAAAATGGGCGCGGTAGTGTCGTTGATTGGCAACGACACTACTAGTAGTACCGCTGGTAGTGTCGTAGCCGGAAAATGGCCTCCACACCGCTCGCGAAGTTCACGAGGTTAGGCGAATACCGGTAGTGTGGAGAGGCACTTCGTCCAACCTCGAGCGTGTAGCGAGGTAATGCGGTCCACTTTCCCGAGTACTTTGTCGAGGAACTTCGAGTAGTCTGGAGGAGGCGTTACACTTGAGGGGTTGCTCTGACAGTCAGATCAGAGTAGTATTATCCAGATTGGAGAGACAAGAACTGACGACGTTAGAACCAGAGTGATTTAGGGTACAACAGTGATCTAAGTGCATTGTGTTACTTAGATCGGTCCTGCAAGCCTTCACTTAGCAGACCGCACTAATTCTATAGTGATATGTTGTGATCTCTCAATGGGGTTAGCACTGAAGACCACTTAGATTACTGGGATGGACTTTTCCAGTGACTTTTGTATGCCATTGTGTAACCACCTCATTATTAGTAAATTAGATCACTCCACAAACGTCGTCCACAAATATTAATTTTATTAAATTTTAATAAATTTTAAGATGGCCTCTCCTGTAAGATAATAATATTTATAAATTTGTTTGTGTCGAATGTTTATACGATTTCAGCTTGTATTGTCTATTACCTGGTTGATAGCTTATCATGTTGATCTTGTTAAGTTCAGTCAAAGATGGCGGCGGCGGCGTTCCTTCAGTTTTTTCTGCAGCAATAAAAAATGGCCACTTTCAAAACATTTTCAATTCATAAGAAGTAGAAAAATAATAAATACTCGCAGGACTTAATTTGCGCTGGTCTAACGAACATGAATAAAATATAATCAATAATCATATGGAATATAGCGAGTAAAAAGGATACCTTCTTCGGGTGTTAACTTACGCTAGATGGAAAATCTTTATGGAGGTTTTTAAGAAATTAAGACTTAAAAGTTACTACCCCATCTAGAGGGGATACCGCCGTTTAGCCAAAGTATTTTTCGCCAAATTTTACTTCCCAATAAACTTATGGCATCAGTTTCATTTCCCAAATGAAACTTTAGCAAGTTTTCATTTCGCATTTTATTCATTTGGTCCAATTATCATTTCGCATAATTTTACTCCGTCAAGTTTTATTAAGACAAACGTTTATTATGCTAACGTTTTATTTTGGCTTTTATTCATTTGGTCAAATTATTATTTGGCATAAATATAGTTGACGATTAGGTACTAATTATTATTGAACGGGGGGTCGGCGATTGTAAAGAATACGTGGCAACAGAAATATAGGTGCGACGACGCGCGTAGCGAAGCGGAGCGCGTCGGAGCGTTAGGTTCTCTATGTAAGATCGAAAACAGACTCGACTTTGTTGTGTCATTTACACACATTGCCGGCAGCGTATTCGGTATTGTATGGAAAGGTACTTTTTGCCAAACGATACTTTTGACTGAATAATGCTTGGTAAAATGAATTTTGACCAAGTATTTATTTGGTAAACAATAACTTGCCATAATAACTTTTGCTAACTGTTTATTTGCTTTAAGTTGTTTTGAGAAATGTTTTTTTGCCAAGTGATAATTTGCGGAAAATAGTTTGGGAAGTAATACTTTGGGAAACGATTTTTGGCAATACATTAGTAAACCCATCTAGAGACGTGATTCTTCAGCGATTACCTGAACCTATATTGGGAAGAGTCGCGAAATAATTCCGGGAATCTTTCCAAAGTGGGTTTTAATTAGAGTCTTTATTAACTATTTAAATAAAACAAATTAGGCATGGTCGGTTATAACCAGCTTGAAGTGAGAAGGGAGTTGGCCTTAGCTACCTATGTGGTGAAATTATTGCGTGGTATGCAGTGCAGTGAATCGCTCGTAGCCTGAGCTGCCTGAGTGATCTTAAACGATCACTAAGGTTAAGCAACATACGGCGCGTTCAGTTCATGGATGGGTCACCGTCTATGACTAACGCTAGTGGCATTTTTCCGAGCGGTTCCGTGCTTCGCAAGGCACGTTAAATAGTTGGTGCCGGCTGCCGCCAATAGATGGCAGTCGTTAAGCCAAGTCAGAGGCCTTAGGGCGGCTTGAAAACTTCTGACAGTAAGACCAGCCACTAGTCTTACAAGCCTCCACCAATCCGGACTTGGCCGCCGTGGTGGAGTATGGCCATACCTTCCTCACGGAAGAGACCCGTGCCCCTCGGTGGGGACATAAAATGGGTTGATGATGATGATGATGCAGTGCAACCCAGGCGTGCTGCAGATGATAAGCCTATCCGTGCCAGCCCGCTACGTGTGACGCAGACGGCGCGTCGACCTGTGCGGGACGCGCCTCTCACGCGAGCTATACGCACTCTGAATTGTATTTCAGAAACTACTGACATGTTTTGTTGCTCTCTGAATGAATTCACTAAGAATGCGCTTTTTATTTTATGTTATACTTAACTTGAATTTGAAAAATCATTTAAGACATCGATAGTTTTTAAATATTTTATTGACACCTATGTTTTTTAATCTCTTTGAATTGTTTTTGATTATAATTTGAATTGAATTTATTTTATATAATACTAATTTTTATGGACATGTTCTAATTATTTGATTTTATTAATGATTTATTTTATTGTTTAATGGAATTTAATGTGGCTACATATAAGTAATGTTGTACTTTGCTATCGCAATAGGGCCTCCTGTAAGGATAGCTTAGGTTTGTGGAAAAAAATATAAAAAAATAAAAAAACTGGTTTCAATATGTACAATAATAGTATTTTGTCCTAGTTGTTTTATTCGCACTATATTTTGGCATAATTCCTCGGAACCTTTCCAGCAGATTTATTCCGCGACCCATCTCTAGTCTTATCCCAAACAAATGTCTACGAAGTAATTAAGCCTGTTTTAATTGGGTAGTTGACAAAATGTCAAACGAGTTTCTTTTAAAACGGAATTTTGTATGAAAATACTGAAAAATGACGTTATTATTCAGATCACTCTTTTTATGTTCTTCTATGTATTTAAAAATTGTATGACTAAAGAAATACATTTTCCGAAATATTTTGTAATTTTTGTTTTTATCGAGCATATCAAATAATTTATTGTTGATCGTGTCAAATACCGAATTGTCAACTTACGCTGGTTGGCAGCGGCGGGGAAGGTCCCGATAAGGGCGGCCTCGAAGAGCCACTCTCCGAACAGGTGGAATATGGAGTTGACTTTTGGCCGCAGCGGCGTCAGTGGCGGCTTCTCGCTCTCGCTCAGCGCTGCAACATACTAAAGTGAGAGGATGCGCACTGGAACGTAACAGGAGAGACAAGGACAGCAAATTCAGGCTGTTTCTGGTCGAGTCTAGAATTCACAGGATGCCCGCTACTATAAAATTTAAGAGGGTGTTGCCCCCAATTTTTCCTTTAATTTTATTTATAAGAATTTTGAAAAACTATGATTACGTCTTGTAGCACGTAAGGTCAGAAATATTCACAAAAAAAATTAAAGAAATATTTCATTTGTAGACTTCATCCGAAAAAGTAATATGAAGAGAAAAATCTTTGATATCAAATATCTCGAAAACCACTTTTACTAAACTTATTTTTTGTTTTTCTCATAGAGGATAAGTCAACCCTTCACCATTTACCGTTTATACCGCTCATAACGGGTCACCTTGTATAGTTACTGTCACTGGCCATAAATGTTTAGGTATACTTACCCTGGGAAGTAATAGAGTTGGGAGGCGTGGAAGGCGCTACACTGACGGGGCGTCCGCTCGAAAGACCCATTAGCGACGTTCTTGGGGTGCCTGTATGTAAAAAAGTACTATAGAACACTGTTAAATTTAAACTTCCTTTACGTTTTAGTAATACAACCAAATGTTATTTTGCGGAAAGTAATGACATTAAAAACGCATGTAATCGTATTACAGTATTCATTATGCAAAAGAAAAACATGAAACATGCTGAAATACATGATGAAAAAAATAAAGATTTAAACAATTTTTCAGATTGATGAAGTAACGTTTACAATACAAAGAAAGACAGGCTTTCACTGCCTCACTATAGTTTGTAGTCGCGATACCAGGCTCCCATTTCGTAGGACACGTGGTTTCGTGCCTTACTACGACAATTTGATGTACTTTGCTAAGACCAAACACACAGATTAACCCACTAAGTACTTGAAAAAAAAAAGCTATTTAACCACATAGAATATAACATCTTCTTCATCTTAGAACATAACAATTCTAACTTTGCTTAGAATATAACATAAAAGGTTAAAACAAAACAATAGACGAATGGGCACTGCCCTTGACAACACATAGTTATAAATGATACCTCATTTTAAAGTTATGAGTTCAGTGAATATATATGCTAAAATAATAAATTAATAAGATTCAAAAATTAGTAAGATTTCTTGTTCTTTTGTGAATAAGTGTGTGATTAACTCCACCTTCTAAAGTTCCTTTTGCACATTAAATTAATGAAAGTACTTTAATATTTTTGAATGAATAACGCCGAGATTTTGTTATCTGCGTACTTTGTAAAAAAAAACCAAATATAATATACCTATCTATAAAGTTTACACAGATTAAGAGTACATATTTACTTTAGTTTTTATATTGTAAAGATTTTTTTTATGTTGAGTAATGGTGTCACCAATCCGGACTTGGCCCCCGTGGTTGAGTATGGCCTATACCTTCCTCAGGGAAAAGACCCGTGCCCCTCGGTGGGGACATAATGGGTGGATGATGATGAATGGTGTCACTATAAACTGACAGCGCGTAGGATCTAAGTTGATGACTTTTCTCCGCACATGACTTGCTTCCGGTGCCGTACTCATAGTAGTTTTTTTGTTCAGGCTCTAAAAATTGCGTTTTTTCTCGACAAAAAATAATATGAAAAGGGAACAAATTTTTAGGACAACTATAAATCTGTACTAATCGACTGGGCAATCTACATCAAATTGTCACAATGAAGCACAAATAGTAGTTATATGAAACGCGGGTCCAGACTTTTTAGAGTGACATCACAGTCTGGAGACCCGTCGATTGATGAACCCACAATTAGCATCAGCTGGCTACATTACATCTAACCGGAAATCATCTAATTATAGCAACGCAATGGAAGATGAATTCACAGTAAGTAAGTTATCACGTCGAAAAATGATCGAAATTATAATTAAATAAAACACAACCAAGGACAGAGTGCCATCACCAACAAAAACAAACACATTCCCAAACCAACCGCAACCAAAAGAACAGTGCAATGTGCGATAACCCATACCAGTGTAAAAGAAACAGAGACAGTCATGCTGACATACCAAACTAAACCTAAATAAGACTGCAGGTACTGAAATAACTGTTTGCGGTTCACTTATGCTTAGACGTAACTCGTGAGATTACTTCGCAGTATATGTGCTACTTTCAATGAAATCACTTGTTCTGCAGATGTCCCGGTAGATACTGTTTTGAAGACAATAAGAAATTATTACGTACACAAATTGAGATAAGGCGTATGACAATAAAAATACAGTTGAGAGCTAAAGAAATCTCTAATCCATATCATTTATCTTTTGCTGTGTAAGCATCGATGTTGTGGCGATGTTTAATTTATTTCTCAACAAAATCGGGAACATAGGAATAGAACTCTTATAAACTAACATTATAACATAAAATGTACATACGTACAGTCACATACATTGCTTCTGGCCCCACACTAGGTTACCCAGTGTCATGGGAATCAGAAACAGCGACGTCACAAACATGTGTATCCAAAACCTGGGGTTTTTTTTTATCCCCAGCCGGGGTCGAACCCGGGACCTCTCGCATGGGGAGCTGACGCACTAACCACTACGCCACAGAGGTCGTCAACTGTTTTCCGGATACACTTACAGGCTGACTCACTTACTCAGAGACGAGCAACCGCGACGCGTACCCTGGTCGGACTCTTCCGAAAAGTCAAGTAAGTGTATCAAACAGTTAATAAGCATTCCCTCCCAAGAGGACAAAAGCTTCGGTTTCAAAATAACAAACGCGAGTTGTCGCAAGCAAAACAGTTATTTCAGTCACCGTTTTATCGAGTGTTAATACTAACACCTTTCCCGAAAGCCGCATATTCTCTGCATTATCATGAACACTTTTCCAAAGCAACTATGTCTGGGGAATCAACGGCTTAGATTAGATAGAATATATTGAACTTAAGAGTAGCAAGAATGGTTGGCATTTTATCCGTCTATAACCTTTGAAGATGTCCAGCTTTAAAAGCTACTTATTTGAAGCTAATATAATTATTTGAACTAATACCTCCATTGTATTCAAAACCATTCATTGTGTCATAAAACCGAAAGTTAAACTTTTTAACACGTTTAACGGTTAACAGGTTTTAACACATTTTTATTTTATCTTTTAAACAGCCAAAAACAAAATATAAAATAATTTATATCGTCTATAAAATACAAAACAGAGCACCAAAAAATGCTGATCGAATGACTTTGTTGCCAACTTTTCCGGTAAAAAAATAATTGGCTTCATTTAAAGAGGATTGTTAATGACATATTATTGATTTCCCAGCACTCATCATGGATGCAATAGTCAGTTTTACATTTAATGTACAAATATGAATTAGCATCACTAGCCATTAAAATTAAATTTGTTATGTTGTCCTGCGTACTCTTTGGGTCGGGCTTCAGTTTTTTAACATCAAACAAACACCAGTAACTACCGACACCGTGTATAGCACACTAATAAAACACTGGATATCTATTTGCCTCTCGCTCACTCAATGTTGACTGCAACATTGTATGAACGAGAGACAAATGGTTGTCCAGTCCCTCTCTTTTATTGGACCGTGTTACGCAAAATCATTCCAACCCACAACTCAAATTCGATAAATGCAATTTTCTAGTTACTTTGTTCCATGTTTTAGTTAAGAAGGTTTTAATATTATAGTGATTACAAATACAAACACGACAATGTTAAACATAAAAAAACCCTTTTCTCTAAAGGAACTTTTTGTGGACTAAAACTTTCGTAAGCACTACGCATTTTAACTTTATTCCGGATTCATTTACAAATACCTTTATTTAGCCCATACCATACCGCAGTTACGGACGAGTAACCGACGACGCGAGCTGCGCCTCTACTCACCATGATTAAGCTCTGCGAATCAGCGCAAACCACTCGGACACCTCCGACAAGCAAGTAAATGAACGCGGAATAAAGTAAATAACTGTTTGTTGGTTGGAACATTTCTGCGTAACACGATCCAATTGGCCACGCTACATTTTTGAACATGAACGGAAATCTCAAAACCATTTCGAGAATTATGCTTTCTGTAAGTATTTGAGAAAAGATGGAAAGAGTGGAGTTTTTTTTCGATGCCTTCTTCACCACAACATTCGGCCCCAAGGCAGCGGCTAACATTAACATACGTACATTGACCTTCAACAAACAGAATGTAAATTCTTTAAGTTGAAATAAATTTCTGATTTCTGAGTATTTCTATATCACATTTGTAAATATGTCTATAATTTTTATGACATTTAATAAACAGCCTTGATCTTAAATTACTTTTCTATGACGTCAGCAAACACAGTGCGGGTATGAATCCTTTGCCTTGTTTACAAAAAAAATGACACTTTTTTTTTTAATATACGTATACAGAGACTTTCTCTTTAATCATCCTCAGATAACGTCACGCACAACAACATTTAATAAATATATTAAAAATAGCCATAATTAATGAAACTCAAAAATACCCATATTAGTTTCTCAAAATAGTCAATATTTTCAAAATAAATAATAAAAAAAACATACATCAAAAGTAAGTAGCGTCGCCAATTCCAAGTAATACAACACACACAACAGCCCCCGCTACCTTTCTCCAGCTTGTCGGGCCGCTTGGCGGACGAGACGCTGAAACTCTTGGCGAGGCGGCGGTGCGGCGGCGGCGTCTCCTCGCCGCCCCCGGCCGCGCCCCACCACGCCTCCGGCCCGCGCCCTACGCCCACACTCTTATTGCCGACCACGCAACGCTCAATTTGCAACCGAATGCAAGCTGGACGTTGCGCTTCTTCGGACTTGTGCGGTGCTCGCGATGAAATAAGATTTATGGGCAACAAAGTACGGGAATCCACTTTACCATGTCTTAAGACCCAGACACTGCGTCTCGTCTCCTGCCCGCGCCATACGCCCACACTCTTATTGCCGACCACGCAACGCTCAATTTGCAACCGAATGCAAGCTGGACGTTGCGCTTCTTCGGACTCGTGCGGCGCTCGCGATGAAATAAGATTTATGGGCAACAAAGTACGGGAATCCACTTTACCATGTCTTAAGACCCAGACACTGCGTCTCGTCTCCTGCCCGCGCCATACACCCACACTCTTATTGCCGACCACGCAACGCTCAATTTGCAACCGAATGCAAGCTGGACGTTGCGCTTCTTCGGACTCGTGCGGCGCTCGCGATGAAATAAGACTCACAGGCAACGAAGTACGGGCACCCACTTTACCATGTCTTAACAGATATACACCACGCCCCCAGCTAACGCCTTTCACTACACCCTTATCCACCCGTAAAGACCGCATCGCTCAAATTGAAATGCGGTTGACCCTTCTTGACGATTCGATGCCACAAAATCATACCTTATTCCAGCCACAGTCTTATTGCCGATGCTGTAAAGCTCAATTTTCAATTATATTCAAGTTGAATGTCACACGAAACTTACAGAAAATCACACCATTAAAAAACGCCCGCCTAAGTTTCAGATTAATACAATACCCACGCACACGCCGAAACCCCAACGAAATGTACTGTAAACTGCATCGTGATAAGACGTTTTATTCCCAATTAAAGAATATACTCGTAATATGAACAAGAAAAAGGTTCCCACAAACTTCCTGTAACTACCACAATATCCAAAACTTATGAACTAAGTGTAACCCTTTGTATAGTGTCAAAGGCTCAAGAACGGACTGGCAATGTTACGAGAATAACGCCATATACAGTGATACGGTCCAAAATCCCTTAACATCGTCAACCAGATCAAAGCCAGGTGTATTATACACTAACTAACTGTATACACGCTGCAATTCAAGACGATTATCAGCTGAAGTGATTCAGATACAGTCCACGGCACATCAACCTTTACACCTATGAACTTTATTCTGTCACATTAAGGGCGACTTTCCATCTTAATTGTAGGTTGAAGGTTAATGTGCTGTCGACCGTCCTCTTCCAAACCAGAACCAAGTGTTTATTAAGTAGTACGAATAGAATCACAAAAAAAGGTTGATCGAAATAAAAAGTAAACACCTTTTTTTTTGTACTACAAGTCAGCGTGTATACGGTCCCAATAACCTAGACCTTAACAAGATGCCCACTCGAGTCCTTGCTGAGTTAATAAAGTATATAACAAATAGACCAGGCTATATGGAAACCCTATAGCCAATTCTGCCGTTTAATATGGCAGACATTTTATCTGCGCTTGCCGCAAAGATATCACCTTCTTCATATGGAACATTCTTTTGAGCGAGCGTAGATATAACATAACATTTAGGTACATACAGGCACATTCATTGCTTCTGACCCCACACTAGGATACCCTGTGTCGACGCGACACCACGTATCGACACCCGATGTGCATCGTGCGTTTGCCTACTTAAAATCCAGGCTATTTGACCGATTTCTGAACGCCATCTCATATTGTTTGTTGGTGTTCATGGAGTCCTCAGAAAGTGGTCATTTTAAATTCTTTCGTGTATTTCATCTAAAAAATGCAAACGAAAATTTACTTTTCAAATAAGGCGCCAAAACGCTATTTTAGGCAACATGGCGTCGCACAGGAATTATGACGTCACTTCCCGTAAACCAACCAATGAACGTAAGAAAGAATGAATGACAGACGCCATTTTTACTAACATGTGACGTCATCATAGAAACGCCCAATCCAGGCCGTTTTCGATACAATGGCGGCAGATACAAATTATCAAATTTATCTTGTGTTTTTTTACAAATCATAATTGTTTTCTTAGTTAAAATGCCTTAAAGCGGTTTTTAGACACACAATTTATACGAATACGTATAAATAATACTGTTTTTTTTCTCGCTGTCAAATAGCCTGTCAAGCCCACTACGTAGGCTCGGCCGGCCAGAAGTGGCAGGGTGGTAGCAGGCAGTACTCACCGAGGAAGGCGTCGACGTGCGCCGCGACACCTTTCATAGCCTTGAGGAATATGGCGGGCAGGGCGGCCAGGCACGGGTGCTGGCTCGGGTCGCGGGCGCCCTCCTCGTGTGTCATCGAGTACTGCCCGCGCAGAAATCACACATCAAATCAGAAATCAGAAGTTTATTTCAACGTCAAGAATTAGGGAAGAGTTAGACGTCGAGAGTTAGGCGTTGCCTTGAGGCCGAATGTAGTGGAGAATAAGGAAGCGGAAAAAAACTCTACTCTGACCGACAGAAATCAGAAATTTATTTCAACGTCAGAACTTACGTCCTGTTAGTTTAATGTCAATGTACTTATAATTTTGTTAATTAAACACAATAATGGTCTTTTTATGATGTACAAAAAAAAATATTTAAAAAATTTATAGAGCTATTTGTGCATCGATCGACGTTGTATTTTTTTAAGATTAAATTGTTATTTTTAAATTGTTTACTATAAGTGTGAATCAGTAATTGACTTTCTGTATCCCTACATTATATTACATTAGCTGTTCACCATAGATCTGTAAATAAATAAATAATGATAATGTTAGCCGCTGCCTTGGGTTCAAATGTAATGGAGAAAAAGGCAGCGGAATAAAAACTCCACTCTGACTATCAGAAATCAGAAATTTGTTTCAACGCAAAGAATTTACATTGTGTTTTTTTGAATGTCAGTGTACTTATAATGTCACTTGACTTTTTGTCAGAAGAGTCCGATGAGGTTTCACTCTGATAACGGTCACAGTCAAAGACGAGCCACCGACGACGCGAGCTCCGTCTGTGCTCACCATGATTAAGCTCTGCGAATCAGAGCGAAACCTGGTCGAAGTCTTCCGACAAAAAGACAAGTCTATACTCTGATTTTTTATTCCGTAGAATTCTGACATTTCATAAGTGTTGCTACTGAAAAAGTTCTCCGCCGAAAAAGGGACAAATTTGACCCATTTAAGGGCAATAAAAAATAAAATGCTACGTATTTTTTATGTTTTACCTACGAATAAGTAAATATTTAGATGAAGGTTAATCTAAATATTTACTTATTCAAGTGACCTAATACAAATATAACAAATATTTCAATATCACGAACAATATATCGAATTAACTTTAATTACTTTATTTTATTCTTTAGCTGGCATCACTGCCTACGAATTCAAGGTTTCGTAAACCTTTTAGAAAAGTGAAGTATGCCGCTGTTAGCTCTCTTAATAATTCATGTCAGCGATGATGATGATGATGAAGATAGTGAGTGATATTAGATGATATTAGTAATAATGATGATTAGATATTTTAATAAAAATAATGTTGTCTTTACTTGTACTTTTTTACTGATTGTGTGGTGAAAACTGACATAATTGTTACTCGTCTTAAATTCTCTTTTAATTTGGAGCTCCACACATTATAAAATGGATACATTCACTAACAAATTATATGTGTAGACTCAGATGTTCACACTCGTATTGAAGTTGAAAAATGTGTCCGGCCAAAAAAGGTTTCTAATCTCTGACATGTCAAAAAATGATAACTGTCAGAATTCTACGGAATTAAAAATCAGACTTTAGTTTGATAAGTAAACAACGTTTAAAAAAATAAGATTCCTCTGACCGTTAACAACTTTACTGCATTCGCCACAAGGTTTAAATTACCTGTAGGAAGTCGGGCGTCTGACTGACGAGATGCGGCCGGCATAAGTCTGCAGGGTTCCCGATAGTGTGGAGGATGCGGTACCAGCTTTGCATCACAGCCTCAGCCGACATGTCGGCCGGAACCAGATGAGCGACCTCTTCGCCTGGAAAACGAACATCCACCGTCTCATTAAGTAGGTATCTGTACTATCCACAAAGTAGTGGAACGATAAGGTGGCTTGCCACATGACTGAAATTAAAATTCAAATATTTAATTCACTATAAAAACAAAATGTTTACTTTGTGAATGTTAAAGTTGTTAGTTTCACAATTAATAGACTAAGTGGAGAAGGAACTAACAAAGAAACTCCACATTTTTTTTCAAAACAGTTTCGCAGCTTTTTTATACTTTATCTCATCTCCAATCGTATGATTAAGCTCTGCGAATCAGAGCAAAACCTAGTCGGACTTTTCCGACAAAATGTCAAGTAAGTGTATCCGGTAGAAAATGAATAATGTCTAGTGCTTACGAAAGTTTTACTTAAAAAAATATAACTATAGTGGAGTTCATTAGAATCCGGCAATCATAGACAAGATAATTATTTGTCAGTTGTCTATGATCGATAGACAGTGATAGTGTTGTACCTATACTGATGTGAAAGTGAGTGATTGAGCATTGATCAATGAGATATGGGATATGGTTCACTGTTCGTTGGTTTATCCTAAGTATTTGAATAAATCCAAAATGATTATGAAGCAATTCAAATCAAGATACACTTTTTGTGTACCTATCGATTTTTTTCTATAAAACCAGGATTCACTTTTGTCCAAATGTTTAATGGGAATATTTAACGAAGTGACTATCGCACAAACATGATAAACGATCACCATGCATTAATATATGAATTATAACGGCCTAATATGCATTAAAATACGTTGTTATGTTTTAGGCTTTCAGTACCTACATAAATTAAATTTGTAAAAGGGCTTTTGCAATATTTCAAAACTTAGGGCAAGGCTCTTTAGAAAATTTAGTAGAATATGCGGCTCACTCATTATAATCTAAAAATACCATGTAATAATTTTTCACTTTCTAATTATTCTTGGATTTATTCGTAGCATATCTGAGTGATTCTGTGTATATCTTTATTACTTTTTAAAGAACTAATAGTTTATTGTGACCTCCGTGTTTCTTGAGAAAGAGATCCAATCGTAAGCAAAAACAAAGTCCGTGATGTCACGTAGAAGTCGTCGTCCTTAGAGTAAGTCCAACCAAATCGCAAAATGTCCAAAATTTATACAAAAAAGCAAAGTCGTCGATTATTAGAGGAAACAGAAAAACGCACAGAACTCGGAACAATTCCCACTCACACAGGACGGTGACAGTGAGTGAAGTATAAACGTGTTTTTAATATTTACCCTTTTATGCGTAGATGGAGTACGAGTAGAACTACCTTTACACTTTTATGGTTCTAGACACAAAACTCTTTTATTGAGAGGCAGTATAGAGAATGCAATGATATCCTTCATCTTAAACGACAACGCAAACTCTTTTTGTCGTTCAAAACATAAACATGACGGTTTGTTGTGGAACAAAAAAATGACAGATTTGAAAAAGTGAGTTGTGTTGGGTGATAAAAGTGGGAACAGAAAATTGTTTCTTATTAAAATAATTACGCTTTTAAGTTATATAGAAACCCCACTATGCTAGTTTGACGCTGTTTGTGCTGCAAGTTTGAGTTTCAATGCCTTTTGGAATATCATGCAATCCGCATTTACGGTTTAGCTGTCATTATTAAAGTTTATTTTTTCGACCTGACTTATTCAAATATTGAAACATTCGAATCAATCAATTTTTTTAATCAATTCAAAAAAATGAACAACACTAACTTTCCAAAGACAAATAAGACTTTGATGAGTAAAAAATAATATGTCAGCTTTACAAACTATTGAAATTTTCGTCGTCCGATTATTTTCTATTAAAATAACTATTTTAAAGAAGTTATTTAGTATCCAAATGATTGTAAGAACAATGAATAGTTCCTTGAAATCTGATTATGATCAGGATTGATATTCAAATGTAAGTAATTACGGAGTAATCGTTATTGAATTGGTTTGTTTACATGATTGTGAGATTCTAAAGCAAGCTGGTATACTATCATTGAATTTCCTTCTAAATTCAATGCTACTATTCATTCGGACGGGAAAACTGAAATTATCTTGAATGTTTACACGTTCGTGAAGTGACAACTTAACGTGCCTTACGAAGCACGGAACCGCTCGGAAAGATGCCGCTAGCGTTAGTCATGGACGGCCACCCATCCATGCACTGAGCGCGCCTAATGTTGCTTAACCTTCGTGATCGTATAAGATCACTCAGGCAGCCGGGGCTAAGAGCGATTCGTAATGTATGTGCCTGTATGTGAATGTTAATGTTTATGTTCCAAGCGGATCGACTCACTGATTGGCATCACAGGGAACAGCGGCCCGTACATGTGCTGCAGCAAGCGAGCCGTGAGGCACAGCGAGGCGCGCGTCCACTGCTCCACCAGCGCCGGCCGGTGCCGCCAGCGCAGGCACTGCGCGCGCAGTGTACGCCAAAGCGGCGGCGACGGGAAGCATCTGCGGGGACGTGCGCTGGGTAAGTGAGCAGCCTAAGGCCTGATTTACATTTGCTTTATTTTCATGATTTTTAAGCATGCTTTCTATACAAGTAGGAAGTATAAGTATGTATTATGTAGGTATTCATATTTGCACCAACTACCAGCCTCCGTTTTTCCTTCGGTAACCTTGCCGTCACAAGGTTGGCACGAAAATACAAAAAATATTTCAGAAAAATTAGCGAGGCCGTTTCGGAGGAGTTCGATAGGTATATTTTTAGTTACCTGTGATATGCGAGTATCCACAGTACAGGTCAGTTAAGTAAAGCTGGCACGTTCAACACATTTACACGTTGCGCTTGTGTAGTGTCTGTGAATAGCGCGCGGCGTGACGTCTACTGCATGCGCATCATGAAAAGTCTGCCCGTCTCTCTTGCGCGCGGTCTAGCTTATGAGTGTGAAGGGGACAGTTATAGTTTTACTTTTGCTACTGTATATAAATACAGCGTGATCTTTTTGGTATTCAACCGTATGTGCGTTTCAATGAGGGATTTTTCTGACAGCTAAGAAAAGTAGATCCAAATGAGCCGTTTTCAGAAGAACTAAAAAAAACGAATGGCTGTCAAAGGAATGCAATTTTTGACCTCAGCCCAATAGCCATGTGTGATACATCATCGAATAGGTCTCAGCGAGCTGAATAAAAGTTACTATGAAGTCAACAGCCAAATGTTAGTTTTTTTTTTTTAAATAACTCCAATATAACTCCAAAAGGACAAACATTTGGCTGTTGGCGTTTTCTTAGGTGAAATTATATTGGTTCACGTGAAAATTTATTGAAAATTGAAACTATTTTGTGACCATTGACTCCACCTTATTGTTAATTTACAATACTTTTCGCTCGAATTTGCTAAAAATATATTATAACAAGTAACACATATATTTGTATTTATTTATCTACAACGCACCCATCTTACTAAAACCTAACTCTAGTCTACACTTAAACTAGAGTCACATTTTGAATCTAAATCATTTATTTTTAAACATAATGTATAGTGAAATTGCATAAGTGTGAGTACTGTGAGCGTGCCAGCTTTAGATAACTGACCTGTATCCAGATAACTGACCTGTGAGTAGCAAGCATCTGGATTTAAAGGTTACCTATGACAAGCGAGTGTCCAGAGTATTCAGGTTACCTGTGAATAGCGAGTATCCAGATTTGAAGGTTACCTGTGAAATGCGAGGCTCCTGACTTCGAAAAGCACAAAGAGCACGCGCTCACAGAGCTAGTCGGCGGGCGGGTGTTGCGGTTTTAGGAAGTTTTCGTGTATATTTTTTTAGTTAACTGTGACATGCGAGGATCCCGAGTATCAAGGTTACCAGTGAGTAGCCAATATCCAGATTTGTACGTTATCTGTGACATGCGCGTATAGAGTATCAAGGTCACCTGTGACATGTGAGCATCCAGATTATCAAGCTTATCAGTGAGTAGCCAATATACAGATTTGAAGGTTACCTGTGACATGCGAGTATAGAGTATCAAGGTTACCTGTGAATACTTGCGTCACCTGCGATTATCTATATGTGAAGGTTACCTGTGACATGTGAGTATCTAGAATGTCAAGGTTACCTGTGAGTAGCGAGTATCCAGATTTGAAGGTTACCTGTGACAGGCGAGGCTCCAGACTTCAAAGAGCACACAGAGCACGCGCTCACAGACCTAGTCGTAGTTTAATGTATATTTTTTGGAAACTTTTAGTCCGGATCCACTTACGGGTGTTTTATTGGACGAGTCCAATAGTATAGTAGTATATTTTTTTATTTATCTGTGACAGGCGAGGATCTAGACTTCGAGAGCACGCGCTCGCACAGCTGGTCGGCGGGCGTGTGGTGATGTTTTAGGAACCTTTTAGGTATATTTTTAGTCTCCTGTGAGATGTGAGCATTTATCATTATTTAACATTATCAAGGTTACCAGTGAGTAGCCAATATCCAGATTTGTAGATTATCTGTGACATGCGAGTATAGAGTATCAAGGTCACCTGTGACATGCGAGCATCCAGAGTATCAAGGTTATCACTGAGTAGCCAATATACAGATTTGAAGGTTACCTGTGACATGCGAGTATAGAGTATCAAGGTTATCTGTGACATGCGAGTATCCAGATTCGAAGGCTGTCGTAGTGAGTAGGTTATCTGTGACATGCGATTGTGAGCATCCAGAGTATCAAGGTTACCAGCGTGTAGCTGTTACCTGTGACATGCGAGTATACAGTGTATCAACGCTACCTGTGACAGGCGAGGATCCAGACCTCGAAGAGCACGCAGAGCACGCGCTCGCAGAGCTGGTCGGCGGGCGGGTGGTGCGGCGCGGGCGGCGCCAGCAGCGCGGCGGCGGCGGCCAGCAGCAGCAGCAATAGCGCGCGCCACTCGCTGGCGCCCAGCGCCGCGCTGCCCGCCAGCGTGCGCGCCAGACGCAAAACTCGGTGGCAGAGCACCGCTTGCTTGTTTATCAGGTCCTCGCCTAAGGCCCGGTTTACATTTCGCACACTTGCAAGAACAACGTGGGTGGTGGTGGCGTAGTGGGGTTGACCCTTGCTTCTCGATCATGAGGGTCTGGGCTCAAACCACGCATGTACCAATGACTTTTAGTTACGTACATTTGTTTGTTTGTACAGCAACACCATTCGCTGATAAATTGTGCCCGGATAACGGCGACAGGCTTGCCACTTGTCACGTTTGGGACCTAATAAACTCGGCAAAACGTGGGCCCAGTTCTAGTGATTGGTGCCTCTGCGGGGATAACGGGCGTGAGTTTTTTTTTTTTTTTTTTTCTTACGGTACATGAGAGCACTTTTTTTAAGGTTTCAAAGTAATGGCCGAAAGTGATAGCGCTACAACGTGATGCGGTGTCTCTTGTTCTCATTATTCCGGCTTTTACGGAGTAAATAAAGTCGCGTTAAAAAGAAAAAAATCTATGAATAAAAAATGGTACGATTCGAAATATCACGTTGTTCTTGCAAGGGTGCGATTTGCTTTATTTTCATGATTTTTAGCATGCTTTTAATAGAAAAAGAATAATATAGGGACGGCGAAAACGTATGGCGATTTATAGCTTTTAGTACGCACCAAATTCGTATTCGTACCTCGTAGCCTGGGCTGCCTGAGTGATCATGAACGATCACTAAGGTTAAGCAACATACGGCGCGTTCAGTCCATGGATGGGTCACCGTCTATGACTAACGCTAGTGGCATTTTTTCCGAGCGATTCCGTGCTTCGCAAGGTACGTTAAGCAGTTGGTGCCGGCTGCCGTCGATAGATGGCAGTCGTTAAGCCAAGTCAGAGGCCTTTAGGGGCGACTTGAAAACTTCTGACAGTAAGACCAGCCACTAGTGTTACAAGCCTCCACCAGTCCGGACTTGGCCCCCGTGGTGGAGTATGGCCTATACCTTCCTCAGGGAAGAGACCCGTGCCCCTCGGAGGGGACATAATCAAAGCTAATTAAAATAAAATCAACGATAAATTTTCAAGACAAAGACGTCTGGTGTTACACAATAAATGTATTCAGAGGAGAATTGTGTATTGTGTGTTTTCAAAAGAATAAATGTGGAGTTTCTTTGATAGTTTCTTCTCCACGTTATCTGTAGGATCTTGCGAGATGCGATTGTTTAATAGACTACAAAATAGTGTCCTCTTTTTCTCAACATTAAATAATCTCAACAAAGGGATCTTTTTAGCCTAACAAAATGCACAAGCCGCGTCCTGCACAATTCTATCAATATTCTGAACGTAAATGTTATACACTAGACAAAAACACAACATGGAATTAACGTAATTCGGTAGGTATTGCTTACCCAACTCCAGTTGATATATGAATGCGAGTGCTTGCAAAAAAGATTACAATAAATAAGTATTCAACTAACTTATTTGTAATAAACTACTAACTACGAGACTAACTACCGATTGAGTGTTTCATTCAAACAAGAAAGAGTTATTTAATGTATACATACTTATAATTTGTAAAAGATAATATTTAGATACAAAAAAAATGCATTGGTGCTATATTATCTACATTTTAGTTTTGTTAATAAAAAATACACAGAACTAACCATAAATGTAATTTGTACACTCCTATGTCACATAGGGGTAGGCAGAAACCCTGGACTGCCGCTTGCCACGATCCTGACAAATCACATTCGCTTAATCGACATTCATTAATCGTTGCATGCAGGCAAGCCGGTTATTAGTAAATTATGTTTAAATTTTTCTTATTTCTTTTCTTATTTACATAAAACACTCATTTTCATGGATGGTGGACTAAGGTGGCCACTGAGTGGTGGCCAAGAACGGGTCGACGGTCGGCGGGCAGACCACCAGCCCGATGGGCCTATAACATTGTGACAAAGCGGCTGAGAAACATAGGACGAGACTAGCACTGCACCGGGATGGGTTGGCGTGAAAGAGAAGAGGCCTACGCCCAACCCAAACAGAGTGGGCTCTATTTACGGGCAGATTAGACAGATAGATAGACTCACTGTCATCAAGCCTTGTGGACAGACCACCAGTCCGAGACTAGCATTGGTCCGGATGGGTAGGCGTGAGAGAGAAGGCTCTACTTAATTACGGGCAGGCCCCTTAGTGCGAGTTTTTTCATTCACTTTCGATAGCGAGAGCGTTTGCAATTTGTATAGGAGTGACAAAGAGGCAACTAGCTGGCGCGCTTTGTCACTCCTATAGAATATGAGTTTACGTTAACGCGATCGAGTAGTTAAAAAAACTCGCACTAAGGGCCCTGAGTGCGTATACTGAGTTTTGTCGTTCACTTTCGATAGCGAGAGCGTTTGCGTTTTGCATAGGAGTGACAAAGCGCGCCATCTATTTGTCTCTTTGTTACTCCTATGCAAATCGCGAACGCTCTCACTATCGAGAGTGAATGCAAAAACTCAGTATAAGCACTCTGATTAGATAGATAGATAGATCGACTCACTCTCATTAGGGCGCGGCACGAACAGGTTATGCAGGTGGCTGAGTATTTTCCGGGCGTAGCGGCGCGGCGCGGCGGCGAGCGGCGCGGGCACGGCCGGCGGCGGCGGGTGCGCGGGCTGCACGTGCCCGGCCGGCAGCAGCGGCGACAGCCACGAGCAGCACACGCGCACGCAGTCGCGGACCGCCTCGTGCTCTTGAAGCGGGAGCGACAGCCCGAACCGGATCACTTCCAGCACCCACTCCACCTGGAGAGTGTCCGGCGCTGGATTTAGGTCCTAGGGGTCCATTAGACGGCCATGCAAGCGTCAGTCAATTCCATCAATCATGAATTACGTTTGATTCACCAACAATCAAACGTAATTCATGATTGATTGAATTGACTGACGCTTGCATGGCCGTCTAATGGACCCCATAGCGCACTTACACGACTCTGCTCCCACCCGGCAAAAATAATATCATTCAAATATGGGCATCAATGATAGCAGACAGCTCGCTGTCAGCTTATTTATGATGCCAATGTAAAATACATCTAAACAGCAATATTTAAAGCCCATATTTGAATGATATTATTTTTGCCGGGTGGTAGCAAAGTCGTGTAAGTGGGCTATGACCTTTACTAGCCTTCGGCTCAACACAATTGGGTCTTTGACAAAATGTCAAATGAGTTACTTTTAGAACAGAATTATGTATGAAAATACTGGCTTATGATGACGCCACATTACAGAGCACTCTTCTTTTTATGTTTCATCTATTTAAAAATTGTAATATGTAACTAGTAAATGATTAAAAGAGATACATTTTCCGCAACATTTTGTAATTTTTGTTTTAATCGAGAATCTCAAATAATTTATTGTTGATAGTGTCAAATACCGAATTCATTGTTGCCTGGAAAGTATTGGTTGCTGTTTTGCCAGCGTTTTATTCGACACTATTTCTTGTGCTAAACTGGAATCCCACCCTGCAAACTGTAGGGTTATTAAGAGTCAATGCATAGAACAAGCAAATAACACTGGTTCGTGCTCCTGCAGTATCGGCGTCATCCAGAAGCGGATCTCTTCCAGCATGCACCCCATCTGGAGAGTGCTCGAGTTCTATTCTTTTGTAAAACACGATTATCTTCTGGCCTGAAAATTATTAGTGGCTATTTTACTAGCCTGTTGTTCTATCCAGGTGCAGATCCAGCTCTCAAAAAAGGTTGTGTATTTGATCCAGTGATGTTGGATACCAGGATTTATCTCAATAGACTGTGAGAGCTTGAGGTCAGAAGTCTATTAGGGTTGTGATAAATGATAACTAAATAGTATGATCATTATTATTTATTTGTCATTAATTCCTGGCTACTGTCTCAATGATTACATTGTAACAAGGACCGCATTATATTTCTAATCTTGAGGGGATTGGTTGGAACTTTCGGGGATTGGTCGATTAGAAATTTGTATTACATTATGATTAATTTTTCATTGCAGAAACCACAGTGTACAAAATATGGACTTAATGCAAATGGCATTTTCTACCAGTCAATGCAGGAGTAGGAGGTACACAAGAGGCAAAAATGGAGGTAGTATTTATTACATATTTTATCAAATTAACTTCAATCATTACAATATTGATAGACTCAGAAGAGTTAAGATTCAGACAAATAAAACATCACAAAAGTTAAAACATGACCAAAAAGACAAACCACCCCATGACATCATAATCAACCCATTATGTCCCCACCAAGGGGCACGGGTCTCTTCCCTGAGGAAGGTATAGGCCATACTCCACCATGGGGGCCAAGTCAGGATTGGTGGAGGCTTGTAAGACTAGTGGCTGGTCTTACAGTCAGAAGTTTTTTGAAGCCCGATATTGTCCAACCAAAATAATATGTTTAGCTGATGAGCTATTCATTAATAAAAAATATGAAACAAATCATGGTGATTCACAGAACCCAAGAGACTTCTCAATGGAATTGCTACCTTATTGACTAATCTTTCAGAATGACACTAACCTCAGAATCAGAGTTAAGTGGGCTGGGGTTGGCCTCAGTGAGTTGCTTGACCACAGCAAGCACCACGTCCCGCCCGCCAACCGCTCCGAGCACACCACGCCCACCTCCTTCCAGAGGCAGGGAACTCCACTCAGAGTACATCTCGTCGTTCTCACTGCTCTGTGAAAATCCCAAAACATCTCTACAGTGTACAAGATGGCTCTGTTAACTCCATACCTTAGAAGCGTTAGGATGCTATCTGTTAAAAGTAATCGAAAGTAGCAATTTGAACACAAAATTTAGTGTTCTTATGTTATTGATTTTTCAGCTACTTATTTGAATTATTCAAAATCTTTTTTCTGAGCCACCAAAAAACAAAAGCCACAAAACAAAAAAAAAACTAAATACATATGTATTCAAAAATATTAGGCTTCAAAAATGTTTTCCTTTTTATCCTTGCACTACTCTGCCATCATAATGAAAATGGCCATAACTTGATTTCGAGCAAATTAGTGAAAAAATAAATTTCGAGCATGTCTGCTGACTAGTTGTCGATGATTACAATTTGAAAAACACAAGAAAAAAAATTACATGTTTCATAAGCTATTTGCTTAAATTTAAGTGTTATTTTTATTCAAATACAGCTTACTTTTTCTCACTAGTAAATATTGAAGTTATGGCCTTTCTTCTTATGACGGCAGTACTATTAGTTATCCTAATAAAGATATCCAACAGTGCAATGAAAACCACATTACTCATAAGAGGAAATATTGTTAACTACAGTCTACAGCATGTCGTCCTTCACATTTTAATTGCAAAGTCGCCCGTAATGCAACGGAGTAGAGTGCATGAGTGTATAGGTGATGTGCTGTCGACTGTACCATTAGAAGGAAAAACTGTTAAAACTGGCTAGCATGAATTCAAATGCCAGTTAAATGAAAAGAGCCATAGCTCGGTGGGAAGGATATATCGTACAGGATTACATTAACTTTATCAGCAGTGAGGAGATACCAAATGTTAAAAATGTCTGTGATTGTGAATCACCCTTGTACTGTTTATACAACTGTAACAACAAAACGACTATAGTATTTGTAATTTTCACGAATTCGGATGCTGAATTTAGCAAGTGATGGCTTAGTTACCTTGTGGTTGACTCTATTGAAGATTCCCACATTCATAAATGATGATGTTAACGGTACCAGGCGACCGCGAACAACTTTCTCAACAATAAACACGTACAGAACAATAAAAAACTTCACACCATGTTAGGTTTGAGTTCTGGTCACGCGAGCAACAATATTCGAGTTTTTTGCAGTATGTATGTAAAGGAAAGTATTTTTATTTTTTCCCTTAATGGCAACTCGAATCGGTCCTAAGTTGGACGACTACTTCTGCCAATGACGAGTCAGTCATGGGAGTGAAGGAAAGTAATTTATCTGTATTTTCTTGTTTTGAGCATGTAGGTTATCAGAGAAATGTTTTGGTTGGAATTTTTTGACAGCTTTGACTTGTGTGGAAAAAATTACGTTTCCGTTCACGCAGTTTTAGTTTAGCAGTGCACCAATCAGTCAGTTGTGTTGATGCAAAGTTAGCTTTGTCGCACTCTACCAGTTATGTTATGACTCAGAATAAATTATTCTGATAGTTATGACCATAAAAATATCAACAAAATCGTGTTTTGGTAATTCTACTAAAATTTTACAGGTTGATTAAATAAATTTATTATAACAATATAATGACGTCTTCGATTTTGAAAACAAAGTAATGTCCAGTAAAGTTAAGGTAAGATAAGAATATTCTTTATTGTATACGAGGAAAAAAACCGTTAAAATTATGTATTTAGTGCTTGCAATGCAGGCCTCAATGTAATCTGCGTTGTTGCTGTTGAGTTGCGTTCCGTTTACTACTATTAAGGTCTTACCAACTGTGAAAAAAGGAGGGTTGGTTTTCCTGCACATTATGTTTCATTTCAACACACACCTGTGGCGCAGCGTCGGAGTTCCAAAGAGGTATAATGAAGAACCATTCACCCATTTTGCCAGCCTTGATAGAGGCAATAGCACACTTCATTGTGATTATTATTTATGAGAATAAAACTCGAAAATAAATTAGAAAAACTTTATTTTTTATAAAAATTAAAACAACCTAATAACAAGCTTAGTACAGTTAATTCAAAAATAGTTCTAAGCAAATCACAAAGTTCAATAGTCTTCAAATGTATGTAAACTTAATTAATTTCAATACAAAGGTTTGACTAGGTCACATAACTCTTAAGAAGTAACTTAGTATAGGTAACTACTTGAGAATAACACAAGCTAATACCAGCAAATACTCAGTTAATTAAGATTATGATTTTGTCACATTATTATGGCATAGAATTATGTATAATAATGGGGACTGTCCTAAGTATTGACAATAGTTACAAATTATAATATATCTTTTTGATAGTACCTCCTACATTAGAATTCACAAATTTTATTTTTTATTTCTGTAATTAAGTGTGAGACTAATTTGGCCTTCTAACATTTTGTGTCACATGTCAATGAATATACCATTAATATTTTTTAATGAACAACTGCAGTATACTGACTGTTCGGTATTCCATAAAAGTGAAATATTATTTATCTTTTACTTTTGGAGCCTTTTTAGTTTTTTCTATTAAGGAGAGCCTGTATAGAGTCATGGTATCACTAGAAATTAATGCCTACAAGCCATTAATTAATGGCTACAAGCATCTCAGTTGAGATCTTTTTCCATGCACCACAGTTTCTTAGTTTTGCTTTAAAAATTAATTAAGCCATCTCAAATCAAAATATTCAGCCCATGCTCTCGTATCACCTTCTACTTTGTTTCAAAAACATTTATAAAAACAAAACTCATTTTTTTAGGACAATGCCCATTAGGTTTGGTTTAGCACCACAATAAATTGCTCACAATAGATTCTACATCTCGTCCTCCTTGTCAGTACTGTTCTTGCAAGTGTCTTGATATTTAGTCTTCCAAACCAGTACTTCTTCCTCCAACTGCTGAGCCCTATTCTTCTCTTCTTTCAATAACTTCTCAGTCAACTCCAACTGAGCTTTCAAGTCCTCATAATCTTGAGCATCCCCTGCCGACATTTGCATCTGATGAGCTAGTACAGTAGATTTAGCCAGGTTCTTGCTGGCCTCCGCTTCTTTTATAATCTTTTCTGACCGATCGAGTAGCTCAGCTTGCACCATGATCATGTTCACCAGTCGCCTAATAACAAAAGCGAGGAAAATAGCAAACCCAGTAATGTAGAAGTTTCTTTGTGCTCTGAATAGCTTTACACTGCTTTTCATTTCACTGGCTACATGCACATGGCCTCCATCGGCTGAATGTGAGTATTTCCTCATCTCCCTTATGGCGTCTACGAGGAATAAGCCGAGGAATCCAAGCAGAACATAGAAGTAGAAGGCGGCATGCTCACGAAACATGGCGAAGAGCCGCGATTTAAAAAACCGGTTCCACTTTCTCGGGCTCGCGATGGGCAGGATCATGACGATGACGACGGCGACCTCGAAGTAGAGGTAGCCGGCTATAAAAGTCCACTGAATAGACATCGTGATGGTGCAGGTATTTTTGTTTACCTCATAAAAGGCCCGGCGTTCGACTTTTCTGTAGTCTTACGAGTATTTCCAGTAAACCAATTCACAGTAGCCGATCCACGAAAACTGCCCAAGTAAGTGCAAGGTAGTTTGAATATTCTTCGGAGAAATCTACAAACGAACTTAAATAAATACAAAACTGGTACAAGGTACATACACTGAATCACTCAACTTTGCTCAATACTGATGAAACAAAATACAACAAACCCGATTCATTGTCTATCACTATGCTTCGAAAATAACATCAATCTATTGAAAACGAGCGAAAATTTCTTTTATCTCTTTCAACTATTTTGTGTCAAAAAGAAACAGAAAACAAAACGTTTGATAGATAACGTGCCACATTGTCGTTGGTACACGTCATATCAATTGTCTGTGGAACATTGATGTAATCTGTGTAAAATTAAAAATAGAGAAATTAGGATTCCGTTTCAGCCATCATGGCGTAAAGTTCAATTTTTTGTAACAAATGTTTTCCGAACATCCGTTAGGGCTAAAGTTTCGTACAGGCCCTGTAAAAATAAATATATAAAAAAAAATAGAGAAATTATGGGATTCCGTTTTCAGCCATCATGGCGTAAAGTTCGATTTTTTTTGTAACAAATGTTTCCCGAACATCAGTTAGGGCTAAAGTTTCGTACAGGCCCTGTAAAATAAAGATTTAATAATAATAATAATAGAGAAATTATCGTATCGCTTCTTAGTCTGTGGAAAAAAAAAGAAAAATAATTGACGTTTGTGTTGTTGGTATGGTAGCCGAAATTTAAAATTTTAATTCCTGTATTTTTAGGCTAACACAATGTGTAGTATAGAATTAGATATATGGCGTGGCGAATGGGGGCTAGCTTCTATAGATTTAGAATGTTTAAAAGTTTTAGTAAGTATCGTTCCATAACCTCTACTACATGTCACTGACCGGTATTAAAACGTTTTTATTTAATTCCAGACTTATATGAAATTTATTGGGGTTCCAGTACGAGTTAAAGAATCCAATAATCTATTTTTCACTCCCAAAGGGGCGTTACCTGTTTTGCGAGATGGTCGCAAAGTATTGACAAATTTTGAAGAGGTGGTGCAATACCTGAAATCTCTGGTAAGACGTTCAGACGCTCATGAAGACAAACCCCAACTCTCCTACGCGTTCAGGCGGCTTTATTAAAGGAGCATGCCTTTGTCATCTAAAATGGAAGAACTTCCATTATCTTGATCTCTCATCCAATGATTATCCCAATTTCCAAGATTTTTAGGGTCCAGAGCTCTTGGAAGCTCATTTTTAACAAAATAAACTTAAAAGAAGAAATATTTAAGTCAAACTTCTGCCTTACCCAGGTTTTACATAAATATATAGTGTAATATAAGCTGACTTATATAAGTCTAAAGATTAAATAACCATACTCCACTTTACAGCATTTCAGCACTGACTTACACTTAAACACAAAGCAAGCTGCAGAAGCCAGTGCATTCACACAGTACCTCCATGAGAAGCTTTACCCAGCATACCAGTACGCCTGGTGGGTGGATGAGAAGAACTACAGTGATATGACACGGCCCACATACGCCAAAGCACTGCGTATACCCTTCAACTTTTATTATCCGTCGAAATATCAGAATGCTGCTAAGGAGATGATTGATGCATTATATGGGGAACACACAGATTTGAGGGAGATTGAGAAAACTGTAAGTTTAGTCTTTGGTAATATGTAGTTTAGTTCAAGCACATATTTGTATCTAATAGGATAATACTATCGAGAAATTGTAGCAAATTTTCCTGGCTCACCTATTACCTATTTTAATACTGTAGAATGTTGATTATCTTAATCAATTGGAGAACATGAGTGTTCAGATAACCAAGTTATTAGGATAATCAAACTTACTATAATATTATGTATTATATTTAGCAACAAAAATTTATAATACTTATAATCATTTGAATCACTTTTATTGTAATGGCAAGGAGGATACAATTTTATTTACAAAAATGGATATTGTGTATACATAATAAAATAAAACAAAAATTGCTATAGAAAAATTTGTGTACAGGCATGTACACAATTTTTCTTTGGGAAAAGTAGTGGGAAGAAGAGGGGCGCAACATTCATAGCCTGTTTGGTTTTAAGCATTCTGATAACCAAGATTTGAATAATTGATTTCTGAGTTCCATGCTATTGCAACATATTATTAAATTCTGGTAAGAATAACAATGATGCAATAATGACAGCCAGTAAGTAGCAATATTCTTTTAAAAATTGCTTTGAACAAAGTTTCTATTTTTTCCAGATATACAGTGAAGCAGAAAAGTGCCTTAAAACATTATCAGACCGGCTGGGCGAGAGTGAATACTTTTTCGGTAACCGGCCATCCTCTTTCGATGCAACGGTGTTTGCATACCTAGCTCCATTAGTCAAGGCACCATTCCCAAGCCCGACTCTGTCCAACCACGTGAAAGGAATAGCTAACTTGACGAGATTTGTGGCCAGAATCAATCAGAAGAACTTTAGGCATGTCACTGATGGTACGAAAATTTTTATTTATCTTCCAACTATTTAGCTAATACAGGCAACAAGCTAACAACTGTATGTAACATATGCTGTACATTAATATATTATGATACTTAACCATATCCATAAATACTGCATTTTTTTAAAGCTGAATGTAACCAAAACTTTTCATCATCATCATTCAGCCACAAGAAGTGGATTTCCAAAAAGACCGGTTGGAAGCGGCTTGCAAAACCAAAACTTTTACTATAAAAAATATTAACTCTAAAACCACACTTTATTTTTGCCAAAGCATGTGACTTTTGTAAATTAAATAAATATTACTTAGTTGGATGGCTGTCTAAGAGCATCGCATAGCCAATAAATAAATCTTACTATAGTAAACTGTCTGTCAATTTCTAAAAATGTAAATATCGACGGGTGGAAGGCTATTTGTTTAAAGCGACACTTTTTGAAATGTCCAGGAATTTTTTTGAGTGACCGAAACTATTAAATTCTTTAAAGCGTACTCAGTAGTACTGTACTCAGTACTCAGATATTTTTAAAACCTAGCTCAAAAGACGCAGAAAAATCTGCAGATTCCAAATACCTATATAAATATCTCAATTTAGCCTTAAGCCCAATAACCTGACAATATGCAAAAAAAAAAATCTCCCAAGTCATTGATTTCGCAGCCATGTCTGCCTTCCTATACATGACTGTCGGGAAGTAACCCAATGTGATTTTTCTGGTGTAGATAAAGACATCAAATCTTACCCGTTCCCGTTCCAGAGTACAACAAGCAGAATGCTAAGAAGAACTCCACAGGGACTCAGTCCGACCGCGAGGCAGCCAACTTCCCCAACCAGACGCGCAACAAGATATTCGCGGCCGTCTTCGCGACCATAGCCATGACCGGCTTCGCCTTGGCCAATGGTCTGTTTAAGGTGAGTGTTGCTTGGCCACGACGCTGATCTGCTGTAGAAATAGCTAGCTTCAATTTCCAATATTGGAAGGTGAAAGGCCTTTAAGGTAGAAAAAACCCTAAAAGTACCCGAAACTGTGTGCGTCTTTGCAACGACTAATGAATGTCGATGCGAAAGTGATCTATGAGGATTGTGGCAAGTGGCAGTCCCTGGTCTCTGCCTGTCCCTCTGGGATACAGGCGTGAGCTTATGTATGTATGTATACCCATTGTAACTTTTAGTCCAAATCAACTAACGGGTGTTTTTTTTATCGGACGAGTCTGACCAGGTTTCGCTCCGATTCGCAGAGCTTATTCATGGTGAGTAAGAGACGGATCGGATCGGATCGGACCTGGTCGGACTCGTCCGATAAAAAAACGCCCTTAAGTTTATCCGGACTAAAAGTTACAATGTATTGTGCTTACGAAAGTTTTAGTATGTAGTCCCTTTCAATGCGAAGAGATAAGTGAAGGAACGTGTCTCAGATTGAAACTGTCTTGGCTAGCTTCAATCCCTCACAGCCTAGAGGCCTAATTTTACAGACCAAATACTTGGGATCATTTAGGATTTGGTGCGCGTATTTTAGAAGCAAGTCTATCTATGCATCAAGCCCGTATAGAGGTCATTGCTGGGCTGAGTCCTCCTGTCACTTGCCAATCTCGTTCATCGCGTGCGCGTGGTCGTAACATATTTCGATAAAAGACGATTCAAATGACAATCGGTAGACAAAACAGCGACTTGATGAGTTCGGGCCCAGGTAATAGAGGTGATTTTACCTTCCAGTATAAAGTTAGTGGCAGTATTGTACTGGCAGAATTGAGTCCACTAGCTTTTGCACGGCATGGTCGTGGCTGAACTGTCAGTGTTGTACAGTTTGGCATAATGGTTCGTTTATTTTGGCATTTAATTGAAAACATCGTGAGGAGACCTGATTATCTTCACATATCTCAGCACTTGAAGTCGCCAATCCGCAGTGGGTACGCGTGGTGATTAAATCCATACTCTCCCTCTCTCTCTCTCTTTCTCTCTCTCTCACTCACTCTCTCTCTCTCTCTCTCTGAGAGAAGGCCTGTGCCATATAAACATAGACATTTACATACACTGCTTCTGATTCCACACTAGGATACCCAGTGTCGTGGGAACCAGAAGCAGCGACGTCACAAACATGTGAACATCCAAGACCTGGGGTTTGTTTTTTTTACCCCACCTGGAATTCGAACCTGGGACGAACGCACGGTAGGCAGATACGCTAACCGCTGCGCCACAGAGGTCGTCAATAGTGGGACGTATGTAGACTGCTTACATTATGTGTGGGTGAGGTGTCACTACATGGCAGTCTACCTAACACACACAACGAATTTTCGGCATGTTGCACGTGCATCTTATTTGGAAGTACTTAAAGCTACATGTGACGTTGTATTCTTATTCATTCTCGAACTCTCTCTAACGAAAAATAAATACTATATTCTTACCTCAATGAGAAAATCCAGTCCGAAGTCGGCGCACCAAAAAGTCCCTCTCTTCTGTTAAAGGTGAACTTCAAGGACGAGTTCGACCACTCGCAAGATTACAACGACATGTTCGAGAATGACGAGGACGACAACTGACACGCGCCCTGAGCCACTGTGGGCTGCGGACGGTCTTTCGCTCCGAGAGAAAGATGGCGTTTGACACTTGAAGTTGCCACTAGTTCCTGTTTAATTCTGAGTTTGTGTTATGGAGATGAGATTTATTTGCGCATGTTAATGGAATTGGGTTGGCAATTCTACGCTAAGCGGACTTCGTGGCTTTCATCCTGATTGGCAGGCCCATTTTTTTTCTATTCTCTATTATTTTTGCCCCACAATCTTACACTACACAGATACATTATGACAGATTTTTTTCCTATATTTTACATATTTACATAAAGAACTTAGTGGAAATGTAAGTGTCACTCTCGGAAGAAACAACCTCGCTTTACGCCACGCAAAGGACAGAGTGCCATGTGCTTCTAAAAATTGTCTAGTCTAGTTCCTAATAGTTAAATTGAGTGATTCGTGCTAGTTCTATAATATTGACACCAATTAACTTGTAAAGTAGACTGTAGCACCGTGGATTGCGAGTTACTTTAAGGCCTCGCCAAACAGAGAGCGTAATTAGCGCGCGTAAGGGCGCTAAAGCGTCCTGCGTCATAGCGTCGCGTTGTGTTGTACTGAACAGCTTACAACCTGTCAACAGCGCTAGCGCGCTAACAGTTCGCGACGCTCTAGCGCCGCATCATGACGTCGCGTTGTATTTTACAGAATATTATTTAGCGCCTACTGAATAGCGTCGAAGCTGTCACACACAGAGTGTGCGATGTTACGGCGCTTTAGAGTTAGCGCCCTGACGCGCGCTAATTACGGTTCCTGTTTGGCGAGGCCTTTAGGATATTCAGAGTTTGCATAAATTGTCTTGTTTCGGAGCCTCTACCTGAGACTGAACCAAAAAGCTGATCGACGATTAAATTTATTACAAATGCTCGTGACTGATGGTAAGCTTACCAAGCATTTTTTGAAGAGAGTTTCGGTTAGGAATACTTAAGTTACACTTCGACAAAAGTTTGAGGTAAACTTAAATTTTCTCGTAACCAGATCCTACCATAACCGCGCTATTGGGAACTTGGGGTCAGATATGTGAATCGTTCTGTAACAAATTCTGGTCTACTATATAGTAGCAATAAATAATACTTAAACTGAACATACTAGGTTACCCAATTGTTAGGTAATGGTTATATTTTGGACACGCTCAAGCAAGTTCGTAATTTAAACAATTAAAATTCGGATTTACATTTTTTTGTACATTTAGATCGAATACGATGTGCTAAGCTAAATGCGGCCAATGGCCGTATTTAGCTTAACACATCGTTTAGTAATCGCTAAGTCATCGATTACGCGTCCGATTACAAATTTCGATGGATTTTAGTGTGCGTTCAGCAGAAACTTTGTAATCGATTACTCATCGATGTGTTCTGCTAAATGCGGCCAATGAATGACATGAAAACACTTTTATTGTAAAACGGTTACTAAACATGGTTACTGGCTCCCAAACTTGGATGCCCTGTCCTATTGGATACAAATCGCATGCAAACTTAGAACTTAGTTTAAAACTTAGATTAAAAATGCACGTCTGTTTCACATAAATATGTATGTATGTCCAGAAAGAGCTTAATATACATTTAAATTCGTTGTTAAACAGTGACTTAAAAAATATACGCCGAGTTACTTATCATTTAAATAGTAATAGAATAATAACATTTATCAACCACAATATATCACTGGTCTTTTGTAAAATCCGGCTAGGTACCGCCTGAGGGCATCTGTCCACCAGGTAATTTTTTCATAAAAGTACCATCCATATTTTATTGCCTTTGTTCCCGATGTCCCCCACAATTTGTCCACCACTGGCGGTCATCGAGAAAAAAAGATGCGATGTCCACCAGTGGGGGCCAACCCAACCAAAATCCTCCCGTTGACTTTTCCCGTTTCTTTCTTTCTTCTTTCACTGGTGGACATTGGGAACATATGACAATACGATGCACGATGCAAAATCTACTTGTTAATCTATGCGTTAATCCGCTATCCAAGCACACTTGCAAGAACAACGTGTTATTTCGGAACCCTTACGTTACATGAGAGCATTTTTTTAAGGTTTCAAAGTAATGGCCGAAAGAGATAGCGCTATAATGTGATGCAGTGTCTCTATTGCTCATTATTGCGGCGTTTTCGGAGTAAATAAAATCGCGTTAAAAAATATATATCTATGAATAAAACATCGTTTTCATCGAAATATCACGTTGTTCTTGTAAGGGTGCGCAATGTGGTTGTAAGTACATCGAACTGTCATATTAAATCTAAAACTGAAAGCCTACCCATGATTAACTTTATTCCGGATACACTTCAAAGACGAGCAACCGACGACCCGAGTTCCGTCTCTGCTCATCATGATTAAGCTCTGACAATCAGAGCGAAACCTGGTCGGACTCTTCCGTCAAGAACTCAAGTACCTAGGTGTATCCGGAATAAAGTCAATGATCTTAAACTGTATTTGTACTTTTATGAAAAGTAATTTATGTACCTACATTTACAGTACCTACTTATATGTATATTTACAGTGCCACCATCTTATCTGTTCAGTTGATAGCGGCGCTAGTGCAGAATTTCGTTGTAACATTTAAGAAATTTACCTAGAAAAATGAGAATATTTTAATCCGTCTTTCAATTTTAATGAAAATATATTTATAATTCTTAGTAAGTGAGTAAATAAAACAAAAAAATGGGGAACAGGATTTACAATTAATTTGTTAGTTACAATTTTGCCCACCTGAACAGATAACTTGGTGGCGCTGTACGTATGAAATGTAATTATTTTACGACGACGCGATTCGCGCGTTCTAAATGTCAAAAGCGCGACATTCCAGTAGTACCGAAATTAATATTGTCAAATTCAGAAATTTTGAAGTCGCATGATCTCCACAACAAACTTGAAATTGGCAGAATGCTAGGGGTGCCATTAAAAAGAATTGAATTGAATTAAGCGTGACTCGCGTCATCATATCACCCATGCTGGACGTTTGAAATACCTACTGGTTTGTGGACTAAGCTCCCAAGCTTAGACTGCCTCAATCCCACGATGCTTGACACCGTCACCAGCCTATATTTTTCGAGAAGGCAAGCGTATCTAAAATGCATTTATTACTAAAATAAAATAATTTTAGAGATTTATTGATTGTTGTGAATTAAAAAAAATGAATGCAAATTGTTAGTAGAAATGAACATGCGAGCAGAAAAATCGACACATCAGTCGCGTGTTTAGTGGCTCGAGTAATATCTTTAGTATCTTTGTCCTTGTAAGAAACTCATCCATTTCCCTAACTAACAAACGCAAGATTTTTCGTGACGATTTTTTTGCTCGCAAGTTTAGTAAACCTAAGGTTTCATAGAATGTTGAATTTTATTTCTATTAACAAAAGCCAATGAACGTAGTTTTAGCGCGTGATTCGTAGATTAAATTAGGTTTGCATTGGTTGTATGAACGGGTTGTTCCGCTTTTGTCCTGGTTTCCGTACGTCCCACTTTTTTTTAATTTTTGTTCATAGAAACATTCCACTTTGGCCCCGGTGATAATATAATTAACTAACCTTATATTTTTCACTTTGCTTGGTTCTACCCGCCTTTATTAGATGCTGGAAACTCGCCAAATTCAAATAATTTAAATAGGAGTGGGATATGGATACTCCAAAAAAAGTGGAACCTTAGGTAACCGTTATTGGAATTATGTGGTATAAAGTGGAACAACCCGAATGAACGCTGTTGGTTGTCTTTAATTTATTCCATCGTAGAATAAAAATTGTTGTTGAAACTATTTTTTGTTTTGTTTTGCAATATTTTATTCAAACTTGTTACAATACGATTAAAATCAGTTAACAATTCGGCCAACCTCGGTAATTGTCGTGAATCCGTCGTCTTTCACATAGAGTTATCAATTCACAGACATGACCTTTAATTATATAACTAGTTGTCTCATTGAATACAATACAAGAACGATATGAGCAACAAAACCTATGGAGCTCAAAACTAACACCAACCTTTTTATTGAAATTAGAAAAATAATTGACTATTTTGACAGTCTGCCTTCTTAGTGTCAATAAAAACAGTTCGACGTATCTGACACATTTATGTTTATGAACGCTAATTTCATTCGTAAAAATATTCGATTCTATCAAATTTTATAACAATTAACTTACAATAGTTATGTATCATGGCTTCAACAAAAGCGTGGCAAAAAAATTGTTGCTCATCTCCTGAAATTGTAAATAATGTATATAACTATTTTAGAAAAGAAGTTAATTTATTTAAAAAGGAGGAAAGTAAATATCATAAAAAAATTTTGGACAGGATTTCTGAAGCAACGCAGCTTTCGAAAAGCAGCGTGTTAAAAATGTTGAAGGAAAACGACAAGCTCTCAGATCAGTCAAATTCATGTCGCTTCTGCATAATAAATTTCCTAAGTCTACCGGTTAGTAATGTCATCTTAGCAGGAGGATTCCGTTTTCAGCCATCATGGCGTAAAGTTCAATTTTTTGTAACAAATGTTTTCCGAACATCTGTTAGGGCTAAAGTTTCGTACAGGCCCTGTAAAAATAAATATATAATAAAATCATCTTAGCAGGTGCTATACATTGCGTTTATGATACTTCAAATTGAATGCTACCGAAAAGAAATCGCGGTAATGTATTTCGTGTCATTTCCGTCTCCGGATTTAGGCGATGATATCCGAGAAAAGCCGAAGTGTTAACTGATTTTAATCGTATTGTACTGATTTACGCGATCAGTTACGTCATACTACATAGGTATAATTAATACGTCCCACTGCGGGCACTGAGGGCACAGGCCCTTTATCAAAGAGAGAGAGAAAAGAAAGAAAGAAGAAAGAGAAACGTTTATTGCACCAACAGTCAAATAGGTACAAACGAGAAGAAAGAGAAAGTAGGGCTTAATTACCACGCGTGCCCACTGCAGATTGGCAATTTCCTGACGATGATTTCCTTCACGATTAGAGAGTGGTGCTGCCAGTGCTACAACTTCGCAAATATACCTTTGAAACTTAGAAAACAAACACATGTAGTGTGCGTCAATGCCAAGACTAAAGCGAAAAAGGTTTGTTGGAAAGAGGTGAGGTGGCACGTGGCAGGTCCTGGTCTCTGCCTACCCCTCCGGAATACAGGCGTTAGTTTCTGTGTTTCCTTAAGCAAGTGAAATGTAATCATCATCATCAACCCATTACGTCCACACCGAGGGGCACGGGTCTCTTCCCCGAGGAAGGTATAGGCCATACTTCACCCACCACGGGGACCAAGTCCGGATTGGTGGAGGCTTGTAAGTCTAGTGGCTGGTTTTACTGTCAGAACTTTTCAAGCCGCCCCGTCCTAATGACTTGCTTAACGACTGCCATCTATCGACGACGGCCGGCAACAACTACTTAACGTGGCTTGCGAAGCACGGAACCGCTCGGAAAAATGCCACTAGCCTTAGATATAGACGGTCACCCATCTATGCACTGAACGCGCCCTATGTTGCCTAACCTTCATGGTCGTTTAAGATCACTCGGGCAGCCGGGGCTACGAGCGATTCGATTACGAGCAAGTGAAATGTAAATACGTAATGTTATATCAAGGAGAATTAAAGAGTCTCCTTGGTTATATGATGGTAGGGAACCCTCGCAGCGCGAGTCCGATTTGAACTTTGCGGGTTTTTTTTATGATGACTGTCACCGTCTCACAGAAATGGTCATCATGGAGCTGGCGGCGCACAGTTCTCCTAAACAAGTTCCGCATCATCAAGAGACTCCTGGATAAAGCGCAGAAAAGGGACGAGAAGGCTGAAGGTGGACGGTGAACGAGTGGAATTTAAATTTGTGAAATGTAGTACAAATCCCGCGTCTTCTAGTGAATTTATTTTTCTGTTTCACTCGACACGTTGGGCCAGTAACAGTATTTATAGAGCTCAAGGAGTCTGAGATAGTTTTTGAGTTGTGCACTGCCTCAAAACAACAAATAAATATACTCTAATCTAACATGTAAGTATTAGATTCACGGTTTAGACTTAACTTTGGACTAAAGGGGGTTTTAAATAATCTGTGTTGACATAATAAATAATCTAATATCTGAGGGTAATATTATTTCCCATTTCCATTGAATTTTAGTGGATCTACTGTTTGTATAGCAGATCATGATGATGATTTTGATGATGTTTAGCAGCCAAATTAGATTTCTCGTTGAATATATTAAAGTGAACAATATTCTTTTAAGATGACTCAACAATAATATTATTGTCATAAATTAGCCTAGAATTTACCTTAAAACCTTTACCTCGTTGAATCATGTTGATGTTGAATGTGTAGGATTAAACAGTGCGGCAGGATGGTCAGTAAAGAAAACAAATACAAGTACGCTGAATTGTTCTTTTATTTCAACCACAATTTGAACGTCACTTTCACTTGGTCAGGTACACGCAACAGGATGCTATGGTAATTTGTAATTCACAAGTATTTTCACTGGTATAGTGGAGATACATTAATACCGCCTGAGTAACAAAGCACTTATGGGAATATGATTCAATATTACACTCTAATGACATTGAAATACCGTCTAATTTAAGCTGAATCTCTGGGGCTGTCCGATTTTGAAATGGCACAAACGATGTTATGGCTGCTTAGACATGGCTGAAACCATTTGCAATAAACACAAGCATGTACCTCGCTGATTCGCAATCTCAATTAATTCACTATATTATGTAGATGTGTTCCGCAAACTAAAACTGGGCGAAACTGAACGGTTTTTGTCTACGGAACGCAGCTCAAGAATAACAATTCGTAGAAATATAAACATTATCAATAAATCAATACATTTACAAATACTTAAAACTATAATGTAGGCCTTCGCGAACAGTAACAATAGAAATCCGGCCCCTTTTTTTTCACCGTAATAAGGAAAAAACATAGCCTGAAAGTTCTGGATCATGCACACCGTTTATTGCTGACTTTGGACGAGCTCTATTGGATTGCTTATTGTAAAGCTTCACTTGTGCATTATTCTTTTTCTACGGTAGCAAGCTTCTGTTCGACATTGGAACTTACGTCTCTCAGAAGAAACTCCAATCTGTATTCCAAGAATTCCAAATATATTTAACACTTCTGAGTAGATAAAATTGAATACCTAGGATACTACAGCTAAGAAGACTGGTCTAAGCAATTATTATTCCTTCGCTGTCACATTTATTTATTGATTTCCATCAGTCATTTTTGCATTAAAAATGTAACATAGGTCGGTTAAACTTAACTATCTGTAGCTGCCGTATGTACAACATCTTAAAGTAAAATTAAAGTACAACAATACGAAACGAAAAAGTATAAATAAGGAAGTTTTTTATACAATAAGTAAAGAGTGTGGAAGCTTCCATAATATTCTAACGACCTGATCTATAAAAAACATAATTCCTCTACAGCACTTCCCAGAGGCCGTTTATTTAATGTGGTTATGATTTATCAGAGCGAAATCTCCACCGATGTGTTTTAATCACTCTAAGCTTTCCATAGCCTTCCGACAAACAGTTCTGACTGACTCAAAATTCTGATCAAGCCTCGTTCGCTTGTGATATAGTCTTGCCTAACGCCGGTACTACACTTGGCCACAAAGTATTTACGTATTTGACAAATATTAACCATCGAATGCCGGATAACCTGAAAAATATTAAGCACTATTTTTTGTTAATCTTGTAATGTATTACATTGTATTTATCTAATCTCAATGTGTATTATAATCGTCGGTGATCCCTCGAATACAAATAGCTAAGTAAAGTGCCAGTTTAACACGGGACATTCGCGAAGTTGTATAGAGGTCAATCAGTGCATTGAGTCCATAAAATAGAATTGAATTGACTATTTTAATCGGCGTTTAGAGTGTTTTAAGGAATCGTGTTGTTTTATAAGACCGCTAGTATCAAAAATCAAGACTATAATTATGTAATAGACTTTGGAATTATTAATTATTTTCGTCCTAAAGCTCGGTTAGCTTCATGATTGGTCGACTGGGCGAACATGACTGACAATTTTCAAACATAAGTGAACATACTAATTGTAGCCTTATGAAACAAGACCTTGACATTGTATTTTCATAGTCTTGGATTTCTATTCTTTTCACAATAAATGAATTATCATATTTAATACTTTGTTCAATTCAATGAATCGTCCCCGTAGAGCGATGTATTTGGTTTAATTCTTGAAAAGTGGTTTCTCTGAGAACTCTGCCAATGACGAGGTTTGGAGATAGCAAGACTTTTAAGTCTTTATATGAGTTAGATCTTAATTGAGACAATACATGTCGATTTTTTCTTCAATTGTACGTCTTAAACAATATCTCAATGACTCGTCAAGACGAGTCTCAATCCAAGGATTGAGAAAAGGGTAAATGCATCAATTTGCGCCTTAAACGGTGCACTTGGAGTTAAGGTATTTTAAATACTTCTCCCCTTCCTATAGTTCAGCTTTAATTACACAAAAAGCACTCATAAACATACATTTGGTCGACGACAGTATAAACTAAGGTCACTTAATTTGGCGTTAATTCCAGAAAAAATAACTTTAATGTCACCAAATTCGTTTATAAAACTTAAACGTCACTAAATTCGAAAAATCTTTTTAACTGAATTTAGCAATGTTTGTTGTATTTTATTAATTTTAACCTGCGTGGCAATACAAAAAAAAAGTTATGAGTATCTAAAACGAAGGGAAAGTTATATGTTTTTTGGAACACCAGACCCCCAATCGCTCTACGGCGACGATATTCTACCAACTTCCCTACCGAAACTACAAATATTATTATATAAAAATAATCATAAACATCTGTTATTTTTTTTTTTGTTAAATTTGATTACTTTATATTATAATTATTATATACATCCATTACTCTCTCTGTGCATATAAGTTAAATATTATCACTTCAATCTTAACAAAGCTTCAATGGATTTTTAATGTTACTATTTCAGTTAGGACAGGAGCAAACTTTCATTTAAACAATCTTCGTTCTTCCTGAAGACACTGAGCGATACTCGAGTCTTTACTTCTGAAATTCTTAATTCCAGAGACGGCGGTAAATGTATACACATTGTTGTTAAATTGATAAAAAATTTGTAAAATAAGTGAAGCACATAATTTCTTTCCTCTCCGCCCTTCATTTGAAGGTAGAAATTACAGGCTCCACGTGGAATATCTATATACATAACGGTTAATATAAAAAAGGACTTTGTAACTATGTCAAATAGTTGCCCAGTTGTCCTTTTTGTGAATAACAGTTTGAAAACGCCAGCTATTATTATTAATATGTTTATTGCGCATAAGTAAACATCACAGTGGCAATGCGGCGGTCTTATTGACAACCGCAACCAACCGTTTAATACGGCTCAACGAGACAATCATGCTGGGTAGGGCTCTATTTTAGACTGAACTCCGTCCCACGAGTCGTGCTCCTAGGGAACCAAATACCCGTATCTCATTGGTCAATGCGCGCGGCTAGAGATAAGCGAAGATGGTCCGCTGCATAGAGTAGGGCAGTGGCTATCGAAGGTCAAGCGCATTCATCATCAACCCATTATGTCCCCACCGAGGGGCATGGGTCTCTTCCCTGAGGAAAAGAGCCATACTCCACCACGGGGGCAAACTCCGGATTGGTGGAGGCTTGTAAGACTAGTGGCTGGTCTTACTGTCAGAAGCTTTCAAGCCGCCTAGCCCTCTGACTTGGCTTAACGACTGCCATCTATCGACGGCAGCCGGCACCAACTCCTTAACGTGCCTTGCGAAGCACGGAACCACTCGAAAAAATGCCACTAGCGTTAGTCATGGAACGGTCACCCATCCATGCACTGAACGCGCCCTATGTTGCTTAACCTTCGTGATCGTTTAAGATCACCCAGGCTGCCGGGGCTACGAGCGATTAACAAGCGCATTAATCAATGGATTTTGGTTGGGAGCTCGTTCCGTGGAATGGAGAATAAAGTAACATTTTAACAGAAGACGAGGGCCAAGTATCAGGAGAGCAGAATTAATCAGGCGCGTTTAAGAGCGACTGTGAGTCGAGCAGCTGGCTAGCGTCGATTAAGCTGACCTGCATAGAGTCTAGGTTGCTGGTGACCCCCCGGCTCTGACTGAACGGGTAGAAGCGGGAGACCACCGGAGGCTGGGCGGGGCTCTCTCGCAGCTCCATATCCCCGTTGGAGTGCCGGTTGCACATTATTGAGAGGGACAGCACCTTCTCTTTTAGTCTTCGTATCTATAGAGAAAATAAGGGATCTTTTATTAGTGTACAGTCGACGGCACATCATCCTATACACCCGTGCACTTTATTCCGTTGCGTTACGGGCGACTTTGCAACCAAAATGTGAAGGTTGACGTGCTGTCGACTGTATCAATAGATCGGTTGTTTTGTGTAGGAGAAATAGGGGCTAAGTGCGGAAATGAAAAAATAAAAAAACATCCCACGACACAGGGTATCCTAATTCAATGCAAAAAAACAATATCAAGCAAAAGGCTGTCAATCTCTGAGTGTTGCTATTTTTACTTCCAAGTAAAAATTGTGTGTGCTATGTGCTATGTAGGTGTTTTTTTAGACTTTGCTCTTATGAGTAATTAAATTTTAATGTCTGTCTTCTATTCACGGTAAAACATAGTCTACCGAGTAAACCTATACGAGTATATTTTATAGCGGAAGCAATATATCGGCCGGTCGAATTATCAGAATGCGTAATTCCCTCGGCATAATCTTTACAGGAGCTCGTAAAAACGGTTTACTTTTACTACGTACGGAAATAATTTCAATGCATTTAGGAATCTAGTAGCAAAAATTATCAAGGAATTTAATTTTTCAAATAGTTTTTAGTTTTGCAGACTAGATCATTATAAGCGGTGGTGGCGTAGTGGGGGTTGACCCTTGCTTCTCGATCTTGAGAGTCTGGGTTCGAACCACGCATGTACCAATGACTTTTAGTTACGTACATTTGTTTGTACAGCAACACCATTCGCTGATAAATTGTGCCCGGATAACGGCGACAGGCTTGCCACTTGTCACGTTTGGGACCTAATAAACTCGGCAAAACGTGGGCCCAGTTCCAGTGACTGGTGCCTCTGCCTACCCCTTCGGGGATATCGGGCGTGAGTTTATTATTTTTTATTATTATTATATCATTATGAAAATGGAAATTCGATATTTTGTGGAGTTACGTATTCTGATAATTTAAAGTTACGTATTCTGATAATGGAGTAGTTTCCAGGGTCAAAATAACTAAACACGATTTAGTCCGTATTTTAGATAATAAAAAAATATTGGATACGTATTTTTTCTTTTTTCGATTAAACAAAAAATAACAAAGATATAGCCCATTAAAATTACGTATGACGTCACTCCGTGCTAAAAAATGCAGCACGGCGTGACGTCACACGTAACTTTAATGGGCTATATCTTTGTCATTTTTGGTCTAATTTACAAATAAAAAAATACGTGTCCCTTATTTTTAAATAATCTAAAAGACGGACTAATTACATTTTTTAGGGCAACTAGCCCATTAGGCCAACGATATGTGCCTGTATGTAAATGTTTACGTTATAACGAACCTCTTTAGCAGTGGCGTAGTTATGCACGTGATACTGCACGGGGCCCGCGAGCGGCGCGTCCAAAGGGGGCAGCCAGCGCTCGTAGCACTGCGACCACACTTCCATGGCCGCCACCGACGTGCACGGCGTGAGCCGCTCAAGGGTCAGTGGAGACTGGTCGCCGGATTTCGGTGATATCGCTGAGTGCGCTGGTGAGAACGGATCAAATATTATTCATTACTACCTGACCCCGCGAACTTTGTTCCGCCTTAGACGCCATAAATGAGCAGATTTTTTATTTTATTATATTGTTTATCAATAAAATAAGATTGACAGAAGAATCCGTTTTAAACGTCATTTTTTTTTCATCCTCTTTGACTATATTTGCAGCACGCATTCAGTCAATTCTATGTCAAATGTCTTAAGGTTACATTAAAAAAGTTTAATAATTTTATATGGTGGTTAAGTAATTTCAAATTTTCTTCATAAGAACCTTCTCCTGATAATAACGAACAGAACAGAACAAAAAAAGAATTAGCGAAATCGGTCCAGCCGTTCAGGCGTGATGCCGTGACCAAGGGAAATAGGGATTCATTTTTATATATATAGATTACAGAGACCACTCTCAGGGTGCTTATGTAATCTTCTTTTATAAGATAAGAATATTCTTTACTGCACAACAGAAAAAACACAAATATTTAGAAAGGTTCATAGTACAATTGGCGACCTTATTACTAAAACCAATTTCTTCCAGACAACCTTACGATGGCTAATTGCTGAGAGAAATAAAAAAATAATAATACTCTGGTTTATAACAGGAGGTCCTGCGATACACCAACTTTAAGTCCGCATTCACCATAATGTTTTCTAACATTTTTCAATGCTGCTCCATATTCATAGATTCTACCAACAGATCTAAAAGTACATAATTTAGACGACATCCTTGGGTTCTCAGCTATCTAATAAAAAATAATAAATATAAGCGGGGAATAAGGTACAGAATTATATCGCTGAACATACTAAAAATATTACATGGTTGAATTGGAAACCCCTTTTTTGAAGTCTGGTAAAAACGGATCTACTCTAACAAATGGATGTTGAAAGATGCAGGGTGTCATACTCACATATCCTCTGTTTTGGCGGCTCAGGTTTGTTGATATCGTAAAGTGGATTGTAAAACAACGCTATGTCCTGCTCTGAGAATTGCTCGCCCCAATCCCACAGCGGTCTTTGAACAAAGTTCTGAAACAAATTTAAAGTCTGAAGAACCGAAATGTCATCATAAGCATTTAGGCTCTCCTTACAACTCTGGGCTGGCATCACGCACTGATCTAAATGGGCCCGACTCAGCATAATGTTGCAATAGAGAGATCCGTTGTGACGCTGATTTTCATACGGGTCCATACTGCGGTTTTCAATGTACTTGAATAATTTGATTTAAAAAGGTGCCTTTGTGTGAGAAAAGAAAACATACCATGTATTTACTTAAATACTATAAGTTAAACAAAAACATTTACAACAAGGCACATACATTGCTTCTGGCCCCACACTAGCATACCCTGTGTCGTGGGAACCCACAAACATGTAAACATGCAAGACCTAAGGTTTTTTTTTCCCCAGCCGGGATTCCAACCCAGGATCTCGCGCATGGTAGGCAGATGCGCCAACCTCTGCTCCTCAGAGGTCGTCAATCGGATGGTATTATAATCGGATATACAGTGAATGACCGTCTATGACTAACGCTAGTGGCATTTTTCCGAGCGATTCCGTGCTTTGCAAGGCACGTTAAGCAGTTGGTGCCGGCTGCCGTCGATAGATGGCAGTCGTTAAGCCAAGTCAGAGGCCTTAGGGCGGCTTGAAAACTTCTGACAGTAAGACCAGCCACTAGTCTTACAAGCCTCCACCAATCCGGACTTGGCCCCCATGGTGGGAAGAGACCCGTGCCCCTCGGTGGGGACATGATGGGTTGATGATGATACAGTGAATCAACAAACAAATGGCATTAAAATACAAATAAGAAAAATATTGTTCAATGTGCCCAGACTACCGAAACTATCTTTTACACAAAGTGAGACTTTACACTGCCTCAAGTACTAGGCGCCCATAAGGTCCCAAGAGCTCACCTTAGCGGCAGCCAGCTGGCGATCCCGCGGGCAGTTGAACAAGAACGTATCGAAGATGTGGTTGTTGGCGCAGTCCCAAAGCGTCGTGAGGTAAGTCTCGGTGAACTGGAAGTGCGATGGGAACTGCAGCTGCAGTTGCCAAACGGCGTCCAAGTACAACAGGAACACGGGCGCCATTTGTGACGGCGGCACGGCTGGCTCCTTCGTGTCTTTGGGGCTGCCCGGCCGCGGTAGACCCAGCCTGTGGCCAAACATTTTTAACAGACTTCAAAAAAGAAAGAGGTTCTCAGTTGACTACGTTAGAACCGGAGGGATCTAAGTGAAATTTTTAACCGGCTTCAAAAAAGGAGGTTCTCAATAGGCTGTTTGACAGTGTAAAAAAACAGTATTATTTATACGTCTTCGTATAAATTATGAGTCTTAAAACCGCTTTTAGGGCATTTTAACTAAATAACAATTATGATTTGAAAAAAATTTGATAATTATGTATCTGCAGCCATTGGATCGAAAACGGCCTGGATTGGCCGATTCTTTGATGACGTCACATGTCAGTAAAAATGGCGTCTGTCATTCATACGTTCTTACGTTCATTGGTTGGTTTACTGGCGTACGACACCATATTGCCCAAGATCGCGTTTTGACGGCTTATTTCAAAAGTAAATTTTCGTTTGCCTTTTTTAGAAGAAATACACGAAATAATTTAAAATGACCACTTTCTGAGGACTCCATGAACACCAACAAAAAACATGAGATGGTTTTCAGAAATCGGTCAAATAGCCTATTGACTATGTTAGAACCAGAGAGATTTAAGTGTAACGTTTAATCAAATTAAAAAAAGGAAGAGGTTCTAAATTCAACGACAATGAGTACGCCAACAAATGTAATCGGTTGTGATGGTTTACGACCCCTGCATAAAAATGTCTATCTTTTTTATCGAATTAAAAAACAGAACAGCACATTGAAATTTTTTTTTCAGATGTAGTTCTGAAGCAATCTTCTACGTCTCAATTCTAGAAATAAACTTTAACGAAGTTACCAGGGCCTCATAGAAAAAAGGACAACTTACCGGTCGCAGAACGGGTGTCCTAACGCGAGCCATTCTTTCTGTATAAGCGACTGGAAGCCCGAGATAGTTCGACTGTGCGGGTCGAGAAGTAACTGGGTCAGGCAGGAGACAAGTGCACTGTAGTCGACACCATCACCTGGGTAACCAAGTGGTTCATTAGTTATTTAATAAATCGTTCATCAGTCAGTCAGTCAATCAATCACCCCGTGTGTCTTTGAGTGTTTCGTTCGTTGATTGATAGGCATATATTGGTATTAAGTCAGGCGGGACTATCCCATAATAACGAATGTAATACCAGACTGGGGCAAAATCGGTTCCATTAACATGAGAAAGAAAACTTTCAACAGGTTGCAGGCAGATGAAGAAGGCCCAATTCATCAATAAAATTTAATCAAATGTCTTCTGTCATAGTAATTGTTATCGTGCTCCTCCGAAACAGACTCAAACAGTGCATATTTGGTCTGAAAATAGATAGTAAGATATATGTATATCAGAGCCTAAAAATTTACAATAGTTACAAATGATACTTTATTTTAAAAGTATTAGGTCAGAGAACGTAATGCTTCAATTAATAAATATTCACAGATAATGCGACTTTCTAACACTCGTTTCAGACGTCAAAGTACCTTCAATATTTTTTAATGAAAAAAAAAGTTAGGCCGCTCATATTGAAATATATTCTGCCCAGGCTCTCAAAATTACCTATTTACTCGAAATTAAATAAAAAACAGAACATTTGTTATAGGACCAAGCCAACTGTCAACGAAATCTGTACAAGTTCGTTTAAAGTCGCCATCTTGAAACTCGCCATTTTGGAAAGCAACCATTTGCGTGTCAGCGTCAAAGTAAAACCGACCTTCCTGCAAGACGACAGTGACGTTATTGGCGAGCCGCTCGGCCGCCTCGTCCGCGAAGCACAGGGCGGACGCCACGTGGCGCAGCCAGCGGCTGCTGTCCAGGTACGAATAGTACTGCGACTCCTGCATCTGCCGACACCAGAGTGCGTATACTGAGTTTTTCCATTCACTCTCGATAGTGAGAGCGTTTGCGATTTGCATAGGAGTGACAAAGAGACAACTAGGTGGCGCGCTCTGTCACTCCTATACAAACTGCAAACGCTCTCGCTACCGAAAGTGAATGAAAAAACTCAGTATACGCACTATGGGCCCTTTGTGCGAGTTTTTTCATTCACTTTCGATAGCGAGAGCGTTTGCGATTTGCATATGAGTGACAAAGAGACAACTAGCTGGCGCGCTTTGCTTTGTGCTTTGTCAGAATATGAGTTTACGTTAACGCGATCGATTAGTTAAAAAAACTCGCACTAAGCACTCAGATCACTTAACTGCGCAGCAAATCTCTTATTTACTGAACGACATATTAGTAGTACTCGTCATCAACCCTTTATGTCCCCACCGAGGGGCACGGGTCTCTTCCCTGAGGAAGGTATAGGCCAGTGGTTCTTAATATACGTATTTTCTTACTTTTGCAACACCTACCCACAACATTGAAATTAAATAGTGAGACTCGTTGGGAGGCGTCGAAAGCCATGATACAGGTTCGCCTAGTATGGCTTTCGATGTGATAAGAGAATATTACAATGTTACATTCTATTCTATGTACTATTTAACATGCATATTTTTTGCTGTACAGACGTCCGTGACACAATAAAAATTTCTTATTTCTTATTCTTATTTCTTAAACTATTTGCAGTCACGGACCACTTTAAGAATTCCTGAAATGCCACGGACCACTGTCAATGTATGAATATTTACCTCTTGTGGAAAAAAAAACAAGATAAAATGAAAACACTTTTATTGCTCTCGCCTATTGCCTCGCGCCGCTTGACAATAACCAGCGAGAGTGGTCAAGCAAATTAGGATTTAGTTAACTTTTTTTTTTTTTTCATTAATCTTAAGAGTTAATTGAGCTGCTGCGGACCCTTAGCGCACCCCACTTTAAGAAACCCTGGTATAGGCCATACTCCACCACGGGGACCAAGTCCGGATTGGTGGAGGTTTGTAAGACTAGTGGCTGGTCTTACTGTCAGAAGTTTTCAAGCCGCCCTAAGGCCTCTTGGCTTAACGACTGCCATCTATCGACGGCAGCCCGCACCAACTGCTTAACGTGCCTTGCGAAGCACCGAACCGCTCGGAAAAATGCCACTAGCTTTAGTCATAGACGGTGACCCATCCATGGACTGTACGCGCCGTATGTTGCTTAACCGTAGTGATCGTTTAAGATCACTCAGGCAGCCCAGGCTACGAGCGATTCGATTAGTAGTAGATTAGTGGTACTGCTGAAACAAAATTAATTAGTTACCGTCCGGCCGCTGGGAGTTTACGATCCTGACAGGTCATGTTAGAACGGACGACGTAACCTTGAAGTGGCGTTAAATTTTCGATTAAAATATTTTTATGTCCTATTTATCCTACTAGCAAATAATTGTCATTGAAACTATATCATTGTGTAAATTTACAATCAATGTTATATTTTGCACAGTGATTTAAATGTTAAATAAGAAGAAATCAATATTTAATGTTCGTGCGTAAAATCCTTACTACGCTGTCACAAGGTTATGTCAACCGTATTTTTTTGTAGTGACGTACCAAAAATAACGAAAATAATAACGGTCCCTTTAACGATACGAAGTTGATGAACAGGCTTTAGAAAAAGATCATCGCGTTCTCAGAATGTAGTATGTAGAATGTCTCAGTACCACTGCCGTACAAAGCGATTGAGCTGATCTGGGCCGAAATAACAGGTAGCACAGCTCGCCACAACACTTCACTGCCATTCGGCACAAAAAAGATGATGACCCTTCTAAAATGCCTGCGAAAATGGCACAAGAGATGACTGAGTGAAGGTCGTCTAAAAAACAAAACTACTTAGGGTACGGTTCCACTAAGGCGGAGCGGAGACGAGCTGTGCCGTGATGACAAATCACATGGCTTGAAATACGCGAAGTGGAGAAAAGATGTGGATTTCAAGCCATGTGATTGGTGAATCACGGCACAGCTCATCTCCGCTCTGCTCCGCTCCGCCTCAGTGGAACCGCAGCCTTAATCGTGAGTCAGTAGCAAAAGCCAGTTAAGAATAACGTAAGGAATGATAACGTTGCTTTTCTCCCATCACTAGTCATATGAAACAGACATTTGTCAGGATCGTATACTCCCAGCGGCCGCACAATAAGAACCACGGGGGCCTAGTCCGGATTGGTGGAGGCTTGTAAGGGCGTTTTAGTGTCACGCGGGATTAGCCCGCATGCGTAGCACCCGCAAAGAATAATTTCATACGTGTATGTAAGCGACACATATTCTTCTGACATTGATCATTTTTGAACATGTCTATACCGTTACGCAGCCCGTAGAAAACTGAAACTCAAACTGCGTATGATCCGCAGCGTGAAACTTTGTGCATGCGGGCCAATCCCGCATGCGTGAGCAAATCGGCGTGACACTAAAAACGCTCTTAGACTCCACCAATCCGGACTAGGCCCCCGTGGTGAAGTATAGCCTATACCTTCCTCAGGGAAGCCTGTTCCCCTCGTGCCCCTTAATGGGTTGACAATGATGATGATGAGTTAATAACCATTTGTTGCCTAGAACAGATATTGTTCGAGTTGATTGCTACGGTCAAGCCCGAAGGATTGTTAGAATGCGAAAGAGGGATTTGTCAAAATAACCATGCACCGATGTGTCAGACGGTCTCAACATCAGGCCACACTAGTCCACTGCCGGACATAGCCTTCCTCTAATGAGCGCCGTAGCGCCCTGTCTTCAGCTTGCCGCATCCGGCATCTGCCTGCAGTTTGGCACAGATCATCATCCCACCTGGTCGGTGGGCGTCCTACAGTACGTTTGCCGAGTCGCGGTCTCCACTCAAGAACACGTTTACGGCTGTCGGTTCTTCGCGAAATATGGCTAGTCCACTGCCACTTCAGCTTGCTAATTCTAGGACACAGTTCAATTTAACACAGTTGAAGTAAGTAGTACGCGCGTGTGAGCGCTGCAAGCAGAAAACTTTAAGAATGTATGAGTGGCTTACACAGACAAATTAATAAAATACTATTTTAAACAAGGTCTAAAGTGAAAGAGTTTGGCGATAGGTCAAATGGTGATATCCTACGCACAGAAGCTACAAAGTATTAAGCTGGCTTCCAACGGTGCGCGATTCTACCGCCGGCCGACGACCACGGAGAGCCATCCACCGCGCACGGGGCTCTTCCCACGGTGCGCGATTCTGCGGATATCGATACGACCACGTACCCACGACCGGTACGGCGCACCGCAACAGACGTCTGTGCTACCGCAGACCGAGACCCTTCCCACGGTGTGTCGTGCGAGCTGGTCCGCGTCCGGCCGCAATATCGCGGACCGTGGGAAGCCGACTTTAGGCGTACAGAGTTCCACAAGTCATCTATATGAAAAACACGGCAGGCCGACTCACCCAAAAGCCAGCCAAGTTAGTAGGAGTACAGAGGTCCACGAGTCTCTTGTAGGAAGTCTGCAGGGTGGGCAGCGGAGGCAGCTCGCAGACAAAAGGCTTTCGACTGTTTAGAACTTTGAACTTGGCGTCGGAGAAACTACTCTCGAGCTGAGTGGTGTTGCTGGAGTTTGTAAAGCTGGAAGGGAACACTGAATGAGGAGCCATGCATAAATCGTGACACACGAATTTAATGATTTTTTGAATCCTCCCCCGTTCTTGTCACAGCTGGTCACATTTGTGCGACTCCCCGCTCCCTAGTGTGACGTCACATATTTTGCAATTTTACATCCAGAAATAATGGAAAAACATCAGTTCCGAAATTAGTGTAATTTCCGATAGAGTTACGAACATAATAGTAGCTGCATTTTTTTTTGGGTTTTTCGTTAATAGTTCACAGTTCGTTTTGTAACACCTAGTTTATAACATATTTTCAAATGTGACGTCACGAATTTTAGGACCCCTCCAACTCCCTTGTCACACAATATCACAATTCGTTAACTCCCTTTCGCCCCCTTAACGTGACACTTAATGTATGGATGACCCCGGAGCAACTATTCCACCGTGAAGCTGCTCGGAGTTTTAAAAACGTAATCTTATTTATGATAATCTTTTTTATTTCTTTGGACAAAGACTAGGCTAAGATATGTTATTTTTTAAGCCAGTATTTATAATTAGGCAAAAGTATTTATCGAATGGGTCTTGTTGTATGATTTAAATAAAAAAATATAATAAAGACACGATTCCTTACAACACATCTCAGAGGGAGTGCAAATAGTCTGTGCTAAAAGAAAAAACGTAACCACAGATTAATTAAACTGACTTTTTCTACAAATAAGACCACTAAGATTCTGATATGAAGACTTTGTGAAGCACAACTTACTTACACTCCCATCTATTTATATACTAGAAGCAGCGACATTCGTAAGAAAAAACATAACATTATTTAAAGAAACAAACTTTCCTCCAAACTCTCGACGTAAAAATAAATTAGCTCTTCCTTTTTCAAAATTGCAACTACATTCAAATAGTCTCTATGTATCACTGATAAAAATATATAATCAAATACCTGAAAATATAAAAAATGAAACAAAAGACAACTTATTTACAAAAAAATTCAAGAATATGTTAATAAATAAATGTTACTATAGTTTAAATGAATATTTGCTTAACCCTCAATCTCGTTGAGGAATTATTAAGTATCTTGTATGATTGTTATTAAATCTATTCTTTTGCATGAGATAGATAGATAGATAGATAAAACATTTATTTCCATAAGACACACACACGTACACATATCATCACATATTGAACATCAACAGCACATAACAAACATAGACAATACAGAAACATACACAAGGCATAGGTACAAACACAGTTTGACAGTATGGAAAGAGAAGAGAAACAATATTAACAACAATAATAAAAACATGGCAGCGTGTGTGTGGCAAATGCAAACGGGTTTCGACTCAGCATGTGCTGAGAGCTTAAAAAGTAAACTCCAGCGCTGGTATTCTGCCGATACCCATTGGGAACGGCGTGCCGAGCCCAGAGAAGATAAATACCTAGCTAAATGATATTAATTAATCTAACGCCAAGATGTCTCTGTCATAAGACTAACTGTATTGCAGTGCCCTTACAGGGTATCATGTACCTACATTCACATACCAATACCACCTGTACTTATAATACTATGTACATGATTTCGCAATAAAGAATATGAATATGAATATGGATATTTAAATGTTATAAGCATTTACACTTTTACCTCGTGACTTTTTAAATATTAGTATTTTTATTTATTGAATGTCCTCTTACAAACAAATCCTTTGTTTGCATTTTTTGACAAAGAAAGTGCAAGCCAATAACGAGACGGTGGTGGTGGTGTCTTATCTTGGTTCGATGAGAAGAAATTTCTTACCTATTTCCACAAAGGTATATCACATGGGGTGGCGTCAACTTTGGATGCGATCGCCGGACCTGTAAAAAAAAAACCTTTTGAGCAAGCCTTATAGGTGTTATGATAAGTATTGTGTAACGGGGTGATTAGAATCGAGAGTTACCTCCGACGCGGTTTAAGAAATGTGTTACTTATTATAAAATACACGATTATTTTGACGACAAAGTTTAAGGTGTCTGGTGTTAAACAGTAGATGGATATTAAATGTATTCAGAGGAGAATTGTGTCTAGTGTTCAACACATCCATGAGTAATATTTTTTAAATTTTTATGTTTGTTAATGAAGCTAAAACTGTTTTGAAAAGAATATGGAGTTTCTTTGTTAGTTTCTTGTCCACATAATCTATCAATTGTGAGACTAACAACTTTGACGTTCTTAAAGTTTTTTTTATCTTATACAAGGTGTTCCAAAAAATAGTGTCAAGCGGAAGTCCAGAGATAGAGCACCTCTAGGGCTACCTGAATCACGCCTATGCCCCCGTTCTGCGATTTTTGTAGTTTTCAAGTTATCATTTTTTTTCACATATTTTTTGTCCCACCTTGACCTACAAGACATTATTGGACCCAGAGCCATGAATTATTGAGATGTGAATAGTGTGCCTTGCAGACACAAACTCAATGTGGTTTGATCTAATACAATAGCGCCATAAAAAAAATTACAGTTAGTTAAAATTTATGAGTTTTTAAAATGTTGATGACTCGAAAACTACAAAAATCGCAGAACATACATGGGAGTGATTCGGATACCCCTAGGGGTGCTATATCGCAGAACATACATGGGAGTGATTCGGATACCCCTAGGGGTGCTATATCGCAGAACATACATGGGAGTGATTCGGATACCCCTAGGGGTGCTATATCGCAGAACATACATGGGAGTGATTCGGATACCCCTAGGGGTGCTATATCGCAGAACATACATGGGAGTGATTCGGATACCCCTAGGGGTGCTATATCGCAGAACATACATGGGAGTGATTCGGATACCCCTAGGGGTGCTATATCGCAGAACATACATGGGAGTGATTCGGATACCCCTAGGGGTGCTATATCGCAGAACATACATGGGAGTGATTCGGATACCCCTAGGGGTGCTATATCGCAGAACATACATGGGAGTGATTCGGATACCCCTAGGGGTGCTATATCGCAGAACATACATGGGAGTGATTCGGATACCCCTAGGGGTGCTATATCGCAGAACATACATGGGAGTGATTCGGATACCCCTAGGGGTGCTATATCGCAGAACATACATGGGAGTGATTCGGATACCCCTAGGGGTGCTATATCGCAGAACATACATGGGAGTGATTCGGATACCCCTAGGGGTGCTATATCGCAGAACATACATGGGAGTGATTCGGATACCCCTAGGGGTGCTATATCTCTGGACTTCCGCTTGGCACTATTTTTTGGGACACCTTGTACAAATAAATTGCTGTTCCTTAGTCTCACTACAACTCGAGAACGGCTGAACCGATTTGGCTAATTTTCCAGGGAATAGGCTATGTGACAGTGTGAAAAAAAAACAGTAGTCTCAAAGTCTCCGAGTCTTAAAACCGCTTAAGCCATTTTAACTAAAAACAATTATTATTTGTAAAAAAAAACACAAGATAAAATTTGATAATTATGTATCTGCAGCCATTGTCTGGATTGGCCGATTCTATGACGACGTCACATGTTACTAGAAATGGCGTCTGTCATTCATTCGTTCTTACGTTCATTGTTTGGCATTCCTGTGCGTCGCCATATTGCCTAAGATAGTGTTTTGGCGGCTTATTTCAAAAGTAAACTTTCGTTTGTCTTTTTTAGAAGATATACGTGAAAGAATTTAAAATTACCACTTTCTGTGGACTCCATTAACACCTCCATGAACATGAGATGGTTTTCAGAAATCGGTCAAATAGCCTATTCCAGGGAAGGAGAAAATATGGAAAAAACATGAAAAGTCTGGCGGTACGAAGTTTCCCGGGACAGCTGTGAATAAAGTGTGAATAAGTGTGCATATTTTTTTTTGATATGAATATGTATCCACTGAACGTCGGTAGTGTGGGCATAGAGAGCAAGGTCCTTTCTCTACTGCTCCGGTCCGGCGTCGGAACCGGAATCAGTCGTAAGAAAAATATCGGTTGCCGGATTATAAAATATTAAGATTAGAAGTTAAGTTCATGCCATGTAATGTATATAATTTTTCTTTGAAATAAACAGCTTAAATTTAAATTTTTTTTTTTTTTATGCTTCTCCACTTTATCCGACTATTATCGGCAATGGACGTGACGCAGTGCTTTATTACAATTCCTGGGTTTTTCTATTCGAGGCAGGGGACGTTTTCCTCACATTCTATTAATCTAATTAAATAGTATGTAACATTTTTGGGTTGTATGCGCGGTGCAAAAACGTGTATTGTTTTTGTACGTCGATCACTTCGGACCGGTAAAATACCGTTCCGATTTAGCAAAATATCGGGCCGCTAAAAACCGGATACCGGAGTAGCGGAGAAGCTTATTAGTATTCTTGTGTGTTTCTAAATCGGATCCGTAATGAGTTACTTTTAAAACTGAATTTTGTATGAAAATACTTGCTTATGACGTCACATTTCAGAGCATTCTTTTTATGTTTCATCTATAACTATTAAATGATTAAAAGAGATACATTTTTCGAAACATTTTGTAATTTTTGCTTAAATCGAGCATATCAAATAATTTATTTTTGATAGTGTCAAATATCGAATTAACGTTTGCCGGACCGGAGCAGTGGAGAAAGGCCCTAAGCCGATAGCAGCGCGGCCGGCGGCCCGCCGTCTCACCTGCTCGAGCAGCACGCTCTCGGCGGTGGCGGCGGCGTCTGTGGGCAGCAGCTCGCCGCAGCGCAGCAGCGCCGCGCCCGCCGCGCGGCCCCACACCCACACCGGCACGCGCCCCGACCTGCGCGCCACCACAACGGACCATATTATTGTCAGGGCCGGACACTCCCGCCCACACCGGCACGCGCCCCGACCTGCGCGCCACCACAACGGACCATATTATTGTCAGGGCCGGACACTCCCGCCCACACCGGCACGCGCCCCGACCTGCGCGCCACCACAACGGACCATATTATTGTCAGGGCCGGACACTCCCGCCCACACCGGCACGCGCCCCGACCTGCGCGCCACCACAACGGACCATATTATTGTCAAGGCCGGACACTCCCGCCCACACCGGCACGCGCCCCGACCTGCGCGCCACCACAACGGACCATATTATTGTCAAGGCCGGACACTCCCGCCCACACCGGCACGCGCCCCGACCTGCGTGCCACCACAACGGACCATATTATTGTCAAGGCCGGACACTCCCGCCCACACCGGCACGCGCCCCGACCTGCGCGCCACCACAACGGACCATATTATTGTCAAGGCCGGACACTCCCGCCCACACCGGCACGCGCCCCGACCTGCGCGCCACCACAACGGACCATATTATTGTCAAGGCCGGACACTCCCGCCCACACCGGCACGCGCCCCGACCTGCGCGCCACCACAACGGACCATATTATTGTCAAGGCCGGACACTCCCGCCCACACCGGCACGCGCCCCGACCTGCGCGCCACCACAACGGACCATATTATTGTCAAGGCCGGACACTCCCGCCCACACCGGCACGCGCCCCGACCTGCGCGCCACCACAACGGACCATATTATTGTCAAGGCCGGACACTCCAGCCCACACCGGCACGCGCCCCGACCTGCGCGCCACCACAACGGACCATATTATTGTCAAGGCCGGACACTCCCGCCCACACCGGCACGCGCCCCGACCTGCGCGCCACCACAACGGACCATATTATTGTCAAGGCCGGACACTCCCGCCCACACCGGCACGCGCCCCGACCTGCGCGCCACCACAACGGACCATATTATTGTCAAGGCCGGACACTCCCGCCCACACCGGCACGCGCCCCGACCTGCGCGCCACCACATCGGACCATATTATTGTCAAGGCCGGACACTCCCGCCCACACCGGCACGCGCCCCGACCTGCGCGCCACCACAACGGACCATATTATTGTCAGGGCCGGACACTCCCGCCCACACCGGCACGCGGCCCGACCTGCGCGCCACCACAACGGACCATATTATTGTCAAGGCCGGACACTCCCGCCCACACCGGCACGCGCCCCGACCTGCGCGCCACCACAACGGACCATATTATTGTCAAGGCCGGACACTCCCGCCCACACCGGCACGCGCCCCGACCTGCGCGCCACCACAACGGACCATATTATTGTCAAGGCCGGACACTCCCGCCCACACCGGCACGCGCCCCGACCTGCGCGCCACCACAACGGACCATATTATTGTCAAGGCCGGACACTCCCGCCCACACCGGCACGCGCCCCGACCTGCGCGCCACCACAACGGACCATATTATTGTCAAGGCCGGACACTCCCGCCCACACCGGCACGCGCCCCGACCTGCGCGCCACCACAACGGACCATATTATTGTCAAGGCCGGACACTCCCGCCCACACCGGCACGCGCCCCGACCTGCGCGCCACCACAACGGACCATATTATTGTCAAGGCCGGACACTCCCGCCCACACCGGCACGCGCCCCGACCTGCGCGCCACCACAACGGACCATATTATTGTCAAGGCCGGACACTCCCGCCCACACCGGCACGCGCCCCGACCTGCGCGCCACCACAACGGACCATATTATTGTCAAGGCCGGACACTCCCGCCCACACCGGCACGCGCCCCGACCTGCGCGCCACCACAACGGACCATATTATTGTCAAGGCCGGACACTCCCGCCCACACCGGCACGCGCCCCGACCTGTGCGCCACCACAACGGACCATATTATTGTCAAGGCCGGACACTCCCGCCCACACCGGCACGCGCCCCGACCTGCGCGCCACCACAACGGACCATATTATTGTCAAGGCCGGACACTCCCGCCCACACCGGCACGCGCCCCGACCTGCGCGCCACCACAACGGACCATATTATTGTCAAGGCCGGACACTCCCGCCCACACCGGCACGCGGCCCGACCTGCGCGCCACCACAACGGACCATATTATTGTCAAGGCCGGACACTCCAGCCCACACCGGCACGCGCCCCGACCTGCGCGCCACCACAACAGACCATATTATTGTCAAGGCCGGACACTCCCGCCCACACCGGCACGCGCCCCGACCTGCGCGCCACCACAACGGACCATATTATTGTCAAGGCCGGACACTCCCGCCCACACCGGCACGCGCCCCGACCTGCGCGCCACCACAACGAACCATATTATTGTCAAGGCCGGACACTCCCGCCCACACCGGCACGCGGCCCGGCTGAAGAGCCTGACCAGACGAAGCGTTTTACGCGGGAGGGCACTCGCGCGTAGACAATCGCGCGTTCCCGAGGTACTAGGTAATACACCCCGTCCAGATGCTCGGGAACGCGCCGTGCCCTCCCGCGTAAAACGCTTCGTCTGGACAGGCACTAAGGGACACGTCAAGAAGGGAACACATTTATTGTGAGAAGCCCCTCACACACACCGGCACGCGCCCCGACTTATGAGACACGCCAACAACACATTTATTATGATGCCCGAACACAAACACACACCGGCACGCGGCTCGTGCTAGGGGACACGCCAATAAAGGAACACATTTATTGTAACGGCCGGCCGCCACACCCACCAGTACGCGGCCCAACCTGGAGTGTCCCACCCAGAGCGGGCCGCGAGGATTTGAAAAAAAAATGAATAAAAATATTGTAACACCGGAAAATGGGTTTGGTTTGGTCCCCTGCACGGCTTCAACCTGCCTTGAAGCGTATCCGCTTGGATTTAAGGTCGACACCGCTCGCCTGGCACTCACCGGAAGTGCCAGGCGACCTCTACAAGCTTGCTGTCAAGCACGAGACCCCTGTTAGTAACGAAAAAAGCTCAGGCCCATTTAATTTGCTCGCGCCTGTATACTAGGACCCCCAAAATTTTCAATGAAAAAACATACAAGCTCACGCCTTTATCCCAGAAGGGTAGGCAGAGACCAGGGACTGCCACTTGCCACGATCCTAACAGATCACTTTCCATTCATCCATTCATTAGTCGTTGCATGCACGCACGCCGGCTTCGGATACTTAACGAAATTAACGAAAAAAATATATAGGGTGACGGACCCAATTATCAGCACTCTAAGAGGCCTTAAATAGCAGTATTTATGCTTACGCTCGGTTACTAGAAGAGCGATCAAATGTTAATCTCACGTCAAGCTAATTTCAGCCAATCACGTGCCGGTATTTTGAATTAATCTTAGATTAATCTCTTCTTACATTTGAACACTCTTTCAGAAACTGAGGCTTAGAGCTATAATAGCATTACTCGTTCGTAAGCGTAACTTGGTCGAAAATCACTTTTAATCAGACAACGTACACTTCTCCTCAAGAATCCGGCGCCATGATAAATGTCAAACTATACACAGTGTTGCTAACACAATAATTAAACTATCAGAATTTGTATCTTACCCTTGCAACTTTTAATTTTGTAGATACTATATCTTATATTTTTAGGTTTTTTTAGGTGCTGATAAACTGGTGCAGGGCTACATTTGGGTCATTCACCATATCACAGAGCTCACCGGAAGTGCCTGGCGGTCTCCATGAGTTTGCAATCGAGCACGGAGCCTGGCACGACGAGCGTCTCGCCGGCCGCCAGCATGAAAGCGTCGGAGGTGCCGTTGATGCATGTGATCCGCCAGTGAGGGCACGCGCAGCGCTCCAGCTCGCGCTTCCAGTCGCCTGGCCTGCCGGCAACACGGGGGGCGTTAACCCACTAATAAAAATAGCACCTCACAAGCCTGTCAAGCCAATATATATATGAAAATATTACCTATTATTACCTATTAATGTAATATATTATTATCCTGGCCTGCCGGCAACACGGGGGGCGTTAACCCACTAATAAAAATAGCACCTCACAAGCCTGTCAAGCCAATATATATATGAAAATATTACCTATTATTACCTATTAATATAATATATTATTATCCTGGCCTGCCGGCAACACGGGGGGCGTTAACCCACTAATAAAAATAGCACCTCACAAGCCTGTCAAGCCAATATATATATGAAAATATTATGTACGTTAGGAAAAATATTACCTATTATTACCTATTAATATAATATATTATTATCCTGGCCTGCCGGCAACACGGGGGGCGTTAACCCACTAATAAAAATAGCACCTCACAAGCCTGTCAAGCCAATATATATATGAAAATATTATGTACGTTAGGAAAAATATTACCTATTATTACCTATTAATATAATATATTATTATCCTGGCCTGCCGGCAACACGGGGGGCGTTAACCCACTAATAATAATAGCACCTCGCAAGCCTGTCAAGCCAATATATATATGAAAATATTATGTACGTTAGAAAAAATATTACAGACTTCGAAACACTTGGTAGCCATCATAACGTTAACACTAGGAATAAACATAAATTGTCATTTCCACGATTTAGACTTGCAAAAGTTAATAATTCCTTTATGGGGCACTGTATAAGGTTCTACAACAAGATACTCCAAGATATATTAGAGTTACCTCCAACGCGATTTAAGAATTGTATTAAGCACACTCTTGCAAAAAAGCTTATTATAAAATCAACGATTATTTAGAAGACAAGGACGTATGGCATTAAATAGTAGTTTAATATCAAATTTAATCACAGGATAAATGTGTCTAGTGTTCAACACATCCAAGATATTATTTTGTAGGTTTGATTTGTATTAGCTTTAAGGTGATTTGAGAAAAGATGGTCAGAGTGGAGTTTATTTTCGCTGCCTTTTTCTCCACTACAGACGGCCCCAAGGCAGCGGCTAACATTATACATAACTATATGTACATTGACATTCAACAAGCAGAATGTAAATTCTTTACGTTGAAATAAATTTTTGAATTTGAATTTGAATTTGTCCATCGTACCTCACGAATCTGTTCAACGTATCTCACAAGCCTGTACACCGTGTCACGGTGTCCTCTTTACACCATTTTTTTTTCGCTTCTTTCATTCTCGTCTGCCTATCGTTATGAAATCGCAATTTAAATTACGTCACCGACTAAAGATTTTTTTTGGAATTTCATTGCTACTTCACCTTTTGACGAAACCCTACGTTTGACAGCATCGACATCAAAGGGGTTTGAAGATTTTTGTTGGAACACTGGCATACTGGCCAGCTGCCATTTTGTTTTTTTTTTTCAAAATGGCGGCGCACCATAATAACCTAGGACATCGACTGGGGACACTTATACAAACAAAAAAATACTAAGGTCACTATGTCCGAAAACGTCACGTTGCAGAGATATTTGCAGAAAAAGAAAAACTTTTTAAAATTTATTTATTTACAATATGTAAAACTAATTAATTTATTACTTTCAGAATCATTGTTTGTTGGTCAATATTAAATTTATGAAAATATCGTCATATCGATGTACATAAATATTATTGTGCGCCGCAATTTGAAAAAAAAAACAAAATGGCGGCTGACCAGTGTGCCAAAATCTTCAAACCCCTTTATTATTCTACTTGTGAAACAATATTTTATTGTATTTCTAAGCAAAGTTCTATAATTAGAAAAATATATTCCAGTCGGGCTGCAGTATCGGATAGCTTGGTCCTCGGTAACCGAAGGCAACCACAGCAGGACTTCATATCGCTTGGGGAAGTCGTGGTGGACTAGTACTATATCCAGCATCGTAACCTTGCCGGGGGCCGCACTCAAGAAGCTGAAAAAAGCTGATCTACAGAGCATTTTCACCGACCCTTACTAACCGGGTCATCATCAAACCATTATATCCCCACCAACCGCACGGGTCTCTTCCCTGAGGAAGGTATAAGCCATACTCCACCACAGGGGCCAAGCCCGGATTGGACCCGGAACCTGTTCAACGTAACTTAAAAACATGTTCAAGGTAAAGTTTTAAGTCTAAAATCGATCTCAGGTAGCTCTTAAATATCTCTACAAATATTTGTGAGCCAAATAGTACCAGTATATAAGTTTAATTGTTAGAAGATAAATTGTTAGTGATAAATTGTGAGTGCTGTGCCTGTATTTGGCAAACGCCAGCCCTCTGTTATTAATTTAAGATCTAACTTGTAATGTGTTTGTGCTGTTGGTGTGCCTTATTAAGCCAGGCTGCAATATCGGGTAGTACAGTTCTCAGTACTCAAAAGCAAAGAGGAGAGAAGTCGTGATGGAGGTACCATGACCATCGCATTTACCTTGCCGAGAGCCGCCCTTGTGCAGCTGTGCGTGAGAAACTTACTGCTCAACGCACCTTAGTAGCCTGTTGACTACTCCTCACAAGCCTGTTATTATTATTATTATTATTAATACTTTTATTGCACTCACATTTAAAAATTAAAATATAGTACAATGCGGCGGACTTAATGCTATTAGCATTTTCTACCAGTCAACCGCAGGAGGTAAAGGAAAGTGATGGTAGGCGTGCAAAAGTGATTAACAAATATACAAACATACTTATTTATGGTGCATTAAATAAACTTATACATTATCATATACTTACACATATAATAAGATATAATTATAATAAAATAACATATGTAATATAATATAATATATATTATAATAGTATACAACGAGCCGAATTAATAATATACTTATCTACACATTACGTAAGAGAAAACAAGGGATATGAAAAATAAAAACATATACATATAAGTGTATATACATATAAGTGTCCTGTTCACCGCGCCTCACAACCCTGTTCAACGTACCTTAGAAACATGTTCAAGTCGGGCGGCAGCGTCGGGTAGTACGGTTCCCGGTACTCGAAGGCGAAGAGTAGGTCGTGTCGTTTGGGGAAGGCGTAATGCACAAGAGCCATGACCACTGTCCGTGCCTTCTCGACAGCCGCACTCGTGAACCTGAACGTGAGGACCTTCATGTTCTGTGGACGATATTAGATTAGATTATTAATAAGCCGATTTAGTACCCCCTGGTCCCACCCAAAGGCCTCCCCTTTAGCTCTCCAGTTTTCCCTGTCACCAGCCATTTTTCAGGGTGTCCCAAAACTCGACGTGAAGCCGGAACCGGGTGTAAAGACAAGTCATAATGGTTATCAGGAAAAGTTTTTTTTTTAGTATAGTCAATTTTATTCACTTAAGAAATTTTACAAAAATAATTAATATTAAAATAAAAACTGGGTATTTTTTTAGGTTAATTTTTTTTTTTAGTATCCGTTTCGTCCAAGCCGTAGCAGCTGGTTTTGAAATTTTGTTAACTGTTTAGAGATACATTATTCAGAATGAAAAAAAAAGTAAAGATTTGTGGCAACAGCATTTTTGATTTTTTTTATGCCTATAATTTTGCAATTACACGCAATTTTGATTTTTTTCTATTTTTACAAACAGGCACATACATGGCTTCTGGCCCCACACAAGGCCCCAGAAGCGTTCAAGCCGCCCTAAGACCTCTAACTTGGCTTAACGACTGCCATCTATCGACGGCAGCCGGCGCCAACTGCTTAACGTGCCTTGCGAAGCACGGAACCGCTCGGAAAAATGCCACGAGCGTTAGTCATAGACGGTGACCCATCCATGCACTGAACGCGCCCTTTGTGGTCGTTTAAGATCAATCAGGCGGCCGGGGCTACGAGCGATTCGCGATGGAAAAGTCTGCTGTACTATCGCGAAATTATTAAATTGGTACTCTGTTTTCGGCGCCCTAGGTACAAGCTTGTTTAGTGTAGGGGCGTCTTTCCCGCGCCCACACCCGACGTGCCGTCCCTTCTGATGCTATAGGCAGATTATATAACTTCTGTGGTACTTATTAGTATGTAAAAAGTGTTAAATTCCACAGCACATGTGATAACGCTCAGCGCGCAGATAGCAAGCATCACATGCAGACGCTACGGCCCGCTATATTTCATACCGATTAGATAACAGACACCACATGCTATTCGAAAGGTACCACGCTCACCTTTATAATGTGACCGCATCATTAAAAACAAAATTATTCATTTATTTAATCACTTTACATGATTCTTCTACAAGATTCTCGTAGCCTGGGCTGCCTGAGTGATCTTAAACGATCACTAAGGTTAAGCAACATACGGCGCGTTCAGTCCATGGATGGGTCACCGTCTATGACTAACGCTAGTGGCATTTTTCCGAGCGATTCCGTGCTTCGCAAGGCACGTTAAGCATTTGGTGCAGGCTGCCGTCGATAGATGTCAGACCAGCCACTAGTCTTACAAGCCTCCACCAATCCGCACTTGGCCCCCGTGGAGGAGTGTGGCCTGTACCTTCCTCAGGGAAGGGACCCGTGCCCCTTGGTGGGGACATGATGGGTTGATGATGACATGATTCTTACATCATCATCATAATTCAGCCACAAGAAGTCCACTGCTGGACTTCCATGGATTTCCAAAAAGACCGGTCGTAAGCGGCTTGCGTCCAGCGTCTTTACTTTTCAAATAAGCCGCCAAAACACTATCCTAGGCAATATAGCGTCGTCGCACAGGTTAAAGCTGTTTTAAGACAGATAATTTATACGAATACGTATAAATTATATTGTATTTTTCACACTGTCAAATAGCCTATTCACTTTGTAATAAATAATAATGTTTACTTTACTTTACACACATGAACTCACGACTGTATCCCAGTGGGATAGGCAGAGACCAGGGACGGCCACTTGCATTATTATTATATCATTACTCCAATAATAAAAAAACGTCAAGACTTCAGTTTCTAAACGGTGTACACGCATAAAAACATTAATTTACGAGATAACTCAAATATTGATAAAGTGCTTCACAAATCATAAGTCGTTATCTTTAAGTTGTGATGTCACAGTAGGAGTCCAATTTGTAGGGCGCGTTATTTTACCACGTGACCAGAATGACATTTGGACAAGTTATATCATGAAAAGTATTAATATTAGATCTATATAATTATCTTTTAACATAGCCTCACCAATGAGAATAAACAAAAATCGTGCAAGTTCTCGATTTAACAAGCGATTTATCTTATCACCTGTTTATTTATTCTGATAATAGTGCACCACGTGCTTCTAATTGGCATTGAATTCACAATAAACACCTTTCTATTTTTGTTTTTTTCTTCTGTTAGTATATCCTCGGGTTTAAAATACCACGATAGAAATTAAGAAATACAGTCTTCGGTCACGAGATCATTCACTAAGTGCTAAGTCCGACTGTCCTACTTGAAAGCGCAGTAAAGCGTTTTTCACACTCTTCGGGGTCATTAATTAAGTACAGTCGACAGTAGACTTGCGCAAAGTGTGTCATTAGAGGGAGTTGTTATATCTCATATCTTTGATCACCGGGACACATTATATCCCAATCATATCTTACTCACCGTTGTATCCTAGCTCATACGACGTACAACAGAGTGTGAGTGGATATAAGAGCCGTGCGACACAAGTGATGATTCTAGTCTACCTATTTCCTACTATATCCAGTTCACAATTTCTTTCATAATCACAACAGATTGTACCTACTATATTTTCAAATTTTCTTCATACTTTACAGACTTAGGACTGACAACCTGAACAGACTTAATATAAATGTATCACTTTAGTAGCAAATATACGAACAAATTAGACTGTGAAACATGTTGAGGTGGGCATATTTAAAAGTTGAAAATATACAATGATTAAAAATATTTAAAATCACGTCAAATCAGATCGCTTGATGACCTTCAATCGCAAACTAACTCAAAACAAGTATTTACGTAAACAATGCATTCGCATTTGTGCCTAATTTTAATTGCTTTTTTAACTTTACCGTCTGTGACCTACATAAAGACTAGTTTTGACTTTCCCGTGCTTTGCACCAAAGTAAGATGGCGAAAAGATCACCAAAACGATATATTTAGTATGAATCTGGTGACCTCCGTTTCACAAATCGGTAATTAAAGCGTGACAAACATATATGATTATCTTCTTAACCGTTCATCTCATTAATACGAGTATTGCGCCCGAATGCACGATGTTAGCCGAACAAGCCAGGCGTACCAATAGCGATCAAAAGGTCACCAAGTCAATACATTCTTAAGAATCTGGTGATCTTTCTCTCGTCGCTCGTTTGTTACTACGACGAGAAATGCGGCCGAATGTATCCGATGACAGCCGATCTCGATCTCGCTCTCGCGCACTGTGTATGAGCTGGATAAAGTAGCAGGAGCTTAGTAGGAGAGGGAGCCAGATATAATTGAAATCTCCGAGATATAACAGGGACACACTTGACGACTGGGGAGATATGTGTCCTATCATATCTGGCTCCTGAGTTACCCAAGGCTAGTCGACAGCACGTCAACCTTCACATTTTAGTTGCAAAGTCGCCCGTAAAGCAACGTAATAGAGTGCATGGGTGTATAGGATGATGTGCTGTCGACTGTACGTCACACTAATTTTGTGACGACCTCTGTGGCGCCTACCGTGCGAGAGGTCACTGGTACAAACCCCGGCAGGGGACAAAAAAACCCCCCAAATCTTGGATATTTACATGTTTGCGATGTCGCTGTTTCTGGTACCCACGACACAGGGTATTTTAGTGTGGGGCCAGAAGCAATGTATGTGCCTGTACGTAAATGTTTATGTTTAAAACTCACCTTGCAGATGACCTGTATCCCCTTGACCTTGGCAGGCATGTCGCCAGAAGGCTGCAGTCGCCGCCGCCGCGCCGGCCCGCCGTCCGTCAGCCAGACCGCGCCCACCGCCGTCAGAGGTACGTCATAAGCCCCGAGGAGGTAGTTACGCTGGCTGATCTCCTGGTAGCGAGGGATCGGAATTACAGTAGCCTATTTATTAAACCTACAGTTATACACTGTGACAAGTAAATACATAGCAAAGCTGATTAACCCAAAGATTAAAGACTCTGCCGCGCAATATTCACCAAAATGTCACGGTAAACTAAGAATTTTAGTTTTATTAAACTAGGCTCAGGAAGTGTTTTGTGCAGCGGGCAGAGGTACGTCGTAAGCCCCGAGGAGGTAGTTACGCTGGCTGGTCTCCTGGTAGCGAGGGACCGGAATTACAGTAGCCTGTTTATTAAACCTACAATTTGTGATATACTGTGGCAGTTCCATACATCGTAAAGCTGACTAACACACAGATTAAAGACTCTGCCGCGCAATATTCACCAAAATGTCATGGTAAACTAAGAATTTTATTTTTATTAAACTCTGATCAGGAAGTGTCGTTTGCAGCAGGCAGAGGTACGCCGTACGCTGGCTGATCTCCTGGTAACAAAGTATCGGAATTACAGTGGTGTGCATCGCAGAGCTGATTAACAAGTAACAGACTGCTCCGTAATGTTCACCAGAATGTCGTGGATATTTTTTTATTCCTCGGTGGCCTGTTGTTACTCAGTGGAACCCCATAACCTTAAGCCCTGCCTACACCTAATTATCAACGTTTCTATTCGTACTGCTGGATAGGCTTACAAGTTTACTCCATTTTTATGGCCCTGTAGGCAACCATTGTTTACAAGCTATACTGTCAGACGTCCACCTATTGGCAGTCTGCCTAGCTTGCGCTTTGCTTGCTTTTGGTGTCGAGTCCAAAGTGTTCGAGCGTTCAGGAAACATTTAAATCTAATCGTAAAGGAGAGTTTTTGAGCGATCTCCAAAAAGGAACTTCCCCCATAAAGCTCAAAACAGCAGAAGTACCGATATAACTAATCATTGATGTAAAACAATCTAACGCTTGATTGATGACGATTTTACGGAAGTTACACGACCTCTGTGGTGCAGCGGTTAGCGCATCTGACTACCATGCGAGAGATCCCGTGTTCGAATCCCGGCTGGGGATAAAAAACCCAGATCTTGGATGTTTACATGTTTGTGATGTCGCTGTTTCTGGTTCCCACGACACAGGGTATCCTAGTGTGGGGCCAGAAGCACTGTATGTGCCTGTATGTAAATATTTATAAGTTTGCTTATATATGAATGATTGAAACAACCAGGAGAGCATAAATCACTCACATCGCTCTGCGTGAGCTCCAAAGGCACGAACGAAAGCCGGTAGTTGGTGACGAAGAGGTTGCCGTATCTATCGCTGTCTCTTTCACTCAGCGGAGACAACATGGCCACTCGCTGCACCTCACCCACCACCAGCTCTCCTGTAGAAAAAAAAATCGAAAACATACATCGCAGCGCAAAAACTGTAACATTGTAAGATAATTTAAGGATATTCCTATTCCTCGTGAGAACCAATGTAGTAAGAGAAATACAAAAACCATTGTTATTTTCAAGGTCGGTTCTCAGGAGGATAAATGGCAGTATTTTAACTGCAAGTGTTTCAATTAAAGGCAATAGAAATAGAAATATCTTTATTGAGAAATTCAATTTGCCACAGCACAGTTATTTATGAAGCCCTTGCTCTCGAACTAGGATAACCTGTGCGTCAAGAGCAAGTGTCTTCCCTTAACTAAGTGTTACAATTAGGTGCTTACAAAGCAAAAACGGAGACACTTGCTAGAGCTTATTAGGACGTTTCAAAATGACATAATGATTAAAAATGAATGAAATGATTAGTCTAATTAATATTATTATGTTGTATGCAATAGTGTGAGTGTGTGTGTGTGTGAGAGTGTGTGTGTGTGTGTGTGTGTGTGTGTGTGTGTGTGTGTGTGTGTGTGTGTGTGTGTGTGTGTGTGTGTGTGTGTGAATGTGTGTGTGTGTGTGTGTGCGTTTGTGTGTGTGTTTGTGTATTGGGAAGCCCTTCGTACATTGGTAATATTGGTTCGATATTAGATCGTTAACGTGCGAGAAATCGGGAGTTAGTTTTAGACTGTAGTATCTTCGTGAAAGGGTTGATGGACAATTCAACTGCGGGTATTTGAGGCATATTTCATTGTGTCGAGCATAATATATGATACTAGCTTTCGCCCGCAACTCGGTCCGCGTGAACTTTAGTTCAAAATTTTGCAACCCCGTTCACTCCCTTAAGGGTTAAATTTTGAAAATCGGCGAAACACGTGTTCAATCAATTTTGTTGAAGAGTATTTATTAATTAACTAGCTTTAGCCCGCGACTCCGTCCGCGTGGACTTTAGTGTTCAAAATGTTGAACCCCGTTCACTCCCGTTAAGGGTTAAATTTAGAAAAACCGTGAAACACGTGTTCAATCAATTGTGTTGAAGAGTATTTATTTCAAGTTTCAAGAAAATCTGACAACATTTTTTTATACCTCCATACAAACTTTAACACCGCCGTTTACCCCTTTAGAGGGTGAGTTTAAAAAAATCCTTTCTTAGTGCTCCCCTAGGCTCCCTAAGGAACTCCCATGCCAAATTTCAACCCCCTAGGTTCAGTAGTTTGGGCTCTGCGTTGATTCTAAGTCAGTCAGTCAGTTTAGTAAAAGTAAAAAAGTAATAAACTCACGCCCGTTATCCCCGAAGGGGTAGGCAGAGGCACCAGTCTCTAGAACTGGACCCACGTTTTGCCGATTTTATTAGGTCCCAAACGTGACAAGTGGCAAGCCTGTCGCCGTTATCCGGGCACAATTTATCAGCGAATGGTGTTGCTGTACAAACAAATGTACGTAACTAAAAGTCATTGGTACATGCGTGGTTCGAACCCAGACCCTCATGATCGAGAAGCAAGGGTCAACCCCACTACGCCACCACCGCTTTTCTTCTTTTATATATATATATATTAACAATTAACATTTACATACAGGCACATACATTGCTTCTGGCCCAACACTAGGATACCCTGTGTATTTATTTTAAGTTTCAAGAAAATTAGACAATATTCTTTATACCGCCCATACAAATTTCGGCAACCCTTTTCGCCCCCTTAGGGGTTGAATTTAAAAAAATCCGGTCTTATTCCTTGCCTACATTATATATAGACCATCTGTGCAAAATTTCAGCTTCCTAGATCCAATGGCTTGGGCTAGGCGTTGATGAGTGAATGAATCAGTCAGTCAGGACTTTGAATTTTATTTATATAGATTCTCTTGGGTAAAGATCCTGAGTGTGACATATTTAATAACAAAGCTCTACTTTTTAAAAAGCATGTCAAAAACATTTTAAGCTCTATTTCGTTGTAATTACTTCACTTTAATTTTTTGTACGGAGACTGTTACTTGAATAAATCTATATTAATAATTTCGTTCGTGTCTACGGTATACTCGAACCATATGCACACCAAATGAAAGAGCGTAAAAAAATAGTTGATCTGAGTCGACAACATATGGGCGGAAAATTCGTATTATCGAGCAGCATCAATATAAAAATTATTAAATTCAACAATGGCGTTGCTAAGTAAACATGTCAATGTCATCATTGTTGTGTTAGTGTCACAAGTTTTCATTGTGAACTGTTATGGCCGGTTTACATTATTTTAGTGTTTAGGAGAGTGCTATAATACAATTAGAGAGGCAAGTGCATTAGTACATTACTAGACGTTCGAGTGAACGTTTATATTTCTTCCAGTAGAGTGTCACTTCGTCGACGTCGCGAAATATGCGCTATCCTACTCAAAATACTATGAGTTTTAATGGAACACATAAGTAAGTTTGATAATTCGAGTTATTGAAAACAACACGCACCCGTCACGGGTCACTTGCGCACTCTCCTAAAGTTCTCACTAATTTTTTAGTTTATACAGGGATAAGTAACGAGGATAGTAAGTTACTATTAGTAACGCGCTCAGGTGTTACTGGATAGAACAATAGAAACCAATTCTATTTTGATTCTAATTGAAAGGCAACTAGAACCGTACTGTACCGTAAAAGGTACTAAAGCAAGTGGCGCTTACACGTTTCTACAAAAGCACTCTCCTTAAGAAAGAAAGAAAGAAAGAAAGAAAGAAAGAAAGAAAGAAAGAAAGAAAGAAAGAAAGAAAGAAAGAAAGAAAATTTATTTATTTGATACTCAAAACAAAACAAAAAAACACACACACAGAATGCCTACAATAGTAAAAAAATAACACAGAAAGCATAAAAAGCGTAAAAAAATAAACTGTACAACATGAAAATAATAATTTACATTTACATATTTACATTTACATACAGGCACATACATTGCTTCTGGCCCCACACCAGGATACCCTGTGTCGTGGGAACCAGAAACAGCGACGTCACAAACATGTAAACATCCAAGACCTGGGATTTTTTTTTGTCCCCAGCCGGGATTCGAACCCGGGACCTCTCGCATGGTAGTCAGATGCGCTAACCACTACGCCACAGAGGTCGTTAAAGGTTGAGCCCCCAAAATGGGCCCGATTCAGCATAATGTTGCAACAGAGTGTAAAAGTAAAGCACTCTCCTAAACACTGAGATAATCTAAACCGGCCCTTTGATCTAATTTGTTAACTTCATGGTGTGTGGAATACCGTGGCATCCAAAAAGGTTATTATAATATGTGCCAACTGAGAAGGTGTAGTAAGTAATCTGTGGTGTTTTTCATTGGCGGGAGCTCAGAAGAAGGTCCTTCTTCTGAGGGCGGGAGGGAAGACAATAATTTGACATTGAGTTTTGGAAGGGTCTGAAAAATAATTGAAAAAGGAAATCAAAGTCATAAATTGATCTTTATTGTTTTGCTTAGTTAGGTACAGTCACCAGCATAAATATATGACGGTGGGCAGTAGTGCAAAAATATCTGATTCGCCATTGAGATCGTAAGAATATGATGACACTTTGCCGGTAAAAATATGTGATGCTTTGTGGGCGGTATAAATATCGTATTTCACTAATTTGCATAAATATCGGACCAGGTCGCTTAAAAATATTTGATCACTGCTAAAATCAAAATAATGTGACTGCTCTTGCTGGAATATATATATCTATTCACTGTGAAGGAATAAATATCGAATGATGGCAGGCATAATAAATATGTATAACTTAAACACTAGCAAAAATATGTGACTTTGTCACAAAAACGAGCTACCCCGCTGGTTTCTGTCTTGTCTTGGAAAATATACCTATCAGAATTCTTGCTCATCCCAAATCACGTCTCTATTTAAAACCTTGACTCCCAATAATACCTATTTTTCTTCTGGATAAGAAAATATGACTAACTAAAAAGTTGGTCAGTTTCTCTCCTGTAGGTACTGAGTGGTCCTACATGCTGCAATATATTATAATTGTATTGTAATTAAACTCTTTTTTATAAAATATTACACAAAAAAATACAAAATATTGAATGGGGGCTACCATACAACAAACGTGATTTTTTTCCTATTGTATAATAGGAATGGTACGGAACCCTCCGTGCGCGAGTCCGACTCGCACTTGGTCGGTATGAGACCAAGACATGGGTTCAAAACATGACAGTTCTAATTATCATTTTACTGACTCGAATTATGAAATGGTGTAGGTATAAAATATTATGTTCATTTTATTGTGACAGACTTGACGGATAAAATGTTTTTTTACGATGTCAGTAAAGTTTTGCGTGCAAGGAGGTTAACATAAATATGATGTCAGTAATTAACCCCGATTAAAAAAAAAGATATCGGTACCTACACGGACACTGAACTACACGCACCGACACGCACTAATACGAAATGACAAATCGATAAAATATTTTTGCTTGTGTTTAAGTTACACATATTTATGACGCCTGCCATTATTCGATATTTATTCCTTCCTAATGAATAGATAAATATTCCAGCCAGAGCAGTCACATCATTTTGATTTTAGCAGTGATCACATATTTTTAAGCGACATGGTCCGATATTTATGCAATTAGTGAGATACGATATTTATACCGCCCACAAAGCATCACATATTTTTACCAGCAGTGTCATCATATTCTTATGATCTCAATGGTGAATCAGATATTTTGGCACTACTGCCCACCGTCATATATTTATGCTGGTGACTGTACCAATAAACTTATTGAAATGAAAAAGCCACTAGATAAGAAAAATACCAAAAATTAAAATGATGAAGAAAAACATGTGGTCAAAACAAAACTAAAAGCTGTAAAGCCAAAGAGAGGGAGCTGTTTTTAGTTGATTAGCCAAGTGGATTCCACGTCTCATTGAATACGTCATTAGATTCACTAGCTGTTAATTAAATTCAATGCTGTTAAGTTTATGAAGGAAGCTCATTTAGTAATTTGTGATGAGGTACCCATGACAAAGTTATGATAAGTATCCGATTTTCGTCTTGCATTCCTTCGTGAGTAGCCAGAACATGTCCAAAAGAGCAAGATTGTCTATCCGTAATAGTGTGCTGGTTCCAATACTGATGTAAGCATGGTAGCGAGATTTGGGTATGGCAGAAGTCAGAAGAATCATGAAAGTAGGATTAGTGCAGTACAAATGAGATCCTTAAGAAATATGTGTGGTGTTACTTTGAATGACAGAATACGCAATAGTGTGATCAGAGACCGAGGATGTAGAGAAAGAGGATGTAGTGAGTGACTAGAATTGAAAAAAGGAATGTTGCGTTGGTTTGGAGATGTGGAGAGGATGAACGAAGAAAGACTGACAAAGCAAATATATCGGGCGAATGTGAGTGGAAGGGCCGGTAAGGGACGCCCCAGTTGGACATACTTCGACCAAATAGGGGATGTATTAGCAATGGGCAAGATGAAAAGTACCCGAAACCGATGTGGGTACATGCAACGACTAATGGATGTCGATGAAGCGAAAGTGATTTGTCAGGATAGTGGCAGGTGACAGTCCGTGGTCTCTGCCTACCCCTCTGGGATACAGGTGTGAGCTTATGTATCTGAATGTATTAAGATATTTATATCAACTGGTGGTTGATAAATACAGAGGCGTCACCATATAAAAAAACATAGTGGAATATTATTTTGCGTCTACATTTTACCCGAGCGAAGCCGAGTTTTCGTCTAGTAGGTTCATAAATTAGATTTTAATAACCATTTCAGTATTAAACTCTGATACTGAATGTATAATTTTAAAGAAAGCTATCATGCTGTGTGAACTCCAATTGGATTTCAGCCTAGTTCAAGATTGATTTGTATTTTATTAATTGTGCTGTACCAAAATAATCTAATTATGATTCAGAATGACATAAATTGCTGATTGATTTTAAAATGTTAGCTGGCCATGAGTAGCTGATTAATTAGCTATTTCTTCTCACAGATTATATTTTTCTGCTCACACAATTGCTAATTATACTATGCTAACCATTTAAATAACACCCATTTGTTTATAGTTTTAATGCCTCGTTGGATGTTACCAGTAAGTTTATCTTTAATAAATAAAATAAAATAAAGTTATCGTGTAATAAGTTTTTAATTCAGGAAAATGGATTCCAAAATTAATATTTCCGGAAACAACTTTCCTTTACTAAAACCAACAACGTACAGGAAGACAAAAATATATTTGTTATTTCCTTGATTAAATTATGCATCAAACCCTGAGACGAAATTTATTAAAAAATTTATTAAATTCAATCACGAAAATAATGAAATTGTGAAACTTGTGAATTGAAAACTTCTTAACTGCATTTATCGTATCGTTGGCAAGTAGCGCGCGATAACGACTACTTGCTACTAGTCATACGACCGTGGTTAAGTAACAGAAAGTAGGCATGTATTCTAATTTGCAGGACAATGAGATCATACACAGTGACCTCATACTATTTTATTAACACTCAAGGTCGCAAGCTATCCTAAATTTCCTGCTATCTGCCCAAATGCGATCGTCATCCTTGGCAACTTTGTCCGAAAAGGCCCTTTACAACTACTTTTTTAACAAAAAAAATACTTAAAAAAATTAACAAATAGGTTTGAAGCCTAGTTCTAGACTGATTCGTTTATAGTTTTAACGCCTCTTTGGTTGTTATCAGTAACTTCACCTGTAATAAATAAAAACATTCACTAAAAAGAAGAGTTCAATGAATTACTCATGAATGAAAAGAATGATCTCATGATTTAAATATGGGACCACCCTGAATGTACCCTTTTTCTAACAAAAAAAAAGTGAGGGAATGAAATCAAATCAGACATCACTAAAAAATATAAGGACAATTAATAAATTATTGAGAACCTCTTCCTATTTAGTGGGTTATAACTTATGAGTGTCTGGTATAAGTACCATTATTCCGTAGTATTTTTAGCGGCGTGTTCTCAGCTCGATGATCCGAGGATACAATGTACTTGATCGAGGATGAAATAGATTTCTAGAGAGAAGACAATGGAATTGAGGGCTCATGCCCTTAAAATGCCAAAAAGGTTTAAACCTATACAGTGTGGCCCTGGATAAAGTGCAATCCCGAAAGGGGATGAAACTAGACTATGAATCATTGACTAGAAAAATATAAAAAAAAATTATAAAAAATTATTGTAGGATTTATTGGTATTTTAAGATTTTCATGTTTCATTAAGGACTCTATGTACAAAAGTATTGATTTCTTCCAAAATAATGGGTCTATTTCTTTGAAATAAAAAAAACAGTATGCCTAATACCTGGCGATGACCATGAAATAATAAATAGTCCGCAAAAAAGTAACTATCTTGGGTAAAAAAATGTATTTTTATGAAGAAAATGATTTTTTTAGACGTTTATTTTAAAAAACTTCAAATTACTAAAAAAATGTGCCCTATAACTATGTAATTTTATAGCTTACTTTTATTCTTTACCATTTGAGCTTCCAAATAAAAAAAAAACAATGTTCTAACTAAAAAATTGGCTAGGTAGGAGTTATTTACATTTTAGTAGGTAATAAAAGTCAGACTTTAATCACAATAACTTTATTAATAAAATTATCCGTAATTTACAATTTTGCATTTTTATTTAATGCATTAAATGTTCAAAATGGCCTCCTCGATTTTGCAAGCACATTACTGCACGAATATTCATTTGGTTAGTGGCTCTGCGAATCATTCCTGGATCATTTTTAATGTCATTTGCGCACTGAATTATTCGGTCGTGCAACTGTGCCTCGGTATTTATTGGCGTGCTGTATACTCTTTGCTTCATGACACCCCATAAAAAATAATCTAGGGGTGTCAGATCAGGTGAACGCGCTGGCCAGCCTACTGGCCCTCCTCGGCCAATCCACCGGTTCGGGTAATTTTCGTTCAAAAATCGCCGCACCTCCCGCCCATAATGTGCAGGTCATCCATCCATTTGGAGATACATACGCCCACGCCGTCTCGTAGCCAGGGGAACATCTTCCATCAACATGGGTAAATTTTGTAGTAATTCTAAAAAACGTTCAGCATTTAGGGTTCTGGGTAAAATGACTGGACCAATTAAAATGTCGTCGATTAAGACTGCCCATACGTTTATTGAAAATTTTACTTGAAAAGTAGATGCCCGCTTCAATCGTGGATTTTCGTGAGACCACTGGTGCAAATTTCTGCAGTTTGTAATGCCGTCTCGGGTAAATGTCGCTTCGTCCATCCAAAAAATGCGTTTGGGAAAATTTGGGTCAGCTCTAATTTTTCTTAGAATCCACGTCGACATTACGCATCTTGGACGATTATCTACATTTTCGTGTAAATGTTGTACTCGTTGGTAATGGAAAGGATGCAATCCCTCCTTTTTCAAAATTCGCCAGACAGACGTCTTCGATATGCCATGACGCAACGCTAATCGTCTTATCTTGTTGTAGGGTCAGCAAACAGATCGTTTAAAATGGCCTCTTCTATCGCATTGTCAATAACGACAGCTGGTTGCTCACGGCGATTTCGTGCCAAACCAAGTCCAATGTTGGAGAGCCTCCTATGAATCTCTTGAAAATTTCGAGCAGAGGGTATGAGTCTGCCCGGGAAAGCATTTATGTATGCAGTCCGAGCGACTGTTGTGCGACCATGTGACATGTCATAATAATAATGCATGTCGGCTATTTCTCGAGGTGAGAACTCTGTCAATCGCGGCATTTCGTCAACACTTAACAGCAGAACAGAAACAGTCCAAACGTAACGAACAGTAGAAAACGTAACAGTCAACAATGTAACAAAAACTTAATAACAAATCAACGAGAACACAATGCGAGAACGAGAACAGTAGTAGCAGCGGCGAGAATATCGGAGCGACTGTGTAAGTCCTGTTTCGAACCCCCTGCCTCCCCTCCCCTCGCCTTCCCTCTACCTGAGTGTAGAACAAAAGGACTGCGACTGCCGAAGGGCACAGAGTAGGACGGAAACAATGGAAAAAACGGTCTCTACCTGCACGCTAACACGATTAGGCTCCACTTTAAAAGTTCGTAGATAGCGTGTTTTTTTAGTTAGAACATTGTTTTTTTTTTTATTTGGAAGCTAAAATGGTAAAGAATAAAAGTAAGCTATAAAATTACATAGTTATAGGGCACATTTTTTTAGTAATTTGAAGTTTTTTAAAATAAACGTCTAAAAAAATAATTTTTTTCATAAAAATACATTTTTTTACCCAAGATAGTTACTTTTTTGCGGACTATTTATTATTTCATGGTCATCGCCAGGTATTAGGCATACTGTTTTTTTTTATTTCAAAGAAATAGACCCATTATTTTGGAAGAAATCAATACTTTTGTACATAGAGTCCTTAATGAAACATGAAAATCTTAAAATACCAATAAATCCTACAATAATTTTTTATAATTTTTTTTTATATTTTTCTAGTCAATGATTCATGGTCTAGTTTCATCCCCTTTCGGGATTGCACTTTATCCAGGGCCACACTGTATAGCTGATCTTAGCGTAGCTGTTTATGGAACTATTCTGAGCTGAGATTTTCACTAACTTAACACTTAACAGTAGCGCTGTCTCGTCAAATTTCTCACAAAAGAGCGTGACAGAACGTTACTTAAGTATTTACTTAGTATAAATTCTCACTATTAAAGTAATTACTTAAGTGCCAGTTTCTGAATTAAGAATTTCGCTAAGTATAACTACTCAACTGTAGTGCTGTCTCGTTAAATTTCTCAGAAAAGAGCGTGACAGAACGTTACTTATGTATTTACTTAGTGAAATTCTCAATTCGAAAATCGGAACAATGTCCGTTTTACAGTCTGTTAGCTTTTAGAATATACCTCGGCTACTATCGGATAAAACGATTATATTGCAATAAGGCAAGGTTTATTTTGTATTGTTATTTATTTTACATAACTTTTCAAAATAGTGAAGAAAAGTTTTGTACAGAGCAGGAAGTAGTATTACACTCGTGTGCTTTCGGCGGAAACCGAAACCTATTCTGGAGCCTGAGGTATATTCTAAGAGCTAACAGACTGTATTTTACATTCGTCTTAGTCGCATTGTACAGCACTCTCAAAGGTCGGAGCCTGGGACGTTTCTCCGCAACCTTCACGGAGTCTGTGGCCACCGGAGCAGAAAGTGTTTTTATTTTGCCAGTAACGTTATCTCCCTCTATCAGGCGCCAAAATGCGCTTGAGCAATATGCAGCGACCGTGAAATGGCATGTTTACTTTAATTGAATCATTCTTCGCAGTGACGCAGTAGCTTTAGGAGAAAATTTGGCCGAGGCAAAGAATTACATAACATCCACATAAATAATAATAATAATAAACTCACGCCCGTTATCCCCGAAGGGGTAGGCAGAGGCACCAGTCTCTAGAACTGGACCCACGTTTTGCCGAGTTTATTAGGTCCCAAACGTGACAAGTGGCAAGCCTGTCGCCGTTATCCGGGCACAATTTATCAGCGAATGGTGTTGCTGTACAAACAAATGTACGTAACAAAAAGTCATTGGTACATGCGTGGTTCGAACCCAGACCCTCATGATCGAGAAGCAAGGGTCAACCCCACTACGCCACCACCGCATAAATCAATCGATTGTCGGCAGGGTTGGGATGTTTAAAAGGTTTTTGTTTGAAATAGTGTTGGAAACTATATATTATCAAAACACGCTGCTTGTCGATCTTAAACTACGGATCTAAACTACTTGTGCTACGATAACCAGACAAGGACTTCACATAGAATTAAATGCACACTGAGGCTATTTGTACAAATAACATAACATAACATTTACATACAGGCACACACATTGCTTCTGGCCCCACACTAGGATACCGTGTGTCGTGGGAACCAGAAACAACGACGTCACAAACATGTAAACATCCAAGACCTGAGTTTCTTTTTTTTTCGCCCCAGCCGGGATTCAAACCCGGGACCTCTCGCATGGTAGGCAGATGCACGAAGTTACAGGATTGAACTCATGCCCCATAAAGCGTTAAACCGTAAGACCAGCGAGGCAGTGAATCAATAATAAAATTTGTTGGAGTGCCGTGGGTTTAGAAGCTTTGTTTTTCGTATAAAGTTAGGAAAATTATATCCATTCAACACCATCACTTGTCCTGGTCCCCTGTGCTAGTGTGCCCTGTAGGATACCCTGTGCTATGGTGACCAGGCAAGTCAAAGTCAAGGCGATTTCAATTATGATAAAACATACAGCCTGAGGCCCTTGTAACGAGAAACACCGTAATAGCCATTGTAGGCTATTTGACTGATTTCTGAAAGCCATCTCATATTTTCTGTTGGTGTTCATGGAGTCCTCAGAAAGTGGTTATTTTAAATTCTTTCGTGTATTTCTTCTAAAAAAGGCGAACGAAAATTTACATTTCAAATAAGCCGCCAAAACGCTATCTTAGCCAATATGGCGTCGCACAGGAATTATGACGTCACATCCCGGTAAACCAACCAATGAACGTGAGAAAGAATTAATGACAGACGCCATTTTTTCTGCCATGTAACGTCATCATAGAATCTGCCAATCCAAGCCGTTTTCGATACAAATTATCAAATTTTATCTTGTGTTTTTTTTACAAATCATAATTGTTTTTTTAGTTAAAATGCCTTAAAGCGGTTTTACGACACATAATTTATACGAATACGTATAAATAATACTGTTTTTTTCACACTGTCAAATAGCCTATTGTGGATGCTGTAGATAGATGTAGGTTGCTGTAGGTAGATAGATCTACAGCCACCATATTTTTTTTACTGCAAAAAATGCCACTGAGTAGCTTGTTATTTTTGCATCCAAGTAAAAACGCAGTAATGGCTATTACTGTGTTTCTCGTTACGAGGGGAGATTTGTACAAATAAAGTACGGCGTCACCCATTGGGAATTCCACCCCGCGACCTCTGTTTTGTTAGTAAAGCGTGTTAGCCGCTAGACCAACGCAGTCAATTTGATAGATTGGAATCGAACGAGACCTTTGGTCAATGTCGATGTTTACTATCGCGGTTATTCCCAACGTGACGTCACCTGCTTTAAGATATACAGGGGAAGTCCATTGAATAGGTTACATACAAAAGTTCAAACTGTATAATACCCGTACTCAATTTGAGTACTCCCTCCCCTAATGAGCGCCATAGCGCCCTGTTTAGCTTGCCGCTAGGGGAGGGCTATGTCCAGCAGTGGACTAATATAGGCTGATGATGATGATGATGATTGTACAGTTTGAACTTTTGTATTAACCTAATAGTTTAGGCTAACTCTAGAAGCACATTATTTGAATAAAATAGTTTGAGTCAGTTCAAAATGGTGGACGACTTCAATGGAATTGAGGAGGATGGTTGATGATTTTTTTGTAAATATAGTTCCAAGAATGAAATAACAGATGAGAGAGTGAAATAAATATAACGTACATACAGGGCATCCTAGTGTGGGGCCGGAACCAATGTGTGCCTGCATGTACCTAAATGTTTATGTTATGTTTATAAATGTATACCCGAATATTCTATTTGTGGAGTGGTAGAGAAGATAATTTTGACACCCTATTTCTTACCACAGACCCTTGTTTTGATACTAAATTAGCATAGTATAAAGAACTCATTCTAAAATGTTATCCAAATATGCTTACTCTTCCGACAACAATGAAGTAAGTGTATCCGGATAATATTTTAGAATGTATAGCTTATGAAAAAGCTTATGCTAAAGCTTATGAAAGTTTTAGTTCAAAAAATAATTCTGTTCTGAATTTATTGTACAATAAGCTAGTTGCCCTAAAAAATGTAATTAGTACGTCTTTTAGATTATTCAAAAATAAAGGACACGTATTTTTTTATTTGTAAATTAGACCAAAAATGACAAAGATAATTATAGACCATTAAAGTTACGTGTGACGTCACGACGTGCTGCATTTTTTAGCACGGACTGACGTCACACGTAACTTTAATGGGCTATATCTTTGTTATTGTTTGTTTAATCGAAAAAAGAAAAAATACGTGTCCAATATTTTTTTATAATCTAAAATATAGACTAAATAGAATTTAATTATTTTGACCCTGGAAACTACCCTATTGTTGTTTTTTGTATTCTTGCATCTAAATGAGCCTTTTTCTACAAAATATGAAAATGAGCATACATACATAGTCACAGCACACGGGTGGACAAGTTTATGCTTTGTATGACCTTTAGTCATACAAAGCAAGTTGATCGATCGACGACTTCTACAGCTGGTACAGCCGAAAGGGTAGAGAATAGAATTTTATTTATTGCTGATAATATGCCAAGTTACAAATTGTAATAACTTACGTAATTCAATTTTGGAGTACAAAGTTGATAGAATCATAAATATTGTTTGACTCTGACACCTGTGGTAGAGGAGGATCTGTGATACAGGTGTCAGCGCCCTCTAGGATAAATTGGTGTCTGGAATAATATATTAATGAATGGTCATATGATACCTTTTATTTTTTTTGAAATGGTCTCTGTACGAAAATGAACTTTTAAAAGATTAAATGATTAGAATGCCTTTCTCTCAGTGCTTAAATATAGTTGGCGTCTTTTTGTGCTCTATACTAGCTCTGCTGTGAACGCAATTTCATTCAAGTGGGTTTAAATTAGAAAATAATGCCAAACATAAGTTTGAAGGAAAAGTTTGAAAATAATTAAAATAAATACAGAACAATACCTGGCTGTAGCACACCCATCTCTGCCCAACACCACACTGTTATGTTACGAGCCATCACTTCCTTAGAGCTATGATTATGGGCCATAGCACTTACCATATAAGGCACTACAGTTAGGTTGGTATTATAGCATGAATAATAAAACACTGTGTGATAATCTGAATGGTTGAAGTTTAGAAAACTTATTTTGGTGAAATTATTTGTACTTTTAAAGGGAATTATGTTTCTTGTCGGTAATCAAAATAAATAACATTCTTATCTTAACTTACTTGGCTCATGTTTTAGTGGGTGTAAGGTGTAAGTAGATAACAAAAAACAATGTTTTGCAGGTTTGTGCCATTAATAAATTGTTATAATAAAACATCAAAAATCGTAATAATAACCTCCAACAAATACTTGTCCTTATTCCAAACTAAGATGCCCAGTCCTATAGTCACCAGCCAAGGACAATACAAACATGGAAATAAACTTGTACTTTACGTTGAAATAAACAAGCAGAACTTGTATAAATTAAAAAATATATTAAACTGTTGTAGGTTTAACTTTTATTTGTCTCTTGTTTCTTATATCCAATAAAGAATATTTTTATTTTATCTTATCTTATCATTCATTCCTACTAGAGGCAAATGTGTGCTAGAACAACAACTCAATTATTGTAATCTAGATTTTTGCTTGTTAGTATTTTCAATCAAATACATCACCCATTTGTCCACCACACCACACACTACTTGGTAGACTTGACAAACAGAATTTGCATAAATCGTCTGCTTACAGGTCAAACCACGTAAGCGCAATTTTGAGAAACTTTAATTTTAAACTTTTGCGGCTGACCTTTTGTGTTTTTATTATTTCGAATGGTGGATTGACTATTTCGGTGTAAGATGCGTAATATAAAACACTTATTTCTTTTATTTAGCTTAACAAAAAACATATCGACATATTTGACGACCTCTGTGGCGTCGTGGTTAGCGCATCTGCTTTCCATGCGAGAGCTCCCGGGTTCGATCCCCGGCTGGGGAGAAAAAAAACTCCAGGTCTTGAATGTTTACATGTTTGTGACGTCGCTGTTTCTGGTTCCTACGACACAGGGTATCCTAGTGTGGGGCCAGAAGCAATGTATGTGCATGTAGGTATGTAAATATTTATGTTTATGTTTATATCTAAAATTTCAGGTCAAGATTATGTTTGACCAGTAAACAAACGAAATAAGCAAATCCAACTGTTGTAGGTTTCACTCCTACTAGAGGCAAATGTGTGCTAGAACATTAAAGAAGTCATTGCTTTAATTTGTAAAGTAGATATTTGCTAGTATTTTCAAATACTGCACCCAATTGGAGTCTAGCAAGTCATTGGGAAATAATCCTATTTGAATTAAAACTTTCATAAGCACAACACATTATAGATTGTTGATCACATTATTGATTGTCAGAGATGAGCAATCGTCTCTGCTCCCCCTGATTAAGCTCTGCAAATCAGAGCGAAACCTGTTCGGACTTTTCTGACAAAATTCAAGTAAGTGTATCCGTAAATCAATTTATAATGAATAATCCTGTAACGTTTACCATTGAGCAGCTTCGGCTTGGCTTCCTGTACTGCTCCATTGCTGTCTCCATTGTTCTGAAATAGGATAATGAATTAAATACACTTTTTTTTCAAATATCAAGCATGGACAAAAATTAAATCCCCAATAATAAATAAGGCAATCTCCTTGCACTCATAATCTCTCTCAATAAGGTAGGTATAGAAATTGATAAACTATAATCTGATTATGGGTCTCGTCGCGGTCACCAATTTTTCTGGTGTGTGCAAGAAAGATTTCTTATTCATATTTATTTATTTAACACAAATACATAAAAACCTTCTTATTTACTTGCAGCCAACTGACTGCAAGTTTTGTTTAGAACCTTTCTTTATTTGGAGAGGTAATGAATTTCTGATTCCTGGTCCGAAACTAGGATACTGTGCTACGGTAAGCAGGCAAAGACATCAATTGTGAAATAAACCACTGAAAATACGGCCATTGGTACATATCTATAGCAGCCCCCATTGGGAATTGCAATCTCGACCTTCCACATCTGCTAGATCAGGGATTCCCAAAGTGGAAAGACCCCTTGGGGTGTATATTAGAATGATTTTGTCTTAATTATTTGTGTAGGTATTTATCTCTAACATTCAAGCTAACGGGGTTGTAACACAACCTCCAAACTTCTTAAAAAAAAAACAACTTTATAAAAAAAAGAAAATTAATAGAACAAATTCTAATACAATGATCTATTAAATGTAAATATTTCATGTTTCAACAAGACTTTTTGTAGGTGTACGAGGCTTCCACTGAAGCCTGCCATTCTCCTTTAGCTGTTTTAAATTAGTGGACCATTATGAATAAGGGGGTTATTTAGTAATTTGGCCATGGGGGTCTAAGGTAACAGTTCATTTTGGAAAAGGGGTCACTTGTCCAAAATAGTTTGGGGATCCCTGTGCAAGATCAACAAAGCAGCAAGAGGTGTTGTAGTCAATAACAATAGATATTATGGGGATTTTGAATAAATGTTGGGGTGGAAAGTGCTTATTTGGAAAAAACTGATAAAATTATGTAATGTAATAAAATAACGGCAACTGAGGTAATTTCAGCCCTTGACAAAAGTTTATGAATAACACTATACATTACTTATTGGTCTGAGCCAAATTTAGAGGTTACAAAATGATGTGATAAGAAATAGAGTATTAAGATCACTTTGGTGCTGGGGGTACTGACCAGTTTATTTCTGGTATTTATACTAAGATAGTGATGTAATTCGCGTTCGCATTTATTCTAAAGACAACTCTAGAACAACAGAGTTACATTACAGGCATTAAATGGGCTCATAAAAGTAGTTTGATGATAACTGAGGCGACTCTGGCATGTATTGTTAATGTTATACTTGGAGGGTTATAGCGACACAAGAGCAGTGGCCGAAAATCTTACCTTAGCGGATATACCATCGATATAACTCGTGAAATTATGCCTTTTGTCATTCATTGTAGCCAGGTAAGGCCAGTTAGAATGACCCACTTTAACGTATCTAGCACAAGGAGTAAACGCTTAATCACACACACTGACTCTAATAAAAGTGAAAAGGTGAATAGTAATTAAATTAGCAATAATCCTCATGGTTTGTAGGACAAAATACCTAATTGATAACACTGAACACCTCCCAACCAACTTGCAAACACAATTGCTGGCCGTCGACGAGATCCATCCCCAGCTATTTCATAGTTTATTTAACAATACTTGTGAAAAATACAGCAGTAGCGTTTAAAATAGGATCATGGCAGTAATTTCTCATGGTAAATCGAGATCTAATTTTATTTTCACACCACACAACGCAACGAACGAACGAGCGACAGATTTTTTTTTTTTTAAATTGGTTTTACGGCTCTGGGTACAAGCCCTTTTAAGCCAGCGACAGATTGCACACACAGTGTTGCCAGATGCTTGACAACCTCTTGACAGCCAATCAGCCAATGTCGCCAAAATTTGGAAAATGAGGGCTAAATCCACAAACCTACTGCTAAATCAGACAGCAGTGGAGTCCCGATAACCCGCAGAATAAGGAATTGCTTATTCTGAGTGATAACCCCATAAGATCTTGCAGCCTAAATAACCCTTAGATCTCTTCCGAAAAAATCAAGTAAGTTATACTTGATTTTTATCGGAAGAGTCTAGTGAGTAGTGCTTACGAAAATTTTAGTTCACAATTACATTGTTTTCACATTTTTAATAATTTGAATAAGTTTAAAAAACAGCTAGTTACGTATGTACAAAACTAAAAAAATAACTTTATTGTGGCTGTTATGGCTTGGTTATGGCTATATCACAGAGAACGTCGTCATCGTTTCAGGCAAAAGATGTTTTGTGCTGGACATAGGCCCCATGGACACAGGTAGTATAAATATATTTCAATAATAATATCTAGTATAATAGTAAATGAAATACATAATTAATTTCTAGTAACAATATTCAATATTTATTGCTAAAAATAACATAAAAAATCCCACAGATAATAATATGGTAAATATTATGGTAATATCATTGGGGCTGGATTTTAAATATTTTGCCATTAAATTTATAAACTGGTTTATTACATTGGTAACGAATAACATTATTTATTAAAATAAATCTATTTATTGGTCCCAGATTGCTACTTCTTTTCATTTGTTATTTTATCACTAGTACCTACATCCTACAGTATTATACTTTACGTACTTTTATTTTATTCAGCTTATAAAAATAATAGCTACATAAAATTAAATGTATTACTGTATTGTAACGGACTAACTGCACTACTTCAGGTACTAGTGATAAAATAACAAATTAATGAAAAGAAGAAGCTATCTGGGACCGATAATAGATTTATTTGTCGACTGATCTACAATTCTTAGTACGAATCTATAATTTAAGGAATAATTCTGTTGTTCTAAGAACGAATTTTTGTTCATTTAATGAACTACGCTTTTATTAGTAGGTAATCCATCTCTTATTTTAGATAATTTTAACATTAATTCGATAAACAGCGGTAGTGGCGTAGTGGGGTTGACCCTTGCTTCTCGATCATGAGGGTCTGGGTTCGAACCACGCATGTACCAATGACTTTTAGTTACGTACATTTGTTTGCACAGCAACACCATTCGCTGATAAATTGTGCCCGGATAACGGCGACAGGCTTGCCACTTGTCACGTTTGGGACCTAATAAACTCGGCAAAACGTGGGTCCAGTTCTAGAGACTGGTGCCTCTGCCTACCCCTTCGGGGATAACGGGCGTGAGTTTATTATTTATTTATTTTATTATTATAATTCGATAATTAATTCCTGGGGACACTTTTTGTTTATCTGAAAATAAACATAATTTGTGTCGATATATCTATTGATTAGATGATACAAATTGACAAGAAATATTTCTTGTAAGTATTATCATCTAAGTAAATATTCATATTGATTTTTCAAGTAGGCAGTCCAATAGTCACCGATTTTTTTTTGTCATACATTGCAACATTTGGTTGCCAAATTAGCTTTAGCGAAATAGCCTAAATGGCGACAAATTGTCACATGTGGCAGCACTCATTGCAGAGGGTGACCACTTTTTAATCTCTAAAATCTAAAACCTACCAAATGCCAATTTTATTTTTATTTAACTCGAGGAAAATCAACTGGATTATTGTCGGTCCAATAGTTTAATTAACTTTTGACGGATCAATTTAGTGATGTTTTATGAAGTTGCCGATTCGATTTTTATGACATAATCGATTTAAGTTACGTTAAATTTTATCGATTCGTTGCATTGCTATTTTATTTTGATATTTTTATAGTTTGAGCGAGATGAACTTAAACATTACCCAACGGGTTGTCAGAATTATGTTCTACTTATCTATATATATAAAATTCAAAGTCCTGACTGACTGATTCATTCACTCATCAACGCCCAGCCCAAGCCGTTTGACCTAGGAAGGTGAAATTTTGCAAAGAGGATCTGTATATAATGTAGGCAAGGAATAAGAACGATTTTTTTTTAATTCAACCCCTAAGGGGGCGAAAAGGGTTGCCAAAATTTGAATGGGAGGCATAAAAAATGTTGTCTGATTTTCTTGAAACTTAAAATAAATACTCTTCAACACAATTGATTGAACCCGTGTTTCACCGTTTTTCTAAATTTAACCCTTAACGGGAGTTACGAGAGTGAACGGGGTTGCAAAATTTTGAACTAAAGGCCACGCGGACGGAGTCGCGGGCGAAAGCTAGTTTTATTAATAAAACTAATTTCTTATAGTATAGATCTTTGTAATAAGGTTTATATTTTTTATCGTCTTCGATACATCAATCTACTCGTTAAAATATCGTAGCAAAATACGTCGCATCACTATTGTGAAAAAATGAAGGTGTCCATGATGTGGTACATTTTTCGCCTGTGATTTCCTGTCAAATAAATAAGAAACTTCATGGGTGTGCATCTGTCAAAAGTTAAATAAATGATTGGACCGAGTATAATTGACCTTGATACTGTTCAATTTTATTAATGATTTTAGTATTTACGAACACGAAGTGTATTAGTTATGTGTATGAAGAATATTGGTATACCTACATCGGGTAGCTTATCGCACATTTGTCAGTAAAGTACGCGCCGCACGCACCGTACGCGCCGTATTTTAAAATTGGGTCGCATATTTGTCAGCAACGTACGCGCCGAACGCGCCGCATTTCTGTGTGTTGCCAACAATTTTTGCAGTTTTTTCTTGCCTCTGGTGTGAAACAGTGCGGTGACATTGTGCTATGGGAGAAATTGTTGTAATAGCCTGCTTTTTGGCAGATGAAGAAAAAAATGATTTCCAAGAAAAAAAGACTCTGGACTCACAACATAAATTCAAAAAGGAACTTATATGGAGCATATTCAGCTCTTCTGATCCGAATGAGGCAACACTTCAAATAAATAAATAAATAAATAAACACTGAGTGGCAGCACGCGCCGCACGCGCCGTACGCGCCGCACGCGCCGTACGCGCCGCGTTATATGACGTCATCAGAATGCTTCCTTCGGAGTTCCGATGCCTTCCGTATTTTACGAAATGCGGCGCGTACGGTGCGGATAAATATGCGAGATTTCATATCATTGCATACAAGGAATTCTAAAATGCGGCGCGTTCGGCGCGTGCGGCGCGTACGTTGCTGACAAATGTGTGACTTAGATAGAAAAATGTCTTATGCCATGAGATTCCGGCGTTGATTGAGGTTTTACTCCCTCCACGGATTCCGGTAGACTTATAGCCATGGACGTTAAAGTCCTTGCCTATACCTGAATACATTATGTTAAGACCTAAAGAAATAAATAGAACCTCACCGATACTTAAAAGTTTAATAAACCTCAATAAATAACAATGAGGGCTTTTCAGAGCGTCATTAAAAAAAAAAATAGTACCGCAAATTACCGATAGATGGTGCTGACGTCATGACATCACTGTACCTTATCTGTGGTTCCTGTCTTATGTTTTTACAAAAATGCACGATGCATGGGCTAGTCATTAGCAAATACACAATTCACATACGTATGTAATAAACAAAGTAAAAATACTTCGATAACTTTCAAGTTTCAACAGTTTCGAAGAGATGTTTAGACTATCACAGATTAATAACTATTAAAACCACAGAACTAAAAACATGTTGACATTTTGGTCTCCTTGCAGCGCCATCTAGTTTTTTTAAAATGAACTCAACTGACAGCTGTCATTGAAGAGCCCACAAAAATAAATTTTTTGGTTGCCCTCTATGAGCGTTTTTCCTTTCTTTTTTTTTCTTAGTTCCTTGAGATAATCTAGATGGCGTTATTCGTTTCTACCTCAGAAGAAGGAGTACCATAGAAGGAGCGTTAAAAAATGAAAACGTGCCACATAGTCTGTTTCGTCAATTTAAACTGTTAAAGTATAGAGGTTCAATTGGCAATCGACTCACGCTTGACACAAGATTTAAATATAGAATGTTGATATTTGTGGTATGTCAATTTGAATGTTAGACATCTCTCTCTTCTGACTGACTCAATGTAGGAAACTCGTGTTTGTTGATTATTAAATCATAATAAATATTCTAATGGATATCTAGTGCCTTCACTTTATTCAATAAAGCCCCAAAGACCTCCTACAAATTTAAATAACAGGTCATGGGCTCGCAATAGCTTTTAAAGATCAGTATAATCGTTTTCAGTGTTTCAGAAATATAAGTCTTTTTTTCGTACACATCGAGCTACGAAGATAAGCATAGCAACCAAACAGTTGTTGACAAAATAAGCATAGCAACCAAGGTATATATTTAAATGAAGGAAATGGTGATAGAAGTGGAGGTTTTTGGAGGATGGATGAAGAAAATCAAGAGTCAGTTGGTGAAGGCACAACACAAAGAAGAATAGATAATAGTCAGGAAGAAAATCAAGTCGGAAGAGTCAACAACAACGAAGATCGAGAAGGTGATATATTAAGAGAAAGAGGAAGAAGTAGAAGTAATGAGAGTGTTCGAGAAGGTGAAATATTAAGAAGAATAGTAAGTAGTAGAAATATTGAGAATGTTCGAGAAGGCGATTTTCATTTGAGAAGATTGGGTAGCGAAACAAGCGAAGACGAAACAAATGAAGGCGAAACAGAAGTTGAAACAAATGACAACGAAACAAATGACAACGAAACAAATGACAACGAAACAAATGAGAACGAAACAAATAACAATGAAACAATTGAAGTTGAAAGAAATGAAAGAGAAACAAACGAAGTTGAAGAAGAAATAGAACAAAATAATGAAGTTTATTCTGATGGAAATGAAGAATTCTTTGATACTGAACAAATTGAAAATCGGGTCGAAAATAATGAAAGTCGAAATAATAGGGATAATAGTCAAAATAGAAGAGTTCAACCTGCCAGAGAACGTAGACCACCAGATAGATATAAAGATTATCTGATGGATTATGACACTGAAGCATCAATGTTGACATACGAGGAGGCAATAGAATCGAAAGAAAAGGACAAATGGAAACAAGCTATAAAAGAAGAAATTAAATCCCTTGAAGAAAATAAGACGTGGTCATTTGTGGATGAACAGGAAGCAGTAGGAAGAAAATTAGTCACCAGTAAACGGATTTTTACCATCAAGTCCGATGGTCGATACAAAGCCAGACTAGTGGCAAGAGGTTTTCAACAAAAATACAAGATCGATTATGATGAAACGTATAGTCCAGTGGTCAACAGTACTTCGTTGAGGGTATTATTATCAATCGCAGCAGATAAAGGTTTAAAAATGAAACAGTTCGATGTAAAAACAGCATTTTTACACGGAGACCTAAAAGAAAGTATCTATATGAAGGTGCCAAATGGATACAATAATAAAGAAGGTAAGGTATGCAAATTGAACAAGAGCTTATATGGATTAAAACAAGCCCCGTTAATGTGGAATATAAAATTTACAGATTTTTTGACAAAGATGGGTTTCAAACAAATGAAACAAGATCAATGTATATTTGTCATGGAAGGCGAAAGAAGGATTATCCTTGCGGTATATGTAGATGATGGATTGGTTTTCGGTGAAAGAGAAGAAGATCTTCTTCACATAATAGAAACGATTGGAAAAGCCTTTGAGTTAAGAGTCTGTGATGAAGTAACTAATTACATAGGTTTAGATATTAAACAAGATGAAAATGGGATTAAAATTTTTCGAAAGACTTACAGTGAGAAAATAGTCAAGAAATTTAACTTGAATAATGCTAGAGAATGTAAATGTCCAACTATATTGATAGAACAACATTCATCTGAGAAAATTGATAAAAAATCTCATGAGCTTTACCGTGAAATGATAGGGTCATTGTTATATCTCGCGAATAAAACACGACCAGACATAAGTTTTCATGTAGGTTATTGTTCGAGACATCAAAATTCTCCAAACCTAAATGATTTTAATAATGCTAAAACGATTTTGCGATTTATCAAAGGATCAACAGGAAAAGGGATTCACTTTACGAAAGGTGATAAAGTTCTCAGGGGTTATAGTGATTCGGATTTTGCGGGAGATCCAGATACTAGGCGCAGCACTTCAGGTTCTGTGATTTGGCTGAACGGTGGACCAGTGGCATGGAGATCAAGAAAACAATCAGTAGTCGCGCTAAGCAGCACAGAAGCAGAATACATAGCGGCAGCTGAATGCTGTAAGGAATTGCTTTACATAAGGGACCTGATCTATGAGATAACCAAAGAAAAACTTGAAGTTGAGATGAGAGTGGATAACCAATCAGCAATTTGGCTTATGAAAAAAGGAATTATGGGCAATAGAAGCAAGCATATAGACGTGAAATATTGTTACTTAAAAGAAAAAATAGATGAGAATCAGATTACAGTAAAATACTGTCCAACAGGATCACAACTGGCTGATATACTAACTAAAAGTTTACCGGCTGTAAAGTTTGAAAAATGTCAACGAAGATTAGTGTATGAGTGACAATGTGAGTCGTAGAGTGTAGTATAAGTGCGGGCTAAAGTGAACTTTATTCTTTTTCGGTTAATGTCGGGGTTTATTTTATATCTTATGGTAGTATGTAAGGTTTTATAGGGTGTGTAAACATTTAATATGTATAAAAGGAAAAAACACTTAAGGATTATTGAAATACGTAACAAGTTCAGACAGATTTAAAAGGGTGCTTAATAATGACAGATTTAAGGGGGTGCTTAATAATGATTCACTTAAGGGGGTGTATGTAATGTAATATTAATTGAATCATTATTTAACATTTAACTTGTCAAAAGAAGAGTAAAAATTTTAAATTTTTATTTCTTTACACATTTTCTGAAGATATCCTTAAGTATTTTTTCTAGATCTTTAAAATTGAATATATATGAGGTATTGTATTTTTTATATGTTTAGTGATGGTGAATCGAGTGGAAGAAAATAAAAGAATATAGTTGAGGTTATTTTTATATGATGGTGATGAGTCGAGTGGGAGAAAAGCAAATAAGATAGTTGAGGTTATTTATATATGATGATGGTGGTCGAGTCGAGTGGGAGAAAATAAAGATGATAGTTATACTTATGTATTTATATATGATAATGATGATGAGTCGAGTGGGAGAAAATAAAATAGATAGTTATACTTATTTATATGATGATGATATCATAGTGGTGTTGATATGAGTGGGAGAAGATGAAGATAAAACAAGATAGTTGTAGTTATTTATGTCAGTGGTGACGTGATGTGTCGAGTGGTGAAAATAGAGATAGATATGGAATAAATAGTTCATATTGTTTGTGGTGAAAGATATACAGGGTGAAAATGTTTATATAGTAAAGTTGAAAATTTGATATACAGGTTGAATATTTTTGATATTGTATTTTAAAATATACAGGTTGAGTTATTATTGGGTAGTGAATTTTCGAAATTAATTTGATAATGTATAAAATATAATTTTGGGAAACATTGTTTAGATGCAGTAGGTAAATTAAATTAATTAAAGAAATTGTTATTAATGTTTTTACAAGCAGAGTCGATTGAGGGGGTGTGTTAAAGTATAGAGGTTCAATTGGCAATCGACTCACGCTTGACACAAGATTTAAATATAGAATGTTGATATTTGTGGTATGTCAATTTGAATGTTAGACATCTCTCTCTTCTGACTGACTCAATGTAGGAAACTCGTGTTTGTTGATTATTAAATCATAATAAATATTCTAATGGATATCTAGTGCCTTCACTTTATTCAATAAAGCCCCAAAGACCTCCTACAAATTTAAATAACATAAATAGCCGCAAGCTACGTGTTAGAAAGAGAAAAATATAGTCGTCTTTGTTGCTTTTTTCGAGCGTACAACCCTTAAACGTCAGTTAAAATCAGAACGTCAAATTAGAACGGCTCAGAATATGACGGCATGCATGTGCCGCCCAATGACATTGTTTTCGCAGAGGGTGTTCTGTGTTTGGCAGTGTGTTCGACAAGAGGTTTGGGAGTGCGCCGTTTTCAAGAAGCTTGTGTATTTTATATTTACTAAAGCACCATTTGAAGTGAATTTTAGTGGATTCTCATGGTATATAGTATATATAACCATCGGCATGGCGTGTGTTGTGTTAGAATGTATATCTCATTCTTCCCGAGAAGATAATGAAACAACATTCATCAGCTTCCACCGGTAAGTCTCAATTTTGTGTACCTAAAAGGGTATTTTCTCGAAGATTTCAACTATGGGCTACTAGAATTGCAAATTAGCTATTAGAGAATGGTGTTGTCATCATGATTATTGTGATATTTTCGATATAAATCATAATACAAGTTTGTTGTTTGTTGTAGGGGAATAGGGATGGGACTTTCCCACTTTCTCAGTGAAAAAAAGTATCGATAGTTCGTAGAGCATATTTAGTTATTTCTTGCGTTCTTATAGTTGTTTTAATTGTTAATTATCTATTGCAGGTTACCCGAAGACAGCACAAAATAACAAATGTCGATGACGCAGTATCACGTACAAAGTAGTCTTGGAAAAATTTACACCGCATTTGCAGCAAGCGACTGTTTCATAAACAATAGCAAGTGGCGTAGGTTGGAAACAAGTGCCGTACCTACTTTACGCTTTTCCTTAGCCCGCAGATCATTGGTAAGGTAATAATTATACATTATAATGATACTTAAAACAAAATAAAGTCTACATACTGCACAATTATGTCGACTGAGGTGCACGTTTTGCTGTATGTATGTACATCAGGAATTTCACATGAGACCCGACTGTCTCGTTGGTCTAGTGGTTACTCCACTTGGATAATAAAACAGGTTGTCAGTTCCAACCTGCAAGGCGCCGTATATCACTTGTAGAATTTTTCCCTGATTATTGCCTGACTGGGTGTTTTTTTCTATCCTGGACAACGTTTAGCAGTTAAAGGTCATAACTAGTTTAATACTATCATGGTCTGATTCTGGTGCAAGTGATTTTTATTATTTTTTATGTGGAAGTTATCAACGTGAAGTACTTAAATAAAAACAATTTTCAGGTTGTGCCCTCCGCGGAAATGGACAACGTTCGTGAGCTGCAACCAAGCTGATTTCATTTGAATTTCATAAAATATTATATTATCTTTTACATTATGGCTGACACATTTTTGTTAAAAAAAAAACGTTAATAGGTACTTGTAAAACAGAAGTCAGGGATAAAAAACATATACATTATAGTAGTACGTGTTGGTTTCTTCTCTATTGAGCTGCAACCTGCCACTTTTTATGTGAAAAGCTTGAAACTACGTACTTTATTTGATGCCAAATAATCTTGTACCAATAAATCGTTTGGTTTTTAATTTTTATTTTATTCCATCGAACCTGGACTGATGATGTTATTACAACGGGTGCCTTGAGTAACTATGCTAGGTGGTAGGTATTTATTGGAAACAAATACGTAATTTATTAACACGACACAGGGTATCCTAGTGTGGGGCCAGAAGCAATGTATGTGCCTGTGTGTAAATGTTATGTTATGTTATTCAATAGTTTTTCCTATTTTGGTCTTGTTTTATTCATTATACTTTCATACAGTGCCACCATCTCATCTGTTCAGTTGATAGCGGCGCTAGTGGAGAATTTAGTAGTAACATTTGAGAAATTTACCTAGAAAAATGAGAATATTTTAACCCATCTTTCAATTTTAATGAACATACATCTATAAATCTTAGTAAGTGAATAAATAAAACAAAAAATGGGGAACAGGATTTACAATTAATTACTTAGTTACAATTTTATCCACCTGAACAGATAACTTGGTGGCGCTGTATATGGTGATAATTGATGATTTGCAAACATATAAAAAAAAAGGTTCTATATTCGCCGTACATATACTTTTTGCCATGTTACCTCATAACTTGGTAAAATCTTTTTTCGATTCGCTATAGCCCTATTAGTCCCATTTATATTATTGAAAACCTGATGTAGAATTACTTACTGTTAGGTACTTATAAATATTTATTGTAACTTATATGGTATGTACCACACTTAGCACATAATAACATAACCGTAAGGGGTTCCAGCCGGTTCACTAGCACCACCAAGGGAAAAATGATATTTTTTTAGAGATAAATACATAGGTAATTAGATAGATAGATAATGGTGATAATAGTGATTATCATGGGCCCATGACTGTAATTTAAATTATTGGAATTGGAATAATGGAATTTAGTCGTAGGTTTTTTGGTACACAGCCATGGGTCCGAAAAATCACTATTAAACATGGTGATGGGATTGAAAAGATACTTTTTGCAAATTGTGAAAAAGAGGTATGATTTTTTTATCATTTAATATTAATGCTTTGGCTTTGTTCAGTAATCTGTGGCAACCGTGTACGATTGTAACATTTTTAGTGCATGAGTACACTACAGCTGTCTCTTTCTGGCGCAGAGATTTATCGTAAGAGTAACATGGACAGCTATACAACTGTTACTTTTTATTTTATTCCTCCTTCTATGGTACTCCTTCTTCTGAGGTTTCTACGTACAAAATTGTGATTCGTAGCAATCAATGTCAAAGTTAGTCCACAGATTACTAAACAAGAGAAGGAACCAGGGTTGCTATTCGGACGAGGTTTCTCGTAATAAAAATAAAAATTCAAACCCACAATCCACAGCAAAGACTCCAAAATATCCAAAATCGCACTTATCACCAAACGACAACAGCATTTTTGTTTTTCCTTAATCAACCATCACAAATTCCACAGAACCATAGTATTATTTTTTGCTTCGACGTTTATTGTTACGGTACGGCAGCGCCACCTAGGGATTCTTTTAGAACTAAATTTGACATAAGGAAAACGCTCAAATTTTTTGTTCGCCTACACCATTGGCTTCTCTATCGTTGAATGAGCCGGTTTCAGAAGAACTAAAAAAAAAAAATAACATGGCTGTCAAAGGAATGCAATTTTGGACCTCAGCCCAATAGCCATGTGTGATACGTCATAAAATAGGTCTCAGCGAGCTGAACAAAATTTACTATGACGCCAACAGCCAAATGTTTGTCCTTTCGGAGTTATATAGTATTGAAAAAAAAACTAACATTTTCAACAAAATATAACTCCGAAACGACAAACATTTGGCAGTTGGCGTAGTAGTAACTTTTGTTCAGCTCGCTGAGACCTATTTTATGATGTATCACAAATGGCTATTGGGCTGAGGTCCAAAAATGCATTCCTTTGACAGCCGTATTATTTTATTTTTTTTAGTTCTTCTGAAAACGGCTCATTGGGCTTTCAAAAAGATTACGGATATAGTGAGTTCATTTTTTTATTTAGGGTTCCGTCGCGGAATTTAGAGCGCCTTTCTTTACAGAGTACAGACAGATAGACGGACTCCACTTCAAGGTGTTGTTGTGTATTATTATTGTTTAGAATTCATGTGCCTTCTTCTACCTCCTTCTATTATGTATTGCTTCAGTCAGTCCATTCCAATGTTGTCTGGAAGAGATCACTTTTAGTGATAAGGCCGCCGTTTTTACTCTTAGGCCAAGACATATCGGTGTAAATTATTTTTTATGTACAGTTTTTTTTTATTCCTTAAATATTACATATATTTTTTTTATTTGTTGTTATAGCGGCAACAGTTGAAAATTTTAACTGTCTAACTATTACAGCCTGTTGACAGACAGACGGACGGACGGGACGGACGGACGGATGGACAACGGAGTCTCACTAATAGGGTCCGTTTTACCTTTTGGGTACGGAACCCTAAAAACGGTAAATAGTGCGAGCTAGACGAAAAAAGTAGAAAATGAGAAATCTACTAAAAGTTTTCGGTCACATGTGAGGAATGATTTTGTAACGTACCACAGAAGAACGGATGATCGTGCCACGAAAGAGGTCCCACGTGTTAATGAATTTTCGCTTTTATCGCATTGTATTAGGGCCCTTACCGTGGGACTTGTTTGATGACACGATGCTATTCTGTGAATCATTTGTCAATGACTCACTCATCGTTAATTTTCATTCAATCCAAATCAGTTTTCATTCACTCATTTTGAAAAATGTCGAGGAACGTGCATGTCTCAAAAAATGGCGATTGTTAAATTTTTGTTCGTTGTTTGAAAGCAGTCTTCTGAAAATTGTATTGATAATTTGTTGGTGTCCTCTAAAATCTGACGAAATGGCTGACGCTATTGTGGAGCGGAGACCGCCCGTTCGATTCTTCTGCCATAGGTGTAACATAGAATTTGAAGATATTTTGCAGGTAAAAAAAAATCAATATTTGCCTATTTTGCGTAATTACAGCTGAAATTGTGAGTCAAATCACCGGTAATGGACAGAGGACAATTCCAAGGTCGAGTTTCCTCTTGGTTTCCGTGCACGATTTCCCGGGAGACGTGTGGTCGATTGTCAATGTCGAATTAGACGTAGATTTCCTATTGGTTCTTTACGCCTCGAGTTATATTTGTCCACGTCGTTGGTGGCTGCTTGTGAAAATTTATAAAACAGCCTCTAGTATTGTTAATTTCACAAAATTGCACTATTTCCCGTGAGGGTGCCCATTATAAATAAGCAGCTTTACTTCGTTATTTACGACTTGGTTTCTGTGTACGAACCCATATTGTAAACAACCTGAACGTAGGTATTTATAATCCAAATGATTATACCTACAACTTTATTGGCAAAGTCTTTAACATTGTAATTTTTGTTGTTTTGTTATTGCTACTACCATTTGGTATTGAGTAAATTCATAGTAGTAAGCATCAGGCTAACATGGAATGCTTTATTTCAGGAATATGTTTGCCCATACTGTGCTGGCGGCTTTATTGAGCAAATGGAAAGTGAGGTTGAAGGTTCCCTGGTATTCAGGGATGATGTCAGCGAAGCTGATATGAGTAATCTAGATGATTCCGAAGACACGCAACAGGTATTACGCAATAATATTGATTATTCCTTCAGTACAACCCCATATACAATTTATGGAGAGTTAATAAACCATGCGACTGAGTCCGTAAACCTTGTTAGTTTATACTAATTAGGCTTGTGTCTCTTTGAGTTCAATCCATGTAATAAAAAATAAGTTCTTAAAAAATTTAAAGAACTCTTAAATGTGCATAACTCACATGATCATGATATCTGTGAGCTCAGTATTTGTGGTGGTATTAACGACTTAGTCATTTTTTTTTTATTTAACCATTGTCAGGGGAAGTGTAAGAAAATGTGTGGTTTCTCCAGTTGTTTATTTAATTATGTTGATCAGACAAAGATATCAAAAATTTTCAATGAAAAGTAAAAACTGCTTTCAGAACAACTACCTCACTAAAACACAGAAATAATGAAATATGTACATGCATGTAGGTGTTGCAGAAGTATAATTATTTTGGTAGTCTGTGCCAAGTTCCAGACCAGTCCATACATTTTGGGCACAGAGTATTTAATATGAGGGTATAAAAAAAAATGTATATATAACAAATTTTTGATTTTACATTTTATTGTGAATAATCACAAAATAACCTTGGGACTACTTACAATATATTTTGTAAAACATACACATATTCCTAAAGGATTTCCCTGAATTTATTTTCTGCTGTCCATTGAAGAGTTCTGTTTGCTATCTATGAACATGATCAGATCTTCATCAAATTAAAATGGGATAATAGGACACTATATTGAAACAAACAAATAAATAATTGTCGAAATCTGTTAAGATTTGACAGAGTTATGCGATATCATAACAAAAAACATGTAAAATTTGAAACGTCGTCCCTTTTTTTTATAAAATAAAATAAATAAATAAAATAGACTTTATTTCGCTGACGTTACATTAATTGATCGAATTAAATTATATTAAATTACAATTGAATAAATTTTTAAATTTGAGATTAATTGAATTTGAATTTAATATAATACATGTCATGCATTTCGTTCTTGCTTCCTTATTTGTTCCCTTTTTTTTTTGCTACATGCCGTCTTCGGCAACAACTTCAAAGTCAGTCAGGTTGTCTTCCGACATAGGCCTCCTCTAGGGCTTTCCACTTCACACTATCCCTGGCTGTGACTCTCCATCCTCTGGGTAAATCATCCTCCCATCTCTTTATAGGTCTTCATCTTTTTCTCTTTCCTTCTCTTGGATACCATTCGGTTACTTCTCTCGTCCATTTTTCCGTCTGTTCTCTCATAATGTCCCTTTTTTTTAGTCTGTTAAAAATGAAAACACATCCAGGCTGAGGTAATTTTTACAACGAAACTCATGACAAACTGTTTCAGTTTAAAGACAATGCATCAGAAAATGTGTGCTTTCTGTCATAGATTGCTTACTAAACTGGATTATTCCACACATTTTACATATCTATAATTACTATGTGTTTAGTGGGATATTTCATTATTCATGCAATGGGCACTGTCCTAAATTTTTACAATAGTTACAAATGTTACCATATCATATTTGAGGTATAAGGTGAAAGAATTAATTATTTGTTATTTTGTCAATAAGTGTTAATAAGACAATTTCGAAAACTTCAATGAAAGTACCTTTAATATGAAAAACGCCACAATATTATCCATCCCGTAAAAAAACAAAACATAAATAAAAATAAACTCACACCCGTTATGCCCGAGGGGGTAGGCAGAGGCACCAATCTCTAGAACTGGGACCATGTTTTCCCGAGTTAATAAGGTCCCTAACATGACAAGTGGCAAGCCTGTAAAAAACAAATGTATACTTTTTTAAGTTTAAACACAAATTAGGAGTCTGTTTGGTATTGTTTATTTAAGAGTGTTTGTGTCAAGCAGTGGTATCACTAGAATCCGACCTACTTCCAGTGACATAAATTATTTTTTACATTTTTATTTTTCATTAAAAAATTATTGCTGCACTCTGAAACCCACATATTTTGCAATGAAATATTTACAAAGCTCTCTAAGTTGTCTATTTCCTCAAAATGTATTTATTTTGAAAATAAATTTTGAGGAAATACAATACCACAATACAAATACAAATAAACTTTATTTCTCTATCCACAAATTAGGTACAATAGCTGATGTGATACAATATGGCACAATAAGAATAATTTGTGGAAAGACTGGGTCCTAAACTAGATCAAAGATCTGTATCTTAGGATGCCAGGCCTCCCAAACACTGGGGCAACAAAGTATGGAACATACTGTAGACAAAAGTCATGACCAACAGAGAAATTAGAGGAAAATAGACAACTTTGAACTTAGCTTTTTAGAACAATGCCAATATTTTTTTTACATGCTTAAATATTTCCTTCAATCAGTGGCCTTATGACCTTGAAAAGAACAATTATAAATTATTCTTATGCTACGGCCGCACCTGCGTCTATCGTGACAAAGCTTCGCGCCACGAGCATTTCAGTCCCTACATTCCACAGAGCACTGGCGCGAAGCTTTGTCACGATAGACGCAGTTGCGGTCCCAGCATTATGGTGAGCCCATCGGTTCACCAGGCATTGTACAGGTTAAATATCCTTTTTAGGCCTGTCTGAAACAACCTGCAACCTTTATATGTCTGGAAGTTTTTAAAATTATAATTTGTAACTCTGATAATTCTTCACAATAAAATCGGAGTATAGGTTTTCATATTCTTTTAGCACATAAGAACTTAACATAAGATTAGCACATATGCTGTCTTGTCAAACTCAGTAAAATATATAAAGGTATATTCACTATAAAAAAAACTTTTACTTAATGAGTGTCAAAGCTGTTTTTTTTTTAATCTTTATCTGTTAGTTTGACAATTAATAGATGCATTTATTCTTATCAACAAATCTTGCTCAAGATTACTTAGTAAATAATACTTATCATAAAGGATCAGTTTAAAATAATTGAAACAATCTCCTCTATTATTAGTAAAATGACCAAACGACCAAACTGTACAGCTGTGTGGAAATTGGTTTTAACTAATTAGCATAGAAAAAAAACTCACCGTGATGTTAATTGGGTGCTTACCAAGATTTTATACATATTTTAGGACATTAATTAATATCTATTGAATGATCTATCATACTATATTATGTTATTCCATTTGATATCGTAATTTACCTCGACATTGAATGTATTTTTATGAAATTACAGTAGATTCACAAGGTCGGTAGATGGTGATTAGATTGAGCACATTGTATTTTCCTTGGGTTATTATTGGCTTTTACCTAAATTGTTGTTCTAAATTTGACTTTTACTGTTTACAGACACAGAGTCACCCAATGTTGAACGACTTAGCATTCCTTATGTCCGGCGGCCGCTTGCGGTAAGTTTCACTATGTACGGTTCCACGAGAATCTCATTCATTTAAGTTTTGGCTACAAGAAGAAGAGAATTGCTTTGGATGGATACCATATGAAATCGTTTAGGAAACCTTTACTTGGATTGTTTTTAAACATCCAGTATAATTGAAAAACTGAATTCTGAGTGTTGGACTAATTCGGATCACAGTGCGATAATGTCACAAGCTATGTTCAATTCTTAGATCCTTATTTCTATAATAATCATGCTTCTTGCAATCAATAAAAAAAAAATATAGTTTTTCCTTGACGGCACAAAACGCCAACCCTGAGACAAAAGCGTGTCTCGTCTAAACTTATAAATTCATTTTCTCAATTTGCTACATTTGTGAACATGAACGGGAATCTCGAAATCATTTAAAGAAAGAAAGAAGACTTTTATTAGAAAGAAAAGCAACACTGAAAGCATAATTCTCGAAATGGTTTTGAGAATTCCGTTCGTGTTTTTAAAAACTTTGCATGGCCAATGCTACGACTCCTCGCATAGTATCTAACTGATCCTCTCCAACATACCAGGGGCGCAGCTCGGCCAGAGTCGTTACTGGAGCAGCTGGTGTTGACGATAGGCGGCGGCGGTGGCGGCGCGGCGGGCGCCATCATGGGTGGTGCGCCCTTCGTCGTTGTCGGCTCGCCCGGCGACTACGTGTTCGGTGGAGAAGGTTGCCTTTGCTTTCATTAAAGTCAATAACACAGTAGATAATATTAAAGCGACAGGCTTGCCACTTGTCACGTTTGGGACCTAATAAACTCGGCAAAACGTGGGCCCAGTTCTAGTGATTGGTGCCTCTGCCTACCCTCTCGGGGATAACGGGCGTGAGTTTATTATTATTATTATTATTATAATATTAAAATGTGAAAATTACTTTGCTAAATTCCCCCAAAATCTTACAAGCACCATCACCATCAACCCATTATGTCCCCACCGAGGGGCACGGGTCTCTTCCCTTTTTTTTTTGTTGACGAGGTGAAATGCTGTGCGCACCATGACACCGCCACCCTTAGGAGAGGGCGACGGCTGTGTGCCGGACTCCTCTCCTAATCATAGGTAGGGGCATACCGACTAAAACACCCCGGGAGCCGTCCTGTCGCTCGTGCAATGGGGCGCCGCCGGATCTCGCTTGTGGTAAACCACAGTGCGAATGCTACAGCGGCGCCCCGGCGACGTCGACCCGACTCGCAAGGAGTCGGGCCCACCCTCACTGGAGAAGGGGCATGGGCCCCCCACCCCCTTCTCCCTTCACGATGTCGAACGGCAGGTCCCCCAACCTGCCGTCTGTGACTCTCCCTCTACCGGCTACCGAGGACCCGTTGTGCCCCTCTGCCCGGGTCCTCGGCCCATCTAATGACCCCTCCCAAGAGAACACCCCTCGGCCAGAGACCATATGGGGGCGGCTACTCCTCGGTCTCTGGCTTACCGCCAACGTTAACCCTCCCAGGCCCGGCTTGCGGAACTCGCGCCTCTCCCCCTCCATCTCCGGTCCTCCTCTACGCCCTCTGCTGAACAGAGGGACATAGAGGAGAGCCCCCAACGTGTGTTTTTTATAGAGGTTGTCTCCTCGCGGCCCGAAGGTGAACGACACTGAGTGGTGAGGTTACGGGTGTGGGGCCCATAGTGGACCCCGCAGGACACCCAGCAGCGCAAGCCACTGGACGTCCCCCTCCCTCTGGTTTTGATCCGCGCCGGCCGAAGCCGGTGCCCCCCATATCTGGAGGACGTTCCCTGTCTAAAGACAGCTCGCGCCATCTAGTAGCATGGCGGTGTAAACTTAGAGGATTACGCATTGGTTTAATTTGTACCGATTCCAACAGATGGCGCTGTTACGATCTGTATTGTCTATGGTTTTGTACAGTTTAGCTTCTTTCCTTTGCATCTAACATCCCTGCTGACGAACATTGTAATACCGAATAAAATTTCTCTTTTTCCACCGAATAAACGCGTTTCCTGGATGCCTGAAGGGCTTTCGTCAACATTCCCCTATCCGCCACCCGTGGGACGCGTCGATGGGAAACCAGAAACTCCACACGGATGGGTCTCTTCCCTGAGGAAGGTATAGGCCATACTACACCACGGGGGCCAAGTCCGGATTGGTGGAGGCTTGTAAGACTAGTGGCTGATCTTACTGTCAGAAGTTTTCGATCCGCCCTAAGGTCTCTGACTTGGCTTAACGACTGCCATCTATCGACGGCAGCCGGCACCAATTGCTTAACATGCCTTGCGAAGCACGGAACCGCTCGGAAAAATGCCACTAGCGTTAGTCATAGTCGGTGACCCATCCATGGACTGAACGCGCCGTATGTTGCTTAACCTTAGTGATCGTATAAGATCACTCGGCCCAGAGCCCAGGCTACGAGCGATTCCTCCCTCCCTTTGCATTTTTTCTCACACAAGTATTGGTGTCGGAGGTGGTCGTGTTTTGCTTCGGCTTGAAAAAGTGGGAGGGAGGGCGGTGCATTAACTAACCGCATGATGCTTGTGGGATTTTGGCGGAATTTAGCAAATTAATTTTCACATATTAATGCTATTATGGATTTACTCAAAGTAGGCGTAAGTAGACTTTCCATACAATAACAGTAGATAATAATAATTAATAATAACTTTGAACTAAAACTTTCGTAAATTCTTTGGTCCGGATCGTAGCTCTGCGAATCGGAGCGAAACACGGTCGGGGTCGTCCGATAAAAGCCAAGTAAGTTGATCCAGACCAAAAAAATTACAATAATAATAACGTCCACATAATAATAAAAGTCAATAATAATAAATAAACGTCAATAGATGGCAGTCGCTAAGCCAAATCAGAGGCCTTAGGGTGGCTTGAAAACTTCGGACAGTAAGACCGGCCACTTGTGTTACAAGCCTCCACCAATCTGGACTTAGCCCCCATAGTGGAGGGTGGCCTATACCTTCCTTAGGGAAGAGATCCGTGCCCCTCGGTGGGGACATAATGGGTTGATGATGATGTTGTACATTGCACAAGCACATTGTTACACTTTAATATTATTGGTCTGTCTCAGCTCTTTACCATTCTTCCTGCCTGGTCAAAGGGCATGCCCAATTCCCCTTTTATTTGGTGATTCGCGTGTCCAATATTTTGACTGGTATCCTACGGACATTATTAATGTGAAAGTCTGTGAAGACGTCTGGATGTTTGTTACACAATTACGCAATAATGGCTGAAGGGATTTACATGGAATTTGGTGTACAGATAGACAAAGATCTCTTACCCTCGGTTTGTCGAATGCTAACAGTGTTAATCTACTGTTAACAGCTGTCAGTTGATTTTTTTGTATGCATTTTTGCCAACTGACAGCTGTTAACAATAGATTAACAGACTGTTAGCGTTCGAGAAACCAGGGGTTAGTTGAGGCACCGGATTCTTGATATCCCGGTAATTCTGCGCAGACGAAGTCGCGGGCACCAGCTAGTTTTCTGTAAGTGGTATTCTTCATTCTTGCTGATTCAAAGAGCTGAAACTGATCTTGGGTTCCGCAATAAACAGTAACTATCTTCTGCTACCTCCCTTCGACCTTCTATCTTGCACTTGCCGTGCGCAGTCTTAATAAGCGTCAATAAAATCTACGTTTTGTTCCAGGTCTCGACGCCGTGGTGACACAGTTATTAGGGCAGTTAGAAAATGCGGGCCCACCTCCGTTGCCGCGGGAACAGATTGCCGCGATCCCAAGTGAAGCTGTGAGTCCCGAGCAAGCGGCGGCCAACACATCTTGCTCTGTCTGCTGGGAGAACTTCGTACTAGGTGAGGGTCTGATTAGGCTGGCCGCGCTGCTCTGTTTTCATGTCATGTCATGTCCTATTATGCCGATGCAACATCCAGGGAGTTACTGAGCCCAGACAAGGTGCCGGCCAACACATCTTGCTCCGTCTGCTAGAAGAACTTCATGCAAGGTGAGGGTCTGATTAGGCTGGTCGCGCTGCTCTGTGTCCATGTCATGTCCTGTACACCGATGCAATAGCCAATGAGGCAGTGAGTCCAGACTAGGCGGTGGCCAACAGATCTTGCTCTGTCTGCTGAGACATCTACATGCAAGGTGAGGGTCTGAATAGGTTGGACGCGGTGCTCTGTGTCCATGTCATAACTTAGTACACTAATGCAACATCCAGGGTAGCAGTGAGCCCAGACCAGGCAGCTGCCAACACATCTTCCTCTGTCTGCTGGGTAAACTATGTCCAAGGTGAGGTTCTGATTAGGCTGGATGCGGTGCTCTGTTTGCATGTCATCCTAGTACACTGAAGCAACAGCCATTAAGACAGTGACCACAGACAAGTTGATCTGGAACCGCTTACCGCTGGCTTAGCTTTGATGTTCGATATTGTGTAGGTTGCATCTTTCGTTCACGCTGTACTACCGTCCAATGTTGTGTGAGCGAGAGGAAAATTTCCGATAAGTGATTCCGATTTTAAGATCCCCCCGCCACGTCACTGTTCCAGACGAGACAATATCCCGGCTGGAGTGCGACCACATATTCCACTCGGCGTGCATCGCGCCGTGGCTACAGCTCCACGCCACGTGTCCGATCTGCCGGCGCAGCCTCCTCAGCGAGCAGGCGCAGACCGCCGCAGAAGTGGCGTCCGACCCCGCGAACGTCTTACCTCCCACGCCCCCCTCCGATGGAGAGACCGGTGAGTAGCCTGCTTACTTCTGCGCGCCTGGTACTCTATGTCTCTAATGGTAGACGCCGCGGAAGACGCTTTCGGCCTAGCGATTACCGCGCTCTCTGCGGAAGGAGAGATCAGTGAGCCTGATTACTTCTGCGCGCCTGGTACTCTGTCTCTTATGATAGACTCCGCGGAAGACGCCTTCGACCCAGCGAACACTGCGCCCTCTGTGGAAGGAGAGGTTAGTGAGTAGCCAGCTTATTTATGCACGCCTGGTACTATGTCGCTAGTGATAAACGTCGCGGAAGACGATTTCGGCCCAGCGTCTACGGCGCCCTCTGCGGAAGGAGAGATCAGTAAGTAGCCTGATTACTTATACGCGCTTGGTACTCTAATATTAAACGCCACTGAACTCTTTCAGTAGGAGAGCTCGGTGAGTATCCCACTTACTGTGCGAGCCTGGTTCTCTGATGCTAGACGCCGCGGAAGACGCTTTCGGAAGGAGAGATTAATGAGTAGCCTGCTTACTTATGCGCGCTTGGTAAGTACACCAATTTTAGACGGTGCGTAAAACGCTTTCGACCCACCGCGCCCATTATGGAAGGAGAGATCAGTGAGTAGCCTGTTTGCCTGGTGTTTTTAGTTTTTGCGGTCGTTACGCAGGATTATGGTTCAAACGACCACATGCGATAGGCACACATAATCTAAGCTAGAAAAGCACAGTAAACGTACCTTCCTCCCTGTGTGTTCCCGCTTGACGTGGCGTCTGTTTCGTTTGCCGCAGGTAGTACTGAGTCGAGTCCCCGCCCCTCCCCCGCACCCTCGTCTAACTGTCTCTTGTCCTAGGGGAGTGCGGCCGCAAGGCGAACCTCCTAAATGTTGCACTGTACTTGAGTATCGTCGACAGCTTTATTAGCTCAGTGGTAAGGGCCAATTTCGTAAGGCACATTGTACGCAAAAAACTAATAAAATCAAGCAGGCGGTGACGATAGGATTTTGCTTCCGCTTAAACTAATAACGAAATAATAATACCAAATAAATATATAGGTCAGTTAAGTAAAGCTGGCACGTTCAACACATTTACACGTTGCGCTTGTGTAGTGTCTGTGAATAGCGCGCGGCGTGACGTGTACTGCATGCGCATCATGAAATGTCTGCCCGTCTCTCTTGCGCGCGGTCTAGCTTATGAGTGTGAAGGGGACAGTTATAGTTTTACTTTTACTACTGTTTATATATACAGCGTGATCTTTTTGGTATTCAACCGTATGTGCGTTTCAATGAGGGATTTTTCTGACAGCTAAGAAAAGTAGTTCCAAATGAGCCGCTTTCAGAACAACTAAAAAAAAAAAAACGAATGGCTCTCAAAGGAATGCAATTTTGGACCTCAGTCCAATAGCCACGTGTGATACATCATCGAATAGGTCTCAGCGAGCTGAATAAAAGTTACTATGGCCAAATGTTTGTCCTTTCGGAGTTATATTGTATTGAAAAAAAACTAACATTTTCAATTTTAAAAAAATAACATGTATCACACATGGCTGGCTGAGGTCCAAAACTGCATTCCTTTGACAGCCATTCGTTTTTTTTTCTTCTGAAAACGGCTCATTAGTCAGTAGATGGCATTTTTAAGAGAGGGTTTTTGTTTTTCTAATGGGAATTGCCAGTTTATTCTGTGGTCTTTCCTCTTTTTTTTGGCTCTTGCATTTGATTGTGATTGGACTTCGAACAACTGCTACTGGTGCTAAAATCATGGAAAAAACGTTGAAGAAAAAGAAGAAGAATAGGAGACCAGAACATTCGCGTAACCACAATAGAAACCGAATGATGTTGCTCAGTTGATCACAGATTCCTTCCATTTGATGAAATTACAGAACAGTGATAAAGTTTTTATCTGTGGCAAGCAATTAGAAAAAAAGGTAGGGTAATTCATCCAGTAACTGACCACTGAGCGTCCGTTATTGTTACATAATTAAATTATAATTAATTGTTGAGGATTTCTGGGATAATTATTTTCTGTTTTGGTAAAGATTTTCTTAGGTGAAATTATTTTTGTTCATGTGAAAATTTATTGAAATTTAAAACTATTTTGTAACCATTGATTCCACCTTGTTTTTAAATACTTTTCGCTCGAATTTGCTAAAAATATATTATAACAAGTAACCCATATATTTGTATTTATTTTTCTACAACGCACCTATCTTACTAAAACCTAACTCTAGTCTACACTTAAACTAGAGTCGCATTTTGAATCAAAATCATATATTTTTAAACATCCTGTATAGTGAAATTGCATAAGTGTGAGTACTGTGAACGTGCCAGCTTTTGATAACAGACCTATACTTCCCTTTTTAGTATGGGCATGGTCTTAATTTACTTGAATGCTGTGTATACTTTTTTTTAATAATTGTTAGTGGTGAGTGCAATTAAGTGCAAATAAGACCGTGAGCTTAGGTGGCTGAAAGTGGCGGTCGAAGTTGTAAAAATTTATTCAAAACACGCTTCGGTTACAGCGCTAAAAGGTCGGCTGTTAGCTTAGCTGTTACTTGAAATAATAACACCTCACGTCAGACATTTTGTGTATTTTGAAAGTCTGTGCGGGCGCACTCCCTTAGTAAATTCCGCGACACGAGAGTGTGTGGCGTCTGTCGTCCACCGAACTGCGAAGACATGTGAGTAGGCATATCTTCTATGGGGCTGGCCATCTATATTTAAGTTATTTTCTTTTAACGCTTTTGCTGTTAACCAATAAGATGGCTTATGCTCTTTTGCGTGTACAAAACACGCGTTCCGGGATACCGAGCGTTCCCGAGATAAAGGGTGTTGCTGGACAGACAAACGGATGGACATAACATAACATTTGCTTACAGGCACATACATTGCTTCTGGCCCCACACTAGGATACCCTGTGTTGTGGGAACCAGAAACAGCGACGTTACAAACATAGTAAACATCCAAGACCTGGGTTTTTTTTGTCCCCAGCCGGGATTCGAACCCGGGACCTCTCGCATGGTAGTTAGATGCGCTAACCGCTGCGCCACAGAGGTCGTAACAAAGTATAAGGGTTCCGTTTTTTCCTTTTGTGGTACGGATCTCTAACAAAATAAAATTTTGAACATAAAAGAACCAAGTCTTGAAGCGAAATTCACTGTAGTTTTATCGAAATGGCGCATTTTCACCGTAACCCTACACCGTGATTTCAACATGACCCTGCCCCCACGCCACACCAAGACGCCAGACACTGACGCGCCCCTCCTTTCCGCAGGGCAGACGACGATACCGCGAATGATCATCCGGCACATCCCGGGGCGGTTGCTCACACAGACTTGGGACTCGCCGGCCGCGACCAGCGGTTCCTCGTCCCCTGTCACGACCACTGGCTCCTCAGTGACAGCGGGCGGAGTGTGGGCCCCCCGCTCCAATCCCACCTCCACGAACACCACCTCCTCGACTTCGCTGAGCAGTGACCGCGACCGCACGGCCAACTACAATATGGACATTGACTTTGACTAGTCGGCGCTCTATGCGCTCTCGGCACCGCGCGACGAGTGTGCCGCGCTTCGGGGAAGCCGCTGGGCTCTTTGGGGGCAACTGAGGTGTCGACTTGCGCTTACGCAGATCCACTGAGTGAGACTAGCGCCGCCGAGAAAAAAAATAATATCTTTTTTTTACAGTTCGATTTTTTTTAAAATGGTCTGTACGTAAAACTTGTAGGTACTATTACGTACTAGTGTGACATTAGTATACACTTACTTGACTTTTTGTCGGAAGAGTCCGAATTAAGCTCGGCGAATCAAAGCGAAACCTGGTGGAATCTTAAGACAAAAAGTCAAGTAAGTGTATGCGGAATAAAATTAATAGTGTCTATACGTATTCTCAATCATTAATAGCAATTTTTAGAGCCCACGGCAGTGAGCCTAAGGCAAAGAATCTGGAACTAGACAGCATTAACTCCAAAACGGCAGTTTTTGACATAATATAATGCTATCTGGTCGCAGATTCGTGATCTAAGATCGTGGTTGTCGTGGGGCCTCAAAATCACTGTCTATTTAATTGAGAGTTTGTAAAGACAATTTGCATATTCGGCCTGTAAAATACATTTTTTTTTCTCGATGGCGCTAGTGTTAGCCTCTAAATGTAATTGTCCGTAAGACGCGCTTAGGGCTTTAGTGGTTGCTGGAGTGCTGTAAAGCAACCCTTCAACTACCACTAGCGCTTAAAGGGCGGTAAGGCCCCTAAGAGGGCGCCTTATGGTCCCTCGTGATAACTGGGCTTTTGGAAATTCGCGGGTTTTTTTGGGAAAAGTTTTGTTCTGGGGGATGTTACTTTTTGTTGAAGCAACATAATGTTGCAATGAAAGTTATTTTTATTTACTTATTGTTATCATGTTGCTCCATAAAAAGTAACTGTGGTGTAAATGTACTATTTAATTGTGTAGTCTTGGAATTGAATACTTGGCAAATCATTGGCCTGATTCGGTGATTTATTCCAGAGAATTTCCGTTTTCGCGAATTGCGGAAGTCTGGCTTCCGATGAGCCCAGCTGCGTTTCGCCAATTCGAAATAGCCGCGTGCAGTACAGCTTGGTAAAACAGAGTAGAAGCTTTTTATTTCGTTCTACTTACAATGGTTATGAAAATAAAAAGCAAGTGCCATTTCACAAAAAAAGAAATTCTAATCGCATTCTAAAAAGAAATTCTAATTTTTGATAAAATCATTTGTGGCCTTCGGATTTCTATTCTTTTTGCCAAGCTATATTTGTAAATTTGTTAAGTTATCTTAGGTCTAAAAACAAAAGATGAAACGGCAAAAAATATTTATGTAGTGGAAAAAAGTTGTAAATCTTGTGTGTATTTTTTCATATGGTTGCGCTAAGTGACGTAGAAAATCCGATAGAAATCTGCCTCCGTAATCCTCATGTAAATTTTGTAAATATTAATCATAATTGTAAGCATTTGTTGCTGGTATATTTACGAACGTTTCGTTTTTAATTTACCTAAATATTTTATGTAAATACAGCTGGTGTAGACAAGCGTATAGTATACGTTGGTTATTTTTGTACAATGTCTAGCTAGAGCGGACCGGTGTGTGGTGATCACGCGCTGGAGTCGCGCTTAGAAACGCGGAAGGTGCTTTCTATTGAAAAGCAACGAATTTGCCGCGGCAATCATAGTTTTTCCTAACTTACCGCTTAACCGATAAAATACAAAAATATGTAACAGAAGTATGCGTGCATATTTGGGACTCCTTAATTTACAAGGTTTGCTTGACTGAGATATTGAAATAAAAGTGATGTTTAAACAATAAATTATTTTATAAACTATAGCTTTTATTTGATTTGTATGTAGTTATGGGACTTTACATTATCAATAATACTTCATATTTAGAATCTTAGAACTTACCTAGTATGATAGAACCATATGGGTCTATGGATGAGTGAGAGGTGTAACTCATTTACTTGTCCTGCGTCAATGAGCACATACATACTTTTGCTGATTGGGTGGTGCTCTGCCGCAGAGCCATCACCTTAGAATCCGATCATTAATATAGTATCCTAAAAGGTGTTCGTTAAACGAACATGACGTACTTATGCAGTTGTCGGCTGTACGTGCCTTAGGTACCAATGATAAAATAAAGAATATGTACACAGGAAAGATAAACGCTCCGGTTACGAGTACTGTTTATTGCGTACGTGGCAAAAATATCTCGGTTTTATTTATTTTACCTTTTACTTATCGCACCTCCTCTAGAAAACTGTCATATCACAAAAAACATAGTTTTGAGAAAAACGCAAATTAGGGGAGAGTGGGTAGGATTCGTACACTTTTCACTTCGAGCCCTATAGCAGAAAAACTAAACGCTATTTGAAAACAAATTGAGCAATGCTAGATTGCTTATATATTTGCCTACAATATTCCCTTAGACGATTTGTTCATAGAAAGAAGTGTGGCCAAGCTATGACGATTTAAAAAAAAAGTGGAAGTCGTACGAATGTACCCCACTCACGGGGTAGCTTCGTACATGTGTTGGGGTACCTTCCTACATGGTGGGGTACCTCCGTACATCATGATTAATAATGCTATTTATAGAAAATTTTACGTTTATTGAGATCAAAATTTCACAGAATCAGCCTTGGGTGCCCAAGTACTTAATAATAAAATAGTTTTAAATACATACAATAATTAGTTAACCTTTTTGTTTTAATATTATTTAACTTCTTACGTCCTATAGGAATGAATCAACAATAATACTAGTTTACAATGTATCTGTTGCCGATAAAATTTCTGCTGTTGCTGATTACGTATAATATGCTGATTACAAATATATAAGTAGATTTTTTTTATCAGCTCTAGTTTATGAGTTTTAGGTCATTACGTTTAAAAATTAAAAGTACAAATATTTACTAAGATTTTTTTTTAATTAATAATTTGTGTTCCAAAAAACTTTTTTTTGAAGCTCTTCTTTTATGTGTGGACTTAAAGAATAGCGTATAAGGCTCCAGCAATAGTCAGACATCATATTCTTATCCCAGAAGCCCTGATAACGCTCCTCCATGACGCGTAAGTCTTGATGATTTCGCTCTCCCTGCTTTTCTCTCATGACTCGTAATTTTTATTTGACGTAATTTTTAAAGTGAGTTTTATACTCATATTGCATCTTAGAGTTCTCAATGGAAGACGACGTCTTCTAAAAGTTCTTTATAATTTTCCGACTTTTTGTTTCTCAGGAAATTTCGCTTGACCGATACGAAAGCTGTCCATACTTTTAATTCAAGCTCAGTCATACAATTTTGAAATATCTTTATCTTTCATATCTCTATTAGTGTCTTTCGTAAGCCATCTAATTTGGGGTCCGTCAAAAATATGGGCCTTAATCTTTTCCATAGTGAGCTGAGGAAAATTTTGGTAAATGTAGGAAAAGCAATCACGGTTTTTATCGAGTGCTTTAGGAAACTATATCACTATTTCTATCTAGTTTTATATGTAGTGGTTGGGTACTACCATTTAGCTCGATTTTTTGAGTTTATGCCTTTAATGTTGACACTGAAAAAGTAACAGTCATCTATGTGATATTATTATGTTGTTCTTGCCAAATTGTTAGTGATTTCATTTTAAAACTTCTTTTGCCGCTTTTTCATAATCTTAAATATTCAACATACGATTTACAAACACAATTGGGAGCCTAGGACTTGTCATTTTCATTAAAAAATATCCCAAAGTACCTACAGAAAATACGAATTTTTAACGCACTCCGATATAGCTTTTCTGTATTTTTTATTTCATATTCTCCACATATCTAGCAAAAATGGTTGAGGTTATCTAAATAGCTTCTTCTTGAACCAAAACTTATGATGCAAAAACTTATGAAATTGATCTTAAGACACTGAAATACCCACTTTATTAACGAATATATACGCAAAAATGATGATAGTCAACAACACAGAAATTCGAGCTGCACAAAATCTTTTGAGGGCATATTTGTTAAGATCGTGACACAAGTGAACAATATCACCCACAAAAATCACAGCAACAGCCAAAAAGTTGAGTTTTGTAAACTTGTGTAATATTTACCATTAGGGTAACAAGAGTCATAAGATCTTTATGAAAGGTAAATGTTAGCTGTTCTTGCTGTAGAAGCTGATTTGGGTTCCGGCAATATAATATACGATGTCTGATATGTAAACAGTCCCTTCGTCTATGTTATTGGGAAAAAAATAATTCCAGGCGCCGGATTTCTTTCTTAAAAATGAAACTTTGTACCCAGTGGGACTATATTTTGTAATCACCTGACCAACACAGTGTTTGACAGATTTTTTCTGCTTGAACTTCACTAGAATAAAGACTTTATCTTTCACGAATTCAGTTAAAACTGGAGTTTGTTCTCCACATCAGATCCTTCAGCAATCTCTTCAATGAGAGAACAGGAACTTTGCCTCTTTCTTTTTGGTTTATTTAATTTATCTTTACCTGATATCAAATTTAATGCCCTCTTCATCTCTTTAGCTCTTTGTTTTATCTCTTGCTCTTGCTTCTTCAACTGTTTTGCTTTTTCTATTTCGTCTAGCCAATTTTTTTTCGGGAGTATCTGCTATTTACCTTTTTTGGACATTTTGGTCACATTTCTATCCACTTTAAGGTAGGGTTGGATCATTTCTGGCGTTACTAATCCTTGAGCAGATGTCGATGGCAAATCCCGTGGTGCTCTGCGGCAGAGCACCACGGGATTATTTGATATTTTTGTATTGTATTAGTCGCTATTATTCAGTAGGTACCTAATGGCCGGCATACACGAGGCTAGTTTTTCAAGCTAGGATAGCAAGCTAGTGTCAGTAAGCTAGCAAGCTAGTACTTCTGGCTTCGTGTAGACAAAACTAGCTTATTTCCATGTTCCAACTAGCATGTTCCAAGCCAGGTCAGCAAGCCAGGACAGTACTAGCTTGCTATCCTAGCTTGAAAAACTAGCCTCGTGTATGCCGGCCATTAGTAGGGGTAGGTACCCCCCCAGTGAGTGACACCCGTCACTCATCCATAGACAGGTACACAGAGACAACCATTTTCCGTAGCTCAAAACTAAGAATGAAGATACAAGATGTAGTAATACATAATTTAATTTCTTCACGTTTTCCACAAGTTTGAAAATGTCCTAGAGGCGAATTTAACACCATTAATAACATAGGAAACAAACTCTACCAAGCATTGTTGTGTCCATTTACTAGATTCGATAAAACAGATACTTAAGTGCCTGCAAGGGTTAGGGATTCACTCGTCATTTTCCCTAATTCGTCAATTTCACTAATTGGTCACTTTCCCGATTCGTCAATTTCTTAAAAATCTTTAACTCGTCAATATCCCTTACTCGTCATTTCGCTAATTCGTCATTTTCCCTAACTGGTCAAATGTTATACTGTACAATCGAACACAAAACGCGCAGCGCGCAAAGCGCAACGCGCGAACCCGCGAACGCGCGACCACGCAACGCGCAACGCGCAATATGCAACACGTGTACCATACAAAGTAGGTACGAAAAAACATCGTTGTTTCATACGATGTTGTGAACTTGTTGTGAGAGAGATCAATACCTTTAATTTGAGACCTCATTCATTGAAATAGGTCCAGCCGGTTAGGAGGAGTAGAGTTACAAACGCTTAAAAAAAGTAAAAGTCTGTGAAAGCGTTTGTAACTCTACTCCTCCTAACCGGCTGGACCGATTTCAATGAATGAGGTCTCAAATTAAAGGTATTGATCTCTCTCACAACAAGTTCACAACATCTTATGAAACAACGATGTTTTTTCGTACCTACTTTGTATGGTAACTAACAGTTGACGAGTTGTAGATTTGACCAGTTAGGGAAAATGACGAAAATGATGAGTTAGGGATATTGACGAGTTAAAGATTTTTAAGAAATTGACGAATCGGGAAAGTGACCAATTAATGAAATTGACGAATTAGGGAAAATGACGAGTGACCCCCTAACCCGCCTGCAGTCCGTTTTATAATGCAATGCAACAAAAATGACGCGGTGTTACCGTTATACAATATATAGGTTTACTCGGAAGTTTTTTTTTACCGTGAATAGAAGACTTGTGTGACCAAAATCCTTATCACATCAAAGACATTAAAGTTTAATTCCTCATAAGAGCAAAGTAAAAAAAAACACCTACGTAGCACAAACAATTTTTACTTGGAAGTAAAATGGGGTAATTTGGTTTTTGCGTAATAGCAACATTCAGACATTGGATTGTATTGAGATTGGATTGGATTGTATCATCGTGACTGTTTTATTTTTTTGCATTGAACTAAAACACAGACTTTAAAATGCAAATAAAGCTGACATGTAGTAAGTACCTAATTACTAAGATAGTATAAAATGTTATATTTAAAATAGTGTAAAATAAAATTTAGCGTTTCTATAATTTTTTTTCAAGAGCTAGTCTAACCCTCCACCCATTTCAAATATGTTATGCTGCATCCACTACAGTTACTTTTTCTGGAGAAACATTCTGAACAAAAATGTACCTAATTAGTTAATAACATAAATGCGCTTTATATTTAAATACATCTGTGATGTCATCTAAGCAATGCTGGCAAATATAACATATCTATCCAATGAATATGAGCTAGTAAGAAAAGCAATAAAATATTGACAGTAGTTCTTTGTAGACTTATATATTTTTTTATATAATACGCCCGTGAACCCATGAGAGAATAGACAACACCAAGTATTTATATAAATCTTAGAAATAAATCTTATAAATTTACATCATTATGATGTTGCAAGATGTCGCTCCACAAAATGTAACTGAGGTATCGATGCACCTATATGATCGTAAGCGTAGATTTTACTATTGAAATTAAACGCAGTTACTGTCCGCCGGTTATTGATTGTTTTTTTTTTAAGTAAGCAGTAGTGTGTCGGTTGATATCAAAAATGGTTAGGTGTATCCTGACTAAGCGTTTTGGAACAAAGACCGTTATTTGGAAACTGATTATTGCTATTTGACTAAATTGTTAACTGGACTAGATATAGGTTTTACGTAGGTAATAAATAGTATTCATGTAATTTTATATAATAGATCTCTGAGTGGATGTTGCCGAGTTTGATATACACTCGAACTTCTGACAGCAATTAGTATAGTAATACGATGGATTTGCCATTTTTGAAATATGCATCTTGTTTACTACGTCGTAACTATGTTACCATAAAAAAAAATCTTTTACCCATTTTGGATTTAACCAATTTTGATATCAACCGACACAAGTGTCGATGTGTCCCAGGTTTCTCAATTAGAACGAAACATTGCCTAGTGATTATTAAAATAAATTGAAGGGACCAGATGCAGAAGTCCCTAAATCCCTAGTGAAGTTGTGGGACTTAGGGACTTCTGCATCTGGTCACTTCGTTAAGTGTCGGTCGGTATGATTTGGACTATTGAGCATTTCACTAAGTAAATACTTAAGTAACGTTCTGTCACGCTCTGTTATGAGAAATTTGATGAGACAGCACTACATTTAAGTAGTCACTTGGCGAAATTCTCAAGTCAGAAATCGGCCGATAGAACTGTATTTCTCTGGCGACTGTTAGTTCAGTTCGACTTACAAGCGACTGCTTTTTTGCATTTTCAAACGCCAAAACGTTTTCAGTATTAAAGTTTCACTCTACACTTGGTCATAAAAATGAGTAGAGTCTGACAAAGCTGACTTTGCAATGGCCTATTTATGGTACATTTAAAAAAAAGGGTATGGTATCCCTATTCCCTATGTTTATAACTCCAAATAGTCTTGATACTTGATCGGGCCTAGATATAGTGCCACCATCTTATCTGTTCAGTTGACAGCGGCGCTAGTGGAGAATTTAGTAGTAGGTAACATTTATGAAATTTACCTAAAAAATTGAGAATATTTTAACCCGTCTTTCAATTTTAATGAAAATATATCTACAAATCTTAGTTAGTGAATAAATAAAAAAAAATGGGGAACAGGATTTACAATTAATTAGTTAGGTTACAATTTTGCCCACCTGAACAGATAACTTGGTGGCGCTGTAAGAATTTATGTTCAACATTCAAAATATGAAAAGTGGCAGAAATTAGTGTTGCTAAAGTAGTATTTCTGTGGAGTTGCCACTTAATAGGCTATTTGACAGATTCCTGAAAACCATCTCATATTTTTTGTTTGTGATCACAGAGTCCTCAGAAAGTGGTTATTTTAAATTCTTTCGTGTATTTCTTCTAAAAAAGGCAAACGAAAATTTACTTTTCAATCTGGAAATATGGCGTCGCACAGGAGTTATCACGTCACACTGGCCATAAGAATGACAAATGACAGATTCCATTTTTACTGAGCTGTGATGTCATCATAGAATCGGCCAAACCAGGCCGTTTTCGATACAATGGCTGCAGATACATAATAATTATATTTAGTCTGTTTTTTCATTCAATGCAAAAAAAAAAATGTCACGTTGATCTGAATGTTGCTAATACGTAAAAACCAAATAACCCCATTTTACTTCCAAGTTAAATTGTGTATTAGTTTTTTATTAGACTTTGCTCTTACGAGTAATTCAATTTTAATTTCTTTGATGCATGGATGTAATAATCAAAGAGGATTGAGTACTCTGACAAAAAAATGTCCTGACAAGGAGGCTCGAACTAGTGAATGTCATCTCTTTCTAAGTAGGGTGACCTTGATGTCAATGAAAACCGGACGAAACATAAGGGAAGCCAGCCCGAAGGAACGAGCGAAGTTCTCTCTTTAGGAGTAACTTGGGCATTTACTTCCATAATGTAAATGCCCAAGTTACTCCTAATAACACAGTACCTAGTGGTAGGTATATTCATTGACTGAAGAACTTTAATTATACTTATATTTGCATTTAACGAAGTTTTAACATTATAAAATAAAAGCCAAAATCAAGTCATAAAATTAGCTTTAATCCAAAAATAAACACAAAAAAATAACTCATTTAAATGTATAGAATTTACAACTTGCTTATTGAGTGTTAATGTTCATTAGTACATTCATCAGTACATTACATACTGCCCTCAAATAAGGTTTGTAGTGGAAAAGAAGAGTAAAGATAAAACTCAACTTCGACCATGTTAAAATACGTTTTTAAAACCTTGAGTGGTATTGCTACAAAAATTACTTAGCATACATTCATGGCTCGATTCGAGTCTGGGCCTTTAATTTGAGAATAAGTAAAGTTCACTATCTTGCATGGATACATGGATACATGCAAGATAGTGAACTTTACTTATATTCACAGTTATTAATAGTGAACTTTTCTTACATTTCTTATCATCAGTTACAGTAGGCTACTTTTTATTCTGCGGAATTAACTTAATCATATTTTGATCTACATATGTAAGTTTACAAATTATTTTCAGTGAACCAATTTAGAACTTTATATCATTATGGTACTCTTGTTCTCTACAAGGGTTAAATTAAAAATTAAAAATGTTGTTGCACACAAATTTTAGTGTACATATTGTAAATTCATATAATAAAATCTAACTTGCCAATACGAATAAAACTCACGTAGCTAGCTAGATTGATGACAAACATTTGAATGTTTTTTTTTACATTTAAAATATGCATAAAAGCTAATATACATTACAAAATAGAATAGAATTATTAAGTATAAAATTAAATATTCTATTATACCTCCTGTCAATTTTTCTATTCAAACATAATATTCAAAGCTTCTTCTTTTGGGGAATGCATTCAGTCAGTTTGGGCACCTGCATCGAGCTGTGGTTGCTTCGTTGGTAGTTCTTCAAGTTCAACATTTTCTTCCGTCGCTTAGTACCATTACTTTTTTCGCCACAGGCTGTAAATATTTATTTATTACTTACTTTCTAATAAACTTCTTAGCAAACAAAACACAAAGGTAACAGAAACGTTCTGTGCAACGTACCTAAAGGGGTTGGTAAGCACGTCAATAAAAAGTAAACTAAGTGATACTTTCTGAGTTATTCCAGTTTGAAAATATAAAATATAAAAAAAACCAATTTAATTCATTCAATTGTCCATTATCATCATTTTAAAGTATTTTGCGTTACAACATTTGTTAAACATTTTGTTAAAGAGTATTTGTTGTTTGTGATAATTATTTTTTCTATCGATTGGCATAATGTACACCAAACGGCAACTTTTCATGTACAAACGTACAAACTTTAGGTATGCTACAGAGGTTTGAAGCCTTTTACTCACCACTACAAATGGTACAGGATCTTCCTTCAACCTAGGTAAGACCGTAGGCTTAAAATCTTATTTTCTAAAATACCGGCTTTTGCAGGCTTCACAAAATGCAGGATTTTGTGATGTCGAACCAGAGCCTCATATAGCATCCATCCATTTTAAACGTAAGCTTTCGTTTTTAGTAAAACTGAAAAGAGACCATTGGGTAATCAAACACATGGCCTACATTTTACAACATCATGGTCATAGTATTCCACATAAATGAGTAAGAGTAAGACACACTCCTTCAGTTTGTGGCTCTCGCTCTGGACACTTTACTCTAGTTGCTTACATATACGATTTTATGTTTTATTTGAGAAGACAAAGAGTTTAGTTTTCTATGGAAGGTTTTTCGTAGTGCTCTATCCGCTTTGATTATAACATCCTTGCTTTGATGTGATAAGGGTTTTGGTCACATGAGTTTTCTATTGACGGTAAAAAAAATCTACCGAGTTAACCTATAGCTTTTATAGCGGTAACACAGCGTCATTTTTTTTTGCATTGAATTAAAAAACGGACTATAGTTTAAATGCCATAAAGCCGTTTTAAGACTCGTAACTTACTTATAAGAATACGTATAAATAATACTGTTTTTTTCAGTATCAAATAGCCTTTTCCATTGCAAAGTTAGCTTTACATTTTTTTTACATTTACATACAGGCACATACATTGCTTCTGGCCCCACACTAGGATACCCTGTGTCGTGGGAACCAGAAACAGCGACGTCACAAACATGTAAACATCCAAGACCTGTTTTTTTTTTGTCCCCAGTCGGGATTCGAACCCGGGACCTCTCGCATGGTAGTCAGATGCGCTAACCGCTGCGCCACAGAGGTCGTCAGCTTGTCGCAGGTTCATCAGCTTTGCCAGACTATGTTGAGCAGCGCTTATCTCATCGACGTTAATTTTTCTTTGCTAACCTTTCGCTCACAAACGTAGCATAGATCGCTATTTTGTATAAATCAATGATTTCTATACAACACACTCGTAGTGATTGGTCCCAAACTAGGATATCCTGTGACTGAGCGAGAGGCAAATAATTTGCACTAGGGTTGTTGAGGAACTTGTTACGAGGAAGAGGATGAGGAAGAGTAATTTTTTAAAGTCAATTTTGAGGAAGAGGATGAGGATGAGGAATCTGGCAGACTAAGAGGAAGAGGATGAGGAAGAGGATGCTAAAGACGAAGAACAAAATACCATTACGTAGATTACGCTAGTATTGAACTTCTTTACCTCCATGTTTCCATCTCTGTCTTCCTTTAACTTTTTAATACGGCGAGACTTCTCTCTCTCTCTCTCTCTCTCTCTCTCTCTCTTTCATTGAAATTATCTATTTGGTCGATTTTGGAGTAAATCTGACGCCTTTTGTGGGTTCTGTACCTACCTCAAAAGGAAAAACGAATCCGATAAAGAATCACTCTGTTGTCCATCCGTTCCGTCTGTCTGTAAAGACCCTTAAGTTTAGTTAAACGCGTAGAGGTATCCAGTTGTAGTTGAAATTTAAACCTTATATATACTCAGGTCCACGGTCCCTTTAAGCTATAAAAAAATGATACTCCCAAGTAAAGGTAAAAAATACGGCCGTTCATGCCGCTAAAACGTAAATTTAGACACTCAAGGGAATCAAAATTCATAGGGTATCTACTTCCCGTTGACCCAGAAATGTGAACTTTGGCAAGTGATATTGTCTATACAAGTCTTCGCTCGGTTAAGGTCGGACTCTGTTTACGACAGATTCTGTTTAAGTCAGATTCGGTTTAAGACAGATTCTGTTTACGTCAGATTCGGTTTAAGTCAGATTCTGTTTAAGTCGTAAAGGGAAAAACCTGAAACTGAATATACAAAAACAATACTGAAAAAACTGCGAGCACGGAACCCTCGGTGGGAGTGTCCGACTCGCTCTTGACCGTTTTTTAATAGCTAATAGCATCCCTTGCAAAGTCGAACTGCGCTTGAATACCTACACCCTATTTACTAAAGCGAACGAGTAAGTGTCAACATGTCAAAAATTTGGTTTTTCAATATGCCACATTTATAACACTGCATAATATTTAGTAAAGTTATACAAAACTACATGGCTAATAAATGCCAATAAGCAATAAACACATTAGCACTGTTACTACCTGATTTATCCCTCACTCGCAGATTATTTAACTAAATATTTTATTTTATCATGAAAATACCATTTGCTTAAGAGATCTATACCCCAAAAAATACCTAAAATTTCAGTGGTCCTCAAATAAAAGCGATCCTACTGCTGTCAAATATGTTCGCAACTAGCAAAGATGTAGGACTTTTGTTTAAAGGCCGATTATTATCGATTATTTTATGTTAATGCGCTACGCGAAGTGTGGGAAGAAGTATGGAGAGCTGACTACTAACCTCATTTTAATTAAAGGCAAAAAAAGTAAGATAGCCACCCCGACGTCATATTTACTCACGATTGACGTTGTTGATGCGAGTGCAACTTCTCTGAACTACATAATATTTTATTTTCTTAGTATTTGTCTTGTCTTGTTTGGTTGTCTGTCTGTTTTCCTTAAACAGTACCTAACTAAACCTATGTGGGTATACGATGCAAGCAAAGCTGCGTGCATGAGCTATTTTGAGTGACATGTAAGTTTGAGAGATGCTGTGTCTTTGTTTACCTTTAGTCGTTCGCTTCAGTAAATAGATTGTAAATCTGCCAAATGTAACTTAAAGCATGCAACAATCCTGGCAACATAATATCTAGGTACGGTCGGGGTCTAAAAATGTTTACCAGTTTTCAAACTTGATTCTTTGTCGTAAAATGTACATTATAGTCTATAATGCTTTAATAACAATGTACTTATTTCCTTTCAAAGTTTCGAAGCCTCGATTCTAATAAGTATCTAAATTCATTTCTTATTTTAAAATTATTGCATTTATTAAAATGACACAGATCAAAACTCTGTCAAAATAGAAAGTTTAAAAATATATTGAATACTAGTTATACAAAATAAAGAAAATAAAACCCGCTTGAGGGAGCGAAGAAGGTTTGCTCTAAACTTTGAGAGGTTGGTACTCTACTCTTTATTCTGAGCTTTATGCTCTATCTAATCAAATCAATACAAATATCAACCTTGTGTCGTATAATTGTCTGTACCTACAATTATGAACCTTAAGGTGGTAAACATTTTCAGACCCCGACTGTACCTACCTACTAATATAATACACCACATCGCACACTGAAAACATAGGTAAATGGCATTAAACAAAAATCTTCATTTTACAGTATGGCCGTTTTAAGATTTTTTAAATGTTCTGGTGGGCGATGTGGAACCGTAAAAGTTGTCAGCAAAGCTTTGTGATTAGTCCCTCACTGATTAGTTTAATGCCATTTATGTTTTCAGTGTGCGACATGTATTTGAAATGCAAATAAGAAAGAAATAGACGACAATGTAACAACACGACAAAGGAAAAAGATCTGGGGCCTATTACCCGCACCAAATCGTGTCGGAATCCTCACATTTGCGATAGCAATTAGTATGAAATTTGGCAGGCAATTGGAATCGCTAAATCTAATACAAAGTTTGGTAGGTACGAATGTCCATCTACATAAGAATGTCAAAATTCAAGACCCATGAGTGCAATCAATACTTGCAATGTCAAACATTATTTGATATTCATAAACAAATATGAAAACGCCAATGCTGCGGCCAGACACTGTTACGCACATAATCGGACATTGTGATGTTGACTTGACTATGAAAAATTATAGTTGGAATGAAGAATATGATCCGAGTGCACTATGATAGTGTCAACAGCAATCAGAGTGCACTCGGATGGAGTAAACCGAGTGCACTCGGTTCGAGAAGAGTCTGAGCGTGTCAACGCGGCTTTAAGTGCATTTTGAATGGTCTGTGATAAAAACTGACTGTTATTTATTAAAACATGCTTCCTACCTCTGAAACACTTCAAATGCAGTTTAAATAGTCTGGTAAAGAACACGATTCCTCTAAAACACTTCTCAGAGGCAGGTTACACAGGCTGTGGTTACCTCTTTCTCCTCAGAATAAGGTATTCCTTCTTCTGAGTCTTGCTCTCTACCACAGACTATATAAACATGTGTTTTTTTTACAAATAAGACCTCTTTACCGCAGACTACTTAAACTCCATTTAAGGAGCGTTTTAAGAAATGCTGTTATAAGTATCACGGTCAATTTATATTCTGAACCTTAACTAATTATTTGTGTAAGTACGTCGACAGCACGTCAACCTTCACATTTTAGTTGCTAAGTCGCCCGTAATGCAACGGAGTACAGTGTATGGGTGTATAGGATGATGTGCTGTCGATTGTACATACAGCTTGCCTTAAACAAAGTGTGTATAACCTCCTGATGCCCAACCGTAATACAAATATTTTTGGCTAACTGCCCACGGTACTCACACGAATAGGTACTTTTGCTTTTACCTAGCTTACTGCCCAGAAACTTAAACTTAAATAAATGTCACGAAAATGATCATACGAAAATACGAAAATGATGTTAGCAATAGTATATACAGGTAATGCAATAAAAAAGTAACTAGTTTCAATAGTTTTTAAGCGAAAATAAATAGTCCTTGTGTGAGGACCGTGGGCAGGAAATGAAAGTAAAAGAGGACTAATTTACTTTTACAAAAAATGTTTATTAGACAAATCGGTAGCAATCACACCACTTTGAAAATTAGTAAGTACTATGGAACACACTAAGGTACATTTTTATCAGTCTTACATAAGTTTAGAACCCATATTTCTTTTGGATAATCTGTTACACTTATCAATTATCATATTATTGAGATCAGCATTATATCAATTATATATAAAAAATAATAACAAAAGAAAAGCCTTCTGAAATTATAAACCAAAAACATCTTTCTCAAAGTTTGTCAAAGTCGAAGGTGAGCTAGATCCGGGAGTTGAAGTTGACGGTGAGCTAGATCCGGGAACAATAGAAGGCTCAGGTGACTGCTCCTGGATATCATCATCTTCAATTGAGTTTTCAATGGGTTCATATAATGGGCCATCTTCCTCTGAGAGATGTATGTCAGAAATAGCTAAATCGTCTTCAATATCGTTATATCCTGTAAAAAATTGTGTATTTTTACAGGATATAACGATATTGAAGACGATATACGGATAAACACAAGTTTATCTAAAATTATAGTATAGTGGCCCAAAGTCCTCAAGTGAGGACTAAACGTATATGTAATTAAAGACCACGGTACTCACACGATCACCAATGTAAATTGATGCTCATAGAATGTTTTTTACAAACGATAATGATAAAACATTTGTGTCCGCCATTTGCTGACACATTCAATAATAAGGTTTTATGAGAGTTATTGGAAGAAATGATAAGATCACATAAATAAAAAGATTAAAACTTACTTCCGCGACGTGGCCGCTCCATGGTTCCTTCTTTTGACGTTTGTTGAACGAACGATTGATTAGCCACAGATGACACTTATGACAGCTGTTAGTGATTGAATGTCAGTTCCTTCCGGATTCAATCCGTAAAAAATGACCCTAAATTCAAATAAAAAAAATGGTGGTAAAGTATTCGTCCTCGAAGAAGGACCGTGGGCATTTAGTCCAGAAAAAAATGTTTGTAGCTTGGGCAGTAACGGCTTCACATATTTAGTACTCATAGAAGTACCGTGGGCATCAGGAGGATAATTGTAGATGTTAACTATCTATTACAAAATTATGTAAAGTTTTGAGAATACATAGTAAACAACTAAAGGAGAATGATCAATTTACTATAGGAGTTCGTCTATTTTTGCGTCTTCTTGCGCATTGATGAAACCAACGGTAAACTATAAGAAATTAAATCTGGATTATGCAGGAAAAATATTATGAAAATATTAGATGGGAGTTTCGAGAAATCTTAATTTTGAGCCCATGTTTTGAGGTTACGACAACTTTGGTGGTTTGGTGTTATTTTGGATTGGCACCTTTTAGTTTTAATTATAAGCATAGGCCATTATCAGTTCGTTCCTCCATTACTCTGAGGTTCGTTCCTACGGAAGAAGTTTGTGCTTTATGCCACAGATTATTTATGCTTTTAGCCAAATATGCAGGCGTTTACATACTGCGACTTTTTGCAGATAGCGTGTGTGTGCAACGATGGACGATCTGCGAGTGTATCCATGCACTAGCAAATCGTATGAATCGCGACTATATCGCTGCAAAAAGTCGCAATGTTTAAGGAGCCTAATGGGGGACAAAGAGATAATTTCTGATAAGCAGAAACATTCTTAGGTCCTGCGCACAATTGAGACAATCCTAAGCCCACAATGGCGGTTTATTTTAGTTATTTATTCCACATATTGTCATACATCATCATCATCATCATCATTTCAGCCATTGGACGTCCACTGCTGGACATTAGAATCTCCTAACGATTTCCAAAAGGGTCGGTTGGATTGTTCATACACATGGTCATTTTAACAATAAACTACATTAATTAAACAATATCAAATCCACTAGGATCAATTTGCAAAAATAAAACCGTAATAAAACCGCTCGTTTGAATTCCCGTCAAAAACAGTTTGGAGTTTGCACTTTCGCAATGTACACCTTTTTGCAATAATTTAATCTAATCTGTGTTTGTAATCTGTATTGAGTGACTGAAGTGGGTTACTATATTGCACGGACCGAGAATGTACGGCATGAGAATGTACAGCCCGGGAATTCGTGCCCAAATGACACCAATTATTGGGATGTGCATTCCTGCCTATACATACAGCCCTTGAATCGGTGACCATTCGGTGCCTCGTTCACATCACAGAGAATACAATCAACTACGTTGCTCACATCATAGGTTTTGCGCGTTTTACTGGAGTGTGTGAGGTATTTCTTTTGGGATTCGTTTAGGAACGCTGATAACGCACGACCCGAGAATGTGTGGACGGGAATCCATGTACATGTATACGGATTCAATGGCTGTACATTACCGGGGCGTACGTTCTCAGGATGTGCATTCGCGGTACGTGCATTATCATCTCCCACTGAAGTTATACAATCAATACAGATACTTTTTAATTATTACTTTTAAACCCCCTGATTCTTTTTTTTTATCAAATAGAACTATGAAATAATTTTTCAAAAGTAACATTTTGAGGTATAAATGCTTAAAGCGCAACGCAAAAGCAACATAGGCTGTTTTTGGTCATTCTCCTTTTACGTTTTATTTGTTTCACTATTTTCAAATCACGTTACACCTACATAGGTAGTCGCTTGGTGGCCTAATTGCCGAAGCTACTTATTTTATATCTCTTTTTTAATTTATTTTGAAAATATTGACCATTTTAAGAATCTAATTTCGGTATTTTTTACTTTGATTAATTATGTCTATGTTTAATATTTAATAAATTTAATGACGACCTCTGTGGCACAGAGGTTAGCGCATCTGACTACCATGCGAGAGGTCCCGGGTTCGAATCCCGGCTGGGGACAAAAAAAAAGAAACCCAGGTCTTGGATGTTTACATGTTTGTGACGTCGCTGTTTCTGGTTCTCACGACACAGGGTATCCTAGTGTGGGGCCAGAAGCAATGTATGTGCCTGTATGTAAATAAAAATAATAATACTTTTTTGATTTTTTTGTGTTTGTGACGTCATCAGAGCATGAAGAAAGAGATACTGTACAGTGATACAGTGGTCCTACTTTGCTCCAAAATTTGCTCCACTCTCTGTCATATTTCAATTATAATTCAACTATTAACTTTTTAAAATACTAATAGTATTTTAAAAAGTTAAAAGTTAATGTATGTATGGTAAGATAACCATATTAACCAACACTTTTAGTGAGTAAACATTAAATACAGTCTGTTAGCTTTTAGAATATACCTCGGGCTCTGGAGTAGGCTTCGGTTTTCGCCGAAAGCACACGAGTGTAGGTAATACTGCTTCCTGCTCTGTATAAAACTTTTCTTCACTATTTTGAAAAGATATGTAAAGTTATAAATAACAATACAAAATAAACCTTACCTTGTTGCAATAATTAATTTTTACCTGATAGTAGCCGAAGTGTATTCTAAAAGTTAACAGACTGTACGTACCTATTGTAATTTAATCATAAATATAAAAAACAATGAATTAATAGCAATCTAACCCCTTTTAGTGTGCAACTTTGCTCCTGAAAGTTTAATGCCTCAATTCTCGGTTTTAAAAGCTTGTGGGGCAAAGATATCATCTTGGGTTTGAATAATACGCCATTACTTTTTTTAACCTTAGCCAATTTTAACATTCTCCAACGATATGTAAAAAAAATTGACAGTGTTACCAACAACTCATCAGATATTTCGGGTTATGTAGGTAATAGAAATAGGCCAGTAACGCAGTGAAACTTCTTTTTTTATTGGAGCATAATTTTTATGGTGGTTAGAACAAAATAGGACCTCTTTAAGGTATTCTGTAATATAGCAACCATAACCAGCCCTTATATTACGTAACTTTCCACTCTATCGGGTTAAGCATTTAGACAACTCGAAAGAATCAAAATAAGAATGTATATGACAGTTCGGAGTTCCTAGTCTACCTTCCTTGGTAGAGTAGGATCATACTCCTGTATGAGATACTTACTGGGAAAAAAATCCCAGAATGAAACAGTGTGACATAAGGGTGGTGTGACATACCGGGAACAAAAGGGCTAAATCAGACAACTCCATACACTGGAGTCTTACGTAATTGCACCCCAGGTACTTAATCATCACTCATCAACATCACTCACGTGCAAATGCAGGGCCACAGGCCACACAGGCCATTTGTAGTGTACATAGAGTCATGTGGGGCAAGTGTGCGCACTTAAGGTTTGAAGTGTCATATAATAAAAAATGTGAAGTTAAATGAAACAAAACAAGGTTTATTAGTTACAATATTTATTAATCAACAACTTAAACACAAAAGAAATAATTGTCAATGGCACAATTTCTTTGGAAATGAAGAAAATTAAAACAGTTCAAATGCGCACACTTACCCAAATCTAGTACAAATCTAGTATGGCGGCCTCCATTGGGTATCGAACCCAAGCCGTTGATAATCAACCGTTGGCCATTGACCAAAGAGTTACGAGTAGATTTAATTTTGTTCCATAGGAGTTCAACAAGTTTAACGGAGTATAGTGTTATTTATCTTTAAGAACCAACGTACCCTCGCCAGTCAAGCCAAATAACTGCGATCGTCAATCGCACCGAATCTCCACACGATTGCCGCGTGTGACGCACGTGGCTAACATCTGCCGCCAATTAGATACCTGTTGCTCGACTACCTGTGGCCTCTGCCAGCCTGGTACTCGGACCGAGTCCCAGGTAAAAATAATGCCTGCTGGGTTTCTTTGGTAGGCATATAACCAACATGTGATCAGTAAATGTAAAAGGTATATAATAGCAATAGAAAAGGCCGGTTTCTGAATTGCCCATTTCGCTTAGTTAAACACAAGTACACCTAACTGTAGTGCTGTCTCGCCAAATTTCTAAGAAAAGAGCATGATAGAACGTTACTTGAGTATTTACTTAGTGAAATTCTCAATTCAGAAACAGGTCCCAACAATTTCTCTCAGTTTTCAACTCCGGGGTGCTAGGAAGCCTTACATAAAGCCGTATAAAATGGACTCTACATGTCATAGATACAAACATAAGCTGACGCTTGTATCCCAGAGGGGTAGGCAGAGACCAGGGACTGCCACTCGCCACGATCGTGGCATATCACTTTCGCTTCATCGCCATTCATTAGTCGTTGTATGCAGGCACGCTGGTATCGGGTATTTTTTATGTTGCCCTTTGCTAATAGGTACATCCCCCTATTTTGTCGTTCTATGTCACCTGGGGCGACCCTGACCGGCCCTTCCTTCGCTTGATATGTTTGTTTCTTTTAACTTTTCTCTGTCAATCTAAATTTTTCAATGCTGTGGGAACTTGGAGATTGTACCCTTTTATTAACAACTTTAATATAAATAAAACAAAATAAAAATAAAGTAGAAGTTCCATGCATTTACCTACGCTAAACGTTGTATAAATCGTCTGGCAAAGAAAGATAGGTAGATAGAAAACACTCTATTATATGCACACAATGACAGAAATTACACAAAAAAATATGAAAGTGTTAAATCTTGAGCAAGAACGTAAAACCCTTGACAGAACGGGGCCAAAATACGGATTCGATTAATGGAAAAATAAGGCCTATCGTTGTTGAATACAAAGGTAACCTTGTAGTCCGCCGTATGCTCTACAAAGTAACTTTCACTGTCTGTCATTCATTACCGATAAAAGTCCAGAAATAACGTTAACGCCGCACAAATGTTATGTCTTTGACCCGTGCCCGCCAAGAAACAAACAAAACGACTGCGCAATCATTACAAAGGTGCGCGGGCGCAGCTGACGCCGCACCTGCCGCCATCTTTAACATTTCTTTAGCTTTTTTTCGCATCGATGTTATTGGCCTATTTTTATGGCGCAAGCTGTTTCGGACAGCTGACGCCCGCATCCTTTGGCTTTGCCTTTAAAAAGGTTATAGTAACGTAACTTGGATGATGTATCTTGGCGCTGGATTTCTTTGCGCTTATAGATAGGCGCCTGGGTCCGTAATTTAATTTTGATAGTCATATGTTCGATTAATGGAAATAAACGCACCAAAAATTTACAATGTTTAGTGCTTACGAAAGTTTTAGTACAAAAAAATGGAAAGTCTATTGAGCGATTGTGCAAATTGCGAATTGAAAATGCGTACCAAACAATTTGCATGTAACTACTCTGAATTTAACATTCGAAAGAGCACTCCATCCATCAATCAATTTTCGATGAATGTAGTCAAAGCAGCGTTTGTCGACAAAAAGTTGTTTCGCAATAAGCTCTATTCGCACAACGTTCGGTCGACTTTCCATTAATCGATTAATAATTAAATAATCGAACCCACCGAGGGGCACCGGTCTCTTCCCCGAGGAAGGCATAGGCCATACTCCACCACCTTAGGGCGGCTTGAAAACTTCTGACTGTAAGACCAGCCACTGACTAGTCTTACAAGCCTCCACCAAATGATTTTAATATTTGTGCTTTTTTAGAATAAGTAGATACTAATACCTATATAGAGATAAAGAACAGTTTTCTTTTAAATAAATACCTACGTATTAAAGCGCAATCTAGATAGATAAAGGGTACTTTAAAAGTACATATTAAGTTGTAATACCTAAATATTACATTATGGGAGGGCTATGTCCAGCAGTGGACTAATATAGCCTGATGATGATGATGATGATGATGAATACCTATTTAGATTGCTTTTTTGTGTCTAAGGGCCGGATTTGATAATTTTCACTAAGTAAATAATTAACTGTAGTGCGGTCTCTTTATAAAATTGTTATTAAATCGACGATTAATTGGAAGACAAGGACGTCTGGTGTTAAACAATAGTTTCATATTAAATTTAATCAGAGGATAACTCTGTCTAGTGTTCAACACATCCAGTGATAACATGTATAAGTTTTAATGTTTGTTAATGACGCTAAAACTGTTTTGAAATTAATGCATGTGGAGTTTCTTTGTTAGTTTCTTTTCCATGTAATCTATTAATTTCGAAACTAACAACAACTTTGACGTTCATAAAGTAAACATTTTGTCCGTAGGTACTATGAATAAAAGATTTGATTTTGATTTTAAATTTTTTAAATTTCTCAGAAAAGAGCGTGACAGGACGTTACTTAGTGAAATTCTCAATTAATAAACTAGGCCTATGTTATGGCGCGTAGGACAGGTTACGTTCAAACAAAATTCAAGCGCTCCAGAGTCGGCGATCAAGCAATCTGCAACATCGATGGTGTCGGACCCCTTTGTTAGCCAAGGATATGTTAAGGCGGACCTACCTCCTATCCACGAGGATAAACCCACAGCTGCTCAGGATCGCAGCCAACCAGGTGTCGTGGGTGCCGACATACGGAGCAGCTGCGATTTGGAAACGATTTCGCTCTCAGGTAGTTAGTCCTTTATTGTCTTGTTATTGTCGCTGGATCAATCTTATTCTTTAGTTTGTCGTGAATGGAGCGGTATCTTTTGTTGACAATGTGAAGCCGTATTTCTTTGAACGAAGTAGGCATTAATCTACAAGAAAAAAGTAAAGTAGGCAGATGTTTTGTGCTCTATTATTTGTAAGGCTTAAATGTAGCAATGCCCTGATGGGTTGTAAGATTTTGGTAACTTTTTCTGATGTTACGAGTAGTTACAGTCGAAAGCATATTATCAAAATTAACGCTTGAATTTATTCCAAATTTATAATAATTAGGTAGTACATAATAATTAGGGTCTCGAACGGTATGACCCTTCTTCTGAAAGACATTAGTAGCACGCCATGAAAGCAGATGGTCCTATGTAGCCTAAGGACAGTTCAGGTAGATGACAAGACATAGACGTCTTAAAGCTGGTCCTGGTAGCAGTCACTGGTGTCTGCCTACCCCTCTGGAATATAGGCGTGAGCTTATGTATGTTTGTATGTAAAGCTGCCCATAGCTTGGGTCAGAGGTTCCTCTATCTCAATTTGGTTTGGCCATAGAACACTCATCGTACATTTATCACACTCAATACTCTTTTGGCGAAACCTTATCTGGTTGTGGTTATTTACCTTGTAGTATGAATATATTTATGGTATATTCGACGAAAAACTATTAGTATCAGTAGGTATTCCCAAACTATTGTAGGAATCATAGTTAAATTATAGTACTGTTAAATCGTGTTTTTTGGAAATTACACTCGGATTAAGGGGCAAGCCCCTGCACGCTTACACGCGCCAACCTTCAGCCGCTCCGAGTTTCACTCTCCGTGGCAGTCGGCCTAGGGCCTTGCTAGACACTTTTGATTGAGATTTGATGCGTGGGAACATGTATGGTCTTGGCCTTCAGCCTCAGCCTGAACGGAGCTCGGCTTTCAGCCTCAACCTGAACGGAGCCTCAGCGAGGTTCCTCTTGCCCGCTTCGCGGAGCTTGAGGCCTCGCAAATTTTTCCTATCCGGCTTTTCATTGTTAATTTTACGCCTGAACACGGAACGTCTTGGCTTTCAGCCTTGGCCTGAACTGAGTTCTATCTCCGGCCTCGCCAAGGCGGGGTCCACAGTGCCCACTTTGCGGAGCTCGGCCTTTGGCCCCGTAAGTTTGTGCCATCTGGATTTTGCATTGTTTCTTTTACGCTGGAACTTGCAACATCTTAGCCTTCGACCTGGTACTGGATGGAGCCCGGCCTTTGGCCTCACCTCGCTGACGTTCTTCGTCCTCGTTTTGCCTTGTCAAAGTTTTTCATGCTCGCTTCGCGAGGCTCGGCCTTCGGCCTCGCAAGTTTGTCCCATTTGGTTTTTGCATTGTTTCTTTTACGCTGGAACTCGCAACTTCTTAGCCTTCGACCTGGTACTGGATGGAGCTCGGCCTTTGGCTTCGCCTCGGTGGAGTTTCTCATCCTCGTTTTGCCTTGTTAAAGTTTCTCGTGCTCGCTTCGCGCGGCTCGGCCTTCGGCCTCGCAAGTTTGTCCCATCTGGATTTTGCATTGTTTCTTTTACGCTGAAACTTGCAACGTCTTAGACTTTGACCTGGTACTGGATGGAGCTCGGCCTTTGGCCTCGCCTCAGTGGAGTTCCTCATCCTCGTTTTTCCTTGTCAAAGTTTCTCGTGCTCGCTTCGCGAGGCTAGGCCGTCGGCCTCGTAAGTTTGTCCCATCTGGATTTTGCATTACTTATTTTACGCTGGAGCTCGCAACGTCTTAGCCTTTGATTTGGTACTGGATGGAGCTCGGCCTTTGGCCTCGCGTCGGTGGGGTTCTTCGTCCTCGTTTTGCCTTCTCAAAGTTTTTCATGCTCGCTTCGCAAGGCTCGGAATTCGGCCTCGCAAGTTGTCCCATCTGGATTTTGCATTATTTATTTTACGCTGGAGCTCGCAACGTCTTAGCCTTTGGCCTGGTACTGGATGGAGCTCGGCCTTTGGCCTCGCCTAGGTGGAGTTCTTCGTCCTCGTTTTGCCTTGTCAAAGTTTCTTATGGCTTCTACACACTATGCCATCGGCACGGCCGGCGGCTATGATGCCGGCTATGGCGGGTAATTAAGCCGCCGGCAATGAAACACGAGCTGAGCCGCCGGCTGGCTGGCGGGGTGTGCCGGCGGGTTGCGCGGTGAGCCAGCGGCAAATTATGCTTCCGGGACCGCCCGATTTCTCACTTGAGGCAATACAACCTTCTATAGTATCAGGGGGTTTCAGGGCTCCTTCAATAATTTATTTTATTCGTTATTCCAAAACGGTTTATTTCAAGCTACGTTAGATTCGAATAGCTAAGATAAGTAAGTAGTGTATCTATAAAAAACGTAGATTCTCAGCGACATAGGTAGGGCTATTTTTAGTTCATATTTTCGTTAATAGATGGCGATACATGTTGCGGTAATGTAAATATCCAATAGATGGCGCTAGGTGTCAAGAAGTAGATAGTACAGTGCCACCATCTTATCTGTTCAGTTGATAGCGGCGCTAGTGGAGAACTTAGTAGTAACATTTAAGAAATTTACCTAGAAAAATGAGAATATTTTAACCGGTCTTTCAATTTTAATGAAAATATATCTATAAATCTTAGTAAGTGAATAAATAAAATAAAACTGGGGAACAGGATTTACAATTAATTAGTTAGTTAAAATTTTGCCCACCTGAACATATAACTTGGGGGCGCTGTAGTTGCGCTGACAACCTTGTAAATTTCCGCGAAAACCAACCTTCGTATTCTAACAATGATCAGTTTTTATTGCCTAAAAGCACTGATAAAACCACGTCTTCGAAGAATTCTAGTTAGATCGATTAATTGCCCCTGAAACCCCCTGTGTACTAAATTTCATGAAAATCGTTGGAGCTGTTTCCGAGATAAATTCGAGATTTGCACGCCCTAGCAATGACACAGCTTCAGGAAAATGATTGTTTTGCTTCGAAAAAAGGCTATAATAATGTGGATGTATGATTATCACACGATTAAAACGTACGATTTCTAACATTATCCATCCAACAGCGCCTTAAAAAATAACAAAAAAATATTGTTCTAAATAACAGAGTTTAATCTCTAATGAGCATTGCCCCGATTTTTTTTGTATTTCTTTTAGAAAATATATTTGGATACTAATTAGGTGCGTTGATAATAGGGCTCCTAATAATAGTTATTCACATAAAAGAAAAAAATTGAAAAAAAAAGAGTTGCTCAAGTCTCGAACTAGGATCTTCTGTTTACAGTATCGCCGTATTTCCCACCTGGGCTACTACAACCTTACAGATTAATGCGAAATTTACGTTCTTATAGGGTAGCAGTTATTTCTTTGCCTAAAAACACTGTTAAAACGACGTTTTGTAAAAATGAAACCTACCTAAATCGACTAATCACCCCCGAAACCCCTTGCATACTAAATTTCATGAAAATCCTTTTAGCCGTTTCCGAGATTCTGATTATATACAAATATAGATACAAGAATTGCTCGTTTAAAGATATTAGATCTATAGATCTAATATCTATAACAGTACCTGGGTGACAGAGCTTTGCTCGGTTTTTTTTTGTAATATTTTTCGTGATTTTTGGAATAGTACATTACTGCAGCTTTCTTAAAATAGCACTAAACTTAGGCTTTAGGTTTGACAATCGATAGAACGGCGTGGAACCCCTGCAATTCTTCTCCAAGGTTCCGCGGACTTTTAGGAATCGCTGCCTTAGGTAAGAGTTGTAAGCTTACCTCTTCAATGAAAGCATGAGTAAATAAAGCGACACGCATTCTATCAGTAATTCCTTTCATTTTCAATAACGGCTCTAAAATGCCGTTTCCGCTCCAAATACTTCACAGCAATAATTTCCCTAGCAAGATGAAACAGGCAGGTAAATCAGAGCGATTACCATGGGGTTGCGTGTAGGGTTACCAGACGTCAGAATTTGTCCATGTTAAGATTTTTCTGGTCACTTACGTACCTACTCTTCAAATTACACAAAGGCTAAGCCTACGGAACAAACACAAAATATCAAGATGTGAATGAAAAGAACCTGCTTGAAGTGCAGTCTGTTGCGAGCACATGTGTTGTCATCTCTGCGCGTGCACTAAAAACTCCAACATTCCTCCATCGCGCAATAGGCTATTTGACAGATTTCTGCAACCATGTTATACTATTTTTTGTTGGTGTTCATAGAGTCCTCAGAAAGTGGTCGTTTTAAATTATTTCGTGTAGGTATTACTTCTAAAACATGCAAACGAAAATTTACTTTGGAAATAAGCCACCAAGCGTGACGCTACTGAAACAAAGCAATGAACGTAAGAACGACATGAATGACAGACGCCATTTTTACTGAGCTGTGACGTCATCATAGAATCGGCCAATCCAGGCCATCTTCGATACAATGGTTGCAGATACATAATTATGTAATTTGATCCTGTGTTTTTATAAATAATATTTTTTTTTAGTTAAAATGCCTTAAAGCGGTTTTAAGACTCATTTGTACAATTACATATAAATAATACTGGTTTTTTCACACCGTCAAACAGCCTATCAAAGTTTTAAATACATGACAAACCGTAAATACAACGTCCAACGATTAACAGTTGTACTGGCCATCCCCAGGCATGCGATCTCCCTGGCTATGGAGGGAAATTTTCTTGTTTAGTGAAAGAGCAAGATTACCCTATAAGTCGAATTTAAAATGTTTGTTCCAATATTGTATTGTTACTGTGTAGACGTAAAAGTTAAGGTCGATATCAGGACGTGAAGCACGATGATGCTGCCAGCCTTTTGGACCTTAGTGGTCCAATTTTTTACTTTTATTTGCTAGAAAGTCACTTAGGTATTGTGTACGGGCTGATTTGTTTACCTTGGTAATATTGTTTGAAGCTTCCATAATTTGGCACGTTTTTTTGTCAGGACTTTCCAGTATAGCATCTGGCAACCCTTGCGTGGGGCCCCATGGATCGATGGTGCAGGCCGGCAGCGGAGCACCCTCGCCCGAACTAGGTCAGGCGCCCCCACAGTGTGCCAGGGTGCCTACACACGTCACCAGGGTGAACGCCCGGAAACACAAGGCCCTTGCCGCAAAGGGAGAAAACACAGACGAGAAATCAATGTTTTTTTTTTCAAAAACGTTACGTTGCAATTTTGGTGACAAATAGACTAAGGCCGACTTGCACCACCGACTAAAATCTATTTAGCGTTAAATTAAATAGAATTTTGACAGATAGTGTATGGCGGAACTGTCAAAATTCTGTTAAACGTAAAGTTAAATGGATTTTAGTTGGTGGTGCAAGTCGGCCTAAGTATATTCAAATTATAATACCTTTCTGATTAATAATAATTTATTATTAATTTCAAACTTTGTTATTTTGAAATTTGATTGTTTTTTCCAAATTGTATCATACCTTTTGGGACAGCACTGGCTCCTGAGATACAGGTCCCCGACATAGGCTATCCTAGTGTGGGACCGTTACCCGTACGTAAATATTTATTATTTATTTATTTATTTCAGAGTATATCCATATAAAAATTGTTAGTATTGTGTACTTAACCTATATTAGTAACTAACTCTAGGTAAGCTAATTTAATTTAAATATTTAGTAGTTCCACGCACATGCGTGCAGATCCAGTGCCGGAAAATGTGGCAGTCGAACCGGTCCACAACAACACTCAGGATGCTGTTAGAGCTTCCCCGCACTCTACGCAGTATTGAGGCAGTTCGCTTTCTAGTAATAGAAAAGAAGTCATCCACCCCAGCTTCAGCGAACATACCGGACTGCCAGCGCCCTCCTCTCGCGTTCCATGTCGCAGTCATCGGATAGGTCTTCCGTCTCAATGTGTCACAGATACTTAAATTGTGACACTCTGTTGAGTGCTGTTCCCAGGAGCCTAACTGGAGGCACATCCAACTGCCGATTGGAGCCATCCCGGAATACCATCAACTCGCTTTTTTCCACGTTATAACGGAGACCATGAGCTGAGGCATAGGTCTCACAAACATTCAGGAGCTTTCGGAGGGCACTCAACGATGGACACAGCAACACCATATCATCTGCATAACTAATGCTATTAACCGTATAACCGTCAATGGAACATCCGACTCCTGTGTCGCGGAGTCCATCGATGAGCTCATTTATATATAAATTAAAAAGAGCTGGAGATGATAACCCCCCCTGTCTCACCCCGCACTCCAGTACATATTCATCAGAAAACGCGTTGGACCACCTAACCTGGTTAATCTGATGACCGTACCAATATTTAAACGTTTCAATAATTTCATCTGGCAGTGCAATACCACGTAGCTTTGACCACAGCATCGCATAATTGACCAGGTCAAATGCCTTTGATAAATCCAAGAACGCAGCGTACACTGGTGTTTTTCGTTGTGTGTAGTACCTGACTACGTGCTTCAGCGACAATATAGCACATTCCGTCGATAGGATATTTATACTTATAAGGAGGTATTTCACAGATTTTTAAATAACAGAGGTCGTATGGTTTCGTTAAATATGTGCTTTGGTGCTCTACCGAAACGGCAGGCTTAATTAAATATTCCACTCGCCCATTTATTAAGATTTAATATCATCTTACACTTCGAGCAAAGAGCAAATGTGCAAGATAAAAAGTTCCCGACACCGACGTGCGTGCATGCAACGACTAATTAATGTCTATGAAGTGAAAGTGATTTGTCAGGATCGTGGCAGGTGGCAGTCCCTGGTCTCTACCTACCCGTCTGGGATACAGGCGTGAGATTATATGTGTATGTAGATCATCTTAGATTTTGAGGCCCATCAGTGGAACCTTTTAGATTCCTCGTCGATTTTCCAAGCATTGCTACTCGTGTTAATATTTAAGTAGGATTTTCTACAGGTACTCCTACATGGCTGCTAATTAGCTCTTTTGATTTATATGCATGTTTGTATTAAGCCCACATTGGGTAATAATTAACTAATGTTTTATTAAACCGGGATTATATTTTGGAGTTCATCGAGATTTCTATATTTAACCGTTCTTATAAAAGGTGGAGGTTCTTAATTCGTCTGTATATGTATGTTCTACGATAAGTTTATTTACCACGATTTAATTAGTTATTTTTTTGTCACAAGGTACTCAAGAATAGTCTCAATTCGGTCAATAGGTATTGATGAAATCCATGAGAAAAATACTCTTTTTTGTCGAAGTATTTTTTCAAATATTTTTTTTCATTGAACTTTAAAACGTCTATAGTTTTTTTGGAGCTAAAACTTTCGTAAGCACAACGCATTGTAAACACCCGTAAGTTGAACCGGACTAAAAGTTTACAAAGTCTATAGTAGTTTTTTTAAGTTTATGTAAAAACCCATAGAAAAAGAGTTTCCCAACAAAAACACAAACTCTAATCGCGGTCTAAGCTAAAACTAACCCTGTATACAACGGGCTATTGTTACAGCACACGGCCTGAAAAAGCCCGATAATTTGCACTGATGTCGTCGAGGCTCCAATCAGCTGAATGATTCGGGCTATGGTTAATTGAATTACTGCCGTTTCATGGTGCCCTGGTAATGGCGGGAAGGGTTGCAATCAGGTCGAGGTCTCAGCACCCCTTTCGCTCGTACTGAAAATATAATCAATCAATTATGAACTGAATGACCTGAGCCCTGTCAGAGGTTTTGAAACAATAAAATAGCATACAATTACGGTGTTTAGACCGGCTAGTCTATTTGTCTCATGAAGTTGTGACCACTGGCTCGGAAGACGATATCTTTAACGCGCATTTTACTAAGTTTAAGAGATGCTCAGACCAAATCCTGAATTCGTAGAATTGTATAGTTTTATCAAATGCTAATCCATTTAATACTCATTTAAGATACCTAAAATTACATATAAGGCGATGTTGTGTGTGCATGCCTTAGATCACAACTCAGTTCTTGCACCAAATTATAACTTATATACATATTACTATCTGTGCCCCGCGGTGTTACCCGCGGTTCATCGATTTTCCCGTAGGAATAAGATATTTCCCCACGGTAAAACGTAGCCTATGTTTTAATCCAGGGTATCGGCTAACTCCATACCAAATTTTATTAAAATCCGTCCAGCCGTTTCAGCGCTAAAGACTGACAAACATATAAACACACGCACAAACTTTCACGTTTATAATATTAGTGTGAAGTGTGATGAATGGTTGTGATCTGTTTTGTACACCTAATAAAATAAAATAAATAGTAAAAATCCTGGCTTTCTTTTCACAAAACGCAATGCTAACTTCACACTTATAGGCTTTTACGGCAGGTAGTAACCGCTCTACTCATGTCGGTTACTACCTACTGTAAAAGCCTATAAATCGTCGAGGGTTTGGTGTCGATTAGGTTAGTTCACGAGGTGAGTAACCTCTAGGTCGACGTGTAGTTCATCACACTGGAACTCGAAAGGGTGTTGGGTTTAGACCGATTTAAAGTTGCCTATTGTTTGCGAGAGTTTAAAGACTGAAGGAAAAAATCAGTGGAAATGGGCAGGTCATGTGCGAAGGCTAACTAGCGACAGATAGCCTAACAAAGTCACAGAATGGTACCCGCGAGGCCACATGATAAGACTAGGCAGATCTTTTTCATTTTGTTACCTATGTTGTTTTATTCGAGAGATCCCGGGTTCGATCCCCGGCTGGAGAGAAAAAAAAAACTCCAGGTCTTGGATGTTTACATGTTTGTGACGTCGCTGTTTCTGGTTCCCACGACACAGGGTATCCTAGTGTGGGGCCAGAAGCAATGCATGTGCCTGTGTGTAAATGTTTATGTTTTATTTATTTTTTAGCAGCAGGCCACACTGCGCTCTGCAGCGCTTAGGGCTATCGGTACTGACTGAAAATCAGCGCTGAGCTTTTACGCCCTCAGCACTATGCTGAGTCAGCTGCCATTTGCCAGCTGCCAGCTGTCATGCCAAAAAAACTCCAGGTCTTGGATGTTTACATATTTGTGACGTCGCTGTTTCTGGTTCCCACGACACAGGGTGTCTTAGTGTGGGGCCAGAAGCAATGTATGTGCCTGTGTGTAAATGTTTATGTTTATTTGCAGCAGCAGAGACACGCCCCGTGACAAAGTTTTTATAGAGTATTTATTGTTGTTGCCATAAATGGTTATCTTACTTTTTTTCTTTAAAAAGAGATGGTCAGACAGCATAGGTGTTGTCGCAGGTACGGCATGGGAAACCTGAGCGATCCAATCGTGTAACTGTCAAATTCCATACTAATTTGATAGTTATACCAAGGAGAATGTTATACTATTGGATTGCTCAGGATTTGGTGCGAGTAATACAGGTGCTAGAGGAGGCATATACACTCGGGGATAATTACATTTAATTTAGAGTGTTCTTTAGTGTATTAGTTTTTATTATAATGTGTAGTATTTACGAAAGTTTTAGTTGTAGAAAAATAAACATTTATTGCAACAACAGACAACACACATTACTTAAAACAAAACAAAATGTGGACAGTAAAAATAGTAAAAGCACTTTAAAAACTTTGTCGCGGTGTCTCTGCTGCTGCAAATGAAAGCTGACTCAGCATGGTGCTGAGAGTGTGAACCTTCAGCGCTGATTTTCAGTCAGTGCCGAATCAGTGCCGTCAAAGAATGACTTCTTAGTGTAACTAAAAATTCATAAATGTACGTAAATTAGACGTAATTGTACGTACCGGAAGTCGATGTCACTATTGTAAGGCCAACACTCGGCATAAAATAAAACAAAGAGAGTTAATTGCACCATGTAATTAGGGCTCTAAATCGGCTTAAACTTAGACAAAATAAAGTCAGCGCTACAGAATCGCTCGTAGCCTGGGCTGCCTGAGTAATCTTAAATGATCACTACGGTTAAGCAACATACGGTGCGTTCAGTCCATGGATGGGTCACCGTCTATGACTAACGCTAGTGGCATTTTACTGAGGGGTTCCATGCTTCGCATGACACGTTAAGTAGTTGGTGCCGGCTGCCGTTGATAGATGGCAGTCGTTAAGCCAAGTCAGAGGCCTTAGGGCGGCTTGAAAGCTTCTGATTGTAAGACCAGCCACTAGTCTTACTTACAAGCCTCCACCAAACCGGACTTGGCCCCCGTGGTGGGGTATGGCCTATACCTTCCTCAGGGAAGAGACCCGTGCCCCTCGGTGGAGACATAATGGGTTGATGATGATGATGACTACATAATCAAACCATTTACATCTCTGAATTAAAACTTTCGTAAGCAATTAAAATTATTAACGTTAATCCGGATACATACTCATTTATATTTCCAGAGATATTAGCTCGTACAGAGAAACCATAAAGTTCGATGTATCTACCTACGTATAGTTGCCGTTTGTTTTCCCGGGTTGCCCGGGGCAGGATAAAGATCTTAGTTATGACACTCTGTACATAGACGGTGTAGCTATGGGACGGGAGCCACCCTTCTGAAGCCCTTTGGAGGAACTTAATCTTTAGATCGGCGGCGGCCCATCTCTGTTTTGACAGATGTTTGTTGTAAACGAAACTATCATCTTTAACAGAGTTAGGCGGCCGGGAGTGATAGAGCCAAAGAGTCCGTTTTTTAATCGATGCAAAAAAAATTACGCGGTGTTACCGCTATAAAATATAAAGGTTTACTAGGTAGATTTCTTTTTCCCCTGAATAGAAGACTCATGTGAACAAAATCCTTATCACATAAAAGACGGTATAATTTAATTACTCATAAGAGCAAAGTCTAAAATAAAAACACCTGCGTAGCACTTAGGTACTTACCGAAATTCTTAATTCAGAATCTGTCCCATTTTTTTATTTGTTAACTTTTGTATTTTGTGTGATTTTTGAGTATTGTGTTGTCAAATAAATTTGTTCTGTCTCTCTCTCACACACATACACTCTGTCTCTCTCTAATATAATGTGCGACGTCCGAGCGTTATAATACAACAAAGTACATAGATATAGGCCGAATCTCTAACTACGCAAGTGAATTTTATTCTGATTAGGCGAAGTAATACCAGGCGTCCATAAGCGCTAGGAAATGCACTAAACACGGTATTGATTTTCCCTAGGGAGCGTTTAAAAGTACAGCGAAAGATTTGCACTGCTAACGTCTCAGGTTTCACAGGCCCTTTGACTCTCATCCGACGGCTCGCAACTTTGCTGCTTTTTGATAAAGAACGTTGTATGCTGCAAGCTATAAGTATGAGCTGTAAGCAGACATTGAGACCTTTTTGTCTTGCAGGAGGGGGCGATCAGATTTATAAGGTCTACAGTAGGGATTCAATCACACTAATATTATAAACGTGAAAGTTTGTGTGTGTGTTTATATGTTTGTCAGTCTTTAGCGCTGAAACGGCTGGACGGATTTTAATAAAATTTGGTATGGAGTTAGCCGATACCCTGGATTAAAATATAGGCTACGTTTTACCGCGGGGAAATATCTTATTCCTACGGGAAAATCGATGAACCGCGGGTAACACCGCGGGGCACAGCTAGTAAGAGATTAAAAAACAAAGCTAACATCCTGACAGATGCCGGTCAATATATGTAGGTACATTGAAATTGTACACTATACGAACACTAGAAAAAAACACAATCTTAGATAGATAGATAGATAAAACGTTTATTTCCACAAGACACACACACGTACACATATCATCACATATTGAATCATACATCAACAGCACATAGCAAACATAGACAATACAGAAACATACACAAGGCAGAGATACAAACACAGCTTGACAGTATGAAAAGAGAAGAGAAACAATATTAACAACAATAATAAAAACATGGCAGCGTGTGTGTGGCAAATGCAAACGGGTTTCGACTCAGCATGTGCTGAGAGTTTAAAAAGAAAACTCCAGCGCTGGTATTCTGCCGATCCCCATTGGCGTGCCGAGCTGTTCATACTGGCAGTTAAATAAGTTGCACTGCGAGACATTGTAAACATTTCTACAACCAGATCTCTGAAGCTATATTGTGCACGAACTTAATTAAAAGTTATTTTTATCGTTGTAGTTTAGCTGGAATCAAGCTGAAAGCCAAGTTTTTATATTCTATACTAAATTGAGTATAGTAGCCGTGAATTTGTGATAACGATGCGATAGCTAATCAACTTCTTGACGACCTCTGTGGCGCAGTGGCTAGCGCATCTGCCTACAATGCGATAGGTCCCGGGTTCGACCACCGGCTGGTTGCGACAATGAAAGAAGAATGAAAGGAAGAAAAACAATGTGCTTGTCTGTATTTTTATGTTTATCTTATGATTGCGATACGCTAGCTAGCTAGCTGTTCTCTCATTGTACGCACACCTCAAAACAAAGCGCAAATATTGACGAACCGTCTACCGTGGTGTTTGTAATGTATTTTGTGTCGACAGCCGCACTGACTCATGCCCAGCTCAATGGCTGTCGGTCGGTAGGCGCAAACAATCTGATCCATCTATGCAAGAGAATGTGCTTTTGTGGGGCCAAGTAAAAAGTACCTTACATCGGCGACCGTATTAACAGAGATTACACTGTGCCACATTGCCGATTGCCACTATTATAAGCTCTGTGGCTACCTCTTTATAGATATATAACATACGAACCTAAGTATTTTTGGTCTAACTTTTCGTAAGCACTACACATTCTAAAATACAGGGTGTTCCAGAACTCGGCGTCAAGCCGGAATCCGCGGCTTGCTGCTCCGGCTGCCAGGATCGGGTAAAAAGGCAAGCCATACTGGTTATCAGAAAAATAAAAAAATAAAAAATTTTTGCATGTATACAAAATTATAGGCATTTAAAAAAAATGTGAAAATCCTGTTGCTACAAATATTTCATTTTCAAAATTTTTTTTGTAACTCTGAATAATGCTTCTCTTAACCTTTTTAACACAATTTCCAAACCAGCTTCTCCAGCTTAGAAGAATAGGAGACTTAATTTCTGGAATAATTAATAAAAAAAAACTGAACTGTACTGGAAAAAAAACCAGATTTTTAGATAACCAGTATGACTTGCATTTCACCCAGTTCCGGCTTGACGTCGAGTTTTGAGACACTCTGTATAATCGGGATCCAGTTACTTTCTTTTAATCGGAAGACGACGAGCAGCCGATGATGCGAGCTCCGTCTCAGCTCACCATGATTAAGCTGGGAGCGAAACCTGGTCGGACTGGGAACCGGAATGGGAATGAACAATTATTTGCGTCTCGCTCACACAATATAAGCGGCAATATTGTATGACCGAGAGGTATATAGTTGCCCAGTCCCTTTCTCTGATTAATAGTGTTATTTAAACGATTTTATTTGTCTGTCTTTATAGTCAGTGATCTTAGGAGTTTGACTAAATATTTCTGATGTCCACGCCCTTATTCTTTAGGGAATAAAAACGTGGCGGCGCTTACAAATAATTCAGTTACCGAAGCGAGGGTGTGTCAGCCGAAACATTTGGGTATACCCCATTCCACGGAACGAGCTCCGAAAGAAAATCGTTCATGTGTGACCATTTCTTAGTGCGCGTGAACTTCAATTGGCACTGCCCAACCCTGGGAAGCGGACCGTCCTCAGTTATTGTTTCGCTTCTTTCTCATCATCACCTACCTATTATGTCCCCACCGAGGGGCACGGGTCACTTCCCTGAGGAAGGTATAAGCCATACTCCAACACGGGGGCCAAGTCCGGATTGGTGGAGGCTTGTAGGACTAGTGGCTGGTCTCTATACATAGCGTTAGTTAGCTATGTATAGACCTAAGATTCCCGCACTTAGCCTCATAGTTGGGCCATTGTACGTAGCAAGGCTGTGAGTTTACTCCAGCCAGCCTATCTCTTTCCAGAAGGCCCGCATTGCTCTGACTTCATTGCAGGCCTCCCGAAAGGATCCCAGCTTCTCAACGATGGCGGTGCGTTGTTTTTACACGCCCTCACAGTAGTTGGTCACGTGGGCGGGTTTCCTTTTCTCTCAGGCATTCCCGGCAAAGCGGGCTCTCGGTTGGTTAGTCCCATGTTGTGGAAATGACTATTCAGTGTACATTGGCCTGTTAGGATTGACACAGCTCTGCGCAGATCATCTCTTCTCAGACGAAGCAGGTTTCGTTTTCGACATTGTTGGTAGAGCTCGTTAGCTACTGACCTGACTCTGACTTTACAGATAAAAAAAAAACAATTTCTTCCAGACAACCACTGACGGAAAAAAATAAAGAAGCTAAGCGATGCACTAACTGCACGCATTAACCAATGAGATGTGAGTACTGGGTGCCCTAAGGGTGCGACTCTTGGAATGGAGTATAGCTATGCATGTCGTTGTTTTGTCGATAGCTCCGTTGACTGACGTGAAGGCCGAGCCAATCTGGGGTTAACTATTCATGGGCCGGTCATAGGCACGGCTACCGGAGTGTCGGCAGCGGAATAAGTAATAATAGGGGCAGAAGTGGTGAAAATAATATGGATTCTGTAGATTCCGGATTTAAATAAACCTATCCATGTAGTGTGGATCACAAATAGGTAACGAAATTGTGTGATAAGTATTATCATGTACATAATATGACAGAAATCGAGCAAAATTGTTTTTATGCTATTGGTACAGTCGACAGCACGTCAACCTTCACATTGTAGTTGCAAAGTCGCCCGTAATGCAACGGGGTAGAGTGCATGGGTGTATAGGATGATGTGCTGTCGACTGTACATATCTAGCAACATAGTACAGTCTATAGTAAGACTGAAATAAAAAAAAAAAACAGCCGAGAGCGAGTTGACTCAAGCATGAAGGGTTTCGTACGATTATCTGTATAACATTTGAATATTTCCAGCGTCTACCTGTGGCCATTTATAATACCGAGCAAAAAACGGCAAAAAATTACCTGTGTTGAACGGGAGTCCGCTTAAATATTTATTTTAGTCTGTTTTTAGAATTTGTTGTTATACCGGTAACAAGAATAATTCATTTGTGGAAATGTCAACTGTCTTCATGAGATACAGCCTGGTGATAGACAGATAGACGAACGGACAGTACCCTTTGGGTACGGAACCCTAGAAAGCCTATTATATTTTTGTTTGGAAAGTATCAAAAGGGACGGGCTGAAAACCAGCGCTGCGACTACGCATGCAATCACGGCAATAAAGCTGAGCCCGCTCCTTTTTACCACAAAGATGTGATTCATGTAAGAAAACATATTGTTAATTAATGTAAAATTTGTGGTAATTAAATTTTTTTCACTTTCACTTTCAAAAGACTTAGGTGTATTAGTGTTATCAACCCTGATTCAATATGAACATATAAAATTACTCTAGTATGAGAAGCACCGATCGCATAACTAAACAACCGAGATAATAGCAAAAATAAGATTGCATTGTCAATTTTTACTGACGAGGAAAACTTTGAAATCACGATAATAATACCAGCTAAAATAACCACATTATCTGGCGTTAAAATAATACAAGCTAAAGTTACCACCTGCGCTGGAATAACATCTAAAGGTAACATCTACACCGGCGTTAAAATAATACTAGCTAAAGTTACCACCTACACCGGCGTTAAAATAATACTAGCTAAAGTTACCACCTACACCGGTGTTCAAATAATGCCAGCTAATCTTACCACCTGCACTGGCGTCAAAATAATACTAGCTAAAGTTACCAACTACACCGGCGATCAAATAATGTTAGCTTATGTTACCATCTGCGCTGGCGTCGAAATAATACCAGCTAAAGTTACCACCTGTGCTAGCATTTAAATAATACCAGCCAAAGTTGCCACCTGCGCCGGCGTTAAAATAATGCCAGCTAATGTTACCATCTGCACTGGCGTCAAAATAATACCAGCTAAAGTTACCACCTGCGCTGGCGTTAAAATCGTCAAGATTTTTTTTTTAACTTTTCTTCAAAATTGGAACCGGTTTTCCATTGTATTTAAAGAGAAAGAAACAAATCCTTTTATCTTTTTACTTCTTTTCTTTAAAAAGAGCCTTCCGTTGTAATGTAATCTAGCTACAATTCAAGCGGGGTGGGTGTATTGGTTTTGTAGAATAGGGGTTAATGTACCTTTGTAGAGCTCGACGATCGGATTAGGCGTTTCACTCAAACCCGGGTACCTAACGGGCATTTTTTCCGAGTTGCGGTGAGCCTCTGGGCGCTCTGTTGAGAAGGAATCAATCAGCAGTGGACGGAGAAAACGCGTAATTAACCTTAATGTGAACAAGAAAACGTGCAAAGGAATCACAATCACTATCATCACTTTACTACATCATCACCACACCATCATCGACACATTATGTCCCCACCGAGGGGCACGGGTCTCTTCCCTAAGGAAGGTATAGGTTATACCCGACCACGGGGGCCAAGTGCAGATTGGTGGAGGCTTGTGAGACTAGCGGCTGGTCTTACTGTCAGAAGTTTTCAAGCCGCTCTAAGGCCTCTGACTTGGCTTAACGACTGCCATCCATCGACGGGAGCCGGCACCAACTGCTTAACGTGCCTTGCGAAGCACGGAACCGCTCGGAAAAATGCCACTAGCGTTAGTCATAGAACGGTCACCCAGCCATGAACTGAACGCGTCGTATGTTGCTTAACCTTCGCGATCGTTTAAGATCACTCAGGCGGCCGGATCTACGTGCGATTCTCGAGCGAACGAGTGTAATAACATAGTACAGTACAATGTTTGAACGAGGCGTAACATCCGCACAACACAATTACTTGTTGACAGGTAACGTTGTGAACATGGGAAACGCCCAGCCTAAGCTCTTTTAAGCAAATCGAAGCTAACGACGGCAGGAATCGAGCCCGTTACCTCTGTCTTGATAGACAAACGTTTTGCCGCTAGACCAACGAGTCACGCCTTCTACGTCACTTTCTAACATCTATGATCCATTGCGGATACCAACCTTCGTAACTTAATAGCTTACTTTCTAAGCAATAAAAGACTAACCCGGCGAACAAAGGCATAAAGGAGATAATAAGGTCTATCAACTACAGAGCCGCAAGAAAACTCTACCGTAATCGAAACTACGCCTCACAGTCTACGCCTCAGATCGTCAACCCGTCAACCCGCGATTGAACCCGTCGACAATACCTGCCGCGAATCGACACAATAAAAATGGAAACATTACAGAAAATGCCGTTAAAAAAACAACGTCACAATGACACGCAAACTTTGAAAAAGGAACATAAATCGGCTCTACCCGGGCGTTGTACCTGACCGGAACAGGAAGCAGAGTCGGTGCACCCTGCAGCACACACACACAGTATTCACACCCTCGACCACCCTACAACCCTCCCAAGTGTGCGACGACGCCCGCCCTACATACAAGCCACAAAATACGGAAGTCGAACGTTAACACACATTTTCCACTCACACTCAAACATTTTTACATGCCCACAGCTATAAATTCCACTCACACAAAAACACTGACCGTGTTCCAATGTCTCATCTCTCACACAATGAAAACTCCAAAGTATCTCGACGTATCTCTCATTATATTGTTACACACACTCTCAGAGCTTTGGTTTTCCGCAGTATTGAGTCTGTGTGCGCGCCGACGTGTCTTTATAAGGGGGGTGCGGTTCACTGACGCACACACGCGCGGGGCGAGCCTTCTCGCATCAGTGTGTGGGTGACTGAGCCGGGAAGTTGTGTAAGGGGTGTTTTTTTATGACTCGAACTGCTTTTATAGGTAAGGTTAGGGACGTTAGGGACTTGGGGAATCTCTATGATTCTATTACGATGATTGGATCTTTTAAAACGACTAGGAATTTTGCAGTTGCGGTAGCACCGAATATTTAGATAGTATTTCTCCTTGATAGTATTAACGATACTGTTGTGTCATTCTTTTTTTGCGAATCTTGTGCACCAATCATCTTACCTGTGGTCCGCACATATGTCTACCGCGTAGAAGGAATGCTGGGACTAAAATCCACATTGTAATTCCAGAGCATTATTAATTTTCTACCGGATACACTTAATTGACTTTTTGTCGGAAGTCTGATTAGCACAGCTTAATCACGGTGAGTAGAGATTGCTCGTCTCGTGTCAGAGAGCGAACCAGGGCGAAACCTGGTCGGACTTAAAAATGCAAAAAAACGGTTATTGCTCTGAGCTGAAAAAAAAAAACAGTGAAAAAACATTAAAAAAAACGGTTCTTTTATCTGAAACCGGTTTCTTTCAAGACTACGAAATTATATAAATCAAGTAAAATTTGCACTTAAAATAACTTAATATTTCGCAAACGGATCCGTGAATCGAAAACTTGTTTCAACTATCGATAAATGACTCAAAATAATGATTAGGTATGTTCATTTAAAAGCAATTTGGTATATTTTATTAACTAAAATAACGTAACGTAACTGCTGGAAAAATAGCAAATCGAACACTATTTACATCGGCTGGCACTATTCGGAACGGACTGAACGCATGGCTGATAGTCTACTCACTTTTTGGACGGGGATTTCCCCAATGTTGTTTGGTTGGTTTATGTTCTGGACTTTTGGTTGAGTCGAGAGGTTTAAACCGAGATTTGAATGCAGAGACTAGACTTGCATGACAAATTGACAATGAGGTTTGTTTTTGAGTGTGGAGTGAAGTAAATATTAAATTGTGTGTTTCGTCTGAAGAATATTAAAGTTATTTTAGTTTATAGCTGTTACTATTATTTACCTACATAAAATTATTGAAGTTAACATAAAACAATCAGATTTAGCGTTTTATTTAATTTCAGATATATAATTTCTTATTTCCTGAAAAAAAAAAAAACTACGGTGTCATGTTTTTTTCTATTTACATCTCTAGTCGGAATCTCCCGACAAAAAGTCAAGTAAGTGTATCAGCTAGAAAATGAATAATATCTAGTGCTCACAAAAGTTTTAGTTCAAAAAATCCTACATCCAGTTATTGTCGTCCACCTCCTCCGGTTGACTGATAGAAAATGCTTATAGCATTAAGTCCGCCGCATTGCCACGCATTACCATGCAACACGGCTGGATAATCCACTGATATGGATTTTAACTGAACGCACACTGCTAGATATTTAATACTAACCATAGGCTAAGTTTTATAATTATTGCTACTAACAAACATTGGACCACGTTGTCTCTAAATAAAATAAATAAATTGCCATTGTAATGTTTACTTATGCGCAATAAACGTATTTTGATAATAATAATACATCCTGTATCATAGGGCGCGGCGCACACGTGGACAGGCGAGGGGCGGGGGCCGGGGGCGGCGGGGGTGCGGGCCGCCCGGGCGTTCACGGCCAGGGGTCGCCGACCGGAGCGCCCCGCCGTAGCCCGGCTGCACTACGGCGTAGCGAGGCTGGCTACGAGTTTTAGGGGTTTTCATTTCGTTATTGGTGTTATGGTTAAAAGGGAACCTAATCGTACTGTCATCGTAGCTCGTAGCATATTCAATGCTCGTCTGGCTGTACTACGGCGTAGGCGAAGCTGGCTACGAGTGTTTTTGATTTTTAATTTGTATTGTATTTATTTGTATTTATTAAATAATGTTTGACTATGCAAATATTGATTGCACTCATGGGTCTTGAGGTTCTTCTTAGATGGATATTCGTACTGTATTAGATTTAAAGCTCCTCTCCACTACACTCGGCCCTTAGGCAGCGGCTAACATTAACATTATAAGTACATTGACATTCAACAGAATGTGAATTCTTTACGTTGACATAAATTTTTGATTTCTGATTTCTGTATTATGATTTTTTTTATACTTCAGCGCCTCCAGTGGGCTCGCGTGGTGGCTCATATTCTCTTCCTGGAAGAAGGCCTGCCTGTGCCCTTCGGTGGGGCGAATGCAGGTTGAGCTATTTTCTTGATGACCTCTGTGGCGCAGTGGTAAGCGTATCTGCTTACTACGCGAGAGGTCCTGAGGTTCTGAGGTGGTAACAAACATAAAGAGAACAATCAAATTGAGAAGCTCATCCGTTTTGGAGGTCGGTTAAAAACCATTCCTTAAAAAACTCCTCAAATGTACCTTAAGCGGTCTGTGGTAAAGAGAAAATGTTTACCACGGATTACTTAAGCTGCTACAATTGCAGTTAGTGGACTGTATTTAAGGAGCTGATGGTAAATAAAAACGGATATAACTAAATTTTAACTATATTATTATAGGACAAATAAACCGCGTGCGGGAGCGGCAAAGCAAGAACTCTCAGAAACAATATTGACAACATTAGAAGAATGTAAATCAATGTTGCCACAATAAAAGCAAAATTAAACCATCTATCTGTCGCGAACAGCAATGTTTTAGTGGAATCGTTGTTACAATTAACACCGAAAAAAATTCTACTCATCCATTATACGCGCCACCGTAGGGCATCGGCAGGCCTTCTTTCAGGAACACAAAAAGAAAACAAACAAACATTTACATACAGGCCCATACATTGCTTCTGGCCCCAAACTAGGATACCCTGTGTCGTGGGAACCAGAAACAGCGACATCACAAACATATGAACGTCCTTGAACCGAATTTCCTTTTTGTCCTCACCCGGGGTTCGAACCCGGGACCTCTCGCATGGTAGGCAGATACGCTAACCGTTGCTCCACAGAGGTTGTCAAGAGGCAATGTAATAAAAAATGGTGTAGGTACTTATAAAATATAAAGCCAAGCCACAAGCCTTAACCAATCCGGACTTGGCCCCCGTGGTGGAGTATGGCCTGTACCTTCCTCAGGGAAGAGACCAGTGTCCCTCGATGGGGACAAAATAAGTTGATGAGTCGCTGTTTCTGGTTCCTGGTTTCTGGTTGTCACAGGAGCACCTGAGGCGTTTAGAATCGAGGGTGGCTGGGTACCATACACCAGTGTGTGGGGCCCTGCTGCCGTAGATTAAAAAAAAAACGGATTTTTCTTTTATTTTTCTTGTTTTGTTGACTTTTGTGTATTTTGTTTATTACGTACTTGTGTCTTCATTGTGTTTCTGTGACAATTTTAATAAAATCCTTCTTTCTTCTTTCTTCTTTCTTATGTTATGTTATACTGAATGATGATGATGGTATGCTTAGAGAAATCGCAAACAGGGCGACTTGTAATCGTGACTCCGCGACTCTGACGCCAAGTGTTCGTAGTTCATAGTCGCCGTACTGTCGCTGTCGCATGTCGCCTAGTGTGCGCATAGGCTAACTTAGGCGCACACTAATGACACGCGATAGGCGACAGTTCAGCGACTAGACGCGACGACAGGCTACGGCCGTCAATTTTCATATATTTTGTTCGAATCTCCGCACACGTGGCGTCAGAGTCACGGAGTCGCGACGACAAGACGCCAGAAGCAAATGACAACGTCGCGTCTGACGCAGCGACAAGTCGCCCTGTTTGCGATGGCTCTACGAAGATACAGCAGCGAAATATGGTAAGTAGACGACTGCCCGACTGACTGTACCGCGGTTTATTTACCCGATTATTGTAATAATAATATGGCGAGTCATTATTATTTAACGACCGTCAATAAAACCGAAGGTGGTTGTTAAATAAAAATGGCTGTCATGAAATAGGTTCTATACGTTACTAAATATACGATATATTATGTTTGATTAATGCTTCGTTAAGTGTGAAGGAAAAAAACGTGAAGAAACCTGAGTATCTACACTACACTACACTACACTACACTACACTACACTACACTACACTACACTACACTACACTACACTACACTACACTATACTACACTACGGTCATATACATATCTCAGCGCTTGTACTTGACCATCCGCACTGTTTGGAGAAGGCCTGCACTATAAGGTCTATTAGTTAAGTTTGAAGTATTGTGTAAACATTTTGTTGTAATGAATGACTGTTGGTTGCCACAATAAAATAAAATAAATAAAAGACTGCAGTAAGAGGCTACGAAATGTAAATTCAACATTAACATTTACATACAGGCACATACATTGCTTCTGGCGTCATACTAGGATGCCCTGTGTCGTGGGAACCAGAAACAGCGACATAATATAAACAGGCATAGGCTCACGCCTGTATCCAGAGGAGTAGGCAGAGACCAGGGACTGCCACCTGCCACGATACTAACAAATCACTTTCGCTTCATTAGTCGTTGCATGCACACACGTCGGTTTCGGGTAATTTTTATCTTGCCCCTCCCCTACTTAGTCAAAATGTTTCCACCTGGGGCGTCTCTAACCGGCTCTTCTACTCACATTCGCATGTGTGATTCCTGGTGTAGATACCATAAAGAATATTCTATCTCTGCACCTCAGCATCTCTAACCTCTGCACGTGTCAAACCAACGCAACATTCCTTTCTCAATACGGTATTTAACACCATCAACAATAAATAATTTGAAACTCGATTAAAACAAAAATTACAATTTTTTTTGGAAAATGTATTTTTTTAATCATTTACTAGTTATTAAAATGTTTAAATAGATAAAACATAAAAAGAATGCTCTGAAATATGACGTCACAAGCAATTATTTATATACAAAATTCCGTTTTAAAAGTAACTCATTTGACATTTTGTCAAACACCCAATTCTAGTCACTACATCCTCTTTCACTCTACAACGTTCAAACATGTTATATGTATATAAACATCCATAACCTGGGGTTTTTTTGTCCCCAGTGGGGGTGGAATATTAAGGTCTACTTATGGTGTCATTTATCTGAGACAACTAAAATACTAATAATAACTACCACACAACACAATCACTTGACCTGGTCCAGGATACCCTGTGCTATGGTAACCAGGCAATGACATTACAAACATGAAAAAGGCATTTGTACAAATTTACGGCGGCCTCCAGTGGGAATCGAACCGATGACCTCTGTCTTTGTAAGCGCCTGAACAGGTAGACCAACAAGGCAGAAATTCTTCAATTCCTAATCACGTATCTTTTTGAATTAATTGCGGACCTGTGTGGCGCAGCGGTTAACTCATCTGCCTACCATGCTATTCGTACGGGTTCGAATCTCGGCTGGGGACAAAAAAAACCCAGGTCTTGGATGTTTATATGTTTCAGGTTCCCACGACACATGGTATCCTAGTGTGAGGCCTGAACCAATGTATGTACCTGTATGTAAATGTTTGTAATTAAAAATGTTGAGTTGTGCAAGCGAGACAGCACGCTTCTCATAAAAAACTTACTTTAGGGCAACGAGCGCCTAATTACTTTCTTTCATTTACGAAGTAAAAAAGAGATTAATAAATAATAAGATGTGAATAGTTTGCATCCGTAAAAGATTAACGTAAAGTATTTTACAATAAATTCAATAGCTCTATCATGAATGAATAAGTCCCTGTGAGTTCAAAGGGACGACCGAAATGGCTCCTGAAATATTTTTAGTAAACATTTTGAGCGTTTACCCGCACTCCCTCCTCTCTTCTCCCTACCCCTCTCCTCCCGCCCTCCCTCTTCTCATCCATTTGGTGGATATCTTATGAATACAAGATATTTTAAAAGATAAGTAAGATTTCAAAGAAAAAAATATGATTGTGTCTGTGTAAAATGGTAGAGTATTTAAGTGGCTTCACGTTATGGTTAGATCAGCTTTATAGACCACTTCAAAAGTGTGTAGATCTGCAACGTTGTGTGTAATACGACGAGAGTCTTATAAATTAAATAAATGATATCGTTCGTACGTTTGTAATGCACGACTTGTCGTTTTTTGGACTAAAAATATATTTATTTCAAGAACATAGAAATTAATTGTAATGCTGGGGTCGCACCTGCGTCTATCGTGACAAAGCTTCGCGCCAGTACTCTGTGGAATGTAGAGACTGAAATGCCCGTGGCGCGAAGCTTTCTCACGATAGACGTAGGTGCGGCCCCGGCATAACCAACTGCGCGTAATCTTCCTTCTGATGTAACATTTACATACAGGCATAACATTTACAGTACTATCAGTCCATATTACACAGTACGTACACATTATTACTTCGTCATTATACAGTACTAATGTACAGATACTAAAGTGATTTCAGAGGGCTGTACTTTATTAAAATTAAATTATATATAAAAAAACAGTTTTTCAACTAAAACTTTCGAAAGCACTACAAATAATAAATTTTATTCAGGATACACTTACTTTAATATTATCCTGAATATAGTTAACAAAAATATATCGGAAAACTCATAGGAAAACAAATACAAGTTGTAGAGAAGCACTTTATTATATTATATATTTCACGATTATTTAAATGAGATACCGAAGTATTAATATTATCGACGGCTAACTAATCGAAAACAAGCAAACAAAAGCCGGCCACGCCGAGCCCGGAAGAGCGTGGGGCGTCCCGACGCGGCAGGCTGTTACGTAAGGCTTGGGCGGGCGGGCGGCGCGGGCGGGGCGGGCGGGATCGATGCCCGGCCGACGACCCGCGCCGAGACGCACTGCACCGCCTGCACTGCGCCGCGTGCCGCGTGGCCCTACGGTAAACCGCTATAGTCTGACAAATGCCCGGTCCCAATAACCTACCAACCAGCTACCACCAGTTAAAATATTAACTGAAGTCCGTTTTTAAATTCGATCAAAAAAAAAATGACGCGGTGCTACCACTATAAAATATACCTAAAGGTTTAATCGGTAAATTTATTTTTACCGTGAATAGAAGGCTCATGTGACAAAAATCCTTGTCCTTATCAAAGACATTAAAATTTAATTAGTCATAAGAGGAAAGTCTAAAAAACACCTATGTGCGTGCGTGTGTGCTAACACGCAATTTTAACTTGGAAGTAAAATGGGGTTATTTGGTTTTTACGTACTAGCAACATTCAGACAGACAGCCCTTGGCTTGTGTTGATATGTAAACATGACAGTTTATTTTTTTTTGCATTGAATTGAATAACAGACTTCAATGATAGACCACCATGGACGTAATAATATAACGTCCTTGTAGACCACTCAATAGAAAAGAAAAACGAAACATTTCAATATCGCGTTGACAGGTAACTGTCGGTTATCTGTAGATAGGTTATTGGGACCGGGCATAAGCCCGTTAGGTCCCACTGCAGGGCACAGGCATTCTCTCAGAGAGAGAGAAAGAGTATGGGGTATATTACGACGCGTGCTCAACACGAATTGGCAATTAGTAGCACTGTGGTGTAGATTTTACGAGTTGAAATACTTAAATAAACATTAAAACATTTACATACAGGCACATACATTGCATTCTGGCCCCACACTAGAATACCCTGTGTCGTGGGAACCAGAAGCAGCGACATCACAAACATGTAAATAAAGGTTTTTTTTGTCCCCAGCCGGGGTTCGAACCTGGCACCTCTCGCATGGTAGGCTGATGCGCTAACCGCTGCGCCACGGATGTCGTCAAATAAGCAAAAAAAATTAGTAATATTGTTCAGCCGTATAGGGCCGTTGGCGCAGCAATAGTATAAATATAAACATTTACATACAGGCACATACATTGCTTCTGGCCCCACACTAGGATACCCAGTGTCATGGGAACTAGAAACAGCGACATCACAAATATGTGTTTACATTATAGTCGTGCTCGTGGGTTCAAATCTCGGCATGGTACCAGTGACTTTGTGTTTCATCTAAGTACGTACATTTATGGATTTGTAGTAGCAATAACACTCACACAACACCGTTAAGAAATCCCAGTGCCTAAGCTTTACCTTAGCGATGGACATCTCCAATCTGTGTAAACAGCTTTTTAATGACATTTTTGTGTTTTTTACCAATTTTTATTGACGCTTCTGTGACCATTATCTCTAAGTAGCAAATGAAAGTGGCTGGTTAAAAATCAGCGCTGTAACTGCTGCCTTGTTGGTCTAGCCGTTAAGGGGCTTACCTACGAAGACAGAGTTAGTTGGTTCAATTCCCACTGGGGGGCCGCCGCCGTACATTTGTAGAAATGGACTCAGTCTGGGTGTTTTTCCATCCTTGCCTCGACACTATAGCACATGGTATCCTAGTTTGGGACCAGGTCAAGTGATTGTGTTGCGTGGAGGTTACCTCACGGAAGAACGTTCACGGTCAAATAATTTTATAATAACAAATTTTACAATAGCTACTGTGGTAAATAGAACTTCTGCCACTTTCATCAGAACTCCATGAATGAATCAATATTCTTGTATCTGCGATAGACAATGTAATTCGAACTAATTTGACTCTTACGCGCTCGGCAAAACGTTCAAATTAAATAGCAGTATGGTGGTATCGAAACGATTTGCTAAGAACGCGATGAGGCAGATTTAGGGCGAAAGTGGGCTGTATTGGAGTATAATTTTATTTAATGTCTTGTATTTGTTATTTTAGTGTGTTTGGCTAGAACCCAAATCGAGGCTGGTTTTCTTCTTTAAAATAATATAGGGAAAGTTAATGTAACTCAAACAAAACTTTTTTTTTTTTAATTTCATTCCCGTTAAACGAACTTACGCAATGAGCTGGTCAGACTCTTTGGACTAAATTTTGAAGATAGTAATTCCTGAATTAAGTTTATAATGTGTAAAAGTAACTTAAGTTTTGATTCGAAGATTAATATTAGTTTTTTTTTTTCAGAATAACTCGATTTTGAGGTTTCAAATTCTTATTTATCTCCACTTTTATTTGTATTCTTTAATGCCCTACGACACTTACACATAGAAATTATATCATAAACGGGTGTAATCGCGATTTTTTATTAGTTCGAAAGTACCCGAAACCGGCGCGCTTGCGCGCGCATGAATGTCGATGAAGCAAAAGTGATCTTTCAGGATCGCGGCAAGTGGCAGTCCCTGGTCTCTGGCCTACTCCTCTGGGATACTGACGTGAGCTTATGTATGTATGTTATATTAGGTAAAATGAAATTATCTTTTATTCCCGATGCTTCAGAAACGTCACAGCTGCCGTGGTCACGGGTAGACTGAACTGAAGTGGCGAGTACAGATAATTATTCTAGTAAGGGTAGATGTTGGTGGTAACTATAATTTGTAAATCATAAGCTAATAACAGCTCGATTCTTTTTTGTATAAGTTCCTCTCTCATAACAACTGTGATCTGCTAATATACAGTGTGTCCCTGGATAAAGTGCAATCCCGAAAGGGGATGAAACTAGACCATGAATCATTGACTAGAAAAATATAAAAAAAAATTATAAAAAATTATTGTAGGATTTATTGGTATTTTAAGATTTTCATGTTTCATTAAGGACTCTATGTACAAAAGTATTGATTTCTTCCAAAATAATGGGTCTATTTCTTTGAAATAAAAAAAAACAGTATGCCTAATACCTGGCGATGACCATGAAATAATAAATAGTCCGCAAAAAAGTAACTATCTTGGGTAAAAAAATGTATTTTTATGAAAAAAATGATTTTTTTAGACGTTTATTTTAAAAAACTTCAAATTTCTAAAAAAATGTGCCCTATAACTATGTAATTTTATAGCTTACTTTTATTCTTTACCATTTTAGCTTCCAAATAAAAAAAAAACAATGTTCTAACTAAAAAAACACGCTATCTACGAACTTTTAAAGTGGAGCCTAATCGTGTTACCGTGCAGGTAGAGACCGTTTTTTCCATTGTTTCCGTCCTACTCTGTGCCCTTCGGCAGTCACAGTCCTTTTGTTCTACACTCAGGTAGAGGGAAGGCGAGGGGAGGGGAGGCAGGGGGTTCGAAACAGGACTTACACAGTCGTTCCGATATTCTCGCCGCTGCTACTACTGTTCTCGTTCTCGTTGATTTGTTATTAAGTTTTTGTTACATTGTTACACTGTTACGTTTTCTACTGTTCGTTACGTTTGGACTGTTCCTGTTCTGCTGTTAAGTGTTGACGAAATGCCGCGATTGACAGAGTTCTCACCTCGAGAAATAGCCGACATGCATTATTATTATGGCATGTCACATGGTCGCACAACAGTCGCTCGGACTGCATACATAAATGCTTTCCCGGGCAGACTCATACCCTCAGCTCGAAATTTTCAAGAGATTCATAGGAGGCTCTCCAACATTGAACTTGGTTTGGCACGAGATCGCCGTGAGCAACCAGCTGTCGTTATTGACAATGCGATAGAAGAGGCCATTTTAAACGATCTGTTTGCTGACCCTACAACAAGCATAAGACGATTAGCGTTGCGTCATGGCATATCGAAGACGTCTGTCTGGCGAATTTTGAAAAAGGGGGGATTGCATCCTTTCCATTACCAACGAGTACAACATTTACACTAAAATGTAGATAATCGTCCAAGATGCGTAATGTCGACGTGGATTCTAAGAAAAATTAGAGCTGACCCAAATTTTCCCAAACGCATTTTTTGGATGGACGAAGCGACATTTACCCGAGACGGCATTACAAACTGCAGAAATTTGCACCAGTGGTCTCACGAAAATCCACGATTGAAGCGGGCATCTACTTTTCAAGTAAAATTTTCAAGAAACGTATGGGCAGTCTTAATCGACGACATTTTAATTGGTCCAGTCATTTTACCCAGAACCCTAAATGCTGAACGTTTTTTAGAATTACTACAAAATTTACCCATGTTGATGGAAGATGTTCCCCTGGCTACGAGACGGCGTGGGCGTATGTATCTCCAAATGGATGGATGTCCTGCACATTATGGGCGGGAGGTGCGGCGATTTTTGAACGAAAATTACCCGAACCGGTGGATTGGCCGAGGAGGGCCAGTAGGCTGGCCAGCGCGTTCACCTGATCTGACACCCCTAGATTATTTTTTATGGGGTGTCATGAAGCAAAGAGTATACAGCACGCCAATAAATACCGAGGCACAGTTGCACGACCGAATAATTCAGTGCGCAAATGACATTAAAAATGATCCAGGAATGATTCGCAGAGCCACTAACCAAATTAATATTCGTGCAGTAATGTGCTTGCAAAATCGAGGAGGCCATTTTGAACATTTAATGCATTAAATAAAAATGCAAAATTGTAAATTACGGATAATTTTATTAATAAAGTTATTGTGATTAAAGTCTGACTTTTATTACCTACTAAAATGTAAATAACTCCTACCTAGCCAATTTTTTAGTTAGAACGTTGTTTTTTTATTTATTTGGAAGCTAAAATAGTAAAGAATAAAGTAAACTATAAAATTACATAGTTATAGGGCACATTTTTTTAGAAATTTGAAGTTTTTTAAAATAAACGTCTAAAAAAATCATTTTTTTCATAAAAATACATTTTTTTACCCAAGATAGTTACTTTTTTGCGGACTATTTATTATTTCATGGTCATCGCCAGGTATTAGGCATACTGTTTTTTTTTATTTCAAAGAAATAGACCCATTATTTTGGAAGAAATCAATACTTTTGTACATAGAGTTTTTAATGAAACATGAAAATCTTAAAATACCAATAAATCCTACAATATTTTTTTATATTTTTTTTTAATATTTTTCTAGTCAATTATTCATGGTCTAGTTTCATCCCCTTTCGGGATTGCACTTTATCCAGGGACACACTGTATAAATTAACTAATTATAAGATTATCGTAAAAACAACATACAAATTAGAAAAAAAAATTTAGAACAAAACTACTACGTAAACTCTATTGGGGTGTTTCATAAATTGCACTATTTCTCCAAAGGAAACCCTGGTACATATTGTAATGTCCTATCTATGCTACGTGACTACGAAAGCCTACGGCGGCGTAGTATCGCCGTAGCGCCTCTACGCGCGTGCTACGAATACTATTACAGAACAAATTGATTTCGGAACACCGTTGGCGCCGTGAGCGGTATGTTCAAGTTTATGCTTTTAGCTTTACTGATTAATTAGTGGGGGTACGCAGTGTGGGGGCCGCAATTTTAATGTTTTTATTGCTTTTGCATTCGTTACTTAACGATATTGACGGTTCGCCCTATATGTATAAAGTGTATTCAAACTTGTGTTAATACTGTCTGCAACTTTTTCTGCATTGGCTCCTCGGCTCCACGGCATAGCGTGATAAAATATGCCACATTTGTAGAATTGTAAAAGTAAATTTTTATAATGCAATTATTAAAAATTTAATTATTTCGCACGTACGTTGCTAACCCCCCCAGTTTGGACCCGACTGAAAATCAGCGTTGCAACGGATCATTCTATTGCAATATTACGCTGAGGCCCACTTGCTTCATGTAGAGTTAACTGAATAAAATGAGAAGTTAACTAACTCGAGTTAAATATGTAAGTCGGTAACTCTGAAATTTGTCTTGCGCTAAGCTAACTAACACCGCTAGTTTAGCCTAAACCACCATATGTGCCACTGACAAGCAACTTTTTTCATGATCCAACAACCTGAAAATAAAGCGCAATGAGAAAATATATACTAGTCAAAACAAAATAAGGGCCACTGACTCATTTCAACAAATCGGGTCGTTTTTACAACTTGAAGGTGTTCTAAAGTGGCTAATTCTTTTGTGTGGTTGTTACCCTAAGTGTTAACAAACATATCGAGAGTATTACAACTCCATAATTTGTGAAGTGGGTAAACTTTGTCATTTTTTTGTAACCACTTAAATTTACCCACGTTTGAAGCTGCATTTTAAAGTCATTCAAAGTGTGGATTTCTATGTGTACACATTAACTTTTGCTAAATTAGTGCCTAAATAAACATTGATTTTAACCTATCGTACCATAACGATATTTTAACTAAAAATGCATATTTTGCAAAAAACATTAACAAATGTTCTTTTTCCAATAAAATATTCCTTAATTAGAGTTTTTTAATTACCGGTTGATCAACCCCTTCAAATAAATCATACAAAATACATCTTTTATAATACTAAAAATACATAGTGGCCCTTATTTTGTTTTGACTAGTATATATAACCATCTCATTTCCTTAATGCATACTTTGCTTTGAGTATGCATATACATACATATGAGGTCCCGACCTAACTCGCCGAAAATGGGAGGTTAATTTGTTAATGAGTTCACAAAGACCACTCTTTTTATTTTGTGTAATAATTTTAAGTAAAGTAATGTAAGTAGTGTGTATTGTATATAAGTCTTTAATTATTCTCGATTTTGTGTGTGCGCTTCACTACTGTATTAGGACTACATTCTGTAAAAATAGTAAGCTGTAAAGAAAAAAAAAAAAAAAAAATTTTTTTAACCTGACTTAGGGACTGACTCGCAGTGGTGCAAGCCAAATTATCGAAATAACCCGTTAACTCGAGTTAAATAAGCTAACCCGGGGTGACGCAAGTGGGCCTGAGTCGGGCCCATTTTGGGGGCTCAATACGTAAAACCTACGAACACTTCTGGCATCCTTTTTTTCATTCCTATTTTGTTATTGTTTGAAATCGTGTTACCGCTAATTTACTTTTACCCACCTTTTTTTGCGTTTTCTGTTAAATGTTGTGTTATGTATATTTGATAATAACTTGATAAGTAATTGATGTAATGGTTTTGAGTTCTGTTTTGAGTATTGTGTCATCAATAAATTATTTTTTTATTTCTTCATTTTTTTGTAAACAAAAAAAATGCAAAAATCCTTGATAGAGATACCTACATACATATGAATGATGGTTCCGACCGATTTCGGCCATGGCGACCACTTTGACCCCTAATTAGAGATGTAAATATGAAACGTTTTTGTGCTGCTATTACGTCGACGACGCAATAGGAGCACAAAAAACACATACGCATCCAAGCCGCTGTAGCACTTATCACCTACCCCATAAATCTCCCTTAGGCGTGGCAGCTGTCCCGCAACAAGGAGGTGTTAAGCGATTTATCTGGAGCCCCCGCGTAATGCAGTCAAACATGATCTACCCCAACGCAAGGCGACAAGCACTTGCGTTGCAGTATGCTGGCTGATTTGGATAGAGAGTGACAGAAGGATTTGGTGTCATTGAAGTAAAGTCATATACTTTATCTTATACAACTACATATTATGATCGCTGTGGGTACCTCGTGTTGTTGATGATTTTAACTGACTTCAATGAAGGGGTGGTTCCGTGGTTCTCAGTTCGTGTATGTGTTTGATACAGTTATGATTCTTTACCACCTCGTCCGATTTCATTGATTTTTTGTTAGTAGGAAGAGGATCATGTATCCCATCAACAAATTTGGATCAAATTGAAATGGGACCAATTTTAACACTAAGTGGCTTGATTTTAAAATTACGTCAAGAATGACATGATTAATGAAAAACATAATTAAAGTTTTTGACTTACAAAAGCATCCCATCACGGTTGAGGACGCAACCATGTCGCAATAAAAAACAATCTTGAACGTGGTATCATAGTTTTGGATGTAATGATAGTTGTTTACTTTTTCAGTATTTTCCTACATTCATTATACAAGGTGTTGTACATTATGAAGATGACAACTGGAGCCGAGTATATTGATTCAGTATAACTGACAGCGGTGCGTGACGCTTTCACTGTTTCAGAATAAGTGCGAAAAATATCTTTATCTGCCCTACCCCACTCTCGGTTTTTAATATTCCAAAATTATTAAGCCGGCTGGAAGAAAGTTCTTTAGAAACAAGTCCGCCTTTGCACGTAATTTTTGTCCTGTTATTTATGGTTTTTTTAATTGTGCAATAAAAACAACTACAAAAATTTAGGACAAGGATTGTCTGCAGACAGCTATCCCTAATGAATATCGTAATAAAATATCGTTCATAGAAAGGATAGGAAATTTTGTTCACTGTTCAAGAAAAGTGCACTTACAAAAATAACCCAAAAAAGCTCGGGCGTCAATCCTGCGGCGAGCTATCGTCCATCGCATGCATATTGCAGCAGACCTGACCTGTCCCAACAGCTCCCTACCTACGCGCCGCTGCCCTGTTAGGGTAGGCAGCAAGCGCTAACCCCAGTCTGGAGCGTAAATTGTGGCGCGCAGTGGGGATGATGGACGACTGGCTTGCGTTGGGACTTGTACGAATATTGCTTTTCTTTTTTAATTTTATTAATTATGCATGTATGCTAATTCTTCTTACCGTACTCAGGGCAAGAAGCAGGGCATAATGAGTGATGTGACTCACCTGAGTATTCGAGGTGGTCTCATACCTACCTCTTTAAATCACCAACCAGCGGTGGTTAGCTAAATAACGTAGTCTATACTCTCTCTCAGCAGTTGGTACCGGCTGCCGTCGACAGATGGCAGTCGTAAAGCCAAGTCAGAGGCCTTAGGGCGGCTTGATAACTTATGACTGTAAGACCAGCACTAGTCTTACAAGCCTCCACCAATCCAGACTTGGCCCCCGTGGTGGATTATGGCCTGTACCTTCCTCGGGGAAGAGACCCGTGCCCCTCGGTGGGGACATAATGGGTGGATGATGAATACTCTCTCTGAAACATATGGTCTATGCCTGGTAGGCAAAGGCTGATTCAAAATCTGTTTGTAGCTATGTAAAGTAGCAGTTCCATATTGTTTTCACAGGTCTAAAGTTACCGAGTCCGCCCCAGACAGCCTGGAAGTCTAGACACTGGGGTTCGGAGTGCATTTTTCTGTCTGCCTCTTGCCGAGGGTTAGTTTTCAATGTCTCCGCGTTTGCAAACGATTGGGGCGAGCAGAGCAATTTAATTTCCGTCTAGCCGATGACGGCACATGGTATTTAATATTGTATGCGTCCTACGCAGTTCGCGTTTGATCTTTGTCGACGGGCTGATTTCAATCTTATTCCCGTGGGAATAATGCTCTTTTGCAAAGCGTTTTTTCGGTGCACGAATTTTGTTTGTTTATACCTAACATCGCTGGTGTTTCTTTTGCAGAAATTTATTTTTTGTAGACAGCTTCGTGTACCAATATATGGTAAAGAGTTCATTTAAATCATGCAAATATTTCTCAAGTTCGGCAATGTAATTAAGAAGAGCAGAAACTGATATGTAATACAAGTTTCGACTTAGTACAGAACCCTTTTATAAAATATGTATCTATTTAGGAAATAAAGATTTTATTGATTTATTACTCGACGCATCAATACAAATAGGTATGTTTTGTTTTGAATCCAAGTCTTAATTCGTATAAACTGTATAAGAGGATTCATAGACTTGCAAAATCTAGTCTTGGCGTTTAGTAAATATGCAGTTTTTTCTTTTTGTTTTCCGGGTTTTCCCGCCGAACCTCGTTTATTAAATTGCAGGTAATCCTGACAAATATTTCTCTACAGCAAAAACTATAAATAAGAAAAGACCCATTTACAAAACAGTGCAGTAAAGGCGCAAAATACTGCAGCGGAAAAGAATAATTTTCCCGCAAACTTAGAAGCGTAACGTCCTAAGTGCTCCCAGTTACCAGCAAAGCAAGACGTTAATTCTTCGCTAACAAGGCGACCGTTTTGCTGCACCGGCTAACCTGACCCGGGCGCAGGTCGCTGCACGTCCGGGTATGACGTAAAATGGGGGTAAGGACCCCCTTCCCGGGCAGGGATCGCCCGTTGGTTCATTACCAAAGTTCACTAGTACGATACACACATAGGTATCCTGTTTCACACCGCTAACAGCAGTCTGGCTACTTCTGCACACGAATACAAAACCAGAAATATTTGAGCCGTAGCCGTCCTCTACTGCACAGGCGGACGCCGTATAGTGCTTAGACCTTGTTGTAGTGGTTGCAGAGAGGGTGTTTCCGAGTGGCCCCGATTTCGACCGACGGGAACCGAAGGCCCGGCGGGAGTTTTGACAGCTTCAGCCGGAAAGCGGCGAGGGAAGAGACGGTATCGCAGCCAACTCGGTCTGGCCTCCACAGTTCAACGCTCTCTGTACACCCAGCGGCATCAGGAAATTCCTCCGCAATCATTCTCACTGGATAATCGCACCTACAACGGCGAACCTAAGAACTGCCGGGAAAAACACAACAGTGTTACTAAGGGTACATGTCGCACTGGATGCTAGTGTCAAAATGAATGGTTAACTTTGTTACGTCTACGGCGCGATTGTTACGTTGTCGGCGTTTTGTTTCGGTTTAGCGGAGTGTTTTTTTAATGCTTTTGTTTGTATTCGGAAAGTTCCGTAAAATAACCAAGGTAGATAATTTTTCGTAACTTCTCAAATACCTACGCACTTTATGAGGATGTTCAATTCAGTGTTGGGGACGAAGCTGGAAGAAGTCGGATTTATTTTAAAATTGTCTCGTGTGCGGGGTAGTACCGGCGAAGAGTTATCTAGAAATGACTTTCGATCGTGACAATTAACAAAATTGTTCATAATTGCAAATAATTATTTATCCATCGTTCGAACTTTCGTGAGTTCGATCTTAACTTACTTTCTTTATTATTTATTATGTAATTTATCATTCTTATCATAGATCCTATCGGAGGATGTTAACCACATTTTTTTATGACGACCCAACCCCTACGCTCTTTCTAACAAAAAAAGAGCGCAGTAAAAAATACCAAGCGATAATTATTATACAGCAGTTAATTTACTTAAAAAAATATACTGAAAAATTGAGAACTTATCCTGTCTTTTTTTATATACTATAGACTCTTTTTTGTCCCACCGCTGGGCCAAGACCTCCCCTCCTTTCTTCCAACTCTCTCTGTCTCCAGTCACCTCGCACCTGTCCTGTCTTATGGTAAGGAATCCGTAGGAAATTATCTTCTTTTCCAAGTGTATCGTTGATAAATGATGCCCCTGTGGCGGCACAGCACTAGCGGTGCCTACACACATCACTAGACGCGACAAACAGCACATGCGCAAGACCGATGTCGCCGAGCTGTGTACTGTTTGACGTTACGTGATGAATTTTTCCTTCCGCTTTCTATTTTGCTTTTGTGTTTTCCCATCTTATTGAGCTTTGTAACTGCTTTCCCGATCTTCCTGATTATACTCCAGAGTGACCTAAATAAGATCAATTCTTTTCCTCACTTCCCTTGTCTGTGCCGGTGAAAATATAGCGGCAACACAACCCCGCCATATTGGTGACCCTCTAGCGCACGGAGACTGCGCTCGCCGGCTACGATGGCCAACGCTAACGAGAACGTGGCATCTGAAGACGAGGCGGCGTACCAGGATAGCTACAGCGGGACCGTTGGACGTATCGCGGTAAAGCTACCCACTTTCTACGCGGACGAGCCTGATGTATGGTTTGACCAAGCTGATGCACAGTTCAGACTGTCCAAAATAAAGGATGAAAGCACGAAGTTTTATCACATCATTGCCCAGCTCGACTACAAGTATGCTCGCGAAGTGAAAGATTTAATTAGAGATCCGCCGAAGGAAAACATGTACCAAAGACTGAGGCAGGAATTAATCAAGCGCCTTTCAAGTTCTCGCGAACAGCAGATGCGCCAGCTGCTTACACACGAGGAACTAGGGGATCGTAAGCCATCCCAGTTCCTGCGGCACCTCCGAACATTGGCAGCCGGCGGCGTTTCCGATGAGTTCTTACGCAGTATGTGGGCAAGCAGACTACCTCAGCACGTCCAAGCTATAATCGCGACGCAGAGTACCATCAACCTTGACGACGTCGCGGAACTGGCCGACAAAATCTGTGAGGTGGCATCTACACCCGTTCACCAGGTAGCCAGTACGTCGTCAACGGACAATTTTGACGATTTGCTTAAAAAGTTAGACGTCCTAATTACCCAGCGCGTACAAACCGAGCTCAGTCGGCAGATATCACAGCTCAATCTACGTGAAGGGCGTCCATTTCGTCGAGACGAATCAAGGTCCAAGAGCAGAGGTCGGAGCAGGAGCAAAACACCAGGAATGTGCTGGTATCACAGTATTTTCCGTGACAAAGCCCGAAAATGCATATCACCGTGCAACTTTAAAAAAAACTGACAAGACAGTCAATCGAGGCGGCAAGCGACTGTCAAACTACGACTAGCCGCCTTTTTGTAACAGACCGGAAAACTAAGACTCAGTACCTAATAGATACGGGGTCTGATCTTTGTGTCTTACCTCGTCGTTTTCTACGGCAGTCCAAGTCAGCAACCGGTTACAAATTAACTGCTGCAAATGGCACAATAATTGACACGTTTGGAACACTTACCTTGCATCTAGACTTAGGTCTGCGGCGTGATTTTACGTGGAATTTCGTGGTGGCAAATGTGGACAAACCAATAATTGGCGCTGATTTTATCTCACATTACGGCTTACTTGTTGATTGCAGAAACAGACAACTACTGGACAGCCTAACCACCCTTTCTACTTCTGGATTACTCAAGCGCTGCAATTTGGCTAGCGTCAAGGTTATCACAGGTGACAGTGAGTACCACAAACTCCTGGCTCGCTACCCCAGCCTTACCAAGCCACCCGGTTTAACTCGAGAGGTAAAACATTCCACTGAACATTACATCCGTACAACAGCTGGACCACCTGTGTTTACCAGGCCACGCCGACTTGCACCAGATCGCAAGAAAATCGCTCAGGAACAGTTTGAGGAAATGGTACGTAATGGTACAGCTCGTCGATCTGACTCACCTTGGGCTTCTGCGTTACATCTGGTACCGAAGAACGATGGTTGGAGACCATGCGGTGACTATCGTGCTTTAAATGCACGCACGATTCCCGACCGATACCCAATCAGACACATAGAAGACTTCTCCTATAGACTGGCAGGTTGCACAGTGTTCTCCAAAATCGATCTAGTGAAAGCCTACCATCAGATACCTGTGCATCCAGAGGACATCCCGAAAACGGCAATTACCACTCCATTCGGTTTATTCGAATTTCCGTACATGTCATTCGGTCTGTTGAACGCGGCGCAGACGTTCCAACGATTCCTCGATGAAGTACTAAGAGACCTGGACTTCTGTTTTTCATATATCGATGATATACTGGTGTTTTCGAAGGACCATGTCGAGCATCAGAAACATCTGGAATGCGTTTTTCAACGCCTACATGACTACGGCATGCTGATAAACGAAGGCAAGTGCGCTTTTGGACTCAGCGAAGTTACATTCCTCGGTTTCTTAGTTTCTGAAAAAGGTACTCGACCGCTCGAAGATAAAGTCAAGGCTATACAGGATTTCCCGCCTCCGAAGACCGTAAGTGGCCTACGCAGATTTCTGGGAATGCTTAACTTTTATAGGCGTTTTATCCCACATGCAGCTGACTTACAAGCACCACTTCATGACATGCTTGCTGGCCCAAAGGTAAAGGGGACACATCCACTTGCTTGGACTCCAGAACTCTTACAAGCATACGATGACTGCAAGAAAAGCTTCGCTAACTCCACGCTACTAGCTCACCCTGTTATGAACGCACCGTTAGCCCTCGTGACTGATGCCTCAAACACAGCCTTGGGAGCGGTACTCCAGCAGATGGTTGACGGATGTTGGCAGCCTCTCGCATTTTTCTCGAAAAAGATGAGTAAGACCCAACAACATTACAGCGCTTACGACCGAGAACTACTCGCCATCTACGAGAGCGTCAAGCATTTCCGGTATATGGTCGAAGGAACGCATTTTGTGATTTACACAGATCACAAGCCGATCACGTTTGCGTTCCAACAGAAAGATCGCAAATGCTCACCAAGGCAATTCAATCATTTAGATTTTGTATCGCAATTCACGACGGATATTAGATATATCGCCGGGAAAGACAACATCCCCGCTGATGCTCTTTCCAGGATTGAAGCCATATCTTCTCCGCCAGATTTTACCACGATTGCACAGGCACAACAAACTGACTCAGAACTTCAGGAACTTCTGTCCAGTGGATCTTCGGCACTCAAGCTGGAGCAAGTACCCGTACCCGGTACAAGCGTCACGCTCTACTGTGACGTTTCTCTCACGAGGCCTCGTCCTTTCATAACGAAGGAGTTGCGTCGTCAGATATTCTCTGCTCTCCACAGCCTCAGCCATCCAGGATCCAGGGCAACCACGAAGCTTGTCACCGAAAGATTCGTATGGCCTTCAGTTCGAAAAGATGTTCGCTCGTGGGTTCAACAATGCTCAGACTGCCAACGCTCAAAAGTCCAGCGACACACGTCAGCACCAATCGGTAACTTCCAGTTGCCAGCAGTCCGATTCAGCCATGTACACATAGACCTTATAGGACCCTTACCGCCATCACGTGACTACAAGTACTGTCTAACTGCGATTGACCGGTACACCCGATGGCCGGAAGTGAAGCCACTAACAGACATAATGGCAGAAACAGTGGCTCAAGCTTTCTATGAGATGTGGATATCGCGTTTTGGCTGCCCAGAGACTGTGACAACAGACCAGGGTCGTCAATTCAACTCACGATTGTTTAAATCTTTGACAGATCTCTGTGGTATCCGACTACGCCACACGACTGCTTATCATCCTCAGGCGAACGGAATGGTCGAGCGTCTCCACAGGACCCTCAAAGCTGCTATTATGGCACATGGTGAGAAGAGCTGGACTGACATCTTACCTGTCGTTCTTCTCGGCATGAGAACTGCGTGGAAACCTGATCTGCAATGCTCCGTGGCAGAACTGGTATATGGTGAGCCCTTAAGGTTACCTGGTGAGTTCTTTCAAAACACTCACGCACACACCATACAACCACCAGACTTTGTCGCTCAGCTAAGGGCGCACATCTCTCGTTTACGTCCTCAACATGCATCCAGACACGCACAAAATGCAGTTTTCATACACGGCGATCTAAAAAACGCAACGCATGTATTCCTAAGAACGGACGCACTTCGAGGTGCTTTAGAACCACCTTACACTGGACCATATCGTGTTTTGAGCATGACCGATAAAACTGTCACTTTGGATTTATTAAGAGGACCAGTGACAGTCTCCATTGATCGAGTGAAACCTGCGTACACAACTACAACAACAACTTCGGAGTTTAAAAGCAAAGATTTGCCAACTAAAACATCGAAAGCTTCTACGGAAACCCCAGTTTTAACCAGAACCACACGATCTGGGCGTGTTGTCAGATTCCCTGATTATTTTTCCGCAGGACCTTCCATCTCCAAGGGGGGTGGTGTGGCGGCACAGCACTAGCGGTGCCTACACACATCACTAGACGCGACAAACAGCACATGCGCAAGACCGATGTCGCCGAGCTGTGTACTGTTTGACGTTACGTGATGAATTTTTCCTTCCGCTTTCTATTTTGCTTTTGTGTTTTCCCATCTTATTGAGCTTTGTAACTGCTTTCCCGATCTTCCTGATTATACTCCAGAGTGACCTAAATAAGATCAATTCTTTTCCTCACTTCCCTTGTCTGTGCCGGTGAAAATATAGCGGCAACACAACCCCGCCATACCCCTTACCACCTTCTCTTCTGACTTATTCATGGCAAGATTTTTTTCTAAAAGATATAATTGTAAAAAAAAAAAAACCTAAATAAAAGGTAACGTACGCAATAATCAAGCACGAGACACGAGGTTGCAGGTACACCATATTCCCTGACAAAGGCTTTATAATTTCTAGTTAGGCGGGAGTCAGGGGAGGGACAGATCTGCGAACTAAGTGGGAGGAGGGAGCCAGACAGAAGGGAGCAGCAAAAATATCCGGGCACCATAGCAACCGCCTGCTGTTGGCTCTATGCGTATAGTGCAATAGGCTTATTTGTACAGGGTATCGGGTTTTGCACTGGTTGCCTGTAGACATACACAGATAGGTAGATAACACTTCTTCCGTGTCTGGTCGCAACATTAATGCGTGTCCAACTTTTGTAAGGACATTAACAAATGTTTTTTTTATCTGATAAGTAATAATAATAATACAATTATTGATTTCGAGAATGTAAGGCCATAGCCTATTTTTTCTTTTTATTCCACTGTAAAAATGGTAAAATCTGTTTCTATAACTTAAATTATGTAAGTCTACCTTTGTTCCTGTCTAGTAGCTAAATTAATATAATATAAGCCCTTAAGTGGCCTATATTTGGATATTTTCACACAACATAACCATATTTTATTATTTAACTTGTGCTGTGAGTTTTGTTTTTAAATTAAAAAACAATTTTTACAATTCCAAACCAATTCAACTGTTATAAATATTTTTATTATAAATGTAACTAATGTTTTGACTTTTAAAGTTATCTATGACAATCATGGAATATTGTCATATTCTCAGGGCCAGTTTCTGATTTGAGAATTTCACTAAGTAACTACTTAACTGAGTGCTGTATCGTCAAATTTCTTAGAAAAGAGCGTGACAGAACGTTACTTAAAAGTACTTAGGGAAATTCTCGATACAGTAATCAGTCTGGCTCTGATGTATTCGATTAAAAATTATTTTAGAAAAAAATGTGGGCAGTTTTGCCTTTTGATGAGTAAGTTAATCCAGGCCATATTTTACAATATTTTTCTTCACCATTAGTGAGAAGTGTTGCTTTTATAACTTCGCAAATCTACGTAATTAACATAACATACCATTTTTACATACAGGCACAACATTAGTTCTGGCCCCACAATAGGATACCGCCTGTATCGTGGGAACCAGAAACAGCGACGTCACAAACATGTAACATCCAGGACCTGTTTTTTTTTGTCCCCAGCCGGGATTCGAACGCACGACCTCCCGAATGAGAAGCCGGAGCTCTACCGATCCGCTATTACCGCTCGTTGGCATACTAATATAATAAAAAATATTAGATGCCCTTTAGATACGATACGAAGCCCCAAATATAATGGATAAATGAATGCAATTTTGTGGTAGGTAATTGGCATGGCAAATGGCAATTTTACATAACAATCCCTCGTCGGGTACCTAACTAAACCTTCTTAGTATTTTTTGGTTGGCAACCCCAAAATTAATGCACTTTCAATCCCACTCAACCTATATTTTTATCTATTATGTATCTCAGGGAGTAATTCTATTACTTAGGCGTATTTTAGCATTTATACTCTTTCTCTCACACACGCATACAGACACACTCACGGACACACACACTCACACACACACACACACAATTATGCATCACACAAGCATGCACAATGCACATATCGCTAATACCTACCTAGAAAACTAAAATGGATAGTATTAAACAAGGGTATTAAATGTCAAATTCTGTTAAAGGCCAACTTTATTAATTCTAACCAGTTCTAACTTCCATATTTAAAAGTATATATGTACCTACTTGAGCGATTAGGTTATCTGTAAAGTAAATAAAATACATACATAAGCTCACACCTGTATCCCAGAGGGGTAGGCAGAGACCAGGGACAGTAGCCATCGGCCTAGATCCTGACAAATCACTTTCGCTTCATCAACATAATATATTAGTCGTTGCAGGCATGCACACCGGTTTCGGGTACTTTTTATCTTGCCCTCTGCTAATTAATATGTCCGACTAGGGCATCTCTTTTGTATTGGTAGACTAGAATTACGTGTGACTCCACCGGTCTTCACAGCTTCTGAAAGTTAGAGGGTTCATCTGGCCTTTCTGGAAAATCCGGTACATATTAGCTTTCTTATTTATAAACCTTGGATGCTGCAGGATCGGAAACCATGGCAACTGCCTTGTGATCGATAGAGGTCGTCCAGACACCGGTATTTATACAGCCTCCGCCGCGCGATGCAACACCTATTGCGCTTGCAATAAGGTCAAAAATGCAATGAAAGGCAGGAAGTCTGGCCTGGGAAATTAAAATAGACAGCTACGAGATGCAGTTGCTATAGAGGTGTAGACGAAACAAAACTACAGGAAAAGCGGAAATGAAGTTAATATTGCGCTTCCTGTTTCTTATATTTTTAGAGTTCCGAATTCTTATTCTTTTAGTTAGGTACTTACATTTGTTTGTTTGTACAGCAACACCATTCGCTGATAAATTGCTGCCTGCCACTTGTCACGTTTGGGACCTAATAAACTCGGCCAACCCTGGGCCCAGTTCTAGTGATTGGTGCCTCTGCCTACCCCCTTGGGGATAACTGGTGCGAGTTTATTTCTTTTATATTTTATTTTTATTCTGAATTCAAAGGTCAACCCTTACTATGAAAAATTAGACGCCTACAAGACACGTTATTTTCTCTGATTGAATTATTTAATATTCTATGTCGTGTAATTTAATTGGTAAAATAAATAAACAATTAGAAGAAATAACTTTTATTCATCGCTACCGAAGCGATCGTGAAATAAAAATATAAAAAAAACAGGAAGAACAATTAAAAAACCCGAAATAAAGTTCAAATCACCAGCTCAGCTTATTAATTATTTATTATTGTTGTTTTGCTTGTACCGCAATTTATAACTGCACTGCCTGTCCGTTTGATTTCGCGGGCATTATTCCTTTCATTGCCGTATGTAATGAAGGAAGGGGATGGGTGGGTCGTGTCAATACTCAACACGGTTTTGTCCAATGAACACAGAGAATATTGTGTCTTATCAGGAGTCACGCCTCCAGTGGAACATAAATTGCCATGCTACTTTTTTAACATGAACGGAAATCTCAAAACCATTTCGAGAATTATAAAAAAATAAAAAAAGTATTTATTGCCTCGTCAAAATAATTATGATTTCAGTACAATTTTTATTTGTCAGATTTTTTAATAAGTCTATATTTCTTAAGATATTCAGTAAAAAGCCTTGACCTTAGATAACTTTTCTATGACGTCACAAACACCAAAATTTTAGAAAAAAAATAATAGATAAAATGAATAAAAATGAAAAATATCGAAATTAGTTTCTTAAAATGGTCAATATTTTCGTATAATAATTATAAAAACATATAATATCATAAATAAGTAGCATGGCTCATTCCAACTGGAATCAAGGAAACATTTAGGTAACTAACACAAAGTTTCCTTTGGAAAAAAAATATCCTAATGATGCAGAGAGTACGTGGGTTTTGTAAAGGGCGTTATTTTATTATTACAAGCCGACTGCTGTGTGGGTTTCACTTCTCACTGTTGGTGTATTGATCTAGTGGGTGATATAAAAAATTAAATATATAATAAATAAAATAAGTGGGCGTGTAGTTAGAGCCCCGGAGATCTTGAAATTATATTACTAGAAGCTTCTAGTAATATAATTTCATTATGCGCTTAGCTAAGCGCCTTAGCGGCCCGTCAATAACGATGCAGTCAATAAGATGATTAAGCAATCTTGCTTATTATTCTGCTTAAACAGCGTTGTATTTCGTGTGAATTATATGAACCTTGCGCGTAGGAAGTCGCGACGTGGGAGGCGCCTCAACTCCGTTTTTTAATTAGATGCAAAAAAAAAAAATTACGCGTTGTTACCGCTATAAATAGGTAAGGGTTTAGGTCATAGCCCATCTACACGACTCCGCTACCACCCGGCAAAAACAATACCATTCAAATATGGGCCTTAAATACCGCTGTGTAGATATACTCTACATTGGCATCATAAATTAGCTGACAGCTGACAGCGAGCTGTCCGCCAATTCACGATGCCAATGCAAAATACATCTAAAGAGCAACATTTAAAGCCCATATTTGAATGACACTATTCTTCCGGGTGGGAGCAGAGTCGTGTAAGTGGGCTATGACCTTTTTAGAGCAGATTTTTTTTTTAACTTTGAATGGAAGACCCATAAGACCAAAATCTTTATCACATCAGAGACATTAAAAATATAATTATTCATAAGAGAAAAGTCTAAAAAAAATACCTACGTAGCACACACAATTTTAACTTGTAAGTAAATCGGGTTATTTGTCTTTTACGTAATAGCAACACTCAGACATTGAAGAGGGCTCTGTGTAAGAGCTGGTCCAGACGAAGCGCTTTCCGCGCGAGGGCACTCGCGCGTAGACACTCGCGCGTTCCCGACCATCTGGATGTGGTGTATGTAGCTCTAGCACGTCGGGAACGCGCGTTTTACGCGCTAGTAAGAATACGCGCGAGAGCATCTGGACGGGGTCTATGTAGCTCTAGTACTTCGGGAACGCGCGAGTGTCTAAGCGCGAGTTTTCTCGCGCGTAAAACGCTCCGTCTGGACAGGCTCTAAGGGCTGATTGGGTAGACAGATAGAGAGATCTTCAAGTATATGATACATATCAAAATCGTCCATTATACCCTCGCCTCGCCGCCTTAACGAACGCGTGTTTACACGTGCGTTAATGCGACACCCTTACCAATTTCGTAGCGAATAATCGTCTCCGCCCCTGCCTGCGAATCTGTGTAAACAAGAGATAGTGAGTCACCGCTGCACTGGCGAGCAATGAAAGGGAGTGCACGGTGAGCGAGAGCAACGCGCTGCGCAGTGGGGTAGGTCCGCCTTGCAGTTTGCTTGATAGTGTTATTTTGTTGTTGGACGTTGTGTACTGCTGGCTTAAATAAAATTAAAATTTTGTATTGGGGGGGACGTAGTTTAGAAAAAAGGTTCGATCCCATACAAAGTGACTTTTGAGATATTTAAATTTTTAGGTTTATTAAGCTGATTTTGTATTTGGGTCGATATGGATTTCCGCAACTCCACTACCAAAGAGCCTGATGAGTGTGTAGAGAGGATTAGAAGCTATTCCTGCCACTTCACTCTCGGGACGTCCTTGCAGGCCTTCTGAAGTTTCCATTGTTGCATTGAAGAGAAACGGTTTGGCGTCACTGCTTGGAAAACAGCAACTTGTGTCTAGTAAAAACTTATTATCGTCAACCCATTATGTCCCCACCGAGGGGCACAGGTCTCTTCCCCGAGGAAGCCATTTTCCGCCACGGGGCCTAGTCCGTATTGGTGGAGGCTTGTAAGACTAGTGGCTGGTCTTACTGTCAGAACTTTTCAAGCCGCCATCTATCGACGGCAGCCGGCCGACACCAACTGCTTTAACGTGCCTTGCGAAGCACGGAACCGCTCGGAAAAATGCCACTAGCGTTAGTCATAGACGGTCACCCATCCATGCACTGACTTTTCTATGACGTCAGCAAACACAGCATGAGTATGAATCCTTTACTTATTCAGAATAAAAAATACAATTGTTATTAGTTTTTTTTTGTATGTAGGCAAAGATTATTTCTTTTATCACGCTCTGAGATGTCGCTATAAAATACTAGAAAAAACTATAAAAATAGGCATAAGGAAAAAAACTCAAAAATACCGAAATCAGTTTTAAAAATGTTCAATATTTTCAAAATAAATTATAAAAAACATAAATCAAAAACAAGTACCATGGCCAATTGCACAGTGGAAGTAGCAGTGGGCGGGCCGCATAGCTCAGAGAGTAAGTAAATACTCACAGTATTAAAGTAAGGTACCTTTCACACAATGTAATCGAATGTCCCAAACGAAGATACCCATAGGTATCTTAACTAGGATAACTGGGAATGCCCAGACCAGGAACCAGACTGAAGGTGTTTCAGCAGACAGTTTCCTCTTAAAACACTCACTCCTCTGAGGGCTAGGGCCTGTTGTGCAGCAATCTACGCTGTGCACTGCGGAAACACCGCGTCTGGGTCGAGTCGTTTACGAAACGATCGCGCGGGAATACGCAGAGTCCTATACCTAATGGTATAGTGCTAAAGTGTGGCTCTATGCTACCAAGTAGATTTACACGGAAGATCATATTAGTAGTTTGCGACGACGTTACTTGGGCCTAGCTTATATTAATACACTGTAATACAATGTTTTAGTTTCATTAGATAGATATATAACTGGTGACTGATCCTGGATGTGATCATCACCGAAGATAAGTCATGCTTGTCCACTGCTGGACATAGACCTCTCCCATTGCACGCCACTGAGCACAGTACGACCAGCCATCTTCGGATGCGTTGAGGATGATCTTCCCGTTTTAGTTAGAGTCGTCTCTCCTTACCGCTTTTCTCCTCCTTTCATGGGTTGATGATGATGATGATGATATTATAGAATATTCTTTATTGTATGTACACCAGGCATTACAAATGAGATTTGACAATAACATAGTACAGTAAGACTGGCGGCCTTAGCACTAAAAGTAATTAAAAGTAAGTTTCATTGCTGCTTTATGTACATCTAAGCACGCACATATTAAAACTTCTAGGCGACAGTAGGTATCTTTTTTTGGCGTGTCGATGGCAAAACATTTTTTATTCAAGACTTCATTAAACAGTTTCGGTCCAAAACGACGCTAACTGCGAAAAAAATGGACGAAAGAACTCCAACCTCCACATAAGATAATCATTTGTCCTAGTCCCAAACTAGGATACCCAGTGCTATGGTAACAAGGCATGGACATCACAAACATGAAAACCCAACCATTCTGAGGCCAATGGCACTAATGTACGGCAGGCCCTATGACTCCGGCGTGGTGATCAGACGACCAATATACGGACAAACCCTCTGTTCTCCCCATAACACGCTGCGTCTATGCTATGTGCAGCGATTTATGCTACAGTCTAGACTAGATGGATCGAAACAGCGCGGCCTGCCAGTGAACGTAGAGCTGGCTTGTTTTTGTCTATGATTTACAGGTGCGGAAGTGTTATGTTATGGTTTTAACCTCAGGCCTAAAACACATTTATTTACGGAGTAATACTAGCTGAGCCCGCAAACGTGGTTTTGCCAGATAGGGGTATGTATGAACAATAGATAACAACCTATTGTTAGACCTACCGATTGTATATATAAAATTTCATCAAAATCGGCCAAGCAGTTTCGGAGGAGTACGCGCACTAACACGGTGACACGAGAATTTTATATATTAGAGATAGCTGACCCGGCAAACCTTGTTTTACCAAATAGGGGTATGAAAAGTCGTAGTTTAGATTAGATTAGATTAGAACTCTTTATTGTACACACCAGAAAAACAAACAAATACATTATAAGACTTAGACCCGCCAGCGGGTTCTCGGGGCGTGGGGGCTAAGATTATTTTATAGAATAGAAAATCTTGGTTGGTACTTATAGAGTTTATAAATACAGTGGAAAATTAATATACCTTAAAATTAACATTAACATAACACAGTACTAAAAAGGTTTCCGCTCAGCTTAATGCCGTAGCAGAGATACGGCGCTGGTTTTCAGCGGATGCCTGAAAGCTTATAACTAAAACTTAAATTAACTAAAAATCTATCGGTCCCACTTACAAAAACTCAACTCCCCCAAAGTATTCAGAGAACGACAACTTTGTAGATGAGACAGGTCAAAATATTTTATCAAAATAAAAGGAGGAAAAATCGAAAAATTTAATCGCTCGTAGCCTGGGCTGCCTGAGTGATCTTAAATGATCACTAAGGTTAAGCAACATACGGCACGTTCAGTCCATGGATGGGTCATCGTCCATGACTAACGCTAGTGGTATATTTCCGAGCGGTTGCGTGCTTCGCAAGGCATGTTAAGCAGTTGGTGCCGGCTGCCGTCGATAGATGACAGTCGTTAAGCATTAGGGCGGCTTGAAAACTTTTAGCCCTTTATCAACGCACCTAATTCGTATCCAAATACTTTTTTTTTTTCTAAATACGAAAATTAATCAAAATATTACAAAAAAAATGCTCGAGCAAAGCTCGGTCACCCAGGTACTAGATATAAATAGATAGAATGACAGTAAGACCAGCCACTAGTCTTACAAGCCTCCACCAATCCGGACTTGGCCCCAGTGGTGGAGTATGGCCTATACCTTCCTCCAGGGAGAAACCCGTGCCCCTCGGTGGGGACATAATGGGATGATGATGAAAAAAAGGAGGAAATGCGAAATATTAGAACGATAAAATTAATCTTTTCCTGGTGTACATACAATAAAGAATATTCTATCTATCTATCTAATACATGAAAATCTATGTCACAGTGTTTGTAATCGAACACCCAAAAGGCTTCCCCGGTTTTAATGATGTTATTGTGTACGTGTATTTGGAGAGTCTTACAATAAATCGTAGGCTAATTAAAATGGCAAACAACGTTTACCGGGCCAGTTAGTCTAATAATAAAATACTCCCCAGCCGCCTCGATGAGATGAAGGCTGTTGAGGGAGAGAGGGCAAGACGAAGGGGAGGCCTTTACCCAGTAGTGGGACGCAGACCTGGCTAACTAAAAATACAGGAACACCGGCTTAGATAGATAGATTGAGAACCCTTTATCTATACACTTATACCATCTTATACTAATACTAGCTGCCCCGGGAAACGTTGTTTCGCCAATTTTTTTTTTTCACCTAGGGCTATGAAAAATAGATAACAACCTAGTTATTCTCAAACCTACCGAATATTCATGTAAAGTTTTATGAAAATCAGTGAAGCGTTTCGGAGGAGTATGCGCACTAACATTGTGACTGTAGAATTTTATATATTAGATTATAAAGGGGAAATATTTGGTTTATTTTTATTTTTGTGTGTGTCTAATTGTGTATGTTTGTAATGAATAGGCTCAGAAACTACTCGGTCGATTTTAAAAATTCTTTTACCATTATAGGCTATATTGGATTTTCAAAAAGTTTAGGGGTTCCGTACAAAATCTCGTATAATGTTACCCAAGGTGTAAAAAAAATAAAAGATTACCCCGGGAATTTTCGCTATTAATAGGTACAGCTAATTCCACGGAAACGTTTTTGTCTCCCGTGCGAAGGCGGGGGTGGGTGAGGGGGGAGGGTGGGTGGTGGAGGGTCACTAGTTGTACATAAACAAAGAGATTACACAGGTAATTCTTAACCTAAGATCACATAGAGCGGGCTTATAACTAAAAGTGATCTCTTCCAGACAACCTTTGGATGGATTAGAGCAAAACATTGGAGAATGAAGTATGTACAAAATAAGTAAAAGAATAGTTTCTGAGATATATTAATTAGACATGCAAAACTAATCAAGCTATATAAACTATCAATAGATACATACAAATAATAATACACAAATAAATACATACATCGAATCGCTCGTGGCCTGGGCTGCCAGAGTGATCTTAAAAGATCACTAAGGTTAAGCAACATACGGCGCGTTCAGTCCATGGATGGGTTTCTGTTTATGACTAACTCTAGTGGCATTTTTCCGAGCGGTTCCGTGCTTCGCAAGGCACGTTAAGCAGTTGGTGCCGGCTGCCGTCGATAGATGGCAGTCGTTAAGCCAAGTCAGAGGCCTCAGGGCGGCTTGAAAACTTCTGACAGTAAGACCAGCCACTAGTCTTGCAAGCCTCCACCAATCCGGACTTGGCCCCCGTGGTGGAGTATGGCCTATACCTTCCTCAGGGAAGAGACCCGTGCCCCTCGGTGGGGACATAATAGGTTGATGATGATGAAATAAATACATAAATTTATAAGATATACCATATTATTATACTTACTATATTACCATTACTACTTAGATAGATAGATAGATAGAATATTCTTTATTGTACTCATAAATAACATTTACAAATTTTACATTTACTTAGATTGCATAATTGCTAGTTAGATCAACATATCGTTAACTTACCATTAAAATAAAAACAATACAAGCATACTTGATATAGAAAAAAGGTGGACAAACAAAAAGATGCAGGCTCAGCATCTGCTGCTGCATAATGCTTGGAGGCTTTACGTCAGCGATTATTTTCAGTCCGCTCCTAGTTCTCTTAAAACTTAATACAATACACAGGCACACATAACACATACGCACACACACCTTTGCTTTTCTGCATGTTTCAATTTGTGTTGTTTACCGCCCTGCCTGTGGCACTGCTCCGATCACAAGCCGCGGGCGTAGGGCGGGCAGGAGCGTAGCCAAATATACAAGTTAGGTTAAGTGCGCTATAACTTGCCAACAAACTGCCACTCAGTTTGGCGAATGATTTGTTATTATAAGTCATGCATTAAAAATAAATAAATAAATGAATGAATGATGTTACCTACTTAACTAATTGTTACTTAAGTAAGTAAATTTATGTATTATTTTTTGAGAAATAAATATATTAAACCATAAACCTATGAATGAATTAATTAATGAAGGAATGAATTAATTAATTAATAAAGACACATGCATACGCACAAGTCTCCAATCGGCAATAGTCGAATATTTCCCCGCTCCTCTGTTTATTGTGTTATTTCACTTTAAAAAAAGGTTTGTCTACAGACGTGAGTCGCTGTAGGAGTATACGTAATGTTTATGTATCTCCAATCTTATCATCATATCTTATAATCAAATCAAAACCTCTACCTACAATCAAGTACAAAGTAATACTAATTACTAAATTGCAGTCCTATCGAACGAGGGGTGTGTCTCGAGTCCCGACATGCTGTTACACAGCTTTTATACAGCGTCATGTAGCGAACACTACGTCTGGGCACGATGCAATTTGGATTAGCTTCAGTCTGGGGCGTGGGGCATGTGCTTAGGACGCGGGACGCGGACGAGGCGGGGATGCAGCGTCTTGTCAATTCACTTTCATACAAAATGTGCTGAACCGATGGGTGGTGTAACTAATAAATTGTAAGAGTTGTTTAAAGAAATTAAGAAAAGTTGACTTATTACTTAATATTAGTTGCAAATTTTCTCGATAAAAAACTATACTTCATATGTTTAGGTACTCGTTTAACTAAAGGTAAACAATCTTGCGCCTTTTTAAAAATTACGCCTTTTATTGAAATGTACACTTATTAAACCAAAATCTTTACACATTACCAATTCAATGTGAAATTAAATGTAAGTAATTTCATAAAAACACATTTAATTTGTAAAATATTGATTTTAAAAGTGTTACGAGTATTTCAATAAAAATACATCCATATTGTTTATCTTTAGTTAAGTACATAAACATAAGTACGCTCCTAAGTACTCCTGTTTCATTTAATTATCTTTTTTGACTGCCTAGTTGTTATTCTACAACGCCGTAGGTCGAGGATTCGATTCTCACTGGGGGCCGCCGGACTAGTATCGATAACACTATTGATACTCATGATAATAGTATCGGTACGTTTGTTTCGGATTTTCGATTCCTTATTCATATTAGTGCGTATAGTCTGTATATGTATAAATATTTTGTAAACAAAAATCTCGTATCAGTGTTGGGACTCCACACACGACAGCTATAAGGTAAAGATGTATATTATAGCACGATATATCTCATTACATCTTTCCATAGAAATCGTCAGGAGACCACACACGGCAGCTATAATATACATCTTTACATCTTCGTACCTTAAAGGTACTGAGCGATACGAAGATGTATATTTACCTGTCGATACATCTTAATATATCTCAATACCTTTTCGTATATTTTCGTATTACGATACATCTTTCTTCGAACAGGGTGTTCAAAAAGTTTCTTGGTGATTCAAAAACTCCACTAGGAGTCTTATGTCGCTAAACGACATAGGTATTCAGAGTCCTGTCTCAAAAAATTAATTTGCTCCACATCACTTGTAGTCCTATCTGTAATCACTAAATAGTCTCGCTAAAGGCCGGTTTCCGAATTGAGAATTTCACTTAAGTAAATATTTAAATAACGTTCTGTCACGCTCTTGTCACGAAATTTGACGAGACAACACTAGAGTTAAGTAGTTACTTAGCGAAATTCTCAATTCAGAAATCGGCCGTAAGCTACGTTTCGTAAGCCTGAGGAAGGTATAGGCCATACTCCGCCACGGGGGGCCAAGTCCGGATTAGTGGAGGCTTGTAAGAGTAGTGGCTGGTCTTACTCTATAGCCTCTGACTTGGCTTAACGACTGCCATCTATCGACGGCAGCCAGCACCAACTGCTTAACATGCCTTGCGAAGCATGGAACCGCTCGGAAAAATGCCATTAGCGTTAATCATAAACGGTCACCTATCCGCGCACTGAACGCACCCTATGTTGCTTAACCTTCGTGATCGTTTAAGATCACTCAGGCGGCCAGGGCTGCGAGCAATTCTTCGATTCAGTCGATTGATGACCTATGATTTTATAGATATAACATAGGAAGTTACAAATTATATAGTGATGGACTATAACATTAAAGTTGCCTTTAACATGAAGGATAGTAACAAAAATCAATCTACCTCAAGAAAAGAAAAAAAAAGTCTAGCAACACAGTGGTCATCAATTTAGTAATAATAGCATGCCTGTCCACTAGGTGGCGATGTCTGATAATTCCGCATATAATTTAAACTCTTCGGAATTTTCCTTACTTTATATGATGTTCAATGCACATCGTTCTATTTTTGGCACGTGTGCCAACGCATACGCGCATCAAAATCTCAATCATCTTCTGATGAACTACCTATCTATTAAATTTAGTAGTAAGTAAGTCGACAGATCCATAACAACACCCTGTATAACGCCTTAGCAGCCGGAACGTGTGTCAGTCGAGACGTATGTCAACGAAATGAAGCGAAATATACATTACGTTACCTGTTGCGTGTGTGATACTTTAATATAATGTAAAGCTATACATCCCGGGATGTAATGTATATTATAGCCGTCGTGTGTGAAGTCCCTTATCAAACTCTTCCAAAATGGCTTCACTCATTTTTAAATTTATTCGGGAGAACAAAGTCACTGGCTGGACATTATTATTATTATTAACGGATTTATTTTTGTAGCTTTGAGAATAGGTTGTAGGCTAAACATGCATGGCAAAACATTTTTACGGGATCAGCTAGATAATCTATAGTGATAATTTCGTACCGGTCTACGGTGGACTCGAACGAAATGCACATCATATTTAAAACGCAAAAAATTAGTCAATCCGAGTCGACATTTATTACAGGAGTAAAATTCGGATAATCGAGTCTATTCAGTGTAAAAATTATCTTTCTAAAATGACGTTGCGAGGTAAACATGTCAACGTCACCAATATTGCGTTGGTGTTACGTCATCACGTGTCACATGTGTCCATTGCGAACTCTAATCCAAGATCTAATTTGTTGAAATGAAAAAGTGAAATTGATGTTGATCCATTGAATGATGAGACTAAATTTTAGCCGAGCGAAGCCGGGCTCAACGGGTTTTCATGTAGCCAGGTAGCCACAGCCAGTCTAGTCTAGAGTCTAGTAACTAGGTAAATAAATAAATATAAAAAAAAATAGGCAACGTCCAGAATTCTGGGCTCATTGCCGCGGGACAATGACCTGGGGCAGATATTTTATTTGTTAATAATATATATTTTTAATCAAAGATATTTAGGTACTAGTATAGTTTTATATTTAAGTTATATTTATTTTTATTTATAGTAAGTTAATTATTAATATTAATGTAATTTTAAGTTTTTAATATTTAGTTTATCATTGTTATTTTAAATTTAGTTATCGTCGAAATAAACCTAAGTAGACTTTAAAAAATATATATATACAGTGTGGCCCTGGATAAAGTGCAATCCCGAAAGGGGATGAAACTAGACCATGAATCATTGACTAGAAAAATATTTAAAAAAATTATAAAAAATTATTGTAGGATTTATTGGTATTTTAAGATTTTCATGTTTCATTAAGGACTCTATGTACAAAAGTATTGATTTCTTCCAAAATAATGGGTCTATTTCTTTGAAATAAAAAAAAACAGTATGCCTAATACCTGGCGATGACCATGAAATAATAAATAGTCTGCAAAAAAGTAACTATCTTGGGTAAAAAAATGTATTTTTATGAAAAAAATGATTTTTTTAGACGTTTATTTTAAAAAACTTCAAATTACTAAAAAAATGTGCCCTATAACTATGTAATTTTATAGCTTACTTTTATTCTTTACCATTTTAGCTTCCAAATAAAAAAAAAGCAATGTTCTAACTAAAAAAACACGCTATCTACGAACTTTTAAAGTGGAGCCTAATCGTGTTACCGTGCAGGTAGAGACCGTTTTTTCCATTGTTTCCGTCCTACTCTGTGCCCTTCGGCAGTCGCAGTCCTTTTGTTCTACACTCAGGTAGAGGGAAGGCGAGGGGAGGGGAGGCAGGGGGTTCGAAACAGGACTTACACAGTCGCTCCGATATTCTCGCCGCTGCTACTACTGTTCTCGTTCTCGCATTGTGTTCTCGTTGATTTGTTATTAAGTTTTTGTTACATTGTTGACTGTTACGTTTTCTACTGTTCGTTACGTTTGGACTGTTCCTGTTCTGCTGTTAAGTGTTGACGAAATGCCGCGATTGACAGAGTTCTCACCTCGAGAAATAGCCGACATGCATTATTATTATGGCATGTCACATGGTCGCACATTCGCTCATGATCGCACAACAGTCGCTCGGACTGCATACATAAATGCTTTCCCGGGCAGACTCATACCCTCAGCTCGAAATTTTCAAGAGATTCATAGGAGGCTCTCCAACATTGGACTTGGTTTGGCACGAGATCGCCGTGAGCATCCAGCTGTCGTTATTGACAATGCGATAGAAGAGGCCATTTTAAACGATCTGTTTGCTGACCCTACAACAAGCATAAGACGATTAGCGTTGCGTCATGGCATATCGAAGACGTCTGTCTGGCGAATTTTGAAAAAGGAGGGACTGCATCCTTTCCATTACCAACGAGTACAACATTTACACGAAAATGTAGATAATCGTCCAAGATGCGTAATGTCGACGTGGATTCTAAGAAAAATTAGAGCTGACCCAAATTTTCCCAAACGCATTTTTTGGATGGACGAAGCGACATTTACCCGAGACGGCATTACAAACTGCAGAAATTTGCACCAGTGGTCTCACGAAAATCCACGATTGAAGCGGGCATCTACTTTTCAAGTAAAATTTTCAATAAACGTATGGGCAGTCTTAATCGACGACATTTTAATTGGTCCAGTCATTTTACCCAGAACCCTAAATGCTGAACGTTTTTTAGAATTACTACAAAATTTACCCATGTTGATGGAAGATGTTCCCCTGGCTACGAGACGGCGTGGGCGTATGTATCTCCAAATGGATGGATGTCCTGCACATTATGGGCGGGAGGTGCGGCGATTTTTGAAGGAAAATTACCCGAACCGGTGGATTGGCCGAGGAGGGCCAGTAGGCTGGCCAGCGCGTTCACCTGATCTGACACCCCTAGATTATTTTTTATGGGGTGTCATGAAGCAAAGAGTATACAGCACGCCAATAAATACCGAGGCACAGTTGCACGACCGAATAATTCAGTGCGCAAATGACATTAAAAATTATCCAGGAATGATTCGCAGAGCCACTAAGCAAATTAATATTCGTGCAGTAATGTGCTTGCAAAATCGAGGAGGCCATTTTGAACATTTAATGCATTAAATAAAAATGCAAAATTGTAAATTACGGATAATTTTATTAATAAAGTTATTGTGATTAAAGTCTGACTTTTATTACCTACTAAAATGTAAATAACTCCTAGCCATTTTTTTAGTTAGAACATGGTTTTTTTTTTTAATTGGAAGCTAAAATGGTAAAGAATAAAAGTAAGCTATAAAATGACATAGTTATAGGGCACATTTTTTTAGTAATTTGAAGTTTTTTAAAATAAACGTCTAAAAAAATCATTTTTTTCATAAAAATACATTTTTTTACCCAAGATAGTTACTTTTTTGCAGACTATTTATTATTTCATGGTCATCGCCAGGTATTAGGCATACTGTTTTTTTTTATTTCAAAGAAATAGACCCATTATTTTGGAAGAAATCAATACTTTTGTACATAGAGTCCTTAATGAAACATGAAAATCTTAAAATACCAATAAATCCTACAATAATTTTTTATAATTTTTTTTAATATTTTTCTAGTCAATGATTCATGGTCTAGTTTTATCCCCTTTCGGGATTGCACTTTATCCAGGGCCACACTGTATTTAATATTTATAATATTTGATATAGGTTTTTTTTCTTGTTTATTTGCTCTCCTGAAAAGTTGTGTTAGCCCTTTACGCCCTTTGCGATCGAAGGCCCTCCGTATGACCTTGTCTTCTTCCTAACTTGACCACTTCCAAAGTTGTCCATTTCCTAGTTCGTCCGCTCTTATATTTTTATTTCCCTGTATTTTCACTCCTTAAGTCCAATTTATGTCTACTTCCTGTAGCTGTAACAGTCGTTTCCCCACTCGTCGTTTCCTATTAAGTCTCTTTCTAACGTGTCCACTTTTTATTCTTAGGCACTCCGGATCCTTAACTTGAGCTAGTTCCTATTTAACAATAGATGACCCAAAAAAAAAAAAAAAATTTTAAACTTAATTTTATTAGTGCAGAAAAATTAATTAAATTACGTGTGTATGTAAGATTATATAGGTACAGAGGCCAGCACATCAAACTATAGAGTGCCAGTATAAACTGAGCTTTGACTTGTATGGAGTAGAAAGAAATCAGAGCTCAGCTGTCTCCTGTCAATGTATAACATTAATTGATTGCTGGCCTCTGTACATAGAAACAGGTATCATTACTATGTTGTAATACAAAAGTTAAGTTAGGAAAATAAAAATAAATATTCAAGTTAGGGTGAAGAAGACAAACTACGAAGTGGTCAAGTTAGGAAGTGACGATTTAGGAAATGAACTACTTTGGAAGTGGTCAAGTTAGGAACTACACAAGGTCATCCGATTGCAGAGGGATCGATCGAAGCTTTTATCGATCGATATGATTGTTTAATTGTTTAGCGCGTTAAGAGACACCAACCGTCCTATTAGCCGGTCGGCGCCTTTACTAGAGAAATCTTGTTTCTATTAAAGACTGGACGTCGATATACTGATGTTGGTCAAACAAGCGCAATATATACTTACGATGTAAACACAACCATACCGCGATGTACGATATAGTCAGCGACACCTAGTGTTGAATTGGGGAACTAAAACTATAAGGAAAAACCTTGTGACCGCAACAAAAGTGTTTTTATTAATTTATATTTCTTAATATTAATTTATATTTCTTAAATAACCAATCCGGACTTGGCCCCCGTGGTGGAGTATGGCCTGATACCTTCCTCGTATGAGACCCGGAAGAGACGCACGGGTCTCTTCTCGGTAGAGACCCGTGCCCCTCGGTGGGGACACAATGGGTTGATGATGATTTCTTAATGAGTATACATTTCTTTGAAATTCTTTGAAAATTAAGGTCATGAATTCTTTTTCCCGGGTTCGATTCCCAGTGTGGTAAATGCCCTAAGATTTTAACTTTGTTTTCTAAATTATGTACATTTGTGAAGATATAGTCGCTAAAGTGAAGGAAAACATTATGAGGAAACCTGAGTGTCTTGAGTTATTTACCACAGCGCTTATATTTGCCCATTAGCAGTGGGCATTCGTGGTGATTCAAACCCAGACTCTCCCTCTGAGAGAAGTCCTGTGCCCTAATGAATGAATGAACGAATTAAAATTCTTTATTGCGCAAGAAAAGATCTGCACAAAGGCGAGCTTAATACTAAAAAGTAATTTTGAACTTTTCTTCCAGCTAACCATGGGTGATGTGGAAATAATAAGGGGTAGTGCTAGAGAAGTCCAAGTAAAATAGAAAAGATATATTACTACTTACAGATTAAAGTCAAAGTCAAATATTTTATTCATAGTACAAATAGAACATTTACTTTACGAACGTCAAAGTCGTTAGTTTCACAATTAATAGATTACATGGAGAAGAAACTACCATTGATGTATAAATACATAAACTTCTGATACATATAACAATACATCTACTATACATATACTACACACTATATTACGATATTCCATAAATTATGTGCCATTAAATAAAATAAAATAAAATGATTAATAGTGGGACGTGGGTATATAGACTGCTTATGTGAATTCTTTTCATCATATATCTGTTTTCCCTCTGTACACACACACGTGACATTCGTAGCACATCGTTATGATTTGTACACGGATAGCAGTCGAACTATGACTGGTAGTTACTTTTGAATAAAAATCCTTGCCCTTAAATGACTTTTCTATGACTTCTGCAAATACAGTATGAGAATTTAATCCTTTGCCTTACTTACACAAAAATAAACAAACTAAATCAACGTCAAGGACGTTGTTACAGTGCCATCTTATCTGTTCAGTTGATAGCGGCGCTAGTGGAGAATTTAGTAGTAACATTTAAGAAATTTACCTAGAAAAATGTAAATATTTTAAGTCAAAGATGCGTCTTTCAATTTTAATGAAACATATCTATAAATGTTAGTAAGTGAATAAATAAAAAAAATGGGGAACAGGATTTACAATTACTTACAATTTTCCCCACCTGAACAGATAACTTGGTGGCGCTGTATTATTATTATGTCTTTGATCAACGTTGACTGACATTGTGACATTCATGACATTTGTTTTTTTATATGTAGGCTTGATGACAGGCATGCATGAGTCATTGTTTTGACAGTTATGGGTTTTGGAGGAGTATGCGCGCCAACACAGATTTAAAATAGACATAATGAATACAACTCAAAAATACCGAAAATAATTTCTTAAAATGGTCAACATTTTCAAAATAAATTATAAAAAACTTTTATCAAAAATAAGTACCATAGCCAATTCGAGGTAAATTGTATTACAGTGCCACCATCTTATCTGTTCAGTTGATAGCGGCGCTAGTGCAGAATTTAGTAGTAACATTAAAGAAATTTACCTAGAAAAACGAGAATATTTCAACCCGTCTTTCAATTGTAATGAAAATATGTCTATAAATCTTAGTAAGTGAATAAATAAAACGAAAAATGGGGAACAGGATTTGCAATTAATTAGTTAGTTACAATTTTGCCCACCTGAACAGATAACTTGGTGGCGCTGTAGCGTGGACTTGTTAATCTACTTTGTCATAGTAAGCCCCAAACTATATATAATTCTATCAAACATGCCACAGTCAGAATGTGGACAGGAAAGTGTTGTAAGTAAATTAGACGGATACAGAAACAATATTTCAGACATATTAGGTCTTTACCTATGAAATTGCCGTTTCGTATGAAAAAGTGTACACGAATTTTTTTCATGTATTTTTATTGTATTAATCGAAGTAATCACCCATGCAATCAATGCATCTTTGCCAACGCAGTGGCAGTTTATTGATGCCCTTCTTAAAGAAATCAGCTGGACTGGAGGCAACAAATTCTTCAAAGGCATTTTGTACAGCCTCTCGGGTATTAAATTTTTTTCCCGCCAAGAAGATGTCCAAATTCTGAAAAAAGTAGTAGTATGTAGGCGCAGTAGTATGACGGAGAGATTCCAACCCCAGTTCTTGCAACTTGGAGACCGTCTGCTGTGCAGTATGAGGTCGCGCGTTGTCGTGCAGGAGCAGCGGAGACGAGCGATTGACCAATGCTGGTTGGAGATGTGCCAGCTTCTTCATCATTGTGTTCAGTTTTTCACAGTACACATCTACAGTAATGCTCACCCCGTTTGGTAAGAAGCTGTGATGAATCACACCGGCGCTAGACCACCAAACAGTGACCATCAATTTTCTAGGGGTGAGTTTTCGTTTAGGGCATTGTTTAGGTGTTGAACCAGGATCCAACCAACTTGCTGAGCACTTGCGGTTATCAAACAGAATCAATTTTTCATCGCAGGTAACAATGCGGTTCAAAATTCCTTCATTTGTGTATCTGAATTTTTTACGTATCCATGATGACGAAAAAGATTGAAATGCGATGAAAATGTAACACTAATCAATAAACAAATGACTACTTTTGGAAAAAGTATTCCATGTTCTTAAAAAAAAAAAATTTGAAATTAGCCAAACAAAAATTATTTTGATTTGAAATGGCCAGTACTGCAGAACGGGAATTTCATAGGTAAAGACCTATTATTTGCGACGTTTGAAACTAAAAATTTAACACAATCTCTCTCTCTTTCTTTAATTTCTAAGCTTATGTTGTCGTATGTGGAATTTCGGGACAAAAATGGTAAAGTAATGTTTCGTTTTGTGTCTGGCCGGCGCGGACTGCGTGCAAAATGAATCTGCGAGCTGCAGAGTGCACGATGCCGCACTACAGACTCTTAACTAAGTTACGTCAAATTTTTCGTTTTTTAAGTAACATAATGAGATAAATGAGAATGAGGCTGTATAAACAATAGTACAATATGAAATATACTATAGAGTTCTATAGTTATATCCGAATAAAATAGAGATACCTATCTGCCGTCGATAGATGGCAGTCGTTAAGCAAAGTCAGACGCCTTAGGGCGGCTTGAAAACTTCTGACAGTAAGACCAGCCACTACATAGTCTGACAAGCCTCCACCAATCCGGCCTAGGCCCACGTGGTGGAGTATGGCCTATACCTTCCTTACGGAAGAGATCCGTGCTCCTCGGTGCTGACGTTGATGATGATGATGCCTAATATGATTGTGGACATAGAAAATAGTAGATTTGATTTGACTCGACACTCGTCACGTTGCGTGGGGTCGCGTCATCATCAATCCATTATGTCCCCACCGAGGGGCAAGGGTCTCTTCCCTGAGGAAGGTATAGGCCATACTCCACCACGGGGGCCAAGTCCGGATTGGTGGAGTTTGCGTGGCGTTTCAATATATATTTCGACCTTAAAATTAACTACGAGGCGTTTCGAAACGTGTGCCAGCTGTTGGTGATATTCCGGAGCGAACAAGCGAGGTCTCTTTTGGCCTCTCTTCATTAGTAAGGCACATGGCGGGAAATTGGGTTTGGTTCAGCGTTCCACAGTGGAGAAGGCGGCCCAACGTGGTTATTGTCGGCAACGTAGTGTTGGCTAGTGGATAAAAAAAAAAGCTGTTTTGATTTTGGCTCATGCAGAAGCTCAGCTATATTTCACTCAGTTTTGTTTTTTTTGTTATATGTATGTCGGAGGACAAAAACATAAAATTTATGTGAATAATTTTGTGTAAGATAGGGTTGTGAATCAGTGTTAGTGTGTGATTGTGTAAGTATCGTGTTTAAATGTGTGTATGTGCTCTGGAATCTGAGTGTCTGTGCAGCCACATTTGAGTGGCTGCACAGACTCTCAGATTCCAACTCTGCTAATCCCTGCTCCAGCCAATTTACCAATGAGTAGCAAGTCTGAGCCTCGCTGCAGGCATCCATCGCCCGCTGAGCTCCCGCGCCGGGGATTTCCGCGCCTCAGGGTGCCTACTTCAGGGAAATCCAGACGTAAAATTGCTGCGTCTGTGACGAAGTGTTTCGTGCCCAATGCTGCATAAGATGTTCGCTGCTGCACGACTATTTTTTTTTTCATTTTTGATGAGTTAACAAAAAGATATGAAAAGCACTTAAATTAGCATGTTCTAAGAGCGTTTTTTTCTAATTTTAATTAAATTAATTAAAAGTTTCATTTAAAATAAATATAATTATTAACTTTATTCCGGATACACTTACTTGACTTTTTGTCTGAAGAGTCCGACGTATCCGGGTATCCGGAATAAATTTAACAATGTCTAGTGCTTTACGAAAGTTTTAGTTAAAAAACAAATACGGTATTTGACACTATCAACAATAAAATCTTTGAGATGCTCAATTAAAACAAAAATTACAAAATGATTCGGAAAATGTATTTCTTTTAATAATTTACTAGTTATTACAATTTTTAAATAGATTAAACATAAAAAGAGTGCTCTGAAATGAGACGTCACAAGTATTTTCATACAAAATTCCGTTTTAAAAGTAACTCATTTGACAACCTTTTTGGTATGCCTGACGAGATTTATAGCAGAGTAGCATTGGATAACATGCAACTTCAGAACATCCCTTCAGCTTCCCGAGTTTGATTTATCTGGGGCGTCACTAGAAGAAATCGTTGTTTGCGATTTGTTCGCGCTAGGGGACTCTCTGAACTTGTGGGAGATGTCATAAATAAAATTATTGAATATTTTGTACCTAACTAATAACCAAGTGGCCAAATACAAGTATAAATGGCCTCAGTTTGGGTGTTTTTAGATGTTTGTAATGTCTATGCCTGGTTATTAGTATTTAACTATAATCGCTCGTAGCCTGGGCTGCCTGAGTGATCTTAAATGATCACTAAGGTTAAGCAACATACGGCGCGTTCAGTCCATGGACGGGTCACCGTTTATGACTAACGCTAGTGGCATTTTTCCGAGCGGTACCGTGCTTCGCAAGGCACGTTAAGCAGTTGGTGCCGGCTGCCGTCGATAGGTGGCAGTCGTTAAGCCAAGTCAGAGGCCTTAGGGCGGCTTGAAAACTTATTAAAGTAAGACCAGCCACTTGCTCCCCGTGGTGGAGTATGGTCTATACCTTCCTCAGGGAAGAGACCCGTACCCCTCGGTAAGGGACATAATGGGTTGATGTTGATGATTTAACTATAAAAATGTATGATATTAATTCTTATAATTAAATGAAAATAAAATTACTATTTATGAGGGCGGGATATTTTTAAGTAAACGCTTGTAATATTGCAATTTTGGGTCGATAATGGTACGGAACCCTTCGGAACCCGACCTAGAGGCACTTGGCCGGTTCACTCTTCTTAATAACGTCTTGGAATCTAGCAAACAAATAAAATAAAAATACAGTTGGGATAGTCCCTCGACTATCTCATCTGTATTTGTTTGTACGGCTCTTCACCTTCCCTTTTCTAAAACGGAAAAACAAATAACACCCCCTCACACTTTTATTCCCGAGGGATAAGCTTCTAGCTTTTGTCAGGTATCCTGTCAGCCCTAAGTGGAGGGAACGTCATACAATTTTAAAGAAAGAAAGATAAACGTGTATTTTAACAACAGATAACACACATTATTCAAAACTACAAACTTTGTCGCGGTGTGCCTCTTCTGCTGCAAATGGCTGCTGACTCAGTACAGTGCTGGGGGCGTGAACCCTCAGCGCTGATTTTCAGTCACTGCCGATAGCCCTAAGTGCTCCAGAGCGCAGTGCGGCCTGCTTCTAACTAATAAATAAAAGAAAACGTAACTAAATGAAAAGATCTAGAATAACATAAGCAGCGTATAGGTACATATCCGTGCAATATACATACACACATAAATACGTATACGAAGACGTATATACATATACATACATGTACAATATGAATATAAACATAACAAAATTATAGTAAGGACAAAAAAAAATTCCGTACTGGTGCAAAGGCTCTCTCAGAATGAACTGGACTTTCTCCACATCAAAAAATACCCAAAAAATAACACTGGCCGGCTCATACAGCCGGTTTTTTAATACGATAATTTAAAAAATTTAAAAAAAAAAGTGTGGTAAAAATAATTGAATAGTAAGTAAATACTTAATGTTAGTTGGTCTCGTTCCTGTTTGGAAATCCGAAGAGACCGAACGACTTAATTATTTGCTCTAGGAAGTGCAGAAGCTCACGCTTTGTCTCTAAAACAGGAAATTGAATCCTTGACGGGATCTACAATTCTTCCTCTCCTTATTAAAAGCTTCTAAGAAATAGACAATTCTTGGAAGTTAAACTAAATAATCCGCACAAGATTTTCCTTTTAGTCGCATCAACATTCCTTAGAATATCTCAATGTATTCAAATGTTTTCTGCACAAAAACGCGTGTCATATTTCCAAAAGCCGTAGCTTTTTATTTCCTAAATCAAAATACTAATACCTTTTAATTCTTAATACCTGTGTTATCTCCTTATTATGTACAATAAAGTGTTCTCTATTAAAAAAAACATACTATTGAATTTTTGACCGAAAATAATATTAACTCAATAACATTATAATAATTAAAAGATTAATCCTGGTGAGCTCTCTACTTCGACATTTTAATTTACTATCGCATAGAATGATCTTGTTTTTATTTTGTGACATATTAAAATATTCGGTTCAAATGTAAAACTTATTAAGTGTTTTTTCTTAAAATGAAAGTTTGCTACCATTTGTAAGCATTTGTAAACAAATGGTAGCAAAATCTGATTTTAGTAAGATCGCATCTAGTCACTTAGTTTGTTTTACCTTTGAACCGACGAATAATGTAATCCTATTATGATAATCACAAAAATGTGTACGCCTGTTATGGCAAAACATGCTGAACTAAATACTGTTAATTCCACCTTTCTGTACACAGGTAAGACAAGCAAAGTCTCTTTATTTTTATGTTTCAAACATCACATAAGCTCACGCCTGTATTCGGAAGGAATACGCTAAGATCAGGGTTTGCTCTTTAGCTTCATTTTCCCAGTTTTTAAATATATGTAGATAGATAGATAAAATATTCTTTATTGTGTGTACACCAGGAATTACACATAAAATTATATAAAAATCTGTATTATAGAAAAAGCTATCCATCCACACGTAGGTACTCCATAAGCCTGCATAGTACCAGTCTGTCAATCCGTGGATACCGCAATGAAAGCAATTTCCCGACAAATTACGTTTTCATGACGACCCGCCGAGTGGCGGAAAAAATATAACCGAGCACTGTTTGCGTACAATTTCAATTTGTGATGCAAATACGGAAGTGGCGGCGGCGGGATGACGCGGCGTGCGGGCCGTGGCGATGTTCATCGCTGCGGATAGAGATTGCTTAGTGTTGGCAACACCAACAAGAGATTTTTTTTGTTTCCGTATAAAAAAAGTAATATGTCAATTTTCTGTCATTCTTCAATTTAGGTTGTGCAATCGATACAGTGTTCCTTTCTGCCTATTTCAATAAAGCCAAGTAAACCACCACCACTTTCTATTTTTGTGCCCACTAAGCTATCACCCAAAATACAGTCCAAAGCTACGCACAAAATTGGTCCTTCGAGCCGGATGTCTCGATCCCGGAAGGGAGTCTAATTTGGCTCTGTAGACTGAATAAATTTTTTACTAGTAATTGCAAAGAAAATAGAAACGGAACCGTCAAATGAAATTATCAAAAGAACCTACTTGAAGCGAGGTTCGATCTTGTTTATCTACCTTAGCTCGAGAGAATTACTATTTTCATTGCTATTTTCATCTATTTTGTTTTAAAGAATTTCTTAAACAGCAGTACCTAGTGCTAACACGGCTCCCCTCATCCTACTATCAATCACCCCGATTTCTCATGCAATAACAACCACTTAATCTATTGTTAACAGCTCTCATTTGGCCAAAGTGCATTCAAAAAAACAGCAGAGGTTACTCTACTGTTAGCAGCGTAAGAGTTAGTCTACAAGATACCAGGGGTAAGAGTACACACGACAGCATATCATCCTTTCCATCCATACACTCTACCCCGTTGCATTGCAGGCGACGTAGCAACTAAAATGTAAAGGTTGGTGCGCTGCCGACTGTACCGTCTCCAACGCCATCACGACCGCGTAATCCGGTGGCAGGGCGGTGCAGGCAGGTGCCGGTTGCCGAGCAACGGCTGCAGGAAGCTGCACAATCGATGCCAGACGGGCCGCCGCCTCTGGATCAATGTGTCTCTAGTACTACGCCCGGAGAACCAACCCCGCTCGCCTGTGTGAGTATCCTCTATCCCTTTCACACTCACCACCAGGGTATTAAGACCTACGGAGCGTCACTGGCTCCCCGTCGCGTGCACCGCCCGTCTGACAGAGAGGGAAGCGCGGCAGCTCAAGGAAAATTGGTCGCGTGACTTTTCCAGCTGTGTGCGGGATTTTCCCCGGCCGAGTGAGTTCGTGTGAGTTCGTAAAGGAGTGTGGGTTCGTGGAGGTGTGTTCGTTTGTGAATCGCTGGTTGTTGTGTAAGATCTCTGACGGTGCCGGAAGCGTCTAAATACAGGGTATTGCCTTTTGAGCGATTATTGGGGCGTGAACGGCTTGTAAGTAATTGTCATTATTAAAACCCTCCTTTTGTCTAATGACGTATTGACACGGTTTTCCAATAAGAACCTTCCAGAAAGTCTCTTACACTTGTAATAAGTTTATTATTATGTTACCAATTTGTAACAAATATCTACATTGTAAGTTTCATTACACTCTACTGAAAATAGGGAGGTGTAACATTTTCATAGTATATTCACGTTCATGGGGGCATCGCCAAGCGCGATTCCAGTAAGGCGGTTTTAGGAGCGGAGTGTCTGAATAAGAATCTACGCTTTAAACAGGAGAGAAGACGTCTAAGATCATAAAATTCTAATGGTAAACATTTTACAGAACTGGGAAGTATCGAGTACTTAGATAGGTACATAAATTCACGCGTGTATCCCAAAGAGGTTTGGCTCGCTTCATTTACATGACTATCGCTGCATGCAGGTTAGTGAATCTGCCTGCCATACGAGAGGTATCGGGCTCGAACCCCTGCACAAAAAACCGATATATTTTTTTTGGGGTAAAAAAAAACAGATCTTGGATGTTTACATGTTTTTGATGTCGCTGTTTCTGGTTCCCATGACACAGAATATCCTAGTGTGCCTGTAGATGTATGTGCCTGTGTGTAAAGTTTATGTTTTACTTGTCCTTCGCTAATGCATCCAATTTGGTCAAAATATGTCTGCTTAGGACGTCCCTCGTCGGCCCGTCTACCTGTCGCAGTGAAGGATTCGGGAACACGTAGAGAAATGCGGGTCGTAATAAAGGTAGAATGTGACAAAATAATGACGTCTAGGTCCAGCTTGGATGGAAGCTGAGGATAATCTCGCTCAGCTACGTCCGTTCACGGTGGCAAATGTCAAAAACTAATTAAATTTAGAATTGTTAAAGGGCCGCAAATGATTAAAAAGCAACGAGGCGATCACCTCGTTACACACCTACATTTGCTCAGTGTATTTAACCTCCACACATCACAATCACGTGTCTTGGTCCCAAACTAGGATACCCTGTGCTGTGGTAACCAGGCAAAGACACCACAAATATGGAAACCTAGACTCAGGCCATTTTAACAAGTGTACGGCAGCTCATAGCCGGAATCGTACCCACGACCTTCAGTGTAGTAATCGGATGCTATACGCTAGATCAACGACGGCGAAGATCGACGATTTATTCTTTTTTTTCGCTGCATTTTTCTCCACTACATTCGGCCCCAAGGCTGTCGCAGCTAGCCTTGAAGAGGCGGTAGATGTAATGAAACAACAATTAAAGGTTCTGTACAAATCAAGAAATATAATTACTGTCAACCTAATTACAAAATAATACCGTGAGGTTTTGCCTAAACAGCTTGGACTTTCTTCGTTAGTTACCACTGTTAGGTACTCCTCTGAGCTGATCGGGAACACATGGAAGTCCTTCCGTAAGCCTCAACCAAGCGGAGATGGATGTCCTTCTGTGTTGAGCTCTGATTATTGCGGCAGAACGTGCCGACACCACGATCTTGGGTAGCAGCTGAGCTGGACCGGTCGTCTGGACCTCTATCCGGCGATCTTGAGGCCCCTCGACCAGGATAGCCGAAGGGGTGTTAATGGCCCGAATCTTGGACCCGTTTAGTTTTAAATATGTACATACTTGGAATATATTCCATGAATGTAACGCCATGCCTAAATAAATAACGTTACAAGGCAGCGCATTGACATTCAACAAAAAGAATGTAAATTCTTTCAGTCTAAATAAATTTATTATTATTATTAAATTCTTTATTGCACAAAACACGTGTCTGGTACAAAGACTTATTTAATACTAAATAGCATTTTCTACCAGTCCACCATTGGTTTGTGGATAGTGGCTGGGTGTGTGGTGCAAAAAAAAATCTTAAATTTCTGATTAAAAAAAAAAAAAAAAAAAATTTTTTTCCTTATCTAATTTGACCTGGTCCCAAACTAGGATACCCTGTGCTATGGTAACCGGGCAAGGACATTACAAACATGGAGAAACACCCAGACTGAAGCCCTTTGTACAAATGTACGGCGGTTCCCAGTGGGAATCGAGCCCACGACCTCTGTCTTGTTAGGTAAGCGCCTTAACGACTAGACCAACGAGGCAGTAATAAATTTCGCGTTGTACCTTCAAAGACAGATCGAAACGCGAGCAGGTATATAAGGATTATATTCCACATTAAAGCCGGAAAGGTATTACGGCGAAAGTGCGTTTTTCAGGCCAAAACACACCAGCACGAACCCTCGGGATTATCGTGCTTCGGAACATAGGGAGACGCTTTCATCTCCCGGGAAATAAATATTACAGCACGAATTCTGCGCCGAATTGAACCTTAACTCAATGGTAATTGAGACCGGTTTTAATAAGCCTAATTGGGCAAGGTATGTTACCTATATTAATAATTTCGCATCGGTCTACGGTAGACTCGAACGAAATGCACATTAAGTTGAAGAGCGTAGATAATTAGTCGATCCGAGTCGATAACTAACAGGCGGAAAATTCGGATTATCGAGAATTTATAAAATACATACACAAGCTCACACCTGCATCCCAGAGGGGTAGGAAGAGATCAGGGGCTGCCACCTGCCGCGATTCTGACAAATCACTTTCGCTTCATCGACATTCATTAGCCGTTGCAATTACGCACGCCGGTTTCGGGTACTTCTCAAAATAAAAATGTATTAATTAATTGCTATATAATGGAGTCGCGAAGTAAACATGTCAATATAGTCAATGTCCTCAATGTCACGTCTTCACGTGTCGAAGGTGCCCATTGTTAACTCTCAATCTGGCTTCCCACGGTCCGCGATATCGCGGACGGACGCGGACGTCCGACGACCACGGACAGCCACGCACCAAGAGAGGCTCTTCCAAAGCTTGCTTCCCACCGTCCGGTATATCGCGGACGACGCGGACGGCCGCGGACCGAGACCCTTCCCACGGTGTGTCGTGCGAGCTGGTCCGCGTCCGTCCGCGATATCGCGGTCCGTGGGAAGCCAGCTTAAGGCTCATTTTTTTAAGATCATAAAGCAAGTGGATGTAAATGCTGAGAAAAATACTCGTATGTGGTCGATATAATGTGGAATATCATTTCGAGACTACATTTTAGCCGAGCGAAGCCGGGCTTTTATTTAGTATTGATTTGTAATATTTTGATGACTCGCGGTAATCGATGCCTTCGGGCTGTTTTAGTAAGAAATTTTACTAACGTCGGTCAAGCCGTTTCGGAGGAGTTTGATAACGAGGAGTCAAAGCTAACTTTGCAATGGTCTAAAATTAAATATGGTTTATTAAAAAAAGGTGTGGTATCCCTATGTTTATACCTTCAGTTATAGTCTTGATAAAAGACTTGATTGGGCTTACAGCGCCACCAAGTTATGTGTTCAGGTGGGCAAAATTGTAACTAACTAATTAATTGTAAATCCTGTTCCCCATTTTTTGGTTTATTTATTCACTTACTAAGATTTATAGATATATTTTCATTAAAATTGAAATACGTGTTAAATTCTTCTCATTTTTCTTGGTAAATTTCCTAAATGTTACTACTAAATTTTCGACTAGCGCCGCTATCAACTGAACAGATAATATGGTGGCACTGTAGATAAGAATTTGTATTCAACAATGACAGAAACAAGTGTTGCTACAGCAGCCTTCCTGTGGGGTTGCCACTTAATACCTTTGCAAAGTTAGCTTTACCAGACTCTCTCCAACTTATTAGTAATATTTATACATTTTCTTTCTACATTTAGCCATAAAATACAGCATAATAAAACAAAATACAGCAAATAATAATAGGGTATTAGCTGCTTTATTTTTGTTTTGAAAAATTGCTACACATTAGATTTCCAGAGTGGATACTAATTGCCTGAAATCTACGGAGAAGGTACTTTTGTTAAGTGATTTCAAGAACCATCAAGCCGATTATGTGATTATTTTTAGTACCTAATGAGATACCTTTTTTATTCGATAAACATGTTTTTTCGATGGAAAGTATCTTTATTAATTGAATCCGGGTAAATTGCTTGCTCTTTTGTCGGATTAGTTCGAGAGGTTTCACTTTCGGGCCGATGACGCAAGCTCCGTCTCTGCTCACCATGATTAAGCTCTGCGAATCAGAGCGAAGCCTGGTTGGACTCTCACGACAAAAAACTTGCTGTAAGTGAATCCGTAATTAAGTAAATAATGTGTCTTGCTTATGAGAGTTTTACTTCTAAAAAAGTATCTTTCTTCTATTTCATTAATTTAATAGTCTCTAATAGTCGGTTTCTTAATTGACAATTTCATTTGATCTCCGATATCATCATCAACCCATTGCATCCCCACCGAGGGGCACGAGTCTCTTCCCTGAGGAACGAATAGGGCATACTCCACCACGGGGGCCAAGTCCCGATTGGTGGAGGCTTGTAAGACTAGTGGCTGGTCTTATAACTGTCAGAAGTTTTCAAGCCGCCCTAAGGCCTCTGACTTGGCTTAACAAGTTGTCATCTATCGACGGCAGCCGGCACCAACTGCTTAATGTGCCTTGCGAAGCACGGAACCGCTCGGAAAAATGCTACTAGCGTTAGTCATAGACGGTCACCCATCCATGCACTAAACGCGCCCTATGTTGCTTAACCTACGTGATCGTTTTAAGATTAATCAGGCGGCTGCGCTACAAGCGATTCCGATAAATTTGTTCATTTTCGAGGGAAAATGTTTCCTACAAAGTACCTCGTCTTACGCTTATCATAATATTATGAGCGTTGCTATTGATCCATTGTCACGTCGGTAATAAATATGTTTTGTTCCCGGTAGGGTTTGTCGATGAGGGGTGCAACCTGGGCGCGACCTTGTATGCGTCATGGGGCGGGCTATTCATGGAAATTTCCACTATTTACCGGTTTCGTAGAAGCAAATGGTACTTAGTAATGCGACATTTGCCCTAAATAATTCAGGGTTTTGACAAAATCATACGAATCACAAACCAAAAGTGGAGATGGGTTTAGATGGGAAGGCGGACTGTTGACGAAAGCGGTCACAGAGTAGTCAAGGTCAGGGTTTCCACCACGGGGGCCTAGTCCGGATTGGTGGAGGCTTGTAAGACTAGTGGCTGGTCTTACTGTCAGAAGATTTCAAGCCGCCCTAAGGCCTCTGTCTTGGCTTGACGACTGCCATCTATCGACGGCAGCCGGCACCAACTGCCAACGTGCCAACGAAGCACGGAACCGCTCGGAAAAATGCCACTAGTGTTAGTCATAGACGGTCACCCATCCATGAACTGAACGCGGCCAATGTTGCTTAACCTTCGTGATCGTTTAAGATCACTCAAGGCTACGAGTGTTCTTCTATCCTATCCGGCGGGGAGTCGCTGGATGGGGGCGGCACAAGACAGGAAGGCTTGGACAGCCATGAGGGAGGCATGCCCTACAGTGGACGACAGATGACTGATCAAATTATTATTAAATTTTGACCTTTTGTCGGAATAGTCCGACCTGTGGGCTCATTATGTAATTTTCGCCACGGATATTCATACGTCTTAAAAAGTCATGTATACCACTACTGTATAGCACTATCTGCTTTTAAGACCCTATGTTAGAGCGAGACAGTACTCCATACGACGCGACGTCGGTTTTTGTGTTGACGTGACTTTTTAAGACGTATGAATATCCGTTGCGAAAATTACATAATGAGCCCACAGGCTTCGCTCTGAGCTCCGTCTCTGCTCACCATGATTAAGCTCTGCGAATCCAAAGCCACGATCGAGGCCTAAGTCCTGCAGTGGGCGTTAAATGGCGGATGATGAAGTGAAATGCAGTGTAGATAGATAGATAGATAGACACTTTATCTATACTAATATTATAGAGAGGAAAGAATTGTGTTTTTTTATTTTTGGGTGCGTATGTTTGTAACGAATAGGCTCAGAAACTACTGGGCCGATTTTAATAATTCTTTTACCATTAGAAAGCTACATTCTTCGTGAGTAACATAGACTATATTAGATTTTTAAAAACTTTTGGGTTCCGTACGAAATCTCGAATAATGTAACCCAAGGTGTAAAAAAATTACCCGGGAATTTCCCACAGAACTAATATAGCTATTTCCACGGAAACGTTTTGGCCACCCGTGCGGAGCCAGGGCGGGTCGCTAGTAGTACATAAAAAAGGAGATTACATAGGTATTTCTTAATGTAAGAAAAAATAAAAAATACACTCGCTTTTGCAAAACATCGCAGCAATATTTACCGAGCAAATAAATGTGACGGTTTGTATCGCAATGGAGCTGGATCCAGCGACGTCAAGTTAGCCTGCTCACTTTAGGCTGGAGGGAAACTTTGGCGACTTTCCCACTTACATTTCAACACAAATGTTGAAATCTAAGTGGCGAAGTCAAAGACCCGAAATAGAATCTCGACCAAATAAATAATATACTTAGTAAGTCAGGGGAGAAGTTGTGAACAAACTCTTTTACAAGTTTTTCTTGGCCTTACAAAGCATTTGCCTGGGCGTGTTTTGGGCCGATGTAAGTTTTTTATACACATTGTGGCGCTAGGTGCCAAGACCACTCGGCTAGCTAGGGTTTTAGTGGGTTTGGTTGAAAGAGTTTGTGTGCACAGGAAAACTATTTACTGTCACAAATACGACACGGTTTCATCATCATCAACCCATTATATCCCCACCGAGGGGCACGGGTCTCTTCCTTGAGGAAGGTTAGGCCATACTCCACCACGGGGGCAAAGTCCGGATTGGTAGATCGTATAAGGGTTCTTTCTTTTTAGGTACGGAACTATAAAAAGTCGTAATTAAACATAAACATAAAATATAAGCATTTACTTGCAGGCACATACTTAATTTATAGGTCAGTTAAGTAAAGCTGGCACGTTCAACACATATACACGTTGCGCTTGTGTAGTGTCTGTGAATAGCGCGCGGCGTGACGTGTACTGCATGCGCATCATGAAAAGTCTGCCCGTCTCTCTTGCGCGCGGTCTAGCTTATGAGTGTGAAGGGGACAGTTATAGTTTTACTTTTACTACTGTTTATATATACAGCGTGATCTTTTTGGTATTCAACCGTATGTGCGTTTCAATGAGGGATTTTTCTGACAGCTAAGAAAAGTAGTTCCAAATGAGTCGCTTCCAGAAGAACTAAAAAAAAAAACAAATGGCTGTCAAAGGAATGCAATTTTGGACCTCAGTCCAATAGCCATGTGTGATACATCATCGAATAGGTCTCAGCGAGCTGAATAAAAGTTACTAGAGTCTGACAAGCGAGTCCTGGGACGCGATTTATTTCGAATTCTTCATATGGCCACACTCTGACTGTCAAACTTAGGTATTTCAGCTGCAAGTAGTACAGCCCAAACAGTTTGATACTCGTCCTAGATTTAAACAAGAACTTTTGTTTCTATTCAACATAATTTTACCTATGTTTTAGTATATACATACGAGCAATAATGTTTTAAAACAAACATGAATTATTTCTTGTTGTAAGGTCTGTCAGATGACGAAAATTTTAAACGTCAGATCGAAGAATTAGTCAAAGAACTCAAAGATGTTGGAGAAAAAAGATATGAATCAGATTTTGATTATGGTTCAGCATTAATAAATGTTTATAAGTTTATGTGGTGCATCTTTATTATCCCTGTTTTTGGTGGAGTGGAAATGTTGGTTTTGATGTAGTTAATGTTTTCGTTTTGCTTATATTTATTTATGTTTGGACAAAATTCATTGCAGACTCCAAACTAATTAAACAAATAATAAACTTAAGCAAAAGTATCAAGATGGTTTATGGCATATAGATGCAGGGTTATCAACTAAAAGATTTTTAAATTTCCCGCCAAAGACTTGTGCCAGGACTCACTTGTCGCACTCTATGACGTCAACAGCTAAATGTTTGTCCTTTCGGAGTTATATTGTATTGAAAAAAAAACTAACATTTTCAATTTCAAAAAAATAACATGTATACATCACACATGGCTATTGGGCTGAGGTCCAAAACTGCATTCCTTTGACAGCCATTCGTTTTTTTTCTTCTTAAAACGGCTCATTAGTCAGTAGATGGCATTTTAAAGAGAGGGTTTTTGTTTTTCTAATGGGAATTGCCAGTTTATTCTGTGGTCTTTCCTCTTTTCTTTTGGTTCTTGCATTTGATTGTGAGTGGACTTCGAACAACTCAAGCTACTGGTGCTAAAATCATGGAAAAAACGTTGAAGAAAAAGAAGAAGAATAGGAGAACAGAACATTCGCGTAACCACAATAGAAACCGAATGATGTTGCTCAGTTGATCACAGATTCCTTCCAGTTGATGAAATTACAGAACAGTAATAAAGTTTTTATCTGTGGCAATCAATTAGAAAAAAAGGTAGGGTAATTCATCCAGTAACTGAGCACTGAGCGTCCGTTACCCTTTGTTACATAATTAAATTATAATTAAATTGTTGAGGATTTCTGGGATAATTATTTTCTGTTTTGGTAAAGATTTTCTTAGGTGAAATTATTTTTGTTCATGTGAAAATTTATTGAAATTTAAAACTATTTTGTGACCATTGATTCCACCTTGTTTTTAATACTTTTCGCTCGAATTTGCTAAAAATATGTTATAACAAGTAACCCATATATTTGTATTTATTTATCTACAACGCACCTATCTTACTAAAACCTAACTCTAGTCTACACTTAAACTAGAGTCGCATTTTGAATCAAAATCATATATTTTTAAACATCCTGTATAGTGAAATTGCATAAGTGTGAGTACTGTGAACGTGCCAGCTTTAGATAACAGACCTATACTACACTCGAGAGCAAAAGTTTCGGGTCACTAGCATTTACTTCAATATCTTGAAAACGAATAAAGCTATCGTATTGAAGTAAATTGAACCTTATAGACAATTTAATAATCCTTCATTACACTTATAAAAACTTTTTGGTTGGCGGGAAGTAATGGCATTAAAAAAGTTATAAACAGAATGATCTCTTTTTTTCAAATCAGAACTTCTAATTTTCGCAACTGTTTTTGATTTTGTTTTTGTTCTGTCATAAAATGTATTTATAAGAAATCTTCCAGGTATCCAATAGTCATTATTAAAGTAGTAATTATGTCACTCACGCCTGAGGAATGTACGAGAATCCTCACGATCCTGGAAAATGGGAGCAGTCAGCGAGAAACAGCAAGAATAGTGGGTGTATCGTTGTCTACAGTTCAGCGTGTTCGCCAGCGGTTTCTAGAAACTGGTTCGAACCTACGCAGACCAACAACAGGCAGACCCAGGTGTACAACGGCACGGGAAGATCGATATCTAGTCAATTCTATGCTGCGAAATCGGTTTCTTACGGGAACAGCACTGACTTATCATTTTTTAGGGCTTGGTAGAAGCAACCCTTCTGCTTGGACTGTAAGACGGCGACTTGCTGAAGGTAATTTGAAACCATTTAGACCCGCAAATGGTCCGAAACTCGAGAGGCACCATCGTACAGCAAGACGAATTTATGCACGCGAACACTCGCATTGGACGATTGAAAATTGGTCAAATGTCGTGTTCTCGGACGAATCAAAATTTATGCTGTATACACACGACGGAAGGGCAAAGGTGTACAGAAGACCAGGAGAAAGATTTATGCAAGCCTGTATTGAAGAAAAGGTGGCATACGGTGGTGGCTCGGTTCTCGTGTGGGCTGGAATTTCTGCGGAAACCCGAACAGAGCTTGTATTGATCGAAAACGGTACTCTCAATGGCGTAAGATACGTGGATGAAATCCTCAACGAGCACGTCGGTCCATTTATGGCAAGACTTGGTGAGAATGCCATCTTAATGCACGATAACGCCCGTCCCCACACTGCTCGTGTAGTGCAAGACTACCTTGATGAGGTGAATATTCATCCTATGGTGTGGCCAGTACGTAGCCCCGACCTCAACCCGATCGAGCACGCCTGGGACGAGCTCGGACGACGTGTAAGACAACGAGATCCTCCTTTAATTACGCTTCGTGACTTGAAACATGCATTGGTAGAGGAATGGGAGAACATTCCCCAACAGTGTTTCAGAAACTTGGTGTACAGCATGCCAAATCGCATTGCAGCAGTCCAGACAGCACGTGGGGGTAATACCAAGTACTAAACTGTGTTAAAACTACTTGTAAAAATAAAAAGTTCAATATTTTCAGTTTTGGTTTTGCAAGCAAAATGACGCCATTTTTAATTTGTCGTTTTAAACATAATAAAATAAATGGTCAGTAGTAAATGTAATGCATTTTATTTGAGTAACATTAAATTGTCTATAAGGCTCAATTTACTTCAATACGATAGCTTTATTCGTTTTCAAGATATTGAAGTAAATGCTAGTGACCCGAAACTTTTGCTCTCGAGTGTATTATAAACTGATTTTATTTTATTAAGTAGTTTGTATTATATTGTATTTTATTATATTATCTATATATTTGCTATCAAGTAATAGTTTAAGTAGTATGGTAAATTATTTTGTATTCTTAGTATCTATAGAATTTATTATAGGTATATTATGTATATTTTATGTTGTTTAATATGTGTAGGTATCATGTTTATATAATTTACAACTTCTTTCTAATAAATATCTTCCGGCACTACCCCATCCATTATCCTCATCAACAAAGGTTAGCTGGAAGAAAATACTTTTTAGTATTAAGCTCGCCTATGTACATAATTTTTATAGTGCAATAAAGAATTTTCATTCATTCATTCACATACATTGCTTCTGGCTCCACACTAGGATACCCGGTCGTGGGAACCAGAAACAGTGATATCACCAAATATCACAATCATGTTAACAAAAAAAAAAGATTAATAATGTAACTATTGTTGCCGATGATATTTACTTTGCTTCTTTTTAAATATATTATTTGCCCTGTAGTTACTAGAGCAAGAATATGTGCTAATGCTAACACCAGAACACTATAACATTTATATGAATTTTTATATTGGTAATATGTACACAGATACATACATAAGCTCACGCCTGTATCCCAGAGGGGTAGGAAAAGACCAGGGACTGCCACCTGCCACGATCCTTTCGCTTCATTGACATTAGTCATTGGTCATACAGGCATGCCGGTATCGGGCACTTTATATTTGAAATAAATGAATGGAATTTTCGTCTCGCCGCGGTCAATGAACTGCTAACTTAATCCAACCATAATATGGTCGGAAGCTATATGTTATATGCTACATCTTCCTATTTACGAATAGCCTATAAAAAGCAGACTGATTGGGGAGAGATAGAAATACGGTTTGAATTTTGCGAGCAGGCTTAGGTTACTGTCAGGTATCAAAAGCAGACACAGAAATTTAAGGTAATGCGTAATTTCTGTATTTCTTTGTTGGTCTAGTAGTTTACATGGTTGGCTACTAAAACCGAGGTCGTGGGTTCGATCCCACTGGAAGCCACCATACTTTATTTGTACAAATAGCCTCGCATTCATTCAAATAAAATTTTGTTAGTAAATAAATGATAATTTTAATGAGAGATTTGCAAGAACGTTTTACCCAATGGACGCGACACAGTTGAAGTTTTCGCCTATTCCCCGCGTGCCACTACCGTGGTTAAATGACCTCGGTTCTGAATTTTTACTGTCAGTGTGACATCAGACTATCGAGGAAAAACGTCGAGAAAAAAGTGCAAAAATATGACGAAGTGCGCAGTGTTGTTCTGTAAAAATTACAGCAATAAAACAGCTAATGTTTCTTATCACCCGTAAGTATGATTTTGTACTTTTATATGCGGTATTTCTTTAGAAAATTAATAAAAAGTGCAACATAAACAACATATAATACGCCGAATTTAATTTTTTTCGTGTATATGACAATATAATGGCACTTTGACATTCTGTAATTTATGGTACAATATCATTCATTCAGACCTCATTCCGTTCTTTATGAGTATTTTTTTCTTGCAATAGGGTTTGAAACAGTCGATAAAATATTTCGATATTTCAATCGACGTCAAACCAAGGACGTAGAACATTTTTTTTTCTATCGCTCGGTGTCGACTCACTCGTTGATCTAGCGGTGTCACGTGATCACGTCTGATTTCCAAGCCGGAGGTCGTGGGTTCGATTTCCACTGTGGGCTGCCGTACATTTTGTACACAATAAGACATGTCGTTAATGTGGGTGTATTTTCATGTTTGTGATGTCCTTGCCTGGCTACCATAGTACCTAGTTTGGGACCGGAACAAGTGATTGTGTTGCGTGGAAGTTATTTAATATTTATTTATTGATACTTTTATTGCACTTATATTAAGGAAAATCGTATCGTTATTTCTTACTTATTTAGTTTTATTATGTAGATTTCCAGTAGATCTAGTAAGAAAAAGAAAGTACGTAATAAGTACGTAATTTTTGAATGTATGTTACTGCACAAGCAGCAAATATTTTTATAGTTCTTAAAATTGATCTATTTGTAAATATGTAAGTAATTTTCTATTTTCTGTTATAAATGTTTGGTAATCTGAGCAGATACAATTTTTGTTGCTATAATTTGCATAGCTGACTATAACTTATGCTATTTGCATATAACTTATGTCACTAAGAGTCTTCGAAATAAGTCAAGTCATTTTGTCATTTGTAAAAATAAAAAACTAGAGAAAGTAGCTCTTTATTGCTTTTACCTTCACAAACTGCATTTAAAAATTAGTTGTACGAAATGGAAATAAGACTGTTCTTACAGAAATAAATAAGCTCAATCTACTTACTAGTAGATTGAGCTTATTTAAAGTTCGTAGTAATAAAAAACTTCATTATTACTACGAACTACCTACAACTACATAAAGTTCACCTCATTCCTCATCCATTCATTTCGTTCACTCATCATTTATCGATAATATTTTTATCGACATTTGCAAGCACTAAACTGATATTTTGACAGTAACAGCTTCCTCCCGCCCCCCAAAAGTTGGTCGCATGTGTTTTCCTACAAAATGTCAGTCATGTCATATCCCGTGGCTAAAATATCCTTGGAGATTTGATGTTCGATTGTAGCGGATCTTCTACAACTACTTATTTTAGTCGACCGGTGCAATCACAAACCTGACTACGGTATAAAGAACGAACCTTATATCCAACGCGGTAATGGCTACTTTCGCACGTGCCGACCGGATGGTGGATTTGGTTAAACGGTTGTAAATAGCAGCACGCGATTTTGAAATTATCCTCGTAAAGGCTGTACCGCGGAAGTAGGGGTAAAATAAGCCGCTGTAAAATTTTGAACAAAATAATGTGCAACCTGTAAAAGCTTACGTTATACGAAAATATCTTCGAAGATTTGATAAGACTAGACTGGATTGGACTTTAGAGCTTGGGCGGAGAGATTCACAAACCTCAGCGATGGAAATTACCAGTAGATATCTGTGGTGAGCATGCGTGGTGATTAAGAAGCTAGATAGATAACAGAGGAATATTCTTTAAGGAAAGACACAGGAGATGCTGTTAGGTCGCCGCCACCCGCCGCCGCAAGACTTATGTCAGGCCCCGCTTCGCAGGCATACGCTGTACGCCGGCGTGGTTCGCGCTCCACCAGAGTACATGACTTAAGCAACACGTAATATTAAAGTTATGTATTTTATATTGTCTAATAGTTGCGTTATGACCTTGAAAAGACCTATGGTTAAAGTGTGGCTATCGACCCACTAAAAATTCCATAGGTTAAATATGAAATAAACATAAACATTTACATACACAAACAGAACTCCTCTCCCTGCGCAGATGTCTTCCTGCGCACTGTCGTCGGCGCGCCTCGCTACAAACGGAATGCGATGATTGCGAGGTACCTCAAATGGGAGGAGCTGGACTCCTTCGTGTCGCGTCTGGCGACCGACATGCTCGCGCGTGCGGACCGGTCGCAGCGCAGCACCTGCGCGGGCTGCTGCCACGCGCGTCTGCTTATCAGCCGGACCAAACCCGCCCCCCGAAGCCTGGTCGAGTACACACCCACCACAGTTTGAGGAAGACCATCTGTGACCCCCAGTGAAGACCGCTGTCTGGAAGGCCACCCATTGATCTGTCACGTGATCCTGAACATGACGTCTGGCAGAGATAGATGTCTCGGGAAGAGGGCCACACCCTGATCCGGATCCTTCACTCATCCTTCCTTCTTTTCCTTCCTTCACTCATCGATCCTTCACCCAAGAGGCAGAGTGAGAAGACCGCCTGATAATGATGAATATTCTTTATCCTACACCAGCAACACGTAAAGAGTATAATAGAAGTAGAATGAATGAGAGAAGAAGAATTAGAAATAGAGAAGAAGAATTAAAATAATTTATAGTGGACCGACCGATTAATGCATTAATAGTTAGTTATGTTTTTATATTGTCTAATCAGTTGCGTTATGACCTTGAAAATAACTATTAAAAACTATTGTTAAAGATCGACCCACTAAAAATTCTTTAGGTTAAATATGAAATCTAAAATAAAACGTGCCATTAACACCACAAGCACAAGTAATTAATAATTTTATTATAATAGTAATGTGTGGGCTTGTATGTAAATGTTTATGTTTATTTGACGAACACATTATTTCCTTTAAATAATACTAGCTGGTGCTCGCGACTTCGTCTGCGCAGCTTCGTGATTATCCATCATATGCACCTACTTACATTACATACCTATTATGTGTAACTCTAGCGGTTTTGGCAGCGCACGGCAGAATAATCGCAGATGGTTAATTTTTTTCTACTTGTAGCCTACGTGTTATTCTGATGTATAACCTATATTATTGTAGACTTTCATTAAAATCCGTTCAGTAGATTTAACGTGAAAGAGTAACAAACATCCATCTATCCATACTTACAAACTTTCGCGTTTGTAATATTAGTAGGATAACTATGTTTAAAACAAAGGGTCGGAAATTGTTCGATCGGCAGCGTGACTGTTTGGGAAAGCCCAGTGTGTCAGCCGAGGCGGCAGGATCGTTGACTGTTGACCGAGCGCTACCGTAAGGGGGTAATACATTTGAACTCTGATTGATTTCTTGCACAAACCGCCAATCCAATCATAGCAACAAACGTAACTTGATTTCCTGGACAAACCGCCATTCCAATTCTTGCACCAAACGTCATTGGATTCCTTGCATAAACCGCCACTTTAATTCCTACACCAAATGAAGGGTGCAGCGAAAGAAAGGAATGTCACTTTTTTTCAAATTTGTTTTTTTAGTGGCAACACACGTTGTCTATGGTAGCGTTGTTATGGTTTACAATCTCAGAATACTGAAATACAACAAAGAATGTCGCAAAAAAGTACATGTTTTGATTGGTCGGAATGGATTTCTCAATACAAATGTCCGTACTTTCAAACTTTAGAAAGCGTTTTTCTCGCAATTAACTCAGGTGGGCATACTTTGTTCTTTCCCTGCACCCTTCAAAGTGCGCAATGCTATTTGATTTCCTGCACTAAACGTCATGTGATTCCTTGGTCAACTTGAAGGAGTTTTACAACGAAGCAGGCCTTTAATTTAAATAATCCTCTTAACCAAGTACAGCCGGGCGGGAAACTTTTCCAATATCGGGTCAACTCGTTAGTGACACGAGAAAAGTTGCTATTCAGATACAGTTGACATCACGACAGCAACCTTTACGTTTAGTTGCAAAGTCACCCGTAACGTAACTGAATAACGTATTCTCTATACAGGTCGATGTGCTTTCCACTGTATACACGAACGCCACGCCATTTGGATGCCGTCTAATCTGCTAGTGAATGCCCTAAACGGCTTCCATTTTTCATTCATGCCGCGCTGCAGTGTTGCCAAAAGCCGCTCACAGAGGTTGTGTTTTTAAAACATACATTGCTGCCACTTTTTTAACTCAAGAGACTATGTTTGGGCAGTCATTGAAAAGTACAAAGCCTTCAGGAAAACTCAATGACCAACTTTAATAAATATGACATTGCCCCTGAGGCATTTTTTTATGGACGACAATGCAAATGTTGATATGTAGTCCAAGATTTTTAGATGTCCGCTCTACATAAAATCCTTCCCATAAAATGGGAAATTTTGTTCTCTACAAAAAAGATCTTTTCGGTTTTTAACGTAAAACTTACCGTTTCCGAGATATATGCAAAAAAACGTTTTCCAAGATAGCGGCTAACGCTCGCAATTTTGGGTGACAGAAACTCGGTTTTATACTTGGGGGGCACCCTCCGACATAATCCAATCGAAAAATCACGTAGAAGGATTTTATGCAGAGCGGACCGATTTTTGGTGCTAAAATTCCTGGACTAATGGTCAAATATTGTATCACTGATTAATCGTCTTTTTGAAGAACTACTAGTGGGTGAATAGGATGCATCCATGCATATGGATGCTGTCCATTTGGTCGTATCGTGTATCTATCGCCGTATCGCCTTCATTCATAAGATAAGATAAGATAAGATAAAAAGTATTTATTGCCTCATCAAAATAAAATTAAAAAAAATTAAGATTAAACCAGGTTTATAAAAAGGCAAAAGTTATTAGCTCAGCTGCTGCTGACCCAGACAGCCGTGGGTAGCACTGGTTTTCATCAGCCACGCCTTCTCCATGAGATGTTGTGCGGGGAGTACTGTAAAGAGGGCTTAAAACAGTCGACTAATAGTTGGAGATCAATTAAAAATAAACGAATCAAAAATCAATTAAAATATGGGAAAAAACATTCTTCTTAATCCAAAAGAAATAGTAAACAATTGAGTAGTAAACAATTATTAAAAGAAACATAAACTTGAATTACGCTCGAAATTTGAAAGTCCACTAGGATCAGTCAGTAAGCATTTGTAGTGTTTGTAAGCGTCAGTCTGATGTATTTGGGATTTTAATTCGCTAATTCTTTTTTTAGTATATTCCTTGAAGTACGAGGATGGTTTCTTACGGAGAGAATTTTTAAAAAAATTGCCTAAATGTCTAAAAACAATACTTTTCTATACTCCCATGCAAAAGATTCGTAATAATACATAAAAGTAAATTTGAACTTATATACCATACCATAAAGTTAAAAAAAAAAGTTAAGTTATGTTTGTCTGGCAAAACAATGTTTGCGGGGTCAGCTAGTTTCTAATATGATCTGTATGTAACCTTTAGTAGATAGATAAAGTTCCTAAATATGAATCAAAACTTTTAAAGAACATTCTCAAAAAATAAAAAGTCCGAACGGTAACTTCCTACATCCGTTCACACGGCTAGTGTTTTTGTAGGGATCATAAAAAAAGGATGGCGTCGCTACACACAGTACGATGATGACGGCATGTAATTCTGATGTTTCAAATCGAATCACCCTCGAAAAAAACACTTCGGAAATCGTCTCGCCCTGTTATGGTGCGGTACTAAGAGAACTCGCTTCAAGACCCGAGTAAGTTCGAAAAAAAAACTGAGGATTAATTTTATTTCACCTATTTCCTACTCGTCCTATTAATAAAAAAAATGTTACTACAAGTAATTATAATCTATCATCAATTTAATAATACCATCATCATCATCATCATCCCATTATATCCCCACCAAAGGGCACGGGTCTCTTCCCTGAGGAAGGTGTAGGCCATACTCCACCACGCAGGCCAAGTCCGGATTTGTGGAGGCTTGTAAGACTAGTGGCTGGTCTTACTGTCAGAAGTTTTCAAGCCGCCCTAAGGCCTCTGATTCGGGTAATGACTGCCATCTATCGACGGCAGCCGGCACTGACTGCTTAACGTGCCTTGCGAAGCACGGAACCGGAAAAATGCCACTAGCGTTAGTCACAGACGGTCACCCATCCATGCACTGAACGTGCCCTATGTTGCTTAAACTTCGTGATCGTTTAAGATCACTCAGGCGGCCGGGGCTACGAGCGATTTATAATAAATTAATGTCAACTCGGTTGTTCGTCCAGATATTCATCAAGAAAATAGTAATACTCACAGACGTCAGGATCGATAAGTAAAAGTCAATAACCATCGCGTACAGTCTTTAGCTTTTAGAATATACCTCGGCTACTATCGGATAGAATCGGATATATTCGTGTGATAGAAATATCGAAACTAATATTGACTTAATTTCGAAATCGGAACTAATATGACAGTTAATTTCACTTATACAGAGCAGGAAGTAGTATTACACTCGTGTGCTTTCGGCGAAAACCGAAGCCTACTCTAGAGCCCGAGGTATATTCTAAAAGCTAACAGACTGTAACCATGGTGCCCCATCTCGAGTGCTGGGAATGTGGGCAAAAACCCGCGCCAGTATTATTGAAATATGATCGGCGGAAGCTGGATCGGATGCGCGGCCGCAGCCTCCAGGAGAGCCTCCCCCCAACCTCCTTACTCGTACTAAACGTAAGCTTTAGTTGTTTTATTTTTATTGTATAGACTTTTTAGAAATGTCGCTGGGTGAAAATACATTCCGGACCCATGGCACCCCCAGAAGACACCTCTGGGGGTGCCACGAGAACTTTGATTCGGAACCGTGGCAGCCCCATCATACAACGGTGTACCAAGGGTATTATTAGTCTATTTACTAGTTCCCATGATCCCACCAATTGAATAGTAATGGACAAATCGTAAAAAAACTAAATAGTTTAATTTTAATATTTATTTATCCTAGAATATATTCTGCAAAACGTGGGCCCAGTTCTAGTGATTGGTGCCCCTGCCTACCCCCTTGGGGATAACGGGCGTGAGTTAATTTTTTTTATTTTTTTTATTAATATATTATATTATAAGGTAAATTGTAACAAGTTTAGACATCAGAAGCACAACACTAATTGATCTAAGGGTGCCACGGCTCCGAATCAAAGTTACCGTGGTACCCCCAGGGGTGTCTTCTGGGGGTGCCATGGGTTCGGAATGTGAAAAGATGTTAGCAAACAGGTCCACACTCCGACTATATTCTTCATGAAATCCAACAATCCAAAGATTGTCGGGAAGAGATCGCTCTAAGCGACTACACCGCCAATTACCTAACATTACCTAGTTTTAAGAAATCATACTTGTAATTAATTTTTTGAGGTTCTGCAACATACAGGGTGTTTCAAAAAGATCCAGTAAAAACTAAGTTAGTATTATTAAATTCAAATATTTCATTCATGATAAAAAGAAAATGTTTACTTTATGAATCAAGTTGTTGGTTTCACAATTAAATAGATTATGTGGAGGAGAAGCTAACAAAGAAACTCCATATTTATTTTAAAAAAAGATCAAATCTTTAATAAAGCTATTAAAGCTTTTTCATAATGACTAATATCGCGGTGGTGGCGTAGTGGGGTTGACCCTTGGGTCTGGGTTCCAACCACGCATGTACCAATGACTTTTAGTTACATACATTTGTTTGTTTGTATAGCAACACCATGCGCTGATAAATTGTGCCCGGATAACGGCGACAGGCTTGCCACTTGTCACGTTTGGGACCTAATAAACTCGGCAAAACGTGGGCCCAGTTCTATGATTGGTGCCTCTACCTACCCCGTGGGGGATAACGGGCGTGAGTTTATTTTTTTTAATTTTTTTACATATGATTAACTCCGAAAATCTCCTACCCCTACGGCATACACGCGTGAGTTTACCTATGTCTGCGAAAAGATGTGACGCCGTTTTTTTAAATTTTATGTTTCTCAATTGATTTGTTTTGAATCACATATCATAACGTAAGTCTTTGTGGTGTTAAATAAATGTAAATAATAAAGTTTCTTCTTCTTCTACATGTCTGAGACAATACAACAAGGTGGCAGACGGTGTTGATATATTTATCTGTTCTTTGGGTAAATGCACAGAAGAAATTAAAAATGTACTGGTGTTTTAAATATTTTGTTTGTTTCGTTTCTGTACAAATTTACTGTGTAATATAGGCTTAACTGTTTTAATGGTTTAAATTTTTATTGTACAACCACCGTGAGAACTACCTGTCGGGTCATCCAGTGTTGGCTTGTCACCCCGCGCCTCGGCCGGGGCACCAGCTGGAGAACAACCCCATAATACCCCCAAACTCGTATTTAAATGAAACTAGTCCATCAACTGATCCCCTTCTAAATGAGCTACTTATGTCAATGAATTATGAATAGGCGGCGCGACAAATGCATGTGCGATCTGCATGGGTAGCCGACGAAAGCCGCGCGTTTTAAACGTCAAAAGTCGCGGCTGTCCAGTGATTGTCAAATTGTGACTGATGATTGAACACTGCGATCGAGCGAAATATGGTTGGACTCTTCCGACAAAAACTCAAGCAAGTGTTTTCGAAATAAAGTTAATAATGTCTTACTTACTTACTTTATTGCACACGAGACATTGTATGTCTGATTGGTTTATAAATAACTGTATCAAAGTAATATTCCGATTCTTTTATTTTCCTGCTGAACGGACTTCCAAAATGTTCAGACTCTAATGTAATGTTGTGATGCACACCGTATTCTAAAGATAATTTTATTTAGTAATAAAAAAGGAATGTGCCCTCCAGTGTATCTCAATGGTCAACAAATACCTCAATCCAACGAAACCTGTTATCTGGGAATCCACCTTGATAGGCGGATGACGTGGAAAAAACACATAACAGCGAAACGCAAACACCTAGACCTTAAAGTACGCTCTATGTATTGGCTCATAGGTCCCAAGTCCAAGCTATCGAGAGAATGCAAGATAACACTATACAAATCAATCTTGAAGCCTATCTGGACCTATGGTATTCAGCTGTGGGGAACCGCTTGCAGGTCTAGCATAGATATTCTTGAACGATTCCAGACTAAAACTCTAAGGGCAATGCTGAACATCCCTCAGTACATCAGCAATAAACACATGTATGAAGACCTAAAAATTCCCACCGTTATGGAGGAGATTCGACAATATAGTACCAACTATCAAGATCGGCTTAGCCGTCATCCAAACGAATTAGCTTCGAACCTAATAACAAAAAATAGCACTTGCTATGCTCGACTGAAGAGGCACAACATAATCAATCTGCCAGACAGAAAGTGAATTCGGCAGCAAGGGCAACTTAGGAGGATGGAGGCCAATGGACCTCACTCTGCATCGATCACGAACTACAGAGAAGCAGTAGAAGCCCAAACAGTTTGCTTATTGTAGTTAGAAGGCTACAGATCGCAAAAATGCACCAATAACTATTGGTGAAAAAAAAAAAAATTTAGTATACGGGGTGTCCCAAAAATAACACGTCACAGTGATACCGTAGGTAGACCTGCTCAATAGGCATCGAACCAACCTAACATGACCTCATCAAAAGTTGCAGTGGTTTATGAGATATGGCCAGTTTAAACTTGTTCTAAATTTTCACTTTTTTTAACAACTTTAGTGCTATGCTAGCACTTACGCTAAGTTAGTAAGTTCGTGACCGAGTTAAAATAAAAAAACCAAACACGAGAGCTATCTAACTTAATGCTAGCACTAAACTTGGGACACGCTGTATGCGCCAAAACGCACCGTTGTTGGCCGAATCACTTACAAGGACACGTCCCAACCAGGTTTTGAAGGGTGACTGTATCCAAGACGAGGGGTACAAACAACAATCGGTAACGAACGACACGACAGACAGACATACAACAAACAAAACGTGTTACTAGGTGGCAGTGCCAGTTTCTATGTCCCTTTTGTAGCTACTAAATAGTTCCTCACATTTAATACTGGCGATAAATATAAGCTCAGCAGTAGGACACTAAAGAGGCTAGGTAAAAAAGAAGTTGCGATAAATATCTCTATATACAACTCATAGTCTTCATACAATAAATACTGGTCGAAAAGTAATTCTATCTATGTGAAAAAAAGTACCTAAATAACTTTTTTTCACTTTTTTTTCTTTAAAGAAATTTTAAAAAATCAGCGTAAAGAATTTACATTATGTTTGTTGAATGTCAATGTTATTGGTCGAGTAGTAGCGGAGAAAACGATAGCGAATATATAAATATTTACACACAGGCATACACTGTTTCTGGCCCCACACTAGGATACCCTGTGTCGTGGGAACCAGAAACAGCGACATCACAAAAATGTAAACATCCAAGACCTGGGGTTTATTTTTGGTCCCCAGCCGGGATTCGAACCCGGGACCTCTCGCACGGTAGGCACTAACCGCTATATTATTTTTTATTTCAAATATACCACGAATACAATCAACCAAATGCAATTATAAACATTACCGGTACTCTTAAAAAAATAAGAGAATCTTATTCGGCTTAAGCTTACTCGCGCTTGGTTCCTCACAGAGTTTACATTTCAAACAAAGAACGACAGGAACTCTCACAGGAGCGTTCAAGCCCGGGATGTGAACCTGCAACCCGACACCTCTCGAGCCACTCCTGCGCATATGTCGCTCGGCAAACATCCTCTATGGACCTGTTATACTTATTTTGCTTTATGGACTTAGTTGTCTTTGATTACGTTTTGGGTTCCCAGTCCGTTTTGGGAAATCGAAAATATTAAGTGATTTTTCAACTTAAAAACGACATTTTGCCATTTTTAGAGAATGTGGAATTATTCAATGAAATAGAAATTTCGTGGCTTACTAAGAACTCATTTAAGAACCATCTGTTCAAGAGTATAAAAGAAAAATCTTAATTAGGTACTGGTCCGCAGTCTTTATTAGTAAGCAGTAGTAATTTTTCGTGTAAAGCCGTGTATTGATTTCTCAGAAGTGTTTTAATGTTAACTTACTATTGGGCCTTATATCGCAATATTTTCATGTACTGTTTGGTTTTGTACTGTGTCCGTTGGTTTCCTAGCAAATACAATAAAATAAAATATTTTGTAAAAAATACTTGACAAGCTCTGAATCGCTCGTAGCCTGGGCTGCCTGAGTGATCTTAAACGATCACCACGGTTAAGCAACATACGGCGCGTTCAGTCTGTGGATGGGTCACCGTCTATGACTAACGCTAGTGGCATTTTTCCGAGCGATTCCGTGCTTCGCAAGGCACGTTAAGCAGTTGGTGCCGGCTGCCGTCGATAGATGGCAGTCGTTAAGCCAAGTGATGACTTGACACGTATTGCTGTGTACATTTAAGTCACTTATCCTCGGTTTCTCGTAGACTAAAAAGCTGTTAATCTACGAAACTGAGGGTTAGTATATATTCGTGATCATCAAAACACTGCTAATCCCATTGAGATTGTAAGATTTACTTTTTTGAGACGCAAAGTCGATCGGTATTTTCCATTTTGTTCAGATTACAACTTACTAATTGAATCGGATTTAAAATTAATTAGTTAATTGGCTGGATGGCCGTGAGAAGGGAGGAGTGGGAGAGGGAGAGGTAAAGGGCAGGATATAATGAGGGCCTTTCAGAGCGTCGTTAAAAAAAAATAGTACCGCACGTTACCGATAGATGGTGCTAACGTCATGATATCACTGTACCTTATCTGTGGTTCCTGTCCTATGTTTTTACAAAAATGCACAATACGTGGGCTAGTCATGAGTCACAATTCACGTACGTATGTATTAAACAAAGTAAAAATACTTCGATAACTTTCAAGTTTCAACAGTTTCGAAACAAAGTCTTGTTTAGATCACAGACTACAAAGAGATGTTTAGACTATCACAGATTAATAACGATTAAAACCACAGACCTAAAAACATGATGACATTTTGGTCGTCTTGCAGCGCCATCTAGTTTTTTTTCATGAACTCAACTGACAGCTGTCGTTAAAAAGCCCTCATTGGAGCTACATAACAAAGTAATAGCTTATAACTTTTTACTGTACATACCAGAAAAAATACAGTCAGCCTTAGATACCTACAGCATAATCACTTGACCTGGTCCCAAACTAGGATACCCTGTGCTATAGCCACCAGACAAGGACATTACAAACATGTAAATACATCCAGACTGAGGCCATTGGCGGACTTATCGTTAAAATGTATTAAAAATCAGTATCAGCTTTAATAAACTGGTGGTGAGCATTGACATAGACTTGGTCAATTCGTCTGTGGTTAGTCTGAACTCAAAACTTAGTGAGAATTTCTTTTTCAGTATTAATGTATGAATTATTATTGTTCTGAATTTTGTTGCTTCTAAACATATGTATAATTCTAGAATGTTCGATTTTTGTGTTACTCGTAAAATGTTTCTAATAAGTATTTCTATGAGTATATTTATCTATACCATATCTATAAGTGGAGACTTGTAATTGGCCTTCTATTTCCTATTTTTCTGTTATTCTGTTTATTGTGCTGTTAGTCTTCTATAAAATTAAATAAATAAATAAAATAATTTCTTCCAGACAACCTTGAACAAACTAAGCCCATTTATGTCTTGACACACAGCGCTTGATCGTTTATTTTGACGCTGACGTTAAGTAAAAGTCTTTTTGTCAACTTGATCACGTTCACACGTTGTTTTGGACGGAAGCTCTTAAGTGGAGTGCGCTTGCGCAGGTGGCAGACACAGCGCGGTGGCCGTTTGAGCACATTGTCTACTATAGAGGCTCGACTTTCATTCATAATGCTTAGTTTATCTCGCCCAACTTTCATTTTTTTACACCGACTGTTGGTTATTTTTTATTCTAGTACATTTTTTGTACTGCAACAAAACAAAAAAAAACACTGTTGAAATATTTCATTATAACATACAAGTAACGCTCAAGAATAGCTCGTAGCCCCGGCTGCCTGAGTGATCTTAGACGATCACGAAGGTTAAGCAACATAGGGCGCGTTCAATCCATGGATGGGTGATCGTTCTAACACTAATAGCATTTTTCCGAGTGGTTCCATTTTTAAGGCACGTTAAGCACTTGGTGCCGGCTGCCATCGATAGATGGCAGTCGTTAAGCCAAGTCAGAGGCATTAGTAGGGCGGGTTGAAAACTTCTAACAATAAGACCAGCCACTAGTCTTACAAGCCTCCACCAATCCGGACTTGGCCTCCGTGGTGGAGTATAGCCGTAATACCTTCCTCAGGGAAGAGACCCGTGCCCCTCGGTGGGGACATAATGGGTTGACGATAAGAACGTCAACATATTATTGTTATCTCAGGCGCGGTAATGTCAGTCAACCATTAATCATTATAATCGTTACCAGCAATTTGGCTCCAGACGACCTCTGTGGCGCAGTGGTTAGCGCATCTGCCTACCATGTGAGAGGTCCCGGGTTCGAATCCCGGCTGGGGACAAAAAAAAAGAAACCCAGTTCTTGGACGTTTACATGATTGTGACGGCACTGTTTCTGGTTCCCACGACAGAGGGTATCCTAAAGTGGAGTCAGAAACAACGTATGTGCCTGTAAAAAAAATGCTTTTCTAAGTTTCCCTGTCTTGTGCCACAAGCATCCAGTGACTCCTTGCCACCGAAACCAGGTGGGGGTGGTCATGGAGGACCTCCACCCAGCCAATAGGAGTCAAATTGACGACCACTGTGGCCCAGCGGTCGAGCAACTGCCTACTATGTGAGAGGTACCGGGTTCGAATCCCGACTGGAGACAAAAAAACCCAGTTTTTGGATGTTTACATGTTTATCATATCATTGTTCTTGGTTCCCACGATACAGGGTATCCTTGTGTCAAACGACCGGGTTGACAAGGGCGACAGAGACGGCGCTATACTAAGCCAAAGCTAGCCGAGTATCTCCTTCTAAAGCACGATGCGACTTTTAAATGGCCTGGTACTGCCTACCCCATTAGAACACAGGCGTGAGTTAATGTGATGTGTCATTTATTTATTTATTTATTTATTCACTTACTTACATAAATATTGCAACATAACATTAATTACACCAAAGCGTTACAATATTATAACTGAGCACTACCTATCAAACATCTTCTAGCATTCTCTTACATACCTTCACCACACTTGCAATCCCAATATTAACAGTAATATTAACAAACAGCCCTAAGCAAACAATAACACCCTTTCGTCCTAAAGGATTTTACATTATTAAATTTATTCCAGATACGCTTACACTCTTCCGACAAAAAATCAACCAAATGTATCCAGATTATAGTTAAATTTTGTAGTTGTACTGCTGAACTGTTAGGTTTATTGCCTCATTTTGCCAATATTGCGGACATAAGTAAAAACTCCGCGCATTGTCTAATATAAAATTGCAGTAGGTGCATGCCGCGGGCAGTCGAGCCCCAACTCACAAACCTATCGGATTACCTTTAATGTAATTTTCAAATTACATTAAAGGTAATCATTCAATCAAATTTTCGGACTAACTGTACGTGCTGTGTTTTGCTGTTCACAATAAACATCGGTTTAAGTGAATTCCAGTGGTTTAATTCCAAGGACCTTGTAGAGCGCCATCGTCACCCTTTAACATTACGAAAACTTTTTTAACAATGTTTCATTTACTAAGCCCCATTCCGGTTTTGTTTCCTTAAAACCTGTGACAATAAAATGTTGGTAGGATTTTTTAAAAGTTGGAACCTAAACCAGAAAATTTAATACAATATAAAAAAACTTATCATCACAATCAGCCATCTGAAGCCTACTTACTGCAAGACATAGGCCGCTCTCATAGTTTTACAAGTTTCCCGATTTTGTGCCACCCTCGAATCGGATGAAGCTAAAATTAAATGGGAACTTGGATCGATGGGAATGATATTGCTTTTATATTAAGAAAAACTTAGGGTACAAATACAAAAACATGGGGTTTATACGAATAAAATACGTATAGGGATTGACAAAATAATGAACAAGTTGTGACGTTATACTTTGAGCCCGATTTGTGTGGCCTATTGAGTGATATTAAACGATCACGAAGGTTAAGCAACATAGGACGCGTTCAGTGCATGGATGTGTGACCGTTCTATTGCTAACGCGGTTCCGTGCTTCGCAAGGCATTTTAAGCAGTTGGCGCCGGCTGCCGTCGATAGATGGCAGTTGTTAAGCCAAGTCAGAGCCTCAAGTCGGCTTAAAAACTTCAGACAGTAAGACCAGCCACTAGTCCTACAAGCCTCCACCAATCCGGACTTGGCCCCCGTGGTGGAGTATGACCTATACGTTCCTCAGGGAAGAGTCCCGTGCCCCTCGGCGGGGACATAATGGGTTGATGATGTGTAATTTCCTTTTTTATGTACAAATAAAGTATCTATATATCTATTATATTAAAAAAACTCTTAGTGCGAGATCTCAATTGGAAATAAAATTCGTGCTTTAATTTATACTCGAACAAGCGTATGAACCTCGCTATTATAAAAGCATTTAAAAAATTCAATTAAAATGTCATAGGCAATCGTCCCAGCTGAAGTGGCTTACTTCACCCACAGCCTGAGTGTTTCTACTAATTAAGTTATTTGCTGAAACTTTGTGTATCTGCGAGGCTATTTAGGGCAGATTTATGTCTGGCGCGCATTCTGAGAATTACAAAAATTCTCAGAATTGCGAGCTACTTTCATAATTTATGTTCGCCCGAAAATCACAGAAATATATAAGAAATATTATTATTTGTAATATTTTAATGTATTTTATTAATATTTTATTTGCAACTGTGGTTTTTATTTCACATTGAACGATACATATTTTGACGAATAATGGAATATCATCTTTATTGCGAATATTGCATGCATATTTTAGCAGCGTAGCTCGTAGCCACTAGAGCTACGCGGGTGCTACGACACGCTACGTAATTCGTAGCAAACCGTCTAGCTAGACAACTTTACACTGATTCACAACTTGTAACTCAACTTATACAGAATGAGTATACGGCTGTGAAGTATGCATCTGCCTACCATACGACAGGTCCCGGGTTCGAAATCTGGTTGGGGACAAAAAACCCGAGGTCTTGTATGTTTACATATTTGTGACGTCCTCAGAATGTTCTGAGGTGATGACGTTGTTTTTGTTTCCCACGACACATAGGGTATCCTAGCGTGAAGAAGAAGTAATGTATGTGCATGGATGTAAATGTTTATGTTTATTACATCGAAAGTTACCTTTCCGTAATGCACGGTATTTTATCTTATCTTATAACTTACTTATCTTATTAGCTTGTTTATGGATGTTGCCTAGCAATGAAAGAAAAACATCCTCTTGTTTTGTTTTATCGGAGGATTTCCTTAGGCTGCCCTCACACATTCTGAATCGCATTCTAGATTTAAAACAAACCGACTTTAGGTATAGAAAGAAATTGGAAGGTTTCTCACTTTCTTTACTTGTTTCAAAACTACATATAATATTCAATCCGGTTCTCACAATAAAGCCAAACTTATAAAAAACTTCGCGTCGTCATCGTCACGCGCTACATCGCGTGACAATGTAGATAAAATAAACATAACATTTAACATAACATTTACATACAGTCCCATACATTGCTTCTGGACCCACACTAGGATACCCTGTATCGTGGGAACCAGAAACAGCGACGTCACAAACAAGTCAACATCTAAGACCTGGGTTTCTCTTTTTTTTGTCCCCAGCCGGGATTCGAACCCGGGACCTCTCGCATGGTAGGCAGATGCGCTAACCGCTGCGCCACAGAGGTCGTCAAAATGATACCCGACCCCCGATAGTAGATGGCACTGGAAGAAGAAAATCAGATTACAACGAAAAAGGAAACAAAATGATTTTACGGAAAGAGAATGAAACTCCAATTTGATGACATTCGCTCGTATGTCAAGTGCAATAAGACTCACGAGCTGTGTGTTGGCGTCGGTGAACGATTTTATCGATTCTATCAACACTAGTGTTGCTTGAGAGCGTAAATCAATATGATATTATAACGAATAACAATATTATTCTATCGTGTGTTATGTATATTATTTTCGTAACGAGTATATTGAAAATTAAGAAATAATGTTGTATGAAAGCGGCTCAGGCTTCACTCAAAAATCTTATAAGGTTTCAGTGTTGCCTAATGAAATGAAATTTTAACTGTGTTATCAAAAAAGTATTTAAACAACCCAAACTCGATTGCTCAATTCAGACTAGTGTGAGGCCAGCCTTATTCCAGCTCGGCCTTGTTAAGTTGCCTAACAACGACCTGTTTACAGACGGCTTGCAGACTTTTCTAGACGCCGCGCCGCTAATGGACAACAGAGAAATCTCAAGACAAAACAAGTTAATTTTCGATATATTTCGATATATCGAATCGCTCGTAGCCTGGGCTGCCTGAGTGATTTTAAACGATCACTAAGGCTAAGCAGCATACGGCGCGTTCAGTCCATTGATGGTTCACCATCTATGACTAACGCTAGTGGCATTTTTCCGAGCGGTTCCGTGCTTCGCAAGGCACGTTAAGCAGTTGGTGCCGGCTGCCGTCGATAGATGGCAGTCGTTAAGCCATGTCAGAGGCTTTAGTGCGGCTTGAAAACTTCTGACAGTAAGACCAGCCACTAGTCTTACAAGCCTCCACCAATCCGGACTAGGCCCCCGTGGTGGAGTATGGCCTATAGCTTCCTCAGGGAAGTGACCCGTGCCCCTCGGTGGGGACATAATGGGTTGGTAATTATATATCGATAAAAAGCACCCGAAACAGGCATGGCGTGACAGAATATTGATTATATCACTGATTCATTTATGATTAACAGCTATAAAACTTTATTTAAAAATGTATGCATTATTTAATTGTGTTTGTTCACATACGAGAACCCACATTTACCTGATTGATAATTGAAGTTTAATTTGTTACGACTGACACTTGACTTTTTAATTTTTTTGTGAGTTTGTGAAGCTTAATAGTGTGTAGGTACTTTTTGTAAATGTAATTTTTTTGTTATGTGTAAGTTGTATGCAATGTCTTTAGTGTTTGTATTTTTATATTTTAAATATGCCAGTGTCCCACTGCTGGGCAAAGGCCTCCCGCAACTCAGACCAGATGTTTCTGTCTTGTGCCACCTCAGACCACTCCGGCATGTGTCGGTCGAGATCGTCTCGCCAACGTCGTCTTGGCCTACCTCTTCTGCGACGACCGCCTTGTGGCACAATCGAGGCTACGTAAAAAAAAAATATATGCCAGTTACATACATAAAATTTAAATTCTTGTTGAAGAAATTTACGAGGGTACTTTAATTTAGAATTTGGTTTACTGAGGGCCGGTTTCTGAATTGAGAATTTACATAAAGTAGATAGCTAAATAACGTTCTGTCACGCTCTTTTCTAAAGGAATTCGACGAGACATCAGTACCTACAGATAAGTAGCTTAGCGAAGGTAATAGCAGAACTTAGCGTAATTCTCAATTCAGAACCGGCCCTGAACACGAAGTGCACCATATGCATTTTGATTTGAACACCTATTTTCATCGTCATCAACCCATTATGTCCCCACCGAGGGGCACGGGTCTCTTCCCTGAGGAAGGTATAGGCCATACTCCACCACGGGGGCCAAGTCCGGATTGGTGGAGGCTTGTAAGACTAGTGGCTGGTCTTACTGTCAGAAGTTTTCAAGCCGCCATAAGGCCTCTGACTTGGCTTAACGACTGCCATCTATCGAGCGCAGCCGGCACCAACTGCTCAACTTGCCTTGCGAAGCACGGAACCGCTCGGAAAAATGCCACTAGCGTTAGTAACAGACGGTCACCCATCCATGGACTGAACGCGCAATATGTTGCTTTACCTTCGTAATCGTTTAAGATCACTCAGGCGGCCGGGGCTACGAGCGATTCATATTTTCTATTTTCATAATAAGCCTGAATAACTTTAACGCGTTGCTCGATTGTGTATCTTTCCATGGGTCAAATTGAGTTAGTCTGAAATTGAGAAATGTCTAATGAAATGCAGAAAAAAATATTCAACCACCCTTTATCATGAGATACAGCCCGGTGACAGACTGACGGACGGACAGCTGAGTCTCAGCAATAGGGTCCGTTTTACCCTTTGGGTACGGAACCCCAAAAAAACTAAATCTGAAGCATTGAAAACCGATTGTTTTAATGTCCGGCCGCTGGGAGAATACGATCCTGACAGGTCATGTTAGAACGGACGACGTTAACAATATCATTGTGTAAACTTACAATCAATGTTGTATTTTGCAGTGATTTAAATCAATGTGTTACTGTACAAAGTAGACATAGTATTATTTTGTTATAAGTCCTAGAAAATGGTTTTGTCAAGTTGAGACTGAAATGTAGTTTAGTAATCATTTTTAAAGGTTTAAAAGGCGTGTAGTCGGCAAACATTTAAGTATAGTTTTTAATATTGTTGTGTACCTACTTTACCTTGTAATGAGTGTACCATTGTAATTATTCTTATGTTAATAAAGACTTTTAAAAATCAATCAATCAATCAGTGATTTAAATGCTAAAGAAGAAGAAATCAATATTTAATGTTCGTGCGTAAAATCCTTACTACGCTGTCACAAGGTTATGTCAACCGTATTTTTTTGTAGCGACGTCCCAAAAATAACGAAAATAATAACGGTCCCTTTAACGATATGAAGTTGATGAACAGGCTTTAGAAAAAGATCAGCGCGTTCTCAGAATCTCTTCGTACCACTGCCATACAAAGCGATTGAGCTGATCTGGGCTCAAAAAAAAGGTCGCACAGCTCGCCACAACACTTCAAAGCCATTCAGCACAAAAAAGATTATGACCCTTCTAAAATGCCTGCGAAAATGGCACAAGAGATGACTGAGTGAAGGTCGTCTAAAAAACACAACTACTTAATCGTGAGTCAGTAGCAAAAGCTAGTTAAGAATAACTTAAGGAATGATAACGTTGATTTTCTCTCCCATCACTAGTCATATGAAACAGACAGGTGTCAGGATCGTATACTCCCAGCGGCCGAACAATAAATGGTATGTATTTCATGAAAAACACGAGCAGGAGAGCCGGCTTAGTGCATTATAGACATAACTATCTATGTACTTTTTACACTCTTGCGTTTTACTTAATAAAATGCATTTCCAGTACTTACTGCATTATTGGCTCATCTAGTACAGCATCACAGCACACATAAGTAAAAAGGTTTTACCTTTGCATTTCTATAAGTCTAAGATCCACTTGTTAGAGCGTTTTCATACTATCCGATCCGATATCGGTAGTGGACGGCGAAAGCCGTCACTATGCGCTGTTTTCACATCTATCTAATCAGCCCATGAGTATCCATGAACTTTTTACATTCTTTAGTTTTACTTAATAAAATGCGTTTCCAGTACTTACTGCATTATTGGCTCATCTAGTACAGCATCACAGCCATCACACCACACATAACTAAACAGGTTTTACCTTTGCATTTCTATAAGTCTAAGATCCACTTGTTAGAGCGTTTTCACACTATCCGATCCGATATCGGTAGCAGAAGGCGATAGCCGACACTTGCGCTGTTTGCTATCTAATGAATATGAATGAATATAGATGAACTAGCTGTTGCCCGCGACTACGTCCGCGTGGGCTTTAGTTGAGTAAAGAGCTTGAAAATAAGATAGGGATACTTTTAGCGCATGCGAAAGCGCTTTCATACTAACTTCGCAACCCCCCCTTAAGGGATGATTTTTGAAAATATATTTTACCTGTGTTGCATGACTTTCAATGAAGGACCTTCATGCTGAATTTCATTCGAATAACTTCAAAAATGGCTAAGTTTCATAATAAGTTTGCACCCCCCTTTTTCCCCCTTAAGGGATGATTTTTAAAAAACTATTTTACACGTGTTTCATAATTTTAAATTAAGAACCTTCGTACCAAATTTCCTTCGAATAACTTCAAAAACGGCAAAGTTTCATACTAACTTTGAACCCCCATTTTACCCATTTAGGGGATGAATTTTCAAAAATCCTTTCTTAGTGCTCCCCTAGGCTCCCTAAGGAACTCCCATGCCAAATTTCAACCCCCTAGGTTCCGTAGTTTGGGCTCTGCGTTGATTCTAAGTCAGTCAGTCAGTCAGCTTCTCGTTTTATATATATAGATAGAAGATAGAGCCCACTGTTGGGCATAGGCATATTCTCTTTCATATATCAATTGATTATCTTGATATATCTCTATTGATTTTTTCCCGTCTTCTGAAATTTTGGAAATTTATTAATCTTTACCCAGGCAACATATAGCGAAAAACTACAATTCCGAATAATATAGATTGTTTCCTTAAATGGCAAGCTCATTTAAAGTTGGTTCAAATCTCCTGTAACTTAACAGTAGGGCTAGCTTATTATGGAAATTCAAACCTTAACTTCATATCATAATAAGGTTTATTTTTACGAGGTAATAAAAATGGGGATTCCCTGGTGCTCCTAGCGTTGCTAATTTTCACTTTCCTATTATTATTAAAATTAGTTGCTTTATCTCACAAACAAATTAAGATTGTTATGATAATAATCAAATTACCACATTTTAGTGTGATATATCGGATTTATACAAAAAAAATCGGGTTTTTGATATTTATTATAAAAATTGCATTTTATCGAACCCTGGCTTCAGTATTAACAACTCGCATACGAATATGAATATTAAAATGAAATGAAATGAAATGAAAAATATTTATTTTGTACTAAAAGTGTTACAGAACTGCATTTTTTACTGCCTCGCTGGTGTAGCTGTTAAGGCGTTTACCTACCAAGATAGAGGTCGTGGGTTCGATTCCCACTGAGGATCACCGCACATTTGCACAGATGGCCTGAGTATGGGTGTTTTTCTATGTTTGCAACGTCGTCCTTGTCTGGTTACCATAACGCAGGGTATCCTAGTTTGGGACCTGAGTGCTTAGTGCGAGTTTTTTCATTCACTTTCGATAGCGAGAGCGTTTGCAATTTTTATAGGAGTGACAAAAAGACAACTAGGTGGCGCGCTTTGTCACTCCTATACAAATTGCAAACGCTCTCGCTATCGAAAGTGAACGAAAAAACTCGCACTAAGCACTCAGGTCAAGTGATTGTGTTGTGTGGAAGTATCTCGGCTTGCAAGGTAAGTAGATACCATTGGTAAAATGAAAGATAGGAATCGAAAGTTATAGTTTATATTAGATTTATAATAAGATATGTAGTCTACAAAATTTCACAAATTTTCACAACTTTATTTGAACCTAAAGCGTCCTACCCATTTTATTATGAAAATAAAATTATCGAAATTACATACTGGTTCTACGCGCGCAACCGCTGGTTTTACGCAACTTTATTTTTTAAACATATAATCTAATAGGCAGTAATTCCTTTAAACTCGTTCCTTAACATCAGTAAGTCACAAACTAATAACGGTAAAAAAATAAAAAAATATCAATCGATAAAACCAGCGCCGCGGAACTAAACAACGCCCCACATATACACATCTTTGTAATATCGTTATATTTAACTAGTTATACTGAATAATGATTCCTATGAAATATAATTATGCATTCTTTAAATTTATTTCAATAATATAATAATACTTAATAAGTATCAATAGGTAATGGTTAGTCAATGTCGTGCTAAAGACTACAATAGTTTATCGATAAATGAATGAGTCATAGTAGGTATTATTCCTTTATCATTTTATCATTTATTATTTTATTTATTCATTACTTGCGATATATAACACTAAACGAACATACAGCAGCCTCCCCGCGCACCGCACCCCCGCGGGGGCGGCCGGCGCGGGCGCACGTAATCACAAAAAACATCGTCAACACATAAAATAATAATCAATCAATAATCAATAATCATACAGATAAAAATCATTCATAAAAACATTACAATAAAAATCTAAACATTAAAACACTCACTTAAAACAAACATTATATTAATATTATCCATAATCATAGGGTGTACGTATTGTATAATATCATTTAAGCAAATAGTCGTATAGTCAAAATAATGTGAGCAGCGCGCGCGGGACTCGAGCGAGGGACTGACATTAGCTACACACGACGCGACCGCGACCGCTGCGACCACTGCGACCGCTGCGACTGCGCCACGACCGCGCCTGCGACACACGCATTACACTACACATACTCTAGCTAGACTCTGAACAGACAACAGGGCTCGCGCCCGCGCCCCGCGCGCCTCGGTCCTCGCCTAATATATTATTATCTTAATACTTTATGCTATTACGTTTAGGTAAGCTTTATAAATTTTCGATTTCTCATTTATGCTATCAATAATAATAATTATACAACTTTTTTTAAATTTTATGTGCTTTTTCTCGAAATTCTATCGTAACGTAGTTCGAATCTCTCTGCGGCGCCGACGCTGCTACGCGACCGGCGCCCGTAATAAAAAACGTTCATAATAAGAAAATATATCGTGAATAACTCTGCCGACTTACGATAGGTTCGGCCAAGCGGCGCGGCGGACGGGCCGTGCCGGCGGGCGCCGACCTTTGGCACCAGGATTTCGATTACGCATTTTTTTTATAATTTTTATAACGATTTAAGTAAAAAAGATTCGATTTGTATTACAAAACCCTCCCCCACGCGGCGCGGCGCTTACGAGATGATGCGTATGGCGGAGTGCGCGGGCGCCGCGCAGACGGGGCACGAGCCGCCGCCGCGCGCCAGCCGCTGCGCGCACTCCAGGCAGAACAGGTTGTGTCCGCACGGCACCAGCGCCGCCGCCACGCCGCGCTCGGCGCACACGGCGCAGTGCCGCGCGGGCGACGCCGCGGGCGACGGCCGGCTCCACGGCCACGCCGTCGTCGTCGTAGTCTGCCCCGCCACGACGCTGCCGCAGCCGCCGCCGCCGCCCGGCGACTCGAACGACGGCGACTCGCCCAGACCCTCGTCGCGCTCCGTCGATGACCAGATGCCGAGCAGGTCCCCGAGCCGCGCCGACGAGCCGCCCGACGAGCACGAGCCGGCCGACGAGAAGCCCTGCTCCTGCTCGGGCCGCAGCAGCGAGGCCAGCCCGGCGCGGTACAGCTGCGCCAGTCCCTCGCCCTCGGTCGGAAGCGCGCCGCCCAGCGCGCCCGCGCCCGAGCCCGCCCCCGGGCTGGTGGTCCCGGGCGCGCCCGCCGCGCCCGTGCGTAGCGCGATGTGCGCCTCGATCTCCTTGCGCGCCGCCTCAACGCTCTCCGGCAGCCCGGTCACCTCGAACACGGGTTCGCGCTCGCGCGACGGCGTCACGATGTAGGTGTGCGTGGTGTGTTGGATGCGCTTGATGGTGGCTCCTTTGGGGCCGACGACGAGGCCCACGACGCGGTAGGGCACGCGCACCTGCGCCGTGACGTGTCCGGGCGCGCCGGCGGGCGGCGGCGGCGCGGCTCCGCACTTGCGCGACGCGCGGATCTGCGAGAAGTGCTCCGCGGCGGAGAGGATCTCGCGCTTGGCGCGCGCCACGTCTTCCTTCCGCCCGGTCACTACGAACACAGGCTCTTCCCCGCGCACGGGCGTCTTTATGTATGTGTTTGTCTTGGCACGAAGCGCCTTGATCTTGCAACCTGGAACAATGAGAAAGCAACGTTAGCTATGCTAATAGACGTCTGATATAGGGAGGAAAAGTTTGCGGCTAGTTTGGGGCATCGATTATGACGCAGTGGGTTTATAAATACTCGGTCGAGGGAGTTGCTAATGAGAGGCGTGACAGGCTGTATCGGGTCTGGCAGACACAGCACGCGCCCCGCGCCCCCCGCCCCGCTCTCGCCGCCACGTGGCGGCTACAACGTAGTTTCCCACTAACTTCGACAGTCAGCGGCACGCCGTCAGTATTAACGGACGCATATGGAGATGCTACAATCTTATGTTATCCGAACAAATGGAACAGCATAGCAGCTAAAGATGCAGGAAGCTTTAATCGGTTATTCACGAGCACCTACTTCTACCAGCTAAGTAATGAGTTTACGATTAAATATGAATGCGCAGGCAAATACAAAGTGAGGTCTGCAGTGTTGGTATGGCAGGTTTTGTCTCGCCCCAACGCATGGCGTCTTGGATCCGGGATCCCGCTCGCGCCACCCCACTGCGGCAAAAACATGGACGCGACTCGCTGTCCCGACTCCACAAGAAGACAAGATGACTGCACTACAAGATCTTGAATTGGAAATACTGCGGATAAAATTAAGGATCATGATAGGCTGGTTATGCTCGCCATTTGAGGCCATTAGATGATTATTTATACGAGAACAGACATTAGTCGATATTACGGAGATATATTCAAATTATTATTAGTTGTAATTTCGTTGCGAATTTATTACACGTTAAGTCTTTCGCCAACCGACTAAACGTTTGAATAATTTTCTCCATCTCTTTATTCATCGCAAATCCAATGTAAAAACGTAAAATGGTCGAAGAATAACGTTTCTGTAAAACTGGAGGGTGTTTATATTAGCAATTATATTAACGTCCGCATCATCCGAACAACGTAGCAGCACGTAACAATCGCAATAATTGAACGTAATGTAATTTCAACAAAGTTTTCTCAAAGGGTTCAGCCGCATGGCCCCAGAGAGCCGCGGTATTTACATGCGTATTTCGCGAGAGAGGGACAGCCGACCACAACCACGTGGTGGAGAAAGAGATGGCCGTAGAGATACGTGAGAGGAAGCATCTACGGTGAAGACTGGCAACGTTGCCGGATCGAATCTACGTGGGGTTGGCGGGAAACACGCTTCCAATGCGGTTGCTGTGTTGCCATTTCAAGTTTGTTGCTTTGTACTCAGCAGTTGAGAAATATGTGACACTGTAACAGGGTTTACGTAATTCATCAAGTTACTAGTAGATACATAACGCAGAATGTTTCAAAAATTTGCGCTGAACTGAAGAGTTGTTATTTCCGCGCTTGCATATTCATTACTCGATGCTCTAAGCATTAGTCAGATAGGTCACGGAAACGTGTTCAACTTTATTGATCTATATACGTCTTGAGGTAAGGATCGAAATAACTCCCCTAAAATCGCCGTCAAAACCCGGGCAAAGATCCCAACAAAAACATCCCAAACAAACGTAAAAATAAGTCCTAATATCATAAAAATAAAGACTAAAATAATTGAGCACGCGGTAGCGCCCTCGTGACGCGTCGGGAAACGGGAAAGCCTCCGCATTGAGGGTAGTTAGTGAGTCGCAGGCCGCCGACCGGGGCTCGGGTCGTTCGCCCCGACCCGCAAACAAGCCATTCTGGCGCTTAAAATAACGGGGAGAGCGGTCAATATTGCGTGACGAAACTTCCCGCTGCTAAGCGATAAACGTGACGTTGCGATTTTCGATCGAGGCCCCCCGCCTTTAGGTTGCATTTTGAAGGCGCCGATTTTGTTTTCGGCCGCGGAAATCGATGTGTGTTTTTCATGATTTAAGCGGGTTCCAACTGTGGGAAACTGAATTTATTTCGGTTAGAATTTGCACACTACTTGGATTAAATTTGGCGTCTGTGAATATTACAGATTTCATTTGGTCCTCCGTGAATAATATTAATGCATGAATTCCTACGCTAAGTTGTATTCCAACAGATGAATGCCAGTTACTGCGTTGGCTTGGCGTCGCGCCAAAACCGAGGATTTGCCGATAGCTGCAGAAAAATGATAGCCTAGAAATAATTTATCAGTCCGACAATAAAAAGTACTGTACTTAATTTGTTAGGTTCTATTTTTAGTTCGGACGTTAAACTTTGGCTCCTACTTCAGTTTCCATTATCCAATTAAAAGTACCAGGAGCACAAAAAACGATAAGACGTTATCTTTTAATCATCCAGCGTAAATCAAGTGCTACGCCGTAGCGCATCTGCAATAGCTACGAGACGCTACGCCACTATCGTCACGTAGAACCGGGTCAACAAACCCGCCACGTTACATGAGCAGCGCTATTCTTGGCACCGTGAACTCTATTACGATGTAGTAAGTTTTATTTTGGTTCGCGGGTGAATGGATAACTTGGCTGTGGTAGAGTGTCGGCCATTTATCTTTTGGTAGGTTTTCGCGAGGACGGCGGATTTTGTTCTTTTTCTTAGAATTTGTGGGCATTGTGATCTGTTTAGGTTTTAAATGCAGTATTTTTAAGTATCCTAGAATCACACGTTGTGATTATGGTTCTTCCAGATTTGTGAAAATACGAACCCAGACTTGTAGTAAATGAGTTTGTTACTATCACTTACGGCGGAAAACTGATGATTTTCGTAAAAAAAAATCTACATTCAGGAAAAAACGCTAAGAAAAAACAAAAAGTCGCTGACAATATAATTGTAAAAGAGTCGAGATTTATTAAGAAGAATTCGGATTTTAACCTTTAATTCTACAGGACTTGTTACATACACCACAAATGCAACAAAATAATGAAATACAGTAAAATATGTAGTATGTAGCCAACATAATATTATATGGCATAAAACTTTTATCAAAATTTAAGTCAGTCATACAAAACGAATAACGCCATTTCGTAGCGCTACGTTCTATGAGCTACGCCGCGCCGTAGCCGCTACGAAACTACGCTACGAACGAAGCCACCGCATTTTATCAGACCACTGAATTTACACAAAAGACTTCATTTGAGGCATTTAACAGCTCCGAAACTGTCAAATACTCGCCAAAAACCAGCCCTTATGCCTTGTGAGAATAAGATGTATTTTACTCTTCCTTGGCATTAATCGAGGTGTGACGTTGACAAGGGTACGAAACGTGCTTCGGCAACCTTGTTTAAACAGATAGAGGGCCCAAAACTAATTAGAGAAACATAGACTTATAGTTAGAGAAAAGAAGAGAACTAATTAGAGAAACATAAACCCAAAGCTAAAACAAGAGCAGTGCGTGGTAGTAGCACATTTGTTTCGATAAAAACTGCTTTGTTGTCCTTTAATGTTTTGTTTCCAGCAAAAGATACTGGCCAGCAAGTACAATGAAAAAAGAGAAAAGTACTGTCCACAAACTTAAGTAGTTGTATAGGTATATTTGAAAACGGAACTGGTTTTAATAGTACCGACGGAGAAAGTGACTACCACCAGGGATACATAAACATAGGAAGGGTTGAAGTTGATCGATCTTTGCAGATCGACGCCTCTCTCGAATACCAGAGGGGGTAATTTATAGCAGCCACGAATACAAAATAAAAATGTACGAAATCCCGGCTTAATCGAGAGTGTATGTTATTTTATTTCAGAAGAAGCACGAGAGTGTATTCTCGTTTATATGTACAGTAGAGACGGAGGTCGCGTCGTCGTTTGCTCGACTCACCATGATTAAGCTCTGCGAATAAGTGTATCCGGAATAAAGTTAATAATACAATTCATACATAAGCTCACACCTGTATCCCAGAGTGGAAAGCAGAGATCAGCAACTGCCACCTACCACGATCCTGACAAATCACTTTCGTTTCATTGGCATTCTTTAGTCAAATTTAAGGAATCTGTGGCGCAGCGGTTAACGCATCTGCCTACCATGCGAGAGGTCCCGGGTTCGAATCCCAGCTGGAGACAATAAAAACACCAAATCTTGGACGTTGGAGCATCCTAGTGTGGGGCCGGAAGTAATGTACGTGATTGTATGTAAATGTTTCTACAATTCGTAGTTCATTATGACAACATTACGTAGTCGAGTCTTCCTAATCGCTAATCTGTGGGTTATCGACTTTGCATTAAGCAACGAATTGTCGTAGTATACCACGAATTGTAGTTCGTGTGTGGAAGAGCCGGTAAGGGACGCCCCCTTACCGGCTCTTCCACTCACCTTCGCTCGATATATTTGCTTCGTCAGTCTTTCTTCCTTCATTCTCTCCACATGTCCAGACGAACCCAACATTCCTTTCTCAATTCTAGTCACTACATCCTCTTTCAGTCCACAACGTTTTCTGATCACGTCACGTATAACTTGAAATTTAAAAGCCTTGGACTTTCTGGATTTCTCCGCCTTGTCGCGCGAGCTATTTCAATCAAGCCTCTTGGCGGCGCATCTCAAACACGAGCTTATTGTGTTACGAACTCGTGATCCAATTAGTTAGAACTAATAATGACCGGCTTCGTGACTTCAACCTGTATCAATACGGCGCACGGGTCGGTAGCAAGGCATTATCAAAACTCAGTAATTTTGAGGGCACTTTTGACAACCGACAGTAAGCAAACTTGGGAAAAAATGCATTACATTTCCGTAAGATGGCGCTGTGTTACTATTTTAAGAGATAAATGAATAAAAACTAAGATCACTTTTTTTTCTAGTTGTTTACAAAGAAGCAAGATTATGGCAAATGGCGAACAACGTCTATACTTACCCATCCGGGACGCAAGCGTGAATTTATCTGTATGCTATTATCATCACGGGCCTTTGTGTCCGTTAAGCAGCGCCTGAGATTTTGACATTCTTTCGAGTGATTTAAGTTCGATTCGAGAGCCTCATCAAGCCTTACTGCAAGTAGGACATATAAAGGAAGTTTCCGGAGACGGGTCAGCACGGATTGTATTTTTTATGTTATATAGATCCATTTATTGTTTAATGTTTCTACATCTAACTAGTCTCTCTACAAGATTTTTTATTTGGTTAAATACTAACACGAAACCCTTTCCACAGTTTAAGATCTACAACGACGAGGGTATATGATCAAAGGCTCTCCGATAGAGGTAGCCTAAACCATAATAATATCGGATGCATAAAGTTTTTATGCGAGAAAAATGCTCTATAGTTGCGGCTGAGTGACTAGGCAAACATAAATCAGAGCGCGTCACTACAAAGCATCGAGCAGGCCTGCAGGGGTGGGCATTGCGGCCTCAAGGCAAGCACCCCTATACAGCTGTTACCCTAGTATTGTATATACGTTTTTGCTGCGTATAATGGGGGCTTGGGCATCTCGCTATACGTGTAGGTGTACATAATAGACTTTTCTTTGCTTTGTTGGAGTTTTTTCCGCTAATGATTAGTCTGTGTTAAACAAACCGCGAATAGTGTGCGAATGTGCCAAGTGTAATCTCCGTGAGATAGGGAGAACACTTTGCCTCATAGTCATTTGGCTCCGGACCAACTTTCCGCGTCTTGATGTCAGCGCTGTGACGTCGAAAAAGTCAATACTTGAACCAATTGGATGTCAAACACAAACAATCTCGACTCGTGTTTGCCTTGTACAAATATTATTTTACCACGTTTGATTGTTAAATGACCGTCTATTCGCATATTAGGCTATAATTATTATGGTTTCTAGTATACTTTATTTACGTACAAAATTTGACGCATATTCTCGCTGCTTTTAAATGTTAAAACGCTTGTACCAATTTATTAAAGATCTTATAGAATCATTTGTGTGACACGGTGTCCACGCCACATCTAATGAGCGCGAATAAATGCGATTATATGAAATGTTTTTGTATAATCCATTTATCTATACTTGGCATTTTTTTTGGACTTTAAACGACACTGAATTAAAAACCTTTAGCGTTAGAAAATTCGATACCGTTTGCAAATTTAGTACTAGCTAGCACTAAATTTGTAAACTGTTTCGAGTTTTCTTCTATAAAGGTTTTTGATTTAGTGTCGTTTAAAGTCTGAAAAAAAAGCCAAGTATAGATAAATGAACTATACGTTGCGTGAGCGATATGCAAACATAAAAATACTTTCTTTAACTAATAACAAGCTATTTTATTATCCGCAACAAGCCGGCGTGTATTTCCGCCTTCGAGGCAGATCTTGAGTCAGCCAAAAATGTCGCATGGGCCCGCAGCCGGGGGGCGGGGAGGGGTGGGGGTGGGTTGGGGGTTCCCGGTCGATACGCGGTCGACGAACCCGTCGACGGCCGCGTACCGCTGCAACGCCGATCTAACCCACTTTTCCGCGTGCGACTGCTAATTAGGGTTCCGTATCCGAAGGGTAAAACGGACCCTATTACTGAGTCTCCGTTGTCCGCCCGACCGTCTGTTACCAGGCTGTATCTCATGAAACGTGATAGAGAGTTGAAATTTTCACAGATGATGTATTTCTGTTGCCGCTATAACAACAAACATAATAAAATAAAAATTAACTCCCCAAACAATAAAGAGATTTTTTTGCAGCTTTTATAGATAATATTACGGAACCTTTCGGGCACGAGTCCGACTCGCACTTCGTCGGTTTTTATTAACTTCGCCTTCCTTCAGTTCGATCGAGCATTGTAGTTAATGCAAGCGTTTGGACTAGTGCACCCTGACGTTTTAGAAACTAACTGGCCGGTAGAGCCCATAGTGCCATGGTGAGCAGGCCTTTGCCACGCGAGCGGGTTGTTTTATGTACCTATTACGTATTGTAAATAGACTGTCTTAAAAAAACAAATGCAATTTAATTTGGTGATGGATGATAAGATTAGGCGTTACAATAAAAAGCGTTAGAGGCTAATCGCCATAGGCGAGTATGAGTAAAACCGCAGCTCTAGTCCAGAAATTTTGATCCACAAAATATAATCTCATTCGTCTACCGGCGGAATACGAAATTATGAGCTTATAGTAATGAGGCCTGAAATTGTACTATAGTTTATTATTGGGGTTGTTAACTCAGTCTGACTATCTCAAAAAATTACAATATTGCCTCCTAAGCGTTACAAAAAATGTTTAAAACACTCAGAAATCAAAAATTTATTTCAAAGTAAAGAATTTAGAATAGAATAGAATATAATTTACATTCTGCTTGTTGAATGTCAAAGTACATAAGATAATGTTAGCCGCTGCCATGGGGCCGAATGTAGTGGAGAAAAAGGCTGCAAAAAAAAAACACTCTGACCATCTTATTCCACTCTGACTATCTTGACCATCTGACTACAAACGTGACCACCAAAAAAAAATTTTTCAGTCCATCAGTGTTACTGGTGTTAGGCTATCCATAGCACACACCAGTAAAGTATACATACTTAGTGTGTTTGAGCCCCTTTTTTGTTGTCAGGGAAGCACCTGAGGCGTTTGGAGTCGGGGGTGGCAGGGCGCCATACACTACTGTATGAAGCCCGGCTGCCTTCGATTTTATATCCCTCACATGTTCTTTCCACGATTGTTTTATTTTTATTTTTTTGTTTCGTTCACTTTCGTGTATTTTGTTTCTTACTGTCATTGTGTTTCATTGACAATTTTAATAAAAGTCTTCTTTCTTTCTTTCTTTCTTTCTATTTTAAGAATAAAAAATCGGCAAGCTCTGGGCTTTCATACAAATCGCGTTGCTTCGGTTGTCTAGCAAGATTCACGTCCGTGCGCCACTGCTAGGTTAATTCTCAAGGCTGCCTTCATATAACAAAACGAAGCTACACCAAATGCCAGAGGTCAGAAAGAATGTAGAGCATCCGAAACTAGGGACCCTGGGGTGTCAGCGGCCTTAGCACACCAACCCATACTGCCCATAGCTAATCGCCAACTCCCTAGCAATTACAACAAGGGTCGAAATATGCCCCATGTCCAGAGGTGGTAACTGGGTCACGATTTAATAAAGAAGGGTGGAAACAAATCGATTTTCGAGACCGTTTCCCACCAAAGAGACCCAGGTCTCACTGGCGCGGAAATAATTATTGTTTCTTGAATTAAATTCTTGCCTCCATGATGGCTTTAGGGAACGTTGGTTGCTTTAAATTGTTCCCGGGGACAATTTACTACGCAGAGAAAAGGCGAGTGCACACGATAGTAAAACAAAAGTTTTGATAGCTAAAAGTATCGACCTAGTTGGCTTCGCAGTGTTTTTATTTTCCAAGTAATCGAAAGTTCACGAAGGTTAATAATCGCGAATGATCATAGAGAATACTGAAATTAAGGTTATCCGGGAAAATTCGGCTCCCCCGATGGAAAAGGCGCTTTCCCGGTTCGCGCGGCCATTGCACCCGGCTTACATAACACCAGGGGTTCAGAGGTAAGGCGGAGGTTAGCCCGAACGAGCGTAAATCAGAGCCGCCGCCGAGCCGAAAAGGACCCTAATGGGACAACAATAAGAATCAGAGTTAACACCGCGAACGACGGACTTATCACGCCGGGAGATGATTAATGGAGAATCTTTGGGTTCGCGGGGTGGGCGGGGGGTGCAGGGTAGATGGGACTGAAGTTGGCTACGGGTGCGGTCTAAGGCATTCGCTCCCGAGTTCAGAGACGTAAGCAATTTGTCATTCCTAGAGGGATTGTTTCCGTTACTTACAATTCGTCTCATTCAGCGAACTCAGGAGTTAATGACCCTTTTCAGTATAAGCTAGCTCCATAGCTCTGACCTAGTTAGCAAAAGAAAATCGAACTGAAAATTCAAAGAAATCCAATCGCACTCCAACTAACTTCGATCCTAAGATCTTCTCAGCTGAGTTGTAAGTCCAACTAACACACTGACACGTATAACGTTTCGCTTTTGCCGCGGCGGGCACTTGGTCGTATCACTCGAGCAATTAGCAGCCTTGTTTGGAGGGCCATAAATGTTAATTTCATTCATGACGCGGTAACGACTTGATACGTTTGCGAGGTGAGGCTGATGACACGTGGGAATGACCGTGCGCGCGGTAGGGGGGCAGAAGATTCACTTCGAGCACTTGAACTTAAAAGATAATTTGAATCTCATTGTGTTTGTAATACAGTCTTGTATGGAGTGGCAGTAGTTACTAATAATAATAATAATAATAATAATAAACTCACGCCCGTTATCCCCGAAGGGGTAGGCAGAGAGGTTACTAATAACATTAGTCATAGAATATTCAAGATCAATATTGAGATCATTGTAGTATTTGTGAAAGGTATTTTTACACATATTTTGATGTTTTATTTAGCACGGGAGTAGTGTAATGTAAACAAACATTTTAGTTTTTTTTAGAAATGGGGATTTCTAATTAAAAGTTGGTAAATATTAGCATCAAACTAAATTGAACTCAACATATTTGAAAATTCTTAAAAATTTCGCGCTGGGTAAGTTTTTAGTGATCATGTTGAGAGAACATTCTCGGCCTTCCTAATTTATGTTCAAGGTGCGAAAGAGAAGGTGGCAGGGCATCTCTGTCTGATTGCCTAAATTATCTGCGGACCGAGGCAGTTCATAATATGCCCTATGTCGTTTAGATAAGCGTTATGTAACTCAACTGATACGTGGGTACATCCGTAGGTACATGTTAACCAAAGGGAAGTACAAATCGTCTCTATTTTGGGTATATCTAGAGTTCCTTACTAGAAAAGAACTGAATGAAAGAAAACACACTTTTATTCTAAGTAACCGACGGCTTCTCATACTATGCCCCGGTTTCTCGAACGCTAACAGTCTATTAATCTACTATTTTAACAGCTGTCAGTTATTTACAAGCTGTTAACAATAGCTTAATAGACGTAATAGGCGTTCGGGAAACCGGCGGTTAGTGAATCTGTTTAACAGCCGTCATGTCAGTGGCGTAGTGTATAAAAAAATATTGACATCTGTTAACACTAGACTTGAAATGTATGTCTGGTCAGCGCTGAACGGTCGGCGTTTTTCTAAAACGCTCCTTAGGACGTAGTACATATTGGCCTGTCAGCGCCGAGTGTCAGCGTGACTTCCGCAGGTAAGACAAATATCGCACCTCTAGAACTAAAGTGACCGAACTCAAAATTTGGGTAAATTGAGTTAAGTACTCGGAATGACTCAAAAAGGTGTACTCTTTCATGCCTATATTAAAAAAAACGACTTTATTTGGTCAGAGAGAGATGGAGGAATATTTTGGTTCGGTCTGTTTTTTCTTGAGCAACTCGCTCAGAGCGCCGAATACATTTTCTTCATTTCCGAAAAGTTTTGAGATTTTGAGTTAGGTCACTTTAGTTCTGGAGGTGCGATATGTGAGTGGTTGACCAAAAAGGGACCTCAAGGGAAAATAATTGATTTCGAGAAAATCGCGTTCGAAGTTTCGTATTTCTATAGGTTTCGACTCGTGCTCGGCTCGCAAAAAAAATCATAAAAAAATAACTACGGCACCTAAAAATATTCTGGTTAGACCAAAACAAAGCTAAAATACCACAGATTAAAAATTTCAAATAAAAAAAATAACGGTTACCAATCCCTCCAGGTCCCTTTTTGGTCAAGCACTCACATATAGTATTGTTTTTATATTTTTAACGACTATTTACGAAAGTACACGGTGTCGATCAATTGTTAGATTGTTGAAAACGAAACTGGCATTTTCTGTTCTATTTTTAGACTAATTGAGTTCGAAGTAACGGAGAGGTCATTGGAGAATGTTGCGACAGTTTTGTTACCTTCGTCAGAGTTGTGTTAATTCATTCTAATCGTATGTTATAGCCACATGCCTGTAGAAGAGTCAATATGTGCTTTAACAAATCAGGTTTGGTTGAAAACTGACACCTAAATCAAAGTTCGGGAGGGAAGAGCGCAATCGGCATAGTTTTAACCTAGCCCCCTAGCCGCCCCCCCCCCCCCCCCCCCCTCCTGTGTCCGGTTTGCTGTCGCCAGGTCACAATATTTACGCCCCAACGGTCATCACTTCTCCGAGCTACGAGCCCCGCCCACTGCCACTTCAACTGAGCAATTCTTCGAGTCGAGGTACATAATTAAAATCGGGTTCTCTGCAGATCTCCTTATTCCTGATTCGATCGCGCTATGAAACTCCAGAACTATTTCTCACAAACACCTGCTTGATTCAGAAGATTCTTGATTGAAGATGCTTAATTCAGACAAAATAATTCTCGATACTGATGCTTACCTGAAAAGAAGAAAAAGCATCGTAAATATAAAATTAAGGCAGAGTATTAAATAATAGGGTTTCGAGGAAGTTTACCATGAACTAGAGGAGACATTGCAAAAACTTTCATGCCTAAAATACTCAGTAACATTAAGCCACGAAAAGACACTCCATCAGTATTCGAAAATACTGAAAAGCCGTTTTTCAACGAATTTCTACGTAAAATATGACCCTACCGTCACGGCACGCTTTCATAGACTTAATGAATCGCGGCTTCAACTTTTGCGACCTCAACATAAACAAAACATGCATACAAGCTCACGCCTGTATCCCAAAGGGATAGGCAGACCAGGGACTGCCACTTGCCACGATCCTGACATATCACTTACGCTTCATCGTCATTCATAAGAAAGAACATATTCAAACAGAACACTCGTCAGGCAATATGTAGTAAATACATTTCTTTTTTTTTTTATAAACATAACATCACCAAAACTGTCTTCCGCCTTTTGCAAGAGGCACGGCCCTACTAACCATAAATACAGGCTACCCAACCCGATAGTCTAGTTATGGTAGTAGTCACATAAAATTACGTTTTTCTTATGTTTTTCTGTAAGAATAAAATAAGCACAAAAATTTAAGTCCTTGTATCCATTAATTTAAATACTTTTTTTTTTCATTTTCTATTCATTTTCACTTTTACCTGCCCTTTAATAACACGTCCCCTATTAGGCCCTTCCCCTCACATTCGCTCGATATATTTAGTCATAGAAACATAGAAAAAATATGATAAAAAGATTGGGATGTCTTCTCCACTAGGTGCCTCATTCAGAGCAACCCATTCGCCAAATCCGGTCGAAGGAAATACGCAAAATGCCAATCTAGGCAAGGCAGTGCTTACGAAATAAATAATAAGGTCACACATACGTCAATACCAAATCTTCGCTGTAGGTAGGAATAGAGGCAAGGTCGAGGGGCAAAAAGTGAAAAAAGAATCGACTCATACTTAGCATACTCATTGTGAGGTGCTGTTAGTCATCCTAGTATTGATTCAAATTCAAAAAGTCCTTCCTCAGGGAAGAGACCCGAACCCCTCAGTGTGAACATAATGAGTTGATGATGATGAACCTGACGACAATATAACGGGACCTGGTCGCAAACTAGGATACCCTGTGCTATGTTAACTAGCCGAGGACATCACAAACACGGAAAGACACCTAGGCTATTTGCACCAATGTACGGCGGTCCCCAGCGGAGATCGAACGCACGTCCTACCTAACATATCGACCAACGAGGCAATCGAAGCTGAATCTTCGAGAATCTCGCGCTACCCCGAAACTTTGCTGTAGGTAGAGTCTACAGCCAAGGTCGTGGGACAAAAAACGGACCTCAGCAGGTCTGGATTGAGCCATCGTGAAGCCTTTATCCGCCCGACTGGCCTGTCACAACTTATCACCTGCCTTCTCGACTGTGCCACAGGAAGTTAGTAGCAAAAAAGGTCTAAGAAGGCGTTCTGTACTGGTTTTGAAAAGGCAAGTGACTGAGACTGCAACTGTGATACCGTGCCTCGTTTGTTACTACGAGTATGTACGATGTGACTGGTGAGAATGACCTGACTGCAAGACGATATCAGCGCACGCTTTGGCAGAAATTAATATTTTTTTTCTCGTTTCATGATTTGCTAGAAATTAGCATTTTTTGTCCACTGTTGAAGGAATGCCTCTTCTAAGTTCTACACCGCGTCCGGTCAGTGGCTATTATAGTTTAGGACACCTCTGTAGTAGCGCTGATGCAAACAGATCCTCGTGCAAGTGTATTCCCATATTGGTTATGTATCCTACCCTGAGCTATTACAGGCAAGGACATTACCAATATGGAAATAGACTTTAAATACAGTTTGTGACCAGGTCATGTGATTGTGTTGTGTGGAAGTTAGATTTATTTATATTTTGGAAGCCCAGAAAATGCTAGGAAATAATAATATACTTTAGCATTTTTAGTACACCCTTTGAGCTGGAGGTTTGTGTTGAAAAGCCTGCACTAAAGTGGAAAGTACACATTCAAAACGTTAAATAGTATAATAAGCCGACATATTTCCTATTTCCTCACATGCAAGTACTACAGCCATTCATCCAGACTCGTAAACCCCGCCTAGTCTGTCAGCGTCTGAGCGAGCGCTCCAAGGCTGCGCGCGCGCATACGCGGCCGTTATTTTTGAATGAAGAAGGTAAACGTAACAACGTATTGTGCTCGACTATAATAGTGCACGAATTGTTAACTAACAAAATATCAGATTTAACTAAATATCAAGGCTATCAAAAAGGAATCCGAGTTAAATGTAAATTGGACGATAATCGCTTTAATGCTTCGGGTAATAAGGGCTATCACTGAGCAGGTCAATCCGTCAAGAGATAATACATATACTCATAAAAACGTGTTGAAACGCGAGACAACGATGAGAAACAACAAACTACTAATTCGATTCAAAAATCAATCAACGCCACGTCTACAATGAACAAAATTATACAGCTGTGTCGATTTAATAACATTCCCAAGTCGACAAGTCAATTTAGCGCTGCTTATACTAATGTTTAGCTATTTAGCACAATTTCGAACTGACCAGATAATTAATATCCCGAAGAGTTTTTCTCACACGATGACGCGATTTCATAAACCACACGCGTAATAAATGGTCAATCAACACTTTGGACGACCGTGCCGTGGCAAAGCTCTTGTAGAGGTCGACATACGTGCGAAAATTGCTTAAGGTTTAACTTGAGCTGTAACTAGTTGCCGCCCGTGGATTTATTTACTCTCAATAAAGTCACGATTTTTTCAGGCACAGATTAGAAGCAACGAAACAAGCGAACAGTCAAAGTCATATGGAATGAATGAATGAATGAAAAAAAAAGAGTGAGTGAAATGAATGAGTTAATGAATTAGATAATTTAAGAGTATTCTTTATTGCACACGGAAAAAAACAAAATATTTACAAAGGTCAATCGATTATTGTCTGGCCGCTGGGAGTATACGATCCTGACACATGTCTGTTTCATATGACTAGTCATGGGAGATAATCAACGTTATCATTCCTTACGTTATTCTTAACTAGCTTTTGCTACTGACTCACGATTAAGTAGTTTTGTTTTTTGGACGACCTTCACTCAGTCATCTCTTGTGACATTTTCGCAGGCATTTTAGAAGGGTCATCATCTTTTTTGTGCCGAATGGCGGTGAAGTGTTGTGGCGAGCTGTGCGACCTTTTATTTGAGCCCAGATCAGCTCAATCGCTTTGTACGGCAGTGGTGCGGAGAGATTCTGAGAACGCAGAACATTTTTCTAAAGCCTCTTCATCAACTTCGTATCGTTAAAACGGCCGTTATTATTTTCGTTATTTTTGGTACGTCACTACAAAAAAATACGGTTGACATAACCTTGTGACAACGTAGTAAGGATTTTACGCACGAACATTAAATATTGTTTTCTTCTTATTTAACATTTAAATCACTGTGCAATATATAACATTGATTGTAAGTTTAAACAATGATAACAAGTTTCAATGAAATTTATTTGCTAGTAGAATAAATAGAACTTAAAAATAATTTAATCGAAAATTTAACGCCACTTCAAGGTTACGTCGTCCGTTCTAACATGACCTGTCAGGATCGTATTCTCCCAGCGGCCGGACGGTAGTCAATCAATATAAACACAAATTATTTAATTTCATTTACTCAATTAAGAAAAGATACAAAAAATAAAAGTACAAAAGATTTTCCGTTTTATTAAGTGAACGACAGGCAAACAGACCGGATATTTTTGAGGTTAGTATGTTTGGACTGCGGACAGTTCAATTTGATATGGACTTAAGCTTCCAAGTTCATAGAACTAGTTTTATATGAGTTTAAATATTATAATTATGTAATCTGTGATTCGCCTCTCCATTTACTTCAATAAATTATAACGATTCTTTGGGAATTGTTGCCGCAATTTTAAGCCGATTTATGTATTATTGATTGTGGGAGCTGTGGAGCTGAGATGATGCGTCGACGTTTGTTTATTTACGATTCTGCACGTGGCTTTGTCTACCGATTGGGTGACTAAGTTAGTGATGATAATGCTGATTCCTTCTTCTAGAATACGAACATTTTTACAATAATTTAACAATTTCGCAAGTTTGAACCGCAAGAATAATAATACCCAGACTTCGGCGGAATACAACGTAGAAACGTTTTGAAACACACCGTACAAAATATGTGTTTTTTCTGTAAAACCGTACAAACTCTGAATGAAACGTCTAAATTGCGTAGCCCAGATAGCCGACATAGTAGAAAATACTACAGCAAACATTTCGGAAACGAATACAAACTCCGAACAAAATAACGCCGACTCCGGTCGCATAACGAAAGAACTAATGATACACTCCGCAACACCAAAAACTTTTCAGGAGCAACACTCATCGTGCGCGACTCAAGTGCGATTATTGGACAAAGTGTTTACTTTCTTGTGTGGTTAACTGTACGAGACCTGGGGTCACCAGGGCTCCATAAAATGGCACTAGCAAAGCATTTTTACGGCGTGCGCCCGAGGTGGTTGAACGCAACTCGGCCCGGTTGGCGCCGCGCCAACGTGCGACCATTCTAATCACTGGCCGTCTAAGCTTCATCTCCTGATTCCTAATGAGCGCCTGGTATCTTTCCGCTGGACCTACCTAGACTTGAGCCTTGTTAGTTAGTTAACCTCACATTTGGCTGCCCTTGATCCTTCGGTTTGAAATGTGTGCAGAGTAAGCGTTCTTTTATCACTCTTAACATTCCTATCACCCTGGTCACGAACATATTTGTTCTACCACTTATGTGATCCTGGTACTTTATGTTCAGCTATACAGATTACAAACACATTTTGTTGTAACAACAGCGATCAAACAGAACAGCAATCAGTTTCTTTAAGGTGAAAAACCCTATTTGAAATCGACCTTTCGGACGATGAGGTAAGAGTTTATTTAAAGCAGAATGTGACAATTTCCACGCATGGCATGTTTACACCACTTAATTCATTATATGCGAGTTCTATCATCAATAGATGTTAATTAATTAATTTTGATAAATTGTTACCTAGATAAGTATTCGAGAAGGCAAGTTGTGTAACGGATTCGTCTAAAACCCAGGCACTCGTTAATAAACATTGATCAGTTACGACTATACCTAAAATCTAGGCCAACTAATGTTTGGATTCGACGTTTAGTATGACAACTTGCGTAGTCCACTAACGCACAGACAAATAAAGAGAGATAAATAATTTATATACGGCACAATACTCATAAGATACACAAAGTTTACACAGCAATACAAAAAAAGAACTTGTGGACGCCGAAAACAAAAACTTTCTTATTTTTTAATTTAAACAAGAAAGATGCCCACTGAGGAGGCCATTTCTACAAATTTACGGCGGCCCTTAGAGGGAATCGAATCCACGACCTCTGTTGCAATGGGGCATTGGTAAATTAAGTAATGATTAAAACGGCGGTAAAACTGAAGTGCAACAAGGGGACGACTATTCAATTCTGATTTCTTATGATTCAGATTTTTCTGATGAGGATGTATATAACTTATAGAATTTATAGCTGCATTTTACGGTATAGCTAAATAATTAAATTAAGATTAAAAGATTTACCCCACGGTTTCTCATATGCTAACAATCTGTTAATCTAGTGTCAACAGCTGTCAATAGTTTTTTTCCTGTGCAGTTTGAGCAACTGACATCTGTTAACAGTAGATTAACAGCTTGTTAGTGTACGAGAAACCGGGGGTTATCCATCCAGTTCCCGGTTAGTTTCAAGTTTCTTTGCAGCCATTTTTATGTGCTTGGGCTTTTCGTGCTCTATCACGGAGCTATCGGATAATCACCCCGGATTATCTAGCCGCTGACAGGGTTACCATACGTCGGAATTCTCGGAAAATTTTGGAATATTTTGAGTGGGTCGCGAAAGTCGCGCGTTAATGTTGATGAAGCGAAAATTATTTTAGCTAAAACTTTCGTAAGCACTACACGTTATTAACTTTATTCCGGATATCATCATCATCATCATCATCAACCCATTATGTCCCCACCAAGAGGCACGGGTCTCTTCCTTAAGGAAGGTATAGACTATACTCCACCACGGGGGCCCAGTCCGAATTGGTGGAGGCTTGTAAGACTAGTCGCTGGTCTTAGTGTCAGAAGTTTTCAAGCCGCCCTAAGATATACCCTATTCCGGATATACATGCTCCTTTTTTTTTTGTCGGAAATGTCCGACCAAGTTTTGTTCTGATTAGCAGAGCTTAATCATAAAGTGATTGGTCATGATCGTGGCCAGTGGCAAAGCCTGGGCCCCGATTCTGTTAGTGCATTATAGTTCAATTACAGTTACATGGTCGGGTCACTTGACACGTTTTTTAATTCCATTGACGGCTAGAATTATTGATACACGTATTCGCGTTGACGTTAAACGGCAATTAAATTAAATCGACGCGTTCGTGCAATTACTGTCATAGTAGTATAATGCATTAGGAGAATCTAGGGCCAGATCTCTGCGTACACCTCCGATAAGAATAATCTTTATTGTTCATAATCAAAGAAAGTATAATTTTTTCCTTACTACTTAAACTTAAAGGGCGTAACAAAAATTAAATCTAGTTTAATTAACTATAAGGATGGTCCGTTGGTGCCTATTCTAGTGATAACTTTCACTGTATTACAGGCACCAGCGTCCTCCGCCATTTTGGAGTTCAATAATTGATTTTAAGTAATAAGAACAATAAGACAGCTAACAATTTCCTTAGAATACAATACAGAACAGTAGAAAAAGTTAAAATCAGCTAATTTTGCATTGAACATCTGGCAACCCAGGCCGCGGCGCGTTACTGACACAGACCTTCCAACTTAGTTCTTTATCGTCAGACGTACTTGAGTTAAGGCACGCTTTAATTTTATTGCCTTGTCGGCACAACAGAAAAATATTTTGGCAAGTTGCGTCCACGGTACATCAAGTAATGGTGCTCTCTTCACTTGGAACACCTCGCACGCAACTCTTGGTATAATTTAAGTGATTCCACATATTTAGTGAGACCGACTGCCTCGTTGGTCTAGCCGTTAAGGCGCTTGCCTACCAAGACAGAGGTCATAGGTTCGATTCCCACTGGGGGCCGCCGTACTTTTGTACCAAAGGTCTCTGTCTGGGTGTTTTTCTATGTTGGAATGTCCTTGCCTGGTTACCAATAAGTGATTGTGTTGTGTGGATGTCATTAGCCAGGACATTATCTTATATTTCTTAGCATACGAGTAACTGCTAAGCGCATCACTTGAGAACGGCTGGACCAAAACGAAATACTTTTTAAAATGTTTTTGGAATTGGAAAAGTTGCTTGGAAATTGGAAAAAGAGGATCGTTGCCACCACAGAACATAGTTCTGTGGTTGCCACCTTGGTTGGTAAGCTCTGCGAATCCAAGCGAAACCTGTCCCTAAATTCTGTTAATTCATTGTAGTACAATGAAAACTGCATGAAGGTGGCGATTTCGTTTCATTGCCGCTTCAAGTCTACGCGCGCACACATTTCAATCCTTCTAGGCGTCTATGGTACGAAAAAACACGTCACGTGACCTGACCGTGTATCTGCCATAGTACTATAATCCACTTACAGAATCGAGGCTCTGGTTGGACTCTTCCGACGTAATATATCCGGAGAACAAATTTACAATTGCCTAACACTTATACATCGCCCTATGTAACGCCCTAACTGAAGTGCCTTCCATGTGGTCTGGAATATAGTGTCAAGAGTTACAGCGCCGGTCTTAGGTCATGCATTAGGAATGTGCTATTGCGTATCAGATCAGCCATGACCGGTCGCTGCGGTCCTGATAGCTGGGCTACGGCCGGCGACCGGGTTCATTGCCGAACTCGACGCTCCACTTCCGTCTTTAAACGTTCGCGGGGTACGTAAACGTTTACATCACGCCCCTGCCGTGGAAGTGAGAAGTAAGGTACTGAACGTCAGAGGCAGTCGGTCGAGACGAATAATTTGTATTCTGTTGCTGTTTTATTTTTTTCTTAATATGTAGTAACAGGCCATTAAAGAATCGAAGTGAAGTGAGCTCCTGGTAGGCAACTGGCCAGAAACCGCACAGGACAGAAACAAGAGACGACTTCTTGTGTAAGTCCAAGACCCACTTCGGGTCGTTGAGCCAACGGAGTAAGTATTAAAAAAAATGATTAGAATGAGGAGATGATATAGGTTCTTCTATTAACCCAAGACGACCTATGATCCCTTTACATTTAGTTTAAAGAAATATTACGAATTTATCTGCTAACACTAAAAATAAACCATAAATTTACGAGAAAACGTTTTTCTTTAAAATAAACTGCAATCATCTGATGACCGTGAGCAATCTAAACGACAAATAACTATTTGACAGACTCCAATCGACTGCAGCGAGAAGGGCAGCAAGCGAAGGGAGTGAATGTAAACAGGGATTAGGCATAGGCTTAACCTTTGGCGACGTGAGGTCGACTAGGCCATGTGCTCACCATGTGCCGTGTTATTTTGGTATTGTTTTTCATGGAATTTTTTTGGGTGTTACCTACATTGGCTTGTGTTACATGTCAGCAAGCGGTGGAGAGTCGGTTAAACTATTGCCTCTCATTCAAGTAAGTTCAAAGCGCATCTTTGACTGTTTTCGGTGTAGCCGTTTCGTAGGAGTTCGGTAACAAATACTGTGACACGATATTTTTACCGAGAAATTCCTAAAAAAAAAAACAGCTGTTCCATGCTCAAATTCGATACCTACTGAACATGTGTAGAACTGCTGTTTTTCTTAAAGGTTTTAGAGGTGATCCCATAGTTACTTAACAGAGCAACACCTTGTATGTCAGATTTCACACCAAAAGTAAGATATAACAAATAATTTGTGGTTGTGTAATAAAGGAATCGCTCGTAGCCCCGGCTGCCAGAGTGATCTTAGACGATCTCGAAGGTTAAGCAACATTGGGCGCGTTCAGTCCATGGATGGGTGACCGTCTATGACTAACGCTAGTGGCATTTTTCCGAGTGGTTCCGTGCTTCGCAAAGCACGTTAAGCAGTTGGTGGCGGCTGCCGTCGATAGACGGCATTCGTTAAGCCAAGTCAGAGGCCTTAATAGGGCGGCTTGAAAAACTTCTGACAGTAAGACCAGCCACTAGTCTTACAAGCCTCCACCAATCCGGACTTGGCCCCTGTGTGTGGTGGAGTATGGCTTATACCTTCCTTAGGAGATCCGTGCCCCTCGGTGGAGACATAATGGGTTGATGATGATGAATAAATAATTCTGTAACTCTATTTCTAGCTATCTAAACTCCATTCTATAAAACTTTCCTTCCTCAGAGTTGGCCCAATGGAGCCAACTCTGAAAGTGCAAAGAATGGATGGGTTTTTTGATTGGAGTTAATACGAACAAAACGATACCATTCGAGGCCAAACGTTTATGAGGTGATCGCCGTTAACAAGCTCTCAGATGTAGAGATTTCAATTAAAAGTGAAAGACTCCATTCGCGAAATTAGTCCCCAAATATTCGCCCCATAAAGAGAGAACATTCCGGACTTTTATAGCGACAATTCGATATAAACACGTTGTAGGAAAACATAAAAGCACTTCCAACTTAATATTCCATTAACTTATCATACAAGACGGGGAGAACTGCTTATTTTTTCAAGTGATTATGATACTCAATTGGAAGAAGGACGTTATAATTCCTGGCAGATAACTTGAGCAAAAATCCACGCAGTTGGGACCAATTTGCGAAGGGCATGAGTGAGAGCCAGTCTTTTTAAGCTATAACAGTCCGAAAAAAATTACATTCTGCGTCCCCAAAGTCGAAGTAGTCAAGTTATTTGTCGAGCATGTGTATTTGATTTATTTAGCGCATGTAAAAGAAGGCGTCCGTGGCTCTGAAATATCAGGGAGTAGGTAGACGGAGGTGGCCAGCGTTGAAGACCTGTTCGTTGGGGAAGAATGTACTGAACTGACGGTCAACTTTCATAAGTGGACTGGCACAAGAAGAATGTCTTCAGTTATACTGACAAACGTATATGAGCTAGAAATAAGATTGAGGATGACCCGTTGGCGCAACGGTTAGCGCATCTGCCTACCATGCGAGAGGTCCCGGGTTTGAACCCCGCCTGGGAACAATAAAACCCAGGTTTTGGATATTTACATGTTTGTGATGTCGCTGTTTCTGGTTCCCACGAGAAGAGTATCCTAGTGTGGGACCAGAAACAATGCATGTGCCTGTATGCAAAAAAACCTTCCTAAAAACAAGTCTTCTGTTCGTTCATAACAACACTGCGTTTAAAAGCTTTATAGGCATCTCGATAGACATCAATGTGTTTAAAAAAACTACGTACCTACCTACTTGACCACTGTCAAGCTTGCCATAAATCTTGTTAAATCTGTAATAAGTTAATAACGACACCGATATTATGAGATACCTACCTACTTATTAATTGGCATTATAAAGCGAGTTCTGCTTCCGTTATGAGATTGCACCTTGACAGCATATCAACGTTTACTACATGCATTCACTATACAACAAAAATGTAAGGTTGAAGATTGATCAGCTGTTGACGCTGAATTGACAATTTCACTAAGTAAATACCTACTTAAGTAACGTTCAGTCACGCTTTTCTCCGATAAATTTGATGAAAAAGCATTGCAGTTCAGTGGTTACTTTGCGGAATCAATCCTCAATTCAGAAAGTGACCCTTACTTAGGCTGACATTCAGAGACGAAAACTAAGCATAGACTGGTCTCAGAAATGTCAAAATCACGTACTTAGAAACATTTCGTATTCAGAATCGAGTCTTAGCAAGTTTAGTATGAAATGGTGCTTAGCTAAGTGTAAGTAGACAATATCGGTGACTTTACGTGAACTTAGAACTGTCGCTTCTAAGCCTTTTGTTCACAGACTACTCCAAACGTCATTTCACTGATGTTCTACGAGCATTATCTGTGGGAGTTTTTTATTCACTCTGACATATATAAAATTGTATGATGTTGTCCTGCTCTCGTGTAGCAATGTCAAATTTAAAAAACCGGTAAGAACTACATCACTAAAAAATGATAGACAATATAGATGACTTTCTTAAGTACTGTGGATACGAAAATTACGGCGCTTTACTAAGTACGACTTTAGTTTACTTTGCTAAGACTGATCTAAGCGTGAACTTAGGATTCGTCTCTGAATGTCAGCCTTAGACTTAAGTGATTGTTACTTAGATAATAAATAAGTAAAGGTAAGTTTTTGTTGCAGTGTCACATGCGGATGGGAACAATTGACTACATGTCAAAACAATTTCGAGAATTATGCTTCTCCTTATTCATCCTCTGATGACGTCACATACACTAAAATTTTAGAAAAATATTAAAAATAAACATTATTAATAAAAATCAAAAATAGATAGATAGATAGAATATTCTTTATTGTATGTACACCAGGAATTACACATGAAATTTGACAATAGCATAGTACAGCAAAATACTGAAAATAGTTTTTTAAAATGGTCAATATTATCAAAATAAATTATAAAAAACAGTCGCATGGCCAATTCTGTGTAGGTACGTAGAGCGCATGCGTGTAAAAGTTAATGTACAGATGACACATGGGATTAGGATATTGCACCAAAAGCAGAGACATTATTCTTGTGTTTTTCGCGAACACACCCCAATAAAGATCGGTGATAACCTTGACTTCACGCAGACCTTGAGTATAGAGCCAAAACCTACTATGCGTTACAAACAATACCAATTAAGGTGACCTCATCGTGATAACGTAATTGTATGTGACTGCGGTCCACCAGTCAGGGAGGCGGTCTCAACGCAGCGGTTTTTTGTCAATAAAGCTTAAGAGGCGCAAAAACTAACTACAATACATTACGATTTAGTTCTTAATATTATTACGATTATCACGTTAAACTCAGTCAGTGAAATCATTTACTTTTGTTTGCAAATTCCTGGTTAAATATTTAGGAATGTTCTCTGATGATCTACTGGAAAACTTCTATACCTACCTACGAGTATAAAGCAACGATACACCGACGTAATTAATACAATTTCTAAAAAACTATTCATAAGTCTGATTGCGCAAGTGCTAACCCTAGCCCTAAGTACTAGGCAATCATAGATACGTTACTTAGCTCAGCACGTGACCTTGAGTACAGATTTGGCAATGACCCTGTGATGCGATCCTAGCTCGCGGGGATTCCGAGGTCTTATTAAGTCGAGTCTAACACCGCGAGTGGAAGCAGCGCTTGTTGACCGGTTTCACACAGGACTGCGCGAATTTTTTTTTAACGGCCAAGATCGTATGTTTATGAAACTGGACGTTATGTCCTTACGATATGAAACCGTCCAGGTCGGCTAAGGGAAAGGACAAATTTACATTGGACGATATGACACCGTAACGATACGATATCTTTGGATTGGGTGGTTTCCTACAGTTACTTGTCAATTGTCAACTTTGTATGAGTCCTTGTACAGCAACAGTCCTTTATCACTTACAAATTAGAGACTAAACAATACTAGCGCAAAAACAGGGTTAGATTGTCTACCAGGAGTTCATAGATCAAGCGCCACCTCTAGTGATGGTGGTGGAGACTGAAGTCTTGATACGCATAAAGCTCCGTCTGCGTCTTTAGAAATTGCTATTGTGGAAACCCTTCCATTAAAGAGATCCCATTGGTACAATTCTCCACTACTCACTAGTCTGTCTGTCTGGCGAGATTTTTTTCTAACTGAACACCGCTGGTATGTAATGAAAACTAAACTATGCTAAGGTTTTGAAAGAAAAAGATATACACTTTGAAAATTTTAAAAATTAGACTATTGTTTCTGTACGAATGAATAATGCTCATCAAATGACATTTCTATTTTAGGACATAGGTACCTAATTATCGAAAGAAAATGAACATGTTTTGCAAAAATTACCTATATGAGCCTTCATTTTATTTCATTGCATGGAGCTCCAGTACTTTAGTGGTATTAAAAAATCAACGTTTTAATAAAGATTCTTCGAAACAAAGGGTTTTGTTTTGTGCTTACGAAAGTTTTACTACAGAGGGTTTTATTTAATTCTTAATTTATTAAATTAATTCGACTGCCTAGACTCTACGGGGCCTAACGGAATGCGCCGTAGTTTACATCGGACCCGCCGGCGGGTCCTCGGGGTTTGAAGGGTTAAATGACATGTCAAATGTATCTCTTTGTAGTGTTAAATAAAATGTTTTTTTTTTTCTTTTTCTTCAAACCTACTCAGCCCCGTCTGAATGGCAGTCCGCGATCACTCTCCCGTTATAAATTTACGGTACGCGCACACCCACCGCACTTGACGGCTAAGGGCCGACGTACACTGGAGTGGTGCCAAAAGATACAAAACTTACGGGGCGTTTCCATTTGAACAGGGTAAAGCCCTACTCTTGAACCAAGCTCATCAGTGCTCTGAATTTTTTTTCTTTTTTGCGAAGCCTATTGTGTACCGACTCTAGAGCGCTGGTTTGGGAGGTCGTATCCTGGCAAGTATTTCATTTTCTAAGTTAGGTACGTACATTTTTGAATTTTTTGGAGAAGAAGAAAAACGTTTATTATACCAACAAGAGCAAGAACAACAAGACACACACAGAAACAAATTAAACAGGCAAGTAACATAATAAGTATTTATTATAATAAGTAAAGTAAGTATTTTGACCGCATCCTTCACTGAGATAAGGCTACACATACAACTGTCAACGTTCAGAACAATATTTCGTAAAAAATGTGTGCGTCAGATATCAGGGACTTTAAGAGGAAAAATAGAATGAACAGAATCAACTTAAATAGAGCAAATAAGTAACTTAACGCATGGAATCCTGTATTTCTTAACAGTAGAATGCACACGAGACAACTTACAGCTTACTTGTAAGCACTACTTTCGTAAGCACTAGACATTATTAATTTTTTTCGGGTACACTCCGTTCTCCGACAAAATGTCAAGTCGACTTTTCGTCGGAAGAGTCCGACCAAGTTTCGCTCTGATTCGCAGAGCTTAATCACGGCTAACAGAGACGGAGCTCGCGTACTCGTCTCTGAATCAAGTATTTCCGGAATTATGTCAAACTTTATCGGTAGTGTCAATAAAGTATGATCGGAAATAGTTCTTTGACTGTCCCACGTGTCAAACTGTATTTTAGGAACTTTAGTGCGTACATTTAATTCGACAGTATCCTTCGAATTCCTACTGCCAACAGACCTTAACCCTTTTTTGCCGACGTCAGTGTGCGCCGAAGCTTGCAGCCGATGTAGGGCACCGCCCGCTGGCTAATTTGCAAATATTAATATGTGTGGAAAGGAAACAAAAGACGGGTCTGCGGGGCCGCCCCTGCTGTGTGGGGTTAACTGAGCGACCCACAGAGAGGTTAAGATGCTAATAAATCGGAGTGTTGGAAACTCTTCATTCATATCACCGGCTATGGCTACTCCTTAGGAGGTTGTTAGCCGATATTTAATAAGGTTGTTTGAAATTGACAAAGTTGGATTTAGTGCAATACCACTTGTAAGATATGAGTAAGACACATCGTGAGGGAACCTGAGCGTAAGAGATGCTTACATATGTCAGCCCTTGAAATTGACAATTTTGAGTAAGGTTCTCGCTATGAGAGGCGCCCTGTGCCCTGCATTAGTTGGGACGTAATGACATACAGGCTGTTCAGGTCATAATCTTTATTAAATTCTTCCAAGGTTTGAGGCGCTTCAGGCACGCCAAATCACAGACAGCAGATAATCCTTTAAATTTTTTGTTGAAAACTCTCATGTAACATAACTGATGAGAGTGTATGCGTGATTGACGTGCTGTCCTATCTTGACCTAGTAACAAAAACATAAATGAAATAAAAAAATAATCCTGACCACAACTATTCCTGCAATTACATAAGATTTAGCCTACTTTCAAATAAACAAAGGTACTTTGACAGATTGGAGTTGTCCAATTGCTTAACCCGTTAGAGTGGAAAGTTACGTAATAAAAAAGCTGATAGCATCAAAAACGTAACTGGAACGTAGCTGACGGAATCCTTATCTATCTACTTTTTCGTGAAGTCGATGAAAGGTTCAGTTGCATTCCCACGCTCAGTTTCGCTGTTAATTAATGTTGTTTTGATACAATTAGCTCCGGTCCGCGCCGGGACCAAAAAGGGCTACAACAATGGGCCAAAGTAAACAAAACTGCAGGTTCTCAGGGCGAGGTCCGCGGCTGCGACCTAAAAAAGGGTGCCTTGAGACGCCCGCCCCGCGCTGTGGCGGAACCTTCAGCAGAATTGGTCTACAGGGATGTTCTCAGGTTTAGCCTCTTACTTGCGCTATTGTAAGTTGCAAGCGCCAAGGTATGTAAATGCAGCAGACACTTGAGACACTACGGTTTCCTCAAGATGTTTTTCTTTACGGTTAGCGAGTGAAAGTGCTACTACGAAACCCACGACCTCCCGAATGAGAATTCGGCTCTCTACCGCTCCGCTACCACCCGTAAGGTCTGTAGGTTTTAAACGAAGCAGAGGACGAGCACCAATGCGATGTACAGACATAATAAGTAAAGCTGCAGGAGGGACCCTACAAGAAGCCATACATCTGACGCACAATAGGTCCGAGTGGAGAGCGCTAGTAGTTGAATCTGCCCCATAGTCACGTCCCCCAGACTTGAGGACGCGACCAAAAAGAAGAAAAAGATTGTCTACGAGTAAACTGTTAAATGCTGAACCTCTACTAACTAAAAGGAATGGATCTATTCGATAAAAATAGGGAATAAGCGATTATGCATTCCAGCTCTACATTTTCGTTTAACTGATGTCCCGAAAGTAGAGGCACTAGAACTGCAACCTAGGAACAGAAAAGGCGAAGGATAAAGACAAGTGGCGATTTGTACCGGAGGCCACCACGACCTATTTCGCCGCTAAGCCAGCGAAGTATACTGGTAGGTGTTGGCGGAGCGCGTGAGGGGCCACACGCTGCGCGCCTCACCGCAGCCGCCGAAACCAGAGCTTAAACTCTTCATTATCGGGCAATCGGCCATAAGTTACGACCAGCGGGCGCATAAATAATAACGCTTTCCATAAAAACCCTCATTAAGTTAGTTGTCAAAACCGGCAGTGCGAGAAATTCAATAACATTTTTTATTGTCACTTACCGAGTGTACTCGGTCGCGTACGCTCTTACTGCATTGCTGGAGACTTTTAAGAGCTTATTTTAATTATATCCACTCATATTTATTGACAATATAGCTACTCCCTGGCCTCGCTCTACCTCTCGTCCCTTCTACCCTCCTTACACTATGATACTTTTAAAAAATTGTCGTGTTGTAACAAGTGTTACAGCATCTTCCTATCACTCTCCTCGATTCGATTGTGCCTCGAGTTTCCGTAAAGGCCCTGATCGACAGGCGAGCTTTACCGCAGTTTTATGGCTCGTCGGTAAAGTCCACCCGTGTATCATTACAAAACCGCGGATTTATATACTAACGAGCCTGGCTAGCGGCTAGTCAGTTTTGTTTTAATTTTTACCGTCACGTTGCACTACAGTCCCATGTCTGTTTTGCTCGCTAGTTGATCAGCACCATCAACCCGCAAGTAAAACCGTTGTTCTAAAATCGCGGTATTATGGCTCGTTCGTCGATCATCCACTTATGAAACATAACTATCTATCCCTCTCTTCGATTCGATCGTGCCTCGACTTTCCGTAAGAGACAGAAGTGATTCAAATAATTACGTAAACCCTAGCTCTACTTATTTTGAAATTCGAAGGACCTATTTCCGAATCTGAACAAATGAAAGGCGCCCACCATCTGAATGGCGAATAACATTATCAAACTACCCGCGATGACCGGGCTGAATGCAGATGATTCCAATTGCGACATCGCACTACAGAAGATCCCCAGGGCTGTTTGAACTTTCTAAAATTTTACAACCGGGATTGGTGTGTTATTTTAACTTGAGCTCATATTTATGAAATGAAAGATGAAAACAGTGACGTCTTTCACCCAGTAAAATGATGAATGGAAATAAATGATCTCAAAATTTCAAGAAAAACCTGCTTTCCTGCTCTCAAAATACTCCTCTGCATGATTGCTTACCTGAAAAAAAGAGAAAAATATATATAAGTAACATAATATGTAATGTAATGTATGTAATATGTAATAAAGTTTAGTGTCACCAATAAAGAGGTAATAAAGTTTATTGTTTTATCAACATTAATAGAAAATAATATTCTTTCGAACTGAAGCGCCCTTGTGGCACTAAAGACATGCACCGAGAGTACGGGTAATTACGAACAGAATTTTCACTCTAATCTCATCAGCTGCCTAGTGAAGCAGAAGTTATCCTTCTGGTATTCAGAGCAGTCGAATCTAAAGTCGGCCGGCGCCTTTCGGACTTCGCTAGAAATACCTTAGTGAAATGTCGATCGAATGTATCGACCGTCTTCGCTATGGGTGCCAGGGCAGCGTATCGCAATATTAGCTGGTAATGCGGGTTATAAGGGGTTGACCACGGGTTGACCTATGAATTCACAATGTTTTTTATGCTGGTATAGGCATAAAAGACTACGAGACTAGACGACGCGAGCTCCATCTCTGCTCACCATGATTAAGCTCTGCTAATCAGAGCGAAACCTGGTCGGACTCTTCCGATAAAAAGCCAAGTAAGCGGATCCGGAATAAAGTAAATAATGTAAAGTAAACAGCTACTAAACAAATAATGACCGACTTTGAGGTTGATGAATGAAGTTTTGTGCAAACGCACTTTCCACGATAAAACAATGATGACCCATTTCCTGACGTCCATCATGTTAGTAGAAGCTGCAAACTAAAGAGCACAATGGCTCGCGGTGGCTATTCTTTTAAAAAACGCCCACGTGAATCTATCTCGTAGACGCAATACTAGATTAAAGATGACGCATTGGAGCTACAAAACTCTCGTTGTGCAATAAAAGCCAGCTGATTGGTGGAGCGCGGCGAAAAATGCGTGAATCGAGAGCGTTGTTTACAAACACGCGCCCGGGACTCCCGGCAAACGGAGTTCACCGCCTCCTGAAACAATTACCAGACCTTTGACTCCCCGACTATTATGTGACCCTGCATAAGCTCGCAACTTGGTTGGATCGCTAAACTTCGCCCAACTGGTTATTATATCACCGACCGTATCGAACGTTTTATTCGCGTCTCGGGAGGTGTCAGAGGTTTTTGCGGGCGGCTCTTTGCATCGTCATTATGAGACGGTCCGAAATCGAAATCATATCACTCGCGGGATCCCATTTGAAACGGACACTCAATTAATTTTGCATACGATTTGACAGCGGCAAATTACGTCCGTGGATCAACATTGGTTTTTGATTGATGATTATTAATTAGTGTTTTATAATATTGCACTCGTCGGTGTTATGAATCACTTTAAAAGCAGGGTAGGGTCTGTTCTGGAATTCTACGTTAATTTTAAGATCCATAATGTCCATGTCGTATTTCCTTCTCTTCTAGGGCAGAGAAGGGGTTGTTGGCGCGTCAATGGTACGCTAAGTGTGTCGCGTCATCGTCTATGACGAATGTGCGGGGTTGACGAACGCGTGTCTATTTCGGAGCGGCTAAAAGCAGCGCGCGCCGCTCGCCCAGTCGCTGACATTTACTGTGGACTAGGTGCATCTTCCACGTTACTCACTAGGAGTACATAGACCACTCTACATTAGATAGCTAAAGACTCATCTCAGGCGTGAAATAATGGGGCGACAGCGAACATCAGGAGCCGAGACGGCTGGTCTCTCTAGGAAATCTGTTAATAGGAGCTCAGGAGCGGAGACCACCGAAGAATTGAGCCGTAAAAAAGAAGCTTTATGAGCCTCAGGCTTGAACAAAAAATCTGATACTGGCCTATATAACTTTATTATCCAATTTAACAATTCGCGCTAAAGATAATTGTAATACGTAAATAGCAATAACGTTTTTTTTTGTTAAAAATCTTAATTAAATCGATTACGAAAATAAAAAGTTTGTAACACTTTCTTTGAGATAGTTTGTTGGTTTCTGCATCGATTTGATGTCGACAAGAGATAGCGCTTTAAGAGACGTCTAGAAACTCTAGTACTACAAAAACTAGCAGGTAAATCGGTGTAGCCCGCCCGCCAATACGTCTCAAGCCAAGGCCTGAGCATGTCGAATGCTTTATACTGTGAACACATTAACATCATTACAGTATCTAAATAATATGGTCCACGCACGAAACCGACCATTTTACGAGCCGAACGTTTTTATTTTTGGACTTTTTGAAGTGTTCCATCGAGATTCATCAATCCATGTGTTAAGTCTTCAATGATGTAACCTTAACAACCAATTTTGTAACTATAAGTCAAGGTTCATTAATAATCATAAAATGCTGTACAGGTCAGTTATCTAAAGCTGGCACGTTCACAGTACTCACACTTATGCAATTTCACTATACAGTATGTTTAAAAATAAATTATTTTGATTCAAAATGCGACTCTAGTCTAAGTGTAGACTAGAGTTAGGTTTTAGTAAGATGGGTGCGTTGTAGATAAATAAATCTAGACTCGCGCCAGCGAGTCCAGCCAAGTTCTAGAAAAAAGGAACTGGCGACGCAGCAGCCGTGTGTAATATTACAGGAATCACTTCGAGCTACTTTTGACCCCTTCACAACTCAACAACTATTTAACCTACGTATATGAAATTTGGCACATTTTTTTAAATCCATTAGCTTGCCTAGAATCCAAAGTTTCATCAATGTTGCTCAAACAGTTATAGATATATTAACGTTTAAAAACCGGCATTTTTATGACTGACTGACTGACTCACTTATAGATCAAAAACCTAACCCACTTCTAGATGACCTAGAAACTTGATATTTGGCATCAAGGTAGACTATTAGGCATATACAAAGGAAAAATCTAAAAGCTGAAAATTATTGATATTAATATCCTCATAGTATTTAGTTCCAAATTATGCCAATAGATGGCGCTTTTTAATTCTATATCGCGGTATGGTTTGGTCTCAACCTATTCTGTATAAGTAAACGACTTCCTATGCACGTTTCTCTGAATTGTAAATAAGCTTCTGAAAAGTCGTATGTTCGTAGCAGATTTCTAACCCATTGATTATCGGTTCCTTGGCAATAAATAACGATGTAGGTATTTATTAGTGATCAATACCAATAATCTCTGTACAAAAAGCAGTGATATCCCATCAAAAACATAAATGTGAATGATGTGAGAGCCAAGTTCAATAGGTATTTAAGAACAGACGTCGTTATCGACTTCGCCGACAAAAGAATTAAGATCTGTATGGGTGCTGCCAAGTTCTCTGAAGAAAATCATGAAATTTTAGTTACAAGATCACTAGAGATGTAAATTGTTATTCAAGCTTAAGATTTGACTTGGAGAGTTTTCACGTACAGGCTAAATAATATTTATTTAATGAACGCTACTTCGTTTAGTCATACGGAGGTTAGTGTACTTTCTGTTTGTATTGTACTTATGCTGTTAGGTTGATATCATACCTATGTGACTTTTCTGAAATTTGGTTTGTTGGTCAAAACTAACAGTCAAATCTTGAGCTTGAATTACAATTTACATCCCTAGTGATCTTGTAACTAAGGTTTCATGATTTTCTTCAGAGAACTTGGCAGCACCCATACAGAACTCAATTCTTTTGTCGGCGAAGTCGATAACGACGTCTGTTCTTAAATACCTATTGAACTTGGCTCTCACATCATTCACATTTATGTTTTTGATGGGATACAAATATACATATGTTATAATATATTTTTAGCAAATTCGAGCGAAAAGTATTAAAAATAAGGTGGAATCAATGGTCACAAAATAGTTAAAATTTTCAATAAATTTTCACATGAACAAAAATAATTTCACCTAAGAAAATCTTTACCAAAACAGAAAATAATTATCCCAGAAATCCTCACCAATTTAATTATAATTTAATTATGTAACAAAGGGTCACGGACGCTCAGTGGTCAGTTACTGGATGAATGAGCCGTTTTCAGATGAACTAAAAAAAAAAATCTAATGGCTGTCAAAGGAATGCAATGCTTTGACAGCCATTCGTTTCTTTTTAGTTCTTCTGAAAACGGCTCATTTGAACTACTTTTCTTAGCTGTCAGAAAAATCCCTCATTGAAACGCACATACGGTTGAATACCTAAAAGATCACGCTGTATTTATAAACAACAGCAAAAGTAAAACTATAACTGTCCCCTTCACACTCATAAGCTAGACCGCGCGCAAGAGAGACGGGCAGACTTTTCATGATGCGCATGCAGTACACGTCACGCCGCGCGCTTATTCACAGACACTACACAAGCGCAACGTGTGAATGTGTTGAACGTGCCAGCTTTACTTAACTGACCTGGTAGACCCAGTGAGATGGAATTGACCAATTGAACTCCACGAGAAGATTTTTTTGTCATTGTAGAGAGAATGAAGTAAAGAAGAAGAAATGGGAGAGACCACTCCATTTGGGCAAGATCCTCAATACTGAGGGACCGATCTACTGCAAAAGTTTTATAAAACAATATCTGTAGACACTGAAAAGAAAATCAGGGGTATCAATCAAGAACTGAGGAGATAATTATTGTAGAGGTACCAGGCTCGCATAATTGCCCAAGAATGCACCATCGAACGGACGAGGCGGCCATTAAACAAAAATGATACAGATCGTAAACATAACCAGCCAGATCCAATTCCGAACATTTTAATTAGGGTGCCGGCACAAACAACCTATTCCAGACTAAAGGTCGGTGGCTGTAAGCAAACAGCTGTCAACGTCGACCATAAAATCTTCCAGATCTTCTTATCTATATCGAATAATTTAATTTTTACGGCACACCCGTAACATTAAAAGACCGCTTATGTTTACAAATTAAGTTGGCAGGTTTTTTACTTTCCATTACTATTTATCCCGTAGTCCGAAGGTTTTATCATTAGTTGTTTACTTTCCCTTAACTTTTGATTGCGATATACTGTGTGGCTCGATACAGTTTCGCGAAAACAAAGCGTTGTGGCGATGGGGGGCAACAAAACTAACTGAGACTCGAGGCCAAGTTTCTCAGAATTGATTTGTTTTATTGCTGTGCTTCGTAGCCGATTAGCGAACCTGTGTATTAAGCAAGACAGGAGAATGCTGATATCGATAGGTACCGCAGGATTCGGAAATCAAGATTCAAGTCAACTGTCCAATTTTCAAATGGCATCAGAGTGAAACAAATTAATATCTCCGTCAGTAGGTATCTACTAAACTCGAATACAAGTCCATAATTAGTGGAACCGAGGTCATTACCCGTTGCTCTGACCCAACCAGTACCTACCAGGATATCAGCACTTTATCGAGATCTTTTCGCACGCTTGAGGAGATATAATAATACAAGTCAAATTGACTATGTGCGTCAATCTAATTATTTTTTATGTGAGGACGCTAGTGGTTAGCGCATCTGCTTACCATGCGAGAGGTCCCGGGTTCGATCCCCGGCTGGAGAGAAAAAAAACTCCAGGTCTTGGATGTTTACGTGTTTGTGACGTCGCTGTTTCTGGTTCCCACGACACAGGGTATCCTAGTGTGAGGCCAGAAGCAATGTATGTGCCTGTGTGTACATGTTTTTATGTGTTTTTTTAAAATATTTTGTTGTCGATCTCCACCGAAACAGCTTCCCCGATTTTTATGTTTTTTTTGTGTATTCTTTGGTAGATTTAGCCTAAATAATATTTCAAAAAGACGTAAAAACGTTTGCGGGGTCAGCTCGTATACCCATATATTTTCGATTTTCTTACTTAGCACATCCACCTACCGACACTGTAATCCACTCCATCCAAAGTTGTAGCTCTAAGCTATAACCATCACTTAGGGCCAATTTCAGAATTGAGAATTTCGCTGAGTAACTACTCAAATGTAGTGCTGTCTCGTCTAATTTCTCAGAAAAGAGCGTGACAGAACGTTACAGTCTGCTAGCTTTTAGAATATACAAACAAAACAAACAAAAAACTTTATTGTTATAAATGTGTACAAATATGGTGCCTGGTCCCCAAACTAGAATACTCTGTATTATGGGTAACCAGACTTCCGCTCAGACGTGACAATATTTTACTTAAGTGGTTAGTTCAAACGTTCTTTACAAAATAAAAAAATAAAAGTAACAGAATTCTTTACGTCGAAACAAAAATTTGGGTTTCTGATTAGAGATGTAAATATTATATTCATTATAATACACTGCATAAACTAACATATATTAATATACTACATAAACTACGAAGAATATAATAATAAGATAAATTAACTGCATTACGTGATTGTTTAATTTATTGTATGTTTCAATTATTACTTATTTTAGATGAATGTTACAAGTTGCTCGGTGCTATCATATGAGAGTTTCAATAACCAGTCGTTTAGCGTTTTTTTGAATTTATATTTAAGAAAGGTGAAAAATATTAATTCTTTATTTAATTTGGTATAAAGCTTAGGTGCTAAAAAGTTATAAAAACGTCGTGCAAAGGAAGTTCTTGGAGTTTCGGCAATTTTCCATATTTCGGTTCTAGTGGATCTATTTGGTAAGCTTTTTGTAAATAATGATGTTTTGTGGAATTTAATCATAATGGCCTGCAAAAAAAGTTGGCGAACTGTTAAAACTTTTGTGTCTTGGTAAAGTTGGACAGTTGGGTAGCGATAAGGTTTGAGAAAAGCAACCTTAAGAATCGCTCTCTGAGCCCTTTCAACTTTAATAAGAGAAGTTTTGGCTGTGCCTCCCCAAGCTGATATACAGTAGGTTAAAGTTGATTGGCATAGTGCAAAATATATAGTTTTTGTAACCTGATTATTAGCTACTAATCGAAGTTTCTTAAAAATGTGCATTAGTTTACGTATTCTGGTAGTTAATTGATCTATATGAGGTACCCAGCTTAGTTTGTCGTCTATTATTATGCCTAAATATTTAATGTTACTTGTTTTGTCAAGACGTTTGCATGTACAGCTGTTATTTAAATAGCCACAAGTATGTAGCGTTAATTCAAAATTTTCTGGAGGGGAAGAGACTTTGGTAATATTAAAACAAATATATTTAGTTTTTGTAATGTTTAAGGTTAGCAGATTTTTTTGTAGCCAAGTTGTTACTGGAATCAACCCCGTTTCTGCTTTCAGTTTTACATCTTGCCACGTGTTGCTTTTAAAAAGAATTACAGTGTCATCTGCATATGACAGTATTTGAGCCGACGCCGTTAGAACGGCGTCGGCTCAAATACATAAATCACGTTACATAAATCATTTATGTAAGCTAAGAAAAGCGTCGGCCCCAGTACACTTCCTTGCGGCACTCCGAAAAAAATCTTTTCATAGTCACTTTGGTGATCGGCTAGCATGACACATTGTGTTCTATCTGAAAGATAGCTGTCAAACCATTTGTGCGCAATTCCCCGAACTCCCATGGCTTCAAGTTTTGCCAAAAGTATTTTAATTGAAACTGTGTCGAATGCTTTCTTAAGGTCAAGGAAAACAGCCAAACATTTCTCACCGTTATCAAGAGCATTTACTACAGAGTTTACTAGGTTTGAAACAGCTTCTTCAGTTGTTTTATTGGGTCGAAAACCGAATTGGTTCGGTGAGAGGATTTTCGCTTCCTCCAGGTACTTTAACAAACGAGTGTTCATGACTTTTTCTAAAAGTTTAGCTAGGACCGATAGTAAGGAAATAGGGCGATAATTCGAGGCTTCCAAAGGATCTCCGTCTTTGAAAATTGGACATATTTGTGCCTAGGCTACTATCGGATAGAATCGGATATATTCGTGTAATAGAAATATCGGAACTAATATGACAGTTAATTTTGAAATCGGAACTAATATGAACTTAATTTCACTTATACAGAACAGGAAGTAGTATTACACTCGTGTGCTTTCGGCGAAAACCGAAGCCTACTCTAGAGCCTGAGGTATACCATAAAAGCACACAGACTGTACTTAAGTATTTACTTAGTGAAATTGTCAATTCAGAAACCATCCCCGAGATTTAACACTTTCAACGACAGGAAAATACTAAGAGGCGATGAGGTCACCGGTGACCTACATGGCGTTTAACGTGTTAAGAAATACCATTTTTTTCTGGTTGTGCCATAAGACTAAAGTGCTTATGCATAAACCCCGACCGCAGAGCAAGATCGATAACAATAAAACGGGCTAGGCGACCCGAAAAGGAATCCGTCTCCATCTAAGTACACGGTGCTTTCATTTTTATTCGTCCTCGGGAACGCGTTCTAGTCTGGTTTTCCGATGTCACTTTTTCTTTCGTTGCGGCCGCGGCGATTTGCGGCTCGAGCGAGATGCTTTTGAGGAATGGCGTATCATATTCTTTTAGATAAACTTTTACTGACGTTTATTTGGTTCCACCATTTTTGAAGGGACCTTAAATCAGTAATCTAAAGAATACCCGAAAGGACGTTATAGAAATACGGCCGATTTCTGAATTGAGAATTTACGCTAAATACTTAATAAGTATATTTAAAAACAAATTCGGATTTGCATCTCACATCCGTGCGCATGCTCGGGTCTAAATTTATAATTGCCAAGGTGTCGCCGTCAACGGAATCGTTGTGGAGGACATCATCATCATCAACATTCTGTCACCCTCTTTTCTAAAGAAAATTGACGAAACAGCACTACAGTTAAGTAGATACTTAGCGAAATCCTCAATTCAGAAGTCGGCCGATAGTCTACAGCTGCTGTTCAGCATAAGACGTCTACGAGTATACTGTAATAGAGTACGCCGAAGTGGTGGTAGGCTAGTAGGTAGAACAATGGACGCGAAAGCGGGAGACTCAGGTTCGATTCCCAGTGCGAGCATGTATGTATGACTTTGTTCTCTAAGTTATGTATGTACATTTGCGAAGTTAAATGTGCAGTCAGAGATGAGCAACTGACGACGCGAGCTCCGTCTCTGCTCACCATGATTATTAAGGTCTGCGAATCAGAGCGAAACCTGGTCGATAAAGTTAATAAGAATCTATATTATTCTATATAAATAAAATTCAAAGTCCTGACTGACTGACTGACTGACTCACTCGTCAACGCCCAGCCCAAGCCGTTGGACCTAGGAAGCTGAAATTTTGCACAGAGGGTCTTTAAATAATAATAATTTAATTAATTAATTAATTATTATTTTTCATCAACCCATTTTGTCCCCACCGAGGGGCACGGGTCTCTTCCCTGAGAAAATAATAATTATTATTAATTAATTAGTTAATTTTAATAGGCAAGGAATAAGACCGGATTTTTTTAAATTCCACCCCTAAGGGGCGAAAAGGGTTGCCAAAATTTGTATGGGAGGTATATATGTAGAATGTTGTCTAATTTTCTTGAAACTTAAAATAAATACTCTTCAACACAATTGATTAAACATGTGTTTCGCCGTTTTTCTAAATTTAACCCTTAAGGGAGTGAACGGGGTTGCAAAATTTTGAACTAAAGTCCACGCGGACGGAGTCGCGGGCGAAAGCTAGTGTCTAATAGTTACGAAAGTTTTAGTCCCAGAATATAAACAAATTATATTGAGTGAGTGAACAAATATTATTCTGTAGCACTTGGGCAAATTTATACTTCGATTGTTATGTTTAGTCATGACAAAAACGGACCACGGAACGGAAAATTCAAGTGCCACTCCTTCGGTGGTTTAGTAATTAACCACAATGATAGCAACTAGGTAAGATAGAATTCGCGATTTGTCCTAAAATCTTGGGCTTCTCAGGCAGCTCATTCTGTTATTTGCTTATAAAATCCGAAATAAAGTGTCTAAATAATCGTAACAGAACGTAGTGAAATCCTTAAGATTTTATACAAGTTTCAGTCAGAACTTTTAAACACGTATCAACATTTCTTTCAGAACGTTTCAATATAATATCTGGCACCCCTACTCAGGGCGGATGCATGCAGTAGGAAATCGCAAGAACAAAACCGCCGTAGATCAGGGTCACTAGTCCACTAAATGCATAGTATTATTGAGTAGTATAATAAAAACACAAATCGCTCGTAGCCCCGGCTGCCTGCGTGATCCTAAACCATCACGAATCACTATGGTTAAGCAACATAGGACGCGTTCAGTGCATGGATAGGTAACCGTCTATGACTAACGCTAGTGGCATTGTCCGAGCGGTTCCGTGCTTCGCAAGGCACGTGAAGCAGTTGGTGACGGCTGCCGTCGATAGATGGCAGTCGTTAAGCCAAGTCAGGGGCCTAAGGGCGGCTTGAAAACTTCTGACAGTAAGACCAGCTACTTGTTTTACCGCAGGTTTCCCAAACGCTAACAGTTAATCTATTGTTTACAGCTGTCACTTGTTAAAAGTGCATACAAAAAAACAACTGACAGCTGTCAACAGTAGATTAATAGACTGCTAGCGTTCGAGAAACCGGCGGTTAGTGTCATAAATTGTTCTCCGGATACACTTACTGTGTAGTGCTTACGAAAGTTTTCGATTTAGTGTCCCTGTGCAAAGGCTTTTAGCTCTCCCTTGAGCTCTCCACACCTCCCTGACAACGGCCATTTCCTGCCGTAGACTGAACAAATAGCCTTACGGCGGTGGATAATTTTTAGCAGAATAAGTCCTCAGTAAGTGCGCGTGCGAGCGGGCCGGAGTAGGAGCCCGGCGCGTTGCAGCCTTGACCTTCGGCGGGCGAGCGGCGGCCGTCGACCCGGCCCCCCGCGCCTGCAACGAGCGCCCTCGATGTCTTCCGCACACGCGGACTCAGGACTCAGCATAGAGGTTGGGGACAACACCATAGAGGATGGTTACGGCCCTGCCAGTTACATTAGACGAACTACTGGAGGGTAGGCGGAGACCGGAGTTTGACAGTCCTGACAAATACTCTTGTTCGCTCATCCAGATTCCGCTGCGTAGAGGTAGGTACTGACCTACCTCTACGCAGCGGAATCTGATAACTGTATCAGGTTAGAAGATTGGTTCAGTTCCTACTGGTTTCATGGAACGGGGGTGGGGAGAGACGAGATTTGCCATCCTGACAAATCTCGTTAGTTTCACATGCAAGTCTCTTACGAGTTGGTACTCTTTATCCTGCTCTTCGCAAGTTACTAGTAAGTACAATAATACCTCGCAACAATTCTGAGGAGCTACTGCAAAACTACTCATGGGAGCATCTTACTCATTTGCGTTACGAGCGACTTTCCAATAAAAATGCAAGGAAGATGTGTTCTCAAATATGGAACATAATTGCCGTACCATGTTGATGTAGGTAAGTTGGAAATCCCCTAAGCTTCTTCACACGCAGAGGAAAGTACAGGCACGTTTAAGCCTAGGAATCTTAGGACAGACTTGTAAACAAAGATACTAACTCTGGAGGGAGAAGCTTACGTCGTTCTTATATAGTATTTATGTTTAATCGATGTCCTCTTTAAACTCCCAACAACTTCTCGATAGGTCTGAAGTACGACGAGTGAGTACTGTTGGGACAGGTCCCATTTTCTGCTAGAGCATTGTAGTACAATCACAGTTGCATGAGAGCGCCGATTTCATTTCATTGGCGCTTCAAATCAACGTGCGGGCGTATTAGTAATTCTACGCGTCAATATGTCCTCTGATTCGACTTGTAGCTGTAATTGAAGTAGGTATAAAAGAATCGAGCAGACCACTGTTTCATAGAACTACAAGCCTTCTTCAACATCAACATTTATAAACGACTACACGGGGCTGTCAATTTCCAAACTTTAATCTTACTTTAGCCCTTCTCTAACGACTGTAATAGATTTATTCTCTAGAACATTTTGAGGGTTAAGGTCAAGGTCCGCAATTTCACAACTACGAGTAAGTAGACTTCTTTGCAAAGCGGAAACGGCTCTAAATGAGATGGAACCACGTTTGTTTTCTTATCTCTTAGTTCAGTATCACGTGTTATTTGCCAGTTAGACACAAACTGCGCACTCCTGGTGGTCTGTCCTTCTTGACATATTAGTATGAAGTTGTCGGTCACCAAAGGAGCGTTTTGTTGTCGGTACCCAAGACTTGAGGGGCGGTGGCCAGCCGTGACGAGCTGACGAGTATGTGCCATCCGCTGCCCAGTAAGGTCAGATTATGTATGTACCATACCTTGCAGCAGGCCTTATTGTGCTAGACATAAAAGCGAGAATTAAAACAATTTAAGTACTTCAGCGATGATCGACCCACGAGCTTTAAAACATCGGAAACGTAGATGTTTCAACTCAAACTACAACATTTATTCAGATTGCCTTGCTGTGTTCTCTGGGTTCTTTAGTAGAGGTTGAGTGTACCAGGCCACCATGACTATACGGAACGCGTCATCATGAATGATCAACGTACGTTGTACGGGCGGATACGCGCAGGACGCGATTCATTCAATTTGTTTACTCGCTCCATCGGCGGCGCCGCGGCGCGTCGGTCAAGGACGCCGTCCATCGCAGCTTCGCGACCGGCAGAAGATGTCGGGGAAGGTTAAGTGCAGCAATGGAGGCGAACTGCACCGATAACGCCGAGGAACAGGAGAGGCGTCAATAACCAAACCGAAAGATTAACTCATAACAACCGTCGAATTTAAAATAACGTCTATTGTTCCACGTGTTGGATCAAAGTTTCGGTTGGTAATTAGCGATGGTAATCGGTATCAAGGACGCGGCGTCACGGCTCAGCACGTGGGCCTCCTGAGACCTTCGGCGCAGTCGTTTACTTCAATTACGCAACATCGTGTAGCAAACTATAATCGGCGGAATTTTTATTGACTAATTATTCGCGGATTTTTCGCCTCCGGGCGGATATCGCTAAATATTCACGCCGTGTATCACTAGCCGGCACAATGAGCAGCAAAAAATGTGTGCCTGGATAATTTAGATCGTTATTCAAAAGTTCTGTAAGTAGGCATTGGCTGGACGCGCATAGGCCGGTCGATGGCGCATGTGGAGGCTGCGGCCAGGCCACATTCCTCGCCGGTGACTCGAGGCGCGGAACATTGTCCTCCCGATGCATTCCCTTTCATGCGAAAAGGAAAACACGCGCTGCCTTCGATCAGATCCCGAAGCATGATAAACGGTGGCACTGAGTCAGGGCGTCACGCAGCCGCGTCCGAGTCAACGTCCAGACGAGGAATTAAAGGGCCCGATTAACGAGCTCGCCCAGCGTTTCATTTACAACCGGAATAATAAAACATCGCGGAAGAACCCGCGGACCTAACCCACATCGTTCATAACATAACAAATGTCAACAAACGTCTGGACACTCGGTTTTTTTTCTCTTACCGGCACGAGGGCGATGACGTGATAAAACTGTTTAATAGCCAGCATAATGAGGGCTCTCTTCCGTCGGAATAAAGTCTTTATTCAGGGGCGGACCACCCACTCGGCATCACGTCGCAGTCGCGCCGAAAGCTCTCGGACATAGATTCACTTTCGTTTTCGCGAAACAAGCGATTTGGGGCGATACTATAACAGAGAGGAGCTGAAACGGAAACCGGTTCAGCCGAAATCTCCTCCGAAACCGTAATTATGTTAACTAGCCGGAGGCGCGGCGCGTGGGGCTGTTTATTAGAACCTCGAATGCGATAGTGAAAGAAGGCCCAAAGAAAGTGACGCACAAAAGTGGTAGTCAACAGTCTTGTCCAAACAGGGCCATCTGCGCGGTCGATAAAGCGCCTTATCGAGACCGGAAAACTCAAGATTTCCCTGTTGGGTACCAGGGCGATATGACTGATAAGAACGTACACGACGCAGGAGCCAAGGTCGGCAGATGTGGGAAGAACAGCCGTCGCCTTCAGCGCTTATCGGCTGCAATATTGACACGACGCAAATACGCAGCGCCTCCGTTCGATTCGGGAATGTGGCGGATGTACCGGCGGCGGAATCGCGTCGTGAGAACACCCAACTCCGGCGATGATTCGACACGTGGTTGCCATGATACGATACGACTCGGTAGTTAAACATGCTACAGAATGTTTAGACCACCTCGCGGCTGTTTGTTGAGGACCGCTTGTGTGCTCGCGCCCGATAAAGAGTTCACGTCTCCGCGGGAGGCTCCGGACCAGCATTCCGTATACAATTATTTATGGAATGCCAATGGACGAAACTCGTTCACCTTTTTGCGGGAGATTAATAACCCCTTTTGACGCTTCCTCGAAGACGGGATCGTCGCCGATGGCGCAGCATTGTGACGGTCCGGTCTTTCACACTGGGTCACTCATATGTATGACGGGCGGCATGACATCAGCCGCGTGGGAACCGCGCTAATAGCCGACCGGTCCGACCGGCCTTTTAATTAATCTATTACTCGCAGATTTATATCGAAAACTTGGGTGTTGTCGCTGCCCCATTGAAATCAACTTCATTGTTTGTATCGAACAACGAAACCGAAAGGCAACAAAAACAGAGCAAGCGGCGAGCACGCCGACGGATCGTGATGCGTCAGCGCAATGCACTGCTGGCCTCTTGCATCTCTCTCGGCGAAAGGGGCACTTGTCACCGGTACGGCGGTCCCTCTCGCACTCGAGGAGCGGAGGTCCTGCTCCTATTTTCCCTCCCTGTCCCTCGCGACTTTGTTTAAGGAAGTGCGGCTCATCGGTTACGGGATCGCTCCATGGCGAGCTTCGCATCGCCTCGCATACCGAAGGAGCTGATGGGTCAGCCGAGTGGCCGCGACATTTCCCTCATAACAATGAGTGATCCGTCCGTCCCTTTCGCGGCAGGTTCAACATCCCAGACCTTGGCTGATCGAGACCGCTCAAACTAGTCGCCGGGTACTACCACCTGTAATAATTTATAATTTAGTGCCTATTTTTAGCGTTATCGAGTGACTAAACGAGTTATGTTGCCTCGTTTTAGGTGGGTAAAGGAAATGGAATTTTCCGCAGGTCTTTGTTCTTGTGTGGCGCTGTATGTGCGACGCCGGCAGCGGTGAGGGCAGTGGTTTACGAGCTGGGTACCGGGAAGGCTCCCAAGGCGCCGCCAGTGTCGTACCTCCGTCAAAAATTACGGCCAGCCAATTAGATGTCGGGCGCGTTGTGAAAATATAAATATTAGTAGAACCGACAAAGGTTTTTAATCACCAATCGCGGATGGTCTTGCTCGTTTTGCGGTCCGAAATTGCAGGTTGCGGGTTCGATCACCCCAGCGCCGCTTAGGGCAACTATGCACTCTTCGGATCGTGTGAAAAATTGCCGGCGCGCTCTTGCTTTTATTGCGCATTATAAGTGGCATTCGATATGTGTAATTTCTGCATCCGGTCCTCGGGCCGCCCTTTTCGGCGCACGCCATTTCGATTAACCGAATTAGAGATCGGCTCTGCGGTTGACGCGCGAGCGGAGTAACTAAGGAAATTCGAAAAACTGGAAAGGTGCTTTTTTTAAAAAGCAACACGATTGAAAACGAAAGCTGCCGAGCGCGCTCGGGCGAAGTCGTTGGAGCATCTCGTCTCGGCCGGTACGCCAAGGTTACGTAGTAGGGCCGGCGACCGCGCGCAGACGGTCGTGACGTCACAGGCGCCGGAAACTATTGTCCGCGGCTAGTTAGGATTACATTTCGGTTTAGAAGAAAGTCGTTGGATAGGTCAGTTCGTTGCAAGTGCAACTCCCGCCCGCTCAGTGAGCTTTTTTTCCATCAAACTTTCGATTACACAGCAATCAATCCAGTGGAAAACTGGTGACCCTAAGCACTAAATATCCAGCATTTTAGAATATGTACTTACGCATCCTTGAATGAAAGGGACTCTGGTATTTGGAATCGCGCTGGATCATTTATCTTGACATGACAGGCAGGAGGCGAAAGTGAACTGGCCGAAACTGGCGAGTCAGAGTTAGACCCTCAGAATAAAATATTCTGAGGTTAGACCAAACTGCCGTAATTGAAAAGTCATACGCCATAAAACAAAAAGACATCGTCATTAAACATTCGGAGAGGAAAAAAGGACCACAGTGACATTCTACGGCCAAAAATGGCAGATGAATACACGAAAGCCGTCGGCCTCCGCTGTCTGATAATGCCGCGATAAATATATTAATTGCGTGCGAGCATAAACATCGCCAGACAATGCTACGCGATATTTTAACACCATGCTGGCTTCGTGACTGTATAAAGCTATATTAAGTTGTGAAGTATTTTTATATAATTTCACTTATGTAGTATTTAAGCCCTTATTAGGATAATCACAGACATAGAGAGATAGACAGAATACTGTATACCTGTAACTTCTGCAACAGGAACCACACATGAGATTTGACAACACTACCTTTTCTGACAATTTGTTAATTTCAAAATAAAGTACTAGATGGCGCTGGACGCATTTGAATCGAGGTATGGTTGTGATTGACCCAGATATCTCGAAACCCTATAATAAAATATAAACTTTTCTCTTTCAGTTGCAACTTTTCAAGTAACAAATACGGTAGAATTTATTCTTATAAACAAAGTTTCAGTTGTAAAACAGTAATGGTGATCTCTTCCGATAAAGGTGACATTTCACAAGTCAAATTGTGTCAAATGTCTGTTATAATAAGACAATCCCTTGACAACATCATTGGACTATTTTCAATGGGTAAATCAACACACATAACAATGTTATAGATATACCTATATGGCCTACCACAGGCATTCTCTCAGAGAGAGTATGGGCTTTACTCACCACCGATTTCAAGCGCCGAGGTATTGCGCTCACACTTAGATTTACTCACGATATATAGATAAATATATGGGGATGGTGAAAGATGCCAAAAGATGGCGTTAAGAGGAAAAACCCGGCATAGCCAGGCAGAGTTTAGAAGTTGATATTCTTCGTTTTCGAAGGAAAAATCATGTAAAACTGATTTTAGGGAAGCCCCAACCTTTCTTTCCAAGGCTTTCTCTGTACGAATAGGTACCTACACATTGTATTATACCCATATTTGTGTCAAAGAGAATCATACTACGCATAACTTCTCTTATACACTTACCAAGTTGGTGCCGAGTGGTGAACCACTTGGTACGTACCTGATCGGAGAAGTTTGGGGCCTTACCTGAAAATAGAGAAAACATTTATTAGAAACGCACTTTTTCAACTTACGCCGCTTTAATTATTAATATTTTTATTGCACTTAAACGAATGTACAATACGGCGGGTTGATGCCATAAGCATTTTCTATAGTCAACCACAGGAGGTGGAAACAAAATTTGCAGGCGTACAAAATAAAGATCCCCCTTTATTTTGGACGCCTGCAATTATTTTTTTTAGAAATTAGAAATTTTAGAAATTAGATATTTATTTCACCTCCTTGGCTTGTAGGCCTGGAAAAAAAATAAGGGAAGCTTTACTTAAAAGACGTACCTTTCCATGAATTAGAAAATAAAAAATGGCAATCATTTTCAAGAGTTAGTTTTACTGAGACCAGAGATATTTTATTTTTATTGCTAGACCCATCATCGCCTCCGAATAAAAAAAAATCGAAACCGTTGAAGCCTTTTCCGAAATTCTATCTCCCTCTTTATTTACAAGAATTCCTCGTTCAAAGTAACATTGTGCGTTATTACAATTACACGTTGTATTATTGTTGTGCCGAGCGAGACTATTGCGTGTATTGGAATTCCTCTGGACCAGTGGTTCCTAACCTTATTGCGATCAAAGACCACTTAGATTATTATTTCTTGGTAGCAAGCTAAGCTAGGAGAGCACAACATCACGATAAAAGTTTAATCCCATTACGGGCTAGCGCCATCTTACTTTATGTCACCGTCTAAAGCGAGATGAGACTACCCGACAGTGGGATAATACTGTTAGTTTGACCTTATGCTCTCCTAGCAGGAATTACGTATGAGAAATTTAATGAACCAACAAGCGTGTGAAAAACAGGCAAGATAATTATGTTATCTCCTCTGTCCAACCCTTGCGCGGACCACTCCCAAGATTCTCGCGGTCCACTTACGGCCCGTGGATCACGGGTTGGGAACCGCTGCTCTGGACCATACCACGTCACTACGTGGAAGGCAAGCCACGTAAGCATAAGAGTGATCTTTTGTCTCTTCGGACGAAACTGAGGGAACCGTCCAAATAACAAACAACGCATATTGCGTCAGTGCAAACACAAAACAGAATGCGTCTGCGCAGATCAAGGTGGGCGGTGGGTCAACAAGTCACAAGTGAAATTAAAAAAATATTCCGAAAACAACACACAAACAACAGTTAAATAAAACAGCTAACTGTCAGTTATTTGTAGATAGGTTATAGGTACCGGGCATGAGACGTGAAACTGTTAACTATCAGTTACCTATTAATCGATAATAAAGAAACTGTTTTTGGATATTTTCTTCAGAGCAAAAATAGGAGAAAATTTTGCATCATTATTCAACATTGTTTATTTATTGAATTGGTAAAAAATAAGAACAATTTTCTAATAATAGAAGGTTTCATAAGAGAAGCAAAGCAATCTTTTCTCCACCCACACAGCAAGCTCTAAGCTTAAAAGCTGCTAATAAGCTTACAAAAATAGCACGATATCACAATTTTCCTATTAAAGCTCCTGATTCTTAGAAAACTTCCTTTTGTTCCCAGCACAGACAGCTTAGGTTGACCTTTGGTTGTTGGCAAAGAATGCCAAAAGAGAGGTCTTGTTAGCTGGTCAAAGGATATTTAAATACATGCGTGGTCTTCTGCGTTTCCGATAGGCGCGTGATGCGAGAAAAGGTGAGCAGCATACAAAGAGGTCTGTCTCATCGGCAGCTATACAGCATACCCTCACGCCCTTGTTGCGAATAGTGTATACAGAGTCACTAGGATTAAGTTAATGATCCAATTACCCGAGGGGAATGAAAAAATCGAGTTGTTTGAAAGCAGCCAATTTATTTAGAGATTTCAGATGTTTATATTGCTTAATTAGAAAATTGTTAATGCCATAAACCAGATAAGGTAAAATCTTTTTTTATTACATTGAATTAAAAAAAAACACTGTATAAAGGAAAAACACAATGGATCATGCTTTAATTGTGTCATAAGGTTTTGGTTTCACGTTAAAAGCTGCTAGATTGAATATTAAAGCTTTCTTAAGGATTTTTTACCTACAGGCGAAGAGGATGGATGAAATTTGGCACAGGGATAGATTATCTGGATTAGCACATAGTCTTTTGTAATGTAGTCGATATTCGTCCCTGTACAGGGCATAATCTCGGAAAAAGTGAGGCTACTTACTAAACGTACTGAAAATTACAAATAAAAACTTCCACACGAACGAAGTGGCGGAAACTGCTAGTTTTTTATAATTACTATGTTTTCACGAAAACAAAGGTTTTTGCTTGCATTTCAGTGCGTAGCTAATGAGGGTTGTCTGTAGCGTAATGTCGCATTGGACCGGAAGGTTCGGCCTTAGGGTTGCCAGGGACGCTTTTCATAAAACTAGCATTCATAAGCTATTGTTTACCTCCTGCGGTTGACTGGTAGAAAATGCTTATGGCATTAAGTCCGCCGCATTTTACTATATTTTCATTTTAAATGTAAGTGCAATAAAAGTATTAATAAATAAATAAATTATGACAATTCGATGTAAGATTGACATCGCGTAGCACAATATTATTGTATTACCTTTAATAAGTCTTTAGACTTGTTAATCTGCAGCTATACAGTGTACATTTAGATAGTTAGACGGATAGAATATTATTCATTGTATTTACATCAGGAAGTGCACATGAGATTTGACAATAACATTATTGCGGCTTTATTACGACATCACAAACATTTAAACAAAACATCCATCTATCATCCTAGCACCCGCACTCAGTAAAAATATTTTGCAACGTCCAGGCTAAAAAATACATAATATAAACTATTATGTATTTTTTAGCCTGGCAACCCTAGATCTGTCAGCGACAAAGTAAACCCAAGTCATGTCAATTATCGATTTTTAATAATAAGACATATCTCTCCGGCCACTGACTAGCCACTCGCCACTCGAGCTGGTGAAACTTGTCCGGGAGATATGGAATTATCGAAACAAATACACTCAGGCGCAGAGTAATGGTCCCAGCCAAGGCCAACTTCCTTCTCTCATAACTACTTACTTACACAGGGTGGAAAATAAGTCGTTCTGACTCGTCAATGCGACCAATCGGGGATCTCACTGAGTTTTCTTTATAATGTTGATAACATTTCTTTTAACAGTAAAAGGGACCTTGCCAAAAGTTGGTATTAAGTGAAAATTAGGAGTTTGAAAATTTGTTACTTAAATCCCTCTCATCAATATCTTTTCACTCTTGCCTGTTATCTACAGCGGGACGTATTCTGTATAAATAGATGTGTATACCTATTACCTTATTACACAACCAAGACAAAAATTATTATTGTTTTCTTAAAACTAAGTATACTAATAATTGTAAAAAAGACTACTCGCTTGGTGGTAATTACTAAGTAATGGTATACAATTGGCTGTCTCATCGCTTAGAGCGATCTCTTCCAGACCACCTTTGGGCGAAGAGAATTTCAGGAAGAACTTAGTCGGTGAGTATGGATATTTAGGATGTACATCAATAAGAAAATCGAAAATAATGCAACTGAAATTAATGACTTATGAGTAAAAACTAATTTGTGACCAGATACCCCCGTGTAAGAAAAATTAAGACTGCTTTGTCTTATTCGGATGTCTTATTAAGTTATTACTGCCTGTAGATACCTACGAAGGCGCAAGAGCGTATATTTTATATATGTTTAATTCGTATGTCAGCGGGGCAATTAGTGGATAAAAAAATCGATTAAACACGTCAGCTGATTCGGCAGCTGCAAGTGGATGAACAATTAGTATCGACGCCGCGCCTTCATTGGATCGACTCGGCCGATGATTAATCGATTCATAACTCGATTATCATACATCTGCGAGTGCCTTCCACTTAGTAATTAGAAGGCAGGACAGGGCACGGGAAACGCAAGCACGTTTTTCTTCCCTTGCACAGAATCAAGTAAAACGATCAGCAAGACATTTAAAATATGTTTATTGGGTTAATCGATGGTGAATCTAAAATCTTGCATCTCGCTTCAACATCATTGATGTCTGTTTTATGTGAGCAGGAAGCAAATCGTTGTTCAATAGGTTCATTTACGTAAGACGATATGGAGGATCCAAACAAGTCTTACTAGTTATATGAAAATGAAATGAAATGAAAAATGAAAATGAAAATAGTTTATTTACATAACAGATATTTACATTAGCACAATCGGGCAAGATCTTCCTTTTAAGTATTTAGAATACTTGTAACAGGAAGCTCCGCTCTTCCACATTGGACGTAAGACTAGTTGATCTTGTTTACACATTACATTAGGTCCTTGGAATTTACATGACACAACATGCTATGTAAAATACTAATTAACGAGTTTTTAAGGTAAAACTATAGTATCATGCGTATGTACCTATAGTGTATGATGATGAGTGTATGTGTGTGTGTGTGTGTGTGTGTGTGTGTGTGTGTGTGTGTGTGTGTGTGTGTGTGTGTGTATGTGTGTATGTGTGTGTGTGTGTGCGAGTGTATAGTTAAGACGATAAACGAGAACGTAAGACGATATGGAGGATCCAAACAAGTCTTACTAGTTATAGGGGATTGGATTAGTTTTATTCAAAAGTCTTACGTAGAGGGACGAAAATTATAATCTTACGTCCCTAACGTCTGTCAATGGTCAGCTGCGTAGGCTTCGAAAACCCTTCAAAGTGTTAATTTAAAATATAAACTTTTTAATGCGAGATAAAAAGTAATGAAAGAATCCCCATTTGCTGTCATTACCGTTCGTTCGGGACATAATTCAGCGTTACTTCGGGCAGTAAAATTAAAAACGCGTAAAGTAAAGGCCCGCGGTGGGCCGGCCGCGGCCCTGCGACTTCAATTAGATTTCGCGAAACGAACAATAAGAAATAAAATCTGATCTTTTACGATCGCTCTGTCAGACGTCGGTCAGTCCAACTGATCGTAAAAGCGGGAATGCAACGCCGAATGTTGCTAAAAAACCCTTAAGTTAATACGTCTCGGGAGTTAGCCCGAAAACGGTCCGAAAGTCGTATTCGCGCCGAGTTTTATGAAGTCAAAAGTGGGTCACATCAATCCCGTAGCCTTTGTTAGTGTTATCGACTCTTGAGGCACTCATTCTCCTTCGCCTGATCCGCAGACTACATTTACGGAAACACTTCCAGCAACGACCGTCGCACACAAGTTTGCCGCTCGCCAGGAAACCGTCGTGTTGTATAAATGACTAGGAATGTATGTATCATAGGATATTATTCCGAAGACGGCCATCCGGTCTCGATCGGTTTCGCCAAGCAATCGAACACCGATGGAATGCAAAACGGAATCTCCGGCGCTCTTTGTTGCGGATTCCCAGACGTCGCGGCAAAAAGCGGCATACGAGCCGCCTCCAAAATGATGGACCCCTAGTCCCTAAATAACAAAACAGCGAGCAAGCGCGCCGAATCTGACGCCGCTTACCGTTACAAGAAACCTAAGCTTTTGCAATAAGAATGCCTCGATGCAGAATCAAGGGCAGTCGGGAGCCGAATCCAGTTTTGGGCGCCGCAGACAGAGGTCATTCTTAAAAACAATAGGCGGCCGCGAAAAATGAAACGTTCCAGGATTAAATTTAGAGCGCGATCACTCGATAAACCGAGCGAGAGGAAGAATCAATTAATTTATGATGACACCAAGAGGTAAAGGAATAGCGTGACAGTTGACAGACGTGTTATTAAGCAAGAACAATAATAACATTGCTATCGTTTGACATATTGAACTGAGAAAGCAATAAGTCATCGACATGTACCATAATATAATGTCGAAGTATGAGCTGGTACTACAATATTACCTAATTTTAATGTAATAACTCAGTATTGCAAGTCTGAGAGAGTTGAGAAGCAAAGCTTTCAAGAAAGGTATTATGCCGTTAACAATTTATTGAAGTCCTACGTATGTATAATGTAACATTCAGTTACCTACGTTCGTCAATTGATGAATGTAAACAAACAAGTCTGCGAATAATAATGCTATTTATAAATATGTAATAAATAATACGATACGAGTAAGGTCGGCCCACGGCCCACACGACGCGAAGTAGGTAAGCAACGTCGAGGTAGGTCGGGGAATAAAAAAAACACGTATGCTGAACGAAATTTCGGTACTGGCTAATAAGAATCTCGAGATTAAACCCGATAACTGTATTATGCATATTTTTTTAATAAGAAATAAAAACCAACTTCATAACTTCATGTGTAAGTGACTAAGAATTATTACCAAGAGCTCGCCGATAAACTTCATTAGCAGTTTGGCAAACTAATGTTACTGTGATTTTGCATTTTTTTAGTGAATAATTAATAATAATAATAAAAAAATTCACCACTAAAAACGTGTAATAATGAAATTGTAGTAGGTATTGCAGAAGTAACATAATTAATTTGGCAATAAACAATTTTTACTTTACTTTATATTTTGGACTCTGGAGCCAAAATGTATACGCTTGTAATGTTATTTCTGCGGTGGGAATATTTTTTTTTTAATATTTCAAGATTTTCGTGAATAATTACCCTATTACCTTGGGACTACTTACGATATGTTTTGTGAAAGGATTGCCCCCAATAGACATTTTCTGCTATCCATTAAAGGGTTCCGTATTCTATCTCTGAAAGTCTACATCAGATCTTAACTAAATTAAAATGGAAAAAAAATATTGAAATCGGTTACGATGTGACGCAGCTATGCGAAAACATAGCAAAACAAGGAATATGCACGTCGATTTGAGAACCTCCTCTTTTTTGGAAGTCGGTTGAAAATTAAAACATCAATAGAGATGATTGATGCAGCGTAATCGATGGGGCGGTCACGTCCTGTCGACCTTCCTAGCTCGAACATTGTTTTTGCAATGTGTAATAACTCCAGTCTACATAGTACCTACTACTTTACAGCAATGTAGCTATTGTTCCCGATAAATTGCCAAACCTGAGCTTTCGTTTATTGTTTACATATCCGAAATGCTAACTCAAACAACTTGTATATTGAGTAAATACAACGTACGTTATTGAACAAAACCTACTTTGATCGTTTCGGATTCCGATTCACTTGGAGGGTTTTGGGACCCGAGCAAACGAGGTACCTACTAAATCGAACGAGCCACCATTCGCAGCTCCAGCAATTTTACTATTCGAACTGAATTTACCTAGTTAATCTCTTCTGCGCAACTCAAAGTAGTTTGTCATATACCTAGGTAGAGAGCGCCAACATAAGTGATAAACTGGATACAGGGCTAGATGGAAAAGGCTCCATCCATACGATGCGCACTACTCCTTCATTTAGTGGGTTCAAGGATGTGAACGTACCAGGAACGCAGGAGCACAAGAGTGCAGTGAAGGTTGTGAAATTGCGTGTGACCGCAAGACATCCGGCCGACAAAGCAATGGCCCATGAGTGTACCGGCTGAGCGGGACGAAGCATCGCCGGATGCATGAATATACCTACAAGAATATTTAATAATTCGTTTAATATTATGATAATCGATGGTAATAAATCGTAAAGTCATAACGCAATCGAATGCTTAAAAGAATCGAATGGAAAGCTTTACGTTCTCGGGTTCCTTACTATGGGAAGCTCTCGATTTCATCAGGAGCCCATGAAGTCTGAGAGGATGTGAAACCGCAAGGAAGTGGTATCAGGATACCGGTGCAATTATGTCGTAATAAGGTTCTGCTTGTTTATTTTTAAAATTATGATTGTTTCTGTGTTCAACACAGCCTTTCCAAAAGCTTGAACAAAGGCACTATAATGAGATGTAGGTAATATAATCGAAAAGTATCTGGTTATAGTAGGTACCACAGAATTGGCAATTTAATAGGGAAGCCAGGTATGTGTATGTGGGAGCGAGTGCCTACTGAACTGGTTCTCTCTCTAGTATTGCACAGGTTTCATAGACTCTGCTCTCTATGCTTTTATTGCTGGTATATTGAACACACGATGCAGGGATAGGGTTACCAGATCGGAAAAAAACTGACACAATTACGTTTTAGTAATTCACTATTGTGTTATCTAATAGAGCTTTTTGTTCACGTATCTCCAAATAATTAAAAAAAGAAACGGTAATTAAATGTCAATACCAATTTAAAGAAAGTAGTAGGAATTTCAAAGAAAATCGTGCTCTTTAAAAAAATACGGGCAGTTTGTTTTTTTGATTTGATTTCCTTCCAAAGGATCCTAACGGACATGTCAGGAAATATTTTGCCATCTGGTAGCCCTAGGGAGGGAAGAAATATGTATAGCTGCGTCCAGATTCCTTGAAATACTCCTTTGGAAGCAAAGAAAAGAAGGTAGGGTAACTTATTGTTTTCAGCATAATTGGACCGGGTAAATCTTGCAAATTACAGCCGCAATGAAAGCATGAAAAGATGTCAAAACACGCGCAGATCTTTACATACGTGGCCTCTTTTGTTCAACGCCAATTTGACAGCAATTTTCTTTAGTCAAGAAAAAAATGCAATAAAATTAAGAGCACACGAAAATTTCCAAGTAAGTATAGGCATAAGCCGTCATTGATATTTAAAATCAGGTTATGATTTATAGGAAATTGTGTTAACTATACACAAACCATTTATTAAGTATCGACCTTCGCAACTTAAATAGTCTCAATTCTGATAGACTAATTGCCGCGAACGAATTAGCTTTTGGCAGTTTTTTTAAGGCATTCTGTTTTAAGGCTCTTTGTTTATGATTCATAATTACAATGCGCTGAAGCAGCAATCTCGAAGCCTGTCATTAAGTTGAACAAATAACTACTTATTTAAAACGACTCCTCTGACAGTAGACTTGATACCAGTAAATTATCAGGTCAAGCACAAGGAGTCTCTTATATCTATCTAATGAGCCCGTAAATAGAGCTCACTGTTGGGCATAGGCTTCTTCTCTTTCACGCCAACCCATCCGGTCCCGTGCTAGTCTCTTCCAATGTTTCCCAGCCGCTTTCACAATGTCAAGAACCGCCTTCCAAATAATAACTCTAGTTACAGGGTAGCGAGATCAGAACTAACCCCGGCCGTGTCTATCTTGAACTCTTGATTTGGTCCCTTCAGATTTCACAGAGAAGAATGAGACATAAAAATATGTAAGTATATTAGTGAAATTCTGAATGCCGAAACCGGAAGAATGTAGGTATCATGGCGCAACCACATACAGTGGACAGCACGTCAACTTTCATATAAATGACTCCATAACGAAATCGAAAATGTCAATCTGCTGTCCACTGCACAACCTATAGGAAGAAACGAGTCAATAGAAACCACCTCTCGTTCTGGAACGTCCCTAGAAATCAACTGATCCATACAGTCATTTGAAATTTTGATTTGATGAACACCTTTAAACTACCCCGTGTGATATCACTAGGCCATTATTCCTAAAGGTAGATCACAAAGTACCTATATCCATCTAAATTAACTCAACAAAAAATGGTCAAATAAGACCCGTTGTTTATTATCCTGCATCAAAAGATTTCCCACGTGGCTAATTCGTAAGAATCCAATGATTAGAGGTAACGGCATATCAAAAATTAATATTTGCCGTATTTTTTGCTGTGACGGCTCGTCAAAAAGCGAAAACATTATGATTTGCGGTCATTAGGCGATCATATTGCAGGGGCATCGCGTGAGACCGCAGACTGCATACGGTGCGAGCGGGACAAATACTTGCAAAACTGTGTTACCAGTCGGAAAAAAGCTTGTGGGGGAAATTAAAAGTTGCTGTCTCCTACTAGCCAGCCCCCTAATAGAGGACTCGTAATTTATGCTCGTTAATGTCACAGTAACTTATGCTATGATATTTCCGATTGGAATGTAATAAGAAAGTCCTGTGTGAATTAGTGGAGGCGATCCAATTTGTACCCAAACTATTTAATAATAAAACTAATTTTATTTTGATAGAATAAAAATGAAGGTGGCAACACAGCGCCAAACGGTTAATATACACAAAATATAATAATGAGATAATGATACGTCTAGGCTAAGCGGTTCGCTGGAACATTCGCTTTTTTTCGCCGCCGGCGGCGGGCGTTCGGACGTCTGCAGCCGAAGATTTATTCCCACCCCAATAACTAGTTCAAGGCCCGTCTCCCATCATGAATGGCTAGCTTTATTTTAGTTCGCAATAGGTCGTCCACAGGTCATCCGAGTCACCGCCGCCGGAACGATACAAAGAATCGTGTTGACGTCCCTATATAAAAGATAATCGTAAAACAAGCAATAAAACCAAATAATCTAGTTTCTATTAACACCAAACACCGCTGACTTGTAAAGCCATTAGTATCTTAAACAGAATTAATGGTATGGAAATTGTAACAGCATGTTTCAAATAAAAATAAGAAGAGATCCCATAAAAGGATCCGTTCACAAATTAATTAAAACTCGTATGATAATAAGCTTTGGGACCCGGCATCGAAAATGCACATTTAATTGTGACAAAGAGGTGCAAAAAAATTAACATTTCGGAATCGGATGACGAAAACATTAAGTTATTTTGTAACCGGGTGCAACGCTCGCTTTAGGTGTCCGCCACGGCGCTGCCAATATTAAGGTCACGGCTCCAGTATGTGACTGTCCGATTGATTCGAATGACCCACAGCCATGAGTTTCTGTACAAACATCAACAATTGCTGTTTGAAATTAGAACATAAGGAAACCGATTAATAGCCCCTTACGGTTGATTAACTGTCACCTACAGGCTATTGATTCCGATATCGATACATTCAACGAGACAACGCGTTCTCTTGTTAAAAAATAATAAAACTCTATAATGCGAAGCATTGTGCTACTTTCCGGGTTCGTCGGGCACGGACCACCAAGACAAAGTCACTTACATATAACATTGTTGAAAAAACCTCGACTCGCCTCGTATAAGTCATCCATGCATACATTATGAGCTAAATCTGCAAGCGTATTATCAAAATATCTGTCAACCGAGGCGGTTCTTTGATCTATATAGCTTTATAATTTATTGTGATACACTAACCTCCCAGGGTTTCGTCTTAAAAACGATAAGATCTTAATGAATTGGGAAGCGGTTTCGATACGAATGTTATGGCAAATATATCGCCCGTTGACGCGGCGCGGGCGCATCAAACGATTGCGGCGGCTGTTTGTAGGCCGACCACTGTTCGGAAACCTATGAAGTTCGTTAAAACCGCAGAGGTAACCACTAAGAAGGGGCATGAGAAATATGCCATCTTATATTGGTTTAGATTTGTAGAATTTTCTACAGAAGTATTGCGGCAAGCTATATATAAGTTAAGTAAACGAGTTTCTGATTCGGCAGCGGCCAGACATTTTATAAAAGAAGCTCACCGAATACTCGAAATTTCAATTTGTAATTTATCGCCTTTGTCATAAGCAAATATTTCCTCTTCAAAAGAATTTGATCCCAAACTAATTACTACACCCATTAACATGATATATTCGCGTCCTCAAAAACGGGGGACGCTTAGGGCGGGCAGGTCAAGACTAGAGAGTTCTATTAAAAAAGCTTGCGTCATTATTCAATTAGGATGTCGTTTATAATGAGGTTTGAGACTGTGTGATATCGATTGCACATCACATAATTCTCGAACTGGTGAGTGGGCAATTTCACGGTCGACTAGCAACACTGAAAATAGCGCCCTCTGTACGGGCGCGGAGGGCGCGACCTTGATTGCACTGGAGTGCTTTTGTATGTAACTTTAATTTGTTTATCTCGGGGAGTAATGGTTCCGCAGTCCAAATAGTGCTTCGCACCCTTGAGATTTAACCACTCTAGTTTACCAAATGTGTTTAGAGTTTTTATTGCAAATATCAGTGATACAGTTTGTGTCCAAAAATTTGTAAACAAGTACCTAATAGTTGAAAATTATCTGTACAATTTATAATTTCGTTTTAATCAATCTTGAAACATCAACGTTTATTTTCTATAGAATAATAAAATGGTAAATTCTTTGCTAACCTATTGAAAGTGGTTTATTGTATCCGCCACAATTCATTATCAATTTTCTACACAAACCGTAAATTGTATTATTACGGCATAAAAATGAATAAGTGAATATTTTCAGTTTATAATTCTCTATGTTGTAGTAGCTAAAACAACTACTATTTATTTATTTATTTTACACAAAATCTTACAGCATTACAGCCTAAGCTAACTATTATAAGTACTGAACAATACAGAACCCGCCCCAGTGCGCGCTTGCCACAATCTTGCCTAAAGGTTCAGCGATTCACGGTACTTCGCTGGGAGCAGGATCCAAGCCAATTTATTCGCAAATCAATTTAACAGACACAATAGTAACTACACTTTCTCCGCTTTCCTCGGCGTTTCCTTGCCGAGTAGTTGACATTAAAAACAATATGGCGGCAGAACAAAGGTCTCATTCAATCGACCGATTCCGAGGAGGGAACACGATCGGTCGAATGTTGAAAAGAAAAGAAAATAAGGGCGATTTCCGAGAAGCGTTGACCGCCGCGTTTTTATTACAAACTTCAATAACGCCAGCGGAAAGGTTAGCATACATTAAAGACTACGAAATTATATCGTTTAGGCGTTTTATCGGCCACATCTCTCGATGCTTTCGGTTGGTTTAAAATATACCTCTGCGCTTGCGACTTTGCGTGTGGTTGGAGTAACCGCACAAGACGACAAACCTCCCTAATATATGATTCATGGCCGTGGATGCATTGATTGACCAATATATCGAATGCAATAAAATTCCCGTATACATCAAAATGGAGGGGGGACTACTAGTCAGTATAAATAAATTACCACGGGGTAATCTTCGAAATTAAACAAATCGTGAGTGGTTCTCATCATGTTAGTTAGCGCACAACGGTAATTTTAGTAGGATATAGGATATATTATATAGCTGCTCTACATATTTTGTTCGGACCAAGTTAAGTTGCCAAAGTACGGAGTCTATGGAGTCTATACATTTCTACAAGGAGCACTAAGAGAAGAGACAATCCAAGAAAAGATCGGGGGATAATCTTGCATAAGCAAGCCTCATGTATTTGGAAATATTCTCGTTGCGTAAACCGCCACACACGCAGTGCCAGAGCTCTGACGCTACAACTTTCGCACCCATAAATCGCGTCCTCGCTTCTTTCCACGAGTCCTTGAAAAAACAATCGAAGGGTTCGACGTATCGAATTTAAGTTCGATCCTCATTCGATTTATTTAAGGCGGAATGCCGGCATCATCATCGGACTCGTTTTCCGCTGCGCGTCACAGATAAGCCGAACGATTATAATAATGCACCGAAAAGGTTTTATAGTTTCTTTAATACGGCCATTATCTGCGGTTGAGCCTGCGTGTAAGCAGAAATGAACGACCCCAAATTAATATGTATTGTCACTGGCAACCTTAACACGCAATTTTATAAGAACATCAGTGAAATGAAGACACTACCTACGCAACGCATAAAATAAAATAACATGATTATATAACCGTGCCCCAAGTCATGGTAATTTCTGCCACTTACAAGCTGCAAAATAACATTATGATTTAAAATAAAAAATGCAGTATCGAAAAGAAATTCCAGGACGTGCATTCAGCTAGGTAACAGCGAACGTAAACTAGCCTTTATTCCACTAGAGATAAGAGTGATGATTTTAGTACAGATTGGTGCAGTGTCCAAATTGGTGCGGCCAGGGTTGCCATGTTTAACTTTTGCCCGGTATTGGCAGGATAAATATTTACTAGTCCGGTTTTTTAAGAGCCTCCAAGTCGCGCAAGTCTTAAGTTCCAGTGTTTGACAGTTCCATGGCTTATTAGGTACACTAAATTTAAATATTTACATCTTTTAATTGGATAATAATTTTAAGTTCATTAAATGTAACTGTGTGCACGTAACTAGATATAATGCTTACTTATAGCTATTAATACAAATGTACGAATTACAACGTGGTTGTCCGCGTCACAGGCTCGGCCTAGTGCGGCAGCCCGCGAGTCCGTAGTAGCACCATATTTTGTGTACACCTATGACTCGACACTCGATTCGTCTCGTTCTGTCAACCGGTGCTAATAATGATTTTGCCTTACTACCCGACTTCCACGACACAGGCTGTGCCTAGTGTGGGAGTTGCAATCTGTTCCTAACTGTAATACTTGGATTTTTAATTAAAGGATTTTTATTTATTTATTATTATTTATTTATAGTGTAAAATTAATTGTATGTGATGGACGATCCGTTTGTATAGCGGTGTTTGAGTGAGTTTGTCATGTGGTATTATGCTGACCAGCAAATGCGGTAAGCATGATTACTACAATAAAATTCATATATTTTAAATATTGGAAAAGAAATTAAAAATCTTTAATATAAAACGATTACGAAAAAATGTTACTGCCAAACAAGATTATTTGTGCTCTGGGTAGCCAGGCTACTTCCAAAATACATTATTATTTTTTTACAGTAAGAACTAATAACTAAACGTAATTTTTTTTTATATTAACCACTGGAAACCACACAAATATGTAGTAGTACCATCTTATTAACGTAGAAATAAGAGCCCTACTAATGTATGTTTTATATTATTACAACAATGGATATTCGTTATCACTGGTAATAAAAAACTGAACTGTTAATTTGAATCTAGATTTAATATTATTATTAAACACTTCATTCTTAAAAATATATTTTCGGTCCAGTTTTTCATAGCACCGAATCCAGCTTTTGTATTTTTTTGGCATGGTAACCCTAGGTGCGGCGGGTGTCATGTCAGCGGTCAGCGCAGAATAAAGGCTGAGGAATGCATTAAATCGGGCAATCAGCGGAGACATTTTTTCAATTACTCGCGGAACCCCAAATTACAGGTTCGCATGGCGTTCGTGCGTGCCGCGGGATCCCGGGCGCTTTTTCATGCTTTTTTTTATTGTTCCCATTTGTATACAAGCCGTTTCGCGTGAAAATTTGTGCCTCAATTACTAATTGCAAACGCGAGAGGTTTATTGCCCAAACATGACGATTGGGGACGGCTAATTTTGCGTCGGATTGGAATCCTATACCAGGGCTACAGGATACAGAAGTATGGGTGCACGTACTTATTGTAAGAACAGTTACCTTTGTACATACACTCACACATGTCGCGAAATGTGGTTTTAAATGTTGAAACGGCAGGTGCAAGACAGACCTCAAACCGCTTGTTCCAATGGGTAAATAGGTAGGTAATTAATTCAATTGACTACAAGTCCATGTGCGCCTGGTAGCCATTTAAACGTATTTTTATACTAGAGGTCGAAAACAACGAAATTACAGGCCTTTCCCACAAGAGAACGAGATTTTAATTGCGTGGCATTCCTACTTACTTTAGTTTATTTATGAATGAAATACATACTGACTTTATGCTACATAATTAAAGGAAGTCTTCACGTAAGTAACACTGCAATCAGCAGTCGCAATAATTAAATCTACAGTTAAAATGGATTTAAAAAATGTACCTATCCTCAAAATTGTGCACATACGTGTCGTTAAACTTTCTATAATAAAATTATGTCGACAGACTTCCTATAAGACATTTAATTCATATGTACCTTCCTATAACAAATACCTAACGCTGTTTGTGTTCCAGTAAATAAATCCGCAAAACAAAAAGTTCCCGTACCACGTCAACCGACATCGGTCGCAAATGTCAGTCTCGTTTGCATGCTGGCCAGAATTCGGCTCCGCATCGACAACAAAACAAAATGCAGTTTCCGGCGCCGCCGCCGCCGCCGCCCGCCAGATGGCGCGCTTCCGCCACCTGCAGCCGCCTCCGACCGGTCGGAACGGACGCTCCAACTTAACACCGCCTCTCATGGCTCTGTGGTCTAGCTAGTACTAGTTCCTTAATAGGGTGTTTAGGATGGATGACACTAATGCACTATGGCCGCCTAGTCTTTCCGACGGTGCCATACAAAGTGCTAAGAAATGAGAAATTTAACTTTGCGTCATCGAAAGCTTGAGTTGAGTGGGTCGATCGAATAAGCATCGATTATCCGAAAATATTCACATAATTCTCTGGCCAAGACCGATACAACAGCTGAACGTGGTCGTCCGAAGGTAAACGCGTTAAAACCGGGACCGCAGCTATCTTGAAGTGCAACAATCTTTAATTACTCGCCCGCTGCCGACAGGTGGCCTATGGTGCAGAGAAAAAATCCAGAACAACGCTAATAAATGAGGCGAAATAATGAACCGGCATGCGAGATGAAAATATAAAGGGCTCAACACGCAGCAACCCGACACCGACCATTGAACATGCAGTTTTCATGAAGAAAATATCGTCTTACGCCCGCCTCTGCCACCCACTACGCACTCAGCTAGGGGCTTGTCGAAGCTGTCAAGCGTTTTATGCTTTCCTGGTACCTAATTAAGATAACAAAAGCGTTCGTATTGATTTTTTAGGATTTCGGACCCTAAACGGTAAGGGAATGTTACCTGCTAAGATTCCACTGTCTGTCTGTCTTTTAAAATCTCAGTTGGGTAGTAGTGCGAATAATAATTGAGCAATGATACGTCCACAAAAATATCTTCCGCCCCACTGAATGAAACGAGTCAATAAAGACTAGGTAGGTTAACTTAAGCAGAAATCGGCTAACGCTAAGGGCATTTTGCCTCTCGCACGAGACAACCAAAGTTTCAAGTCGACAACCGAAGACCGCCCAAACGATAAATTGAATAAAATTCACTCTCCAAATGCACAAATAATGAACTCTCCGCTCCCATAAATCCTCATTTAAAATTTTAATTTATCGCCAATAGTACGAGATGAAATAAACCTGATTAAGGAGCAGGTAAGGCGAAGGTACGGGCCACAGGTAGACCCTTTCACGGGAATTTTGAAAAGGACCATTTAATAATAGAGCAGACTTTTTTGCTGATGAGACAGTACAGTTAGGATTCCTTTGTATGAAGTGTTAGCTCTCGGCTTGGACAATTAAAACCTTGATAGGGTTCTTCAAGGGGAGCGAGAAGAAAGTTTTCCATTCAGAATATCAATGGATGCTCTTGCCCTTGGATGTGAGAGGAGTTCCTTCAAAAATAACGCTCGGCCGGAGCCGCGATTGTTTTATGATTTGTCGCCGAGTGCGACGACCGAACAAGATTCCTACTTACAGCAAGGAAATCGACAAATGGACGATTTCGTATGAAAAAACTTGCGAAACTGTATGAACTTTAATGACTGATACACTTACTTGACTGGTCCAGAATAAGGGTAATAGGCTAGTTTCCCAAAAAAAATTAATTAGTCCGTCTTTTAGATTATTCAAAAATAAGGGACACGTATTTTTTTATTTGTAAATTAGACCAAAAGTGACAAAGATATAGCCCATTAAAGTTACGTGTGACGTCACGCCGTGCTGCTTTTTTTAGCACGGAATGACGTCACACGTAACTTTAATGGGCTATATCTTTGCTATTTTTTGTTTAGTCGAAAAAAGAAAAAATACGTGTCCAATATTTTTTTATTATCTAAAATACGGACTAAATAGAATTTAATTATTTTGACCCTGGAAACTACCCTATTGACTAGACAATTTTAACGAAAATTTTAGTTCAAACGTCTTGTAAAATGTTGGAACTTGTAGGGATGATCGCGTGTTCAAAAAATGCATGAAAATAGTTAAATTATTCACGTCTCAATACTCTCAAATGTGGGTGATTTCTTTATTTTACAAGGCAATATTGACTACTTTCGCATTAGGTATTCGGTTGCGCATTAGGTTGACGCATTGAATTTAACGAACGGCCTTGAAAAGATAATGCGAACAATTTGCGTTTAAAAAAATTTAACTCTTCATACTTGGGATAGGTGCCTGACGGTTATTTAATTGAAGTTTCCTCATGTCTCAAGATAACCCTAACGTCCGGTGGTATCGAATGCGTACGTAATATCTCAATAAACTTAGGTAGTAACTCAAATGCGATGAATCACTCTAAATGTGGTCTAGATTGTGCGTAGATTTTCATAAACACATATTTACAATAGAACCTAAGTTCGGATTTATTTGCCGGCGAAAGCCACGGATTTTACAGCGAAAATTAGGTATTTGACAAGAAAATCTGGTCCTAAATTATTAAATAATAACATTTACATACAGGCACATACATTGCTTCCGGCCCCACACTATGTCGTGGGAACCAGAAACAGCGACGTCACAAACATGTGAACATCCAAGACCTGGATTTCTATTTTTTTTTGTCCCCAGCCGGGATTCGAACCCGGGACCTCTCGCATGGTAGTCAGATGCGCTAACCGCTGCGCCGCGGTCGTCGTAAATCGTAAAAAAAAAACCAGAATACACCACTAAAACGCAGAAATAATTACCTAAATACGTAGGTACACATCGGTGCCCAAAATGTCGAATCAAGTGACGTGTTTTTTCATACATTGCTTGTTTGATATGCATGCGCGCGTAGACTTGAAGCGGGATTGAAAACAAATCGCCATGTTTATGCAGTTGCATCCAAATGTTTGTCGTTTCGGAGTTATATTTTATTGAAAATTTTAGTTTTTTTTTCAATACAATATAACTCCGGAAGGACAAACATTTGGCTGTTGGCGTCATAGTAACTATTGTTCAGCTCGCTGAGACCTATTTTATGATGTATCACACATGGCTATTAGGCTGAGGTCCAAAATTGCATTCCTTTGACAGCCGTAATATATTTTTTTTTTAGTTCTTCTGAAAACGGCTCATTGAAAAGTCCTTCAGTACACAATACAAATATCTACGTAAGGTAGGCTGTCAACGGTCCACTACTGTGTTGTCAACTGTCACCGTTGGCTCGTCCGCCACCAAAGCACAGAAGTTCAAATCATCTACATACCTATATCCTTTGATTATGGGGTCAAAATTAATCATAATTTATTTCATGGCTACTTTTCTAATATGAAGTATTTATTTATGTCCCAAGTACAGTCTACACCGCAGTAGGGGACACAGCATCCGCACATTTAGTTTATTGTGATAGTATCTGATTACTGGTTTCGTCTGCCTGCCCCCTTTTCAATATAGTTCCCAAAACAGACAACTACCTATAAACTCAACAAAGTAGGTTGATTGATAACATTGAGGCTAGTTAAAAATCACAATTTTATTTTATTAATTACCAACTTTATGGGGTTTTCGATTTTTTTGTATGCGTGCCTGCAGCGTTATTTACTGAATATTACTATCAATATTCAGGACAGAATTCCGTCAGAGTCGGGGCAAGTGGCCAAAGTCCAGGGTCTGAGTCTCACCACCCCTACTGGTTACCGGCGTGATTATACGTAATTTAATGTACAATTTTTCGTAAACGATGCTTTAGAGAACGAATTGAGAATTTATCTTATTTGCCGTTTCGTACGTGTACGTACGGTAGGTACGGTTTCGTGCATGGATGGGTGACCGTTCTATGATTGATGCTAGTGGCATTTTTCCGAGCGGTTCCGAGCTTCGCGAGGCACCTTAAGCCGTTGGTGCCGGCTGCCGTCGATATGGCAGTCGAAAAGCCGAGTCAGACGCCTTAGGGCGGCTTGAGAACTTCTGACAGTAAAGCCGGGTCCGCTGCGCCATGTTACGCGTGTTACAAAAAACGTAACACGTAAATATAATAAAAATGGGGCGTGGTATAACACGTTACGTGTTACATAACGTTACGTTGCGTGTTAAGTAACACGTAAAAAATTAATACCACTCCCCATTTTGGTTTTAATAACGTGTTACATTTTTTGTAACACGCGTAACATGGCGCAGCGGACCAGGCTTAAGACCAGCCACTAGTCTTACAAGCCTCCACCAAGATACCCGTGCCCCTCGGTGGGGGACATAATGGGTTGATGATGATTATGTTACATGCTTCTGTCTCGATCTATTTGGTCACCAACGGAAAGTGCAGCTGCCAACAGTTGTTGCCCTTTAGAATGTAGTTTTATTGAATAACGACGCGTTGTCGTTGACGGAACGCGGCGGTTAGGGTGAGAGTACCTGTTATCGACCTACGAGGTGGTTTGCTTTCAATTAATGACAGCAGGATCGAAGTGGCTTTTAATACTATTGCTAATTGTGTATGTGACCTCGCGTTGTGCTAACGCCGTAAAATATTATTTGATTCTTACTAAGAACTCTCGTGTAAGAGATTTAACTTGAGGTACTTTCAATTGAATACTCATTGACGTAATTATATATATTTGAAGAGGACCAAATATAAGAGATATAATAAGTGTAAAGGCATCGGGATTCTTAACATGATTATTTATCCCTTGAAATCATGGTTCCTTCGACCACGATTTTCGTAAGTTATTGGAAATATTCATTATTTCCTAAATAAGAAGGAAACGACGTTTTTCAAACATAATACATTTTCGATGTCTCCATACATACTGTTACGGACGCATTAATTACTCAAAAAATGGTTAAAACTACAAAAGCGTTACACGTTCGAGAGGGGTGCCCCGGGCAGGTGTGGGGAAGACGGTTGAACCGACTCGAGGCCTCGGCGGTTACCAGCAGATGTTCCAGCTAACTACGCAGTCAGTACGTGTTATTATAATAATAATATGTGCTTTGCTTAATAGCGCCAAGGAGCAACCAGAAATGAGACCTAGAAATAGTACTCGTAGCAGTAGGACCGGAAGGAAGGATTGGTTGGGCAATTCGACAGTCGTTTTCACACAGGATATAGTAGGTAGCAACAGCGACGAGTGTTACAAAGTTCAACGTATCGCTGCTGATCCCAATGGGACACACATGTGCCTTGCCGACGCCGGTCGCCGCGAGCGGAACCGTTTTTCATACGACATTGTTTCGCAGATGCTCCCTGTACCTATACCGGCTCCCAAGCCGAGACATTAACGTCGTATCCTGTCATACGAGCGCCACAAGAAAATGAACGATTATTTTTTTCCAGGACAATAATGTGGTCCGCAACAAATAAATTAATCACGAACGAAGCAGTAAGAAATTACAGTCACGAAGTACTAAGGTAGAAAACAACCGTGATCGGCTAGAAGAATAATGGAAGTGTCGGGCGGCATGGCCGCTAATACCAGCCCGGCCGCGGCCGAGGAGTAAATCGAAATGAGAGTGAGTCTAATTCGCGGCGCCGGTGACAGCCCGAGATGGATTGTTGTCAACATTAGTGCGGGAGCATATCGACTAGTCGCTATACAACGCGCCTCCGGCATGGACGATATCAAAACGATACTACTCCTACTCATCTAGAAGGCATTATCAACCGTTTACACATAGAATAAGAACACTTTTCGCTTCAACCAATCCCAGTTTTGAACTCAAACACTTGATGCGCGAACCCAATCGTCGCCCACAAGTAATAAACGACGCAGTATCTGACATTCGATTTGAAGCTTACGATAAAAACATCGTAAGGTTTACAATTAAACGGCGGTGTGGGTCGTTGCGCCCGATTGCAAGTTTATTTGTGTGCATGCCGCAATTAGGAAGTTGTTCATTAGGGTCCCTAAGTTTTGCAGACGCAGGGGTGCCGCAAGCGGCGTGACGTCACGTCGCACTGTTTTTGACGAAAACTATTGAAGACGATGTACGGAGCTGGATAACTAATATACTTTTCTATTCATTAATAATACCTATTCACTAATATCTACTTGCATGGAAGGTAGACAAAAAGTGTATTTACTTACAGGCATATATTATCGAAGCTGCGCTCTAGTACGGTGCGTCGTCGCTACATCGACGATGCACAATACAAACACATACAACCAAGCCAGTAAGTAACGCCGTCTTCTTCTCAAACCGATGGCGCCACGGCGAAGGAAAGAGACGGAGAAATGCACCTAAAATAACCCTCGAATCTGTCGTACTAGATACAAGACGAGATCTCATTCTCGAGTGCGGAACAAGGACGAAAGATGATTCCAGAATGCATCTGTCAAAAGCCACACAAAACTATAGAAAAAATGAAGCCAGGAATTTTGGGACGTCTCGACAGCAGAGCCAAGACACATGCTTGTTTTTTACTACCGGAGTAGACTCATTCAAAATTGTCAAAGGATACGGAGATTTGTGTAATCTTGTTAGAGTTATAGGCCGGTTAGTGGATTAGCCACCTAATTTAGCGATAATTCTCACTAGATCTAATTCAATGGTGACATTTATCGCTTTGAAATTAACTTGCACCCGCTTTGTGTTTGATAAACGTCAATGGGAGATTCAACGATGTTAGAAGTCCCCCGTTTTCTAACAAAGTCGTGGGAAAAATAACAACAAGTCAGTTTCACTTTTAAAGCACTTATTTCCGCTGCGAAAGAGAGAGAGGCGTGTACCAACGCGGCCACCAGGCGTGCAGAAGTAAGTAGGAGCCGAAGCCTTGACCCTGAGTGCGGTGGCGACGACCGGAACGCCGAGCCACATTGCGAATCTTGTCTCGAATGATTCTCGCTGGCCCGGCCTAGCCGTTGCACGTTGTTGCGATCTTAGTACATTCCGCTCACACGTATGCGTTTTGTTTCATTTTACTTGACAAGTTTTATCGACCAACTCCAATACGGCCATGACGTGTTCTCTATAACGTAGACTGTTTTTTCCCATCGACAACATAAAAACGAACAGAGGCGAGAATTAGACGACGCATTGTCAAAATTAGAAGTGGTACTTGCAGGATAAGTACAAGGGACAAAAAGAAAACACAAGCAAGAGTAGCTCAGGCAGGACAGGAGTAAATAGAGGCGGGTAGTAGGGCGTTGGTAGTCATTGATGTGGAACCGGTTAGCTTCGGCTCGTCACGTCGCTGGACGCGATGTGATGGACGATTCCGAGATGAATTATCCACCGAAAATAATGCGTTAAAGGCTTACGAACCAGTTTATTTAGATGGGTTAGCCCAGTAGTTGCTCTATAAAAATATATACAAATTCAAGTTATGTGATACTGATATTTCCTCTATTTCGCAATATTTAACCTTTACTTGGGATGATGGCTTTTGATGTACCTGAGCAACAACTTTTTGGTATACCAAAACATAAAGAATGAAAGAATAAGTGACAACAATTGGGTGTTTCGCACAATGCAAAACATTTGTGTCGCGACAACAAAGGCGCCGCCAAACAGGAGGTCCGAGCAGACATCGGGAATAATCAAAGACGTACAAACATCGATGAGCCGACGAATCGACACGAGCCGAGATCGACCGGACGTGACGTCACCGAGCGCAGCCCGAGCGCGTAAAGCAAGAATTTTAAACAAACTGCTTTTGGTATATTTTGCGCCTGTCGCAGCACTCGCCACATGTCATTGGTAACCGATTCAACATTCATGTCGTAATTTTAAGCACGATGTTTTAAGGTCGAATTGGGTTATGGTGGGAATAGGATATGTTTGGTACGTGTCTCGAATCGTTGAACCACAATATTCAAATAGTTTTATTGTCATATCCAGTAATAATAATGAACAAAGAAGCTCCCGCCTCAATTGAGTTTCTCGGTAATATTTAAGCCCCATTTAGGTTCATTAAACTGAGCATCGCAAAACATCTCAATGCTATCAATAAAAGATTAAGAGCTCATATTCACTCAACACGGTCAAGTGCATGTTGCATTTATTCGATGGGCATGCGAATGCTGTTCCATGTGATTTAAGCGCCACGCAGCGGCGGGCGGTATGAAACTTCGCCCGGTCAGCGAGGATTATTCACTTGCATGTCAAATACTAGTCCATTTACCCTATTTTTATTACGACACGACACGCACAGTATAATTTTACTCAAATTATTTATGTTATAATTATGTTATGACCTTGAAAAGAACAATTAAAAACCCTTGTTACGAGTTGTCAAGAAAGAAAGAAAAAAAAACCTTTATTGTACCAACAAGACACATCACAGGAACAAATTAAACAGACAAAGGTACAGCTTAATTCACCCAAAAATCTCTGGTTTCTAAAAAAAGTTTCTGAATTGAGAATTTCGCTAAGTAACTACTTAGCTGTATGTAGTGCTGTCTCGTCAAATTTCTCAGAAAAGAACAGCACGTTAAATAATTAATAACTTAGTGAAATTCTCAGTTCAGAAACAGGTCCTTAGGTATTCATCTACGAAGATTTATTAAAAGAGGATAAGTAGGTAGAATTTCTGCACAGGTAAAGTCCACAAAAAAAAAACTCCCTTTCTGTCCGCCCTTCCACTCGAACAATCATTTTCTGCGTAAGCGCGTATTGAATTTCTGGCCATTGTAAGTACAGACAGCAAAAAATAAAGCAATCTTCCTTTTTCTCAGAATGTTTTCAAGGAGATTTATTTTTTTACGTTTATTTTTGTGTTTACTCCTATTCATATTTCCTGTACGGTGCTCGCGATTATTATTTGAAATAAGTAAGAACAAGAATTGAGTCAAAACTACAAACCTTCCTTGAAGAAAGCTTCCACTATCACGAAACAAAAATCTCCCGAACTGTTTAAACAACCCGAAATATAACATAGCACACATAGCAAACAACACGATGCCACCTTGTCTCAATAATTTTGGATCCCTGTTCTTTTAAAACGATGCCCAAATGGCGCAGTATGTACTTAGACAAGGTTGTATGTGAGCAGTCGACTCGGCAGCTGCAACATTTTTTGCTCCGCTTTTACGACTTGAATTCGTCTGGAAATGCAAGGGTCTGAATGCACCTATAGGCTGCCTATAGCATTGTTATACATGTGTTATTGTTTGTTAGGTGGTATGGGAAAGTTATTCCGACCCGTTGAGAGTATGTTGAGTTAGTGCTCTTATTAACTCGAGCTTCTAGAATAGGTAGGTACTGACTTTTTGCATACACGCGACCACTTTGCATAGCTTTTTCATTATTAGACCTAATATAAGCAGAAAAGGGATGAAATTGCCTTAAAATATTTCACCATTAATAATTCGTCTCGAGTCCGTGCACAATTTGACAAATGGATGCGAAGATAATGTTCCCTAGGAGCGCCTTTGACGGCGTTTTTTTCAACCTCAACAAAAAAACAACCCTCAAGGGTAGGGCAGTATAACTTTTTGCCGTACGGCTCCTAATTAAATCGTAGTTTTTCTGCGTCCCGCGCTCTTTTCGAAAGGCAAACTGTAAATATCGGGGCTCAATAATTATACCTCTACGCCATTATTGTTGTCCTACAAAAAAATCTTGAAACAACCTCAACCCAGAGAACGTATGAAGTTTTTAAATACATTATCAAAGTTTTTGGACTATCAACAATCAGACCAAACTACCTACCTACTATTATAAACAAACGAGCCACAACTCAAGGGGAAGGTGGCATAACTAGAACATTTACCTTACATTCGAATTTGACGTTGGCGAACATTTTGTAAACAAACAGCTAAGCCTTTCCGGTGGTTTTGACAAAAATTACGCTAGACATTAAGCAGTACAGCATGAGACTCGGAAAAGCGGCCTTGGCGGTTTGATCGAACATAACCTCAATTCTGCCGGCTGACACGTGCGCCCCCACCCTTACATAAGGGCGGAACGTCGCGCTCCGTTCCGCGCACTCACCGAAGCCACAACAGCTGTTATCAAAAATTAACCAACGTCAAAATGACTAGGTTACTAGATTGCTTCACTAACAAAAGGCAGAGGGTAGTAGCAAAACAAAACTCACCTTGTCTGCCGACGATCTCCGCTACGTGCTCGGAAGACGGCACGGGAACGCATTCCGTCATATTCTGGGACTTCTTAGCGCGGTCGTCGGGCGGCGGCGCGAAGCCCAACGGACTTCCAAGAGGGTTGTTAGCCGGCAACCCGTCGAAAGTCAACATGCTGAGGTTGCTCAGCTCGAGGGCCAGCTGCAGGGCTCGCTGGTCCTCCACGAAGCCGCAGCCTCCCCCGCCCAGGTCGCCGAACAGGCTCGACGGCATTTCCACTTGCGATGCTATTTTGTCGGTCGCTGAGAGGGGTAGCCCTCTCGTGTCACTGGGTAGGATCGTGTTTATGCCGCGGTGCGACGTGCGGTTCGAGTGACGCGCGGCGGTGGACTGCCGGTGCCGGCCGGCGGGCGCGCGCATGCGTGCTGGGGCGCCGGCGCGGCGGGGGGCGCGGGGGGACTGCAGTGGGGATGCGTCTCAGGCCAGCTTCCGCCCGCCCGCCCTACAATGCCGTAGTAGCTTTCTTGCTTTGTTTTTCGCACTGGGCTCTAGGTACTTACAGGTACAATGTCGGCATTTGTTTGCGAGGTTATCGCCGCGTTATCGGTCGCTTTTGTTTTGAGTGTAACTTGATAAGGGTCGGTCTCTTTGAATGTAGTAAGTCGTGTTGTTATGAAGACGGTGCAGCGGTAATACGCTTGGTCAACAGGGGAGGGTCGTAGGTTCGATTTACCTACGTCGGGAGCAGGCATGCTTTGATTTTACAAACGGTTTTATTTTCATGTTAATATGAATGTGAATGGCTAGTTGCTATGTCACAAGGTATCCTATAAGTACTGTAATCTTTATCTGGTGTACCTACCATAAAGAATAGATATTCTATCTGTCCTAGTTAGCTTGGGACCAGACCAGACATCCTATGATTTTGCTGTGCGCGTGTGTACGTTCATCATCATCAGACCACCGCTGCCCACTGCTGGGTATAGGCCTTTTCCCCCAAATGCCATTTTACACGGTCTCTCGCCATTCGCATCCACGGACCTTCCGCCGACTCAACGACATCGTCCGACCATCGCGCCGCAGGTCTGCCTACCGACCGTCGTCCTGTTCTCGGCCACCACTCTGTGATTGCCTTGGTCCACCTGCCGTCTTCCCGCCTTGCCAGGTGTCCTGCCCATTTCCACTTCAGTCTTGAGACTCTTTCGCCAATGTCATCTATCCTTGTCCGGCGACGGATGATGACATTGGGTACTCGATCTACGAGTCTAAGACCCAGCATGGCTCGCTCCATTGCTCTTTGTGCTACTTTAATTCGGTGCATATTCTGCTTTGTGAGCGTCCAAGTTTCGGCTCCGTATGTGAGAATGGGCAGAACACACTGGTTATATGTCTTGGTCTTTAGACATTGCGGAATCTTTGATTTGAAAACATCGGCAAGTTTCCCGAAAGCAGCCCACCCAAGCTGAATCAGCCTCGTGATCTCCTTTACCTGGGCTTCTCGGTCAAATGATAAACAATGTCCAATTACCGACAATGATGTTCGGCACAGTCACCAGATGGTTAGCCATGACTTTTGTTTTGGACATGTTCATCTTGAGGCCGACCTCCAGGGACGCTTCGTGCAATTCTGCCAGCATACACTGGAGATCCGTGGCATTTTCTGCCAAGATGATGATGTCATCGGCAGAACGCAGGTGCGATAAATAAGCGCCGTTAATATTGACACCCTTCTCACTCCAGTCTAGAGTCTTCATCACGTCTTCTAGGACGTTGGTGAAGAGCTTGGGCGAGATGGTGTCACCTTGGCGTACTCCCCTGTTGATATTGACAGGGTTAGTAAGCTCGTGTAGTCGCACCTGTAGAGTGGCGGACTTGTAAAGCTCACGGAGGATATCCACATATCTTTTGTCAATATTGCAGCGATAGAGAGAATGGAACACTGCCCAGTGCTCGACACTGTCGAAAGCCTTCTCGTAATCGACGAAAGCGAAGCAGAGGGGCAGGTTGTACTCCCGACATTTCTCCATCAGCTGCTTGACAGAGTGAATGTGGTCCATAGTAGAATATCCACTCCGGAATCCAGTTTGCTCGACAGGTTGATATTCGTCGAATTGGTGAGACAGTCTGTTGCACAGGACTTTCGCGGAAAGCTTGTACACTTGCGAGAGTAGGCTTATGGGGCGGTAGTTTTCCAGCTTAGATTTATCGCCTTTCTTGTGTAAAATCGTAACAACTGCGTTGTTCCATGCCTTTGGTGTTGTATTCTCGGCTAGAACTTTGTTGAAAAGTTTAACCAAAGTTTCCTGTACTGGGAGTCCTCCTCTTTGTAGCATCTCCACGTAAATGCCGTCGTCTCCAGACGCTTTGCCTGGACCAGACCAGACATCCTATGATTTTGCTGTGCGCGTGTGTACGTTAGAGCTCACAAATTACACATCTACCTATTCACGTAGGTATTATAAAGATATTAGAACCTTTTATTGGTACATATTTGTATATTAGGTATGATATTACTGTATAAATAATTTTCAAAGTTTTGGTACCCAAAATGCCCATTGCATTTCATTGGGCATTGTGTTATGTAGGTATGTTTAGTATATTACTAGCTGTCCCGGCAAACTTCGTACCGCTAATGTTTTCGTAATTGTTCCATATTTTCTTACCATTTAAATTTAAACCTTCCCTGGGATTCAACAAATACCCTATAAGGAACCAAAAATCAGCCGGTCCAGCCGTTCTCGAGTTTTAGTGAGACTAACGAACAGCAATCCATTTTTATATAGGTATAAGATTTAGGTTGGTAGGAGCTAGTATGTAACCGTATACTTGATCAGCGGAAGTTGGGGTCAAAGCGTGCGATAGTTTAGGTACATACTTATAGTATACAATTATACATAAACTCGAGATAACAGCTTTTGTCGCCAAATACTCCAACAGGAAGATGATTAATTGGGGCCTTTCCATCGCTACAAGAAAAGGTCAAGAAGTTAGGCCTTCACACGTACCACAACCACACCACGTCGCAACGACAAAATGCTGTCAAGCAGTGGTTACGTGTGAATAGTATCGCTGTAGCTTTTTGTAATTGCTTTGTGGTACCGTTGTGGGGCCTATACCTATTCCTCATAGAAGAGACCCGTGCCCCTCGGTGGGGTGACATAACAGGGTTGATGATGATGATGAATGTTGTGGTACCGACAAAATGTCGATGTGACTGCGTTGTCGCCAGCAGTTGCTATGTGGTTACGTCGCGTCAACACGTGTTGACTGATCAAACTCATGCAATGACGTCGACGCAACGATGTGTTTGCGATGATGTCGGCCACTAGTAAGCAGTGTGGCTGGTGGTTGCGTTCTGGTTGCCATGTGGTTGCGTTGTGATTGCGATGTGGTCGCGATGTGGTCGGTATGACACACACGGTCGATAACGACTGCAAAATGTGGTACGTGTGAATAGTCCTATTCATTTTCCATACAAAATATACGCCCGGCCACGTGGTGTGGTTGAGATGTGGTTGTGGCCCTGGTGTGGTTGTGGTACGTGTGAATAAGCCCATAAGGTAAATACCTACATATAGCTCCTAGTGGTACTAATTAGGGCTCCAACATACGAGCGACATCTAGTCGGCGGCCGGCGCGAGCTGTCGCTCGTCTGTTGGAGCCCTTAGGATTATATTCCTAAACCGTATTCTTTCATATAAGTACCTAGTTGTATCCACACCGCGGTCTGTGACGCTCGGATGACTGAAAATCAGCGCTGTAAGCTTATACATCAGCATACTGCTGAGTCAGCTGCCATTTCTAATAGCAGTGAGTGACACGCCGTGACTTTCTTTGTTTTCCTTCTGTTTTCATTTTCCTTTTTTGTACGATTTTTGTTTTTAATTTTGGATTTGTTTTGTTTGGTTATTGTGGCGTGTGTACTTTTATAAAAAATCTTTATTCTTAGGTGTAGGGCACATAGAGCAGACGTGGGGAGCCCACTGAGGGTACTCGCCTCGTCTCTTCAGTGTGGCCTTTATCATCCCTTGTACCGATTACGTAACTTTCCACTCTTTTGGGTTAAGCAGCTAGACAACTCCAAAGTGTCAAACACCGTGTATGACAGTTCGGAGTCGTCTTAACCAGACAACTCTATACAGTGGGGCACCTCTGTACATTTTGTACCAGCAAAGTTGACTTCCCAGAAAGCCTAAGCTTTAGTATATAGTGTAATTAATCTGTATTATTTATCAGGATATACTATGTTTGATGTATATGTACGTATAAGGACATGTATAAGTGTATGTGTGTGCGTTTGTATATTAACGTAAACATTTACAAACAGGCACAGGCAGGCAGGCAGTATGAGTGCGTTGGTTCTGTTTTGGTGCTCCGTGAGTCACCGGAAGGCCCTAACTGAATATCAGTGCCGTGGGTGCAAACCCTGAAACCCTGGTGCAAGCTCAGTATTCTGAGCTTGACTACTGCTTGAGGCCTTTCTTCCGCTGCATCGACATACAGCCAATATAACATACATCTACTGTACTCTTAGGATCTGTTTTTGTCACTGTAGCTTTACACTGCTACTTTTGTCCTGTATGTGCCTTATTTTTCTGTAAACGTGTATTATGTTGTGTTAAATAAATGTTATTTAGCGCTAATAAATGTGATATGAAACTCAGGGGCGGTTTAAAAACCGACCGTTCGCCGCTAACCGAACGACATTCATCGCTCTAAAAACCGCCGGCATTGTGTGTGCACAGGGAGGTACACAACTGCAGTAGTATGCACCGGGCGCTGGGCAGCTCCTGTGTGCCCCTGTTTGCTTGGTCACTGCCGTGTGGTGAAAATTAAGGTAAAGCAGAAATATTAGAGGGCTAGAAATTACACTTCACCTTAATTGTCATAGTAATTAAATTGGTCATTTCACAGTCAATACTTATCAACGATGAGAAAATTTTGCTGAATTTGCTAGTGTAACACTGCTGCACATAATTGCTTCAGTGTGCAGAATACATTGACTCGAATTAATTGAATATACCAAAGCAATTACATCTCGATCAAGTACCTACAACTGCCATGAACTAGCTCAAGGACACCAATATTGGTTAATAAGGCCCAGACAAGAAAATGGTATTATATAAGATTGTAATTAACTGTTATAAAATATTTTTGTTCAGTTTTTTATTTTATTTTAAATGTTAATAATAACATGAAATTACATACACTAATACCCAGTGTACATTAAAAAATTAAATGTTGGGTATCCTAGTGTGGGGCCAGAAGCAATGTGTGTGCTTGTATGCAAATGTTTATGTTTATTCTGATGTCGATATTTATGATAGATATGCATATTTTTGAAGCGTTTGAACTATTATCACGCGACGCGTATCAGTTAAAATAATTATCTCGATAATATTATTAACTTTATTCCGGATACACTTAGGTACTTGATTTTCGGCTGGTCTCTCTAGAATGAAGTTAATAATGCGTAGTGCTAGTCCCGGTAATTTGAAAACATTATTGAATAGCATTCGCAAACGCATCGGACGGGAGCCACCCCCGGTGCATATGACAGCTGCAAGGCAGCGCCTGTGAGAAAACCCTCGCGGCCCTTTCTTAAGCATACCTTAGCGTAAGGTAACCCTAACCCAGCCACGCTCCTCAAAGGGACATTGAATTTCTGCAGTGCGAATTTTTATTTATTAATTGGGGCGAGGACTTGAGAAGTCTATGGGAAAGTTCGAACAATGCCGATCACATCGGTGCTTGCAAAATGTGAAGCTTTCGAATGAGCCTACCTACCCCGAAAACCTATATGCCACTACACTTGTGAAACTTGAATGAAGATGGGCAATAACCTCGTTTGTCTAGCAGTTAAAGCGCTTAGCTACAAAGAAAGAGGTCGTGGGTTCGATTCCCATTTGAGGCCGCGGTCAGTTTGTACAAACGGCCTCAGTCTGGGTGTTTTTCGATGTTTATAATGTCCTTGCCTGATTACCATAGCACAGGGTTGTCGCAGTAAGAAGTTTGATGGGTGCGCTCCGTAAAGTGGAAGGGGTATCCAGAGGCATCAAATAATTTATTTAAAAGGTAAAGGAAAGGCACCTGGGAACAATGCAAATAAAAAATCTTAACTAAGGTCTAAAAATAAATATAAAAATACACTAGGAGTAGAAAAGAAGGCAGGAACACTTACAATTATGTGCCTTTAAAATATTTTATAATTGTTGGATAAGTATTATGCAGAATAAGAGAATCCGGGTCGTGATAAAGAAAGGTAGAATGTCGTTTAGGTGCAGCTTGGATGGAATCTGAGGATTGAATGGCTCAGCTACGTCCGTCCACGGTGGCGATTTGGCGAATGTCAAAAACTGATTAAATTTAGAATAGTTAAAGGCCGAAAATGATTAAAAAGCGACGAGGCGATTGCACCTCTTTACAGGGTATGCTAGTTTGGGACCGAGTCAAGTGATTGTGTTGTGTGTGTTATTATTAGTAACTAGAATGTAAATTATTTTTAGGGTACCCTACTCAAAGGGGTAAGGGACCCAATAGGGTAGTAATAAATAACTAAGACTCCACTGTCCGTCGGTCCAACGTCCGTCTGTCGAATAACCATAACACCTTTTTTTTTTTTGTTATAATAATAAATAATAATAAACTCACGCCCGTTATCCCCGAAGGGGTAGGCAGAGGCACCAGTCTCTAGAACTGGACCCACGTTTTGCCGAGTTTATTAGGTCCCAAACGTGACAAGTGGCAAGCCTGTCGCCGTTATCCGGGCACAATTTATCAGCGAATGGTGTTGCTGTACAAACAAATGTACGTAACTAAAAGTCATTGGTACATGCGTGGTTCGAACCCAGACCCTCATGATCGAGAAGCAAGGGTCAACCCCACTACGCCACCACCGCTTTTTTTTTTGTTAACGGGGTGAAATGCTTTGTGCACCATAACCGCCACCCTTGGGGGAGGGCGACGGCCGTGTGTCGGACTCTCCTCTCCTAATAATAGGAGAGGCATACCTCCTAAAACACCCCGGGGGCCGTCCTGTCGCTCGTGCAATGGGGCGCCGCCGGATCTCGCAAGTGGTGTGAACCACAATGCGAATGCGACAGCGGCGCCCCGGCGACGTCGACCCGACTCGCAAGGAGTCGGGCCTACCCTCACTGGAGAAGGGACATGGGCCCCCCACCCCCTTCTCCCCGGGTCCCCCAACCTGCCGTCTGTGACCCTCCCTCAACCTCCTCTATGCCCTCTGCTGAGCAGAGGGACATAGAGGAGGGCCCCTACCGTGTGTTTTTATAGAGGTTGTCTCCTCACGGTCCGAAGGCCCCCGGCCCCACTCAGTGTGGGGTTAAGGGTGCGGGGCCCATAGTGGACCCCGCGGGACATCCAGCAGCGCAAGCCACTGGACGTCCCCCTCCCTCTGGTTTTGGTCCGCGCCGGCCGAAGCCGGTACCCCCCATATCTGGAGGGCGTTCCCCTATCCGCCACCCGGGGGACGCGTCCGATGGAAGACCAGAAACTCCACACGGAATAACCATAACACCTGGTCACGGTCCAAAAAACTACGATTCGAGGTTTGTCATCATCATGACAGTTCGAAGTACTTACTAATCAGGGGGTAAATTGACCACATGCAATTTACATCGAAATCGACAATGTCATAACAAACCATGAATTTTATTTCTATGGAACGGAGGCAAGGGGTGAGAAAGCTGAATTACTAACAAATACATAGATAGATGATAGAGATCACTTTATTGTACATAAAAAAGGAGGCACTCCTTCGTGAGTAGCCAGAATATCTCCAAAAGGGCAAGATTGGCTATCCATAATGGTGTGCTGGTCCCAACACTGATGTATGGTAGCGAGACTTGAGTATGGCAGAAGAATCATGAAAGTAGGATTAATGCAGTAGAAATGAGGGCCTTGATAAATATGTGTGGTGTTACTTTGAATTACAGAATACGCAATAGTGTGATCAGAGAACGTTGTGGACTGAAAGAGGATGTAGTGACTAGAATTGAGAAAGGAATGTTGCGTTGGTTCGGACATGTGGAGAGGATGAAGGAAGAAAGACTGACGAAGCAAATATATCGAGCGAATGTGAGTGGAAGGGCCGGTAAGGGACGCCCCAGGCGAACATACTTCGACCAAATAGGAGATATATTAGCAAAGGGCAAGATAAAAAGTACCCGAAACCGACGTGCGTGCATGCAACCACAAATTTACTAAATTTTTACATTAATTAACAATATGTTTTCTTACAATAATCACACCTTTGTGGTAAAAAGGAGTGATCTCGTCTTCCTCTAATACCTACCTATTACACACACACAGGGGTATCCTAGTTTGAGAGGAAGATATGTAATGGAATTCCAACCAAGGACCTTGCGCGTGTAAAGAAAGACACGGGTCACTCCACTGAACTCCTTGCTCAGTGGTTGTTACTGTTACACCGGTTACTGTTTAGGTCTAATTTCATTGCAGGTTATATCAAATATGTAGCAGTATGTAAGTAAGAGTGAGTTTTTATAATATTTTTCTGCCGTTTGCGACGTTAGCTCCGGATTGCCCCTTGAACCTTCCATGATATATATATATATATTTACAGGGCCTGTACGAAACTTTAGCCCTAACGGATGTTCGGAAAACATTTGTTACAAAAAATTGAACTTTACGCCATGATGGCTGAAAACCAACCTTCCATGACTGGATTGACTAGGCGCGCATAGCTACGCAGAGGGCAATATTCGGCAAAGCGGCGGGGTAGCCGAATTAGCGCAGAGGCCGACGACCCCGCCAGCTGTTCCCGGGCCCCGGGAAACTCCGGGAAGAATTTGGCGCCAACGTTTCTGGGGGGATGCGCGACCTATCTGTCTTTTGGCGGAAACGCTCGACAATGTTTTGTGTTGGTAGCCGCCGCGCGCCGGTTTCTGAATTGAGAATCACTCTAGGGTGATTCTCATAAAATGGCTCAAATTGTATAATGTCTTTGGCGCATTTTTTTTCAAAAGTAACATAGTAATTATATTGTAAGTTTATTTGCCCTGAATATTGTATTGTAACAATGTGTAGGTTTTGGTGGCATCTATACTACAAGAAATTATGCTGTCTGGGAATCACCCTCTAACTCCCGATTTCTTGTATACTACTGTTGTACAATCTTTGAATGTAGTTTCGACACTCATTAGTACTTTGTCACGACATTCAATTCGACAATTCGACAATTCATTAGTACTTTGTCCGGTACTTTGTAATAAAGAATATACGCTCTTAATTGATTATGGAAAACGGGAAAAGTAAACGTTCGTCTTTACGAAAGTTCACATTTTAAGATAAGATAAGATAATTCTTTATTTGTACTTTACTAACAATGTTTGTCTTTAACATCATAGGTACTTAGTTGTATTATATACCTAGTGACACGATTAAAATAGAACTTATGACTACGTATAAAACCTGTATTTCCAAACAATACCCAATTAGGTACGTATCAATCTATCTTCCTTCCCAATCAGTCTATTGTATGTTTTTTTTCATGAATCAAACTCAAATATAATTGTTTATTCACCACAAACTTAAACAAATACATACAGGCACAAACATCGCTTCTAGCGCCACACTAGAGTACCCTGTGTTGTGGGAACCAGAAGCAGCGACATCACAAACATGTAAACATCGAAGACTAAAAGTTTTTCTAAAAACAAAATGTTTAGTTCGTGAACGGCAAAGTTGTTACTTTCACAATTAATAAGCTATGTGTTCGCGTTGTCGCGACAAAATTTCGTGTCCGCTCTACGGCGAAGAGCTTGGCCACATTCTACCCTATTCACAAACTTTTCAAAAGGCAAGATATTACAGAAAGGGATCATAGCAAGTATCAAGCCATGCTTTCTGCCTGTCTTGAGCTTATGTAGTGCATAGTAACGAGACAAAGCGTTTAAATTAACGTCCTCAGAAACCACGGATCAGTATTCGGTTTCTAATTAAATTGGTCCAGTTTATCGATAATAGAAATACGATAGCTATCGGGTCCGCTGCGTAGTTTCGATCACTTTACTCAGGGAGTGTTGGAAGACCGACATTATTTCTGAAAGTTTGTTTTGAAACAGTATTTCAGCGTATAAAGTTGACACTGGTCGTTCACCAGAGTGATCGTTAATTTTCACTGTCATTCCTCGATAACACGATGTGGTTAACGTACACTTTTGTAAAATATGTTTGAACACTTGTTTGCGTCTCAACTACTTATATTGGTGACCATATCGTTTGAACGAGTGGCAAATAGTTGTCAGCTTCTGAATTCAGAATTTCACTAGTAAAGTATCTGGATGACCGAGCTTTGCTCGGTATATAGGTTTCACACAAAAGAAGGAACTTAGAAAAAAAAAAGAAAAATTATTATGTAGTCTCGAACCAGGGTCTTCTGTTTACGGTATCGTCCTATTACCCACTTGAGCTATGACCACCTTACAGATGCTTGCGAAAATTTCCTTCTTGTAGTGTAGCAGTTATTTCTTTGCCTTAAAACACGGTTAAAACGACGTTTTATAAAAATGAAGTCTAGTTGGATCATTCAATCGCGCCCAAAACCCCCTGTATACAAAATTTCATGAAAATCGTTGGAGCCGTTTCCGAGATTCTGATTATATATAAATACATATACAAGAATTGCTCGTTTAAAAAGATAGATAGATAGATTAGATACTTTCTGAGAAATATGACGAGACAGTTAAGTTACAGCGATACAGTTAAGTGGTCACTTAGCGAAATTCTCAATTCAGAAACTAACCCTTAATGCAGTACGTCACAAAATGAAATTACTTAATCTGAATGTAGGTAGGTTCCATACATTTAGACGCACACTCTTCTATCACGGATAAATGAAAGATGACGAATCACATTTAATATTGTAGGATTTGTTCACATTAATTACCTACCTAATTGGGAAATTTGACAACAGAGGCAGGAATTTCCGTACCTACATACATACATAAGCTCACGCCTGTATACCAGAGGGGTAGGCAGAGACCAGGATCTCGATTCTATTAGTTCGATGACAGATACACTGTCGGGTCACGTGACGTTTTCATACCATCGACGCCTAGATTGTTTGATTTCAGTACGCTCGTAGGGTTGAAGCGGCAATGAAACTAAATCGCCAAGTTCATGAAATTGTCATTGTACTACAATCCATTAACCGAATCTAGGCCCAGGGACTGCCGAATTCCCGGAATTCAGATTTTTACCCAGAACAGCGTCTGTACCCTATTTCTCTTTTATGTAGGACGGATAGGTGACGGTATGTGGATACATACGTCCTTTTGCAGGGCACAGGCCTTCTCTCAAAGAGAGCAGGGGTTTAATTGCCACGCGTGCCCACCCCGGGTTGGCGATTTCAAGCGCTGAGGTATGTGATCACCTCACTCACTACGGGCCGGCTTCTGAGTTGATATAGGCCATACTCCACCACGGGGGCCAAGTCCAGATTGGTGGAGGCTTGTAAGACTAGTGGCTGGTCTTACTATCAGAAGTTTTTAAGCCGCCCTAAGGCCTCCTGCCATCTATCTGCCTCCAGAACTGCTTAACGTGCCCTGCGAAGCACGGAACCGCTCGGAAACATGCCACTAGCGTTAGTCATAGGACGGTGACCCATCCATAGACTGAACGCACCGTATGTTGCATAACATTAGTGATCGTTTAAGATCACCCAGGCAGCCCAGGCTACGAGCGATTCCTGAGAGAGATTTTGAAATGTGACGTCACGAAATTTAGGACCCCTTCACCACACTTCGCCGACCCCCTCCCGCCCCTTTAACGTGTGACGTAATTTATGGATTACCCCTGTGAAATGACCCAAACTAATAAACAATACAACGTGTTGATATGTAAAGTAACGCCCGACTCACTGTACTTTCTACTTATCAACACGAACCTCTTATACTATGGGGTCGACCTCCAAACCGCGAAAAAAACAGCTGTTGCATACTAAAATTCGATACTTATTGATCATACATAATGCATGGAACAGCTGATTAAAAAAAATATTTTAATGATGTTCCCAAACTAAAAGATGTTCTTAATGAGGAGACACTACCCTAAGGGACTCCACACACGGCGGCTATAAGGTGAAGATAGAAAGAAGAAAGAAAGAAAAAAAGGTTTATTTTACGCCACATGGACATACATAACAACACAAGTAAGTAAATACAGAAAAATAAGGTAAATATTTGACAAAAGTACAAGAAACATGAAGCTACAGTAAGAGAAGAAAAAAAAAAGTGTTTACAGTTGATTTGCGCTGTATGTCGATGCAGCAGAAAAAAGGTCTCTAGCTCAGTATTTGCTGAGGGTTTGCACCCAAAGCACTGATTTTCAGCTAGGGCCTTCCGGTGACTCACGGAGCATCAGAACGGAACAAATACGCACTCATACTTATATACAAAATATAGAAACACACGCTTATACATATACGTACATAATATAATATAATAATAAATAAATAAATAATAAACTCACGCCCGTTATCCCCGAAGGGGTAGGCAGAGGCACCAGTCTCTAGAACTGGACCCACGTTTTGCCGAGTTTATTAGGTCCCAAACGTGACAAGTGGCAAGCCTGTCGCCGTTATCCGGGCACAATACACTATATTAATATACTATATTCTAATAACTAATACACATTAAATACACTTTAAATACTAGGGTCAATAATACCAGTGAATACAATAACAAATTAAATTAAATACACTATTTAATATCTTGACTTGACTCGTGCTTAGGAAGCATGGGTAGATAGTAGGTCATGCTGGAAGAGGTAGGTAGTTTAAGTTTTCTGGTACATAACTCAACAAATACCCTTATTTAGACGCCGCGAATCTGAAGCTGCCGCGAAACGCCGCCGTTCGGTGTGCTGGTATTGCTGTCCTCATTTTGTGTTTATATTTGTTTCGTGACCATTGGATTTTACTAAACAAATATTCTGAAGTCTCAGTTTTTATTACACCGAAAAGCAGAACAGCAAGGTGCAGTTTACGACGTGCAGACATCTTCAGTAGATTCGCGTCGTTCAAATACGGAGTGACATGGGTTCGAGGGGGGACACGGAAACAAAATCGAGCGCACGCATTCTGCACACGTTGTATCAATCTTTCAGACCTGCGAAGCAAACACCCACCATAGACAACGTCGCAGTAGTTAAGCTTAGACAAAACAAGCGACTCGCATAACTTGACCCGCATAGTCTCACTAAGGTAGTCCCTTATCCTGTACAGCACCTTAAGACGATAGAAGCAATTACCCCCGACATCGACAATATGGTTCTCAAAGCGGAGTTGCCCATCCATAAGCAAACCCAAGTCTCTCGCCTCAGTAACCTGCTCAATCGGCACTCCTCGGATGCTTACAGGTCCAGTTTGAGCTATCCGATTAGCAGTTTTTCCGATTTGAGCTTCGGAACCGAGGATAAGATACTTGGATTTACTTGGATTCAGAGACAGGCAATTTTTTTGAGACCATGCTGCTACCCGATCTAAATCTTCGTTTAATTTGTGTATATTATAGCACGATATATCTCATTACATGTTTCCATAGAAATCGTCAGGAGACCACACACGACAGCTATAATATACATCTTCGTATCTTAAAGGTACTGAGCGGTCTCTAAGCTATACATCCTGGGATGTAATGTATATTATAGCCGCCGTGTGTGAAGTCCCTAAGGGCCAGTTTCTGAATTGAGAATTTCGCTAAGTAACTACTAAACTGTTTCTCTTTTCTGAGAAATTTGATGAGACAGCACGTCTCGTCAAAAATCTCAGATAAGAACGTGACAGTACGTTAAGTATTTACTTAGTGAAAATCTCAATTCAGAATCCGGCCCTGGGTCGGGCGTACTTACAAATCAACACCTTAATTTTTTTTTTTACATAGCCTGTTTTGTGTCCCACTGATGGGCAAAGGCCTCCCCTTCAATCTTCCAACTCTCTCTATCTCCGGCCACTTCGCACCATCCCGGCAAGAATGCATTTAGGTCGTCCCGCCATCTTAATATTATGTAGGTATATATTTTGTATATTAATTCCGTGTTTAGATGATTAAAGCCAAGAGAAAGACGAGGTATAAACCTCTGACAATAACGAGCAGATAACCATTTCATTTCCGCTATCTAAACAGTAAGTACGGTGCAAGTACAACCGCACTCATTCGAACAGTCAGCATTTCCTCCATCAATCCACCCAATAGGGAATGGATGAAAATATCAGAAGTGCTTGATATTTTTTTTGGTGATAGGAATAACCTTCCTTAACGCGGGAAAAAAGTTTAATTTTTTTTGGCCCCGTAGTTAATTTTTAAATATACTTAATATTTTTCCATTCGTCGTTCTGGGCTTAGTACGGCATATCAGACATATTCCTTAGTCCGCTACGTATGAAAAAAAATCCACCTTGAAAAGCGGTCAATGTCACCACAGATTTTTTTTTAATACGTAGCGGACCAAGGAATATGTCTGTTAAGCCGTACTGAGCCCAGAACTACGAATGGAAAAATATTAAGATTATTTAAAAATTAACTACGAAGCCAAAAAAATTGAAACTTTTTTCTCGCGTTAAGGAAGGTTATTCCTATCACCGAAAAAAATATCAAGCACTTCTGATATTTTCATCCATTCCCTATTAGCGCGGAAACAGTCCCTACACTGGTTAGCATTGGTATTAATTAGCAGCATTTTAAGTAATAGTAAATATGTAGGTAGAAGAAATATTCAAATGTTGTATAGATATTATGATACCGACTGGCATTTGACCAGGGCCTAGATTTTGCTAATGCATTATAGTAAAATGACAGTTGCATGACTGCGTCGATTTAATTTCATTGCCGCTTCAAGTCAACGCGCGCACTACGTATTAGTAATTCTAAGCATCAAAACATAACACAGAATCGATGCCCAGTTTGTATTGTTTAGGAATCCCAAAAACCTATGAACTGATTGCAATCAACAACTTGCAATGCTAAAACATTACTTACTTATTATTATTGCAGCTACAGGTAAACACTGTGATGCTAAGGATAGGCCACTTCCTTAGAAACGAGTTGCATAGGGTCTCTGTGTGAAATCACAATTTCCACCCCTGACATTGATTTATCGCATATACGATCACTACATAAATAGATAGATAGAATATTCTTTATTGTATAGGTAATTTATTGTTGTACATGGGCAAGTATAACAATACATTCTTTGGTGGACGATCTTTTACAAAACATCCATTCGTAATTGTATCGTCTCTCCGAAACTTTAAGGAAGATAATATACCAATACTAGGGTCGAAATAATGCCGTGGTCCCTTTTCGTAAACAATGTTGGGAATAAGTAGCTCTGTTTACATTTTGCAATAGGTCGCTACGGAATTTTGTTGTGTTGTTTCGCTCTTAGCCGGCTTTTTAAGGGGCGGTTTCTGAGTTGAGAATTTTCACTAAGTAAATAAATAGTGTTCAGTACATGGATGGGTCACCGTCTATGACTAACACTAGTGGCATTTTTCCAAGCGGTTCCGTGCTTCGCAAGGCACGTTAAGCAGTTGGTGCCGGCTACCGTCGATAGATGGCAGTTGTTAAGCCAAGTCAGAGGCCTTAGAGCGGCTTGAAAACTTCTGACAGTAAGACCAGCCACTAGTCTTACAAGCCTCCACCAATCCGGACTTGGCCCCCGTGGTGGAGTATGGCCTATACCTTCCTCAGGGAAGAGACCCGTGCCCCTCGGTGGGAACATGATGGGTTGATGATGAAAATAAATACTTAACTGTAGTACATACTGTCTCTTCAAATTTCTCAGAAAGGAGCATGACAAAGCGTTACTTAAGTATTTACTTAGTGTAAATTCTCAATTCAGAAATCGCCCCTAAGTGTCTTTGGGCAGATTCCAGAGTTGAGAATTTTCATTAAGTAACTGCTTAACTGTAGTGCCGTCTCGTCAAATTTCTCAGAAAAGAGCGTGACAGAACGTTAATTAAGTATTTAAACCGGCCCTTTGGTGTTATTACAGAAACACGATTAATAATAACGAATAAGAAATCCAGAGAACACTCACTTGACCTGACAAAAACAACCGACAAAAAATCAAGTAAGTGTATCCAGATAATAGCTTAGAGCTTGACTCATCCTAGATCCCAAACTAGGATACCCTGTGCTATGGTAACCAGGTAAAGACATTACAAACATGGAAAACACCCAGACTGAGGCCATGTGTACAAATGTACGACGGTCCCCAGTGGGACTCGAGCCCATCATCTCTGTCTTGGTAGGTAATAGCCTTAACGGCTAGACTACTGAGGCAGCCATGAATAATAATAATGAATAAAAAATAACACAGTCACTTTTCCTGGTCCCAAACTAGGTAGGCGCTGTGGTAACCAGACAACGATATTCATCATCATCATCATCATAGGCCTATGCTTGTCCACTGCTGGACATAGGCCTCTCCCATCGCACGCCACTGAGCACGGTCCTCGGCTATTCTCATCGAGTTCTTGCCAGCGGCCTCTGGATTCGGTGGATCATCGCTCCACCGAGTCTGAGGACGTCCTAACGTTTTGGACATTACAAACACGTAAATACACACAGAATGAGCCCATTCATATAAATGTACGGTGATTTCACAGGGAATCGAACCCACCGCCTCCGGCATGGTAATTAGACGTAATACCGCTGGACCAACGAAGCAGTCCTTACCATTACGTATGTACCTACCTTTTAGGGCTGCTTACCTGAAGGGTACCAACAGGCAGGGCCGGATTTACCATTGGCTTTTTGTGCTTCAGCCGAGGGCCCCGTGGATTCAAGGGCCCCCCAGGTACGTCAAGTCAAAGTAAAAAATTGACGATAATGCGAAAAACTCCATAATTTTATTATATCAAACAGATCATAAGGTTCGCAGTCTGCGAATCCTTTTTTTTTTTTTTTGTTAACGGTGTGAAATGCTTTGTGCACCATAACCGCCACCCTTGGGGGAGGGCGACGGCCGTGTGTCGGACTCTCCTCTCCTAATAATAGGAGAGGCATACCTCCTAAAACACCCCGGGGGCCGTCCTGTCGCTCGTGCAATGGGGCGCCGCCGGATCTCGCAAGTGGTGTGAACCACAACGCGAATGCGACAGCGGCGCCCCGGCGACGTCGACCCGACTCGCAAGGAGTCGGGCCCACCCTCACTGGAGAAGGGGCATGGGCCCCCCACCCCCTTCTCCCGTCACGATGTCGGACGGCAGGTCCCCCAACCTGCCGTCTGTGACCCTCCCTCAACCTCCTCTATGCCCTCTGCTGAGCAGAGGGACATAGAGGAGGGCCCCCACCGTGTGTTTTTTATAGAGGTTGTCTCCTCGCGGCCCGAAGGCCCCCGGCCCCACTCAGTGTGGGGTTACGGGTGCGGGGCCCATAGTGGACCCCGCGGGACATCCAGCAGCGCAAGCCACTGGACGTTCCCCTCCCTCTGGTTTTGGTCCGCGCCGGCCGAAGCCGGTACCCCCATATCTGGAGGGCGTTCCCCTATCCGCCTCCCGGGGGACGCGTCCGATGGAAGACCAGAAACTCCACACGGAGTCTGCGAATCCTGTGAATAATCAAACCCATTCAATTCATGTAATTCAAGTCTACGATTGTAATAAAAATCCTATTTTTTTACTATACCTTGAGTAATTAGGTGGGCCCCTAAGTACCTAGTATGCCCAGGGTCTGCTAAGCTCAGGGTACGGCCCTGCCACCCTATTCTGTCTCACCTATAAAGGGCTTTGTGTTCCAGGTAGGTACGCGCTCCAGACACATTATTATGTCCGCACAATGAAGGTACCGAAATTCAATGTGCTAAAAAAAGACGTCGTGGTTCTTAGAGATGGGTTGGCATAAACGATACGATACACTCAAACGATAAACGACGTCATATATTTTTACATACATAATTACATTTATAAATGCATAAGCTCACGCCTGTATCCCAGAGGAGTAGGCAGAGACCAGAGACTGCCACCTGCCACGATCCTGACAAATCACTTTCGCTTCATCGACATTCATTAGTGGTTGCATGCATGCGCGCCGGTTTTGGGGTACTTTTTATCGGGTGTTACAAAGTACCGAATTATTGCTTAATTAATTGAGAAAAACGTGAAAAGTAAACGTTCGTGTTTCACATTATTCAAATACTCACTTAGGTACGTATCAATCAATCTCTTATACAAAACATTACAGAAAAGGGATCATAGCAAGTATCAAGCCATGCTTTCTGCCTATCCCTCAGGGATACAGGCGTGAGCTTATGTAGTCGTTGCATGCACCCACGCTGTATGCATTGCATAGGCATGTATATACGTAGGTATTGTATTTATTAATAAAAGGAACAAGTTATAAGGCCCCATAAAACCAACTATTGTTATTATAGCAATTTACGTAAGAATTGCACAGAAACACTTTCTGCTAAGAAGAATAATTTTAACAAAATTCTTAAATGTTTTTGTCACTAACAGTTCAACTATCAAGGTAACGAAAGTATACCAAAAATAAATAATATTTATTTTAGTGTAAAGAATAGGCGGTATATACGATTCTCTGTGCCGATTTTACGCTAGCGGAAAGTTGATACTGTTGTGGCCATGCTTTACGAAACGAACTTTAGGAGGTCGGGTTAAACACAACACACTTATTTACAAAAATACGTGAAATCAGTGAATATTATAATTTTTTATTGTCGCATTGTATTCTCTGACCATACCATGAAATTATTTGTAACTACGATGACCAATATTTAGGACACACCCAATTACATCGACGCCTAAGTTGTCCCACGGTCTTCAATAGCACATCACAATCTAAAATAATCCTTAATGCATAGCCATTAGCGACAACCAAAAAGAAATTCGGTCCCGTGTCGTCTGTCCGTCAACCGCACGTGGCCGGGCTTTTTTTCTGCACTGTATTGAAGTCTTTAACATTGAAAGAATACGGGTTATTTTTGTTTATATCATTGCGCCACTATTTCAGGAATTTCCACAAGTAGTGTCCTCAAGGCTGGCGCGTAACTTTTCTAGGCCAAACCGTGCCTTCCGAAAGACCCGTGTACTGTATTTATCTATTTTAAACTAGTATTTTTCGTTGTTTAAAAAATTGAAAACATAATTATAAACACAACCATTGTCCTTGCCTAGGAATACAGGCGTTCTGTTTATTAATTGTAATTAAAACAAATGATGGGTGTGCTTGACCAACAACATTTCCATTCTATGGTTGATCGTTATAGCCCATCCACAACCTAGGCGGTACTGAACAGACATACGGTAGATTAGTTTGTAGGTCACTAAAACCAGTTTTCAACCGCCCCATATGGTGACGATCATTAGTAGGTAAAGGAAGGGTTTGAAACCCGTCCGCCTGGTGACACACTTCGTCGTCATGGCAACCGGCGTGCAACCGACGCACCGTGGGATAGTCCCGTTACCCCTGAAAAATATTGTCACCTCGTCGTGTAGGGTGCACTGAAGACTTGCGTATGCGTAGTTGCATCTCAACTTCTTGCAGTCACCGGGCTTAATTGTTTTGTTCTGAACTGGCACTTATTTTGAAAGTAATAAGAGCTGCAATGCTTGAAGTACACCGTCGTTGTATGTACTAGGGAACAATGAACACGCAGGTAGTGATTTTTTGCTGTACTCTCGTTGCGTGCAGTACAGCTGTGCACAAAAGACCGGATAGCAGATGGGAGATGCGCTTTTGTCCTCAAACGCACTCTACCCAAAAAAATTTTTTGAAATTAATTTGAGCTTAATCTTGTAGAGGGAAGTAACCTACTAAACCTACGTTTCGACATCCGCTCTTCAATAAAATATATTTAAATCTAAACTGGGTGTGGCTAACTGCTGTTACATTAATGAAACAACATACATACGAGTATATTATCGTGACACTAATTCTGAAGAAATGCCAGTTGCTTCGTACCTATTTTTGTTTTGCATGCATTGTGTGTGTCCCACTGCTGGGTGAAAGCCTCCCCATCAGCTTTCCTTTCCTCCCAGTGCGTCAACTCCCATACTCTCGACACTCATACATACATACATACATACATAATCTCACGCCTGTATCCCAGAGGGGTAAGCAGATAAGAAACAATAAAAGAGACAAAACTGGGGGCAAAAAACCTAGGTCTTGGATGTTTACATGTTTGTGACGTCGCTGTTTCTGGTTCCCACGACACAGGGTATCGTAGTGTGGGGCCACAAGCAATGTATGTGCCTGTGTGTGTAAATGTTATGTTATGTTAATAATGGAATTACTAACTGAGTACACTCTTATTAAATCCTGAAATCCCGGGAAATATATATAGCATTATAGTTTGCTCACGCTTGTACAACAAGCACTTGTTATGTATATTCTGTTAGGTATATATTATCCGTTTAATGCAAATAATTTTACCACTGGTATAATAACGTAGCCTATATCCTATATACCTACCTACGTCCCTCTGTAGTGCACAGGCCTTCATTCTTCTTCTCAGAGAGATAAAATATGGGCTTGACACGACACCACACCGGTGAGCACCCCACGTGCTCACTGTGGATTGGATTGTCCATTTCAATATGAACTCCTGCAGCACTCAGGTTTAGCCAGGCACAACAAATTCACAAATGTTTCTGCGCGATCAGACATTGCCTCATATAATATAAATGGGTTCGAATCCCGGCTGGTGACAAATCGACATGTTCTTACAACTGTCATTGTATTACAATTTCGCATCCCGTAGAATGAATAAGCTGTAGCATCTTCGGACCTCCTTGCGTCTTTCAACCACAGAACCTTGCATTTTGCAGGCTGTCATCTCAATGCGCTCTCTTCCGATTTTGAAAGCAGAGCGGATGTGCGTCTGCGCCGGTTTCGGACAAAAAGCCGCCGTTCGCGGCAGGATGCACGCAATTTCCGCTGATTTCTTATGGAAAGGTTTAATATCACGTTTAAGGTTTTATTTCTTAACTTTTTGTGGTAGTACTTACCGTCTGCGTGCTGCTGGTTTGAAACGTATTGTACGTTAGCAGTTAGTTAAATTTTATTTAATTCTGTTCCGTGGTTAACCTAGGAATCTGAAGAGTCGAGTTTTGGAGATGCCGACTATATTAAACATAAACAAAAATATTTTCATACAGGCGCATACATTGCTTCTGGCCCCATACTAGGATACCCTGTGTCGTAGGAACCAGAACAGCGACATCGCAAACATGTAAACATCCAAGACCTGGGTTTTTTTGTCCCCAGGCGGGGCTCGAAGCCGGCACCTCTCGCATGGTAGGCAGATGCGCTAACCGCTGCGCCAGAGGAGTATTATTAATTAATTATTATTATTATTAAATACCTACCTGTGTAATTTCCTTTTTTTATGTACAATGAAGTGTTCTCTATCTATCTATCTAAATATTGGCCCTGTGTATAGGAAACGCCTATTAGTGTAGTCCTACTGAGATAACATGCACTATTTTGTTTTTGTGTTGTTTAAATAAAGCTCATCAACGTTATTCACCACCTTTAGTGATAAGGAAAATGAGCTGTGAACTTTCTTTTGTTAGTAAAGTACCTGGTAAAAGTTTGCAAATTAACAAAACAATTTCTCAAAACTCCAATGCTTATCTTATCCTAAGCCAAACTTCTATGCCGTACCGTACTTATCTCTATTACATACTGTGTACCTAATACAAAAGGCTTAGATCAAACTACCTGTTTATGGTCGCCTGGTCGACTACTAATAACGATTTCGCGAAGGTGAGGAACACCAGTAGTTCATAGAAAAGAGGAGTTAGTTTCATTTAAGTACAGTGCATAACAAAATACATACAGGGTGTTGATTTGTACAGTTTCGCCCGACTCAGGGGTGGTTATTTAAATGATACTAAAGCAAAATCGTATATAAAAAAAGTTTTTTTAGTAAAAATCACCTAAAATCGCCGGTTTTGCGGCGCGCGCCGCCGCCGGCGGCGAGCGCGCGGGTGCACGCTCCCGCCCCGCCCCACGAACCCCCGCAAATGATAGAAGCTAAGCCAGGTAACTTTATGATTTTTAGGTGATTTTCAATTTTAAAAAAAATTTTTGTTTGCTTCAGTATCATGTAAATAAAATAAACACCCCTGAGTCGGACGAAACTGTACAAATCAACACCCTATACAGGGTGGTCCAAATATCATGGATCAAATGAAATGGGGAGTTAGCCAAGGTCATCTTCTACCAATAAAGTCCTATACAGGGTGGTAAAATTCTCAACGGTTTTGAACTTATGATTGATTTTCGGTTTTTTTCAAGAAAAGAGTTCCTACTACTTATTAAGAGCAATAAAAAAAAAAGTACTTACTTTTGGTGGTTGTTTTTTTTTGAGAGTGACGGTCCATGATGAGAATGTAACAAAAAAAAAATTCATCGTCCCTGTCTTTATGGATCATGAGAAATTAATTTATTTTTTTACGGATCTCGTATAATAATTGTTTGATCCAACATTTTCGTCATTGATTTAAAAAAAAAAGTGTACTGCGGAAACCTGCCCTAGTAGTAGAAAAACTGGACCACTTCATGAGGATTGTAAAAAGATACAACTCAAAGCCCTATCTCTCCTGAGTCTTTTATTATTGACCTTTATTCTCAGCAAAGTTGCTTTTTTTAAATCAACTTTTGGTTCTAACTAATTTGAGTTACAAAGCACTGTTCTAGGACATAAAAATAAGTCAAAAATGTATTTAAAAATTAAGTTCTAACAACGGACAGGTCGTTACGATCTTTTTTCGTAGCTCTTGTCCCGTCGGTGTCACTTTTCTTGTGGTACCACCAGTTAATAAAATAACACTAAACAAAAGCTTTGTTTGTATTCTGAGAATTTACCGGTTGGACATGGGGTCCCAGGAACAAAGAGAGGTTTACTACCTGCGCTAGCTACCTGCTAGTGACCCTTTACACGCCTCCAGCAACTTTTACTTAGTGTTCTGCTTGCTGTTCGCTACTTAACACGGTTATTCGGTTGTCACTTTTTGCGCTGCTCTTTTTTTATCGCTTCGAACTTTGCATTCTTCCTGGACTCTATTTTGGATTTTCACCTACAAACTTGGCATAACATTTACATTTAACATTTACATACAGATACATACAGGCATTTCTTACTGGACTCTGTTTTGGATTTTCACCTACGAACTTGGCATTTCTTACTGGACTCAGTTGTGTATTAGTGAATTTGGACTATTAAAAATGGCTTACTCAGCCCGTGACTATGCTAACATGCATTTTGTGTACGGTTTTTGTGACGGAAACGCTCGTGAAGCAGCAAGAGAATATCGGCGACGTTTTCTGAATCGTGATCGCTATCCCGACTACAGAGTATTCCAGCGTGTACACAACGCTTACGTGGAGGGCCATATTCCTGGAAGTAGCGCGACGAGAACCGGGCGCCCTATGGTACATGATTTGGAAATGGAAGATCAAATTCTTCAAGAAATATCGAATGACCCGTCGACGAGTCAACGGCGAATTTCAAGAACATTACGTGTCCCGAAAACGACTGTGCAACGCGTTTTAAAACGGAACATGATGCATCCGTATCATGTCCAGCGCGTGCAAGCACTGCTGCCGGCTGATTACGAAAAAAGACAACTTTTTTGCACAGAGATGCTCCGGCGCAACAGAGAAGATCCCGAATTTCTAAATAAAATTATGTGGTCGGACGAAAGTATGTTTCAACGCACTGGTGTTTTTAATATTCACAACCTGCACCACTACGAGTATGTGAATCCTCACATTATTCGACGAGACCACTTCCAACACAAATTTGGAGTCAACATGTGGGCCGGGATCGTCGAAGGACAGTTAATAGGACCACACGAGCTGCCTGCAAGAGTGAATGGTCAAATTTATTTGTCATTCTTACAAGAGGAACTCGACCCATTATTAGAAGACGTTTCTTTTGAAACAAGAAGCGCTATGTGGCTGCAACATGACGGCGCACCTCCGCACTTCGCTCGTGACATGAGGAGTCACCTAAATGAAGTATTTCCAAATCGCTGGATCGGTCGCGGTGGAACTATTCAATGGCCACCGCGCTCACCCGATTTAAATCCCATAGATTTTTTTCTTTGGGGTTACTTCAAGGAAGTGGTATACGAAAAGGAGTGCAACACGGAGCAGGAGCTTCGACGACGAATATCAGCGGCCACCCACCAGGTGAAAAATAATCACCGGGCCTTTAGATTGTTAAAAAGAAATTTTATTAGAAGACGTCGACTCTGCCTCCGAGTGAGTCATTTAGAAATTTTGAACATCTTCTATGAAAAAGTTTATTTTTTTATTTTTGATTAAACTGTATTCTAATTATCTGGTGTAATTTTTTTATCCTTTTGCGACTTATTTTTATGTCCTAGAACAGTACTTTGTAACTCAAATTAGTGAGGACCAAAAGTTGATTTAAAAAAATGCAACTTTGCTGAGAATAAAGGTCAATAATAAAAGACTCAGGAAAGATAGGGCTTTGAGTTGTATCTTTTTACAATCCTCATGAAATGGTCCAGTTTTTCTACTACTGGGGCAGGTTTCCGCAGTACACTTTTTTTTTAAATCAATGACGAAAATGTTGGATCAAACAATTATTATACGAGATCCGTAAAAATTAATTAATTTCTCATGATCCATAAAGACAGGGACGATGAATTTTTTTTTGTTACATTCTCATCATGGACCGTCACTCTCAAAAAAAAAAACAACCACAAAAAGTAAGTACTTTTTTTTTATTGCTCTTAATAAGTAGTAGGAACTCTTTTCTTGAAAAAAACCGAAAATCAATCATAAGTTCAAAACCGTTGAGAATTTTACCACCCTGTATAGGACTTTATTGGTAGAAGATGACCTTGGCTAACCCCCCATTTCATTTAATCCATGATATTTGGACCACCCTATATATACCTACATTATTACTTTCGAAACAGGGGATTTTAAGACGAGGATTACCTAATGTTTGTATTTTTATATTCGAAGTATGCCTGAAATAAATTCTTTTTCATATTGTCATAAAACACGACAAGCATTATTTTAAAGATCTAAAATACTAATCCCCGATTTCTAGTATATTAACAAGCTGTTAATCTACTGTTAACAGCTTTCAGTTCGTCAAAGTGCATACGAAAAAAACATTTGACAGCTGTTAACAGTACATTAAGTGACTGTTAGCGTACGAGAAAGCGTACCCCGCCTTCTCGTATGCGTTTTTGTAGCTATTAGTAATAAAAAATTCAGCGAACCGATTCCATTTAGTTTTGGTACCAAGCATTAAAATTATGAGTTGAGCAAAGAAAATTTTTTTTTTGTAAGATCACATGAATATTTTTTATTTAAAGTTCATAAATATTTATAGTTGGAAAACCATATAAAAATATGTATCTACATTATAGGTAACATAACATAACATTTACATAGTTACAGGCACTTACCTACATTGATTTTACGTTATCCATTAGGTACGAAATGACGCACGTTATACGTATCACGTTATGTCACGTTATGTTATCACGTTTGTATTAAAGTCAAACGTTATTTTATTATTATCCTTCCATTACGTTGTCTGAATACCTAAATAGTTTTCCAGTCCTCACACACCCTGTACGCTTGCATGGAAAGAGATTGATGTCTTATCTATCCATGCATGTGTTATCCCGGGCTCACAACTTTAAATCACGTCCCAGTCTCGGCTAGGGATGGGACTTCATGGGACTGACCGCAATATCGATGTTCTCAGTAGAACAACAAGTAATTCGGGTAGCCTATGCAGTTTTCTTTTTGTAAAAAAAGTCCTTATCGTAACTGATTAGAGTGAACGGGCGTAAAGGATTAGGTAATGGGTGGTGCCGAAGTTTAGTTTCTCTTACTAATTCTGGGGTAAAAGACACGTTTACGATCTTTACTATCTATACTAATTAGCTGACCCGGTAAACGTTGTTTTGCGAGATATGGGTATGAAAAATAGGTCTCAACCTATTCTCAGACCTACCAAATATACATAAAAAATATCATCAAAATCTTGAATTGACCTTCAGAGACAAAGGGGCCTATTTCTGAATTAAGAGTTTACAATAAGTAAATACTTAAGTACCTAATGTTCTGTCACGCTCTTTTCTAAAGTTTGACGAGACAGCAGTAGTGCTGTCTCGTCAGTAATTAGGTACCTACTTAGCGAAATTCTCAATTCAGAAATCAGCCCATAGGTAGGTTAATTCGTTGACGCGAAGTCGCAGGCAAGCGGGCTGGAAATAAAATTAAAGAGACGAGGTTACAGACCTCGAGAGTTTGTCAGTTTGTGTGTGAAGTTGTGTGTTAAAAAAAATTCATTCAGTGGTCCCGATTGTGGTTAAAATCTGAACTGTACTATACTAGTTATAATATCAATTTGTAAGTTTGTTTGTAGGGAGTAATATCCGAAAGTTCTTTTCCAGTTTCAAAATCTCTCTGAGGATATGTGGTCCATTCTTATATATCTCTCATATATAAGAATGGACCATCAGAGTGCGTATACCTACTGAGTTTTTTCATTCACTCTCGATAGTGAGAGCGTTTGCGATTTGCATAGGAGTGACAAAGAGACAACTAGATGGCGCGCTTTGTCACTCCTATGCAAATCGCAAACGCTCTCGCTATCGAAAGTGAATGACAAAACTCAGTATAAGCACTCAGAGTGCGTATACTGAGTTTTTCATTCACTCTCGATAGTGAGAGCGTTTGCGATTTGCATAGGAGTGACAAAGAGACAACTATGTGGCGCGCTTTGTCACTCCTATACAAATCGCAAACGCTTTCGCTATCGAAAGTGAATGACAAAACTCAGTATAAGCACTCAGGGTGGACATGATTAATCCGTTGGCGCGAACATAGTCGCGGCCACTACTTCGGGCGGGTATTTCCATGTTTATGCTGTTCTTGCCTGGCTACCATAGCAAAGGGGATAGTGAGATCCACTACTGATAAATATCGACATATACGTAGTTATAGTTATTACTACACTATTCCTGTGATTCAGTTTTGCATTACTCACACACTTTTCAGGCCAGAGTAATCTATATCGACCCCTATTTGGCAAAACATCGTAAGCGCCAATTTTAAGAAAAATTTTTTTTTATCGAAACCTACGCAGTTTGATGCCGTCTACAAAATATGTATGTTTAAATTGTAACGGTTTTTCAATCAGAAAAAAAGTTACAAGTCATTTAGTGTTTTATCGTAATGTCCCAAGATTCAAAATTCAATAGCGTAATCGCCACCAAACATTATATCGTAACCACCAAAAAAGGTTCATACGCTAAAAAAAAAGTTATTTTTCTTTATCGTATACGCCATGTCTGAAAAAAACGTCACATACGTTACCGCACAAGAGTGAAATAGACGTTTCGAGTTCGAATTCTGAGCAATCAGCTGGTTTAAAACGGTATCAATCAGTCGACATAACGTGCGTACTACTGTTTGATCCCAAAAGAAAACTTAAAGGATGATGTGCAAAATGGGCCCACCTCCAATAAAAATGGCTTGTTTATTAGATTAAAGGTCTAGATACATAAGTTCATTATCAGGTAGGTGCATACCAGAATTCGCTGTGTGGCTGGAGTCATTTGATTTAGAAAAAGTTGATATTTTTGGTTATTAATAGAAGTTTTTGGCTTATATAACCATTTTTTTTCTTATATGTAAACCACTTAATGCTACATCATTTACTATAATAGTAAATGACCAACCCATTTCAGCCTATGGATGTCGTAAGAGGTGACTTACGGCCATTTAGACCGTAGCGCAGACTACATTGCATACCTACATGACCTAAGACACATCTGCTTCTGGGTTGTCTAGCAATCGCTTCATGTAAAAAAACAATCATCATATTCTTGCCCTGTTCCCATTATTTGGGGTCGGCGCAGTATGTCACTCTCTTCCATACGTCCCTATCAGTCGCCATCTCTGCATTCACATTCTTACTAACATCACGCACACAATCCAACCACCTTTTCCTCGGTCTTCCTCTTCCAGCATATCCATTAGACCATGTAAAAATTGGAATCGCTCGTAGCCTGGGCTGCCTGAGTGATCTTAAACGATCACTAATGTTAAGCAACATACGGCGCGTTCAGTCCATGGATGGGTCACCGTCTATGACTAACGCTAGTGGCATTTTTCCGAGCGATTCCATGATTCGCAAGGCACGTTAAGCAGTCGATGCCGACTGCCGTCGATAGATGGCTTGATGGGTTGATGATGATTTAAAAATTAGTATTTGCGCCATAAAACTTAGTGTAGTTAGCGCACTAGGAAATTGGGATAACGCTAGGATGATGACGTTAAGAAAAATCTGACAATTGCGTTAGGTACTTGCAGATCGGCCCTAAACCGATCATTAATTTTAATTCTCGTGAAGCGTGCTAGATGAGTGCGCATGAGGCGATGCTACTGTGGAGACCTCTCCGCCTCCCATGCCACGGATACCGATAATTATTGGTCTATTATAATTATATTATTTTCATTCCATAAACCAAAATCTTTTATTTTCCTGCCCTAAAAATCTCAACTTATTATGTTATACAGAATGTAACATCATTAGGTGGTTCACATAATAAGCAAAAAAATGGTTTTATAAACCAAAAACTCCTATTTACAACCAAAAACTTCAAATTTTTCTAAAGAAAAAAAACTCCAGACACACAGCGAATTCTGGCATGCGCCTGCCTGATAATGAACGTATGTATGTAGACCTTTCATTTAATAAACAAGCCATGTTTATTGGAGTGGGCCCACGCTTCATACATTTTTGCCCATCATCCTTTAGAAAGCAAACAAAACTGCGTTAAAAGTTGTTTTTGATTGGTTACAGGTAACTCTCACTGCTATAATTTATTTTGCTATCTATCGCTTGCATGATTAGCAGGCAAGGCTTAAAAATAAAAATAAAAATCTATCCGTAAGACTAGACTTACGCTGGTGGCATTATTCCGAGCGGTTCCGTGCTTCGCAAGGCACGTTAAGCGTTGGTGCCGGCTTCTGTCGATAGATGGCAGTCGTTTAGCGAAGTCAGAGGCCTTGGCGGCTTGAAAACTTCTGACAGTAAGACCAGCCACTAGTCTTACAGGCCTCCACCAATCCGGACTTGACACCCGTGGTGGAGTAGGTATGGCCTATACCTTCCTCAGGGAAGAGACCCGTGCCCCTCGGTGGGGACATAATGGGTTGAGGATGATGATGATACCACTCGCTGACTGTGAAGAAAAACATCGTGAGGAAATCTCAGATAATGAGGTGCGGATAATAGGAGTGACAAAGAGACAACTAGATGGCGCGCTTTGTCACTCCTATGCAAATCGCAAACGCTCTCGCTATCGAAAGTGAATGACAAAACTCAGTATAAGCACTCAGAGTGCGTATACTGAGTTTTTCATTCACTCTCGATAGTGAGAGCGTTTGCGATTTGCATAGGAGTGACAAAGAGACAACTATGTGGCGCGCTTTGTCACTCCTATACAAATCGCAAACGCTTTCGCTATCGAAAGTGAATGACAAAACTCAGTATAAGCACTCAGGGTGGACATGATTAATCCGTTGGCGCGAACATAGTCGCGGCCACTACTTCGGGCGGGTATTTCCATGTTTATGCTGTTCTTGCCTGGCTACCATAGCAAAGGGGATAGTGAGATCCACTACTGATAAATATCGACATATACGTAGTTATAGTTATTACTACACTATTCCTGTGATTCAGTTTTGCATTACTCACACACTTTTCAGGCCAGAGTAATCTATATCGACCCCTATTTGGCAAAACATCGTAAGCGCCAATTTTAAGAAAAATTTTTTTTTATCGAAACCTACGCAGTTTGATGCCGTCTACAAAATATGTATGTTTAAATTGTAACGGTTTTTCAATCAGAAAAAAAGTTACAAGTCATTTAGTGTTTTATCGTAATGTCCCAAGATTCAAAATTCAATAGCGTAATCGCCACCAAACATTATATCGTAACCACCAAAAAAGGTTCATACGCTAAAAAAAAAGTTATTTTTCTTTATCGTATACGCCATGTCTGAAAAAAACGTCACATACGTTACCGCACAAGAGTGAAATAGACGTTTCGAGTTCGAATTCTGAGCAATCAGCTGGTTTAAAACGGTATCAATCAGTCGACATAACGTGCGTACTACTGTTTGATCCCAAAAGAAAACTTAAAGGATGATGTGCAAAATGGGCCCACCTCCAATAAAAATGGCTTGTTTATTAGATTAAAGGTCTAGATACATAAGTTCATTATCAGGTAGGTGCATACCAGAATTCGCTGTGTGGCTGGAGTCATTTGATTTAGAAAAAGTTGATATTTTTGGTTATTAATAGAAGTTTTTGGCTTATATAACCATTTTTTTTCTTATATGTAAACCACTTAATGCTACATCATTTACTATAATAGTAAATGACCAACCCATTTCAGCCTATGGATGTCGTAAGAGGTGACTTACGGCCATTTAGACCGTAGCGCAGACTACATTGCATACCTACATGACCTAAGACACATCTGCTTCTGGGTTGTCTAGCAATCGCTTCATGTAAAAAAACAATCATCATATTCTTGCCCTGTTCCCATTATTTGGGGTCGGCGCAGTATGTCACTCTCTTCCATACGTCCCTATCAGTCGCCATCTCTGCATTCACATTCTTACTAACATCACGCACACAATCCAACCACCTTTTCCTCGGTCTTCCTCTTCCAGCATATCCATTAGACCATGTAAAAATTGGAATCGCTCGTAGCCTGGGCTGCCTGAGTGATCTTAAACGATCACTAATGTTAAGCAACATACGGCGCGTTCAGTCCATGGATGGGTCACCGTCTATGACTAACGCTAGTGGCATTTTTCCGAGCGATTCCATGATTCGCAAGGCACGTTAAGCAGTCGATGCCGACTGCCGTCGATAGATGGCTTGATGGGTTGATGATGATTTAAAAATTAGTATTTGCGCCATAAAACTTAGTGTAGTTAGCGCACTAGGAAATTGGGATAACGCTAGGATGATGACGTTAAGAAAAATCTGACAATTGCGTTAGGTACTTGCAGATCGGCCCTAAACCGATCATTAATTTTAATTCTCGTGAAGCGTGCTAGATGAGTGCGCATGAGGCGATGCTACTGTGGAGACCTCTCCGCCTCCCATGCCACGGATACCGATAATTATTGGTCTATTATAATTATATTATTTTCATTCCATAAACCAAAATCTTTTATTTTCCTGCCCTAAAAATCTCAACTTATTATGTTATACAGAATGTAACATCATTAGGTGGTTCACATAATAAGCAAAAAAATGGTTTTATAAACCAAAAACTCCTATTTACAACCAAAAACTTCAAATTTTTCTAAAGAAAAAAAACTCCAGACACACAGCGAATTCTGGCATGCGCCTGCCTGATAATGAACGTATGTATGTAGACCTTTCATTTAATAAACAAGCCATGTTTATTGGAGTGGGCCCACGCTTCATACATTTTTGCCCATCATCCTTTAGAAAGCAAACAAAACTGCGTTAAAAGTTGTTTTTGATTGGTTACAGGTAACTCTCACTGCTATAATTTATTTTGCTATCTATCGCTTGCATGATTAGCAGGCAAGGCTTAAAAATAAAAATAAAAATCTATCCGTAAGACTAGACTTACGCTGGTGGCATTATTCCGAGCGGTTCCGTGCTTCGCAAGGCACGTTAAGCGTTGGTGCCGGCTTCTGTCGATAGATGGCAGTCGTTTAGCGAAGTCAGAGGCCTTGGCGGCTTGAAAACTTCTGACAGTAAGACCAGCCACTAGTCTTACAGGCCTCCACCAATCCGGACTTGACACCCGTGGTGGAGTAGGTATGGCCTATACCTTCCTCAGGGAAGAGACCCGTGCCCCTCGGTGGGGACATAATGGGTTGAGGATGATGATGATACCACTCGCTGACTGTGAAGAAAAACATCGTGAGGAAATCTCAGATAATGAGGTGCGCATGCACTTGAAATTGGCAGTCAGCGGTGGGCACGCGTGGTGATTAAGCCCATTTTCTCTCTCCTAGATAATGCCTTTGCACCACAGTGGGTCCTAATCTACGAAAAAAAACTTATCACTGGTCGTAATATAGGTTGCCTTATATCTTGGAGAGGTAGGCAGAGACCATGGTGTATGAACCTACATACCCACAACTGGCGATAATCCTAACAAACCTTTGTACTTTCGTGAATATTCGTTTCATTTCATTGGTCATTGCATGCACGCTACTGTGTTTGAAGTGTATCCGCCTGTCCTGTCCTGTCTGATGTCCTTACAAGCCCTTCGGCCCTATCTTTGTAAGTAGGACAGGTACCTGTCCTGTAAAACATGTTTTTTGAACACAATAATGCTCACAGAGACACAGTAGGTAACATACAATCAACCTATGGACAACCAACCGCCCCAACCACAGCATTTAACTAATAATTTTAGAGTGCACGTATGTAAAGGTTTATGTGCTGTCGACTATAACCTACAGCACAGACATAAAGTGACTCTGCCGGTGATAAAATTTATTCGTTTTAGCAAGGAGTTCTCTCTCCTTGGTATTAGATAAGCAAATCATAATAACATGAACAAATTGTTATTTTGATGCGTAAAATGGAACGTGTGCCAATTTAGTGATACCAGCATAAAAGTGATCGCGGTCATTAGGTATATTTTTGATAATTTCTTAAGGAGTCGTACACGTACATAACGTAAAAGTATAATTGCAAAATCTATATATTATTATATACTTTATTGCAAAGCTTATCTCTAAGATGGATCTCATCCAGCCACCCCTAGTATTAAAATTATTAAACTCAATCAGCAGTTCCGATAGTACTTGCTATTTCAGTGTAGCCGTGCCCACGATAACTGTTACGCTGAAACATAGGAAATTAAGGTGGTTCAGTTAAGTAAGTAAATAATTGAATTAGTCCCGTTCCTTTTTGATGTATAACTAACTATGCAAGTGATTGTATTTTACGTAGTAAAATCCGCATAAATTAGTATAATAATTCGTTCTGTGGTCTCCACGTTACAGGCTATGCCTAGTGTGGAGATCCCCAGCTATCTTACGAAATACAAAATTATGTAGTGTGCAGCCAACATGTCTCTGGAAAATGTTTTGTATTGTAAATGTGATTGGCAAATATAAACTCTATTTTTTTTAAATTTTATATTATAGACTGTAGTGAAACGTAAGATAAGATAAGAACGATAACGTACTAGATTTTTATTTAATTTAACAATTTATTGGTTATTTATCAAGGCTAATTTCTGTGACAAAGTTGTATCTTTAAATAGGTTAAATAAAAAACGAATAGAAGAAAAAATATTTTTACAATCTACTTTCACTACAGTTTCAACCAAATAAATATCTTAGTCATCATACCGAAGCTGACTTAGATGAAGCGAATGAGCAGATGCGTAGAAAAACGCTGCTCTTCATTCAGCTTCCTAATAAAGACAAACGTTTTGATAGTGCTTTACTACACTTAAATTACTGTGTAATTCAATGCCACCGCCTAATAAAGTTTTTATGAGTTAAATTAGATGGCTGATTGTATCAGTTGGAGGCAATAGTTAAAAAGATAAAATAACCAAATTATTGAATTAAGTTACATCCGGCTAACCGTTTTTTTTTTTTGTAATTTTTTTCTCTAGTTTTGGCGTTCCGAAGTCATCAAGGAACCCCTAAAATACACCATAATCATCCGCCTGTCTAAATATCTGTGTATTGGGAAAGAGACGAAAATACCGCTTGGCAAAATAGAGTTTGACGCGGAGACAGGTGCAACTAAATATAGTTTGTTAAATGTAGTTTGATGCATTTTTTTCTCGCTTACAGCATACATTTTTTATGTGGGTTCTCGTAGGATTGGTTGTTTAAGTAATATATGAGTCATATAGAAGCATAGTCCACTTTAACTGAAAGCGTACATAAGATATTTTTACTTACAATTATAATGTAGTAGCTTATAGTTAATATGAGTTTTATACAGTTGTAATGTAAAAGTAATGTACTAAAATTACCTGTATAAAAAAGTCCTGAAAGAAGTCTGATTATTCCGTAAAATAGCTAATACTTTTGGATGTGAATAAAGTGGATGTTGCTGACTTTGCATCTATATGACTCATATGACCGATTTATAAAAGGAAAACTTCTTACAAAACTCCATTGAATATTCTTTTTCCTTTCAAAAAATCTTAGAGGTATGCCCGATAAGCACTTGGCCGATTTTTTCTTTAAGATTTTGAATTTATTTTATTTTGAAATGTTTTCAGATACTTTTCATTTTAGACAGTTGTTACGTCAGAAATTTTGACATACTGAAAGTATTGGTTAAGTCAAGTCACAGTTTCAGTGTTATTTTTAATGAAATCACTTTTTTTTAACACAATCACTTTTACAAAAATATGAAAAAAGTGGTTTCTTAAACTTTTTGTGAGGCAACAGAACAAACAGAATCCGTCAAGCCATCGTCATCGTCGGCAAGAAAATCAATCTGTCACAAGTGTCAAACAAACCCATATCTCGTTTTAGTCTGTGGCTGTGTGTGTTTAAAAAGTTTAAAACTTCAAGATGGCACGTCAGCAGCAGGATGTTGATGAATTATTTGATGTAAAAAATGCCTTTTTCGTTGGAAACTATCAACAAGCCATCAATGAGGCCCAGAGCGTTACGGTAAATAACTATTCCTCTTATCACATGATTGCATTTCCTCTTCACAACATTGTTACGATATTTTTTTCTTGGGAATGACGTTGACGCCGCCTATGTTTTCACGATTCCTTCGTTTTTTACACACCTTTTATGTTTTCTCAATGAACAGCCCTGCTTCTTGTTGCACCAACAAGAAGCATCGAAACAGTTGAAGCAACAATACATGCATCAAAAACCTTGAAATTCTTTCATCATCGATTTACAAGTTTTTCTTGTACAATTTCCAGCCTTCCACACCCCTGGTGGCGCTCCAGAGGGACACGTTCTTATATCGCTCCTACATAGCTCAAGGGAACCACCGCATAGTCCTTCAGGAGCTCAAGAGTGCAGACCCAATGCTGCTACCCTTGAAAACCCTGGTGGATTACGTAGCACCCCAGGCTAACAAGCCGGCTATTGTTGCTGACATTGATGCACGGGTAAGATGGTGTAGTTTTAATAACTCCTGAAACAGGGTCTCCTACCTAATATCGAATGACCAATAGTCGAATAACTGATGCCCAAAAACACATGACCGATTTGTTAATCCACAATCCACATTATGTTTACTTGGTCTTCTAAATTTTCTGCACATCCTTGATTTATTTTATGGGTAACACTAATTGTGGTAATCCTATGATAAATGCGTCATTGATAAATGCGTCATGCAGGATTGAAAACCTGACCTGGTAAGATATGCCTTTTATGCCACATCACATGACGCTAGCACAGAAACTTGTCAAGTTGTCACTCGACGTAGGCCTCTTCCATGTTTTTCCAAGTAATCCTATCCATTGGTGCTCTTCTAAAGTTTAGATAAAAGATTTGTTACAAGAGTGATAGAAAAATATATCTAACTCTTTTAAATACAAATAGGTGTGGCGTAAAGAATGCCCATTGTTTCTTCAGTATAGTGGGGTTTCAAAATAGAATGAAAAATTTAACATATTTTTTATACTGTTCATGTAATGTTAATTATGTTATCCAATTCTTATACCACATTCCAGTCTCGCGTCAACGGCGTTAGCGTGAGGTTGCGTCATTTTGTGTTGTTGATATTTTTTGTACCCTCCGTGTACCCTCATTGGGTACATAAAAAAAAATGTCTGCTGAAGATGATGAGGTGGCTTCAGTGTCTGAGAATGTGAACTGTTTGTCCCCTAACACTATAAAGAGAATAATCCAGGGGTCACCGTCACTGGAATTCCCACCAGAAGAGCTGGAGTGGGACCATCACCAAATGGATTTAACTGATACCTGCGAGACTCGAGAGGTGGTTGCTGCTAGGTCTAAGAGAACTAGAGACGAGATTAGCACTGATGACTCGGAGGGCTTTACGATGGTGACAAATAAACGCCGGAACACACGCCTCTCAACCTCCCCTACGAATATCGAAGGATTGCCGCCGCCGATCTATGAGGTCGCAGTAAGTGGAAAAAACATGTTACCTAAACAATTAGGCTTTGCGAAGCTTTTAAGTGATGCGAACATACAAGGAGTGCTTGCTGTGACATAAAAAACCCATACAAGGCACTGATACGTTTCAAAGCAGAGTGTAATGCAGAAAGTTTTTTAAATAACGAAATGATTAAGAAAAACGAATGTGTTTGTAGGAAGACAGATGTAGTGAGCCATACATACGGCGTAGTTAGAGATATTGAGCTGGATATTGAGGACGATGAGTTGAAAAATATTTTGGAATGTGATCAAGATATTATTAACGTTAAGAGGCTGTATAAGAAAAATGAAGAAGGCAAATGGGTCAAGAGTGAAACGATTCGAATGTGTTTCAAAGGAAATACACTACCCGCTTTTGTACGAGCCTATGGATGTCGCATGAATGTAGATGTTTATATGTATCCGGTTTCACAGTGTTCCAAATGCTGGCGATTCGGTCATATTAGGAATTTTTGCCCCTCCAAAGTTGACATATGCCCTAAATGTGGAAAAGATCATGTAAATTGTGATACTACTGCTTATAAATGCGTGAATTGTAAGGGGGAACATATGTCCATAGTTAAGAGTGTATGCCCAGCCTTTCAACGAGAAAGGGAAATTAGAATCTACATGTCACAAAATAGCTGTACATACAAAGTAGCGGTCAGAGAAATGACTGAAAAGAAAAAGCTGAGTAATAAAGCTGTAGAAGCTGACGTACATAATGCACTCCATGTGGATCCTAAACCCGCTATAAATACTGCAGGAACTAATCCCTCTAGAGACTCCACTGTTTCTTACAGAGATGTTTGTGCTGGACTGACCAAGCGAGCACTTAATCAAGCTGATAAATCAGATGGTGAAATAAATAATACCAACAAGTCAGATGATACCAAAAGAAAAAAGGTAACAAAAACAAACAAAAAGAAAAGAAAGCAAGAATATCATGAAAGTGAAATATCAGACGAAGAGGCTGACTTTTTACCTAATGAAGATGAGGCGCAAACTAACGAGAGAGAATCAAAGAGAGAAAGAAAATCATTATTTAAAAGAATTTTAGAAAATCTTAAAGACCTGCTATTATCCGAAGATAGTTTGGAAAACAAATTTAAGAAGTTTATTACATCTTTGTGGGAAGAGTTGAAGTTTTTTATTAGCAAAGTTTTTAATGGAGAGATGTTATTGAAGTTGATTACCACCCAAAATGGATAGTACACCAACACTTAACACTGATTCAATCAATATAATTCAATGGAATGCCCATAGTGTTAAACCGAAATTTCGCAGTTTTAAGATACTACTACAACAAGACAAAATCCACATGGCTTTCATAAGCGAAACATGGTTATCAGAGGAAATAGTTTGGAAAATAAGTAATTATAATATGGTGAGGGCAGATAGAGCAGATTCATACGGAGGTGTCGCAGCCGTTCTGCACAAGTCTATAAAGTTCGCTCGCAAACAACATGCTATACGTAGTTCACAAGATTCTGGTAATTGAATTATTTAATGTCATAGGGCTCACAAATATCATATCTATATACTGCCCTCCTACAATATCTACAAGCCAGCAAGACTGGGATTACATCTTCAGTTTATTTAATTCTAAATGTTTAATAATTGGTGATATGAACGCTTATCATTCTCTCTGGTCTTATAAGAATGACAGAAGGGGAGAGCTAATATATACAGCAATGTTTGAAAACAATTATATTTGCCTAAACGATGGCTCTTCAACTAGAATTAGAATGACCAATTCATACCTACAAAAGTCTTCCCCTGACATTTCTTTTGCTACAACAGATATTGCTGACCAGTTCACATGGCGAACTACCAATGAGACAGTAGGTAGTGATCACCTCATGATTAAAATTAGCTGTTATCTTGCTAGAAGCGGAAATTGTAAGAAAAGAAGAAATTTTAAGGATGTTGATTGGGGTGAATATGGTAATCTGGCAAGCAAGGAATTCAACAAATTAAAAATTAGTTCTACCAATGTGCAAGAATTGTATGATACCTTTCTTGTTACTATACAATCCGTCGCTGACCTTATCATCCCCTGGATCAAAACAAGTTGTGACCCATCATCGAAGTTCCGACCTAAGCCTTACTGGAACTCAGATATTTCGAAGACAGTTGCACAAAGGCGTTTAGCTTTATCAAGAGTGCGACGCAATCCAACTCCAGATAACATGAAGTTATTGAAACATCAAATATCACAAGCTGACGATCTTATCAAGAAAGCTAGATGTAAAGCCTGGGCAGAATTTTGTAGCAGTGTCGACCATGAAACATCGACTTCTGACCTGTGGGCAAGAATGAGATGTGTGAAAGGACGAGGTGCCAATAATGCTGCTGTAGATCCCGAGAATGCTAAGCTCTTGTTATACTCTCTTACACCAGACAATGTTAATGAATCTGAACCACCATTTTCTAATGCGATACCTTCTGTACTTGAGATTCCCATTACTATGACCGAATTAAATAACTGTGTAAAAAGAAAGGACACCTCACCAGGTACTGACCATGTATCATACTCTATGATATATTACTTGCCTGAAAGTGGTAAGAGTATGCTCTTAAAAATTTAGAAGGTAAAATCCAACAATCACCGAATAAAATAAAAACAATTTGGACCATAATAAATAGAGAAACGGGTAAAGCAAAATTAGGAGACCGAGATATTTCACTTAAGATCGATGACAAAATAATAACAACAAATGAAGGTATCGCTGCAGCTTTCGAACAGTTCTTCACTAATGTCCCAATCGTAACTACAGCTCCATTAGACTCGTCACCAGATCGTGCGGCGACATTATTAAGGGACCATGTCCCCGCGTGCGAACACGATTTTACATTTAATTACATTGAGCCCCATGACATTGTTAAGAATTTTAAATTATTGAATCTTAAAAAAACCGAGGACTTATGGGGTTTGTCAGTAAAAATAGTTAATTCAGTGATAAATATCCTAGCTTTTCCGTTAGCACAGATTTTCAATAAATGCGTAGATGAAGGAGTATTTCCAGACCTCATGAAATATAGTAGGTTAGTGCCCTTATTTAAAAGCGGTGATAAACAAGACACAACAAATTTTAGACCCGTTTCAGTCCTACCAGTATTAAGTAAAATATTTGAAAGAATTATCTTAGATCAATTGCTTATCCATTTCAATAATTACCAACTCCTCCATAGTCAGCAGTTCGGTTTCACTAAAGGGCGGAATACAACAGACGCTGGAGTCATGTTAGTTAAACATATTTTCAGTGCGTGGGAGGATCATAATGATGCTATAGGAGTATTTTGTGATTTGTCAAAGGCATTTGATTGTGTAGACCACAAAACACTGCTCTCAAAATTAAAACACTATGGAATAAAAAAATTAAGTTTAGATCTTCTAAAATCATATTTAGAAGGAAGGGTTCAAAAAGCAGACATAAACCGTATTAAATCGTCAGGTTCACTTGTAAAAATGGGAGTCCCCCAGAGATCTATCTTATAGAGATCTGTCTATGTAAATGATTTACCGTTTATGGTACAAAAAATGTGTGAGATAGTGCTATTTGCTGATGACACGTCACTTATTTTTAAAATAAGGAGACAGGAAAATAATCTTGACGAAGCAAATAATGCTCTCTCGCACGTTCTAGATTGGTTTACAGCAAATAATCTGTTGTTAAATTCAAAAAAGACAAAATGTATGAAGTTTACCCTACCTAATGTAAAATTAGTTGAAAATAACATTGTGATTGGAAATGAAAAACTAGAATTTGTTGAAGATACTGTATTTCTGGGCATCACAAACTACAATGGGGCCCACATATTGTAAAATTAGCACATAGACTTAGCTCCGCAGCATATGCCGTGAAAAGAATTCGAGAACTTGCTGACGTTGCAACTGCTAGGCTTGTTTATTTTAGTTACTTCCATAGTATTATGTCCTATGGTATACTACTATGGGGCCGGGCAGCAGACATTGAGACTATCTTCATATTGCAGAAGAGAGCGATCCGATTTATTTACAAGCTAGGTAGTAGGGACACACTAAGAAATTTTTTCAAAGAAATCAACATACTAACAGTTGCAAGCCAATACATTTATGAAAATATTTTGTACGTTAGGAAAAATATTAAAGACTTCGAAACACTTGGTAGCCATCATAACGTTAATACTAGGAATAAACATAAATTGTCATTTCCACGATTTAGACTTGCAAAAGTTAATACTTCCTTTATGGGGCACTGTATAAGGTTCTACAACAAGATACCCCAAGATATATTAGAGTTACCTCCAACGCGATTTAAGAATTGTGTTAAGCACACTCTTTGCAAAAAAGCTTATTATAAAATCAACGATTATTTAGAAGACAAGGACGTATGGCTTTAATTAGTAGTTTAATATTAAATTTAATCAGAGGATAAATGTGTCTAGTGTTCAACACATTCAAGATATTGTTTTGTAAGTTTTATTTGTATTAGCTTTAAGTTGATTTGAGAAAAGATGGTCAGAGTGGAGTTTTTTTTTTCGCTGCCTTTTTCTCCACTACAGACGGCCCCAAGGCAGCGGCTAACATTATACATAACTGTATGTACATTGACATTCAACAAGCAGAATGTAAATTCTTTACGTTGAAATAAATTTTTAATTCTGATTCTGATTCTATAATTTAGTGCTTTCAACCGGTATTGTACCCAGTCAATGGAGAGAAGTTCAAATAGTTCCCATTCTAAAGCCTGGCAGAGACCCCAGCTTAGCCTCATCTCTGAGACCAATCTCTCTAATGGTATGCCCTTGTAAAGTATTTCATTTAATCATTATGAGAAGGATTGAATGGTTTGTGGAAAGCCGTGGTCTTTTGCCACATACATCTACAGGTTTCAGGCGGTCAAAATCATGTTTAGATAATTTAACTACATTGACAACGAATATACAGACAAGCTTTTCTAAAAAAGAACCTGTTGTAGCCTACTTTATGGATATTGATAGTGCATATAATAATAGTAATGTTAAATCTATGATAAATATATTGATAAATCTAGGAATTGGAAGAAACATTTGTAGATATTTGTGGAACTTCTTATCGGAGAGACATTGTAACATTAATCTAGTGGACGGTACAAATGTGGTTAGACATACAAATTTGCCCAGGGCGATCCTCTTTCGCCTCTACTTTTTAATATTTCAACTATGAATATCTCGAAAAATATTACGGATGTTAACATATCCCAATACGCTGATGACTTTGTTCTGTATAAGGCTATTGAGAATGATAATGTGTCACAAACTTTGTCTACTCTAGAACTTACTGTAAAGTCTATGATTAATATGTTGAGCACTATTGGACTATACTTGTCGGAATCTAAGTGTTGTGTTTGTGTTTTTAATAGTTCCAGGAAAAAAATAGCTATTGATGTTAAGATTAGAAGGTAAAATTGTTAAAGAGGTTAAAAAAGTTAAATATTTAGGGATATGGTTGGATTCAAAATTGAAGTGGGGTGCCCATATAAATGAAATATGTGAAAAAACATATAAACAACTGAATGTTTTAAAAGTTTTGGCTGGAAGTTCGTGGGGTGTCCACCCTAAACACCTTCGCAGACTATACATTTCTCTTATTAGGAGTCGGATTGACTACGGAAGTTTCTTATATGGCAATAGTGCTAAAAGCAACTTAAGGAAATTAGATATCTTGCAAAATAGAGCTATGAGAGTCTGCGGAGGTTTTATTCGTAGTACCCCAATATATGTGATGGAGAGTGAGCTCTCTGTGCCCCCTCTCGATTTGCGAAGATATTGGCTGGGCTGTCGGTATTGGGCCAGAGCCAGCTCACTCTTAGATGATTTTGTAATACAGAACTTGCAAACTCTGTCAACCAGATGTAATTATTTTAGTACTACTACATTACCTTCTTTGGTCAAAATACATTCCGAATGGAGTAGTACTGAGATTCACAAAAGTCAGATGTTAGAATTATACACATTAAATACTTGGGTATCAGCTATAGATATTAAATCATGTATTATTGACAGAGTTTGTGATGTGAATGAACCTAAGCGTAAAATTTTAGAGTCTGAAATGAAAAATTGTGTTTTAAAAATGTTATCAGAATCATATGTTAATTACTACAAGTTGTATACGGATGGTTCTAAAGATCAGCAGGGAGTAGGGGCAGCCATGTATGATCCTCAATGTAACTAATCGTTTAAGTGGAAACTACACGGTAAAGTGTGTATTATGAGAGCTGAATTAACAGCTATCAAACAATCCTTAGAATATGTGTGTCAACTAGTTCAAACATCTGTAGTAATTTTATCTGACTCTAAAAGTGCGCTACAGCATCTGGCGAGGTGTGTCTCGGGTCACCGCGGCATGCCAGTAGCTTATGAAATATTGCAGTTGTTACATAATATACAGAGGAAGAACATCCGTGTACAACTTCAGTGGATTCCCTCCCATGTGGGAATTAATGGGAATGAAGTTGTGGATAGGCTGGCCAAGAAAGCTGTAATGGATGGTTCTGTATTAGTGTCACTACCCTATTCTAGTGAAATCATTTCATATTTCAAAAGAAAAATCCTGGAAAAGTGGGAGTATCATTTTGGAGAGCATGCTTAAAAGGGTATTGGTCTCTGGTACAGAACTATCCAATGTAGACCAAATCTGGTGCCATGGTTTGATTGTTCCAATTTATGTAGATCTAGGCTTATTCAAGCATTTAGGCTTCGTTCAGGGCACATTCCAGTAAACAAATTTTACTTCCTAATGGGCAGGAAGCCCTCCTCAATGTGTGAGAAATGTGGAGTTATAGAGGATCACATGCATTTCTTGCTGGAATGTGTTCTGAACAATCAATTAAGAAGAAGAATGTTTCATTCAAACCTACATGGGGGGGAATTAAATATTTTATTGTCCAATCCACTTTCTACGGGAGCTGTTGCGATGTATGACTTCGCTCGTGCTTCTTTTAGATTAATGAAGCCATGGCGGGGTCAGGCATCACAATAGCTCCTCTAAGCTAAATACCATGAGGCTGACATGACTGCTCAATGGCAGTAAAAGCCTTGTTAAAAATTAGAAAAAAAAAAAACCACATTCTGTATGTCAATTATTATATCCAAATTGCTAAATTGCTAAATAGAGGAATTAACACATTTTCAGGTTTCTAAAGGCACGGAGCTGCAGAATGAGGTGTTCTTGATTGTTGCTGCTACCATCTACTATCATGAAGAGAACTATGAGGCTGCACTCAAGTAAGTCTTGTGGTTATCAGATTATCATCATAATTTTATTATTATCTTGTGGTTTCTATATTATAAGGTTGGACCTATACTTCCCTCTACTTCTCAATTCCAGTGCCTGTAAGAATTTCTACGATGATTAGTTATTTATACAGATCTGAATCTGAAACCCTGGTATGGTTCACTGGTATCAATCTTGGATTTTGCCTATTTTATATACACTCTTAGTCAAATAAAAAAATTGAGAACACTATTTCCTAAAAAATACTGGAACTTATTTTTTAGTTTTTGTCTAAGCTCCACTAGGGATGATAATTACACAAAATTGATAATCTGACCCAAGACCAAGCGTTATCATAATTTATATCAAGGTTTATCACATATCACAATTTATGCAAGAAATACAATGTTTTTGGTGTTAAGTAGCAGAAAAATCATACTGATTGGAGATGGTTTACTCCATTTCACTCCAAGGCGGTATGGCCTATACCTTCCTCAGAGAAGAGACCCGTGCCCCTCGGTGGGGACATAATGGGTTAGTGATGACGATGATAGCGAAGTTATTCATTTGTTCTGACAAAAGTATGTCAGAAGTTTATGTATATGGTTTTTTAGTACTTTTACTGACTATATTAGCCAAAAGCCTAGTCTTTCAAAATAACTAAAGACAATACAGTGTGGGCACAATAATGAATGGGCTTAAGTAGTATCATGTTGTTACTAGGATCCTCCATGGAGCGGAGTCCTTGGAGCTGCGTGCATTCACGCTGCAGTGCCTGCTGGCTATGAACCGGCCAGACCTGGCCCGCAAACAGCTGAAACTGCTGCAAGACGTAGAAGACGATGGCACTCTGACCCAGCTTGCACAGGCTTGGTTGAATCTATCACAGGTAATCGCGCATAACCTGGCCTGCCTGAGTGATCTGAAACAATCACTAAGGTTAAGCAACGTACCGCGCGTTCAGTCCATCGATGGGTCACTGTCTATGACTAAGACTAGTGGCATTTTTCTGAGCGGTTCCGTGCTTTGCAAGGCACGTTAAGCAGTTGGTGCAGGCTGCCGTCGATAGAAAGCAGTCGTTAAGCCAAGTCAGAGGAAAACTTATGATAGTAAGACTAGCCACTAGTCTTACAAGCCTCCACCAATCCGGACATGGCCCCCCTGGTGGAGTATGGCCTCAGGGAAGAGACCCGTGCCCCTCGGTGGGGACAATGGGTTGATGATGATGAATAATACATAAAATTATGCCTGTATCCCCCAGAGAGGTAGGTTGAGACCAGGGACTGCCACTTGCCATGATTCTGACAGTTGATCACTGGCTTCGGCGTTATTCGACATTAGTCGTTACCTGCGTGCCCGCCGGTTTCGGATACTTTTTATCGTACCCTTTGCTAATACATTCCCTATTTGGTCCAAGTATGTCCACTTTGGATATCCCTTACCAGCCTTTCTACACACATTCGCTTAATAGCGTTGTTTCGTCAGTCTTTGTTCTTTCGCAACACTTGTTTTTTATCTCAGTTTGCATCTACCATACTAAGCATGAGGCTTATGGAAGTTGCTGTATTATTCAGTTTCTTTAAGAAATATATTATGTAGATCACATTTTTTTATTTACGGTTATAAGCCTGCTACACTTGTTCTTATAATGGAAACATTGTTTGCAACTGCAAAGTTAACTTTTAAATATCTCGGAACCCTCAGGGCAAGAGCTGTTCACACTTGTTTAGTTTATTTGAATTAAAATTCGTGAGCTTCAACTCTGAGACAAAAAGTGCCTCTCTATTGACTCACATTCTCATCGATATTTTCAGGGTGGACCAGGAGTTCAGGACGCGCACTACAGTATCATGGAGCTGTCTGAACGCCTTGGCGCGTTAGGCGCTGGCCCGGCCGCCGTCGGGGCTGCCGCTGCCGCCTCCAGAGGTATGCTATCCTGATACCTGGTCCAGTGTAGACTACAGATTAACTGACAAAGTAGTTATGACATGCTTCCAGTAACATTGTCATGGTGTGAATCTTTTAACACCACATTTTTATATCTCAGTTCATGTTAATCATAATTCATTATCATTCATTTATTGTTGTTCATAATTTTTAAAATAAAATTTAAAGTTACTTCACCCATTCCTTGATTTAATTTGATATTTATTCCAACATCACCTTTAACGAGATCATGGACTAACAGCTTTATATTTGCTAATTATATTTTATTCTATTTTTATCTACTTTTCCGTTTATGGTGAAGTAAAACACAGAGTTGTACAGCACTTGATTTTATTATTTGCGGCCGATTTCTGAATTGAGAATTTCACTAAGTAAATACTTAAGTAACATTCTGTCACGCTCTTTTCTGAGAAATTTGACGAGAGAGCACTACAGATAAGGAGTTACTTAGCGAAATTCTCAATTCAGAAACCGGCCCTTAATTCCGGAACTTAAACTCAGAATTCTTGTTAATTTTTTCTATGCACTTTGGCCAACTGACAGCTGTCAACAGTAGATTAACAGCTTGCTAGTGTACGCGAAACCGGGGTTAGGTGCGGAAATACCTAGACAAACTAACAAACCCCCAAAATGTGTGTCGGCAGGCATGTGGGAGGAGGCCGAGCAAATGTTGACGGAGGCGCAAGCTCGCGCCCCGCAGCACCCCGACCTGTTACTGGGACTCGCAGTCACCGCTCGGCACAGCTCCAAGCCGCCGGAGGTAAGCGCCTTCGTCGCCTGATCGCCTAGTACATTTTCCTCATAGTATAACGAAACCGCGGATTAGAAACTAGGAGTACGAATAGAAACAAAAACCGGCCAAGTCGAGTTCAAGTCGGACCCGCGCACGAAGACGACCGTACCATTTTAAAATTGAAAAAAAAAAAAACAAGTTTTTTATATGGGAGCCCCCCTTAAATATTTATCTTATTTTAATTTAATTATTTCTTAATCGTCTACCTGTTGCCGTTATAAATTTCAAGCATAAATGAGCAAAATAAACACTTTTTTTGTATGGTAGCGCCCTTAAGTATTTATTTTATTCAGTTTTTTAGTTATAGCTAAACAGTACACCAGTACACCAGTCTGGTAATCTACGTTAACAGCAGTTAGCAAAAGAGCATACAAGAATAAGACAATTGCCATCTGTTAGCTATGTAACAGACTGTTAGCTGTGTAACAGATTGTGAAGGAGATACTGGGGGCTGAACAAGCATCCAGACTCTGCAGCCGCCTCAGGGTATGTTCCATGATGGCTTAAGTCCCCCATTCTGCGGCAAAAATGACAGAATTTCAAAGACTTTTTGATTGACTTTTGACGTGATGTTGAGCGTTACAGCGCCACCAAGTTATCTGTTCAGGTGGGAAAAATTGTAACTAATTGTAAATCCTGTTACCCATTTTATGTTTTATTTATTCACTTACTAAGACTTATAAATATATTTGCACTCAAATTAAAAGACGGGTCTTTGACTTAAAATATTCTCATTTTTCATGGTAAACTTAATATGTTACTACTAAATTCTCCACTGGAATCGCTCGTAGCCCGGGCTGCCCGAGTGATCTTAAACGATCACTAAGGTTAAGCAACATACGGCGCGTTCAGTCCATGGATGGGTCACCGTCTATGACTAACGCTAGTGGCATTTTTCCGAGCGATTCCGTGCTTCGCAAGGCACGTTAAGCAGTTGGTGCCGGCTGCCGTCGATAGATGGCAGTCGTTAAGCCAAGTCAGGCCTTAGGGGCGGCTTGAAAAACTTCTGACAGTAAGACCAGCCACTAGTCTTACAAACCTCCACCAATCCGGACTTGGCCACCGTGGTGGAGTGTGGCCTATACCTTCCTCAGGGAAGAGACCCGTGCCCCTCGGTGGGGACATAATGTGTTGACGACGAAATTCTCCACTAGCGCCGCTATTAACAGAACAGATAAGATGGTGGCACTGTACGACAGTGCGAGTCACGTGTTATGTGACATTGCCAGTATTGATTGCACTCAAGGATCTTAACCCTTAAGCTTCTTAAGTAGATGGACATTCATACCTTTGTATTAGATTTAAGGTGATTTGAGAAAAGATGGTCATAGTGGAGTTTTTTTTGCTGCCTTTTTCTCCACTAGATTTGGCTCGAAGGCAGCGGCTAACATTAGCATTGTGCATTAACATTCAACAAACAGAATGTAGATTCTTTACGTTGAAATAAATTTCTGATTTCTATGGCGCTAAAATTACAGAATTTTGCTATAATTTTTTTTACTTTATTTATTCACATTTATAAAACAATTTCATAGACCAAACAGTCAATACAGTTTGTTGACACGATGCTCTCTTACTTTACATTGAAAAAAAAAAATGCTGACTTAGCTGATATTTCTGTATGTACAGGACTTTGCCTTGTTGAGGTATTGTTTCTTAAATGTCTGGTGTTGAACAGTGGATTAATATGAAATGTATTCAGAGGAGAATTGTCTCTATATAGTGTTAAACACATCCATGAGTAATAATTTTTAAGTTTGTTAATTAAGCTGAAACAGTTTTGAAAAGAATATGTGGAGTTTGTTAGTTTCTTCTCCACATAATCTATTAATTGTGAAAGCAACAACTTTGACGTTTATAAAGTAAACATTTTGTCTTTATTGGGAATAAAATATTTGAATTTAATACATGTTAATCATGTTGATAATGTAATGGAAAGTTGTGACTTTTGATTGACTTGATGTTGAGCGTCTTATCTCAATTCTAGTCACTACATCTTTCAGTCCAGTAGTCAGTACTCTACAATTTAATAATATAGATCAGCGGTTCTCAAACTTTTTTGGTGACTGAACCCTTTTGGAAAGCGAAATACTTGACGGAACCCTACTAAAATTAATAAGCATAATAAACGTACAATGTAACACTCGTACTACTAATAGCTTGTAATGTTGTGGGTGGCGACTAAGTTCGGCTGCCCCTCGTGATACGCCGCATCAAAACGTTCGACCAGACAGAAGTTTTGATTTTTTTTTTATTCTTGCGGAACCCCTACAGGGATATCGCGGAACCCTAGGGTTCCTCGGAACACACTTAGAGAATGGCTGATATAGATGGATAACATAATATATTCTACCCATTTCAGGTGGCTTCCCGCTACTTAGCCCAGTTGCTGGACAGTCACCCGGACCACCCGTTCACTAAGGACTACAACGCTAAGACCAATGAGCTGAAACGTCTGGTCGCCCAGTACCAGCCTTCCGTTGCCAGCTAAGTTCGGGAACTTCTTCATTTTCAGTTCTCGTTTCTGTGTGTAAGACAATATACTTTGCATCAATGTAAAGAGATGATTTGTACAGCAACCTAGGACATTTTAAATAACATAACATAACATAAATAAAATTTACATACATTGCTTCTGGCCCCTCACTAGGATACCCTGTCTCGTGGGGACCTAAAAACAGCGACGTCATAAACATGAAAACATCCAAGATCTGGGTTTCAGTGTAACTTGGTTAATAATAATTAATTAAAGTTTAGGAATGACCAACATGTCAATATTTTGTGACCCTTTCTTTAATTGACCAGGGTGCATGCTAGAAACGAGAACATAATTTAAGGTTGAGAAATATGGTTCAATATAATGGAAAGATGTTTATGATTGATATGTATCACTGTATTATTGAAATAGATTCTTTACTGTATACATTTTTGGTTTATTTTAAGCATTACCATCACGGAGAACGAAATCGTAAATAATTAACGCTCTACCCGATAACTAAAATGGGTCACCAAAAATATATTACTCATCTACAAAAGTTGTACGGCGGCGCGAGTTATGCGTATTGTCGACAAATCGTCAACAATTTGGCTCTTAATGTACTTCCCCCATATTAGGGGCACCAATCGTCTAACTATCAAATGTACAAAATTCGACAGACCGACGTTAGTAATCGCTCAGGATTTGGTGTGCATAAATTGGCCATGCTACTATTTTATGCGGAACTCTTTGCGATAGTTTCTATAATCAGTAAAATATAATTGGTAATTGCATTAAAATAATAAACTTTGTTTTTCCATGTTACATTTTAAATTTTGTTTCCTTAAATTTAATTCATTGGGATTTGGATGGTATCCAGAAAATGCATTTTGCTTGACTACTTATTTCGAGAAATGCGAATTCGTCCTAACCATAATTAGGAACATGAAAAATTCGGAAAATTAAGAATCCCTACCTACCTATGTCAATGGCACTGGTGGCGTAGCATGTTGGCCATAGACACTGGGTTGAAACATTTTAATGTTTTTATTTTAAAATAAGTTATGTTAACGTTTTTTGTCATATAGCCGCTCTCGGAAACCTGATTGGCTTATCTGTTAGCGACGGTAGTTCTTAATTTTTAGTTTTATATGTACAACTTAAAGAAAGGTCTACGCTATGGACATTTTGGCTTGCTATAATAAAAATTAATTGCAATAAACGGCGGTCATCAATCGTGGGTACGTAGATCGATATTTATCATTAATCATTAAAAAAAAATGACGCCCGATTATTTCAAACCTTGCGCCCTATGTTCCTAAATCATGGCTAGAATGTCCCGTCTCAATGGAATTCAATGTCACACTGTATTATTCTAAAACTATAAACTCAGTTTTTTGTTCTTTTTATTGTTACTTGCGTTAGGGGTTCGCTGTCATCTATAAACATAACCGGGGTACGTGGAGCCGTACATTTGAGAAACCCTATGCTAGAGGTGGCCAAAAACCAGGAGTCCCCAGGGGCTTGAAGGCCCCAACTAAATCCTCGGCAGCTACGCCACTGAATACTACAAAATTAAGCTAATTAGCCTCATAATCTTCCTCCTCTTCTTCGTCATCTCCCGTCCCGGTGCTGTTAGCCAGAAGGTATATCTGCCGGATTTGCTCCTCGAAGTCATTGGTCTCCATCAGGGGGACTGTCTCGAAAGACTCTGTCTCTTCTTTGTTCCTATACTCTGTGGTTTCGTCGCCCAGAGATACCTCGCCGACTAGACCTGTACAGATTAAAAGGAATGTTAGTATGGAAGAAAAGCGAGTAAACTAACTATGCATAGTACAGTCAAAAATCCACATCACAAAACCAAGTCCACAGCACCTTTAAATGCTTGCACTGTAATCAGTTACGTCAAGGTTTACATTGCAACAAGCCTGTGTCCTATAGGCTGCCTACTTACGTACCATTAGGAGTTATCTCGATGTTTGTAGCCGCTACCGGTGGAGCAGTGTAGGCCTCCAGCTCTTGCTCGCCTCTGCGGTCCTGGTCCAACATCTCCTGTTTGCGCTGACGATGCCACGCTTTGTTTATATCGTAGCGGTTTGGCCTTGAAATAATGTAAAACAAATAGAGTATTTCGTTGCCATTTTCACCGTTAGGTATTCATTGATACCTCTAGATGAAAAGTTCAGGGACACACCACATTCTGTTTCTCACCGTCTATTCTATGCTCTCCTAATCCACGAACCTAATAGACGCTGGTTGATCTCAAGAAGTGTTTCAAGAGCTTTTCGTTTATTACGTAAGACGAAGGAAAGGGGTCAAAACGAATTTAGACTAGCAGTAAGTGGTGCTAAAGTTGCACACCCAGTGATGACACCGGACTAGATCATACCTCAAAGCAAAAAAATCAAAATGACTTGTAACACCAAAACCTGTTTTTTATTATACGCAATATTATACTGCCTTATTTATCTAAAATACTGGAAAAAGTTGTATATAACCAAGTTTTAAAATACTGTGAGGACAACTTCATCTTACCGGCTCACCAATCAGGCTTCCGTAAGCACCACAGTACTTCTACCGCTCTTCTTGACGTCATCGACCATATTTTGGGTGCTCAAGATGAAGGAAAAGGTTCATTTCTTGCGTTGTTGGACTTTTCTAGGGCCTTCGATTGTATTGACTTTGACCTGCTGCTGTCCAAGCTTGCCTACTATGGGTTTCAGATGGAAACTATTAAATGGTTTGAGAGCTATTTGTATGGCAGACTTCAGCTAGTTGTGGTACGGAAGACTGATGGGACAAATTTGACATCTACACGTTGCACAGTGGGCCGGGGAGTTCCGCAGGGGTCCATCCTGGGTCCTCTCCTTTTCACGATTTTTTCGGCAGACATTGTTAAGTGTATAAAGCATTGCCACTATCATTTATATGCAGATGATCTGCAGCTTCAGATTCCATGCAACATGAGTGACATTGCTGCAACAGCTGCTAAGCTGAACGAAGACCTTGGCCGTATCCATACATGGTGTGTGAATAACTGCCTTATACTAAACCACTCCAAATCAAAAATAATGGTTATGGGGTCAAAAATGCAGAGGGAGGCCATTATGTCCTTTGATCCGGTAATCCGCATAAATGGCACGCGCGTGGACTTTGTTCAAGAGGCTCGAAACTTGGGGGTAGTAATGGACAATGGCTTACGCTTCGAGAAGCATGTCGTGGAAGTTGTACGTGGCTGCTTTTTTCGCTTAAGGGTGCTGTATGAACTGAGACGCTTCTTGAGTGTCAATATTAGAGTCCTTCTTTGTGAATCTCTGGTGTTGTCAAAGTTGACTTATGCTTTAACTGCCTACGGCCCTTGCACATTTGTTAAAAGTCAGAAGTTGCTCCAACGGGTTCAAAACGCGTGCGCTCGTTTTTGTTTCTTTGTTCCAACTAGATCTCATGTAACACCTTATATAAACAGCGCAAATCTCTTAAAAATGAATAGTAGACTGAAGCTTTTTATGGCAGTTTTATTGTTTGGTGTCATAAAGACTAAAAAGCCAGCGTACCTATTTAAGAAGCTTATTTGGAGGAGAGCCATGGGAGGTTGCGTTAGGATATCTTCGAACCCACTTTGTGTGCCCCACCACCGAACTGCCGCTTTTCGTGGCAGTTTCCGGTATCAGGCCTCAAAGTGTTGGAATGATATACCCCCACCTCTCCGCCAGCACCAATCTAAGGTGACTTTCAGGGTACACTTTAAGAAATTTCTTCTGGACCAGCAAAAACTGCTGCCCTAGCAGGTTATATTTTCCGACTGTTATATTTTATTATTGTAATCAAATTATTCATTTCAATTATTTGAATTAATTATTAGTTTATAGTATAATATAATGTAATTTATGCAATGATTTAATAAATAATTTTACAAAATTTATGAATATAATAATAACAAGAGTTTAATCTATGTAAAACTGTGACTTTATCTTACCTGGACATTTTATTTAATATAATATATATACCTATATCGATCTATCTGTGAATCAATTTATATTTAATTTAAATTTTACAATAACATTTTATAATTCTTTAAATCGGACATTATGGCAAGGTAAACATTGACATCTTTTATATTTTTTATTTTATTTATGTTTACTTTTTTCACCAAATAATATTAACATTATTATTATCTGCGACTTTGAATTGTTAAAGTTTGCACAGGCACTACTTCGCATGCATCACTTCTTTGGGCTCTGCGCGCCGCTCACACTGGGTATCGGCAGAATACCAGCGCTGGAGTTTTCTTTTGAAACTCCCAGCACATGCTGAGTCGAAACCCATTTGCATTTGCCACACACACGTAGTCACGCTATTTATCCGCTCACATTCTATAGATAGGTACTTCTCCTATCACATAAATGCTTGTATTGCTTATATATGTTTCTGTTTCTGTTTTGTCAGTGTTAATAATTTGCTGTTACTTTGTGATTTCATTTGTTGATATATGTACGTGTGTGTGTCCTATGGAAATAAATCTTTTATCTATCTATCTATCTATCTATCTATCTATCAATTTTGTTTCTTCAGTTGGTCGTCTGATAAGTAGTATCCCTCCCTATATCGTCTATGCTCAAAACGCCATCGGAAAAGTCAGATTGTGCAGGAGATGCTTTTTTCTAATTCTGGAGTTACTAGGTAGGGTAGATTCACCGAAACCAGCGTGGGTGCATGACGACGACATGACGATTCAACGACTAACCAACATCGATGAAGCCAAAGTGATCTGTCGAGATCGTGGCAAGTGGCAGCCCCGGTCTCTGCCTACCCCTCTGGGAGACAGACGTGAGCTTATACTGGGTGTCCCAAAAAATAGTGTCAAGCGGAATTCCAGAGATAGAGTACCCGAATCACCCCCATGTATGTTCCGCGATTTTTTGTAGTTTTCGAGTTATAATTTTTTTTCGTATTTTTTGTCCCACTTTGACCTACGGCCACAGAGCCGTGAATTATTAAGATACACGCTTTATTTTTTTTTCCAAAATAGGTGAATAGTGTGCCTTGCAGACACAACTCCATTGTGGGTGATTCTGATACAAGAGCGCCATAAAAAAAATAAAGAATCGCAAAGTTAGTAAAATTAATAAATATTTTAAATGTTTGAGGACTCGGAAACTACTAAAATCGCGGAACATACATGGGGGTGATTCGGGTACCCCTAGGGATGCTCTATCTCTGGACTTCCGCTTGACACTATTTTTTGGGACACCCTGTATATGTATGTACTTTATAATTACCGTTCTCCTTTGTCGTAGACCTTAGCCTCCAGGTTACGGATGTCATGCCTCAGGTCGTTGACCAGAAGTAGCATGAAGTCCAAGGAGCCTCTTGGGCCGCGGGCGCCCCTCGGTCCGCGGGCGCCCGTGTCCCCTTTAGGGCCTTCCATCCCAGGCGCCCCTGGTGGGCCCTGTGAAATGTGACATCACATGACTGCCCTAACAGACAGTGTGTGTAAAAGCACTGTGCAAGATACTGAATATGGATATCCATTTAATACGGTATTTGACACTATCAATAATAAATTATGTATTTGAGATGCTCGATTAAAACAAAAATTACAAAATGATTCGGAAAATGTATTTCTTTTAATCATTTACTAGTTCTTACAATTTTTAAATAGGTGAAACATAAATAGAGTGCTCTGAAATGTGACGTCACAAGCAAGTATTTTCATACAAAATTCCGTTTTAAAAGTAACTAATTTCACATTTTGTCAAATACCCAATTGAGGTGGGGTAACCAAGCACCCCACTCAAACCACTTCACAAACCATACCATAATGAAAAATGGGGATTGTGATGTCGATGAAACCGACCGTGGTTGGGTAACTAACCTAACCATCCCAATCCAACCTAGTCCTAGGCACCCCATTCACACCATTTCCAACCAGCATCCTGGGACAAGTGATGTCTAACCGTCTTCACTTAATTTCCTCTGTAGTTTTCAATCGACAATATTCTCGTCGGCCCTCCGATTTCTGATCATCATCATCATCATCATCATCATCATCATCATCATCAACCCATCATGTCGCCACCGAGGGGCACGGGTTTCTTCCCTGAGGAAGGTATAGGCCATACTCCACCACGGGGGGGCCAAGTCCGGATTGGTGGATCCGATTTCTGATAACGTGATACAAATGGTTAAGGCACAATTTGACACCTCAGGGAAGGGACCTGTGCCCCTCAGTGGGGACAAAATGGGTTGATGATGAAGTGTAACTTACTCTGGGACCCCTCTCGCAACGGCAGTACCCGCCTTCTAAAGGAGCAATGGAGTCCAGTACGCCGTATGTGTAAGTTCCTTCTGCAAACCGGTTTTCGCCTGCAATATGGCCTTTTATTGAAGTGAATAATATTAACTTGCACACAATACAATCACTTCTCCTGCCCTTATATTACGTAACTTTCCACTCAATCGGGTTAAGCATTTAGACACCTCGAAAGAGTCAAAATAAGAATGTATATGACAGTTCGGAATTACCCACTGGGAAAAAAGTCGCAGAATGGAAATATACCTTATAGAAAGTGCCAATGAGACTATAAATGATAACCTCGCTAAGATTAGCTTGTAAAATGGTGTATGTTAATTTATTGTTACCTAAGTCTTTCAACCACTTTATTGTTGGTGGCAAAAAAACCGTTCATCGGTGGTGAACCGAACCCCTTAAAACAAGTTATAATTTTGTGTTGGCCATCATCCTTCCGACTCTTACTTCCATCTGAAAACGTAGGGCTCTCCATCGATTTCTTGATCGTAGACTGCATTACTTGTAGCTGATCACTCAGCTGCCTGACTTTCCTTGCCAACTTGGTCACCGTGTCGCACGGAGCGAAGCATCGTGACGAAGCTCGTAGCAACGGTATCGGCTCCTGAAAAGACGAACCAGTTGATCTTCTATCCACTTCTGGACGCCTTATACAGCTACAGATTTCAAATCATGGTCATCTCTGTGTTATGAGGAAGGTATTCGAGCATCGAGGACATCGAAGGAATTGATCGTTTATTCGAGACGGAGATCGTTTCTTCAAACCTATCAATCAATGAATCTTCACCCGGGTTTACTTTACTCCATCTCCCCAATTTTGTTACCGAAATTCCGTGTATCGTCTTCAATTGTTGGGTTTCAAGGTGTGCAATTTAAAAATGAATCTTACTACGATAGCCAAAGGGATCGGTACAGCTCGGTCGCACCTCCCGTCAGCCGTGAGTACGTAAGGTGGCGAGCATTCGCAGTGGTATCCGCCAGGGTCGTTCACGCAGCGCTGCTCGCAGTAGCCGTTGTTGTGGGCGCATTCGTCTACGTCTGGAATATGAACGTATTATGAGGCTTAAAAATGCGCACCAAATCACGACATCCTGACGTTGGCGATAGCTATCGCAAATATTCCTGAGTGCGTATACTGAGGTTTTTCATTCACTCTCGATAGTGAGAGCGTTTGCAGTTTGCATAGGAGTGACAAAGAGACAACTAGATGGCGCGCTCTGTCACTCCTATGCAAATCGCAAACGCTCTCGCTATCGAAAGTGAATGACAAAACTCAGTATACGCACTCTGGAGTATCTACCTATAATAGATTTTGAGATTTAGACCATCTCTCCCAGAATAGATTGGCATAGCTAATTGTACTGAAGACGATCCACACCAATCAGCAGAGCACTACCCATGTCCAGTCTGTGCCTAACTATCCAAGTTTTATGCATCATCATCATCATCGCCCCATAGTATGTGGGTAGTATTGGTTACCCATCTTAGCGTGACCGAAGCGTCAAAAGTTATGTGCTTGTCAGCTAGAGTGGCTTAAAAAACGATAGTCCAGTCATTACAGTAAGTTCACCTCGGAATTCGAGATACCCAGCTGTAAGTCTGTAAATAGTTGTATATTGACACCCTAATTGTTGTCTCGAAACCTACATATGGTAGGGTGTACGCAACTATTAAATTTCAAGGTCAAATGTGACAAAAATCGGTATTTTCAGCTTTTTTTGTAAATATCTCATTTCCTATGGGTTTTTTGCTAGTTGTATTTATTATCAATATTGTAGAGTACAATATTCTCTATAAATTTTGTCTAAAAAAATTTTTCATACGGTGAACCGTTTTCGAGATAGAAGGCGGAGAGCGCGCGGTCACAGCATCACTTCAGGTCAACCGGTGCAAAATCAAACATTGGTAGAAAATATGTATTTCAAGATTTCAAGTTTATGAGAATTCAAGACTTTGCGAAATTGAGAAAATCCACCATTTTGGGTTATCAACTTCCTGATCCGAAAAGCTAATTTTGACTCCCAAACGTAAATCAAATCTTTCAGAGAGTTCACAAAGAGCTCGAGCCAAGAAAATTGCTAGACAGCAAAAATCAACTATCATGCTGAACAGCGCAGACGTGAGTGAGCAGCACGACAGGCAGAAGTCAGAGATGGGGAAACTTCTGCGCAAGCTGATGCTCAGCGGCGTCAGGAAAATGCTATCCTAAATGGTAGGAAAAATTAATAAAAGCACATTAGAGCAAGTTGCTCTGAATCGCTCGTAGCCTGGGCTGCCTGAGTGATCTTAAACGATCACTAAGGTTAAGCAACATACGGCGCGTTCAGTCCATGGATGGGTTACCGTCTATGACTAACGCTAGTGGCATTTTTCCGAGCGATTCCGTGCTTCGCAAGGCACGTTAAGCAGTTGGTGCCGGCTGCCGTCGATAGATGGCAGTCGTTAAGAAAAGTCAGTGGCCTTAGGGCGGCTTGAAAACTTCCGATAGTAAGACCAGCCACTTCTTACAAGCCTCCACCAATCCGGACTTGGTCCCCGTGGTGGAGTATGGCCTATACCTTCCTCAGGGAAGAGACTCGTGCCCCTCGGTGGGGACATGATGGGTTGATGATGAGAGTAAGTTCCAGGTGAGGAGAGGACCTAAATGTCAAAAGACACGGTGATGACAACTGACGACGCAACTGTATACCCTATAGAGTTCTTATAAACCCTCAAACTGTCAGGGGTTGGAACTCAAAGTTTGTGTGCCTGTCATACTCATGCGTAACCTGGACGCGCCCAGACTGTGCAACGGCACTAGGTTACGCATCACAGAGCTGATGCTGTGACCGCGCACTCTCCGCCCTCTATCTCGAAAACGGTTCACCGTATGAAAAAAATTTTTTGACAAAATTTGTAAAGAATTTTGTACTCTACAAAATTGATAATAAATACAAATAGCAAAAAACCCATAGGAAATGAGATATTTACAAAAATATCTCAAAAAACAGATTTTCGTGACATTTGACCTTGAAATTTAATAGTTGCGTACAATACGATTAAAATCAGTTAACACTTCGGCCAACCTCGGTAATTGTCGTGAATCCCTCGTCTTTTACATAGAGTTACCAATTTACAGACATGACCTTTAATTATATTACTCGTTGTCTTATTGAATAAATACAAGAACGACATGAGCAACAAAACCTCCTATGTAGCTCAAAACTAACACAACTTTTATATTGAAATAAGAAAAATAATTTACTATTTTGACAGTCTGCCTTCTTAGTGTCAATAAAACCAGTTTAACGTTATGATACATTTATGTTTATGAACGCTAATTTCATTCCTGAAAATATTCGATTCTATCAAATTTTATCACAATTAACTTACAATAGTTATGTATCATGGCTTCAACAAATTTAAAGCGTGGGAAAAAATTGTTGCTCAATCTCATGAAATTGTAAATAATGTTTATAAGTACATATTTTATAAAAGAAGCTAATTTATTTTAAAAAGAAGAAAGTAAATATCTTCAACAAATAATGAATGTTCAAATTCATGTCGCTTCTACATAATAATTTTCTTAGGTCTACCGGTTAGTAATGTCATCTTGGCAGGTGCTATACATTGCGTTTATGATACTTCAAATTGAATGCTACCTAAAAGAAAACGCGGTAATGAATTTCGTGTCATTTCCGTCTCCGGATTTAGGCGATGATCTCCGAGAAAAGCCGAAGTGTTAACTGATTTTAATCGTATTGTACACCCTATCATATGTAGGTTTTGAGACAACTTTTAGGGTGTCAATATACAACTATTTACAGATTTACAGCTGGGTATCTCGAATTCCGAGATTCTTACCTAATTTAAGCTTAAATGACTGTAATTTATATAGCATTTAAAAGTGGTTCTAGAAAAAAAGGTTTATAAACGCACGTATTATATTATCAAAGCAACTTTTGCCCCGCAGTTGCTGTCGCAGAGACTAGGATAGCATAACTTGGCAATATTATTCCCGGATCACTTTATCAATTCGTACATACGTACAGCAGCATTTTTAAGTGTAGCATCTAGAAAATAGTTAATACTGGCTATGGAAGAGCGGAGCGTCCAAACGCAGGCATTGTTTTGCTTAAATGGCGGCCTCTAATACTGTTAAGACCAATGTACCTTAAGTTGAGGAGATAAACATTTATTTATTTACCAGCTCACGTCTGTATCCCAGAGGGGTAGGCAGAGACCAGGGACTGCGACTATCAATAGAAAGCCTACAACAAAAAGCCTCTTTAGTACCTTATAGTTTTTTCCTCCTTGCTTCTAGGCAACTATAGTCAAAGTGTTCAATCAGAGACTAGGTAGGTTAGGTATCACAAGTTTACAGAGGTTATAATAATAACCTCTTACAAACCCCCACCAATCCGGGCTTGGCCACCACGGGTGGAGTATGGCCTATACCTTCCTCAGGGAAGAGACCCGTGCCCCTCGGTGGGGACATAATGGGTTGATTTTTGATGATGATAATAATAACCCTACTGGAAGTACTTACCAACGCAGTAAGGCTGTATCCTGTTTCTGTAGTTCTGCGCGTTGAACTTGAAGCCAGGCTGGCAGGTGCACCAGAGGGACTCCCCCCGGACCTCGCAAGCCTGCTCGCAGAGCCGCATGCTGCACGGATCCACTGACTTGTGTATGCATCTGCAAGTGTTTCGAAGAATGTGTTGTGGTGATTCTCAGAACTGCATAAGTTGTCAGAAGTTTTCAAGCACCTGACTTTGGCTTAACGACAGCCATCTATCGACGGCAGCCGGCACCAACTGCTTAACTTCCCTTGCGAAGCACGGAATCGCTCGGAAAAATGCCACTACCGTTAGTCATAGAACGGTCACCCATCCATGCACTGAATGCGCCCTATGTTGCTTAATCTTCGTGATCGTTTAAGATTCTCCTTTTTTATGTACCTACATTAAAGTGTTCTCTTTCTATCTATCTATCACTGAGGTAGCCAGGGCTAAGAGCGGTTCAGTATGACACTATCCCTCTCAGGATACCTCACCTGCCCGCGATATGCCTGTAGTCGTCACAACATCGCAGCATGACGCACGGCTCAGCCTTGCCGTCGAAGTCGCAGGTGTCGCGCAGTCTCAGCAGCGAGTCGGACGGGCAGGCGACGCTGAGGTCCGATCTGAAGCACCAGTCCTTATATTATTACGTAAATTTCCACACTATCGGGTTAAGCATTAAGATAACTGGAAAGAGAATGTACATATATGACAGTTCGGATTAGGAATATGAGTTTACCTGTATGGGAAAAAAGTCCCAGAATGTAACAGTGTGACATAAGGTGGTGTGACATACCGGGAACAAAAGGGCTAAATCAGACAACTCCATACAGTGGAGTACTTACGTAATAATTGCACCCCTGGACCTTATTTCAATAAAACATTTTGTATATAAATAAGAATTCAAATAAGAATTTGTCACTTTTAAAGAGAATGTTTATTATATCAAGGAATTGCAAACAAATAGATTTAAGCATATTAAGTTGGTTGCTGCACCAATTACACTCTTGTTGCAGCTACTACATTGTTGCTTAGAATAGACAAAAGCAGCTTTCTTCCAACCATTTTAGCGTCAACTAAGAGAAAAGACAACTTAGTTGGGATCGAGTTTTTTCAGTGTAGGTGAGGCGGCTAGATCTACATGGTTATGTCCTATGCAACCTAGTGCTGAGCTAACCTAACCAATTTTCTTCTAGGTCACATCATATGGCACAGAAACTCATGTAGAATCAGAAGAGCATGCCGCATACGAATCGTGTCGTACAGGATGTAAAGAAATCGCCATTATTATGCTTACAACAATTGAGGATTCTATAAAAAAGCTACACGATTTCCCACTACAATGAGAAATTCTTGAAATACTTCACTACAGTTTACATATTTTATGCTACAAATTTTGTTGCACGAGTTTTTTCTCAAATTGATATGTTTTGAATATTTTGAATGCGATGATCTTCGCAGGGCGGCTGGCAAGAGCTGGATGAGAGTAGCCGAGGACCGTGCTCAGTGGCGTGTAATGGGAGAGGCCTATGTCCAGCAGTGGACAACCGTAGGCCGATGATGATGATGATTATGATGATGAATCATCAGGTTGATTAATTTTTTCATCAAAGGGATCCAGGAGTTACAGTTAAAAAATACTATACCTACCGGAAAAAAGAGACATTTCCGATGGAAAAAATGATGACGAGTGTATCGAATATAACACAGTTAGAAATAATAAAATGCGATTCGCAAGGTGACTTCAATTTATTGAACTGTAAACTATTAACTATAAAACTTCTATCTTTATAAAGTGGCTGATCGACGGGCGAGCCTTACCGCCAGTTTTATGGCTCGTCGGTAAAGTTCGCCGGTGTATCATTACAAAACCGCGGTTTTGACCAACCGACGAGCCTGGCTCGCGGCTCATCGTCATGCTATATTTTTACTCGGCTCGCCATGCAAAACGACATGTTTGCGACTGTTTTGCTCGCTAGTCGATCAGCGCCAACAAGCCGGGAGCCAAGTTCGTCGGTATTTAAAACCGCGATCTTAATCGCCTGTCGATCACCCACTTAACTGAAATGCTGTTACTTATACTTACATCGTTTCATACTGTTACTTATATGCATTTGATTCTGTGTCAAATTAATATTAACTTAATAAACTCGGCAAAACGTGGGCCCAGTTCTGGTGATTGGTGCCTCTGCCTACCCCCTCGGGGATAACAGGCGTGAGTTTATTTATTTTATATTTTATTTTTAAACTTTTAACACAACTTAGCTAGCTTGCCTGAATACCTTAATTTGTTTATCATCAACCCATTATGTCCCCACCGAGGGGCACGGGTCTCTTCCCTGAGGAAGGTATAGGCCATACTCCACCACGGGGTCCAAGTCTGGATTGGTGGAGGCTTCTAAGACTAGTGGCTGGTCTTACTGTTAGAAGTTTCAAGTCGCCCTAAGGCCTCAGACTTGGCTTAACGACTGCCATCTATCGACGGCAGCCGGCACCAACTGCTTAACGTGCCTTGCTAAGCACGGAACCGCTTGGAAAAATGCCAGCGTTAGTCATAGACGGTAACCCATCCATAGACTGAACGCGCCGTATGTTGCTTAACGTTAGTGATCGTTTCAGATCACTCAGGCAGCCCAGGCTACGAGCGATTCATTTGTTTATACTGTGACACAGCACCTATTCAATACCAGCTTAACAATATGTATGTGTCAACTCAGTTTCGTTGCGTTTTATACTATGGTACCCATTACTTCCTAGGAAAACTAGGAAAACCTGAATGAAATTCATTCAGGTTTTCCTTTGGCACCAGCTTTTGTTCAGATTTTAGATAGTATTATTTTGTAGTATGTACCTAGGTGTTGTTGCCTAATGCGTACAAACTACTTCAAAACGCAGCGAAACAGTCACGTGTTGGCAACTATAACTTGTAATTTTCATTTTTATTTCTCAATAATGTCTATTGACCCGGTGTCAACTTTCCGACCACTGTATAGGCATAGACCATTGGTCTATGGTATAGGTTAACTAACTAGTCAGCATTTCGCCACTTGTATTAATTTGCACTATCAAACAACTTTTTTAAATGCTTCAAGCCTTTAACTGATATAGCATTAGGCCAAGTTCTTTATTTCATCTTTGAGATGGGAGGATGTACGTGCTAAGGGCTGGTGTCTGAATCGAGAATTTCGCTAAGTAACTACTTAACTGTAGTGGCGTCTCGTCAAATTTCTCAGAAAATAGATAGATAGATAGAGAACACTTTATTGTACATAAAAAAGGATATTACACAAGTATTTCTTAATCTAAGAGTACAGACGGCGGCTTTATCACTAAAAGTGACTAAAATAGCCTGATAGAAAATCACTTAGCTACTTAAGTATTTAGGTACTTAGTGAAATTCTCAACTCAGAATCTGGCCCTACGCACCGTGCATAGCTTCGTGTGCTGACTAAGCATTGCCCTGCAGCAGAGCCACCACCTTAACCTATACCTGTCTGTGCTCTATATAAACTACATACTGCCATGAAGATATAAGTTAAGTCTTCTTTTTCCACGACGGTCCAACAAATCTGCTGTGTGGCATAGCGACGGCTGCTCTCCTCTGTTATTTTTATTGATATTATTAATGGGATTATTATTCAGAGATAAAGATAAAAAAAAAATTTTTGGCAAATTTTAAATGGAATAGGCTAGTTGCCTTAAAAATGTAATTAGTCCGTCTTTTAGATTATTCAAAAATAAGGGACACGTATTTTTTTATTTGTAATTTAGACCAAAAATGACAAAGATATAGCCCATTAAAGTTACGTTTGACGTCACGGCGTGCTGCATTTTTTAGCACGGAGTGACGTCACACGTAATTTTAATGGGCTATATCTTTGTTATTTTTTGTTTAATCGAAAAAAGAAAAAATACGTGTCCAATATTTTTTTACAATCTAAAACACGGACTAAATAGAATTCAATTATTTTGACCATGGAAACTACTCTATTCTTGTAACTAGACCGGCTCCAATAAACAAATTGTAGGTACGGGAATAAGTTTCCCGTACTACTGAATTTAATGTTTATTTTTACATGTACTTAATTACATTATTATGTACTTCCTACTTCCTGTAGTAAGTTTTTTTTTGCTTCCTTCCTCCCGCTATTCCCGCAATAAAGTGTTCTCTATCTATCTATCTATTCTGGATTACCTAAACACACTTAAATAAAATTAGTGGGTTGTAGTATCGTCATCAACCCATTATGTCCCCACCGAGGGGCACGGGTCTCTTCCCTGAAGAAGGTACAGGCCACACTCCACCACGGGGGCCAAGTCCGGATTGGTGGAGGCTTGCAAGACTAGTGGCTGGTCTTACTGTCAGAAGTTTTCAAGCCGCCCCCTAAGGCCTCTGACTTGGCTTAACGTCTGCCATCTATCCACGGCAGCCGGTACCAATTGCTTAGCATGCCTTGCAAAGCACGGAACCGCTCGGAAAAATGGCACTAGCGTTAGTAATAGACGGTCACCCATCCATGCACTGAACGCGCCCTATATTTCTTAACTTTCGTAATCGTTTAAGTTCACTCAGGAAGCCGGATTCGTTCGGTGAGCGAGCGGGTTGTAGGATAAAAGTACAAAAAATCGAACCCTGCGCGCACTATCACAGGCATAGAATATTTTTTTCGTGTACCACTCAATAGCTACATTAATGTACCTACTGTATATGTATGATGGTAGTCCAATAAAGAATTCGACTAGAATAAAAACTGTAATTTAGTTTAGTTTTTTTTACTGCATTTTTCTTTCTCTATTATGCTCTTAACACGAAGGCACCACCTATTTACATTCAACAAACGGAATTGTGTTTTTGTATTTTTAATAATCTCTTTTTTCTGACTACGGTACTTACTCAGTGTCTCACAAATATTGAAAAAAAAAATGATATTATGGTTCACTATACCCACAGTTACCAAGTATGGCTTAGTAACCATCCTCGAACAAAATATCACAAAAACCAGTGGACCCCAACTCACACATCGACAGTAGGCTGGTCCGCGAAATTGTCGTCCAAAGCCGTGTAGCCCGTCTCGTCATCCTGACAGTGGACTAGGGCAGCAGCGCACAGCAGCGACAGGAGCGGCGCGCGCATGTCGACCTCTCGCGCACTCCCGGAATCTTAACTGCGTGCGCGCTCAACGGATATGCGTTTACTACTGAGCTTCTCAAACTGCGGGTTCGCCGTCGGGCGGGCGGAGTTCTGTTGCAAAGGGCGATGGGCGATATTACAATGGAAGTACGGGTGGCGTTTAGTAAGATTGCGATGCGTTAGGTCATTTAAATTGTGATGCTTCAATTAGTAGGTATAGACTGAGGAGGCGTAGATCTTATACCACCAAAACATAAATGTGAAAAAACGGGCCAACTACTTACATAGAAACTTAGCCAAGTTCCGATGAACAATACACTACATTAAAATATTGTGAAATAATATAGTAACTATGTGAGTACAATCAATTAATATATTGTTTTCCACTGTCTCAAACTCGGCGGTTTGATAATACCTCGAAAAACAGAAATTGAAAACCTTTCACTAATTATATTATAGCATTTAAAATATATAATAAAAATACGAAATTTTCTGACATGCTGAAAACTTGGCCTGGCCCAGTTTGTACAGTGACGTGCTGCCTGCATGTCGCCCGCCCATTCTAATGTATACAGCCTGATTTTTTCGCCGGTACAATAAATTTCACCATATCATTGGTATCGATAATATATTACATTTATCGAATAAAATTACCATATATATTTTTTTCATTTTCATTAATTTATCATTCATCCAATTTGTAACTCATGGACACCCATTACAACGTGTCATCGCGGTGCGAGGCAGAGGGCGGCGGGGTGGGGTGCGTGAGCGGGCGGCGGGCTGGCCGGCGCACGATTTGGCCGGCCGGTCATTCAGTCCGCGCGCATTGAGTGCACGTGCGCCGTTACCGCACTTCCTGCAGTCGAACATTACGCGCGCACGATGTTTACAAACCGCGAGTATTACGAAATGGTTCGTAGTTACTATCTCAGTGGGGAAAATACAGTGCAGCTCGGCGAGTATACGCTGAAGAAAGTTTGCCCCGCCTGATAAATGCCAGTTTTATTTAACCTCAAATACTCAACACCAGGACATTAAGGAGCACCAACGACGCGGCACGCACGGCGCACTTCGGCGTTAGCCAGTACGTGGTGTGGAAATTCATACCACTACCAACCAGTGCAAGCATTCCACGCCGGTGATGGTCCTAAGCCCGTGCAAGTATGAAGGAAGAATTGAAATCAAGTAAGATTTTTTTTGCTACGTCATACATAAGCCATACCTACTGGCTGCGCCGCCGCCGCCGCTTCTTTTCCTTCCCGCAAGCCGCGCGCAGTTGCCAGTTCGTGCGTTTAGTTGTGCTCATGCATAATGAGTTCATATTTCTTTAAGATTTGCGGATAAGTTCAGACATTGGTATTTTTGTTTTTTTGTACCAACGGGGTAGTAACAAAAAATGTTGGTATTTGTATTTTGGACTTAGTATTACGTATGTTGATTTATTGTACCGGTGAAAATGCCACCCTGTATAGTACAGTCCTTAAATCATGTCCTTTGTTGACAGCCACGATGCACATTACGTTACGAGTGACTTAGCAACTAAAGATCGATGATCTGTTGGGTAGGAAAGAGTTTTGGAAATTGTGTTATACTGCTTTAGTTTAGTTGTACTGCGTGAGTTTAGTTCCGGATTCTCTGAACTTGATTTTTTTAAGCTGAGTGCTTATACTGAGTTTTTTCATTTCACTTTCGATAGCGAGAGCGTTTGCAATTTGTATAGGAGTGACAAAGAGACAACTAGGTGGCGCGCTTTGTCACTCCTATACATATTGCAAACGCTCTCGCTATCGAAAGTGAATGAAAAAACTCAGTATAAGCACTAAGATCTAGTTCGAAAAGTGTATACGATGTGAAGTATTTTACTACTCTACTATAGTATAGACACTTACAAAGTTAAGGAAGCATTTGGTTATAGCTATATTGCACGACAATCTGAGAACTTTTGCTAAAAAAATAAATATGAAACGGTTTTCAGGGCTTACATTACATATTTCAGTAACACGTTGTATAAAAAGTGCCATTTAATCTAGTCTAAAGTTATGCAGTTGTTTGAAAATTATGCGGAATAGTGATAACAATATTTTACAGGAAACAGGGCGATACGGATACGAGAGTACTTGTAATCACGAGCCCTTTGCAATGTCAACTCCTGATGCGATGCTGTTCGTTACGTTAGTAAAGTTTTACAGTCTTATTTTTCTCATCTGGAATGCATTTCGTAAAACCGTTGAGGACAAGATTAAACTAAACATAAAAGTGAAATATAGAAGATATCGTAAGCGTCAGGACCCTTGGACCAAATGCGATATTTGATGTTTGAAAAACATTACATTACAGTAATGAACTTAACTAAACTGATTCAAAAAGCGGGCTGGAGAAATACTCCTCCGTTACCAAAAACAGAGTTTCCCATGAATTATCCTTTAGGAATGAGGGAAAAAATTCTAGAAAAGCGCAGACACACAGACAGACTACGCAGAGACAACACTAACCGCCAGTTTCTCGAACGATAACAGTCTTTTAATCAATTGTTAACAGCTGTCAGTTGTTTTTTTTGTATGCACTTTTGACAAGCAGCTGTTAACAAGAGGTTAACAGATTATTAGCGTTCGAGAAACCGAGGGTAAATAAAGTGGAACTCTGAAAAAAAACAATACAATCACAGAGGAGATTGTGTTTCCTCCTTACATGAAGGTGAAACAGAAAGCTGAACTCCCTGGACCAAAAATAAGCTAAGATGTGTTATTATTGTCCTCTAAAAAAAAAAACAAAATGCTTATGGGGCAGAACAAAACTTAAAAATATATAAAGTAACCCTGAACTTGATTTATTACGTGGGCCTTACTGTCTGATTCAAATAAATAAATAATAACGAACAATGTAACATTGTAAACTTGTGCAAAGCAATCCGGAAAAGTCTGTAACACTGGGCCAGTGACCAAGTGCTTTATCAAAGCAAGTGCAGTTAAACGGAAATAAGTCTGATATTCTAATTGGAAGCGATTATGTGTTGTGAGGGAGTCCGGGCACCGTTGCAATAGGAACCGGCTGTTAGTCCAGTATCTCAAAAACCACTCGTGGTAGGTACAAATGGATTCTGAATGCCGCGCGCGATGTTGAACATATGGTTGCCCGCCATATAAATTATTATATTATAAAATATAATTATTATTATTAAATATATTATTAGAATCGCTCGTAGCCTGGGCTGCCTGAGTGATCTTAAACGATCACTAAGGTTAAGCAACATACGGCGCGTTCAGTCCATGGATGGGTCACCGTCTATGACTAACGCTAGTGGCATTTTTCCGAGCGGTTCTGTGCTTCGCAAGGCACGTTAAGCAGTTGGTGCCGGCTGCCGTCGTCGATAGATGGCAGTTGTGAAGCCAAGTCAGAGGCCTTAGGGCGGCTTGAAAACTTCTGACAGTAAGACCAGCCACTAGTCTTACAAAGCCTCCACCAATCCGGACTTGGCCCCCGTGGTGGAGTATGGCCTATACCTTCCTCATGGAAGATACCCGTGCCCCTTGGTGGGGACATAATGGGTTGATGATGAAAATATATTAAATATAAATAAATGCCGCGCGCGAATTACTTAAAATATCGTGTTGCATATGGCGGGCAACCATATGTACAACATCGCGCGCGGCATTCAGAATCCTGTTATACCATATAGAGTTTTCGAATATAAATGGTGTGAAAAAAAAATATTTTTATTATGTTGTAGTATTTTCATTTATTTATATTATTAGTAGTGGTTACAACTGTCCCTAAAACCCCTGCAATACCTAATTCCACTCACTCTATGTTATTATATATTTGCTCTCTTTACGGGAGTTATTTGTTTAGGCAGGGTTTAATAGGCTTTTATAATAAGGGGATACGAATATGAAAATATAAATTTTAGTCCGTAGAAGGTTTGATTTAATTGGTTTAATTTCGTTTTTAAAACTAATAAGATTGATTTCTCATTAAGATGTTACTCTTATTGGTTTTAATAACTTAGTGATAATTTAGAAGTTTCCTCTCCTTGACCCTTTTCTTTTCTTTCTCTCCAATTCGTGGTAAGCTTTTCTGGTTGTACAATTACGTAAAATACTTGGTGTCCACGGTTGAACGTATGAACGAACGTATTATTATCTCATGCCTCTTCATCATCATCATCATCATCATCATCATCATCATCAGCCCACCGCTGCCCACTGCTGGGTATAGGTTTTTTCCCCCAAATACCATTTCACACGGTCTCTCCCCATTCGCATCCACGGACCTTCCGCCGACTTAGCAACATCGTCATGCCTCTTCAGAGTATTCCATAATTAAAATCAATAAGGAGAGTCCAGATTGACCCTGTGGTGTTGAGTAAAATAATAAAATAAAAAGAAAGAAATAAAATCATTTATAAATGGAAAAACTAGAAAACAAAATAAAAAATAAGTGATAATATCAACAGCAATATAACGTCTGTTTTTTTGCAATATAAATTTGTTCTATGTCAAAAAAAAAAAAATTTTTTTTATTTCATTTAGAATAAATTGCCGTACGCAATTTACTGCTGAGTTGATAATTTGACATTAATGCAAGTTACTAATGCCGGTTTTCTATTGGCAGATGACATTGAACCTTTTTTTGGTCGCGCTCAAAATAAAATTGGAAGCACATTTTTGAAATAAAAAATAATAATTTTTTTGACATAGAACAAATTGCAATATGAACGACGATAATTCGTGGGTTAAGAACCAGAGTAGCGAAATGGCAAAAATTGTAAAAAAAAATGTTTTCGCCATTCGCTTTTAAATCCTTCGTATTTTTATGCGTCATAAAACTGGATCGATATTGTGAGTCGATTGCTTAGTACAAAAAAAAAACGTAACCAAAAAAAATGATTTTTGTTTACTGCCAAAATGAAGTTTATCTGCTTGCAATAATTTTGAATTTTTTTCAATTTTTGCCCTTATGCTACTCTGGTTCTTAACCCACGAATTATGATCGAAAATCTCGGCGCAGTTTGGGAGCCGCAGCTATATTTTCTCAATTGAGGCACCGAAATAGCTCAAGTGGCCTGGTGCACGGTATTACAGGGCGTCGAGGCCGCGGCGCTGATGGATCTACTTTGTTTATTTACTCGTATGTTACCTACGTATTATGCGCTGGAATTTCCGCGCTGAAAAAGATAGTATCATGAGCGTGTGCCATGAGTTTATCGAACTTCAGCGATATTTTTTTTTAGTTTATTTCACATTTATAAATATATTTTTCACAATTTGATAATACCAAAACTGTCAATTCAATTAGTTGGTACATTACTTACGCTAACTTCTAGCTGTTATTTCTATACGAACCGGACTATACCTTGTCAAGGTCGTGCTTTTTTCATAGATTTTTAACCGTTTCAGTTGTTATGGCTTGTCTCAGTATGTTTTCAGGTAAATCATTATACAAAAACGGGGTGAGATAGGTCAGCGTGCGCACACCATACCTGAAACTTTTTTTGCAATTAGTTACGAGTAGGGTATCCAAAGCTACGTTTTATTTTATGTTCTTTTAATTAATATTGCTCACGTCTGAATTAGAAGAACACAAAATAAAAGTATAAAGTAGTAGGCCGAAAGAAACTTATCTTCAAATTCCTGCTTGAAATCCTATGAGAACATCAATCACCACTGGAAGAATCGGCAGAGAGTGATTTTTCCAGTTCATTTAATTAGTTGTTACTGAAGAAACGGTGTTAAAGATTGCAATAATTTAATCAAACATATAATAAGCTGCGTACTAAAACATTGAAACTTTTCAAAAACAGTAAATAAATCCCTCTGGGATACATAGGCGTGGGCTTATGTATGTAAATAAATAAATAATAATACGCAACGAGGATTAAAGGCGGAAAAGGAACATCAGTAATACCGCATAGTAACGCTTCCGGTGAATCGATTTATTTAAAACTGCTAAAAATCGCTCCATAAACAAATGTAAAAAACTGGCCAACACCTGGTCTCAAGGAAAAGGCGACTCCTCACGACAACGAGGTTAGCTGGAAGAAATTATTATTTAGTATTATGCACGCCTTTGTACAAAATTGTTTTTAGTGTAATAAAGATTTTTCAAATCAATTCAAGTACAAGATATTTTGGAAATCTGCGAAGTTACTGGCTTTTTACAGACTCAAAATGAGCGGTTTGTTAGTAAAATCAATACTATTGCTGTATATATTCAGGTTCTGGAAGGATTATTTTCAACGTCGCAAAAAATGCCTCTAGCGTTAGCCATAGACGGTAACCCATCCTTGCACTGAACGCGCCCTATTGCTTAACCTTCGTGATCGTTTAAGATCCGTTTAAGATTAGGGTGGTCCAAATATCATGGATTAAAGGAAATGGGGAGTTAGCCAAGGTCATCTTCTACCAATAAGGTCCTATACAGGGTGGTAAAATTCTCAACGGTTTTGAACTTATGATTGATTTTCGGTTTTTTTCAAGAAAAGAGTTCCTACTACTTATTAAGAGTAATAAAAAAAAAAGTGCTTACTTTTGGTGGTTGTTTTTTTTTTTAGAGTGACGGTCCATGATGAGAATGTAACAAAAAAAATTCATCGTCCCTGTCTTTATGGATCATGAGAAATTAATTAATTTTTTACGGATCTCGTATCATAACTGTTTGATCCAACATTTGCGTCATTGATTTAAAAAAAAAAGTGTACTGCGGAAACCTGCCCCAGTAGTAGAAAAACTGGACCATTTCATGAGGATTGTAAAAAGATACAACTCAAAGCCCTATCTCTCCTGAGTCTTTTATTATTGACCTTTATTCTCAGCAAAGTTGCATTTTTTTAAATCAACTTTTGGTTCTAACTAATTTGAGTTACAAAGCACTGTTCTAGGACATAAAAATAAGTCAAAAATGGATTTAAAAATTAAGTTCTAACAACGGACAGGTCGTTACGATCTTTTTTCGTAGGTCTTGTCCCGTCGGTGTCACTTTTCTTGTGGTACCACCAGTTAATAAAATAACACTAAACAAAAGCTTTGTTTGTATTCTGAGAATTTACCAGTTGGACATGGGGTCCCAGGAACAAAGAGAGGTTTACTACCTGCGCTAGCTACCTGCTAGTGACCCTTTACACGCCTACAGCAACTTTTACTTAGTGTTCTGCTTGCTGTTCGCTACTTAACACGGTTATTCGGTTGTCACTTTTTGCGCTGCTCTTTTTTTATCGCTTCGAACTTTGCATTCTCCCTGGACTCTGTTTTGGATTTTCACCTACAAACTTGGCATTTCTTACTGGACTCTGTTTTGGATTGTCACCTACGAACTTGGCACTTCTTACAGGACTCAGTTGTGTATTAGTGAATTTGGACTATTAAAAATGGCTTACTCAGCCCGTGACTATGCTAACATGCATTTTGTGTACGGTTTTTGTGACGGAAACGCTCGTGAAGCAGCAAGAGAATATCGGCGACGTTTTCTGAATCGTGATCGCTATCCCGACTACAGAGTATTCCAGCGTGTACACAACGCTTACGTGGAGGGCCATATTCCTGGAAGTAGCGCGACGAGAACCGGGCGCCCTATGGTACATGATTTGGAAATGGAAGATCAAATTCTTCAAGAAATATCGAATGACCCGTCGACGAGTCAACGGCGAATTTCAAGAACATTAGGTGTCCCGAAAACGACTGTGCAACGCGTTTTAAAACGGAACATGATGCATCCGTATCATGTCCAGCGCGTGCAAGCACTGCTGCCGGCTGATTACGAAAAAAGACAACTTTTTTGCACAGAGATGCTCCGGCGCAACAGAGAAGATCCCGAATTTCTAAATAAAATTATGTGGTCGGACGAAAGTATGTTTCAACGCACTGGTGTTTTTAATATTCACAACCTGCACCACTACGAGTATGTGAATCCTCACATTATTCGACGAGACCACTTCCAACACAAATTCGGAGTCAACATGTGGGCCGGGATCGTCGAAGGACAGTTAATAGGACCACACGAGCTGCCTGCAAGAGTGAATGGTCAAATTTATTTGTCATTCTTACAAGAGGAACTCGACCCATTATTAGAAGACGTTTCTCTTGAAACAAGAAGCGCTATGTGGCTGCAACATGACGGCGCACCTCCGCACTTCGCTCGTGACGTGAGGAGTCACCTAAATGAAGTATTTCCAAATCGCTGGATCGGTCGCGGTGGAACTATTCAATGGCCACCGCGCTCACCCGATTTAAACCCCATAGATTTTTTTCTTTGGGGTTAGGTACTTCAAGGAAGTGGTATACGAAAAGGAGTGCAACACGGAGCAGGAGCTTCGACGACGAATATCAGCGGCCACCCACCAGGTGAAAAATAATCACCGGGCCTTTAGATTGTTAAAAATAAATTTTATTAGAAGATGTCCACTCTACCTCCGAGTGAGAGGTAGAAATTTTGAACGTCTTCTATGAAAAAGTTTATTTTTTTATTTTTGATTAAACTGTCTATTCTAATTATCTGGTGTAATTTTTTTATCCTTTTGCGACTTATTTTTATGTCCTAGAACAGTACTTTGTAATTCAAATTAGTTAGGACCAAAAGTTGATTAAAAAAAATGCAACTTTGCTGAGAATAAAGGTCAATAATAAAAGACTCAGGAGAGATAGGGCTTTGAGTTGTATCTTTTTACAATCCTCATGAAATGGTCCAGTTTTTCTACTACTGGGGCAGGTTTCCGCAGTACACTTTTTTTTTCAAATCAATGACGAAAATGTTGGATCAAATAATTATGATACGAGATCCGTAAAAAATTAATTAATTTCTCATGATCCATAAAGACAGGGACGATGAATTTTTTTTGTTACATTCTCATCATGAACCGTCACTCTCAAAAAAAAAACAACCACCAAAAGTAAGTACTTTTTTTGTTATTGCTTTTAATAAGTAGTAGGAACTCTTTTCTTGAAAACCGAAAATCAATCATAAGTTCAAAACCGTTGAGAATTTTACCACCCTGTTTAGGACTTTATTGGTAGAAGATGACCTTGGCTAACTCCCCATTTCATTTAATCCATGATATTTGGACCACCCTGTATAGGCTGCTGACGAGTGCCGAAAATGTTTTTTTTTTATCCGGAAGCATGGACTTTGGACGTTGATGTTTGATAAATGTTTTTTTTCAGTAACCCTCTTAAAATTTTAAGTCCTGTTACACAGTATTTGAAGATAGTTTGAGGTCGAAAAGTTCTCGAGAATAGGTTTTATTTGAAAATCGTTTCGTGTAATATACGCAGTGTGCGGGCTGACCGAGAACTTGGCCTGGCGCACTTGGATGTGCACAAGAGTTCCAGATATTTTCACGGTCACGCCGATCAAGGCAAGCCTATATTTATGGTGCTTTTGAGGTTTTAGCCATGGTCTATTTGCGTAAGATGTTTTAAAAAATTACGTAAGCTGTTTTTTTCCGCCAGTAGGTATCAAGGATTCAGACTCCCCAAACAGAAAGCGTAATTAGCGCGCGTCAGGGCGCTGACGCTAAAGCGCCGTAACGTCGCACACTCTGTGTGTGACAGCTTCGACGCTAACCAGTAGGCGCTAACTAATATTCTGTAAAATACAACGCGACGTCATGACGCGGCGTTTGAGCGTCGCGTACTGGTAGCACGCTAGCGCTGTTTGACAGGTTGTAAGCTGTTCAGTACAACACAACGCGACGCTATAACGCAGGACGCTTTAGCGCCCTGACGCGCGCTAATTATGCTTTCTGTCTGGCGAGGCCTTCATTCAACGTGATTTGACGACCTCTGTGGCGCAGCGGTCAGCGCATCTGACTACCGTGCGAGAGTTCCCGGGTTCGAATCCCGGCAGGGGACAAAAAAAAAGAAACCCAGGTCTTGGATGTTTACATGTTTGTGACGTCGCTGTTTCTGGTCTCCACGACACAGGGTATCCTAGTGTGGGGCCAGAAGCAATGTATGTGCCTGTATGTAAATGTTAAAAAATGTAAAAAAAATGTAATAACTACTTGTTTAGGGTCCCGTACCTCAAAAGGAAAAATCGGAACCCTTTAAAGATCACTTTGTTGTCCGTCAATCCGTCCGTCCCTGCGTCGTCAGTCAAGTCAAAACCCTTTATCTCGTGAACCTGTAGAGGTATCGAGTTGAAATTAAAACCAAATAGGTACTCAGGCTTACGGTCCCTTGAAGCCAGGGGCGCCGACTCCGTGGGTGCTCGGCGTGGGTGCTCGGGGGCTCGAGCACCCATGAGAAATAAACAGTGGGTGCCGAGCACCCCTGAGAATAGACATCAAGAAACAGATCCGTAATCATTACCCGACGACCCGTTTAGCGCAGTGGCTTAGAGAGCCGGCTGAGACGCAAGGGTCGCGGGTTCGACCGTACTTATACGTAGGTTACGTATAAATTATAATATTTCTTGCTTAAAAAGTTTCATTTTATATTTAATTATTTAATGGTTTCATTTTATATTTTCATCAACCATAATTAGTAATTAAGTACCTACGTAAGTAAGTATGCGATTTATTTGTTTGTCGGTCGATCAGTGTACATTTCTATTGTCATACTTTGCCGCTTTTTCGAGTCATCAAATGAGTATGAGTGAGCATCAATAAGGTTTTCTAAAAGCCGGCGCCCCTGCTTGAAGCTGTAAAAAAAGTCAAACTTTTAAGTTAACGTAAAAAAAGATACGGCCGTTTATGCCGCAAAAAACCTATATTTCGGGATTTTCCACCTATGGTCAAGGGTGCAATACTTCAAAATACGTTTTGTGACAAAGGCCAGTTTGGTCCAACATGTGGTTTGCCAAAGTCACGATTCTTCAAAACGTTTTTGTCAAAGGAGATTTTGGGCAAATAAAAGGTGAGGTTTGCCAAAGTCGCAATCTGTAAAAGGTGCTTTTGGTCAAGCTTTACCAAAGACGTCAATGGTCTAGACAATTTCTAACAGTCTTGCAGATTGCGTTAGCTTACGATATGTAATAGATGGCGTTATTTTTATCGATGACAAGTTCTGCAAGAATATTTGAAATTCCGTCCAAAAGTGAAAGAATTATTCAATACCAATTTCCTTTTTCCCTAAACAATAAATCTACCGTAGGCTTTAGGCGGAAGGTTCTAAAAATACCTGTCGACGCTATTGAGATGTCCCTAAGGTGGTTTCTTCATAGTTTTCCAGGTCAGCGATTATCTCGCGTTTCCTTCTAATTACATTACTAAGAGATGCCTGTGTAATTTCCCTTTTTATGTACAATAAAGTGTTCCATCTATCTATTAATGTTGCTTCACATTTAAGTATGTATTCTTATTTATAGACTAATCTGTCTCTACTAATCCGCTACTTGACTCTTTTTTCAAGGATGTCTTAAATGCTAAATATCTCTTCCATTAGACCAAAAAATATTTTAGTATATTTTTTGAGGACCTAAAAGCAACAAAAACATTATTTTAAAACGTTGCTTTGCTAAACAGCCAAAAACGCGGTCCGCCATTTTTGTCTATGGTTTGAAGTCCTCTACGTTTGTAAACAAAGTTTGACATTCAACATAGGTAGAGTTCGTGCCACGAAAGAAGTATGAGTCACAATAGAACCTACGCACGCACGACTGACAGATGTTTGTTTCCACCAAAAGGTGCTTTCAAGATGGCGGATAGTGTTTTCACCGTTCCGATTTAAAAGCGAAACATATTTTTTTTATTTGCAAATTTTGCAGCCATCCTGCATATTTACTTAGTAAAGTCAATATATTTCGGTTTCTTACGTTAGATACTACAGGAAATATCCATTTATCGCGTCAAATTTGATACGAGGCAAGTAGCGTATTACGTAGGGTAGGTAGGGAACAAGTACCTCTTATTACAGTGTATATTATGTATGGTAGACGACCTCTGTGGCGCAGCGGTTAGTGCATCTGCCTACCATGCGAGAGGTCCCGGGTTCGAATCCCGGCTGGGAACAAAAAAAAAACCCCGTATCTTGAATGTTTACATGTTTGCGATGTCGCTGTTTCTGGTTCCCTCGACACATGTTATCCTAGTGTGGGGCTAAAGAAATGTGCCTGTGGTATAATTTTTTTTAAAAATAAAATGGTGTGAGCGTGAGCAAATTATTGTTCACGTTCATTGTATTTCTTTTGTGAATTTTATATGGTTTGTAGTAGGATAGAAATGCTTAATACAGTGCTGTGTGAGCCTTTAATTAAGGCTTAATTTTAAGCCTTTGGCTTATATACCTACTAATAAAAAATAAATCATTCAATAAAATAGAATGGGCATACGGACAGCATATCGTCCCTTAGCTTACAACACCGCTTAAGTCATTTTTACCAACTTTACAGGTGTGACCAATAGTTAGACGCGCAATGAGCAGCTCCATCTAATGGCATTCAAATGTGAAAACCGCCAATTTTCGATTTGAGCGGTGTTGTAAGCTAAGGGACGATATGTGACATTTATAGATAATAATCAAGCGCGTAATATAATATTAATTAGAAAATAAAAAAATATTTTAACCCTAGACATCTTACATTCTCACATAAACCATAATACCTAACCATTTGTCGATTCAAGGACCATTTTTTGAAGTCTTAAGTTTTATATGAAACTTTTATGTTTCTGGTACCTTTTATTGCACTGGTGGATAGAACAATGGTCTTTGAAGCGGGAGACGCGGGCTCGATTCCCAGTGTGCATTTTGTGTAAATGCAATAATGCCTAATTTCGCTAACTATAAAAAAAATCCTGTACACTTCACGCGTTATATTATATTATAGTACTCTGTGACGCGTTTACCGCCAAAAAATGAACAGAGGAAATGATGCGGCGGGCGGGGAGGGGGTCTGACTGAAACTACAACAAAAGTTTTCAGCGCGCAAGCCTACTGTCACACAGCTCGGTCCACAGACTGGCCGGTCGGAAAATCACAACTTTTCCTCGCAGTTGTTTCTCACTACAACCTACCGTAGCTGGCCGCGTCGCGCTCAAAAGAAAAAGAAAAATAGTTCCTAAAATGTTTCGAACTTTTTTCCTAGCAACTCTATGGTCGGTTGCTTTTGGCTCCTGGTTCGAGGTACCAGGGTACCAGGAGTTAGTAATGCACAACGGCTTGGAGCACGCTAAGAGTTTCGTCAATGAATGGACGGTTCAAGTGGACGGAGGCGAAGATGTGGCGCAACTGATTGCTCTGGAACTGGGATACGAGTATGGAGGACAGGTTAGTAGTAGTTTGTGAAGAAAAAAGGATGACTACCTCTGTTACGTTTCAGTACTTTCTGAAAGTTGACTTCGGTGGAATTTACTCGAATTTCATGTGAAGAATAGTACGACAAAATAACATTTAAAAAGTGAGCGGCTGGTTGAAACAGCTACTACAAATAGCTACTAAAAAAAATTTTTTATTTTTCTAAAATGCTTGAAATTTAATTCTTATAAAAGATGTTATAAATCATAAAAATAAATATATATTTTTTACGTAGCCTCGATTGTGTCCCAAAAATAAATATAATTATAAATTATCAAAAAATATATAAAAACTCCAATTGCAACCATGTTTACATAGATAGAGTACCAGGTAATGTTTTTTGTAAAAAAAAATATTTTTCCTAATACGATCAAAGTTTAGAATACAATAAGTAAGGATGGGTGTTTTTTTTAATTTATATGAAAACCTTAAAATTTTCCTAGCTATTTGATGAATTAGTGATAAAAAACATGTCACAATTTATTTTTAAAAGTTAGCGGACTGATTTGAATGATTGATTGATGATTTCACTAACTTGTCTACTATTTCAAGTTCACGCTACACATAGACTTAAAGAGTGGTTCAGTCAATTCCACTATTACGTGGAGTTGAAGATGCTCTACAAGAGGAACTCCTTGTTAAGGGCTGTTACTTTTTGTGGTACGATATTGTAAAAAATATTATATATTATTTTCTACAAAGGTTTTTTCAAGAAATTTGTGATAAGTGCGAGCTCCGACTCTACTCGCCATGATTTATCATCATCGGCCTATGATTATCCACTGCCGGACATAGGCCTCTCCCATTCCACGCTACTGAGCACGGTCCTCGGCTACTCTCATCCAGCTCTTGCATGCCGCCGTCGCCACGATTCGGATGGCGAATGGCGATTCGCCCTCTGCGAATCAGCAAACCCTGGTCGGACTTTTCGAACCAAAAATCAAGTAAGTGAATGCGGAATAAAGTTAATGAAACGTGTAATGGTACAGAGTATACTACTTCGCCTTCGGCACCTAATATAAATAAACAGCAGTCTTCCGTACAAATGGTTTCATAATTACAATTAAATCTTCAATGTTGGCGGCGCCGAGCTTGTTTTCTAATTAGCCGGGGGCTTCAGGGAAAATTGGATTCTATCAACTCGTCTAAGTACGTACTTATGTATTTTAATTCAATTATTACAGTTGCTCACTCGGTGGGAAAGAATCGCCAGAAACGGCTGCTCTTGGCATAAATACTATCTTGTCCCAGGGTCTTTGTCGAGGGTCCTAAAAATCACTATCTAATTATGGAAGACTGCACCAGAAACTTTTTCCAAACTCGATTCGGAACTAAATATATTATTGTTTTTGCTCGGTGGCGCTAATGGACCCTCAGCCTTAGGTTCTAAGGTAAAACCTAGAGCTAAAATGCTGTCAATGCAATGTAGTACGATGACAACTGCATGAAAGTTGCGATATAGTTTCATGGCCGCTTCTAGTTTACGTGCGCACACATAATTATTATGATTATGATTTCCTCTTATCCCTTATCAGGTACATAGGGCTCGTAAAAGGGATTTATTTCTCGCGGACTTCGCGGCAACTTCTAATTCGTTCCAATTGAGTCCCGTAGAGGCAGCCTCTTTCTCAACGGAACGCCTCCAGGTAGTGCGAGGGCGGCCCGGCCGTCTCTTGCCAGAAGTTTGCCACGTTACACTCTGTTTGGCCAGCTGATTGTGGGGTCTTCTCAAGGTATGTCCAATCCATCGCCAATTTCTTTGCAGGAATTCCTTACTGATAGGCTTCTGGTCCGTCAGTTCCCATAATCTTGCTTTAGATATCAGATTATCAAATATAGACGTCAATAACTTGAAAAAACACGTCACGTGACCCAACCATGTACTATAATGCACTAACAGAATCGAAGCCCAGGAACCTTTCTCCATCTTCTTTCGTGTCGAAAGCGTCGATCTCCTCAGATCTAAATGTATAACATTATACTCACGCCTGTATCCCAGAGGGGTAGGCACATACCAGGGACGGATCATTGTCATTGTGGATATGCATTGTCGTTGCATATAATATAGACATCCAGTCCAATCGTACTGGCGTGTGGTTTCGGAGCACAGAGCTTGTGGCTCAGGATCAGTGAAGGGTTAACTAAACCCTTTTTTTATGTAGCCTCTATTATTGTGTCCCGCTACTGGGCAAAGGCCTCCCCCAACTATGACCAATAAGACAGATGTCGGCGGACCGTCCACCGTCTTCTAGGTCGGCCTCGACTTCGATGTCCGATGTTACTAATTTATTATTATTTATTTATTTTTGTGTATATCCATATAAAAATTATTAGTATTACTTATTTTATATTAGGTAAGCTAGTTTAATTTAAATATTTGGTAGTTCCTGCGTGCAGATCCAGTGCCTGACAATGTGGCAGTCAAATCGGTCAACAACTACACTCAGGATGCCGTTAGAGCTCTTACTATACATTTTACTAAAAAGTCAAAATAAAAGTCGCTATAAAAGTCATAAAAGCAAAGTGTTAGTGACCAAACGAACGCACCTAAATAAAATAAGGCTTCAATTGGAGTGCCTCTCATAGATAACGATACAAATCAAAGCGAACGTGACGCCGCGCCATTGTGCTTTGGGGGTTACCACAGACTGCTTCATTGGCGAAAATGGGCCGGTTTTTTACTTCCTGAAATTACAAGAGCGGCCAAGTACGAGTTGATATCGCGCACGAAGAGTTCCGTACCATTAATCATGCAACGTACCATTATCAGGCAAAAAATGGCAAAAAATCGAGTTTGTTGTATAGGAGCCTCCCTTAAATATTCCGTTTATTTCAATTTAATAATTTATTCTTAAAGAATATACAACTACATATTCTGTTATTTATGTCAAGCGTCTTCCTGTTGCCGTTATTAATATCGAGAAAAAAATATTTAATTTTTGGGCGCCCCACTTAAAAATCTATTTTATTCTTTTTTTAGTTGTTACAGAAGCAATAGAAATCCATTATCTGTGAAAATTGTCTAGCTATAAGGGGTCATGAGATACAGCCTGGTGATAGACTGACAGTGGAGTCTTAGTAATAGGGTCCTTTTCCCTTTGGGTACGGAACCCTAAAACTTAATTCAGGCGATTGCAATGTAGCTGCAAATCATCTAGTTAGTTCTCTTTCTAAAGTAATAATGGAAAATACCACTAAAGTAAATTGCTCTCGTAAAAAAGCTCCGATAAAACCCTGGATCACTATAGGATTGGGTACGTTGCATGAAAAACAGGGACAAATTACACTACAAGTCAAAAAAATCTCCTGAGGACCTAATACTTCGTACAACATATACAAGATACCGTAACTTCTGTACGGGCCTACTTAGAAAAATAAAACTAAACTATGAGCGTACAGAATTGGAAAAAGCGGCAAAATCAAGCATAAAATCTACGTGGCAAGTAATTAATGATTTAACAAATTATAAAACTAAGAACTCGGCATCTAAAGATCTTTTGCAAAGCTCTGTATCACCTAAGGATGTAGCAAATCAGGTTAATGAATACTTCGGGAATGTCGGTAAACGGTAAAGTCCTCCAACAATAGATTCCTCTATCTTTACAAATCCTAACAATTCTCTCGTGCTACTTGACACGGACCTTTCTGAAGTTATTGCTACTATAAATTCTTTGAAATCAAGTAGCACTGCGGGTATAGATGGTATTTCCTCAAATATTGTAAAGCAAAATAAAAACGTACTGGCTGGTCTTCTAGTACACATAACTAATCTTTCTTTCAAGACTGGAACATTTCCTAATGCCTTCAAAGGTGCCCTTATAATCCCAGTCCATAAAGCTGGCGACAAAAAGCTCATTAGTAATTATCGTCCAATCTCAATACTACCAACACTGTCAAAAATTTTGGAAAAACTTATAAATAAACGTCTTGTGAATTTTTTAGAGAAGACTAACCTTTTCTCAACAAATCAATATGGTTTTCGTAGGGGTGTGTCAACAGCTGATGCTGTATCCGATCTCACTGATAGTTTAGTTAGATGTTTAGATAAAGGGGACAAGTGCCTGGCCATATTCTTGGACATCGCTAAAGCATTTGACACCGTGGCGATTCCACTACTATTGACGAAGCTAGAGCGTGCTGGGATTCGTGGTCTTCAACTAGATCTTTTTAAAGATTACCTCAGAAACAGAACGCAATGCGTTAAGATATCTGACGTCAGCAGTGGTAATCTACTTGTTTCCTACGGTATTCCACAAGGCAGCGTCTTAGGGCCTACCCTTTTTCTTATCTATTTAAATGAAATGTGCAACTTAAAGATAGTGAACTGTGGAATTTACACTTTCGCTGATGACACTGCCCTTGTTTTCAAAGGAAGCTCTTGGAAGAGTGTCTATGATAGCGCACAATTGGGTTTTGATGTTATTTCAAAATGGCTCCATAATAACCTCCTCAACCTAAATGTTGCGAAGACAAAATACATGCAATTTTCTATACGTAGCCAAAGAAATCTGATGCCGTGTTCAATTTTTGCTCACTCTATCAACTGCCTAAATAAAGATACAATAGTAGATTGTGACTGCCCTGTGTTACATAATACGGATAGCATCAGATACTTGGGCATCATTATAGATTCCCATCTCACCTTCAAACATCATGTAAATTCTCTTTCAAGTAGGGTACGTAAAATAATGGCAATTCTAAAACGGCTAAGGCATGTGGCAGATCCTAAACTAATAAAAACCGTATATTATGCCCTCTGTCAGTCCCTGTTGACATATTGCATAGACACCTGGGGTGGCGTTGGAAAAACGATCCTTCTGCCACTTGAAATTGCCCAGAGAGCTGTATTAAAGGTTGGGTTTTGCTTGCCACGACGATACCCTACTGCATCCTTGTATCAAAACATCAAAGTTTTAACGGTCAGACAATTATTTATTATGAAAATTATTCTCCGTACTCATTCCCTAAAAGGTGTTCTCAATCCTGACAGACGTAGACTTGATATAGTTTATAAAAATTCTAAATTTAAAACTTTTTTTGCAAATAGATTCCACTGTGTTCTAGGAACGTTTCTTTATAATAAACTAAATAAAATATTGGTCCTCACGTCACTTAATTCGTTTAAATGTAAACAAACTGTCATTAACTACTTGCAAACGCTTCCTTATCGTGATACTGAAAATCTACTGGAAATTACTCGATAGTTTTAAAGCTATATATTAATATATATTTCTCTATTTATTAATATTGTTATTTATAAACTATGACTTATTTATTTATATAAATTATTATTTATTTAAAATAATATAAATATCTATCTCCTATGCAGCACTCGATATAAATAAACTTTTGCAATTTGCTGTAATTTTAATTTTAGTCCTTTCATTATTTCATGTCTTTTCATTATTTTTCTTGATGAAACAACTAGGTACCTACTCTGTTTGTAACACACAGGACCGTCTTAATTGTATTTTTGTTACAAATGAGAAAAACTGATGTCTGTATCACAGGTTTTTACCTAGCATAGACATCAGAGTTGCACATAGTGTAAGTAAACTAACTCATAATCTTAGAGCTCTGACTAACAGATTATTTACTCTCTCAAGACTTATTTTATTGTTACAAATAAACATTTTCATTTCATTTCATTTTCATTTCATTTCATTTCATTTATTAATTATCTATATTAATAATTTCGTTCGGGTCTACGGTAGACTCGAACGATATGCACACCAAATGAAAGAGCCGAAAAAAATAGTTGATCTGAGTCGACAACATATGGGCGGAAAATTCGTATTATCGAGCAGCATCAATATAAAAATTATTAAATTCAACAATGGCGTTGCTAAATAACATGTCAATGTCATCATTGTTGTGTTAGTGTCACAAGTTTTCATTGTGAACTGTTATGGCCGGTTTACATTATTTTAGTGTTTAGGAGAGTGCTATATTACAATTAGAGAGGCAAGTGCATTAGTACATTACTAGACGTTCGAGTGAACGTTTATATTTCTTCCAGTAGAGTGTCACTTCGTCGACGTCGCGAAATATGCGCTATCCTACTCAAAATACTATGAGTTTTAATGGAACACATAAGTAAGTTTGATAATTCGAGTTATTGAAAACAACACGCACCCGTCACGGTTCACTTGCGCACTCTCCTAAAGTTCTCACTAAATTTTTAGTTTATACACAGATAAGTACCGAGGATAGTAACGCGCTCAGGTGTTACTGGATAGAACAATAGAAACCAATTCTATTTTGATTCTAATTGAAAGGCAACTAGAACCGTACTATACCGTAAAACGTACTAAAGCAAGTGGCGCTTACACGTTTCTACAAAAGCACTCTCCTTAAGAAAGAAAGAAATTAAGAAAGAAAGAAAGAAAAAAAAGAAAATTTATTTATTTGATACTCAAAACAAAACAAAAAAACACACACACACAGAGTGCGTACAATAAAAAAAAATAACACAGAAAGCATAAAAAACGTAAAAATAAATAAACTGTACAACATGAAAATAATAATAAAATACATTAAAGGTTGAGCCCCCAAAATGGGCCCGATTCAGCATAATGTTGCAACAGAGTGTAAAGTAAAGCACTCTCCTAAACACTAAGATAATCTAAACCGGCCCTTTGATCTAATTTGTTAACTCCATGGTGTGTGGAATACCGTGGCATCCAAGAAGGTTCTTATAATCTGTGCCAACTGAGAAGGTGTAGTAAGTAATCTGTGGTGTTTTTCATTGGCGGGAAGACAATAATTGACATTGAGTTTTGGAAGGGTCTGAAAAATAATTGAAAAAGGAAATCAAAGTCATAAATTGATCTTTATTGTTTTGCTTAGTTATAGGTACCAATAAACTTATTGAAATGAAAAAGCCACTAGATAAGAAAAATACCAAAAATTAAAATGATGAAGAAAAACATGTGGTCAATACAAAACTAAAAGCTGTAAAGCCAAAGAGGGGGAGCTGTTTTTAGTTGATTAGCCAAGTGGATTCTACGTCTCATTGAATACGTCATTAGATTCACTAGCTGTTAAGTTTATGAAGGAAGCTCATTTAGTTAGTAATATGTGATGAGGTACCCATGACAAAGTTACGATAAGTATCCGATTTTCGCCTTGCATTCCTTCGTGAGTAGCCAGAACATGTCCAAAAGAGCGAGATTGGCTATCCGTAATAGTGTGCTGGTTCCAATACTGATGTAAGCATGGTAGCGAGATTTGGGTATGGCAGAAGAATCATGAAAGTAGGATTAGTGCAGTACAAATGAGATCCTTAAGAAATATGTGTGGTGTTACTTTGAATGACAGAATACGCAATAGTGATCAGAGACCGAGGATGTAGAGAAAGAGGATGTAGTGAGTGACTAGAATTGAAAAAAGGAATGTTGCGCTGGTTTGGAGATGTGGAGAGGATGAACGAAGAAAGACTGACAAAGCAAATATATCGGGCGAATGTGAGTGGAAGGGCCGGTAAGGGACGCCCCAGTTGGACATACTTCGACCAAATAGGGGATGTATTAGCAAAGGGCAAGATTAAAAGTACCCGAAACCGATGTGGGTACATGCAACCATATAAAAAAAACATAGTGGAATATTATTTTGCGTCTACATTTTACCCGAGCGAAGCCGGGTTTTCGTCTAGTCCTATTATATTCCCGAAAAGGCTAGCAAAATGCAAACACTCCTTGATGATACACCGATATGAGGTCAGAATCATGTCTGGTCCGAAAGGTGTTTTAATTATCACAAAGCCAGTGAATATGTCTTAGATGAAAAGATAATCTGCCAAACAGTACTTAATAAAATGCCCACAGTAGTGAAATAGTAGGTAGTGAAAGAATTGTACTGATGGATTGGATTTGGCGAAAGCAACTCATGGTAGAGACTCTATCAGCTTTACATCGGACTGTATATTAGTAGGCTTATCTTGTTATCTAGTAGGTTTATCTTGTTTTGATAACAAGATAAACCTACTAGATAACACTTGTTGAAGAACATCATTTATTTTGTTATATTTCTTCTTAATTAAAAATATAAAAAAATAATAAAATTCAAAAAGTCAAAGCAAAATATTTTATTCATAGTACAAACAAAATGTTTACTTTATGAACGTCAAAGTTGTTTGGAGAAGAAACTAACAAAGAAACTACTATGATGTGCTGTCGAGTTGTCGACTGTACCCCAGAATAAGTGAGTAGTAACAATAGGCACTGTTAAGAATATTATTTTATTTATTCAATGATCCAGAGTTAATATCTTGGAATTAAGACACTCATAAGATCATGAAGTTTTAGTCAATTTTTTGATGATAAATGATGACTGATGACACATCACCATGGCTAAAGGAAAGCCATTTTGTTCGCTAAGTATGTCATAATGTAGATTACTCATGTAAATTATAAATACATTGACTTAGTCAGAATGTCTGCTTAGGTGAAAAATGAACCATGAAATAGTCACATCCATAAAGTTATTCTTATAATTATCGGACCAAAGAGTACAAACGGGACCAAATTCAAATAAGAAAAGGGGTAGGAGGAGACCAGGGACTGCCACCTGTCACGATCCTGACAAATTACTTTCGCTTCATCGACATTAATTAGTCGTTGCAGGCACGCACGTCGGTTTCGGGTACTTTTTATCTTGCCCTTGGCTAACACATCAATATAACACACCTATCAATATGACATTGGAATATTTCGGGCGTCTACCTGTTGCAGTTATTAATATCGAGCAAAAAACGGCAAAAAAAAACGTTAGTAATATTTGTTTTATTCTGTTTTTCGTATTTTATCTTGTAGTGGCAACAGATACAGCCTGGTGAGACGGACCGACAGACAGACGGACAGAGGAGTCTTAATAATAGGATCTCTTACCCTTTGGGCATGAAACCCTAAAAATATTTAGTTAAATTAAAAAAATATATTACTATGATGTGGTCAGACAGACCTATAAATTTTAAATGTTACCACTTGAATCGTTATCGTTATACACCACACATTGACATTTACACAGAATAGGTGATAAATAATAAAAACTAACTAATACGGAAAAAATATATTTATTTTCAACCCGTACAAGAAATTGGATTTAGTACGGAACGTAAAAAATATCAGATTCTTCGTATGTGCATAGGTGCCCAGACTGAGCAATAATTGAAACACAGTTAAACTCCATAAAGTTTTACCGGACCTTTGTGAAACACAGTGAAACCGTGTAAAAAAATACAAATCTATATACGAGTATATAAAAGGAGAAGCTGACTGACTGACTGACTGACTGACTGACTGACTGACTGACTGACTGACTGACTGACTGACTGACTGACTGACTGACATATCAACGCAGGGCCTAAACTGTAAGGGTTAGAAACTTGAAATTTTGCACAGGGGTTTCTTTTGTAACGTAGGTGAGCACTAAGAAAGGATTTTTGAAAATTCATCCCCTAAAGGGGTAAAATGGGGGTTCAAAGTTAGCAGGAAACTTTGCCGTTTTTGAAGTTATTCGAATGAAATTTGGTACGAAGGTTCTTCATTTAAAATTATGAAACACGTTTAAAATAGTTTTTTTAAAATCATCCCTTAAGGGGGAAAAAGGCAAACTTAGTATGAAACTTTGCCGGTTTTGAAGTTATTCGAATGAGATTCAATATGAGGGTCCTTCATTGAAAGTCATGAAACACATGTAAAATAGTTTTTCGAAAATAATCCCTTATGGAGATAAAAGGGGGGTGCAATGTTAGTATGAAACTTAGCCATTTTTTAAGTTATTCGAATGAAATTCTGCATGAAGGTCCTTCATTGAAAGTCATGAAAGACGTGTATTTTTTTATTTATTTTTTTATTTTTGTATATTAGGGAAAACAACAGCTTCTTAAACTATAATTACATAATGGTTTCTTACACATAGTAAAGCCAATAAAAGTTTTCCTCGACTGTTTTAAATTCACACAGATTGCTGAGAAGTGAAAAAGAAGAAACAAAAAGTAAACTCTAAACAAACAAATTTTAAACAGGTGTAAAGTAGTTTTTCGAAAATCATCCCTTAAAGGGGTAAGAGGGGGTTGCGAAGTAGTATGAAAGCTATTTCGCATACGCTAAAAGTATCCCTATCTTATTTTCAAACACTTTACTCAACTAAAGCCCACGCGGACGTAGTCGCGGGCAACAGCTAGTGTTAGTAATAAAACCCAAATAAAACCGCAGTGAGACTGGCTGGAAACAAAAACTTCTTTGATAATCCTCTTTACACAATTTCAGCACAGGCATTTTTTCAGTCGACGACTCTTCTATGTTATCCTAGTCTGCGACGTAGAACGTGACGCGGGTAGAGGCTGTGCTAATGGAGACAAATGTTCAGGAATTAGTGGAAACGTCGATATTGTTCCCCTGTCAATCAGTGTGCATTTAATTTTCTTTCTGTTGCCGTTGCTAATGCTCTGCTTACTTTACACGCGAATCGAAAACGAGAAACTAAATTAGGAATCAGATTGTTAGGTGGTCTTGCTGCAAGAGTGTCCGAGTATCAAAAGTCATACGATAATGGTTTACCACTGAGAGATACAAATACATAACAAATAAATATATGCTTATGCTATTAAATCCGCCGCATTATACTATATTTTTATTTTAAATGTAAGTGCAATAAAAGTATCAATATATAAAATAAATATAATGTGACAACTGAAAACCAAACCAAAATCAACTCGGCACATTTGGAGATCACCGAATTCTTCCTCCAAACTAAGCGTTTTGCAAACTAACGGCCTTAGTTATAAAAACACCAATAATTGGTGTTAATAACAGAATTATTCTGTTTTATAAATAATAACAGAATTATTCTGTTTTTGTTATGGGACCCTATTACTAACACTCCACTATCCGTCTATCTATCCGTCTTGTCTGTTTTTTTTTATTTGTGGCTACGGCTACCTAAATCATTTTCTTGTAACATCTCTACCACAGACTATTTTAATTGGCGTTTTTTGGATTATTTCAAGCGACAGAGTTTTTATGTGTAACTCTACAATCTCTCTACAATGAAATTTAAATATGTATGGCGCGGCGCATATTCGCCATGAAAGTGTCAGTGAGTACTACTTCCTCGAAATTTCCATAATGAATGACGTATCTGCTGCAACTGACCTTCTTTTTGCAAGTTTGTTCAAGCAGTGTCGTATTCTTATTGCTTTGCTTACGGACTAATAACAACAGTAACTTTTAATGTTTTGTGACTTCCGAACATCGCCCTCATGCATGGCTCATGGTTATTTTTAAAAGTAACTATATTTTTATTGACGATAGTAGGTGAATTCGGCGTAAATTTATGTGTAGTGTAGTGCTTTTGAATTACTCCAAGTGGGCGAATTCTATTAATTATTATGGATAAATTGATATTTTGCGAAATATTTCCTACTGCCAGGCAGAGTATGTCGCGCCCACTCTTGTCTCACTGCTTGGGATAGGTCTCCCCTTTCGTTCGCTATTTCGCTCTCGTATTCGGTACAGGAGAAGTAAGAAGCAATAATAGTAGTCTTAGAGTAAAATCATAGACGAATAAAGCAATACTTGATGTAAAATAAATTTGATTACCTACCTGTTCACGCTTTTGATACCAGAGCAAGCTTCACACACGCATTACACATGTCAACGACGACATGTGTCACATGAAGAAGATCACGTCATTTTGGTCCAATCAAACGCAAGAAGGTGCCGTGCTGTCAATAATCTAGCCAACTACTCACCCTTCCTTAAGCTACTTTTTAACTTTAGATAGACCTCTACGTGGCCAACGAGCTTACACGCTTGAACTTTTGTAATCTAGATACCGAATAAAATGTAAAATAAGTAATCGCAAAGCTGCTGCATCATTTATCGACTGCTTTCCTCATCTTCATCCTCACCACCGTGTCCGATCGCGGACACTACCAAACTATCAGAACTGTCTCATCATCATCATCATCGGCCTATGCTTGTCCACTGCTGGACATAAGCTCTCACATAGCACGCCACTGAGCACGGTCCTCGACGATTCTCATGCAGTTCTTGCCAGCCGCCGCTGAGTTCTTGAGTGGAGACCGTGGATCGGTAACGTCCTCAGACTCGGTGGAGCGATGAACTCAGACTATTAACTTTTATTTGATTATACATTAAAAATGATAGAATGTGCGAGCGAGATCAATCAATTCACCTACACCGTTAGGTTACAAGCGACTTGGCAACAAATATGTAAAGTTCGATCTGCTGTCAACACTAAGTGTTCAGCCTAAATACATAATAAAATTATTATTGAACAAATTTCTTATTATTATCGCAAATTCAAAATTAATAATAGAATTTCACCAAGGGCGCATACAAATTTTTTGCGTCGAGGTTGTGAGGGCTGTAACTAAGAATCGCTGAAGGAGCGAGGGATTCGATTCAACACTACCGAGACCAAAAATTATTTGCGCCCGTGTAGAACTCTCTCTGGTTTTCACTACCATTAGTCCAGGAATTTTAGCACCAAAAATCGGTCCGCTCTGCATAAAATCCTTCTACGTGATTTTTCGATTGGATTATGTCAGAGGGTGCCTCGTAAGTATAAAACCGAGTTTCTGTCTCCCGAAACCGTGAGCGTTAGCCGCCATCTTGGAAACCGTTTTTTTGCATATATCTCGGAAACGGTAAGTTTTACGTTAAAAACCGAAGAGATCTTTTTTGTAGAGAACAAAATTTCCCATCTTTTTTATACCAAACTTTTCCCCCTATTGTTGATATTTTCCGATATATTTAAGTAAAAAAAACCAAATTTTTTGTTTTTGCAAAGTTACTCAATAATTTTTGGAGATACGAAAAAAATGTTTGAATTAAAGTTCATGCTCTCCAACTTTAATTCAAACATTTTTTTCGTATCTCCAAAAATTATTGAGTTACTTTGCAAAAACAAAAAATTTGGTTTTTTTTACTTAAATATATCGAAAAATATCAACAACTAGCTGACCCCGCGAACTTTGTTCCGCCTTAGACGCCATAAATGAGCAGATTTTTTATTTTATTATATTGTTTATCAATAAAATAAGATTGACAGAAGAATCCGTTTTAAACGTCTTTTTTTTTCATCCTCTTTGACTATATTTGCAGCACGCATTCAGTCAATTCTATGTCAAATGTCTTAAGGTTACATTAAAAAAGTTTAATAATTTTATATGGTGGTTAAGTAATTTTAAATTTTCTAATTTTCCGCGCAATTTCCTTAATTTTTTCTTTCATAAGAACCTTCTCCTGATAATAACGAACAGAACAAAAAAAGAATTAGCGAAATCGGTCCAGCTGTTCAGGCGTGATGCCGTGACCAAGGGAAATAGGAATTCATTTTTATATATATAGATAGGGGGAAAAGTTTGGTATAAAAAAGATGGGAAATTTTGTTCTCTACAAAAAAGATATTTTCGGTTTTTAACGTAAAACTTACCGTTTCCGAGATATATGCAAAAAAACGTTTTCCAAGATGGCGGCTAACGCTCGCAGTTTTGGGCGACAGAAACTCGGTTTTATACTTGGGGGGCACCCTCCGACATAATCCAATCAAAAAATCACGTAGAAGGATTTTATGCAGAGCGGACATCTAAAAATCTTGGACTACATCTGAGAGGAATGAAAATGCGTCCTTGCGTTCCAATTTCAAATATTTGACAATTAGGTAGTACTGAAAAGTTTTGCAGCAAAGAGTTTGGAAGTTCAGTAAGTAGTTCCAAACTCGGTTTTAAAACTTATTGCTCGAGTTGGAGCGAGATAGATATAGGAAGAATCCTCAAGAGTGAAGAGAAGTCCGTCTTCTTAGTAAATGAGTGCATTAGTATATAAATTCAAAATTGGATTTTGAAACTACCTCAGTGGCTTAACGGTTAGCGCATCTGCTTACCATGAGAGAGGTCCCGGGTTCGATCCCCGGCTGGGGAGAAAAAAAAACTCCAGGTCTTGGATGTTTACATGTTTGTGACGTCGCTGTTTCTGGTTCCCATGACACAGGGTATCCTAGTGTGGGGCCAGAAGCAATGTATGTGCCTGTATGTAAATGTTTATGTTTACTTAAAGGTACCTAAAGGTAAATAGATTCAAAACCCAATTTTGAGTCTATTTATCTTAGCTTGAACAACAATAGCGTGTTTTGGGTCCTAAAGGGCATCAAAATGCATCATTCCGAGCAGATGGAGTGAAAAATCATGAAAATGTAGCCCTCATTGGGGAGGCTATTAAAACACAAAGCACTCGACTGACTGACCGCTAAACGGGTTACTGGGGTCGGGCGGGCCTAAACCGCAATCAGCGATGGGGGCGGCCGGGATTTTTTTTACACTCACTCGGTACCAGGCTGGCATGAAACTGCAGGACATTGTTTATTTTTAAATGGTGAATTAGGAAATCCTTTTGTGAGACTCCGCATCTGAGTCCTCTTAAAACATTCAGGTTTGTTGTAAGTTCCGAACGCGGTGCGGACGGATTGCGGTGTTTATTTCGGGCTATTTTGATAAATAGCTAGTGCGATAATTTGTCAGATAAAGATTAATTTATACGCATAAACATATTGTGTCCATAGTACAATGACATGCATTACTACTTAATAATAACATGCCATGTAATGTATTTAACAGAAGAAATCAGCGTGAAATAAGAGGCCTAATAATAAGTATTATAATAAATATTATTTCGTAATAAGCAAAAATTACAAAAATATAAATCACAGTAGGTACCAACCTCACGGTGCCAAAAAAGTTAACTCAACTTAAATATCAACCATTATGCAGTAGGTACCTACTCTTTTGAACAACGAACGAAATCTACCGAAATCACAGAAAAGGATGAGAGAGGAATGGGTGATTTTTAGGTTGGGATTATTTGCCGAAAAAACATACGGTTCTATTTATAGTTCAAATAGGATTCTCTGAAACACTCAAAAAATGGCAAATAAAATAGTTTGTGATAGATACATATTTATTTTACTAGGCAAACGCGTAACCATCAATTAAATAAACTTCGATATTCATCCCCAGCATTTGAACTCAACTGGCTTTTGCTTGACCGACTATTAATGGAACCAATCCAAACTACTTACATCCAAGTTAACTAAGTAAGTCTTGATACAAAGTGAAATACGCCTACGTCTAAGTTAATAAAAAACGGGCGGCGAGTGCGAGTCGGACTCGCGGGGGTGGGTTCCGTACAAACTTGTTAATTCGTCCATTACGGGAACAGTGTCTCGAAGTTTTTCTATTGATTCTCTTTTGTGATGTAACAAAAAATGTATGGTTTTAGATTAATTTATACCATCGATTATTCCTTAGGTCATGTTACCGTTAAGAGTTTCAACAAGTTTGATTTTACTGTTGTTGTTGCTACAGTTTATAGCACAATAAAAAAATACAAAATATAACTTCAATAATATGTTTGTCATAAAAATTACGTGCATACCAGCTCCTAAAGATGGCAGACTTAGTTTGATATTAATTTAAACTTCTTATGTTCACATATTTCACGAGAAATAGGGACTTACTTGAAAGATAGACAGACACATCGACGGACGGACAATTAAATGATGATACATAAATAATTTCCTCAGAACGCAACACTTATCCGTGGTTCTAATCTTCTGTAATATTGTAACCAGGCAAGGATGCACATACACACATACGGAAATACACCCAGACTGAGGCTTTTTCAAGTGGTTGTATTGTTTGCATGTACGAATCAAGTCCTCGCTAACCGTGAAGGGAAACATCGTGAGAAAACCTGAGTGTCGGATGTGTTAACATACCTCAGCGCTTGAAATCAACAATCCGCGGTGGGCACATCATCATCATCATCAGGCTATATTAGTCCACTGCTGGGCATAGCCCTCCCCTAATGAGCGCCATAGCGTCCTGTCTTCAGCTTGCCGCATCCAGCATCTGCCGGCGGGCACGCTTGGTGATAAGCCCATACTTACTGTGTGAGAGAACGCATGTGCCCTGCAGTGGGACGTACTTATAGATGGAACGGGACTTACTTATATTGCAGCATGCAATATAGGTAGAACTGGATGAGAATAGCCGAGGACCGTGCTCAGTGGCGTGCAATGGGAGAGGCCTATGTCCAGCAGTGGATAAGCATAGGCCGATGATGGTGTTGAATATATGTAAGTACCGTGAGAGTTCCACAATTGGCACTATACCTGATATTATGATAGTGAAGCATGTTATAATAATATTTACTTTATTGCACATGAATCATTGAAAATTACATAAGAAACAACATGTACAAAGGCGAGCTTATCTCTGTAAGAGATTTCTTCTAGCAAACACGTGTCTATACATGTACAAAATAGACTACATAAACTACAAAAGTCCTTAACAATAACCTACTTTATGCAGTAAAAGTAAATAAAATACATAGTAAACTATACATAAACAAATATAATAGGTTATGATAGAAATAGATAATGCTCTTTCAGCTGCTCCTTAAAGCTGATAAACTATAGGTAGTCGCAGGAATCAATCAAGTTGTAGGTAGCATATTTCTTGCTCAAAACAGTCTGAATAAAACGTTATTGCTTTGGATTCTACTTATCTCAATTCTACGTCAAATAAACCTAACCATATAATTTTCTCATTTCACACGTAAGGGTTCTCTGTTTTTGTTTTTAGGAACGGAACTCTAAAAGCGACTCTGTTCTTTTTTAAGCGCCACTTCTTTTCCAAACGTCCGATTGGATTAACGTTGTTTATCTAATAAAGCCTAGTGGAAAACAAAATCCGATTAAACAGTGATTTGTTTCGCTTTACAATTTAGGTTTTACTCCCATGTAAGAGACTCCTATGTTTGCAACTTTCATTTAATCTCTATGTCTGCGCTATAATGAATGAGATGTTTGATTTTCATTTCATTTTTGAGAACTCATATTTACACTTACATACATATCAGTTGCAGTTAGTCAAAATGTCAATAAAAGCTGTAATTGCATGTTAGACTAGAACATATCCATCTACACAATGTTATTTTAAGTGATGTATCTAACATCTGTTGGTTGTGTCTAATAAATAAATAAATAAAACACATCACTATCAGACTTAGTTATTACATTAAAAAAAAAATGTTCAAAAAAAAAGAAAAATATCTGAATAATATAGTATTTATTAACTACCTAGTGTTTTTTTTTCAGTTCCTTAAATTATTTAGTACTAAAACATACATACACATACATAGATAAACAAATCTACAAAATATACATTCATAAACAACGCTCTGTTCACACGCATTCACACACGTAGCGCCCCATTATGTTCTACGAGTATTGTGTGCGTGTGTTGGTTTTCAGGCGTTTTCAGGCGCTTCGGGCGCTAGTCATGCGCTAAGCTAATGAGCGTCGCGGGTACTAGGCGAGCATCGAACCAGGGCGACCGTTTTCAGCTAAGTCTTTTAGTGGGGCGTAATAGACTGAAATATGTACGGGTGTCCGAAAAAAAACCGACATCAAAACACTGCAGCACTAAAAACAGAGAAATAATTTAAATGAAAATGGTTTTTAAATTCGAAAATAAGAAAGTCATATCAATGTGTGTTCGTCCATTGCTGCCACTGGGTATCTTACAGAATTTGGAGACTCTTCATACGTTCAGTTCTGACGGTAATTTCTATAATTTAAAGATTTCATGTATTTCCTTTGCACCCTTTCTATCCAATTTATTTGGCATTGATAACACTGGTCAACACTGGTTTTGGTGCCAAGAAACTATATTTTTTTATTAAATTGGGATCGTATTCTGATTACATTAATACCAAAAATCTAGAGATTCTACGTGTAGTTTTCTAGACATTGACGTGTATAGAAAAAAATAGTTCTACAAATAAAAATAGCATTTGTTAAGTTATTAAGGACATAAAACGTTCTTTTTCGCGACTTTCGTGAATAACGTGCATTGGCACAATCACGTTGCATCCCCCAGGAGTAGTCAGCCATCATATGCCGATCCCATCGACCTTGGTACCTCTCCTCCATGGGTTTTAGGTCCTGGTGAAACCGCTCCCCTTGTTCTTCGCTATAAGATCCAAGATTCTCTGGAAATTGATCAAGATGACTGTGGAGGTAGTGCACTTTGATGGACATTTACGTCCTAAGTTCTTGAGGCTCTGTAGCATCTCATTTACAATTTGTGAGTAGTTATTTGACTTGTGATTCCCGAGAAAGTTTTTAGTAACCTCAACAAACGAAGTCCATGCAGCTTGTTCCAAATCATTCATTGATCTTACTTTTATTAATTTTCTTATCTGTGGGCTATCGAAAACTCATGCTTTATGTTTTCTATGATACCTTTGAAGTCACTGTCGCCACTCACTTTATTGATTTCGTCAAATGGCGGTTCATGAGTAGCAAAAAATGTTGGCACAGGTACTTCTTCTGAAAGTGGCAAAGGTGTTTAATCCGATCCTAAGTCCGGAAAAATGATTTTTTGAAGTTAACACCACGCAAATTAACTCAGTAACAGTCATCGAAGAATTTTTTCGTTCTTTCCCTTGCACTCCGAATCTCATACGGCTTCATTGACCGTTGATCCATAGTCTCAAATGTTCACAGGATATTTTACAAACAATTTGTGGTTTTTTAATTTTTTAAAGTGAGAAAAGTTTTTATACAACCTGCTATAGGTTTTCTATATTTTTAACTGTGTATTAATCACAAAAGTAACAAAACACATTTGGATCATTGAGACTTGATTATTCTTTGCGATTGAGAAGCAGCAACTTATCTATATAATAAATTATAGTTCTGTAAACGTCAGTCCCATATGACGACCTATGTAGCGCAGTGGTTACCGCGTCTGTCTACCATGCGAGATGTCCTGGGTTCGAATCCCGGCTGGGGACATATAAAAAGATGGATGTTTACATGTTTGTGACATCGCTGTTTCTGGTTCCCACGACACAGGGTATCCTAGTGTAGGGTCAGAAGAATGTATGCGCCTGTTATGTTATATTCCACTAAGATTAGTCTGCCCATCCCACCCCTCATCAGCGTTTTGGGGAAGTTACCGTTACTTCGAAGCGAAGTTTTGGAACAAATAACCTCTATCCTCCTATAAGACAGTCTCCTCATTTGGCTTAAATTAAAATAAAACAGGATTTATTGATTATAAAAAAAATTGTAGCATAATTTCCTACGTTTTTTTTTGTTTTTTATTTACTCATAGGTGATATTGATTGGTTAAATTATAGAAAACACTAAACGTGGCAATGGCGAGGTTCTAGAAGTTTTAAAGTTTTATTTAAAAGACTGATATATGTATACACATCTAAGTTTATGATAATAATATAATTAGAGCTTAAAACCGCTGAAAATCGGCGCCAGGACTTTGTCGTAGAATTGAGCTGAGCGCGGTTTTTTGGCACATCGTATGTTAATTTTTCTTTTCTTTTTTTATGTCTTATAATGTGTCTTATAGCGTTCTTTTCGTGCTAATTTTAAAATGTATAATGTAAAGGTCCTTGAATCAAATAAACATGTCTATTACAATCTATTCAATGTCGGTCTAAACGGGTCCGCCCAGCCCCTTACCGCCCGCGCCCATACCGGTTGCCAGTCGACCTAACCTACCCCAAGTTCAACCGGAAACGCACACATCAACACACACGCGTGTCCCCTACATATGTGCGCGCAACGTCCTCGGCCCTCCTGCAAACCTAGTACATGTGTGTTGGAAAGAGCTCACATGACTTTGTGATGTGACAAGGCTATAGGAGCATAGTGACATTTGACAGCTGTTTATGTTACGTCTTTATTTATTGCTTTCATGTGTGGCGTTTTTACTCTGTTGAGTATTGTGTTGGAATTTGGAAGCATACATTGAAGGAAACAATACTGGTTGTTGCTGGTTTTATGTTTTTTATGCGTATCGAAAACTGGTCAGCAGCAATTAATTGCTCTACTAAAACACTACTAAGGTTTGTATTAGCGTTTGTATCACTACAAACATTATGTTATTAAATTATTATTATTAAGACATAATTATAACTCCCTACCTATATTTTAGAATTACGAGTCAGAAGTGTACATACAATTAAATATACACGCGCGACACTTGTGCCACACGTATGTGACATGTGTGTGATACGGTACGTATCTTGTCTCTGCTAACACACATGATATCAGTAAGCCTGCTGTGCTGTCCTGCTTCCTTGGTATTCTCGTGAGCGCTAGGTCGTCGCATGACGTCAGTTCACACGTGTCAGGTTGGTTACGCGGCTACCCCCGACAATGAGCAGTCATTTTGTTGCTCATGAAATTGTTAGGCGTCTCCGTATGGTATAAAGTTGCTAACTTATTTTTAGCAGGCGTCGAAATAATTATATTATTAGGTTCGGTAAATAAAATATTATTCTTATCAGTTCCACCATACAGTAATGTAGTTATGCAAGTATCACTAAATTAGTTCTTTATAATTACATTAATGATATGCAACTGTGGGTAATGATTTGATTAAGTTTAGGCGGATTTGTATGTAGAACATGATCTGCTGTAGAACTGTGAACTGTACACTGAACTGTGTATTGTTTGAAGGTACTATTTTTTAATACTAATTACTTCCCTACATCTTAGTGCCCCATGCGAGCTAATTCCATGTTTATATTTTCAAACAACTAGCGCAACTTCGCCCCAATCCCAAATCCGCCTAAAGGCAGGGGCGCAGGCTGAGGGTTGGTAAAGGGGCTAGGGCGCCGCCTACGCTCCATTGTTTCAGACGCCAAATACTAGGACCAGAGAAGAGCGTAGGAGTAATTTTTTGGCCACCCGCCAAGTGCAGTGGGGGTGCAGTGATTTACTACACCACCCCTCATCAAAGTGAGTTCATTCAAGATCTGTTTTGAGCAGACAGCGGTTACTACGAAGGGTGCAGAAGATTTGGTTGTAATACAAGTTTTATCTTGCAGGAGTAGAAATAAGTCCGGATAACAAGTAAAACGCAATTACAGCTGCAAACGTACGTAACATTAGACAATGCAACATGATAGCACTATGTGCGTCCCCCTCGTACGCCCGATTTAGATCCGTTTCACCCTCTATTTTTAATACGCCACGCCCCAGGGCCGGATCACACGAAACTGTAGTCAATTTATGATCGTCCCTGGATGCAGGGGCGATGTGCAAGATTTTGTGGAGCAGATTCAAAAAACTCATATTTTATTCGTTACCTTGGTTATTACTAGTAGGTACAGTACAATGTTGAATGGCGACCTTCTAAATTCGTTACATTGACATGCAAGAGATGGCGCTGTCGTTAAAGAGTTTATTAAGACAGATTCATGTCTTTTCATGTGGGCCCAGTTCTAGTGACTGGTGCCTCTGCCTACTCCTTCGGGGATAACGGGCGTGAGTTTATTTATTTATTTTATTTTTTATTCATGTCTTCATTTGTTAATCGACTTTATTAAGTTGATTTTGCAAATCTAGATCGTTTAGATTTTTCTAGTGCTTACGAAATTTTAAATCTTTCGTAAGCACTAGACATTACGAACTTTATTCCGGATACACTTACTTAACTTTTTGTCGCAAGAGTCCGACCAGGTTTCGTTTGATTCGGGTGAGCAGAGACGACGTCAGTTGCTCGTCTCTGACTCGTCAGAGAGAATCAGAGCGGAACCTAGTTGGCTTGTCGGAAGAGTCCGACAAAAAGTCAAGTGTATCGTTTATAGTTTATAGACAAGTCAAATCTACGTAGAATGTAGGTACTGGCAAACATGATCTCTGCCTACCCCTCCGGAACACAGGAGTGAGTTTAAGTATGTGTCAAGCAATCAATATCAATCTATATCCCTACATACAGCCCATGATCGATCGACTCGACGCCTGCTAGACACACACTGTTGGTCAGGGCATAGGCCTTTTCACCGTTACATTAATCTCTCCTGTCCGCTCCAAATCACGTCAACACTGTTGAATTAATTTTATGAAACTTTGCCCTAAACTTTGAATCAAATGCAAAAAAGTCACGGAAACAATTTCATTCCCAAATGCGTACGCAACACACGTTCCCGTGACGTAACACTGGTGTGAAGGATCGCCCACCTTTTCAACAAGAACATTTCGTAGTTCATCGTAGTTCAATTTGAAGGTACTTCCTTATAATATCACCTTGCCCAGGTTAAATGTACCAGGTGCTCATAAACAACGAGCCACCTGTATCTAACACCGATATTTTCAGGTGCTCGGCTTTCCGGGGACCTACATATTCTACAAGTATGGGCACAACAAACAACGCCGAACCCCCAGCCAACTACATACAGACGGGCTCAATAGGGATACGAGGGTGAGTCTCACATGTCTTGTACGTTCCTGATGTCCTAATACGTGGTAGTCGTCACTACACGTGGCCTTCCCTCCGATGCTAAGCTAAAAAGTCGCCAAGTGCTAAGGAGATTGGGCAAACAAGGTCAGTGGGTAGATGGCGCCAGTGGTCTTTAAGAGGAGATACAAAATATTAAAAATTTGTCCATTTTAGGGTTCCGTACCTGAAAAGGGAAAAGCGGAACGCTTCTAAGGATCACTTTGTCTGTCCGTCTTTCTGTCAAGAATAATTAATAATAATAATTTAATCTCGGATACTCGTGGAGGAGGTATCGAAATGAAAATCATATAGGTAAATGTAATTCAGATATTTTATTCACAATAAAAACAAAATGCTTACTTTATGAACGTCTATGGTACGGCCACACTATAGCGATAACGCGAAGATTTGCGTTGTCGCGACATGTTTTAAATACTCCTTGATACAACGTCTTACTTTTTCTAGCCGAATTCCAAACAGAAGAAGGTTCTCAATTTGCTGCGCTGTGTGTATTCCTTTTTTATGCACTAAAGAATAATACCTAGTTCCCAGAAAATCCATAGAAATAAATAATGCGTGATCCCTAAACGTTATACCTAACGTAGGTAGTACCTATTATTTTTCTATGCCTGTCACCTTGCACATGAATTCTGTTACGGGCTTATTAAATTCCAGGTGTTGTGGGCGGAACAAATGTTCAGCAAAACCCGGGTCAAACGCTACGCAACTGACAACCCTGACAAGATCCTACATAGAGTGAAGCGAGTGGAAGAATTGACGAGCCGCGCCAATGAACCTGATAAGGGAAAGATAGCAACTGGGGATGGGGTGGTTGAGCCTTCCTCAAAGAGAACAAAAAGAGAGGTTTATTATAGTGAAAACCTGTTTAATGACGAGCTCTGGAGCGATGAGTGGTACTTGGTAAGTAGGTATACGGTATTAAGTTTGTGTAAAAACTGCCATAATTAATTCAAAATGTATTGTGTCCGCGCGCCTCGCATTTACCTCGTATGTTATCATTATCAATTTTTTCGTAAATGGGAGGTTGGACAGAGGGCTGATATTATTACGGCATAGAATTAAAGCGGCAGTTCAATATTGGAGTTATGGTAGGTAAAAAAATAAAAAACGCATGTTTGCAAACTAGTTTAGCAGTAAAAACTGAGCAGTCAACTAAATAAAAATGAGTCGTAAAATAATTTAACCTCGTGAAGCCCAATGTCTTCAAGTGATCACAAAATCAATTGTTCTTTTCAAGGTCGGGCCTTACGAGGTTAAACGGGCAGTTCAATAAATACTGAGCAGTGGAATAGTTGAACTGGGCGGTTTAGGCGCGTACAGTTAACAAATCGTAATTGGTTAGTAATAAATTTTACATCTCTCATATTCGATAAGTAGGTCCTTATTACCCCCAAATGGGGCTTGTAGGTGACCAGGGTAATAATGTACCTACCCGAACCCGAACGAACGTTAACTAAGTGAAAAGTATGAAATACTACACTACTTGAAACGAAGACTGGGCGTTCGGGAACTCATAAAAGATATACATAAAAAGTTGCGCGATTACAATGTGAAATACTTCTGTATTATTATGATAGGAGAGGAAGATTTCAAGTCCTCGCAGGATTATGCGAAGTTGGTGGTTTACATCAGGGAGACGCTGTCGAGTACTACGCATACCAACTTTATGATTTGTATCCCCCCATTTATTTATGGAAAATGTACGAATTTATATAATTGGCGAGTGGAGACGTTCAACCACTTACTGTATGAGGACATAACGGAGTACGAACACGCATATATTCTTGACAGTAATCGAAACCTGTCCTTTGAAATTGACATGTACACAAGAAGTGGGCGAGTGAACTATTTAGGCATGCGTATTATTTTTCAAGACGTATGTACGTACATAACGCTAATTGAGGAACATACCCGGCGAACAAATACCGATGACAATGATACGCCTATGAATTGCTCCCTGGTAAAGATACCCACGAATTCTCCCGCGAATCGCGTGCCTTCCAATTCCTCCCCAAACGAAGGACAAAGCCGAGATGAAAGAGGAACTTTTTTTCGTCCCTAGAAATAAAAATAAGGAAAAATGCTCCAAGACACGCAATAACCAGAAAATGAGAATCTACTACCAAAATGTGAGAGGACTGAAGACAAAATTAAAACAATGGAGACGGAACCTTACTGTAATAGAAAATGATGTGGTTGCGGTATCGGAAAGTTTTCTAGATTCATCTGTTCAAGACGCGGAGCTGTCCGAGAATGGCTGGACCGTGCTACGGCGGGATCGTGGCACCCCTTGCGGGGGAGTGCTGCTCGCTGCGCGGCCTGGTCTGACTATGCGCCGACGATCAGATCTAGAGACCGAGAGAGGAGAAGACCTGTGGGCAACATACTCACTACACGGACACACCTTTTATGTATGTGTTGTATACATCAAGCCTACTGCAGCTGACGAAGAGTACTTGAACTGGTTTACCACTGTAGAGAATAAAATCAATGAACTAAGAGGTATTGTTATACTACTAGGCGATTTGAACTTAAATAGTGCGTCAGTTTCTATAAATAATTATTTCTGCTACTTTTTGGAATTTTGTGGAATGAATGATAGGAATGAGATAATGAATTATCATGGAGGAAAGCTAGATGTAGTTTTGTTTCAACAGTCGAATTACAGTTTTTAGTCGAATTACGAATACAGTCGAATTAGTGTGCGTAAAGCCGATGACCATTCAGACGGCGGACTTGTCACACCGGATAAGTACCATCCGCCGTTGGATATTGGTATTAATCTGAGGGACATTAGACAAGCCCACACGACCCACCCGCTTCTGCCAAGTAATATCCAGGACCATAAGGACTGGAATTTTGCCAAAGGAAACTTCGAACTCCGAAACTCCGTTATTACGGACAGCCGCCGTCAGCTTGAACGCTGGGTGGAGCATTACACAGGACTCTACTCGCTTCCAGTTGATATTTCGCCTGAAGCTGTGAATTCGATTTCAAAACTGGACACTTGGAGCGAGCTAGACGAACTACCATCTGTACAGGAGCTGAGGACAGCTGCATTACAGCTCAAGCGAGGCAAGAGCCCGGGGAATGATGGCATCCACGCAGAGCTTATAAAACTCAAGTGCTTAACACCTGTGCTGCACAATCTGCTGGGCAAATGCTGGGACGCTGGACGCGTGCCCCGGGATATGCGAGATGCCAACATTGTAACTTTGTATAAGGGAAAGGGTGACCGTGGCGACTGTAACTCATATTGCGGTATATCCCTTCTTAGCATCGTTGGCAAATTATTTGGCCGGGTAGTCCTGGCAAAGCTACAAAAGCTTGCGGAACGTGTATATCCCGAGGCACAGTGCGGTTTCCGAGCCCAGCGGTCCACAGTGGATGTGATTTTCACACTCCGTCAAATTCAGGAGAAGTGTCGAGAGCAGAATACGCCCCTGTTCATAGCGTTCGTGGATCTAAACAAGGCCTTCGACGCAGTGAGCCGGGAGGGCCTCTACAAGGTGCTTGAAAAAATAGGCTGTCCTCCAAAGTTACTCAGTCTGACCAAATCCTTTCACGAGGACATGAAAGGCGCTGTTGTGTTTGATGGCAACACATCCCCATATTTTAACACGCGCAGAGGTGTGCGACAGGGGTGTGTCTTGGCTCCCACCCTGTTTGGAATATTTTTCTCGCTGCTCGTGAAGACAGCTTTTGGCGACAACCAGCAGGGCATCCATTTACATACAAGGACCGACGGGAAACTTTACAACCTTTCTCTCCTCAAATCCAGGCGGAAACGCAACGATCTGTATGTCGATAGTCTGATGTTTGCTGACGACGCAGCCTTTGTGGCAAACTCCCCGCAAGAGCTCCAGTCTATGATGGACAAGTTCTCCCGGGCGTGCACCTTGTTTTCCATGTCTATTAACGCGAAAAAGACTGTAATTTTGGCACAAGGCTCGTCGGAAAAGCCTTCAATTTTGCTGGACGGATCGGCCTTGGAGGTAGTCGATAAGTTTTGCTACTTGGGTTCGCATGTATCGAGCAATCTCTCACTAGATGTGGAGATCGACACCCGCATCGGCAGGGCGGCCACAATGTTCGGTAAGCTCCAGACAAGAGTATGGGATAATGAACATCTTACCACCAATACCAGGATCATCGTGTACCAGGCATGCATCTTGAGCATAATCTTGTACGGAGCCGAAACCTGGACATCGTATGCAAAACAGGAACGTCGGCTGAACACCTTCCACATGCGCTGTCTTCGCAACGTATTAGGCATTACATGGGAGGATAGAGTCACAAACGAGAGAGTCCTCGAACTAGCACAGCTGCCCAGTCTCACAGCCTTACTCAAGGAGCGCCGTTTGCGCTGGCTGGGGCATGTGCAGCGCATGGACTCTACTCGTCTGCCGAGAGCTGTCATGCTTGGTGAGGTAGCGCACGCCAAAAGGCGTGTCGGCAGACCGCTACTGCGCTTTAAGGACTGCGTTAAGCGTGACATGGCGGCATTTGGGATCGTACACGACAGCTGGGAGGAACTCGTTGTGGACAGAGAGAGCATGGAGAGCGAAGGTTCGGGAGGGCCGTAAGACCTGCGACGAAGTATGGTGCTCGGCACTGGCGGACAAAAGAGCCAGGAGGCACCATCTCCGTATAGACCCGACGCCGGACCTTCTCTTTATATGTCCCACATGCGGTAGGGGCTGCCGCTCTCGAATTGGACTTTTCAGTCACTCAAAAAAGTGTCGAAGTCCCACAGGATACTGCTTGAATCGTCCGTAATGGACGCGAAGGCCTATGATGGTAGGGTCCCTAAGATCTAAAGGTGGGTTTGAACCAACTGTAGAACATAAAGGGGAACTCCTGACAGGCGCATTAGCAGCTAATGCTTTCGCTGAGCAGTTCAGTTCGGTGTTTCTCGCAGAATCACCTGTATTGTCGGCTACAAATGCTGCGATCTCAGACTCATTATCAACAGCAAACTATATTAATATTACTGTTATCAAAAAGGACGATATACTTAAAGCGATAAGAATCCTAAAATCTCGTAGTGCGATAGGCCCTGTCTGTATGCTGTCAATCCTCTGGAACATATTTTCAATTTGTCCATTGAAACCGGCTGCTATCCAAATCAGTGGAAACTTACTAGAGTGAAGCCTATCCCTAAAACTAATAATAAAACAATAGTAGGGGAACATAGACCCATTCCAATTTTAAGCACATGTGCCAAAATCTTTGAAATAATTTTAAAATTAAAATTGGAGCCACAAATTCAACCATTTATTACGATCGCGCAGCATGGATTTAGGCCTGGTAGGTCAGTGAATACAAATTTTTTGGCTCTTACAGACCTCATTTCCACAGAAATGGACAAAGGTAGGCAAGTGGACGTAGTATACCTCGATTTCCAAAAGGCTTTCGACAGAGTGGACAATGACATATTATTGGCCAAACTAGTGTCCTTAGGGTTTACGCCCAAACTAGCAAACTTCTTTGCAGATTACTTAAGAGATCGAAAGCAATACGTCCAGCATGGGTGCTACATATCTAAGTCGTACTCAACCAGGTCGGGAGTGAGTCAAGCTCTGTATTGGGCCCCTTGCTGTTCTCGATAATGAGTAATGATCTACCTGAGGTACTAAAAACTCCACTTGCCTGCTGTATGCCGACGACTTAAAGCTAGTACAATAAATTGCGGATGAGGAAAGTGCTCGTTTATTGCAGGATGACATTTCGTCAATCTTACAAGTAAAACAAATAAGTTAAATTTTAATGTAGCTAAGAGCTACGTCATGTCTTTCACGCGATCACCAAATTTATTGGACGTGGGATACTTACTTGGCGATAGCAAGATAATGAGAGTTTTCTCTATAAAAGACCTAGGCGTAATTTTCGACCCTAAATTGACATTTCATAGTCACATCACTGCACTTGCGGCTGAGGGATTTCGGAGACTTGGCTTCGTTATGCGAAACTCACGAGATTTCCGTGACGCTCAAACGGCACAGCTGCTCTACACGTCTATTGTGCGCAGTAAACTGGAGGTCAGTGCCTGCGTGTGGAATCCACACGAGCAAAAATATATTCTTATGCTTGAGAAAGTCCAAAAACGGTTCCTCCGGTATCTTTATAAATCTAATTATAGCCTATACCCGTTCATGTACCCAACAAAATATTTGTTAGGGGTACTTGGAATTAACTCGCTGCAGACTAGGCGCAGTCGAGATCAGATGTTAATTTGCATCCAAATATTACGGGGTGGTCTCGATTGCCCAACGCTGTTGGAGAGGCTGCTGAGGCTAAATGTACCAAACCGTTTCAGACATGGCATGCGAAGACTTCGGCCTCTTTTTAGAGTGGAGTCAGGGCGAACAATCGCTTACTGGTGGTCACCGCTGAACCGCACGCTGGCTCGACTAAATAAGTTACATGCGGCTGCACCGCAAATCGATGTGTTTGCTGGTCAATGGCACGATATTAAGAGGGAATGCTTGGTGATCTCTGAGGGAGAGGATTAAATTTTATTAAATTTACTTTTGACATTGTAATCAAATTTTAATTTAATTATTTAATACATATTGATTGACTATAAATTTTATTGACTAGCTATAACTTTTCGGATCAAAATATTTTTGAATTTTATTCGGCACTAAATACTGATTGTCTAAGACATTAAATGTTATTATTGTTTTCATAATTCTTGTATTCAAAATTGTCAACATATTTGCCTGCATGCCAGTTTATTTAATTAGATTAAGCATACGAAAAGCATATTAGTTACGAAATAGCATAAGCTGTAATGTACAAATTATATTAATTTGCGAAATAAATAATGGATGGTGATGATTTCGTGTGTATCGTCTATCGGAGACAGTACTGGAACATGTTCAAAATTTTGAAAATCCAGTTTTTTACACTAAAGGTTTCAAAATAGACTGCTCTAGACCGCTGCAATATAGTGCAGTATACGAATTACTTGAACACACCTTTTTTTTATTTTTTTATTACTAAAAACCATGACAGTCCTAAAAGATGAAAACTGTGATTGCCAATTACTCGAGTTTAGTAAATTTGGTAATGTTCCAGTACTGTCTCTGATAGACGGTATGGTGATGATGCTTTAACTAAGTAGTTATGTCAAATTAAAAATGTAGCTAGAAAAGCCCTAGGGCGGTAAGTAATTAAAAAAAAACTCCTCACTCTTTCAAAAAGTTCTGGCAATAGACATCATCCATTCAGCCCAATGACAAAAAGAGGTCGCTTCGCTATTCAGCCTTGTCTTCGTATGAGTATTATAATAGTCATCAATTTTGAATATCGAACGGCGAAGCTCAATCTCGTTCTTGAATTCTTGAAAAAATAATTAGAAAAAAAGATGAAAAAAGGTGGGAATAGAAAACGTTTACTTTAAATATTGTTTGTTTTTGGGATTTTTTTATAATTACGTGCTAATTAGGAAAAAAACATGAGTTCTGCACTGCAAGTGACGAAGATATAAGCTGCACTCCCGATTCAATGAAAATGGAAGCTGAAGCAGCAATTAACAATATTTTGCCTGAGAGATATTTGAAAACTTACGACGAGTTCAATCGCTCTGGGCTGCCTGAGTGATCTTAAACGATCACTAATGTTAAGCAACATACGGCGCGTTCAGTCCATGGATGGGTCACCGTCAATGACTAACGCTAGTGGCATTTTTCCGAGCGGTTCCGTGCTTCGCAAGGCACGTTAAGCAGTTGGTGCCGGCTGCCGTCGATAGATGGCAGTCGTGAAGCCAAGTCAGAGGCCTTAGGGCGGCTTGAAAACTTCTGACAGTAAGTTCATCCACTAGTCTTACAAGCCTCCACCAATCCGGACTTGGCCCCCGTGGTGTAGTATGGCCTATACCTTCCTCAGGGGAGAGACCCGTGCCCCTCGGTGGGGACATGATGGGTTGATGATGATGATGATGATGATTACTGACAAAACACAAGTTGAATAACTTTGACTTATGTACTATTTCGGAAGTATTGGCGGGGGACGCGGGTGTGCCTTAAAATTTCTTTGGACAATAGTTCGGTAAAATTGTCAGATAATAAAAAACCAAAAATACTCTTGTGTGCCCGGTAAACTCATTTTAAACGGATTTTTTATCTGCCAGACTACACAACACTCGTACACCCGATTCAAAGTAATCTTACACAATGTAGCCAAACAAAAAAAGGAAAACACATCCCGGAAATCTTCCAGGAGAAATTTCCCCACCCTTCCCCGAAACACTAGGCCACCATAGCGCCTAACCATCCTCCTTCCCACTTGAAGCAAGACACCCGCACCGGACCGGATCTGCCGCGTCTGGACCTCAACGTTCTACCGGTTTACGCGATGGGCGTCAACGGCAGCGGGGTGAGGGTGACAGTGTTGGACGACGGCGTGGAACATAACCACACGGATCTGCAGGCGAACTACGTGAGTCTTTATGCAATCCTGGTACTTGTGGAGTGAGGGGCTGACGCATGCTTTAGTAAAAACAAAGTTCATGGAGAGTCGATAAAATCTGGAACACTTGTTTGCGATGCAACTTCCAACTGTAGGGATTATGATGTATTATGGGAAAATAAGTTTAGTATATTTTCGAGAGCAACTCTAAATGTAATCAATAAATTGTTCGGAACCATAAGTTCGTAAAATCCGTGAGTCTTTTATTTATTTATTTATTTATTGGATTTTAGGAAAACCATCGACTAAGAGCAAAATGGAGGGTACATTGTACAATATAGTAGCAAAAAAATCATTTAAAGGTTTTCACTTATTGTTGCATTTTACATTGTAGTTGCTTATTATTTTTTTAAGAACAAGCAGACGGTGCCCTGCTGTTTGAGGTATGACATTATCTAACACAAACTTGCTTTAGCAACTTATAGTAGGTAGTAAACTTTGACTTTAGGTAAAAAAATACCTTGACGAGTAAAAAGTAATCTAAGAACACTATTTACTTATCCAAACGTTACTTACACTAACCTATCCAAAGTGTAATTTTATCCATCCATCCAATAAATACATCGTAATAACGGGTCTACGTTCTCATACAATATTTTCTGAGAATTACAATTATTCTACACTACTAATGTCACCGCGCCCCACTACAGCAGTCCATTGAGTTAAGACATTTTCGTCCTTATAGCAATGTAAACAAGCGCGTGCTCTACTAGTCCAGTCAAATTACGAAAAAAAACGGGTTAAATAAACATGAGCGAACACAGTTTGGGGATTTTGAGGATCGATAGGGGGGTGCATCGTGAGCATAAATTCCAATTTGAGGGGCTGTACTGAGGTCAGCTCAAGGTCATTTCGATGGAAACGCGTTTAATTCGATATCTCGAGAAATATCAGTGTTAGCCAAAAAATTGTAGAGACCTTTTCTCTTCTAAATGAAATTTATTAACTTTTTTATTTAAAACTTTTTTTTATAACATCAATATTTTTCAACTTATTACTCCCGCAAGGCAAAAATTTTATTTTTTTCCCTATTTTTCGTCGTTTTCTCCCCAACCATTCAATTTTATTGAATTTTACCGATCATCAACGTGTATATCTTTTAATTATGCACAATTTTGTTCTTAAACTTTTTTCTGTAATGCCGATACCTTCGGAGTTATATATTCTTTTACCGAGCGAAAGCCACGCCATTGTCGCAACGTGTACCCACACTGCCTTAAACCGATATATGGGCCGAATGCCGCAAAAAATATTATTTTTGCACGCGATTAGTGGTTGCGACACAACATCGGCACCATTCAACCTAGGCAAGATGAAAACAATGACCGCATTCAAAAAATCTCCGGATTTGGTTCCGTTAACTGAAGTTTTTCTGCAGGACAAAGCAGATAAAACAACTATCGCTTCAAACGGCGAACAATTCATTTTGAATTTGTATCGCAAGGCAGGTGACACGAATTGTACCAATCTCAACGAGCTCCGATATAAGGGATATAAAAAAATGGCAGGCAGTGGGAGGGTTAAATTAGAATCTCTTCCTCCTACCTCTGATGCGGCATTTTTTCACTCGCTGAGGTGCTTTTACCAAGTACAATACTGGCTGGAAAATTATCTGGAACCCGAGGAGTGGGGCTGGCGTCGAACCCCCCGTGGATTGGAGCCAATAACGATGTCATCGCAACCAGCTCCGGATAATTTACTGAGATCGATTGCGTGCAAATGCAAAACCAAGTGCGGCAAAGCGTGCGGATGCAGAAAGGCCGGCCTCTTTTGCTCAGTGATTTGCAATAATTGCCAAGATAATTATTGTTCCAATATCGCCAATATTATCGACGATGATGATCTTGACGTAATGGACGAGGACGACCTATGCCCCGATACCGTCTTTAATATTCACGAATCACTTCCATCGACCTCGGGTGCTTAATTTTCCGAATTTCATAACCTATTTTTTTATCAATAAATGTGTGAAACAGTTTTAATTGTTAATTTACTTCTTACCCAAACAGACCCATAAATTTACCCAAATTAAATACCCAATTTTTAAATAGTTTAATCGATTTTCTTTTTATATTGCGACAGTGGCGCGGATTTCGCTCGGTAAAGTAATGTATAACTCCGAAGGTATTGGCATTACAGAAAAAAGTTTGAGAACAAAATTGTGCATAATTAAAAGATATTCACGTTGATGATCGGTAAAATTCAATAAAATTGAATGGTTGGGGAGAAAACGACGAAAAATAGGAAAAAAAATAAAATTTTTGCCTTGCGGGAGTAATAAGTTGAAAAATATTGATGTTATAAAAAAAAGTTTTAAATAAAAAAGTTAATAAATTTTATTTAGAAGAGAAAAGGTCTCTACAATTTTTTGGCTAACACTGATATTTCTCGAGATATCGAATTAAACGCGTTTCCATCGAAATGACCTTGAGCTGACCTCAGTACAGCCCCTCAAATTGGAATTTATGCTCACGATGCACCCCCCTATCGATCCTCAAAATCCCCAAACTGTGTTCGCTCATGTTTATTTATTTCGTAATTTGACTGGACTATACCAACTACCAACACAATCAGTCTTTGGCAGCGTCGAGGGGCGTATCGTTCCATAGGGAGCAACCTCTTCAGTGGTACTGATGCCCTGGTAAATTCGCGGCCGATGCGACGCGCCGCTGCCGATATGAAGTCGCTCGCGGCAGCCGCCCGGCGCGCGGCGGCGGCGCCCGTGCCAAACTTCGCCCCTTTCCACACTGAGCGACTCTCCAAAATCGATCGTTTTCCTTCCGAAGGATCCGGAGATAAGCTGGGACTGCAACGACGGGGATCCAGACCCTATGCCCCGAAACGATGAGAGAAAACTAAACGCACACGGGACGCGATGTGCTGGTGAAGTAAGTTTCAATACGAATTATGGCACGCAAAACTACTTCACTTCATACCATAGCATTTTACACAATCTAGTTTTATTTACTATTTTGTTTGGTTTGTTTAACAGATAGCGATGATAGCAAACAATACAAAATGTGGAGTAGGCGTGGCTTGGGGGGCCAAAGTAGGCGGAGTCAAACTACTCGACGGACAAATCACCGATCGGATTGAGGGCGAAGCAATCGGTAAGCTCTTAGCGCATTCTGTGCGCCTGGTACATACGGACGCCATGTTGAGTCAGAATGTCGATTCATCCGAATCGAAGCGGATGAGTGCTGTGAGTCGGACTTGTCCCGAGTATGTACATCACCCTTACCTATGTGCGCCTGGTACAAACGGTGAAAATGACGTAACGTTCGCGAACCCTTTCGGTCGCCATTCGTTCCGAAACAAAAACGAAGCACGGCATCGGCAACTTGTTGCGTTCTAAAATCAGAGAGATTGCTTTTCCCCAACTAGGATTTCAGCTTCGGTTGATGAGGTGTTTGAAGTAGTAAAATGGGCGGTTCTGCAATCCGACAAGTCTCTCATGCTCCTCTTGTTACCAGGAGAGCATGAATTGATGAGAACCACCGAGCTTAACCTGTACAGTTGGGTCAATCTTTACAACCGTTGCATATCGGCCTTAACGTAATCATTATGAGTGCCCCCATTGAAATGTTGCCGTGCTGTCGACTATACTAAGCTCCTAAAATTATTCCTACATAATTCTAAATAAACAGTGTAGAGCAGTCTGTGTGGTTAATACAAATAGGTAGACAAGGGCAAAGATTCGTAATAATTTTGTTCTTATCGTTCAACCAACCGACACTTTTAATTATTCATGGTTGTCTGTTCAGTTGGTTACAGTTGGCCACGAGTTCATTGTCACTCATTGCGTTTCGTTACCACATCGAGTAGTTTCGGGCCAGTTCGGCAACTCGAAAGGAATCATTCCGTCTGGTCGTCCGGCCGTCGGCACTCGAAGCTGCAGTTGAGTCTTTCTTCGTTGGTCTCGAACGACGACCTCGTATATTTCTACTAGGGCGCCTGAGATCGGAAGTAGTGCCGGCAGATTACGTATGACGTTTTTCGATAGAATTTTATTTCGCTCTGCTAACGCAACTTCGGTTAAAAGGTACCACTTTCAGATTGATGATAATTAATAATAAGAATATTCGAATACTATGTACGTGCTTTTTTTCTAAAGATAATTATGTTATTAAACATCAGTGCAAATATACCAAGGAAAATGGTGTGCAGTTAACGTGGTTGAGTTTCCTCTACGATGTAGAGTAAGATCGCCTCACTTATGTAGAGTTCTGCAAAACGTTCATAGGTGGCGTTACTCGTTGTAACTTAGTAAATCGGCACAATGATATCACTATAAATGCATTAAAATGAAAATGGATTTGTTAATTAAGTATTTATTCATGGATTTAACCATAGCCCACACTCTTAGGCCCTTTTTCCTCTGAACTTAACTTGTCCGCCTTTCGTACTTCTCCACTAGATGGCGTTACCAGTCTCAAAAAATACTAATCGACTCTACTAATCATTCTCGTAAGTCTTAAAATCTCATTTTAAAATGACCTTCACATTGATATTCTATAGGCCATGACTTACTTATTTCACAAGTTGTTCCATATTTCTCCGGGGTTTTAAAGCTTTACTGTAATTTTCGTGGTTTCCCAGGTTTTGCGTGGGACAAGGTAGATATCTATAGCGCGTCCTGGGGCCCTGATGACAACGGGCGCACGGTGGAGGGACCGGGTCGCCTCGCCGCCGAGGCGCTCCGACGTGGCATACACGAGGTACGCCCGGATTGTACATCATACATAACTAATGCTACTTCGAAAATACTACACTGAGTACAAACTAATTTCCGTCTTTATAAATTTACTGACTGAAAACGTTGTTTTGCTATACCTATTCAATAGAATTAGCCAACCAAATACGCAAAAAAGTCATAAAAATTAATAAAGCCGTATCGAAGTAGTTCGATAACAAACAATTGTGACACGAGAATTTTAAATAAATTAATAAGATAAGATAAGAATATTCTTTACACGAGGAATAAAAACACGACATAAATTATTGACAATCTAACGTTTTGGAGGGTTTCAAAATCACTACACTACAAAATTGTAATACATAATAACAGCGTTTAAGGTCAATGTATTTCAAAGAGAGAAGAACCCGAGTTACTAGCACATAGCTCGGAAAACATAAACATAAACATTTACATACAGGCACATACATTGCTTCTGGTCCCACACTAGGATACCCTGTGTCGTGGCAACCAGAAACAGCGACGTCACGAACATGTAAACATCCAAGACCTGGGTTTCTTTTTTTTTTCCCCAGCCGGGGATCGAACCCGGGATCTCTCGCATGGTAAGCAGATGCGCTCACCACTACGCCACAGAGGTCGTCAAACCGATGGCCGTTGGAGCGGAAATTAATGTTCTGACCGCGGACCGGACCCAGCGTGGGCTGGGACTCCCACCAGGGCCTCGATTCTTTTACTGAATTATAGTTCAATTACAGTTCCATGGTCGGGTCACATGACATGTTCTTGAATTCTATTGACGCCTAAAATTAATAATAGGTACGCCTGCGGGCGTTGATTCAAGTCAATGAAAGAAAATCGCCGCAGTCATGCAACTGTCATTGTAGTACAATGCATTAGCAGAATCTAGGCCCAGATGGTCTGACGAGCTGATTGCTGGTATGGTGGACGTTGGGAATCGCTGAATGCGGACGGCACAATAGTGGGAAGCTTGGAAAACCACGAGGGGGCCTAACTCCTGCGGTGGGCGTCTGTAGCTTAATTTCATCGAAGTTATGATCTTGATAAATGATAGGTCAGTGATAATGTGTCGACGATTCCCATACGGAGGATCCGAGCATGATCCAAACTATTGTTAAAGTAACTTGATAGGAAAATTAAGTTAAAAACAAGAAATTTTCCTAAAAGCTCTATTAAAAGATGGTTAATATTATAAAGTTATAGAGCGAACCATTTTCTATGACTTATAGTTGGAAACCTTCATTGTCAACTCATTATGCCCCCACCCAGGGGCACGGGTCTCTTCATGAGGAAGGTATAGGCCATACTCCACCACGGGGGCCAAGTCCGGATTGGTGGAGGCTTGTAAGTAAGACTAGTGGCTGGTCTTACTGTCAGATGTTTTCAAGCCGCCCTAAGGCCTCTGAGTTGGAAACCTTATAATTACGACAATTAATTATACATTTTATAGGGACGCGGTGGTAAAGGCGTTATCTACGTGTGGGCAAACGGAAACGGCGGCAGTAATCATGACAACTGCAATTGTGATGGGTAAGTTAGCTCGAATAGAATAGACAGTACCTATATTCTTTACTAACTTTATCTACATTATTAGTAAAGTCACAATACTTAAAACACATTATACAACACAAACAACATGAAGCGTAACATATTCGTAAATTTACAGATTCTCAAATATCGAGATAACATAAAAAACAAAAGTTACATGTTACTCATTTTCAAGACGGGGCTTAAAGTATTGAGGTCCTAAAATGGTTACTGCTTAATTTGTTCATTTGGTCCGCATAACTCAACAGTGGGCAGAGGTAGGCTCATGATGACGATGAACTGCTTACGCTTTTGGCTGATTGAGTAAACCGTGACTTTCGTCGGCTTTCAGGTACTCTTCAAGCATTTACACAATATCAATAGCAAGCGCATCGCAGCACGGCCTGTTCCCCTGGTACGGCGAGGTTTGTGCTTCTACTCTAGCCACCGCCTACTCCTCGGGCGCCTACAAGGAGCAGAAGATTGTGAGTGTCTTCTGGTGGACGTTGGTCCCCTGGTAACCGTTCTCAAGATCTGTGGAGCGTTTGAGTCGAAGTCTTCCTTGAGGGGAAAGGAGAAAGGCACCAAAGGAGAGAAGACTGGTTAACATTGCCCAAATGGTCTCATTTAATTTCTCATCCAACCCAAACCTAACGCATATTTCAGAACCAGACCAAACCGAAGTGTAACATTATACTATTAACATTAACTATTATAATAACGACTGTGATCCGGCACTAACTCCTATCTCCTTTCCTATCTATTTTCATTCTTTTCTCTCTCCTATTTTCTTATTACATAACATTTTTTGATTTCATCGTGTTATATTTATATTCGTGCCACTTTTTTCAGTTTTGGCAAAAAATCGAGCGTAATTTGACTTCAATAGACTCCTCTTATCAACTTTGTCTGTGGAATTAAAAACAGGTTTTTTGTCCGTACCTACTGTAAAGTTGTCAAATTAGGGATAAGGCATATTGTCAGATCACAATCGATATCTCAAAATTCAAATCAAATGTTGAAGGCCACTTTGCTTTATTATACGTAATTGAATATTAGCTTTCGCCCGTGACTCCGTCCGCGTGTACTTTAGTTCAAAATTTTGCAACCCCGTTCACTCCCTTAAGGGTTAAATTTAGAAAAACGGCGAAACACGTGTTCAATCAATTGTGTTGAAGAGTATTTATTTTAAGTTTCAAGAAAATTAGATTAACATTCTTTATACCTCCCATACAAATTTTGGCAACCCTTTTCGCCCCCTTAGAGGTTCAATTTCAAAAAATCCGGTCTTATTCCTTGCCTACATTATATAGAGACCCTCTGTGCCAAATTTCAGCTTTCTAGGTCCAACGACTTGGGCTGGGCGTTGATGAGTGAATGAATCAGTCAGTCAGGACTTTGAATTTTATTTATTAGATTATTGAAACTCTATCTACAGCTTTTGTTTTCAACCATCTGTTTCAAAGCTTTCACGGGAAGTCACTTCCGGTTCCAGAAGATATTTCCTTCCCCCTAATGAGGTCACCATCATCTGCCATTAATTTGACGCGCACCAATTTACCCGGTTTCATGCCTCAAGCCAGCAGCCATCATCGGAATCAACGTTTTTGCGGCATAAGCGACCGTATCTTTTTCATTTATTCACAGCATCAAGGGACCGTAGACTTGAATATTATTACAGTTTTAATTTGAACTCGATAATTCAACGTGGACAGACGCACAGGCGGACAACAAAGTGATCCTATAAGACAAAATGTTCGAAGGAACTCAAAAGATTTTTGAACTTTTTTTCAGCGATGGCGTTAATCGTAGATTACAGGTGAATATTGTTAGTCTTAGGCCTCCCATTGTTAACATAATACTGCTCTCATTTTCAGGCGACCACCGATGTTGGGAATGCTTGCACGCTGCATCACACCGGAACCTCAGCTGCCGCGCCGCTCGCCGCCGGCATAATCGCCCTCGTATTGAGCGCCAAGTTCGTACCGCTTCTTCGACATTTATGGGAGCCTAGTCTATCGGATAGTGTGCCATCTTGCGAAATGAAGATGAGTGAATGTCAAATTGAGTCTGTCATTTTGGTTGTCAGGTTGGCTGACTGGCCTCACAGTTGGGAAAGGAATGTGCCACCGAATGGAATGTATGGAACACAATGGAGACTGATAGTTAAGCATACACGTGCATGCACGTATTTAATTAATCCTGGCTGACACTGGTGATCAAAATGAGGAGTAAGGGTTTTTCTCATTTTGATCACAGTGATTTTCCTATTTCCTAACTTGTCTAGGTAGACAAGTTAGGAAATAGGAAAATCACTGTTAGATATCCTTGATATTTTTTTTATATATGGGGCACTCATAATAAAATTATTATAGCTAAAGGATGTAGAAGTCGTACCGACCCGAGAAAAGTTTTGTCGCCTGCATACTCTATTATTTTCTTCAATTTCAGTCCTAACCTTACATGGCGCGATGTGCAGCATCTGATTGTTTGGACTTCGGAATATGCACCATTATTGAACAATGCTGGATGGAAATCAAACGCGTAAGTGAAACAATAACTCAGATAAATAACGCAATATTAGTCTTCTGTACTAGTATTCTGTACTAATATATAGGTATTTTTTGTATGGAACTTTTGCGATTTTTCAGTGTCGGTCTACTCTACGATGTTCGATTCGGCTTCGGGCTCTTGAACGCTCAAGCTTTGGTGGAAGCGTCATTGAACTGGACGAACGTGCCAGAAAAAAATATCTGTCGGATCAACGCTATGCCGTAAGTTCTATGTTTGCCTGGTAATTTCGTTCGAGGATGTCCACAGAAATGACTGTGCCAACGAAATAAAAAACTACCTCAACCATTCATTGAATTTAGAAGCCTCAACCTAGCCCTTTTGAAAGCCTCAACCTCCCCACAATTTGTAAAAAATATTAAAGTTTTTGGTACCTATGTTTTATTTAATTTTGTGATTTTTAATTTCTTAGTTAAATATTATTATTATATATTGCACGATCACGATTATAATACAATTATAATAAAATTATTGAACGTCTCATAAAAATCTTTTAAACGTGTCCATAAATAAAATGTCGACGTAGATTTTCAATCATCTACGCGACTATAGTTTCCTGGTAATTGTGTCGTTTACTTTCGATTTGTCGGCACTCCAAAAATTGGGATTTCTGGTGACCATTATTATAATTTGATTTTAATATGCCTATTTTGTTTATATTTTAAGCTTACCAAGAAATCCTTCGATTTTTTTGTATCTTTAAAACTTGAGATTTATGCGGCCCTGGTGGTTTGGATGGACGGTGCAACATTGTTCCAATTTTGTTTTCAGATTGGACGACAAGAGAATTTCTTCAGGGAAGTCAGTGAAAATACCTTTCTCAGTTGAGGACTGTCTCGTCAACTACATTGAGCATGTTGAGCTGATCGTGAATTTAAAGTACTCTTGTAGGGGTGCACTTCAAATTGCGCTGGATTCACCTCAAGGTAATAAAGAAATGATAACAAACACACACCTAACAATTCCAAAATTCCTTACCTTTGAAATATTTTTCCTGACGGTTCTTAAATTAATTTAATATTTATAGTTAGGACCACAGAGTAGTTAGGACTGAGGTCGCGGTATTGATAGTAGGTACGCGTACGTAAGCCCTGAAATGTTGGAGAAAAAACTCAGAATAAAAGTTGTTTTGTAAAAGACAAAAAAGCCGACCTTTCCCGATCGTCAAAAACATTTTTTTTATGAATAAAAATATTAGTTGTCACAGATTTGCCTGTATTTTTTATATTTTAGTTCTAGGACAACGGGAAGTACCTACCCTATGAATTTTGATCTCATAGGGGTTCCGTTTTTTTCTTTTTGAGGTACGTAACCCTAAAACGAGAAGAATAAAATCTAATACATAATACATAAATAATATTTCAGGAATGTGCATTTTTCGAGGTAATCCATGTAAGATTTATTCCACAGGTACAAGAGTTCCTCTCCTGACTGCCCGGCCGAGAGATAGTTCAAACGACGGCTTCGTCAACTGGTCTCTGACTTCCGTGGCCACCTGGGGCGAAACTCCTGGAGGGGTGTGGGTTGCCATAGTCACTGATGAGGTTGGCATGCTGATTTGTTCATCTTTTAGGTTCATCATCATTCATCAATAATTCATCTTGCATGCGTTGATGTAGCCAAAGCAACGTTTTGGTAATAAGATCACGAACTGTTTTCTTTCCTTTCAGACAAACCAGCAGAACACCGGTGAATTAGAGTCCATGACTTTGGTTCTCCACGGAACTAACAAAATGCCTGCTCACATGAAAAACGGGCCACGGAACTACAATGAAAACTATAAAAGCTATGACAAAACTATAAACTACAGTGACAAGGAAAATGGTAACAAAGTGGACTACAACTACGTTGAAGCACTAGGAAATCATGAGGCATTAGATGTTATGAAGAACGGTTATCCAGGTCTTTTGGATCAAGTCCAAAACCAACTGTTGAGGATTCACCATAGAAATCCGTTTCGATCTGATGTTTAGACAAATTCGAGATTGTTAGGAATAAAAAAATATGTAATTTTTCATTAATCTTATGTAGGTAAGGTACTGCGCTGTATTCTAGTCTTGCTTGAGTGATTTAATTTATTTATTAGAACATGATAAACTATGTTGTTTTTTTGTTACCTCGTATTGATAACATAAACGTACTTTAGAACACACGGGCCACATGCCAACTTTTGCATTTTGATTGCAAAGTCAGTCACTTTATTGGCCTTGCAGCTTAATCTAGATACAAACAAAATTAAAAACACGATTCCTCGATAATATTCCATAAATGTACAGTACAAATGTCTAGTCTAGTCTAGTACAAATGGTAAAAGACTTTCTCTAGTAAATAGCTGCCATCGTCTGTTTACGCTGTTATGAAGTGTTTTTTTTTATAGGAATCTTGTTTTTATAAAATATAACAGTGTAGGTACGAATTGACATTGAAAATGTAGAACTTGCGTCATTTCTAGACGTCACCCTGGAAAACATGATAGCGCCTTCGACAGCTGTGTTCCTAGTACCAATCCTGTTTAGTTTAGTCACTATCGTCGCGCCACCATTCATTCTCCTCGTAATGTGAGTTGATGTTAATCTGAAAATTTAAGTACGTGGTAGTGACGTGGTAGCTTTATGGCTATGAAATTATTTCAGTGTTATAAAATGTCTACAACTTGCTACCTACTTAAATTGCTCTAAACTTATTGAGATATTGTTGAAACAAAATTTCGATTCTAAAAAAATATTCTAAGACCGAAATTCCAATGCCATCTACTGTTGAATAGCGACTGACTGCATGGCGCCGGGCGTACCAGTAGCGCTAGCGGACACGTGGACGTACTGTACAACTAACTGCGCTACCGACCGAAGTAAAATGACCTAGCGTTATCCTAGTCAACTAGGCAGACTGTAGGTCACGGCTTACAATATTTAACAGCTCTCAACTTCTGCGTTCCTAGTATTCATTCCGTTACTTTTCGAGCAAAGATGCCACTTACGTGGTTTGGAATGTGAAACGTGTTTTGATTAAAAACAACATTGAGAATGGACTGTCATAGAAAAAAAAATCGGTTTTATATTGTAACTAACTACTGATTACTTTGCTAGTATTTAGTTTCGTATCAAAAAAGGATACAGATTCGAATAAAATTATGTTTTAGACAGTAGACTTTTTGCTAAAAGCGAAAATTATTTATCAGTAGGTATTTGAACTGTTCTTGGCAAAAACTAAAAATCTGTATCAAGTTTTCTCGACGAATAAAAAATACATAGAAATATTAATTTCTTCCCACGAAAATAGTCTTGATTACTCTTTATTTACCATTGAAATTAGCGCAAGATGTGCTGTAGAGTAAAAACAATCTGTGATTGGTTCATTCTGTGCGCTAAGCGACGGCTATGCGTGACGACGTGAACTTTGATTGGGCCATAAGTGACAGCATGATTGGTTGTATAAAAACACGTCAAACGATTTATTTAAATCGTCGAATCGGCCATCGGAGCACTCAACTCTTATCTGTAGGCTATCACGATTATGGGCACCAAATTTTTTGAGCGACTCTCTCCTTCATTCACTTTCAACGCTCTGAATAGAAAGAAAGAAGTCTGTCCGATTAGAAGTCTCTGGATGGTTCCGTACCCATTACATTACAGTTTTTCGGTTTATTATAAAATATACTTAGACATTGGTATTTATTTAGGTAGACATTTGGCATTTGAATAATGTAAAATAAAGGTGTCTAGCATAGGTCTAGTAATTAATATGTGACGATGGCATGTAGGGCGCGAGCAAGCGAGCTGAGTGAACTGACTGCCCACTCTGCCCAGTGCATCTTCAGAAATGGCGCCAAATTTTTAAATTTTGTGCAATGCCGGTTAATGATGATGATGTAGAGAGGTCGTTTACGGGCGTACAAATTGATACAGGTTCCCCAACGTAATGTAAAAGTAATAAAACTCCCCATAAACGCAGTATATAATAAAATCTTTGTTAAGTAACTACCGCAGACTTAAGTGTTAAGCAATCGTGTTTTTTTAAATAACACCGTTTATTTTTTTGTATAAAAGAACACATCGTGAGTAAACCTGAGTGTCTGAGGTGTTCACATACATCAGCCCTTGAAATTTAAGTCCACTCTCTCTCTTTCTGAGAAGGCCTGTCCCCTACAGAGGGACGTATATCATCATCAACCCATTAAGTCCCACCCACCTAACCTTCGTGATTGTTTAAGATCACTCAGGCAGCCGGGGCTGCGAGCGATTCGTAGGGACGCCGGACGTTTATTATAAGCTATTGGCTATTGCGCGCGACTTCGTTCCCATGGAAATTTTGATGTGCACGAGTGATTTCTACAAATCTATATATGTCATTCAAACGGGAACAGAACCTTTTTACGTGATAAAAAGTATCCTAGGTGCTATTTTTTATTTAAATTCCTACCAAACGGTTGGAATAGAGTTGGTATTGATTATTCAAAACTATAATGGATCTCTGTGCCAAATTTGATCCAGATCCGTTCAGCCGTATTGGTTGAGGTGGACGAGTCAATAATGAATGTATAAATTGTGATTGAGTAAAAACATGTATGATCCATTTATCTATACTTGACTTTTTTTCCAAACTTTAAACGACACTAAATCAAAAACCTTTAGCGGTAGAAAACTCGAAACAGTTTGCAAATTTTGTACTAGCTAGCACTAAATTTGTAGACTGATTCGAGTTTTCTACCGCTAAAGGTTTTTGATTTAGTGTCGTTTAAAGTTTGGAAAAAAGTCAAGTATAGATAAATGGAGTGTATGCATTCAAATTTTTGCTTTATGGAGTACATTTTGCCGTTTTTCGATAGGGAAAGACAACATTACATTACCACTCACGCTTGAATGCCGGAGGGGTAGGTTGGGGAGAAACCACGGTTTGCCACTCGTCACGATCCTGACAGATCTCTATTATTATAACTATTAAAATTCTTTATTGCACCAACATGTGTACAAGGGCGTGTTTAATGCAGGAAACATTCTCTTCCAGGAAACCTTTGGTTTAGAAGACACTGGCGACAGGTAGTGCAAGAAAAAAAATTAGATATAATAAAGTTACATAAGCATAGGGAATTACATTAACCTAGACCTATAGGAGGGGCGGGGGAAGGGGGATTAATAGAAAATGTGATAAGCGTGATAATAAATAAAAATCGCTTCATCAACAGTAATTAATTTTGGCAAGTCAATTTTTATTTCTTTGTGTATTATAATTTCGATGGTTTCGGGTACTTTTTATATTGATACTTTGAATGTAAAAAATATATATTTTCATTGATTATTTTGTTTTGACCTGCAGAATATTTGGTGGGCCGATTCAAAAATGGATTTTATTTATTTATTAATACTTATATAACGCTTAAAAATAATATTGTTCAGTGCGGTGATCTTAATGCCTTAAGCTTTCTCTACCAGTCAACCGCAGGAGGTAAAGGAAATAGTTGGTAGGCGTCCAAAAGAAAAGTAATAAAATCAATTTAACAACGACAAAACTTAGATATACATATAAATCTCATGATGTATTTGTTTGTTTTTCTAGTATGTATAATAAAGAGTTCTAATCTAATTTCATCTAAAACATACGTATGAGGTGTATTAAATATTAAATTTTAATAAAATTGTTCTTTTCAAGTTCCCAAAAAAAAACACGCATCTATTTATGAACCGCCACCCTTTGAGTACGGAACCCTACAAAGTATCAAAACAACTACAATGCAGTAGGTACTACCTACTCGAAAGCTTACTTGTCAATCTCACTTGAACTTTGATCCTTATTTCTTACGGAACAAGGTTCTTAAGCTTTACGAGGATGGCGTCAATCTTTAGCAGGCATGTGAATGTTATTTAATTTACATTTCTCACTCCGACTTCGGTCGCAACAGTAGTGTAAAAGTGTAAATAACGATTCGGTAATAAAATGTTTCAAAAAAGTTGATTTTTTGTTCGCAAGTGGTGATTTTGGATTGACAATTATCTTAATTGGCAGGTTAGTAAATGTTAGTAAATATACATACATAAGTTCACGCCTGTGTCCCAGAGGGGTAACAGAGACCAAGGACTGCCTTTTGCCACGATCCTGATAAATCACTGTCGCTTCATCGATATTCATAAAGTCTAAATAGTAACTAATTATTATTGAAAAAAAATTAGGACCATCCTAGTCCATCAGAAACCTTATAAAAAAGTTGGAAACGTCAGTAAAATATCATATTATGTACTGTACATATTACTATATTATACCGTAGGTATAGCAACAATACATCTTTTAATAGTTATATTATTTTCCATACAACACAATCACTTGACCTGGTCCCAAACTAGGATACCCTAGGATAACCAGGCAAGGACATGACAAACATCGTAAAACACCCAGACTGAGGCCATCTGTACAAATGTAGGGCGGCACCCAGTGGGAATTGAACCCACGACCTCTTGCTTGGTAGCTAAGCGCCTTGTCGACTCGAACAAAGAGGTAGTAAGATTAGTACATTTCAAGTTAACTACCTCTTTGCTCTAGCGGTGACATGTTTGAACCTCTTTAGTTCTCAGTAAAGTAATGACAGAATAAAATAATGGAACCAAGAAAATTTAGTTTCCTTCTCTCTCTTTGAAAGGCCTGGGCCAAGATTATGTTAATGCATTGCAGTACAATGACACTTGGATGAACGTGGTGATTTAGTTTCATTGCCGCTTCAAGTTTTCGCGCGCCAAATCAAACAGTCTAGGCGTCAATGGTATGAAAAATCACTTCACGTGACCCGACCCGATCTGTCATCGAACTGTAATGGTCTAACCGAATCGAGGCACAGAGATTGTACTACGCATACCAAATCCTAAGGGCCGATTTCTGAATTGAGAATTTATACTAAGTAAATACTTAAGTAACGTTCTGTCACGCTCTTTTCTGAGAAATTTGACGAGACAGCGCTACAGTTAAGTTACTTAGCGAAATTCTCAATTCAGAAACTGGCCCCAAACTTAAGTAACGTTCTGTCACGCTAAAGAAATTTGACGACAACAGTTAAGTAATTCACTGTAATTACCTACTTAGCGAAATATCAATTCAGAAATCGGTCCTAAGTGATTCCAATCGTCTCAGTATCAAATTACATATTAATTGATTTCGCTAACGTCAGGATTCCAACAATACTTGGATGTGGAGATTGTGCATCACCTGCTCACGCATTACAGAGCTTCAGTTTCAAATTTGTTTATATTAATGTTTACTTTTTTTTTACGTAGCCTCTCATGTGTCCCACTGCTGGGCAAAGGCCTCCCCTTCTGCTTTCCATCTCTCCCTGTCTCCAGCCACCTCGCACCATCCCGGCAAGAATGCATTTAGGTCGTCCCGCCATCTTCGCCATAGTCTGCCGCGACGCGTCGTTGGCCATTTTGCGGAACTTTAGCCCGCTTTTTAATTTTAGCCCACCTATTTGCTTATATGGCAGACTTGGCCAGCCCAGTTCCACTGGTTCCACTTCAGTCCTTGAGCGCAGCGTCGGGTTGCTGATACGATATTTACTTATGAACGTCAAAGTTGTTAGTTTCACAATTAATAGACTATTTGGAAAAGAAGCTAACAAACAAACTCCACATTTATTCAGTTAAGAAACAAAACGTGCAGAATATTTATACTGTACAGTCGACATCACATCACCTGTACACCCATGCACTCTACTCCTTTGCAATACGGGCGACTTTGCAACTAAAATGTGAAAATTAACGTGCTGTCGACTGTACCATCGTGTATAATCATGCTCGTGTTTCGCAAATAAATATATTCTGTTTATCTTGAAAACAGTTATCTGTTTATCTCAGAAACCCTAATAAATCAAATGAAACTCAGGTACCTATGTCCTCATAATTTATTAAAGAAGAATACATTAAAAGTTATTTACACCGTATATTAATTTGCTTTTCCTCAACGATTAGTGGGTGGTATACCACCATTGAATCGCTCGCAGCCTGGGCTGCCTTAGTGATCTTCTACGATCACTAAGGTTAAGCAATATACGATGCGTTCAGTCCATGGATGGGTCACCGTCTATGACTAACGCTAGTGGCATTTTTCCGAGCGGTTCCGTGCTTCGCAAGGCGCGTTAAGCAGTTGGTGCCGGCTGTTGTCGTTAGATTGCAGTCGTTAAGCCAAGTCAGAGACCTTAGGGGGCGGCTTGAAAACTTCTGACAGTAAGACCAACCACTAGTCTTACAAGCCTCCACCAATCCGGACTTGGCCCCCGTGGTGGAGTATGGTCTATACCTTTCTCAGGGAGGAGACCCGTGCCCCTGGGTGGGGACATAATGGGTTGATGATGATGATGATACCACCATTTACCACCAGTATTTTCTTTTATAGTAGCTGTATACTATAACAAAAGTAAATTCAACTTAGAACACAGTCGTTAGTGGACATGAACTCAGGACCTCCCGAATGTGTGCAAACATTAACACCTTGTTCTTTAGATCATAAATACAATAAAAAATCCAACGCATGCCAAAATTTGTGTTCACCTCCACCATTTCTTTTCAATCCTTATTTGGCGTAAGACTTGCAATTTACCAGCTTCAACTTTGTACGGAATGCAGAAGACAGTAAAATTTTAATGTGGTATTGACACGGATTCTCCTGTTACGATAGTAGGTAGGTAGTAAGTACGAAATACTCAGTTACTTTTAAAGGACTGACTATCCACATTACGAAGGACCGGAGACGTGCGGGCGGGGGAACGTTACTAACTAAAATAGACTGTAGAATAGGATATTTCACAGATTTCTGAAAACCATCTCATATTTTTTGTTGGTGTTCATGGAGTCCTCAGAAAGTGGTCTACTTAAATTATTAGGTCTTTACCTATGAAATTGCCGTTTTGTATGAAAAAATTTTAAACGAATTTTTTCCATGCATTTTTATTGTATTAATCGAAGTAATCACCAATGCAATCAATGCATCTTTGTCAACGCAGTGGCGGTTTATTGATGCCCTTCTTAAAGAAATCAGCTGGACAGCTGCAAAGGCATTTTGTACTGCCTCTCGGGTATTGAATTTTTTTCCCGCCAAGAAGTTGTCCAAATTCTGAAAAAAAGTAGTAGTCTGTAGGCGCAAGGTCTGGTGAGTAGGGCGGATGACGGAGAGATTCCAACCCCAGTTCTTGCAACTTGGAGACCGTCTGCTGTGCAGTATGAGGTCGCGCGTTGTCGTGCAGGAGCAGCGGAGACGAGCGATTTACCAATGCTGGTTGGAGATGTGCCAGTTTCTCCATCATTGTGTTCAGTTTTTCACAGTACACATCTGCAGTAATGCTCACCCCGTTTGGTAAGAAGCTGTGATGAATCACACCGGCGCTAGACCACCAAACAGTGACCATCAATTTTCTAGGGGTGAGTTTTCGTTTAGGGCATTGTTTAGGTGTTGAACCAGGATCCAACCAACTTGCTGAGCACTTGCGGTTATCAAACAGAATCAATTTTTCATCGCAGGTAACAATGCGGCTCAAAATTCCTTCATTTTTGCTTCCTGCATTCTGTTGAGCAGTGCAAGGCATGTCTCGACGCGTACTTCGCGCTGGCGATCATTGAGTTTGTGGGGCACCCATTTGTCAAGCTGTTTTTCCTTGCCAATTTGACACAAATGGACCAAAGCTGCTGCTAATTCAGCCGTAGTTTGTGTATCATCAGCTTCCACAAGCGCCTCTAATCCGTCATTGTCGACCAAAGTCTTCGGACGACGTCGAGGTTCATTTTTCATGTCGAAATTTCCAGAACGGAATCGAGCAAATCAATAACAGGTGGTGTGTGTTGGCTTGTAGTGTTAGCTCCGTAAACGTCGTTGATGTTGCGTGCCGCTTGTGCCGCGTTGCTGCTACAACGGTACTCATATTCCATAATTAGTCGAATATTTTACGTATCATCCATGATGACGAAAAAGATTGAAATGCGATGAAAATGTAACACTAATCAATAAACAAATGACTACTTTTGGAAAAAGAATTCTATGTTCTTAAAATAAAATTAACTTTGAAATTAGAATTCTTACAGCCGGTTTCTTGGGCGCTGTTCAAAGTTGTGATTTATTGACAAAGCATTTAATTTGACCAAGCAATCAAATCAAATCGGGTTTCCCGAGGGCAGATTAGCCAAAAATTTACTAATCAGTCGATCATTTTAACTTAACCATAGGAACTGTCAAACACACTTTTCTAGCACGACCGGCACAGAGCACATTGATGACTGGCATGCTAGTTTACAGTTTAAAAAGAAAAACAAGACATTTTAATGACAGGACTAATATCAGTTGAAGTTGAAGTTTTGGCTCGCGCCGAAATGAAAAGTTTTTCTGTTCAAAAGTTATTATTGAGTTGGTCTAATCTAAAATGAATTGCAAAGCAACCCGGGGCAAAAACTTCACAGAACGTGAAAAATGCTTCTGATCATTGCATAATGCTTCTGATCAATTCCGAATAAGGATCCACAAGACGGCAATGCAAAGTGTATAATGTCCGCCACAGTTATCTGGAAGGCTCCAGTTGCTTATATGTTAATTGTAAGCAGAATTTGCTCCACAACGCTGATGGCATTACGCCTGATTGTATAGTAATTGGCCCACAATCACTGCTTTCGGGACCCGGAACCAAGTTCGAAACTACTCTTTATCAAACTATTCCATAGGGTTCATCCTCCACCTTAAGCGTCTAGTTCTAGCAGCCGTGCGTCACCATAACTAGGTGGTCCCGAAAGCGAAGACATGCAGATTATTACAAAACTTCACCAGTTTTCAAGCAAACAAATTATGTTAATTCGTCGATCTCCTCCGATTAGTTAACAAGGCGATTTGACACTTCAAAATTGATTTTGAACAGTGATTAGTGCCTAATCATTCCCCAGGAAACTCGAATACAGTTTGGCATGTCCTTTGACGTTTCATATGTTAACTGGTTTGATCTGTTGGTCAACTGAATTGATTGGCGCTCAGGAAACCCAAATCGTGCTTAATCATAGTTTAATTTGATTGTAGCGATTAATAAATCTAATCAGCCCCCAAGAAACCGGCTGTTAGCCAAATAAAAATTATTTTGATTTGAAATGGCCAGTACTGCAGAACGGCAATTTCATAGGTAAAGACCGTTTATTATATCGTGTATTTTGTCTAAAAGGCAAACGAAAATTATTACACTTTTGAAATAAGCCGCCAAAACGCTATCTTAGGCAATATGGTTTCGCACAGGAATTGTGACGTCACTGGTCAGTAAACAAGCCAATGAACGTAAAGACGACATGAACGACAGACGCCATTTTTTCTGAGCCGTGACGTCATCATAGAATGAAGAAGAAGAAAAATTTATTATAAAAACAGTACACACGCCATAAATCCAAAAATTAAACCAAAAAATTTATTTATTTTGTGTGTGTGTGTGTGTGTAATTATTAGTTATTAGTTATAATATAGTGTAGACTAGAGTTAGGTTTCAGTAAGATGGGTGCGTTGTAGATAAATAAATACAAATATATATAGGTACTAGCCATTACATCTTCTGCAGTTGTAATGTAATGCAGTAACCAAAAAATAGTAAAAAACAAAAATCAGAAGAAAACCGAGGGAAAATAAAGGTCACGGCGTGTCACTGCTGTTATAAATGGCAGCTGGCTCAGCATTATGCTGATGGAGAAGCCTTCAGTGCTGATTTTCAGTCAGTGCCAAAAAGATAAACCCAACTCGCGTCTTTGCAAAAGCCCTATCTTTTTTCCGTAAAATTGAGAAATGTCAAAGTCATTATCCAATAATCCGTGTTTTCGCGGTACACCTAAGATTTTTGTCAAAATCCAATTTATCAAATCGTCCTACGACACATACAACATTACAGAATGTGGTACAGAATCGGCCAATCCAGGCCGTTTTCGATACGTTGGCTGCAGATTAATTATCTTATCCAGTGTTTTTTTTATAATACTTTTTCTTAGTTAAAATGCCTTAGAGCGGGTTTAAGACTCATAATTTATAGTTTATACGAGTACGTATAAATAAGACTGCTTTTTTTTCACACTGTCAAATAGCCTATTTTTTGGTGGGCCGTTCGGCTCAACATAACAAGGGTTTTTAATAAAATTATTCTTGTTTATTTAATTGCTCGTATGATACCTACGATAGCGTCTGGGCACAGTTTTAGGAGAAGTCTAATTCATGGTTAAATTTCGATGTATATTGCGAAGTCGATTCTACGCAATGTACATCGAATTGTCACACTGAACAATGCTTTGCTGTTTTGTGGAACGCGGCCCTGATCAATAGGGAATGGATGAAAATATCAGAAGTGCTTGATATTTTTTTTGGTGATAGGAATAACCTTCCTTAACGCGGGAAAAAAGTTTCAAATTTTTTGGCCCCGTAGTTAATTTTTAAATATACTTACTAAATATTTTTCCATTCGTAGTTCTGGGCTTAGTACGGCATATCAGACATATTCCTTAGTCCGCTGCGTATAGCAAAAAATCCACCTTGAAAAACTGTCATTGTCACCAGTTTTTTTTTTCATACGTAGCGGAAAAAGGAATATGTCTGATATGCCGTACTGAGCCCAGAACTACGAATGGAAAAATATTAAGATTATTATATGAGATAGTTCCATCATACGAGTAGATAATTATGGGCCATTGTTTAGTTTTTGCTAGCAAAGTTAATTATGGAACAACATGATGACGTACGAATTGGTATGTTTTTATCAGACGTTGCTTACGAATAAAAGTAATTAGCGGGTATTTTAGCGGGTGTTAGTTGCGTTGTGTGGCAACCCTAATATACCACCTGATCATACCACCACAAGCAGTACTTCAAACAGATAATATCTCCTCAATTGTTTTTTGCAAACATCCCTGGATGATGTTTTTCCTTTTCTTTCAAAAATAACCTTCCAAAATTAGAGTTATCTTCAGAAAGAAAAGGTGTTATTTTTCCTTAAGCAACTTTTGCTTTCATTTTAATACTGACAATTCAATAAAACCGTTTTAAAAGAAAACTTTACAAGTGTAAAGTGGCTTAGTCAAATTTTACCAACTCCTTGTATGTCCGTTATAGAGGTACTCTAAACGAAATCTGATGCTAAACTTTATGCACCGAACATTGCCTGTTATCACTGTTTTTTGTTTGTGCTATTAATTTTTGCAAACTAAACGCGTACATCCGTTGCGAAAAAAGGTTAATACGCATCCATACTTGCGTATTGAAGCGATTTAATGCGTGTGTAACATCGCCCATCAACATTTCGGACATTATTACATTGTAACTGAGTTTTTTGTTGCTAGGCAGTTGCTAGGTATAGTTGAAATCAGAAACCAAAAATTTCCACGTAAAGAATTTACATTCTGTTTGCTGAATGTTTATGTACAATATTACATGTTAACCATTGTCTTCGGGCACCGCTGTTTCAGCACTAGAGATGGGAGCAGGTAGTATGCATTGGTGGAATGCGTCTAAATACCTATATCGTCCAGCCAGCCTCTTGATTGAGCCTGCAATACATGTTGGCCGAGCGTTGCCAAGTGAAGGCCAATACCAACGTATAGACAGTATGTTTGCATTGTATTGCCATCGCTCGGTGTCGCTCGCCTAGTTGGCCGAGTAAAGGCAAGCGCCAGCCATCGTGTATAGAGATCATTTGGCGTCGCTTGTCACCACTTGCAATCGCTCGCGACCATTTGCCGCACTCCGGAGTGGTGTCGGTTTTTTGGCACAAATCAAATCAATCTGTCCTTTAACGTTTAAAACGTTATAGGACTATTTTAGCAACCAAAATTATTTAATTGATTTTCCATTGTGTAGCTTTTGTGTAGATTTGCGAAGGTGAGGACCTTGGCGACATCCGTGCAAGTGTTCATAACGATCAAGCATCTAAACATTCACAGGTTATGCTTAATGTGGGTGCTAGTTTATACTTTTATGTTATCTGGCTTCTGTGCAATAGACCAATTTTTTATTTGATAATTATTTGATTCACAACCAGTCTAGTTTTGTCGCTGCCGGATACTGAATTTCCCTGGCGTATATTTCTCACATACATATGCTTTTCACACATTTACGTTAGAAATACCAAGACATTTCTTGTGGTTTTTCTTTTCACTTTTGTATCTTAAAATGTATTGTTCCTGTATTCCTCACGATATTTTTGGGTGTAGGTATATAATAATAAGGTAAATTTTTTGTCAGCTCTAATTTTATATTTGACGTCTCTCACTTAAAATATACACTGAATGTCATTGAAATGCTTGAAATGTCTCAGAATAAGGACTTATTCTGAGGTACTTGTCTACCGTAGTTGTCTACATTGTGTTTCTGTGGCAATTGGGTATTTGACAAAATGTCAAATGAGTTACGTTTAAAACGGAATTTTGTATGAAAATACTTGCTTCTGACGTCACATTTAAGAGCACTCTTTTTATGTTTCATCTATTTAAAATTGTAATAACTAGTAAATGATTGACATAAATACATTTTCCGAAACATTTTGTAATTTTTGTTTTAATCGAGCATCTCCAATAATTTATTGTTGATAGTTAGTGTCAAATACCGTATTTTAATAAATGTCTTATCTTTCTCTCTATCGAGATTACTTCAGACGCATATCAGAATTTATGTTAGATTACTTTACTTTACTCAAGCCTGTACTGTACTTTACTTTACTTTACTTTACTCAAGCTTCCCACGATCCTGACGAACTTTTGCTTCGCCAACATGTCTTAGACATTGTACCGTGCGTACAACGCCTCGGGTACTTTCGGGACTTCATTTACTAACAATATTTCCGTACCCCGTCGACGATAAAGAGCCGGTATCTAAATTAAGAATTTCACTATGTAACTAATTAATTAACGGTCTGTCACGCTTTTTTCTATGAAATTTGACGAGACAGCACTACAGTTCAGTAGTTTACTTATCGGAATTCTCAATTAAGAAACTGGACTAAAGTCATTAAATATCAATGGCCTATAATTACGCTCACCAAAATCCAAATTTCATATTAACTGTCCGTCACAATATGTGAGTGGTTGACCAAAAAGGGACCTGGAGGGATTGGAAACCGTTATTTTTTTTTTTTAATTTTTTAATTTTAGCTTTGTTTTTGTCTAACCAGAATATTTTTAGGTGCCGTAGTTATTTTTTTATATTTTTTTTGTGAGCCGAGCCGAGTCGAAACCTGTCTATACACGAAACTTCAAACGCGATTTTCTCGAAATCAATTATTTTCCCTTGAGGTCCCTTTTTGGTCAACCACTTCAAAGTTACACGATTGGAATCGCTCAGGATTTAGTGCTCGTAATAATCGTATTATAGCTGCAAGTAGCCAACAGTACTGTAGCGACTTTTTGCCCCGATACCGATGGATTTGTTCATTACTTCATTAGTAACCGGCCGGCGGCCACATTTCTGCTCCGGTGGCCGTCGTGGTCGACTAGTCTGTGTCAACATGTCGCGCTGGCGTGCCCACTGCCTCTGCTAGAGAGCCCATTTCGCACCCTTGCAAGAACAACGTGATATTTCGAAGAACACCATTTTTTATTCATAGATATATTTTTTTAACGCGATTTTATTTACTCCAAAAACGCCGGAATAAAGAGCAAAAGAGACACTGCATCACGTTATAGCGCTATCTCTTTCGGCCATTACTTTGAAACCTTAAAAAAAATGCTCTCATGTAACGTAAGGGTTCCGAAATAACACGTTGTTCTTGCAAGTGTGCGATTTCATAAAGCTGCAATTTGTATAGAACCGCAGAGACAACTTGAACAAGAAACCGCGCAGTTGGGATAAGTCTCCGGACACGTAAGATAAATTTTGAACTAAAACTTTCGTAAGCACCGGATATTAAGGATTCTATTCCGGATACACTTACAACTTGACTTTTTGTTGGAGGTCAAGTAAGGTATCCGGAATAAAGTCAATAGTAAATGAATATTCATTTGCACTTTAACAAAATGTTTTTTATCTATCTTTACCCGCACTGTCAAAAAGTTTTTAGATATCATGTAGAGTCAAGCTTCTAAGTCAACATGCCCGATGCCCTAACTTAGTCCGTAAGTTCTACACGGAGAGTGAGTGAATATTTTTGGTGGTAATGAAAATAAATGCACTCTTTCTTCAGTGCTGCTAAATTATTTCGACCTCTGTGGCGCAGTGGTTCGCGCATCTGTCTACCATGCCTGAGGTCCCGGGTTCGAACCCTGACTGGGGACAAAAAACCCCCAGGTCTTGGAAGTTTACATGTTTGTGATGTCGCTGTTTCTGGTTGTCACGACACAAGGTATCCTAGTTCGGGGCCAAAAGCGATGTATGTGGCTGTATGTAAATTTTTATGTTTATTTGTTAAAAAAATATTTCACCAAATACTACATTCAAACAAAAAAACAACGACTGAAACCTATATCATTGAAATTCAATGCCTATGTATAGATATAGGTTTATCTGTGAATTGAGATTGTTTGCATAAAAAGAAAATCTAGAAGGGGTTTTTAATATAACTTGACAATATATTATAATAATATCTTGGTTAAATAAGAGATAAGCAAAGTTAGTAAACAAGTTACTCTGTAGTTCGTTCACCCGAAATTAGCAGCATAATAAAAGTGAAATCTACGTGGTCGACTTTCTCTTAATCGCCGTCAAAAAAAGAGCTAAAGTCTCGTAAATTATGTAATAAAATTTTGAATTAATAATAGTTCTTTATTATTAATTAGGTTCATGGGTAAAGAAAAATAGTAATAGACAACCAATATAAATGGGAAATTGATTGAGCAATATATCTGTCTTGTTGATGTTTGGGTAATGGTTAAATTAATTAGCAACATTCTGTTTTTAATTATTATAACTCTTCATTCATATACATAATCGATTGTGGGTTCGAATCTTCTGCTCGTACAAAAACTACCTACTTTGTTTTCTTATTTACGTACATTTGTGAAGTTGTAGTGGCAGGACCTAATGTGTAGGATTTTTTATTTTTTATTTATTTATTTATTTAGAGATCTATGGTGAACCAACAGCTATTACAATAAAATAGTATATAGTGTAGGGATACAGAAAGCCAATTACAGGTTCACACTTATAGTAAACAATTTAAAAATAAGAATCTTAAACTTAAAATAATACAACGTCGCTCGCTGCACAAACAGCAGAGCTCATATCACTCAGTAAATTAGGCAGATGTAGCTATAGAATACAAAGACCTGGGTAACCTAGAAACCTAGGTAAGCAATAGCAATGCGTCTCATTTAGTTACTGCTAGGTACTAAATGAGACGCCCTGCTATCGTACCATTAATGACAATGCAATATGTATAAACTTTTTAATTAATTTTTTTGTTTATCTGCATTAAAAAAAATACCATTAATGTGTCGCCTAACAGCCGCTATACTGCAATTGAATACATCTAGGTCTAATTCGTATGAGATTTGATTTACGCTAGTACAAGCCCGCCGAAGAAATGCATTTTGCTCATAATTGGTTGACACCTGTGGAATAAAAAGTGGGGGAACGAAGCGCCTAGATCTTGTAGGCACCGTAAATGATATCGTGAGGAAACCTGTTAAAGTGTCTGAGGTGTTTACAAACCCAACAGGGTGCCCAACTGTTAAATAGTGACAGAATTCTGAAAACGATCTCATATTTTTTGTTGGAGTCCTCAGAAAGGGGTGGTCATTTTAAATTTTTTCGTGTATTTCTCGAAAACTTACTTTTGAAATAACCCGCCAAAACACTATCTTGGGTATGGCGTCGCACAGGACCTAAATTCCGTTAATGCATTGTAGTACCATGACAACTGCATGAACATGGCGATTTAGTTTCATTGCCGCTTTGAGTTAACGCGCGCACACCATACCAAACGTTCTAGGCGCCAATGGTGTGAAAAAACACATCACGTGACCAGAGCGTGTATCTGTCATCGTACTGTAATGCACTAATAGAATCGAAGCCCAGGAATTATGACGTCGGATGTCAATAAACAACCCAAAATGACCCCATGAATTGCAGACGCCTTTTTACTGAACTGTGACGTCATCATCGAATCGGCCAATCAGGTGATTTTCGATACAATGGCTGCAGATACATAATTATCAAATTTTATCCTGAGTGCTTATACTGAGTTTGTTCATTCACTTTCGATAGCGAGAGCGTTTGCAGTTTGTATAGGAGTGACAGAGCGCGCCACCTAGTTGTCTCTTTGTCACTCCTATGCAAATCGCAAACGCTCTCGCTATCGAAATTGAATGAAAAAACTCAGTATACGCACTCTGTGTTTGTTTTGAATAACAATTATTTTTTACTTAAAATGCCCTAAGGCGGTTTTAAGACTCGTAACTTATACGAATACGTATAAATAATACCCTATCGGCAATCCGCGATGGGCGCGCGAGTTGGACTTATTTTGCATAATATGTTAGAAAAAAAATATTCATAGAAGTATATCAAATTAAACATGCAATTACTCTACCATTTATTATATTTATTAATTCCAAATGACTTTACATAGACAGAGAGAGGTCGTACAAAATAACTTCCAAAATGTAGCTCAAGGATGTCATAGTTGCATAGTTTTAAAAGTTTCGCAACTAAGTGGTGTGGAATACTTGTAAGAGCGATCTTGAAAGCAGTATTAGGGGCTAACAAACCGGTGTATAATGCCCGAAAAGTAACTTGTGCAAGTGACTTTGACTTCGGATAGATTATCGCGATTCGCGGATCTTATTGGCGGGATGTGACGTAGAATTCTTCGAACTTTAGTTTAACAGTTGTCAAACAATCGAAAAAAAAACTGGGATAATTAGACATTGGTGATGCCATTTTTCCTTATTACTGAAAAAACGCCAGTCACCTTGGTGAGATTGAATATCCTTAACATTTAATTGTCCTGATTTTTGCCTGTTGGAAAATTTTTATACTACATTTTTCCGGCCTAACTGCACTGTTAACCACATTAAATTAAAAAAATAACACAATCATAGACAATACAACGTGCGAGAATGGATTGCCATTTAAAACGTCAAGTCGACTGCCAATCAGATAAGCCGAAGAGAAGATCAGAGAATCAGATTTATTAGTTTCGTTTTCTGCCAATTGGGGTTGCCCACAGAATTAAACTTCTTTTTTAATGGGAGTTCTTGGAATTGAGTGATATCGTAAGATAAAATTATTTAGCAAAAAGGTTCCAGCCTACAACATGGTCATTTTTGAGTTAGATATACCAAAGTGATAACTATGCTCATGGTTGTCCAACCCAAATGTATGAAGAGCGTAAATCAGCTTAAACCTAAAAACCCAAATATCTCAAAACTAACTTGGTGTGGGTTGGAACCTTTTTGCTAAACTACTTCCATTAATATTTGAACTTTGATCTCAAAAAGCTTTTGCTCGACAAAATCATTTGCTAACAGAGTAGCATATAGTAACTCGCAAGCTCTTTGCCCCGTCGCTATCGGCCCAGTAGGTATAATTATGCTATAAATAAATAAACAATAAATAATCAGCCAAGTGAAGCGAGCTGTCGCTTCTTTACATCACTCTACAATCGACTGTTAATTTATGTATTGATTGATTCATGATTGACTTAAGCTCAAATTACGAAGTAAACAATCGGGTCCGCAAATTGTAGAAGTACAGAAGGTTTTGGCTTAAGAATCGACTACACTATTCTATCTTAATTTGTTAGATTTTGTCACGATTTTAACCTCCTGAGAACCGACCTTGAAAATAACAATGGTTTTTGTATTTCTCTTAGTACATTGGTTCTCACGAGGTTAAATAATTTTAACGAAAATAGAGTTACATTTCATCATTCTGGCATTCGTTTGCATTGATATTGTTTCCCAATTAATTTATCTCTCGGTATTCAATTTCACGATCTCGTCACGATATTAAAAGTATTCAATAAAATACAATTTGAGTGCGTATACTGAGTTTTGTCATTCACTTTCGATAGCGAGAGCGTTTGCGATTTTCATAGGAGTGACAAAGCGCGCCATCTAGTTGTCTCTTTGTCACTCCTATGCAAATCGCAAACGCTCTCACTATCGAGAGTGAATGAAAAAACTCAGTATACGCACTCTGTCAAGAAAATGTAGACATTAAAGAGTTAGGTTTTGCTCGGACTTTTTGTCTGCATTTGTTAATACCTTGCACTTACAAGCATTAAATACATTAAAAACGTGTGCTTTTACATAAATTAAGGTAATGTGCTTCAATAAATATATTAAATGTTTAGGTTTTTCAATAAAACAGTTAGTAAACTTTCACTTCCGGTTTCTAGTATTTTTTGACAAACTGTACTGTCATGATATCTCGAAAATCGGAAATTGTGGTTGTCATTATTTAGAAGTAACCGGTCGTTAAGTTGGCATCACTGCGACAATCTATGGCGGGGTGTTTCGCTTAGTTGGGAATTGGGATATTATACGTTATCTGTGGTTGGGATTGGGAAGGTGAGAAGCGCGAGCTGATTCTTTTACTGTATTTTTGGTGGAGGGAACATGTGCTCACAATTTGTACACAGAATCTCTACAAAAAATAAAAATAAAAATAAGTGCTCTTAATAAAGAATGCTACAGTGAATAGAATGTTGCAATACAATAAAAGCCACTGAGTAAAAATACATCCGACAAAATTGTTTCAGTCAATATAAATTAATAAATTATGTGAATTTTTATATTATGTATAATACTAGCTGACCGGACAAATGTTGTTTTGCTATTTATTAAATATCTAGCTTACAACCTATTGTCAAAGTTAAAAAAAAAGTTCGATAAGAAAAAAAACCAATTTATGTATTTTTGAATGTTAAAAGTAAACCTAGCTGTGAGTGATCCTAAAGGGTTCCGTTTTTCCTTTTTGAGTTAAGAAACCCTAAAGAGGTTCTACCGAATTGAGAACCTTCTCCTTTTTTAAACATAAAACAACATAAACATTTACATACAGGCACATACATTGCTTCTGGCCCCACACTAGGATACCCTGTGTCGTGGGAACCAGGAACAGCGACGTGACAAACATGTAAACATGTAAACATCCAAGACCTGGAGTTTTTTTTCTCCCCAGCTGGGGATCGAACCCGGGACCTCTCGCATGGTAAGCAGATGCACTAACCGCTACGCCACAGAGGTCGTCAAATCAAATTTGAAGTCGATTGAAAATGGCAATAACAAGATAGGTTGTAGTTTTGTTAAATTTAATTTTAATTACTGTAATTCCTATTCATATTAGAGCCGAACAATATCTTTGATCCATACTTCTGCGTCTAAGCTGCATGCGATTCATAATAAGTAGGTAGCCAGGTAATAATTGATGTATTATGCCCCATGAATGTACATAAGCGGACAACCTGTATTTATCCTTTCGTTACAAAACTGATCGGATTTCTGAGTACCTGTGTCGGTGCCACCGACAAATGGACAGATGTGTTTGTAATTTAATTATTAATTCTAGGTACATTAGTGCAAAACTGATAGTTGAAACTCACTCATTATTCCTGTTTGAACTGAGTACACTATTTGCCTTTCTGTGTGACACACGGTCGTGTATAGTATAACTCACTATATGACAAGGTCACTGCCCTCTACATATAACAACAAGCAGAATTATCCACCATACAGTGATATCAGAATTCGTACTAATGATTCGCAAATGTAGATCTTCACATTTCGGTGGTTCGAGATAATGCGCTTTCGTAATCTGTGCGCCTAGTACTTCAGTTCTATTAGGTCCGATGTTGGCTTGCGTTTGTGGATCACCCATTTTCATTATTCGAACAAATCGCGTTGCAGATACTACAGCCCTTATTGTGTTCGTCATAAATGCGACTATTAAACGAAACTTACCTAGATTGGTAGCCACTTCCATGCCCTTGATGTGACACTATCGCTCAATGTTTGTAAATAAAATAAAGTTTTTTTTTGGAAAATCATTCATATAACTAAGTTTTTTAAAATAAAAAATTGATGATTGATTATCAAAATACTGATAAGGAGACTAACAACGTAGAAAATACGTCCAAATATTTATTCCGTTTTATAATATTTGGGATAAGAGGTTTAGAAGTAAATCTAGTTAACTTTGACTTGGTCGACTCAGTTCACGGGTCTCGCCGCCCAGTTTCGGAATTTTTGAGAATTTCACTAATAAATGTATCGCCATAAAAGTCTTTTTGGTCTCATCACAAATTGTTTTTCTAACCAGTACAGTCGACAGCACGTCAATCTTCACATTTTAGTTGCAAAGTCGCCCGTAATGCAACGGAATAGAGTGCATGGGTGTATACCATGATGTGCTGTCGACTGTACCTGCGTTCATCTTAAGTCCTCCCTGTTCAGTTTAACAAGTTGTCATCGGGCGCAAATAGACTGCGGCAAGGGACAAGTTATTTAGAGGAGATTTTTTATACACCCGACGAGCCAGAGAGTAAAGTCATGGCGCGTCCAAGTACCAGGATAACATCGGCGTATAAGAATCTGAATGAAAAAAATTCTCGCATTTAAAAAAAAGGCGCATTTTGGAACCTGCAGCGCTCCGTCGTGGAGTTAAATACTCGTAAAGTGCATTTTCCGGCTAGCTGTCAACCTCTGGGGAGTAAAATAAAAAACGGCCAAGTGCGAGTCGGACTCGCGGACGATGGGTTCTGTACCATTAATTATTTATTAATACAACATTCGAATATTTCAAGCGTCTTTCTGTTGCCGTTATTAATATCGAGCAAAAAATTACTTTCGTTGTATGGGAGCCCCCTTTAGATACTAATTTTATTCTGTTTTACTACTTCTTGTTATAGCGGCAACATAAATTTCAACTGTCTAGCTATCACGGGACTGAGTACAGCCTTTTCACAGACAGAAGACAGACGGACGGACAGACAAATGGACAGACGGTCAGTCAGTGGAATCTAAGTTCCGTTTACTCTTCGGGTAACCCTAAAAAAGCCTTGTTAACTCGGAATTTCCTCTTACATTTCAGCTAAAGATGCCGTTCATCGACATCGCGTTTCAAGCGGAGATCAGCCGCTATGAGGACGTCGACTTCCAGGAGTTGGCCCGGCGCAACTGCAATGAGAACCCGGATACTAGGGCTAAAGCCATCGAGGAGCTGAGGCGGATGATATATGGTGAGCGTGGAGTAAGGGGATACCCTTATCCCTTTCATTACTGTTTCATTCATTAATCCCTCAAGCTCTGAGAGCCCCGTAGACCCGCCCGGCGGCGGGTAGGTTCGCAATGGCATTTTAAATCGAATTTTGGAGATGATCATTCCACAGTTGTATGAGCATGTTTTATTCTTTAAAAACTGTGATAAATTTCAAATATAACTTTGTGAATACCTAATTTAGCTGTGAAAGAAAAATGTTCTAGCCCTAATGGGTTAATGTATCTCTCCTAGGATTATTAAATGATGAAAAACAGAACCTATTGAATCGGACTAGAGTGCATGCAACGACTAATGTATGTCGATGAAGCGAAAGTGATCTGTCAGGATCGTGGCAGGTGGCAGTCTTTGGTCTCTGCCTACCCCTCTGGGATACAGGCCTGAGCTTAAGTATGTATGTAAACAGATATTCGCAAAAATACTAGGGTATTAGTAGAAAACTGCACGCGAATATACGAGTACTACTAGATTTTTATAAGCACCGACTATGACTTACATATTAAATACTAGCTGTGTTACCCATGGTTCATCGATTTTCCCATGGGAAACGTAGCCTATGTGTTAATCCAGGGTGTCAGCTAACTCCATACCAAATTTCATGAAAATCGTTCCAGCCGTTTAGACGTGAAGAAATAACAAACATACACACTCACACACTCACAAACTTTCGCCTTTATAATATTAGTGTGATTATGCTTACTAACTCATGGCCGTGAAATTAAGACAGAAAACCTAGGAGTAGATAGCATTTCGCCAAAAAGGGCCGTATTTGACATAAATGCAATCAAGTGATCTCAGATTCGCGGTCGTGGGTCCTAAATATAATTTTTAACATGATTGAGAAACCAAGGATCTTCTGACAATATTTTTGTTTAATTTATTTCAGAACGTGGAGAATGCCGTCCAACGCGCATGGACGACGCTTATCTGCTTAGATTTTTGAGATGTCGAAGATTTGTACCGGCTTTGGCGCATAGACTGGTTTGTAAAGGTTTTTTTCTCTGTCGCGCGCCGCGAATAAAGAGCGATGACCTTGAGCGCGGCACTATCTTTCTTTCACTCACACTCACACTCACATTAACCTCGCGCGTGCGAGGCAAATATCCCCCTCCATTTTCGCCGAGCGCTCATAAACAGCTGCGAACTTCCTTTAAATTCTTAAAAAATCAAATAGCATTACGGTTTTGCAAAGGACGTAGTTTAGCAAAATGGTTCCAACCACAACACGGTCATTTTTGAGTTAAATATACTAAAATGATCATCATGCTCTACATTTTAAGAATCAAGGACTTTCATAGCGATCCGAAGAGTATGTGCAAAGTTATGTATGGCACATGGTAGTCCAACCACATGAGTTATGTAGATGCATAGTTAGTAACATCCACTTTTATCACATCCAAAAGTATTAGCTATTTTACGGAATAATCAGACTTCTTTTATAGTCGATAAATATTTAATATCAGATTAGGCGCTGCATTGAAGAAGCGAGAAATAAATTTGCAAGAAATAAATACACTTGGATCTAAGCATCTTACGACTGCTTGCCTCTTTAGTCTAGCGGTTAACTCACTTGACTACAAACGGTTGTACGTACGTACTCTTTTTGTTCTAGTCTGCTAGCTGAGGACCAAGACATGTATTACCAGGATTACCTGTGTCTACGCTGACATTAAAAGAATTCCTTTTGGGTTAAAATAGGATATAATCAATAATAAAATAATTTTCACAATAGTATTTTGCAGTCTTTTAGAGCGAGTGACAGGCGCGAGGGGGCGCTTTCGTCGTATTCCGCTCAAAAGTTCCAAACATAAAAAAGGTCCAATAAGTATGTACGGCGTGTACAACCTGAAAGATAATAATTTTGGTGGCCATTGTTTGAAAGTTATTTATTATTTTTTATTTACAATTCAAACATAGTAGATTAACAGACATAAAATAAAGTTAAAAATAATAATCATAAAATCTATGCTAATATATAAATATCTTAGATTCTATACCTATTTATAATAATCCCGGACCGCTAGAGACGTTGGTTATTTATTTATTATAGTAAGCTTGACGACTTTTTTCTAAGTTGCGTTTTGAAGTAACAGCAGCGATGCCCTCGCTAATTGTGAAGGAAAACATCGTGAGGAAACCTCAGTGTCTGTTTAGATAGCTCAGCGCTTAAAAATGCCATACTCTCTCTCTCTCTCTCTCTCTCTGAGAGAAGGCCTGTGCCCTGCAGTGAGACGTATACATACATATACATTTTTGGTGTGCCCTCATTGGATTAAGTAAAACACTTGTAACCTAAGAAATAATTTTTTTGTATCTGTATTTTATTTTTATGTGGCCTATAATAAACTACATAAATAAACAAAATAAAACATTATGACTGTGATATTATTGTGGCTTGAAGGAAACAAACTGTAGTCCGGGTTGTTGGAGGCTTGGTAAGACTAGTGCCTGGTCTTAGTGTCAGAAATTTCCAAGCCGCCCTAAGGCCTCTGACTTGGCTTAACGACTGCCATCTATCGACGGCAGCCGGCACCAGGCCTTGCCCCAGTCTAGTTGGCTCTCCCGTGTACCAAAAAGTCATTTCAAATAGGTAACTAATGAAAAAACTTTTCAGGTGGTCCGCTATGAAAATTTCAAAAAAAAGAACGCATACCTTTACCAAGGTATCGACTGTTTCGGGCTTCAGAAGGTGAAAGGAGTCTACGGAGGAATTTTCCCGGAAAACCCTATAAATGGGAGGATAACCCTCATGAGATTTGGTAAGAATGATACACAACCCAGTTGAGGAAGGAGGTACCTCTTGTACCGACATACCCGTCGATTTAAACCATGTTAAAATCTTCACGTCTCCTGCATCATCTACAATATTCGTGACAATATTGACACTTTAATGTAGGCCAATGGGACTTGATCGCGGTGCTAAAGAAGACACGGTTGGACATTTTGGCAGCGTCTTTTACATTCGGGCTTATAAATCAACGTATCTAAGGACAATGTTAATGGTTCCTTGAAACTTTAAAATCCACAGGGCGATGGGACGTGGATGCGGTGCCAATCGAAGACGTGGTACGCTGTGCGCTGATCATGGACGAGCTGGCGGTGCGGCAGCCGCGGCTGCAGATCCTGGGGATCACCATCCTGGTGGACCTGGAGGGGTTGAGCCTGAAGCAGGTGCGGCAGCTTACGCCCACCATCGCTAGTCACATCGTCTCTCTCATGGGGGTAAGGAAACTAAAGCTCATTACTTTCACGGGGCAGCAAAAGCTTTCTCTGAGAAATCTTTTTCTGTCCCGTGAAATTTCTGCTAAATTCTTGAGAAGCTGTAATTAGAATTACTGTTGTAGTGTTGTTCTGTAGCATTACAATTGACTGTAAAAAACGATAAAAAAATCACGTTTGTAGTATAAAATATTTATTTTAATTTTATTATTTATTTTTCTTCCAACTCTCTCTATCACCAGCCACTTCGCACCAACCCGGCAAGAATGCATTTAGGTCGTCCCGCCATCTTCGCCTTGGTCTGCCGCGACGCCTTTGCCCAGCAGTGGGACACAAAACAGGCTATGTAATATATATATATTTTTTTTTAAAGAAATAATTTAACTCAACATTCTGTGCATATTAAGCGTCAACCTGTTGCCGTGATCAATATCGAGCAAAAAAATCACGTTTACTGTATCGGAGCCGGGAATAGGAAATTATAATAATTATGATATAATGATTTGCGCATAAGGTCACTGAATCTAGAATTAAATCAACAAACTCCTTTGTAGTTTGGCGAAATTTGGTTTATTCACATTTACTTATTTTTAGTTTGGAATATAAACGTAAAACTAAGTACCAATAAATACCGACACTAATAAGTTCGACAAATGTAGGATTCATAATTAAATTTCAGGTGAACTTCCCACTGTTCCTCCACGCGATCCACTTCGTCAACTACTCCTGGATACTCAACACTTTCTTCTACATTTTCAAGCAATTCATCCCTTCAGGAGCTTGGAATCGGCTCCACTTCCACGGATACGACTTTGACTCGTTGCACAAATTCATAGCACCTGAAAATCTACCGCCGGAGTACGGGGGCACCTCCACAGAGTCTCATGTGATCACCACGGAAGAATGGCTGTTCAAGATAAATAAGTTTAAGGACGATCAACTGGTCAAAGAGTTGAGAGATCTAGGATTTATTGTTAGGGATTAACTTAGTGAAATGATTGTTAGTACCTAGTTGGCGACTTCATAAATAGTGGAATGGAAATCACTGTGCTATTTTCTTGCCTTGTAAAATATAGAATTACGTGAAGAAATATCCCGTTATATTTTATTTTTAATCTCAAGTTCTGAGGACCCGCCGGCGGGTCCATTGTAAACTACGGCGCATTTCGTCAACTTTCGTAAGCTGCGCGGTCTTGCAGCTGCACTCCGAATCGAATTTAGAAGATGATACATACCAGACCACAGTCACTACAAAACTTTTTGGTTTTAGTGTTACGTCAAATTTGAAAATAGAACGGAGTTCCTACCGTAGAAAAAATATGAAAGCACTATTTTACTGGATAATCCATGGACGTAATCTTGGGATAATCACCGTTGTATGATGCTACCCTGGTATTTTGGTAATTTGGTTCGCGAAACTACAAAAACTTAAAATTTTTTTTTTTAAAAACCTAACACTATTTCGCCAAACTGCAAAGCAGTTTGTTGACGAAGCACTAACTAAACTCCTTGATGAAACTCAATATTTTCCATAGTGACAAAGTTTTGCAACCAGTTCCAAAGAATAACCTTTGGTTCTACTCAATCAACGTTTTCAACACACATTTTCAGGAGTTCGTGTGATACAGCGGGTTCCGTTGCACGTCCATTTGAAAATTAAGCATAGTTCATTTGTTAAGGAAATTGTGACATTATAATTATTTTTGGTTTCACAAATCATTGCGAGAGAGACGTTCGTAGTATTATAATACTATTTGTTTCCTATTCGCCTGTTCAAATAAATTCTATAGTTTAGTATTACAACATTAAACGGTATCTCATCGCATTATTATTCGATAAGTGATTGTTGGTAACTGGTTGTCTATTGTATTAATGTAAATGTTTTGGGGCTAAAACTTACGTACGAAATAGACATTATTATTTTTTATTCCGGATACACTTAAGTACCTGACTAAACTCGGCAAAACGTGGGCCCAGTTCTAGTGATTGGTGCCTCTGCCTACCCCCTCGGGGATAACGGGCGTGAGTTTTTTTTAAATAAATATTCTTCATTCGAACTAGTTGGAACAAAGTATTCGAAATTCTTCTCTAGCAAACGAGAGTAAAATATGGTGGCGATGAAGGCTGAAATGGCGTGCCGCGTAAGTAAATATTTATATAGTTACCTACAATTTTGTACGGAACCCCTTGGTAGGTCCGACTCGAACTTGTCCATTTTTTTAGAATATTCTTTAAAATTAATGAGTGTTGGTAATAGTTGGACTCCCTCATATATGTAGGTATCTGAGGAAAAAATACAACAGAATACAAATATACGCATTTATTTTTGACACTTAGGTTTATACATATTATTACAGAATAAAAAAGGACCCATTTAGGACGGCCTAAAATACTCGTAGGTACCTGTTTAATAAGCATTATCTAAGTATTTTACGATAAAATTTTACTTATAAATTTTACAATACAGTATCACATTGGTAATTACGCTGATGAATGATTCCTATTGATTTACTAAGATACTTTTTTGTAACCACTCACACCATATTAATCGTATTTAGTTAAAATTACCTTAAATTAACCGTATACAAATTACCTTAAATTAACTTACATAATTCCACCTGGGTGTAGATTCTACTAACGAATCGTAGTACAATGACAATTGCATGATTGCGTCGATTTCATTTCGTTGCCGCTTCAAATCAAAATGTGCGCACGCCTATTCGTAATTATAGGCATCAATGGAATTAAAAAAACTTGTCATGTGACCCGACCGTGTAACTGTATCGAGGCCCTGCTTGTTGATACGTTTCGTCACTTAGCGAAACTCCAGCTATCTCTGACCTCCTAGTCGATGTTCCGTTGTATAAAGCAACAGGTAGAAAGAATACAAAAAAGTCTAACAGATATTTTATTCAGAACATCCTAACTCAAAAATTGCAACTTTTGGGAAATGAAGAAAATGTATTCGGCGCTCTGAGCGAGTTGCTCAAGAAAAAACAGACCGAAATATTACTCCATCTCTCTCTGACCAAATAAAGTCGGTTTTTTAATATAGGCATGAAAGAGTGTACCTTTTTGAGTCATTCTGAGTACTTAACTCATTTTACCCTAATTTTGATTTGGGTCACTTTAGTTCTGGAGCTGCGACATGTCTTAGTTAAAATACAGATCTTCCAAACTTGAACCAACTTTCAGCATTGTTTTAATTTGTAAGTTAAGCTTCAGTTAAGATCAGACGTTACTTGCATCGTGCATTCTACTTGGTTAATTACTGACGATATTGCAAAGATAAAATTAAAGGTCGATAAGCTGGCGACTATTGGTCTTATTTATAAAAAAGTGAAGAAACGCCTCTCTTAGAATCTCTTTATGTAAATCTCTAAAACGCCCACTTGTGTGGCGTTTGTAGGCGTTTAAAATTTTCTGGATTTGTAAAAAGTTCGAGGTAAAACATTGATGTTTTTTTTTAAATGTCGTGAAACGAGCGTGAAGATTGCAAAAACATCAGCCAATAAATACTCGCGTGTAAAGATAAAGATAGAAGTGTGCTGTCGTGTCGATTACGTGAAATACCTTCTCATTGTAGTGTGCAGTGTGGTGTGTGTAGGTACAGTCAACAGAAATCGTCCTATATACCCATGCACTCTACCCCGTTACATTACGGGCGACCTTGTAACTATGAAGGTTGGCGTGCTGCCGACTGTACAAAACATCCGCCGCAGATGAGAAGTGAGACGGCAATATTTCAGAGCTTTGTACTCATGCATTCCTAGTCCTATGCTTCAGTGATGACGCAACGAAAACGAGACTCTACATTTTGTTCGTTAACTTTTTTAATACTTGTAAGGAGTTTCCTAGTCATTCATTACGCAACTCTAATTACTTTTAATTTTAGTTATATTTAATTTACCTACCCAAGTTTTTGTTTGGGACAATTAAGTACTAAAATGGATAAGTTTGGATACAACTTTTCTTTACCAAAAATGAAGTGTAAGGGAAAACAAACAAACATAATATTATACATACATTCCTTTCACATAATATCACGCCCGCACCACAGAGGAATAGGCAGAGACCAGGGACTACTACTTACCAGCTTGCCACTATCCTGATATCCTAGGAGATTCCTAACACTGGCGCTTCATCGACCGCTCAATAGCATGCACGCACCCTGGTTTCGGGTACTTTTTATCTTGCCCTGCTAAGACGGCCTCTATTTGGTCGAAGTATATACGCCCGGGGTGTCCCTTACCCACATGCGCTAGGTTAGTTGGAAGAAAATGCTACTTAGCATTAAGCTCGCTATGTGCAAAGCCTGTGTTTAAATGCAATAAAGAATTTAATAATAAATAAATAAAATAAATAAATAATAAACTCACGCCCGTTATCCCCGAAGGGGTAGGCAGAGGCACCAGTCTCTAGAACTGGACCCACGTTTTGCCGAGTTTATTAGGTCCCAAACGTGACAAGTGGCAAGCCTGTCGCCGTTATCCGGGCACAATTTATCAGCGAATGGTGTTGCTGTACAAACAAATGTACGTAACTAAAAGTCATTGGTACATGCGTGGTTCGAACCCAGACCCTCATGATCGAGAAGCAAGGGTCAACCCCACTACGCCACCACCGCTATAATTTAATAATAATAATAATAAAACAATGTATTTAAAATGTCCGTAATTTATTACCTGTCATCCCATATTTAGGAATCAGATGTACCTATACTAATCTTATAAAATACTGAACATGTACCGTGCTGTCACGCTCTTTTCTAAGGCAATTTGATGGGACAGCACACAGTCAAGTAATAAAATTACTTTGCGAAATTCAGAAATCGCCCCTATGGGAGCTAGACATTTTTTCAACTTCAATTCGACGTTGTTTGTTTCAATTTCAATTCAAATAAATCGATCTAAATGGCAATAAATCGCCAAATCAATCGACACAATATCCCAAGTTCTTCATCTCCTCATCGAAGTCCTTGTTTTTGTACTGGCGTATTTTGGTGAGCCACAGCTTTAGGGAGACCTCTTGCCGGTATCCCCCGTACCGCTTGGGGAGACATTCTGGGTCGATGTACCTGCAAGGCATACAATAGAGTCTATAATAAATATTTTCGGCAAGGGACGTATTCGAGGGGAATGGGACTTACGTAGAATGACTTTAACTTTAATTGGTAAATTTTTGAACTAAAACTTTCGTAAGCACTACACTAAACATTGTAAATTTTTTTGGTCCGGATTAACTTATAATCCATTTTGTCTATACCTGACATTTTTCTCAGACTTTAAACGACAATAAATCAAAAACCTTTAGCGGTAGAGGGCTCGAAACAGTTTGCAAATTTAGTGCTAGCTAGTACTAAATTTGCAAACGGTATCGAGTTTTCTGACGCTAAAGGTTTTTGATTTATTGTCGTTTAAAGTCTAAGAAAAATGTCAAGTATAGACAAATGGATCATACGTTTATTTTTATCGGACGAGTCCGACCAGGTTTCGCTCCGATTCGCAGAGCTTAATCATTGTATTTTAATGGTAAATATTGAATATATTATATTATTTGGACAAATTAACGAATAAAATACATAAATATAAGCTCACGGCTGTGTCCCAGCGGCGTAGGCAGATACCAGGGACTGCCATCTGCCACGAACCTGACAAATCACTTTCGCATCATCGACATTCATTAGTCGTTGCATGCACGCACGCCGGTTTCAGATGCTAACAAATAATTAAAAATAAAATGATCTTATAAGTCTATCTACATAGGTTCATGTCTTGGACCTTGTTTCTAGTTTCTAAAAATTTGCAGCCCATTATCAAGATTTATGATGTTCACTTAACCTTTAAACCCGTAGGTTCGTTTAATCTGTTCACGCGATTCGTTGTGTGGGTGAAAAATAAGAAAAAAAAAAAGGTAAAAATATTATTTCTTGTAGGTACCAGTTAAAACACAGATATAACATTTACAAAGATACTGATTTGGCTAATTTTGTTTTTTTTTATAATTGTGGAAGTCCAGGAAATGTTCCAAGGGTGAGAAAATATGGAAAAAATACGAAAACCCTGATGGTACGACGTTTGCCGGGACAGCTAGTATGGGTACAATAAAATTCTACCAGAGGACTAAAGGAAAGACATACCTATATACACACACGATATTATTTAATAAATTAGAAAGATAGACAAATATAATGAACACTGCTTTTAAAGCTGGAGATGAAGAGCGCCTTATCAATACCGGCCTTAGAGTCGTTAGATAGTTATTATTATGAGTAGTAAGGAGTAGAATTTTTTTATTTCTTTATTTCCATAATATTGGAAACATGGAAAAACACCCAGACTGAGGCCAGTGTGCCTACAAATGTACAAAATAAGGCCTCCATTGGAATTTGAACCCACCTCCAAAGTTGGTTTGTTACATTAGTAGTACGAAGTAGTACACGCAATATCTCACCTATGGAGCGAGTCCAAACTGTACCCATGAAAGTAGACTTTCTTCCACAACCCATCAGCGGGAGCCAAGCGTTTGAACAGATGAAAGAAAGTCTCGAAGATCTTGGAGCAGTTCACCACGTGGACTCCACGCTGGTGTAGGGGAAAGGCCACCTTGAAGCAAAGAAGGAGAACATTTAATATATATAAACTTGTATTCTGATGCAATCTGGTTGAAAGGATTCAATTGGGTATTTGACAGGATGACAAATGAGTTACTTTTAAAACGGAATTTTGTATGAAAATACTCGCTTGTGAAGTCACATTCAGAGCACTCTTTTTATGTTTCATCTATTTAAAAATTGTAATAACTAGTAAATTAATAAAAGAAATAAATTTTCCAAATAATTTTGTAATTTTTGTTCTAATCGAGCATCTCAAATAATTTATTGTTGATAGTGTCAAATACCGTGGATATTATATTGTAGGAAATCAGAACGCTGAGTCAATATTCTAGCAACAGTTGCTAAAATATTGACTCAGCGTTCATCGTCACGATCAAGCGCGGAGGACTGAAGAGGTCATAGGAAAACGAAGTTAAAGATAACCTTGAGGTCATATTCGCTTAAATTATTTCTGCGCTTTTAGTCCTGCAGTATTGTGAAACCGGTTTTTATTTTTACCCGCCAAATTGATCCTAGTTTTTCTATATTTTCTCACCATTTAAACCTTCTTTTTTTTTTAAATATAATTTAATGATACCATCGCTGGTATTTTTAAGAGGCACCTAAAGAAAATGTAAAGTTACCCGACTTCCCCTTCCCTTTATCATTCCCTTTGGAATTTCATTGTCAACCCACCGAAGGGCAGGGGTCTCTTCCCTGAGGAAGGTATAGCCCATACTCCAAGTCCGGATTGGTGGAGGATCCCTTTACACCTACCCATAAATTAGATGCAATGTTGTCGACTGAAGTAAAAAAAAATGCTTTGGTATGATTCAGTGCCATTTGATTGCCCGATCAAGTAAATTATTACTAGCGCATACCCCCATGACGTTCATAGTCTGCACAGCAATGGAAGGAGTAAACTGTCGTATATGCTTCATAGTCAGGCCTTCGCAGTCCACCAGGGCTGTTCCTCCCAAGACTTGCAATTTTGGCTGCATGATGCCGATTTCTAGCAGAAGAAGACATCCTCTGACCAAGTCTTCTACTGGAATCTCGTCGGGGTCCCACTGGCCTGAAATTGAAAAGGTTCCGGTCAATGTACGTGTCATAATCTCAGCTGTGATATTTTTGCTTTATACAACTTTGCTCACTTTGAAATGAAATGAAATGAAATTAATTTTGTAATTTTATTCTATGAAGTATAAAAATTATTAAGTATGTTTTAATTATAGTATTTAGGGCCGGCAATAAAATATAATAATTTTAGACAAATGTCCACCTAGCAGCATGGCAGATGTGAACCCTTATCATCGCGTTTTTTATCACATTTTCACACATTTTCTGCGTTATCTCAGTGACTGTGTCCCGAATATTTTGTTTTGATTGCGGAAGGTTTATTGGCCTATTAGTACAGACACGCCCCTTTAGATATACCTACAGAAAAAAGTCGTGAGCTGTTAAATCAGGCGGTATTGGAGGCCGATAGAAGTCGCCGTTTTTTGAAATTAATCGACAGGGAAATATTCTTTTTAATGTTTTCTTCATTCTTTCCAGCTTGGTTAGCTTAACGCTACAGTAGTCACGTCGGCATAACAAAGCCGTATTGACACAAAGTAATTTTCATGCAACAACTGACGGTCATATTTGCCGTAAAAAAAAATGGCGGCAAAAACAAGTTCCATATCTCCAAGTTGGCCACCCTGTATTTCCTATGAGCAACACTGAGGGAAAGTTGCGAGTTTTGCTTTTCTGTTTCAACAGGCGGTAGCAGTCTGTGGGCGGTAGTGAGATACACGCCCATTACCATTACCTAAGGCACGTACAGCCGAAAACGGCATACGTACGCTACGTACGTTTGACGTACATTCTTTCAAGATACAAATGATTATATTCTAAGGTGGTGGCTCTGCTGCAGAGTAAGTACCACACCAAGTTCTTGCTTCTGTTGGCCGACTTATTCAAATGTAAAATATTTATGCTGTATCAGCGGTTCCACCCCAGACGACCAGAGACCTAAGACGAAACGAGTGATTGTATTTCATGTGGTAGCCTGATGTTCTCTCGATACTTACAGCTCTTAAAACCTCCCCGTTAGGATCTGCCATCAAACTAATCTTTTTTTTTTTACTGCCCACTTACCAAGTCTGCACATAATAAGCCGTCCAACGTCAGGTCTGTCAAAGAGGATGCCTTCGAAGACATTCCCCAGCCGACTCAAGCCGAACCAGTCGATATCCCTCCAGATATGAGGGTTCTGGTTACGGAAGTTGCAGTAGCGTACCAACTGGAATTAATCACATTGTCATCTCATCTATTCGAAAAGGACGACTTGTTCGCCTTTAGTGCACCCAAAGTTAGTGTTTTCTATAGGAAACTTAGAATTTTTTATTTTTTATTCTCTTTAGAAGTGCGCCACAATGAGGGCTTTTCAAAACGTCATTAAAAAAAAATACAGAACCACAAGTTACCGATAGATGGTGCTGACGTCACATAATATGTCAAAATATACCTTCTCTGTGATTTCTGTCACGTTGCTTGCTTGCTTGTTTATTGTTTTGCTAGCCATGAGTAAAGGCACAATACACGTAATGAACAAAGTAAAAATACTTCGATAACTTTCAAGTTTCAACAGTTTCGAAACAAAGTCTAGTTTAGATCACGGACTACAAAGAGATGTTAAGATTATCACAGATTAATGACGGTGTAGAAAATGTAAAACGTATTAGGACATTTTGTTCTTCTTGCAGTGCCATCTAGTTTTTTTAATGAAATCAACTGTCTGCTGCCATTGAAAAGTCCTCATTATCTTTGCATTATAGCGCCACCAAGTTATCTGTTCAGGTGGGCAAAATTGTAACTAACTAAGTAATTGTAAATCCTGTTCCCCATTTTTTGTTTTATTCATTCACTTACTAAGATTTATAGATATATTTTTATTAAAATTTGAAGATGGGTTAAAATATTCTCATTTTTCTAGGTAAATTTTTTAAAAGTTACTACTAAATTCTCCACTAGCGCCTCTATCAACTGAACAGATAAGATGGTGGCACTGTATGCATCGTGGAAAACACATTGCAACCTTCAGTTAATACATGCCACTGTCGCCGCGCCCATCTTTACATCCAAACATGTCCCATTTTCTTCAAAATGAGCCAGATTCGGACATTATTTCAAATGTCCGGGCGACGTAGAATATCTCGCTACGTTCAGGATTCAAAAAAGCGTCCACTTCGCCTATATATTTCTCCATTTATTAACTTTTCAGTCCAGTGAGGCGAACGAATCTGAGAAGCGTCAGCCGTCCGTCCGCTTTTACCCCGCACAAAAGTGACTGGCATTTCAAATTGTACTAGGGTTTCATGAGGGAAAGGAATCCGTCCAGCCAATCACCGGGCGAAGCGGCGGCGGCGGCAAGTATCCGCTTTTTACCGGTAACAGAACTGTATTTCAAGAACTACTAGGGTAGCATGAATAAAAAGGACACAAAATAAAGTAGCACGCGCGCATGCGAACTGCCAACAAGCGTTTTGGTTCCCGAAGTACGGTGGTTGCGGACTAAGCTCACATAGAATACGGTAGTCCAAATTAAGGATCGGAGGAGTCAGTCGCGCTCGCAACATGTTCGCAGCAACAAAACTGATTGGGGCGTTTCAAGAAGTACTAGGCGAACATGTGAACTAAGGAATCAATGAATAGTAGTGATTGTGCGTGTGCGAGTGCGGTGCGTCACACACACGTGAGGAGGTGACGTGCATTAGATAACGGGGCAATCAAAAACGATAGTAGTAAACAAAATAATAGTACATTGTTCACCGAGAGGAGAAAGTGACCGATTACCGTCGAGGGTGTCGTTTGAAGCCCGAGCCGTAGGCGGGGGCTTTAAAACACCTGAGATCGGGAATCGCAGTTTCTCTCGAGTGATACATAGTGCTTTATACTACACCTGCTTGGAAAGTACCTTGATACTTTATCAAATTTACACACAAATTGGAAATGGCGCCAATGGCGTCTGCAATTTTCACATGTTCTTTTTTGAAATTGTTTATCCTGCCGCCGCAGGGTCGCACTGCCAGCCCGACACCATCCAACACACAGCTAGTGGCCAGTGTCATTTTGCGAACTTGGAGATAAAAACTCACTGTAAAAACTTTTTGGCTTTTGATATTTAGGTTACCGGCGCATAGTCTTACCCAAAATTAAAAAAGAAAAACCACGTAAGAAATGGATTTTCATACCACTTTTCTCTCCCGCTCAGATGCGTTTTCTCCCCGCATATTTGTTCGATATGCAATGACGTACTTTCTACCGTAAATTTGATAAAATATCAAGGTACTTTCCAAGCAGGTGTAGTATAAAGATTATTTTATACTGCGTTTGTTTAAACGGTACTCAAACAGTGCGATTAAAAACCACTCTGTTAAACAGCCTTTAGTTTCCAGAATAATCAGGCGTCCATATTTTATAAACAGTCTTATTTTGATGGGCCAGTTTGGCACCGTAATATTCGACGCCAGGCATCATGTCAAAGAAAAACTAGGGTCGCATCAATTACCAGGCGGTGGGCACGCGCTGGTATAGAATGTCGCGCTCTGAGGAACCTCAGCAAGTAGGTGTCATCCAAGCGATGTGGCTGGCACTCTCCTCGTTCTGGAAAAAAAAGTTTTCATTATAATATACCCATTACGATAATAAGCGTTCTCCTCCAAACGGATTGATAAAGTTTCATTGGGATCTGTCATAGGTGTCGTTCAAAATTGAGGGACGCCCAAAATCAAAACGGATCAAGAAATTATAAACAAGAAATGTCTGTAATGTTTTGTATTACACTGAGAAATGTTATCGTATTATGTATTATAATAATATGCTTTAACTAGTTTAACTACGTCGAAATATAGACTTGATTACGTAGAACCATTACATAACAGGAACGTTCCCAATCTAATAAAAAAAACAACATAAAACAAACTCACGCCTGTGTCCTGGAGGGGTAGGCATAGACCAGGCCATGATCCTGACAGATTTCTTTCGCTTCATCTACATTCATTAGTACAAGTGCAGACAAATACTAACAGAAAGGACAGTGCAGGAAGATCAGTGACTCGCAATATTTTGACCACACTGTCAATATTTGGACGGATTCACTCATACCTTAGCGACTTATAGCGAAGTGCGAATCAATTTTTTTGTTTGGAGCTAACAGAGCTAACGGTTGTTGAACAAACAAACTTTTTAGATTCGTCGAGATTTTTTTAATAAATTATTTGCTGGTTATAGCAAGGAGTATTAAAACTCCTTGGTTAAATAGCCTCTATATGTATAGTCCCAATTGGTTTAAAAAAACCGGACATGATCAAGTCGGGCCGCCCACCGAGGATGGGACCCTCGCAGTTTTTTCCGAACTTTTTCCGAATTTCAAAGGCAGTTTTTTAATGATTTAATTATATATTTACAAGTTTTCGTGTGGCCACCGATCCTTCCGTAATGTCGCTGAAGGCGAGGAATAAATTACCAAGAGATGGGTAGCAGCGTCTGCCTGATTCCAACCGAATATTGCGATCACCAAACCGTTGTAGCGTAGAGATTATGGTAAAACCCCTCAAGGTTTTTTAAAAATAACACCCAGACCCGCAGTCTACGACGACCCCGTCGAAGAATCCCCGGCAAAGATTCGGCTACCAAAAGCGATGACTAATGACTTAACCAGGGCCGAGATTCTGCTAATGCATAGGTTCCCAAAGTGGTCCAGACTAAACGACCAAAACGACCAAACGGGGGACCACGTTGACGTGAAAAGAAAACAGGGGTTCACAAGTTGTAAGTGGGGTCCACGAAAAAAATTCTAGTGTGCATAATAAAGAACAAACATTTTGGCTTCGACTTACCTATCAACGTCAATTGTTGATTCTTTTGTATTATATAAATCTTTATAATTTTGTATAACCACAAGTATTGTTTTAATAAATAGGACACAAGGAAATGTGCTTCTCTTTTAGGGTGATATTTTTTAGAAGTTTTGGGAATACACTAGAAATGTAGCAGCCGGGGGTCTACCGAAAATAGTAAAATTTTGAAAGTGGTCTACGGGAAAAAAAGTTCGTGATGTATATATCTATGGTTTCGTCTTGGCAGCATTTCTTTACATTTTCGGTTATTTTGAGATACAAATAGTTTATGCAATGTAACGTAATGTAAACGAAAAATTAAACCTTCGCGGATGGTAGAAACACACTGCTTCTTATTTGCATTCTCTGGTGTTTTTTTTGCTTCTTTCGCAAGAACAAACATTTTTCATGGTGGCTTTGTGTACAAAGTCAGATAGAAAACATAACCGCTATAACAGATTTGAACAAAAAGTTGGCTTCGGGTGCGATTGGTTAAAAAATATGAAAATTATCTCTTTTTTTTTATATGGGGCAGTGACAATGAATATGCCCGCTTCAAATAGATATATGATTCACACATTATCTTGCGTTTGAAGCCCAAATAGATTCATCGTAATTCGAGCTCTCTTACTATCGTGACTAGAATTAATTTCCGACAGGCTAGGTACATAATGAAGACATTAAAAATATTTTTGTGCAAGTTCTCCACGTTTCAAATTTTTGTATGCCATCCCATGGGACCTCGCTCGCCCTGTGCCGCAACAGACGAATTTGGAATGAAAAAACTTGAAAGATTCCAAGAACCCATAATAGCTCGTTTTTCTGCGTTAATAACCTGGTAGGTATTGCTATTTGTGTTCCTGTATACTTAAGATAAAAAATGAAATTTTGAGTCACTCGAAAAAGTTTCAAAGCCTTAGGCACTGCTTGAATCGTCCGTAAGGGACGCGAAGGCCTATGATGATGAAGATAAAAAACTGTTACTTAGGTGACCGGTGTGTACCTAAAAACAGATCTTTAGTTATTATTTGTTATTGCAAAACATGTTGTGCAAATAGTAGCTGACCTTGCAAACGTTGTTTTCAGACAGGGATATGAAAAATAGATTGCAGCCTATTCTCAGACCTACCGATTATAATATGTATAAAATTTCATCAAATCTGCAAACACGTTTCGGAGTAGTATGCGCACTAATACGGTGACTCAAGGATTTTATATATTAGCATAACATAACGTTTTAACCTTTTTTTTTAACACTTACATATAGGCACATACATTGCTTCTGGCCCCACACTAGGATACCCTGTGTCGTAGGAACCAGAAACAGCGACGTCACAAACATGTAAACATCCAAGACCTGGGTTTTTTTGTCCCCAGCCGGGATTCAAACCCGGGACCTCTTGCATGGTAGTCAGTGCGCTAACCGCTGCGCCACAGAGGTCGTCAAGGTTATAGGTGTACTATTAGGTATAGGTATACTAGCTGACCCGGCAAACGTTGTTTTGCTAAATAGGGGTATGAAAAATTGATAACTATTCTCAAATCTACCGAATATGCATTTAACCTCTTCAGTCCTAACCTTGAAAATAACAATAGTTTTCTATTGTTATTTTGTCGACACGGAACTGAGGAGAATAAATTCCATCAAAATCGGCCAAGCCATTTCGGAAGAGTATTAGCACTAACACGATGCCACGAGAATTTTACATATTAGAAGATTTATTTTGGAAGTAGCTTGGCTATTTAGGGACCCCTTCGGCAAACTTTCATAAGCATTACACATTGCAAATTATGTATGTACCTAAGTGTATCCAGAAATTAATTTACAGTAGCCTGACTACCGGCCACAGGGTTTTGCAGTAATGTTTTTTCATATTACCTATTTAATTTCATTAAATCTTCAAGATTGATCCATTCGCTGCGGTAGGTGTGTCGGCATTGTGTGCGTTCTGCTTTAGACCACCACAGCGGAGAAAATTTTGGACGAAGTGTTTGAATACCTCTTCACTCTTATTTAACGACACTTGGTAATGATGGGTTTGACCTTAAAAATGTTAGTGGAATGTATTGATTGCACCTATGCTAGGTGCAGTGCACAAAAAAATTAGAATTTGGAAACTTCGTGCCAAAAGGTGCTACTGAAACATTGAAGAATTTCAGATGAAAAAGATGTCTCAAATCAAGGGCAGTCTAATTCAGAAGTTCTCGTTTTAGAATATTCAGTTGGTTGAAAATCAAATCAATCAAAAATCAAATCGAAGTCAAATCAATGTTAATTTATAACAAATATGTTTACTGGATTCTGTGTACCTACTATAAGAAAAGCTGCCTTTGGGACTTTTTGCAGAAAAATTGACGTTTTAATTGAGAAAAAGGCAGCAGGGAAAAAACTCTACTCTGACCATCTTTTCTCAAGTCATCATAAACCTAATACATCAGTTGTTGCTTATATGATAAGATTTCATGATTGTCATCAATAACTTTAAATGTAGTTAATTTTCTTGCAAAAGTACAGATAAACTGCGGCTAGGTACGCGAAAAGCACCCGTTCACGAGCATAACGCAGGGTCAGCCATCACCAGTCTCAACCATTTTCGAAGGAAATAGGTGACCGGACATTCGAATGACCCTTAGCAAACCTGCAGATTGAGTTAAAAATGTAATTATGAAGGGTCCACTGCAATAATGCTGAATTTCCAAAAGTTGACCAATTTTAACCAAACCAAATACGCCGTTTGATTCCTTGATTTGTACTTAGTACTATTTCACATTTAAAAACTGTCTCCTGTAGCGCAGGCAGTCTCAATATAGTTTTGTTTTAAAATGACGGTTACACGACTACAGCGATTGATACCACACGCGTTCATCAAAGCAATAACGATGATGTCAGTTGTTAAATTTATATAGGCGAAACCTTTGAAAGCAAATAATATCTCAGAACTAGATTTCTATGGTAGTTATCAAAATGAAAACAGTAAGTTTGGAGAATTTATGTCCATTTTTTCTCTCGAAGGACCTGGTCGTTACTTAAAATATTTTATTTTTATTTTCGCTTTTCATCATCAGTGGGCACGCGTGGTGAGCCCATACTCTCTCTGAAAGACGGCCCTATAGTGGAACGTAGTTATATCGACTGCTTACATAGCCAACGCCAAGTAGGTATCGGGCAATCGAAAGCTGTTAATATGTTGTAGACAGAATGTTAATCTATATCTATATAAATAAACCGGGGCTTGATGTACGATACGTCTCAGCATTTATTTAAGTGAATTGTGAAAAAAAAAAAAACATTTCACGCAGCTCTGGTATGTGTTGAATTCACTTCCCATTATTTTACCAAAATAATTTTATCATGCAGCTCCTTTGTGTGTTGAATCCACTTACCAAAAATCATATCCCGCAGCTCCTGTATGTTCCGTCTCCTGGTAGCCTGGTCCTCTCCGCACAGCAGGTAGGCTTCCTCGGCTCCCTCCGGGTCTTCGTGCCGGTCCATCTCCGCCTTGAAAGCGATCTCTTCGAACGCCAGCATGATTGCCTGGTGCTTGAGGAGCCTGGATAAATTTCGAAGTTGTTTAGTATAGACACACACACCGGGCGCAGTACAAGCATGCGCGGAATGACCAGCACACGTTGCGAACTTGCGACGCTACTAAGTTCGTCGCTTGTTTTGTCATTATCAGGCCCAAGCTTGACCATGAAGTGCCTAGAGCGGGACAAAATGCAATACCGGTTTGATATTTTTTGTGGCAGTAGCAAGAATGAATTTGAAGAATTTGACGAGGCGAGGAGGTTTGTCAGGATCATAGCAAGGTGCAAGGTTAGGTTACACCTAGAAGCTTTGATATAATTAAGTGCGCACGTAGACTTGAAGCGGCAATGACACGAAATCGCCACGTTCATGAAGTTGTCGCCTACCCCTCCGAGATACTGGCGTGAGATCATGCAATGTATAAAAGTTATATTTATTGCCCTCCTTTATACCTAGTGCCTGCCGTTTTTATGGTATAGCACAGACGAAGGGTCAGTGGAAACCTAAGATTAAAATGGTTCAAATTAGCTCATACCTTTCTGTGGCGTGCCAAGTGAAGCATCAAAGCTGATTAGAAGCACTATGGCAATATCCATTCGAATGTAACTAAATGGACCTAGATCCGAGATTATTGCAGAACCAATGCTTCTACAGGGTGATTGCGAACTCTTTCACCGTTTTTGAACTAAAACTTTAGTAAGCCTACACATTGTACTCATTGGTCGGACTCGTCCGATAAAAAAAAAACGTAAGTTAATCCGGACCAAAAAAAAATTCTTTCACCGTTGTTAGGGTTTCGTACCTCAAAAGGTTAAAACGGAACCAATCGGAACGGAAGTGATTGTAGGATCAGTTTCTATCGCGGGAACGCGTGGTGGTGTCGAGTGTAAATGAAAACCAAATACCTACCCAAGTCTACCAGCCTTGAAGCTGAGAAAACAATTTAAATTCTAAGTTAAAGTAAAAAAAACGACAGTTTATGCCGTAGGAAACGTATATTTCTACACGTACAGGAATAACAGTTCACAGGGTACTTCTCGTTGACCTAGAAGTGTAACATTTGGTAAGGACTATCTTCTATAAACTAGACATTATTAACTTTATAAAAAAAAGTATGTAAGTGTCTCCGAAATAAAGTTAATAATACTTTTTTTCTTAGTTTTTTGTGCTGATGTTGATCTTAATACATGGCGTGTGTTAATAAAATGATGGTAAGAATGCCCCCTTAAAAAACGATCACCCTGTAGTTGGTAACCTAGTTCAGTAATATGTAGTTGGTAGGTTTCAAAACCGAACAAATGTGAAATACTTGCAATCAACAATCATTTGACTATTTGATTTTTTTAATAGAAATGGGAGACTGGCTTAAATTAGATTGGTCTGACATTAGCAAAAAGTGAAACTCCCATGAACTTAACGCTGTGCCAGTCAGCTAACATGTGAAATCGATAGTACATATCAACCTTTACAAACGTGAACTCTAACAATGTACGTTAAGGATGACTTTGCAACATATTATAACCTGATCACCAACATAGACCTGTCCTGTACAAAGATGTATCGTTACAGTAATATAATATGGGCCTCTCACTCCCACTAGCATGGCACGCCATTGCCGCGGTGTAGTAGCCTTTCAATTTAAGACTCTTGAAAGTGCATTAATGATACAAAGTATGAAGCTTCACGGATAAGCGGACCACGTAATGAGCCGTTTTCAGAAGACCTAAAAAAAAAATTATGGGGGCTGTCAAAGGAATGCAATTTTTGGACCTCAGCCCACGCCGGCTTCTGAATTTCACTAAATAAATAAAAAAAATAAAAAACTCACGCCCGTTATCCCCGCGGGGGTAGGCATACACACCAATCAATAGAACTGGGCTCACGTTTTGCAAACTAAGTAAATACTTAAGTGACATTCTGTCACGCTCTTTTGTGAGAAATTTGACGAGACAGCACTACAGTTAAGTAGTTACTGGGCCTTAGGGCCGATTTCTGAATTGAGAATTTCGCTAAGTACCTAATTACTTATTAACTGCAGTGCTGTCTCATCAAATTTCTTTACAAAAGAGCGAGACAGAATGTCAGTGTAAATTCTTAAATCAGAAATCGGCACTTATTCTAGTTTAGCTACTTGGGTAGCCCAATTTCTTAACCACAGTTAAGACAATCGAATGCTGTCTTCCATAATCCATAATCGCAATCGACGTGCGTGCAACCAACAACTGATGAATGTCGATGAAGTGTAAGCGAAAAGTGATCTGTCAGGATCGTGGCAGGAGGCAGTCCCTAGTCTCTGCCTATCCCTCTGGGATACAGGCGTGAGCTTATGTATTTATGTGTCAGGCTACGGAATCACCACATCCCGACGATAGAGCACCAGGGAACCAGGTCAACGCAGCGATGTAATATCTTACACGTTGGACGTAATGATGACAGAAAATTAGGTTTTGCAATTGCAGCACGAGATTGCGATAGAGATTAATGTCCACTCAGTATCAGTGAACTGTTCATAGAATATTAGTCCTAAATATCGTCAATTCACTGATCTATTCTGCAAAATTGACTACGCTTTTCGTATAGCAATTTACCTGCAAGCAGTTTGATTATAAACTCCACCTATTCGGCAATTCAGTTCTTTGGTGTGTTTTTGCCTAGCCAAATAACTAATGGAACAAAGTCTGGCTTCAAGTAATTTCTAGCAGAATCGTGCGGATTCGACAGTTTGGTGGTAAAGCTAATTAAACATGATGTAGAATTGGTTGCAAGCTAAGCGGTTTAGAATTGCACTTGAGACTAATGAAGTTTCAATATTCGTGTACAGTCGACGCCACGACGCCTTCACTTGCATTGCATGGGTTCATATTAAGTTACGTTAAGGTTGACTTTCAAAATGTAAAGGTTGATTACAGGACCAAATGAAAACCAATGGACTGTATGAATGATAAGAAAACGGCGAGTCCGCACCCAAAGCATATAATGCACTGAAAACATGGACAAAAAAACTAAGTACTTGACAGCCAAAAAATATTTCAAACAGAACCTCAATGTGACGTATAAAAGAACAGTCTTTAGAAACTATACAAAAAAACCTAAGAAAACAGCAAGAAGTTCGCCACATCCTGCCCCTCGCGCAGCACTGCACCAATTAGTTCAACTAGCCAAGGTCAAGCTTACACCTCCAAGTTGAGATAGTCCAGTTTGCACACCCGCCTAAATAGAACCTGCACAAATAGCACCTGGCCTAGTCCAGATTGGGCACCTATTGATATTTTTGGCAGAATAAATACAATTGAATTCACTAAGAGCACCTGCCGAAAGCGAACGCGTACCTCCTGCTTTGGAAACGTCGACCACCCTCGTCACCCCATCATCGAATTGCTCTAATAAAGTAAGAATTCAAGTTGTCTCAATTGAGGTACCTACTCAACCTCCTTAGTCCTGACCTTGAAAATAACAATAGTTTTCTATTGTTATTTTCAAGCTTTCTATTGTTATTTTCAAGCTTTCTATTGTTATTTTCAAGCTTTCTATTGTTATTTTCAAGCTTTTTATTGTTATTTTCAAGCTTTCTATTGTTATTTTCAAGCTTTTTATTGTTATTTTCAAGCTTTCTATTGTTATTTTCAAGCTTTTTATTGTTATATAACATATTTTTTCGAATAAGTTTGACTAATTTTACTAACTTACTAACCTCTGCGAATGCAATGTACGAATTTTTGTTAGCAAATTTTGTTAGCATTATTCGAAAAGGGCCATCTTTACTATGGACCAGGCAATTCGGTATTTGACACTATCAAAAATAAATTATTTGATATGCTCAATTTAAACAAAAATTAGAAAATGTTTCGAAAAATGTATCTCTTTTAATCATTACTAGTTATTACAATTTTTAAATAGATGAAACATTAAAAGAGTGCTCTGCAATGTGACGTCATAAGCAAGTATTTTCATACAAAATTCCGTTTTAAAAGTCAAAGTCAAAGTCGTTTTTTTTTGACATCCTGTCAAATACCCAATTATGTCACAAACATGGAACTACACCCAGACTGAGGTCATGTGCACAAATGTGTGGCGGAACCCAGTGGGAATCGAACTCACGACCTCTAGCCCGGTAATCAGACGTGGTACCGTTAGACAAACGAGGCAGTCAAAATGCGCCATTATTTTAATAAGTCGTTTGTTTGACAGCTACACAGGTAGGTTGATGATGCAGCTAGGCCACTTTTGTGCCGTTTAAAAAACTATTAGCCCAAAAAAGATATTCTAGCCAGTCATTTTGACATCGCTTGAAAAATTATCTTGTAGGCACTACATCGCTTAAATTTAGTTTGTCCACGACTTTTTTTGTTGAAGAAGAGGTGAAGAAAATAATCTGCGAATAATAATAATAATTATCCACTTGCCTTAAAATCGAGTACCTACATTTATTTATGTAAAGCCAGTTTCCGGTGCGCCTTGACGTTTCAACAAGTTTGATGCAATTTCTTCAAATCGTTTAGAAAGTCGTTATCTCTGAGAACGGCATTTAATAGCTATACAATTTGAACAAAGCATGGTATCGGGCCTAAAGGAGATTTTTTGAACATTTTTTCGAAAATGAGAATAGAGAGAGAGAGAGAGAGAGAGAGAGAGAGGGAGAGAGAGAGGGCAAGAATTTATGAGCTTATGAATGTGAGTACCTACTCATTTATTTGGTTTTTGTGTCTATTTTTGTATATCTTCTTTGTTTCTGTAATTTCTCTGTTGGTCTTGACTTGTGTCTACAGTATGTTCCATACTTTGTTGCCCTAGTATTTGGGAGGCCTGGCATCCTTAAATACAGATCTGTGATCTAATTTAGAACCCAGTCTTTCCACAAATTACCTCCATTGTGCCATATTGATCTATTGTGCCTAATTTGTGGATGGAGAAATAAAGTTTATTTGTATTGCATTCTAAGAGGCATTTATGTTATGAGTTTTAATGACGACCTAATATGAAGGTGAATAATGATGACCTGGTGATAATGATTCATTATCATCATCAACCATTTGACGCCCACTGCAGAACATAGGCCTCCCTCATGGTTTTCCAGGGGTGATTTTCCGAAAATGACTCAAATTGCATATAATTTCTTTGGCGCATTTTTTTCATCATCATCATCATCATTCAGCTACAAGAAGTCCACTGCTGGACATAGGCCTCCTCCGTGGATGTCCAAAAGACCGGTTGGAAGCGGCTTGCATACAGCGTCTCCCTGCCACTTGGATGCATTTTTTTCGCACTTTTTTCATATTAACTCAATAAAAAGTAACATATTTGCAGATTTATTAGACCTGAATATTGTATTGTAACAATTTGTAGGTTATGGTGGCATCTACTACAATATAATTATGTTACTTATTATTGAGTTAATTAAGGAAAATAAAAATAAACAAACTCACGCCCGTTATCCCCGAGAGGGTAGGCAGAGGCACCAATCACTGTAAGAACTGCGCCCACGTTTTGCCGAGTTTATTAGGTCCCAAACGTGACAAGTGGCAAGCCTGTCGCCGTTATCCGGGCACAATTTATCAATTTATTGTTGAGTTAATATGAAAAAAATTGCGCCAAATAAATTATGCATTTCTGAAAATCACCCCCAAGCTTCCCGGTGTTGTGCTGCAAGTGCACGCATTCAAACTCCCCGCCACCGTAACCAGGGCCCCGATTCTGTTAGGGCATTGTAGTACGATGACAGATACACGGTCGGGTCTTGCAACGTGTTTTTTTATCTCATTGACGCCCAGATTGTTAGATATTGTGGGTTATTATATTATTGAGACGCGGACTCTCATATACTCGAAGCGGTAATGAAACTAAAACATTCATGCAGTTGTCATTTTACTACAATGCATTAACATGATCTAGGGCCGGTATTCAGCCCATCTGGGGTGCAATTACGTAAGACTCTACTGTATGGAGTTGTCTTAATTAGGCCTTTTGTTCCCGGTATGGGTACTGGGAAACACACACCACCTTATGTCACACTGTTACATTCTTGGACTTTTTTCCCAGTACTCATACTCCGAACTGTCATGTAGAAATAACAAAATTAAATCACGCAGTTTGCTACTCCGGTCTCCAGCTCGCGTACGCTGAGCTACAGAAACCAGGCAAGGACATATAAATATGGGAATAGACCAACTGAGGCCATGAGTGAATAATGTGGAACCCATTTCACTGTTCTGTGGTTCTACTCGGAGAACGCGATTTCAAAATCGCGAAAACATTACCAGCTGTTCCGGATAATTTAACCAGCTGTGTTTCATAAAATACCATTCAAGGTTTACTATGACAATTCGAAATACTTTGCACGCCGATTTCTCCATACATAAGATTAGATTAACATTCTTTGTTGTACACTATACATTACAAGATAGGAAGTTTGATACCCGAGGACTGTGCTCAGCTGCTCTGTGGCGTGCAATAAGATAAGATAAGATAAGATAAGATAAGATAAGATAAGATAGGATAAGATAAGATAAGATAAGATAAGATAAGATAAGATAAGATAAGATACGAATATTCTTTATTGTACACGAGGAGAAACACAAACATAAAATATTTACAAGATAACAGTACAATTGGCGGCCTTATTGCTAAAAGCAATTTCTTCCAGACAAACCTATGATGGAAAAATTTCTGAAGGAAAAAGGAGACGGGTAGTCGGTGCAAACATGAATATTAATATACATACTTACATAAATAGCAATACACCTACATAAACCATTACATACATATACACGGTGGCCGGGGGAATGACGTCAAAAAAAAATAATTAGGTCCCTCGTGTCATGGGGTATCCGAATCACCCCCATGTATGTTCCGCGATTTTTCAAAGTTTCGGAGTTATGATTTTTTTTCTGAATTTTTATGAATTTTCGCCTTATCAATTTTGAAAATTTCTAAAAACTAGAAACTTTTTTCTTTGAAAAAAAACTAGAAACTTTTTTCAATTACTTTTTTTTGTAACTGAATCTTCACAAGTTGTTCTTCTATGCATAAAATAATCAGCTTCGTAACTTTGATAAAAGTTATTAAAGTGTTGGTCTAAAGTCAAAAATTTACGTTCGGTAAATTATGACTTGAATTTTCAAAAATAAATTAAAAATCCAAACAGATGTTTTAATGGTTTCTTAGTTAGCCTCAGAAATGCGCAAGACTCTCAGATTTCATAATCATTAAAAAAAAACCGGCCAAGTGCGAGTCGGACTCGCGCACCGAGGGTTCCGTACAAACCTGCAAGGTTCAACTTGATAGCTCTACGCGTTCATGAGGAAAAAAGTAATAAGTTTATATTTATTAAAAAATATATATTTTGTAATGTAACTAAAAATTTAAGGTTTTCGGAATTTTTCCTTTATGTGTGCTATAAAACGTTGCTTCATGCCAAATTTCATGATTCTAGGTCGACTGGAAGTACCCTTTAGGTTTTGATTCCCTTGCGAGTACTTGCGAGTTTCAAAATATGCAGCTTAAATTGCTGTTTCTTTTGATTGCGTTGACATAGAAGTTAGATTTTGTTACAGCTTAAAGGTATTATAGACCTGAGTATTTGGTATGAATTTCAATTTAATACCTCTACGCGTTTATGAGGAAATGGGTAGTAAGTTTAAAATTATTAAAAAAAAATATATTATGTGATGTAACTAAAAATTTATGATTTTCGTAATTTTTCCTTTATCTATGCTATAAGACGTTGCTTCGTACCAAATTTCAAGATTCTGAGTTCACGGGAAGCACCCTGTAGGTTTTGATTCCCTTGCAAGTGTCGAAAATTTGCGGCATAAACGGCTGTATCTTTTGATTGCGTTGGCTTAGAAGTTTGATTTTTTCACAGCTTCAAGGGACAGTAGACCTGAGTAATTGATATAAATTTCAGCTTCATACCTCCACGCGTTCCTGAGTAAAAGGGTCTTGACAGACGGACGGACGGACGGACAGACGGACAACAAAGTGATCCTATAAGGGTTCCGTTTTTTCCTTTTGAGGTACGGAACCCTAAAAAGTACTGCTTAACGAGCTACTTTGTGTACATTCGGCCTTCGAAGACAGCGAGGTGAAGAATTATTAAAATTAACATATTTTTTTTCTGCCATTTCGTCTTTTCTTAGGTTATTAATGAACGAGTCGTCATCATCATGATGAATAAAAGTGGTTTTGTCAATAAAACACTGATTAAAAAATTTGGAGGCATTTTCCGTTTTACAGTAATTAATTTTGCGCTTTCCGTTCTCGTGGGTCATGGGTTGTAAATGCAGACGCAACTTTTTACCTGTAATAACAATAGTCTTTGAGGATAGGAGGCCGCCGAACTATTGCTATCTCTCTCACTCTCAGCGGTAAGAGTGAGAGGGGCAGCGCAGCAGAAGCGAACACAAAACCCAGTTTGTACCTCAGTCGTTCTCACTTTGTGTTTACTGCTACACGTGTCTTCATTTTGTTTTACCTCACTGTCTCGCTTTGTCCGCGGATGCCGCTGCCTACTTATTTGACTACTTTGCTCGTTAATTGGACTGTGTCTTGCATACTGATTTGGACTTTGTTTACTTGGAAGTGTAAAAGATGAGTTACACGTTAAGTGAATACGCAGAAATGCACTATTTTTATGGAGTTGCACAAGGAAACGGCCTTGAAGCAGCGCGACTGTATCGCGAACAACTTCAACGTCGTGGTGGGCCGCAACCTGAGCATTATCCCGACGATCGCGTTTTTATTAACACGCACAACACATTAATGGGAGGCCGCATTCCTGGCCAACGAGGCGATAGGGAAGGAATCCCTAGAGTTGACCCGGATCGCAGAGAAGTTGTGCTCGAAGAAGTTCAACGAAATCCTTCCACGAGTACCAGAGCTATGGCTCGTACTCTGAACATCCCAAGAACTTCTATCCAAGACATACTTCACGATGAAGGATATCATGCGTTCCATATCCGACGAGTCCAAGCTTTACTGCCTACAGACTACCAATTGCGCATTGATTTCTGCCAAACAATGCTACAAAAAGAACAACAAGATCCTGGATTTTTCAATAAAGTTTTATGGTCAGATGAGTCACGTTTTGAGCGCACTGGAATTTTCAATATTCATAATTACCACACGTGGGCGGTTGAAAATCCACACGAAATGAGAGCGTCGACGTTTCAACATCGTTTCAGCGTTAACTTGTGGTCTGGTATTCTCAATGGCGAACTGATTGGTCCATTTGAATTGCCGTCCAGATTAAATGGAGAAAGATACCGACACTTTCTGGAACATGAACTTCCATTGTTGCTAGAAGACGTGAATATTGAACTAAGACGAACCATGGTTCTTCAAAATGACGGCGCTCCATGTCACTACGCAACGCAAGTCCGAAATTATTTAAATGAGGCGTACCCCAATAGATGGATCGGACGCGGCGGACCAATATCGTGGCCTCCACGCTCACCTGACCTCAACCCCATGGATTTTTTTATTTGGGGCTATTTTAAGGAAATAGCATACGCCAGAGAAAGTGGGAGTGAACAAGAGCTGAGGCAGAAATTAACAGAAGCCGAACGTGTTGTAAAGGAAAACAGAGCAGCTTTTAGACGGGTGTAGAATGTGTATTGCTGCTGGAGGTGGCAACTTTGAAAACCTATTATAATAAACATTTTTTTTACATTTTAATGTGTGTTTTATTGACAAAACCACTTTTATTCATCATGATGATGACGACTCGTTCATTAATAAACTAAGAAAAGACGAAATGGCAGAAAAAAAAATTGTTTATTTTAATATTTCTTCACCTCGCTGTCTTCGAAGGCCGAATGTACACAAAGTAGCTCGTTAAGCAGTACTTTTTTTTAATGATTATGAAATCTGAGAGTCTTGCGCATTTCTGAGGCTAACTAAGAAACCATTAAAACATCTGTTTGGATTTTTAATTTATTTTTGAAAATTCAAGTCATAATTTACCGAACGTAAATTTTTGACTTTAGACCAACACTTTAATAACTTTTATCAAAGTTACGAAGCTGATTATTTTATGCATAGAAGAACAACTTGTGAAGATTCAGTTACAAAAAAAAGTAATTGAAAAAAGTTTCTAGTTTTTTTTTAGAAATTTTCAAAATTGATAAGGCGAAAATTCATGAAAATTCAGAAAAAAAATCATAACTCCGAAACTATGAAAAATCGCGGAACATACATGGGGGTGATTCGGATACTCCATGACAAGAGGGACCTAATTTTTTTTTTTGACGTCAATCATCCGGCCACCGTGTATAGTTATGATAAACATACATAAATATATAATAATAAATAACCTACAGGAGGAGGAAATAATAAATTATAATATACCTACTTACATGGGGGAGAAAAAAATAATACACGACATAGAATAATGCACAAATATCATAGAGAGAGATAAAACTCTTTTACCTTGGTTTTAAAGACAGCGGGGGAGGGCGAGCGCCTTATTAAAGTCGGTAGATCATTCCACAGCCGAGCAGCCGTGACAGTAAATGAGTCACTGAAAAACCTCGACGAATGCGCCGGAGTCTTCAGCGAGAGATTCTGATCAGATCGTAATGCCCGGCTGTGGGAATCACCGAGATAGGCGAAGCACTCTTTGAGATAGGAAGGGGTGGCTGGATTGAACAGTATTGAATAGAGAAGAGAGAGGATGTGAGCATTCCTACGAGAACGGATTGGAAGCCACTTGAGCTTAGCGCGAAATTCGGAGATGTGGTCATATTTGCGTAAACCAAATATGAACCTTATAGCGAAGTTTTGAAGGCGCTCAAGTTTGTTAAGCTGGTCTTCGGTCAAATCAAGATAGCTGGCATCAGCGTAGTCGAGGATAGGTAGCAACAGAGATTGCGCAAGTGCGACTTTGGTCGCAGTTGGCAGAAAATTCCGCAACCTTCTCAGGGAGGCCGCTGAAGCGAATATTTTCCGACTCACCTCCGCCAGCTGAGGAGACCAAGTCAGGCACGTATCGATAATGACCCCCAAGTTCTTCACCTTCTCACTGAACGGAACTATGACACCGTCAAACTTCACCCGTGGAAGCTGCAATAGGAGAGGCCTATGTCCAGCAGTGGACAAGCATAGGCCGATGATGATGAAAGCTTGGTAGGAAGTCAGCTAGGCAATGTACATTATACCTACTGTCATAATCAAATTAATAAACTATGAATTGTAGTTTTATGAAAGACGTACCTACATGATATATTTTACAATATATTTTTCATAGGAAAGCTGCTGTAAAATATAATAATAATGAACCTGCTATTGTCCGGTCAAATCGACTGTCCGCGACTGCTTAGTCAGCGAAATCTCTGTGTTCATAGTAGATCATAGTAGAGTAAATCCAATGTCTCATCTGGAAAAAGAGTCATCCAGGTATAGGCAAAACTCTTTTTTGTGGAGGGTGTGTGTGTGAAGAATTTATTAAACTGGCGAAGATTGGCGATCTTGACATCTTTAATCCGCTACTTGACTCTTTTTTAAAGTAAGTCTTAAGCTAAATATCTCTTCCATTAGACCAAAAAATATTTTAGTATATGTTTTGAGGACCTAAAAGCAACAAAAACATTATTTTGAAAGTTGCTTTGCTAAACAACAAAAACGCGGTCAGCCATTTTTGTCTATGGTTTGAAGTCCTAAAGGTTTGTAAACAAAGTTTGACATTCAACGTAGGTAGAGTTCGTGCCACGGAAGAAGTATGAGTTAATGAATTTAGGCTTTTATTGTTATGGCCTTAAGGATTTTACCGTGGGACTTGTTGTTGAAACGATCTTTACCTAGTCCTAAAATCTGTTAGTGATCTGTGAGCATAGTGAAATAACAACAACGCAACCATGATTTCATCGAGTTTACATGCAAAATATATCAATTATCATTATTGCATTATTCGAGAATGCAAAAACACGTCAATAAAGACCGCCGGGAAGTCGCGGATTCGTGTACCAAGTGAAATAATTATACGAAAAACTTGGCTCAAACTTGCCAACAGAGACCTCGATCCTTTATTGACTAAAACTTGCGTGTATTTATGTGAAGATCAATTTAATGTAAGTCCTGTAATATCAATAATGTGTACACAGAAACTGTATTTAGCTGTAATAATGCTTGGTTTGATTTGGTTTGGTTTTGGCAAATTGGTACTATCTGCTTCCACGAATCCAGCGTCCATGATTGCGCTTATCAATAAAATGATAAGACACTAACTGCACAAGAAGAGTTTTTGCAAAAACACTAAATCCAATCCAAATCATAATAGAACCTACGCACGCACGACTCACAGATGTTTGTTTACAAACCAAAGGTGCTTTCAAGATGGCGGATAGTGTTTTCACCGTTCCGAATTAAAAGCGAAAAATATTTTTTTAATTTGCAAATTTTGCAGCCTGTATATTTACTTAGCAAAGTCAATATATTTCGGTTTATTACGTTAGATAGTACAGGAAATATCCATTTATCGCTTCAAATTTGATACGAGTCAAGTAGCGTATTCATAGGTTCATAGTTTGCAGGTAAAACTTAGTGCAGATTTTTTCAGTTGTTAAGAGTTAATATCTAGAATGTAGTATTAAGATAGTTCTTAAGCTGTCATTTGTGTGCTTGCTTAAAGTGCTTAAGTTGTTTGTGATAGTGGAGACTTATAATTGGCCTTCGTTTTTTATATTAATTGTTAAAGGTTTTTATTAAAGTTCAAGTGTCAACGTTTGGAATTATGATTAACTAGAAATCTTTTTTAGAAGTTAACTGGCCCTCACGGTACAGGCTCTGCTTAGTGTGCGGACCAAGGCTTAGCTTTTTTAGGATAACTAACTTTGTAATAGTATTATTAAGGCACCAAATGTAAACTTATCTTATCTTATGTTTAAATAATCTGTTAATCGGTGTTATGTGCTGTTAGTCTTCCCAATATTAAATAAATGCATAGCTTCCACACTACTCAATCACTATCACAATCCCAAAACAAGAAACATCTATAATGCGGATAAAATGAAGGGAAAAGGCTGACGAAACAAATGTATCGAGTGAATGTAAGTGAAGTAAGGGGATGGATAAAAAGTACACGAAACCGGCGTGCGTGCATGCAACTACTAATGAATGAATGTCGATGAAGCGAAAGTGATCTGCCTACCCTTCAGGAATCTGTATTGTAGATTACATACATAAATATTATTGTTATTAAAATTCTTCATTGCACCAATATTTGTAAAAGGGCGTGCTTAATGCGCCTAATGAATCGCTCGTAGCCTGGGCTGCCTGAGTGATCTTAAACGATCACTAACGTTAAGCAACATACGGCGCGTTCAGTCCATGGATGGGTCACCGTCTATGACTAACGCTAGTGGCATTTTTCGGAGCGGTTCCGTGCTTCGCAGCAAGGCACGTTAAGCAGTTGGTGCCGGCTGCCGTCGATAGATGGCAGTCGTTAAGCCAAGTCAGAGGCCAGGCGGCTTGAAAACTTCTGACAGTAAGACCAGCCACTAGTCTTACAGGCCTCCACCAATCCGGACTTGGCCCCCGTGGTGGAGTATGGCCTATACCTTCCTCAGGGAAGAGACCCGTGCCCCTCGGTGGGGACATAATGGGTATATGATGTGCTTAATGCAGGAAGCAGTCTCTTCCAGCAAACCTTTGGTTTTGAAGAGATTGGCGACAGGTAGTGCAAGAAAAAATAAATAGATATGAGATATAATAAAGTAACATAAGCATAGGGAAATACATTAACCTAGACCTAAAGAAGGGGCAGGGGAAGAGGGATTAATAGAAAATATGATAAACCTACATAAATTATAATACACAAATAAATAAATAACAATACTAGTAATTATCTGAAACATGTAGGTACCTATGGTACATGTTTCAGATAATTACTGATACATAACTGGTGATGAGTTACTGCCTAGTCTGCAGATATAAAACTAAATAAGCTCACGCCTGTGCTTATTTATGTATGTGTTATGTACTTGTTCTGATGAGTATAATCCTCCAGTTTCCTCTATTTTCATTTGCACAGTGTATATGCATATTGTAGTTATTGGAAAATATGATTTCTAATGAAATTAGTTATAATAATACAACATGAGCCTCTGAAGAGAGCGTAACAAAATGTATCTACGAATGTACGAACGGATATTCGTATCTTATCTCAGAATGTATGTAATTAAAATAACTTATTAAAATAAAATAAAATATTGACTTTGCAAGTATTGATTGCACTCATGGGTCTTGAGGTTCTTGGTAGATGGACATTCATACCAAATTTGTATTAGATTTAAGGTGATTTGAGAAATGATGGTCAGAGTGGAGTTTTTTTTCGCTGCCTTTTTCTCCACTACTCACGGCCTCAAGGCAGCGGCTAACATTATAGTGTATGTACATTAACATTCAACAAACAGAATGTAAATTCTTTACGTTGAAATGAATTTTTGATTTCTGAATCACGGGAATTTTTCGTTCAGAAAATACAGAGGCAGATATAAATGACAAACCAATCACGTTATGGTGACTTTTTCACACATAAAATTTTACTGACTTACGCTTTATATTAAACAAAGCATAATCTCAATGACATTGTCCTTTCTACAACGTTTCTAAATCGAAGTCAGATAGAAATTAATTATTACTAAACCAGTTTTTAGTTCTCAACTCTTTACAGTTCAATCATAGTAGGTAATACATTGAATTTAATTTATCAGGCGAGTATTTCCAATGTTACTTACCGAATTATGTTACAACATCCAAAACAATATCAGCTCCCAAAGCAATATTACCATCTGCCCCGACTACTATTAAACTTCTTATATTCTTTAATTACTTTTTCCGACAATTAATAATTATTTAGGTACACCGCACTTTGTTTTTTTAGTTCAAGCACATTTTTTAAAAACATTTCACGTTACTTCCTATTCATTGGTACTAAATTTTATTTACTTGTTTTATTATTACAAAATTAGTTTCATCACTTTATACACTGTTGCACTTCTAATAATACGTTCTCTTTGATACCATTATAGCCCGCGAGAAGCCAGTCACCGTAGCACTGCAGTAACCACCGTTATAAACTATTTATCGCCTCTCGAATCTGGACGCCTAGTCCATTTACTCTTGGGCAACAGTTAACACTGTATTGCCGTTAAATTTAACCAAAGGCTTAAAATAGTGTAATCGTAATTTTTTTATTCCGGACGTCGTTGTACGCTCAGATTTAGGCGTCATTCTCTACGGTCAGTGTACGTTATAATGCGTCAAGAACTTGTGGTGCTTTGGAAGAGTTTTGGCTTGTGGTCTAAAGGAAATCCAAATGATTAACTAGTTAGGATAGTCGATAATGGGATCAATCTTTTGATTGGTTGCAACTGAGTAGATAACTTTACTAAGTAGCTAACACATCAACCATTCCATCTTAATTCAGTCGATCATTCAATAAATGAGGAGCAAGCATTCAAAAGCGGACTTGTCCACTTAGTAATTTTTTACAGGAGAGGCGAAAAACTGATTGAAGGCGACCGGAAATTAAATGTACTATTATAAATTTTATAATACATTTGCGTCATTAAGTATTTTTTTATTGTACATTAATTTGATTATTTATTTATTTTTATTATCTCTTGTCCTCTTCAGTCCTGACCTCGAAAATAATAATGGTTTCAAATTGTTATTATTAACAGTCGCACTCCCGTGCCAACCTAAAAGTGTCTGTCTGTATAAAGAGATTTTATGAATCCACGTTGAAACCCTATGTAAATTTGTGTAATTTTTTAGCCTTAATCCTAATGATTATATTATATTACAAATAATATATTCATTGGATCACAAGCGCGACCAATTTAATGTTATTATCTAATATTATTGCCTCTTGAGACGCCTTATGGTCTGCGCTAGCCAACTAAATTATCGAACATTTTTGGTCCGGATCAACTTACGTTTAAAATTTAAAATGTGTAGTGCTTACGAAAGTTTTAGTTCAAAAACAAAATTGTCCTTTTTTTCATGCTTTCGCATGTCGCAGGATAGACTCTTATATATTTAACATATTAACAAACATTTTTCATGAGATGCTAACTTCCAACCACTTTGAATTTGGATTTGCAGATTCAACCGAAAGGTCGGATATCACGAATATTACCAACTAGCTTTCGCCCGCGACTCCGTCCACGTGGACTAAATTTTGCAACCCCGTTCACTCCCTTAACCTCGTGAGGCCCAATGTCTTCAAGTGATCACAAAATCAATTGTTTTTTCAAGGTCGGGCCTTACGAGGATATGGGTTAAATGTAGAAAAACGGCGAAACACGTGTTCAATCAGTTGTGTTGAAGAGTATTTATTTTAAGTTTCAAGAAAATTAGACAACATTCTTTATACCTCCCATACAAATTTTGGCAACCCGTTTCACCCCCTTAGGGGTCGAATTTCAAAAAATCCGTTCTTATTCATTGCCTACATTATATATAGATTCTCAGTGTAAAATTTCAGGTTCCTAGATCAAACGGCTTGGGCTGGGCGTTGATGAGTGAATGAATCAGTCAGTCAGGACTTTGAATTTTATATATATAGATTATATGTTACACCATTGCCGATAAATCAAAACCAATTCTGTTTCTCACAATGAAAAGAACATTCTCTCGAAATACACATAGCTAACAATTTTAAAATCACCGTATACAAAGTGGTTTAATTATCAAAGGAATAGTTCTCGAGCTTTGGTTTCTTTTCTTTAACACGCTGTAAGTAAGGTTCAGAATCGCTCTAGCTTGTGGCTTGGGCCAATCGAAACAACCTCATAATAGTTAGCTTTACAGTTTAATAAGCATTTCCTCTGTTGGCTAGCAACGAAATACACTCGAGATCGTTAACTCGGATTCGGTCTAGTACACTTTACATCACATTCTCTTCAATGTAGAGACGAAAACATCATCATCAACCCATCATGTCCCCACCGAGGGGCACGGGTCTCTTCTCTGGGGAAGGTACAGGCCATACTCCACCACGGGGGCCAAGTCGGGATTGGTGGAGGCTTGTAAGACTAGTGGCTGGTCTTACTGTCAAAAGTTTTCAAGCCGCCCTAAGGCCTCTGACTTGGCTTAACGACTGCCATCTATCGACGGCAGCCGGCACCAACTGCTTAACGTGCTTTGCGAAGCACGGAATCGCTCGGAAAAATGCCACTAGCGTTAGTCATAGACGGTGACCCATCCGTGGACTGAACGCGCCGTATGTTGCTTAACCTTATTGATCGTTTAAGATCACTCAGCAGCCCAGGCCACGAGCGATTCTACGTTACGAAAACAAAGTAACATAATTTATTTGAAAGGGCGATTAGGAGGGCGTTATTTATTTGATTAGTAGTCGAGGGTCCTTACCGGGAGGATGCCACACGGAAACCGGTTGCCTCCGCTGTCTATCTGTCCGTTTGTCTGACCTTTAAAGGGCTCTCTCTATATTTGGAACCGTAATACTCGTAGGTAGTCGATGTAATTTTCACAGACTGGTGTTATAACGACGGATTACCTAACAATAAATAATAAAAAACGGCCAAGCGCGGTCCATCCGGCGGTTGAGTCCATCAATAAATCATTTCTTCTTCGTCTTCTTCTTTTTGCGAGAGGTCCCGGGTTCGAATCCCGGCTGGGGACAAAAAAAAACCCCAGATCTTGGATGTTTACATGTTTGTGAAGTCGCTGTTTCTGGTTCCCACGCCACAGGGTATCCTAGTGTGTGTGTGTGTAGTGTGTGTGCATGTAAATCCTAACGGATTAAATTTAGAAAAACGGCGAAACACGTGTTCAATCAATTGTGTTAAAGAGTATTTATTTTAAGTTTCAAGAAAATCAGACAACATTCTTCATATCTCCCATACAAATTTTGGCAACCCTTTTCGCTCCCTTAGGGGTTGAATTTCAAAAAATCCGGTCTTATTTCTTGTCTACATTATATATAGACCCTCTGTGAAAAATTTCAGCTTCCTAGGTCCAACGGCTTGGGCTGGGCGTTGATGAGTGAATGAATCATTCAGTCAGGACTTTGAATTTTATTTATATAGATTACTAGTGTCCCGCCAGACTCTTTCGCCAATGTAGTATTTAGGTATCCAACAAAAGATAATTTTAGTAAGCAAAGAGAGTGTTCTTACACACGCCACAAATACATTAACGCCACGAACGCGTCAAGCGTTCGCTTGTGCGAACTTGAAGCGGCAATGCACTAGAATTACCTATATTTCAAAAGTGGTCGAGGATCCAGTTATCCAGGTCTTGGGTGTTTACATGTTTGTGATGTCGCTGTTTCTGGTTTCCACGACTCAGGGTGTACCACAAGAATAGTGTAAAAGAGGCAAAAGAGATATTTCAGAAGCAGATGTAAATGTTTACCTTTGATGTTTATGTTTTAAAAGGGTCATCTTGACAATGCTTTCTTGTATTTTCGCTTTAACAGAATGGAGGGTTTGCTTACAAAATTTAGTTGGTTGGTTTATTTACCAACTTGGCCAAGTGACAAGTAAAAGCACTTGTCAAGCACCGTGAAGTTTTGACTTGACGAACGAAAGTTCTTTGGGGTCCTCGGGGGTCGTTGGCCGGAGGAGTGACGTCACGGGATGAGTTTCGGTTGGAGAAATCCTGACAAGGGTCACCTGTCAGATTGTCAGGGGCCTATTTCATAATTCGATTTACGTTGCAAAGTTCATTAAACCACAGATTAACAAATGGGACTCTGCTAGGCAATGTACGTCGAATTTAAAAATAAACTACGAATTGCAGTTTTATAAAACGTGATAAGAGTATAATCAGCCCCTGTGTCTTGCTTTTGTGGAGTATGAGAAGGCCTTTGACTCTGTCGAAACCTGGGCTGTTCTGGAATCCTTACAACGATGCCACGTAGACTATCGTTATATCGAGGTGTTGAGATGTCTGTACGAATCCGCCACCATGAGTGTGTGAGTACAGGGCCAGCAGTTTAAACCTATCCAACTATGCAGAGGAGTAAGACAGGGGGATGTTATATCCCCGAAACAGTTTACAAGCGCGTTGGAAGACATGTTTAAGACGCTGGACTGGAAAGAAAAGGGCATTAACATAAACGGCGACTACATCTCACACCTGCGATTCGCAGATGACATAGTCTTAATGGCGGAGTCGCTAGAGGAGCTGAACCACATGCTGGCCAGCCTAGCATCAGCCTCGCGAGGTATCGGTCTTGGTATGAATTTGGATAAAACCAAAGTCATGATCAATGGTCACATTGATCCAATACCGGTCGTTTTACATGGTCACCTTCTCGAAATCGTTTCCGAATACACTTACCTCGGGCAGATTCTGCAGTTAGGTAAAAACAATTTCGAGAAGGAGGCCAAGAGGAGGATCCAGCTGGGCTGGGCAGCGTTTGGGAAACTACGCCGAGTCTTCTCGTCATCCATACCGTGTTGTTTGAAAACGAAAGTTTTCAATCATTGTGTCCTACCTGTTATGACCTACGGAGCCGAGACATGGACACTCACGAAAGGGTTGGTCCACCAGTTTAAAGTCGCTCAGCGAGCTATGGAGAGAGCTATGCTCGGAGTTTCTCTGAAGGATAGGATTCGTAACGAATACATCCGACAGAGAACCAAAGTTATCGACATAGCTCAGAGAATTAGCAAGCTGAAGTGGCAGTGGGCTGGCCATATTTCGCGAAGAACCGACAACCGCTGGGGTAAACGTGTTCTTGAGTGGAGACCGCGACTCGGCAAACGTAGTGTAGGACGCCCTCTAACCAGGTGGGATGACGAAGGATTTTCATTCACGTACACATAGCATCACATATTGAATCATAAAGCAACAGCACAATATTGAACACAGACGAAACAGAAACGTATAGGACATGAAGCTTGACATTAATTTTAAGTGGTACGGTGAGTAAGTTATTATTGTTACCAATAATAATAAAAACGTGGCAACGTGTGTGTGGCAAATGCAAACGGGTTTCGACTCAGCATGTGCTTAGTGTAAAAAGACAATTCCAGCGCTGGTATCCTGCCGATACCCAGTGTGAACGGCGTGCAGAGCCCAAATCAGTGATGCTGGTAATCTAAGAAGTAATTTGTAAGGTCTAAATGTATTAAGTAATCCAGTGTCTGACTATGCGGTGCTATTTAATTAATAATCGAATCTGTGCAAGCTTTGCATACACAGAGTCACAGATAATAATAATGCAATTATTAATTTAGCGAAACATTAAACATCCTCATCATCAAGGACTGCAGGCAGATGTGCGGCAAGCCGAAGACAGGGCGCTATGGCGCTCATTAGGGGAGGGCTATGTCCGTCCAGCAGTGGACTAATATAGCCTGATGATGATGATGATGATGAAAACGTGGCCCAAAATGTATGTGCTTGTCCTGTAACTTAGCACAGACTCCAAATTATATTTCTAAAATACCTAATATAGAGACCATATTAGTTTAAATTATTTATCTGTTTTTAGTGCTCTATACTTGAGCAATTACAAACGTGCGAACTGAGTCATAAGTCATTTTTATCAGACCTCTCTCTTACACTTCTAGGCATATCGGAACTCTCGCTCGCACTTCTAGTGTTGTGTGTAACAACAAAAAAGGGATTTTTCGATAGTCAAGCAGGTAATGAATGAGGGAAAGGTTTAGGAAATGATGCAATTTTAAGTATGATTTTTTTAATATTTTTATAATAATATTTTTAATAATAATTTCTGCTTCTAAAATATACTATATATGTATACCTACAAATTTCAATCAATTATTGATCAGCTTAGAATATTGATCTATGTCTATGTCTCCTTCTGAGCAGTCACTGTCATCTTCATGTAAATTTATCTAATGACAACTAACACGATTTTTACAAACACTTGCATTTTACCTAATTGCATTAGTCATCAACGACCGCGTCGTCCTATAAGCTACCTGCATCCGAGCGGCATCCCTTTATCGATAATGAGTGGCGCGGTATTGTCACATCCCTTTGACGTAATGTTATATCCCATCAAAAACATAAATGTGAATGATATGAGAGCCAAGTTTAATAGGCATTTAAGAACAGACGTCGTTATCGACTTCGCCGACAAAAGAATTGAGATCTATATGGGTGCTGCCAAGTTCTCCGAAGAAAATCATGAAATCTTAGTTACAAGATCACTAGGGATGTAAATTGTAATTCAAGCTCAAGATTTGACTGCTAGTTTTTACCAACAAACCAAATTTCAGAAAAGTCACATACGTATGATATCAACCTAACAGCATAAGTACAATACAACCAGAAAGTACACTAACCTCCGTATGACTAAACGAAGTAGAGTTCATTAAATAAATATTATTTAGCCTGTACGTGAAAACTAGCCAAGTCAAATCTTAAGCTTGAATAACAATTTACATCTCTAGTGATCTTGTAACTAACATTTCATGATTTTCTTCAGTGAACTTGGCAGCACCCATATAGATCTCAATTCTTTTGTCGGCGAAGTCGATAACGACGTCTGTTCTTAAATACCTATTGAACTTGGCTCTCATATCATTCACATTTATTTTTTTGATGGGATATCACTGCTTTTTGTACAGAGATTATTGGTATTGATCACTAATAACTACCTACATCGTTATTTATTGCCAAGGAACCGATAATCGATGGGTTGGAAATCGGCTACGAACATACGACTTTTCAGAAACTCATTTACAATTCAAAGAAACGTGCATAGGAAGTCGTTTACTTTTAAAGAATCGGTTGAGACCAAACCATACCGCGATATAGAATTAAAAAGCGCCATCTATTGGCAGAATTTGGAACTAAATACTATGAGGATATTAATATCAATAATTTTCAGTTTTTAGATTTTTTCCTTAGTATATGCCTAATAGTCTACCTTGATGCCAAATATCAAGTTTCTAGGTCATCTAGAAGTGGGTTAGGTTTTTGATCTATAAGTGAGTCAGTCAGTCAGTCATAAAAATGCCGGTTTTTAAACGTTAATATATCTATAACTGTTTGAGCAACATTGATGAAACTTTGGATTCTAGGCAATCTAATGGACTTTAAAAAATGTGCCAAATTTCATATACGTGGGTTAAATAGATGTAGAGTTGTGAAGGGGTCAAAAGTAGCTCGAAGTGATTCCTATGATATTACACACGGCTGCTGCGTCGCCAGTTCCTTTTTTCTAGAACTTGGCTGGACTCGCTGGCGCGAGTCTAGATGACTCGGCTCGCACGTTTGTAATGGCCCAAGTATAGTGTTTTGATATTAAGTAAATACAAAAACCGACGTTTTTATTTTTCATTGAATATGTGGTTAATCTCTCCAACGTCTCCTAGGCCAGCCTCGACTTCGATGTCCGTCTTGTGGCACCCACTCGGTCGCGAGTCTCGCCCACCTATCCGAGTCCATTCGACTGACATGACCAGCCCAGCTCCACTTTAATTTCGCCGTCTGGACGCCCACGTCGATTATTCGGGTTTTGGTGCGTAGCATGGTATTTCGGACTAGCCGGCCTAGGAGAAGTTGGAGAGACGATCTCGACCAACACCTGCCGGAGTGGTCTGAGGTGGCCCAGGACCGAAAACTTTGGACTGAACTGGGGGAAGCCTTTGCCCAGCAGTGAGACACAAACATGGAGGCTACGTAAAAAAAATGTGGTTAATTGGTTTGGGATGGTCAATTTTCTGTGCTGTGTACGATATCGCTAGTGAACGTTAGTTGAAAAGCTTCCAAAAAACTTCTGAGCTAAACTCGTAACGTGCGTAACGTTGGTTAAAAACCTACCAACAAACGACTAAAACCAATTCTACAAAAGAATTGGTTTTAGTACTATTATTACAATTATAATCATCATCAATCCATTATGTCCCCACCGAAGGGCACGGGTCTCTTCCCTGAGGAAGGTATAGGACATACTCCACCACGGGGGCCAAGTCCGAGATGGTGGAGGCTTGTAAGAATAGTGGCTGGTCTTACTGTCAGAAGTTTTAAAGCCGCCCTAAGGGCTCTGACTTGGCTTAACGACTGCCATCTATCGACGGCAGCCGGCACCAACTGCTTAACGTACCTAGCGAAGTACGGAATCGCTCGGAAAAATGCCACTAGCGTTAGTCGTACACGGTGACCCATCCATGGACTGAGCGCGCCGCATGTTGCTTAATCTTAGTGATCGTTTAAGATCACTCAGGCAGCCTAGGCTACGAGCGATTCGAATGATAATATGTTTTAGGAGCTTTGTGCATCTTGGAGGTAACCATGTACTTTTTTGTTGCGCGAGTGTTATATCGTTTAAATCGTAGCCATACATACATTAAAAACACATTAATCTGTTTTTCGTGGTGAGATTCCCACCGGAATCTATTTCCAGTTTACAGATATCTGTCTATCTTAACGCAAGCCCTTTCACTTCCCAACTTTCTCTATTCTTATTTATGGCGAGTTCGATGAAATCTGCCCTACAAAGGAGCTCGGAAAAACAGTACGGTAATTAGAGAAGTTTTAAAACAATATTGATTCTACAGCTTTTGATTTTAACTTATAATTTCCCTTTTTTACCTTACAACGAGCCTGCCATATGCCGGCGGCACGAAATCAATCAAAAGTTCTAACCAAGCTAATATTAGGTCTTTACCTATGAAATTGCCGTTTTGTATGAAAAAATTTAAACGAATTTTTTTCATGTCTTTTTATTGTATTAATCGAAGTAATCACCCATGCAATCAATGCATCTTTGCCAACGCAGTGGCAGTTTATTGATGCCCTCCTTAAAGAAATCAGCTGGACGGGAGGCAACAAATTCTTCAAAGGCATTTTGTACTGCCTCTCGGGTATTGAATTTTTTTCCCGCCAAGAAGATGTCGAAATTCTGAAAAAAGTAGTAGTCTGTAGGCACAAGGTCTGGTGAGTAGGGTGGAATTCCAACCCCAGTTTTTGCAACTTGGAGACCGTCTGCTGTGCAGTATGAGGTCGCGCGTGGTCGTGCAGGAGCAGCAGAGACGAGCGATTGACCAATGCTGGTTGGAGATGTGCCAGTTTCTCCATCATTGTGTTCAGTTTTTCACAGTACACATCTGCAGTAATGCTCACCCCGTTTGGTAAGAAGCTGTGATGAATCACACCGGCGCTAGACCACCAAACAGTGACCATCAATTTTCTAGGGGTGAGTTTTCGTTTAGGGCATTGTTTAGGTGTTGAACCAGGATCCAACCAACTTGCTGAGCACTTGCGGTTATCAAACAGAATCAATTTTTCATCGCAGGTAACAATGCGATTCAAAATTCCTTCATTTGTGTATCTGTTGAGCAGTGCAAGGCATGTCTCGACGCGTACTTCGCGCTGGCGATCATTGAGTTTGTGGGGCACCCATTTGTCAAGCTGTTTTACCTTGCCAATTTGACACAAATGGACCAATTTTGTTTTGTAGCTAACGTCGAAAGCTGCTGCTAATTCAGCCGTAGTTTGTGTATCATCAGCTTCTACAAGCGCCTCTAATTCGTCATTGTCGACCAAAGTCTTCGGACGACGTCGAGGTTCATTTTTCATGTCGAAATTTCCAGAACGGAAGCGAGCAAACCAATAACAGGTGGTGTGTGTTGGCTTGTAGTGTTAGCTCCGTAAACGTCGTTGATGTTGCGTGCCGCTTGTGCCGCGTTGCTGCTACAACGGTACTCATATTCCATAATTAGTCGAATTTTTTACATGATGATCATGATCCATGATGATGATCGCCTTATACATGTTGTTTTTAATGTAATGTTCGATGTACTGTTTCGTGTGCAATAAAGTATAAAGTAAAGTAAAGTAATGACTACTTTTGGAAAAAGAATTCCATGTTCTTAAAATAAAATTAATTTGAAATTAGAATTCTTAGCCAAACAAAAATTATTTTGATTTAAAATGGACAGTACTGCAGAACGGCAATTTCATAAAAGACCTATTAATAATGTTAGAACAATAACTTCCATACAACATCACTTTGTCCTGGTACCAAACTGGGATATCCTGTGCTATTGTGACCAGGCCAGCATATCATAAACAATACACTTAGGGCCAATTTCTGAAATGAGAATTTTCGCTAAGTAACTACTCAACTGTAGTGCTGTCTCGTCCAATTTCTCAGAAAAGAGCGTGACGGAACGTTATTTAAGTATTCACTTAGAGTAAATTCTCAGTAATATTTTTTTTGCATTTCGATGCAAAAAACTCACTTTAGCAATATTTTAGTAGCTCGTGATGCTCAAACATGATTATATTAAACGGGTCTAATTCCGACTATTTCTTAGGTAAAAATTAGGTAATCGCGATTAAACTCTAAATTTTCATCATCATCATCATCAACCCATTATGTCCCTAAATTTTAATTAATATTTTTATGTGAACCACCGAATATCCATGTGATTTAAATCGTATATCTGTGTAAATGTGTTAAAAGTAAGTAAGTATGCATTAAGTAAGGGCTGGTTTCTGAGAAGAGAATTTCACAAAGTCACATTCAAATAACATACGTACAGACATAAGCTCATGCCTGTACCCCAGAATGGTAGGCAGATACGAGGGACAACCACCTGCCGCGATCCTGACAAATCACTTGGCTTCATCGCCATTCATTAGTCGTTGCATGCACGCACGTCAGTTTCGGCTACTTTTTATCTTGCCCCTTGCTAATACATCCCCTATTTGGTGGAAGTAAGTTAGTCACTAAGTAAATACTTTAGTAACATTCTGTAACAGTAACACTCAGGAGGACCTAATGACTGCTAGTGATAAAGCAGTCAGCGTCGCAAAGTTCTGGGCCGCAACTATACAGGGTGTTGATTTGTACAGTTGATACTACTCAGAACCGGCCGCCCTAAGACTTTGGAATATTGTAGTGGCCCCACCGGCCCTAAGGCGTCAACGTCTTCAAGAAAAACCGGTTCCCCACATTTCTAATTGTATCGAAGCTCTCTCAAAGGTCGGAGGAGAGCGCCGGTTCCGTTATGAGAAAAAAAGTGGCCAAGTGCGAGACAGGCTCGTTAACCGACGGTTCCGTCTCGCAGATTTTTCTTAACTTACTCATAAACATTTAGATACAGGCACATACATGGCTTCTGGCTCCACACTAGGATACCCTGTGTCGTGGGAACCAGAAACAGCGACGTCACAGACATGTAAACATCCAAGACCTTCGAAGACACTTTTTTAAATATTTAACTATTACTTTTAAAATATTCTATAACCTTTGTTAATCAGGGATAATGTAACATTCTAATGGTAAAAGATTTTTTTTTAATCGGTCCAGTAGTTTTTGAGTTTATTCATTACATACATACAAATCTTTCCTTTTCATAACAATAGTGTAGATAGTGTAGATACAATTGTATAGTTTTCACATTTTTCCCTGTATTTGAGGTATAAGACGATACTGCATGGAAAATTTCGTAGTTCTAGACCAACGAGAAGTACCCTATGAATTTTGAATTTCCGTTCTTGACAGACGGATGGACAACAAAGTGAATCTATAAGGGTTCATTTTTACGGAACCCTAAAAAAATTAAAATATAAAAAATATCCAATAATCCGACTGCTGAGCATCTTAAGTAGATGCAGATGCATGTTAAGTAGAAGTAGATAACAAAATAATCATCGCAATTAATAACGTTGTTAACTACTTAGGAGTTAATGTCAAGCCATTCAAGTAACAGATAGATAGTGTATGAGAAACCCGGTGTAAGACCCGGTATAGGTCACAGGACCAACCTGGGTGCATTGTATGTATGCCGAATTCATATAGCCCACGAGACTCGCTCAAACACAATAAATCGATAAAGGTTATTTGTCAAAATCTGACAATTGCTTAAAGAGTAATGGGGGAACACGGACATACATACATACGAGTCAAATACATTACTCTCCTTTTGGGCTTGCCCACAGTCGGGTAGTAAAAATAAAAAGAACGATGCCATTCGATGAGATGATAGGTCGTTGAAACCACATCTCGACTATTGCGAAGCCGGCGAAATTGACGCACGGATTTTATGAGTCATCGTCATCATCATTGATGGGGGTATTTACGTCTATTGCAGGCGATTTATTGACGACATTACAGACATACATAAACTCAAGCCTATATACCAGAGGGGTAGGCAGAGACCAGGGATTGCCACTTGACACAATCCTGACAAATCACTTTCGCTTCTATCTCTCTCTCTCTTCCTTACTTTTAATCCCACATGATGGTGTGGTCAGCCTTCCTTATCTTCGTCTTCCTCCACTTCGCCCTGTTCCCGGTATTTTCTTCGGAAGTTTTAATTTTATTTTATTTGCCAAAAAAACTTAGAGCTAACCTTACAGGGGATCCTTATTGCGTTAACCAGTTTCAGAGTTAATATAAAACTTAATCTATTCACAACTAATTATTGCTATAACACAACACAAAAAGAGTTACTTTTGTGAATTCATTCAGAGAACAGAAAAATATATCTGTAATCTCTGCGACTCGTTTTTTTTTTTTTTAGATTTTTCGTCGTAAATCCTCTACCATTTGGCAGAGACCTTGTTTAACAAATATTTTCTATTTTATTGGTATCATTTCTTTTTGCTTTTTGTTAGTACGAAATAGTTGACCAAAATTGTATATTTTATTTCTTATTATTATTATTTTTTTTTTTGCAAGTTTCGCGTGTCTTACCTCTTCATGAATTTACTAATTTGTATTTGTTTGTCTTGCTTTCTTAACATAATATACATCATCGGCCTTAGGCCGGGTACAATCAAAAGGAAACAAAAATATTTACATTAGTTATAATTTTTTTTATTTTTTATTTTTTTATTATTTATTTATTTTGTTTTATGTGTTTTATTTTTTTGTTTTGTTTTTTTTTATAATTTATCTCTATTGATTTTATTTTTTATTTTTTTTATTTGTTATTGTTTAGCATTAAACTTATTTAAAATATTGTGCAATTAGAACACAGTTTGTTAACTTATGTAACAAACGTTTATTATGCTAACGTTTTATTTTGGCAAGTCAACAGAAATATAGGTGCGGCGACGCGCGTAGCGAAGCGGAGCGCGTCGGAGCGTTAGGTTCTCTATATAAGATCGAAAACAGAAACGATACTTTTGACTGAATAATGCTTGGTAAAATGAATTTTGACCAAACAGAAATATAGGTGCGACGACGCGCGTAGCGAAGCGGAGCGCGTCGGAGCGTTAGGTTCTCTATATAACATCGAAAACAGAAACGATACTTTTGACTGAATAATGCTTGGTAAAATGAATTTTGACCAAGTATTTATTTGGTAAACAATAACTTGCTATAATAACTTTTGCTAACTGTTTATTTGCTTTAAGTTGTTTTGAGAAATGTTTTTTTGCCAAGTGATAATTTGCGGAAAATAGTTTGGGAAGTAATACTTTGGGAAACGATTTTTGGCAATACATTACTTTACTTATCGTAAACCTTTAAGAATAGATTGTTATCTATTTTTCATAGCCCTAAATGATAAGGGTGGTCCCACCAATTTTATTTTAAATTATAATCCCTACAAGTAATTTACATATATGGCGATACAGCGTTTGTCAGGTCAGCTAGTTATACTTATAAGCAAACGCTAACGAGCAAACTTGCAGAGAGAAAGGCTTTCACTTCAAACAGTATATACTATGAAGATACACAGGCAAAGATGATCGTCGTACACATAAAGATGCATGACCTTAATCGACGGAATGTGTTGCCGTTAATTTACTTCCAATGTTATTAATATAATAACAACAATTTCTACACTTTCTACAATGACCATGATTTGACCTGGTTCCAAACTAGGATACCCTGTGCTATGGTGGCGCAAGGACATCATCATCATTCAGCCACAAGAAGTCCACTGCTGGACAAGGCCTCCTCCATGGATTTCCAAAAAGACCGGTTAGAAGCGTCTTGCATCCAGCGTCTTCCTGCCACTTGGATGAGATCGTCTGTCCATCTTGTGGCTGGTCGTCCTACGCTTGTTGTCATAGTTTTATTTAAGAAAAATAATAATAATTTGAAAATGTCTCCAAACCTATAGTCATTTTCATTACAGGTATAAACATTGTCACTAATAATATCAGTCATTGGCACTTATAATTTGTCTGTATGTTTTGTACTTAACAATGCTAATTATAAAAAACTACCAAAATGCCTTTTAAGAAATTTTAATTCTTAATATTTGTGTTTAAAACTCACTGTGCCAATGACTAGGTGGGTGCCAGCAATACTATGGTTTACCCTACTTAACGTACCGCTCGGAAAATACCAGACCAGATATCCCGGTACACCGACGAGGAATTTGTTCTGTTTGTCTGTTGTGTTGCATATGTTATGTTACTCGTCTGTTTGTTTCTGTGATGTGTGTTGTTGGTATAGTAAAGGTTTTCTTCTTCTTGTTTCTTTTTCTGTGTACAAATTGCAGGTATTCTAGAAAAATATAATATTTGAAACGCAATAGTATGTACAAAGATATTTTGTAAGAACTCGTCGCTTTCCCTTCAGTTTCAAATCTACGCGTCTTCTTTCGTCAAAGCTTCTAGGCGGCCACAAGCGCTTTAGAACAAAATATCTTATAAAAAATGCAGCCAATATATCTACGTCCCACTGTAGAGAACAGCCCGTCTCTTTCAGAGAAAAAGAATGGGCTTAATCAACACGTGTGCCCACAGCGGATTGGCAATTTCAAGCGCTGAAGTGTTTAAACACATCAAACACTCGGGTTTCGACAAGATGTTTTCCTTCAAAGTTGGCAAGTGTTGATGTTGATGACGGAGCAATTGGCATCGATTCTATACCTAGTACCTGGGTGACCGAGCTTTGCTCGGTCGGTACATTGTTGTAATATAAAATATGTAATATAAAATTAAAATAATCCTTTTGCAACAAAAAAAGAAGTTGGAAAAAAAACACCATTACTCGAACCGGTTCTCTTGAAATCGGCCCGAAACGGGTCGCCCATTTTCCCGTCAGAACTATCCCAACCTTGCAAGTAGACGCGAAATTTACCTCTGTATGTTATTATAGCAAATTTCAATTGCCTTACAACACGGATAAAACAATGTTTTCTAAAAATGTAACCTAGTTAGATCAATTAAACGCCCTCGAAAGCATCTGCCTACAAAATTTCGTGAAAATCGTTGGAGCCGTTTCCAAGATTATGTTTATATATAAATATATATACAAGAATTGCTTGTTTAAAGAGATTAGATTATTCACAAATGTACGTAACTTAGGCAACAAAGTACTGAGTATATGCTGGGACTCAAACGCACTACCTCCCGAGTGTGAAGCCGACGTTCTTCCACTCTGCTGCTACCGCTCAGAACTCCTGAATATTAAGATCGAGCAACAAGTCACGTTAACACAAGAAACATTTAAATGGAGGCGTTTTTGCCCACAAAAATTGCAACTACAGTAAAGTTGTAAGACACGCAAATACGTCTAGACCTAGGACCTTTAAATGAAATATAAGTCACCTTTAATTCTTACACAATTTCCAATATAGTCTAGATTAAGTTTCAATGCCTGTCTGTGGTAAAATTGCCTGTAAACCGAGCTCAGTACGAGAGATTGTTTTTACAATAGAACGCTTCGAGTTTCTGCGGCCCTAGTACTTTGTTCAATTGGTTACAAAATAATTTAAGCCCGTGATAAAAAAAGTGCTGTGCGTGGCATTCAGAACGCCATTGTGAACATTTTATTACGTTTTTATTTTTTACTTGATCACATCTTCTGTAACGGTAATTATTAAGCAAAGAGAACAGTCAGGTTTTGTTTATTTTTGACGCCTTTCTAAGTAGTACAGTCGACCACAAAAAATATTTATATTTTTTTACAAAGTCGCCCGTATCGTAAACGTAACTTGAGCTTCGCGTGTCGTGATATGCCGCGGATTATACTAACGGACATTCATTATCTAGGTACTAATTCGGAGTAAGAAAGCAACTTTCTTTTGTCGCCCACGACACAAGCCGTGCCTTGTGTGGGGGACACCGTTACTTAATTAAGTTATATTTTGTGGCATTTTCTAACTGTGTCTTAATACTCAGTTCTATAAGCCTCGCTAATTTATAATTATGAAGGTACAGTCGACAGCACGTCAGCCTTCACATTTTAGTTGCAAATTCGCCCGTAATGCAATGGAGTAGAGTGCATGGGTGTATACCATGATGTGCTGTCGACTGTACTATCATTTGAATTTTTACTTTTACTTTACAAAAAGAGCAGACTTTATCAAAATAAGATACTCGTAAGTAGAATATTCGTTACTGCACACAAGAAATAAGAGACACGAATAAAAGTTACAGTTTAAAAAATAACAATAGGCCGCCTTGATGAAAATATTGTTAACAGCCAAAGTAGTGCAAAAGTTTTAGTTTAAAAAAATAGCCAAATTTTTTTTATTTGCTTTTTAAAAGTACAGTCGACAGCACATCATCCTATACACCCATGCACTCTACCCCGTTGCATTACGGGTGACTCTGCAACTAAAATGTGAAGGTTGACGTGCTGTCGATTGTACTCGAAACCGGCGGGCGTGCGTGTATGCAACGACTAATGAATGTCGATGGAGCGAAAGTGAATTGGTAAGATCGTGGCAGGTGGCAGTCCCTGTCTGTGCCTGCCCCTCTGGGATACAGGCTGAGCTTATGTATGTAAGAGACTAGGTCCTTTTAAAAAAAATATGGACAAAACGTACTCTTTTCACTTTCATCATTATCATCATTAGTCCACTGCTGGACTAATGATCCCCTAATGAGCGCCATAGCGCCCTGTCTTCAGCTTGCCGCATCCAGCATCTGCCTGCAGTCCTTCGCAGATCGTCATCCCACCTGGTTAGAGGGCGTCCTACACTACGTTTGCCGAGTCGCGGTCTCCACTCACGAACACGTTTACCCCAGCGGTTGTCGGTTCTTCGCGAAATATGGCCAGCTCACTTTAACAACTATCATATTTACAAGGACCTGCGTGAGCTTCAGGCCAGTGTGTGGCAGGAGACCGCGCAGGATAGAGACAAGTGGCGACTTCTAGTGTCGGAGGCCAAGACCCGCTTCGGGTCGCTGAGCCATCGCAGAAAGTATACTTACTTTTTATAACTGACAAAGAACTCAATCTTGAGGTTTGCTGAAGGTGGTTCTGGCATGCTGGCGGGTTCAAATAGAGAAAATATTATCAAAAATGCCCGAAACCGGCGTCAGTGGAACCAATGAAGATGGACGAAGCGAAAATGATTTGTCGGGATCGTGGCAGGTGGCCTTCCCTGGACACTATTTTTTTCTGTTGCGTTGCATATACTATGTTACTTGTGTGTTTATTTTGCTTCGGCCGGCGATGTGTCTTGTCGGTATAATAAATATTTTTCTTTTTCTTCAATACACAACAAGGTTTGTATTACTTAAGTACCTCTAAATACGTACTTATATTAATTCTATTAAACACCAAGAAACATAATATATGCACCTATATGCGGTTTGTTTTGTGTATGTGAATGGTGAATTTATATCCGATATAATGATGGATAGCCTCCGGAAATTTTAAAAAGCCTAAGACAATCCATACAGTTTTTGAGGCTATTTAGCTCAAAATCAGTTTTAACAATAACATTACATAACATTTACATACAGGCACATACATTGCTTCTGGCCCCACACTAGGATACCCTGTGTCGTGGGAGCCAGAAACAGCGACGTCACATGTAAACATCCAAGACCTGGGTTTCTTTTTTTTGTTCCCAGCTGGGATTCGAACCCGGGACCTCTCGCATGGTAGTCTGATGTGCTAACCGCTGCGCCACAGAGGTCGTTGTTTAATAAATATTCAAAATCTTGACAGAGAATGAAGGGGTAATGTTTCCCGCATTCTGGGCTCTGTGCCGCGGGACACCGACCTGAAGCAAGCTTTTATTTGTAAAAATATAATTAGAAATTAGTTTGTGTTAATTTTATTAAGTACAATTTATATTAATAGAGTTTAAATTAGATTTTTATCGTATTATATTCAATTATAAGGGTCTGTTTCACAATCTGCAGATAAAGTTCGGGATTAGGTATCCGCAACCAGGGCTGCCGTTAATAAATTTGAAGCCATAAACGAATACACGCAATATAGGATATTTTTTTTTGTTCTAAATTTATTTAAATTTAGAACAAACGACAGCCCTGGTTGCGGGTAGCTTATCTGGAACTTTATTTGAACATTGTGAAACAGGGCCTAAGTGTATCATATTATATGAAGTTATTTTAAAAGTCAAAACTATTGTAGTTAACCTTTTTTAATAATAATTTTGATTAAACTTTTTCAAATTCAAATTCAAAATTCAAAAATTTTTATTTCAACGTAAAGAATTTACATTCTGCTTGTTGAATGTCAATGTACATACAGTTATGTATAATGTTAGCCGCTGCCTTAGGGCTGAGAAAAAGGCAGCGAAAAAAAACTCCACTCTGACCATCTTTTCTCAAATCAACTTAAAGCTAATACAAATTAGGTATGAGTGTTCGTATATCAAGAATCTCAAGATCCATGAGTGCAATCAATACTTGCAAAGTCAAACATCATTTAATATTCTTAAAAGGTAATAAAACACCAATGCTGCGGCCAGACACACGGACGGCACCCGTTCACGAGCGTAACGCAGAGGTCAGCCATCACCAGTCTCAACCATATTAGAGGGAGATAGGCGACCCGGCCACCGCGCCACCATTCGCATGGCCTTTGGCAAACTTGTGTGATAAAGTTCTTGTCAGTTATCTATAATAATAGCATAGTTTTGATATGCAATCACAGCGTCTGTACATATGTATGAAATTTATTAAACCCTATATATTATTAGAATACCAATAACTAGCTCGTTGTGGAATTGGTTTACTGCCAAGGGTTTTTATCATCTATAAAGTCATCTATTCTGTAGTATGCCTTTTTACACAGCGCAGTTTTAATAACAAATTTAAATTTATTTCCTGGCAGGGATAAACTTTATTGTTGTTCAAATCCTTTTATCAATTTTATTATAATATTTATCATATTAAATACTTCCGACCCTTGGGAGTATTTCCACACAGATTACAGCGTTTTGTTTATCTGCTAAAAATCACCTCGTTTGTGTTCGGTAAGTCTTAAAAGGTCTAGAATGGGTACCTTAATAATTGCATAAACGTTTGCACCTCAAGACAAGTCTACATTAAACCAGCTATAAATAATCCAGGAGGGTCAAGGCGCTACTACATAACCGTCGTCCCTACATCAAGGCTAGTACTGTGCGTAATTCAATGAGAGTATTTAAGTGAATGTTAACAATGTTGCCCTAAAAGACACACATGAAAGTAGTTTTTTTTTCTTCCTTTTGAAATTAAATACATGCGTACATACGTAAGCTCACGCCTGTATACCAGAGGGGTAGGCAGAGACCAGGGACTGCCACGTGCCAAGATCCTGACAAATCACTTTCGCTTCATCGACTTTCATTAGTCGTTGCATGCACGCACGTCGATTTCGGGTACTTTTTTTCCAATTGTTTTTCTATCTATTTTTATCTTTTTATGATATGACTAGCTGTTGCCCGCGACTTCGTCCGCGTGGGCTTTAGTTGGAAAAAAGTATTTGCAAATAAGTCACGTGTACTTTTAGCGCATGTGAAATAATTAAAACAAAAAAATTGTGTAATCGTTAACATTCATATTTATTACATACCTACATTTAATTTTTGTAATTTACATTTTATTGAAATAATTTAGAAAATAAGAGAACTTACATATTACCGTTGCACCCCCTTTTACCAAAAAATATATTTTTATAAAAAAAAACTTGAGTTTCGTGACTTTCATTATGGGACCTTCATACTGGATTTCATTCGAATAACTTCAATAACTGCAAACATTCATACTAACGTTGCACCCCTGTTCTACCACCATAGGGGTGAATTTGCGAAAATCGTTTCTTAGTGCCCCCTTACGTTATAAAAGGAACCCCTGTGCAAAATTTCAAGTTTCTAACGCTTATAGCTTAGACCCTGCCCTGCTATTTGCGTAATTAAGTTGGTTGGCTTTTCCTTATTTATATTTTCCTCATTATATTATTATTAGGAACCTATAACCCAAATACCACTTTTTATTGAGATAACTTTGAAAATCACAGAACTTTCATACTACCTTTGCACCCTCCTTTTAACCCCTTAAAGGATGATTTTCGGAAAAATATTTTAAACGTGTTTCATGACATCCAATTAGGAACATTCATACTGAGTTTCATTCGAATAGCTTCCAAAACGGCAAAGTTTCATACTAACTTTGCACCCCCCCTTTTTACCCCCTTAAAGGATGATTTTTGAAAAACTATTTTACATGTTTTTCAGAACTTTTAATGAACGACCTTCATATTGAATCTCATTCGAATAACTTCAAAAACGGCAAAGTTTCATACTAAGTTTGCACCCCCTTTTTTCCCCCTTAAGGGATGATTTTTGGAAAACCATTTTACACGTGTTTCATAATTTTAAATGAAAAACCTTCGTACCAAATCTCATTGGAATAGCTTCAAAAACGGCAAAGTTTCATACTAACTTTGAACCCCATTTTACCCCTTTAGGGGATGAATTCTCAAAAATCCTTTCTTAGTGCTCCCCTACGTTACAAAAGGAACGCCTGTGCAAAATTTCAAGTTTCTAACCCTTATAGTTTAGGCTCTGCGTTGATATGTCAGTCAGTCAGTCAGTCAGTCAGTCAGTCAGTCAGTCAGTCAGTCAGTCAGTCAGTCAGTCAGTCAGTCAGTCAGTCAGTCAGCTTCTCCTTTTATATATATAGATAGATATATGATTCCACTAATATTTTGAAAGTATTCGGTTTTTCAGTTCGGTACTTCAAAAACCGCACGCATCAAGATAACATTTCGCCTCGAGAGAATACATTTCGTGTGCAATTAATTTGTGTAAACATAAATATTTACATACATGCACATATATTGCTTCTGGCCCCACACTAGGATACCCTGTGTCGTGGGAACCACAAACAGCGACGTCACAAACATGTAAAAATCCAAGACCTGGAGTTTTTCCTCTTCTCCCCAGCCGGGGATCGAACCCGGGACCGCACGGTAAGCAGATGCGCTAACCGCTACGCCACAGAGGTCAAAGTAACACCACAACTACTTCAGATACAGTACAGCGCCACCACATTATCTGTTCAGGTGGGCAAAATTGTAACTAATTGTAAATCCTGTTACCTATTTATTGTTTTATTTATTCACTTACTAAGACTTATAGATATATTTGCACTAAAATGAAAAGACGGTTCTTTGACTTTAAATATTCCCATTTTTCTAGGTAAATTTCTGAAATGTTACTACTAAATTCTCCACTAGCGTCGCTATCAACTGAACAGATAAGATGGTGGCACTGTAGTACCTTCTATTTAGAAACTAAAGTCATAGCGGCGCCTTTCTTTAGATTTACTCGAATGTAATTGGGTTAATTCGACACTCTTACTTAATTACAGCGCAATTTCACTTGATTCTCTCTTGTAGGTAAATCCAAAGGGTTTTTTGGTGCCTTTTTAAGTGTGAAGTAAGTACATACATTAAACAGCACATTGGTCTCTATTTTCTTATGTGAATTGAACTCTACGCCTTCAGATCTATGGTCTATAATACAAAAAAAAATTAACTAAAAATTAATTTAGTTAATTCGACATTCATCTTTAATTACACTGCAATTTGAAGTCATTCTTTCTTGAATGTGAAGGACTAAAGGGTTTTTGTTTTGATAGCGCGCTGATTTTATGCTGTTCATGAAAAAACTTGTTATGCATGTGTATAGTCGTCAGTTGAACCTTTATAAATATTTTGTATTTTTGTTTCTTCCAGTGTGGAATAAAGAATATTCTTATCTTATCTTATCTTCCAAACAGTATTCCAAACGGTATCATTAATTTATAAATTAATTACTCTATTCCTTAAATAGTCTGTGGTGGAGATTTTACCAGGGAAAGATCTATTTTATTTTATTAAGGAGAAAAAACTGAATGACCAAAACGTTCTTATATAGATTAAATTACTTAGGGCCGATTTCGATTTCGATTTTAGAATTGAACTAAGTAAATATCTAAGTAACTTTCTGTCACGCTTTTTAGTGAAAATGCTAGACAGCTCTACAGTCACTTAGTGAAATTCACAGTTCAGAAACCTGCCCTTTGCCTGAGACCTCGTCTCAATTATGCTAACTAATGCTGATGTGGTATGTTATGCTGATGACACTGCCATTATTTTCCATGACAAGACTTGGCTAGGGGCACACTCTACTGTGGAGACGGGAATGGGTAGGATTGCGAAATGGTTGGCTCAAAATTTACTTACACTAAATGCGTCAAAAACAAAATATTTGTGTTTTCACAAGACTCTAGCCTCTGCACCGCGGTCTCTCCCACCAATCCGGATCCATATATGCGACTCCCACCGCAGCGATTCCTGTGCCTGTATTGGTATTGAGCGGGTTGTAAGCATTCGCTATCTGGGTGTTATACTGGACGAGAAACTTTCCTTTAGACAACACATTGATCTCATGGCCGGTAGAGCGCGAAAGTTAATACCAATAATGAAAGCACTTCGAGACGTGGCTGAAAAGTCTTTGCTAAAAAGAATATACGTGGCTCTATGCGAGTCTTTACTCACTTACTGCATCTCCGCATGGGGTGGCTGTGCCAAAACAATCCTAATTAAACTGGAACGGGCACAACGATCAGTGCTAAAGGTAATGCTAAGGAAGCCCTTTAGGTACCCAACTACCAGTTTATATTCCGATGCTCAGGTGCTTAGCGTACGAAGACTATTTATTTACAAAATAATAATAACTGGCCACAGAATTATGCTCAAAACAGCACACCCCAAACCTAGACCGACACGACGCGACCACCTATTACCCATACCCTCCCTAAAGACGGCCTTTAGTAAACGATTTACAGCATTCCTTATTCCACACCTATATAACGTTATCTCCAAGGAGTGTAGCATTCGAAATTGTAATACACGAGATGCCAAAACAATTGTTCGCAATCATTTAAAAGACAAAACCTACGACAATGCTGAATCGTATTTAAAAGTTGTATCATGAATAGCAACTTCTGATTGTAACAAACTTATGTAATGATAGATGATTTAACTATTTAAGACAAATTTGTTAAAATTTGTTAAATTATTTCATTTGTATGTTACTCTATTTTAGGAACGAATCCAATTAAAATATTGTGCTTCAGTTTATATGCATGTGGTACACAATTCAATATTTTTGCGATGTATTGCTGAATCAATAATTGATTAGAATGAATGAATAGAATAATTTAATTAATTTAATTTAATTATTGAAATATTATAATTGTCTTAATTTTATTGTATTAATTTTTTTCATCAACACATACTTAGAGAGAGAGAGACTGTACTTTAAGTGGTAAAATCGGCACAAATTAGTATAACAATTCGTCCTGTGGTCTCCACGCTACTGGCTATGCCTAGTATGGAGATCCCCAGCTATCTTACGAAATACAAAATTGTGTAGTGTGCAGTGAATGAATGTCTCTGGAAAATGTTTTGTTTTGAGATAAGATAACACTTTATTGCTTATATCTAAGTAATGGTATACAATTGGCGGGCTAATGGCTTAGAGCGATCTTTTGTAGACCACCTTTGGACGGAGAGAATTGCAGGAAGAAAATAGTCGTTATAAAGTTATTTAGAAAATCGAAAATATATTGACAAGTAGCAAAAGTTTTGAAGAATACAAGTATTTATTTACTTTAATAAATAATATTTAATATATACACTCATCAAAAGCGTCTAGGGATCAAGTGAATTTTTTGCAATAAAAATTATTCAAGCAACATTTACCAAATGTAACCTTCCAGATTAACTTTATATTTTAATTCCTATGTTTTAATTAACCACGTACTCCTATATTTTGTAAAAAATAAAGAAAAATTACAGTTTTTGCAAATTGTGGGAAATTAACCTAAATTAACGTCGTCAATTAAATGACAAAAAAAGGGCAAAAATGATGATTTTCTAAATGTTTATTGTAAAGATAAGAAAATTAATAATCTGTGTTTCCACCACGAATCACACAATCGCAGCGATTTGGCATGCTCAATATGAGTTCATCCAAATCAGTTTAGGGAATGGCCGCCCATGTGTTTTGTAACAAGTAAAAAAGTTGTTGTGGAGTATGGACGGTATCCATACTTGGCAGGGCTCTTCTTTGAAGCATATCCCATACGTGTCCAATGGGATTAAGATCTAGTGAGTGAGCAGGCCACGGCAAAACGTTAATATGAGCTTCGGCAAGAATGCGTGTTACGACTCTAGCCGTGTGTGGACGTGCATTGTCGTGCATTAATTGAAACGAATCACCCAACCGGCCTCGCAAAGGGATGATTACACTTGAAACAATCCTCTCCGCGTAAAGGAGAATGACCAAAACCAGTCTATGTTGCTTTGGCGTTGCGCTTTAAGCATTTATACCTCAAAATGTTTCTTTTGAAAAATGATTTCATAGTTCTATTTGATAAAATAAAAGAATCAGGGGTTTAAAAGTAAAAATTAAAAAGTATCTGTATTGATTGTATAACTTCAGTGGGAGATGATAATGCACGTACCGCGAATGCACATCCTGAGAACGTACGCCCTGGTAATGTACAGCCATTGAATCCATGTACATGTACATGGATTGCCGTCCGCACGTTTTCGGGTCGTGCGTTATCAGCGTTTCTAAACGAATCCCAAAAGAAATACCGCACACACTCCAGTAAAACGCGTAAAACCTATGATGTGAACAACGTAGTTGATTGTATTCTCTGTGATGTGAACGAGGCACCGAATGGTCACCGATTCCAGAGCTGTACGTTCCGCGTTCGTGCATTCCCGGTACGGACCGGGAATGCACGGACGGGAATGTACAGGCAGGAATGCACATCCCGATAATTGGTGTCATTTGGGCACGAATTCCCGGGCCGTACATTCTCGGTCCGTGCAATAGTAACCCACTTCAGTCACTCAATACAGATTACAAACACAGATTAGATTAAATTATTGCAAAAATCGCAAAAGGTGTACTGTGTACTACATTGCGAAAGTGCAAACTGCCAACGGTGAGTTTTTTACGGGAATTCAAACGAGCGGTTTTATTACGGTTTTATTTTTGCAAATTGATCCTAGTGGATTTGATATTGTTTAGTTAATGTAGTTTATTGTTAAAATGACCATGTGTAATGTGTATGAACAATCCAACCGGCCCTTTTGGAAATCGTTGGGAGATTCTAATGTCCAGCAGTGGACGTCCAATGGCTGAAATGATGATGATGATGATGATGATGTATGAACAATATGTGAAATATATAACTAAAATAAACCGCCATTGTGGGCTTCGGATAGTCTTGTCTCAATTGTGCGCAGGACCTAAGACTGTTTATGATTATCAGAAATTATCTTCTTGTCCCCCATTAGGCTCCTTAAGCATTGCGACTTTTTGCAGCGATATTGTCGCGATTTAGACGATTTGCTAGTGCATGGATACACTCGCAAATCGTCCATCGTTACACACACACGCTATCTGCAAAAAGTCGCAGTATGTAAACGCCTGCATATTTGGCTAAAAGCATAATTAATATGTGGCATAAAGCACAAACTTCTTCCGTAGGAACGAACCTCAGAATAAGGGAGGAACGAACTTTACTGTTAATGACCTATGCTTATAATTAAAACTAAAAGGTGTCAATGCCAATCCAAAATAACACCAAACCACTAAAGTTGTCATAACCTCAAAACATGGGCTCAAAATTAAGATTTCTCGAAACTCCCATCTAATATTTTCATAATATTTTTCCTGCATAATCCAGAGCTAATTTCTTATAGTTTACCGTTGGTTTCATCAATGTGCAAGAAGACGCAAAAATAGACGAACTCCAATAGTAAATTGATCATTCTCCTTTGAGCATTAAGGTTGCCCCTGATCCAAATGAGATCGGTTCTTCCGCTGATCCAAATACCGGCCCATGCCATTATTGTTCCCTCGCCATATGGATGAACTTCCTGACAACATCTCAAGCGTTCTTGACGTCCAGATGTCTTCCAAACTCGAGTACGTCTTGTATTCGGTCTCATACCGAAACGGGATTCATCGGAAAAGCACACATAACGCCAGTCTTCCTCCTCCCAATCTCTGTGTTCGCAAGCCCATCGTAAACGGGCCCTATGATTGCAGGGTGCTATAGGTGGGACTCTCAGCGGCCTTCGGGAACGCAGACCCACTTCACGTAAACGGTTTCGGATAGTTTGATCGCTTAAGAGCAAGTCTGAGGAGCTGTGAAGCCTCGTAACCAACATCATAGCGGTTACGTTACGGTTCCATCCGGCAGTATTTTGGATATAGCGGTCCTGTCTGCGAGTGGTGATGCGAGATCGTCCTCCATGTCGCTCGGTCACGCTACCCGTGATGCGATAGCGTGTCCAGAGGCGGCTTATGACACTCTGTGTAGTGTTAAGAGCGATAGCTACAGTACGTTGCCTGGAACCAGCTTCCAACGGCTGACGGCTCTCATCATCTCTTCTCGAGTTAAATAACGTCTTCTATCCATAATAACGTAATTTGCTTCAGTTCGGATGCAAATATTGTAATGATTTTGTCTAAACGCAAGTACTCAGTTTTATACAAATCCTCATTGACAACTGATTTTCATATTATTATCGAAAATCAAGCAATATTCTTTATTTAAATATTGAATCTCACTAAAAAGAAACAAAAGCTATCCAAAAAAGTTAATATATTAAACCTCAATTGCAGCAAAACTCTAAAACGTACTTGATCCCTAGACACTTTTGATGTGTGTAGTATCGGTATTCAGATAATAAAATACATAATATATACGCAACCATTTTACTGTTTGTACAGATTGACAATTTGTATTCAAGTTAGGTACCTACATTGTCCTACTTTGAAGGTTGTTTTAAGTCAGTGGCCAGTGTTCGTCGTGATGTGATTGATAATGCGACAATTTACTTAAATATTATTGACTCGATGTTCCCGTTCCTTGACTAAGTAGATAAGTGTAATCTCATGCTTATAATGATCACCAAGTTTATGTAGGAAGGAAAATCACACAACGAGCTTCAAAGCACTTAGCATCGGCGTCATAAACACCGAAAATATTTTAATCATCTGTTAACAGCTGGTCAAAGTTCACAAAAAATAACTGACAGCAATAGTGCTCAAAAGATTGTTATTTTACAAGAAACCGGGAGATTTTATAGATTTAGATTTGATAGGTCTAACCAGCGGTTTCTCGATCGCTAACAGTCTATTAATCTACTGTTAACACTTGTCAGTTGTTTTTTTTAATGCACTTTTGACAACTGACAGCGCTTAACAATAGATCAACTGACTGTTAGCATTCGAGAAACCGGTGGTAAGTTATCTATTAATAAGCTTATTGACGCCAGTAATGACTAGAATCGTATAAAAGTGAGAATGTATATAGTATACCTATAATGTGAAACGTATTTCTCTGAACGAAATCCGTAACACGAAAATAAAACATGGGTGTCACCGAAGACTTAGTTACTTAAAATATATAAACAAAAATTAAACAATGAAATTATTTATAACAAATATTTATATATTTAATGGTACTAGGCTCGCATGTGTTGCGAGGCGATTTCTGGTCCCAGTCAAGGCGAGTAGTCAGCCGATAACAGAACTGTTACACAACATTGACTCGTGGACCTCGACGTGGTACATTCTTGTTGCGTCAACGCAGCTGGTAAAAATATAAATACTATTTCGAAGAACAAACTTGACACGGAAAGAGAATTGAGGAGGAGAAAGAAGAAAGAAAGAAAGTGCAAGTTTGTTTATCAAAGGCTGATATTAATTTAAAAAGTTGCGTCATAACGTGAATTTCAATGTGATAATTGTTTGATCCTCATTTTTGGAGATACATTGTTATTATGTAATAACGCCATTCAGAAAAGAAATTATTAGGAATAATTTTAATATTTTATTGATTTATTTATTGTTTACAGAGTAAATGCAAAAAAGCATGTTTAACGCAAGAAGCGTTCTATTCCAGCAAACATCCGACGATGAATTATTTTTAAGGGTTCCATAGCCAAAAGGCAAAGAACCCTATTACTAAGACTCCACTGTTCGTCTATCTGTCTATCACTAGGCTGTATCTCATGATACAGCCTGGTGATTCATCACTAGCCTAGTAGTCATCACAGATGAGGTATTTTTGCTGCCGCTATAAAACAAATACTAAAAACAGAGGAAAATAGAGAATAGAATAGAATATTCTTTATTGCACACTAGAAAAAAATACAAAAAAGAACACAAAATATTTACAAAGGTTCATGGTACAATTGGCGGCCTTATTACTAAAAGCGATATAAAAGAGATATATAATGTGTAATTCCTGGTGTACATACAATTAAGAATATTCTATCTATGTATTTAAGTGGGGCTACCCTACAACAAACGTGTTTTTTTTTGCCGTACGGATCACGTGCGCGAGTTAGACTCGCACTTGACCAGTATTTTAATACTGATAAGACAAGAGTTAAGTCGAGTCTACTTGTAAACGTTTAAAGAAATATAATATAAAGAATAAAGCAATATGTGTTTAGCTAGAGGTCGTCTCTATATAGATTGTCATATCCGACCAGTTAAAAGACTGAAAATTTTCCAATTGTCCCGGCAATTTTCATTTCAGACAAGGTGATGTCCGCCGAACAGTGGGCTCTATTTACGGGCTGATTAGATAGATGGATAGATAGATATAATTTGATTTACAATTTTGTTTCAGGTTCAACCATAGACGCAACATCGCACAGCACCGCGGGGACAAGCAAATGCGTCGGGCGGGAGCAAGCCGCCCGTTTTTACACCCATTACACACTCGACCTTTGTTTGATTCATCGTAGAACTCGGCCGTGATATCATAACACTCGCAGCGCCACATCGCGGGCGGACGTCACCTTGTCGCCACTTCCATCGGATTAGTCGGCGAAAAAAATATGTGTTCATGTTTTAAATGCAGTGCTCGTGAAACCAGGTGATGGTTAAGTGATAGATTTGTTCAGTGCGTGTTTCATATAATACGTGTGTCAGACGGTTTCAAAGGATTTTGTGAATATTTTATACAGGTACCTACTAAGTTTTTTTAAGTAGCCTGTAAGTAGACGTTTCACTGCAGGGCACAGGTCTTCTCTCAGAGATAAGTTTGGGCTTCATCACCACGCGTGCCCAGCGTCGGACTGGGTCTGAGAGGGTCCAGCGGCATTTCCAGTTTAGGGGCCCGCCTAACTAACAAACACTGTAATTTTAATGAAAAACTAAGCATTTTTTTTATTTTAGTTGAAATCATATGCATAGGCTCTTTAAAAGATAGGGCTTGAATAATAAACTAAGTTAATTCGCACTGTATTTTTTTCACAGTTGTGAAAGTTTTTACACGGCAATAAAGCTAACTTCAGAATTATGTCCGTCACAATAAATTAATACAGCGCCGGCGAGCCCACATTTCAAGCGCTGAGGTGTGTGAAACCTTTCTAAGGTTTCCTCACAATGTTTTCCTTCAGATAACGAATGGAATCGCTACTATAACATCACGAATGTGGCTCATTCCTGGTTCCTCACACGCTGACAAGCTGTTGATCTATTGTTGACAGCTGTCAGTTGATCAAAGTTCATAGAAAAAACATCTGGCAGCTGTTAGCAATCGTATGAACGTGGCGAGATTCGAACCCACGACCTCCCGAATGAGAAGTCTGCGTTCTACCGCTCCGCTACCATACACTTTGTTATTTTATTTTTTTAGTCAGTGGCAAAGTGATAGTTCAGGGCCGGGTTTAATAAACGTACCAACAATTCATAGTTTGTTATGACAATTCAATGTAGGTACATTGAGTTCACTGCGTAGCCGAGACTTCCTGCTTGTTAATCTGCCGCGTTAATCTACGTTGCATTGTCATAATAAGCTTTTAATTGTAGGTCTATTAAAAAGGGACCCGTCAACGCGACTTGTAGGCCCTTTTACACATTTTTTTAAATATTTAGTAAATAACAAGTAAACATTTAAGGCAAGGCCAAACAACGCGTACAGCTCGCGTCCGCGGTAGCGTGAACGGTGGCGATCAGTTGTTGTACGAATTTGTAGCGACGTGTTCACATCGAGGCGTCCTCTGTTTTGCCGAGGCGTCCTCTGTTTGGTCGCGGCGTCCGGTGCAACGTCTGCACGCAACGGTGGCGATCAAGGGTGCAATTACGTAAGACTCCACTGTATGGAGTTGTCTGATTTAGCCCTTTTGTTCCCGGTATGTCAACCACCTTATGTCACACTGTTACATTCTGGGACGTTTTTCCTCATACTCCTACTCCGAACAAATAAAAAAAATTAAAATTGAAAATATAGAGATCACAAATCCTAATGACATTGCAAATGCTTTTAATGACTTTTTTATCGACCAAGTGGAGGCCACATCTCGAAAATGCCAAACTACACGCATAAATATACCGACTGTCTTGAACTCCATGTTCATGCCACCGACAACTCCAGATGAAATAATAGAAATTATAAAATCTTTAAAAAATACGTGTAGTGTAGGTTATGATGGAATAACTACTAAAGTTGTAAAATATGTAGCAAATATTATAGCACCAAATCTTGCCCATATTATAAATGTATGCATAGAAACAGGAGTATACCCTGAAGAGTTAAAAACCTCGATTATAAAACCAATTTTCAAAAAAGATGACCCTGAATCAATGAAATATTACAGACCAATTGCCTTAGTGCCTATATTCTCAAAAATCTTTGAAAATGTCATCTATGCCAGCCTTTACTCATATTTAGAAAGGAACAACATTCTCTGCAACGAGCAAAAAGGCTTTCAGAAAAATAAGACCGTGAATATGGCTATTTACGATTTTCTGAAAATAGTAATTAGGGACGTCGATAGCAGAAATGCAATATGCTCGTTATTTATGGATATGACAAAAGCGTTTGACTATGTCGACCATAAAATATTGTTGCATAAATTGGAAGCTTATGGTGTCAAAGGTACTGCATTAAAACTATTTGAGTCTTATCTCATAAATTAATAGAGAACAATTCACTGAAATATCAAATGTTTGCCCACAAAAAAGGCACGAGACACGTTATTCATCATCGCGCAGATTCACGAGACACGGGGTTCCTCAAGGAAGTATACTGGGCCCCCTGCTTTTTTTAGTTTATATAAATGACTTGCCGAAACACGTAGAACATCCAATTATATTGTTTGCTGACGATAGTACTCTGATTGTTAAATGTAACGTACCTAATGAATATGAATCTGACATTAATAATACTTTAAGTGACATTATACATTGGCTAGAAGATAACAATTTATTAATCAATTTGGACAAAACTAATATAATGCATTTTTACCAAAGAAAACAAAATCCACTGGTTAACATAACATACAAAGACAAACAGATAGGAGAAGTAATTGTGACCAAATTCTTTGGTTTAACAATGGACGGGCAATTAACCTGGAACCAACAAGCTACTGAGCTATCGAAAAAACTTTTTAAATATGCATATGCTCTATACAGACTAAGCTTTATTGTCGATATCCAGGCTGTTCTCTGTGCCTATCATGGTTTTGTCGCATCAGCCCTTAGATATGGGATAATTTTTTGGGGCACCTCGACCCATAAAGAAATTATTTTCAAGTGCCAAAAAAGATGCATAAGAGCTATGCGCGGCTTAAAAAGCTCAGATAGCTGCAAGCCACATTTCAAGTGTCTGAAAATACTGACTGTACCATCAATCTATATTCTGAAAATATGTATCTTTGTAAAAACAAATCCTAGTCTCTTCACTAGGATAGCAGATGAACGTGCTGCTCACGGACGGTCTGTACGTGCTCAGCATATTGACCAATTGTCACTGCCCGCCTGCAAAACTTCTCTGATGCAAAAAAGTGTCCTCTATATGGCACTACTAATCTATAATAAGGTACAACAGGCCATAAAACAATGTAAACTCGAAATTTTTAAGTCTAAGCTACAGCTATTATTGTATGAAAAGTGCTACTATTCGGTGCAGGAATTGTTGTGCGACGTTTCTTTAATAAATATGTAAATAACTAATTTTGCTTTGTTATATAATTTAATTAGAATTTTCGACAAATTTTGTACACAACTATGACATTTTAATTTTTAAATTGTTGACATGCTTAATTCTCAATATATATCACCGTATCACGTTCTGTTTTCTGTTTTTGTACGCCAATTGGTAAAGCATAGAGGACAAATTGTATAAAATTAAAATCTGGCTACACTATGCTAAGTATATTGTACGCAAAATACCTATGCTTGAACAAATAAATGTATTTGATTGATTGATTGAACTGACATATTATTCATTCTTATTTCGACTCTTTCGAGTTGTCTAAATGCTTAACCCGATAGGGTGGAAAGTTACGTAATATAAGGGCAGATTGCGCTTGTTACGTTAGGACGCTGCATGCAGCTATTTTTGTTGGGATTTAGGGTAGTTTCCAGGGTCAAACTAATTAATTTCTATTTAGTCCGTATTTTAGATTATAAAAAAATATTGGACACTTATTTTTTCTTTTTTCGATTAAACAAAAAATAACAACGATATCGCCCATTAAAGTTACGTGTGACGTCACTCCGTGCTAAAAAATGCAGCAAGGCGTGACGTCACACGTAACTTTAATGGGCTATGTCTTTGTCATTTTTGGTCTAATTTACAAATAAAAAAATACGTGTCCCTTATTTTTGAATAATCTAAAAGACGAACTAATTACATTTTTTGGTGCAACTAGCCCATTATAAATGAGGTTCACAAATAGGTACCCATTGTTGTATGACACCTCTCAGTCTGATCTGATCATAGGAATACTAGAAAAAAGGACTAGGTGTGGGACGAAATAGGTTCCTCTTCATCTCCAATGAGAGCAGACAAAAGTAAAACTTCTTCGATTTCACTATCTCACAGAGCATTGTAGGTAGTTCAAATGACGTGACTCCAGCCTGGTGAACGCCTGAATAAACGCGACAGTGTGCACAATTTTTGCTTGCTGAATCGCTCGTAGCCTGGGCTGCCTGAGTGATCTTAAACGATCACTAAGGTTAAGCAACATACGGCTCGTTCAGTCCATGGATGGGTTTCTGTCTATGACTAACGCTAGTGGCATTTTTCCGAGCGATTCCGTGCTTAGCAAGGCACGTTAAGTAGTTGGTGCCGGCTGCCGTCGATAGATGGCAGTCGTTAAGCCAAGTCAGAGGCCTTAGGGCGGCTTGAAAACTTCTGACAGTAAGACCAGCTACTAGTCTTACAAGCCTCCACCAATCCGGACTTGGCCCCCGTGGTGGAGTATGGCCTATACCTTCCTCAGGGAAGAGACCCGTGCCCCTCGGTGGGGACATAATGGGTTAATGATGATGATGATGATGTGCACAACTTTTGCACGCGCAGTAATCGCCACCGTGCACGCTAACGCGGACGCGAGCTGAACGCGTTGGTTTGGCCTTGCCTTTACATACAGGCACATACATTGCTTCTGGCCCTGTGGCCCGGGATACCCTGTGTCGTGGGCTGTGGGAACCAGAAACAGCGAAATCAAAAACATGTAAACATGTCGCTGAGGTCCGAACCCAGGACCAGTTACCTAGGGGCTAGGCGGGGCAGTGCCCCGGGGCCCTCAAGCTCAGGGGGCCCTCGCCAGAAAATCTTGATCGAACTGAACTTTTGAAAATTTACCTTACGTTAGGTACCTACTTTACCTCCGTGTGGAGTTTTTGGTCTTCCATCGAACGCGTCCCCCGGGTGGCGGATAGGGGAACGCCCTCCAGATATGGGGGGTACCGGCTTCGGCCGGCGCGGACCAAAACCAGAGGGAGGGGGACGTCCAGTGGCTTGCGCTGCTGGATGTCCTGCGGGGTCCACTATGGGCCCCGCACCCGTAACCCCACACTGAGTGGGGCCGGGGGCCTTCGGGCCGCGAGGAGACCACCTCTATAAAAACACAAGGTGGGGGCCCTCCTCTTTGTCCCTCTGCTCAGCAGAGGGCATAGAGGAGGTTGAGGGAGGGTCACAGACTGCAGGTTGGGGGACCTGCCGTCCGACATCGTGACAGGAGAAGGGGGTGGGGGCCCATGCCCCTTCTCCAGTGAGGGTGGGCCCGACTCCTTGCGAGTCGGGTCAACGTCGCCGGGGCGCCGCTGTCGCATTCGCGTTGTGGTTATACCACTTGCGAGATCCGGCGGCGCCCCATTGCACGAGCGACAGGACGGCCCTCGGGGTGTTTTAGGAGGTATGCCTCTCCTATTATTAGGAGAGGAGAGTCCGACACACGGCCGTCGCCCTCCCCCAACGGTGGCGGTTATGGTGCACAAAGCATTTCTCCCCGTTAACAAAAAAAAAAGGTACCTACTTTACCTACACCAAGTATTAATTGTAATTTATGTTGTTCTGTTTAATATTTTTATTACCAATGCTGCAGTGCACAAAGAAGAGCTGATGATAAAGTAGCTTAGCATTTTTAAAGTATTTGTTTACATAATATTTTTACTTGATAAAACCAAACCAGTTTACATAGCGGTGGGGGCCTATTTTTTTATTTGCCCCAGGGCCCTTGGTTACCTAGCTACGCCACTGCCCAGGACCCACCCAACCCACATCTTTTCATTCCGTCTGTTATTTTTTAAATATATTTTTTTTAATTACGTCGCCCATTTCTAAATTTAATTTGTCATTCATTCCTACTCAGAAGAGTCAAAATAAGAATGTGTATGACAGTTCGGAGTAGGAATATGAGATACAGTGTGACCTATGGTGGTGTGACATACAGTGAATAAAAGGGCTGAATCCGACAACTCCATACAATGAAGTCCTACGTAATTGCTCCCTGATCAGGAACAGCTTTCTACTTGCTGTTCATTGCTGACCAAAACCGGGGTGCGTGCATGAAACGACTGTCGAATGTCAATGAAGCGAAAGTGATTTGTCAGGATCGTGGCAAGTGGCAGTCCCTGGTCTATGCCTACCTCTCTGGGATACAGGCGTGAGCTTATATGTGCATGTGTACTTAAGGGGCTACCTTGATTTATTTTCCATGGTTAGGACGCTCATTTTTGGGCTCCCGCTTAGCGGTCTGACAGTCTGAAACGTCCGAAGACTGAAAGTCTTCTAAAGTCAAATTAGGCCTGGTTTACATTTGCTTGATGTTCATGCTTTTTAGCATGCTTTACATATAGCTAGAATAGAATAGAGACGCCAATTCCTTTTATAAGTATTAAGCAAATAATAAATCAGCAGTGTTTGGTTGTATACTACATAATATGTATTTAAGATTTTTTAAAGTACTTTTATAAATATATGGTGCGTAATAAAAGCTATAAATCGACATACCTTATTGCCGTCTCTGTTTTATTCAACCTTTATGGAAAGCATGCTTAAAAAAAGGCAAATGTACCTAAACCAGGCCTTAATCTTTTTGTATGTAACTTTTGAAAGTTCTACGATGTCACCTCACCTGTAATCACCTTTCTGTAGCACGTTACAAGGGTACATTCACCTTTTTTGTTGCGAAACCACAAATAACAGTTATTGTTAACCTCGTCTATAAATAACTGCTTCAAGACCTTCCGAAAATAGCACAGTACGTATTTGTCTTTTCTTCAGATCGTATTTAACACCCAGACAGACGCCGTGAACTCCAGTACGAAGTTAAACTCGCACTTGTCTGGTTTCTTTTCTGGTCTGCCTCTGCCTTCCCCCTCGGGGATAACGGGCGTGAGTTTTTTTTTCATTTTCTTCCTCAGGGAAGAGACCCGTGCCTCTCGGTGGGGACATAAATGAAACCCTGATGGTGAATGTAACAGGGAATTTCAGGAGAAAAATACATACATGCGTGTCCCAAAAATTACTCGTCACAGTGACACTGGAGGTAGACCTGCTCAAGAGGCGTCGAACCACCTAACATGACCTCAGTAAAAATTGCACGGTTTTTGAGATATGGCCAGTTTACACATATTCTAAATTTTTACTTTTTTTAACAAGTTTAGAGTCATTATAAATTCTTTCGTGTATTTCTTCTAAAAAAGGCAAACGAAAATTTACTTTTGAAATAAGCTTCCCAGTAAACCAACCAATGAACGTAAGAAAGAATGAATGACAGACGCCATTTTTACTGGCATGTGACGTCGTTATAGAATCGGCCAAACCAGGCCGTTTTCGATAAAATGGCTGCAGATACATAATTATCAAATTTTATCTTGTTTTTTTACAAATATTTTTTTTAAAATTAAAATGCCTTAAAGCGGTTTTAAGACGGTATAAATAATAGTTTTTGTCACACTGTCAAATAGCCCACTATTTAATCTAGCTTCTAGCCATGAGATAAAGAAATGAGTGCAGCCGTGGAAGGACAATGCGCTTGCGCATTGTGCTGTAATGTGTGGTGATTTCCTCTGATTACGGGCTAGACTTCCGCCTAGGCCGCGTTTCATGGAACTACCATTTATAGATCATTATGACAATTTTACATGCCAGACACTGGCGCATAACGCATTGTGTATGTTACTTCTTTTAAATTGGCATTGTCGTCAAAAAAATAGATCTTGTGTTGTTGTTTTTATTTTTTCGAGAAAATAGGTAATATTGAGTAGTTAAATCACTCGTAGCCCCGGCTGCCTGAGTGATCTTAAACGATCACGAAGGTTAAGCAACATCGGGCGCGTTCAGTGCATGGATGGACCGTCTATGACTAACGCTAGTGGCATTTTTCCGAGCGGTTTCGTGCTTCGCTAGGCACGCAAGCAATTGGTGCCGGCTGCCGTCGACATATGGCAGTCTTTAAGCCAAGTCAGAGGAGTCTAAAGTTAGAGGGGCTTGAAAACTTCTGACAGTAAGACCAGCCACTAGTCTTACAAGCCTCCACCAATCCGGAATTGGCCCCCGTGGTGCAGTATGGCCTATAACTTCCTCAGGGAACAGACCCGTGCCCCTCGGTGGGGACATAATGGGTTGATGATGATGAGTGTTTGAGCTGCTTTAATTAATTTATAAAGCGAAAATAGCAAACCGGAAGTATGTCATGCACGGAAACACGTAATCAACTGAAATCCTACGAGCTGTTACTTTCTAATGATACCACAAAAGATCTTTAAATAACATAAAATTTATATACAGGCACTTACATTGCTTCTGACCCCACACTAGGATACCCTGTGTCGTGGAAACTAGAAAGAGCGACGTCACAAACATGTAAACATTCAAGACCTGGGTTTCTTTTTTGTTTGAACAAAAAAAACAAAATTTTAACAAATAAAAAACTACTTGAAACGAAAAAGTTGCATATTCAAGTACTTACTTGCGTTACATTATTGTTAATTTTGGAGTCGGTGTCATGGTGTCATGACGAGCTCTGTGGCGTAGTGGTTAGCACATCTGCTTACCATGCAAGAGGTCCCGGGTTCGATCCCCGGCTGGGGAGAAAAAAAAACACCAGGTCTTGGATGTTTACATGTTTGTGACGTCGCTGTTTCTAGTTCCCACGACACAGGGTATCCTAGTGTGGGGCCAGAAGCAATGTATGTGCATGTATGTAAATGTTTATGTAAAAAAAAATTTTATGTTTATTACGGTTAGGTTTATTGTTGTATTTCCTTGGCTGACACTGACTCCAACACTAACAACTTTTTTGTTTGAAAGGGGAAGGCGCCTGAACAGGCATTATGGGTGAATATACGGTATTTGATTTTTTTTTGTCCCAGAAGGAAATGTAATCTGTTCCATTCAATATTGATAATTTCTCTATTTGACACAATTTTTAAAGGGCCAGAAGATTTTTCCATTTTTTTGAATTTCATAAGCACCAGAGGAAAATGTGTCACCAGAGGATTGACACTATTGGCAGAGTAATTATAGCTAAGAAAGAGGACACGTATTAAATAAAACATGAAATATGCCAGAGGAGTGACGCCAGGGGAGTGACAAAATCGCACAAAACCTACAAAAACATATCACTCGCTTTTCTGATCACCGTACGTAATACATGACATCTACACACAATAAACATTGCATTGTGCAAATATACAATTTCGTAACTATAAAATACAAAAACATAGACTTGCCAGAGGAAATACTCCAACGACTGGCAGAAACACGCTTTCCTACAGTGAATCGCAAATTGACGCTATATTATAGGAATTTTGCTCAACGTTATTAGCTTGTTTCTAACTTAACACTATTGTATGCGCGTAGTTCATGGACAAAAACATACCTTTGCGGTTTTAAGTCAAATTTTACTTCTTTGAGTTTCGCCAGATGAAGTGACATTATTGTAACGTGACATGAAAATGTCAAGCGTGACAAGCGGTCTGGCAACGTCGCCATTCAATACAAACTGCTTGTATACGTGGGTGGCGACGTCGCACAGATAGATAAGAGTCGTTGCACGAATTGTAGTTTTATGAAATAGGCCCCTGGCATTTGTTGGTATGGTGCTGTTGGATCTAGTGGCTCTACCTGCCTATCACCAAACTATATAGTCTCAGAGGGTTACGTGGAGATGAAATTAAAGGTCAATTTACTGCGACGGATATACGACTTTTTATTGTCCACACACACGGAAGTTACACTTTATATAATTCGGACAAAACTGTACTAGTTGAGCGGTGGTACGCGACTAGCGTCGCTACAACATGAAGAAACTGATTACTCGGCAAAACAGTGCGAGACGCCACAGTGCTAACTACGTACATGTAGATATGGATTAAGTCAACAAACACGCAGATTGAAAAATATTTGCATTCTGTTTACGGTCATCGTTAAGTTGACCGTATTTATTAGGTACATTTAGGTATTTCTTGTAGCAATACCAGCGGCTTACGGCGAAGGAAAGATATCTTGAGGAAACCTGGTGTCTCAAATGTCCACATACCCTGGGGTGAGACCACTTAACTCCTCCGCTGTGTGGAGTTGTCTGGTATAGTACTGACGACCTCTGTGGCGTAACGGTTAGCGCATCCGCTTACCATGCGAGAGGTCCCGGGTTCGATCCCCGGCTGGGGAGAAAAAAAAACTCCAGGTATTGGATGTTTATATGTTTGTGACGTCGCTGTTTCTGGTTCCCACGACACAGGGTATCCTAGTGTGGGGCCAGAAGCAATGTATGTGCCTGTATGTAAATGTTATGTTATGTTATGTTATGTTATGTTATGTTTATAGGCCCGGTTTCTGCATTGAGAATTTCACGTACGTAAATACTTAAGTAACGTTTTGTCACGCTCTTTTCTGACAAATTTGACTAGACAGCACTAGATTTCATGATCATCAATCCATTATGTCCCCACCGAGGGGCACGGGTCTCTTCCCTGAGGAAGGTATAGGCCATACTCCACCACGGGGGCCAAGTCCGGATTGATGGAGGCTTGTAAGACTAGTGGCTGGTCTTACTGTCAGAAGTTTTCAAGCCGCCCCTATTATGGCCCCTGACTTGGCTTAACGACTGCCATCTATCGACGGCAGCAGGCACCAACTGCTCAACGTGCCTTGCGAAGCACGGAACCGCTCGGAAAAATGCCACTAGCGTTAGTCATAGACGGTCACCCATCCATGGACTGAAAGCGCCAGTTAAGTAGTTATTTTGCGAAATTATCAATTCAGAAACTGGCTCCTAGGCTTCTCCAAACTGTCAAATACATATATAATTATTTTGACACTTAGGAGTCGACTTAATTCTTAACCGAATACAGTGGAGAGTTACGTGATACAAGGGCTGAACGGTTGAAATTGCCAATCCGCGGTGGTCACACTTGGTGATTAAGCCCATACTGTCTCCATACAGGCCTGTGCCCTACGGTGGCACGTGTGTGGGTGCCATTTTTAATATCATCATCATCATCATCAGCCTATGGTTGTCTACTGCTGGACATAGGCCTCTCCCATTGCATGCCACTGAGCACGGTCCTCGGCTACTCGGTCGGCTATTTTTATTAGGGTGTTATTTAAATGGTTAGCATAGTATTGCTATTTTTGTGAGCAGAAAAATATAATCTGTGAGCAAAAATAGCTAATTGATCAGCAACTCAAGGCCAGCAACCATTTCAAAATCAATCATCAATTTATGTCATTCTGGATGGCTCTAATTATTTTCCTACAGCATATTAATTATATGAACTGCAATGAGCTGCTCCTGTTTAATAAAATTTTGGTAAGCACTCAGAGTGTAAGCAAAAAAAATAATTTTGTGCTGCATATATAAACGTAGCAAAAATACTTCACTTGTCATGCAGAAAATGGACGCATTTCTTACAAAGATTATTTAATTTATTTACTCTCTGAGTGGATGTGTTTGTTTGGGTACGTTTTATTATTTATAGAAGTGTAAATTATTTTTTTTTATTGGTTTAAAAAATAATTCAGATAAATTAAAAAAACGAATACAATTAAGTAGGTACCTAAGTACTTAAACTATAATTAAAGACATAGCGAAAATGTTCTGCACTTTTAACGTACATTGCCGATGTTTGAACAAAAACGCAATCTAATCAGTTATTTTGCTCACCATGTTTTAAATATGCATACCAATCAAATACACTGCTTATAGACATGTTTTATCTGCTGATCAATTAGAAATCTTGCTGATCAAGTAGTTATTTTGCGGACTGAATGTTTATTATGCCATCTCATATTATTGTAAGCTGCCTATTTATCATTTGATTTTTTGCCATTTTCAAAATTATTTGCGGAACCAGGATTGCTGCCTGATTTTTTTTATTGCAAACAAAATCTTTGTATGCTGACCAAATTACTTAAATGCTGTTTTTTGTTGCTGACCAAATTATATAATTGCTAACCATTTTAATTACTTCTCTTTTTATTATGTCACCTTGTTTTTAACAGAAGTCGTCACCATTTATAAATAGATGAATGGTGTCTCTACATAATTTGGACTTTAGACGGAAGATTTTTTTTACGAGTGCTCACACTCATCGTCACACATCATGAACGTCAACCGAAGTAAAACCTTGAGTGTTTCAAGGTTTTACTTCAAAAAAATTATTATTTGAACTGATCTGAAAAATTCTTCTTTTGTTTGAAAGGGTGGTTCCATAGTCATTAAGTTTGGATCTGATGATGGAATCCTGGAGAAATCGAGGGAATTCCTCAAATTTCAAATCGTGAAACAGGCAATTAGGTATATTTTTTTAATAAAATATTTAAGCGGACATCAAAATACTACAGCACTAAATACAGATAACGTGTATTACCTTAAAATTATATGTAAGTATTACACGTGAAAGCAACGTGCGTGCATGCAACGACTAATGAATGTCAAAAGTGATTTGTCAGGACCGTGGCAGGTGGCAGTACCTGGTCTCTGCCTACCCCTCTGGGATACAGGCGTGAGCTTATGTATGTGTATGTGTATAAGTATTATACATAGAAGTATATTTTGGAGTTGATGCCCAAATTTGTGCTAGTCCTGTCGGCTTCAGAGAAATATACTGTACTAGCTGTTGCCCGCGACTTCGTCCGCGTGGGCTTTAGTTGAAAAAAGTATTTGCAAATAAGTCACGTATACTTGTAGCGCATGTGCTATAATCAAAACAAAAAAATGTGTATCAAATTTTATTGAAATAATTTAGAAAATCAGAGAACTTACATATTAACGTTGCACTTTTACCCCCTTAGAGGATGATTATAAAAAAAAAGTTACTCGAGTTTCATGACTTACTAAGGAACCTACATACTGGATTTCATTCGAATAACTTCAATAACGGCAAACGTTCATACTAACTATGCACCCCCGTCCTACCCTCGTAGGAGGTGAATTTGCAAAAATCCTTTCTTAGTGCCCCCTTACGTCATAAAAGGAACCCCTGTGCAAAATTTCAAATTTCTAAGCCTTTATAGCTTAGACCCCCTTTTTACCCCCTTAGTGGGTTAATTCATAAAAAGGGATATTAGAAATAATCATTATTAAGAACTTATAACCCAAATACCACTTTTTATTGAGATAACTTTGAAAATCACAGAACTTTCATACTAAATTTGCACCCCCCTTATACCCCCTTAAAGGATGATTTTACACGTGTTTCGTAACTTTCAATGAGGAACTTTCATACTGAGTTTCATTCGAATAACTTCACAAACAGCAAAGTTTCATACTAACTTTGTACCCCCTTCTAGCCCTCTTAGGAGGTGAATTAACAAAAAGGGATATCGGAAATACTCATTATTAAGAACTTATAACCCAAATACAACTTTTTATTGAGATAACTTTGAAAATCAGAGAACTTTCATACTAACTTTACACCCCCTTTTTATCCCTTTAGGGGATGATTTTTGGAAAAATATATTACACGTATTTCATGAATTTAAATGAAGAATTTGCATATTTAATTTTATTCTAATAACTTCAAAAACGACAAAGTTTCATACTTACTTTGCACCGCCGTTTTACCCCCTTAGGGGCAGGAATTTCAAAAATCCTTTCTTAGTGCTCCCCTACGTTATGAAAGGAACGCCTGTGCAAAGTTTCAAGTTTCTAATCTTTATAGTTTAGGCCCTGCGTTGATATGTCCGTCAGTCAGTCAGTCAGCTTCTCCTTTTATATATATAGACTAGCTGTTGCCCGCGACTATGTCCGCGTGGGCTTTAGTTGAGTAAAGTGTTTGCAAATAAGATAAGGGTACTTTTAGCGCATGCGAAAGAGCTTTCATACTAACTTCGTAACCCCCTCTTACCCACTTAAGGGATGATTTTCGAAAAACTACTATACACGTCTTTCGTGACTTTCGATGAAGGACGTTCATATTGAGACTCATTCGAATAACTTAAAAAACGGCAAAGTTTCATACTAAGTTTGCACCCCCCTTTTTCCCCCTTAAGGGATGATTTTTTAAAAACTATTTTACTCGTGTTTCATAATTTTAAATGAAGAATCTTATTACCAAATTTAATTCGAATAACTTCAAAAACGGCAAAGTTTCATACTAACTTTGAACCCCCATTTTACCCCCTTAGGGGATGAATTTAAAAAAATCCTTTCTTAGTGCTCCCCTACGTTACAAAAAGAATCCCTGTGAAAAATTTCAAGTATCTAACCCTTATAGTTTAGGCCCTGCGTTGATATGTCAGTCAGTCAGTCAGTCAGTCAGCTTCTCCTTTTATATTTATATAGATAGCTGTTGCCCGCGACTTCGTCCGCGTGGGCTTTAGTTGAGTAAAGTGTTTGCGTTTGCAATTAAGATTGGGATACTTTTAGCGCATGCGAAATAAATAAAACCATACTACTCTCTCCGAGAGAAGACCTATTCCCTGCAGTGGGACATATACTCGTATAGGCTGTTTACTATGGGTTGTATTTTAAAGAACTGAGAAATATTTATGGACACATGAACGGAGAAATAATAAGAAGAATTGAGAAAATTTATTCAAGAGTTAGAACGACCAATATGAAAAAAAAATAAGAAAGTAAGCAAGTTTTTAAGGTGGTATTTAAACACATGGAAGAACAAAGAAATTCAATTCAAAAATTGCAGCGAAATGTTTAATAATCGAAGCGACGATACGAAGTAAATACAAAGAACTTTTATACCTTCTAAATTTGCAACCCCCATAAGTATTGAATTCACAAAAAGGGCTGTCGGCAATAACCAATAACTTTATCAGGAACTTATAACCCAAATACAACATTTTATTGAAATAACTTTGAATATCAGAGAGCTTTCATTCTAACTTTGCACCCCCCTTGGGATGATTTCTAAAAACTACTTCACACAATGTTTCATGACTTTCAATGACGAACCTACATACTGCATTTCATTCGAATAACTTCAAAAACGGCAGAGTTTCATACTAACTTTGCACCCCCCTTTTACCCCATGAAAGGAATGATTTTCGAAAAACTATTTTACATGTATTTCATGACTTTTAATGACAAACCTTCATATTGAATTTCATTCGAATAACTTCGAAAACGGCAAGTTTCATACTAAATTTGCACCCTCTTTTTTCCCCCTTAAGGCATGATTTTTGAAAAACTATTTTACACGTGTTTCATGATTTTAAATGAAGAACCTTCGAACTAAATAATTATCATTTGAATAACTTCTAAAACGGCAGGTGTCATACTAACTTTGCACCCCCCTTTTATCCTCTAAAGGGATGATTTTCGAAAAACTATTTTACATGTGTTTCAAGACTTTCAATGAAGGACCTTTATTCTGAATTTCATTGGAATAACTTGGATAACGGCAAAGTTTCATACTAACGTTGCACCCTCTTTTTTCCCCCTTAAGGGATGATTTTTGAAAAATTAATTTACACATGTTTCATGATTTTAAATGAAGGACCTTCGTACTAAATATCATTTGAATAACTTCAAAAACGGCCAAGTTTAATACTAACTTTGCACCCCCCTTTTTTCCCCTTAAGGGATGATTTTTGAAAAACTTTTTTACACGTGTTTCATGATTTTAAACGAAGGATCTTCATATTGAATCCCATTTGAATAACTTCAAAAACGGCAAAGTTTCGTACTAAACTTGCACCCCCCTTTTTCCCCCTTAAGGGATGATTTTCGAAAAACTATTATACACGTGTTTCATGATTTTAAACGAAGAAACTTCATACTGAGTTTCATTTGAGTAACTTCAAAAACGGCAGAGTTTCATACTAACTTTGCACCCCCATTTTACCCCTTTAGGGGGTGAATTTTGAAAAATCCTTTCTTCGTGCTACCCTACGTTATAAAAGGAACAAAATTTCAAGTTTCTAACCCTTATAGTTTGGGCCCTGCGTTGATATGTCAGTCAGTCAGTCAGTCATTAAGTCAGTCAGTCAGCTTCTCCTTTTATTTTTACTAATATATAAAGCTACAATCCGGTATACTCACTGATTAATCATCTATATGTTTTCTCAGAAACGGTGGGTTTTAGAGAAAAATTTTGTATGAGAAAGTTGTAGGGAAGGTGCGATATACAGGCATCCTATGAAGCCAATTTTTGAATTTCGAACTCCTTCTCCCATACTACTATGCTATCTGTGTTGTTTACCGACCGATTTGGATCAAATTTTGAAAGAATATTTTTTGAGCGATCCGATTGAGAAAAAAAATTATTATTGTTCGAAATTCAAAATGACGGCTGAGCTATAGCCTCCGGAAAATAGGCCATTTTTTAGACCTCTGTGCCAAAAAGTCGGCACCCCCTGCAGCCAACTGGGCGAATACTGGAGACATGCTCTCAACGGCATCAAGTTGTCGAAGGACCCAGGTATACCAGAAAAATCTGACATTTCGAGATTTCAAGATGGCGGCTGAGATATCGATGACAGAAGTTGACAAATTTTCTATGAAGATTTGTACTGAAAATATATAGAATTTGTACTAAACATTGACGTTTTCGATAGAAATTAGGCTTTTTTTATTACTATCGATGGCGGCCAGAGGCCACAACTACTGTTTAGCTGGGTCCGTCGTCATGTTGCCGAGGCACTGGAGCATTTGAGTTGGCCAGCTAGCCATTAAAATTTTATTAATTCATACATTAGTTGAGAAAATTGTGCCAAAACACAACTTTCCCATAGAAAATCTCACTTTTTTAGTACTACCAATGGAGGCTAGAGGCCGAAACTACTGCTTAGATGGTTCCGTCGTGATGCTGCCGAGGCATTCGAGCATTGAAATTTGCCACCCAGCCATTAAAATTTGATTAATTCATACATTAGTTGAAAAGATTGTGCCAAAAATCTACATTTCTATAGAAAATCGCACATTTTCAGTACTACCTATAGAGGCCAGAGGCCCTACTCATAAACATAAACCTTCGTAAATGTTTGGTTAATTACTCAATTTCGGTCTTTAAAACTTCCAACAGAAATGTTCCTGAATCCGGCTAAAATCAACTATAATGAAGAATCTAACTAATAATATCATCACTTCTTACCTTCAGCAACAATATCCATCACGAAAACGAGTAGGTTTAGCAGCAAAATAATTTAGGAGCACGTTTTGAAGATAGGATCAATTTTGCGCGTGAACGGTGTAATGTAGGTGAATATTTATAACAGCAAAGTCCGCTGACCGATAACATGCTTAACTCGATATTGTGCGTTCTTTTGAAGGTAGTTTCATACGCAGGATTTATCTGGCTGTCCATTGGTGTGATCTCCGATGTGGTATTGCTACTTTCGTAATTTCGATTTACGGGCACCGAGCTCCATACAATGAAACCTTAGTGCGTCGTTGAAATTTTTCACATAAAGACTGGTATTTCATGTCACCGCCAGACTCAAACTCAAGTTCGTTGTATATTTCTCGGCCCACCTTTCCTATGACATGTAGGAATAAGGCACATTTTTCTTTGTCCGGTGCTTCGTTTCTTCCCGTGGCTATTAAGTACCAATCGAAGGTATTTTTCCAGTCACGCCAATTATCCGCCATGTTGCCAACTTCGGACAAAGGCGCAGGTTGATTTAGTTGTTGTTCCATTTTCACACCACTTAGTTAACACCTTTCACCGATTTTTTACTAAAACTTTTGGGAGACACGGATTCTAGAATGATATCTAGATGAATTTGACCCGATTCTAGCCACACCTGACACCATGTTGTGTTTGAGACGGAGGTAAGGATACGACGCGTGTGCTGGCTCAAGTAAGACCGGTTTATTCAAGATACCCCACATACAATATTTTGTAGTACCTATGTACTACAACAAACTGTATGGCTTGTCTTAGGCTTTTTAAAATTTCCGGATGCTATCCATCATAATATTATTATGTATGTTGGGCCAGTGTGGGGACAGAAGCAATGTATGTCCAAAAAAAAAGAACATGGGTCGATCGGCTCACCATGAAAATGGTTTTTAAATTGTTGTTTTTTAAGATTTTATTCCTACACCTAAATCAGGGATGCTTCTTTATTTTCTCCTAGTGGACGTTAGCCACTAGAAGAAAATAAAGAAACTAACATAGGACGCCTATGTTAGTGGATTTTTTCCGAGCGGTTCCGTGCTTCGCAAGGAAGGAGTTGGTGCCGGTTGCCGTCGATAGATGGCAGTCGTTAAGCCAAGTCAGAGGCCTTAGGGCGACTTGAAAACTTCTGACAGTAAGATCAGCCTTACAAGCCTCCACAATTCCAAACTTGGCCCCCGTGGTGGAGTATGGCCTATACCTTTCTCAGGGAAGATACCCTTGCCCCTCGGTGGGAACATAATGGGTTGATGATCATAGTGTAGTAGGGCCTGTACTATGAAGTTGTGTAGAGCGATACCTTTCAATGTGTATACTCCAATCCTCGAAACGAGAGGATTCGGGAGCTCCCAAAGAAAATTGTCCATGAAATGAAATGAAAATATTTTATTATCAGATAGCATCTTAGTAGTAGTTAACATGATGTTTTAGAATTATAAGTATAGCCTATCTGATAATGGGTCATACGCTCGGCTTATTCTGCGGGATAGTTATGCCTATCCTACCAGCGCTGTTCTTCAGCGTACGCAGGAATTAAACTTAAATTAAATAAAAAAATATGAAAAAGGAGAAGAAGAGTAGTTTATATTAGTTTTATTAAACATTACCTATATTAATTAGTTTATAAATTACTTTAATGGTGTTATTTAAGTTTTTATCATCATCAGGCTATATTAGTCCACTGCTGGACATAGCCCTCCCCTAATGAGCGCCATAGCGCCCTGTCTTCAGCTTGCCTCATCCAGCATCTGCCTGCAGTCCTTCGCAGATCGTCATCCCACCTGGTTAGAGGGCGTCCTACACTACGTTTGCCGAGTCGCGGTCTCCACTCAAGAACACGTTTACCCCAGCGGTTGTCGGTTCTTCGCGAAATATGGCCAGCCCACTGCCACTTCAGCTTGCTAATTCTCTGAGCTATGTCGATAACTTTGGTTCTCTGTCGGATGTATTCGTTACGAATCCTATCCTTCAGAGAAACTCCGAGCATAGCTCTCTCCATAGCTCGCTGAGCGACTTTAAACTGGTGGACCAACCCTTTCGTGAGTGTCCATGTCTCGGCTCCATAGTTTATAACAGGTAGGACACACTGATTGAAAACTTTCGTTTTCAAGCATTGCGGTATGGATGACGAGAAGACGCGGCGTAGTTTCCCAAACGCTGCCCAGCCCAGCTGGATCCTCCTCTTGGCCTCCTTCTCGAAATTGTTTTTACCTAACTGCAGAATCTGCCCGAGGTAAGTGTATTCGGAAACGATTTCGAGTAGGTGACCATGTACGACGACCGGTATTGGATCAATGTGACCATTGATCATGACTTTGGTTTTATCCAAATTCATACCAAGACCGATGCGTCGCGAGGCTGATGCTAGGCTGGCCAGCATGTGGTTCAGCTCCTCTAGCGACTCCGCCATTAAGACTATGTCATCTGCGAATCGCAGGTGTGAGATGTAGTCGCCGTTTATTTTAATGCCCTTTTCTTTCCAGTCCAGCGTCTTAAACATGTCTTCCAACGCGCTTGTAAACTGTTTCGGGGATATAACATCCCCCTGTCTTACTCCTCTGCACTCCTCTCATCGACAACCCGATGCCGTTGGGAGCGTGTCTCCAGCATGCGCCCAGTTGGCTGTTGGGTAACGACTTTTTTGCGCAGAGGTCGAAAAATGGCCGATCCAACTAAGCAGTAGTTTCGGCCTGTGGCCTCCATTGGTAGTACTAAAAAAGTGCGATTTTCTATAGAAATGTAGATTTTTGGTATAAATTTTTCAACTAATGTATGAATTAATCAAATTTTAATGGCTGCCTGGCCAACTCAAATGCTCCAGTGCCTTGGCAGCATGACGACGGACCCAACTAAGTAGTAGTTTTGGCCTCTGGCCTCTATAGGTAGTACTGAAAATGTGCGATAAGACGTTTTCTTTTTATTTTCCTGAATCTCAAGGATGTTGAAAGGTTTATACAAAGAATGATTTATTTCAGCTAATCCAACTGATATTGCAGCAATAAATATATTAACAAAAAGAATATCATGAAAAAAATAAAAAGAACATCAAGAATATTAGCAAAAAATTCGAAAGTTTGTATTTATATTTGGCAAACGAGACCGGCAGCAACAAAGGCATTATTTAAATTGCATTATAAGTTTTTAAGGCTGAATTTAAAGCCAAATGGGAGACAGTGAACTGTCAGTGACAGGAAACGAAACAAATCCTACTTTCGAAAAAAATATGCTACGTTGCTTCAAGGTACTGTCAAATTACATACAAGACTCAAAAGCAAATCACCTGGGCGTCCAATTAAATCATTTCATGAGTGTAGTAAAAATACCAAAAGACGAAAAACATTGCATCTTCGGGATGAAACATAGACAGAACATTTGGTATATGAGGATATGGATATCAGGATATACGTATATAAGGCTGAGATAAATAATCTAGAAAAATATACTTTACGACTTTACCTCCTGAAACTCTGGCTCGTAGCAAACATACTGTAAACACTTTTTGGTATAACATACTACTCCATCATTTTGTTTGAATTTATTTTTTGTAGAGTTGGCTGTATAGTTGGTCAAGATAGGTAGTAATGGGTTAGTATTGAGCCAGCATTCTGAAAAAACTATGTCTATTCTACTACGTCTATATTCTGTCAATTCTATTTAGCAGTAGTTGGAAGCCTGAGATGTTGCGATTTAAGCTGCGAATATTTTGCGATATTATATATTTTTTTTTGTTAGGAAGAGTTAGAAGCTTTTTGCAGTCGTCTGGATTACATATATGTAGGGAGGAAATTTCTGTTGCATCAATACAGTTGACTAAGTCGATAATTTTAGTTGTATCCGTATTTAATTATTTTGGGGTTACCAGTAGGGTTAGCAGCAACAATAGCTATTAAAATATTACTCGTTAAACAAGTAAGCAAACTTAGGATAGACCTGCTGTAACTTTGCAGATTTACTGTGATAGTTGAATCTGTTTTGTTTTTATGGCTGATATTAATAATCCAGTGTGTAGAATTGTGTTTGATATGGTCTCTACCTTCATCAGGGAAGAGACACGTGCCTCTCGGTGAGGACATAATGGGTTGATGATGATGATATAATATGACATAAGAGCTTACAGTTGAACAAAGTGCCGCTGTCGTAAATTCATAATAAATCTTATAATAATTACGGTTTAATCTTAATTCAGACGCAATTTTCTTGATAGAGTCGACAAAAGTCGATACTTTTGTCGACTCTATCAAGAAAATTGCAAGAAAAATGCCGTAAGTGGAATGAAATAGTTGATATTTTTTTGCAAAGTTATAGAATCCCTAAATTATTATTATAGAATTATTATAGAATTATCTATTATACTCGTAGTCGAGAGTAAATGTGGAGTTTCTTTGGTAGTTTCTTCATCATGCTATCTATTAATTGTGAAACTAACAACTTTAGCGTTCATAAAGTAAACATTTAGTTTTCTTAAGAATATTCCATTATCGGATTTGTATGGAGATGTTCTTACATTCTGTATAACTATATAATATAAATAGAATAGAACAGGTTGTTGAACCATATAAATATTTGTCTTGCTGTTTTAAAGTTGTCACAGTACAAGGAGTTTTTAGTTTTACAGTTTTGATTATTAAGTAGAGTCGGTTTTAAAACCAATTCACCTTCACTTGAAGACAGTTTTAATTTTTCATAAATCACTGGGTGACTCGTAAACGTTGGTTTGCCTTATTAATTACCCTAGGACGTATAAACAACCGAATATCCGATAAAAAAAATCGAAGAAACCGGTGGGCTTTAGTTGAGTAAAGTGTTTGCAAATAAGATAGGGATACTTTTAGCCCATTCGAAAGAGCTTTCATACTGAATTCGCAATCCCCCCCTTGCTCCCTTAAGGGATTCATACTAACTTTGCACCCTCCCTTTTTACCCCCTTAAGGGATAATTTTCGAAAAACTATTTTACATGTTTTTCACGACTTTTAATGAAGGACCTTCATATTGAATCTCATTCGAATAACTTCAAAAACGGCAAAGTTTCATACTAAGTTTGCACCCCCCTTTTTCCCCCTTAAGGGATGATTTTAAAAAAAATATTTTACACATATTTCATAATTTTAAATGAAGAACCTTTGTACTAATTTTTATTCGAATAACTTCAAAAACGGCAAAGATTCATACTAACTTTGAACCCTCATTTTACCCCCTTAGGGGATGAATTTTCAAAAATCCTTTCTTAGTGCTCCCCTACAAAAGGAACCTGTGCAAAATTTCAAGTTTCTAACCCTTATAGTTTAGGCCCTGCGTTGATATATCAGTCAGTCAGTCAGCTTCTCCTTTTATATTTATATAGATAGCTGTTGCCCGCGACTTGATAATACGAATGATAATGGGGGGACCCTCTGACGGGAATAGGTGGTTTCGCATGCGGGCGAGGATTACTCTCTCGAAAAGCTTGCCCATGGCTTTTAGGAGACTAATGGGGCGATGGTTAGACGCTACATTTAAGAGCTTACCCGGCTTGGGTATTCCTATGACTGTCGCCTCTTTCCATGCGGATGGAAAGTGGCACAGTTCAAAACAGGCATTGAAAATAATAGTTAACAAAATTAATAATTGACTGGGGGGTCAGTCAGTCAGTCAGCTTCTCCTTTTATATATATAAATTATATAGGTATCTAAATTAATATATAAAATTCTCGTGTCACCGTGTTAGTGCGCATACTCCTCCGAAACAGCTTGGCCGATTTTGATGCAATTTCATATAAAATGTATATTATATTTATAATCGGTAGGTCTGAGAATAGGCTGTTATCTATTTTTCATAGTTCTAAGTGAAAAAAAAATGCTTGACGACCTCTGTGACGCAGCGGTTAGTGCATCTGCCTAATACCATGCGAGAGGTCCCGGGCTCGAATCCCAGCTGGGGAAAAAAACACCCCAGGTCTTGGATGTTTCCATGTTTGTGATGTCGCTATTTCTGGTTCACACGACACAGAGTATCCTAGTTTGTGACCAGAACCAATGAAGGTGTCTATATGTAAATGATTATGTTTACTTACTTGACAACAAGAAATCAAGAAGTTAAGTGTATAACATAACATAACATAACATAACATAACATTTACATACAGGCACATACATTGCTTCTGGCCCCACACTAGGATACCCTGTATCGTGGGAATCAGAAACAGCGACGTCACGAACATGTAAACATCCAAGACCTGGAGTTTTTTTTTTCCCCAGCCGGGGATCGAACCCGGGACCTCTCGCATGGTAAGCAGATGCACTAACCACTTCGCCACAGAGGTCGTCAGAATTGGCTATTTGACAGGATGTCAAATGAGTTACTTTTAAAAAGGAATTTCGTGTGAAAATACTTGCTTGTGACGTCACATTTCAAAGCACTCTTTTTATGTTTCATCTATTTGAAAATTATAAATGTATTACTTTTAATCATTTACTAGTAATAACTAGTAAATGATTAAAAGTAATACATTTTCCGAATCATTTTGTAATTTTTGTTTTAATCGAGCATCTGAAATAATTTATTGTTGATAGTGTCATACACCGTATTGTTGACCAAAACCGTATTTTTATTTATGGTCAGGCCGTATCATTCGTGCAAGATCCTGAATTACGTTGACGCTCAGACGTATTCACATGGCGATGATAATTACAAGTAAGCTGAAGATATGAAGGTTGAGTAATCGTGTTAAAGTTGAAGGTGAACTGCCAGTACGTAATGTAAATACTGTGAAAGGCTTGTAATTAACGTACGTCTCTTATTGCTCTATTATTTCTGTGTAAATCATCAGGCGTTAATCAGGAAATATGTTTTTGTTTACCTACTTAATCAATACGATTCTACCACGGTAAACCTATATTGACAAATATCGTTTTAAGTAGGTTGTATTAACTAAAACAAGCTTATACCTACTCATGTCTATGTACTAGTCTATTATCTAATTCTTATATAAATGTAACAACTTTCGTGTTTATATAAAAGAATACATTATATATCTTTAATATATAATATTATAAATATGCTTATTTTGTCTGAAATAAAGTTTGCTGTGCTCATGTTTATTTCTATTTTATTACTGTACAAATATTATATTTAAGTTCACCCTGAATGGATTACTGAGCCCCACGATACAATTTAATTTAGTTTAGGGTTCAGAGTTAATTTATATACTGTTAAGTTTTGTTCTGCTCAATAAAACGTTTTTTATTTTATGATTTTGTGTATCTAGCAACAGTAGGTAAGAATGTACGCGGGTACAGGATGATACACCTGTAGGCTGGCGCGCAGGAAGCGCGCTGTAAGCGCGCGTTTGCAAGTGTACCTACACTTCAATCGGACCTCATAGTTCTTACAACGCGCGTTACAAAAGCGCGCGCTTCAAAACGCCTAGTGTGTACCCGCTCTAAATCTGTGAATAAAAACTATTTACAATAATGTAATTTGATTTGAGTGTACTTTTGAAAAAGATGGTGTTTGCTAGTGTGTCTGGCCGCAGAATTAATTTCTTACCTTCTTTCTTTCTTCTAATTTGTAATCTTCTAATATCTAATCTAATGTATAAAATTCTTGTGTCACCGTGTTAGTAATGCGCATACTCCCCCGAAACGGCTTGGCCGATTTCGATGAAATTTTATATGTGTATTCGGTAGATCCGAAAATAGGTTACCTATTTTTCATAGCCCTAAGCGAAAAAAAAATTATATGGCGAAACAACGTTCGCCGGGTGAGCTAGTCTTCTAATATATAAAATTCTCGTGTCACAATGTTAGTGCGCAAACTTCTCCAAAACGGCTTGACCGATTTTGATGAAATTTTATATGTATAATCAGTAGGTCTAAGAACAGGTTGTTATCTATTTTTTGTAGCCCTATCTGGCAAAACAACGTTTGCGGGATCAGCTAGTCTAATATATAAAATTCTTGTGTCACCGTGTTAGTGCGCATACTCCCCCGAAACGGCTTGACAAATTTTATATGTATATTTGGTAGATCTGAGAATAGGTTGTTATCTTTTTTTCATATACCTATCTGGCAAAACAACGTTTGCCGGGTCAGCTAGTTATGAAATATAATTGGAAATTTTAATAAATAAGGAACTGATTAACAGTCAGGATGATAGGTACCTACCTATCTTACCCACACTGATTGTTAATTGAATCCTAATTAGAAAATATACGAAGTCGATGTTTTTTAACTATTGATGCTGTTGGAGGAATTCAGTGGTGTTGTAAATAGCTCATATTGCTCCAGACATAAGTGCGAATATAAAAAAATAAGGCTATTGTTGGCTGTATACCTACAGCTCAGATATATTACGTTGGTTGTTTATCTCTTGATTATATTGATAATAAGTATAATCCACGCTTGCTGACCTTAAATTGAATCATATTCATTCGTTTCCGATATCTCGCGTCATGACGCGAGCTACACGTAGCGAGCGGTGTCGGCAACCAAGGTCTTTGACCCAGTAAAGCCCGAGAAATAGAATATTTGAAACACTGGAGCAAAATCTACACAATAACGGAATAAAAATAGAACCAAGCGTGGATTTTCGCCAACATTTTGCATTTATCGCTATTTGACCGCACAGTTCCGCAACGGCAATCTATTTATTAAAAAAAATATTACCTAGTTTGAATTCTGAATATGAAAACTTTCCATACATAAGCTCACGCCTGTATCCCAGAGGGGTAGGCAGAGACCAGGGACTGCCACTTCCCACGAAACTTCACTAGTTTGAATTTGGATTTTCGAACTGCCTTTAGAAATAAATGAATGCGCAATAAAGTTACAATGTATGTGACTTTTGATTAAAAACTCCACGTATAAAACGCGTTTGCGATACTGTTTTGCGACAACTGTACAAATATTAAATATGTATTTAATTTTGTAAATAAACTAACTCTTATATATATTATTTGCTAGCTTTATTTACCATTTATTTATTATTTAACAAACAAGATAACATCACAACAACATACAGTCTGTTCTCTTAAAATATACCTCGGGCTCCAGAATAGGCTTCGGTTTTCGCCGAAAGCACACGAGTGTAATACTACTTCCTGCTCTGTATAAAACTTTTCTTCACTACTTTGAAAAGTTATGTAAAGTTTTAATACAAAATAAACCTTACCTTATTGCAATATAATCGGTTGTAGCCGGTAGTAGCCGAGGGATATTCTAAAAGCTAACAGACTAACTCAACTCAAATCATAAGAAGTACAATTCCTCGTTTACTAACTAACTGGCTTTCTTGCAGATACGCCCTGCAGTACTAGGCGCCCATAAACCATGTACGAGTGCTTCCTCGAAATAGCGTACGAGGCGGAGGTGAACACTACAGAGGATCCGGAATGTCTGGAGCTAGCCAAAACGTTATGCAATGAAAACCCGATCACCAGGGCCGCAGCCATCGATGAGCTTAGAGACATGATTTATGGTAGGTTTTGCTTATTACGAGTATGTTACTTCTTATTTCATACTATTCTTTAAAGGTTTTGTGGTCATTAAGGTAGGTATATTCTTACTACATACGTAATGTAATGTAGCCTGAGTAGCCTAAAAAAAGAGAGTTTGAGCTAGCGCTACGGCTATACCTAATTATGTATCTCCATAATTATGTAACAGCTTTCCGTACAAAATTCCCCTTTACTGTTTTTTTTTATCTTTATTTTATTTACAGGCTTAGATCAGCATGTGATCATGTCAGCTCCATCGGACCATATCAAAACATGTATTCCTAAACTAACTTATCTAAATATTATTATAAGTACATAAGGTATTTTACTTTAAATATAATTATTATCTTGCCTTCACTATTAGCGAATGATATTGCTACTAGAAATCTTCCACATGTGTACATACGAAGCTTGCCTCCAATTTGTCGTTTGTATGTATGTGTAGTCTGTAATATACGTCCCAGTATAGAGCACCGGCCATCTTTCAGAGAGAAAGAGAGAGTATTTTATTTTATTTATTTTAGTTTAGTTAATTAGGGAAACTTGCAGCTTACATTAAAAAATAGCACATAATGGGCTTTAATCACTAACAATACGTGTTACTCGTATAATAACAATATTTTGATCTGATGTTAATCGCTGTCAGTCTAAGTGCATACGAAAAGAACATCTAACAAAAGTTATCAGTCGATCAACAAGCAATTCAAACAATAGAAGATTAGAAAACAAATTAATTAGTGCATAATTCGAACCCACGACCTCACATGTGAGGCCGGCGTTCTACCCACGCACCACCCCAGCATCTCCGAGATAATGCTAAACAAGATTTCATTATCAAATCACGCTTTTTGACAGTTGAACGACCGACTATGTCTATCCGAAGAAAATTATTACGAACTCTTACAACCAAACGACCTGCAGCGTAACCACGAATCACGATACGCCGCGTAATACCATAGATTGTGTTATTATGCTGTGATGAATGACGTAATTTTCTCGAGTTAAGAAATATCACTGGCGCGCCAAGCAAGCGACGCTATCTTGCGGAAACCAATCTTCGTACTTTGCGTTGTATAAAAAAATGTAAGTAGTCCCACTATAAGGTACAGGCATTCTCTCAGAGAGAGAGAGTAAGGGCTTTAATGATCACTTGTCGATTTTAAGCGCTGAGGTATTTAGCTTGTCCACTCAGCTTTTCTCACGATCTTTTACTTCACAGTTAGTGAGTAGTATTGCTATAGCTTCACAAATGTTCATAAGTCAGAAAATACAGTAATAGGTACATGTCCGCAATGGGAATCAAACCTGGGTCTACCGCTTCAGAGATTTTTTACAATTTACAAACAATATCAAACAGTAAACAAATAATATAGAAGTAGTAGCCAAATGTTTGAAACGCTTGATAAAATAATTTATTCTTTTTTAATTTCAAACACGCATTTTACGTGGTATAAAATATACGCAAAGAAGGAGTCATTTGCGCTTAATGAGACCTCACAGCCAGTATCATAAATTGGAATTTCACTAAAACGTGGCCTAAATAGTATTTAACTAAAATTCTTCATAGAACATTACAGTTGTGTTAAATGGAGTCTGTAATAATAGGCTAGTTTCCCAAAAAAATGTAATTAGTCCGTCGTTTAGATTATTCAAAAATAAGGGACACGTATTTTTTTATTTGTAAATTAGACCAAAAATGACAAAGATATAGCCCATTAAAGTTACGTGTGACGTCACGCCGTGCTGCATTTTGTAGCACTGAGTGACTTCACACGTAACTTCAATGGGCTATATCTTTGTTATTTTTTGTTTAATCGAAAAAAGAAAAAATACGTATCCAATATTTTTTTTTATCTAAAATACGGACTAAATAGAATTAAATTATTTTGACCCTGGAAACTACCCTATTAGCAACCTGCGTAATAAAGTTGATCAATTCCTGTCCACATCTGTTTACTATTGGTCACAGCCGCTGCTCTAATCACAAATCAAAAAGCGAACGGGCGACCTTACAACAATAGTAGTTTATGATACTGTTGCATAGTAAGGGTTCTTATAACACGAGTGTTATAAGACCAAATTATGTACAGTGTCATACACTACTTTAGCTACTCTCATACTATAAAATAATATTTCAAATAAAACGCTGAATATCAACAAATTTATTTTTCCACTCCATCAACTCGTGGTAACATTTATTATAGTTGCTCCTAGATTTTGCTGGTAACAGGTTCATAGTCATGTTTGACGCAGCTTCCAGAATGTCTGGTAGTGTAAAATTACCACTATCCTCGCTTTCAGACATTTTTTTACACAAAAACTAATTTATTTTACAAACAGAACCAAACTTTGTTTATATTGAAAAGTATTTTTAAATGTAAAAATGTTGGCGCTGCGCATCGATTGCGCATGCGTGTTGCGCGTCGTCGCGGACTCGTTCATTGTAACCTTTTTTTTTTAAGTAGAGGTTCAACCTTCTTGGTCCAGCTGGAGGTTGTATAGGTGTATCGATTCGATAGGATTAAAAAGTTATAGGTTTTATAATACAGATTCTGAGTGATACATGTGTCCATAGAAGAACTGTATCGTAATAAAACTTTTATTTTTAGTTTTGGCCTATTCGTAATGTTTGTCATAAGGTTTGTTCTCAGTTTTATGATGTTTGTATTAAAGTATCAGAGTAGATAAAAGGGTGCTTCTTCGGGCAAGTCATTCTTTGGTGACTTTCGTGGCAATTTTCAAATTTAATATTTTTGCTAAATCGACATCCGTATCTATACGTAAAATTACTTAAAAACTATTACGCTATACGTAAAAGTATTACTTTTTATAAAAGGGGCACCTCAGAGAGCAATAAACTTAAAGAGATAATCGAGGTTAAAAAAATGAGGGCCACGCAAATCACAAAACACCCTACGTAAATGTTTTTTTTTTAATTTAACTTTATCAGATAAGTTATTATGATATTATTATTATTTTATTACAATATTTTATAGTTATTTTATATTTTATAGTTATTATTATGGTCTTTTTGACTTAAAAAAATAATTCATTAAAATTTTAGTAAAAATTAATATATTTTAATTTTTTAAACGAATTTACATTTAACTAAAGTAATAAACATTTTTGTCCTACATTAATATTACAAAACTTGAAGTTATTTCATTTTCATGACCAATAATTGATTTGCGTGGGTCAAAACTACCATGTAAACCACGCAAATCACCACCATGAAAATCAAAATAAAGCATTTATTCTAAAAATATACAAAAACCTTTGAAGTAAATAAAGTGTGTTTTGAATATAAGTTGCGTTACCTTATATTTGTTCGCTACAATATTTTACTCAAAAAATAAATTCACAGACGACGGAGAAAATTATACCACGCAAATCAAAGTTTTGAAAAACCATACCCACGTAACGGGGTTCTTATCCTTATTTTTCGGAAACTCGACGTGTTATCACACAAGCACTCTGTCTGGCTAACGGAGAGTGGCTAGTTGTAACATGAATTAGGATGACGCAGCATTGGGCCGCGAAGTTAGGGATGTGCAAGTGGCTTTATAATGATCCACGCAAATCAGTGACTGCCCCGGGACAGTTACATTTAATTTTTTTTTTAGATAATGTAATTCTTTTAGAACAACGGTCTAATTTTTTAAAGCATTCTCAACTTCTTAAAACTAAGTGTTAAGTTTTTGGTAAGCGTAAACCATTTAGTTTAAAATATATAATTAACTAAGTGACTAGATCGGGGGAAAGGACACTCCACGAAAATTAAAGAACGCGGGTTTTTTATTTTTTTTTATGACATTGAATATAAAGATAATCGAATAATAATCAATGACCCAGTTAAGAGATGATTAAAGGTTTGCCCGAAAAAAAAAGTGGCTTGCTGACTTTTCGATTTCAATTTTTTTAAGGTGATGCCGCTTGAAAAACGTGTTTAAAAGAATTACCCAAAAAAATAAATGGGTGCTGTCGATTGTACTTAATTAAACCGAACGATCTCTGTTTATTGCAGAGCGGGCAGAGTGTTTCCCCGAAAGAACAGAGGATGAATTTCTATTGAGATTTCTACGGGCGAAAAAATTCGTCGTACCGCGCGCTCACAAACTTGTAAGTATGGATACTACTTTTAAGCGGCTGGGGAAAATTGACCAGACTAGCAAAGGACCTAGCCTCGATTCTGTAAGTGCATTATAGTTCAATTAGATTTACATAGTTGGGCCACACTACGAGTATTAAATTATAAGTAGCTAAATATAAAGTGTAAGTTATTTTAATAATGACGCTATATACTACAATCTACATTTTGAAAGTTTCTATTAGAAAACGAATTTGAATTTTCAACGCGCGATATTACGCTTAGCTTCTTGCCAGAGTATGTTGAAATTTACGCTTAAATGTCGTTGAAATTTTTTTAACACACATATTAATATCTCGACCTCAGAAGCTTATAGTAGTATGTTCGCTTCCGATGAAAATGACTCTTTTATAATTTCAGTCTCAGCTCGTCGAGCTCTTATTAATCATCTGTGAAACTTCTATCTTATTCTGTTAAAATAATACAGTACAAAATCACTTAGTGTTTTAGAAATCGAGCCAATTTATTCCACAAGTATCTATTATAGTCGCGATGTATATTTCGATGTGTATAGTGCCTTACCAAGCGAAGCTTTCAGGTTATCATATTTTTAACATCATGTATAGATCAAGCAAGTGTTTCTCTCGGAACACCTTCGTACTTAGTTGCCTTATATAATAACTAAGAACTTATCGACTGCATCAGTCGGCTGCACAGAACCGGTTGCCAGCTCGCCACTAACCGTGACCTGAGCTATATTAGGATTGACATGTTATCATTATCAAAGGGCCACTTATATTAAACCTGTAATCCTTGTACAGAACAAGTTTACGTCGCTTGCCTCGCCGTCGCAACAGAAATCGATGTCATATGCGTCGGAGGGGTAGAGTTTAAAAATAAAGTACTAGGCTCGCAGAGAACCAAAGTGTCTCGTGGAAAATGGAAAAGCGGAAAACTCCTCCCTTCTCCCTCACACTCAAGTTTATACTCTATGTCGTTATCCCTTTCAGCTGGTCAGATACTGTGCATTCAAATCTCAGTATCCACACTTATACAAGGACGTGGATTTGTTTGGACTGTCCAAAGTGAAGAACGCGTATGCGGGGAGTATGCTCGACCATCCGGATATTGGAAGGCTCACGGTGTTTAATTTTGGTAAGGAAATACTTTCTGGCACGAATATCGTCTGCATCCTTACTGGAAATTCTGTTAGGAATTGAGGACATTTCATAATTACCATTATTTAGAATATTACATAGCTATCTTCTATCTGATTTGTATAATATGGTCGATGCTCGATATGTTCTTTCTAACAACAATATTCAAGGTGCTTTTGAACGAATTGCAGAAGTGACTAAAAATAATTTGTTTTTGCCTATGTTCCCATAAGAATTTTATTCAAACTTATTATATTCCACTGGTGAAACGTGTCATGTAGGCACATGGAATTAACCGACAAGTAATTAATTAACAATGAGACTGCCTCGTTGGTCTAGCCGTTAAGGCGCTTACCTATCAAGGCAGAGATCGTGGGTTCGATTCCCACTAAAGGCCGCTGTACATTTATGAAAATGGCTTCAGTCTGGCTGTTTTTACATGTTTGTAATGTTTTTAGCTGGTTAGTATAGCACAGGGTATCCTAGTTTAGGACTAGGTCAGGTGATTGTGTTGTGTGGATGTTATACTGTTATTTCGGTGACTGAACGCAATAGGTAATTTGCAATTCTTATTGTGATGTTGAACTCTAACATCAAAAAGCACCTTGCTTTATTGAAACTGTAAACCTATTCTTAGTTATCAATCATTAAAGTACTTCGTATACGTAGGCAATATTTCAAAATACTTAATTTAAAAGCGGCCAAGCTGTGTGATAGAAAATAAATTATCTCAAAGTCTGCTCACTGACCACTGGCAATGGCACTTGAAAATGGCAATAGTTTTTAATCTTTACTTTTAATGAGGAGGTTAATAGGATACAATACGAAGACTACATGAAGATCAAAATTATCACAGGCACTTGGGACCCAAGCGAGTTCTCCGTAGTGGAGCTGGTGCAAGCTGGCATGGCCATCATGGAGATTGGCATCCGGCAGCCCAAATTGCAGATCCTTGGCGGCACCGTCATCGTGGACATGTCTGGCATCACGCTGCGACACGTCTCCGCCTTAACACCCACTATAGCCTACCAGATTGTCAGCTTATTAGGAGTGAGTACAGCTCCTGCTTTTTTATGTGAGCCTGGTATTCTATGCTGGCCGAGCAGCAGAATGTAGAGAAAACACTTCTTATCAACCATTTCTTACTCATTCATACTCGGGAATAAAAGAAAATATTTTTTTTTAACTAACTTTCGTAAGCACTAGACATTATTCACTTTACGAAATCTTGTCGGACTATTTCGACAAAAAGTCAAGTAAGTGTATCCGGAATAATGAAGTTAATAATGAGAAAAGAAAATGTTTGAAAGCCCGAGTGCGATAGGCGTTTATATATTTCAGGGCGTGCTGGTACTATGAAAATTCTGAAAACTCTGGCCTTGGAATTGATTCGGGTTTAAAAGTTTTAAGAGAAAAATTCTTCCCTATAGTGGTAGAAGTTCGTATGAGGAACCAGTGCTTATGGATCGCTGTGGGTCGTATTTGAAGTACAAGATAAAGTCTGTTCGCTATCATAGTGTCACTTTGATATTTACCGCCTCGGCACATGGCGGCTTCGGCATGGAACTATGTATTAGATTTAAGGTGATTTGAGAAAAGATGAAGTTTTTTTTCGCTGCCTTTTTCTCCACTACGTTCGGCCCCAAGGCAGCGCTTAACATTATATATAAATGTGTGTACATTGACATTCACAAACAGAATGTCAATTCTTCTGATTTCTGATTTCCTGTTGTTGTATTATTTTGTCATTATTTTGATCAAAAGTAACAACAGAGCTTGTGAAACTTTATTGCAACAACGTAACGGTCGGGATTAGACGCCGGTCTTAGTTGGTATTTAGGTCGATTATATGTGATTTTTCAAGGGTTCCTTTTCACACATTTCAGACGGCTACGCCAGTGCGGCTACGTTCCTGCCACTTGATCAACTACTCATGGATGCTCAACACTTTCTTCTACCTGTTCAAGAGGTTTATACCACAGGCCGCCTGGCCTTTTATACACTTTCACGGGTATGTATGTGAACTAGGGAATGCAATCCCGACTCGAGATTGCAAATTCGAGATCCCGCGGGATAAGAAATATCAATCCGGCGAGATCCCGGAATTTTTGGGATCTCGTCTAGTTTAAAAAAAAAAAGTAAAGTTCAGATGACTGAAAACGATAAGGTTATTTAAAAGAAAATGTTATTTGAAAGAAAACAAAAACTTTGATTCTACAATATTAGTAACTAAATAATTAAAGTTTTTTTTTAAATTTGCATAATCTCAAGGAGATTAGAAAGTAGTTATGGGTGATTTTGAAAGTAGCTTCTTAAAAAACAAAGTGCATTAAGAGTGACATCTGCTAAACGGCATCTTATGTCCGTTGCAATGTACCCAGCTGCTGAGAATGCCCTCTCCGACTCAACAACGATTGGCAATAGCGTGCCTAAACAATTATGTATTACGCAAACTGCAAAACTTTCCCCCTTGTTCTTCCACACTCAAATAAATCCATTCCTTTTTTTATGACTTCCCGGCCATCAGTTAAATTAAATTCAGTTAGCGCACCGCACCGCTCGTGGCCCGAGTAGGTGTGTGTAGCGTTGCTGACCACTGCCACCGAATCCCGTCATTCTCGAACGGGATCTCGTCATAATTTTTATGCTTTGGGATTGATCCCGAAAATTTACACGAGATCGGGATTGCATTCCTTAATGTGAACATTACATGAAAGAACCGACTTCAAACAATAACATTACAAAGAAATAATTACGTATTTTAATTACTTGTGTTACAATTATTGCTAGTTTTGGAGTCGGTGTCGGTCAAGAAAACACTACAATATACCTAACCATAATACCTATCACAATGATTTTTAAAATTATACGTAGGTATTTATAAAATACCACTTACCTGTTATTTAAGTTGTTGTGTATTATTTTATTTCTTGTGTGCAATAAAACGTAACAAACAAACAAAGACAAAAATAATAATTTATTTTTAATTATTTATTGCATAATCTTTAGGCTTCGAGCTGTCATTAATCCAGAACATATTATTAAATATTCTCAGAACCTCACGAGCCCTGAGAATATGCTGGCTATTTAACGAAAATATTTATAGATCGACGACATCCATCTGCTCCAAATTGCTATCGAATTACTAATGAAATTAAAATTTAGGTCAAATATTATCATGCTAACAACATTGTGAAACTAGCACAAGATACATGAACAAAAAGTTCACTTCTATTCTATTCATTATTTTGCTGTAACAATCTAGGCTGGGCGTAAATTATCTCATTCAAAAATATTGGTAGCCATCATAATTTTAATACTAGGAATTAATTTAAACTGTTATTTAAACTATTTAGACGACGTAAGACGATTACACAACCCTCAAAGGGCACTATTATATTCGTTTTATATTCTACAACAAGATTCCTTAGGATTTATTGGAGTTATTATGTAATAATTTGGTTTACCGCGACAGTACAGCAGCCTTCTTTCAGAGAGAGAAATAGATTTTGCACTTTCACGCGGAGGTGTGAGAACCTCAATCACTCGCGTTTTCTCACGATATTTTTCTTCTCAGATAGCAGAGCAAAAAAAATCACATCTCTGCAAACTTAGAAAACATTTGTACATGCGGACCCACCGGGGCTCGAACCTAAGACCTCTTGATTGTTACGTATGTTGTCGCCAATCTCACACCAAAACTTACTTTCTTGCAGCAACGACCTGAAGTCTCTCCACCAGCACATATCCCCGGCCTACCTGCCGTCGGCCTTCGGCGGCACGTGCCGCAACTACACCTCCTTAGGGAGGTGGATCGACAAAATAAAGCAGTACAGAGACGCGGACTTTGACAAGGAGATGAAGGCATTCGGATACCTCATCAAGGAGTAGTGGCTGATCGAGAGGTAAAAAAACTAGTTCAATTCAATAGGGTAGTTTCCAGGGTCAAAATAATTAAATTCTATTTAGTCCGTATTTTAGATTATAAAAAAATATTGGACACGTATTTTTTCTTTTTTCGATTAAACAAAAAATAACAAAGATATAGCCCATTAAAGTTACGTGTGCTAAAAAAATGCAGCATGGCGTGACGTCACACCTAACTTTAATGGGATATATCTTTGTCATTTTTGGTCTAATTTACATTTAAAAAAATATGTGTCCCTTATTTTTGAATAACCTAAAAGACGGACGAATTACATTTTTTAGGGCAACTAGCATATTCAATGCAAATAGTTTTATTCATAGATATCTGAATGTCTGTGGTTTTATTCCTTGCTAGATGGGAGCGTGAAAGTCCCCCTTTTTTAAAATTGATCCAGCGGTTTGGCCTCTGCGTAGTCGTAAGGAACGTCATAATATTATTATGTGTATTGATCCGCGTGAAAAACATAACGCTTTGTTTTCGTAGTTTCGGTGCGTCGCACTCCGGCTTCGGTGTACTTTTTATGTTACCCTTCGCTATTACATCTAATATTTTGTCGAAGTTTGTGTGATTGGGACGTGCCTTACCAGCCTTTCCCCATATTCGACCAGTATATTTTTTCCGTCAATCTGTCGTCTTCCTTCCTCCAATGCTATCGGCATATTAGTTCTACACTCTCGAGAACCTTTTTGATAATAATCTGCTGATTTTCACACGATTGTGATATTTTTGGCTGTTGTTGGCAAACGTGTGCTTGTGCAAGTCTGATAGTTCTTAAAGTTAAGAAATTGTACAAATAATTATTGTAATAGACATTAATTTTGAAATAAGAATGTGATATTTTTAAAATGTAAAGGGGATATTATATTAGGTTAGAATAAGAACATTAAGGCCGCTTGCACCAGAATTGTTAAATATATTTAGCGGCTAAACGTATTTTGGTCGGATGTCAAACTATACAAAAACATAACATTTAAATAAAATTAGCAACTAAACATGTTTAACGCTTTTGGTGCAAGCCACCCTAAATGTATGTGCTTTTTATATTAAATATGCAAAATATATTTTTGTACTTTTTATACAAATAAAGGTCCGGTGTTTTAAAATGCATTCTACTCTCAAATAATTATTATTCAAAAACTGTAAAAAGCCATCGAAACAGTAGCCACTAGAAGTGCATTTCTGTAAATGTTTACTTCTCGTTCAAATATTCGCTTGCTCAGCAGAATCAACTTTTGGGCCGAGTTAAGTAAATCGCTTAAGAAAGTTAGAAAGAAAACATTGTCACAAAAATACACATAAAAATGAATTAATTCACACAAAAATAATAATTGAACAAACATACAAATGTGACATTGTGCCTTCGTGGCAAGAAAAAGGGTAAGGGTCAAGGAGGATACCTTTCTCGTGATCCCCTCACCGGACTTGGACTTGACACCGGTTGGTGGATATTTTTGCAATTTTCAGATAAAAAAATGTTTTTACAAATATATGGTAGTACAAATACGTTTATGTAAATTCCAATTTTTATGTATTTACTTAGTATCACATGCTACAAATAATAGGCAGTTATTTGTCGTACAAATATACTTAGTCTTATGTAATATTTGTTGGTAATTGTTCCTACCTCAAAGGAGTATAAATATAAGGGACAAGTACTGTACACGGTTAGATAATGAGAAATAAATAAAGACAAATAATTTATTAAAACGTTTTTTTTATTTTATTGTATTGCGTATTAAAATTATTTTATGGGATTTATCATCAATTGTGTATTATACTTGCATGAAAATGCAAGGAGAATTAATTCTTCTTGGTATAATAATTGCATTTACATAGCATTTACATACAGGCACATACATTGCTTATGGCCCCTCACTAGGATACCCTGTATCGTGAGAACCAGAAACAGCGACGTCACAAACATGTAAACATCCAAGACCTGGGTTTCTTTTCGAACCTGGGACCTCTCGCATGGTAGGCAGATGCCCTAACCACTGCATAAATACATAATTTTGTACCATCAACCAACAGGCCACATAGTGCGATGTGATACTATTGATAATATAATAAATGAGATAAAAGATAGAGATACTAGAATTAGATAATAAAACTGTACTGGAAATCGAACCTGGGTCTCCCGCTTCCGAGTCCATTGTTCAACCCACTGGGCTAAGAAACTTATTAATTTAACCGAATCTATTGTTAGAATCCCACGCGATCTCACCGTGGAGTTGATTGTAAGAGACGTGTCCCTTACGCAAAGTGCCTTAACGATATACAGCTATAATAAACAGTGTAGTAAAAAACCGGTCAAGTACGAGTCAAACTTGCGCACCGAGAGTACCGTACCTTCATAAATAGCTCTTAGCAAAAATTTGTTTTTACACGTAGATCGGAATGTTTCAATTGTTGTTCAATTCACAGCGAATTCTGGTATGCACCTACCTGATAATGAACGTATGTATCTAGACCTTTAATTTAATAAACAAGTAATTTTATTGGATGTGGGCCCATTTCGCACATCATCCTTTGATGTATTAACGGTTCTTTACGATTAACGAAAAGAAAAAAAAATCGTATGAGGACGCAAGGACGAAGGTTAAGCAACATAGGGTATCCTAGTGTGGGGCCAGAAGCAACGTATGTGCCTGTATGTAAATGTTACGTGATGTCATGTTATAGGGCTCGTTTAGTTCAGTGCATGGATGGGTAACCTTCTATGACTAATGCTAGTGGCATTTTTCCAAGCGGTTCCGTGCTTTGCAAGGCACGTTAAGCAGTTGGTGGCGTCGAAAGATGGCAATCGTTAATCGAAGTCAGAAGCCTTAGGGCGGCTTGAAAACTTCTGACAGTAAGACCAGCCACTAGTCTTGCAAGCCTCCATCAATCCGGACTAGGCCCCGTGGTGGAGTATGGCCTGTACCTTCCTCAGGGAAAGAGGCCCGTGCCCCTGGGGACATAATGGGTTGACGATGAATGCATTTACATTAGGTATAAAGTTAGAAATATTACAGTGATCCGAATGATCCGTGTATGTATTTCTTGTTTTAATTTTCCTGTATATTATTGTATATCTTATTCGTGAGTTTTTTTTTTGTTAAGCTACCGTATGCATATCAATTGTTTTGTAGACGCCTTCTGGGGTTAACTAGGAAAACATGCTTACCTCCAGTTTCTCGAACGCTAACAGACTGTTAATCTATTCTTAACAGCTGTCAGTTGTCAAGAAGTAACTGTTAGCGTTTGAGAAACCGGCGGTTATAGTGCTAAGTCTTTAGTTAAGATAGATAGATTTGGATTTATTCGGATTTCGGATAGCTTCGGATACACCCCAAAGAATCTGGAGTGCACTAAAAGTGATAAGCATACAAAAAAAAAGATAGATAGATAAATAGATATTGTGTATACGAGTGTACAAGGAGTGTGTGTTAAGTTTATTTATGTACAGTAAACGTGTCATTAATAAAACATAAACGGCCTTACTAATAAATAAGTTAAACACTCTGAATAACTATTGGACGTATATCAATTTAAGTTGGTTTAATCGCATTTAGCGTACAAATAACCAGTTTGTCAGACCTCTCATAACGGCTGTATACACAGCTCATAACCTTTAGTAGTAAGGCCAATTGGCCCTAAGAAGACTCTGGGTATTGTAGCGATTCCTCTTTATAATAACTGGCCGGCACAGCCGTCTAGAATGATTTTAAAATTATTGAAAGGGAATCGCTACGTTTTTGTTTAGATGTCAGTCGATGACTACAGTCTGTAAAATAATATAGCTTGAGCTCTACGACAGCTGTCACACTGACAGGGCTAGGTTACGATATTGCTAAGACATCGAATAGTGTGCAGTAAGTACGGAGTTTTCACAGTGCAAATATTCTGTGAAAATATTCAAAGCTTCATGGACGCAAATGTCCATGACAGCTGTCGCGGAGCTCAAGCTATATTTTACAGACTATAGCTAGGCTATGCAGTTCTCGACGAAAAGATAAAGTAAATAATATATTTGCTAAAAAGCATCTTTCAATCAAAGTAGAGTGCAGAACCCTAAAAACAATACGCGGCGGTGACGCCTGAAGTGTTTACTGTTTACGTCGTGCTTAAAACGTCTTGATGACACGCTCGTGTACGTTTTACTGCGCTGTTATTGGAGAGTAAAGTTATAGAAGTGTTTATGAGCTTTCTACATCGATAAGCTTTACATTTGATCATGTTATACGCCCGCGCTAAATTGCTTGTGGCCGTTTTTAGCAATCTCTGTGAATAAATGTTACATCCTCTTTTAGAACACGAACCGACGAACACATGAGTTGGTTCGTGTTGTAAAATTCCATGTAAGGAAGAAGATAAATAGGATGAACTTGTATCGAGTATTCTTTGTTGTATTTACAACAGGAACCAGATGCGCTGTGCTTATAATTTGAAAGTAAAACAACGTTTTCTAAAAAATAAATCTAGCTGGATCGGTTAATCGCCCCCTGCATACTAAATTTCTCGTAGATTCGCGATTCATACTAATGAATCGCTCGTAGCCTGGGCTGCCTGATCTTAAACGATCACTAAGGTTAAGCAACATACGGCGCGTTCAGTCCATAGATGGGTCACCGTCTATGACTAACGCTAGTGGCATTTTTCCGAGCGGTTCCGTGCTTCGCAAGGCACGTTAAGCAGTTGGTGCCGACTGCCGTCGATAGATGGCAGTCGTTAAGCCAGTCAGAGGCCTTAGGGCGGCTTGAAAACTTCTGACAGTAAGACCAGCCACTAGTCTTACAAGCCTCCACCAATCCGGACTTGGCCCCCGTGGTGGAGTATGGCCTATACCTTCCTCAGGGAAGAGACCCGTGCCCCTCGGTGGGGACATAATGGGTTGATGATGATACTAAATTTCATAAAAATCGCTGGAGCCGTTTCAGAGATTTGAAAAATGTTTCTGTTGTAAATAACAAAGTTTAATCTCTAAAGAGTCCACAATTCTTTTCGTATCCTTTTTAGAAACCACACTAAGATACGAATTGGATTCTTTAATGAAAGGCTCCTAATAACAATTTTAACACAAAAGAAGGGACTTGAAAAAAAAAAGGAAAATAATCACCGAGTCTCGAACCAGGGTCTTCTGTGAATAGGACAGCCCTATTTGCCACCTGAGCTATTCTACGACGTTTTCTAAAAATGAAACTTAGCTAGATCAATTAACGGCCCCCGAAACCTGCATACTAAATTTCATGAAAATCATTGGAGCCGTTTCCGAGATTCAGATTATATATACAAGAATTGCTCGTTTAAAGAGACTAGATAGATTTTCGGCAGCATTCCCTACCCACTAGTCTGAGGCCTAGCAGCCATAGCAACAGTTTGATGGTCGGACGATGTGGCCAGATCAACAGGGGGCCCGAATGGCGAGGCATAAAGTGATGGGGAAAAGGCCTATACCTAGCGATGGAGCGAGGTGAGCTGATGATGACGACATTTTCGCGTGTTACCTTTAAAGTCGGCTTCCCACGGTCCGCGATATCGTGGACGGATGCGGACCAGCTCGCACGACACACCATGGGAAGTGTCTCGGTCCGCGGTAGCACGAACAGACGACAGGTCAGTTGGAAGAGCCTCTCGTGGTGCGTAGCTGTTTGTTGTCGTCGGCCGTGCGCATCCGCCCGCGATATCGCGGACCGTGGGAAGCCGACTTAAGCCAAAAATTATAAAACTGAGACGGGAGATCTCAATATAAGCCACGACAATGACATTTATCCTGTCGTCTGACGCCGGCGGGGAACTGTCACAGACCGTTATCAAAGTTTCGGGAAATAAAACAGAGGGTCTCGTGTTGGATGTAGAGCACGCGCTATCACTCATGTCGCGAGGGGAAGACCCTATTCGCTTTGTAATAAAGACTGAAATATCATACTTTAGTGATGGCGCAGACTCTAAGCAGTTTTGTTATGAGATAAGCGCTTGTAAGTGACAATGAGGTGGACCAATGTCCAAACTGTAAGGTCTGAGTAAATATAATATAATAATATGATAACCTGAGGGAGGGAATCATATTATTATTAGTATTCTTAGACATTAAGAACACATTTCATTAAATCGGTCGTAGCCCCGGCCGCCGGAGTGATCTTAAACGATCACGAAGGTTAAGCAACATGGGGCGCGTTCAGTGCATGGATGGCTGACCGTTCTATTACTAACGCTAGGGGCATTTTTCCGAGCGGTTCCGTGCTTCGCAAGGCACGTTAAGCAGTTGGTGCCGGCTGTCGGCTATAGATGGTAGTTGTTAAGCCAAAGTCAGAGGCCTTAGGGCGGCTTGAAAACTTCTGACAGTAAGACCAGCCACTAGTCTTATAGCCCTCCACCAATCCGGACTTGGCCCCCGTGGTGGAGCATGGCCTATACCTTCCTCAGGGAAGAGACCCGTGCCCCCCGGTGGGGACATAATGGATTGATGATGAAAAACATTATTGCGATAAGCGTCTTTGTCTATGATACATATTTCTTATATCCTGTCACAAGTTTCATGCGCAATAATATAAAACTATTTTAATAGTTTATAATTACCTCTGTATTATTTTAATGATATCTGGAGTAAAATCCAGTTCAATACACTTAGAATGAGTGAATGAGAAATTACAACTTAAATTAAGAAGCAAATTTTGAAAGGCAGATTTTGGAGTTTTTTTTAACACTTAAACGTTTAACTTCTGCAGACTCGTTGCAGATTTACACGTTTTGTAAGGATAATATTTTTAGATTTATGTGGTGTTATGAGGCTTTTTAATAAGGCCTGGTTCTTCGCAAAGTGTCGGAAGATTTATCTCTCGGACATTTTAACGTAACTTTCCAGGCTCCCGGAGATAAAATAACATAGAACGAAGGACGTGAAAGTACTGTTTTACAAAACTATAAAAATGTCAAAAACAGCGTTCTTTTTTAATTCAAACAACATAAACATAGCGTCTGGCCCTACACTAGGATACCCTGTGTTGTGGCAATCAGAAACAGCGACATCACAAACATGTAAACATCCAAGACCTGGGGTTTTTTTTGTCCCCAGACGGCATTCGAGCCTGGGACCTCTCGCATGGTAGGATCCGCTAACCTCTGCTCCACGGAAGTCGTCTAATAACAGGGACACTATTCTAGTACGTTGCCCCATTACAGGTAGGCATATTTTTTAATACCTTAACGTTAACGTTCTTTGGATGTGAATTACAAAACTATATCGATGTCTTGGGAAAAGGGATGATGGGGAAAAGGCCTATACCCAGCAGTGGGCAGAGGTCGGTTAATGATGATGATGATGATGATCGATGTCTTATCTGTTTAAGTTGTTTGTGCTCAGCTGTTATCAAATTCAAATACTTTTTTATTCATGTTATAAACAAAATGTTTAGTTTGTAAACGTCAAAGTTGATAATAGATTATATGTAGGAGAAGCTCACAAGGAAACTACAGTCTGTTAGCTTTTAGAATATACCTCAAATGAGCAATCAAAAACCGATTATATTGGAATAAGGTAAGGTTTACTTTGTATTGTTCTATATAAATTTACATAACTTTTCAAAATAGTGAAGAAAGGTTTTATACAGAGCAGGAAGTAGTATTACACTCGTGCGCTTTCGGCGAAAACCGAGGCCTACTCTAAAGCCCGAGGTATATTCTAAAATCTAACAGACTATACATCGTAGTCGTACGTCCTCTAGGCTTGGTATAAATACCTCATTGTGTAGTTATAAAATGGAAAAACTCAAAAAATACGCACCCAAAGAGGAGGAGACAGACCTTCCACTTCCCGTCTTGTAGGTTAAAAGCTAATCTTAGGAAAAAACATGTCTTAGACTAGTTATAATTCTTAGTATCTTATTTTACGAAATTATTTATTCAGAAACTGACGGTATGCAAAACAATTAAACTGGAATAATAAAGAACGTATTTTTCACTTTACCAAAGTAATAAAACGGTTCATGATAATAACGCCGGAAAAACAAAAACGTTTCCAGGAAGAGCTTCAGGCCATTAAAAAACCAAACAAAGCCTCTTTTAAATGTAAATGTTTTCGAGGAATTTCGTAAATACATTTTGTTAGTAAAGGTTGGGGGTTCTACCTAAAATTTGAGCACGGAATTAAAATTACAATTAAACAAACGCATACAAAACCTATACCTTCCTCATAGAAGAGACCCGTGCCCCTCGGTGGGGACATAATGGTTTGATGATGATGATGATGATATAAAACGAATCGCTCGCAGCACCGACTGCCTGAGTGATCTTAAACGATTACTAAGGTTAAGCAACATACGGGATGTTCAGTCCATGGATGGGTCACGGTCTATGACTAACGCTAGTGGCATTTTTCCGGGCGGTTCCGTGCTCCGCAAGGCATGTTAAGCAGTTGGTGCCGGCTGCTGTCGATAGATGGCAGTCGTTAAGCCAAGAGGCCTTAGGGCGGCTTAAAAGACCAGTCACTATTCTTACAAGCTTCCACTAATCTTTGACCCCCGTTTGGCCTATACCTTCTTCAGGGAAGAGACCGGTGCCCCTCGGTGTGGACATAATGGGTTGACGATTATGGTCAGCGAATTCGTCCGGCTATCCAAAGGGAGGTCAGCACCTTCGACTCTTCCCAGTGGCAGTGGTCTGGAGATTATTCTACCTCTAGATCCTAATCTAGAGGTAGAATAATCCTTCGTCAGTTTTATTTATTTGTTGGAAGGAAGACTACTTCTTAGTTAAACTCACCTGACATTTGATCTAGCCTTTGGTATAGTCTTACTTAACCAAGTTTCACACGATCCGGATCCTTTAATAGAGGCCGTCGTAGCAGAGCTACGCCAGTCGGCTACGAGCTACGCCGTAGACCAAACGCGCGCTACGCGATACGGGGGTAGTCGGCGCAACGTGTTTTGATTTTCGAACGTTTCCTAAAAATTTCACAGTACTTGTTTTATTTGAAGAAAAAGGTCAATTAACTTCGTGGTTGAAATTGTAACTGGCTAATTTAATCAATATATTTTCACATACTTGAAAAGTTTAACTAGTTTACAGTTTTTTGTCTGAAAAAGACTTCAGTGATTCAGCCCCAAACTGAACAGAAATACAGGTAAGCGCTCTTAATAAGTGTGTTGTTGGACGTAGAAAGTAAAATAAAATATGAATTTGCTTTTCGGTCTGTTTTGTAAATAATATCAGCGATCTGAATAAGGGTGATGAGAGGGCTTTATAACGATATCTCATAATTGAAGTACGGAATTAAGGTACCTTCATCTTGAACTGCTTCAAGTTTTTCGTACACTCAATCAATTTAAAATCAAGTACATAATTGATTCCGGAATAACCCGGTTAACATTTTTTTAATGTAATGTACCCGACCCCGACATTATATTTCATCTGCTGGGCTCATATGTATGCTGTATACAGAGTGAACAATAAACCTGTTATCTTCCGAAAGGGGGTGAGTCTATAGAAACCTTTTACAATGGGGAGTTTTAAATTGTAACTAAAACTATTCGCTGTTACAAACTTCAGTCCTCTAGCTTTTAGAATATACCTCGGGCTCTAGAGTAGGCTTCGGTTTTCGCCGAAAGCACACAAGTGTAATACTACTTCCTGCTCTGTATAAGTGAAATTAAGTGCTAAATTAGTTCCGATTCCGAAATTAAGTGTCATAATATTAGTTCCAATCAAGGACGTTATTATTATTACGTCCATGGTTCCGATATTTCTACTACACGAATATATCCGATTCTATCCGATAGTAGCCGAGGTATATTCTAAAAGCTAACAGACTGTACGTTACTTGTGACCTCAGTTTCTGTTAAACTGCTATTTGTCATGATCGTGGTAAGTCCTTGTTCTCTGCCTATCCCTCTGGGATACAGGCGTGAGCTTATGTATGTACTATTACAATAGTCAGATTTTTTTTGTATGGTCTCTGGCCAACTGATAACTGTTTGCAACAAATTAACATATTATGGTTCGTGTTCGTAAAATTGGTATTAGCCATGCAAATTATTTTTGATTTGGTTTTTATGATTTATCATGAAATTATTGACCATTTTAAGAAACTGATTTCGGTATTTTTGAGTTTTATTCATTATTTCTATTTCTAATATTTTTCTAAAGTTTTAGTGTTTGTGACGGTAACCTATAACCGTCCCACATCACGGCATTCTGATGGAAACCATTTTAAAGAATCCTTTGTATGTACGAAGCAGTCGACAGCAGTTAAACCTTTAATTTTTTGTTGCAGAATCACTCGCAACGTACCTTATTAGCGAGCACGTATTTTTATTTTTACGTACGTATTTTTTGGATTTATTAATTTCACAATAAAGAGTAAAATCGATGCCACTAACATAATTACTTATCTCTACATTTAAAAACAATATTACATTAAGATGCATTTCATTAAATAAAACCAGCTAACAATTGGTAAAAATCATAAAATTTGATCAACTGATAGAATTAAGAATCAATTCCTAAAAGTGTCTCAAATATTAAAAACATGTAAAATGTAATGTAAAGATTGATGTGCTGTCGATTGTACTTGCCCACCTGTTGTAGGTATAAAGGTCGAGGCAGCCCGTATTTCATTATCTCAGTAACAATTCAATGAAAGGGTTATAAATAACAGTTACTATCGAAGTCTGCGGTATTCATGAATTCGTCTTTGTAATTAACTACCTGTTTAAGTTAAATTGTTGTTTGAAACAAACACAACTATCATCTAATTGTAACTGAGTGGTCTCGATAAATGCTGTTCCTTCATCGCTTCATCATCATCATCATCGTCAACCCATTATGTCCCCACCGATGGGGCACGGGTCTCTTCCTAAGGAATGTATAAGCCATACTCCACCAAGGGGGCCATACATCGCTTGTTAATAATTTATCTTAAGCCACTGAGAGGTTGAGCTGTACTTAACATTGTTTTAGTTAAAGGTATAGTGAGTAGAAGGTGGAGTAGTAGGTGGATAAGGCTTATGATAGAGTGATGAGGAATGACCTGTGGTCAGTACTGTCCGAGTATGGGGTAGACAACGTCTTGCTGCGAGCCTTGAAGTCTCTGTATAGAGACTCCAGTGCTTGCGTAAGAATTAATGGGGCGTACACTGACTGGTTTTGCATTCGCAAGGGTGTTAGACAGGGATGTGTCGCGTCCCCGTGGTTGTTCAACTTATTCATGGACAGCTGCCTGACTGATTTGAGAGAGAATAACTGTGGGATGAGGATGGGTGAGTTACTTGTTAAATGTTTGTTGTACGCCGATGATCAGGTTTTGTTCGCATCGTCGGTGGAAGAACTGCAGACACAAGTAACAGTTATGGATGAGGCATTTAGAAGGAAAGGAATGAACATTAATGTGAGTAAGACGAAAGTAATGGTCTTCGAAAAAGATGATGACATGACTGAGTGCAAGATAATGATTAGAGATGAAAGGGTGGAACAGGTGAAAGAATTTGTCTATTTGGGGAGCCTGTTTACAAGGGATGGTAAGTGTGAAGGTCATATAGAAAGGAGAGTAAAAGCGGGAAATTGTGTAAATGGTGCCTTGCACTCCTTCGTGAGTAGCCAGAATATCTCCAAAAGGGCAAGATTGGCTATCCATAACGGTGTGCTGGTCCCAACACTGATGTATGGTAGCGAGACTTGGGTGTGGCAGAAGAATCATGAAAGTAGGATTAATGCAGTAGAAATGAGGGCCTTGAGAAATATGTGTGGTGTTACTTTGAATGACAGAATACGCAATAGTGTGATCAGAGAACGTTGTGGACTGAAAGAGGATGTAGTGACTAGAATTGAAAAAGGAATGTTGCGTTGGTTCGGACATGTGGAGAGGATGAAGGAAGAAAGACTGACGAAGCAAATATATCGAGCGAATGTGAGTGGAAGGGCCCGTAAGGGACGCCCCAGGCGAACATACTTCGACCAAATAGGGGATGTATTAGCAAAGGGCAAGATAAAAAGTACCCGAAACCGGCGTGCGTGCATGCAACGACTAATGAATGTCGATGAAGCGAAAGTGGTTTGTCAGGATCGTGGCAGGTGGCAGTCCCTGGTCTCTGCCTACCCCTCTGGGATACAGGCGTGAGCTTATGTATGTATGTATGTATAGTGAGTATATCGTAGTGAAATGAAATGAAACTTTATTGTTTGAATTTGGGTTAACATTAGCAGTTACAGGTGCTTTATATAAATACTAGCGACTCGCCCCGGCTTCGTACGGGAGGCAAAAACGTTTCCGTGGAAATAGCTATTTCTGTTCCGTGGAAAATTCCCGGGGTAGTAATTTTTTTACACATTGGGTTACATTATTCGAGATTTCGGAGATTGGAGTTTCCAAAGTGTAGGGTTACCTTACACTTTGGAAACTCCAATATGCCCAGCCTATGTTACTCACGAAGAATGTAGCTTTCTAATGGTGAAAGAATTTTACAAGAATTACAAACATACACATACACAAAAATATAAATCTTTCCACTTTATAATATTAGTACCTATAAATATAGAAGTACATATCCAAATTTTTCTTTTTCAGGAGTAAACAAATTTTCTTACAACTAGTGCTATAATAAGTTTTAATATTTACATTTAAAATTTAAAATCCAAGTGTGTTATTTACATCATCATCATCATCATTCAGCCACAAGAAGTCCACTGCTGGACATAGGCCTCCTCCATGAATTTCCAAAAAGACCGGTTGGAAGCGGCTTGCATTCAGCGTCTTCCTGCCACTTGGATAAGATCGTCTGTCCATCTTTACATTATCTATTATTTACATAAATTGTTTACAGCTGACCTAAATCCGAAATTCTAAAAATTATTTTATTGAGTAAAACCCACGGAGCAGCAGAAGCTCTGAGGTGTTTGAGTAGTGTTTTTAGGGCATTTCTCCAGAAGAGGCAAAAATGGCTGACTTCGGTGGTCGTTTTTTTTTTTCGTCTTTCGGGAATTTTATCGATTGTTTTGGATAAAGGGCTAAAAACTGTAAAACGTGATATATTTTGGGTACCCAAATTCTCGGTTATATAACGAAATATTTAAATCACCGAAATCAGACTACACCGAAATCAGAAAACTGTACACCAGAATCAGACTACCAGCACCGAAATGAGAAAAACTAACACCGAAATCTGACTACCTGCACCAAAATCAGATTTGTAAGCATCGAAATTAGACAATAATTCACTGGAATCAGAAAACTTACTTTAAGCTTACCACTTAAACGGTACTTTAAACTTGCCATTGTTGACACATTCACATAATTTTTTTTTTTTTGGGCTATAGAAGCAAATAAAGTGGACATAAAAATTTGACTTGCAGTAATAAATTTAATTTAAATACATATATTAAAAGTGCAATTTTTCATATAAATACATGAAATAGTTACATGTAGTGAGCTGTTACCTGCCAAGTTCTATTATCTGTAGTGACAACCTTCCGAAAGGGGCACAAATCACAATACACAAATCAGACACAGTGATGCAATCCATCAAGGGCACTTTAACGGAAATGATGGGGCTCTTCAACACCCGCATGACAGCATTTGAAGAGGAGCTTCATAAGGGGTCCCCATCCACTCCGAGCGTCTCAAGTGTTGCAGCAGACTTTGCCGCTTTCAAGGCATTCATAATGTCGGCCTTGCAGATGTTACAGCAGCAGGTGGAGGCACTGGCGCAGGAAACTGACCAATTGGAGATGCGAGGTCGCCGTAAGATTGTTCTTGTCCATGGTGTAAGTGAGGAAAAGGAGGAGAACACTGGTGTGGTGGTTGCAAAACTAGTTGCAAGCAAACTAGATGTTGCTGGTTTTACTGCTAATAACATCAGCCGTTGCCACCGAATGGGACGACCCACAAATGGCAAGTGCAGGCCAATACTGGTCAAGTTCTGTGACATTGCTGTTCGTGACAAGGTGTGGTTTGCTAAGACGCGGCTAAAGGGCACCGGTGTCACGGTGTCAGAATTTTTAACAAAGAGGCGTCATGACGCCTTCATGGCAGCGAGAGAGCGGTTTGGTGTGACCAAATGCTGGACGAGGGAGGGCTTTGTGCACATTGTGGCGCCGGATGGGTCAAGGCACCGGATCATAACACTCGCAGAGTTGAACTGTATTCCGGCTGCCTCGGCGGACAGTCCCTCCGACGTGGCTAGCAGTGCCGACAAGCCAGCTATGAAGGCATCTACTTCGCAAAAACCGAAGAGGGCGAAGCGATCGGAGGAAGAGCGGCCTGTTCGGGCGGGGCGGAAGTGAATGGTCCAATCTGCGCCATGTTGTCTCCGTCACTTGCTATATTCCTGCGTAAAATTACCCTGTTTTCGATTGTTGACGTTTGTTATTATTTTTTGTTTTTCTTTCTTCCGATATATTCACAGAGTAGTGCGATGTGTCCCTGTTATCAAATTGTATCTGTCATAATCTTGTCAATGTTACTGTTTGCGTTTCGGTTTTGCAAAGCATCATTTTTTATCTGTGCATGTACAACGTACGCTCCAAACTACGCATGCAAATCGATTGCGCGAAATCTTCATTTAACTGGCGGGTGGATGTTTGCTCTTGTGACTGTTTATACGTATACCCTTAACCCTATAGTTGAGAACTGTACTTATCTATTTTATTTACTTATTGTATATATTACGTTTATTTGTATTTATAAAACTTATGAAACGACAAAACAGCAGCAATAGTGATGACCAGTACCACTCCTTCTCTTCCTCGGATGAACTGGATAGTAGTTGTAGTTTCCATAGTTTGCCATCTCTAGCTGACACACTAGACTCCCATTTATCTTCCTTTTCGAAAAATTTCAATGTTATACATATCAACGCACAAAGTATTCCGGCCCATTTTCCTGACATGCTAGCAGCTTTTGATAGTAAAAATATCCATGCCATTCTTGTCTCTGAATCCTGGTTAAAGCCGTGTCTCCCCTCTACCTCATACTCCCTCCCAGGATTTCAGCTCATCAGAAACGATCGCTCTCATGGTCGCGGCGGTGGAGTTGCAATCTACCTCCGCGCCCATATACCCTACACCGTCATCAGCATGTCAGTTCAGCCCCCTCCTTCCAATGCAGGTGAACATCTTTTCATAGAAGTTGCCTTGTCTCACACCAAGATCTTGCTTGGTGTATATTATTGTCCGTCCCTATCAGTCAACTTCTTTAATTCTTTTGGAAAGCTCTTGGAGGATTTAACTCCCCGTTACAGTCACTCCATTATTATGGGTGACTTTAACACATGTCTTCTCAAGAATGACTCACGTTCGACCACTTTCTCGTCGCTTGTACGTTCTAGCAACATGCATATTCTACCTCTTAGCGCCACGCATAATTTCCCAAACAGCACCCCGTCTCTTCTTGATCTGATGATTGTATCATCTTCAAATTCTGTTGCACTTCACGGCCAATGCCCAGCCGATTCATTTTCTTATCATGATCTAATTTTCCTATCCTACAAAATTCGTCCCCCTAAAGCGAAGCCGAGAATCCTTCTGCAGCGCAACTTTAGTAGTATGGATCTTACTAAACTCCGCGAAGATACATCCAAAATAGACTGGACATCTGTTACAGATGCACAGTCTGTTGATGAACAGGTTGAGACTTTTAACATGCTCCTTACTCAGCTGTATGATGTTCATGCTCCTGTCCGAGCGGTCAAGATGAAGCATCTTCCGGCACCATGGCTGACAGAAGAGATAAAACTTCTTTTACTGAAAAAGGCGCAGGCCAAATTTAAATATAAATGTCGCCCGTCTGATCTCAACAGAGATAAATATGCACTCATTCGAAATCGCTGCAATAAGGTGTGTAGGGATGCACAACGACGCCACATTCATGAATCAGTCGAAAATGGAGACCCAGTTAAAGTCTGGAAATTTCTTCGGTCACTAGGAGTTGGAAAATCTCGCCAAAACTCCATTCCAAACAATTTAAACATTGAGTTGCTTAATCAACATTTCTCCCGCAATGCGTCTACCTTTGATGGTACTAAAAAAGCTGAAACACTTGATCTTCTTTCTTTGCTTCCAACTCCTGACATCTCACCTTTTACTCTGAGTCAATTTACTGATTGTGATGTTAGGAAGAACATTATCTCCATTACCTCGGGTGCAGTTGGGAGTGACCGAATTGGTCGTAAGATGCTATTACCTATCCTTGACATTATCCTTCCCGTTATCACCAAATTCCTCAACAACTCCATTTCCTCAGCTACTTTTCCAGCGGTTTGGAAGGAAGCCCAAATTACTCCACTACTTAAAACGACCAATCCTTCTTCCTTTTCCGATTATCGTCCCATATCTATCTTACCATTCCTGTCCAAAGTACTAGAACGCTTAGTCAGTCACCAGTTGAACAACTTCCTCACTATGAACCATCTCCTTAATCCTCTCCAGTCCGGTTTCCGTCCAGGGCATAGCACAGTCACGGCACTGGTAAAAGTTACCGACGACATGCGCTTGGGTATGGAGAACGGGCAGTTGACTGTTCTGTCACTACTCGATTTTAGCAATGCCTTCAATGCTGTCGACTTCGACATATTGTTGGCATTGCTTCGTTCCCTTAACATATCTCCAACAGTAATTGATTGGTTTCGTAGTTATCTACAGGGGCGCCGGCAACGTATTCACGTCGAAGACGCCATCTCTGGATGGTGTAGAATATCCGCCGGTGTCCCACAAGGTGGCGTGTTGTCCCCAATTCTTTTTGCCATTTTCATTAACAGTATTTCCAACAAACTATCTTCTTCCTACCACCTTTATGCAGACGATCTTCAGATCTACTCTCAAGGTAGTGTAGAGAAACTGGAGTCGGCTATTTATGCGACAAACCGTGACCTTATTCAAATATCAAACTGGAGCAGGTCTTACGGGCTGAAAGTGAACCCAAACAAAACTCAAGTTATTATAATAGGAAGCCCAAGATCAGCCCAAAAGGTTGACCAGCAGTCGCTGCCACATGTCGTTTTTGATGGGGTGACTATTCCGTTTAGCGAGACAGTGAAAAATCTTGGCATCATAATCGACACCAAGTTGTCATGGTCTCCGCAGCTGGAGATGGTCAGCCGGAAGATGTTTTCTTCGGCAGGCGCTCTGCGTAGACTCCGTAACTTTCTTCCTACTGCTACTAAGGTTGCGTTAGCCCAATCACTCCTACTACCAATTCTCGACTACGCTGACACCTGTTATCTTGACCTCACCGAGGAGCAATTAAACAAACTTGAGCGACTTCAAAATTTCTGTATAAGGTTTATATTTGGTTTACGCAAATATGACCACGTCTCAACATTTCGCGCACAGCTCAAGTGGCTCCCCATTCGTCTCCGCCGGAATGCACACATACTGTTTCTTCTCTACTCTATACTGTTCAATCCAGCTACCCCATCCTACCTGAAGGAGCGATTTGACTTTCTTCATTCCTGTCATGGCCTATCTCTTCGCTCATCCCAATCCCTCCTCCTTAAGATTCCATCCCACCGTACCAATTTCTATGACTCTTCTTTCTCCGTGCAATCCGTTCGGCTTTGGAATGCCCTGCCAGAGGAAGTGCGGAAAGCAAAGTCCCTTCCTATTTTCAAAGCACTGGTAAAGTCTCACTATCTCGCTGAATAATGCTGTTGTTATGTTACTCTGTAACTTCTTTGTGTAACTTTCCTGTGTTATGTTGTATAGGATATATATATATATATATATATATATATATATATATATATATATATACCTAACGTATGTATTAATATAAAAATTATATGTGTATTTTATGGTAAGTTTAAGTATTATATTGAATATTATACATAATTTTATGTAATTATTAAATACCTAATCTAATGGACCGAATAAAATCTGTAAGTCAGTTTGTTTATGTGCATATCCCCTCATTATACTTTTTGTACACTTACCTACCTTCTCTCTACATCTTTTCTATCCATCCCAAGGTTGTCTGGAAGAGATCGCTTTTAGCGATAAGACCGCCAATTGTATACGGCAAAACTTAGTTATATAAGTCTTATAATGTATTTGTTTGTTTTTCTGGTGTGTACAATAAAGAGTTCTAATCTAATCTAATAATTCACAAACACAGACATAATAAACACACACATGCACATGAAAAAATGTACACACGAATATGTACACATGTTTCACATTTTCAAGTTAACGTAGGCACGTAGTTGCCCGGTCTCCCGGGGCGAGGTGGTGTAGTTTCGCTGGATATCGCGAACGCTTTCAACACCCTGCCTTGGGAGACCGTGAAGGAGGCTCTGCGGTACCACGGCGTCCCCCGGTACCTGAGGAGGGTGATGGCGGACTATTTCGTCGACCGGGCTATTGCGTATCCGGCCCGGGACGAATGGTCCACCAAAGAAATGTCGTGCGGTGTCCCACAGGGGTCGGTCCTCGGGCCGCTGGTGTGGAACATCGGCTACGACTGGGTGCTGCGCGGGGCCAACTTGCGGGGGGTCGGCGTGATATGTTACGCCGACGATACCCTCGTGACGGCACGAGGCGCCACCCACAGGGAGGCGGCCCTCCTCGGCACTGCGAGCGTAGCCCAGGTCGTCCGGAGGATCCGGAGCCTGGGCCTGGAGGTGGTCCTCAGCAAGTCCGAGGCCCTGGTTTTCCACGGGCCTCGAAAGGCGCCGCCTCCAGGAATGGCGATAGTGGTGGGTGGAACCTCCATCGCCGTCGCGCCGCACATGCGGTACCTGGGCATCGTGCTCGACGGCCGATGGAAGTTCACGGAGCACTTCCGGCGCTTGGCCCCCAGACTGGTGGCCTCGGCCGGAGCGCTCGCGAGACTGCTCCCCAATATTGGGGGGCCTGGAGGGAGCTGTCGCCGCCTGTACGCGGGTGTGGTGCGCTCTATGGTGCTCTACGGAGCGCCAATATGGGTGGACGCACTGGGCGCAGCAAACCGAACCCTGCTGCGGCGCCCGCAGCGGGTCATGGTGACCAGGGCGGCTCGAGCGTACCGCACCGTCTCGTACGAGGCGGCGACGGTGCTGGCCGGTAGCCCGCCGTGGGACCTCGAAGCCGAGGTACTCGCGACGGTCTACTGGCGCGGCGCGGAGGTTCGCGCCAATGGTGGGATGCCGCTTCCGGAGGAGATCGTGCAGTGGAGAGAGAGAGCCCGCGACGATCTCTTCCGGGACTGATGGGAGAGGCTGGCGCAACCTACCGCCGGCCTCGAGGTGGTGGCCGCCGTTCGACCCGTTCTTCGGGAGTGGGTCGAACGCAAGCACGGTGCACTGACCTACCGCCTGGCGCAGGTCCTCACCGGGCACGGCTGCTTCGGTGTGTACCTGTGCCGGATTGTGGGTCGGGAGCCGTCGACGGCGTGTCACCACTGCGACGCGACAGAGGACACGGCCTTGCGTGGGCGGAGCTGCGTGCCGAATTGGCCGCGGCTATTGGGGCGGACCTCTCGCTGCCGGCCATCGTCAGTGCGATGGTCGGCAGCGAAGAGGCCTGGTTGGCGGTCCTCGCCTTTAGCGAGGCCGTCATGGTGGAGAAAGAGGCGGCGGAGAGGGCGCGAGAGAATGATCCCCTTTCGCTCCGTGCTGGAAGGCGCTCCATGTGTTCCGGAGTGTATTCAGCGTAGTGGGGGGAGAAAACACTTCCCCCATAAAGAAGTGCCCGCGACGGCGCCCGCTGACGGGGTTGCGGTAGTGTGCGCAAGCGTTCCCGTGGCCCCGTCTCTTGCGAATGGGATGGAACACCCCAGGAGTTTTAGTCAGTATACTGCCCTTTTCAGGGCGGGGAGTCCGACATAACCGCCGTGCTCCCCCGAGCCGGCGGTACCCGTAAAGTGGTTTCTCCTGGGTCAAAAAAAAAAAAGGCACGTAGTTGCTTCTGCAGCCGTTTTTAATCTGACTGAAATCATTTATGACAGAAACAACATATTTTTGTAGTTGCTGCTGCAGCAGTTTTTAATCTGACTGAAATCAATTATGACAGAAACAACATATTTTTGTCGTTATTATTAACAGTAAAGAAAATATCTACACGTGTAAAACTATTCTTAGGTTTCCACGCGATGTTTTCTTTTACAGTTAGCGATTACTTTTCCAAAAAAAAAACAAATGCGCATATCCTATTTGAAACTTACAAGTAAGGACCTCGGTTCTCTAAAGTCGAACGAAATACACTGAAATCAGGCAAATTTGACTTCGGTGGAAGTTTTTCTTACTTCGGTGCTCAAAAAGCGTCCGAAATCAAGCACAACGAAATCAGAAAAGATAGTTTTTTCAAGTTCACTGTTATACAACACCACGTATCAACCCCAGCTCAAGGCAATAGAAAGTAGTCACTGAGATAAATTATGCAGTAGGCACTAGATTTTACAGTCAATAAGTATTCTTCCTAATAACACCTCCACCGAAGTCAAAGTGTGCCCTGGACCAAATCTGAAGAATGAATTTCTTACCCTGATATTTCCCAAGACTTTCATTCAATCACCCGTCCGTTGACCTCGGGCGCTGCGGGGTGAATGACATAATGGCTCGTCCACACCGTGAATTTCTAGAGTAATCTACGACCGAAGAAACGCATGGTTCATAAGTGCCACCGAATTCAGGCAGAAGCAAGGGACATTCAAACATCTTGCTATTGTAGGCGAACTATTGATTAGATTCTTATGATATTTAAATGAGAGGTACTTTAACTATCTGACAATATGTAAACATAAATAGATTCCCGGAAAACAGTCTGAGTTTTATAGAAATAATTATAAATTGTCAAGTTTTGGGTTGGGGACAAGCCACCGAAGATCATTTTCAGCCATTTCCGATTTTTTTTTCTGTGAGTTTCAAACGGTTTTCAGCAAACTTTGCACGTTCTCCAGGTAGGCGAGAACCTAGAGGACACTGTAGTATTTTTTACAGGGGTATATTTTGATAATCTGGACATGTTATGCGCCGGGCCGTCAAATTCGGACCCCGTGGAGAAATGCCCTTTAGACAAACTGTAAAACCGGAAGTGAAAGTTTACTAAGCCGATCAAAAACATAAATGTGAATGATAGAAGAGCCAAGTTCGATAGGTATTAAGAACAGACGTCGTTATCGACTTCGCCGACAAAAGAATTGAGATCTATATGGGTGCTGCCAAGTTCTCTGAAGAAAATCGTGAAATTTTAGTTACAAGATCACTAGAGATGTAAATTGTTATTCAAGCTCAAGATTTGACTGCTAGTTTTTACCAACAAACCAAATTTCAGAAAAGTCACATAGGTATTATATCAACCTAACAGCATAAGTACAATACAAACAGAAAGTACACTAACCCCCGTATGACTAAACGAAGTAGAGTTCATTAAATAAATATTATTTAGCCTGTACGTGAAAACCAGCCAAGTCAAATCTTAAACTTGAATAACAATTTACATCTCTAGTGATCTTGTAACTAAAATTTCATGATTTTCTTCAGAGAACTTGGCAGCACCGATATAGATCTCAATTCTTTTGTCGGCGAAGTCGATAACGACGTCTGTTCTTAATACCTATCGAACTTGGCTCTTCTATCATTCACATTTATGTTTTTGATGGGATATCACTGCTTTTTGTACAGAGATTATTGATATTGATCACTAATAAATACATCGTTACAGTGCCACCATCTTATCTGTTCAGTTGATAGCGGCGCTAGTGGAGAATTTAGTAATAACATTTAAGAAATTTACTCAGAAAAATGAGATTATTTTAACTCGTCTTAAGATTTTAACGAAAATGTATCTATAAATCTTAGTAAGTGAATAAATGAAACAAAAAATGGGGAACAGGATTTACTATTAGTTAGTTAGTTACAACTTTGGCCACCTGAACAGATGACTTGGTGGCGCTGTATTTATTGCCATGCCAAGGAAAGGAAGCGATAACCGATAAATTAGAAATCAGCTACGAACATTCGACTTTTCAGAAACTCATTTACATTTCAATGAAACGTGCCTAAGAAGTTGTTTACAGATATTATATAGTATCGGTTGAGACCAAACCATACCGCGATATAGAATTAAAAAGCGCCATCTATTGGCAGAATTTGGAACTAAATACTATGCGGCTATTATTATCAATAATTTTCAGTTTTTAGATTTTTTCCTTTGTATATGCCCAATAGTCTACCTTGATGCCAAATATCAAGTTTCTAGGTCATCTAGAAGTGGGTTAGGTTTTTGATCTATAAGTGAGTCAGTCAGTCAGTCATAAAAATGCCGGTTTTTAAACGTTAATATATCTATAACTGTTTGAGAAACTTTGATGAAACTTTGGATTCTAGGCAAGATAATGGATTTTAAGAAATGTGCCAAATTTTATATACGTAGGTTAAATAGTTGTAGAGTTGTGAAGGGGTCAAAAGTAGCTCGAAGTGATTCCTGTAATATTACACACGGCTGCTGCGTCGCCAGTTCCTTTTCTCCCGAACTTGGCTGGACTCGCTGGCGCGAGTCTAGAACTAATTGTTTTATTGAGTCAAAACATTTACTATATTTATTGAAGAACAATACCTTATTTTATGTAATAGCTCAAGTTTTTAATTTATATAATGCTTGTAAGCGTAAGCTATTAACAAAGACAGACAAAAAGTCTGAGCAAAACCGTACTCTTTAATTTCTACTCTTTATGGACAAGCTGTCTCTCTGTCTCTATACGTAGTTCTATCTCGCTCTCTTGTGGCATAAATCGACGTCAAACACATAAAGCTCCATCAGAATCTATTCGGCAGCTTAGAAGATCTGCTCTCCAGCTCTACGCTGGCTAATTTGATCTTACACAACGCTGTAATAACGGTAAGACGTTGAAATAATAATAGGCCGGTAAATTAACTAACTTATTATGATTATTACTTTAGTTAATATTCTCTTAATATTAAGCTAAATGGAAATTTAGGGATGCAAACAAACGGAAGGTCGATCATTCAAGGAGACGCCAGATTGTTACCGGCCGTCCATAATTCATTCACGTTTAACAATTTGTTTGGCAATCATCTGAATAATAATATATTGATAACTGTACTAATAACAATAATAACTTCCACACAACACAAACTTGACCTGGTCCCAAACTAGGATACCCTGTGCTATAGTAATCAGGCAAGGACATTACAAACATGAAAAACGCCTTCGTAAAGTCCTCAAGGCTTCTAATAAGATTTTTGTTTGTTTTTGACGACCTCTGTGGTCAAGCGGTTAGCGCACTTGCGAGAATTCACAGGTTCGAACCCCTGCTGACGACAATAAAAACCCAGGTCTTGGATTTTTATTATACATATAAAAATGTTTGATTAATTACGATTCTTTTTTTGTCATCCACTCAGTGTGACATAGTCTTTAGATTTTCTTTTTGTTTCTCTTTGTTACGTTTTTCCTTTTTGTTATGGCCTTCATTTTTGTTTCATTTTTGTTATATGCACAAAAAAATATAATATCACCCTTAGATGTTTGTGACGTTGCTGTTTCTGGTTCTGGTTCTCACAGAGTGTCCTAGTGCCAGTAGCAATGTATGTATGTGCCTTTATGTAAATGTAAATGTTTATTGCAACGACTTTGAGGAGACTGCTGACGCTGTTGCAAGCCCTTCCTATTGACCATTGCCATTCGCCGTCGTCTCCGGAGCCAAACCAATCGGACTTTCCGTACCTTCCCAATCAGAGGCCAGCCTCTTTGCAATTTCAATTTGGCTCATGAAAGGAACTTAGCGGGTGTTAGATTAAATCAACTTTGCCGGCTTTCATGTTTGCTTAATAAGCCGGGGGCGGCTAACAGATTTATTTTGATACCGGTTATTGTAATAGCTGTCTAATCTCTCTATAAACTTAAGTTCAATAGACAGTTAAATACTTACCTTTATGAGGTTTTTACTATATTAGTAACTTGTTAGGCTCTGGCAGTAGTAGCATGAAAGTAGGATGAATGCAGTAGAAATGAGGTCCTTGAGAAATATGTGGGTGTTACTTTGAATGACAGAATACGCAATAGTGTGATTGGAGAACGTTGTGGACTGAAATAGGTTGTAGTGACTAGAATATAATAAAGGAATGTTGCGTTGGCTAGGATGTGAGAATATGAAGGAAGAAACACTGACGCAAATATGAAGCAAATATCGTCAGCTAAAGTCGCAAACCTCAAACCTCAAAGTGGTCCAGGTGGACCCCCAGGGGCCCATAGGAGACCACACGGGGCTCCACGTAGACGTGAAAAGAAAACAGGGGTTCACAAGTTGTGAGTGGGGGTCTACGAAAAATTTTCTGGTTTTCATAATAAAGAACAAAAATGTTGGCTTGGATTTACCTATCAACGTCAATTGTTGTGTTTTTTGTAATAATGCAATATAATTTGTATAACTACAAGTACCTATTATTTGAATAAAATAGGACATAAGAAAATGTGTACTTTTTTCTTCTTAACAAACCCAGTTTAGGATGATATTTTAGGAGTTTTAGGAATACAGTAGAAATGTAGCAGCATCGGAGGTCTACCGAAAATAGTAAAACTTGAAAGTGGTCCACGAGAAAAAAAAGATTGGGAACCTCTGCTCTACGCAAACGAGCCACTAAAATCTTCCAAATAAGCTTTCTTTAAACCAGCAATCACGTAAAAAGTGCCAATGTACACTACACAGTCAACCAACTAGAATGACCCAAATACATCGCTGGCTCGATCTATTATTGCTATACCGGGAATAAGAATATCAATCTATTATTACCATGGCGGGAACAATTTCCTCAATCCCCGTGGTATGCCGAGATAGCTGCGGACAATGAAACAGTTCTAATAAAGCTTCCTACTTGATTAAAAGGAGTCCGTCTCAGTGAGATTAAAACGTAGCGCCTGAACTTTGACTGAAATTGTTCCGTGAAGATTATTAGATTTCTTCATGGGAGCCATTTGAAAGCTTTTTGAAAATAATGAACCCTACATAAGTAATGCTGCTTTGTAAGATGGAAAGTTAGTTCACTGCAATAAAATAAACATCCTATTTTAAATACATCCGAGATCCCTCAGTCATTGAGAAATGTTAAATAAAAAGTGGCAATTTCGAATACAGAATACGACAAAAGAAGATATACAGTCTGTTAGCTTTTAGAATATACCTCGGGCTCTAGAGTAAATTTCGGTTTTCGCCGAAAGCGCATAAGTGTAATACTATTTCCTGCTCTGTATTAGTTTATTTCCGTCATATTAGTTCCGATTTCGAAATTAAGTGTCATATTAGTTCCCATATTTCTATTACACGAATATTCCCGATTATATCCGATAGTAGCCGAGGTATATTCTAAAAGCTAACAAACTGATCGTGATAAATCACTTTCGCTTCATCGCTATTAATCAGCCGTTACGTGCTGGAACCCCGGTTCTGGGTACTTTTTATCTTGCCCTCTGATATACCTATTTGGTCGAAGTATGTCCGCCTGGGGCGTCCCTTACCAGCGTTTCCACTCACATTCACTCAGCGTTTCCACTCAGTCTTTCTTCCTACCTCCTCTCCATATCCCAACGCAACATTCCTTTCTCAATTCTAGTCACTACATCCTCTTCCAGTCTACACAACGTTCTTTAATCAAACTATTGCGTATTCTGTCATTCAAAGTAACACCTCACGTATGTGTGGATATATAAGTTGCTAAATGTTTCTTGATTTTAATGAGCATCATTGACGTTTTGAACCACGTATGCAGTTTTATAAAGAACAGAAAACAAAAATAGGTATTATGTGAAAAAAATATCGAAATCGCATAAGAAATGGCGAAGTTACCACGAATAAAATAAAACAATAGCATTTTAGACGAACTGACTTAATTTCAGCTTAGGAAACCACCGCTGTTCATAAATACAAGTTTTTGTAGGTAATGATCATCTTGTTCTGTGTTTTTCTGGCCGTGCAATAATTTTTTTCTACTTGTTTCATCATCATCAACCCATTATGCCCTCACCGAGGGGCAGGGTCTCCATACTCCACCACGGGGGCCAAGTCAGGATTGGTGGAGACTTGTAAGTGTAGTGGCTGGTCTTACTGTCAGAAGTTTTCAAGCCGCCCTAAGGCCTCTGACTTGGCTTAACGACTGCCATCTATCGACGGCAGCCGGTACCAACTGCTTAACATGCCTTCTGAAGCACGGAACCACTCGGAAAAATGCCACTAGCGTTAGTCATAAACGGTCACCCATCCATGCTCTGAACGTGCCGTATGTTGCTTAACCTTAGTAATCGTTTAAGATCACTCAGGCAGTCGGTACTGCGAGCCATTCGTCTATTTATCTGTAATAATTCATCCACTATATTAAGAAGTACCTTTTAGGATTGCGAAACATATTTTTCATGAGATCGGTTCCTACATTGAATTTAGAAGCTAAATTTGTTTAAATTTCTCTGTTTTCAGTGCTGTAGAGTTGTAAAGTCTGTTTTTATTTTTTTAACAATTTTTTTTATATATGGAGGATACACGCACCTTAAAAATGTTCCTGAGTTGTAGTTTTAAACTATTACATTTATACGAACCAAATTTATTAAGTTTTACATTATAGAATTATTTATATTGTAGTTTGATCATAATAGTGGCCAAAAAAGGTACATTGGCCACAAACGGTACATCTACTTGTGTTGGCATCTAAAAAGAAATAAACAGTAGAACTGTCACATGACTTATGTTTGAACTCGTTTATGTAGGTACTTCATTGCTGAAGTCCCAAATGAAAAATATTCCAGTAAAACGTTAGTTAATAAATAAGCCTAATGCGCCATGCAATTTTTCACAGTTCGCACTTCATATTCATGAAACACGAATCTCGTTTCAGCTGAGAACCCCCCGAGTGCTGTTTCCGTTTTATTACGTACTCACCTGCGTACAGTCGACAGCTAACGTTACATTTTCATTTCAAAATCACCCGTAAAGCATCAAAGTACTGACTAAAACTTGTATTTGAACTTCGTATAGTGATCAATAAAGTCCTTTTTTTTTAATTTAAATAACTCTACTTGCGCCAAAATTTTTATTTTGTTTATTGCATGATAAGATGAGATATTCAATTTAGAGATGAGATAAAAAATCCGTGGCTGAGTTGAAATAATTGTTTATCTTTACTTGAAGCTTTCTATAGAATATTTAGTTGGCGATGTAAAAAAGACAAATTAGTTTAGGCCAACTGATTTTCCCGTTGCTTAGTTATAAAATTAGAAGTTTGATCATGTGGCCAATAAATAAATCTGTGGCTTGACTTACCACTTCCCTTATAATATCATGGTGAATCTTATAATATAGTTACATATTCTTTAACGTGTGACGACAGCGTGTTAAAGTATAGACGAGAACTGAAACACATCAAGCCACATAATTATTTTGTCGTCGTTTTATTTGGTTAAGATCATCTTGTTTAAACGGAGGTCTTGTAGACCAAAATAGTGTTCTCATACAACATTCAATCATTTATAGGGACGAAAATAGTTTTTTCACCTTAGCAGCTCAAACATACTGGGTTTACTGCTTAATAAGAGTGAGGGAAAAGCGTTTTCCCTGCGAGAGTGAGGGAAAGTGATTTGAATTTAGAATGCTGCGAATTATCATTATGTACGAAACACGTCATTCGAAGTTCGATTTATCAAATTTCAGAATACCCAAACAATAAGACGTTCGGAAACTAATAAACCTTTAAAATGAAAATTATGTGGTAACGTTGTAATTAAATATCTAATTAAATAATAAAATATAATGAATACACTGAAATAAAGAAAATAATAAAGAAAATGTTATAGAAAAAATACGAAGTAGATATGCACAAATAATTTATAGTTTTAAAAATCTTTATTGGTACAAAAGAATACTACGGGTGCAGTTTCAGAACGTAACTTTAAAAATAGCGGGAAACAAAAATCAATATTATTTCTTCTTCTTTTGTTTTTCGGTAGTTACAATACGGTATTTGACACTATCAATAATAAATTATTTGAGATGCTTGACTAAAACAAAAATTACAAAATGATTCGGGAAAATGTATTTCTTTTAATCATTTACTAGTTATTAAAAAAATTAATAAATAAATAGATAAATAAATAGATAAATAGATAAACTAATAAATAGATGATACATAAAAAGAGTGCTCTGAAATGTGACGTCACAAGCAAGTATTTTCATACAAAATTCCGTTTTAAAAGTAACTCATTTGACATCCTGTTAAATACCCAATTAGTGTTGCATATCACAAATTCATAAAATATGAGTGAGTCTAGTGACGAAAACAGCAATTTAACACCTGAAGAATTAAAACTACAAGTGTTGAATGCTGAATTCAGTTTTCTTCCTCAGAAATCATGTGATAGATATCTGAAAACCTATGATGTTTTCAATAAATGGAGACTTGAAAAGGGCGCGAACACTTTCTCGGAGAATGTATTATTGTCGTACTTCATAGAATTATCACAAACGAAGCAATCACCTACAATGTGGAGTATTTATTCGATGTTGAAAGCTACAATAAAGACAAAACATAATGTTCATATTGAAACTTATCCCAAACTTATTGCATTTTTGAAAAGAAAGTCAGTAGGACACAAATCTAAAAAGTCCAAAATTTTTTCAATCTCTAATATTGAAAAATTTCTTAATGAAGCTCCGGACTGCAATTTTCTCGCTGCAAAAGTAAGTTACTACCTATATGTCTATACTTAATTAGTAATATATGTGCACGCAACAATTTTCGCTAATATTTACTAAAATACAAGTTACTTATGTAAAGAAAGTGGGTAAATACTACGTTTTGTTTGTTATACATTTTAATTACTAACATTTTACTTATATAATATTTTTATTACAGGTTATCCTCATTATTGGAATAAATGGAGCATGCCGCTCGAACGAACTGTTAAATCTGACTGTTAATGCCATCGAAAAACATTCTGACGAACTGCTATTAGTCAACCTACCCAACACAAAGACAAACATTGACAGGTCCTTTGTTATTCGCGACGAATATGTAAAAATTGTCGAGAAATATAAGGCATTACGACCTGATAATACGAAAACAGATCGATTTTTCTTGCAGTATCGTAATGACAAGTGTTCAAGACAACCTATGGGAATTAATAAAATAGGCGGGACACCACAACAAATAGACACTTTTTTAAAATTACAAGAGCCTCCCCTTTACACTGGATATTGCTTTAGGCGAACTTCGGCCACGCTTTTGGCTGATTCAGGAGCCAACCTCACAACATTAAAGCGTCATGGCGGCTGGAAGTCAAACACGGTCGCGGAAGGATATATTGAAGATTCGATCGAAAATAAGTCTAAAACCTGTAAACGCATAATACAAAGCATAAACTTTGAACCTGATCCTTATGCACACCCGCGCCCCTCTACTTCCAAAGACACAAATATCATTGAAAATTCGGTAAGAAGCCGAGTCGCCAACGTTTACTAATAGTATTGTCTCGTCACAGTCCAATAAACAATAGAAACGAACTCGAGTCAAACTCAAATCGCAAACTCCACGGTATCACTTCCTAATAAAACTATAAATTTTCAAAATGTAACTTTTAATAACTGCAGTTTTAAATTTTAGTAGATACTTATTGTTTGCAAATATATGTGGTTTCATTTTTATTCATATTGTATCTTTTTATCTCTAATAATGTTCTCGCTGCTAAGGTGAAAAGTTGTATGTGTCACGCGAGAGAAAAGTTATTTCCATCTCGTACCTTAGAATCCCTCGCGACGCTCAGGATTCTAATGTAGAATCACTCGCTAACGCTCGTGATTCAATTATTAGAATCCTTCGCTTACTCGGGATTCAAAATTAGCACTCGCTTGGAAAACCAACTTTCCTCTCTAGTTGAACAAATAACTATTTTATGATCTATACCTAAGTGTTTTATGCACACTACTGTTGTATTACTTGCACTCGCAAGTTTCTATAGAACGATGAGAATCGTCAGAATTACGGCAATTTGTATACCTACTCTGTACTCTGTCTTCCTCTCCTAGAGGCAGGCGTGACCCTATAGAATACATCATCATCGTTCAGCCACAAGAAGTCCACTGCTTGACATAGGCCTCCTCCATGGATTTCCAAAAAGACCGGTTGGAAGCGCCTCGCATCCAACGTCTTCCTGCCACTGGATGAGATCGTCTGTCCATAGAATACATGTGTACCACGAAAACCTAATTTATCATTTGGTGTACTTAAGTACGCCTCTAAACACAAAAAACAAATAAGTATATCAAGCGAATGTGTCTGCAAGGGCCGCAAAGGGACGTCCCGTCCCTAATGGAGAACGTACCACCAAAAGGGCACGATGAAAAATACCGGAAACCAGCATGCGTTCGTGAAATGACCACTGTATGTTGAAGAAACGCAGAAGATATGTCAGGATCGCGGCAAGTGTGGTTCGTAAAATATCTGTGTCTGTCTGTACCGTAGCTACCAGCCTGCCTACATCATGCAATATGTACAAAACTCTCCACCCGGGCGTAGGCGTTTGATTAAAAGTGTGAACCATGCATGCACGTTTAAAATTTGATCCCCGTACCCTGCAAATGAAAGCCGGCTAACATTAACAAACATTTACATTTAGTGGAGTTTCTTCTCCATGTAATCTATTAATATGAAACTAACAACTTTGACTTTCATAAAGTAAACATTTTGTTTGCACTATGAAAAAAATATTTAATTTTGATTTTATAGACATATTCTTGCTTCTGGCCACACGCTAGGATACCCTGTGTCGTGGAAACCAGAAACAGTGACATCAGAAACATCGGATATGTTGATAGACCTGGGATTGTTTGTCCCCAGCCGGGGTTTGAACCCGGGACCTCTCGCATGGTAGGGAGAAGTGCTAAGCGCTGCGCCACAGATGTCGTCACAGGCTTATACTCGTATTATCGGATAAAAACAAAGAGTCAGGTCGAAAACAAAACGAGATCAATGGAACGGAAACAAAGCTTTGTCGTTGTACGATATCAGAATAGAAAAAATGGCTTTGGAAACATTGTAGAGCCTACAATGTTTTCCCAGGGCAAAAAACAGTTTAAAAGATAGACGAAGAATCTTTGGAATTCGAATCATTAGACTAATACGAGACTCACGCGACTTGTGCCGACAACGGCGATAGACTTCATAGGAGATTTAGGAATACATTAAATTATAACTTAATAAACTTCTAACATAAATTAGAAGATTTTGAAGCAAACAGTAGAAAAATAAGGTTGGCACCCGAAACCAGTGAATGTCGATGAAGCGAGAGTGATTAGTCCTAGTCCGGATTGGTGGAGGCTTGCAAGAGTAGTGGCTGGTCTTACTGTCAGAAGTCTTCAAGCCGCCCCAAGGCCTCTGACTTGGCTTGAAGACTGCCATCTACCGACTGCAGCCGGCACCAACGGCGTAGCGGCCTAATAAAAGAAACTTCGTTCAAATCGTCAAAATGTATTATAAGAATTATTATATTATATGTTACGGAACCCTCCACTAATCGTGGCCCGACACTCACTTGACCGGAATTTGTTTAGGGCCGATTACTGAGTTGAATCGGGAATGGAGCAACTTTTATGAGCAGAATAAGTCTCGAGGTCAGAAGCATTTGGTCGGATTTATCATTTATATACTTTAAACTTTACAGGATATGCTCGTAGCCTCAGCCGCCTGAGTTATCTTAAACGATCACGAAAGTTAAGCAATATAGGGCGCGTTCAGTGCATGGATGGGTGACCGTCTATGACTTACGCTAGTGCCATTTTTCCGAGCGGTTCCGTGCTTCGCAAGGCACGGTAAGCAGTTGGTGATGGCGGCATGAAAACTTCTGACAGTAACACCTGCCACTAGTCTTACAAGCCTCCAATCCGGACTTGGCCCCCGTGGTGGAGTATGGCAAGATACCTGCCTCAGGGAAGAGACCCGTGCCCTTCGGTGGGGGCATAATGGGTTGATGATGATGATAATTTACAGGAGAGCGAGCCTGCAAGTTACTTTTAGCCTACAACCGACATTATGCACCTGACTTATCCCAGCAATCGAATAAGATGGAAATAAGAGTCTCAGATGGTTAGACAGAGCCCGATGAGCCAAAATTGAATGTCAAAAAAGACATTTTCGTCGGAATTGAACATACGACCATATGCTTCTGCCTTCGAGAAATATATTGGACCTAATTTTAGGGTTCCGTAACCGATCGAGCTATTAACAAACGGAAATATTATTAACTTTATTCCGGATACACTCACTTGATTTTGTCGGGGGAATCCGACCGGGTTAACAATGAGCAGTGCCTATACGAAAGTTGTATGTCAACAACGACAGAAATATAATGTGTAATTTTTATTTTCATGTCCTACAATAAAGTCTCTATTTTTCTATTTTTGACAATATTCGAGACACATTCCTCGTTGACTGTGGAACCCTAAAAAGAACGACATTAACATAATAATATCTCGCTCTACTGTATTAAAAAAAAATACTATGGAAGAAACACTGGTGCTCTATACAACAGGCCCTGCCTAGATTAGATAATAATATCAGGAATTCATTATTTACGAAAATGTACTCTACATTATGTTATTGCACCATAGTGCAGCTGTTTTGATGAAATAAAAAAAATCTTATCATATTTAATTTACTAAGTCACTTCGTATAATGTCTTCGTATAAGCCAATACATTTATGAAAATATTATGTACGTTCGGAAAAATATTAAGGACTTCGAAACTCTTGGTAGCCATCATAACGTTAATACTAGGAATAAACATTTAATAAATTGTCATTTCCACGATTTAGACTTGCAAAAGTTAATACTTCCTTTATGGGGCACTGTATAAGGTTCTACAACAAGATACCCCAAGATATATTAGAGTTACCCCCAACGCGATTTAAGAATTGTGTTAAGCACACTCTTTGCAAAAAAGCTTATTATAAAATCAACGATTATTTAGAAGACAAGGACGTATGGCATTAAATAGTATTTTAATATTAAATTTAATCTTAGGATAAATGTGTCTAGTGTTCAACACATCCAAGATATTATTTTGTAGGTTTGATTTGTATTAACTTTAAGGTGATTTCAGAAAAGATGGTCAGAGTGGAGTTTTTTTTCGCTGCCTTTTTCTCCACTACAGACGGCCCCAAGGCAGCGGCTAACTTTACATAACTGTATGTACATTGACATTCAACAAGCAGAATGTAAATTCTTTACGTTGAAATAAATTCTTGATTTTGATTTTGATTTTTATATGTCTATGTCTAACTAACCCATGTATATGGTTCAGAGTCAGTTTTGGCCCGCGGGCCTCCTTCAAGCCAGCCCGGATCCACTCTAAACTCATGATTAGGTCCATCCCCGGCGGAGTTGCGTGTTGTTGAAGTTGTTAAGGCAGGTTTGAGTTAGCAACTTTATAACAAGCTAACTTGTAAAAGCCTTTGCAGAAAAAAAGGTGGAAAATTATTAAGTAGGACTGAACAGCCGTATTAAATCCGCGTGTAAATAGGGTAACTGCCTCAGAGTCACGAATAGGCTATTTGACGGTGTAAAAAAAACAAAACATTTATGCGTATTGGTATTAATTATCATGTGCGATGCCTTATTGCCCAGATAGCGTTTTGGCGGCTTCTTTTAAAAGAAAATTTTCATTTGCTTTTTTATAAAAAAACAACAACGAAAGATTTTAAAATTACCACTTTCTAAGCATTCAACGAACATCAACAAAAAGTCTGAGACGGTTTTCAGAGTCCTGTCTATTTGACATGTATTTTGCTATTGCCTGTTCATAGGTTAATAATGAATATTATAACTTCCACACAACACAACACAATCACTTGTGCTTGTCCCAAACTAGGATACTCTGTGCTTACTAGCACAAGACAAGGCAAGATCATCTCAAACATGGAAAGACTGACGCCATTTTACATTATATCGGCTCCGGGGACAGAACGGACGGACATGACAGACAGACAACGGAATCACAGTAATAGGGTCCCGTTTGGAACCTTTCGGGTACGTAACTCTAAAAAGTGATTGCTTGTGTGGAAAGATTCTATGAGTTCACGGTCAAATAAAAATTTTACAGTGTTTTGCCAACACGGTCAGCTGGCGTAAATACTAGGGAAACATAAGCACTCAAGGCGCTCTCTTTGGCTGCCTCGTTTCTGTCCGTAGTAAGAACGAGACACAAAAAGAGTGCATTTTAATTATGCATGAATCACACGGCGCGTAACATAACAACTAACAACAGCACTCGCTCTTACTGTAGTTTCAAAGCCCAAAACGAGAAAACTCTCTAGGTAAATACGGGCAGTGTTTAGTAGTGGCGTTTAGCCTCTGACGTACTTACAGGCAGACTATTTTGGCACTTATTTCGACTGCAGTAGAGATGTGTTTTTAACGCCGAATTTTTGAGTGTTTGGCTGATGTTTATTATTGCCAGTGTGGCATGACATCTTGTAACGCTCTGACATCCTAGTACCTTTTGCGGGTTACATACAGAGTGAATGTGGCCATTGTCGTCAGAATTCCTTTGTTATCCGGTCGGGCATTTGCAACACAATGTGCCAAGAATATTTATTTACCTTTTCAATTAGGCAAATACAGAACCGAAAATCCATTTTCCAGAAAATGGATTTCGGTTCTGTATAGCGAGCCGTAGCACAGACGGAGAATATCAAGATCTAGCTGTATAAAATCCCTAAATGGAACTAATCCCAATCCTATCGCAAAATATAGTTTTTATTACCTTAATACCTACTACCAATCGTGGCATACTTAATTTATATAAATAATAATATAAATAAATGCTTTTATTTCAAAATACACAGTTCCAGCTTACAAAACAAATAGATCATAATAATTCTTATCACACTTATCACCACTATATACATATATATATCTATATATATCTATATATCACACTAATATTATAAACGTGAAAGTTTGTGTGTGTGTTTATATGTTTGTCAGTCTTTAGCGCTGAAACGGCTGGACGGATTTTAATAAAATTTGGTATGGAGTTAGCCGATACCCTGGATTAAAACATAGGCTACGTTTTACCGCGGGGAAATATCTTATTCCTACGGGAAAATCGATGAACCGCGGGTAACACCGCGGGGCACAGCTAGTACAGATATAAAGTAAAATAAAATAGAAGAAATAGGTATACGTAATTACAAATCATTTTCGATTTTTGTCGCGCTGAACGGAATGCCAATGTTGGTACAGTGAACTGCCCACATCCTCACACAGACACGACAGAATCTCATTCTTGGAGGCCCGCAGTCGGCTCCAAAACGAGGCAACTCTGTTACGGATAATAGCAAAGAAATCCGGAACCCTGGCCGACGCGAACATCTGTGATGCACTACAGAATCTAGGCAAACGCATTAGTATACGGAAGGCGTCATTATATTGCACTCTCAATGTACTGTACGCGCTTCTCGTGTAATTAAACCACAGCTGGCAAGTATAAAAACTTTGACAGTAAGCTTTGAATAGTGTTACTTTGACGTCCTCCGTACACTTTGCGAACCTTCGTGCGATCATGTTACAGCGCACGGCCAGGGCCCGGCGCTCCCGCTCTACGTCGTCATTATCCGTCAGTTTTGGCCTAAATACCTAAACTCACTTACAACCCGCACCGGCGACCCATCCAAATATACCGGGGGTACCACATCCGGACCTGCCCGCGACCTAAAAACGAGTAGCTCCGTCTTCTTCGCATTATACCGAAGTCCATGGGATTCTGCATAACGCTCACAAATCGACAGAAATTTTCTAAGGCCACTGATCGAGGGGCTGAGAAGCACCATGTCATCCGCATAACTAAGATTATTTACACAAATACCGGCGATATGACAGCCGACTCTGGCGCCTCTCAGCTCCTCGATCAGCTCATTGACGTAGAGATTGAATAGGTCCGGAGAGGTCAGCCCGCCTTGACGTACACCACAGTTTAAGCTGTACTCCTTAGACTGTGCGTCGCCCCATCTTACATGATTGGTTCGGTTCTCGTACCAGTATCTCAACAGATCAACCACACTCGTAGGTACGTTGCCCAGAGTAAATCATAATTTACTAGGTCAAAAGCACGACTAAGGTCGAGAAAACAGCCATACACAGACGTGTTCCTTTCCGTGTAGTGTTTTACAATATGTTTTAGGCTAAAAATAGCAGAATCTGTTGAGAGACCGGGACGAAAACCAAACTGTGCATCATTTATGCAAATACTTTTCGCCAGTGCGGGCTGCAATGTGCGTTCTAGAATTTTTCCGATCACTGTACCTAACGATTGGTCTATAATTGGACAAGCTAGACAGATCCCCGGTTTTGTTCTTAGGGACAGGTACGACAACGGTTCTCATTAGGTTTTTTGGCAAATAGCTGAAATTGATACACAAGTTGAAAAGCCTCGCCAGAGCATCATATATACCATCGCTAGCGTAAAGCAAGTGCTCAATGCTCAGGCCGTCGAACCCTGGTGATTTACCACGCCTTATTCGCTTGACGACCTCGAGCACTTGTTGGCGCGTAACTTTGTCAATAAGTGGCGCATTGGCTGGATGTGCGCCCGACTCGACGGCCGGAGCATTGAGCACGTCGCTACCGCGGGTCCTAGGTTCGACCTTGAAGTGACGCGAAAACAACTCTGCTATCTCGAGTGGCTGCCGAAGGTTCTCAACGTTTGTTGGAGAATTCGGTTTGCAATTAGCTTTTTTCGTAGCACTTCAAAACTTACCAAAGTTTTTATTGGCTCTGTGTACCGCTAGAATGTTCATTTTTATTTTATCCTCATTGTTTTGGCACCACTTCAGTTTATATTCAATTTATCTAATGGTTACACTTGTCATCAAAGAAAAAATCTCAAAGTGGGGAGTTTGTCATGTTCGTTTATTTACTTTTCGTCGAACGGTAAAATTGTCCCAACTTACGATCGTTTCTTAGCGAATATTCGGAATTAGAGTGCGTTTTGTTTTGTTCATTGTGTTGATAAAGTCTTCAAGGTAAGTTAAGCAACATTTTTATTCAAATTCACCTAAATCTTTTCGACTTATCGCCCTACGTATGTCATTAGGTCTTTGTGCATTGGTTTTAAATAAGCTTCTGCGTTTATATGAGTAAAAGTTAGGGTGTTTAGTGGAGTTTAGTTATGAAACATTCAGGAGTATTAAATTGAAGTATGAGTATTCACATCCCATTTACATTTCTTGCGCGTTTTTGCCACGTATGGGACATTATTTTTTCAGAATGAGTGTCATGTTAACCAATGCTAAGGACAATTTTAAAAACATATTTAAAGGCTGAAAATTCCATCCATGCCGGGACTCGAACCCGCGACCTCCGGCTGTTCGCGCCAGAGGTCGCAGGTTCGAGTCCCGGCATGCGCGGCCGGCAGTCCCTCTAAATAGGTTTTTTATTTGATTTTAATTTTTTTATTTTTAGTTGTTAGTTGATAGTTGACGTAATAATAATAAAATATATAATTTCTAAAAATTTAGCGTGTTTTTAATTAATTGTCTAATAAAAATAATAAAATACAGCTAGAACTTCATATTCCCACACTGTGCGTAGGCGAGTTTTTTTATAGTATCACACGAGTGTTATAAGACCAAGTTATGTACAGTGTCTTAAACTACTTTATCTACTCTCATACTATACATACAATAATATTGCAAATATAGCGCTGAATATCAACAAATTTATGTTTCCATTCCATGAACTTGGTAACATTTTTATAGTTGCTTCTAGATTTTGCCGGTAACAGGTTCATAGTCATGTTTGACGCAGCTTTATCACTATCCTCGCTTTCAGACATGCTTTTACACAAAAACTATTTTTTTTTCAAACCGAACTAAACTTTGTTTATATTGAAAAGTTTTTTTTAAATGTAAAATGTTGGCGCCAAGGCACTAACATCGATTGCGCATGCGTGTTGCGTCGCCGCGGACTCGTTCCTTGAAACCTTTTTTTTTAAAGTAGAGGTTCAACCTTCTTCGTCCAGATGGAGGTTGGGTGTATCGTTATGATTAAAAAGTTATATTATGATACAGGTGTCCATACAAGACCTGTATCGTAATAAAACTTTTTTTTTTGCCTATGCGTAATGTTTGTCATAAGAGTTTTGTTTTCAGTTTAATAATCTTTGTATCAGATACTATATCAGAGTAGACAAAGTACATTGCAGTATGTACTTCGGTCGTTATTGACCCGTATCGAGTATCGTAATTCACCCAGTTGTCATGCGTGCGTGCATGTGTGGGCGATGACGGATTTGTCCACGAATGGGTACGGCTCGGGGCTCGGCTCGCGGTGCGTGTAGTGAATGGTGGGCTTATGTCTGGATCTGGAACTAAGGATCGTTCCCTACCTACCCCATAACTATATTGGTATGTAATTGTTTATGTAGGTGTATTGCTATTTATGTAAGTATGTATATTAATATTCATGTTTGCACCGACTACCCGTCTCCTTTTTTCCTTCAGAAATTTTTCCATCATAGGGTTGTCTGGAAGAAATTGCTTTTAGCAATAAGGCCGCCAATTGTACTGTTACCTTGTAAATATTTTATGTTTGTGTTTCTCTTCGTGTACAATAAAGAATATTCTTATCTTATCTTATCTTACCCCTACGGGATACCGACGAATGTTTAATTCAGTTGGCATGCGTGACAGTTGTCACTGGCTCTGCTGTAGCTTGTTTGAGCTTGAGTTGAGCTCTCTTTTCTCATGCCACCATCTGTCACTGTCAGCCAACTATTGGTTGGTAGGTATCATGTTTTGTAATACGATTAAAATCAGTTAACAATTCGGCCAACCTCGGTAATTGTCGTGAATCCCTCGTATTTTACATAGAGTTATCAATTTACAGACATGACCTTTAATTATATTACTCGTTGTCTTATTGAATACAATACAAGAACGACATGAGCAACAAAACCTCCTATGTAGCTCAAACCAAAAACACAACCTTTATATTGAAATAAGAAAAATAATTTACTATTTTGACAGTCTGCCTTCTTAGTGTCAATAAAAACAGTTTGACGTATATGATACATTTATGTTTATGAACGCTTATTTTATTCGTGAAAATATTCGATTCTATCAAATTTTATCACAATTAACTTACAATAGTTATGTGTCATGGCTTCAACAAAATTAAAGCGTGGAAAAAAATGCTCAATTTCGTGAACTAGTAAATAATGTATATGAAAAGAAGCTTATTTTTTAAAAAAAAGAGGAAAGTAAATATCATCAAAAAAATTTAAAAGTTTGGACAGGGTTTGTGAAGTAACTGGAGTTTCGAAAAGCAGTGTTAAAAATTTTGACGGTAAACGACTAGCTCTCAGATCAGACAAATTCATGTCGCTTCTGCATAATAAGTTTCTTAGGTCTACCGGTTAGTAATGTCACCTTGGCAGGTGCTATACATTGCGTTTATGATACTTCAAATTGAATGCTACGTAAAAGAAATCGCGGCAATGTATTTCGTGTCATTTCCGTCTCCGGATTTAGGCGATGATATCCGAGAAAAGCAGAATTGTTAACTGATTTTAATCGTATTGTACGGTCAGTGATTCGATAAGTACTATTTTAGGGTTCTACTGGTACGCCCAAAAGGTAAAATCGTGACCCTACCAGTAAGACTCCATCTCTCTTTGTCTCTGTTTTTGCATCTCTGTTTGTCACCAGACCTGTATCTGAATCTCACGAACTGTTATAGGAAGACAGTTCAATTTACATTTACATTTACATATTTACATTTACATACAGGCACATACATTGCTTCTGGCCCCACACTAGGATACCCAGTATCGTGGGAATCAGAAACAGCAAGATCATAAACATATAAACATCTGAAACCTGGGGTTTTGTTTTGGCCCCAGCCGGGATTCGAACCCGGGAACTCTCGGATGGTAGGCAGATGCGCTACCGCTGCGCCACATAGGTCGTCTTCAAACAGTGAGTTAAACTATAATTTTGTGTTATTCTAAAGTTTCTACGTAACATTGCCGTAACTGACAAACAATTTGCAGTGGAATAGACGTCGGTTTGGACCAGCAGTGGACCAATTATTTGATCAATTTACAGTGGGTAGAAGGGGTGGGAGAAAATGTAAATGTTTGTACACCCATGCACTCTACCCCGTTGCATTACGGCGACTTTGCAACTAAAATGTCAAGGTTGATGTGCTATCGACTGCACGAGGAAACATAATATATTATGTTATGTGTTTATTATCACACTAGCGACCCGCCCCGGCTTCGCACGGGTGGCAGAAATATTTCCGTGGAAATAGCTACATTAGTTTCGTGGAAAACTGGGTTACATTATTAGAGATTTCGTACGGAACCCTAAACTTTTCGAAAATTCAATATAGCGTACTCACGAAGAATCATCATCATCATCAGGCTATATTAGTCCACTGCTGGACATAGCCCTCCCCTAATGAGCGCCATAGCGCCCTGTCTTCAGCTACACGAAGAATGTAGCTTTCTAATGGTGAAAGATTTTCTTTCCTCTTTATAATATTATAGTATAGTATAGATAATGCATACGAAGTGTCGGGCCTTAGTCAGTAACATATAAAAAGGTTTCACACGTCTTATTGTCTGGCATTTTAACGGGCAGCGACACCTTCAGATAAGACAAGGTTGGCACTAAAGACACCTGCAAAAAAATAAAAGCAACTTCTCGACAATAAAACTGTAGCCATTAGCCTGGAGCCAAGCTTTCAGAGTGTAGGTTTCAGGCAATTTACCGAAACATTGAGTCGTCAGTTTAATAGTTGTTTACCACCTCCGCCAGTCAGTTGACGAGGGTTGGTACTGTCACCGCCATAATGGATCATTAGCGCGATGTGGAACACTGCAGATGGTCTGCCTAATCGTATCGCCTATTCGTAGGGTTAATGCAATAGACATGAGGTACCTACTTGATGAGTAGCGGTTACTGACCTGTAGAATTTTTGGTGGGCCGATCAGCTTTTTAATTGTTATAGAAATTGTTTTTGATTGTTATTTTCCAGGTCATACATTGTATAACGCAACTGATTAAAATGGCAGAATAGGTAAGGTTATGATTAGAGGACGTTGTGAATTGAAAGAGGATGGTAATGGTAAAGATATAGCCTAATAATAATGTGTATTTTCTTCCAGATAACTTTTTAGTGATGGGGGATTACCCCCATCCATTAGGATGGGGTAGTGACGGAAGATATTTATTATGTTAAAGCATGAAGATCAATAGTATCTAAAACTGGAGAGCATACTCGTACATCTAGATAGCGACGTTGTTGAAGCGCAACAAGTTAGTCTGGTCCCTGCCTACTCCTTCGGAACAACGACGTGAGTTTATGTATGTATGTAGAATCCTTCACTTGTAACGACATTCTTAGAACAAAACTTCTGACTTTTTTCTAATCCCATCATAGTAATTGTTTAAGGCGAGGTAGTTAAGTTCTACCAAAGCGGCACTCTGGTGGTCTTCAATGTTATACCATTAAATGGTTTTTTAGGTCACCAAACCTGGCGTTAGTGGTGAAGAATAATTTAGGGCACAGCAGCGGCCCTCTTAAAACTATTTGAATATTGAGATGGATTGTGTATTTCGAAATCTAATACATATAGGGAGGGCTAGTTTTAAATCTAAAAAGTCCTCGAAACCTAATGATTGTTGATGAAGCGAAAGGGATGTATTAGAATCGTGATAAATGGCAGACCCTGGTCACTGCCCAGGAGCCATCCATAAAATAATTCTTACCCCTACCACCCCCTTGTCACACAATCTCCATGGATTTTCAAAAAGAGCGGTTGGAAGCGGCTTGCATCCAGCGTCTTCCTGCCACTTGGATCAGGTCGTCTGTCCATCTTGTGGCTGGTCATCATACGCTGCGCTTGCCGATGTGTGGAACTTTCCGATCCCACCTTTAGGTACTCACTAAAATTAAGTTCTGTTAAATAAAGCGCAATTCAGTCGAACAACTGTGGTGGGCAGTGGGCAGGGCAGGCCCCAGATGATCTGTTCAAATGGTCTGACTCGTTACGGTGGCTGAGAGTCGCTGGATGCCGGCGGGACAACACCGGGAAACTTGGAAAATATTGAGGGAGGCCTATACCATGCAGTGGGTGTCATGATGATGAATGATGATTTGCTGATGATGATGATGATGAGGACTGCTCATGGACAGAAAACTACAGCCTTTGAAAGACGGCCATTGTTGGGAACTTTTCACCGTCACGCCAACCCGGCAGGTCCTCTGCCAACACTTTATGGAACACGTCTGGTCGACAAATTCAACATCATCATCAGCCCACGTCTGGTCGCTGCTAAGTACTGAGTACATAACATAACATAACATTACCATATAGACACATACAAGGGTGGGTCGCTCTAGTATGGAAAAAAAAATTTTTGATGGATCAAATTCTAATAGTGATATTAAGTTGTTGTGTACTAAACATACATCTTCATGCCGCGCATGCGCTGCAAAATTATACGTTTTTGAAAAAAAAACGCGTGTTACTAAATATCACAGTTCTTTATTAGAAATGACTTAAAGTATTATTAAAACATAATAAATATTTAGTGAAAGACATATTTTAACGTTTAAAACAAAAATACTTAAACAAATACACATAAAGGTTACCAAAAAAAAAAACAAGTTTCCCGCTTCAAAAAATCCCGCTTACTATCAAATTTCAGCATAACTTTTCTTGAAGCAAGTTTTGCATAAATGTTTGTTTTTTTTTGTTTTGTGGTTTTTGTTTGTTGTTGTTGCTTATTTTTATCACATGTTGACATTGCAGCATCTGCCACTATCTTTACACTTCGTTCAACCGCTTGTGTATGGCAAGGCAGCCTAAAAAACCACATCCTTTCGTCACCTTTTTTCTCTGTTATCTGAATAACATAACATAACATTTACATACAGGCACATACATTGCTTCTGGGCCCACACTAGGATACCCTGTGTCGTGGGAACCAGAAACAGCGACATCACAAACATGTAAACATCCAAGACCTGGGTTTTTTAAGAATAAGTTCGTCATATGTTTGATTTCTTAGAAAAGGTGGATTACATTTATCTATAACGATATCTGATGAAAGTTTGTGTAAAACTGCAGAAGCAATCGCAGCATCAGCTCTCCCGGATACTCAATACTCCAAATTTGAGACCACACTGGTAAACTTTTCACACCTTTCTTATTTTCCATAGTTCTACCACAGGGGTAGAAGGTAAGGGCTCTACTATATGTTTGTGTAGCTTTTCCGGAAATGAAACACTTGTATCAGAATCACTACTTGTTGATAACATTAATTCTTGCTCTGGCATTTTAGATGGGTAGTTACTGCTCTTCAGACAGATTTTTGTTGAAGCTTGCTTTCGAACAAACTTTTTTTTGTAAACTTTTTGTTCCATTGCGATCAATCCCGCCGATTTTCATTTTTCTTTCACCACGTTGATCAATCAAAAAGTGGTGTTCCTCTTTAGGACCTTTAACTTCTTTGGAACAATAGCACTGACTTATTATCCTACATTTGTATGAACAAATATTGAACGAACTCAGTTTTTTTTTCAAAGGTGAATTCTTTTTAGTGATTTGATAATATTTTTGTATTTATAATGATAAGCTTTCAGGAGCTGTATGACTCTTGTATGCAAGACTACAGGAATTGATTTCTTTTGTCATACTACTTCAATTTTCTGGGTTACAATTTCGGGAAAACCACTCGTAACATTTCATTACATCCTGGTATTTTTTCTCTTATATCTGCTATAGTTCCAATTATAGAGCACTTATAAGACTGTCTATTATTTGAAATGATAGAAAAAATTCACTTCCAAGTCCTAAAACTAAAATTACTCAATTTACAATTTCATAAGATTTCACCCGAAACTAGCCACATTTATACATGAATTCGTTGAATGTACTTACCTCTTAAATCTTCTTTTAATGAAAAAACACAGTTTTTATAACAAAAATAACTTGTGTTTCAATGGATACTAATTAAAAAATTTAAATTAACCCAACGTCAAACGCGTAACTTAAGGTGTAAAAGTGGCTACTTGAACTTTTTTTTCAAAGCTTCAATGGCTTTGCGCGCACTGTTCCACTTAAAATAATTCAATAATATTTTACAGGGTTTATACAATACCTAGCGTCACCATATTTTTGCTATTAGAAATCAATTACTTAAAAAAATTTAATTTTTCGAACCACCATACATTGCTTCTGGCCCCACACTAGGATACCCTGTGTCGTGGGAACCAGAAACAGCGACGTCACAAACATGTAAACATCCAAGACCTGGTTTTTTTTTTCCCCCAGCCGGGATTCGAACCCGGGACCTATCGCATCAGATATTATTTATACAAATTTTATATCTGAGACGTAGAGCGGCCTGCGCTAAGTAACAAAATGCAGGGCACAAGCCTTTTCTCAGAGAGAGAGAGAGTAATTTTATAATAGGGGTTTTCATAGCTTCACAAATTCCATTTTGGACTTACGCGCTTTAGAGCCTGTCCAGACGAAGCGTATCACGCGCGAGGGCACTCGCGCGTAGACATCGCGCGTTCCCGGACGGGGTGTAGTAGCTCTAGTACAGTCGACAGCACATCATGGTATACACCCATGCACTCTACTCCGTTGCGTTACGGGCGACTTTGCAACTAAAATGTGAAGATTGACGAGCTGTCGACTGTACCTCGGGAACGCGCGAGTAAGAATACGCGCGAGAGCATCTGGACGGGGTGTATGTAGCTCTAGTGCCTCGGGAACGCGCGAGTGTCTACGCGTGAGATCCCTCGCGTGTAAAACGCTTCGTCTGGACAGGCTCTTAGATCGCCCACCCTAGAATGAATCTCCCATAGAAGGTCACTTTTGTAGACGACAATCTATATTAATTGTATCCATAGGCCCACAAATTCCTCTGGCGAAAACAGCTCCTCGGGATCCGCACTCTATCCCGTCTCTATAAATGAAAAAATAGATAGGAAAAACATAAAAATAAAGGTCCGTTGTAAAAAGTCAAGGAACGTGTTTCCAAGGCAGAAATGTCGGATTCATTACCGCAGAAGATTCCCTCTGAAGTTAAGTGCAGTCTACAAAACAAAACAAAACAACAACCTTTACTAAATCAGTCAAAGATACGATTCTCTTTGTGTAATAAATAACAAATATTGTTGTAAGTCCATTTCATGGGCTTTTAGAGAGACATGTTTCATCATAAAATATAAAATGGCCTGAACATATTTTGTGTGAAACACAGTTAAACTTTAAACTTTAATTTCATTTTATTGCAAGAAACAAAGACTTATTCTGTGAGGTTAGACCCACGCAGACAAAATTCATTAACCTATGATAGTAAGTGCAAATTTATTTATTTTAATAAATTAAATTATTTTTCAATCAACCAATCAAAGAAACAATTACGAACAAATAAACAATTAATGAAGTTAATTAATCAACCAATCAATGTGTTATTTTATTTATTTATACAATTATAGATAGGGTATTTACAAAAAGAAGAAAAAATAAATAAATAAACTCACGCCCGTTATCCCCGAGGGGGTAGGCAGAGGCACTAATCACTAGAACTGGGCCCACGTTTTGCCGAGTTTATTAGGCCCAAACAAGTGGCAAGCCTGTCGCCGTTATCCGGGCTCAATTTATCAGCGAATGGTGTTGCTGTTCAAACAAATGTACGTAACTAAAAGTCATTTGTACATGCGTGGTTCGAACCCAGACCCTCATGATCGAGAAGCAAGGGTCAAACTCACTACGCCACCACCGCTTTTACACCGTATTTACAAAACTAAAACTAATATGGAGTATGGCCTATACCTTCCTCAGGGAAGAGCCCATGCCCCTCGGTTGGGGCATAATGGTTGATGATGAGATATTATGCTAACAGAGAGTTGTGATACGAACAAGCCTAAGGAGCGCCTTTTGTGTATACACACGTGTCTTCCTATTAGCCAGACATACCCTGGAAGGCTTGTATAAGTAATTGTCCTTTTGTGTCATGCCAATACAATGGCCGCCCGTATAAAAATATTCGCTCCGTGCGAGAGGAAAAATCTATAAAAAGTTTGCAACAATAGGGACAAAATGTTATGTTAGGTACTCGTTTATCTGACCTTTGAAAAACGCTGGGATGGAAAATAAATTTTCATATATAAACGCGATGTCAAAGGGCCGGTTTCTGAACTGAGAATTTCACTAAATAAATACTTAAGTATCGTTATCTCAGGTTCTTTCTGAGAAATTTTAGGAGAAAGCACTACAATACAGATAAGTAGTGGGGTACTTAGCGAAATTCTCAATTCGCAGAAACGGGCCGGTGGCGTAGGGATAGAAAGCCTGAATCCCGACATTGCTTTCCGAGTTACGTCTCTTTGTGAAGTTGTAGCAATATCACTTGCTAAATGTAAAGGAAAAATGCTGAGGAGACGTGAGTGCTTTAGGTGTACTTTAGCTTGAAATTGCCAACTGGCGGTGGGCACGCTTGATAATTTTATTAAGCCCAGTCAAGAGAACACCTGTCACATGACAGGTGTTCTCTTAAGGTCACAGCACACATATCAACTCGGAAAGGGATCGTCACCGTATCGCCTCGAACCGTTCAGCATTGTTTGTATGGAACTCCCTACTGCAACGCACACTAATCGGAATCGTAACGTAATCGCCTCGCCTCGGAACTGGCTCCGAACCGCGATGCGGTGCGTGGTCAACTTGCAGTTCCCGCGCTTACGGGCTCGTCGTCCCCGCGCTTACGTCTCTCCGTACCCGAGCTAACGTCTCTTCGTCCACCCCAAGTATTCTATCTATCTATCTATCTAATCAGCCCGTAAATAGAGCCCACTGTTGGGCATAGGCCTCTTCTCTTTCACGCCAACCCATCCGGTCCAGTGCTAGTCTCGTCCATTGTCTCCCAGCCGCTTTCACAATGTCGTCGGCCCATCGGGCTGGTGGTCTGCCCACCGACCGTCGACCCGTTCTTGGCCACCACTCAGTGGCTACCTTAGTCCACCGGCCGTCTTCCCGCCTAACCAAATGTCCCGCCCATCTCCACTTCAGCTTTGTAATTCGTGTGCGTACATCTTCGACCTTAGTTTTTCGTCGAAGTATTACTTTAGAGCAATCTGGTAAGTACCAGTGGTCGGCGAGCCGTAAGCGCGGTGTCGCCTAGCCGTAGCCGAGTTGACGTACAGGAGCTGCTGATACGCGTTGGTTACGATGCATACGTCAGGTTGACGCCTGGTTGACGGCGAGGCGAAAGGCGATACGGTGACGATCCCTTTCCGAGTTGATATGTGTGCTGTGACCTTTAGAAAGACAGTAGGTATGGGCAGTTGGACGACGTTAGGTGAAAAAAGCGATGTGTATTGAGTTGCTAGAAGGAATAAGTTCTGTAATTTATTAGATTAATGTTGACCTTACAACGCTTCGTTAGATAGTTCAAATACAAGTACAAAATTTTTTAAATGTGGAATGTACTGTACATAGATGGATAATTGGATATATTAGATTGATTCGCTCGTAGCCTGGGCTGCCTGAGTGATCTTAAGCGATCACTAATGTTAAGCAACATACGGCGCGTTCAGTCCATGGATGGGTCACCGTCTATGACTAACGCTCTAGCATTTTTCCGAGCGGTTCCGTGCTTCGCAAGGCACGTTAAGCAGTTGGTGCCGGCTGCCGTCGACAGATGGCAGTCGTTAAGCCAAGTCAGAGGCCTTAGGGCGGCTTGAAAACTTCTGACAGTAAGACCAGCCACTAGTCTTACAAGCCTCCACCTATCCGGACTTGGCCCCCGTGGGGAGTATGGCCTATACCTTCTTCAGGGAAGAGACCCGTGCCCCTCGGTGGGGACATAATGGGTTGATGATGATGATGATATTAGTTGGTAAATACAGTTATTTACTTTACATTCTGATTAAAAAAAATACAAATATTTTCATTACCTGTAATCTATCATGCAATAAGTACTGGATTAATGTCTATAACAAAATAAAAATTCACAATCGAAGTCTATCATAGATAGGTAGTAAAGTGGCTCAGTAGGTCGGTAAAATTATTTGCAGAATTATTTGTCATTTATATAGATACATATTCAACAGTTATGTTATTCCGTTGTTATATATTGTATCTGTATCAAGCTCAACATAATGATGCAGTTTACTTGTAGATCTAATTTAGGAGTCACACATAGGCGCAAATCGAGACAAATAACTTGAAGGCAACGTTTTGAATTTGCTTGGACGCATTTGTGATTGGTGAGGGACGCGGAATGTGATTTAGATTTCTTCGGATTTTACTTAAAAATTCCTCTTACGTATCTCTTGCAAACATTTGCGCGGATTTCTGCTCTAGATAACCGGACTTTGGTACCGGAGCGGTTGAACTCCCTCTTCTTATTCAAGAGGACGTGGGTTTGAATCCTCGCATGTACTAATGACTTTGACAATGAATAAAAAGTTGACACTTCAAAGACGAAAAGCCAAGGATTTCCCTTGCTGTGCAGCGCGGTAATGCGGCCAGTATTATTTATTTGGTGCGATTTATTTCGATCGGTTTTTTTTAAGGTTTTCATTATTATTTTATTATTATTGTTATTGCCTTGACATGTGTAACGTACGACTTAGTTATGAAATAAATGAGATTTATTAAAGACGAAATACGCCGCTGAATGTAGCACTTACCTACCTGCGTTAGTGATACTCTGTATTTAAATTATGGAATTAAAATAGTACTAAGATAGCGCGGGCTCCCGAGTGCAACTGGAATAGAAATGGTCTGACAATTCTCGTCACGAACACTTGCAACTATCCAACAAGTTACTTTTGTTATGCTCGCCCAAGAATTTTACTCTCCTACTAGACTCTTTTCTAAGTTGCTTCCTGTAGTGGTCGGGAGAAAGCAGGAATGATACGCACAGAATGGAGTGACATAAACAACTGATTTATTTAGCTAGTACCCCCACATACAGGTTCTTGACCTTATCGCTAAGTGCCTACAATAGGTACAGCTACTCAATACATCTCCCTTCTAATAATAATAAACTAAGGAAATAACGTTTTATAAAGTAGATAATTTCTTACATGTTATTACAGGAGGGCAATACCTCCTTTTTTTAACATGAAGCAAAACAACTATTCTTAAAAAGGGCAATATTTTCCAAATCTATAAAATAAAATTCAAAGTCCTTACTGACTCACTCATCAACGCCCAGCCCAAGCCGTTGGACCTAGGAAGCTGAAATTTTGCACAGAGGGTATAGACCCTCTGTAATATAATGTAGTAAACGGTAAACATTTAGTAAACATTTACATACAGGCACATACATTGCTTCTGGCCCCACACTAGGATACCCTGTGTCGTGGGAACCAGAAACAGCGACGTCACAAACATGTAAACATCCAAGACCTGGAGTTTTTTTTTTCTCCCCGCGAACCAGAAACAGCGACGTCACAAACATGTAAACATCCAAGACCTGGAGTTTTTTTTTTCTCCCCAGCCGGGGATCGAACCTCTCGCATGGTAAGCAGATGCGCTGACCGCTACGCCACAGAGGTCGTCATAGGCAAGGAGTAAGACCGGACTTTTTTAAATTCAACTCCTAAGAAGGCGAAAAGGGTTGCCAAAATTTGTATGGGAGGTATAAAGAATGTTGTCTAATTTTCTTGAAACTTAAAATACATACTCTTCAACACAATATGATTGAACACGTGTTTCGCCGTTTTTCTAAATTTAACCCTTAAGGGAGTGAACGGGGTTGCAAAATTTTGAACTTAAGTCCACGCGGACGGAGTTGCGGGCAAAAGCTAGTAAATTATAAATAAAATGGGTCAAAAACAGTTAGCATACCCAATTCCGGACGGATGGTAGCCCTATGCCTGAGTCCGTCTCGTACTCGGCCGGTTTTCCAAGAGGCGGGCGGCGCATTACGCTAAAGCGCTCAACGCTCAAAGTTGATTATTCAGATCCGATCGCTCGCTGATTTGATATTCCCTTTGCTGCCTTCATCGAGTTTTGTGTAGAAGTGAATCTATGTTTTATGCAAAAATATTTTTACATCTCTCGCTCTCTGAATAAAGAATATACAGTTAAGGGTGGCTTATCAGCTTACGTGTAGGCGGATTTCTATGTGTCATCAGAATTCCCGTTTATGAAAATTGGATTTTACATGCCAAATCCAATTTGAACAATACTTCTAGGAAAAAAAAATGGTGTCTGTGTCTCAGAGAGAAGACACGAGGGGATTATCAAAATTGGATTTTTTACGCCAAATCCAATGTCAAAGAGTTTTCTAGGAAAACTAAAGTGATTCTGTGTCTCAGAGGGGTAGTAAGATACCAGAGTTTGCCACATGCCACGATTGTGACATTCCTCTTTAGCTTCATCAAGATTCGATTCAACAGTTTCCGACAGTACAGGGCACAGGCCCCTATTGAATTAGTAATTTCAAGCGCTGCGGTATTGAATCAGAATCTCAGGTTTCTTCACAATCTTTTCCTTCAGCGAGCGGTGTTGCTACTATAACTTCACAAAGACACTTAAGTGCGACTAGATAAAAAAAGAGATGACAGAGGTATTTGGTAAACATTTGTGGAAATTGTAATGAATCTTATGGAACTTAGTTTCTTGTAACAAGCCAGATCGACAGATGCATGCCATATTCTGAAGACCAACAATGGCTCTCCGTTTTGTCTGACGCAGCTTGATAACAGAGACATAATAATAATATGGAATTCGTATAAATTTTTGTACGAGAAAATTATTTATTGATACATTTGTTGAACTTACTCTTAAAACAAAAATATAGTAGGTACAGTCGGGGTCTGAAAATGTTTACCACCTTAAGGTTCATAATTGTACAGACGATTGGATAAAGCATAAAGCTCAGAAAGAGTAGAGTAGCAACCTGTCAAAGTTTAGAGCAAACCTTCTTCGCTCCCTCAAGGAGGTTTTATTTTCCTTATTTTGTAAAAATAGTATTGAATATATTTTCAAACTTTCTATTTTGACAGAGTTTGGATCTGTGTCGTTTTAATAAATGCAATAATTTTAAAATAAGAAATGAATTTATATACTTGTTAGAATCGAGGCTTCGGAACTTTGAAAGGTAATAAGTACATTGTTAAAGCATTATAGACTATAATGCACATCTTGCGACAAAGAATCAAGTTTGAAAACTGGTAAACATTTTTAGACCCCGACCGTACGATGGGGTGGACTTAATGCCATAAGAGCATTTTCAGAGGAAAGACTTGCCAGGCGTGCAAAAGAAAACTAATTAAATTAATATAATATATAGCTACCAACCTGTGCCATTTCCTTTTTTATGTACAATAAAGTGTTCTCTATCTATCTATCTATAAAAATACTTATGTAAGGTCAATCCTCCTAATACACAAGATACGATGAAAAGGACCAGCGGTAAGGTTGCTCACTCGCCGCCGCACACTGTTCTATGTGCGCCGCACTCTGACCGGAGTGTGCCGCTAACTCCCAACCCAGATCTCGCTTGCGGCGAGCCGGAGTCGAGCTCGACGGCTCCTAGTGTCGCGGAAAAACCAGTGACCGAGTCAACATTCCTACGTGAACTTGGAGCTAACTCGGAATTGCAGCACTACGAGTCGGTGCCGGATCTTCGCCGTATGGCCGAAATGACAAATGAAAGAAAGAAAAGAAAGTTTGAGGAGAGTGACATAAGTGGAAGTGAAGTAAAAGAGATGTTTGCCTCATTATCTAGGGACCAAGCACTACGTTTTCAAAAACTTCAATCAACCATCAAGAACTTGCAGGACCAAAATGCTCAATTAACGCAAAGTGTTGAGCACATGTCAAAAATGAACGACGAGTACCTATTGAAGATATCCCAGTTTGAAAACGAGAGAAAGGAAGACAAAAAAGTTATTGCAATGCTAGAGGACCGGGTAGAATACATGGAGCGAAAATCCCGGGCTTCTGGAGTGGAAATTCGTAATATCCCTAAAAGCACAAACGAAACTAAGACTGAACTGTGCAAAATTGTGATGAATGTCGGAAAAACGATCAATGCCGGTATTGAAGAAAACTCCATAAGGGATGTATACCGTATTAAAACAAAAGACCCCTCATCAAATCCGATTATTGTTGAGTTTGCCACAGTCCTACAGAAGGAAAAACTCTTAGGCGGTGTGAAATCGTTTAACAAGGCAAAAAGAGCAGGAGAAAAGCTGAACACTAGCCATCTTCATCTTCAAGGTCCCACCAAAACTGTCTTTGTGGCAGAAACCCTAACAAATAAAGCTCAAAAGCTGTTCTACCTGTCCAGAATGTTCCAGAAACAACATCAGTACACGTTTTGCTGGTCTACAAACGGAGCAATCTACCTTAGAAAAGATGAAACTCACCTCACATCAAGATCAGCACAATCGCGGATCTAGACTCTCTCAGGAACGCTAAATGACTAAAATGTAAGTGCGACCGCCAAATAGTTTTGCGGTGTTTTTTTGGTGCTGTTTTGAACACTTTTCTATACTTACACAACTATACCGTACTTATTACGTTAAACACATTACACACTACACACAAACACTTTCACTTCTAGTACACACTATAAACCTAAACCTACAAACTACCTGTGCCAATACCTACCCCAAAAGTATAATGGTCAAATGCTGTTATTCCACATTTCATGGGGAGTAAGCCCACAGATCATATTGACGATGTCACCTTCCACAGAGCTTTTGAATCCGAAATCGAACTAATTCCCCAAATTATATCTGCTAACGATAAAACAATTACCATTCTTACTCAAAACATCCGTAGCATAAACTCGAAATTTACCAGATTTAGAAGTTCAGCTCAGCAAACTTAACATCACTTGCGACATTATTATACTGACATGTTGGCTGTCTTGTACACCAATATGCCCTAATATAAAATGATACGTCGCTTACACTACAAAAAACAACGGTAACCAGAATGACGGCATTGTTGTATACACAAAAAGTGATAAGTCTTACAATATAGAAGAAACAGCTATAAGTGAAGCAAACTGCCTACTTATATCAAAGGGTCAAGAATTAGCAGTTGTTGGAATTTATCGCTCACCGTCAAATAAAAATAAACAAAATTTTTTTGATTCATTAAATACAATACTGACAAAAATCGCCCACTTTCCGAACATTGTGTTGATGGGCGATATAAACATACCTATCAATGACTCGAAAGTTGACGACGATGTTGACTATTATCTAACATTAAATGCGTTTCATGGTCTAGTACCTGGACACTCTTTTGTCACTAGAGATGCAAGTGGAACTTGTCTAGATCACGTCATGATCAAAACTAAACACCAAGCAACTACAGTTGTATGCCAAACAACGGTAACTGACCACAAAGCTGTGTTGTTGTCGTTAGACTGCAACACAAATCCTATTACTGAATTTGCTATTCAATTCAAAAAGTCTATTGACGCAGAAGGTTTAGAAAACGATATATTGGCTATAAACTTAGACCCTATATACAAAACGAATGAACCAGATATACAAATGGATTACTTAACAAGTAAAATACAAAGGGCCATAAATAAAAACACTAAAATAATAAAACTATCAAAACGTGCACGAATAATAAAACCGTGGATAACCCCAGGTCTTCTTCGATGTATCAAAAACCGCAATGTACTTCACAAGAAATCTGTAAAAGCACCAGATAATGTTACATTAAAGATTACTTATAGCAGATATAGGAATCATTGCAATAAAATATTACGTAAAATTAAAACAGCATACGAAAGGGATTTAGTCGCAAAAGCGGGAAATGATAATAAAAAGCTGTGGACAGCCATAAAAGACATTAGAGGAACTACAAAACTAAGATCAGTACCTAAAGAACTCCTTAACTTAAAAAACTCTCCAAAGCAATCACTTAATGAAGTAAACGACTTTCTAGTTAACATAGGAAAGAATCTTGCTGAAAAAATATAACTTAACAAAGACGACACAACTTCAATATCTGAAACCACGACAAACACCAATATTGATTCATTTGTTCTTTTGGATACCGACGAAAGCGAAATAGAAACCACAATTCTAAATTTAAAGACTGACTGTGCTACGGGTAATGACGAAATTCCTTCGAGGCTTTTAAAACAATATAAAAAATTCTTAATACCACCATTAACATATATATTTAACTCTTGCTTTCATGCCGGTGTATTTCCTAAGTGTCTTAAGAAATCTATAGTTACACCTATATTATAAGAGTGGAGACAGAGATCGTGTCAACAATTACCGACCAATTTAAATACTATCCTCAATCTCAAAATTATTAGAAAAAATTTTAAACAACAGGTTAAAACAATTCCTGGAAAAAAATAAAATCTTATCAGATAACCAATTCGGCTTTCGCAGTGGTAAATCTACTGATGATGCTATACATGCTCTAACTGATCACGTAGTTACAAGCTTAGACAAAGGTAGTAAATGCGTGACAGTATTTCTAGATCTGGCAAAAGCCTTTGACACGGTCTCTGTTCCACTCTTAGTCAGAAAGCTGGAAGCCATAGGTATAAGGAGAAATGAGCTGTGCATATTTGAAAATTATCTTCTCGAAAGATATCAAAGTTTTAGAGTTGATACGCATGTCAGTGAGGAGTCCTCGATTACCTACGGAGTGCCTCAAGGCAGTATCCTCGGGCCTACACTTTTCCTGATCTACCTAAATGACCTTCTCTGTATGCAATCATTTCTAGGAAGAGTTATCTCCTATGCAGACGATACCGCCCTTTCCTTTGCTTCTAGTACTTGGCAAAAAACCTTTGAGATGACACAAAAAGGATTTGATAGAGTATACACCTGGCTTCGTGCAAACCAGCTTACGTTAAATATTGACAAAACAAAACTTATTACTTTTTCAATGAGGCAACAAAAGATAGATAACAAATTAAAAATACTTGTGCACGAATGTCCATTTCGAACTAGGAATTTAAAAAGTTGTCAGTGCCCGGAATTAGAAAAGGTAAATTCTATTAAATATTTAGGCATTATCATTGACCATCACTTAGATTTTAAAGAACACATTAAGCTAACGAGCTCTAGAATAAGAAAATTAATTTATATATTTAAAAAGCTTAGACGCGTTCTCGATCCCTATCGTTTAAAACAGGTATACTATGCCCTTTGTCAATCTCTACTGAGCTATGGTATTGCCTGCTGGGGCGGAGCATCAAAAACTATTTTAAAAAAGCTGGAGGTTGCTCAAAAGGCCGTCTTGAAAGTCTCAACTTTTAAAAATATTCGTTTCAGTACAAATGAACTTTATAAATACTGTGAAGTTTTGACTGTACGACAGTTATTTATTTTAAAAATTCTATTGCAGCAGCACTCTAAATGTAAACCAAACTCTTCTTTAGCGGATAAAAGGCGTAAATACAAGGTCTGTGAATATGACAGACCATTTAGGACAACTTTCAGCCAAAAATTCTCACCTTTCCTCGCACCTTACATCTACAATAAATTAAATAAGTTACTGGAATTTCATACCCATGACTATCATTATTGTAAAATTATATTGACAAAATGGCTGCAAAATCTATGATATGCGGAGACCGAGACTTTGCTGGCAATAACAAAATAAAAACTAGAGTTTTAAAATTATAAATTTACTAAGATAAAGATAAAACGCTGCAGGTTTAAATATTTAGTTTAGATAGTTACACACTAAGGTATATATTAAAATATTCAAAATTACACACCCTCTCACACACACTCACTCATAAACATTATAACACAAAGAGAGGTTCCCAACTCACACACAACACGCTTTTAAAAGCTTGCTTGATTAATAAATGTTAAAGTAAATTAAATTCTCTTAAATTTTAAGTTGTTAAGGTACTTTGGAATAATATTACATATTAATGTACAAACACGACCTCTAAATAAACACGCTTACCATACCTTTTGGGATGAGGCGCTGTTTACTGTAATACAGGCAATAAGCCTAGCTCAGTAGCAGATGCTGTATGTTTTTGTGCTATTGAACGTATCAGTCATATGTAACTTAGAAATATTTTGTACTGTTTTGGCCAATAAATATATTCTTATTCTTATTATCCAGATATTGAGGTTCTACCTACAACTTTACAAAGAAATGCCTTTGGGCCGATTTCTGAATTGAGAATTTACACTAGTAAATACTTAAGTAACGTTCTGTCACGCTCTTTTCTGAGAAATTTGACGAGACAGCACTAGAGTTAAGAATTTACTTAGTGAAAACTCTCAACTCAGAAACCGGCCCTATGTATGTCAATTTCAGTCAAATCTTAGCGACGTGCGTTGGCTTTTCTAATGTTAGATTATAATATTTCTTATAGGTACATTATACTATATAATGGTGCTACACGCTTGTCCGCAATAATGTATTCTATGTAAAAACTATATGTACCGTGTTTGCTGACAAATAAAGGCTACAATTGAATTGAAAAGTTTTGTCCAAGTGGATTTTTTTTAAAACTATTTCTTTTTTATTGACATTAGTAATAAAAGGGAGGATTAGGTAGAGAAAACAAGATAGATACTAGCTGCATTTTCCTAATACAGTTCAAAATGTTTTATTATTTATGTTTAATTCACACAATAATATGGCCTTACGAACTGTCTGCTAATTTATGTTATCAATATAAACTACATATATATATACATATATATACATACATATATATATATATATATATATTTATATGTATATGTATATATATATATATATATGTAGTTTATATTGATAACATAAATATCAATATAAACTACATATGGCCTTGCGGCCACGACTTAAAGCCCATATTTAAATGTTATGTTATTAGTCGGGTGGTAGCAGAGTCGTGTACATAAGTGGGTTTTAGATACTTTGCTGTGTTCGCGACAATGAAATAAACAAAAATGTTAACAAAAAAAATTCGATATTTTCTCATGGATGTCGCAGTCTGAACTGAACCAAATTGAAATGGTACTTACCACGCGGGAAGCACCAGTTTTCAAATAAAAAAAGAATCATCATATATTTGTATGTCTACAATGACGAAACATGCAGAGCTAACATGTATTATTGTACCATCTATTCATACTCATGTTTCACAAATAAATATCTTTTATCTTTATCTTTTTATCAAAGTCGGTTTACCCAGTCCAAAGTTCTGAGGTAAAAAAAAATACTGCCGAAATGAGAACCTCCTCCTTCTCCGCCGCTTCCCGCGGCGCGGCCGCTCCCCCGCTCCCCCCGCCGGCGCCGCTGCATGCCGCCGCCACCGACGACGTCTTGTATAAACAGACTGTGAGTCGGGTTTTACGGCTATAGGTCTAACAAAATACTTCGTAACTAAGCGTAAATTTACTCAAACTGCGAACACCTGCACGAATCAACACGATCTAAGTAGGTTACTTTGCTCTACTCAATGACATACAAATGAATTACACACCACACCACAAGAAATTACAGAGTTGACACCCTACTACTGAACTGATAAATGTTTCACGTCAAGATAACCTGTGGGATACAGGCAAAACAAAAGTTTTAATGGCTCGATGAGGGTTCTTGTCGACATTGGCACGTCTGTCGACTATTATACTTGAAAACATTGCTTACTTTGAAAGAGAATCTCTACGCGGCCGCTTCTAGTTACCCTCCACTTAGCAATAGATATCCAGCGACTATACGTTCCAACTAAGTGTAGATTTACAACTGACATGGTGAACCAACTGCTAGGTTTCACTAGCATCTATAGCCGATTTTTTAAACAAAAAACGGTTCCTGTAAATACGCTTCAGAAGCGGTTTAAATATGTTGAGGCTACGTTTTTCCTTTCGTACGCAGCTTATTGAGGTAGTCAGCTGAGGCCTTGAATAGTTCTGACACTCAGGTTTCGTCACGGTGTACTTCCTACACCTTTAGCGATTGGTATTGCTACTATAAATTCTCAAATGTACCTACATATGATCCATTTATCTATACTTGGCATTTATAGACCTGCGCCCAGAGCTGATTGGAAATTCCAAGCACTGAGGTATAGGACCTCAGACGCTAAGGTTTCCTCATGATGCTTACCTGCACGATTAGCCAATCATTTTTAATTTATTGAAAGTTGCATGAAGAAGAATAATTCTCTAATGGCCTCTATTGAAAACTTCTAACAGCTCAAGAGCTCGTGCCAGCTGCCAGGACGTAGGTATCATCATCATCATCAGGCTATATTAGTCCACTGCTGGACATAGCCCTCCCCTAATGAGCGCCATAGCGCCCTGTCTTCGGCTTGCCGCATCCAGCATCTGCCTGCAGTCCTTCGCAGATCTGAAGCTGAAGTGGCAGTGGGCTGGCCATATTTCGCGAAGAACCGACAACCGCTGGGGTAAACGTGTTCTTGAGTGGAGACCGCGACTCGGCAAACATAGTGTAGGACGCCCTCTAACCAGGTGGGAGGACGTAGGTATGTAGTTAGGTATTTTGTTTCCGACAGAAACTCGTTCTGCGTCTGGCAAGTCACACACCCCCGGGCTGTTTTGAAACAAAAGAAAACATTAGCGTATTACACGGTATTATACCATACCTACTTGAAGTTTCTTTAGGGAAAGTTACAAGCGGTATCATTGAACTCCTTTGTACTGAAGGTTATTTATCCAACCTTCATTGTCACCATTTTTATATTTTTTCCTAGGTGCCAAAAAAAATTAACCAGTAAAGTTTCATTTATTCGGTTTACTCTTTTTAATTTCGATGTAGGTATTATAAAAAAAAATACAGAGTAGTCGTCAGCCAGCCGCCTGAGTGATCTTAAACGATCACGAGGGTAAGCAACACAGGGCGCGTTCAGTGCATGGATGGGTGACCGTTCTATGACTAACGCTGGTGGCATTTTTCCGAGCGGGACCGTGCTTCGCAAGGCACGTTAAGCAGTTGGTGCCGGCTGCCGTCGTTATACGGCAGTCGTTAAGCCAAGTCGGAGGACGTAGGGCGGCTTGAAAACTTCTGACAGTGACCACTAGTCCTACGAGTACAAGCCTGCACCAATCCGGACTTGGCCCCCGTGGTGGAGTATGATGACCTATACTTTCCTCAGGGAAGATACCCGTACGTACCCCTCGGGGACATAATGGGTTGATGATGAAAAAATACAGAATAATCATTGTTAGGTGTTATTTACATCTTAGTTAAAAAATATGACTCTGTTCAAGGACATTGCGACTTAATATTTCGCACACCACAAGAGATGAATCTTAGGTACCCTATTTTATTTTATATCGCGATCCGTGTACCTACCATTGAATCGAATTCATACGACACACTACTTCGTATCTCTTTACCTAGAGTAAACAATACAGTGACGGCAGAAAGAGACTACCTAATGGACACAAACAGCTACGCAAAACACTCTACCTACTGTGAGTGACACAATCGTATAAAATTTAATTTACCTATGTTTGGCTATGGAAATAGCAGAGGTCGCTTTAAAATAAAATACTTAAAAACATACTTACATTTTATATTTAAACTTGTCATAGTTATTCTCAATTACTTACCTACTTGAGAATAACTAACTAGTTTGCATTACCTACACAGTGAATAGGTTATGCAAGACAACAAAAATATTACTGGAGCTATTTACTTCACAAAATTACAATACCTAAGTCCTTCCCACCGAAAAAAAAAACGACAAACCAAGATGGCGGCGCCACCCTTTCTTTTTTTATAGCGACGTCATCGCGCGAAGGTTTATGTTTTTCTAGATGGCCAAGTAAATTTCAGTACTTGTAAATTAGTGAAATTCAATATTCTTAAAATGTTATGTACAATACGGTATTTGACACTATCAATCAATTAATATATATTTGAGATGCTCGATTAAAACAAAAATTACAAAATGATTCGGAAAATGTATTTCTTTTAATCATTCACTAGTAATTACAATTTTTAAATAGATGAAACCAAAAAAGAGTGCTCTGAAATGTGACGTCAGAATTCCGTTTTAAAAGTAACTCATTTGACATCCTGTTAAATACCCAATTAAGTTTAACCAATATTAATAGGTAGGTATTTAGGAGCCAAAGCGTTGCTGACTCTGACATTACATTACTCTATTTTTCTTAATTTGACGTAGGTATTCTACTGTTTGTGAACGCAAATCTTGATGACGTCACTATAAAAAAAATAAAGGATGCGTGCGCCAGCCATCTTGGATTGTCGTTTTTTGGTGGGAAGGAAGGACGTCAAGGACGTAATACCTAGTAGTAATGTACTGAGTAATACAATACTAGTAATTTCAAAAAGTGCATTTTTCTATCATCTGCGAATCACTGTAAAAATGTTAATCGACCTTTTGACAAGTTATTAAATAAATGTGAGTATGTCTTTATGTATTTTATTTCAAACAGGGACCTCTGCTATTTGCAATTGCATAGTAAAATATAAAAAATGCGGCTGCTTCCCTTACACTATAAACTAGCTCTGGAATCCCTTGCTTGAATATAAGGATTTACTGTGAATTTAATCTTACTTGAATAAGACGTAAGCCCATTTTGAAAGCAATGAAGCAATAAAGATGCTTAGTTTCTCTAATGTAGTTGTAACAAGAATGCCAAAGTCGTCTGAATTCTAGGTATGTATACCAACTATAAAGTTTCTAAGCAAAATAAAAGAGAAATATCTTAGATGCTGTTTACATACCACGTTTGACGTTGCAAAACATCATCGGAATTCAACGAGCCTCAGCTGTTTGGCGTGAATAAAAATCACAACTATATAGTTCAATTGAATTATTAATGCCTATAATAATGCACTAGTGAATTCACCTCTTAATTTTAAGAAATAGTCACTTAAATAATATATTGTAGAGTAGCCAATCTTAAAAGCGCTTAGGTCTCAAATAGGTCTGAAAGTATCAGGAGAGCAGAAAGGTGCAGCAAGTAGAAGTCTAGACTTTAGCGGCTACAGCCGGAATACTCGCAAATAATACACGCGAATGACTCTTATTTGGTTAGCTATTAATGCGATAAGGTGTATATGTTGAGTTACTAAGAAAGCCCGCTGGCTTCTCCGTTTAATCTTTTAATACTGAATCCACTTATACGTTCATTAAGTAAAAATGAATGTTTTTTTGTGATACACATAATAATTAAGAATCTCGTGTCACGGTGTTTGTTATCGAACTCCATCGAAAGATATGAAGCATTAAAATGTGAAAATTACTTTACTAACTTCCGCCAAAATCCCACAAGCACTGCGGTTAGTTAATGCACCGCACCGCCCTCCCTCCCACTTTTTCAAGCGGAAGCAAGACACGAACGCACCACCACCGACACCAATACTTGTGTGAGACAAAAACGGCATTTAGGCGGAATTAGCAAAGTAATTTTCACATCTTAATGCTATTATGGATTTCAGCAAAGTAACGCCTGATTCCAAACAATCAGTGGCGTAACTATTCAGGGGCTAGGCGGGGCAGTGCCCCGGGGCCCTCGCCAGTAAATATTGTTCGAACTAAACTTTTGAAAATGTTTTAATATTTTTATTACCAACCCTGTAGTGCACAAAAAGAGCTGATGATAAAGTAGCTTAGAATTTTTAAAGTATATATTTCATATCTTTACTTGATAAAACCTAACCAGTTTAGATATCAGTGGCGCCCCATTTTTTTACTTGCCCCAGGGCCCTGGGTTACCTAGCTACGCCACTGCAAACAATATCCCAAATATGTGAAATATGTACTTAGTTATTGACCTCCCTCCCTCTGTTTTCGCCACCAGATGGCGGGCGAGGGGCGGGCGCGGGTGCAGCAGAACGACCTGCTGCTGCACGAGGCCGTCATCAAGAACGAGCCGGCTGCTGTCAGGGAGGCGCTCAGGAGGCCCACCGACGTCAATTGCAGGAATAATGTACTTACTCTTTTATTTTTCATCTTTTTCTGCTTCTTCTTCTTAGTCTTCTTCTTCTTCCTGTACCTTTCCACTGATGGAGGTCGTCTGCCAAGAACATACAAAAGAAGATTAATTATCTAACCAGCGTAGGTTATTATAATGGGTAAGATTATACAGCCTGATTTTTTCACCGGTACAATAAATTTTACCATATCATTGGTATCGATAATAGATTACATTTATCGAATAAAATTACCATATATATTTTTTTCATTTTCATTAATTTATCATTCATCCAATTTGTAACTCATGGACACCCATTACAAGGTGTCATCGCCGTGCGAGACAGAGGGCGGCGGGGTGGGGTGAGTGAGCGGGCGGCGGGCTGGCCGGCGCACGATTTGGCCGCTGGCCGGTCATTCATTCAGTCCGCGCGCATTGACTTAGGTGAGTGCACGTGCGCCGTTTCCGCACTTCCTGCAGTCGAAAATTACGCGCGCACGATGTTTACAAACCGCGAGTATTACGAAATGGTTCGTAGTTACTTTCTCAGTGGGGAAAATACAGTGCAGCTCGGCGGGTATACGCTGAAGAAAGTTTGCCCCGCCTGATAAATGCCGGTTTTATTTAACCTCAAATACTCAACACCAGGACATTCATGAGAGTGACGCAGCATTTGCTAGACTACGGACAGTTCACTGCACCAGCGCACGCTCAAGGCCGAGGAGGGAGATCTCCCTTGGCCGTGGAGATCGAGGAACAGATATTCGCGTTCTTCGAGGAAGACCCCAGAAGGAGCACCAACGACGCGGCACGCACGGCGCACTTCGGCGTTAGCCAGTACGTGGTTTGGAAATTCATACCACTACCAACCAGTGCAAGCATTCCACGCCGGTGATGGTCCTAAGCCCGTGCAAGTATAAAGGATTCTTCCTTCAAGTAAAGTATCAAGTAGGATTTTTTTTGCTACGTCATACATAAGTCATATCTACTGGCTGCGCCGCCGCCGCCGCTTCTTTTCCTTCCCACAAGCCGCGCGCAGTTGCCAGTTCGTGCGTTTAGTTGTGCTCATGCGCAATGAGTCCATATTTCTTTAAGATTTGCGAATAAGTTCAGACATTGGTATTTTTGTTTTTTTGTACTAACGGGGTAGTAACAAAAAATGTTGGTATTTGTATTTTGGACTTAGTATTACGTATGTTGATTTATTGTACCGGAATTTGTCGTTTTATCGGAAGAGTCCGACCAGGTTTCGCTCTGATTTGCAGAGCTTAATCATGCTGAGCAGAGACGGAGCTCGCGTCGTCGGTTGCTCGTCTCTGTCCGCTTAAATAAAACTTAGTTTAAATTTGGATAAGATTGAGGGAAAGAGGCGTGTGGGGAGGAGGAAGCCGTGGCTTATAAACACCAGGAATAAAGGGACGTCGCCAGTGTTGAAGACCTGTTTCGCTCAGCAGGAAATGTAGTAGGATAATGTACTTATTACTACACTATTCTACCCTTGGTACAGCACTATTTTATCCTTAGTACACCACTATTATATCCTTAGTACAGCCACAGAACACATAATAGTACAAGTACAGAAGATTCACTCCGCGAAATCAATTAAAGAAAAAGAAACTGTAGCAGCCATACAGCCATTAGGTGCTATTCAGATTGCACGGCGCTAAAAAACCTACAGCTATATTCACCTAGATGTTGCCTCTCTTTCTATCGCGTAACTCTTACTCGTCTGACACATTAGGGTTGTCTTCATTCAAAGAATAATTACATTTGAATCTTGTATTACCAGTTAACTTTTGTAAACAAATGACGTTTCAAATAAACCTAGGCCAGGTCTTAATAGTGGTAGATCAGAAAACTATTTTACTTTTACAATATTTGTAGTACTTCAACCTAAAAAGATACCCATACGGAATACGTTAGTGTGTACCTTGTTTATGAAACTAAATATCTTATTTAGGTGTTATGTATGTAGGTACATGCGTATCAAATCGCACTTGTAGGCAGGTACACAAAATTAGAATAACAATACATATGAAACATTTAATAACTTTTTTGCGGTATAAGTAGCTACAACAAACGAAACACGAACTATTTTGCACGTGTTGCAAGCAAGTAGCTAAAACATAGTCTTTAAATTTAACAGGTACGGAATTCATAAAAAATTTAGGTATACCTATAGTCCAGTCATTATATCCAAAAAACCGACCCTACCCGTGAATAATCAGTTCTTGGATTTTTTTCATAGGTCCCTCGGAGGGGTCACTGGGAGTGTAAATTCAAAGAGTATACTGAATGCTCGTGCGTATATTCAAAAACGGTTTTTCTTGAATAACTCGGCCAATTTTGATTTTACGGTTTTAACCGTGAGGACAGAAATTGTAGGAAATTTGATTCTCTACAAGTTTGGTCCTCACAACTTTTTTAAATGGTTAAGATTGCATACATCCGTTATTAATATATTGTTTACTTAAGATACCTCCTGATACCTTTTTGCATGCATACATTTGCACCTTCAATAAAATAAAAATAAAATAATGGTTATTCATAAGAAGGTGAGCGTAGTGTAAGCACAGCGTAAACGTAGCTTAGGCGTAGAGGTATTCTGAGGAAGGTTATTGCAAAAGGTTCCTTTATTTCTGGATATCTCAGGTTTTATCCCTCAGTATGAGTAGAAAATCCTCCTTGAAGAAACAGTACCTTTATTTAACATCCAACCTGTGTGCTTTGGACTTAATGCAGGAGGTAAGGCATTAAGCCTTTGAACAAACAAAGCAGGCATTAGCCACCGCCGCAAAGTCAACACACTGCCAACCTCATCTTCTCCGCCTACAATATAATTCCTAATAAACCTACGCAAGAAGCTAACAACTGGTGGTCTTTACCACAGTGTAGGTATGTTTTCGTTTATAAAATCACTTTAAATTCGTCATTATCAACCCATTATATCCCCACCGAGGGGCACGGGTCTTTTCCCTGAGGAAGGTATAGGCCATACTCCACCATGGGGGCCAAGTCCGGATGGGTCGAGGCCCGAGGCTAATAACTTTTCACATCCTAACCCGCGATATATTTGAACGTTTTTCGGGTTAATCACTAAATCCTAAAAGAAAATTATGATTAAGCTGCGAATCAGAGCAAAACCTGGTCGAACTCCTCCGATAAAAATCAAGTGGATCCGCATAATATTTAAGAATAGTAAAGCCTGTTTTAAATGTTTTTGAGTTTTATTCCAAATGTTTTATTGTTTTATTTCAATGTTTTATTTCAAAAATAAATCATTAAACTGCTGCTGGCTATAGGTCTCCCTCAAGGTATGCATCAGAATACCAAGCGTTTCTAATATTTGACGTCTGAGGCCTATTTATGCGCACAAAATCCTGTCGGAATTCTGATGTTTGCTATAGAAATTGGTATGAAATTTTCAATGAAAAAAGGATTGTAATTGTCCAGGATAGGATCTGTACTCTGTAAATGTAAAATGTGTCAACAGTACGGCAGAGCTCCGATCCACTGGGCGGCAAGTCGCGGCAATGTCGAGATCATCGGACTGCTCATCGAGGCCAAGTGCGACATCGAGGCTGCCGATAAGGTAATGACGTCATCGATAGAACCTACACATTCCACTAACCTCCTATATTTCATACCACGGAACGAGCTACCGAAGAAAATCTACCATGTGCGCCGCACGCTGGGCCGAAACTGCTATATGAGGGACATTGGATTTTTTTTTACAAATTTCATTTCTTAACACTTATCGAAATAATTGAAAGTTTATTTCAAACTACGAGTTTCAAACTGAGCAAACTATCAGTTACAGCAAAAAGTTTTTTTCTGTAACTGATAGTTTGCTCGGAAAAAATATTTTCACTTTTGTTGTATGGAACGAAACTGAAACTTTTAAAATTTGGCCAAGTCTTATTCTTCGGCTTATAAGTCGTCGAGATCTCGTCAAAAGGTGAGTTCGGACTGAATAGGTATCAAATGAAATCTAGAAATGGGAGAACTAATTTTAAAGTTTGATTTAAAATAATAAACAGAATGAAAAGAAACATAAAAAATGATGTAAAATGTTTAACACCATTACAAAGTAATGGAACCATAACATGAGCCCATAACAATGCCCATAACAGGCAATTTTTTTTCTATTACATTCTTAGAAATACGCTCTACCAATATCGCAGGCATTATCGTCATTTTCACTAAGGGTCTCTAGCGCCACCGAAGAAAAAAATCATGTATTTTTTACAAATCACATTTGCGAAAAAATCGCATCGCATTTGCCCCCCCACCACATGGTCTAACGACCTGGTTACGGTAGCCTGGAGTCGCTGGACGCGGGCGTCCTGCAATGGGCGTCAGGTCAGATGGCTGATGATGATGTTTTACAAAAAGTGTCTGTACGATTGTAATAAATAATAAGGATAATGAAGATCAGGGACCTGGAACTAGTCCAAGGTCCATGACCCTAGATTCGCGGTCGTGGGTCCTAAAAATCACTATATAATTACATGATTAAGATAATGAACAGACACTTTTTACAAAAACAATCTGTAAATAAAAGCTGTTGGTGACGCTAGTAAGCCGGATTTCCCTGAGGACAAATTTGCAGCTAAAATGATGAAAGATTGATGTGCTGTCGACTGTACATCGGATTAACTATACACGTACTTAGCAAGTAAAATAATACTTAACTTATTCGCGTAAGCTTGACTCATATACATTAACAACATACGCGCCTCTCGTTTGGATAGCTTCTAAACTATCTTGAGGGCAAAAGTCTCAAGAGCTCTGGTTTAAGCTTTCACAATGTAATAAGTTTGGAAACTCTGAGAAATGGCTGCCTAGGCGATGCTCATTATACCTCCTATTATTCAGCTTTGGTTTGGGTGTAAGTACCTAATTCATTTTAGCAAAATTAATACATGGAAGTTACAAAAATCCTGAATTAATTAATGACTTAAGACGCGCAGCTAACTTGATATTATTATATACACAATTCCTATCTACCTGCGATTTGTTTAAACGTAGCCGTAGGCCAAAGCTTAATTAAAATAAACATAAAAATGTATACCGGACGCGGACGTCGGATGGTTGATGGCTGGCTTATTCAATTGGACACCCAACTACCAGGAGCGCATAAACGCCAGGTATCGTAAATCGAATTCTTTAAAGTCTTTAGATACTCGTTTACAAACACAGAAGCCTCTCTTTTACCAACCGATTTAGGTAGAGTTAGGCGGACTACCTAATAGTAAACTTTTCGAAGAACAATTACAATGGTAACCTCGTCAAATGGAACTGGATAACAAATACGTACCTACAAAACGCACAATGGTGAATACACGTGCAATTATATAGATAACACACACCTGCATCCCGATGGCGTAGGCAGGCACGGAGCTTAGATACAATGTGTAATCTGATTAATTAGTAAACATTAATTATATATTAGTTTTGTCATTAGTTAAGTTTTTACAGTCCAGTTTTAGTTATTGTACATAAAATGTAGCGTTACAATTTCTATTATATATTATGTAAAGTCCGTTCGCTTAGATAGTGTCGTTACACACGAAGGCAATCTTGGTTTTAGTAAAAAAACATTTCAATAATACAACTTAGACGGCCAAAACACTTTAAATAGAAAAAAAACATGGCACACAATATACCTAATGAAGCACAAAATGAAACACTACTCTTCATCATTCGAAGTGTCCTCAGAATATTCATCTCCACCGGTATTTAGAACCTACCAAAGTGATGCAGGATCGTTTTGTTATAACCTCCTCAGTCCTGACCTTGAAAATAACAATAGTTTTATATTGTTACTTTGTGTACCCGGGACTGAGGAGGTTATATCCATTCTAAAATACTGATTGATTTACTTCTTTAATTGCGTGATCTACATAATAGTAGAATGAGACGAGCTGCGAGCCAAATTCTGGCGTGTTTGCGCTGCGTCGGCTTCTTTTAATTTCTTTTGTCAAAAGCCGCCATGTGCCGAGGCGGTAAATATCAAAGTGACACTATGATAGCGAACAGACTTTAATAGAAATTGTAACGCTTAAACATAAATATAATGCCCCCATTACATATTTAATTTGATTCGTTTTTCGTCAGAGTTTTTGCGCTCTAATTAATAACACCGAGACAATGTAAGAAACCTTCACGCTAATCACCCTGAGGACTTAGCAGCGACATTATTTCATTCAAAATATTATTCCAACTTGCCAAATACCACACGATCTCAGACGATAGACTTTCTGTACTTTAATTACTGCTATGACTGTGACGTCACACCGTTTTTCTTCCTCTAGTTCGGAATGCGGCCGTTGCTAATGGCGGCGTGGCACGGTCACCTCGAAGCCGTGAAGGCGTTCGTCAACGCCGGCGCGTGCCTCGCTGCCACCAACAAGGTATGCTGCCCTAATACTTCTACCACCGACTTCCCAGGAAATGGAGTACAAGGTAGCGCGTGAAAGTAATAAAATGTTCAGTTTGCACTGCCGACTCACACACAAACAAAACAAACGTAAAGAAAAATGTGCAAGGAAAACAAATTGGGGGTATACATACTGACAGTAAATTATTAAATTCAAAGTAATTTGTATTAAAGTGAAAGTTATTTGAAAACGGTAAAAGCAACATAAACTTCGTAAATTAATTATGTATCAGGAGGATGTAGGTATGTTTACTTTTAATTAGTTGAAGGTAAGTACCCTGAAGATATTTTGTTTTAATTTTCATCACAATTAATACCGGACCCGGACTGAGTAGTACTTTAAAACCTCGTTTTAATCGTTTTATGTTTTCGTTTTAATCGTATCGAGTAAAATGCGGCAATTTATTTTTTGTTTTGTTTTTGCATATTCATTAAAGTTTTTTTTTATATGTTTCGCTCTATAAATGAATATTACCAGGGCAACATGAAACTCAATTGGTTGACTCTACAGTCGCTACGCTAGGCCACAGCAAGCCAGACTTTTTTGGTATTTTTGTAGGTACAGTCAACGCTATGTCTCAAGATCGAAACTCTCACTGTACCTACTCAAACATCGAGATATCTAGGGCAGTGATATCTCGATGTTTGAGTAGGATAGTGATAGATAGATCTCGGAGTAATAAGGATAAGAATTATTTTTTTACATCTCTCATATTCGGTAAGTAGGTCCTTATTACCCCCAAATGGGGCTTGTAGGTGACCAATTAGCGCTCTAGGGTAATAATGTAGCTAGAAAAGCCCTAGGGCGGCAAGTAATTAAAAAAAAACTCTTTACTCTTTCAAAAAGTTCGCGTACATCCGCGTACATCTAATCATCATACTGGCAATAGACATCATGCATTCAGCCCAATGACAAAAGAGGTCGCTTCGCTATTCAGCCTTGTCTTCGTATGAGTATAATAGTCATCAATTTTAAATATCGAACGGCGAAGCTCAATTTACTTTCTGAAAAAAATAATAAAAAAAAATTAAAAAGGCGGGAATAGAAAACTTTTACTTTAAACATTGTTTGTTTTTGGGATTTTTTTTATAATTAAGTGCTAATTAGGAAAAAATGTGAGTTCTGCAAGTGATGAAGATATAAGCTGCACTCCCGATTCAATGAAAATGGAAGCTGAAGCAGCAGTTAACAATATTTTGCCTGAAAGTTCTAAAGAGAGATATTTTAAAACTTACGACGAGTTCATGAAGTGGTGAAAAGAAAAACGAGTATGTAAATGTTTTATTCTTGTAATGCCGGTTTTCTTCTACTTACCTCACAATCGAGATGTAAAGCAGAGTAGTTAGCTCGGGTGTAAGCATCAATTGCACCTTCGAACTATAGGCGCCCTCGCTGCGCTCGTGCGCCTAAATATCTCGGGTGCAATTAATGCCTTACAGCCCTTGGCTACTAATCTACTATTATTTACCGCGGTGTCTGTTTGCTCTCTACTCGCTTATACTCGTAAACAGTCGAACTCTCCTTGTCGAGTAAGCTTTCACCCTTCCTAAGGTTTGTAAGATTATTTTAAACATCAATAATAATGTCTAACATCACTTTATGCAGCAAAGTACGAAAAAGTAACAAACTCTCTTTTTTCTATTTAAAACGAAAAACAGAGAAATAGATTTTAAGACTTATTTGAAAATGTGGAAAACTCCAATCTGTTATTTTCTTTCATATAACAGTGACCACTCAAACTCTGTAGAATACAAAACACCGAATATCTATTAAGATAAGATAATAATATTCTTTATTGTACCAGGATAATCAAATAAAAACATTTACAAAGATACAGTACAATAGGCGGACTTATTGCTTAAAGCAATTTCTGCCAGACAACTAACGATAGAGAGTTGCTCATTACTCATTTTACTCTACTTATTGTAAATCTAATAAACTCGGCAATACGTGGTTGGTGAGTTCTAGTAATTGTTGCCTCTGCCTACCCCCTCGGGGATAACGGGCGAGAGTTTATTTATTTATGTTAAACGTTAACTCAAATCAGCGTAACGCTTTACAGTTCCTGTGACGTATACTATTGTATACGTCACAGGAACGAGAAAACAGAATTCTTTTGAGCATTTCCGCTGCCACCGTTGTTATATCAGGCCACAAAACAATACTGCCAGTAGTACTTCCATAGCGGCAGGTTATAAAATTATTAAAAATATAATATAAATATACGTTAAGTAAATGTAAATAAATAAATAAATAATAAAATAATAATAAATTGTTTAATTCAGTTTAGTTATCTTCTTTGTAACATCAGCACATTTCATGTAAGCTTAATTACATAAATGTACTGCGTACCTAAAAGTATACCTTTTTGGTAAATCACTTTATGTTCCAGATTTATGCTGTTGGTGTGCCTAATATAATAAAAATATAATAAATAGGGTAGATGGCTCATGGGCGCGAATGACTTCCACCTCTGCCCAGTGGGCGAAGGCGAATAATGACGAAGTTAATGTTGCTTATTGACCTCTAGATTTTTTGGCGGGCCGATCGTCTCACCATAACAGTGGTTTTAATTGCTCTTTTCAATGTCATAAGTTCATAACGCAACTGATTCAATGCAGTGGTAGCGCAGCGGTATTAGGCTGCCCTCTCATTCGGGAGGTTGTGGGTTCGACACAGCCTTGACAACAGTGTGTTTTTCGAATTATGCAGACAGACACCTGGAGCATAAAATAGTAACATTCCATCATAAATCTGATAACACTTCTGCGCAATATATGTAAGTCTGGCGTACTCTAGACCTGCTTGGCATTCCTATACGCTGGTTTTCAATATAATACTTACATAAAAATGTAGTGTTTGTTATCTAATTTTCTTATAATATAAATTTGGTACATAATTTTACATAATATTTCGTATTTTATTTAAATTTGGTACATAATATTTCGCTTGACTTGAGGTACCTACTTGATTTGAGGTTGTACTTAGATTATATTAGATTAAAACTCTTTATTGTACACACCAGAAAGAGAATATACATTTGAAACCTTACATCTAGAATAAGTACTTCTGTTATACTTATATTTTTCTTAATTTTATGCCTAGTTGAGGCGTCAAAATATAAAGCTCCCAACTCATGCTCTCCTGGTGCCTTGCAACAGAAACACAACGATGTGCTGCAGTGCGCCAGCTCGCGCGGCGCGCTCGACGTCGCGGCGTACGCCCTATCTCTGAGCGCCAACCTACATGGAGTCGACGCGAGTGGGGACACGTCGCTGGCGCTGGCAGCCCGCGGCGGTCATGGTGCCCTGGTCGATCTACTGTTGGAGAAGGGGGCTGACGTCGACGCTGCTAACAAGGTATCCACCACAGAGAGACAAAATTACTAGCTGGTGCCCGCGTCTTCATCTGCGCAGGATTAGGACTTCGAGTAGCTATGTGATTTCCTTTTTTACGTACATTAATGTTCTCTATCTATCTACCTATTTTATTTTCTTTTCCAAGGTCCTATCTATCTTATCAATATTCCATTATAGAAAAAGCATAAAGATAGTATACAATATATTTCCATTGTAGATAGGTAGATAAAGATAGAGAACACTTTAATGTACATTAAAAAGGAGATTACAGAGGTATTTCAGGTATACACAATGTAACTCTTACGGGTTTTGAAGCGCACGCCAGGATCGCTCACAGAAAACAGTTTTTTTTGTCCTACTTGATACTTACCGTTATATTTCGGCCAATTCACACAATATCTTTATCAATTATAGCTTTGTGTTATTCTGATGTCGATAATTTTTTTAAATCCGTTCCGTGGAAAATGTATATTTGGCCCCGATATGTCTTCTTCACCGTACATCTTCACCGTGTCCCGGCCGGCCGTGGACAGCCGGGACACGGAGTCGAAAACTCGAAATATCGGTGGGTATTATTTCCCGGCTCGACTCCGACACGTTAGCGAATTATTATTCTGCGTCTCGCTTTGGGGTGAAGTGATGGGATGAGGATGGGGTATACATACTCCAGATCCACACCCCATCGTCTTTTCATAGTTCGTTTCGTGTGATCAATGCTTCATAATCCTCATGGCACCAATTCAAGTTGTGATAGTTGCATACTTATTCTAGCGACAAATCTTTCGACAAATTATGTAAATCACTGTTGGCCGTGCAAAGAACACAATGTCAACAGCGCGGTGACGTGAATGACTGCCCCAGCGGCCCCGCCCCGATCACTACACGGTGTAGCGTGAATTATCCAATACGGCATTTTATGCCAGCTCTATACATTAGCACAGGCGTGACTCTTGTGTAACGATGAGTCAAGCGCTGCTTGCCTTCCATTTGGCTCATGACACCCTGGTAGATCTCTTGCTAGAGCAAGGGGCTGGTGCCACATCCACAATAATTCACAACATGCACATCAACCGTATAATTTTACCTAAGTCGGCACTCGGCTTACTTTCTGCGCTGGTCATGACGCCCTGGTGCATATGCTGCTAGGGAAGGGAGCTCGCATTGGTGATGTTGAAAGTCCGTACCGTACCGTCCGTACTAGACCAACCCATCCAGTCGTGTAAACGGCAAAGCTTCAGTATTTCTGCTGTGCCACTCCTATTGGAATGCGAGTCATAGGCGATGCCTACCTCACGCGTAGTTCATGGTGCCTTAGTACTCTAGAGAAGACTAGGAAAGGGTTGACTGACCTGAGACGTCGGAAAAAACATCCGCAACGCAAAAGAGAGAGAGAGAGCTCCTTCAATACTAATGCATGGCGTTGATATTATGTACTAACGTAACGTCCGCTGGTTTCCTAACTAGTCATGAGCCCCTAGTACAATGGTAGCTGAAGTTAGAGAAACTGTAGCTAATGTGAGAAACAGTCAGTTGATGTTGCCGCTATCGCTATTTCAACTATCACGCACGGTTCATGAGATACAGCCCGGTGACAGACGGACAGACGGACGGATGGACACCGGAGTCTCAGTAATAGAGTCCGTTTTACCCTTTGGATACGGAATCCTAAAACGACGCGTTCTACCTACCGATGCACTCCCACGTCTACCACCGCTTGCAACCTGCATTCGCGATTCGCAGAGTTTTATTAATTATTCACAGCCTCGCCAACCGAGTTAATTATGAATCTCGTCACTTTGAGTAAATGGTGAAACAAATGGCGCAATTTTGTACTCTCGGGACAACGCAAAGTTACTTTTAACATAGAAGTAGGCTTTTCCTGGTGTAATTTATTAACAAGAGAATCAAATGCTACTGCTAAAAATGCTTAACAGAGCTGGATACAGTCGACAGAAAATCAATGTTCAGAGTCACCCATAACTTAAGCGAGTAGAGAGAGTTATTCTGACATGTTTCGAAATAAATGGTCTCTGACTCCAATTTGTATGTTATCTACGACACTATGTTAATAATATCTAGCAAAATAAAATCCTTATGATGAAACCTTTCGATCGTATGATAAAGCTATAGGGTAATTTGTTTTCTCGTGTAGCAGGTTCGATTCCCGGCTCAAACATGTAATTATTTAAAAATATATGAATGCACTTTAAATTGTATTTTAAATTAAAATAATGTCTTCTTTCAGTAAAAAGTTTCATCTACAATATTTAAGGTACTTTCCCTCCATGTGGCATAGCCGTCGTGGGACGCCCTGTATATAGGGCTTAATAAGTTTTTCATAATTATACAGACGCTGTGACTGCTTATCAAATACCTACTAGGCTAATTTTACAGATAACTGACAAGAACTTGATCACACAAGTATGCCAAAGGCCATGCGAATTTTGGCCTATCTTCCTCCATAAACCAAAAAGGAATTTTTGGTCTATGCCTTCTCTAATATGGTTGAGACTGGCGATGGCTGACCCCTGCGTTACAGCGCCACCAAGTTATCTGTTCAGGTGGGCAAAATTGTAACTAACTAATTAATTTTATATCATGTTCCCCATATTTTGGTTTTATTTATTCACTTGCTAAGATTTATAGATATATATTTTTTTTAATTGAAAGATGTTAAAATATTCTCATTTTACTAGGAAAATTTCTTAAATGCTACCATGCTAATTCTCCACTAGCGCCGCTATCAACTGAACAGATAAGATGGTGGCACTGTATGCTCGTGATCGGGTGCCGTCTGTGTGTCTGGCCGCAGCATTGATGTTTTCACACTTTCGAAACTTTATCTTTTCATTTTTCTTTTGAATCTTTTTTTTAATAATCACTTTTGAAGAAAGAAAGTAAATAGTGTTTTAATATTGCAAACAAGGGGTGATTGCACTCATGGGTCATGACTAGAGATGTGCCAGATGGGAAGCTTCCCATTCCCGGCAATAATGGGAAGCTTCCCACTCCTGGCAATAATGGGAACGTTCCCATTATTTCCGGCAACAATGGGAACGATCCCAATGATATGGTTAGGAACATTTTTTTTTATTTCTTTGCCAACTTGCGGGAGTGTTACTGTAAATATTAATTGTAATGTTATTATCGACAGATCCTAAAAATCGTAAGTACGAAAAATTAAAAGATGTACTTATTCGACGCGAAATTATTTACTATTTCAAATCATTTTGCGCTTTGCATTAAAGAAAGAAAGAGACATCTATACATTATCGAGGAGCTAAATGCGGAGAAGGGATAGCGTGCGGAGGAAGTCAGTATTATTCCACGGTTGGCGCTGTGATAGCGTTTTTTGTTGTTCGTTCGTTAATTTTCAACTTTTAATAAAAAAATGGTGCCAGCAAGAGGCAGTGTTCATGAACATTTTAGAATAGTCAAGGAAGGTCATAAGGAAAAGACTTTATGTAAATACTGTGACGCAGTGTGGAGTAAAAGAAGCAACAAAATTCGCGCGCCATCTTGTAAAATGCAAGAAAGCCTCTTTAGTGATTAAACAATCATCTGAAAAAACAGACACTAACGCTGCAAGCAGTGGAGCTGCAGCAGAATAAAATGTGGAAAAATTAAACAAATTTAATTTATGCGGGTTTAATAGTCACTAAGGGAGAGACTGTTTTCAGAAATTGTTTTATTTACCAAACATACCGTAGAGATAGGAAATTTTAATGGCAAATCATCATCATCATCAACCCATCATGTCCCCACCGAGGGGCACGGGTCTCTTCCCTAAGGAAGGTATAGGCCATACTCCACCACGGGGGCCAAGTCCGGATTGGTGGAGGCTTGTAAGACTGGTGGCTGGTCTTACTGTCAGAAGTTTTCAAGCCGCCCTAAGGCCTCTAACTTGGCTTAACGACTGCCATCTATCGACGGCAGCCGGCATCAACTGCTTAACGTGCCTTGCGAAGCACGGAACCGCTCGGAAAATGCCACTAGCGTTAGTCATAGACGGTGACCCGTCCATGGACTGAACGCGCCGTATGTTGCTTAACCTTAGTGATCGTTTAAGATCACTCAGGCAGCCCAGGCTACGAGCGATTCGATGGCAATATCAAATAATGTGGTAAAATATAGCTGTAATTAGAAATTAAACTTGTGGTTAAAAAAAAGTACGTAAGGAAATAACTAAAGTAACTTCTGGCAAAAAATATGCTAAATAAATGAATGATGATTTCCCAATAAACATGAGTCAAAATTAGAAAATTTGTAAATATTTCGAAAGTTTTCTTTAAATACAACAATAACAGTATTAAAAAATGAAAGAATAAATGGTTTTAGAAAAAAAAAATGTCAAAATAATTCCTTAAAATGACTCCGTTATAAAATAAACATTGAGATTGATAAGATTTTTAAGAAAACAAAAGTACAAAATACTGGAATCGGCCATATTAACTGAAACAGCAATCAAAGTGAATGACGTCACGACTAGCTACAACGGCCGTGTTGTTTGACTTTTTGTTGTGACTACGCGTTCCGATTAATTTTCGCATAATTTAATTAGTGGATGTTATTGTTTATTCGTGGCTCAATATCGTCGTTCATAATCAACAATCGAACAATATTTTATTGAGGCAAATCAGCTCTAATTTACCCAGAGTTGACTTGTTGATATTGAGCGAGTTTCTCGCATCAAATAAACACTTTTGCTCATCTGAATACCAAAATGTGAAAAGTTCTTTCATCATCATCATCGTTAGCCTACCGCTGCCCACTGTTGGGTATAGGCCTGTGGAGTAGCATCGAACGTCATTCCACGGCGGGAGCCGCCTTCACACTGGCGAGGCGGGCGCGACTCCGAAACTATAAACGTTGCTTGCTGCGCGCGCCGCCGCCGCCGCGCCACCACCGCCGCTCGCGACATCAACAAACATTTTTGGAAATGTGGGGGCGCAGGCGCAGGCGCACCCCTATGATTGGTTGATGATAAAATACTAGTGTTATTAGCTTCTAAGGATTTGTAAAATTATGTATATAGTAGCTGTAAGTTTTTGAATAAAATGTTGACATTGTTGGAGTTTAGTTTGGACAAGAAATTGCGTTTCATTTGAAGAGTTCTATCACCCACGAAAACCGTTACAACTGGTGACTCCCTGACATCGAGAACATGGCTACGAATCAAGCAGAAAGGCTACAGTCAACTTCCACACCGGCTGATTTGGAGCGGAAGCTGCACGATAGCGAATTAGCGGCCATCTCGCTACATTCGCGAATTCCTGCGTTTTGGCGAGAAGACGTTACACTTTGGTTCAACCAATTTGAATCGGTTGTGGCCAGTGCAAGATTATCCGAAGAGCAGAAGTACAATCTGGTCATATCAGTGCTAGATAGAATCGACTTGAAGCAGATCAGCGATCTCCTACGAAGACCGCCTCCTACGGAAAAATACACTACACTGAAGAAACGCCTCATTTCTGTCTACGAAGAATCGGAATCAAGCCAGCTACAAAAATTACTAAGCGGTTTAGAATTGGGTGACATGAAGCCTACTCAACTACTGCGGAAGATGCGAGATCTTGGCGAAAGCCGAGGAGGGAGCTCCAACTCGAGCCAACTGGACGTTTTATCTAAACAGATAGAAAAACTCACACTGGAGGTGGCAGAACTGCGGGGCGCATCAACATATCGCCGTCCCTTTCACCGGCAACGTTCTCGCTCTAGACACAGTTCGAGGTCAAGAAACCCGTCGTCGGTTACACGTAAACAACGCAAACCGGGCGATCCAGACTGGGAATGCCGAGCTCACTATCGGTATGGCGATAAGGCAAGACGCTGCGAATCTCCCTGTGCAAGAAGAAAGCAGGAAAACTAGAAAAAACATCGACTGCAGCGGGTGTCGATGTTGATATGATCAATAACCGCTTATGTATCACCGACCGTCGAAGTGGTGAACATTTTCTGGTGGACACCGGCGCCGACATCTCCGTATTGGCTGTGAAGAAAAAATGCCAACCAGTAGAAACATCGTACAACCTTTACGCCGCGAACGGTACAGCTATATCAACGTATGGAGAGAAAACACTATAACTGAACTTGGGCTTACGGCGTAACCTCACTTGGAACTTCGTCATCGCTAACACGAAGAAATCGATATTGGGTGCGGATTTCCTGCGACATCATCGACTCTTGGTTGACTTACATTACGGAAGATTGATAGACAGCGTTACTGAACTATCTGTCAAAGCGCCTTCAGTAACCTATAACGAACCGACTATTCACCTGGTTAACCTAGCACATCCGTACAGCGACATACTGAAGAAATACCCAGATATTCACCGTCCACTGACGTCAAAGAAACCTCCGAAACATGACGTCACGCATCAAATCGAGACCACCGGACCTCCACTGTTCACACGACCGAGACCGCTACCGCCAGAAAAATACACGGAAGCGAAGAAGAGTGCCGACCGTCGAAAAGTCCTTGGGCTAGTCCGCTACACATAGTCAGAAAGAGCAATGGACAGCTAAGAGTTTGTGGAGACTATCGTCGCTTGAATGCCGTAACCGTCCCTGATAGATACCCTATACCGAGAATGCAAGATTTTACTTTTCACCTGCACGGCAAGAAAATCTTCTCGAAGCTGGACATAACGAAGGCATACTACTGGATACCGATGGCCAGCGAAGAAGATGCACAAAAAACAGCCGTAACAACACCGTTCGGTTTGTTCGAATTCACCGTTATGACCTTTGTACTTCGTAACGCGTGTCAAACCTTCGTGAGATTCATGCATCAAGTACTACGAGGGCTGGATGAAATCGCTTTTTGCTACGTTGACGACATCCTAATATACTCAGAAACCGAAGAACAACATAAGCAATACCTTCAGCAAGTTTTCGAGCGCTTGAATGAGTATGGAGTCAGCATTAACACAGAAAAATGCGAATTCCGAAAAGAAGCACTAAACTTTTTGGGATATCGCGTTTCATCTCAAGGCATACAACCACTAGAAGAGAAAGTAGAAGCCATATCTACGTACCCGAAGCCAAAGACTATAGAAGAATTACGAAGATTTCTGGGTATGCTGAATTTCTACCGTGACTGCCTGCCGCGCCAAGCTGATAAGCAACAAGAGCTTAACAAGATGTTGCACAACACAAAGAAAAAAGACAAAACACCGATTACGTGGACTCCAGTGGCAGAAGAGGCCTTTCAACATTGTCGCGACAGCATCAAACAAGCGGCGACATTGTCTCATCCTATACCAGGCGCAGAGCTAGCAATGATGACAGATGCATCCGATCAAAGCATGGGAGGAGTGCTTCAACAAAAAGTCAGAGGAACGTGGAGACCACTCGCTTTCTACTCTAAGAGCTTGAGCGACACACAGAAGAAATACAGCGTGTACGACCGCAAACTCCTAGCAATGTACACTGCTTTCAAGCACTTCCGACGTTACATCGAAGGGCTCGACGTGACAATCTACACGGATCACCAACCCCTGACGTACGCACTGACGAAGCCACCCAGCAACTGTGACACACCACGACGAGAACGTCAGCTCCAATTCATAAGCCAGTTTTGCAACAAGATTAGATACATAGCAGGCACAGAAAACCCGGTTGCAGACGCTTTATATCGAATCAATGAGATTACGCAGTATCGATTACGAAGCACTGGCAGAATAGCAAGACAGAGATACTGAGTTACGAAAACTATACAGCAAGAAAAATCTGAAATTCACGAGAGTCAACTTGCCAGGATTGAATACACCAATCGTATGTGAAACCTCAACGGCTACCCCGAGACCATACCTACCAAGACTATTCCGTGAAGCAGCCTTCAAAGCACTACACGAAATAAGCCACCCGGGCAAACGCACAACGAGACGGCAGATGACGGACAAGTTTTTCTGGCCGGCAATAAACAAAGATGTAACAGCATGGGCGAGAGGTTGCATAGCTTGTCAACGCGCCAAATTACACAACGTTACACCACTGGGACAGTTTCCTGAGTCGAATAGATTCGAACACATCCATATGGACATCGTGGGACCCCTGCCGCCATCAAATGACTATCACTACCTAGTCACAATAGTCGACCGCTGCACAAGATGGCCGGAGGCAATACCTGTGAGAAACATAACAGCAGAAACTGTCGCGCGTGCACTATACGAAGGATGGATTGTACGCTTCGGTTGCCCTTTACGAATAACCACAGATCAGGGCCGACAGTTTGAGTCATCGCTGTTCCAAGAACTCATGAAAAAACTCGGAGTTACAAGAATCCGTACCACTGCCTACCACCCTCAGTCAAACGGTCAGGTGGAACGATGGCATCGCACCATGAAGGCAGCACTGATGGCAAGAGGCGAGACGACGCGTTGGGCAGAAGAAATACCTACAGTACTACTAGGTTTACGAGTAGCACTGCAACGAGAATCTGCTATCAGCCCAGCCTTAATCACCTACGGAACAACATTACGCTTGCCAGCTGATTTGTTTATACCTGCGAAACCACATTCCGATGACTCAGAGTTCATCAACCGGCTCACCGATACAATGGATGCAATAACAACATCGATGACGTCACGAGACACAAAACAGCGCGCCTCATTCGTGCATAAAGATTTGCCTACAAGCACACACGTCTTTGTTCGAGTGGACGCAACAAGGAAGCCAATCACACCACCATACGAAGGGCCATACGAAGTATTGGAAAGACACGAGAAATACTTCAAGCTCCAATACCCTAGACGAACGGCACTTGTATCCGTGGACAGACTGAAGCCAGCTTTCCTGTGTTCTGACGAGCTACCGACATCGAACCCAGCTACCTCCACTAGTCAAGACCCAGTTCCAGCGAAGAAAGATGAGCGTTTATACGTACGCTTCACTTGAAGGGGGTAATGTGGAGTAGCATCGAACGTCATTCCACGGCGGGAGCCGCCTTCACACTGGCGAGGCGGGCGCGACTCCGAAACTGTAAACGTTGCTTGCTGCGCGCGCCGCCGCCGCCGCGCCATCACCGCCGCTCGCGACATCAACAAACATTTTTGGAAATGCGGGGGCGCAGGCGCAGGCGCTATGATTGGTTGATGATAAAATACTAGTGTTATTAGCTTCTAAGGATTTGTAAAATTATGTATATAGTAGCTGTAAGTTTTTGAATAAAATGTTGACATTGTTGGAGTTTAGTTTGGACAAGAAATTGCGTTTCATTTGAAGAGTTCTATCACCCATGAAAACCTTTACAGGCCTTTTCCCCCAAATGCCATTTCACTCGGTCTCTCGCCACCCGCATCCACGGACCTTCCGCCGACTCAACGACATCGTTCGACCATCGGGCCGCAGGTCTGCCTACTGACCGTCGTCCTGTTCTCGGCCATCACTCTGTGATTGCCTTGGTCCACCTGCGGTCTTCCCGCCTCGCCAGGTGTCCCACCCATTTCCACTTCAGTCTTGAGACTCTTTCGCCAATGTCATCAAACCTTGTCCGGCGACGGATGACGACATTGGGTACTCGATCTACGAGTCTAAGACCTAGCATGGCTCGCTCCATTGCTCTTTGTGCTACTTTAATTCGGTGCATATTCTGCTTTGTGAAGTTTCGGCTCCATATGTGAGAATGGCTAGAACACACTGGTCATATGTCTTGGTTTTTAGACATTGCGGAATCTTTGATTTGAAAACATCGGCAAGATTCCCGAAAGCAGCCCAACCAAGCTGAATCCGCCTCATGATCTCCTTGACCTGGGCTTCTCGGTGAAAAGATAAACAATGTCCATGGTAGATATACTCATCGACAACTTCTATGGGGCAATTATCGACAGTGATGTTCGGCATAGTCACCAGATGGTTAGCCATGACTTTTGTTTTGGACATGTTCATCTTGAGACCGACCTCCAGGGACGCTTCGTGCAAATTTGCGAGCACACACTGAAGATCCGTGGCATTTTCTGCCAATATGATGATGTCATCGGCAAAACGCAAGTGCGACATATAAACGCCGTTAATATTGACACCCTTCTCACCCCAGTCTAGAGTCTTACGTCTTCTAAGACGTTGGTGAAGAGCTTAGGCGAGATAGTTTCACCTTGGCGTACACCCCTGTTGATATTGACAGGGTTAGTAAGCTCATTTTGGCTTCAGTTTTAGATAGTTTAGCTCTAGTTGTTACACTTGTAGGCCGTACTAATAGCACTCCCATATTCCGTAAAGCCAGCAAATGCTTTATAAAGTCACAGTTTATCTCGATCTATAATAACTTTATCTCTCATTATTTTCTTGTTTCGAACATAAACAAACAGTTTGTTCGGTGCTGCTGTTGATGTGTTTTTGCACAGAGAGACGTTTTGTTCACTTTCTTAATTCAGCATAGATAAAATGCCGTATCTACATAGTCATTACGTCACAAGCGACGCCATGATATTTTGGAGCGTTTCCGCGCGTATTTCAAATTGAATAGCAAAAAATATCATAAATTTGTAAGAAAACTAAGTTTTTTTGTTGATTTTTTTTTTCGAAAATAGTAGCCGTCTACCTACTAGACATAATACATAGAAGGAAAATTCAAAATCTGTCATCATGCCTATTATTGTAACTCCCTTACAAAATATTAATGAATGCAAGTTTTTAAATTGTTTTTTTTTTTCACTTTTCACACAAACGCGAAACTTGCTACGGCTAATTTTTATGAACAGTAAAAAAATAAATATGACTTTTAGAATTTTTTGGTATTTTTCAAAATAAATTTCCCACCAATATTCGGAATTTAGGACATCCCAAGGGGGTTTCATATTGAATATCATGCTTCATATGAATCACTAATTAACTATTCCCAAGAACTCTATCTTAGTTAACACTTGAACTAATGCATTGTTCCCAATAATTCCCACCTCTTGGGATCGTTGCCGGCAACGATCCCACGACAATTCCCACTTCTGGGATCGTTCCCGGGAACGGCACATCGCTAGTCATGACTCCATGAGCTTCGTAGGTATTCATACCAACTTATGTATTAGATTTAAGGTGATTTGAGAGAGGATGGGCAGATTGGAGTTTTTTTTCCGCTGCCTTTTTCTCCACTACATTCGGCCCCAAGGCAGCGGCTAACATTAAAATTATAGGAACTTTGACATTCAACAAACAGAATACAAACAGAATGTAAATTCTTTACGTTGAACTAAATTTCTGATTTCTGTGGTTTTCTCACTTGGACTCAAAGGGCAAGACCATAGATATCTGAATAATAAAGATGTCTGTGGGCAAGACTACTTGAGCCAACCAATCTCTTCGTAGGAAACCAGCAGTGATCCAAAGTTACAGCTAGCATCCTGAAAGGATCTCACCTACCCAATTATTGCTGTCACGTGTCACGTGGGCGGGCCTTTCCTCTTTCCTGAGGCGTCTGGCATGGTAGGCTGTCGCGTAACTTTTGTTTGGTCGCTCTTATAGCCCAGTTTTAACATCTCACTTAGTTTGGTATCGGTTAGGTCCAGGTTACATAAGCCTTTGGGATGAAAATTAACATTTCTCTTGTGTTCAGTGCAGAGCGGTAAAATTCGCTTCATATTTAACGAAGGGTCAAATGCAGAGCTGAAGCTTGGTTAATTAAGGTTTATTCACACGGCGAAAGTTTATCTTCAGATTGACGCGGGCGATGAACTATTTTGCGAAATAAATCGTTTAGCCCAATTAATTGCTTTTAGCAATAGATAATTTTAGCAACATTATGTAATTATAATACTTATACATAATCATAATCGCCAATTTTGGACTATGCATCGTAGTAAATATTTTGTGTGTGTGTTTTTTTTTCTGGTTCGCAATAAATAATTATCTTATCTGAACTTAGTTAACTTAAGTGCAAAATACTTACAAATGTGCATAGTACAATTAGGGATTATTATTATAATTATATAATGTTGCTAAAATTATTTATTGTTAAAAGCAATTAGTTATACTTACTTGGGGTTAAGATTTACTTCGTGAAATAGCTTATCAACCGGGTCAATCGTAAGACAAACGTTCCCCAGGCTTCCTGATAATATTCATTTAATATCTCAGGAGATATTGGAGATAGAACACCGTTCTCACATTCGGGAATACGAATCCTAACATTGTACCTACATACCGACATGGCTTTCTAAGGTAGGTACATTTGTAAAGTTGTAGTCGCAATACCACTCGCTTACGGTGAAGAGAACAACTCCAATTCGCAAAATGCAAGTGTTTTCAAAATATTCGTTTCTCAAAATGATCAATTCGCAAAATACCAAACACGCAATACGTAACTGTCTAGTCATGTAACAGAAGAGTTCGATCATTGAGATCAAAACCAGCGATTGCACGGTGAATGAAGTTATTTATTCTCGTGTAGCTAAGCCTTAGCCTGGCTAACAACTGCGCAGCGGAAAACACGAGTCGGTTACTAATTAATATGATTATCCTCAACATCAAGTTTATTCTCTACTCTGTTTCCATCCCTTCCTTATATCCTGGTAAATGCTCTGTTCTAGTTCTACTTACAGGTAGAGAAACTCCGGTACCTACATACATAGTTTAATTAATAGTACAGTCGACAGCACGTCAACCTTCACATTTTATTTGTAAAGTCGCCCGTAATGCAACGGAGTAGAGGCAGGAGGCAGGGAGGTGTATAGGACGATGTGCTGTCGACTGCAGTTTATCCTACACATAAATAGAAACTTCTTTCTTAGCAAAACTTAACGCAGTATTTACAAAACAATTAATTCAAAACTCAATGCTACATAGAAGGTACCTCATTTTCTATTATAAATGTCATGCTTTTTAAAAAAAAAATCTGAATCACAAAAAAATATTTGGTCGTTTGATGCGAGTTCCGATCCAATTATAGATAAATACATACATACAGATTGCATTTAAAATACATCCAACATGGAACGAAAACCAATCAGCGATTATAAATATGTTATTTATCGCTAAGGGCGAAATGATAAATGAACCCACCGAAGCCACACACACACACAGGCAATCAATATTTGCTGTTTACTCGGCGCGTATATTATGTTGGCAAATTTCATTTTCATAGAGACGCGAGATTGTCCGTGGAATTCCAACCTTTTAAACAGGAAGTTAAGTTACAAATTGAATCAACATCGCGCGAGAACGCTCCTTCCTGCGGCCCTAACATCTGTAACATGTTAGTAACCGGTATTCGACCTGTAAAAGTATTTTGAGAGCATTAAAATGTATCGGGTACCTATTTATTTATGTACTAAGCCCTTCCCGCAACCAACGTATTCTCTGGATCATTAATTGCATACGTTTCTTCCAAGAGAACCTTATTTAAAAAAAATATAATGTGATATTTTGACGCGCACTATTAAAAAACATCGGTGTCAATTATAATTAACAATTATATTTTCTTGTTTCTTTCTATTATTTTTTTTCACTTTTCGTCGGAATAAAACCACAGTTCTTCTAAGTGTGATATTTATTTGAGATTCGTATTGTAGTTTATTATCATACAAAATAAATATCTTAAAATTAATTATTAAACTAAATTTAAAATAATAATGATAATAATATTAAAGTAAGTCGAATACAATTTATTCTGCTTACATAAAAAAATCGCCTGACAATTAACGAGTAGAAAGTTATGATTTCATGATCTGAAAATGTGAAGTAGGAATAAATGTCAAATGAAATCTAGAAATGGGTGACGGAATTTTAAATTTATATTTAAAAGTTATAGTTGGAATGAAAAGAAATAATTGCATGAAAATGGTGTAAAAATGTGAACAAAACGATCTGTTGTGTCATAAAAATAAATTAATCTACTCTACTTTAACTTTATCTACGCTAATACGCCCGCCTCCGATGATTAACCCAGTTTCACCCTGAAAACAAAACCTATTAGGGTCAAATTGCTATCGATACCCGGAATAGGAACACATACCTAGATGTGAATAACCCCAAAGTTGATAGCGGCCGAAATTATCTGAGATAATGAATGCTGGCGGGCGGGCCGTTGGTGGCGTAGCGAAGTGGCGAATCACGGCATGCAATCAATCACGTCACGCTGTATCAGCCTTGCGATTCAGTGAGCAACTTCGATTCTATGCCGCCCGGATACTTGTGTAGGTGTTCATGATACATTGTTGTGACTCCACTAGGATTAAATTACCACTACTACCGAACGGACTACAAACGAGTGATAAAGCAAAAATGCTTTTCGGTTCTCGATTCTCGATTAAATTAAAGATTTGCTCGTCAATCAACACCAGACAAAGCCCTCAATGCAAAATCCCTGTTCACTAACCAATTCACAACGCGAAATTGAAATGTCTGCTGAATACGCTCAATCTCTCTTGAACTTTGGCGCTGTTATCGAATACGTGGTAGTTTGCATTTTGCATACGATGTTTTTGTTTACTTTCCCGTTTGCCGTTGGACCGGGTAAAAACAGTGACCTACAAAAAACTCCGTATTTTAAAATTAGCGCTGGACTATTTTAGACATTATTATGCATACAGGTCGTCATTGGAGTATAAAGAGGGGCCGAGTGGGCCATGATGTCACACCCCAAAATGCTTAGGTTCCCTATAGAATTGGGATTCTATGGATTGGGTGAGTTATATTTTTATAGGCACGCCCTTGGCATTGGCACGCCCCAATGCCAACAGTTGAGAATTTCATCCCGTCATCTCCGCGGAACCACTTAACCAGGCGCTCATAACCGCAGGCTGGTCGCACGGCACTCCACGTGGCCTGCGAAGGCGGACACTGCGCCACGGCTGCGATCCTGGTATCCCGGGGCGCCGCGAAGGAAGCTCGAGACAACAGCGGACGGACGCCCCTGCACTTGGCTGCGGTTCACAGACACACTGAGCTCGTGAGGGAGCTACTGGAATCAGGCTGTGATGTCGACGCTATTGACAGTGTAAGTGAACCGTGAGATAGGCGATTCGTATGGCTTGACCTTCATGTTCTATGCATAGAGAAACCGCCTGTTTCGTCATTTTAATACTATGGGAGTGTTTAAGATGACAGTCGAGAATAGACAAATTGGCATTCGTGCTACGCCCGCTGGGGGATCTTCAGTAGGTACCTATATTTAGTATAAAAATTAACTGGAAAGATGACGTCTTCTCCGCCCCCTCGGACGCGTCCGTTCTGTGTGACTGAATCAAGGCTATGCCATAATGGCCATAATTTAGTTCAATACCCATAGGGGAAGTGACATAATGTGCTGTCCTTGGTTTCTACATGGACAGAAAGAGTGATTACATATTTTTTGTTAGTATACTTTTCAGGGTTCCGTACCTCAAAAGGAAAAAAACGGAACACTTATAGGATCACTTTGTTGTTCGTCCGTCTCGTCTGTCCGTTCGTCCATACGTCTGTCGGTCAACTCTTTATCTCAGGAACACGTGAAGGTATCGAGATGAAATTAAAACCACACATTCAAACCTACATACACCCCTTGAAGCTGTGAAAAAATAAAATTTCTAAGTTAACGTAAGAAAAAGATATGGCTGTTGCAGAAAAAAGTTTATTTCGACACTAGAGAATCATTTTAGTTAGGGCTTTCAGTTGCCCCACAACTATGTTTGGCATAATTATAATGTCGTCTGATACTACAAGTACCTAAAGGAAATCATCTGAAAACTACATTAATTAAATCATTACAAGAATTATCTTTGAAGCCCGGAAAAAAATTTCCTATAAATTTGTACGGACCTATATATTTTTAAATTTACCTATAAATTAGTGGACGAATTTAGTGGACGACTCCAACTCGCACTTGTTCGGTTTTTTTATCTGTAAGTATTCTCTTTTTCCGTGCAAGATAGTGTTTTCTATGTATATCTATCTAGGTATTTTAAATTGGGTATTTGACAAAATATCAAATGAGTTACTTTTAAAACGGAATTTTGTACGAAAATACTTGCTTGTGACGTCACATTTCAGAGCACTCTTTTTATGTTTCATGTATTTAAAAATTGTAATAACTACTAATTGATTAAAAGAAATACATTTTCCGAATCATTTTGTAATTTTTGTTTTAATCGAGCATCTGAAATAATTTATAGTTGATAGTGTCAAATACCATATTACAGTCTAGAGAATACAATAAACCCATTCTGAATATTGTGATGCCAGCTCTTGTAGCTATTCTCTACCTCGTTGACTCCAACAATATTGTGCGTTCCTCTGGGGAAATTATCAGTTCGATATTGTTTCCCATAGGCAATTTTCTCGCAAACATTGTGATTGTTGAATATTGCTTATACATACACGACCGTGTTAACCCTCCAGGCTTAAGGGGGTACCCGGAGCTGACTACCGCCACCGATGCATGGCTAAAAATCCCGCCTTTATAAAAAAGTGAACATTGTAAATTTACATTTACATTTTTCAAATTTACTGGCCCCACACTAGTATACCCTGTGTCGTGGGAACCAAAAACAGCGACAAATCTCAATGATGGTGTTAAAATCTACAGCCTAAAGCCAACCTACAGCCTAAACCCCATTTTAAAGTATTTTTCTATACTGCACATAAATTTAAAGTATTCTAGGCTAAGGCTCTAAACAATTATGGTGTTGACGTTTTTAAAACATATGTATAAAAGAATCATTGCGATACAGATACAAGCGTGTTAGCCGCTAGAGTCTAGACCAAGATAGACCAAGGATCAGCAGTCAAACGATAATCACCACCTCTTCTCTCTTCTTACGGCCGATTTCTGATTTCCGAGAATTTCGATAAGTAACTACTTAACTCTAGTGCTATCTCGCCAAATTTCTCAGAGAAGAGCGTGACAGAACGTTACTTTGATTTTTTTGAAAATTGAGAATTTCGCTAAGTAATTACTTAACTGCAGCGTTGTCTCGTCAAATTTTTTTAGAAAAGAGCGTGACAGAACGTTACTTACTTAAGTATTTACTTAGTGTAAATTCTCAATTCAGAAATCAGCCCTTGGTACTATGGTAGGCTTAACAGATTGGTTCGCCATAGATCTTGTTAAAAGATAGACGAGGTTAATAGTCGACGCTGAAGATCAGGCATCCTCGTTTGCTAACAAATGGCCACACCCTTAGCCGACGTTCAATCTCATTTCGAAGTCAATAGTTACACAGAGTCTAACAGAAAGCTCCTTTTGAAACTAACAATGGCAAAATTTGCAGTCCAATCCATCAGCCCATAAGAAGGGATAACTGGAAAAAAATAATTTACTTTGTTATTAAAAAACCGCACGGACAAGTGTGAGTCAACCTCGTCACGTACCAATTTGTAATTACTTACAGAATAGTTCCGGAATCGACTCTCCCAGTTTGCTTATAAATAAATTAATTTTTTGGTAGTGTTTTTCCGAGCATTTCTCGAACGTTAAAGGCATTTTTTTATGATTCAATTATAAATGTAAATAGTTTTCAGATTTTTCTCTGTGAACATGTAGTATACGGCGATATTAAATTATGAACTTAATTCCGGATTTTATTAAGCAAGTCAATTCGGATTTCAGTTTTAGTTCGGTAACTAATTTGACAGCGTATGAAACTTTAAACAGGACATTCCTATAAGAAACACTATGTACAAATTGGGGCCAGAACCTATGTATTTAGTCCTAGTGTGGGGGCAGAAGCAATGTTTGTGCCTGTACGTAAATGTTGTTTAACGCAAACTAACAGGCACACACAACCGTTGTGTGTGCCTGTTAGTTTGCGTTAAACATAAACACAACGTAAACCGAAATTTCACCATGATTTTTCTCACAGCTTTCAACCGCCCCGAGACATCCCGACTCAAGCTGTTTTGCGTCCCTAAAATGTCAGAATTTAACAATTAATGGACAATAAATTCGCGACTTTTGACTCGTGTAAAGCCGGGTCCGCTGCGCCATGTTACGCGTGTTACAGAAAATGTAACATGTTACGGTTATCGTAACAGCCCGTCTGCTGCGACTTTCTAGTTCTGTTATGTTACAGTTTTTGTGACAAAAACAAAATGAGTTCCGACGAAGCAGACGTGTCTGCTATTTTGTCCCTTTAGGCTTATCCACTTTGTATTCACTTGTTCTTTTGAAATTCCTATTATTTCTGCTTTATCACTACATGAGGCGTCCCAAAGCACTTGTCTGTCAAGGTATTTTCTTTTTTCCAATCCATCACCGAATCGCGAGACGTGTACGTCCGGTGAGCGCTAACACAAAATGAATGACTTCACCCCCCCGTAGGCGAACGCGGGGGATGTTATCCATTCGCCGCGGCTACCGTGTTACGTGTTACGTAACACGTAAAGCCGGGTCCGCTGCGCCATGTTACGCGTGTTACAAAAAATGTAACACGTTATAATGGGGCGTGGTATAACATGTTACGTGTTACGTAACACGTAACACGGTAGCCACGGCGAATGGATAACATCCCCCGCGTTCGCCTGCGGGGGGGTGAAGTCATTCATTTTGTGTTAGCGCTCGCCGGACTTACACGTCTCGCGATTCAGTGATGGAGTGGAAAAAAGAAAATACCTTGTTTATCATACGATTATTTCGAGACAGACAAGTGCTTTGGGACGCCTCATGTAGTGATAAAGCAGATATAATAGGAATTTCAAGAGAAGAAGTGAATACAAAGTGGATAAGCCTAAATGGACAATATAGCAGACACGTCTTCTTCGTCGGAACTCATTTTGTTTTTGTTACAAAAACTGTGACATAACAGAACTAGAAAGTCGCAGCAGACGGGCTGTTACGATAACCGTAACATGTTACATTTTTTGTAACACGCGTAGCATGGCGCAGCGGACCCGGCTTTACGCGCCGCATTTTCAGCGTTTCAATGGCAAAAGGGCTAGAACTTTGCGACGCTATCAGAGTTATCACTTGTCATCCTGTTCCTCCATCCTCCTGCCTCTTACCAAATTTAAACCACAGTTATATAAATTCTTATTAGATAATATGTAAGTAGGTATTATAGTATAAAAAAAATTCTTGACGACCCTCTCAACTAAGCAACTTACATTTACAACAGAGTTATTAAAAAATAGTTTAATTCCAATGGTTGTCATACTAGTTTTACGTTTTTTCCAACATTGTTATTTGCAATTGGTTTTTAATATTTATTCTAAGATACTAAATTTGTTCTTTAGATTATTGAAGTTTAATATTCCCACACCTTAACCGGTAGCAAGCATGTCCTTTAATTAAATTTACCATCTACCTACTTTAATTTATTTACAATGCTTTAGCAAATGACATATTTTGTCTTTGTCTTATCTTTATCTGAGTGTCGGTGTTAGTGCACGCTGGGCACCATATGATATAAACATAGACATTTACATACAGGCACATACATTGCTTCTGGCCCCACACAAGGATACCCTGTGCGTGGGAACCAGAAACAGCGACGTCACAAACATGTAAATATCTAACCCTGTCTGATATAGCCCATCCGCTATCCGCGAAACCCCACCAGGGAGGCTACTACGTAAGTCCTCCGGTGTATGGAATTGACCGATGTAACCTACTCCGAACTATCAAATACTAAATCTTTATGTTACTGACACACGTCCTCATTAGTAGCACGAAAGCACGCTCATATTGAGCAAGTGCTTTACTCCCAATATTTTTTGTATGTAGGCACATAGACATTGAACAAACAGAATGTAAATTCTTTACGTTGAAATAAGTTTATTCTTTCTTAAGACACTAACAACAACAATGCAGTCTTAGGTTATCAAACCTCCAAAAAAGGAGGACGGATAGATTAAAACATCGAAAAAAAAAATACAGAAATGATTGGGAGTAAAGCAATTGCTCAATATAAGCATGCTTTCGTGCTACTAATAAGCCCGTGTGTCAGTACCATTAGAATCGTCAAAATGTTTAACTCAGTAGAGGGAACAGTTCCGTGACAGAGGGGCTGAACATAGGCGTCCATTTTGACAAATCTGTCTGAACGGACCTTTTATTGAGCTGTTCTTCGGCAACCTCGTTACTCCGAAGGCAATAACCATCCGTCTCTCGTGCCAGAACGGCGTGACGGCGCTGCAGATGGCGTGCGCGCAGGGCTGCCGCGGCATCGCGGAGCACCTGCTTGCTTACGGAGCCAACGTTCATTTGCAGAACACTGTGAGTACTTTATGACTAGTGGGGGTGGTAAATATCAACATCACCAAAATTCAAAATTAAAAAAATTATTTCAACGTAAAGAATTTACATTCTGCTTGTTGAATGTCAATGTACATATAGTTATGTATATTGTTAGCCGCTGCCTTGGGGCCGTCTGTAGTGGAGAAAAAGGCAGCGAAAAAAAACTCCACTCTGACCATCTTTTCTCAAATCGCCTAAAAGCTAATACAAATCAAACCTACAAAATAATATCTTGGATGTGTTGAACACTAGACACATTTATCCTGTGATTAAATTTGATATTAAACTACTATTTAATGCCATACGTCCTTGTCTTCTAAATAATCGTTGATTTTATAATAAGCTTTTTTGCAAAGAGTGTGCTTAATACAATTCTTAAATCGCGTTGGAGGTAACTCTAATATATCTTGGGGTATCTTGTTGTAGAACCTTATACAGTGCCCCATAAAGGAAGTATTAACTTTTGCAAGTCTAAATCGTGGAAATGACAATTTATGTTTATTCCTAGTATTAACGTTATGATGGCTACCAAGTGTTTCGAAGTCTGTAATATTTTTCCTAACGTACATAATGTTTTCATATATATATTGGCTTGCAACTGTTAGGATGTTAGTTTCTTTGAAAAAGTCTCTTAGCGAGTCCCTACTACCTACGAGTAGCTTGTAAATAAATCGGATCGCTCTCTTCTGCAAGATGAAGATAGTCTCAATATCTGCTGCCCGGCCCCACAGTAGTATACCATAGGACATAATACTATGGAAGTAACTAAAATAAACAAACCTAGCAGTTGCAACGTCAGTAAGTTCTCGAATTCTTTTTACAGCATATGTTGCGGAGCTAAGTCTATGTGCTAATTTTACAATATGTGGACCACATTGTAGTTTGGCATCGATTGTGATGCCCAAAAATACAGTATCTTCAACAAATTCTAGTTTTTCATTTCCAATCGCAATTTTATTTTCAACGAATTTTACGTTAGGTAGGGTAAACTTCATACATTTTGTCTTTTTTGAATTTAACAATAGATTATTTGCAGTAAACCAATCTGAACGTGCGAGAGAGCATTATTTGCTTCGTCAAGATTATTTTCCTGTCTCCTTATTTTAAAAATAAGTGACGTGTCATCAGCAAATAGCACTATCTCGCACATTTTTTGTACCATAAACGGTAAATCATTTACATAGACCAGGAAAAGGAACGGCCCTAGGATAGATCTCTGTGGGACTCCCATTTTTACAAGTGAACCCGAAAAATTTTCCTACAGCATCCCTATGATCCTCCCACGCACTGAAAATATGTTTAAGTAACATGACTCCAGCGTCTGTTGTATTCCGCTCTTTAGTAAAACCGAACTGCTGACTATGAAGGAGTTCGTAATTATTGAAATGCAAAAGTAATTGATCCAAGATAATTCTCTCAAATATTTTACTTAGTACTGGTAAGACTGATACGGGCTTAAAATTTGTTGGACCTTGTTTATCACCGCTTTTAAATAAAGGTACTAGCCTACTGTATTTCATGAGGTCTGGAAATACTCCTTCATCTACGCATTTATTGAATATCTCTGATAACGGCGATGCTAGAATTTGTATCACTGAACTAACAATTTTTACTGACATACCCCATAAGTCCTCAGTTTTTTTGAGATTCAATAATTTAAAAATTTTAACTATGTTATGAGGCTTAATGTAATTAAATGTGAAATCGTGTTCGCACGCGGGGACATGATCTTGTAATAATGTTGCTGCACGATCAGGTGACGAGTTCAACAGAGCTGTAGTTGCAATTGGTATATTAGTGAAGAACTGTTCGAAAGATGCAGCGATATCTTCATTTGTTGTTATTATTTTGTCATCAATCTTAAGCGAAATATCTCGTTCTCCTAATTTTGCTTTACCCGTTTCTCTATTTATTATGGTCCAAATTGTTTTAATTTTATTCTGTGATTGTAGGATTTTATTTTTTATATGATCACATTTAGCTTTATGGCAGACGGCCTTAAATAATTTGGAATATTTTTTGACGTATTGTATGAAGTTGGTGTCGGAGGTATACGTCTTTTTGTCATATAGTTCATAGAGTGTGTCTCTGCTCTTTCGGATACCTGACGTTGCCCATTCACTAAATCCTACTTTATTGTCGTTGCTTTTTAGCTGGCGCAATTTAAAGTTTTTTTTTTAAACTACCTGAGACTACTTCGAATAACTCAACCCATTATGTCCCCACCGAGGGGCACGGGTCTCTTCCCTGAGGAAGGTATAGGCCATACTCCACCACGGGGGCCGAGTCCGGATTGGTGGTGGCTTGTAAGACTAGTGGCTGGTCTTACTGTCAGAAGTTTTCAAGCCGCCCTTAAAGTCTCTGACTTGGCTTAACGACTGCCATCTATCGACGGCAGCCGGCACCAACTGCTTAAGCCTTGCGAAGCACGGAACCGCTCGGAAAAATGCCACTAGCGTTAGTCATAGATAGTGACCCATCCATGGACTGAACGTCGTGATCGTTTAAGATCACTCAGGCAGCTCAGGCTACGAGCGACTCCTACATGCGGTAACTATAAAGAAAAAGGAGGTTGGTTAGTTAGCCATACCTTAGCGCTTATAATTGTTACTCCGCGGTGGACACGCGAGGTGATTACTCTCTCTCTCTCTCTCTGAGAGAAGTCTTATGCCCTATACATGCCCGGGTACTAACGGAAGATCAGCGCTGGAGTGGCCTGCCTCTCCAGCATATGCCGAGTCAGAGCCCCTTTGCATTTGCCACAGCCACAATTTGTTACCTTGTATTTTATGCTGATTGGCTTTGCTTAATTTTGTTGCTGTTTTTTTGTTCTATTTCAACTGTTGTATATGTGTGTGTAAGCAAATGCAAATATATTTTTCTATTCTATTCTATTCTATACAGTGGGTCGTAAATACGCTTCATTATAAAAAAATAACAAAAGTGCGTGCGTGCATCGCGAAAGAGATCTGTCGGGTGTTCAGGACCTCGATTCTATTTGTGCATTATAATACGATAACAGTTACACGGTCGGGTCACGTGACGTGTATTTTCATACCATTGCCGCCTACATTGTTTGATATGCGTGCGCGCGTAGTTTTGAAGCGACAATGAATGAAACTCTTGTGTTTGATCTTACTATTGTTTTTTTAGCTCTTAGTATCATTGTAATGTGTAATTTAATTTGTGAATAAAAATGTTTCTATCCCTTTGCAACCGAGCTATCACAACCGTGCATATAATTTTAAAAAAATCCTGACTCCATACAAATTAACTTTTCGGGACGCAACCGGCATCGATCGATCGTGCATTTATCTGTTTTACCTACAAAACATACTGCAAGGTGCGGCGCCTCACTTGTCGGCACCCATTGGCCACAGATTGGCCACAGCCGCTGGTAGAGATTTCTGCTTATTTTGGCGGTAAACTTGCTTCACGTAAAGTACCGATAATTAATATATTTTGTTTGAAGCTTTACAATAATTAAGTTTGAATGTGTATAGGAAGCGTTGTAGAATGTTTTTATAAATACAAAGTTAGTTTTTAGTCTTAAAATATGGCTGGAAAAATGTAGTTGCACGATCGTGCAGTTAATTATTTTAGCCGGACTAGCAGTATAGGGATGTTTTTCGTTATTTTTCTTGGAATCTATGGCATACCAAAAAAAGGTATTTTAGCCAAGATAGTTAAATTTAAGAAAAAAAAATCTTCGGTTGCAAAGGGCTATTCTATTCTATTCTAAATCGCCACGTTCATGCAGTAATCATTGTACTACAATGCATTAACAGAATTAAGGCCCAGGGTCGTGGCAAGTGGCCGCTGGTCTCTACCGACCCCTCCGGAATACAGGCCTGTGGTGCAATTACGCAAGTACTCCACTGTATGGAGTGGTCTGATTTAGCGAATTTGTTCCCGGTATGTCACACCACCTTATGTTACACTGTAATTACATTCTGGGACTATTTTCTCAGTAGGTATGTCATTCTCCTACTCCGAACTGTCATATACATTCTGATTTTGACTCTTTCGAGTTGTCTAATTGCTTAACCCGATACAGTGGAAAGTTACGTAATATAAGGACCGGGCTTACGTGACGTACAGTCGACAGCAACGTCAACCTTCACATTTTAGTTGCAAAGTCGCCCGTAATGCAACGGGGTAGAGTGCATGGGTGTATAGGATCTGGATGATGTGCTGTCGACTGTACGGCAACGCCCGACAGATAACTTGAACGAATGACCTGACTTCCCGTGAAAGTAATTCGAGTCTCTCTCATTAGTAGGGGGCACGGATGTGCCTTAGAGTTATTAGAACCCTAAATTAGTCTAATGGCACGCTGCTGGCGAGATTAATTGGCTGTAACTACCTACTCCGCTTGTGCTTTGTTTTGTAAAATGTGTGTTTGTGTGTGTAATTGTATGTGTGAGAGAGAGGGCCGGATTCCGAAATTCTCAGTTCATAAACGGGCCATAAGTAAGTCAAATAAAATTTAGGTAACAAAAAAATTGGTTTTCAATTATTTTGATTGTTCTTTCTTTATCCTTATCTTTATTTTACATACCTATTGAAGTACATTTTGGTTTTAATGGTGGGACGATTTCGACAGATACAATACCGAATGGAACACCATACAAGAGGCTACGTATTAAGACATACATGTTTACAGACAATATTAATAGTAGAATATAATGAATTTATAACCTATAGCATTAAATTTAAATTCAATGCCTATAGAATCACAACTGAAATTTCAGAAATATTTGTTTCAAAATTCAAAAATTCAAGATTCAAAAATTTTTATTTCAACGTAAAGAATTTACATTCTGCTTGTTGAATGTCAATGTACATACAGTTATGTATAATGTTAGCCGCTGCCTTAGGGCCGTGTGTAGTGGAGAAAAAGGCAGCAAAAAAACTCCACTCTGACCATCTTTTCTCAAATCAACTTAAAGCTAATACAAATTAGGTATGAGTGTTTGTATACCAAGAATCTCAAGATCCATGAGTGCAATCAATACTTGCAAAGTCAAACATCATTTAATATGCTTAAAAGGTAATAAAACACCAATGCTGCGGCCAGACGGCACCCGTCACCCGTTTCTTTGTGACGTCTTATGTAGGCGCCTCACTTGGCCACTCGTACGTCTTTCGCTTTTAATTGGTTTATCTTTGCTTTAGCCAAGGCGATATACATAATTATGTATATATTTTTTTAATATTGTTGCGATTAAATTTGAGTACACACACTCACATTTTGAGCCAATTTATAATCCAATCCACCTACTAAACTATTGCCACCGCCTTGGGGTTTAAGCCGTCCTTAAAGGGTTTGGTGTCTGACAGGTGGGATCATCAGCCCTCCACGCAGCCTGCGCGGCGGACGCCAACGACATCGTCGAACTTCTGATAGCCCACGGGGCTGACCCGACCATGACTGACCAGGTTAGTACTGAAGCCGAGCTCGGACTTACGAAGTAAACAGGCTTATAATTAAGAATTACTTAAAATTATATGGTAATACTAGCTGGTGCCAGTGACTACGTCTGCGCAGGGTTACCGGGATGTCAAGTACCCTATCTTGTATATCTGTAGGGGAAAGTGGGGGATATACGAACACGTAAGGGGAAACATAAATCATCATCAACCCATCATGTCCCCACCGAGGGGCACGGGTCTCTTCCCTGAGGAAGGTATAGGCAATACTCCACCACGGGGGCCAAGTCCGGATTGGTGGAGGCTGGTGGAAACATAAATAAAACCTTGGAATTCGATCATAAGAGTTTCTTTATTGTTTAATAAAATTACAAAGTGTACTTTTTATGTGTCTAACGAATCCACTTATCAATATTTATATTTTTTTAATAAAGTGTAACAATATGAGAAAAAAACAAAATCCTTAGAGTTCGGCTTTACCGGTAAACACAAACACCAAGTGGGGTAATTACGAACTAACATTAGTAACGACAGTGATGACATTTAGTCAGTACTATTCTCGTGAGCCCATGTAGTAAACACGTAGCACATAGGTGGTCAAAAATTGTTGTTTTAGAAACATAAACATTTACATACAGGCACATACATTGCTTCTGGCCCCACACTAGGTTACCCTGTGTCGTGGGAACCAGAAACACTGACAGAGGCCGTCGTTACATTATAAGTTTCTGCTGCTCTGCCAATGCTGAGTTTTTTGGCTTTAACATCGTGTATAGCCTTTTTGAGGTCTTCAAGACTGTACATCGTTTCGGTCTTTCTTTTGTTATTACGAGGCGTCTGAAACAATCATAAAAAAGATGAACTGGAAACCAACAAAAAGAAGGGGAGTAATACCGAACGTTCGGGATTGCCCGATATGGAGTGTTCGCCTTTACCCCGCTGGATCGAAAACAATAAAATGGGAGAAAAAGAAATAGTTTATAATCCAATTGCCGATTGGATCACTGTCATTTGGCTGCTTAATATGTGTATATTCCATTGTGTAAAAGTTAAACTACTATTGTAGATAGAAATAAAGCTACAACAACATGAATTTCCCACAAAAATACATCAAAAACATGTAAAATATTGAAAAATTAATACCTTGACAAGTACGTGCGTTCACGTCTCCCGTGTTGTTGACGGGCACTAGTGGTGGCGTGATCTCCGGAATGGCGGGAAGTAAAATGGCTATCTCTTTGTAACTCATTAGAACCGTTGGATTCGGGATTACCCCGCGTTCGTGTTTCCCCCACTTTCCCCTACGCCAAGTTTCATGTAAATCCGTTTAGCTGTTATTGAGTGATGGAGGAACAAACATCCAAACATCTTCACCAACATTCACAGTCATAATATTAGTAAGATGTATTGTTTTCGTGACACCAGTATCGCCTGAACCGTATTTCATAAAACTTCAATTAGTAGTTTATTACGAAACTTCCTAGGTTGCGCTTGCTTAGCAGAGTCTACTTGTTGATCGACTTTGCAATTTACCTACATTAAATTGTCACGGTAAACCATGAATCAGAAATTTATTTCAACGTAAATAATTTTCATTCTGTTTGATGAATGTCAATGTCCTTATAATTTTAGCCGCTGCTGTCTTGGTGCCGAATGAAGTAGTGGAGAAAAATGCAGCGAGAAAAAAGACACCTAGGTTTTAAGACACATAGATTATAAATAATTGACAAGAACTTTATCACACAAGTTTGCCAAAGGACATGCGAATGGTGGCGCGGTGGCCGGGTCGCCCATTTCCCTCAAATATGGTTGAGACTGGCGATGGCTGACCCCTGCGTTATGCTCGTGAACGGGTGCCGTCCGTGTGTCTGGCCGCAGCATTGGCGTTTTCATACTTGTTTAAGAATATCAAATAATGTAATACTTTGACATTGCAAGTATTGATTGCACTCATGGGTCTTGAATTTTGACATTCTTATGTAGATGGACATTCGTACCTACCAAACTTTGTATTAGATTTAAGATGTTTTGAGAAAAGATGGTCAGAGTGGAGTTTTTTTTTTTGCTAATAGGTGGCATTTGACTATTCATTAGGTTGCAACCTTTTAGTAAATAAAATTACACCAAAAATAAAATAAAGCCTCCACAAAATACATCTCAACTAAATAACAAAAAACTTTGTTTCGTAAAAAATCCTCACCAAATTGGAAGCTGGTATTTTCCCCCATTTTCAGGTGTATCTACATGGGATTTGGTTACATCCTGTATTTGCTATTCGTTGCAATATTCGCTATTCGAATAGCTGTCCGCTGAATAGCAAATACCTACTTAAATAATAAATAATTCAGTTCTAACACACTTATTTATCTCGAAAAACTTTCTTTACTTACACGTATTCTGGTTTCCTTTGACCAAAAGAAAATAAATACAAATACAACTCCCCGAGGGCTACATACAATAACACAAGGCTCCTCTTTGCAAAGATAACCGACCGAAGATAATCCTAAGGTTTTCCCACACTGTGTGTGTTTAAGAAAGATCTTGTGGGGCGAAAGGTTAGCGGTCCCCGGGGACCGATGTGTCAATAAGATGGGTGAATAGATAGGGGAGTTTGTTTTTATTCTTGTGGAAAATAAAAGAAGAAATAACATTTACTTATTATAAAAACAACACCAACCAAGAAAATAAGAGTACATGGAACTACAGGCGTTAGTTAATGTACCGATGTATAAATAACTGGAATATGTAAAAACAATACTATACCCTATAGTATTCTTTACGTTCCTACGTATGTATGGTTAACGTCTCTGGGCGTAATTGCATCACGCCATGGCACTTAGGGCCAATTTCTGAATTGAGGATTTCGCTAAAGCCTGTATTACACCGGGGCAACACTGTGCGGCATTGCGGCAAAAGAAGAAGAAGCTGCGACAGTTTGCCACATGACGCAAGGTGTTGCCATGCCACACGGTTCTTGCCACAATGTGCGACGTTGTAGCATGCGGCCTTGTGGCATACCGCAATGCCGCACAGTGTTGCCCCGGTGTAATATAGCCGTAAGTAACTACAGAACTTTAGTGATGTCTCGTCAAATTTCTCATAAAAGAGGGCAACAGAATGTTACTTAAGTATTGTTAATTACGGTTAGTCGCACAAAAATTTAAAACTGAAATAACAGGTAAGTGTCGATGTACAAAGGCGGACTTATTTCAAAAGCAATTTCTCCCAATCAGCCTAAGAAGGTTTTCAACAATAAACAGAGATCGGGAGATGGCACAAGCTCAATAGGTAAATAGAAAAAAAGAATAGTTATCTAGTTAGCTACCTAATGAAAAAATTAATTTCGTCATTTAATTGAAAACGTTGTGGCCCCTATAGTTATAAATAGATATACCTACACGACAATCTATGCTTTAATCAAGCAATCAATAGCACACAATAACACATCAGCCCACGCTACTCAGTGAGCATTAGTGGCGCAGCGGTAGTACGCCTGCCGGCCTCACGCTCCGAAACGAATCGGGTCGTTGGTTTGAATCCTGGCATGTACTAATGATGACCTTGACTAATGACTTGGTTTTCTGAGTTACGTTACAATTAGTAACAACGTGATGAAACACTAGCGTTTAAGGTATTCACAATACATACTTTAGTGCTTGCTATAGGTATCGACAATGGCCCAACTAGAAGGCGTGACGGAAGAATCTGTTCTGATCCTCAGATCTCCACTCAACTTTCCTATAGGATTTTGATATGCGTCAAAGATCTGTTCATCAATCTAATTTTACATCAAGCATTAATTAAGCCATACACGGTGGACAATAGCACAAAGTGTCCAGTAAATAAAAAAAAAAACAAAAGTGATCATAGGGGACACCCGGGTTTGAACCGGGGACCTCTCGATCTGCAGTCGAATGCTCTACCACTGAGCTATATCCCCATCTGATGGCGACGTCGAAATTTCGCTTTACGTCCCACGATGCAGCACGTGACATCGATACTGATATGGAAATGTAGGTATGTTGTGTTTGAGTCATTCGAGGCAAGTTTGAATGCGAGCGGTACATTACAGAGTTATCCAGAGTTCTTCGAATCGACTCCGGATACGACACATAAACTTCAGAAATTCCTTTACGTTAAAAGCATCAGTGAATATAGAGCTAATGATCGTGGTAAAACGTGTAGTAGGTACATCTAGGTATTTCTGGCTCCTCTTGCGTTATCTACCCCACGTTTTGGTAACTACATTAATAAGTAATCACTATGCACTTTAGCCAACTAACAGCTCTTCGAAAGTTGCCGTCAATCATCAATCATTGTGTGAATTACGTGTGAGCGACGGGAGGGGTCCTGAATTTCGTGACGTCACACTTCAAAATTCAGTTGTCTTAACACCGTAATCGAGGTGTTAAGACAAGAACTTTGAACAAATAATGAAAACTCAAAAACATCTAATATTTGCAATCGGAAATCAAACTAATTTCGGAACTGCTGTTTGCGAGATTTAATCAGTTTAATCAGAGAATTAAAAAAACCGGGCAAGGGCGAGAGGGACCCGCCCACGAAAGATTCCGTGCTATTATCTACAAAACATTTAAAATTTCAAACATTTACTAGCTAACTGTTGCCGGTATTAATAGCGAGATTATATTGTAATATGGAAATGGAAGCCCCCCTTAAATGTTTTATTTTAATATAAAATGAATATACCTATACCTACTTACTAATATTAATGAATATATCAAACGTCTCCCTGATATCTTAATTTCCTGAGCCTTCATTTCGTCAGATTTTAATGTGGGAGGAGGGGCTCAGAAAAAAATAATCATGATTATCTAATGCTCTTTGTCAACGTCTTTCTCGTGTTTTTGTGAAATCTAAAAAGACCTAATACATACCTAACTACATACTTATAAGCTCACGCCTGTATCCCAGTGGGGTAGGCGGAAACCAGGTACTGCCACTTGCCACGATGCTGATAGATCACTTTCGCTTCATCAACATTCATTAGTCGTTGCATGCAAGCACCCAAAGACTAAATTAGATAATAAAAATATTTGTACTTACTTCTGCTTTTTAGCAAATATAGAGGTTTTACCACATTTATACATTACCTACATATCGATTCCACAAATAAACGATTTGTGATTGTGGGTATCAACTTAGGAACTGGCGGTAGGTAGGTACCTAAAGTAGAGTAAACACTTACAAACGCAATCGTAATTATAAAATGTTACATTATATCTACTAAATTGGGTTTATCTTTCTTTTCTTAATGGATTGATATCACCTTGCCCGGGTCAAAAGTATCAGGCGTTCATAGATACCAAACAACCTAGAAAGACACATCCGTTTTTCAGGGTTTGTTTTCAAAGGATCGTAAGCACAGCACTTGTACTGGGACGATTCTAGTCGTCATACTGAATAAGTTTTGCTCTACAAGATGTTTTGTGTCAGATACAACATTTCAGAAGTCAGAGCGAAAGTTTTAATTTTTTTCGAGAAATAAGACAACTTGTTCAAGACAAAGAAGAGTGGATGGGCAAGGCTTTTCCCAGCTGTGGGTGTCCCAGGAGGGTGACAAAAACGCGGCTAGCTAAAAAATAAATAAATCGAATTGTTCAGTGTGTACCTACACTGTTTAGTCACATAAAATTGACGTAGAAATCAACAGCGTGTATCTACTTACCTACCTTGTATTGTAGCACCCAATTTTCTCCCGTTGTTTTACGTACAGTAAATTGTGCTGTTTGTTATTGAGGATAGTCAGGCGAGCTTGTTTCGGCTATGGGTATCCTCTGGGGGGACCCCGTGACGAAGGTAGGTGTTTCCCATTTATATGATTTATTTACCTACAATTTTTTTGTGTTTTCAACTTATATGTACCTACTTTTATTATTACCTACTATGCATAATAAAGCCTGTCGAAAAGTAATTCTAGAGTAGGTACTAATAGAGTTCTCATATAAAATAATGTTTTTATGAATCCACACCATTGAATTTAACGAGTAAACAATACCAGATATTGTTTACTCGATAAATTCGTAAAAAATTAAGTAGTAACTCATAGATTCTATTAAGAGTTACTACTTAATTTTTTTAATCGAGTACCTAGTTATCATGATTTTACGTATTTTTTGGGGAACCCGATTGCCTGGATTTTTTGTTTCTGTATTTCTAAACGTTTTCTGAGATTTCCTATGTTAAGGTTTTTTACGGTATAAAACCAATGCCAGCCTAATCCAAGTTCACCATTATTATGCAAATATAGGTGTCTGGAAGAGATCACTTTTAGTGACGCGGCAGCCGCCTGTACTCTAAAGCCGGGTCCGCTGCGCCATGTTACGCGTGTTACAAAAAATGTAACACGTTATTAAAACAAAAATGGGGAGTGGTATTAATTTTTTACGTGTTACTTAACACGTAACGTAACGTTATGTAACACGTAATGTGTTATACCACGCCCCATTTTTATTATATTTACTTGTTACGTTTTTTGTAACACGCGTAACATGGCGCAGCGGACCCGGCTTTAGGTTTAGAAAAAATGGAAGTTACACAAATATTCAATATTTTTAACTTTCATTTTATTTACCTAGGTACCTAGCTACTATAAAGTGTTCTCTATCTGTAGGTACTACTCTTACTGTCGCGTCTACTGAAGCGACTCTTTTCAGGCTTTGCATTGTTTCAATACCACGTTGTAGTCAACCACCAGCAAGTCCACCTCCACATTTTTCTTACAATATCGCCGGTAACGAAACTGACTACAGCGCACGGGTGTTAAAGTTGAAGTACTGTCGACTGTACCTATTAGCCTCTCCAGCCGCTCAGCAACAGGAGGAGCGTCCCGAGCAGATATCTCTCACTGCGCCATGTTTATTTAAATTTTCATGCTTCGCTCGGCGCGGCCGGCGCTGCAATATTCATTCGCGCACAATGCACCTGTGCCGAAGGTCCGCTGCGATAGAGGCAGAAACGAAGCACTTTTCTAAGAATCCTTCGTTTCTGCCTCCATCGCAGAGGACCTTTCGCACAACTCCCTTGTGCACAAATTGTGACATCACATTGTGAGACGTGGCTGTTTTGTGTACGGTGGATATAGTAATAATAATATGGGCGGCGGACTAAACACACACATACCTAAGTCGAAAACATACCTAACTACCTACTTTTTTGAGGCGGTAAAGAAAACCTGTTATAATATTTACTCCATATAATTTTTATTGGCATCTTTATTACCTACATATCAAATGGCGGGGCTCGCCTGTCACACCTGCGTTTCGCTGACGATGTTATTCTCTTAGCTGAAAATTTTAGCGACCTCCAGATTAGGTATACTCGCAAAACTCTCTGACGGCGGGCCTAAACATAAATATGCCCAAAGGTATTTAACTGTCGGCATACCTACTCCACCAATCCGGACTTGGCCCTCGTGGTGGAGTAGGTATGGCGTATACCTTCCTCAGGGAAGAGACCCGTGCCCCTCGGTGGGGACATAATGGGTTGATGATGATGATGATGATACCTACTGCCTATGCTCACAGCATATGGTGCCGAAACATGAACACTCACAATGCCACATAATTGAGAAAATCCAAGTTGCCCTAAAGGCCATGGAGCGGGCCATGCTATGCACCAAGTGTAAAACGTGGGCACACGCATCGCGAAATTTAGGTAATTGGAGATGTTCCACATCTGGTTCCACATCTGGTTACACGAGAAGATGGATGATGGACGAATGCATTCAGAGAGTGATGCGACAGAACTAGCCGTCGTTCGGTAGGTAGGTTCCGTTCCCGATGGGTTGATGGGAGGACAATAGACGAGACCTGCAGAGGACGGGGAGGTTGGCATGACGCGTGATTGGCGTGGTGGAGAATTCGGTTGACACAACCAGCAATAAATTATTTGATATGCTCGAATAAAACAAAAATTACTAAATATTTCGGAAAATGTATCTGTGAATCTGTTTTAGTCTATTACCTACTACTTGGTAGTTAATTACAATTTTTAAATACCTAGATGTAACATAAAAAAGTGCTTTTAAATACGACGTCATAATCCGGTATTTTCATACAAAATTCTGTTTTAAAAGTAGCTTATTTGACATTTTGTCGACTACCCAATTGTCATGAATCCATTAATTTTATATTATTACAAAAAATAGGCCAAGTTTCGTTTTAATTCTTACTTATTATTATAAAATAGTGTACCGAATAAACGACGTATTATAAATAAAATTAATAAACTCACGCCCGTTATCCCCTAAGGGGTAGGCAGAGGCACCAGTCTCTAGAACTGGACCCACGTTTTGCCGAGTTTATTACAACGTACTAAACGTACGTATTAAAATAATAAAGTACACTGTTCATTTACAGTGGACCGTATGTACCTAAAGTAAAAACGTGTAATATAGGCTTAACTATACAGGGTGTAATTAACAAACTCCCGTAATCGATCCAAAAGTGGGACATCTACTCGTTAATAGGATTTTGACCTCTTCGCAAAAAACATGAGTTGATTTTGGAGCTGATGTTTTTGCAATACCTAACCGAATCGCCCTAAAAAAATGAGGTACCTACCTATTCGTATTAATCGTCCCTTTTCAAGTAACAGTAGTTCGTTGAAGAGTTCACACGAGTGTTAATTTTGTGATGTCGTCTGTGTGGTGCTATAGATTGGTGTTTGTGACTATTCGTGGGTCAGCCCTATTGAGGACACGTATTTGAAGCCACTTTGTACCACATCGTTCGATGGAGTTGCAGGGCGACCGTGCCTAGCTACTTAGTAGGTATCATAACAAGTCGCGATATTTATTAGGTAAACATAAATAGTAACTACATAACTACCTACTTAACTACCATGATTCCCGACATCTTTGCAAAATACCAATGTGGCAATTGGCGTATCCTCTATACTCCGATTTTTAATTTCGTGTACCAAACTGACATTTGGTGGGTTGCCAGTTTTGGATTTTGTTGTACAATAAAGTACTCGAAGACTATCGAGATATTGAAACGAGATATGATTCGAAAGCCAAACTAGTATTTGGTTTGATGATTTGAAAAAAAAGTTGCATGTTACATTTATGATTTTCTTCCTTAAATTAATTTAACCATTTTGAAAATGTCACTGTAGATAAAAATCAACGCTACTCTTATTACTGATCAACGTAAATTAAGATTCTAAAATTACTTATTTTAGTAAATTTAAAAAAGAAACGACTTGTTCACTCAGCTGATACGACACTATTTTTTTCATTACGATAAGTTAGCAACGCAGTACCTAGTTATCAATAAGCAAATAAAAAGTAGAATTTTAGCTGACAATGTCGAAATCGAGACCGACACCGAGAACTCCGTCGAGACTCCTTGAGCTAGCAACATTTTAAAAAAGAAAGAGCGCTTGCAGCTGTCAGTTTAGTACACGAAATTAAAAATCAGAGTATAGATAAGCATAACTATATGCCTATCTGATTACCTTTCCTTTTTCAGGGAATAGGCTCTAGCGGGCTCCCACAGGACAATTTGGTGCATGTACTTAGGTAATATAAGGGGAGATCATCACACGATGCCTGTGCGTGACGCCACACATTTGTGTCGCGAGAAATTCAGGACCGATTCCGAACTTTCGTAGGTAACTATCCTTCTACTAAGTGCACCAGGTGGATTCCTAGCGGACCAGGGGCCAGAGTTTTCTAAACGCATTTATTTACCTACTCATTATCATAGTGTGATATTAGCACAGCGATGGACGATAGGTATTGTTGAACTAGCTATTACCTAAATGATCGTACATACAACGGTCATCATCAAAGAAGAATAAATACATTTATTTAATAACGATGCGTTATTAACTTTATTCCAGATACAAATGAATTAGATTTTTCGTCGGAAGAGTCCGACCAGCCCTTATAATGCCTATGTAACTTCCACTCTATCGGGTTAAGCATTAGACAACTCGAAAGAGTCAAAATATTGTGTGTAACTATGACATAGCTACTGGGAAAAAAGTGCTAGAATGTAGGTAGTTAGCACTGTAACATAAGGTGGTGTGGTGTGACATACCGGGAACAAAGGGGCTAAATCATGCAACTCCACACAGTGAGATACTTACGTAATTGCACCCCCCAGGATGGAGACGAGAAACCGACGTCGCGATTTTCGTCTCGACTCACCATGATTACCTAAGCTCTGCGAATCTGGACCTAGATTCTATTAATGCATTGTAGTACGATGACAACTGCATGAACATGGTGAATTAGTTTCAATGCCGCTTCAAGTCTATGTCAAGGCGTCAATGGTATGAGAAAACACGTCACCTGACCCGACCGTGTATCTGTCATCGTACTATAATGCACTAACAGAATTGAGACCCTGGTCGGACTATTCCAACAAAAAATGAAGTAGTTAACTAGGTAAGGTATCCGGAATAGAGTTCATAATTGTAGTGCTTACAAAAGTTTTATTTCAAAAACAACGGCGTTTTGTAGATTCGTCCCCCAGGTTTGAGGATTTACGTGCAAAACGAAAGCGTTCCTACATAAATACAGAAACTCCCCGGTGGTTGTTTGTGATGATAAATGGGGCTGAAATAACCGGAAATTTGTGGCTGGCAACATCTGTTTGTTTTACCTACGTCGATATTTTACGCAGATAAAGACAGCGAAAGTTTCTTCGCTTAGGTACCGTCTCAGAAGAATTCTGAGGGTACCTGGTACCTGGTACCGGGTACCCGTACCTGGTAAAGTTGACATTTTGACAAGTTTCGTCCCAGATTAGAATAGGTAGATTCTACATTAGGTATATCACCGCATACCTATTGGTTTTTATCTCCTATTGTGCGTGGCAAATGGCAATAATATATAGGCTGCTACTTATGTATGCGGAATCTGGGATTCCAATAATTTTAAACGCAATTTCTGACCTCCATGGTCAAATTCGTTCTTTTTTTAAATACTGGCCGCTAATATTTTTTTCTTATATACGTTAGTGTTTTGTTTTTGTTGGGTTTAAAATGTCATATCGCTGAAAAAATGGAACTCACTCAAAAAGGAACGAAAAGCACGCACGATAGGAGGAACGCATGACCGTGAAATAGAACGCAAAAGTTCCAAAATCGTCCAAAACGAACGATTTGGCAACACTGTTTTTGACACAAATGTCACAAATAAATGTTGCCCTTGCAAAAATAGCTTCCAGTGCTACCATAATTTAGTAAAATAGTGCGTTTTTTTTTTAAATAGCGCCATCTGTAGTTAATATAGAAGACTAAAAAATCCCAGATTCCGCATACATAAGTAGCAGCCTATGCTACTTATGTATGCGGAATCTGGGATTCCAATAATTTTAAACGCAATTTCTGACCTCCATGGTCAAATTCGTTCTTTTTTTAAATACTGGCCGCTAATATTTTTTTCTTATATACGTTAGTGTTTTGTTTTTGTTGGGTTTAAAATGTCATATCGCTGAAAAAATGGAACTCACTCGTGAATATATTCGTGCTATGATTTTTTACGATTTTCGACGTGGTTTAACGCAACAACAGTGCGTAGATCAATTAACTTCGACTTTTGGTGGTGAAGCTCCATCAAAAACGACTGTGTATCACCGGTTTATGCCCGGTTCCTATAATATACGCCTACCGGCTACGATCCGTTTTCCATACAATTTATTGGCGGTTCGTAGAAATTTCGTAGGAATTGTAACCGATCGTAACCAAAAACGAAGCGTTTTGTGGATATTGGAACCGGGCAATAGCGAGTTTAATCGCGGGCGCAGTAAGCTCACGGACGAAGTTAAAGAACAGAGTACATATTGGGAATAGAGACATCAGTCTTCTAATGACTCAGCGCCATCTGTTGATAACATAAGGAACTACGAAACCAGAGATAGACCGTACGGCAGTACTATTTTCAAATTTTCAAAGCTATAAGGCACAAGCACAACAGACGATATGAGTATCGTCTGTTGTGCTTGTGCCTTAAAGCTTTGAAAAGATGAAATGACTCCGATCTGCGTTTGAATATCGTCCTGTGTGCATATTAAAAAATAAAACGCAAAAATAAGATTTTCGTACTTTTGTTCTCTTCTTAGAATAATCTGATGCCAGTTGTTTTACACTATCACTTAGTCTCGAACTGCTCGTATGGTATTTGGTCTCAAAGTGTTTGTGGCATACTTTTCTGTTTGTATCCAATGGACAATCTGGCTAATCAACGTGTGTGATTAGGAAACCCATGTAGTTAAAATACTGTCTTCACCTAAAAATAAAAAGAAACAATGTTATTACACTGTCCACGGCACTGGTAAATGAATAACGAATGTAATGTAATAAGTACTTGATGCAATTAAGAACACAACACTTTTTCGGAGTCGCCTTAGCGAAGTCCAAATCATGGCAATCAAAATCCAAATGGTATGCGAGGGTCCATATTTAAACAGTGCTCTCGAAAGTCCAAATAGTGCGCGAGGATCAATATGCAACGATGTCGGAGTCCACAAATAACGCCGAAGTTGTTGTAGAGAAAATTGCAAGAAATCTAGAAAACAAACTCGCAAAACGAAGGCGTTTTTGACCAGTGTTGCCACTAGTGAATGGAGAATTAGAACGCCGGGATGTCTGAAAAGGAACGAAATTCGGTAAAGGACCGCAAATAAAAAATATCATTTAAATATATTTTTATAGTAAGTTCGGTATTAATTAGTTTCATGCAGGTAACATCTTTATGGCCTCCACACACGACGGACTGTCGGAGAAAAAAGTACGCTCCTCGGATAAAAAGTCCTCCGCAGATTTACCGAGGATTACAGTATAGAGGATTTCTATTAGCTTGGACCTCTAGGATCTTATAAGCTTGTTCAGTCATTATAGATTTTGACCCATGAGGGCCATGAATAATCAGTTCTTGGATTATTTTTTCGTAGGTCCCTCGGGGGGGTCACTGGGAGTGTAAATTAAAAAAAAAGACTGAATCAGGCTCCTGTGTACCTATATTCGAAAAATGTTTTTTGTCCAAAAAAACGGTTTTTCTTGAATAACTCGGCCATTTTTTATTTTACAGTAACACCGTAAAGACAAAAATTGTAGAAAATTTTACTTTCTACAAATTCAGTTTTCATAAATTTTTGTTCTAAGATCGATATTTTTGAAATTAAACCTGAAAAACCCGACCAATTCAAAATATTATAATTATGATAAAGAAGGATGATGAGAAACAAGGTTGTGGAAAATGAAATTTTGAACAATTTTGGTTCCCACCTATTTTCCCCCAAAATCGATATTTTGGAAATTAAACCTGAAAAACTCAAATTAAAACATTAAACATAAACATTTACACACAGACACATACATTGCTTCTGGCCCCACACTAGGATACCCTGTGTCGTGGGAACCAGAAACAGCGACGTCACAAACATGTAAACATCCAAGACCTAGAGTTTTTTTTCCTCTCCAGCCGGGGATCGATCCCGGGACCTCTCGCTTGGTAAGCAGATGCGTTAACCGCTACGCCACAGAGGTCATCAAAATTCAAAGGGATTTGCCAAAAAACCGACAGCCGCTGAGTGGCGCGCGCTCGGGCGCTCGCTGCTCGTATCGAGCTGCTCGGCTCGCTGTATTGACTGTGCCGAATATTCCAATTGTAACCATGGACATATTACGTCCATGCTTGTAATGTGCTCACATCGAGCGAATATTCCATGTCAGTCATCGTTTTAGACAGGATAGGCGAAGGTCGATAAACCGTGCAGCCTAGAAACCACAGACTCTAAGGGACTAGTCATAGAAAGCGCCCGGAACGCTGCGCTTTGGGCGCGCGTCGAGCGAGCGTTGGACGCCTATCGTACGCTCGTCAATTATGTCAATTACGTCAATTAATCCGAGAAGGAGGGGCACGCGTCGTAAGCGCGTATGACGCGCGCACCACGGACGCGGACGCTTGATGTAATCCGTTGCATAGAACTTCATACAATTTTAAAGAGCGTCTGAAACGCAGCGTGTCGTACGCGCGCCTCAGGCGCTTTCTATGACTGGTCCCTCGGACTGCCGCTGCCGGTCAGTCAACCAACCGGCTGCGTTCAAAAATTTTTAAATCGCTTCTGTTATCATCTTTGACAAAAATGACACTCAAAAAGGAACGAAAAGCACGTACGATAGGAGGAACGCATGACCGTGAAATAGAACGCAAAAGTTCCAAAATCGTCCAAAACGAACGATTTGGCAACACTGTTTTTGACACAAATGTCACAAATAAATGTTGCCCTTGCAAAAATAGCTTCCAGTGCTACCATAATTTAGTAAAATAGTGCGTTTTTTTTTAATAGCGCCATCTGTAGTTAATATAGAAGACTAAAAAGACACTGTTGCTTCCCATTCAAAGTCAATAGTACTGACTGATAAGCCCGTGTTAAAGAAGGTCGCCCGAAATCGGTGGTTGTGCCACAAAATATTGAAGCTGTGCGAAAACTATAATGCAAGACCGCCATGTTACGTATCGCGAGATAGAGGCTGTTCTGTTCGTATATATGACGAGCATTCATAGGATATTACATGAACATTTGTCTGTAAAAAAAATTTGTTCGCGTTGGATCCCGCACAACTTAACTCAGGATCAAAAAGATGCTCGCGTCGAATGGTGCAAGAAAACCTTAAAAAAATTCAACGGAGGCGACTCAAAATCTGTTTATAATATCTACACAGGTGACGAATCCTGGATCTACGCGTACGATCCCGAAACTAAACAACAATCAACAGTTTGGGTGTTTCAAAATGAGCCGAACCCTACGAAAGTGGCTCGTGCAAAAAGCACTGTAAAGCAAATGGTGGCCTGCTTTTTTTGGTATTAATGGCCATGTGGCTACAATACCACTGGAGAATCGCAGAACGGTTAATTCGGAGTGGTACACGACCATTTGTTTGCCGGAAGTATTTGAAGAAATACGCCAAAACAACCAGCAACGCAGAATCATACTTCACCATGACAATGCCAGCTGCCATACATCTCAGCAAACAACTACATTTTTGGATGGTCAAAAAATAGAATTGATGGGTCATCCACCGTACAGCCCTGATTTGGCTCCCAATGATTTCTATTTATTCCCAAATGTAAAGAATAAATTACGTGGTCAACGATTTTCGACCCGTGAAGATGCCGTAGATGCGTTCAAACAGCACGTTTTGGAGATACCTCAATCAGAGTGGAAAAAGTGTTTTACAAATTGGTTTCATCGAATGCAAAAGTGCATCGATCATAGTGGAGAATACTTTGAAAAACAATAAAAGCATATTTAGCCATATGGGTCAATATACGCTATTTGAATTTCTATGGTCCATGGACAAATATTATGTTAAACTTATTATATTATTGCATCCGTATGCTTAAGCATTAAAGAATATGGTCTTTTATTTGGCCCACATAGTCTATTCACGATAATTGTTTAATTTAAGACATAATCGTTAAAAATAGTTGTAAATGTATACTCCTCTGGCCTCCCCATTTCTAGATTATAATGATTTAATTGCGAGATATTTTTAAATACGTATGCCATTATGTTTTTTGTAAATATGATCATACGCTTTTATAAACATCGAAACATATTTCATCAAAATATACAGTAGAAAAATGTATTATTATAAAGAAAAATAACTTACTTTCATGTCACGTTACAATAATGTCACTTCATCTGGCGAAACTCAAAGAATTAAAATTTGACTTAAAACCGCAAAGGTATGTTTTTGTCCATGAACTACGCGCATACAATAGTGTTAAGTTAGAAACAAGCTAATGACGTTGAGCGAAATTCCTATAATATAGCGTCAATTTGTGATTCACTGTAGGAAAGCGTGTTTCTGCCAGTCGTTGGAGTATTTCCTCTGGCAAGTCTATGTTTTTGTATTTTATAGTTACGAAATTGTATATTTGCACAATGCAGTGTTTATTGTGTGTAGATGTCATGTATTACGTTAAACGGTGATCAGAAAAGCGAGTGATATTGTTTTTGTAGGTTTTGTGCGATTTTGTCACTCCTCTGGCGTCACTCCTCTGGCATATTTCATGTTATTTTTAATACGTGTCCCCTTTCTTAGCTATAATCAATGGCCTGTCACTTCCCTGCTTTAATTTGTGACTACTCTGCCAATAGTGTTAGTCCTCTGGTAACACATTTTCCTCTGGTATTTATAAAATTCAAAATATGGAAAAAACTTCTGGACCTCATCATTAAACATTTAAAAATTGTGTCAAATAGAGAAATTATCAATATTGAATGGAACAGATTACATTTCCTTCTGGGACACAAAAACATCAAATTTTTTCTATTCCGCATACATAAGTAGCAGCCCTCGTAGTAGGGTTTCTACGTAGGTACTACCTTCTTGACAACCGAGCCCTATAAGTGTAGGTATAGTTAGCTATTGCCAATTAATCCACAAATAGGAAGACATGGATACCTATTTTTTTTTGTTAACGGGGTGAAATGCTTTGTGCACCATAACCGCCACCCTTGGGGGAGGGCGACGGCCGTGTGTCGGACTCTCCTCTCCTAATAATAGGAGTGGCATACCTCCTAAAACACCCCGGGGCCGTCCTGTCGCTCGTGCAATGGGGCGCCGCCGGATCTCGCTTGTGGTAAACCACAGTGCGAATGCTACAGCGGCGCTCCGGCGACGTCGACCCGACTCGCAAGGAGTCGGGCCCACCCTCACTGGAGAAGGGGCATGGGCCCCCCACCCCCTTCACCCGTCACGATGTCGGACGGCAGGTCCCCCAACCTGCCGTCTGTGACCCTTCTTTTTTTTTCACGCTGGGAAAAATGCGTTACGCATCTCCTCCCGTCGGGGGACGGAAGGAGTATGTGGGACTCCCCGGGAAAGTGGTTCCCGGTATACTCACTAAACAACCCAGCGGCACTCCCTCTTCGCCTTGGTGACGGGGTTCTGGGAATCTGGCACTTCTTCCAGTCCCCCGCCGGTGATTGCCCGCCTAGACACGGCGGGCCCCTCGCGCCCCTCCCTTCACGGGGAGGGGCCCGGGGACGACCGGGAGTGCTCGGTCGTCCCCATACGGCGCGGTGATGAGCAGTGCAATGCGGACGAGGGCGCCCCCGCACCTGTCGCCCGCTGCTCATCACCATGGGGCGAGAGGGGGCGGTTGCGAATCCGCCCTCTCCTGCCCCTCCTTCGTTGAAGGAGCGGCGGCGCGAGAGGATTATTCTCCCGCGCGCTCCGCCTCCTCCTTCTGTGCCATCACGTCCTCACAGAAAGAGGCGACCGCCGTCCACGCCTCCTCGCTCCCCAGCATGGCATTTACCACGCCGGGAAGCGAGAGGTCCGGCCCAACCACGGCGACAAGACTGCGGCGCCGCTCGGACAGCGACGGGCACACCTCAAGGGTGTGCTGCGCCGTGTCGTCAGCTGCGCCGCAGCCGTGGCACCCCGGGTTCTCCTCTCACCCGATCCGGTGCAGGTACGATCCGAAGCATCCATGCCCGGACAGCACCTGCACCAGTCTGAAAGAGAGGAAACCGTGCGAGCGCTCGAGCCAGTCTTGCAGGACCGGCCCGAGCGCGCCGTCTGTGACCCTCCCTCAACCTCCTCTATGCCCTCTGCTAAACAGAGGGACATAGAGGAGGGCCCCCACCGTGTGTTTTTTATAGAGGTTGTCTCCTCGCGGCCCGAAGGCTCCCGGCCCCACTCAGTGTGGGGTTACGGGTGCAGGGCCCATAGTGGACCCCGCGGGACATCCAGCAGCGGAAGCCACTGGACGTCCCCCTCCCTCTGGTTTTGGTCCGCGCCGGCCGAAGCCGGTACCCCCCATATCTGGAGGGCGTTCCCCTATCCGCCAACCGCCACGCGTCCGATGGAAGACTAGAAACTCCACACGGAAAGACATGGATACCTACGCAATGCCAACACGAAAATGATTTGATGTTACTTTTTTATGTACCTACCAGGGCCCCTGGAAAACATGGAGATTAAGACTACACATGTCAATGTTTTTCGGTGGTCTCAAAGATAATATTCTCATATTGTTTTAAAGATAATATTTTCTTTTAGTGATCAAGTATGGCCAGCAAGCCGGACGCGTCAGTCGATGTCCTTCGGGACATTCTTCTAAGATCCCATGCAGTCTCCAGAGGGGTTGGTTCCGCCCAAACGATCACGGCATACAATAGCCAAGGCATTAGTCAAGGCTCCCACGCTAGATTTTTTTATTGCTGACTAACATTCTCACTTTCTCCTAGTGGTCCCAGTCACCAGTGAGCGTCGCGGGTGGAGCAGCCGAAACCCCGCCTGAAGGCTTCCGTCGAGCTGCCCGGGGCTCCTTCTCGGCTATTCTGGGACTGCTGACCGCCACCACCAATTTGGATCACCACGTGAGTCTCACAGAATTTTACCTAGTTACTTATTAGGTACATAAACTCACGCTTGTACCCTGACTGAAGTCATTTGAACAAATCAAGTACAACTGCCTTCAATGGGAATCGAACCACCAATGTGATAGTCAAGCGTGTTGAAAGCAAGCAACGAGACAGTCAGCAGATTGAATGAGCAACCTCTCGCCATCACAATAGCACCTAAATTATTTACTTATTTCCAAAAAGACAATACAAATTAAGGTACCTTCTAAATAGCCAATTGTCTACCTAAATACTTTTGCCTCCCCAATCTAGGCTATAAAGTATCTTGGGGACTTTATTAGGGTGCATTGCATAGTTTCAGTCGTTGACTAATTCCTAAACTCAACAGCCAAAGGTTACAGTTACTGTTTTAATGTACAGTCGACAGCACATCACCCTATACACCGATGACTTGCAACCAAAATGTGAAGGTTGACGTGCTGTCGACTGTACTATCACCCTATGTTATTTAAAACCATAAATCCTTCGTTAAGAGTACTATAAGGTCCTGTACCTTTCCGTAAGCTGGAGAAAGGTAAGACTCGACTCGGTTTATTGATCCTAGCTACGTAGGCAATTAATTGATAAGGGTAGGTAAATTCCGAATATTCCCGAGGAGCATGTTTTCGCTTGTAGGTACATTTTGTGAATGTTACCTAAGCATAAAACACACACACCTCATCCAATATGCAAGACCTAACCGAGCGCAGGAAGTCCGTTTTCCTTCTATAGGTACCTATCGCGTTCGCTGAAGTTTATTAGGCAGAAAGGTAGCGAAGGCCAAAAACAGGACCCGCGTCGAAGAAAATCGTAAATCAATAGTAATATTAACTTCTACTTAGACAACACAATCACATGACCTGGTCCCAAACTAAAATACCCTGTGCTGTGGTAACCAGGCAAAGTAGTCCCAAAGAGCTAAACATTTAGCTAACACATAACATTTTATTTAACTAAATCTGTACAAATCTATAGACACCACTTTTTGTAACCGATGATCAGCTTCCTTATCAAAAGGTCTACGTAGCAAAACGTCTAAAGCCGGGTCCGCTGCGCCATGTTACGCGTGTTACAAAAAATGTAACACGTTATTAAAACAAAAATGGGGAGTGGTATTAATTTTTTACGTGTTACTTAACACGTAACGTAACGTTATGTAACACGTAATGTGTTATACCACGCCCCATTTTTATTATATTTACGTGTTACGTTTTTTGTAACACGCGTAACATGGCGCAGCGGACCCGGCTTAACAGCGCGTAAGATCTAATGAGCAGTATGCCTAATTGGCAAAACGTCCATTTAGCAAAACGGCAAACTATCAGATGGTCTGTCTGTAGGGGAGACCGGGTACAAAAGTAACACTTGGTACTTTTACCTTGATTTCTGGCTAAGTTTTGATATTGTCATTAAATTAATATAACCATATATAAATTCAGTTTATGTTCTTTAAACTAGTAGCTCGATTGATTTTAATATGGTGTGTTTTATATGAATAACAGAGAGTTGAAAAAAAATCGTCAGTTGTTACTTTCGACCACGAAAGCAGGTCGAAAGTAACACGGTGTGGGTCGAAAATAACAAGAAAAAGACGTTGGAAATTAACAAAATATTATATGTTAAATCAACAATTATATATTCACAGGCTTTGCTTAACACAAATTAGAAACAAGTAAACTTCTTCATTTCAAATTCTCAAAAATGATTAAAAAACAAATCGATGAAAATAATTCTTCGTTTAAGTAAAGAAATCAAATTATGATATTATGTTAATGATTCTTTTATAATCAGACTATTCAGTATTATTCTAATACTCGGACACAGAATTAATCAATCGCATTTTTTAATCGCCAACTCATATGCCAGTTTGCGTCCTTCAGATAGTACGCAAACTGGCATACGTGGCTTCTAAGATAACCCAAAATAAATAAATTATTAAGTAGATTGCTTTCCCCGTGAATTGTTAAAACTCGATTAATGCAACGGTAGCCCACAACAGCGTTAGTATGAATTTTCTGCTTTTTATTTGGTTATAAATCTGTATAACGTTACAAGGCAAACATTATACTTTTTAGCCAGCGCTCCTAATTTTGGCACCATCTTTGATATGCTCTATAGCCACTTTTCTGTACACTTCCGTGTCGGTAGTTCCTAGTGCAGTAGCTCTTATGCGTTTTCGAGGCATTCTGTTGGAGTAAAGACACACATAATAATTATGTAGATAATTAAATCATTACGGGGACCAAAGTAACATGTTACTAGTGTATCCATAGGGGTATGTTACTTTTGTACCCTTCCTCATTTTTGTTGAAACGTGAAATATAACCTTAAAACGGAACGTGCTAGACAAAAACGTATTTAAAGAATGTACCATCAATCTAATTAAAAATGCATATGCAAAAATTCAGATTACAACCATCCTTTTACGACTACGTAAACATTAAATAAGAAAACATCGAAAAAATTACTTTTGGTTTGTTAACATAGCATCCTCTCACACAACCTAACAATGCGTAGCGCACGCGTCAATTAAATAGAAGCGAGGGGGGCGTTTCTTGCTATCGTCTGACAGCGGCGAAGCGGTGTACGCCAGTTAGATAACTCTAGAGATCATTTGTTACTTTCGACCCGCTGTTACTTTTGTACCCGGTCTCCCCTATAGCAGAACGTCTCTAAACATTGAGGAGAATTACTAGGTACCTACGCCTCATATCCCAATAACTTTTTAGGAGATGCCACTATTATTTCAAACATTCTTTTTATGCAGTTTCAAAACTACTAACTTTCTATGACCTAATGTAAAATTGTAGTTAGTTACATGGATGTTTTGCTAATTAGGCATCGGTAGGTACTGCGCTGTTGGACGTATATCTACTAACAGCCTTATTAATAAAAAGTCAGGTCACTAAAAGCACTGCTATAGTGGCCTTATAAGATCATTATAATAGGGTTTCACAAAAACGTTATTAATTAAACAAAATCCACATTATAACTGGGCTATAACCCTGCTATAACTTATAGTTGATATGGCCCTACTTTATCTCGACTACAAGCTTACTATAAGCGATATTTTAATCTGTGGTTGCAAAACCACAGGTTGCAAAAAAGTGTGCATTTGTCAGATTGTTGTCTGAAGTGGTTTGGTTGTCATTGAAATCCTGAAGTGTTTTTTCGTGAAAAAGTGCTATTATCGAACGTTTTTGGCCTGTTTACTGGACCCTGATTGACTACGGATTACCTATATTACCTTGGCTATTACTGGACACCGACGAATCTGCTCTCACAGTTGACATTGGCTTTGTATAAAATAAAATGGTATCCTCTTCATTTCAATTCTTTTTAAATGTATCCTCTTTAAAAACTTTCAAACGAAAAGTTGAAAACTTTTTTTTCTTGTCATGTACATAGATTAGACAATCTGGGTGTTTTGACACTTCCACAGACATAAAAGAATGAACGAATCATAGTACGCGACGTTGCCAAATTGACAGGTCGTAAAAGAGCACGATAGTTAAAGTAGGATTGTTGTACTTTTATTAATAAGGAAAAGTTAGAGCGTACTATATGTCTAATAGAGGACTATAGCCAAAGTGCGCTACAAGCACACTATAGGTCGTTTTTATTAATAAGACTGTTAGACTTTCTGATCAGGAAGGGATTTAGGACCATTTTAGGTACAATTCGATGGACTATAGGTACTTACATTGCGTAGCAGAGTCCCCTACTTGTAAGCCTATGAGTTAATCGGATCGAGTGAGCTAACGAGCGTCACACCCAACAGTGGGCAAAGGTTTGGCTGGTGACGCTCACGAAGATCTCGGATAATATTATACTTCTCATATAATAGAATACGACACACAATGACATTACAAGAATGCGTCAAGCTACCCAACAACTTAATTTATACACAAGGTGATTGGGGGGGGGTGTTCATTACATTTTCAGTGTCCGTAGGTGAATGTTAAAAAGTAGATTTTTAAGAATTTAACCTTATTTTATGGTTAGATAACAAACCGCTCCAAGGTATCTCTCAAAAGGCTCGTCTAAATATCACCAAGGTAGGTAGGTACCTAAATGTCAGCCGAAAAATAAACGTTTAGTGAAACCTCAACCGTAAAACAATCTCCCAACAGAATCCGCTAAGAAATATCGTGTTTTCGAAGGGTAGACGGGAGATGCCACGTAACAGGTTTTAGCTTCCATTTCGAATAATTTACTCAGGAAGCAAGGCGTATCGGCACAAATTATTCAATTTATCGAGGCACTCACCGCACTGCTCTCAATTTCCGATGGGAGATAACTGCATTAACATCGGATGCCCTGGTTATTGGCACTAAGGACCTTAAGATTCGTTCACATCACTCCTCGTTACGAAATTTCGTAGGTACAACATCGATAAAGTTGCTTTGAGCAGATAGATGACAGAACACTATATTTTACAAACATAAAAATGGAAATTACACATATTTCTTTCATTATTACATTTATTCCGGTTAGACTTAATTTTTCGGTAGAGTCCGACCAGGTTTCGCTCTGATTCACAAAGCTTGGTGAGTAGAGACTGAGCTCGCGACGTCGCTTACTCGTCTCTAACTTAGGATATTTCTAGTACCTACAGACGGCAGCCTCATAAATTAGGTTTAGTACTAGTTTTTTTTATATTTGACAGCACATAAACCTTTGTATTTTGGTTACAATGTCGCCCATTAGCTGACTCAAGAAGATGGAGAAACTACTTACCTACTATAAAAATCCGTCGTCATCGGGGAGCAAAAGTAGTGTATCCAACTGTACAATCGTAATCGTAGGTAACTACTAGGTACACAATGACAAATTAATAAAGGACGTTACCTTTTAGATAACGCTACCCTTGGCCTGACCACGGCCTGGTATTTCAGCCTTATTCAATTACCTCTGTCCCTTTTCAGGAACAAAGCAGCTCAATATAATTTCATTTACCTCGTTTCCTTGAAAAGGATTGGAATGTACCTAGTTACATGAGATAGATTCCGAGCCACACGCGTCTAATGGTCTCCTCTTAAGATAGAAAACACTTTATTGCACATGAGAAAGAATTACTGGGTTCCTAACTAAGTAGGTAATGGTACTCGTTAAAATGTAATTTCAGGAGCACTCCGGCTCTACATCTCCACGAACTGAGAATTTGAAGTCCGAAGGCCATTCGCCATGCGCTTCACATGAAGGTAATCCGGCTCGCAGGACCAATATAACCGCTATTTTTATCTGTTTTATAATAATGATCTGCGATTCAATTGTATGTCTTTTAGGACGCGAAGGTGATAATGAAAGATGATGGTCCGCGTCTACACTACTCGATCGCTTGGCGCAGCGCGGTTTCGCAACGGACACTCGACTAGCTTTGCCACCTACTGGTTAGTTAACAGCAGATCAAACTCAACATTTTTGTTACAAAACACCGTAACAGAGCAGAATGCACGCGTGTAAGGGTTGACCTGCCGTTTATTGTGGATACTTACCTAAAACACTTGCATATAAGATAAACGATTCACTTTCATACAAAATGTAGGTACTGAAGTGAAGGGACAAAACCCGCACAGGAGGGCGCGAACTCATTTTTTCCGCGGCCTCGCCCTACGTTCCTTTTGTATGGCCAGGGTCATAAGAAACGGTGCTGGTACTTCCTCAGGTTGCGCCCGCTACCGCGAGCTGTGCTACCGAGCGTCGCACGCGCATCTGCCCGACGAGCCGCCGTCCCCGGTGCGACCGTGCGCCTGCATCAACTGTGCGGCTCGCCGTTCCAGCGTGCAAGAGCCTTGACCCTACATTGTGTCGGGCCGACCGATCGCCAGCGCTAGCGTTTGGACCAGCCACTCTACTTTTGACAAGCAAGAATAAAGTTTTATTGTCTTTTCACTTGTATTGACATAGTACAGCGCCACCAAGTTATCTGTTCAGGTGGGCAAAATTGTACCTAACTATTTAATTGTAAATCCTGTTTCCCATTTTTTGTTTTATTTATTCACTTACTAAGATTTATAGATAATATTTTCATTAAAATAGAAAGACGGGTTAAAATATGCTAATTTTTCTAGGTAAATTTCTAATGTTACTACTAAATTCTCCACTAGCGCCGCTATCAACTGAACAGATATGATGGTGGCACTGTATAGAGCTGGTTTACACTGTTTCCCATTTTTTGTTTTATTTATTCACTTACTAAGATTTATAGATTATATTTTCATTAAAATAGAAAGACGGGTTAAAATATTCTAATTTTTCTGGGTAAATTTCTTAAATGTTACTACTAAATTCTCCACTAGCGCCGCTATCAACTGAACAGATATGATGGTGGCACTGTATAGAGCTGGTTTACACTGTAGGTGACGGGATTTTGAGACTGGCCGCCATCCCCGCAAACGTGCGCCTGGATCAACTGCGCAAGTTGTCGGTCCATGTGCATTTTGACTGCTCGGTCACGGTGTATTTTCAAAAGATGTTCGACTTATGCTAAGTTTTCGTAAAAAAAATGTCAAAGTCGATTCCCAAAACATGAATTTGTCAAAGCAATGGTTTTAAAGATATGTATAAGGGTTTGAACGTGGCCGCGCGATAGAAACATCGAGGTCTTTAAAACGAAGATTTACCGAGACTTGAAATGTATTAGGAAAACCACGGAAGTAGAAAAAAAAATTGTACAAATATATTAAAAAAAACTTATGCTTATATTTCAGGAGTTGTAAGACCATAACGCCGCCGTGGCCGAGCAGTCGAAACGCACACCGTCGAGGAATGAGTCTTGACCCTACATTGTGTCGGGCCGAACGATCGCAAGCGCTTGCGTTTAGACCAGCCACTATACTTTTCATACGCTAGAGCAGGGATCCCCAAACTATTTTGGACAAGTGACCCCTTTTCCAAAATGAACCATTACCTTAGACCTCCATGGCCAAATTACATACATACCTACTTTTAAGATCAACTCCATTATTCATAATGGTCCGCTAACTTAAAACAGCTGCTACGGAGTGTAATTTTTCATTCTGACTTAAGTCAATAGAAGAAGACATTGAGAATTACCATTGATTTAAGTTAGCAGACTATTATGAATAAGGGGGCCTATCTTTAGTTTTTTCCTATTGATACAAAATACCTACGTACTAAGGAAAACTTGGAAAACTTTGCACTTGGTTAAGTGAGTGAAGTTTAAAGTTTTTCATCTTGTACGAACTTGTGACTTAAAATTACTACAACAATGCTATTTCCTACAAAAATATTAATTATTCTTATTACACGTAACACAATATAAACAATACAATACCTACCTACCTATGTATATTGAAAGTTTTAAATAAGAACTGGTGTTAATTTAATAAGGGTCGATTTTTGGACCTCGTCGACCCCCAAAATCAGTTTTCGTTTATGTCGACCCCTAGGAAACCGATATCGACCCCGGGGTCGATATCGACCACTTTGGGAATCCCTGGGCTGGAGTAACTGTTTTTTGTCTTTACACTTGTGTTGGGTTCGTATTGAGCTGGTTTCATAACTCGAGCTACAGGTAATGTGAAATTTGGGATTCCTCGAGATGAGCCGCAACTACAAAACGCAGTTTTTCTAAGTACTTACCAGTGAAGTGATAGTTTGCTCAACCTACGCAATTTCAAACGTGATCACGAAAGTTGGAATTGAAAAAAAGGGTCAGTAGGTACCTCAAATGACTAAATAATAGAAGTTTAGGATCGGGAGATCATAAGCCCAAGAAGGACTTAATTGTGTCTCCATTATGAGTGTTATTAAAAGTACTTACGATTCTAATCGTTTCTCGCCTTATTCTTAAGAGCCCCACGTTGGGTGCCAACATGCCTGTAAATAAATTTCTAAAGCTCCAGAATTTAAGCTCAGCATCTGATGCTTCCTTACTCTTTCGTAAATAGTCAGAAATCTATCTGTTTTTCGTGCAATCATCGTCATCATTCAGCCACAAGAAGTCCACTGCTGGACATAGGCCTCCTCCATGGATTTCAAAAAGACCGGTCGGAAGCGGCTTGCATCCAGCGTCTTCCCGCCACTTGGATGAGATCGCCTGTCCATCTTGTGGCTGGTCGTCCTACGCTGCGCTTGCCGATATAAATAAATGCGATAAAAAGCTGTTAATATACCGTAACCAAAGCGCGTATAAAAAAAATCTGACTGCTGACGATTACCAGATTGTTAATTTGTCAATGTACTGTTAACAGCTGTAATTTTTTTTTCTATATGCACATGGTCCAAAATACAGTTAACAGTAGATTAACAGCTTGTTAACCTCTCAGACCTAGAGAACTTTTTCTTTCACAGCTATATTTAGAATTTATCTGTTTTTAAAGAATAAAACATGCTCATACAACTGGTCTCTAATATGGTATTATCATCTTCAAAATTCGATTCAAAGTTACCCGCTGGCGGCCGATCTACGGGAACTAACGAAATGCGAGTTTACATCGTAACCAGCCGGCGGGTACTCGGCGGGTACGAGAAACCAAGGATAGCACTCTTATAAAAAGAAGAATTATCTGAAACACTCCTCAAATGCAGTAGAAATAGACTGTGGTAGTCTCTCCGACTGGATAAGGGTAGATATATAGAATATTCTTTATTGTATGTACACCAGAAATTTCATATGAGATTGAGATTGAAATTGGTTTGAGGATGGCCGAGGACATAAAGAAGTGGCCTGAGGGAGGTCTGTCCAGCAGCGGGCTAGGCACAATGTCGCATTTGTATGTTTATCCTATTGTAATTTGTCTTTGTAATTTTTTTATTAAATTTATTAGTTATTTTTTATGTGTGCTTTTGGGGCAATGTATGTTTACATGTTTGTGACGTCGCTGTTTCTGGTTCCCACGACACAGGGTATCCTAGTGTGGGGCCAGAAGCAATGTATGTGCCTGTATGTAAATGTTTATGTTTATAATTGTCAATTCCCGATACATCTCGATGTCTATTCGTGCGCCTAAGACATTTTTTGTAATAATTATATAAAGAAATATATTATCAATTTTTCTCTTTACACACGTAAGATTGCCAAAATACGGCTCAAATATTGTGCACATCCGAAAACGCTTTTATGATTAGACAAATCACGACTTATAAATGCGTGTTTAGATAATAATTCTATATATTTCTGTAATAATTAAACCATTTTAATGGACCATTGATAAGTGAGTGTCGCATCCTAGCTCTCTATCCTACTGCTTTAAATTTATATAAAGAAATGAGATAAATATTATCATTATAACTATATTTTATTTCGAAGAATTTTAAGTAATTTCTAAATTAATGCGAGGACAGTATAGAATATAAAATCTAAGCCGAGACATATAAGTAACTTAAATAAGTGAGGTTAATTTAGGTTGCTAAATTAACTCTATGGTCCAGAAATTAACTTGTTATCGACAAAAATTCCCGTGTGCTAATAAATTTAACGTCTTAATTTTAGTGCCTAGTATTAAAAACAAAGTATATCGAGAACATCTTTTAAGTATACTTAATTAGGTATACTACCTGCCGCAATTCTGTCCGAACTTTTAGCGATTAAATCAATGTACATTAAATCTATTTTATATTACACTGTTACAAATATAAACATTAATTTTAATTACATTTATTACATACTTTGATCTATTTTGATTGTACTTATTCGATCTCGTATAGGCCTACCTACCCGCTTTATAAAATGTAATTTAAAATGATTCTAAAATAAAATGATTTTTCTAAAAAAATATATGGATTCCTATTTTAATGATTCACCGTCCTAATACGTGTATAGAAAATAGCTGGGAACACCAGTCTCGATCCAATTTAAAATAAAAGTTAAATTCTAGTAACTATTTATTCAAAGATAAAGTCAAGTAGGTACACGTGATTGCAGAACAAGTAATTTGCAAGTCATTCTGGAAAATTTAAATTTCAACAACATGGTATTACACGTCTCATTATAAGAATGCGTGTGTATAAACATTTCCAAAGACACTACAAACAGGTTTGAGAACATCGCTTCTCATTTCAATGTACTCAGATTCGATCATACATCATAGACAATAAAAATATATGTAATCCATCTTGCTAAATGCATTTTCCTTAGCTCAGTTAATCTATAACGGAATTTTCATTAACATGATTTTATCATAGTTCTTTGCTCATTGGATATTTTACTCGCATTTTGTGATAAGAGTCAGTAAAATTTACTAAAACGTAAGAAAATCCACCATTTTCGAGCCGCAAGAATTTTTAACCGTAGCATGGTTTTGTAACAAATTATGTAGTAATGTAAATTGCGATACATGTTAAAAATACAGGCAATTTTAGTGATAACAAGACTAGCTTAGATAAATATTGAAATACAAAATATCGGACGATATCGTCATGGAGGTACAGTACGCTCAAGTGCGATAGTAACTGTTGTTACAGTGTATAATAAAGTCTAGTTTCCACTGGTCCGAGACAAAATTCTCATGTCTATTTTCTACAGAAAAATGTCAAAAAGAAACTAAAGACTATTCTAATAACCTATAGTGCTAGAAATGCGTTTGTAAGAGACTGCTAACGACATCTTGCGTTTGCCGAAGAAACTAATTCGTAGTCCACTAGCTTTCGTAGTGAACCTCAAAACCGTCGAAAAATAAAGCAATCTCGGATTAAGAATACTGAACAAGTTTATCCTAATCTTGTGGGGTTATTCCTTGGTGTAACATTATGACTACGCTTCAGAATAATAAATACCAAGAAAACCAAGCAACGATTCTCTTATAAAGTCAAAATAAAGCGTATCCAAAAACTTATTGAACGTAAACTATTTACAAACTAATCCAAATGTTCACACAAAGGTTGAAATCAACGCGATACAGCTTCTTACAAACCCGTTCCCACAAAAAACACATTACAAACTGAATGATTGCGTTTGTAGAAAAAAAAACAACATTACAATAAGAATTATTTTACAAGATCACCGTTCGTCAAAGTACTAGGAGCGCAGAGACCAAGCGGAGCTCATGGGAGCTTGGCGCGATTAACACAAGTAGCGTAGCGCCAGTGTCAACTAGATGGCGCTGCCGTCTACACAGAGGTCATCGCCGCTGGTCTCTTGTAAGTACCCACCTACGCTCTAACGTCGGTAAGGGTGGTAAGATGAAGCGGAAGCGGTGCCACCTGACGAAGAGCCGTGGTAGCTTCGTTTGGACGACCGCTGGTAGCCGTCGCCTGAGCCACCGGTGTATTCGTAGTCGTCACCTTGTGGAGGAGAAAGTATTAGAACGATGCCATTTAATGCCTATTTGCATTTACTATTTTTGTGTGAACTGTTTTTTTTTCTTTCATAATGTGTTTTTGTTGTTACTGTCGTTTTATATTTGACTGATTATGAGGTCAAAGAATTAAAGAAATAATATTTAAAAAACACTTACCGCACCACGCACAACCAACAACCAAAACTCCAAGATTGAAGATTGCTATACAAATAAAATAATAGAACTACGGGCTATTAACTACGATCGCTACGGTGACTTGCGGTATTCTAGTGGTACCCTTGAAAGACCTTCAATCGCATAGAATGACGCCTGTTTCCAAATATGTATCTGCAACCTCCATTGCAGAGTTCACCAATGGAAATACTCGCACTTTTTAAAATTGCAATTTTATTCGTATGCCGTTGCAAATCCAGAGGCAAAGGATTACATGCATTACATTTTATACCTGAACAGGCTGAACTGTCTTCCAGTTTGTTCTAGGACAGCTGACGCCCATCAATAATACTTACTTTCTTTATTCTTCAGTCATACCCAAATCTCACTACCATACATTAGTATTTAAAGCGCTGTCTTATGGTTAGCCAATTTCTTTTTTTTTTCGAGATATTTCAAAGGTGTCGCATACATAGATAACTTCCACAACAAAATCACTTGACCTGCCCTTATTATTACGTAACTTTCCACTCTATCGGCTTAAGCATTTAGAAACTGGAAAAAGCCAAAATTTGATACATACTGTGGCCATTTGTACATATTACGGCTGCTTCAAGTTGGAATCGAACCCACGCCTATGTCGTCGGTCCTCAACGGCTACACCAAAGACGTAGTCAAACATACCTCATAAATAAGGCACGAAAAAGATAACCCACAGGAATTGTAACGGCATAGGCTGTTTTAACTTATGCAATACTCAAGCAGGCTCATTACGTAAATCTGCAACTTTATTCCTAGCCCATGAGATAATACCGTAAAATGTGATTATTTCTTTCTCTTCGAATATTCAGACATTGTGAGTCACCCTACAGATACCTACAATTACAGTATGAAGGTCTAAGAAACTACTCTGCTTGGAAAAACATCTAGCTAGCTATCATTTATTTAATCATTTACTAATCATTTAGTCCCCTGGCTTACAAGAGTAAGCGGATTTCCATAAGTTTTTCGTAGTTTCCAAAAAACTTTTAGATTTGAGAAACTAAATATTATTAAGGGCCATGCTAATAACAAAGGACCGTGATTTGGCATTTGGGGGAAAAGTCCAATCCAGGAGTGGGATAACATGGTGAAATATTAGGTATTCAAATCAAATTGCAACTTTGAAAAATAGCATTCCTTGTCTTGACACTTTTTGATTTTTTATTCTGAGAATGGGAAATGGTAATCCACTCACACGGGAATAGCTCATGAATCAAGGGGCTAAAGTATAAAATAGTTGTAGAAATAAACCTGATGCCGACGCAGACATATCCGATACGTTACAGAAGGAGGGCTGCGGCGACACCATTCCACCGCAATACACCATTTGGACCTGATGGTCAAGTCCAAGTTAAACTTAACTTCTTTGACCGAAGGGCTTTGAAGAGCTGTATGTTTCCATACATTATGTGACAAATTGAAATATTCGTTTTACGTTCATTATAAAGAATTGACTAAATCATTGATTACTCATTTGATGATTCATGCCTGGTCCCTCAATCCTCCCAATACATACCAATACTACTTTTAAGACATCGTATCTAGTTATTACGTGGTCTTCGCTGTCTAAACTCGAGGTGATCTGCGTTGCAACTGCTCGAAGTTCGCAGGATCTTCGGCCTAGAGTCAGTTCAGTCAACAGCTAATCAATACGAGTCACCCGCAAAGCAACTAAGGTCTGGCTCTCAAAACTTGTTGCCCTGTCGACTGTACAAACTGGATTTTATTTAAATCATTTGAAACTAAAACGTAGCCTACAGTAAGATAGTCAGAAAAAACTCTGTATTAGGTCTGCAGCAATCGGACACGCCGCCAGCTCAACATATCGAAGTCAGCTCAATAGGTATGAAAGAGACAGTGTGGTTGTTTTCAAAAGATACCATACTAGCAACTTACTCCAAATAGAACAAAGTTCGTTCGCAACAGACGCTTCTAGAACTTTCTAGCTAGCTTTCGTCAGACTAAGATAAAATCTAGATCAAACCAAAGGAGAATACGTAAAGGCAGAATATTCCAAACGAATTAAGTGTACAAAGTCAAATGTGTCTGGTTGGGTATTCCCATAGAGTTCGCAGACGCACTAACCCGGTGTAATTTTTTGCTATTAATTATTACACTAAATATTATAATACTAAATATTAGAGTACTAATATTTAGATCATAAATAATATGACACTAACAGTGAAGTTAAAAACTCACAAGCTCATGAAACATAAACTGCTGGTTTCTCGTGCAATAACATACGTTTATTACTTTTAAAGCTAATATTTGCTTTATTTTTGGTTGGACGTCGGCCACTGACAGCTGCTCACGAGAAATCGGGGCTAGTCTGTCTTCGCTGTCCTCCCCTTTTGGTTTGACCAAATGCATCAACCCTACAAGCAATACCTTTCGGGCAAATCGAATACAAATTCTATCACGGCTTACAAGCTGTTTAGTCTACACTCAAGGCTTCTATCCAAATAGGGACTACTCAGTGACCTGTGCGGGAGTTCCAATGGTCTCGTTCATGTTAGGCAGGCCCAGGTATTTGGGAGTCTCTGGGAGGCCGCCAACACCGTCTCCCTCTGTCGCACAAAATTGGAATTAGCTACGTCCCTTACAGCCTACGGGGTTTCCTAACTTGCGGGTAAATTAAGTGTTGAGAGGGCGCTTAGGAAGACAAATAAGTTGGGTTCAGAAATATGGGTGTACCTATTCCATGAACTACGTCTAATTTTGACACGCTCAAATTAAAGTATTTGCCGACCACCAAACTACGCGTCGCCTACGCGCAGTTCGGTTGCAGACTATTCGTCCCACATAATGCAGTCAATAAGGCACTCCAAAATTTATTAGCTGTGCAGACACTTTGTTATATCCGGCATCAACTATACGCAAAACGCTTTGCATAGTGAACTATGTTAAGTTAAGCGAATTGAATTCTTGCGTTTTATAGAACTCCCTAAGTAAACTTACAGGCGCATGATTAATACAGTCTAGCGCCAGCTTTACAGATATTGAAATATCAAAAAGGAAACTTGCACTGTCTTTGTAAATTATTGACTTCCAATATTGAGTCTGTTCTTAGCTCCAAGTCTTAGCATGGAAAATATGAAGAAGTGAGGTAGTGTTAAATTAAGAAAATCATTGCTGTGTGAAAAGGTGTGTTGTGTAAGACGAATGTTAGTAGATAAATAGATTAGTTAGGAATATGGATACTTGCAAGAGTGATATTGATTGAGCTACCTGCCTAGCTAGCTACTGCTGCTTGATTTGTGTAAGACTATTATATCTCGATTTGTATTTTGTTACTTAACTTTATGCCACTATATAAAAATTAAAATTATGATAAAAACAGTTAGTTCATATTTCACAAATGAGGACTTTTAGTATTTGGGGATCTGGGAAAAGGCAAACATTAAAAATGCCAGTTTTTATTTTGAAATTTTTGATTTCTTTTAATTATCTACGTTTTATAATGTCCTTAAAAGTAGATATATATTTCATCATAAGATATCTCAAATATTTGCATGTGGTAATATTAATATTTTAATTAATCAACCAGTAGTATTATTTTAATCCATTAAGATCGAAGAAGCTTAATAATAAAAACTACGACAAAACTGTTTATTTTTTTCCATTACAACTACATACTTATGTTACCAGTTAATCTAGACACTAATATATACCCAAAATACCTAATATGAATAATGCATAATTTCTACTTCGAAAGACCTCATTGTGTCATACCAGTGATAGCACTTTTAATTACATCAAAATACTTCAACGCATACAAGCTTTTCACATCTTAATCGTTTAGTGCTTCGGTTAAAATTAATCGTTAGAACCGTAATTAACTAATTATCGTTAAGGTATCATTGTTAAATTAAATGAAATATAACAAGGACGTTCATGTTATTCTATCATAATTTTCTTTTTTATATAACGAACATAAAGTAACTTATGTAGGCGGGGCCGGCCTGCGGGCCCGGCGGCGCTAGTATCCGCTCGCAATAAGGAGTATGCACTCGTTAGGGCTAAGTAGTAGTTTACATATTATAAGATATTATAACAAACTAGATAATAGTCTTACAATTGTAACATGCTTACTTTGTGAGTAGGTCGCGGTTGCCGCTCCCAATTTTAATTACATTTTAGAAAATTAATACAAGTCTGTATAAAATACAGTGCCCCATAGCGGGGCCGCGATAAAGTAAAACTTATATACTGCCGTAAGTAAAGTTACGTTAATATTGTACATCAGTCGATAGTTCACCTAACAATTTTGTAATCTAATCAATCGAGAATTATGTACTTTAAATTTAATCCACTATTTTACTAAAAGGAAAGCATACTTTAAAAAATAATCAACATCTTTTTCAAAACAGAAATAAATAACAACTTGTCCTACTTATGTTCTCTTATTAAATTTAATGTAAAGCCCGTGCATATTATTTTACGATAAAAATGGATTCTCATAATTACATTTATATTTAACTTCTAGATATAAATATGAGGTGTTGTATATTAATAATACCTGCATTGAGTTTTTAAAAATAAGTATCGAAAAGACTATAGTAAAGTCGTTAGTTGGCCAATGTATATAGTTATTTAAATGCAAATAATTTATTTCTCGAGTGGAATACGAACTAAACGGAGTGCCGGCTAGTCTAGTGTTTAACGCTAGGGGGTGTTCTTGTATAATTAGTCAATTACGATAATAAAATTAATTGCTAGCGCAGAAGAGTTGTCGCGCCTCGCAGTGGCATCGTGTCTTGCCAATATCAAAATACACTCTGCACATACATTAGTTTGTTTCATTAATCTACTGAATAGACATACACATATATAAAAACCGCGTACATTATAATATAAAGTAATACAAACAAGTCGAAAGGTTAACTACACAACAGTACTACTACAGTATTTTTAAGCCATGATTAAAAATATGATTTCATAAACATCATTATTATTATTAAAGATACAGATACCTTATGCCGATATAACTCAAGTGTGATATATAAAATGCTAGTGCAAATATCCATTAATGTGTGTCGTAGTCCTGCCACGTTTTGTACAGAAAGGGGAGGTACCCGACCCACGGCTTGGTGTCGTAGGTACGAACTTAGTCATGCGGCGAGCGCCGTGGCGCGCCGAGCGCCGAGGTTACTTGACAGACGAGCCTCTTATAGAGTCTTACCGTACTTGTATTTTGCTAACTATTTTTAATTAATAAATTCATCCAATATTTTATGCTCTTCTCCTATTAATAATAATTAAAAACCCATATAAATAGTCTCAATTGATTTCCACAATAATTTGCACTAAGTTAAATGTCGAGTAAATCTAAAAGTTCAGGTCATAAGTGTCCTCACCATTATAATACATATTATACTTTATTTTAAATAAATTATACTCTTTATGTTACTTAGAAGATTGCCCCGATGGTTCATTACAAACTAAGTACTTAATTGTTCCGAAGTTTTTTGTGAGTGCTAGGGGCTGACTGGGCCCGATTAAACACCTTAGTGCTAGGATTATCACTGAAAATAACATAAGTATAAACATCTCTATTTACTTAACTTTTTGTAAGGCATCGTTTCCTATCTTAACAGATTGTGATTTACATTTTTACTCTCACATTGTCGGTGGTGATATTTTTATCTATATACTTTTACTTAGTAGATGAAATTATAATGAGGAAATGCCTGCTAGCAAGACGGTGCCTGATGTAAGCTATGTGGCTCTCCCGCTCGCTGTAAGATGGAAAAGGAGGGTGAGAGAGTACGCGCGAGCAACCGTCGAATGAACAGAGCGAAGGAAATGCATCGTTAAAAGCGATTCATTGCGTACGACCGAACTGTACACGAGCTTAACTGAACATTACATTACCGAGGAATGGATCGAGACAAATTAACCTAACTAACATAGGAACGAACGCGGCAAACGAAGCAAACATACGAGTCGGTACAATGCCACAAAATCATTAGTAACCTAGGGACGTGTTAGGCACCCGAAACAATTAGTCAACATTATCAGTAGGTCATTATTGTTAATTAGGTACAGTGTTCCCTACATACCGATCGCGTCTCAGTCGTGTATGTACTATATAGAGCTATAATGCAATGTACCAATATGAGCGATATCTATGAACATCACAATGTAAAGGCATTTTTTATCTAGTTGTTACCGAAATTAGGCTCGCCGCCACCCTCGCCGCGGGATGTAGCTTATTAAAAGTTGCTTAATAATTCACATTAGTCCTCGTAAATAAATTATAATTTACTTATGGAGCGATCTTACATAACCCTATTCTAAACGATCAAATTATGCATTCAATGTAATCATCAACAATTTGTCTATTTATTTTTATTAAAACATTTATTAACAAATCTTACCGAGCGACTATGTATAGCCACTATGTATTATAAAACGTAAAGGAACGACGCCCCGGGGACGCGGAGGGGCGGACGCGTCCGCGCAAGGCGGGACGCGTCCGACCCGCCTCGCCGCCGCCGCGCGCTCTCCGGCCCCATGATTAATTACTTAGCTTATCACTAAAATTTTAATCAGTCGATCGGTCAAATGATTGAGCGATATAGTACAGTAAAGGACTAACATTAATTTAATCTAACAATGTTATTTTAAATAATAAATCACTTTGTACGGGGCGCGGGCGAGGCGCGTGCCGCGGCGGCGGACGTCCGATATCTCTAATCACTCGGCCGGTAGCGGCCCTCGAAAGCTCTATTTGGCAATCACATAAATTAAAAAGACTTGTTTTAAAACTATGTGACGAGAGAATTTATTTAAAATTATGCTTTACACACAAGTAAGTATATATATGTACATGAGAGGCGAGCGAGGGTGGCGGCGGGCGGGGCGCGGCTCCCGCGCCGAACCTATAATCCTAAAATGCTTGAGCTTCAATTACTTAACGAATACAAAATTACTCTTATAGTTTGCTCGTTTTTAACAATTTGGCAGGTAATTTAATTCATTAAAGTATAAATTCGATATTCAACTTAAAAAACATAAACTTGCGATAAGAAACTAAAATGCATCCTAGAAAAACAAATTATAATTACACAATATTATACAGAATATTGCTTCCCCGCGCGTTAAATCGGGAAAAATATTTAAATTATTTAAATCACGTTCAGTCATACTATGTTTTGTTAATTATTAACACATAATTACTTCATTACAATTCTACCTTTCCTAAGTCTAGTGGGTGGTAAATAACCAAAACTCTAATATTAATCATACATACCGATATATATACCATATTTATACATAGCTATTAGCTTAAGTTAAGTTTCTTTAGGTCATTTTTTCTCCTAAAATTGGCTTTGTTAACCGTTGTCTGTCAAATATACCTCAAGCGCTGGCGGAAGGTGATATACAGCCAGCGCGCGCTCGCCCTAGTTATATAATATTCTAAAACATTAAACGATACACGCTTACAAACTCCACTATACGATATAGCGAGATCCCGATTACGATGTTTCATTAAAAGAAATCACTAAACCCTAGAATTATACGAAGAGAACAAAAAGAAAATGAATAATAGTTTTCACAAATAAGAGGGGAAAAAAACTGCGAAATATAAAGATACACCATCCGCTAAAAGCCCAAATCCAAAAGTGATAGTTAAAAGCAAAATATTAATAAAAAATACGCGAGGCACCGCCCGGGGCCGCGCTCTTGGGGAGCCGAAGTCATATTTAAGTGCTCAGGAAAGTGTCCGAGAAGGAAAACGTGTGTGAACGCGCGTCAATGCTACAGCTACCTACAAACAACGCTCAAAGAAGCGAGCTCTACGTCATAATGAGTCAGTAAATAGATAGAGAAGCTCAATAGATGCTCAATTGTTTTCGATATCTAATCGTCAGAAAAAAATTCCGCTATTACAATTAGTTTTTTACTTTATTTATATTAAAATAACTTAATAACGCGTGTGGGTTTGTGTTAGTGCAGTCGATCGACGAACTACCGACGCGAGCGCCATCCATCGGCGTTTTTTTATTATGAACAATTAGATTGCGTACGTTTCGTAACGATTATTACTAGCAGTCGTTCGTTTTTATGTTTAATTAAAACTTGCATTGTTACAAACTTACTCTGTAAAATGTTAAGACGAAATACGTTAAAAAACGTTAAGAGATTTGCTCACCTAACAATAAAAAGATTTACATTTTATAAAAATTGACACCTAAAAATTGTTTATAGGAAATTGCATTTTTTTGTAATACAACGCGTTTAGTTTGTTCATAATTATGCAGAAGGGGGGGGTTGGACTTTAGAAGAGGAACAGTCACTACTAAAAACCGGAGTTGTCTACAGTAAACGTAACAAAAAATTGGTCGAGCCGTTTTAGTCGCTTTGGAGAGACTACGTTAATCTAGTCTGTGTCTTAGTAGTGTTATGGTGACGTCACGCGAACGCCGCAGACGCACAATAAGGCCGGGACAAGCGCCCGCGACCACCGCCTACTAGCTACCGTTTACATTAGACGCTGTAACCCGCACCGTTACACCGGGCCAGCGACGTGAGGGCCGCACGATTTCCATACGAAAATAATCCTTGAATGCTTACCAAGTTTGAGACCACGAGTGCAAAAAAATCGTGCATTTCGTAATCGCTAACCCTGAAAGTACTTAAGATTTATTTCCATTAGCATCGTTTCGCCCGCACGTCGCCGTCATAACGCGAGATTACTGTGACAATTCGGTGTAAATTGCGAAGCCGATTAATCCACAGACTAAGCAACGCAATGCACCTCGATCTGTCATATTAAACTGCGTATTGTAGTTCTACGAAAGGCCGGGAGGGGTCGTCCAAGGCAATCGGACTAGCGGTGGGGCCGCGTCCGGCCCCGCCCTCTACGGTGTGCGTCCAAGGTCTAGGCGGCGGGCCACTCCTTGTTAAACTCGTTGGTGTTGTAGTGTTTGTTGGCGTGGTGCGGGTGTGGGTGCACACCTGGTGGCTGAGCGGCGGGCGCCGAGCCGTGGTACTCCCCGCCGCCGTAGGCAGCCCGCGTGCCGCCTCCGCCGTACGACGAACCCTAGCCAACCCACCCGGTAATGTTACACGCTATGCCGCCCGCCAGTCCTTCTATCACGTAACTGTCCACTCTATCGGGTCGACCGTTTGGACGACTCCTGTTTGTCGAAATACGGGTGCATTTGACAGTCCGGAGATGGCTAAATCAGACAACTCCATACAGTGGAGTTACGTGGTAGCGCCCCAGGGCCCGTATTCTGTTGAGGTAGCTGTTACGTCCGTCGTCTGTACCGTTGGCGTGTTCCAACATTTTTAATGCACAAAATAGTGCAGTTTTCATATGTGGGCTGAGGCTCGGCTAGTAACATGGTGTAATTAGTTTTTTATAAAGAAAATGTGCATCCAAAATTATTAAATTCAGTAGCCAATTTTCTCAATCAAAAACTAAATGCAGGATAGCAAATGCTGAAATGCCTGAAATGACCGTAATTGTATTATCTAGCAAAGCATCTGACCACTATCAAAAGTACTATTTTGCAGTTATTACAAATGTTACAATGCGCGAGCGACACGGATGCTAGTTGTAACAGCAGCCTTAATGTATTTTAGTATATTGTCGATTTTACGAACGAGTCATTTCATTTCATTGTCGCTTAAAGTCCACACGCGAACATGCGTCAATGGGATGAAAAAAACAAAACTGTCATTGTACTAAAATACACTGAGAGAATCAGGGCCCTTCTGCAATAACCCACCACACGAATGGAAGTCATTGCGGGAGCGGGCCGGCCGGACTGCGGGACGCATCGAGCCGAAGCCGTTTTGGCTAATGCTTTGCTAATACTACATGGCCCATCCCAACTGAGTTGTGAAGGTTGTCGAGTTCTATTAAGTTGGAGTGCGAAGTCCAGTTGTCTCGAGATGTTCACTCAGTTGAAATAGGCTCTGGACGCACGGAAAGCTGTCATGGTAACACCGGACGCTCGCGACGTGAACGGTCGAAGATGCTTGTGGCAAGAATTGTGTAGCAATGCGGTAATCGCCACTGGCAGATTTCCGCGCATGCATATAAAACGTAGGGCTAATATTAATTAAGATTATGAATAGCGAAATACAACAAAAAAACAAAGGGCTGAATTAAAAGGCTTCGGCAAGTGCGTCGGGAACGGCACGGAGGATCAACGTGAGGCCACCACATAGGGAGGGGATACGAATAAAATCTACCTGGTAAGATACGAAACTTTCGAATTTATAAGCTAGGCCATCACAATGATGCCGCCATGATTCTGACAAGTCCTATTTTACGTTTCACATTTAACAAAATAGCCGATTTTTCTCTGAACACTTAAAGTACAGCTCTTAAGATTATTTTATCGATAGATTTAACTGTTAATGAACCTGTAACAATATAAGAAAATCCAAATTTTACTAATTTGTACTTTAAATGCCAATTTACAAGTGTTGAGATGAAACAAGTGCCGCATTGGAGCAAGTTGGTCCATCTCGCACGGTGTTTCGATGCAATATATAAAATATCGAGTGAATCTAAGTTAAGCTTATCAACTAGTGCGTTGCGATGCCTTTTTGATGCGCGATACTGTCGCAAAGTGCGAACCGTCCACAGTGACAAATCCCCAGAGTTTTGCGACCTGCCCTCACCCGACCACCCGCCCAATATGTCTAATTGTCTTTCTGGAGGAGCCACTCTTGGCCCTGATCGACCAACTGGAAAAGAAGAACATGGCATATAGTCCCACTCGCCACATACATGATTCCACAGCAGATTTAGTAAGTAGCAGCGCGTGAAACATGGACCAGGTGTAAGCGTGTGAACCCCAGGGCGTCGAGAGACGGGGAGTGGACGCGGAGCGGAGGATAGAGGGACGAGGGCATGGGATCATGAGGGAGGGCGGTGATGAGAGATCTTCAGCGAAACTTGTATTGACATCAATCTCCTCGATTTTCACTATGGATAGCGGTGCGACTAGACTGTACAACGCCGGGGACGAGCTGCCGACTGACCGGAGCATAGCTCGCCAAATCAAAAAGACATCGCACTTTTCATAGTTTTTCACTTTCTTAGGCATGCCGAGAATGACGACGTCGTCTCCGCAATAGACTAGTATTATTTAAAAAAAAAAATAATAGAAAAAAAAACAAGCATTGCATACATTCCAACACGGCACACAAATGCAAGAGGGGAGGTAAACTAATGGCGCTAAAATTATCATGCTTTACATCTCCAACAGAGCCCGATTGAGGGAAAAATCAAATCAATTATGTTCGCTGAATTTCACTCTTTCACCAGCAATCATGCAGCTCCAAACACCTTCCTTTCTTTCGTTCCAGAATCGCAAACAAAATTCCGATCGGAAAGTACAACCAAATTGATGTTAAAAAAATAATCTCGAACTCATTCACAAATAATTACAGGAGCTCCAAATGGGAAAGCTGTATTCGACCATGCCAACCACACACACGCCTTATTCCAATATGAAGGGATCAGATGCAGGATGTAACTCAAAGACATAAAGCAAGGATGAAAACCATAGGAGGGACGGGGAGGGATAAATAAGCAAGCCCCAAGTATGGATGCGATAAATACAGGTATAACAGGTATATCTTGCAATTATAAAAACCTTGTCAACTTGGCTGTACTTTACTGAAAGGAATGCGCAGAGCTATATGTGAAAACCAACCAACATATCTTGGTACATAGGAAAAAGGTATTTCTCAGCGAATCCGTGTCGTCTGTGCGTTGTTTCCGGCAAGTCAACCGCGCCGAGATATGTTAATTGATTTAACACAGCTGTTTCGTGCGGGTTACTACACAAAGATTCAAGTAGTAATTCAGAGGGTCACCCTTAGAGTCAAATATAAAAAGTATCATTTACGTCGGTACGGATTTGTATAGACCCAAAATAAAGCTGGCAGTCATTGACTGTTATTTATGATGGACTAATAAAATTGTGGTCCACAACACTCATTTAGAGGGACCCCCATAATGTCTCAGATCGTTCATGTAACAATCCACACGAGTTAAAAACTTTCTCTCGGATAATGAATTGAATTCTGGTACTTTTACAAATTTGAAAAACTAATGCGTCAGAACGCAACAATTGGCACTTTTTTATCGTTAATGCGTCATAACGCAAAAATTGGCACGGTAAGTCAGTGGAATACAGCAATCCGTCTATAAACTACTAGACTGCCAGACTAGGCCTTTTTCTTAAGAACAAGGGCATCTACTGATACCAACAGAAATAGGTATTCTATTTCAGATACATTTTTAATTCTTCTTCTAAAAACTTTTTTCATAAACTAAACTGGAACACTCCATTATTAAATTCGGTATTTTCAAAGAATCAAATGTAATTAAAATCTCGGGCCAGCTTTGTTTGCGATTGCCAACAGCCATTGAATGGTTTCATTCATTTCAATGTAAGCATGGAAACTTTATAAAGAGGTAAATGTGCCCATTCAAAATTTTTTTCTGCTCAGGCAAGCATATCAACTGGAGCTGTGTATCATTCAGTTTTATTAAATACCGGATTAAATTCGAGCGCGTTCGTAATACAAGACGTAACTTCTACAAAAGCATATGCTGGACAGTTTCATACAATGCGACTCAATATTTTGAAAATAATAATAATTTCAACACAATCACTTGACCTGGTCCCAAACTAGGATACCTTGTTAGCACAGGGCGCAAGTAACCAGGCAAGGACAAGTACATTAAGTACATTATCAAAAAAATCGAAAAAATTAAAATCGGTTGTTTGAAACTGTCCGAAAATAAATGCACACAAAAACTTAAACCACACCATCACCAGAAAAAACACGCCACATCCAACTCGCACAAATTATGACCCGTGGTAGGGTTCCAAAGGTGTTAAATATACTAAAGCTGTTATATAAAAATGTTACAGTAAACACGAGTTTGTTCAAAGATGCAAAAATACACGGACTTCAAGTTTCATGATACGCCGCCGTCATTTGTTTACATAACTTGACGCATAAATCTGTTCCAAATTAAAATGAACACTAAGCTGGTTTAGACATTCATAGCGTGCTAAGCGCACATGTTTTAAACAAACCGTTATCGCTTTAGCACTCTTTTGAATAAATATGTAGGTGAGTACTTGTTTCAGGTTATGTAAATCATTTTAATCTAGAACAAACTATTGTAAGTTCGGCTGGCTTACTTTTCCTGGGACACTTGAATTTCCTGCAAACAGTGCTCTAATTCGACGAAATAATTAATTACAATGACAATGGAACAGACTTGATGAAATATTGATCAGCTGAAAGTTTGCGAGATGTACCAGGACGCCAGCAGCCTTTGAAGCTATTTATAGCTGTACAACTTATGCAATATAATATTACGCTCTTCGTGGTAGTTACGGACTAATTGAAGTTCGGAAACCATCGACATATTTACATACCGTACTGCCAGCCACGCGTAAAATTACATCAATTTATAGCTTCTGAAAGCCTCCCCCTTTATGGAATTAGTGAAAACTCGTATAGGAAATAATTTGAGCTTGTAATAAATATACTTAAATCAACGTGACACCAATCGAAAGTTTTACACGTGGGCGACAGTAAGGCGAGTGCGATCCGAACACCGTCCGGGTCGTTCGGAACGCGCGCAAAATATTAGGGCGGCATAGAGGCGGCGGTGGCTCTAGCGTGTCATAAATACCTGATCCTGTTGGTACGCAGGCGGGTACTGCTGGTAAGACGAGTAATCCGCGGACGAGGACTTGGAGAGAGCCGCGCCGGCAGTCAGGGCCGTGGCTAGGCCCCCGGGGGCACCACCGGCCCCGCCTGCGCCTCCACCCCCGCGTCCGTACATCTCGCCGCCCTCAGACAGCGGCACGTACGAGCCTGTTGAGGGAGGGCCGAGTTCACCATCGAGATTCCAAGGTACGACACGGCGTAAGTAGAACAGTTCATGGCCCTTAGTGCGAGTTTTTTCATTCACTTTCGATAGCGAGAGCGTTTGCAATTTGTATAGGAGTGACAGAGAGACAACTAGCTGGCGCGCTTTGTCACTCCTATAGAATATGAGTTTACGTTAACGCGATCGAGTAGTTAAAAAAACTCGCACTAAGCCCACTGGAGCCCTACCTGTAGGTATATTACCCGCACCAAATCCTGAACGACTTCAATGCTTTAGCTGTCCAGTTTGTATGGAATTTGACAGTTAGAAGATTGGAATCTCTCAGAATTTCGCTGTTCGCTGACAAGAGGTCTACGGAAGACTAGATTTACGCAGAAGTCAGCGAACATGACGTTCTCGATGGCAATGTCTAGAGTAGAGGCAAGGAAGCGAGCGCTCGACATTAGATCTATCCCATAGACGCCGCTAAATAGATACTGTTAAAAGCCGAATTCTACTCTACACGAAGCCTGGGTGCTTAAACACTACTATAAGCCGCTAATGGGTACTAGTTTGACCTATGAAACTAAACTAACAACTAAATAATTCTAAACTGGTATCTATGTTTCCGCATTAACTCGACGCACTAATATTATCTTTGTAATATCCGTTATGAAACGCAAAAAGCCTAAGGGTGATAACTAAGGAAGGGCTGTGCACAACTCCGGATCCGAGTTCCGAATCCGTCATCCGAGAACTCGGATTGGTGCACAAAGGAGGACTAACCGGGTAAGCATTCGGCGCATAGACAACTGGAACTGTCGCGAATCTCGGAACTCTAATCTGAGTTAGTGCACAACCGCGGTAGGGCGCGTCCGCACTATGAGCTTCCCCCAGTGATCAAACCTTTCAATATTTTGCACGCTACATGCCCACTGTGTTGTGTATAGCATAGTTGTAGACGTGGCGTAGGAAATGTTGCAATCATTGATAACTGACACGTAAGAGACCTCATCTATCGCAGAGAACTTTCTAGCTATTTTGGAGAATAAGTGAAATGAATGAATGACTAACGAATGAATGAATTTTACAAACTTCTCCAGAAGTGTGTTTCTACACATTTCTGTATACATTTCTATGTATACAGAACACCAACGTTTTTAAATAAACTGATCTGTTCTGTAAACTATATAGAAAGCAGAATCTTAGTGCACGCCATGTTAACAAAAACTGTCACTGTAGACAGTGTCTAGGAAGCAATGGATACTTTTACTGTTCACCAGTTCACCCGCATCGGCCCGATGATAATTTTCTTTTTATATGAGGTTTATTCTTCAATGTCAGCTATCTGATTACGAGGTCTTAGGGTGGTTGCACGGTCACACTTAGGCCAGCACGAATGGTAAGCATTGCGGGCAGCTTTTAATTAAATTAGTCATAGAGAAACCAAGCCGCGGTGATATCCGGGTAGATTTCGCTAAAACTACACGCGTGTAGGGTTACCATATGACAGGAGATTGTCGCATTTGACAGGCAGTTTAAGGTTTAGCAAGGTCGCGGCTACGCTAATCTGAGTCCTTGCTCCGGGGCGGGACCGAATACAAAGGAAATAGTCTATTATCTGTTGACTTTTACTTCTTATTTTACTTATTATGTTTTTTCTTAAAGGTCAGGCATTTTAAGCACTGTAGTTACAGAAGTTATCGATCTAAGTGTTACGTAAAATTCTAGGTTTTGTAAGCGTGTTAAAGACTAAAAGGAAGGATTTCATACTTGACGGCAATCCGAAAGTGAAGTTTGCCATTTTTTGCTTCTGTTTTTGTTGTGTTATTGGATAAGTATAATTGGTACTTATAGTAACATACGAGCGATCTCTCATTATCAAACCGTTAACGAATTTTCATTTTAATGTATTAATACTATTATTAGAATCCACCCAATCTATGTCTAATATTATGTCACTTATCTGTTTATTTTGTTATTTTTTGTTTTGTGTATCGCTCATAAAAATTCAATTACGGCAATAAATATTTTTGTATTTGTATTTGTATGCGATGTGTATTGTTACAATGTTTTTTTTCCTTTTTTCTATAAAGGTATGGTAACCCTACAAGCATGCGGAACGTGCGCTCACCGTCCGTGCTAACCGTGAGCGTGTCGGAGCGACCGAGGGCAAGTTTCACGGTACTATAATTCGTAGTTTATCAAGACAATACAATGTACTTTGCGTAGCAGTCTTCCTACTTGTCTGTGGATTAATCGGCATTTAAATTTAATGATGGAATGGTATAGGCACCAAATTATGTATTAGGTTTAGGACGATATGGGAAAATTAAAGTGGCATTTTTCCCGCTGCCTTTTTCTCCACTACAAAAAGGCTCGATGGCAGCGTCTAATGTACTATACGAGTACACTGATCTTCAACAAACAGAATGTATTGTAAACTTTTAGTCCGGATCTACTTACGGGTGTTGTGAGACGAGTAACCGACGACGCGAGCTCCGTCTCTGCTCACCATGATTAAGCTCTGCGAATCGGAGCGAAACCTGGTCGGACTCTTCCGATATAACAACACCCGTAAGTAGATCGGGACTAAAAGTTTACAATGTGTTGTGCTTACGAAAGTTTTAGTTCAAAAACAGAATGTAAATTATTAACGTTGAAATAAAATTTTTGATTTGATTTGAATCCACTGTGCAATGTACATCGGAATGTCCTAGTAAACGGTGAATTGTTCTGTGAAACAGGCGTCTTTCCCGGCGGGGCCCTAAGCGCGGACGTGCCCCAGCTCGCAAGTTGCGGACAACGTACCGGACCCAGTCGAGTTGGAGTTCTGCGGCATGTTCCAGTTGTTCCACGTGCCGCCTGCCGAGGCGCCCGCGGGAGCCGAACTGTAGTTCGCTGTGGGTGGACGCCATTCCAATCAGAATTCGCGCTTTTTCGCTTTTGTTTTTTTTTTTGTAATATTTTTTCTTTTTGTTTTGCCTGGTCTTATTTTACGGCCGCGTACAGTGGACAACACCGCCCATACCGCCTGGTCTTATTTTAGTTTCTTTTCTTCTCTTTGTTTTTTTTTTTATCTTTCTTATTTACGGCCGCGTACAGCGGACAACACAGCTGCGTATCGTCGACGCCTACCGGCCCGAAGTCGCAGGTTTTTGCCTATGTTCGCCCTAGAGACACGAGTGTCCAAACGAAAAAGGAGGTTAAGGTTTGCTTTATTTCACTATATCTTCTGATCGCTGAACCAGTAGAGTCATTGGGTGACTTTGGGTCGAGTTCAGCAATAGTATGTGCCGCGGTACAATGGTGTACCGGTGGTCATTAGTTGATGTACCTCGGATAAATAAGTTTAGGAAGATTTTGCTAAACAAATATTTTTTAAGCAATAATAATTTTTTAGCGCAAGTACAATCTTGTAATAAGTTACAATTTTCTGCCACTGACTGGCGTGCCTTATATCAAATTGCTTTATAAGATAGATAGTAAGACTTGACTTACCGCCTGAATTGGCAGTGGTGTCAACCAATCAAAGGTAGTCTGAGCGTTGATTTGGCCTAATTTATGTAAAATTGCGCTAGTTTAATTATCAATTCAGCAATAGCAAATCAATCTGAAACGCAAAAACGTTGAAAATGAGAAGGCGGACGTGCTTTTTGATTAGCTAGACGCTATTGAATACCTACAGCAGTTGCTAATTTACTTAACGTTGCATTATCGCATGTAATTATTTTTTTTATTGAGCAATAGTGTTCTCTACCTAAGTAGCTACTGAAGTAAAAGAACCAAATTACTTTCAAAATCGATCGGGAACATAATTGTCATTAATTTGGATAATAAAAATCGACCGCGCTTAGGAAGTACATAATTAATTTGGTCAGTGACCTATTACAATGTCTCTGCTTAGCTTATGCTAAAGCATGAAGATAGGAAATGTGCAATAGAATTATGTTTATCATGTCGCAAATTATTTTAATAGTATGAGAAGTTTCGTTGGACTCTAGTTTTATTAGCGTCTTCGAGGCGTTAATGAGCGTCAAAGTAGACAAAAACGTTGTGAAATATAAAGTGATTATTTAGTAGAGATGCTATGTATGTGTTGCCCGCTGTATAAGTACAATTGTATTCTCTGCTCTGAATCAAAACGCAAAAATGTACCTATGTGATATTTATTCCAGAATCAGAGAATACGAGTGTACTGTGGAACAAAATGGAAACACGATATGTGTTTGTCTTATCAATGATTTTGCCCTAAAGGTCACTAATACCCGTATCCTATTAAGTTGCCGTGACTGATAAAGTAATGAATATAAGCCCCTAAAATTTCGCTGGCTTCATTGGCCATTACCTAAACGAATATAAACTAAGTACAGTAGGGCGGAAGTACTCTTCTGTCATGACGTCACAATAAAAATGTTATAGCCGTAAAAGTACTCGTTAACGAGACGCAATAGCAGCCCGAGCCTCGAGTACGACATTTTCTATATACTTTATACCGAAAGTACATCCGTCAGTCATTCGGGCCAGGAACTCATAAAACACTTATGGGTAAAAACGAAATTCCGGGATGGTAAACTTTTGCAATGCGCTCTACATACCAGTCAAATGTGCAAAACTAAAGCTGTAACAATGTGTCTTGGGTCCCCGTTTATCCACAGAATCCTCACTTCTAGATGTATGCCCGTATATGCATCCAAAAGTACGGATTCTATGGGTAAATGATTTTTTTAAACCAAATGCCAAATTGTTGCTTGACACTAGACATTTAATTTTGTTTCCAAATACACATTGCCCGATGTCATCAACCTGAAAGTTATTTTTAAAAACATTGTTTCACAAGTTCCCGGGCCCTCACACACTTCACATTTTGACCAAGAAAGCCTCCTGGTTCCTAGCAGCGCAGCGCTTACATACGTAAACCAGAACAAGTCTCCCAACTTGAGCTTTCTTGTATGACTGTCACTTTCCAACACAGTCGCTATGTCGATGGAGGTGCAGGTGACAAACGCTGCCAAATTGTAATCTTTGTATATCATTGTCATCTGTGTTTTTATCCAATAATCATTCTTATATGTACGCACACATTAAATAAACTCCGGCCAGTATCCTAAAGGGCAGGTGGCCAGTTGCCATGATCCTGAGAACCCTCTTTTGCTCCATCATCACTTCTATTTGTAATCTAAAATCTAATATATGAAAATCTCGTGGCTCCACCGATTTTTATGATCTTTTTAAGTCTAAGAATAAATAGGTTGTAGTTTTATATGGTAAAACAATGTTTGCCTGATCAGCTAGTACAACATAAACTAAGTGTTAAGATCACGGTTCGCCACACGCCACGATCCTGATGAATTCGGCCGGCTACATTCTGAAACTCTGACTCCACCAATCCGGACTTTGCCCCCGTGGTGCACTATGATGGCCTATACCTATCTCAGGGAAGAGACCCGTGCCCCTCGGTGGGGACATTATGGGTTGATGATGACAGTCTGAAAAGTATTAATCGTAGAGAAAAACAAATACCACGTTCATCTGTCTTACGTGTTCTCTCCTATTCTATCAAGACGATCTTTCTCAAATCTCCCATTAGCAGCGCCGTAGCGTAAGACAAAGCGTCACTCACCGTAGCTGCCGTAGCCCTGCGCTGGCGGCTGCGTGTGTTGCGTGTAGTTGTTGGTGGCGGGCCAGGCGGGGGCGTGCGGCGGCGCGGCGGGGGCGGGGGGCGCGCCCCAGCCCTGGTAGCTGCCGGGGCCGGCGCCGGCGCCCGCGGCCCCGTAGCCGGCGTACGACGTCTGGCCGGGTGACGTGCCCCAGCCTTGGTAGCTGTTAGGGTAATGCCTAGTCAGTTTAGGGGTCGGGCTTTTGAAGCAGCGGAAATGTTCATGTCGAGAGTAGGAAAGGCCCTGGCATATGCTGATAATATACAGCGGGATAAAGTGTCTGGTTGGTTGACGTGCCCCAGCCTTGGTAGCTGTTAGGGTAATGCCTAGTCAGTTTAGGGGTCGGGCTTTTGAAGCAGCGGAAATGTTCATGTCGAGTGTAGGAAAGGCCCTGGCATATGCTGATAATATACAGCGGGATAATGTGTCTGGTTGGTTGACGTGCCCCAGCCTTGGTAGCTGTTAGGGTAATGCCTAGTCAGTTTAGGGGTCGGGCTTTTGAAGCAGCGGAAATGTTCATGTCGAGAGTAGGAAAGGCCCTGACATAAGCTGATAATATACAGCGGGATAAAGTGTCTGGTTAGTTGACGTACCCCGACCTTGGTAACTCTTATGGCTAAGGCAGTTTAGGGGTCAAGCTTTAGAAGCAAAGAAAAGACAGGTGTCATATGGAAAAATGCCTTAGTGGCAGATAATGTAGAAGTCGTAACAAGAAAAGATGGCAACTAGAGAATTGGCGAGATTGTGACGATCAAGGGATGATTTAAAGTGTACAGAGTTCAAGAAGGCAAATAAATAGTTACTACAGTACTGTGGTAAGAAAACCAAGAGTAAAACCAGTCTATCAAAACAGTGACTGGTCTGCATTTCAATAAGTAATTTTGTCTGATGTGTAAAACATTTACTTGCAAGTGAAAAATATGCACACAAAGATTAAATAATCTATGCATGACTGCTTTGATAAGCAATTAGCGTAACTCGAGATTTATAGACGTAAACACATTCCAAAACTTTGGAGAACTCCTGCTATTTGTGTTAATGAGCATCTAATACAGAAAGTCAACATGGTACCTCATCCATGAAGTTCAGTTGAAGAAGGATAACAAGATGATAGTGTTGATGTTAAACAAATATTTACATACAGGCACATACATTGCATTAAGAAACTGTAAATAAAGGCTTGCCATTTTCTAAAGCATTTTCATTTTGGTATCCCCTGGATCAAGCTCGCATTACTGAGCTTACTTAGCCCTAAAGTCTGATTTGAATTCAATACAAAAAAATAATGTCACGTTGACACCGCAATACAATCTAAAGGCTGTCTATGTCCCAGTGTTGCTAATACGTAAAAACCAAAAAACCCCATTTTACTTCCACGTTAAAATTGTGGGTGCTACATAGGTGTTTTCTTTTAGACTTTGCTCTTATGAGTAATTAACTTTTGTCTTCAATGAGATAAGGATTTTGGTCACACGTATTCTATTCACGGTAAAAAAAATCTACCGAGTAAAACTATTTATTTTACAGCAGTAAAATTAAAAAGTTAGTACATTATAGTTCGGTGACAGATACACGGTCGGGTCAAACACTTGACGTGTTTTTTCATACTATTGACGCCTAGATTGCTTGCCGCTAGCCACGTAATCATTAAGGCTGCGTCCCCAGTTGGCGAACAGTTTGCCGCCAACTGAATTAGCGGCGTATCGGTTTAGTATGCCCTTCCATACTTTAAATGGAGTGTTCAGTTTGCTAGTTTTGCGCTCAATCTACGCAATTTGCAGCGTTACGCGCGCCGACTATCTCAGTGGGCGGCCGACTCACAGAAAAGCCTGTTCCACTCGGCGGCGAAATAGTTTTAGTTAGTTTTGAGTCGAATTTCAGTTGGCTACTTTGCGGCTCACTCAGTCGGCGGCGAACAGTTTGCCTACTGGGGACGCAGCCTAAACATTAATCAAACTAAACTCACCCCTGCATGATGTTGGGTCCAGCCATTGGCATGTTGATCGGCGGGCCACCCATCTGTCCGTTGTGGCCCTGCATAATGCTCATGGGAGCTCCGGCCGGGGGTCCCCACTGGCCGGCGCCGGCACCCGCGCCGCCGTCGCCGGGTCCGCCGCCCATGCCTCCGCCCATGCCGCCGCCGCCCGAGCCCAGCTTGCCCGACCCGTCGCGCGGCTCCGCACGCTTAATCTCCACCTGTTACGGTAGACTGGTCAGTGGTGTGGCCTAAGCTCTCGGCGACTTTAATAGTGGGCACAGACTACGTATAGAGCGAGCTAGGCAACACAAGCACAGTAATTTGCGTGTCTGGCAGATAGACCAATTAGGTATTATGTTCAATAATACAAATCGGAGGTGATTTTTAGCATGTGATCTAGGTTTACTTATGTCATGATACTTTCTTGTTTGTGAAAAGGAAAATTTCAGAGAAGATTTTAGGACAGTTAATCTAGTATGAAATTGGACAGCCCAGTACAAATGTAGTGTAATGCCAGTTTTCTGTTACTGCTTGAGTTATATATTGAGCTTACACATTGCTGTGTGTCAGAGAGTTGGGGGTTTGTGATATTGTGTCTTTACACTTGTGTACAAGATTTTTGTAGTAAAGTAAAGTAAAAAATGGTTTATTGCTCATAACTTAAAGGTAAACCCAGCGTTTCCAGCGACACCCACACTAGGAGACCCCGTATCGTGGGTACCAGTTTTATCCTATTTATTGTTATTTATTTATTTACTTTATTTCAAATCCATGTATGCTGAAACCATCAACCATCCTGCCGTTCAAATCCTGGAAAAAATAAACATACCTGCTTCCCGTTCAGGTTAATGAAGTGCTCCTGGGTCACCCTCTCCACTGACATCTCCTCCTCGAAGGACAGGAAGCCGAAACCTGAAACAATAACATCACATTGAGATTGCTAATCTACTAACGTCTGTGAGGTGGTAACCAATATTTCTTGTCTCTGGAACACTGGAGCATCTTGAATTCTAGATACTCGACAGAAAAAGCGTGAGTTTCATGGAAACATCTCGAGAGAAAGTCTACCTTGAAAAGCCATTTAAGAATCCTTCCAGGAGAGAGATCTCGCTACTCCTGCAAATCATGCAGATCCTATTTAGTGGCTCAATACTTTAAGTCCAGACTTATTAGTGTAAACGAATGTTAACTTGTTTTTTTTCTTGATATCTCAGTTACTGTACATTTACAGTATTGCAGAGTAGAATAAACTTATTATCCATCTAACGAATTAATTATGTTTTTATGTCTGTTTCATTAGTGTCGCTAAAAATAACTTTAATTTTTAACAAACAGACTTCAAAAACGGAGGAGGTTCCTAAATATGACTATTTTTTTTTTTTTAAATTTCTCAGAGCTTTTTCTGCCGCTGCCTTTTCTTCCACCACATTCGTTAGCTGTTACCAAGTTAAGTGATATTTTTTTACTGACTGACCGACTCTTGGTTGATAACTGTTACTGTCACCAGTTAGACGCACCCAAGGCACATTGACATTCACCAACAGTCGTTAAGCCAAGTCAGTGGCCTTAGGGCGGCTTGAAAACTTCTGACAGTAAGACCAGCCTAGTCTTACAGGCCTCCACCAATCCGGACTTGGCCCCCATGGTAGAGTATGGCCTATACCTTCCCCAAGGAAGAGACCCGTGCCGCTCAGTGGGACATAATGGGTTGATGATGATGATTCAACAACAGAATCATTTTTTGCGTAGAAATAAATTTCAGGAGCGGTGGTGGCGTAGTGGGGTTGACCCTTGCTTCTCGATCAGGAGGATCTGGGTTCGAACCACGCATGACTTTTAATTACGTACATTTGTTTGTTTGTACAGCAACACCATTCGCTGATAAATTGTGCCCGGATAACGGCGACAGGCTTCGGCAAAACGTGGGCCCAGTTCTAGTGATTTTTTTTAATACTGCCGTCATAATAAAAAAGGCCAGAACTTGACTTCGAGCAAATTAGTGAAAAACTAAATTTCAAGCATGTCTGCTAACTTGTCGATGATTACTATTTAAAAAACACAAGAAAAAAATTTACATTTTTCATTTAATAAGTTGTTAAGTGTTATTAATAAATATAAGTGTTATTTTTATTCAAATACAGTTTACTTTTTCTCGCTAGTAAATATTGAAGTTATGGCCTTTCTTCTTATGACGGCAGAATAAATTTCCACTTCCTCACCTCGCGACTTCTTCTTCTCCTGGTCATACATGATGACGACCTCCATGACCTTGCCGTAGCGACCGAAGAAGACGCGGAGGTCCGTCTCGGTGATGTTAGAGGGCAGGCCGCCCAGGAACACCTTGGGGTAGCCGCCGCCGCGCTTCGGCTTCTGAAGGGTGCGCGGGTTGCACGGCTTCGGGTCGATGGTCCTGTTTGACGGTGACACGGGTTAGTCTACTGCCTAGTACATAGTATTAGAGGAGCATGTCTAGACGCAGGAAATTCATGTCGCTTCTGCATAATAAATTTCTTAGGTCTACCAGTTAGTAATGTCATCTTGGCAGGTGCTATACATTGCGTTTATGATACTCGGCTACTGATGATGATGATGCTACATAGAAGAAATCGCGGTAATGTATTTCGTGTCATTTCCGTATCCGGATTTAGGCGATGATATCCGAAAAAAGCCGAATCGTTAACTGATTTTAATCGTATTGTCCATAGGTTTTGAAGGCTGTAATTTTGGTTTTCAACGAACTATCTGCTTGACTTTGTGGGGGTCGCCGAACATTTGAAGAATTGACCTCAGTCTGTGTGTTTTTCGATGTTTGTAATGTCCTTCCTCGTTACCTTAGCACAGGGTATTCTAGTTAGGGACCAGATCAAGTGGATGTTTTGTGTGGGAGTTATCCTCGTGAGGCCCGACCTTGAAAAGAACAATTGATTTTGTGATCACTTGAAGACATTGGGCCTCACGAGGTTATTATATTATTATCCATCTAAATAAACAAAACCGGCGTGAGTGCATGCAACGGCTGAAGCGAAGGCGATCTGTCAGGATCGTGGCAAGTGGCAGCGCCTGGCCTCTGCCTACCCCTCTGGCATACAGGCATGAGTTCATAATAATGATGTATGCATCCATCTAATAGAAATGTGGCTAACTGACGGGGTCTTATCCCCTGTTTCACGGACACAAACATAAGCAGTCAGTAGGACAAAGTGAAAACAAAAAACACAACTGACACATAGATTTTATCAGCTGATTAATAAAGTTTACTGTACGAGAAACCGAGGGTTAGTGACATAGCAGATGTTGACTCAGCGTTTGTCTACGTCCTAAGCACGATGGTAACGGTTAAGTTTCCTAAGTTAGAAAGAGACTTACGACTGATGTCCAATTAAGAGGATGACAATCATCGTAAAGTCGGATACAGACTATTTTATACAGAAACCCGACGCGATACCCCGTTCGACACCCGATGTGCATTGTGCATATTACCAACATGCGATGCCTAATATTATTCTGATCATAGAAAATAGTAGATTTGATTTGACTCAACACGCGTCACGTTGCGTCGGGTCGCGTTTCAATAATCTGTTTCCGCCTTGACCCGGCTGACCTCATTGGCCTAAATTGATGAGTTGTTGTCTCTCCTAACCATTGACAGCGATTATACGCAGGCAGCACGTGTGGCAACTGTAACGTCAACGTATGCCGATGGCAGTCGCCAACATATCAGCGTCGAAAATCCGCGTCAGAGCGCGTTGGCACAGGCGCCGCCCGTGTATGTGTTACGTTTAGGTATGTAATAAACATAAACATTTACGCACAGGCACATATATTGCGTCTGGCCCCACACTAGGGTACCCTGTGTCGTGGGAACCAGAAACAGCGACATCACAAAAATGTAAACATTGAAGACCTGGGGGTTTATTTTTATCCCCAGCCGGGATTCGAACCCGAGACCTCTCTCATTGTAGCCAGATGTCCTAACCGCTGCGCCACAGAGGTGGTCAAGTATAAGTCTATACTTGTATACATTGCGTACTATGCTACTGTTGTTTTATTTAATAATTTACTTATTTAATTTAGCTTTTTTACACCTTGTAGTGACTCTTATGCTGCGGTTGACTGGTAGAAAATACGTATAGCAATAAGTCCGCCGCATTGCCACTGTATTGTTTACTTATGCGCAATAAACGGATTAATTTATTTATTATTAAGGTGTAAAAAAGGAGGATTTCATATGATCGTAGAAAATTAAGATCCAAATATAGAGAATTTCACTAAGTAAATACTTAAGGAATGGTCTGTCACGCTCTTTTCTGAGAAATTTGATGAGACAGCCTTACAGTTCAGTACATAGTTGACATAGTTTGCCTCCGACATGACTGCACAACTGTCCGTCATTGCGTGGCACAAAAGCCAATAACTGAATAATAAAATCGTCGATTAAAACGTAGGAGTGATGTTGTCTTCAGATAAGACAACACCGGTATCTCAACCTCCATCAATATCTCTATGACCTAGCAAACATTGTCCCTATCAGCTATGTGTAACTACAAATGTACAGGAGCTAAAAGTCCGTGACAAAAATGACCAGTAAACGGAGTTTATTTTACCAGCGAAACACTACCATTGGACGCTGACGCGCAAAAAAAACTAGTTCTCGAATCGTGAAAAAGTACCGTTACCTATTGAGAGGCGCGTCGCGCAAAGGCGTATCGAGTTACCGAATACGGTACTTGCGAATTGCGGCTAAACAGAAAGCTCTAGACTGACTATTTTTGTTAGAAAACTTAACTGGAGCAAAAGGTTTCGTTTGGAGCAGTTAGTAATTTATTGAAATTAATACTTAAGTTCCTTCTTTCATTTCAACTTAGAAGTTATGCTATAAAACTCAAGACTAATTATAATGAATCAGCTACCAGCCGGGCGTAGGTTCAGTGTTTGTCTAGGCTGGCAGTGTCTCGTCTTTTTTAGTCTACGAACCTTTAAACAGACAAAAGTTGATTTCAAGCCAGTCATGCTACTGAACCTTAGTTTTCGCTTGCCCTACAGAAACAAATTTTCAAATACGAACATCGCCATATAAGGCTACAAACATAATCTAACTAAAACTATCTCAGACAGCGACAGACAACCTCTGTGGCGCAGCGGTTAGCGCATCTGCCTACCATACGAAAGGGCCCGGGTTCGAATCCCGACTGGGGACAAAGACCCAAGTCTTCGATGTTTACATGTTTGTGATGTCGCTGTTTCTGATTCCAAACACCGTGTATCATAGTGTGGGGCCAGAAGCAATGTATGTGCCTGTATGTAAATGTCCGTTGTTTATAATTTTCTTATTTGCTTCTTTTTTTCTTTCTGTTTGTAATGCAGCGTAAACTTTGTGAATTTGTTACTGGTTTTAGTATTGTGCCGTTAAATAAATTCTCTCTCTCTCTCTCTCTCTCTCTCTCTCTCTCTCTCTCTCTCTCTCTCTCTCGCTCGCTCTCTCGCTCTCTCGCTCTCTCGCTCACTCGCTCACTCGCTCACTCGCTCACTCGCTCACTCGCTCACTCGCTCACTCGCTCTCTCGCTCTCTCGCTCTCTCGCTCTCTTATCAAGACTAGAATCGTTGCTTACGGGCATTTCCGCAGCTACAGAGACGTGTTGCACAGCGGTATTGTCCTATGTCGTTGTAACAATAGAACATTAGTACTGTGCTCTAATTTCCCACAAACATCTGAACGTACCAACAGTAAAGAAACCGAGGGCACTGCCTGGATGTGGTGTGTGTAGGTCCCTTAATAAAGGTCTTATACTTCACCTTTTAGTGCTTGGAGAGTATGACTGAATCATCATCAACCCATTGTGTCCCCAACGAAGGGCACGGGTCTCTTCCCTGAGGAAGGTATAGGCCATACTCCACCATGGAGGCCTCGTCCGGATTGGTAGAGATTGGTGCACGACTGAATAAAGTTCCTAAATAACTGTATCACTAACTCAAAAGATTCACGTAAACATGCATGCTCTGACTGTAGATGCCAACAAACGAGTCGCCAGGCGGCAGGCCAGTTCGTATTCAATTCTCGACCATATTGTTGCCACTGATCGGCTCGCATAGAGATACCTATATAAGCCAAACAGGTAGTGGCTAGTGCGAAAAAAACTGCCCTACTAAATGCCGAGTCTATACAATTATTATTAGTTACCATAATGGAGGGTTAAAAATGGCCTCTTTCACCAGTTTTTATGGGCTTAGAAAGGGTTTATTAACCTGTTACTAACACGGCCTAGATGGTCGCATAGTCAGGTTCAAGCATAACTTATGCCAAGCACACTAAGGGCCAGTTTCTGAATTGACAATTTCACTAAGTAGTACTGTAGTGCTGTCTCGTCAAATTTATATAGAAAAGAGCGTGACAGAACGTTACTAAGTATTTACTTAGTGTAAATTCTCAATTCAGAAGTCGGTCGTAACTATTATTATTATTATTAAAATACTTTATTGCATAGTTTTATAGAAATAAAAATACTAAGGGCGAACTTAATGCTAACCCTTGGTTATGTGGATATTTTAAAAGGGGGGTAGTGCTTATAAACCTAAATATAGCATGCATAAATAGAAACTACCTAACGGTGTAATAAAATTTCTCAGAAAAGAGTGTGACAGAACGCGTTACTTAAGTACTCGTATTTACTTTGTGAAATTCTCAATTCAGAAATCTGCCCAAGGACCAGTTTCTGTATTGAAAATTTCGTTAAGTAAATGCTTAGCTGTAGTGCTGTCTCGTCAAATTACTCAAACCGGCCCTAAGCCGCTGAAGTAGTATTCGTCGCTCGGTTTACTACCAATGACTTTAAATTCCAACAAAACATACATGAGACACCAGCCAAGCCCGCAACGGACAGAATATTGACTCGCCCTCTTTACACGGTTGATTAACAACATCGGAAAGACATTTCAATCGAGCAATTTCACGAATTAATTAAATCGACCCTCAACAGAACCCGCCCGCGGCAAAGGTTAACTGAAGGGCCGAAACAAGTCACTGAGCGGTCGAGTCACATAATATAAAGAATGACATAAGTACCAGTGTGATACACAGCAACGGCTGATCTTTGCACTCATTATAGTTTTACGAATTCAACGCTACGGTTTTACCGTAAGTACTGTCACGGTCAAAATAGATTGACCGGCTGCGGTGAATTCAGATCCACACCAAATCCTAAGCGAACCCAATTAGTCTGTCAAATCTAATTGCTATCGCAAAAGTCAGGATTCCAACTGAGTTCGCGGCGCGCATAATTAGACACGTGTTCGGGTTTATGCCGCGATACGCGGAATCTAGAATGTCACTTGACTGTACGTATACAATATGTTAACATATTATGTTTTATATCAACATAAAAATCTCGTGCGACGATGTTTGTTATCGAAATCCCCAAAAATGGCTTTACCGATTTTTTTCAATTATATTTACGTAGTAGGTTTGAGAATAGGTTGTAGGGTAATTATTAATATGGCAAAACCACGTTAGCGGGGTCAGCTAATTTATATTTTGGAACTACATTCATTCACTAACATTCTGTTAATCTGCTGTCAATGTTCTGTTTGTAAACAGCTGTTAATTGGCCAAACTGCATACAAAATAAAACTACTCACAGCTGTACCGCTTTATAACAAATTGTCCGAATACGAGAAATCGAGGGTCTAACCCAAGAATTAGGTATCTACTTTGAGATTCGAGGATCAAACAGAACACAATTCAACTTATCCTTCAAGTTAAAACTTAGTAGGTAAGTAGATGTTTTTAAGAATTGGTAGAACCTTTTGACAATTACATTTTTTACATTGACATTTACATACAGGCTCATACATTGCTTCTGGCCCCTAACTAGGATACCCTGTGTAGTGGGAACGAGAAACAGCGATGTCACAAACATGTAATGTTGTTCTCCCTTTGCGCGTCAACGACTGTTAGGAAATTAGAAGTTAGAAAATACAAACATACAAGACCTGGGTAACCTAATACAAAAACCTTATTTCGGCGTTGTTGTGAAAATAAATCATCATTCTAACAGAATTTCTTAGCAGTCGTTTGACGCGCAAAGGCAGAACAACATTATTAGTTATTAAAACATCCAACACATTTCGTTCTTTACTTCGTCATGAGAATACACAACAGAGTAAATAACTGCACACAGCACGTTACAGAAAAGTACAGAATGACCACTTCCAGTGATCATCAGGTGTTCCGAGAATGTTTGAACAGGAAAAATCTTTCTGAAATTATTTAAAACCGTTTATGGTGAAAAAAAACCGACTACAATACAGCACTAAACACGCATAAATAATTTAAATGAATATGACCTTTATATTCGATGTAGGTACTGTATTTATGCATGGCCTCTACCTTCCTCAAGGAAACGAAACGTGCCCCTCGATAGGTTGATGATGATGATTTGTCGTAGGAAGATTTGATATTAATATTTGATATTTAATTATTTGATAAGATTTGATATTCAAGATATTATTTTGTATGTTTTATTTGTATTTAAATTCTTAAAGCTTTAAGGTGATTTGAGAAAAGATGGTCAGAGTGGAGGTTTTTTTTTCGCTGCCTTTTTCTCCACTACAGACGGCCCCAAGGCAGCGGCTAACGTTATACATAACTGTATGTACATTGACATTCAACAAGCAGAATGTAAATTCTTTACGTTGAAATAAATTCTTGATTCTTGATAAATCGAATTTTTGGAAAAAAAATTGGGATATCGCAAAAAGACGGATAATTAGATAATGACTTTGACATTTCTCATTCCTACTTAAAAAAGAGTACCTGGGTGACCGAGCTTTGCTCGGTACTTTTTTTGTAATATAAATATGTAATATAAAATTAAAATAATCCTTTTTCAACAAAAAAAGAACTTGGAAAAAAACATCATGACTCGAACCGAGTCTCTTGAAATCGGCCCGAAACGGGTCGCCCGTTTTCCCGTCAGAACTATCCCGACCTTGCAAGTAGACGAAAAATGTACCTCTGTATGTTATTATAGCAATATTCAGTTGCCTTAAAACACGGATAAAACAACGTTTTCTAAAAATGTAACCTAGTTAGATCAATTAAACGCCCCCGAAAGTATCTGCTTACAAAATTTCGTGAAAATCGTTGGAGCCGTTTCCGAGATTCTGATTATATATAAATATATGGGTGAATATACGGTATTTGATTTTTTTGTGTCCCAGAAGGAAATGTAATCTGTTCCATTCAATATTGATAATTTCTCTATTTGATACAATTTTTAAATGTTTAATGATGAGGGCCAGAAGATTTTTCCATTTTTTTTTAATTTCATAAGCACGAGAGGAAAATGTGTAACCAGAGGACTGACACTATTGGCAGAGTAGTCACAAATTAAAGCAGGGAAGTGAGAGGCCATTGATTATAGCTAAAAAAGGGGACACGTATTAAATACGTATTAAAATAAAACATGAAATATGCCAGAGTAGTGACGCCAGAGGAGTGACAAAATCGCACAAAACCTACAAAAACCATTTTTAACGATTAATGTCTTAAATTAAACAATTATCGTGAATAGACTATGTGGGCCAAATTAAAGACCATATTCTTTAATGCTTAAGCATACGGACGCAATAATATAATAAGTTTAATAAATATTTCTCCATGGACCATAGAAATTCAAATAGCTTATATTGACCCATATACACAAGAATTGCTCGTTTAAAGAGATTAGATAGATAGGGCTTTTACAAAAACGCGAGTTCAGTAAGATTGAATATACAAGACCAGTACATACATTTTGGGCACTGACTCCAAAAGATTTTTCTACAATATCTACAATCTACATAGAAGTCAAGTCACATTGTTTATCTCTCCGTTTTTAGTGCTAGTGTTTTGAAGTTAGCTGTTCATTACTCCGACGCGTAGTTGGTAAAAAAAAAACAGATCAAAAAGCAATGCGTTATTGTTAGCATTATCAGCCTTTCGACGCCCACAGCAGGACTTAGGCCTCCCCCACGGTTTCCCAAGCTTCTCGGGCTTCGATGCTGTTAGTGCATTATAGTACGATGACAGATACACGGTCGGGTCACGTGACTTGTTTTTCATACCATTGACGTCTAGAAGGTTATGTGTGCGCGCGTAGACTTAAAGCGGGAATGAAACTAAATCGTCACGTTCACGCAGTTGTCATCGTAGTACAATGCAGTAACAGAATTTATGTCCCGATCTTGCGCCGCCCGCATCCAGAGACTATCCAACGCATCAATTGTTAAACATAAGACAATGTAAGTATGTTATCCCCCTCATTTTATACACTTTAATGTATAGTAGGAATAGTAGGATTTGTAATTCTGAATAATGGCAGCACCGTCTAGTTGTCACGTGGTCGATCAACTAGGTACGGATCATATTCATGCCAATCCCAGATTAATACTAAGTTCTAAGACTTAAAACAGAATACCATTTCTCCAATGGCATTGATTCATTAGAATTATTCTAGTTCAGCCAGTTTTCGGAGAATTGGATAACAGGATTGACTCCAGACTAAAAGTTTAGAAAGAATGTTTGACTCCCTTCTAAGTAGTAAGTATAACTCAGTAATAGGGTTGTTCCGTCTATTGAGCCTGTATTACACCGGGGCAACACTGGGCATTGCGGCATGCCACAAGGCCGCATGCTACAAAGGTGCGGCAGAAGAAGAAGCTACGACAGTTTGCCACATGACGCAAGGTGTTGCCATGCCACACGGTTCTTGCCACAATGTGCGACGTTGTAGCATGCGGCCTTGTGGCATACCGCAATGTCGCAGTGTTACTATATACTTTTTCGATATAGCCTTTACTTTACTTTTTATCTGTCTCGTCATTCTACTCGGAGCACCTGTAGGTAGAGGACTTTCTGTTTCCACTTGACATTCTCTAAGCGAACGAACAGTAAATTAAAGTTGAATCAAGATAAACAACACTGCAACGCCAGTAGACTTTCATAATTTCGTCATGCCATGTGAAACAAACTAATTCGGGTTATAATAAGTACACACTAGATTTTTTTACGTATGTATGTATATTATACGTTCCACTGCAGGCACAAGGCTTCTCTCATCGGTTTAATTCCCACACGTTCCCACCGCGGATTGGCAATTTTAAACGCTGAGATACTATGTTAACACTGCGGACACTCAGATTCCCTCACGATGTTTTCCTTCACTGTTCGCAAGTGTTAGAAAACTAAGTCCAGTATAGGTAGTAGGACGACGCGAGTCGCGCGCCATAACGTCAAGTCGCGACTTTCCAGTACATTAACTGTCAAATTCTGACATTTTAACGCCACAAAACGCGTGACTCGCTTCATCGTACTACCTATGATGGAAACATGTAGGGATTCGAACTCACGACCTCCCGAATGTGAGGTCGGCGTTCTACCGCTCTCGAATCACTTATGACAGCTGATAATGTGAAGTCTCACGATTTCACCAGTAGAATTGGTTGAGTGAATTACAAAAACATTGAAATTCAGTTATCTTATCAAACACGCCACTTTATCATTGTTTGCACAAATACAAATAAACAAACTTTCACCTTCACGTTTGCAGTACATTTACTGGAACATTACATCATTGACGTGGCTAACGGTGGCTTTGGAACAGATTAACCGGACACCCGTTTAAGCAATCAAGCGGGCAGCTAACTAGTCACCAGCTTATCTTTCTTTTGTGATTCGGTGTCAGATAAAAGACAAAGGCGGTCGTCACTTCAAAAGGCCGATAATACATTGGATCAAAATAAAATCACTTATTATCCTTCACTTATTAAATATCCTTTTTATGATAAATTATAATTTCACCCCAATAAAATTTTAAGTGAACTATATATTTTGACAAATAAAAAAAATTAAAAAAATACCCCCAAAAATATTACCATACCCGGCAACAAGTTTTTTGTTTTTTGAGTTTTTTGTTTATGTTGTGTATGAAAATGTGAATAAATGTTTTATCTATCTATCTATCACTTGTCCTGGTGTCCCTAGGATACCCTGTGCTATGGTATCCAAACAAGAACATCACATAGAAACACATCCAGAGTGAGGTCGCGCGTACAAATGTACGCCTGCTTTCATTGGGAATTGAGCCCACCAGAGTCAGCCACTTCCCATAATCCTGGCAGATCCTTCGCTTCATCAATGGTTACATGCTTGCAGGCCGATTTTGGGTACTTTCCATCTTGCCATTTGCTAACACATCCCCTATTTGGTCGAAGCATGTCCGAAAAATTAGGTCAAATAAAATCTGTCATATAAAAATGTCGTGCATTTGCTATCGAGCTCCTCCGAAACTGCTTCACTGATTTTTATACTATTTTTTGTGCACACTTACGATACGTCTGAGAATAGGTTACAGGCTTATTCATATGGCAAAACGACGTTGGCTGAGTCAGCTAGTTTTAATTATGTGGAAGTCAGAAGCATAATATGGTCATATGTTCCATTCCGAAGAATGTGACTATTTTATACATTAAATCTGAACTCATCGAGCTTTTTCAACATCTGACGACCTCTGTGGCGCAGCTGTTAGCGCATCTGCCTACCATGCGAGAGATCCCGGGTTCGAACCCCGGCTGGGAACAAAAAAATCTCCAGATATTTACATGTTTGTGATGTCGCTGTTTCTGGTTTCCACGACACATGGTATCCTAGTGTGGGGCCAGAAGCAATGTATGTGCCTGTATGTAAATGTTTATGTTTAAACATATTTGTATCTTATTCGATTGCTGGGATAATTCAGTTGCATAATATCGTTTGTAGGCTTATAGAAAGTAATATCTTGTAGGCTCGGTCTCCTGTAAAGTATAAAACGACAAATCCAACCAAATGCTGACGTCGAGATATAAGAAGATAACAGCACCAACCTGCCGTCGAGCTGATGAGGCCCGTTCTGGAGTACGACGTTCACGAGGGACGGCTCGGCGAACGTGACGAACCCGAAGCCCCGCGAGCGACCAGACTCGCTGTTCTTCATCACCACGCAGTCGATCACGTCGCCGTACCGGCTGAAGTACCGCTGCAGGTTCTCCTGCGACGTCTCCCATGATAGGCCGCCCACGAACAGTTTTCTGTGGCAAAGAACGTGGCTCTCAGTGCCTGCGGTTCTGAGACCTACTTATATGCCTCATCCGGCGCGTGGACGTAAAAAAAACTTACATATTTTTTATTATTAACCTTATTTTGACTTTTTGTCGGAAAGTGTATCGGAATAAAGTGAAAAATGTATATTTTGTCTGTTAGCTTTTAGAATATACCTAGGCTTCGGTTTTCGCCGAAAGCACACGAGTGTAATACTACTTCCTGCTCTGTATAAAACTTTGCTTCACTATTTTGAAAAGTTATGTAAAGTTATAAATAACAATACAAAATAGACCTTACCTTATTGCAATATAATCGGTACTATCCGATAGTAGCCGAGGTATATTCTAAAAGCTAACAGATTGTAAAGCAATGTTTTGGTTTTTTGTTAAGTGTGTTCTTTCTTTTGTGCACATGTAATATTTAAGTTTTGAACATGCTATACATCTTATATATATATAAAACGAGAAGCTGACTGACTGACTTAGAATCAACGCAGAGCCCAAACTACTGAACCTAGGGGGTTGAAATTTGGCATGGGAGTTCTTTAGGGAGCCTAGGGGAGCACTAAGAAAGGATTTTTGAAAATTCATCCCCTAAGGGGGTAAAATGGGGGTTCAAAGTTAGTATGAAACTTTGAAGTTATTCAAATAAAATTTGGTACGTATGTTCTTCATTTAAAATTATGAAACACGTGTAAAATAGTTTTTTAAAAATCATCCCTTAAGGGGGAAAAAGGGGGGTGTAAAGTTAGTATGAAAGTTCTCTGATTTTCAAAGTTATTTCAATAAAAAGTGGTATTTGGGTTATAAGTTTTCAATAATGATTATTTCCGATATCCGTTTTTGTGAATTCACCCCCTAAGGGGGTAAAAGGGGTGTGCAAAGTTAGTATGAAACTTTGCCGTTTATGGAGTTATTCGAATGAAATTCAGCATGAAGGTTCTTCATTGAAAGTCATGAAAGACGTGTAAAGTAGTTTTTCGAAAATCATCCCTTAGGGGGTAAGAGGGGGTTGCAAAGTTAGTATGAAGTTAGTTTCGCATGCGCTAAAAGTATCTCTATCTTATTTGCAAACACTTTACTCAACTAAAGCCCACGCGGACGTAGTCGCGGGCAACAGCTAGTATTCAATATTGATTAAGCCACTACCATGGGGCCGAATGTACACTACAGAAAAAGGCCTCATTTTAATGTTAGTGTGGAAAAATTACCACATTAAGGTAAACTTATTTTTATTAATTAGATACAAGCAACAGATGTTCGATACATATGTTTTTGTTAAACAATTTGTTCTTGAGTTAATGCAGAGCCTGAAAATCGTTTTTCAGAGGTATCAAAAAGGAAGTGTTGCACAGTTTAATTATCCTGTGTTTAATGAAACAAAAGGACTTAGTACTGTGCCCTAATTTCCCACAAACATCTGAACGTACCAACAGTATAGCGACTGAGGGCACTGCCTGGATGTGGTTTGCTCAATTTAAGATAGGGACTAAATTACTATGTGCCTCCTGCCAACACAATATTAAATGGCGACATTGTATGAGCAAGAGGAAACATTCCAGTTTCTTTATTTAATTAACAACGACGACCTCTGTGGCGCATCAGTTAGCGCGTCTGCCTACCATTCGAGAGGTCCCAGGTTTGAATCCTGGCTGGGAGCAAAAAATCTCCAGGTCTTGGATGTTCACATGTTTTTGATGTCGCTTTTTCTGATTCCCACGCACAAGGCATCCTAGTGTGGGGCCAGAAGCAATGTATGTGCCTGTATGTAAATGTTAAACAATGTTATATGCATAGTAAACTTACATATGCAAACATGAAGTAAGAACAGTCCAAGAAAACATACAACTAGAACATTGATATCTTTTAAGGCTGATTTACACGTATTAAGTTGCCAAGTCTTAACTAAATTTCAAGCGACTTAATTTTAAGTAACCGTTTACACGTAAAAATACTAAATAAGTAGTTAAACTCATTTATTCGCTCAAGATGGACGACCACAGAACAAATATACCCCTAGCGGACGACCAACATCAACAGTTAACATTCAAATTCTTTAACACCAAAATTTGCAATCGCCATGGCTGACGCTATAGCGGCAAGACGACGTTGTTTTGCTTGCTTATTTCTGTAATTTAAGCTTTTAATATTCCATAAACAATCGTCCTTTATGCATTCTTCAATGAACTTTATTGTCGTATCTTCCGTCCACTTCGACATTTTCGGAAGATTTTTATTTATAAATTAAGTAGGAACTACGTTGCAATCACTCCGCCAGCTTATGCTTTTCACTTAAACTTAACTAAATTTTGCCTGTCCAAACGTGTCAAGTGATTAGCCACGCCCACCAACTTAACCGCAAAATAGACAAAATTCTATTCTGGCTTGTTTACTTGCAACTAAATTTTAACTTGCAGAATTTTTAATGACTTTCTTGAAATCGCATTTTCAAGCCCAGACGCTTTATAATTCTTTTTAAGGCCATAATGCAGCTGATTACTACTTAGCTCAATAACTAACCTAATTATTCATATTGATATGATTTTATTATCCAAACTAATTAAAAAACAAACCAAAATATCAAAAACAGTTTAAAAAGAGTGGGTAGATGTGAAACAGGAATCTCCACAATAGGCAAGCGTGAGACCAGATAAAGTAGTGGTCACGAAAAATCAACCAAATTATCATAAAAAATGTAATTCTTTGAATAAAGTAAGTACGAATAATAATTGTTTTCTGTGCAAAAAAGCCTATTATAACATTATAATCAGTTGCGTTACGCTCTTGAATAAGCCTTGATGTTCAGTAAGTAAATTGAAATGAGTTAATAATTTTTTTTACTTCTTTTTACAACTTTATTAGGTTTAGGCATTTTCAAGTAATTCCTCTGAATTATTTAGGTATAGCAATGTTGGAATGAACAAATTACAGCAAATCCAACAATTATTCTGAAATATAAATTAAATGTATCTAAGAAATGGTTACATACACATAACTAATTTCCTTTTTTATGAACATTAAAGTGTTCTCTATTAGATCTATCTATCTATCTAATCCTGGACGTATAAAACTCGTTTCCCTTCTTTAAAATGAAGTAAAGCTTATGAATTTAATGATATTTCAAAAGGTCAATTTGGTAGCTCTTACTAAGCACAATTTAAGTAATACATGTGAAAGTTACATTCACTTTTATGTGGAACACTTTTCTTGCTTTATTTCTGCAAAACAAAAGAATCTTTTTGTTTCGTGAGGTGACAGTGGCTTAAACATTACCTTAGGTAGTTTAGCAGCTTGGAAGCTTAAAAGGTGGTTGAACTCTGATACTGTCAAATGCAGATAGAGGTTATCATCCCCACACACCTATCATTAGTCTTATAATTTCATCAAAGCAATTAAACAAAGTAATTTTTATTATACAAAGCTGAATAATAGGATATTTTAAAACTAGCCTGCTTCAAGCTATTGTGTCTATATCTGTGACTTTCTTCGTTCATTCTTAGAGGCATTTCAATAGTTCTTTTGACAAAAAGTGTAGGTTTTTTGAACACACAGTTGAACTTTTAGCAACTTTAGAGAGAGCCATTTAATGACATGAGAAAAAAAAAATTAAAAAGAAGACAATAATATAATTATGTTGCCACATTCAAGACATCTTACTAGAAATAGTGAAATAATGGAAGACAAAGTTATGGAGAAAGAAAAAGATTTGTAAAGGTGGTTATTTCGCTACGTGTTGTGTGACGCCAGAGGCAGGGCAACATTATGTAAATGAATCAGCACGTTTTTGTTGGCGTCTTGCATCGAGAGCGCGCGACGCGGCACCTTGCCGATATCGAGCTCCAATAACCTCAATTAGCAACAATCCCCACGATTAACTAAGGCGTTTCGTGGAAATTACACCGCTAATTCACTTACGCCAAAGTGCTTGGCGATAAGAGAAAGCAATAATTTTTCATAAGAGGTTAAATCCCTAAAAAACACCCTCGGCAATTCATTACAGACACGAAAGACAAGGATTACATAAGTTTACATCAACATTCCCGAAGTTTATGGAACTAAATTGAGATTATTTGGCAAACATCATGGGAAAGTGATAGCTGCCATGATACGCAAGTCAACGGCGAGGCTTGGGGTCGGTAACCGCTCGCCGGCAATGGGGTAATTGAGCGTACATGGCAGATAGAAAGGGCCCACCCAGAGACTAAAACAGCATAAAATAATGCGAAATAACTGGCTTTTGGACCGAACACGTGAACGTCTGACTTTAGCCCACGAGCCGTGCTGTGCTGGCTTTTCGTGAAATGCGACACACCAAGCCAACCTGCCGTTTGACCTATTATTGTTTATGCGTGAAAGAAGGCTCCTAGAGTTACAAAAATACACAATAATTAACTTACCCCTTCTCATCATCGTCCATGTCTTGATTCATACGCATAACTTACTACTAATTAAAAATAATGGTTGGCACCGGTAAGACACCCAAAACCACACAAGCACAGACCCACACGATTATGGCGGACCAACCATTTCCGCTTGCTCAAAAAAGTCATGGAAAGGGGAGGTTGTCATAATGGCGATTCATAAATAGATAGAGTAAAACTTTGCTTTATCATTGAAAAAAATACAAATTTAACAAAATAATTAATATTTTTTAATTTTTTAATATATATTTAAGAAAAAAATAACTATTAATTACGAATAAAAGTTGAAAAGATCTCAACATGACTCGGCTTCTAGGATAAATTTGCAATAACCACCAGAGGGCGCTCCTAAATGTTACCAGCTCTAATATTGTTTTGAAAATGACTACGTTCACATTTTTTTATTATTGTAAAGTGTTGAAATCCTGTACAGTCGTCGTCAAAACTTGATAACAAATACAGGAATCTAACAGAGTGTACTGTTATAATTTAATTATGAAAACGAGTTAATATTCGGTCTTAAAATCTCAACATTTTAGAAATGAGGTAAATAATCAGAATCTCGGAAACGGCTCCAACGATTTTCATGAAATTTTGTATACAGGGGGTTTTGGGGGCGATTAATTGATCCAACTATTTCATTTTTATAAAACGTCGTTTTAACCGTGTTTTAAGGCAAAGAAATAACTGCTACACTACAAATAGCTCAAGTGGGAAACAGGACGACACCGCAAACAGAAGACCCCGGTTCGAGACCCGATAATATACTTTTTTTTTTCAAGTCCCTTCTTTTGTGTGAAAACCTACATACCGAGCAAAGCTCGGTCATCCAGGTACTAATATAATAATACGTAGACCTTTAAGGATTCAATAATCAATAAAGCACATTAAATTGTAAAGTTTGGTATTTTATTTTAGACATCAAAAGAAAACAAATAGGTAATTTGATCTTATTAATAAAGTATATCTTTGCACGAGACCAATAAGAGACATTCAAAAATAGGCAGTCTATAATAATTATAGATGATGGTTCAATGGATTTGTGTTGTGTTGAAAATGCTTGACAATACACAAATACATTATTTTTTTAAAACAAAACGTAGGCCCACTTCTAGTGATCGGTGCCTCTGCCTACCCCCTCGGGGAAAACAGGCGTGAGTTTATTTTTCTTTAATATTTTTTTTATTAATATTAGTTTTGTGACATTGTATGTAAGCTTTGATAAAAAAAATATAAGTGTGATTAACAACCCAAATTAAAATCTTATTAATGTGTGTGTGTGTGTGTGTGTGTGTGTGTGTGTGTGTGTGTGTGTGTGTGTGTGTGTGTGTGTGTGTGTGTGTGTGTGTGTGTGTGTGTGTGTGTGTGTGTGTGTTTGTGTGTGTGTGTGTGTGTGTGTGTGTGTGTGTGTGTGTGATGTACATATTTGAATTACATTTCGTAAAATAGCTGTTCGGCTTCATCGTGATCATAATGATTGACATGTATCGTCGCTACTGTTACGGGAATATCTTCGTAACATGATGAATGAAACGGGAACGTTACTTCTACCTATAACAAACAATAAATAGGTTAATATTAACAGATTAACTAGCAGTCAACATTTATGAGAATTTTGTTGAAGCAAAACTTATTTAGCCAGCAAAGGTAGTATGAGGACGCTAGTCGCGCGCGACAACGTCAAAAGTCGCGACTTTCCAGTACATTAACTGTCAAATTCTCGCGACTTTTGACGTTGTCGCGCGCGACTCGCGTCCTCATACTACCTTTGCTGGCTAAATAAGTTTTGCTTCATCAAAATTCTCATATTCTCATTTGCCTACCCCCTCGGATACAGGTGTGATTTTATGTACATAAGTACGTAAACTCACCGCTGTGTCCCAGACTTACTACAATTACGTAGGTACAATCTGTCAAGAAAATGTAGACATTAAAGAGTACGGTTTTGCTCGGACTTTTTGTCTGCACTTGTTAATAGCTTGCACTTACAACCATTATATAAATTAAAAACTTGAGCTTTTACATGAATTAAGGTAATGTGCTTCAATAAATTATGTTTAGTTTTTTCAATAAAACAATTAGTAAACTTTCACTTCCGGTTTCTAGTATTTTATGACAAACTCTACTGCATGCTTTAAAAAACTGTTTTTTTGCAATTTACCTATCTATATATTTAATGTAATATAATTGATTATGATTAATAAGCACATATCTAGAATAGAATTATAGTGTAGAAAGAACGGACCCTCCTGATACAGGTAAATATTTACTTAAAACGAGACTTCTGCAATGTTCTGTGCGTGCATATTTTTATTTGAAGAAAGGCATTTCAATCTTTAATCTTTAACCAAATTGTCAATGAGATTTTACGGAAAAATAAATTATGTAATATTATTTAAAAAAAAAGGTTAAACAGACCCTAAATGCATAAGAAATTCCAATCATTGGTTCAGTTATGTAAATGCTCGATGGTAAAAGATTAGGAATTTCCATTTGGAATTTGAGAAGTTCTTTGTCGTTGCTGGAATTGACTTTGTGTTCCACTTTGCACATATTGTTTTCTTCGGTCGCATAACCAGCGTCGACGGTGTATTTAATTTTCTGTAAATTACAAAAAAGTTATTAGCTATTCGTTAAATTATGTAAGACGATATGGGGCGAGGGGTCTGAACAAATCTTAAATTTTTCAGTGTTAGTTAAAGACAATAATCTCTTTCATACATGTTATTATGACACGTTACAATAAGTCTTATAGGAAAGGAGGTCAGAAATTTGTTCAAATTTTACTTAATAAATTATAACAACCTTCATTAATAGGTGGGTGACTTTAGGCGTTAAGCATAAGCCAATGTTAATTGTAGAAACTAGATCAATTTATTAGGTACCAATTCACAAACCTGTGTCAAGTTTACTTTTATTTTATTAATTCTGACTCTTTCCTTATTATAAATTCCTATTTCGAATGGTATTATTTGTGCTGGGGCGAATCCTTTGTATGTTTTTACGTACATAGAGACTGTTCCGGGAATAAACTTGAAAGATTTTTGAATTTCATGAAATGAAGGTGTCTGAAAAAAAAATGTTAAATCCACAATAAATTTGAAAAGATAATAGAAGACAATGTTAGCCATTAATATTACACGCGAAAAATAAACATTGAAAAAAAGTACCTATTCAAGTACAGGGTCTTAATGTGATTCCGTTATTTAAAAGATTGAGAATGATACAACTTTGAAAGTAGAAAAATGTGCAGATAACTTAGAAGTACAGTCGACAGCACGTCAACCTTCACATTTTAGTTGCAAAATCGCCCGTAATGCAACGGAGTAGAGTGCATGGGTGTATAGGATGATGTGCTGTCGACGTACCTATTCACAAGTCAAAAGTATACAACAAATGTCCCATGAAGGAAAAATTACTTAACACGAAGCGAAAGTTTTCCATACCATAGGTAGCAAATCTCACTAATGTCCGGTCCCTACCAACCAGCTACCACCAGTTAAAATAACTATTGATAGGCCACTCAATAGAAAAGAAAAACGGAACATTTCAATATCGCATTGACAGCTAACTGTCAGTTATCTGTAGAGAGGTTATTGGGACCGGGCATGAAGAAATGAGAAAATCGTTAATGGTTTATTAATGATTTTGTTATTAATGGTTAAAGGAAATCATACACGTAAGAAAACAATACTGACCACAAAATTGTCCAAATGATTCAGATTCACTTTGCCAATGACAATAAGAGGCACAATTATTTTTTCCTTCAACTTGCATTTTGTTTTTCGCGTCAGCTTGAAATAATATTGGACTTTAGCCAATGAACTGTCAAATGTTGATGGTAAATCTTCAGGAAGAGTAAAATTAAAGTTGTGACTTTCGATGCCTGGACTTACTACCTTTCCTGTAATTTTTCACAATTTAACCTTGAAAAACGATGAATTTTTTTAATGTTAATAGTACATAATTTGGAGAGGGAAGAATGGAATGAAAAAATTATATTGTCTGAAATAAATTGCTGTTAGCAATAAGACCGCCTATTGTATTTTGTTTAATTGTAACTTTTATTTGTCTCTTTTTTCTTGTGAACCATAAACATAATCTCATTCAGAGTTCATTTGTTTTTGCTAAAACAAATGGTTACCATTTGATAACTAAGAATGAAAAAATCCGCAGAAGAAGCCGAGTTAATACTACAGCTCGAAGAATTTCAGTTGAAGTGGCAGTGGGTGAAGCACATACATAGCTCGGAGAACTGATGCCGTCGATAGACGGCAGTCGTTAAGCCAAGTCAGAGGCCTTAGGGTGACTTGAAAACTTCTGACAGTAAGACCAGTCACTAGACAGACTTACAAGCCTCCACCAATCCGTACTTGGCCCCTGTGGTGGAGTATGGCCTATTCCTTCCTCAGTGAGGAGACCAGTGCCCCTTGTTGGGGACATAATGGGTTGATGATGATGATGATGGTGATAATTAGTTTTTTAGAAAAATCATTCAAATAATGTAATTATTCTGCTTGGCTATATGTTTTTTCTGGTATGTACAATAAAGAGTTCTGATCTAATCTAGTATTACCTTTATAATGATCAAACATATCAATGCGAGCCTCAAAGTGTTTAATTTTTTGTGAATAAATTTTCACAAATGGAATTGTTGGCATAGGTCGGGTCCAGTTAGCGTTACATTTCCCAATGACTCTACAATCGATGTCTGAAATTAAAATAAAATTAAGTAAGCATAACAATACATTATATTTTGTTTTTTTCAGCTTTCAGTATTTAACTAATTTCGTCAAAAATAACTTCGAATATCAGTAACTACTTATACCAACTAATAGGGATGTTTTTTTTAATAACATAAACATTTACGATTAAATACATACAGGCACATACATTGCTTTAGGACCCACACTAGGATGTCCTGTGTCGTAGGAACCAGAAACACCGAATTCACAAACATGGAAACGTCTAAGACCTGAGGTTTTTATAATTTTTTGTCCCCAGCCAGGATTCGAACCCGGCACTTCTTGTATGGTAGGCAGATGCGATAACCGCTGCGCCATAGAGGTCGTCGATAAGATGGATAAATGACCTGTTTCAAGCAAACAAATGAATAATTATACAGTTCTACCAACAGTTTGCTTACATTAGAAAAAGTTGGACGACTTAAAATTTCCTTAGGTATATGGAACATTTGAAGATAGCTTTTAATTATAATCTCTCGATTACACTTTTGTCGATAAAAAGTTTTGAATCTTGTTCAAATGTAATGACCTAACACCACTCATTGTTTTAGAAACCAAAGCATTTATTGTTGACCTTCTTTTTCGCAGATACACAGAGATAATAAAAGTATCACCCAATATCTGCCGTTTTTTTTTAAACACAAAAGACACTAGACCAGTTACGATGTCACCGGTATAGAAAACTCCTGAAGAATTTTTATTGAGAAAAACACTACAAGAATCATGGGGCATTTTAAACTTTGAGTAAAGATTGGTAATTTTTAAGGAAATTCTAATGATAAACAATAATTGAGATAAGTCAGGATAAGATAAACTCCATATCGTTAATAAGTATTTTCAACTGATAATTAAATTGTACCTATTCGTCGATTTGAACAATCTTTCTTACATCAGACTTTAATATAGAGTCACATCTGTTTATTGTTTCTGTGGTGTGTTTTGTTCATGTAATAGATGTATTTTGAATATTACTTTCCAATCCTGCTAGGACTTTATTATCCATAGCCCACAGGGCTTAAAATATTTAAACAAATTATTGAGAACAAAAATTCGATGTATGTAAGGTAACTTAACTGAATATTGGGTATGGCAATAAAGTAGACGTGCTGTCGACGTTTGTTTAGCAACATCCAACTAAGTGATTATCCCAATGATTAAGCTAAATGGCTGAGCCAAAATGTACGGTCGAACTAAAGGACAGAGATAAGATAACGTAGGGTATCTATCTCATCACTCTAAGATCTAAAATCTACTCCGCGATTTTTCCAGTTTTTTACTTATATGGTTTTTTTGTTATTTTCAAAGACTGGCAATTTTATTTATATTTTACTTCGCCTAGATGAGCTGAAAATTGCCGTTTCAACAACAATGCTTTCCTAAGACTAACTCTCTCTTACAAGTTTCTTAAATATAGCTGGACTAGTATTAAACTCAATTTTTTATACAATAATTTGTTTCAATTGCCACTAAGTAATAGTTTCAGTAAGCTGATATATTTTTCTTATTTTTAGGCTGTTTTAAAAATAGAAAGGGTTTATAAAATACTTTTCTACTTATTTTAGTAGGAATTACAAATAAAGAATTATTACAATTTACAAACTATTATTTTATATGTATGATGTTTGGAGACCAAACGGCTTTTTACCGTTTTTAATGATTTGATTAAACAAATAATATTTTTTTGGCTTGATAATAGTGCAAATTATACACTAAACTAAAACTTGTATTATTAAGCAGAGACGATGTAGGGCAGCGGTATAATGAGAGAGTCAGTTACTACCAGTTCAACAATCCGCTTGATAAATATAAACATTTTAACAAAAAAAACCGACTTCAAATAAAAAAGGTGAAAATAATTACGTATTATAATTTTTATTATTTTTAGTGAATCTGAAGTAAGCTAAATAATTGGACGCCAACAAATTATGCAATGTATACGACGAGTAGCGCACATGCGTGACTTGTTGCTAAGAAGTAAAAGGCAGGCCCCGGTCCAGGTAAATCTACGACTTATTTTGGTTTTCTGATGGATGCCATGTCAGAGCTAGACCAAATTCAAATTGAGTCCACACTGGAAGCACCAGCTTTCAAATAAAAAATGAATCGTCAAAATCAGTTCACCTGGTCAAAAGTTCTGAGGTAACAAACATTTAAAAAAAACAGTTGAATTGAGAACCTCCTCCTTTTTTGAAGTCGGTTAAAAATAGATTACTCAAGCTAGTCAAGCTACTACTTGTTTTGTTCTGGTCCCGCCGTTTCGGTCACCTGAAGTTGAGGTCGCTCGCTCAACGTTGCCTCACATGAGTCTCTCACCAGGATGCCCTAAAGTGTTGCTGTGCATCGTTTTTGCTTAATAATGCAAGTTTTATTTTGGCGTAAAACTTGCACTATTACTCGGCATGTGACGATGCACAACATTTGTAGTGTTAACGTATTATGTGAAATTTTGTGAAATTACGTAAATTAGAAGTGTTTAACGACATTAGTGATTAATTACGTTGTAGGTTTCTGTGAAAATGCTAGTAACGAGATGGCTTACCTAATGATTTTAATTGTAAAATTATTGTCGAGATAAATAAAATTGTCTTTGTTCGATAATTATTGCAAATTTTTATTTTATTTTATTTTCTTTCAGCGAATATCAGCCGTCTGTTCTACCGAGCAGATAATGACGCTGAGATACGGCCATTTTGTACTGCTGCACCACACACACGCCATACTTGTCCTCAAATTTGTTGTGTATGCCGAACTCCTACTCTATGTGTTTTTTCTTGTATCGTTTTAAGTTTTCGTTCTTGTATTATTTGTATTATCCTGTATTATGTGTGTCACACATTCTCTGAAACATAAAATCAATGTGTGTGTGTGTGTGTGTGCGTGTGTGTAAGAAGTTCAAATAAATTGTTTATCTATCTATCTATCTGTCTGTCTATTAAGACTTGTTGTGCAATTAAGATATGAAAGTTTAATTTTTGGCTTTTTTTTCTTTCTAGTTAATTGTTGAAGTCAGTGTCATCTTTTTAATATGGGCTTTATAAAAAAAAAATTGTTTGTGGAGCTTCTGGGTGATTTCGAAGACTCATGAACTTGTATTCTTCCACAGCTGGCAACTTCCTAGCCTTTCAATTGTAATAAAGTCTGATTTCATTTACCCCTCCCAGCATGAAAGTTGTACTCAATATTTTGTACCTAAAAAGAAATAATTCAACGATGCAGGTTAGATGTATTCATCAATACGACCCATTCAGCGTACCTACCTTTTAGTATTGACCACGGGAAGGTAAGTAGGTAGTATATTAAAATTTATCATTGGGTCTAGTCTAGTTTAATTAGTACATAGTTGAAATCCTCAGTCAATACTCTTGTTCTTGTAGTTCCTTATATACTGCGACAGGCAGTCTTGCGAAGACTGCGTCGATTGGGCGCCGTATGCTGTAAACGGAGAAATACACTGCTTAAGGTAGAGAAATGCAAGCGCATTTTTAATTTAAACTAATATTGGACTTTACTTGGAGAAAGAACACTTTTGCACTTAGCTGTACCTACAATGTTGGATAGTCAGCGTGCTGAAGTTGTTCTGCCTTCACGGCACAGACCAAACGCAAAGATTTGATTTTATAGACATGCATAATATACAGGGTGTCCCAAAACTCAACGTCAAGCCTTAACCGGTTGAAAAGGCAAGATAAGTCATCTGGTTATCAAAAAAATATAAAAAAAACTATTTTTTTAATTTAAGTACAAAATATATATTTTTTTATTTATTCAAGAAATATCACAAACATAATGAAAACTAAAATTAAAAATAAAAATGGGAAAATTTTTAAGGTATTTTTTTTTAAAGTCTCCTATTTCTTCCAAGCTGGAGCAGCTGGTTTTGATATTTTGTTAACAGTTTAAAGAAGCATTATTCAGAGTTACAAAACAAAAAAAAATTGGAAAAAGTAAAGATTTGTAGCAACAGGATTTCACATTTTTTTAAATGCCTATAATTTATTTTTCATGTAATTTTTTTTTTTTTAATTTTCTGATAGAGTGTGACAAGTGAGTCCTGCAAAGGTAGTTTGCGCCCAAGGCTTGTGCCAGCAAAGGTAGTATGAAGACGCGAGTCGCGCGCGACAACGTCAAAAGTCGCGACTTTCCAGTACATTAACTGTCAAATTCTCGCGACTTTTGACGTTGTCGCGCGCGACTCACGTCCTCATACTACCTTTGCTGCAAAGGTTGTTTGCGCCCAAGGCTTGTGCCAGCAAAGGTAGTATGAGGACGCGAGTCGCGCGCGACAACGTCAAAAGTCGCGACTTTCCAGTACATTAACTGTCAAATTCTCGCGACTTTTGACGTTGTCGCGCGCAACTCACGTCCTCATACTACCTTTGCTGCAAAGGTTGTTTGCGCCCAAGGCTTGTGCCAGCAAAGGTAGTATGAAGACGCGAGTCGCGCGCGACAACGTCAAAAGTCGTGACTTTCCAGTACATTAACTGTCAAATTCTCGCGACTTTTGACGTTGTCGCGCGCGACTCACGTCCTCATACTACCTTTGCTGCAAAGGTTGTTTGCGCCCAAGGCTTGTGCCAGCAAAGGTAGTATGAGGACGCGAGTCGCGCGCGACAACGTCAAAAGTCGCGACTTTCCAGTACATTAACTGTCAAATTCTCGCGACTTTTGACGTTGTCGCGCGCGACTCGCGTCCTCATACTACCTTTGCTGGCACAAGCCTTTGGCGGGAAATTTAAAAATCTTTTAGTTGATAACCCTGCATATAGTCTGAATAAACCATCTTGATACTTTTGCTTAACTTGATGATTTGTTTAATTAGTTTGGAGTCTCCAATGAATTTTGTCCAAACATAAATATAAGCAAAACGAAAACATTAACTACATCAAAACCAACATTTCCACTCCACCAAAAACAGGGATAATAAAGATGCACCACATAAACTTATAAACATTTTTTAATGCTGAACCATGATCAAAATCTGATTCATATCTTTTTCTCAACATCTTTGAGTTCTTTGACTAAGTCTTCGATCTGACGTTTAACATATTCGTCATCCGACAGACATTACAACAAGAAATAATTCATGTTTGCTTTAAAATATAATTACTTGTATGTACATACTAAAACATAGGTAAAATTATGTTGAATAGAAACAAAAGTTTTTTTCTTGTTTAAATCTAGGACGAGTATCAAACTGTTTGCAGCTGAAATAGGTATAGTATACCAGCTTGCTTTAGAATCGCACAATCATGTAAACAAACCAATTCAATAACGATTACTCCGTAATTACTTACATTTGAATATCAATCCTGATCATAATCACATTTCAAGGAACCATTCATTGTTCTTACAATCATTTGGATACTAAATAACTTCTTTAAGATAGTTATTTTAATAGAAAATACTCGGACGACGAAAATTTCAATAGTTTGTAAAGCTGACATATTATTTTTTACTCATCAAAGTCTTATTTGTCTTTGGAAAGTTAGTGTTGTTAATTTTTTTGAATTGATTAAAAAAATTGATTCATTCGAATGTTTCAATATTTGAATAAGTCAGGTCGAAAAAATAAACTTTAATAATGACGGCTAAACTGTAAATGCGGATTGCATGATATTTCAAAAGGCATTGAAACTCAAACTTGCAGCACAAACAGCGTCAAACTAGCACAGGGGGGTTTCTATATAACTTAAAAGCGTAATTATTTTAATAAGAAACAATTTCCTTTTCCCACTTTTATCACCCAAGACAACTCACTTTTTCAAATCTGTCATTTTTTTGTTCCACAACAAACCGTCATGTTTATGTTTTGAACGAAAAAAAGAGTTTGGGTTGTCGTTTAAAAAGCGCGAAAAAAGTGACCTTTGACTCGCGGACGGAAGAGGCTACTGTCGCTCGCGCACCCTAGACGTTTGAGTGGCTAAGATGAAGGATATCATTGAATTCTCTTTACTGCCTCTCAATAAAAGAGTTTTGTTTCTAGAACCATAAAAGCGTAAAGGTAGTTCTACTCGTACTCCATCTACGCATAAAAGGGTAAATATTAAAAACACGTTTATACTTCACTCACTGTCACCGTCCTGTGTGAGTGGGAATTGTTCCGAATTCTGTGCGTTTTTCTGTTTTTTCTGCTTTTTTGTATAAATTTTGGACATTTTCTTTGCGATTTGGTTGGACTTACTCTAGGGACGACGACTTCTACGTGACATCACGGACTTTGTTTTTGCTTACGATTGGATCTCTTTCTCAAGAAACACGGGGGTAACAATAAACTATTAGTTCTTTAAAAAGTAATAAAGATATACACAGAATCACTCAGATATGCTACGAATAAATCCAAGAATAATTAGAAAGTGAAAAATTATTACATGGTATTTTTAGATTATAATGAGTGAGCCGCATATTCTACTAAATTTTCTAAAGAGCCTTGCCCTAAGTATTGAAATATTGCAAAAGCCCTTTTACAAATTTAATTTATGTAGGTACTGAAAGCCCAAAACATAACAACGTATTTTAATGCATATTAGGCCGTTATAATTCATATATTAATGCATGGTGATCGTTTATCATGTTTGTGCGATAGTCACTTAGTTAAATATTCCCATTAAACATTTGGACAAAAGTGAATCCTGATTTTATAGAAAAAAATCGATAGGTACACAAAAAGTCTATCTTGATTTGAATTGCTCCATAATCATTTGGGATTTATTCAAATACTTAGGATAAACCAACGAACAGTGAACCATATCCTATATCTCATTGATCAATGCTCAATCACTCACTTTGACATCAGTATAGGTATCAGCAACACTATCACTGTCTATCGATCATAGACAACTGACAAATAATTATCTTGTCTATGATTGCCGGGTTCTAATGAAATCCACTATACCTAACGGCCTAGCCACGGGGAACGGCGGCGCGAACGGCGGTGCGGCAAGCGGGACGAAAATTCGCGCGGCGCGGTTTACCGGCCACGGGCAGGCGCGTTTGCCGCCGCGCTACTAGTCGCATCAATGATTTTTTTTCATAACTAATTTTTTCAGAAATATCGCTGCTAAAATAGGGTCAGTTAATTAAATGTTACTCTGTATATTAATGTTTCATGAAATTAAATAACTTTTAGGTAATTATGTTCTTTATCAAAGTAACAAATATACCCCATTTTGTTAGTATTTCAGCAATAACAGTCTCGGTATTTATTATTCGCGGCTACTCCCCGTGGCTAGGCCGTGTGGCCATATGAAGAATTCGAAATAAATCGCGTCCCAGCAAAGGTAGTATGAGGACGTGAGTCGCGCGCGACAACGTCAAAAGTCGCGAGAATTTGACAGTTAATGTACTGGAAAGTCGCGACTCTAGATGTTGTCGCGCGCGACTCGCGTCCTCATACTACCTTTGCAGGACTTGCTTGTCAAGCCCATTACACAATGAAAAAAATAAGGTATAAGAATAAGATATAATAAATAAGGAATAAGAAATAGCACAGCAACCAAAACACAATAGACGATAGGCTACAATATTCAACCAATCACAGCGGACCTGCAGCTGCAAAGGTAGTATGAGGTCAAAAGTCGCGAGAATTTGACAGTTAATGTACTGGAAAGTCGCGACTTTTGACGTTGTCGCGCGCGACTCGCATCCTCATACTACCTTTGCTGGTGTGTGCACACACGAAGCACGAGTGCAGCGTTGCCAGAATGTTACAAAATAACATTTTACGTTACTTTTGGCCTTCTTATGTTACCTCAATGTTACACGAGCCAATATGTTACTTTTGTGTTACTTCTTTCTTCTTCATTAATGTCATGGCGTGTTTTCATATTAATTGATGATAAAGCAGATTATGGTATTGAAAGACATTCCTAAATTGGTTGCAACTAGACAAACGTCATTGATTGTATGTTTTTTCTTTTTCGACATCGCCAGTCTTTCAATCAACAAATTATTAAGATTTTTTCGAATGGGACAACTTATTTTACTAAGGTTTAGCTACTTTTTACTTTGGCAAGGTGGCAACACTGACACTCACGACAGTTCGTTGAAAAAATGCCCTGCGATGAGCCGTTTTCAGAAGAACTAAAAAAAAAATAATAATATGGCTGTCAAAGGAATGCAATTTTGGACCTCAGCCCAATAGCCATGTGTGATACGTCATAAAATAGGTCTCAGCGAGCTGAACAAAAGTTACTATGACGCCAACAGCCAAATGTTTGTCCTTTCGGAGTTATATAGTATTGAAAAAAAACTAACATTTTCAACAAAATATAACTCCGAAACGACAAACATTTGGCTGTTGGCGTAGTAGTAACTTTTGTTCAGCTCGCTGAGACCTATTTTATGATGTATCACAAATGGCTATTATTGGGCTTAGGTCCAAAAATGCATTCATTTGACAGCCGTATTTTTTTTTTTTTATATCTTCTGAAAACGGCTCATTGGCTGGCGATAAGAAATAAGGAACAGATTCCCCGCGACGAAAATTTTATTCTTATTTCTTATTTATTATTCCTTATTCTTATACCTTATTTTTTTCATTGTGTATTGGGCTTTAGACTCTAACCAATATTACTTGCCTTTTCACCCGATTCTGGCTTGACCTTGATTTTTGGGACACCCGATATAGGCATATTATGCAAAAAATTAAGGAAATTGGTACGTCTATTAAACTTTCTATGAAATTAAGAAAACGCACATTTTGAATTTTTCGAAAAGAACTCTGTGGAGCTGTTCACCACTCAGATTATTAATCTGAGCACTTTGTGTTGTGAACGAAACGCAACAATTTTGAGTTTTTGACACTGTCAATAATGTCAATTATTTTCATGTCAAATGGTAAAATCATACTAATTTCTCCAAATTTTCTGCTGACTAAAATGTTTTTTTGGTGCCTTTTCGTGTTTTTGTGATGCTTTAATAATTTGACTTGGGATCGGAATATTTGGTTTAGGGTTTTCCGCAACATGAGTAATTAGTGTTTGCAGTAAGTGCGCTGTTACCGAATTATGTGAGGTTATGTGCCGTGCCCCTTGCAGAACGATTTGTTTGTTGATAGTTAGCCAAAATTTGCAGTTTTTATTGATATCAAACGCTTATATCAGCGAAACTATTCAATTAAGCTTTCCCATTAATGAAATCGTTAAAGTTTCCTGTATGTATCTTCCATTGGAAGTTGACAACAACTCCCACTTGTGTTTGTGATCATGTCATTGCTAACGACGATTCATAGCTAACCAAAATACAAAAAAAAACCATGTTGGAATTATGAATATTATGTTACCAGGTGTGCATAAGCATTGAACAATGGATCCAAACATTTACGCACTGGTGCTGGACACTCTCAACCGGGCCACAAGTCAGGATACAGAGATTCTAAAGCCAGCGGAGAAAAAACTCCAAGAATGGGAGATAGAGCCTGGGTTCTACTCTGTCTTGTTGGTAAATAAACATAAACATCAATAATAATAATTCTTAATAAAAACTTCCACACAATACAAGCTACTTGTGTAACTAAACTTAAACTTTCCCAACTTCTAGATACATGTTTAGATTACCTTTCTCCAAAACCAATTTGGGAATTAATACTCCTATACTGAGATGATGCTGTCATTACAATTCTCTGTCTAAGTATACTAGATATGACATCAACATCTTTTCTAGCTTTAACACCTTCAAGTCTTCTATTAGTAAAGCTCTAGCTATTACTATCCAAAGAATAAATCTTACTGTATTTGCTACTCATTCAGCTTAAGTCTTAGGGTTCCTGATGTAGATTAATAAAATATGTAGGTATGACATCAACGAACTGTGGTTTTATTTCAATGATAAAATGCATACAAAGTTGTCGGTTCATGATCTCGATTGTTGATTTAAAAAATGGTAGACAGAATGACAGAAATATAAAAAAATGGTTTAAAATATAGGCTTGAATGGTTATGAAGTTACATAAATTATAATCATACTTTTTTTTATGTACTGCCCACTACTCATTTTGTTGATACCGTATTACTAATGCATGTTGTTACCTGTAAGTAAGAGTGCACATAGCCTTTTAGATTTTAAGTTTTTATACTTAGATATAGTTTTTGTGTAATTCGTTTTTGATTGGTCTTTAAGAAAGTTTGAGGACTCTGTTTTAATGATAAGAGAGCTTTTTGTCTTCATTTATAGGTTTAAAAATGTCTACTTTTGTCATAATTGAATAAGGATATTAATCACTTAAGTCTATGCTCATTTAGATGCTCACTATCTCCTGCATGTAATGAATTAATGTTTATGCTTCAAATAAGCCCAGTGTTTTTGACTGAAACTCGCCTTAACCTTGTATTACCTCAACAGGACATCCTCTCCAACCATTCAATCGACATCAACGTCAGATGGCTGGCTGTCATGTGCTTCAAGAATGGTGTTGACCGTTATTGGCGTAAGAATGCCCCCAACGCTATCACGGATGAAGAAAAGCAGAAATTACGGCAGGGGCTATTGACATCCAATGTACTGAGCGAACCGGTCACACAGATAGCGACTCAGCAAGCTGTATTGATTTCTAAGATTGCCCGGTGAGATTTATAAATTTATTTGTTTGTGAATAAAATTTTGGTGTGATACAAGTATTTATTCACTATTTTTTTATTGATAATGTGACTACATTTTTTTCCCAAGTGATAAGAATTGCAAGGAACACTATACACTATACCTTAGTACATTAATAAGTGATCTTTGCTTTTTTGAAAGCTTTTCTTCCTTTTAGACTTTTGGCTGAGGGATGTGACCATGGAACAGCTTCAGCCACCAACACTGTCCCTTCCGTTTAATCATGCGTTACATGTAGAGTTACAGAGAAAGCTACGATGTCGAAATATTTTAAGTTTGTTTATTTTAAAACTTTCACCTCCAAATACAGCAGATCAATCAATCAATGAAGTCTTTATTTGTCAGCAAACACGGTACATGTAGGTTTTATATTTTATAATACCTACATTGTTACGGACAAGCTTGTAGCACCGTTATATGGTATACAAATATTATAATTTAACATTAGCAGTACAATTTCTAGGCTCGCTGGAAGAAATTTCTTTAGAAATAAGTCAGTAATTTTTTTTTTCAATAAAGTGTAACAACAACAACAACACAACAGCCAAAATATTATATAATGTCAAGAACTTAAGAAACAATGTTCCCATTGAAATGTTAGATTCTCCAATATTTCTATTTATGCTTCTAGTTTTGACTGCCCAGCATTCTGGCCAAGTTTAGTGCCTGATCTAGTCGGTGCTCTGAAGGCTCCACAGCCTTTAGTCCAGCACCGCTCTTTGCTGATCTTCCACCATGTTGTCAAGGCTTTGGCTTCCAAAAGACTAGTCGCTGATCGGAGGACCTTTCAGGTGGGATTATTGTTATTCAATTAGCTACTATCTTATTGCAAATGTTTTTAATGTTATTCTTATTATAAATCTTATTGTAAATGTTAGGATCACTTCTTGAGACATTGCAATGGTTCCATATTAAAGACAATAAAAATTTAACAAATTAATCACCTCTAACCAGTGGTGCTGAATTGAGAGAATAAAAAGTACAATAATAAAAAATCTCTAAACTTCTCAAAGAAGAATGCGTCAAACTAAGGGCTGAATTGACATTTTGTCAGGCTCTTTTCTGAGAAAACAATCACGAAGGTAAAGCAACATAGGTCTCGTTTAGTGCATCGATGGGTGACCGTTCTATGACTGACGCTAGTGGCATTTTTCCGAGCGGCTCCGTGCTTCGCAATTCACGTTAAGCAGTTGGTGCCGGCTGCCGTCGCCTAGATGGCAGTCGTTAAGCCAAGTCAGAGGCTTTAGTGCGGCTTGAGAACTTCTGACAGTAAGACCAGCCACTATCACTAGTCTTACAAGCCTCCACCAATCCGGACTTGGCCCCCGTGGTGGAATATGGCCTATACCTTCCTCAGGGAAGAGACCCGTGCCCCTCGGTGGGGAGATAATGGGTTGATGATGATGTGATTTATGAAATACTTAGAAGTTCTCCCTTTCTCCCAAACATGTTGAGACCACATCCAGCTCTTGGTTGCAGGAATTAACAAATACGGTTTATGCCTACATTCTCAACCTCTGGCATGAAAACACGGAGTGTTTCCTGCGTCACATCCAAGAGGGCGCGGCGACAGAACTCATCACAGAGCACTTGGAGAAAGCCCTCCTCTGCCTGAGGATACTGCGAAAGCTAACCGTGTTTGGGTTCAAAAAGGCTCACGAGAGTCAGGACGCCGTCGCCTTCTTGAACGTGGTGTTTGACCGCGCGAAGACCAGCTTGGAATGTAGTGAGTAAAAACAGCTGCTCTATGAGCCCATTTATAAAAGATGCAGGTTAATACGTTTCGGTATGTATAGGTACGGATTAACTGCAGTAATCCAGAGAATCCAGAAACAGAGTACCGGGAAACCTGATTCTGTGTAACCGCACCTTTTGTTAGGCTGGTCGCCAGCTCCCTGCCATCTAACTTGCTAATAGTAATTGCCCTAATTGAGGTGGCAGCCTACATAACTAACCCGAACAACTTAAATGCCGAAGAATCGTGATTAAAAATTAAAAAAAAATAATAAACTCACGCCCGATATCCCCGAAGGGGTAGGCAGAGGCACCAGTCACTGGAACTGGGCCCACGTTTTGCCGAGTTTATTAGGTCCCAAACGTGACAAGTGATCGTGAATCGTGATGTGTTAATTTAAATAAATTTTTTTGGGCATAACCTATCGGTCGAATTTGTGAACGTGTGGGGCGATTTTAGCAGCGCTATAGTCTTTTACCAACGGGTAAAATACTGTTCTGTACCTACCGTGTAAAATTTACTAATACGCTTCTTTTGCAGGGAAACTACTCAAAGGGCGTGGAATTTACCTCCTGGAACTCTGCGAGAAGTTCATAATACACCTAACGAAAGTGGCCTTGGGTGTGCTAAGCTTCCACCCCTTCTCCTATGTACCTCTAATACGGCCTTCTCTAGAGTTTACACTGTATTGCTGCTTCACGGAGCAGGGAATGGCCTTACTCTACGAGAGATTCACAATACAGTGCCTGAATATACTCAAGGGTATCCTGCAGTGCGTGGAGTATAAGATGTCTAAGGCGCCAGAGGATCAGGTTAGGGATCCTTGTAAGTTGATGTGGTTTTCTTAGATTATAAATTATTATTTTTACTAGTAACACAGGCAGTCCTTATCCCATTTCGAACTATTATAACTTTGCGATTTACCACCTATATTCTTAATTATTATTTGCAAACGCTTTCTTGTGTCAATCACAAAAAAGATCCCTTGTCACTACACATTGCAATGACTGAAGTATTTAAAGAAATTTCTGGCGCTGGTATAATACCTGCATTACATATTATGTGCCTGAAAATTCGTGGAATCACTGCTCTAAAGATACTAAATTTAACATTACATGTTTGATAATTCTCATTAGGATTAAAATCTTGTTTTGTATGCCATTCTCAGTAGGTACAACCATAAATATAATAAATACTTGTAAAACTAAACAAACATAAACATTTGCATACAGGCACATACATTGCTTCTGGCCCCACACTAGGACACCCTGTGTCGTAACAACTGACTAAAACTGAACAACTTCTCTATAAAAAAACCGCGCCATCTAGCGAAAAAAAAAAAAAATTAATAAACTCACGCCCGTTATCCCCGAAGGGGTAGGCAGAGGCACCAGTCTCTAGAACTGGACCCACGTTTTGCCGAGTTTATTAGGTCCCAAACGTGACAAGTGGCAAGCCTGTCGCCGTTATCCGGGCACAATTTATCAGCGAATGGTGTTGCTGTACAAACAAATGTACGTAACTAAAAGTCACTGGTACATGCGTGGTTCGAACCCAGACCCTCATGATCGAGAAGCAAGGGTCAACCCCACTACGCCACCACCGCTTAGCTAGCGAAAAACCGGCCTGTTTTTAAGCGCTTCATATTGTCGGCAGTGACGCTGCAAGCCGTCGAGATGCAAGCGTCGGTACTACGCGAGGGCACGGTCCGGCACATGTGCCGCCACCTGGTGACGCACTACTTCCTGTTGAGCGGTGACGATTTGGCGCTCTGGGACGCGGAGCCCGAAAGCTTCGCCACCGACGAGGCGGGCGAGTCCTGGAAGTACAGCCTTCGGGTGAGTAGCGCTTCGGATTCTGCCTACGGAACTCTGGAGGAGGGTCTGATTCGAACTGGTGAACAATTGGTGTCTAGATAGTCTGGGGGATTTAGCCCAGGGGGTGTCGACTTTGTGTGGGCGACCGAGAATACCTTCGTGGGCTAGATTTCCTCATTGCCATTTTGAAATTAAAAAATCCTCGGTAAGATTTGTAGAATTTCAGTCAGGCCTAGACTTATTGTAAAAAAAAACAAATGCCCAATTTTTTAAACCAAAAGATTTGTAAATAATTGTGAAATAGTATATCAATTTTCGTGCGTTGTTGAAATTTATTTTTGTTTTTGGTCGAAAAAAACTTAGTAGAAACTTACTTTGAGTGTGGCAACGCTAAACGTCATGTTTACTTACAAGATGGCGAATTTTATTTGCGTATGTTGTATACTTATTTCGGTAACGGATTCGGTTTGTTTCTGAAATATTTCTTGTGTAAATTGCTTGGATGCGACGTCGAGCTGAGCTTGTTTGTGATTCTCCGTCTGTGTTTTTCCTAGTTCGTTTTGAGAAAGTGACTCTTATTCAACATACGACGTCGAGTTGAGCTTGTCCTTCTCCTTCTTTGTAATGTTGTTAATTTATTATGAATAATCTTGTATCATTGCATTGGTTTGTTTACATTGAAGTATTGATTAAATGTTTCACTTTAATATTTTATTGTTTTCTAAAAGGCGTTGAAGTATTCTAGTTGTAAGTAACAAAAAGTATTTTGGATGAATAAGCAATTTCATTTGCAAACTCAGAATCGTTCTAAAAGTATTGTAGTATTGTAAAAAGTTTCTGAGTTTGTAATTAATGAAATTGCTTATTCATCCAAAATACTTTTACTTTTTATGTGCCTGGCACCATAGTGGAACATTCAAATTTTGCCGCCACTGAGAAGTTGCTGTGGGCATCCGGCAGGTGGCGCTAGTACGCACATATTTTTTTTTTGTTTGTAGTTGAACTTCTTCTCGTGAGTAATTGTGTTCTGTGATTTAGCCCCTCAAGCTTCGAGAGCCCGCCGGCGGGTCCGATGTAAACTACGGCACATTCCGATAGGCCCTTATTTTTTATTCTTTGAAACCTGTGATAAATTACAAATATTACTCTGTGAATTAGAATAGAATAGAAAACGTTGTTGGTAGGATCAAAATAAAAATAAATAATTGCTAACTTAGCTGTGAAAGAAAAAGTATTCTAGGCCTGAGGTGTTAAGGAAGATTGGCATACATACATAAGCTCACGCCTGTATCCCAGTGGGCAGGCAGGGACCAGGGACTGCCAACGATCCTGACATCACTTTCGCTTCATCGACATTAATCCCCGTTCATTATTGGACGAATTAATGGATACATACTTACAAGGGAATCCCAGCAAAAGTGTATGTTAGAATAGTTTTGGTTGTATAAATAAAAATATTTTGATTTTTTTTATTGGTTCATTGAACAATGTGCCATAGATCCATTGACCAATTGAGACATTGATTTTTCGCAATTTTATTCATTAACAATGCTAAATAACAATAATATATAATATTAATAATCAACTACCTAACTACTGGGTGACATTTTCACCGGTACAATAAATTTTACCATATCATTGGTATCGATAATAGATTACATTTATCGAATAAAATTACCATATATTTTTTTTAATTTTCATTTATCCTTCATCCAATTTGTAACTCATGGGCACCCATTACAAGGTGTCATCGCGGTGCGAGGCAGAGGGCGGCGGGGTGGGGTGAGTGAGCGGGCGGCGGGCTGGCCGGCGCACGATTTGGCCGGTCAGTCCGCGCGCATTGACCTAGGTGAGTGCACGTGCGCCGTTTCCGCACTTCCTGGAGTCGAAAATTACGCGCGCAACACGATGTTTACAAACCGCGAGTATTACGAAATGGTTCGTAGTTACTTTCTCAGTGGGGAAAATACAGTGCAGCTCGGCGGGTATACGCTGAAGAAAGTTTGCCCCGCCTGATAAATGCCAGTTTTATTGAACCTCAAATACTCAACACCAGGATATTCATGAGAGTGACGCAGCATTTGCTAGACTACGGACAGTTCACTGCACCAGCGCACGCTCAAGGCCGAGGAGGGAGACCTCCCTTGGCCGTGGAGATCGAGGAACAGATATTCGCGTTCTTCGAGGAAGACCCCAGAAGGAGCACCAACGACGCGGCACGCACGGCGCACTTCGGCGTGGAAATTCATACCACTACCAACCAGTGCAAGCATTCCACGCCGGTGACGGTCCTAAGCCCGTGCAAGTATGAAGGAAGAATTGAAATCAAGTAAGATTTTTTTTGCTACGTCATACCTACTGGCTGCGCCGCCGCCGCCGCTTCTTTTCCTTCCCGCAAGCCGCGCGCAGTTGCCAGTTCGTGCGTTGTGCTCATGCGTAATGAGTCCATATTTTTCTAAAATTTGCGGATAAGTTCAGACATCGGTATTTTTGTTTTTTTGTACCAACGGGGTAGTAACAAAAAATTTTGGTATTTGTATTTTGGACTTAGTATTACGTATATTGATTTATTGTACCGGTGAAAATGTCACCCTGTATAAATAAAAAAAATAAAATAAAAATACAACTTAAATATATAACTATGCTAGAACCTAAATAAATATCTTAACTTAATATATTTACAAATAACTAAACCTGGCATTGATTAATTTTTAAATCGATTTAATGCTAAGCTTACGAATTTGTAGATAAATAAATAAATGTGAGATTTATAGTTTGTCAGATTGCTATAATGCGAGATTAGTGATCGGTTGATTGATTAACAACTTCGGTCCTTCATGAGCATTTGAATAGAACAATAAAAAACATTGTTATGGTGACCCCATCGGCCCAACTGTGTTAGTGGGCCGATCTGCTCACCATAACAATGGTTTTTGATCAGCTTAAAGCTTAATATTTCGCCAACGGTAATTTAATAAAACATAGGTATTCAAAAGATTTTACTTTTGTTTTTTTTTATATTTGTGGAATTCCGGGGAAGGTTTAAATGGTGAGAAAATATGGAAAAATTACGAAAACTGGCGGTACGGAGTTCGCCTGGACAGCTAGTTTCTAATAAAAAAATTGTAGGACAATGCCCACTGTCCCTGCCCGCAGCCTTGTACCGAGGCGGTTTTCATGGAGCTGTTCCACGGGTACCGCGCGATCTTGGCGCCTGAGCTGATGCGGCTTCTGGGCTCGCTGCAGCAGACTCGGCTGCCGGCCGAGGACCTGCCCGGCATACTTCGGAAGGACGCCGTCTATAACGCTGTGGGGCTGGCCTCCTTCGACCTCTATGACGATGTGAGTGTACGGGGGTGCTCGTTCTGATAAATTATACGAACTACTTTGGGGGGGCTACCGCCGTTTAGCCAAAGTATTTTTCGCCAAATTTTACTTCCCAATAAACTTATGGCATCAGTTTCATTTCCCAAATGAAACTTTAGCAAGTTTTCATTTCGCATTTTATTCATTTGGTCAAATTATCATTTCGCATAATTTTACTGCGTCAAGTTTTATTAAGACAAACGTTTATTATGCTAACGTTTTATTTTGACAAGTGTTATTTTCAAATAATGGAACGGGGGGTCGGCGATGTAAAGAATACGTGACAACAGAAATATAGGTGCGACGACGCGCGTAGCGAAGCGGAGCGCGTCGGAGCGTTAGGTTCTCTATGTAAGATCGAAAACAGACTCGACTTTGATGCGTTCTTACCTTGCCTCTTGTTGCCTCTTTGGTAAAATGAATTTTGACCAAGTATTTATTTGGTAAACAATAACTTGCCATAATAACTTTTGCTAACTGTTTATTTGCTTTAAGTTGTTTTGAGAAATGTTTTTTTGTCAAGTGATAATTTGCGGAAAATAGTTTGGGAAGTAATACTTTGGGAAACGATTTTTGGCAATAGATTAGTAAACCACTTTGGGGACTTATATTGTCAATAGTCACTGTACTTACTTACTTCCTGCGATGGCTCAGCGACCCGAAGTGGATCTTGGCCTCGGATACAAGAGGTCGCCACTTGTCTCTGTCCTGCGCGGTCTCCTGCCAGTCACCGGCCTGGCAGTCACTGTACTAGTCAAAACAAAATAAGGGCCTCGAAATTTTATTTTGATTTGCAATGGAAACAATGGAATTAATTACAACTTTTATTTAATTGCAAAATTCGATATTTTTTTCAAAATAACATGATTGCAATTAAGCCTAAAGATTACTTGAAGTCATGTTATTTTGAAAAAAGTATCGAACTTTAGGCAAAAGCTTTTTTTTAAACAAAAAATAACAATTGATGTGCATAATTTTTTTCTTCATAAACTATTTTTTTTTAAATAAAGCTCGATATTTTTTTATGTATTGTGCTTACTCTAATTTATAACTGTAGGTACTTAAAATATTAATTTTAAGTACAGTTATAAATTAGGGCCTTAAATGCTTTTAAGGAGATATGAAAAATATCAATATGTATCTAAAACGTTCCTATTATACATATCACTTCACGGTAAAATAAATGAGTTGCGATTGTAATTCTTGTTCAAGCGGGGTGCAGCAAAGACTTTTCGAATGTGATGAACCAACGGGTAGAGAACTATCTAGGTACCTCGCAAGATGGCTATCTGATGGTGGCACGAGGCACCATAAATTCCCATATTTGGACGGATAAAACTGCACTCGCTCCGATTGGTTGAATTGAACACAAATGAGCAGACGGCCCGCCATCACACAATTGATTGAGATTGATGAATTTTAGCGCTACTTAGAAAATTTTTTTCACTGCAGTGTTACTATACATACCAACTGACAGATTCAGATTGTCTATAATGCTTCATTAGATACTTAGTTCAATGATTAACTGGCTATGTTTATCTCAGGTGGACTTTGACGAGTGGTTCACGAATGTGCTGAGTCAAGAACTCAAGGTACAAGATGACAACTACAGGATCATCAGGCGACGAGTATGTCAACTAATAGGTTTGTATCTGCGTTTTACTTTTCACAATACAATAGAGTAAAGAACAAAATGTTATAGAGTGCCAGCGTCTAAGGTACTACTTTCGGCAGTATAGGTCGGTTAAGTAAAGCTGGCACGTTCAACACATTTACACGTTGCGCTTGTGTAGTGTCTGTGAATAAGCGCGCGGCGTGACGTGTACTGCATGCGCATCATGAAAAGTCTGCCCGTCTCTCTTGCGCGCGGTCTAGCTTATGAGTGTGAAGGGGACAGTTATAGTTTTACTTTTACTACTGTTTTATAAAGCGTGATCTTTATGGGAATTGCCAGTTTATTCTGTGGTCTTTCCTCTTTTCTTTTGGTTCTTGCATTTGATTGTGATTGGACTTCGAACAACTGCTACTGGTGCTAAAATCATGGAAAAAACGTTGAAGAAAAAGAAGAAGAATAGGAGAAAAGAACATTCGCGTAACCACAATAGAAACCGAATGATGTTGCTCAGTTGATCACAGATTCCTTCCAGTTGATGAAATTACGGAACAGTAATAAAGTGTTTTTCTGTGGCAAGCAATTAGAAAAAAAGGAAGGGTAATTCATCCAGTAACTGACCACTGAGCGTCCGTTACCCTTTGTTACATAATTAAATTATAATTAAATTGTTGAGGATTTCTGGGATAATTATTTTCTGTTTTGGTAAAGATTTTCTTAGGTGAAATTATTTTTGTTCATGTGAAAATTTATTGAAATTTAAAACTATTTTGTGACCATTGATTCCACCTTGTTTTTAATACTTTTCGCTCGAATTTGCTAAAAATATGCTATAACAAGTAACCCATATATTTGTATTTATTTATCTAAAACGCACCTATCTTACTAAAACCTAACTCTAGTCTACACTTAAACTAGAGTCGCATTTTGAATCAAAATCATATATTTTTAAACATCCTGTATAGTGAAATTGCATAAGTGTGAGTACTGAGAACGTGCCAGCTTTACATAACAGACCTATAAGTAGTTTTAATGGATGAAGTGGTCATTGATCAGATTCAAATACAATACAACGTATTGTATTGTAGAGGTCGTCAACACATATACAACCCTACACCATTAACATAAAGCTCAAATTTCCCAGGGCAATGGTGCGGCGTGCGTGCTTCCCAAGCGATCCGGCCGGCCATGTACGAAGCGTTACTGGGCCCTCTGGCTCGGAAGACGGAGGACGCCGCGGTAAAGTTGGCGGCGGCCGAGGCGCTTCGAAGCATGATCGACGACTTCAATTTCGACGTGGGCCAGTTCGCGCCCTACGTGCCACACGTGCTCGCCGCGCTTTATGACCTGCTGGTGAGTGCTTTATGACCTGTTGGTGAGTGCTATATGACCTGTTGGTGAGTGCTTTATGACCTGCTGGTGAGTGCTTTATGACCTGCTGGTGAGTGCTTTATGACCTGTTGGTGAGTGCTTTATGACCTGCTGGTGAGTGCTTTATGACCTGTTGGTGAGTGCTTTATGACCTGCTGGTGAGTGCTTTATGACCTGTTGGTGAGTGCTTTATGACCTGCTGGTGAGTGCTTTATGACCTGCTGGTAAGTGCTTTATGACCTGCTGGTGAGTGCTTTATGACCTGCTGGTGAGTGCTTTATGACCTGTTGGTGAGTGCTTTATGACCTGTTGGTGAGTGCTTTATGACCTGTTGGTGAGTGCTTTATGACCTGTTGGTGAGTGCTTTATGACCTGTTGGTGAGTGCTTTATGACCTGTTGGTGAGTGCTTTATGACCTGCTGGTGAGTGCTTTATGACCTGCTGGTGAGTGCTTGCGACTGTTTTTGTAGAGACTGAGAAAGGGCTACAATAGGCTATTTCATCATCATCTTGAGATCTCTGAAAAGCATTTAGACTAATGTGGCATAGAAAAAGAGACTTTTCTGTGTCATTGTGTAACCACTTTGTTATAAATAAAAATGTCAAACAGATCACTCTGGTTTTAACGTCGTCGAATAACCTATTTTTTATCGCGCATAAAACACAAAAGTTAAAAAATAAACAAATGTATATCATCATCATCAACCCATTATGTCCCCACCGAGGAGCATGGGTCTCTTCCCTAAGGAAGGTATAGGCTATCCTCCACCACTGGGGCCCTGTCCGGATTGGTGGAGTATGGTCTATACCTTCCTCAGGGAAGAGACCCGTGCCCCTCGGTGGGGACATAATGGGTTGATGATGATGATATACATTTGTTTATTTTTTAACTTTTGTGTTTTATGCACGATAAAAAATAGGTTATTCGACGACGTTAAAACCAGAGTGATCTGTTTGACATTTTTATTTATAACAAAGTGGTTACACAATGACACAGAAAAGTCTCTTTTTCTATGCCACATTAGTCTAAATGCTTTTCAGAGATCTCACCGCAGAATTGGTGCTGTCCGCAAAGTGAGGCCATGCCGGACTGTGTCTCAGTCCAGTCTAAGTAACGTGATGCAGTGATGCACTTAGATCACAGATGAATCAGAATCAGAATCAGAAATTTATTTCAACGTAAAGAATTTACATTCTGCTTGTTGAATGTCAATGTACATACAGTTATGTATAATGTTAGCCGCTGCCTTGGGGCCGTCTGTAGTGGACAAAAAGGCAGCGAAAAAAACAAAACTCCACTCTGACCATCTTTTCTCAATCAACTTAAAGCTAATACAAATAAAACTTACAAAACAATATCTTGGATGTGTTGAACACTAGACACGTTTATCCTCTGATTAAATTTAAGCGGTGGTGGCGTAGTGGGGTTGACCCTTGCTTCTCGATCATGAGGGTCTGGGTTCGAACCACGCATGTACCAATGACTTTTAGTTACGTACATTTGTTTGTACAGCAACACCATTCGCTGATAAATTGTGCCCGGATAACGGCGACAGGCTTGCCACTTGTCACGTTTGGGACCTAATAAACTCGGCAAAACGTGGGTCCAGTTCTAGAGACTGGTGCCTCTGCCTACCCCTTCGGGCATAACGGGCGTGAGTTTATTATTATTATTTAAATTTAATATTAAATTACTATTTAAAGCCCAACAGTGCTATTAAAATCCTGTGCTCTCTCAGGTGGAGTCCGAAGAGTGCGACACGAAAATGCACGTCCTACACGTGTTGTCTTACGTGATGGAGCGCTGTGGGCCGGCCGTGGCGCGGGACTGCCAGACGGGGCCCCTTTTCGCCTACTTGCCCCAGCTTTGGGCCCACGCCGCCTCACACAATATGCTGAGAGCCGCCGTACTGTCGACTGTCGTCAATCTGGTAAAGGTACGTAGCGTATGAATGAATGAATACAATGTGAGTCTTCATAAAGTGCACATATCAAAATCAGGGAAACTACACCCCTTTTCATCGACGGAAAAAATAAAAAAATTAATAAAAAAATATATTTGTATTATGATTTTTTAAAAATTATGAGTTGCACCTGTTGACCCTATTTAGATAAATCGTCATAATTTTTAAACTAAGTGCGTTATCGCAGTGAAATAAATTTTGTGATGATGTCTAATAATAAGCCGTACCCATAAAGTAAAAATATCCAAGAAAACTAACCCTATAAATTTACAATTAAGTGAAACTTGAAGAAAATCTGTATTTTTTTTCATCATTTTTGCATTTGTTTTACAATTTCTCCTAAAATCATGCTATTAACCCTACTTTTTTTTCATTCTATCTTATTTTACATGGCATTAGCTTTCTAAAAGTAAAAACTGCACGTTTATTACTCAAAAACAACAGTTTTTATGACCGTTTGAAAAAAGCCCATGCGCATCGTTTTGCTACACACCATTGTTTATCACCTTTTTTACAAATATTTTTTTTTATTTTTTATTTTATTTTTTCCGTCGATGAAATGGGGTGTAGTTTCCCTGATTTTGATATGTGCACTTTATGAAGACTCACACTGTATACAATCTCTCCAATATCTAAAATTCTCATGTCACGCGGTTGACCAATGTCGATGAAACTTAATATATCGCACCCCTAGATGAAAACTTCACTAAGTCGAAGTAATATGTGAAAATTTAGTTAGCTACTTTTTCGACTACCTGACCTTATACCGGACCGGAAATTATAATTCCCATAGTCTCCTTCAAGTTGAAGGGATCGTTATGGGAGTTATATTGTCCGGTCCCGTATAAGGTCAGGAAGTCGAAAAAGTAGCTAACTAAATTTTTACATATTATTTCGCCTAAGTGGGGTTTTCATCTAGGGGTGCGATATTTATATTATGCCGTTTTCGCGAATACATAAGTTTACTCGTTTTTGTTCCGAGCTAGTAGCATCCGGTAATTTTCTTGGATGGGAATACGGTATTTGACGAAGATGCTCGATTAAAACAAAAATTACAAAATGTTTCGGAAAATGTACTTCTTTTAATCATTTACTAGTTATTACAATTTTTAAATAGATGAAACATAAAAAGAGTGCTCTGAAATGTGACGTCACAAGCAAGTGTTTTCATACAAAATTCCGTTTTAAAAGTAACTCATTTGACATCCTGTCAAATACCCAATTGTTTGAAATGTTTGTTTCCAGGCCCTAGGCGAGTGCGCGCCCTCGGTCCGGCCCTGGATCCTTGGCGTGGTGAGCGAGGCCACGCGCCTCACTGAGCCGGCCCACGTGTACCTTCTGGAGGATGCGTTGGAATTGTGGCTGGCGATATTAGAGACTGCACAGGTCGCCGACCCCGCCTTGCTTCAGCTGGCTGAGAACCTGCCTCCCATACTGGGTGAGACACCATCTTTCTTGAAGGGATTGCAGTTATTCAATACTTATGGGCGTTGCAAATTTAGAAGGTATAAAAGTTCTTCGTATTTACTTCGTATCGTCGCTTCGATTATTAAACATTTCGCTGCGATTTTTCAATTGAATTTCTTTGTGTTTCTTCTTCCATGTGTTTAAATACCACCTTAAATACTTTCTTACTTTCTTTTTTCTTTTTCATATTGGTCGTTCTAACTCTTGAATAAATTTTCTCAATTCTTCTTATTATTTCTCCGTTCATGTGTTCATAAATATTTCTCAGTTCTTTAAAATAGTAAACAGCCTATACGAGTATATGTCCCACTGCAGGTTAATAGGTCTTCTCTCAGAGAGAGTAGTATGGTTTTATTTATTTCGCATGCGCTTAAAGTATCCCAATCTTAATTGCAAACGCAAACACTTTACTCAACTAAAGCCCACGCGGACGAAGTCGCGGGCAACAACTAGTGTTTTATAAAAAGAACTTCATGTTTCCTTTTTTGTACCCAAAATAACTGCGGGGCAAAGTAGTATTTTTTTTTTTCATTTCCAATAACTTTTTATTTTAATTCATTAATGTTTGTTGCTATTAACACAGTCAACGATAACTATTCCGGAACTATTTGGAAATGCGAACTTCTTTGGTAGTGAGTTGTCTACTATGCGATGAGGTTGGTTGCTTTGAATTGCTTATTATATATACTTTGACTATTTAATCCGTAGAATTCTGACATTTCTTAAGGGTTGCTACTGAAAAAGTTCTCCACCGAAAAAAGGACAAATTTGACCCATTTGATGGCAATAAAAAATTAAATGCTACGTATTTTTTATGTTTTACCTACAAAAACATAACAAATATTTCAATATCACGAACAATATATTGAATTAACTTTAATTACTTTATTTTATTCTTTAGCTGGCATCACTGCCTACGAATTCAAGGTTTCGTAAACCTTTTTAGAAAAGTGAAGTATGCCGCTTACGCGTACGTACTTTTTTACTGTTTGTGTGGTGAAAAGGGACACAATACGCTACTTGCCTCGTATCAAATTTGACGCGATAAATGGATATTTTCTGTAATATCTAACGTAAGAAACCGAAATATATTGACTTTGCTAAGTAAATATGCAGGATGGCTGCAAAATTTGCAAATAAAAAAAATATTTTTCGCTTTTAAATCGGAACGGTGAAAACACTATCCGCCATCTTGAAAGCACCTTTGGTTGTAAACAAACATCTGTCAGTCGTGCGTGCGTAGGTTCTATTGTGACTCATACTTCTTTCGTGGCACGAACTCTACCTATGTTGAATGTCAAACTTTGTTTACAAACGTAGAGGACTTCAAACCATAGACAAAAATGGCGGACCGCGTTTTTGGCTGTTTAGCAAAGCAACGTTTTAAAATAATGTCTTTGTTGCTTTTAGGTCCTCAAAAAATATACTAAAATATTTTTTGGTCTAATGGAAGAGATATTTAGCATTTAAGACATACTTGAAAAAAATTGTCACTCGCCTTAAATTCTCTTTTAATTTGGAGCTCCACACTTTATAAAATGGATACATTCACTAACAAATTAAATGTGTAGACTCAGATGTTCACACTCGTATTGGAATTGAAAAATGTGCCCGGCCAAAAAAGGTTTCTAATCTCTGACATGTCAAAAAATGATAACTGTCAGAATTCTACGGAATTAAAAATCAGACTTTAGTTGATGTTAAGATTTGGCAGTCTAGGTTAGTATAATTATTTGTTTTTGATGTTTTAAACGCTCAGACCTTTCTAAGCATCTATAATGTACTAAAGTTAAGCCAATTTAATAGGCCACATTTGACATGTGTCAGTCTTAGCTTCATAGTGAGGTGACCTGCTAAAAAACATCGATTATATCGCATGAATCGATACGGCCTTCAAACATTTGTGAATCGAATACAGTTATTGTGAAAAAGTACGTATAGGTACTGTAATTTTAATTGAGTTCCATTGAAAATCAAATCAAATAAACAATTATTAATCGAAACCCTGTCCCATTGTCTTATCTAAATTTATAAAACAAAATAAGACATGTATATAATTTAACCAAGAAAACTTGCATTTCTTCACTAGAACTAATAGAATTATAACGAGTGTTGTCATCGTCATCACTGCTGTCCGCTCTCAGAGATATAATTAATTCTTCTTCGATAATCTTGTCTATTCTCACATCTCGTTCAAAATCATCAAGAATTATTTTCTTTGTCTTCTCGACGACTTTGCCAAGAACATCCTACGAGTTTATTTTTCCTAAAAGTGTAATACCTAATATAATGAAGCGGGCCTCGGCCTTAACAAGAGAAATACGTCTAAAATTTTTTTACAAACATTTGGCCTCGGCCTTAACACGAAAAAGATATTTATAAAACACAACAAAGATTTGGCTTTGCCCTTCCACAAAAGATTACCTGTATTAACAAGTTGTCTTCGGATACAGAAAAAGGAAAAACATTAGACCTGGCTGCACGGAAGAAAGTCCTTTGCCTTTTCTGCTATTAGCAGGTTTAAACAACTGCTGCTACAAAATAAAAAAAAATAAAAAATAATGAAACGGATTTTGTTTCTATTCCATTATTTTTGTATTTTTTAGATTATTAAAAGAATAATATAATAATGTTTTTCACTTCTCATAGTTCTCATGCTATAAAAGTTCGTCTTTATGTGATTCGTACTAGTTGTACAATCTGCTAACAAAATAATCACAATGTGGAATCGTGTATGGCTATACATTCCTTTACAGGTAAATCATTGCATTCAATTCAACATTTTGACTGATGATTCCTTTGATTTTTACGGTACCATCCCTAGTTGTTAAAAACAAAAAGGGTTGACCGACATAACCTTGTGATGAAGTTCAGTTTTTTGGGACAAACATTGTTTACTAAGTGCAGAATGTTTTTTTAGTCAAAGTAAATTGTAATAATGCCTTCTTTTGATATTATTACAATAAATATGTATTATTGACTGAAAAAAGTGAAGTAATTGTGCAGTTCTAACTTTCAAAAAATTAATAATGTTGTGTGCCCTGCGTTACAAGGTTACGTTGATGAATTTTGATGAAGTGTCAAATGTGACCTATTAAATTGGCTTTACATTACCTGTAATATAGTAAGTGAAAACCTTAAAATGACTTTGCTACTATATTGTAAAATATATTAGTCGATGGTTTTCCTACAATCCAATAAATAAATAAATATGTGACAACAAAAACAATACTATTAATTAGACACTATTAACCTCTTGCGGCCTGACCTTGAAATGAACAATTGTTTTTGTACATTTTTAATGTCAACGCTTTCGCGGTGGTGGCGGTCCATACAAAATATAAATCAAAATATTTCAATCAAATCAAAGAATTTCAAAGTAACTGCGAAAAAGTTTGTTATCTGGAGTCGTGTCGCACGCATCACCTTCTACCTCTCCAAAAGCGTCACGAAATAGCTGATATTACCCTGCCAGACTATTTTAACAGTCTAACCAGAATATTTTTAGGTCCCGTAGTTATATTTTATAATTTTTTTTGTGGGCCGAGCCGAGTCGAAACCTGTCTATACACGAAACTTCAAACGCGATTTTCTCGAAATCAATTATTTTCCCTTGAGGTCCCTTTTTGGTCAACCACTCACACATGTATATCAAAATAATGTTTGGTACTTTGGTACAATACGATTAAAATCAGTTAACACTTCGGCCAACCTCGGTAATTGTCGTGAATCCGTCGTCTTTCACATAGAGTTATCAATTCACAGACATGACCTTTAATTATATAACTCGTTGTCTCATTGAATGTAATACAAAACCTATGGAGCTCAAAACTAACACCAACATTTTTATTGAAATTAGAAAAATAATTGACTATTTTGACAGTCTGCCTTCTTAGTGTCAATAAAAACAGTTTGACGTATCTGATACATTTATGTCTAAGAACGCTAATTTCATTCGTGAGAATATTCGATTCTATCAAATTTTATAACAATTAACTTACAATAGTTATGTTTGTGACGTCGCTGTTTCTGGTTCCCACGACACAGGGTATCCTAGTGTGGGGCCAGAAGCAATGTATGTGACTGTATGTAAATGTTATGTTATGTTATGTTAATAGTTATGTATGGCTTCAACAAAAGCGTGGTAAAAAAATTGTTGCTCAATCTCGTGAAATTGTAAATAATTAATATAACTATTTTAGAAAAGAAGTTAATTTATTTAAAAAAGAGGAAAGTAAATATAAAAAAATTTTGGACAGGATTTCTGAAGCAACCGGAGTTTCGAAAAGCAGCGTGTTAAAAATTTTGAAGGAAAACGACAAGCTCTCAGATCAGTCAAATTCATGTCGCTTCTGCATAATAAATTTCCTAAGTCTACCGGTTAGTAATGTCATCTTAGCAGGTGCTATACATTGCGTTTATGATACTTCAAATTGAATGCTACCTAAAAGAAATCGCGGTAATGTATTTCGTGTCATTTCCGTCTCCGGATTTAGGCGATGATATCCGAGAAAAGCCGAAGTGTTAACTGATTTTAATCGTATTGTACTAATTGTACTTACATAAGAATAATGGTGACCCCACACTAGGCATAGCCTGTATCGCGGGCGTCAGGACATGATTAGGCATTGTTTTTGACAGACAGACGGACGGACGGTTCACAATGTGATCCCAGACCCAAAAAATAACTTTCCGGTGAATCACAACAGCCCTTTTTCTTTCTAGAACAATCGTCAGAACATCTGCGCATAGTAGTGTACATTATGCAAGCGTACACTCTGCTTTGCCCTGAAGAGTTCCTGTCCACGGCCGGGGGCAAATGCATGGCCGTTATGGAGGACATGCTCGCTGATATGCGGACTGAGGGCGTCATTACCGTGCTCAAGGTGAGTTGGGCTTTATTGCGTACACAATAGAGAGCTAAATAAAATGACAGTGCTACAAATAACAGTTGACAATACCATGCGATCACCTACTTCCTCTCATTCGTTCTGTTGGCGACGCAATGTAGCTAAACTCTTTTGTAAATAAATATTCGAAACTCCTTTGTAATACCTCTTTTAAGATGAAAAATTAAATGGTTGATAGATGAAAAAATTAGAGCGAGCCACCTCCAACCTCTTTTCTATGTATGAGAGAGATTTTTTTTCAAATTAAAATTCAAACATTTTATTCATAATAAACAACAAAAATTTTTCAAAAAAAAATGTGAACGTCAAAGTTGTTAGTTTCACAATTACATGGAGAAGAAACTATCAAAGAAATTCGTAATGTTTTTTTTTAAATAGTTTTAGCCTAATTGACAAACTTTCAAACTTAAAAATTAGTACTCCTGGATGTGTTGAACACGTTCATTGAAGTTCATCGACTACAAAACTCCATCCTATTACATTTTTACAATAAGTTACATCCACTACACGTTCTTTGATTCATTATTTCGTTTTACCAGGATTTCACAGGATTAATTCATCATGTCAGTCATCGCATGTCTCCACCGAGATACCGGGTTCGATATACCGGTACTCTTTTTTTTCGACCGCATGGCCGTCTCAATCATTCACCATAAGCTACCTGCTATCCAGACATCTAGCGCCCCACACTACGGTCTGCTTATTCAAGGCCTTCAATACTTCAATACAAGGCATTCAGTTTCTGAATTTTAAATTTCACCAAGTAACTACTGAACTGTTAAACTCGTTAAATTTTTCAGAATAGAGCGTGACAGAACGTTACTTAAGTATTAACCAAGTGAAATTTTCAATTCAGAAACCGGCTCTAAAGTGGGTGATCGACAAATGAGCCGTAATACCGCGCTTTAGGAACGACGGTTTTCTTTCTGCTTGATGGGATTAACTAACGAGCAAAACAGTCGCGCGACTGTACTTCAACGTGACGGTAAAAATTAAAACAAAACAGACGTGCCGCGAGACAGGCTGCGACCGCGGTTTAATTATTTTTTTATTTAGTTTAATACAAAACCCACAGCACAAGTTAAAATTATAAAATATGGTTGTGTGAAAATATCCAAACATAGGCCACTTAAGGGCTTACATTATATTAACTTAGCTTCTAGACAGGAACAATTTTGTAATGATACATGGCCGAACTTTACCGACGAGCCATAAAACTGCGGTAAAGCTCGCCCGTCGATCAGGGCCTTCACCAAATTTGTTCGAGAACTAAAAGCCGATTATGGTCCACAGATGGCGGAGGTGTGCATAAGTGTGTCCTTCCCGGAACGCAACGCTTTCCTTGGCATCAAAGTGATATGGTCCATCCTTATTAGGGTCGTCCGGTAAGCTTCAATTTCATTTTCATTCGCGCATTCGCGCACTAGACCTACCGACATTGAAATTGGAAAAAAAAAATTTATTACTATTTTATTTTATTTTTACACTTACTTAACTTTTTGTCGGAAGAGCCCGACCATTTGCTCTGATTAGTCGGAGACGAGCAACCGATGACGCGAGCTCCGACTCTGCTCACCATGATGAAGCTCCGCGAATCAGAGCGAAACCTGGTCGGACTCTTCGGTCGGACTTTGAAACAAAGTCCAAAATCAATGAAAAAAATATGCTAGTTCTGCCCGCTATCCTCTTCAGTGCTGACCTTGAAAGTAACAATAGAAAGCCATTGTTATTTTCAAGGGACTGAGGAGGTTAAAGGGTTCAAACGTTTTGACGAGATACCTACCACACAAAGCCTCGGCTAGGTCTTGGATGTTTACATGTTTGTGACGTCGCTGTTTCTGGTTCCCACGACACAGGGTATCCTAGTGTGGGTACAGAAGCAATGTATAGAGCTGTATGTAAATGTTAAGTTATTCAAATCCATTCCCTCACTTTTAGTCAGTCACTTTTAGTGATAAGGCCGCCGTCTGTACTCTTAGGGACTAGTCATAGAAAGCGCCCAAGGTGCGCGTAGATACGCTGCGTTTCGGACGGTCTTTAAAATTGTATGAAGTTCTATGCAACGGATTACATCAAGCGTCCGCGTCCGTGGTGCGCGCGTCATACGCGCGTACGACGCGCGCCCCTCCGTCGCGGATTAGAAAAGTGTGCTCATCCTAGCATAATTGAATCGGTAGTTTCAGAAAGAACATTAGTCACAATCTGCTTTCTTTTCAGGAGACATAAAAAACTGACCCCGCAGTGGGACTAATGTTGTTTCTGCGTCTACTGAGACGTAGTAAGTACACGTGGTTCAACTGATATTCATTGGACTAATGTACTTTCTATAGGAATCTGTAGATCTACCCTCAAGGATACCATAGACAACAGTAAGTCAATCACACAAAATTTGGACTAATGTTCTTTCTGAAACTACCGATACAATTGACGAGCGTACGATAGGCGTCCAACGCTCGCTCGACGCGCGCCCAAAGCGCAGCGTCCCGGGCGCGCGCCCCGTGCGCTTTCTATGACTAGTCCCCTAGATTAAGAAATGCCTGTGTAATTTCCTTTTTTATGTACAACAAAGTGTTCTCTATCTATCTCTATCAAGAATCAAGAAGAATCAAGAAGAATCAAGAATCAAGAATTTATTTCAACGTAAAGAATTTACATTCTGTTTGTTGAATGTCAATGTACATACAGTTATGTATAACGTTAGCCGCTGCCTTGGGGCCGTCTGTAGTGGAGAAAAAGGCAGCGAAAAAAAAAACTCCACTCTGACCATCTTTTCTCAAATCACCTTAAAGCTTTAAGAATTTAAATACAAATAAAACATACAAAATAATATCTTGGATGTGTTGAACACTAGACACATTTATCCTCTGATTTAATTTAATATTAAACTACTATTTGAGGGGTGTAAAAGCAAAGCCGACTCTGTCCATGAAGTGTCAAACTGAGTTATAAATAAGCGAAATTAGGTTTTTTTAGTCAACAGCGGTCATAGAAAAAGTTTGTTTATTTAAGGAATTAAAATAAAGTCTAAGATATTCAATTATCATTTAAAATGCTTATAACATTCGAATACACGCACGTACAAACTAAACTACATTCACAGGTTAAAATATTCAAAAAGTGGACAGAGTTGAGTTTGCTTTTATACCCCTCATTTAATGCCATACGTCCTTGTCTTCTAAATAATCGTTGATTTTATCTATCCCTCCAGCTGCCTCCTGGAAGGCGGAGACCTGCCTATGGTGCTGTCCGTGCAGCTGTGTTTACTGTCTCGCGCGATCCTGTTGTCGCCGGAGCTGTTTTACAAGTGCGTGGCGGAGGCGGCGGCCGGCGTCGCCGAGTGCGACCGCGACCCCGCCAAGGTGCTCGACCGGGTGCTCCAGGTGTGGACTGAGATGAGCTCCGTCACGCAGGTGGAGCGGTGGAAGGTCGTGGGTGAGTCAACAGCTTAGATACGCCTTAAAACAAGGTGCTCGACCGGGTGCTCCAGGTGTGGACTGAGATGAGCTCCGTCACGCAGGTGGAGCGGTGGAAGCTCGTGGGTGAGTCAACAGCTTAGATACGCCTTAAAACAAGGTGCTCGACCGGGTGCTCCAGGTGTGGACTGAGATGAGCTCCGTCACACAGGTGGAGCGGTGGAAGGTCGTGGGTGTGTCAACAGCTTAGATACGCCTTAAAACAAGGTGCTCGACCGGGTGATCCAGGTGTGGACTGAGATGAGCTCCGTCACGCAGGTGGAGCGATGGAAGGTCGTGGGTGAGTCAACACCTTAGATACGCCTTAAAACAAGGTGCTCGACCGGGTGCTCCAGGTGTGGACTGAGATGAGCTCCGTCACGCAGGTGGAGCGGTGGAAGGTCGTGGGTGAGTCAACACCTTAGATACGCCTTAAAACAAGTGCTCGACCGGGTGCTCCAGGTGTGGACTGAGATGAGCTCCGTCACGCAGGTGGAGCGGTGGAAGGTCGTGGGTGAGTCAACAGCTTAGATACGCCTTAAAACAAGGTGCTCGACCGGGTGCTCCAGGTGTGGACTGAGATGAGCTCCGTCACGCAGGTGGAGCGGTGGAAGGTCGTGGGTGAGTCAACACCTTAGATACGCCTTAAAACAAGGTGCTCGACCGGGTGCTCCAGGTGTGGACTGAGATGAGCTCCGTCACGCAGGTGGAGCGGTGGAAGGTCGTGGGTGAGTCAACACCTTAGATACGCCTTAAAACAAGGTGCTCGACCGGGTGCTCCAGGTGTGGACTGAGATGAGCTCCGTCACGCAGGTGGAGCGGTGGAAGGTCGTGGGTGAGTCAACACCTTAGATACGCTTTAAAACAAGGTGCTCGACCGGGTGCTCCAGGTGTGGACTGAGATGAGCTCCGTCACGCAGGTGGAGCGGTGGAAGGTCGTGGGTGAGTCAACAGCTTAGATACGCCTTAAAACAAGGTGCTCGACCGGGTGCTCCAGGTGTGGACTGAGATGAGCTCCGTCACGCAGGTGGAGCGATGGAAGGTCGTGGGTGAGTCAACACCTTAGATACGCCTTAAAACAAGGTGCTCGACCGGGTGCTCCAGGTGTGGACTGAGATGAGCTCCGTCACGCAGGTGGAGCGGTGAAAGGTCGTGGGTGAGTCAACAGCTTAGATACGCCTTAAAACAAGGTGCTCGACCGGGTGCTCCAGGTGTGGACTGAGATGAGCTCCGTCACGCAGGTGGAGCGGTGGAAGGTCGTGGGTGAGTCAACACCTTAAAAAAAAAAGAAACCCAGGTCTTGGATGTTTGTACATGTTTGTGACGTTGCTGTTTCCGGTTCCCACGAGACAGGGTATCGTCGGTGCGCCGACCAAATCTGATATGTGCATTTTTGGAGTATTTTTTTTCTTTACTTGATGTCATTTTTTTAATATGTAGTCTATGTCTCCAAAAAACCCCTATGTGTAGATGACGCTTACTTCACAAACAGCCAACTCAACTACCTATGTGCATATCGAAAGCTGAAAAAGTTGTTATGTGTACAATTGCACGTACGGTATCTGGCTCTTAGTTGAGCTAATGCACATCCTAGTCTGGGGCCAGAAGCAATGTATGTGCCTGTATGTAAATGTTATGTTATGTTATGTTAGATGCTCTAGTTTCGGGCTTTTTATTCAACGTTAACACCCGTACATAACATACATCTGTACATTTCCGTACATAACGCAGAAAAACAACCTAAACTCTGATTTTTCATTTCGTGTACCAATCTGACAGCAGCAAGCGCTCTTTCTTTTTTTAATGTTGCCAGCTCAAGGAGTCTCGATCGAGTTCTCGGTCTCGGTCTGGTTCTATCGCCATTCTCGGCTAAAATTCTTGTTTTTATTTGCTTAATTACTGCGTTGCGAACTTATCGTAATAAAAAAATACTATCGTATCATATCGAGTGATCAAGTAGTTTCTTTCTTAAATTTACTAATTAGTAATTTTAAAATCTTAATTTACGTTGATTTCTAATACTACAGTGACATTTTCAAAATGTTTAAATTAATTTATTGAAAAAATCATAAATGTGACATGGAAATGGAATTGTCCACGTGGATTGGCGATTTCAAGCGCTAAAATAATATTGTGTGGACACCTCAGAGACTGGTCTTCTCACGATGTTTTCCTGGAAAAGACTTTAAACAAATTTTTTTACAAAGATTTAGCCTCGGCCTTAACACGAAAAAGATATTTATAAAACATTACAAAGATTTGGCTTTGGCCTTCTACAAAGAATTACAAACGTTAGACCTGGCTGCTCGGACGAAAGTCCTTTGCCTATTTTGCTATTAGCAGATAAAGAAGATTAAAAAAAAATATATGTTTTCCTGGAACGTTAGCTACTAGAGTTCGTTTCACGAAAGAAGTCCCATGAGTTAATGAATTTTGGCTTTTATTACTATGTAATTAAGGATCTTACCGTGGGACTTGTTTATTTATTATTATTATTATTATTTGTAGACGGGCAGGCAGTTGGAACAACTGATAATTGCCCGCATCCAGTTTCACTTTGTCATTTTTTTCTTTTGGTCAGTGATGTGTTTGTCCAGTAAGTTCTTGAATTTGTCGACGTTGTTTGGTGAAACGATCTTTACAAGTCACCCATTTTGTTCCAGGTCTCGGCTTGGCGGCGCTCCTGACGACTCAGAACTCCACCGTCCTTCAGCGCTTCCCCGCGATCCTGCTTTTACTGAATGAAGTCTTGAACGACATCATGAAGGTTGACGACAATAGCGGATATATCGAGTGAGTGATAGCGAATTATATTGCCCTCTTTTACTTCAAACGGCCTGAGGCCGTTTTACCGCCGCATGGACATAGCTGATGTCCCCTAATTGTTGTGTTCTGTTGTGTTTATTTAGTTTTTTTGCTTTCTGTTTCTGTAATATGTTATATGTGTCTGTGTGGCGATAAATGATTGTATTTCTTCTTCTTCTTCTTCTTTTTCAAAAATTACACCTCAGGGTACACAAACCCCGAATACCCTCTTTTTTCGGTCCTCGGAGCTAATATGTCATTCCTAAACTCTGCATATTGGCAAATCATTACGGCGGCAGTTTTGATCTGTTTAATGACGAAATTTGGAAGTTAAAAAAGAAGTATTTTGTAAATGTTTGTTTATGTTTACATAAAGGCACATACATTGCTTCTGGCCCCGCACTAGGATACCCTGTGTCGTGGGAACCAGAAACAATGACATCACAAAACGTGTAAACATCTAAGACGATGATGAGATAAAGAGATGTAATTAATGTTTATCCTATTGTTATTTGTTTTTTGTTGTCATTGTGTAAATATATCTTTTTTTAGGGTGCTTTTGTGGCAATGTTAATAAATACCAATGTAAATACTTTCTTTCTGTTGCTGTCAACTGTGTTATACTGTATTGTTTGTAATACCTATCGTTCATTTTCTGTCCTTGGTAAAATCAATTCTGGTTACTAAATAAATTCATTTTAATTTTTCATACATAAACACAAAAATATCTTTTATACTACACCTGCTTGGAAAGTACCTTGATACTTTATCAAATTTACGGTAGAAAGTACGTCATTGCATATCGAACAAATATGCGGGGAGAAAACGCATCTGAGCGGGAGAGAAAAGTGTATGAAAATCCATTTCTTACGTGGTTCTTCTTTTTTAATTTTGGGTAAGACTATGCGCCGGTAACCTAAATATCAAAAGCCAAAAAGTTTTTACAGTGAGTTTTTATCTCCAAGTTCGCAAAATGACACTGGCCACTAGCAATAATTTCAATATAAATTTCAATTAGTAAAGATTTCGTTTTTTATTTTCCTTGTAGGTGTAGTATAAAGCACTATGTATCACTCGAGAGAAACTGCGATTCCCGATCTCAGTTGTTTTAAAGCCCTCGCCTACGGCTCTCGCTTCAAACGACACCCTCGACGGTAATAGGTCACTTTCTCCTCTCGGTGAACAATGTACTATTTTTCTTCCAAGCAATAAAGATATAAAGTCATTTTTTTCTTAAATGTGTATCCTTACGACAGCGGGCTCGTAGCCTCCCCCGGCTCCCGCCCCCCCTCCCCGCTGGAGGGGCGCGGCGGGGCGGAGCGCTGGGCGGGCGCGGGGGGCGCGGGGGGCGCGGGGGGCGCGGGGGGCGCGGGGGGCGCGGGGGGCGCGGGGGGCGCGGAGTCCCCGCACGAGCTGCGCCGGCGCCGGCTGGCCGCCGCGCACCCCGCCCATACCTTAGACCTGCGCGCCGTTACACACCACCAGGTTCGTGGACGCCTCCGTCTATCTTCAATCAATCAACCAATAAATTATTTATTGAAATATTATGGTTTAAGTAGGTTTCATCGTCAACCCATTATGTCCCCACCGAGGGGCAAGGGTCTCTTCCCTGAGGAAGGTATAGGCCATACTCCACCACGGGGGCCAAGTCCGGATTGGTGGAGGCTTGTAAGACTAGTGGCTGGTCTTACTGTCAGAAGTTTTCAAGCCGCCCTAAGGCCTCTGACTTGGCTTAACGACTGCCATCTATCGACGGCAGCCGGCACCAACTGCTTAACGTGCCTTGCGAAGCACGGAATCGCTCGGAAAAATGCCACTAGCGTTAGTCATAGACAGTGACCCATCCATGGACTGAACGCGCCGTATGTTGCTTAACCTTAGTGATCGTTTAAGATCACTCAGGCAGCCCAGGCTACGAGCGATTCCCGCTGTAGTTTATATAATTATATATAAACTACACGCTAAGTAGGTTTATATAATTATAAAAATATTTCTTCATTTTTCAGTTGCACGACTACCCGTCTCTAATTTCTTTCTTGTCTCCGTCTGTGGTTGCCTGGAAGAAATTGCTTATAGTAATAAGGCCGCCAATTGCACTTAGACTTATAAAAATTTGTAATGTTATTTATGAGTACAATAAAGAATATTCTATCTATCTATCTATCTAAATTATTGCTCTCTCGTTCTCTCTCTATCACCAAAATAAGTTTCACAGGTTTCTTAATTATGATTAGAATACTCGTATATTTGAATCATGTGATTTTAAAACAACACATGTCACACCTTTGTGAAAATCAAGTTTTTGAACGAATTGTATTCCTTATGAGTCTGGCTACATGTTCTCAAAACACCGCAAATGTCCCTGCATTCTATTAAAAATTCTAATTCTAATAAATTCCTGCATTAAACGAAAGCGTCGAAATACGGTATGGTTTTAAAATCATACATGTCCAGTCACTTTGGTTTTAAAATAACACATCTCCAGTCACTTTCAATGGAAATGGTGCTCAATTTCAATGAATAGTATTATAAAAAGAATAACATTATAAAAATAATTCAATTTCATTGGGAACAATTGGGGAAAAAACCAAAGAAGCAGACAAAGTTCATTTCCAAAGTGTTGACATATTACAACTTTGAATTTAGTGCCAACAGTCCCTGTTGTATCATCACAAGGGAATATATTGATGGTTTATCCATGCACACATTCCGGCTAAAAAAATTCAACAACTCCACCACTATAACATTGTCATCTCAAAAAGCTTTCCCTGAAGAAAACCGACCAATTAATATAAAAAAAATTAAATCACATCAAACAATTGCAAACTTAGATTCCAGAACATGAAGATAGTCAAGACTTTTATCATAAGATTTTTCAGTGGCCTACCACACAAAGCGAAGATCATATTGAGGACATTTGAGGAATTTAAATTTCATTAATAAATTTGATTATATTTCTCAAAAATAATTTAATTTTATGTATGATCATACATTTAAAACAACACAAGATATGTCCTAAGTCATATAATTTTAAAACAACACATGCGTTTTTAAAATAACACTTGTCCATTTTCTTGATTAGATTATTCACACCTAGATATTGATTTACATTAGAAAATAAAATTGTAGATTGTTTACTCATACAAAAATTAGCATCATCATCAACCCATTATGCGGCTTATTTTAAAAGTGAATTATTGTTTCCTTTTTTTAGAAGAAATACACGAAAGAATTTAAAATTACTACTTTCTTATTACTCATTGTGCACCAACAAAAAATCTGAGTAAGTTTTGATAAAGCTGTCAAATAGGCTATTGCACATACATAATTAAGAAATTCGCTCTTCAAGCGTTCATCTGAAAATAAAACATAAACATAAACATTTACATACAGGCACATACATTGCTTCTGGCCCCACACTAGGATACCCTGTGTCGTGGGAACCAGAAATTTTGATAGCATTGTCGACATCTCCTCGAATGTAATCGTAGAGTCTTCTATTAACCTTCGCTTTTCCTTGTCCACAGCTGGAGACTCTAAAAGGCCAACTGGGCGCGGAGACGTACGAACGCCTGCTACAATCGTGCGAGCAAGAAACACTTCAACAGATAAGGGAATACATACCGCTATAGAGTCGACAATCCCGCGGCACGACCCTGAACTACATTCACGAGTACCTTACCAGACATGACTATGCTCTGTTCCATTAGTCGAATAGGCGCATCTCATTGGTCAATGCTCGCGACTAGATAAGCGAAACAATAACATGGACGATTTCCTTTGAGAGCCCGTTTCTTGGAATAGAGTATAGTTTTTTTGTTTCTCTCACTGAACAAACGTGTCTTGACTCGGGATTATGTTACTTTTCTTTATATTTGCGACCCGCCCCGGCATTATATTAATAATTTGGATTATTAATGTTGTATAATATGTTAATAATTATATTAATGTGGATTAAAAAAACTCGTACAGACATTGTCATGACTATTACGCACACAAAAAAAAATATCTAATGAGCCGTTCCAGGCAACCCCAGGTCTTGGATGTTTACATGTTTGTGATGTCGCTGTTTCTGGTTCCCACGACACAGGGTGTCCTAGTGTGGGGCCAGAAGCAATGAATGTGCCTGTTTGTAAATGTTTACGTTTTATAATGAGTCTCTGACGTACGTGTGACCATTTATATATAGATTCTTCACGTTACTGGACATTAATAACATAGTATCATCCACAAAATGCAATCACTTGTCCTGGTCCCAAACTAGGATACCCTGTGCTATGGTAACCAGGCAAGGACATTACAAACATGGAAAGACACCCAGACTGAGGCCAATTGTACAAATGTACATTAGACATTATGAGACATTTAAAAATTTGAAAGTAAAAAAGTAAATAAACTCACGCCCGTCATCTCCGAGGGGGTAGGCAGAGGCACCAATCACTAGAACTGGGCCCACGTTAATTAATCCGAGGAGACGCGTCTATATTAGGGCCTACCAGCCCATGGTAGTTCTGACATCGTCAGATTATTTTCCGTTGATCTCTTCCAAGTCGGCTTTCTTCAAGTGCACTATATTGCTTTGAATGCAAAAGTTAATGGAAACATTAGCGTTCAAAGTAGATCGTTTTTCGTTTGAAGTTCCGTGGAATATATATATCTTTTTTAACGTGCAGAATACCGTGAATGTAGTTTGGCTCGCCTTTCGAACTTTCGAGGTTATTTAGAGACGAATATTTGTAAGAAAAGGGAGTTCTTACGACTTGGAGGTTCCAGTGTGAAATTATGAAACGCAAATGGAAATCGTGTAAAGGCTTGGCCAAACCGAGGCGGCCAGGTTGCGTCCGCGGTGGCGATCATTTGTTAGAGGTTAGGGGACGCATCGGTGTGAACACGTCGCGAGCAGGACGCATTGGTTTGGCCAAGCTTTAACATTGATGTATCATATTCTCACGCTGAACGATAATGAAAAACTACATTGTGAAGAATCTCCAATTCTTACAATCAACAGCTACGTTTACACTGAGGACGTAAACCCGCGCTACTATAGTTATTTTATTGCAATTTTCTCACTAAAGTAGTAGGAGAGGGGTATATTATAGTGGGATAGAGAGTAACACCCGTATTATAAGACGTTCCTCAAAGTTTCGACTAAGGAAAACGGTATTATAAAACGTCGTAGATTTCTTCCACGTGATTAAATTGCTCACTTGAGTCTAGTAATTAACTGTCAAATCTAAGGTATCTCAGGATCTACCTTGATACGTCCTAGAGAGAAAAAAAAACGTGTTTTATTTTTAGTCATAATTTTGATAGTGATTTCTACTATTTTGATATAGCCTGTCAATAAATCCCTTGTAGTATCATATCGGCATTGCCAACAACGTTCGTTAGTCTCACTAAAACTCAAGAACGAACGATTTGGCTGATTTTTGGTTTTTTATATTTGCGTAATTCCAGGGAAAGTTTAAATGGTGAGAAAATATGAAAACATTTCGAAAACTTTGGCGGGATCTCATAATGAACAAATATCAAAATCACCTTTTCCCAAAATGACTGATTGAATGAACGCCGGAAACTCTTATTGTCTGACAGAAAAGGTACATTCGTGATATTAAATAAAAAACAATGTTTAAAAGCAAAAACCTCCATACCTGTTTTGTCAAATATTTTCCTTTGAGTTTCTGGTTATGGTTGGTTCCGGCGATTTAACAGAAATTTAAGAATTGTTTTGTTTCTTAAAGAAAAAAGATTATTCGTTATTTGTAAGATTTAAAAATAAAGTTTTGCTGACTGTACATGAATTTGACAGTTTCGTTTCCGGCGTTCTCAAACGAAGACATTTAGCAAATCAGTCATTTTGGGAAAAGGTGATTCTGATATTTGTTCAATATGAGATCGTACAATATAGGAATCAGTCCTCACAGACGCGTCGACGGTTGCTCGTCTCCGACTGTAAGGTGTCAAGCGCGCGGGAAAGCGCGCCAGTGTAAACGTAGTTATTGTCATAGTTGTATGACTATCCAAAAATTTGCACATAAGGTTCTTCTTCTTCACTTCACTAAAACTATGGTAGCTAGGAGGGTTGTATAAAGGTAGAATGTGATTGACACGTGGGCGAGTTTCAACTTTATTTTAAGGTAACACGGTAGTACCTAATTTGGTGATAAATTTAACGGGTTTGTTTATTTTGTCTATGATTATATAAATAAAAAAATAAATAAATTAACTCACGCCTAATAACCCCTAGGGGGTAGGCAGAGACACCAATCACTAGAACTGGGCCCACGTTTTGCCGAGTTTATATAAATACTTAAATTAATTTACCCTCTCAAATATTTTACTTAATACTAGAATTTTTAAATTACCATTAATTTGCAATAAGCTTCGTCAGGCGTAAAAAGTGAAAAGTATTTCTTTAAAGATCAACGGGTTTAAAATAAAATTCATTCACAAATAGCTTCGTCAAATATCAAGACAACACAAAGTAATAACTAAGATATTAAATGGCGCCGGGTCACATCTGACCCAAATCTTCCCAATACGAAGTAGGAAGGAAATGGACAAGATTAAATTCTACACAAATGAATAACAATAATTCAACTATAATTAGTTGAATTATTTGTTATCAAAAATAATACTGTTTTGGGAATCTTTTAAAGTTATAGTGTTAGCTAAGATTAGCTACAAAAATGCAAATTTTGCAAAAATAAAATTCGCTACAGATGTAGAAGCGAGATAGGATTTTTGCCGTCATCCTTAGTCTCTGCCTACCCCTTCGAGATACAGGCGTAAGTTTATGTAATGTACCACCAATGAATACCGTAATTGTAATTGTGATAAAGTTGAAATTTGCTTACGCAATTTATAAGCCGCATATAGGGAGAAAAAATATTGTTAACTAACACTTGTATATTTAGGAACTGTTAGTAAATTAATCGATTTAATTACTGGCTGTAAATTCCTAGCCTAGAGGCGAACGTGATAATACGTTTATGTTTTATTTTAGCTCTTAAGTCTTGACAGTTAGGCTTGGTATTCCAATGGATTTGTTTAATGCCGTGCCAAAAACGAAATTTTTGTTTTTACGTGATAATATTAAAAAAATACTTATTTCTTAACTGTAATCTTATTTTTAGGATTTCGCTAAGAGCGCAATAGGTTTCTCTTTTGTTGGTTTGATGTATGTATTTCTGATAAGGCTATGTGGACAGACCTCTGACGTTGCAGCCATTTTCAAAGATCTTTCCCATCGATAACAAGTGAGGAGTGTCTGTTCAAAAGGTCATATTTCCCTATATTTTATTTTATTTTATTTTATTTGGGTAAACAAGCAAGATGTATTTTTTTATTTTTTTTCCGAAACTGTAACTTAAATATCATACATATTTGTCAAAATTCTGATCGAAAACAACGTATTACCAACACAAAAAAATCTTGAACTTTGACTTTCCGAACAAAATGGACTTATTTCTCTGTATAAAACATATTTCGATCAAAAGGTTTTATTTCTCTAAACAAATTATGTTTTGTTAGACAATATTGTTCAAAAGGTAATTAAATCTTGTTCTACATTATTGCCTGCTGAAAATTGAGTTTAATTGATTCACAAAATCGATTTTTTGGCTGTATACTCTAAATTTTAATAGATGGCTATTATATATGCTTGAATGATTGTATATACTGTGAAAAGAAAAAAAAATACATTTCAAAGTTTCGAAGTTTTTTGGTGGTGTGGATGGAAAATTTTGAAGGGCGGCTTTTTCTGATACGTGCTTTTCTTGTTTTACGAAATACGAAGATAAATAGCTTTTTATCGAAATCAAAATCAAAATCAAGAATTTATTTCAACGTAAAGAATTTACATTCTGCTTGTTGAATGTCAATGTACATACAGTTATGTATAATGTTAGCCGCTGCCTTGGGGCCGTCTGCAGTGGAGAAAAAGGCAGCGAAAAAAAAACTCCAGTCTGACCATATTTTCTCAAATCACCTTAAAGCTAATACAAATAAAACATACAAAATAATATCTTGGATGTGTTGAACACTAGACACATTTATCCTCTGATTTAATTTAATATTAAACTACTATTTAATGCCATACGTCCTTGTCTTCTAAATAATCGTTGATTTTATAATAAGCTTTTTTGCAAAGAGTGTGCTTAACACAATTCTTAAATCGCGTTGGGGGTAACTCTAATATATCTTGGGGTATCTTGATGTAGAACCTTATACAGTGCCCCATAAAGGAAGTATTAACTTTTGCAAGTCTAAATCGTGGAAATGACAATTTATGTTTATTCCTAGTATTAACGTTATGATGGCTACCAAGAGTTTCGAAGTCCTTAATATTTTTCCGAACGTACATAATATTTTCATAAATGTATTGGCTTGCAACTGTTAAGATGGTAGTTTCTTTGAAAAAATCTCTTAGCGAGTCCCTACTACCTAGCTTGTAAATAAATCGGATCGCTCTCTTCTGCAAGATGAAGATAGTCTCAATGTCTGCTGCCCGGCCCCATAGTATTATACCATAGGACATAATACTATGGAAGTAACTAAAATAAACAAGCCTAGCAGTTGCAACGTCAGTAAGTTCTCGAATTCTTTTCACGGCATATGCTGCGGAGCTTAGTCTATGTGCCGATTTTATAATATGTGGACCCCATTGTAGTTTGGCATCGATTGTGATGCCCAAAAATGCAGTATCTTCAACAAATTCTAGTTTATCATTTTCAATTACAATGTTGTTTTCAACTAATTTTACGTTAGGTAGGGTAAATTTCATACATTTTGTCTTTTTTGAATTTAACAATAGATTATTTACTGTAAACCAATCTAGAACGTGCGAGAGAGCATTATTTGCTTCGTCAAGATTATTTTCCTGTCTCTTTATTTTAAAAACAAGAGACGTGTCATCAGCATATAGCACTATCTCACACATTTTTTGTACCAAAAACGGTTAATCATTTACATAGACTAGGAAAAGGAACGGCCTGAAGATAGATCTCTGCGGGACTCCCATTTTTACAAGTGAGCCTGTCGATTTAATACGATTTATTTCTGCTTTTTGAACTCTTCCTTTTAAATATGATTTTAAAAGATCTAGACTTAATTTTTTATTCCATAGTGTTTTAACTTTGAGAGTAATGTTTTGTGGTCTACACAATCGAATGCCTTTGACAGATCACAAAATACTCCTATCGCATCATTATGATCCTCCCACGCACTGAAAATATGTTTAACTAACATGACTCCAGCGTCTGTTGTATTCCGCCCTTTAATGAAACCGAACTGCTGACTATGGAGGAGTTCGTAATTATTGAAATGAATAAGTAATTGATCTAATGGATGAAGGCGAGGGAACAGTACAGACATTAAATGAGGGAACTAGAATAAAGAATCAAAAGGTCGTATTTCTATAGTGTTCTGATCAAAAGGTCTTATTTCTAAAAAATCCGATCATAAGGTCATATTTCCAAATTAAAATTATTTAAAAATAAATAGAGTAATATACTAAAAATAAAATGTAAATGTATATTAAATAGCCTAATCTGCGTAAAATACAATAATAATAGTTATTACTATATTTCATTAAAGAGCTGATACAGTTTTTATCGTTTCCTGTAAAATTTGCTTATAACCGAAATATGACCTTTTGAACAGACACTCCTCAAGTAATGTTTGAGAAATTGGCGAATGTCCTCTACTTGTGCCTAACAAGAATTATGGAATCGAATTGTCTTTGAATCATATTGAGGATATCGCTCGGCGCCCTTACTCTAGACATTAATTCTAACAACTCAGATTGCAATTAAGTCAGACACAATAATCCTTAAGTTTCTGAAGCGTTTCAGGGCTGGTTTTTGAATTGAGAATTTCACTGAGTAACGTTCTGTCACGCTCTTTTCTGAGAAATATGATGAGACAGCACTACAGTCATTTAGTTACTTAGAGAAATTCTCAATCCAGAAACTGGCCCCCAAGTGTAAATAAGTTAAATTTTATTTCTTATGCCTAAAACGCTTACTTGAGCGTTTTTACTTACTTTTTGCAAATAATGTTGCCGGGATTTGGAACATAATAACGTCTAAAGTAAGGAGGACGTATGATTCAAAGACACGTGCCACAATGTTGTATGTACAAAGCTCGATGAACTTAAGGGGAAGATAGGTTGAGGTGTTTTGTTTGAAAATGTTTTGGCTAAGCATCATCATAATTAGAAATGTGTTTGACAAGGATGCAAAAATGCAGCACTTATTTCTTTTACCCTGCGAGAAATATAGCTTTTTGAGACTCTATCTCCCTTCCCCCTTAACTTTGACCTGCTACATTCGGGAGATCCTGTATAAATTCCTCCTTGGGACTTAATATTAGGGGCTACTTTTAAAATTGAATGATACCTCTCAAGTCTATCACTGAATAAATAAATACGATACAACCAAATAACAATAAATTTTCTGGGGATTCGCATATAGTATAAACCTAACGATTGACAGTCTTAGGGGCTATGCATACATTATGTCACAGGTTAAGTGGGAGCGAGGTGGTCGACGAAGTGTGGTATTATGTGACATGGGGGTCGGAGATGGCCTAAATTTCATGGCGTCAAAATCTATTATAATAAGTCACATAATACCACACTTCGTCGACTCCCTCCCTCCCTCTTAACGTGTGACATAATTTATGGATAGCCCCTTATTCACAAAAACACGATTACTCTAAAACTCTCCTCAGTGACAGTTTATGTAATGTGTGGTTAAGTATTCTCCTTTTTCACAGACTAAACTAAACTTTATCTGAGAAGATCTTAAGGAATGTTGTTTGTAACCCTCGTAGCATGATCACAATATCACGCTCAGACAGAGTGATATAGACTATACTTGAGCCATTACAAACGTGCGAACTGAGTCATAAACATAAGTATCAGACCTCTCTCTCACACATATAGGAGGCATATCAGGCATATCGGAACTCTCGCTCGCACTTTTATGATTCGGTTCGCACTTTTGTAATGTCACAAGTATAGCGGTCTTACAAAAAACGCGATTACTCTAAAACCAATCTAAAACTCTGTTTATGTAAATTATGAGAGTTATTATTATGAAAGTTACAGTTGTTAGTTTCACAATTAATATATTACTATTTTATTTTATCTATGGCATCATATTTTCCTTGTGAAATCTTCAATAATCATCAATTGTCTGTGGTGAGCCACAGAATATTTTATACTGTGTTTATTTAATCTGTGGCTACATATATTCCCAGTAAAATCTCCACCATAGACTATAATTAAGCCCATTACACAATGAAAAAAATAAGGTATAAGAATAAGAAATAAGAAATAAGGAACAAGAAATAAGGAACAAGAAATAAGGAATAGCGGAATCCAACAATGGCAGCACCGTTGAGCAAGACACATTGATTTCTGTCATCATCATCATCATTCAGCCACAAGAAGTCCACTGCTGGACATAGGCCTCCTCCATGGATTTCGAAAAATACCGGTCGGAAGCGGCTTGCATCCAGCGTCTTCCCGCCACTTGGATGAGATCGTCTGTCCATCTTGTGGCTGGTCGTCCTACGCTGCGCTTGCCGATATGTGGTCTCCATTCGAGAACTTTTCGGCCCCATCGGCCATCAGTTCTGCGTGCTATGTGCCCCGCCCACTGCCACTTCAACTTACTAATCCGCCGGGCTATGTCGACGACTTTCGTTCGTCTACGGACCTCATCATTTCTGACTCGGTCCCGTAGAGAAATTCCGAGCATAGCCCTCTCCATAGCTCGTTGCGTGACCTTGAGCTTTCTTATGAGGCCCATGGTAAGAGACCACGTTTCAGTGCCATAAGTCATCACTGGTAACACACACTGGTTGTACAGTTTTGTTTTGAGGGATTGAGGTATATCGGAGGAAAAGACTTTTCTGAGTTTCCCGAACGCTGCCCAGCTGAGTTGGATTCGACGATTGACCTCTTTCACGAAGTTGGACCGGCCTAATTGGACGGCCGTTTTGTCCATGTTCATTTTAAGGCCCGCCCGTTGGGAGACTCGACTGAGGTCTTCGAGCATTATGCCGAGGTCCTCCAGCGTCTCTGCCATGACTACAATATCGTCGGCAAATCGAAGGTGACTGATGTACTCGCCATTGATATTGATGCCGCGTTCCTGCCATGCCAGAAGCTTGAAGGCATCTTCCAGTCCGTTCGTGAACAGTTTCGGAGATATGACATCTCCCTGTCTCACGCCTCTTTTCAGTTGAATTGCCTCCGAATTCTGCTCCTGTACTCGGACCGACATGGTGGCGTTGTGGTACAAGCACTTCAGCACCTCGATGTACCGATAGTCAATATGGCAACGCTGGAGAGACTCGAGCACCGCCCATGTCTCGATCGAATCGAAGGCTTTCTCATAGTCCACAAACGCTAAGCATAATGGCAAATTATACTCCTCAGTCTTCTGTATAATTTGCCGCAGCGTGTGGATGTGGTCTATGGTACTATAGCCCTTTCGGAAACCAGCTTGTTCGGGAGGCTGGAAGTCATCAAACCTGCGTTCGAGACGATTCGTCAGGACCCTCGAGAAAAGCTTATAAACATGGCTCAGAAGCGAGATGGGTCGGTAGTTCTTCAATAGAGTGTTATCCCCTTTCTTGAAGAACAGCGTCACCACGCTTCTGTTCCATGCTTCTGGCGTTGTTCCTTCGAGCACGACGGAATTGAAGAGCCTCTGAAGGACTTTAAGTACCGGTGTTCCACCCGCTTTCAGAAGCTCTAAAGTAATTCCGTCCTCTCCTGGTGCCTTGTTATTCTTAAGCTGTTTCAGGGCCATCCTAATCTCGTACAGGCTGATGTCCGGGATATCTTCGGTATAATGTCGGGTCAGTTTGGCTCTTGGGTCTTTGTGCAAACTGCTAACAGGTTTTGCGACTGAGGTGTATAGCTGTCCGTAGAAGCCCTCAATCTCCCTCAGTACCTCTGACTTGGTCGACGCTATACTGCCGTCCTCTCTTTTCAGCTTCGTCAGCTGGCTTTGCCCAATAGACATGTCTCTTGCGAACACTTTAGAGCCTTTGTTCCGCTCTATAGTCTCTTTAATACGTTCGGTATTAAAGGAACGAATATCGTGCCGCATAGACTTTGATATGTGTCTATTGAGCTGCATATATGACTCAGCATCTCTGGAGGACTGCAGTTGCAACGAGCGACGTTTAGCCATGAGGTCGAGAGTATAGTTTGAGAGCTTTTGTGGTCTGCTCGCTCGGTTGGGTTTATAGAACCTCGAGCCCACTGTACGAACAGTTTCTACAAACCTGTTATTGATCTCGTCCACCGATGCGGCGCTTTCCAGGCATTCGAAGCGATTTGACAATTCGAGTTGAAAGTTCTCGGGGTTTTGGATATGGGCACGAGTAGGTCGGAGCGTGGACTTCATGAGACGGGACCTCTCAAGTTTGACATTGATATTCAATGTGCCTCTTACCATTCGGTGATCGCTTCCGGTTTTCACCATGTTGATCACAGAGACATCATTGAATATCTGTCTCTTGGAGGTCAGGATGAAGTCTATCTCGTTTCTCGTGGAACCATCGGGACTCAACCAGGTCCACTTCCTGTGAGGTGGCTTCTGAAAGAAAGAGTTCATCATAAAGAGTCCCTCTTTCTCCAGGAAGTCGGCCAACCTCTGTCCCCTAGGGTTCCGTTGCCCATGACCAAATTGCCCCACTCTCATCTCGCCTTCGCTTCTTTTGCCCAGCTTCGCATTGAAGTCCCCCATGACCACATTAAAATAGGTCTCCGAGGTATGTATGGCCCTACTAATGTCCTCATACGTCGCCTCTACCTCCTCATCGGAGTGTGACGAGGTCGGCGCGTATACCTGAATGGCCTTCAGCGAATACCTCTTAGATATTCTGAGTATTAGGTATACCACCCTGCTCGACACACTATCGATGGCCAAAATGTTGTTCACGAGGGACTTGTGGACGAGAAACCCGACACCACCCTGGGACTGTCGCTCGCCCTCCCGGTAGTAGAGCAGGTTACCGGATTTCAGGGTTATCGTGTCCTCGCCCTCTCGACGGACTTCAGATAACCCTAGGATATCCCAGTGTAACCTACCCATTTCCTCTTCCAGCTCAATTAGCTTTTCCTCCGTCCTCATTGTGCGAATGTTGTGTGTTACCAGGGCCAGTCGTTTTCGCTGTTCGGGGTGGTAGCCGGATCTCTGCCGGAGATTCTTAGCACCCCTTGCTCCGCCGTTACCGTGGCCGCTACCGTAGCCAGGAATAGCGGAGCTGCCGGGGACTGGGGGCCTGGTTTTTTTATGTAGGGGAGAGTGGGTAGGATTCGTACACCAGGAGCATTCGTACAACGGCCATAATTCGAATACGCAAAGTAGTGGTGCCTTCGTATCTTTGTATGTGATGCCCATTCACACGCATAATCTAACCGCGGAGTGGCTCGCCCGTGCGGCCGCCGACTGCGATGTGATAGGACGTTACGTGTTTTCGCTTCGCGTAAATAATTTTTCGATGCAACTTTAAACGTGTTTTTCTTCTATAAGTTTTGCTGCCAATGTTAACTGATTCTTTGTGGTGTTTCGGTACATATTTCAGTTTATTCTTTCGCCATTTACTTGAAGATAGTCTCAGCAGTTATTTATATTTTCAATATATTAGTAAAATTTCTTGGTTGGGGTAGCTTCGTACAGGTCTGAACGGGGTGGATTCGTACTGTACGAATGTATGATATACAATCTTTATTGTCGTAGCTGATCGAGCTTGACTTACCATCGACATCTGCTCAAGGATGAAGTGAAATGAAATGATCAAACCCTACCCTAAAGTGGCTAGAGATGTGACCAAAAAGTCCAAAAATGGTAAACAGCAGATACTTTCGAAAAAAAATTGGCTAGACGAAATAGAAAAAGCAAAACAGTTGAAGAAGCAAGAGCAAGAAATAAAACCAAGAGCTAAAGAGATGAAGAGGTCATTGAATATAATGTCGGGTAAAGATATATTAAATAAACCAAAAAGAAAGAGGCAAAGTTATTGTTTTTCCATTGAACAGATTGCTGAAGGATCTGATGTGGAGAACGAAACTCCAGTTTGAACTGAATTCGTGAAAGAGAAAGGCTTTCTAGTGAAGTTCGAGAAGAAAAAAATCTTTCAAACACTATGTTGGTCAGGTGATTACAAAATATAGTCCCACTGAATACAAAGTTAAATTTTTAAGAAAGAAATCCTGGAAATTTGTTTTTCCCAATAACACAGACGAAGGGACTGTTTACATATCAGACAATATCGTATATATATTGCCGGAACCCAAATCTGCTTCTACAGCAAGAACAGCTAACATTTAGCTTTCATAAAGATCCGTCTATGTACAATGTGCATTAAGTAGATTCATAAAAATATTATGACTCTTGTTACCCTAATGGTAAATATTATTGTTGATTCATTCCTCTAAGACATAAGAAGTTAAATAATATTAAAACAAAAAGTTTAACTAATTATTGTATTTAAAACTATTTTATTATTAAGTACTTAGGCACCCAAGGCTGATTCTGTGAAATTTTGTTCTCGATAAACGTTAAATTTTCTATAAATAGCATTATTAATCATGATGTACGGAGGTACCCCACCATGTACGAAAGTACCCCCAACACATGTACGAAGCTACCCCGTGAGTGGGGTACATTCGTACGACTTCCACTTTTTTTTTAAATCGTCATAGCTTGGCCACACTTCTTTCTATGAACAAGTCGTCTAAGGGAATATTGTAGGCAAATATATAGGCAATCTAGCATTGCTCAAATTGTTTTCAAATAGCGTTTAGTTTTTCTGCTATAGGGCTCGAAGTGAAAAGTGTACGAATCCTACCCACTCTCCCCTACTGCCATGAGGGTATTTGCCGTACTCGCCACGCCTGGCATGCGGGTTGGCGAGCGCAGTGAGAAGCATTTCCGCAGAAGGCGCTGCTGCCCACCTCCTGGTAATGTGTCCCTTTGCCGGTTTTTACGGCACCCACGGGCTGAGATGGCCATTTCTTGAAACGAATGAGCACGATTTCTGTGCTATTCCTTATTTCTTATTCTTATACCTTATTTTTTTCATTGTGTAATGGGCTTTAATCGACGTTTGTGAAGTGTTTTAAGGAATCGGGTTCTTGTAAATATGACCGTTATACTCTTTATGGTACTCACTAGACAACAAATTATAAACAATATTCTTAATATCGCCATCTCGCTTTGCAGAACAAGGGAGAGCGAGATGGCAGATCAGAGTTTATCGCTTTATCGCACTCGACAATAAACATCATGCTACGCGGGAAGGTGGCATAGAGTGGTTGTAGAATAAGAGGTGGATATTTGTATTGTACGGATTCCAGTTTGTATTATAAACGGTACATAGCTGTTATTGTATTTAAATACACTGTATTTATCTGTAGCCTATTTTTTTACTGCTCGAATTATAAATACTGAGTTAGCGCTATTTGTCTATAACTTTCTTGGAGTGACATATTCCTTACGTACTTGACATACACACGAAGAACATGAAATTTTTCCATTAATCTCTTCTTTCAGTTCTGGCCTTGAAAATAACAATAGTTTTCTATTGTTATTTTGTCGACACGGGACTGAGGAGGTTAAGGTCGACTTGCATCACTTCCTTAATAAACATTTACACATACATTCATCTGGCCCCACACTAGTTTACCCTGTGTCATGGGAACAAGAAACAGCGACATCACAAACATGTAAACATCCAATACCCTTTGTTTTAATGGATCCAATACCCTTTGTTTTAATGGTGCGCGCACGCATCCAAAAATTACGTCACACGAATGAATGATTTTTGACCCCTCCCCCGTTCTTGTCACAGCTGGTCACATTTGTAAGACCCTCCCCTCCCTAGTTTGACGTCACATATTTTTTAATTATTATACATCTAGAAATTATTGAATTAAAACAGTAGTTCCGGAATTAGTTTTATTTCCGATAGAGTTAAATAGAGTAAGGAACAGATACGAAGAGTTGCAAATGCTTTTTAGTTTTTCCTTAATAGCTCAAAGTTCGTGTTTCAGATTATACTTAGATTATAATAGATTATGAAATGTGACGTCACAAAATTTAGGACCCCTGCCGCCCCCTTGTCACACAATATCACACTTCGTCGACCCCCTCCCGCCCCCTTAGCGTGTGACGTAATTTAGGGATGGCTCCTAATGACGCTTCTGCCGAATTGCACAGTTCAGTGTGTTCAGTTGGTCCTTAAACGTGTTCATGGTGCCTCGTGCCGAAAAAATCCCCCGTTTCCTGGTGGTCATACTAATATGTCATATAAGTTTGACTACGAGGATATAAATGTCCTCCTAGTCATACTGTAACACGATATTTTTGAAAAAGGTTTTTCCTTCCTCCTGTATAATATAAATTCTCATATTATAAATCCTTTTCTGTGTAATTAAAGAAAATAGTAAATACTTCTTCTCCTATTATTAAGTAGTATTTACTTGTAGTTTAAGGCTCTAATTTTATGCGTTCGCGCGACCGAGCGGTTTGGCCGCAGATTCCAGCGGCCGCTTTTTGATTTATATGAAGCGGCTTTATGATGATTTATATGATTTGTGGCAGCAGGATATTCTGTCTATGCCTGAATTGCTAATCTGTGTTTGAAATACGAAAACAAAATGTCAGTAACCTCAACGACTTGAACATCTTTAAAATAAACAAAATTCTACTCAGAAATCCCTGTGGCTGATAAATAATTGAGTTCGGTAACATGCCTGACCGAGATAAACTCAGGTTTTGCCTAACCAAGTTAACTTCAGACTCCATGTTACCTGAACAGTTTAAACTAATGCTTCTGAAGATGTTCACTGTCTTCAATAGTCATCTATCTTACGACTCCTGCTCTACCAGTCCAACAAAACCTACTGACGCAATAGTCTCCTCATTCTGATCCTCATTGAGGAGACATTCTTTTCTGTTAGATTCAAAATACCAAGGTTTAATCTCCTGTGATTGGCTATTCTTCTGAGTGTTTTTTATAACAGTGATATTGACAGCCTACAACAGGCGTGGATCTTCAATTTAATTGAATTTAAGACAATTACCCTAATGGGTAAAAAGGACAAAGTAATAAAGAAAGCCCGAGTCACTCGGCTGAAGACCATATTGAAGTCCAGAAACGTAACCAAAGGAGAACTCAAGAGCATATACAACACTCTGAGACAGCTGCAGTTTGAGAGATTCTCCAACACTCACCATTCCCTAACAGAGCCCTCAGTTGGTGTAAGCTTTCGCTCCTCGGAAGCCCTGGTCGGCCATGACAGAAATACATCTGACTTACCATGACAGCTTGATAATGTCTTCCCAATGGACCTTATGAACAAGAGATGTGATGGGTCCTGTGCCTAGGAGAAACAGTGGTTGAAAACCATGTAGAATAGTTTATACGTTACTCTTAAGTAAGTACCTAAGCTTTGCACAAGAAAAAAGTAGTACGAAGATCAAGAAGCTCGCCCACGCCCTAAGTAGATTTCAACAAAAATGGGTATAAAGCAGTTACTAAAAAGGGCGCATACCTCTCGGTTGGCTGTTCAACGAATTCTGAAAGCTACGAAGGCGTCTCGCGATGAAATGAAGAGAATATGGCATGTGCTTCAGGAACTTCAATTCGAGAGGTACTCTCACACTGCAAGTAGGACCTTTGGGCAACTATTCGGTAGAAGAAATTATATCTCCTTAAATAATTCGGGCTCTGATCGCAGCATTGTTCTTACTGAACAGGGAGATAGGCGTTAAGCACGGATAAATGGTTAAAGTTAAAGGCTTATTTAAAAAAAACTTTTTACGTAGGTAAGGAATAGATTTGTGTTACCTACTCTGTAAAGCAAGCAACAAAGTTTATGGATTACGATTGGCTTTTTATTAGACTTGTGTGAACTTACCACGATCTCGTGTGACATCAAGAAACCGTTCAGTGCTACCTTACCTTACCTTACCTTAAAAATCGATTGAACACAACTCATTCTTCCGTCTAGTCGTGTTTTGAGTAATATGTGTTCCATAACATGCTATTATCGGTAGGTAGTCAACGTAAAAAACTGAATTTGATTTCCACTCACGGCCCTCGCTGCCGCCCAATACCTACTGAAAACAATTAATTTGTCAATTCAGTATATGCCACCTTACCTCTCTGGGCTGGCGCATAAGCCGATTAGGCCGTAATAAAGCGATGGCTGGGGCTAACCCGGGGGCAGGTCGATTAGTCAAATTGCAATTGCAGCAAGCACATTTGTTTGTAGGGATGAATAAAAACTGCCGAGCATGAAATTGTCAGCGTAACGGTATGCAGTAATGATTTTTATTGCGCGTGTGTCGACTAGGTTATTTGCAATTTTTCGCATAGTTGTGCTGATTGGATGGCGCGACCGTTTCGTTTTTTGTTTATTTTGCTCTAGATTTCTGTTTGACCAGCTCACTCATGGAGGGTGACGCTAAGGCAAATAGAGAGGCATACCGGGACTTTTAAATGTGATTCATCGACCAGTATTTTTAGGGTGCAGAAATACTTAAGCAATATTCCGTTTCAGATGATTTTTGTCAACATATCCATTTTTTCAAAATATAATAGAGCACTGCAGGGCACAGGCGTTGTCTTTGAATGAGCCGTTTTTAGAAGAACTAAAAAAAAAAAAACGAATGGCTGTCAAAGGAATGCAATTTTGGACCTCAGCCCAATAGCCATGTGTGATACATCATCGAATAGGTCTCAGCGAGCTGAATAAAAGTTACTAAGACGCCAACAGCCGATGTCGAATATCGATGAAGCCGAGCCGATGATCTCAACAGAAAATGTTAGTTTTATTTCAATACAATATAACTCCGAAAGGACAAACATTTGGCTGTTGGCGTCATAGTAACTTTTGTTCAGCTCACTGAGACCTATTCGATGATGTATCACACATGGCTATTGGGCTGAGGTCCAAAAGTGCATTCCTTTGACAGCCATGCGTTTTTTTTTGTTCTTCTGAAAACGGCTCATTGAGAGAGAGTGGGCTTAATCACCACGCAATCCCACCAGGGATTGGTGATTGTGGATTGGTGGACACCCCGGCATTCAGGTTTCATGAGATACATCCTGGTCACAGACAGACAGACGTACGGACGGACATTATTTCTCTATCTTTATCCTCTTGAGTCCTGACCTTGAAATAACGATTGAAAACCATTTGTTATTTTCAAGGTCAGGATTGAGGAGGTTATTCCGGATACATCTATTTGATTTTTCGTCGAACGAGTACGACCAAGTACACGGGTGCGCGCTCACCCGCAGTCAGAGATGAGCAACAGACGACGTCGCGAGCTCCGTCTCGACTCATCATGATTAAGCTTTGCGAATCAGAGAGAAACCTGGTCGGATTCTTCCGACGAAATATCAAGTAAGTTTGTGTGTCCAGAATAAAGTTCAGAATGTGTAGTGCTTATGAAAGTCGTATCTACTTTAAAGCACTACACACTACTTTCCGTAGATACCTATTTCAATCATGGGATTGTTTATATTTACGGAAAAGTTATCTTAAACTCAATATAGAGGTAGCTAGGTACTAAATACAAATTGGTTCGTTGCAAATGTTGGTATCTTAGAACTTACTTATCCAGTAAAAGCTAAGGCGAGATCGCAATAAACAAATTTCCTTCAAAGAAATCCAAGATATCTACAGGCCAAGTGGACTCGGATCTCCGCTCCGAGGCTCCACGATTCCGTGCATAGCTTCACCTACTTCAGAACAGCCTAATGGGAATGCATTTTAAAAACCTACACCGAACTTGAAGAGGCTTGGCAGGGAGCCAGCAGATAGCCGGCCTCTTGTCACATAATTTATACTGACAGAAGTACTTTGGTGCTCGAGAAAATGGGAATTGGTTTGGCTGGACATACGGTACGGGCCTCGCAGACCGAAATAGGTAAACACCGAACTCTTCTGACGATAAGTGGGAAAGCACGAGGTACCACACAAAACTGCTTTGACCCAAGCTGCAGCTTCCACTAGTAAGCAGCCTATATACGTCACCCTATTTATAGATAGGTTGGTAATACATAAATAGTAGGTACACAATACACATAAAACACATTTATATAACACAAACAACGTGAAACATAATATAATGCTATGCTATATGCAACACAAGTTGTAAAATTTGTTATTTTATTGTTGAATAGGTTGTTAAGTAGGTTTGTTTAATAGTTATTGGGTAGTAAATATTATATAAGAAATAAAATATCATTGTTAAGTAGATTATAAAAATAAGACATCATTGTCACGTAGATTATAGCATACCTATCGAATTAGGCTAAGCCTGTAATGGTATGTATATGTGGAAAATAAATAAATAAATAAAAAAATAATCATAAATATACAGATTCTCATCCAGTATTGACATAACAGGTACCTATCTACAGGAGAGGATGAAGGAAGAAAGACTTATTTATTTATTTTATTTTTAAGGAAAACTTACAGCTAAAATTAACAAAACGAAGAATATATCGAGCGAATGTGAGTGGAAGGCCCTGTAAGGGACGCCCCAGGCGGACATAGGTACTTCGACCAAATAGAGGATGTATTAGCAAAGGGGAAGAAAAAAGTACCCGGAACCGACGTGCGAGCATGCAACAACTAATGAATAGTCGATGATGTGAAAGTGATTTATCAGGATCGTGGCAGGTGGCAGTCCGTGGTCTTTGCGTAGCCCTCTGGGATACAGGCGTGAGCTTATTATATAAGTAGCACAACACAAACACAAAAGTTACACTTTTACATAATTTTCAGTTTCATTTTCAAGACAGGGCCTTAAAGTATTGAGCCCCTGATATGGCTCCGACTCAGCATATGCTGCAGGAGCAACGAGATACTGGGCCAATTTCTGAGTTGAGAATTTCGCTAAATAACTAGGTAGGTACTTAACTGTAGATAGATAGATAACACTTTATTGCTCAACCATGATACAGAGTTATTGTATTTTCAGTAGTGCTGTCTCGTGAAATTTCTCAGAAAAGAGCGTGACAGAACGTTACTTAAGTATTTACTTAATGAAAAATCTCAACTCAGAAACTGGCCCACTATCTATAACGCTGATATTCTGTCGAGGCCATATAGGGCACAGGCTTTCTCTCAGGGATCTACCAGAGCGGTCACGCGGTCAAGCGTTCAAGTGGTCAGTTTTGAGTTCTTTGTGTTACATTACGTTACATAGACATACTTCCATTTGACCGACGCGGTCAGAATGGCTCCTGTGTGAGTGTATCAAAGAACAAAGAACGCAAAATTGACCACTTGAACGCTTGACCGCGTGACCGCTCTGTGTCTGGTAGACCCCTCAGAGAGAGAGTGTGTGGGCAAACCATGCGCGCCCGCCATTAGCGATTTCAGGTACTCAGCTCATCTCATGGTATTCTTTCTGTAACTTCACAATGTACCTACATAGCTTAGAAAACAAGGGGTCCGTAATTTAATTTCCAGAGTCATATGTTCGATTAATGGATAGTCGACTGAACGATTGTGCGAATAGAGTTTACTGCGAAACAACTTTTTGTCGACAAATGATGCGTCGACTGAACGATTCATCGAATATTCATTGATCGATGGACCGCTCTTTCTGACCGAATGTCAAATTCAGAGTAGACATGCAAATTTTTTCAAAATTTCAAGTTACTGTGCTCTGTACGCCACGGAACAAACTGTCTAGTAGATAAATAGGCATCGCAAGAGTTAATTTAAAAGTAATAATAATAATTTAATTATTAATTTATACCACTTTGTGATAGCTAGATCGTAACATCACTGAGGGTATGAAACGAATATATTCATTAGAATTTGCTCGTAGTCCCGGCCACCTGAGTGATCTTAAACGTTCACGAAGGTTAAAGGTCGGTTTCTGAGTTGAGAATGTTCACTAAGTAAATACTTAAATGTAATGCTGTCTCATCAAATTTCTCAGAAAAGAGCGTGACAAAACGTTATTTAACTTTTTCTCATCATCATCATCAACCCATCATGTCCCCACCGAGGGGCACGGGTCTCTTCCCTGAGGAAGGTATAGGCCATACTTAGTGTGAATTCAGAAATCGGCCCTAAGCAACATAAAACGCGTTCAGTGCATGGGTGAGTGACCGTCTGTGACTAACGCTAGTGGCCTGTTCCCGAGCGATTCCGTGCTTCGCAAGGCAGGCTAAGCAGTTGGTGCCGGCTGCCGTCGATAGATGGCAGTCGTTAAGCCAAGTCAGAGGCCTTAGGGCGGCTTGAAAACTTCTGATAGTAAAACCAGCCACTAGACTTACAAGCCTCCACCAATCCGGACTTTGCCCCCGTGGTGGAGTATGGCCTATACCTTCCTCAAGAAAGAGACTTGTGCCCCTCGTTACCGTCTCTGTCACCACTGTGTCTAAAAGATGTAACGAGGGCCTGTGGCCACTGGAGGCTCTCGTAATTAGGTTCGGTGATGGAATTACAATGAAAAGAAGGGATTTAATTGGATCGCAAATTATATTGCATTTTCACAACAACAAATATTTTCAGACAGATCACAGATCAAAAACCCACAGAGTACGTAGAGCTGTGTAGAGCAAAGAGACTAACACACTCTCTACATCCTCCCCCCGTTGCCAAACAGTTGGCAACTATTGTCTTTGGACTTCAGAGATCCAATCGCCTAGGTACCTTCAAAATTCTCCCGCTCCTTGTGACTCGAGACGGAGGTGGGGGGTCTGGTTGGTCTTCGGCAGATACCGGCTCCACTTCCGGTACATCTCGCGGAGTCTCCCTTTCAGAGTCTTCATCCTTGACGACTTCTAATGGATAGAGGCGTTGTACTGGCCTTGTACGGTATCCGTCTGCCATTTTAATCTTTGCCACTCTGCATTGGCCGTCTTTCCCTGGGAAAATTTCTTCTACAAGTCCTAATGGCCAATTGACACGTTTTGTCTCTGTTTCTATGATGACAACGTCACCCTTCTGAATCGGTCTATTGGTCTTTTGGTTTCGACTCACTAGCAGAGATAGGTACTCGTCTCTAAAACGCCTCCTTAGTCCTTCTCTCAGATTTTGTAGGTGTCGTTGTCTAGCATTCAAGTTTTCGGCATCAACGGTGTCTAAATCAGGGACTTCTGTGCCTTGTAGTGGATGTAAGAATGCCTCTGGTGTCAGAGGTCGAAGGGTTTCACTTTCAGCGATATATGTGAGCGGCCTCGAGTTGATCACGCTTTCTATGTCACACAGTATGGTTTGTAACTCGATGAACGACAGGGACGCTCTTCCAAGGTTCCGCCGGAGTAATTCCTTCAGTATTCTAATGATTCGTTCCCACCAGCCTCCCCACCACGGGGCCGCTGGCGGATTGAATATCCACTTGATCTTATGGATCGTTGAGTATTCTTCAACCTTTTTCCAATCAACATTTGAGAGGAGATTCTCCGCACCAACGAAGTTGGTACCATTGTCCGAGTACATAACTTGGACTCTGCCCCTCCGCGCGATAAATCGACGTAGTGCCATAAGGAAGCACTCAGTCGACATAGCCATCACTAGCTCTATGTGTACAGCTCGGTAGACCCCGCAGGTGAAAAGAATGATCCAGGTTTTCTCACCTGTATTAAGTATCAGCGGCCCTGCCGCATCTACTCCAGTCACCTGAAACACTCCAGTGTTTCTTACTCGATTATCAGGTAATGGTGCGGTTGGCGTCTTATAATGATCACCTTTAAATCTCTTACATATTACACACCTCGATATAATCTTTCTTGCCAGCTTCTTGCCTCCCAATATCCAAAATTCATTGCGAATTGTGGAAAATAGAATGTTTAGACCCGCGTGGAGATGCTGTAGGTGTCTTTGCTCTACCAACCGTTCGACAATGTAGTGTTTTCCATCGAGGAGGATTGGTGCCTTAAAACTTTCACTTTCTTCATCCAAAGTTAGTCTTGTTCTGACCCTTTTCAACCCATCTCCATCTACATAAACCTCTAGGTCTTTCGTCACATTCCCTTTCTCTTTCTTCTCGAATGATTCTTGTTGGACTACGCGTAATAGAGTTTTTTCCGCTTGTACTACTTCTTCAAATTTTAACTCTCCGTTCGCCTTATTGGCTGACTTGCAGTTTCTATAGAATCTTAATATCCAGCCTATTGTGCGAACAATCTTTGAGTACTTACTCATGTTCTCAAGACGTGTAGTGAATCGTTCTGGGACGATATCTAAATTGTTCATTACTTGCTTCGTTTTCTTCAATTCTTTGTTGGCCTCCTCCTCCCTCACGGCTATCTCTGAAGTAGGCCACTTATCTTCGCTTTCCTTTAACCATGCTGGTCCCTCCCACCATCTTGACTCGACTAATTTCTTGGGCGTGCACCCTCTGGATGGGAGATCAGCTGGGTTGGCAGCACCACTAATATGTCTCCAATCTTCTTGTCGCGTGTTCTCTGTGATCTCGCGTACTCTATTTCTGACGAACACGCTCCATTCTTTGTTCGTGACTATCCAGGTAATGGCAACGGAACTGTCAGACCAGAAATAAGCCTTGTGGTCTTCAAGTCGTAAAGCCTCGCACACTTGTGCGTAGAGCCTTGTCGACATTACTGCCGCTATGAGTTCCAACCTCGGTATGGTAATTTCCTTTACTGGTGTTACTCTCGTTTTTGCTAGCACCAATTGAACACTGACCTCTTTCTTGTCGGTCTCTGAACGTAAGAATATGCAGGCGGAATAAGCCTGCTTGCTCGCGTCACTGAATGCATGTAGTGAGATCTTACCTTCTCGAATGGGTATCTCAGTCAAGCGTCTGGGAATCCTACACTCGTTCAACCAGTGGACCTCTTCAAGCCATGACTTAAATTCTTTATTTATTTCGTCTGGCAACGCCCCGTCCCAGCCGACATTTAGTGACCACGTTTTCTGCAAAAGGAGCTTAGGGATGAGCGTAGTTGGGCAAGTGAACCCAATCGGATCAAACACTCTGTTGCATATTGATAAAAGTTCTCTTTTAGTGATTGGCTCCTTGAATTTTTTTACTGCGTTAATATTACAACGGAGCTCATCGTTCACTGTGTCCCAATTCATACCGAGCACTGATATTGTCGCCTCTATATCTGTACCTTTACATTGAACTGGTGCGGTCACCCACCCACGTAGTTCAAACTTCCCTTCGTACATCATCTTCTTTGCATCGTCTATAAACTTCTCTGCTTCTTGTTGACTATCCAAACTCGCCACACAGTTGTCAACATAGAAGGAATCTTTAAGAAGTTCTGCGGAATGTTTATATTGTGATAGTGAGTATGTCTCCAAGTGGTGTATCAGGGTTGCAGCCAGTAAGAAAGGACTACAAGTCAAGCCGAAAACGACGCGGCAATGCCTATATGTAATCATTTCCTTGTCTTCTGACCACCATAAAAAGCGGAGATATTTACGATCATGCTCAGCAATCGCGATTTGAAGAAACGCCTTTTTTATATCTGCCGTTACCCCAACCATATGCATTCGGAACCTCGTTAACAATATAGGGATAATTTCTAAAAAATTTTGACCCTTCTCCAAACATGCATTGATTGAGTTCCCATTAAAATCTCGTGCGGACGCGTCGAATACAGGCCGCACTCGTGTAGTAAGGCTGGACTCCTTAATCACAGCGTGGTGTGATAAGTAGTGACCTGGACTGGTGGTGTCTGGGTCGACTTCAATGATTCCCAGCTCCAACCACTCTTTAAAAACTTTACCATAGTTTTCCAGCTCATTCAGGGATTCTAACCGCTTTGTCGTGGACATCAACCGCTTTTCTGCTAGTCCTTTATTATCCAGCAGTTCCGGTCGGTCCATCTTCCATGGTAGTGTTACCTCGTAGCGCCCTTCATGATTTACGGAAACACTATCTCTGAAGGTTTCTAAGGCTTCCTCCTGAGTTCTATTCTTTAGGAGCTTATCTTTGGGGTCTTCGATCCCCAAAACCTCCAGATCCCATAGCTTGCTTATATCGCTATCGCATAGGTCTACTGTTGCAATGATTGAATTGTTTTCTCGCGTCACTATCCCTTGCAACGTCCATCCAAGCGTAGTCTCAATAGCATGGAGATCTTCATTCAAATGTATGACTTTGCCCGTCATGATTTTGCCTGCGTAATCTGCACCTATCAGAAGCCCAACCTCGGGAGTATCCTGGCCCACATCTGTTAGGGTCAGCTTATGTGTTTTTAGCTTCTGATTTATGGCTCCGTCCCTGATTCGCGGTATATACCCGCAAATCTTTTCTTTACTTAGGGCAAGTATGCCAAGAGTGGAGTCTCCTTTCACGCTCTCTACTTTCAAATCGTATACTTGGTGGGCCTCATCTTTCGTTTGAACTCCACCAAATAAACAGTGACGTAGCACTTCTTCACCTGTGGGCTCCAAACTCAGTTTTATTGCCACGTCTTTTCTTATGTATGACCTCTGTGCGCCAGTATCTATAAATGCTCTTACCAACTCATTGCCAATCCTCACAGTGAGCGTCTGTAAGAGTGTCGTTCCGTTGGACTTACTGGCCAGCGTTGCTTCCGCATTATCAGAGCTGGTCATACCATCTTCATTTGGTTCATTTTGTTTGCAAACTACAGGGCAAAGTAGAACCGTATGCTTCTTCTGGCAGCATATGCATTTCACGCCGGACCTACATCTGAAAAAACTGTGATTAGTCTTGAGACAGGCGAAACAAGCCCTTTTCTTTGTTGCGATGTCACGTCTGGCCTCCACAGTCATTTTCAAAGCTGCTATACATTCGTTACTCGCGTGTTGAGGTTTATCACAAAATATACAGGATACAGTCGCCTTATTTGATTGTTTTGATGTCGTGGCTTTTTTGGAATCCCCAGCTACTAAACAAGAAGCTGTGGGTACTTTTCCTTCTTTATTGACGTTGTCATTGGTTCTCAGGCCTCGTTTAGCCAATTGGATGCGCTCTTCGCTCTCAACTTCAATCTTCACAAACTCCAACAGATTGTTTAGGATGTCTTCCCCAGCGCCCCTGTCCCTCTGCCGCTCCCATACACGTAACATTTCTTCCGGTAAGGCAGATTCCACTAAGGGGTAGAGCATGGCAGCATACTTCTCACTTGTAACACCAAGTGTCTCTAGTGCCCTTAACTGAGTCTTTAATTGATCATATAAAGTGGAAATTGGGATGGGGTCTACTTCTCTAGCTTGTTGGAGTACTAACCTCAAAAGCTCTCTTACGTAAATCTCAATGAGGAGCTCGTCTCGTCCATAGCGCATTTTCAACTGGTCTACTGCTTGTATGTAATTCTCACCACACGGTGGGAAGCTCTTGACAAGATTGTAGGCTGGAGAGTCTTTTACCATGCTTTGTGTCAAGTAAGCCATCTTATCATCTTCGTCTACTGACTGATCTGTGTGTATTTTTTTGAATGAACTCCAAAACCCTAGCCAGTTCTTGGGCTCGCCATCAAATTTCGCTAGTTCAAGCTTAGGTAAATTTCTTTTGCGATTTCCGCTTACCGATAGGCTATCATAGTGTGATTCAGGGGGGGATTTTGGGTGTTCCGACGCCTCATACTTATTTTTGACCTCATAGAATGCAAGCTTATACTCATCGGCCCTTTCGCAGTCTTTGACAATATCGTCTTCGCTGCAATTTTCTACTGTCATCCATTGTTCTTGCATCTTTTCGTCGATATCGAAGAGTGCTTGTGCTTTTTCAGCCAGAATATCGAAGCACGATCTTATTTTGGTCTGGTTTCCCTTTTCCTTTTCAAGGGTTTCAATAAATTTGTTTTTGCATTTCGTAAATATGGTTCTTGCAATCGACCTTTCTTTTTGTAGCCTTTCCATAATTTACTGCTCGGTCGCCAAAATAAAAGATGTAACGAGGGCCTGTGGCCACTGGAGGCTCTCGTAATTAGGTTCGGTGATGGAATTACAATGAAAAGAAGGGATTTAATTGGATCGCAAATTATATTGCATTTTCACAACAACAAATATTTTCAGACAGATCACAGATCAAAAACCCACAGAGTACGTAGAGCTGTGTAGAGCAAAGAGACTAACACACTCTCTACAGTGTCACCACCACCACTGTTGGTGTCAACTCAGTAGGGTCAACCAGAAGAAACGCCAAATCACTATTAACATGATTGAAAGATTGCTCAATGTTAATGTTAGGTACTCCCTGAACCTCTTAGGCCTCTGGGCATACCCAGTAGGTACCTCTACCTCTCACATAAATCGATTTCCCGGCCCCGTTTTAAAAGTAAACTTTAGTACCGCCAAGGGGCATCTTTGAGCTAATATCGTAGGTCTTTTCAGATAGTGGCTCTCTGGAGCTTCTATAATTTAGCAGTTAGAGTATCGCAGACATGTTTTCAAGATGGGATCGTCGGAAATCGCCAATCTGTAAGTAATTACACCAGTGTTTTTTAAAGGGACCTGGCTGTGATTGACAGAACGAATTTTAGAATGGGGAACTTGCGTCAAACTTAGATTAGACGGTACATGTTATATAGATTCTCAGGAAAAATGAAAAATAAAACAACAAACATATAGATAAGTTTTGGGTTTTTATAGCTGTCTGAAATATGCGAAATATCAAGTTACTATAATAATAAAAAACTTACATACATATTTTAGCTCACGCCTGTGTCCCAGAAGAGTAGACAGAGACCGGGACTGCCATCTGCCACGATCCTGACAAATCACTTTCGCAATGTATGTGCCTGTATATAAATGTTTATTAATATTGATCACTAGCGACCCGCCACGGCTTCGTACGGGTGGCAAAAAAGTTTCCATGGAAATTGCTAAGTCCTCGTGAGGCCCAATGTCTTCAAGTGATCACAAAATCAATATAATTGTTCTTTTCAAGGTCGGGCCTCACGAGGATACAGGTATATTAGTTCCGTGGAAAATTCCCGGGGTAGTCATTTTTTTGCACCTTGGGTTACTAAACTTTTTGAAAATCCAATATAGCCTATGTTACTCACGAAAAATGTAACTTTCTAATGGTGAAAGAATTTCTAAAATCAGCCCAGTAGTTTCTGAGCCTATTCATTGCAAACACACACACAAAAATACAAATCTTTTCTCTTTATAATATTAGTATAAATATAGATAGAACGATGATGTTTTTATCAATATTTCATAGTCGTTCTCATAATCAAACTTTTATAGATTAATCCCCTTAAGTTTGATCGGGCCTTTTCGAAACACCCAGTAGAAATACGAGTACCTAAGCCACTAGTGTGTGATTAGGTTCCTAGAAGGCAAGCAAACAAATAACAAACAAACATTTACATACAGACACATACATTGCTTCTGGACCCACACTAGGATGCCCTGTGACGTCGCTGTTTCTGGTTCCCACGACACAGGGTATCCTAGTGTGGGGCCAGAAGCAATGTACGTGCATGTATGTAAATGTTATGTTTAAAGAGCGTGACAGAACGTTACTTAAGTACTTACTTAGTGAAAATTCTCAATTCAGAAATCGGCCCCTAGTCACTAGTGTCTGATTAGGTTCGTAGAAGGCATAAATAAAACGTATTATCCTCAGAGCATATTTTATTAAGAGGGCAACGTTGGCAAAGTCTTATGACCTTACACGACTCTCATCTAGGACATTTCGCGCGGCTTTGGCTAAAGCCCAGGTCAGATAACTCAGATAAGGCCCGGCGTACAGCGTTCCTTACTGCAGGTGCCAGTTGCGATATGGAAACGAGCTTTTGATAGCCTCTTCGTGGCGCATTTCCTATATACGTTCTCCCCATAGCGCGCGATGTAGGCGAAAATGTGGAGATAGGGTTTTGTAGGAAAAAAAATTCATGTAAGAATTTGGGTAAAAATATAATAGATATCGAGCGAATGTGAGTGGAAGGACATACTTGGACCAAAGATGGGATGTATTAGCAAAGGGCAACATAAAAAGTACCCGAAACAAGCGAGCGTGCATGCAACGACTAATGAATTGCAAATTAATTATTAATGGCACTGTGATGTATCTAAAAAGAGACATTATAACACCAAAACATCACTAGGAAAAAAAAATGAACAATTTCATCGAAACATGAAACAGAAAAAACAAGAAACAGAAAAAAAGAGAACAAAGCTCAGCTTGTGTGTCTCAAATGACACAAAAGGCCTTTTAAAAAGTTTAGATAAATTGATATGAATACTTAAGCCTATACGATACCTATCGTCGTTTTAGGTTTTGCGCGACCTCTGTGGCGTAGCGATTAGCGCATCTGACAGTATCACATCTATCAGACAGACTAAAAAAGTATCACAAAATGCATTTGGAACTTGAAAATACGAGCTTGTTCATCAGTCAATATGCCCATGTATTTAACACATAGAATCCCAAACAAAAGGCACGCCATGCCGTGAAACATTCAATAGCACCTCGTAACACACGAAATGTTTGCAAAACGATTTCGATATCACACTTCCTGGCGTCAAGTCACAATGGCCGCGCCGCACAACAGCGCCGCCTGATAAATGATATGAACATATTTATCAAACCAGCGGCATTAATCACGAAATGATATTTATTTCAGCGTTCGTTAAGGCAGCTAATTGCGACGGGCCCGATCCTCGAGTCCGACGATAAATTACATTAGCGCACGAGGCCAGAGGTGGAAGCGGGAGCGGCGAGCGGAGCGGGGAGCGGGGGAGCCAGCAGAGGTCTAATAGGCGATTCGACAGTGTAAAAAACAGTATTATAAACGTATAACCGGTTTTAAAACCGCTTTAAGGCATTTTAACTAAAAAAAAAATTGATTGTGAAAAAACAGGATTCGAACGAGAGCGAAAAAGCAAGAGAACATGCAATAATGACATTCTTTAGGTTCACCTTTTAGTCTTGTGTCCTCGCCATGCATTCATACCAACGGCTCACATGGTTCGATTATATAAAAAAAAACTGAACCTGTTGTGAAACTGAACCATTCTACTGGCTAATTGGAAGTGGATTCCCCTTGTCACTGAATAACAAGCTCCTATTGGGTAGGTTACCTACAATTGCGCTCTTAGACCAATCTGGACAAAATTAATCGAACTGTGGAGTTGTTTGTTGCTGTTGCTTGCAAATCGCAAGCAAATCCAAGTCCGAATTGAAGTTCAGATTAACAGAGATCTATTAAAAGTCAGTTCAAACATAAATCGGTTAAAACTGCGGCTGAAGATGGCGACCAATGGATCGGCATTCAAAGCAAAAAAAAACTCAAGAGGATCAACCACCTGATAAAGACTATGAGCCGATGGCAGAAAAAATAAATTAAGAAAAAATACATCTGAGGCTACATGCCAGTTTCCGAATGGAATATTTCGGTAAGTTTGCTGTCTAGTCAGATTTCTCAGAAAAGAGCGTGACAGAACGTTGCTTAAGTAATTTACTCGGTGAAATTCTCAACTCATAAACTAGCCTTCTATATCTAATCTCTTTAAACGAGCAATTCTTGTATATATATTTATATATAATCCGAATCTCGGAAACGGCTCCAACGATTTCATGAAATTTTGTATACAAAGGGTTTTGGGGGCGATTAATTAATCCAACTAGGTTTAATTTTTATAAAACGTCGTTTTAACCGTGTTTTAAAGCAAAGAAATAACTGCTACACTACAGGAAGGAAATTTTCGCAACCATCTGTAAGGTTGTCACAGCTCAAGTGGGAAATAGGACGAAACAGAAGACCCTGGTTCGAGACCTGATAATAATTTTTCTTTTTTTTTCAAGTTCCTTCTTTTGTGTGAAAACCTACATACCGAGCAAAGCTCGGTCATCCAGGTACTGTAGTCTAAGCTAGCAAAATTCTCAAGGTGCAAGATTTAAGACAGAGGTTCCCAAACTTTATTTTTTTCGTGGACCACTTTCAATGTCTTAGTATTTTCGGTAGACCCCCTGCTGCTACATTTCTACTGTATTCTCAAAACTCCTAAAAAATATCACCCTAAATTAGGGTTGTTATGAAGAAAAAAAAGTATAAGCACATTTTCTTGTGCCCTATTTATTAAAATAATACTTGTGGTTAGACAAAATTAAAAATATTTATTATTACAAATAATCAACAATTGACGTTGATAAGTAAATCCAAGCTAACATTTTTATTGCCCCACTCACAACTTGTGAACCCCTGTTTTCTTTTCACGTCTACGTGGACCCCCGTGTGGTCTCCTATGGATCCCTGGGGGTCCACCTGGACCACTTTGGGAACCTATGATTTAAGAGGTCAGTTCAATTTAATAGCCCATAATGCTTATTGACTAGTCGTAATGCCAGTGATGCTCCAGGATTAGGAACTACCCGCCTTCGTGACCTTTCACTATGAGAGCGTGGTAAAGCAACAGGTCATTGAAAGGGTCATTAGGAAGCTGAAATCTCTTCAAGACGCCGTAACGTCAAAGACCTAATTATGCGCACTACATAAATCCTGTTGGAATTCTGATATGTGCAATGATTGCCTGATGAGCAGTTAGTATGAAATCAGAAATCCAAAATTTATTTCATCGTAAAGATTTTACATTCTGTTTGTTGAATATCAGTGTACTTATAGATAGATAGATAGAGAACACTTTATTGTACATAAAAAAGGAGTACAGACGGCGGCCTCATCACTAAAAGTGATCTCTTCCAACCAACCTTTGTATGGACTGGAGCTAAACACTGCAGAAGGAAGTAGACGTACAAAATAAGTAAAATAACAATTTCTGAGATATATTCATTATACATGTCTAATTTTATTAACCATGTTATTTACATAGTTATAATATTAATGCTAGCCATTAGCGGCTGCCTTGGGGCCGATTCAATGGAATTTGATTGCTAAACGATTTTACGAGTATAATCGGCGTAATATGAGCTATATGATAAGGAACAGAGCGCTGCCGTTTCTGGAAAAAATATAATGTAGACTGTCTTCTCGAGTAATCTCATGTCCTTGTTTCGTACAATAGCCAAACTATGACGACCTCTGTGGTGCACCGGTTAGCGCATCCGCCTACCATGCGAGAGGTCCCGGCTTCGAATCCTGGTTGGGGACAAAAAAGAGAAATCCAAGTCTTGGATGTTTACATGAATGAATGAATGAATGAATGAATGAATGAAAAATTCTTTATTGCACAATAAACAGTGTTCTGTACAAGGCGAGCTTAATACTATAAAGTATTTTCTACCAGCTAACCATGGGTGATGAGGGAAGGGTAAAGGGTAGTGCTATAGAGGTCATAAGAAACAATAAAAAAGATAAATTACCTACTTGCAAATTCGCAAACTTCTAATACGTATACTACACACTATATTATAATACTTCATAGATATGTACCATTATTTTATGCATACCTACTATAAATACATAAATAAATAAAAATATATATAAATAAATACTTTCATATACATAAATTATGTCGGATTGCTCTGAAGTCCAAAGTAATGTTCCTGGATCGCACTCTTAAACACTTCGGCCGACGAGGCCTGGCGTATGTGCAGCGGTAGCGCGTTCCACAGGCGCACAGCTGTCACAGTAAAGGAATCCGAATAGCCTGCCATACAATGCAAGGGGGATTCAAGAAGCAAGTCTTTGCATGGGCGCTGAAGGCGACATGTTCGTGACGTCGCTGTTTCTGGTTCCCACGACACAGGATATCCTAGTGTGGGGCCGGAAGCAATATATCAAATGTATGTGCCTGTCATGTTGTTATGTCATGTTAACTATGGTATAGGTCTAATTGACTAACCGTATGATCAGCTGTGTTCACCCGCTACCGCCCATCACTCGACCACAATTCAGTTCTTAAGGTCTCGTGTTCCCTCCACCATTAGTTTTGTTTCTTGCAGACAGCTTCTAGATAACCGGGAGTCGCTCGCGAATTAGTTTATGAGTGAGTAGAATATTAGTTTACTAACTTGCCGGCGCTAGTGTCGTTTTCAGCTCGGTCGAATGGGTTCTTGCGGCTGTATCCAACATTATGATCCTATTCAGAATATTTTCAGGAGAGAGAGCGAGAAATATCGTTGAGCCACATTAGTGCAATAATGTTAAAAAGGAGTAGCCGCTGATAAGTTATTCAGTACCTATACATTGATGACGCGTAGATATATTTTTCCGATATCAAGATTCGTATTATAGAAAACAACAACAAAAGTCAAAATCTGGGGATACCGCCGTTTAGCCAAAGTATTTTTCGCCAAATTTTACTTCCCAATAAACTTATGGCATCAGTTTCATTTCCCAAATGAAACTTTAGCAAGTTTTCATTTCGCATTTTATTCATTTGGTCAAATTATCATTTCGCATAATTTTACTGCGTCAAGTTTTATTAAGACAAACGTTTATTATGCTAACATTTTATTTTGGAAAGTCAACAGAAATATAGGTGCGACGACGCGCGTAGCGAAGCGGAGCGCGTCGGAGCGTTAGGTTCTCTATATAAGATCGAAAACAGAAACGATACTTTTGACTGAATAATGCTTGGTAAAATGAATTTTGACCAAACAGAAATATAGGTGCGACGACGCGCGTAGCGAAGCGGAGCGCGTCGGAGCGTTAGGTTCTCTATATAAGATCGAAAACAGAAACGATACTTTTGACTGAATAATGCTTGGTAAAATGAATTTTGACCAAGTATTTATTTGGTAAACAATAACTTGCCATAATAACTTTTGCTAACTGTTTATTTGCTTTAAGTTGTTTTGAGAAATGTTTTTTTGCCAAGTGATAATTTGCGGAAAATAGTTAGGGAAGTAATACTTTGGGAAACGATTTTTGGCAATACATTAGTAAACCCAAAATCTGACTGAATCGTTTATAGCATACAATAAAACAAATATAAAATAAACTGGATTCTAACGACAATAAATAATTTATTTGGGTTACCGATATTGAGACCCGGCTACACACGGCCCCAAGGCAGCAGCTGACATTATACATAAAGTGTATGTACATTGACATTCAACAAACCGAATGTAAATTCTTTACGTTGAAATAAATTTTTGATTTCTGATTTCTGTGACACCGTTACAGACAATTGTCTACCTAAAACCATGAATGATGACCTTAGCGCAGCAATTAGTGCTTCTGCCTACCATGTGAGGGGTCCCTGGTTCAAACCCCACCCCGGCTGGGGGCAAAAAAAACCCCAGTTCTTGGATGTTTAAATGTTAGTGATGTCGGTGTTGCTGGTTCCCACGCCACAGGGTATCCTTGTGTAGGGCCACAAGCCATGTATGTGCATGTATGTAAATGTTTATGTTTAATGTCTTAAAAAGTATGCCCAGTGTTTAAATTGTCACAACAAAAAACATTGTTACAGCGAGTTTATTCTTAGCGGGATTAAGGTAGGGGACTTAAACTAGGGGCCTAAAGGCAATAGATCGCCCGAGCAGCTCCAAGGGATGTAACTTTGTAATCTCTGAAAGCAATGCAGTTGCGGGGGCGCGGAATGCTGTATACCGAATAACAGTTTAACGTAACAACCGCGCTTGAGGTGGAAAACTTCAGGGGTAGCTCCCATTTGTTCCATGGAACATGACGTATTAGAACAATTTGAGAAAATATTGTCCCTATTTGTAACGATCGTTTCACCAAACAAGTCCCACGGTAAGATCCTTAATAATATAACAATAAAAGCCAAAATTCATTAACTCATGGGACTTCTTTCGTGAAACTCTACTATAGAACTACATGACGACTTCTGTGGCGTAGCGGTTAGCGCATCTGCTTACCATGCGAGAGGTCGCGGGTTCGATTCCCGGCTAGAGAGAAAAAAAAACTCCAGGTCTTGGATGTTTACATGTTTGTGACGTCGCTGTTTCTGGTTCCCACGACACAGGGTATCCTAGTGTGGGGCCAGAAGCAATGTATGTGCCTGTGTGTAAATGTTTATGTTTATGTTTACATACTAGATTTTGCTCCTGTTTTTTTTGTCTGCGAATGCACAGAACTTAATGGGAATCTTTTTTCCCAAATTCTTCCATGATGGGATAGGTATATGTATAAGACGTGAATGGGATTTATGACGCGTTAAATGCCAAGTACACTAACTTTTCCACGACCCCGTTGCAAAAAATTCAAACTATCAAAATTTACGTTTATTTCTATTACGATTAGCAAAGATCCAATATAATCATTGTAAATATTATAATTATAATTACTATCTTCGAGTAACTATTAATCATCAATGTCACTAAGACAAGTGGTAGCAAGCCATTCTCGAGTGGCCAGTTTACATATCAACTTCAAGAAGTTTATATACTCGTACTTAGTTTGTTCATGAGAAAAAAAAATCCATCTGTTCTACAGCGTGTCCCAAAAATGCTTTGTGCACCATAACCGCCACCCTTGGGGGAGGGCGATGGCCGTGTGTCGGACTCTCCTCTCCTAATAATAGGAGAGGCATACCTCCTAAAACACCCCGGGGGCCGTCCTGTCGCTCGTGCAATGGGGCGCCGCCGAATCTCGCAAGTGGTGAAACCACAACGCGAATGCGACAGCGGCGCCCCGGCGACGTCGACCCGACTCGCAAGGAGTCGGGCCCACCCTCACTGGAGAAGGGGCATGGGCCTCCACCCCCTTCTCCCGTTACGATGTCGGACGGCAGGTCCCCCAACCTGCTGTCTGTGACCCACACTCAACCGGCGGCGCAAGGTCCGCGCAGCGTCCCCCGCGCCACCGGCTCTCCCAGCGGAGAGGCGCGAGCTCCCCAAGCCTCCAGCTACCGAAGACCCGTTTTTTGGCCCTCTGCCAGGTCTTCGGCCCATCAAGTCAACCCTCCCATGAAACATCCCTCGGCCAGGGACCATATGGGGTGATCAGTCCCTGGTCTCTGGCTTACCTCCTGCAGTTTCCCCTCCCAGGCACGGCTTGTGGATCTCGCGCCCCTCCCCGCCCCTCCAGCCCTCTTCCATGCCCTCTGCTGGACAGAGGGACATAGAGAGGGCCCCCACCGTGTGTTTTTTATAGAGGTTGTCTCCTCGCGGCCCGAAGGCCCCCGGCCCCGCTCAATGTGGGGTTATGGGTGAGGGGCCCATGGTGGACCCCGCGGGACATCCAGCAGCGCAAGCCACTGGACGTCCCCCTCCCTCTGGTTTTGGGGCGCGCCGGCCGAAGCCGGTACCCCCCATATCTGGAGGGCGTTCCCCTAATCGCCACCCGGGGGATGCGTCCGATGGAAGACCAGAAACTCCGCACGGACTGGAGGTAGACCTGCTCAAGAGGCGTCGAACCAACTTAACATGACCTCAGTAAAAGTTGTACGGTTTTTGAGGTATGGCCAATTTAAACTTATTTTTGTGACCGAGTACAAATAAAAAAAACAAACACGAGGGCTATCTAACTTAATGCTAGCACTAAACTTCTTAGAAAAAGTTTAAATTGGCCATAATCTCGAAAACCGTGCAACTTTTACTGAGGTCATGTTAGGTTGATTCGATGCCTTTTGAGCAGGTCTACCTCCGGTGTCACTGTGACGTATCATTTTTGGGACACCCCGTATAGAACAAAATGGGAAAAAATGTTTCTATTTTGTTCTATAGAACAAAATTTAGTGGGTCAAGTGGGACCCACCCAACTTCAGAGTTTCTCGTCCTTTGTTTCTGTGTAACATTTTGCTGAACAAATGTCCACTGCTTTTGTTTAAGAAGTGCACTTTTGTTCGAGAGTTTCTTTATTGAGTGTTTTTTTCTAGGTAGAAACTACAATTAGAAACAGCCGATGTCGCGATCAAACTTTATCCAATTGTTGAATACAGGCGGTCCGCAGCAAGTAAGTTTTATACACATAATAGGCTATTGTGAAAAAAAGTATCTTTAAATGTTGAGTCTTAAAACTCTGCTTTAAGGCATATGAAAAAATAAAATAAAATAAATAAACTCACGCCCGTTAGCCCCGAAGGGGTTGGCAGAGGCACCAGTCTCTAGAACTGGGCCCACGTTTTGCGGAGTTTATTAGGTCCCAAACGTGACAAGTTGCAAGCCGGTCGCCGTTATCCGGGCACAATTTATCAGCGCATGGTGTTGCTGTACAAAAAAACAAATGTACGTAACTAAAAGTCATTGGTACATGCGTGGTTCGAACCCAGACCCTCATGATCGAGAAGCAAGGGTCAACCCCACTACGCCACCAGGCATTTGAACTACTCGTAGAACAAAAAATGGATGTCCAAAAAACCACAATACAATTTCATAATTATGTATCTACACTGCATCCATTTTACCGAAAACGGCCTGGATGGGCCGAATGATACTCGTATGATGATATGATGACGGTATACTTACTTACTGCGATGGCTCAGCGATCTGAAGTGGGTCTTGGCCTCCGACACAAGAAGTCGTCACTGTCTCTGTCCTCCTGCCAGTCCTTGGCCTGGAGCTCACGCAGGTTCTTGGCTACGGCTTGGCTTGATGACGGTATAAGTCAGTAAATATGGCGTCTGCCATTCATGTCGTTTTACATTCGTTGGTTTTTTTACTGGCCACTGACATCATGATTCCTGTGCGTCGCCATATTGCCCATGATAGCGTTTTGGCGGTTAACTTTTTTTTAAAGACATACAGGAAAGATTTTAAAATTACCACTTTTTGAGTACTTAATCAACTCCAACAAAAAATCTGAGTAAAATTTCATAAACCTGTCAAATAGCCTATTAATTAGTTTGCAGTCGCATAATAAGCTCGTAGTTGCTTTTAATCTTCCCTCGTCAAGGAGAACCAAATTGAATCTAACATAGAAGTTTATTTATTTATTTATTTATTTATTTAACTTTATAACTTATTATTACAGGATTTACACCTAATGTAACAAGTTAAAAACATTATAAAATTTTTACAAACATTAATTAACAATTTAAACATACAATCGGTATCTATTTACCTACTATTAAATTATTTTTAACTTCTTAAATACTATACACCTTAATTATAACACATAATAGTCAATGCCGTCCTAGTGAATTCACCCTGAGTACATCCAAAAACATCAATTTTTTCCGAGATGGTATTTAGAGTGCGGAGTGCGCGCGTCAGCGGCGCCTCAGCCAGCAGGTTGGTGCGCGCGCGCGGCACCAACAGCAGCGGCGGCCGCCGGCGGCGCCGCGCCACGCCGTCCGGCACACACAGTGTCAGCTGTCCCAGTATTTCCGGGTTGTGTATTCTTCCCACCAAAACTTTGTGTAAATATGAGACTAAAGTGAGATCCCGCCTCACTCGAAGTTGGTTGTATCCCACCATCCCCAGCACAAAAAGAGTGGGATATATAAGAGGATAGGAAGGATACACCCCGTAATACCGGAAATACAAAAAGCGAACAAATGTATTTTGTATTCTCTCCACCATTGTGTCGTATTTAGCCTCATGTGTGGACCAAACTTCAGAACCATATTCTAGCTGACTTCTGACTAGACTATTGTAAAGAACTATTATTGCTCTCACATTTGTAAAATTACGAACCCCCCGTAAAACAAACCCTAAATTTCTGTAAGCCTTTTTACATATATTTAAAATGTGTTCATTGTACTTCAAATCAGATTTTAATAAAACCCCTAAATCTTTTATCTCATTTACCTATCATATATTTATCCTGATAATTAAAAACTATTGGTGTGTGTTTTCTGGTAAATGTAATTGTAGCGCATTTTGAGATGTTCAATTCTAAATTATTGTTGATACTCCAGTCTATTACTCTATTGATATCATTTTGTAGCTTTTTACAGTCCTCTATTTCACTGACATTAATGCACAGCTTTAAATCGTCCGCAAACAGTAAACAGTTTGCATTTTGTACAACCTTTGGCAAATCGTTAACCATTATTATGAATTCGAGTGGCCCTAGGTTGCTCCCCTGACTCACTCCTGACCTAGTACAGTATGGCTCCGATATATGTCCGTTATAATCAACATATTGCCTTCGGTCTTGCAGGTAGCTGGCGAAGAACCGTAGCAAATGCGGCGTACATCCAATGCCTGCTAGTTTTCTCAGTAATACGTCGTTATCAACCAAATCGAAGGCTTTTTTATAGTCGAAATACGCCGCATCTACTTGGCCTCCACTGTCCACTACTGGAACCACTTGTGACATGTAGTTTAGGAGGTTACTGCTGGTACTGTGCGCTGGCCGAAAACCGTGTTGAGCATCTGACAACTGCACCTGAACTAGATTAAGTATTTCTTTTTGTATCGCCGATTCGAATACTTTTGCGGGTGTTGAGAGAACCGCCACTGGTCTGTATCTCATGTATCTGTCATGAGTTGCAAGCTCGTCTTGCCTCGGGGAGCGCCAAAAATCACCTTCATCAAGTGGATTCAAGCTATCTGAATGGCCTAGATTATACTTTAGCCTTGCTGTGCAGTACAACATTGATGAATACAGAACGACAGCCATGAAGAAATCTACGTGTGTAACATACTCTATCATAAATTCGAGCTATAAGTAAAGTAGGTAATTGTTTAGGATATCTGTAGTTTATTTTGTCTATTTTGTACATCAATCGGGTAGGTAATTTACGTTACAAAATTACAATGATGTCAATTAAATTCAATTGTGGTTTATGGACTCAACATTTAGTACAATCCATTCAGTCAATGTTCGTCCACTGCTGACGATGGATGCCAAGGCACGCCATTACTGTATATTTCTGTCTTGACTATTCTCATTCAGCCGCTCCCAGCAATCTGCCTCAGAAAATTGGAAACATATCGTCAAGCTTGAAAGGATATGTACGCAGCATACGTATTTAGTTTCTCTTCTACTAAGGCTTTCGACACTGTTTCGATCCACTTGCTTCTAAACCAGCGGTTCTTAAACTTTTTTTGTGACGGAACCCTTTTAGAAAGCGAAATACTTGACGGAACCCTAATTGTTTTTAAAAATGTATTATGTATTTATTAACAAGAATAATAAAAGTAGAATGTAACGTTAGTAACTATTAATAATATTGTTCTGTTGTGGGTGGCGACTATGTTCGGCTCCGCCTCGTGATAAGCCGCGTCAAAACGTTTTGATTTTATTTCTAAATTAGTGCGGAGTATCGCGGAACCCTAGGGTTCCGCGGAACACACTTAGAGTATGGCTGTTCTAAACAAACTTGAGTTACTAGGTATCAGGGGCACACCTCTTGGTTTGCTGACAAACTACTTGACTAATAGGGTTCAAAGAGTCAAAATTGATGATCATAGTAGTGGAGATCTGCCAGTTACCTGTGGAGTACCGCAAGGAAGCGTCTTGGGTCCAACCCTTTTCTTGGCATACATAAATGATCTCTGCAGTCTCAAAGTGACAAGGGCAAAAATAATCACCTTTGCAGATGACACAGTTATCTTGTTTTCTGCCAAGACCTGGTTAGAGGTACAACACCTTGCCAACACGGGCATGAAAGTTGTTTACGATTGGCTTAATAACAACCTTTTAACACTAAATCACAAAAAAACTAAATATAATAATTTTTGTATAAATATAAAAACACATCCTCCTCCTGAAAGTTTTAAAATAATAACACATTCCTGTATTGGACCTCAAAATTGCAGCTGTGAACCATTCACAGAAGTTAAATCTATTAGATACTTAGGAGTAATAATAGATTACAGATTGACCGGTCTTGAGCACATAATTTTGCTTGCTTCCCGCATCAGACGCTTCATTTACATCTTTAAAATACTCCGCTACATAACCGATCTAGATATTTTACGTCAAGTTTACTACGCGTTGAGTGAATCTATTCTCCGATGTTGTATAGTGTTCTGGGGTAGCGCAGCAAAAACACATCTGATTAAAATAGAGCGTGCTCAAAGAGCGGTTCTAAAAACAATGCTATTGAAACCATACAGATTTCCTACTACTGAAGTATATCAAGCCGCCAACGTTTTATCCGTCAGAAAATTATATATACAGTCTATTCTCTTGCGCCAACACACTAAACAAATATTTACACACAGTACGGTACCCACCAAACGACTCTCATATAAAGTATGCAATCCACCCCAAACAAAAACTAAGTATGCGCAAAATAGCTTCGTGTACCATTGTCCCCATATATATAATATTGTAAACAAAAAAATACACATCTTCCCTCTCACGAAATATAAAGCTAAAGTCGTCATATTTAATTGGCTTCAATCAATGACATATGACGAATGCGAAAAAATTCTTAAACCAATCGGCTGACTGGACGCATCTAATCGTTCGTAATTCTATGGTAATAGCGCTGTAAGCGCATCACTGGACTCCCACAGTCAAACTCAACCCGTAATGTGCTACTTTTACTAATGCTTCTGGTTGATTTTGCTATGCAGTCTTGTTTTGTTTTTTGTTCGACATACCGACATGGTATCAATGTTTGGTTTTGATTTCCGTTGCCCATAGTAACGAGTTTTATTTTGATTATTAAATATATTTAGTTTATTATTAAATATATTTAGTTTATCTATACTCCTATTGATTACCGTTTGTATTTATGTTAGACCTTGCATGCATCTGGTCTTAGAAATGTAGACACCTTTTTATTATTTGTCTCTTTATATTTACACAAAGACAGTAGAACCACTGGCTTCCATGGCAACCTAGTTTGGTAGCCAGGGTAACAATTGAGTGGGCCCGGACGGACTGTTTTGCACCTTGCATTAAACTTTAAATATGTAGTTAGGTATCCCTGAGTTATTGGTTTGGTACTTGCGGTCGGCGGCGGGTCGATCCTTATAGCACGGTCAGACGTAACGAAAATTAATTAATAGTGTAAGGTACATAATATTGAGGATCGAGTTGCTGTCGATTGTGTTGTATTGTATAGTAATACCTATAATTTATTTTCTGTCCGTGGCAAATTCAATTTTGGTTACTAAATAAATTCATTTTTCATTTTCATTTTCTTCATTTCATTTTCATTTTCACTATTCTATAGTCTTTGTTGTAGTATTGATCTTCTAGCTCTGGTTAGTTGATGATCGAACTTTGCTAAGTAAACTGGATCGTGCAACGTCTGCGTTGGATATTAATTGCTGGATTTTCTATTCAAGATCCTGCTGCTAATCTATTCTAGGCTAGGAGTTGGGAATCTTAGCCCCTGCCTGTCGTAAGAGGCGACTAAAAGGGGACCTTGGAGGCGTGGCCGGTGAAAGTGGGGGCTCGATTCATCCGTCAAGCGACTCCGGGAAGACAGCAACCTGAAGTGGCTCCGAGTTGCCGTAGCGACGGTACTTGGGATGGCCCACCCAGCCCAGAGCAGGGTGCGCGGTGCAGGGGAGCACTGGAAGTGTTCTAGTTAGTACCCGGGGGTTTTAGCGGGCAAAAACCCCACATAACCCGGCTTCCTCCCAGGATGTCCGGCATGTTTTGAAGTTTTCCCCCCCGTCAACAAATAAAAAGGAGTCGGGGAATCTGCCTTGTGAAGTTGACAATTAAGTAAGCGAAGCCAAAAAATCTGCTTACTCTAGCGAATGTATGCAGCAATGTATGTTGCTTTGCAATTTCAAAGTTGGTCATTAATATGTCTTGTATTGTTTGTATTAATGAGTGAAAGTCCGCACCCAAATCTTCATTGCGAGCGGACGTATGTTCATTGCTCCCGCGCATTGCACACTCGCGCAACGCGCGGCAGGCAGCTACACTTCTAACCCCTTAGTTTTGCAGCACCCTGTGATCTGTCCCAAAATTACCAATTATAGTTCATAATTATTATGAATGTATATAAGGGCTTTCGAAACTATGGTACCTTCTAACAGGCACACACAGTTTTGGTATGTTGATGATCACCAGCAAGGTGGATGTGCCCTAACCTAGGGCACAGATGAGATGGTCGAATACCATAAAAGTGGCCGCTGGTGGCAACATATACCAGACGGCCCACATGGCAGAAAACCGTTAGATTATGAAAATTTTTGTGTTGAAATTTAAGACTAGTGGCTGGTCTTACTGTCAGAAGTTTTCAAGTCGCCCTAAAGCCTCTGACTTTGCTTAATACTTGGACACTAACCTCATCTCCTCTATATGTTTATCCAAGGAAAACATCGCCAAATAATTTAGTCCGTCGCTTTATACCGAGCAAACAAAATGCACCGGGCAAAGTGATTCCGCCGCATTACATATTTTCAAGTCTACTAACACTAAAACTACCGTGCTTTTGCAATACGGTACACTCTGGCGAGCCTTGGTTTCTAGATAAATGCTTGATGTAAAGGTCACCAGAAAGCTGAACGTACAGCCCACAGTTCACTGCAAAGTCAACATAAAAGCAACTCGACAATCACGCTGAGGGGAACTGCATAGCTATGCACAGAAGCTAGGACGAGGAGCCGTATAAATTATCAATCTCTTACAAACAATATTCATGATGTAATAAAATCCATGAACACTCAGAAAGCGAGATTTCAAAATGGCAAATGTTACAATGTCTAGGTGGGGCTTCTCAGTCAGCGATGATTTGCATTGGTCTCTTTTGTGCGGTAGGTGCTTCAATGTACCATTTGTCAATCAGTCAATGGACAATTTTTCATCATGTCCTGCATGCCCTGATACCTGCACTCAGAAGGACCTAACATCCAAGTGATAACTCAGGCAGCGTCGCAAAGTTCTGCCCGCAACTGTTTAGTAAAGACTTGAACTCAAGAAAAAATGTAGGTCGACAGACGCAGAAGCAACCTTTGTAAATGGGGCTACATAGGAGAGGAGCTCAACCATTGTTTTTGCAGAGGTTCCGCACAAACTATGAGGTACCTCACTGCATGCCCCTTGTACCCAAATTCCCTCATGGGGACTTGTGAAATGCCTCTGGAGCTGGTGTGTGCGTGAGCGATTGAACATTACAAATTCATTTTTCGAATTCACTTTCTGGAATTTTGTCGAAAGAGAGGCGAGTCGCACGTCATAACGTCAAAAGTCGCGACTTCAATTCAATTTTTTGTGGTGATGGCAATCAGCCGATGTCGACTATTTCTGCCAAAGTCACGTCTTGATACGACATGAACTGAAAAGCAGACAAAATACAGACGCGGAATTAAATACAAATTATACTTAAACAGGTCACTTATCCTTTTTGGTGGCTTAATATATAATTTTGTCATGCAGGATCATGCAGTCGAATCTGTAAAGATACAAAAAGGTTATGTATGTTGATAAGTACACACATTATATATTTACTATTATGTAACATTTATAGACGAATCACAATTTAATTTCATTCTCCCCAATAAATTTAATAAGTATAACAAATAAATCTATATTAAGAGACAGATAAGTTAGAAGACATCTAAAGTTTATAGGGAGTGGGATGTTAATTGAAGGAAGGGACATGTATAAATTTATAGAACGATTATTCCTTTGACAATTAAAGAATATATGGTCGAGATCACCTTCCTCAAGTCCACACTCACAAATGGACGAATCTCGAACTCTGATTTTGTTTAAGAAAACGGGGGTACAGCAGTGACCAATACGCAACCGAGAAATTACGGAGACAACTCTTTTTCCAACTTTTCGGAATTTATAAAACCAGGGTTTCGTCCTTATGGTCGGTTGGATAGAAAAAAGTTTCTCGCTTTTAATCTGACTGCTTTTCTGCCACAGGGTCAACCAGCTTTCATCCAAATGTTTTTTAGGTAAGGATAGGAGGTCATACGAGTAATGGGAGTAGTGTTTGGTATCCACTTCATTGTCACACGCGCGCTTGGCAGCTGAGTCTGCATTTTCGTTTCCCACTATACCGGAGTGCCCACCTCAAGGTTCTTGCTGGAGCAGTTGAGCAAGGTCTTTTTAATTTCCAAAATAATCCTGCTATTCAATTTACACTTGAGTTGGCTCCGGTCAAGGGCCTGTAAGCAACTTAGTGAGTCTGTGAAAATCACGGCTTTATGGATATTATGTGATTCCACGAACATGCAGGCCTCCAAAACTCCTATGCACTCACCCGTGAAAACTGAGGATTCCGGGGGACACTTGAATTGCAGGACTAGTTTCGAGTTTTGTAAAAGTACCGCTACTCCTACTGGGGTAGATGGAGATAATTTTGATGCGTCTGTAAAAAATCTTTGACAGTCTGACCAACGGTCGTTCACTATTGAATTAAAATTCGTGTTAGCAGAAGGGTTGTCCTTACCGATTCCAATGTTCGTAATTATATTGGGCTTATATTGGATTACATTGAAGCTATATTCAAACAAAGGTAATGTTACACTCCCTATCAAAGATTTTTCAAAACGATTTAACCGTCGGAAGCTCTGAATGATGGTTGGTATTTCCTTATTTTTCCAGTAGGAGCTTGTACGGGTCAGTGAATCTAGTTCCTGCATCTTCTGCAGGAGCAGGTGCGACGATCTGGAGCAAACCCTGATCACGAAGCGATCTGCTAGATACTGCCTTCGAAGATGGAGAGGGGGATCAACCGCTTCCACCTGCAGGGCGTTAGTGGGAGTGGATCGCATACACCCTAAAATTAGACGTAAGCATTTGAACTGGATACGGTCCAGTTTGATCAGGGAAGTTTTGTTTATTGGTTCTAAAGCAAAACAGCCGTAGTCCATTATGCTTCTAATGAGGGCGTTATAGACTAATTTTAAGCAAAACGGGTGGGCTCCCCACCAAACACCAGCAAGAACTCTGAGTATAGAATAAACTCTTTCACACTTTTTGGTCAGGTATTCGACGTGATGTGCACCTGAGAGTTTAGGGTCTAAGTAAACGCCCAAGAATTTCACCTTCTCCTTGCGTGGTATTATTTCACCACCAATTTTCACCTCGACTGCAGGGATATTACTCGGCTTTTCCTAGTAAAAATGATTAAGGAACTTTTCTGGGCCGATAGGTCGAGGCCATGATAGTTGAGCCACTGGTTGAGTGAACTGAGGGATATATTTAAAGATGCAACAGCAACCTCGATAGAGTTATTCGTGACATAGAGTGCGACGTCATCAGCATACTGCAGAATTTGGCAATTATAGTTAAGGCTAGAATTAATGTCACAGGTATACATATTAAACAGAATAGGGCTTAAAACTGAGCCCTGGGGAAGGTCTCTACTTAGAATTCTACAGTCAGATTCGTAGTCAGGGACTCGAAGGGTGACAGATCGCGACATAAGTAGCAAGCTTATACATCGAACCAACTTGACAGGAACCCTCAGATTCAGCAATTTTTGCCTGAGGACTGGAAGAAGAACGCTATCATAAGCTGAAGATATGTCTAGGAATACTGCCACCGTAGAATCATTTTTGCTAAGCGCCACTCTAACGTCTGTAACCAATACCGACACACTGTCCATCGTGCTTAAGCCTTTGCGGAAACCAAACTGTGTTTTGGGTAGAAGGTTCCTACTTTCTATAAACCATTCAAGGCCATTCTTCAGAAGATGTTCCAAGATTTTAGACAGCGCAGATGAGAGGGCAATAGGTCTGAATCCATTAGGGTCGTCAGAGTTTTTACCAGGTTTTAAAATAGGCATGATTAGTTGTCTTTTCCACATTTCTGGTACGTGGCCAGTTGCAAGACATTTATTGGCAAAGTTCAAGAAGTAATCTTGAGTAATGGGACCCGCTTTTACCAGAAATGAGTATGGAATGCCATCCTCACCAGGGGCAGAGTCTCTCACCTGTGAAACAACTGTTTTCAGTTCTTCCACAGAAAAGGGCTCATCCAGTGGATCCTGATAACTGGTTATGGGTAGGTCTGGGAATTTTAACTCATCCTCAGCAGGCACGTACGGTGGGGCCAGTTTGGTGAAGAAAGATTCCGCAACTAAGTTTGAGATGGCACTTGATGCCTTTGGGGAATAGCTATGTCGAAACCTGTTTATTTGTTTCCAAACTACATTAGAAGGGGTGGACGGAGAAAGAGAGGTACAAAAGGAAACCCAGCCTGCTCTTTTCTTCCGGCGCAGAGTTCGTTTGGACTTGGTGAGGACTCTACGATATTCTACAAGGTTATCGATGGTGAGGGATTGGTTGCACCTTTGTTCAGCTTCCTTCCGATCCCTTATTACTTGAGAGCACTCTTCATCCCACCAAGGAGGAGACGGTATCTTGCGGAGGCGAGGTTTCTTAACCGGAAAGGCTACTTCCGCAGACTTTTTAATAGCCTCTGTAAATGCTGAATAGTTACAGGTCAGATCATCTTCATTATATACAGGTATAGCCTGGATCTCCCGCTCCACCAGGTCGGCATATGTCTCCCAACCACTTTTGGTCAATCGATATTTGAGAAGAGGTTTAATATTTGTATCTGGAATCGATTTGTGCGGTAGATCTAGAATTATCGGGAAATGGTCGCTTCCATGGGTTGAGTTCAGCCGATCCCAGATACATCGGGAGCCCAGGTCAAGAGAGCAGATAGTTAGATCTACACAGATTTCCTCTCTCCAACTTGGCCTCTGCGTGTAGCTCTTCCATCATTAACAATGCAAAGACCAGCATTGTCAATAGCTTCCACAAGCTCCTCCCCAAAGACATCACAGTGATCTGATCCCCATCGGTAGTGGTGACAATTAAAGTCTCCCATAATAATGCTTGGCCCATGCAGTTGCGTAAATATGGCACTCAGATATGGAATCAGTGCAATGTGTGGTTCTGTGATGTAAAGAGAAACAATTGTGATACCTAAAGCTCTGATAGCCAACATGTTAACATTGTCTCTATATGTATTATTTATAGGTGGAAGATTTATAGGGGAAAAAGGAATTCTATTATTGACAAGTATGGCGCAGCCGCCATAGTTGTCAATCCTATCGTCACGTACACAGTTAAAATTATTTTCATTAAAATTGAGATCTGGTCTAAGCCAGGTCTCACTAAGACAGCATATAGCTGTATTAAATTTGTTTAGTAAGTATATTAGATCATGTGTTTTATGTACTATGCTCCGCGCGTTCCACTGAAGCAGTGAAAGGGGAGTATCCATGGTGGAGAGTATGGAAAATGGTGTTTAATTTAGTGGCAACGTGGTCCGGTAAAGAATTTGAACAGATGAGGGAAGAAATAATAGAAACTACTTGCTCAATTGACTCACTCACATCCAAGTTTGGTTGCTGGGTTTGGTTGTAACCACACCCATTTCGGGACGGAGAGTAGGAGTAATCCTGCATCAAGGCTTGGTCTGTCATATCCAGGGGAAAGTGGGGCATGTGTTCTGGGCTTTATCTGAACTGTTTTTCTGTGAGATTGTTGTGGGGAGTACTGTAAATGCGCAGATGTTCTTTGAGATGGGCCTGAAAGTGGTTGGGGGGCAGATTGATAAACTGAGGGTTTTGACTTTACGGCCTTAGCATATTTACGGGAAATTGGTGGAATTTTCTTGTTGGCATCAAAATATGACATAGAGAATTCAGCCATGAGTTTTTTAATAGCGGTTTGACTTCCATACTCAGGGCAGTCCTTGCTGGTAGCTGGGTGGTCACCGTCACAATTGATGCAGGAGCTTTCATGGATGTTGAGTGAGCAGCCATCACCAGGATGGTCTAGTCCACACTTGAAGCACCTGGGTTTAGACCTACAGGTGGGCTTTGTATGTCCGAATCTACAGCAATTGTAACATTGTATTGTGGGGTATGTATACAGTTCGACTTCTATGGCCGTGTAGCAGCAAAACACCCTCTGAGGTAAAACTTGACCATCAAAAGTAAGTACAACTGTTTGTCGTGGTTTTCATTCAGTTACGCCATTTTCATTAGTAATTCTCATATTCATGCGCCTAACTTTTATTATTTTGCCACAGCCATAGGGACCTTGATGAGGTTCATGGCCTCATCGTCAGTCCATTCTGAGGGGATGCCTCTCACCAAACCCACGCGTTTAACATTGAACTGTGGGATCACAGCTGAGTATTTGTTCTCGGCGAGGATAGGATTTGATAAAAACGCATTAGCATCTTCAGGGGACTTGAATTCTACTGAGGCTCTGTTGCGCCCGATTCGTTTGATGCCATCTGGGAGGATGTTATGGATGTTGTGTTTTAGTAAAAACAGACCCAACTTAACATGATGTAGGGTCGCTCCAGACCTCTCCTCAGTCTCAATGCGAGATACATGAACTATAAAGGGGCCCTTGTCTAAAACAGAGTATTTTTTCCTAACGTCGATGGGTCTAGAGGTTTTAGACACCTTGACAGGCATTTCTGGGGGTGGGTTGGTCACTGCTGGGCGTTTTCTGTTTGGGACATCAGACGTGTCCATCTGCTGAGGTGGTGAAGCATCTTGGGGAAGGGATATGGTGCATATCGGAGTTAGGTCAAATGGTTGAATGTCTGGTGGTTTAGGGGGAACCCTGTTGTCATGCATTTTCAAAATAAATGTTTGTATACACTTACCAGTGGAGTTTTATTAACTTTTATAACAACAACAATACGCCACAGGACAGAACAACACAAACAGCCAACAAAAAGTACACAAAAAAAGCTAAATACGATACGATTTCCGAAAGCGCATGTGCTAACCAAGAACAGCGACGACAGAATCCAAGTCGCGACTTGTCAGTACATTAACCGTCAAATTCTGACGTTTTAAATACCGACGAACTTGGCTCACGGCTCGTTGGCGCTGATCGACTAGCGAGCAAAACAGTCGCAAACATATTGTCTTGTTCCGAGTCTGAAGCGGGCTTTGCATGGCGAGTCGAGTAAAAAACATAGCATGACGACGAGCCGCGAACCAGGCTCGGCGGTATTGCAATGATACACCGGCGAGCTTTACCGACGAGCCGTAAAACCGCGGTCTTACTCGCCCGTCGACTACCCACTTAAAATCAATTTGGGGATGCAAAGTTTTTTTTATGGTTGGATTTTATTTTATATTCTGATAGTAGAAGTAATTTTAAGAAACTAAGTTATTTTTTTCGTGATTAATCGAGTTTATCATTGTTAATTAAGTAAAGTAAATATTATTCGGCGTGACGTCGTATGCTACTTACTGTGTGTGTAAGCGAGTTCGCGATTGCATTTGCGTGTGAATGGGCCAAACCATCTAGATTGTCTGTGGTTTAGTGTCAAAAAAAAATAGTGTTTACAGCGCCATCAAGTTATATGTTCAGCTGGGCAAAATTGTAAGTAACTAATTAATTGTAAATCTGGTTCCCCATTTTTTGTTTTATTTATTCACTTACTAAGATTTATAGATATAATTTTCATTAAAATTGAAAGACGGGTTAAATTTTTCTCATTTTTCTAGGTAAATTTCTTAAATTTTACGTTATTACTAAATTCTCCACTAGCGCCGCTATCAACTGAACAAATAATATAGTGGCACTATAATATCAATGTGTTTGACAAATGAAGTTGACAGACCATTGATAGATTTTCACAGAATAACCTACTACAGACGATTTAACATGTGACGTCACCATAGAGGTCAAATGAAGGGCATTTAAATATTATTATTTACTCAAAATAAGGCTCATCTTTTAAGATAAAAATCTCTTACACTAAAAATACTCTAGTTTGGATGCTAAGCTCGAAATGGTTTTCGATTCAGGCAGTTCACTTTTTTTTTGTATCCCGAATTGTGTAGTGCTTACGAAAGTCTTAGTTCAAAAACTTTGAATACTTTATCACCGACGCGATATTAATAAACACTTTTAATAAACCTTGTCTTGTCATCGACACGCTTCTTAAGCATGGATAGCTAGGTTTTCTACTCTAGTTGGTTGCCAACTCTGCGGTCGTAACTTCTGTCCCCGCATATTTTGCGGGCGCACACCGAAACGGGGTACCCGCCAAATGTAGAGTCACTTGTTTGCCGCGAACGACGTGTGATATTGTTTCCACAAATTCCTTCAGCGAGATTGTGATTTAAGGCGGCGTTTTTTGTGGAGTAATAAATATCCGCAACCGCGACCGTAGTAATTGCTACGGCGCCAATATTTTACGAACTCAAACTTTATAATCGAGACCAGACTTCCATTTCTTCAATCATTTCTTATGACTATGACCAGCCACGAACATTTTATAATAAAGGTATTATATATAAAATTCTCGTGGCACGGTGTTAGTGCGCATACTCCTCCGAAACGGTTCGACCGATTTTAATGAAATTTTATATGTACATTCTGTATATCTGGAAGGTAGACCGGACTTCACAACTTTATAGAGATTATTCTTGAAGAAACATAATTCGTATCGTAATATCTTCTAATATATAAAATTCCCGAAATGGCTTGACCGATTTTCATGAAATTGTATATGTGTATTCGGTAGGTTTGAGAAAATGTATAAGTTTAAATTTTTAATGTTAAGGTTGGTCCACCTTCATCATCATCAATCAGCCACAAGAAGTCGACTGCTGGACATAGGCCTCTTCCATAGATTTCCAAAAAGACCTGTTGGAAGTGGCTTGCATCCAGCGTCTCCCTGCCACTTGTATGAGATCGTCTGCCCATCTTGTGGCTGGTCGTCCTACGCTGCGTTTGCCACCTTAAACCAATTATATGGCCTGGTCCACCTTAATCCAATTATATGGCGAAACTATGCATTATTTGATTGCTACTGGGCCAAAATTTTGGCAACTCAACCCATTTCTTATTATTATGACCAGCCACAAAAGTTTTAATAAGGACAGAATATTTTGCGTTTTGGTTTTACTGGAGTACAATAACGAATACTCTCATATTCTTATCTTTGAGATCAATTTTTTAAGTTTTTTTTTGTTTAGAAAAGAATAAATGTGGAGTTTCTTTGTTAGTTTCTTCTCCATGTAATCTACTAATTGTGAAACTAACAACTTTGACGTTCATAAAGTAAACATTTTGTTAGTACTATGAATAAAATATTTGATTTTGTTTTTTTTAAATTGTAATTATTCAGAATCGCTCGTAGTCTGGGCTGCCTGAGTGATCTTAAATGATCACTAAGGTTAAGCAACATACGGCGCGTTCAGTCCATGGATGGGTCACCGTCTATGACTAACACTAGTGGCATTTTTCCGAGCGGTTCCGTGCTTCGCAAGGCACGTTAAGCAGTTGGTGCCGTCAGTCAGAGGCCTTAGGGCGGCTTGAAAACTTCTGACAGTAAGACCAGCCACTAGTCTTACAAGCCTCCACCAATCCGGACTTGGCCCCCGTGGTGGAGTATGGCCTGTGCCTTCCTCAGGGAAGAGACCCGTGCCCGTCGGTGGGGACATAATGGGTTGATGATGATGATGATTCAGAAAAACGAACCTTAATAATTAACTTTATTTGGAAAGATGATGTAGAGGCTACAATTGATTGAGAAAGAAATGTTGCATTGGTTTGGACATGTGAAGAGGATTGAGGAAGAAAGACTGACAAAACAAATACTTATATCTAGCGAATGTGAGTGGAAGGGCCGGTTAAGACTTCAACCAAATAGGGGAAGTATTATCAAAGGGAAAGATAAAAAGTACCCTACGTGATCTCGTCAGTGATCCCGTGAGCGACTGTCAGGATCATGGCAAATGGAAGTCCCTGGTCTCTGCCTACCCCTCTCTATCCCAGAATACAGACGTGAGCTTATGTATGTATGTATAAAAAAACGAATATCTGTTTTGTGGTCTCGTCAAAAGGCGCATTTAAAACGTAGCCTTAACACACTTTGGTGAAGTATGTATTTGTTTGTGGCCAAATGAACGAAGTACCTAAATACAGGCGACGCTGGTTTTCGCTTTTACGTGCTTAGATTTTCATTAATATTCGTTCTGGTAAATATTTAAGGAGTACATGATACTTAACTACCTATTTTGTAGAGTTTTAATGCTGTAAGGGGAAATATATCCGCGAATGTCGGGTTATTTCTTGTTAGACTTTGATACAGTACCGGTTTGGCGTCACTTTAATTATTACAAACATTATTTTGTTTTTTAATTGCACTAAGTAAATGTACAAGGGCGTGCTTAGTGCAAAAAACATTCTCTTAAATCAAACCTTTTGTTGTAGAGACTGGCGACAGGTAGTGCTAAAAAAGGTGAATACAATAAACTTAAATAAGTATAGGGCAATACATTAACTTATACGAGTAACTATACTTAGGAGGGGTTTTGGGGTGATGAATTTCTTTCTATTTGAATTTAAGAAAGAAGAAAGTTTTGTACATCCGCAGCAGTGCAAATTGGGCTCACATAAAGTCTTAAAACTTTCTACACCCAGTTAATGTCAGATTAGTGATTCGATTTTACGCTAGTAAACTAAATATTAAAATTTATTACATATTTGCGCCGCGCCGTTTGGAGTCGAAACGATGGGCACATGGGGCCCAGAGGCGTGCCTGCTGTTCAAGAACCTAGCGGCGCGCCTGGTCGACGTATCAGGAGACCAGAGAGCTGGCGTGTACCTCGGCAAAGGATAAGCCTGGCTATCCAAAGAGGCGACGTCGCCAGCGTTCTGGGCTCATTGCCGCGGGACAGTGACCTGGGGCAGGTTTTTTATTTGTAAACACATTTTAATCGAAGATTAGGTAGGAGCATAGTTTTATATTTATGTTATGTTTATTTTTATTTACAGTTCATTATTAGTATTATAATATAATCAATGTATGGTTAGATATTGTTTCAGTTTCAAAATAAATAGTTTTGCTAAGTTAAAAAAATATATTGGTATGTGAACTTTCCAAAACAGAGATACAATGTGATCCCGATCGCAGCAGGAAATTCTCACAATCTATTCGGGTATAATGCTCATGAATAATCGTACGATTAAGGAATTAATTGGGGCGCGAGCTTCGAACACGTTCAAAACTTTGCTGCCCTGGTAGTTTCAGTGAAATGCTGCATGGATTGACTTGGCTCAGCTTAATCTCGTTCTTGTTTGATAGTTCAGGCTTCCATCTAGTAACACACCAAGAAATAAATGGCTTTGTAAGTATATAACCAGGTATAACCAATATAACCTGGGTAAGTATATAACAGGTATATAATGAATCGCGCGTAGCCTGGACTGCCTGAGTGATCTTAAACGATCACTATGGTTAAGCAACATACGGCTCGTTCAGTCCATGGATGGGTCACCATCTATGACTAACGCTAGTGGCATTTTTCCGAGCGGTTCGGTGCTTCGCAAGGCAAGTTAAGCAGTTGGTGCCGGCTGCCGTCGATAGATGGCAGTCGTTAAGCCAAGTCAGAGGCTTGAAAACTTCTGACAGTAAGACCAGCCACTAGTCTTACAAGCCTCCACCAATCCGGACTTGGCCCCCGTGGTGGAGTATGGCCGATACCTTCCTCAGGGAAGAGACCCGTGCCCCTCGGTGGGGACATAATGGATTGATGATAAAGTATATAACCAAGTACAAAAAGTAATGTACATGAAGCGAAAGATTCAGTTTCCTAATATCTGCCTATCCTTTTAGGTTACAGGAGTGAGGCGTGCGTGCGTATGTTACGTGCGTACAAAAAAGTGAATTTTGGAATATTGAATAAAAAAAGTGACATTTAAAAGCAACTAAAGAATGATCAATTGATGTATTTCTCTAATTATAAATTTTGATTTCAGTTCAAATCTTCGACTGAGACGAGATCCAATATCATCCAGTTCCCAAAGTTTGAGAAATTTTGTTGTTAAAAAAAATATTTCAAACATTCTCAGCGTGATGTCGTCTGAACGGATTTACATGTTTATGATGACCGTACCTACCTCTTTACTATAAATAGCACGGGGTATCCTAGTTTGGAACCAGGATAAGTGATTGTGTTATTTACTTTTTTCCCAAAATTTTCCATTTATGGTTGCACGCAGGTTGCATGAGAGTTTCAATATTTTATTTTGTGACATCCCTAGGATCTAGCCAGTATGAAATTTGTAAAGACGACAATTGTATTTTCTTTTAAAGTGGCTTAAAAAAAGTGATAACAGGCACTGCTGCCAACTGTTTTTTGTTGATATGCGTAATAAAACCTATGTTTTTGGAAATTAAATTAGGCCTGTTGCCCTTTGCGCATAATACGATCGCGAGAGCAACGAGCACCGCCCGTTTATTGTTTTGTATGATTATGTTCATGAGCAAGCATGTTCTTTCTGATGAAATGACACGCGGCGGAACGATTTCGTGAATTGACCGCGGACATAAGACTTTTTTAATTCTTTTTTACTGGCCAGTTACATGAAAATTGTCAACATAATAAAAATAATAAACCTATTATTTTTTTGACTTTTTTGGCTGCCGGTCACTGTTTTATGACTAGTCTTCCGAAATGAGGTTTTATTACTTCGAAAAAAGTTACTCACGTCCAATGTGCCAGTGGCCAAGAACAACCTTACTATTTGAACGTGCCAAACGCAAAAAAAGCCATAGAACAAAGGTATATAGTCCAGTAGCTAAATACATGCTTTTAGTTTGTAAACCAAAAGCAAAGTGCTTTTCTATGAGATTTTAATTCCTAAAAATAATCCGGGAACGCTTGCAACATTCTCACGTACGTATGAACGTGGGGGGAGCGCGGAAGCAACGCTTGGCGTCGCTCCAGTGTGCTCGGAGTCAGATTTTTATTAAGATAGAGGCAATGGTCTTTCATCGCTTATGCTGATATAGTTAAAAATATGACTTCAGCTGAAAGGACTAGGTTCAACATAATTACAGGTCTAGTACAGAGGATGTTAGCGCCATCTGTTTCAAACCAAAAGAACTACTACTCTACTGGACTGCTATGACGTTAGCAGCAACAGCCCATTGACGTCATCGATGGATCCCCACCCGGCCTATCTATCACAACTAACTAACTTCACTTCGTTACAAATCTGCATATCATGCACCCATGACTGTATTCGTTGCTTTTAAAAATCAATAAAATCGTTTAAAATTGAAAATAACAATACGTTCATTGAAGCACACACGCACACCTTCCACTCCATTGCAACCTGGATTAGGAGAAGAATCAGAGGTTTCCAAACTTTTTTTTCTCATGGTCCACTTTCAAAGTTTTACTATTTTCGGTAGACCCCCCTGGTGCTACATTTCTACTATATTCCCAAAATATCACCCTAAATTAGGGTGTTGAGAAGAAAAAAAATAACACATTTTCTTGTGTCCTATTTATTAAAATAATTGTTATTACCTACTTGTGGTTATACAAAATTATAAACATTTATTATTACAAACAATCAACAACTGACGTTGATAGTTAAATCCAAGCCAAAATTTTTGTTCTTTATTATGAAAACCAGAAAATGTTTCGTGGACCCACACTTACAATATGAATCGCTGTTTTCTTTTCACGTCTACGTGGACCACCCTGTGGTCTTTTATGGACCCCTGGACTACTTTGGGAACCTATGGTTTAGTACCTATTCACCTAACGGACCGGCAGGATTTTTGCGGCTATGCGATTGTCTGGATTGATAGTCAATCTTAGATCTATAATAAAAAAAAAGAAAAGAACTACATCTAATTACAAATACATGGTACAAAACTGAGATTGTTAAATGTTTATAGGTACCCGATTTACTGAATCGAACAACTACGTGTCAACATGTCAAAAATTTGGTTTTTCAATATGCCACATTTATAACACTGCATAATATTTAGCAAAGTTATACAAAACGATATGACTAATAAATACCATTAAGAAATAAACACAATAACACTGTTTACCTGATTTATCCCTCACTCGCAGTTTATTTAATTTTAACTAAATATTTTATTTTATCATGAAAATACCATTTGCTTAAGAGATCTATGCCCCAAAAAATACCCAAAATTTCAGTGGTCCTCAAATAGAAGCGATCATACTGCTGCCAAATATGATCGCAACTAGCAAAGATGACGGACTTTTGTTTAAGGCCGATTATGATCGATTATTTTATGATAATGCGCTACGCGAAGTGTAGGAAGAAGTATGGACAGCTGACTACGAATCTTTTTTTTAATTAGAGGCAAAAAAAGTAAGATAGCCACCCCGACGCCATATTTACTCACGAATACTCACGATTGACGTTGTTGATGCGATTGCAACTTCTCTAAGCTATTTTATTTTCTTTTGTTAACACACACACTTTTGTTTTTGTTGGACCAAGTTTTTTGATCCATCGTCCAGTTGTTGTACTTTTGTGTTTGTTATTACGAAACGGAAAATATGGGCGAGCGAGACCCAACGCTGATTTTGCCAAACCTATGTATAGGATGCAAGCAAAGCTGCGTGCATGAGCTTTTTTGAGTGAGATGTAAGTTTAAGAGATGCTGTGTCTTTGTTTACCTTTAGTCGTTCGCTTTAGTAAATAGAATATAGTTACCGATGAGTTTTACCTTACTGCTTAATTAACTCGATTATCCTGCAACGAAACTTAGGGGAAACCAAAGCCTTGCTTCGAGCGTTTTTCCTCCTTAAATGCTCCAAACTTTCCTCTTGTAAATCAGCCTTAACTCAACGCCAACAGCGCTATATAAAGCAATAAGGAGCCGTACACACGTGCCCTCTCCGACTGCGCTGAGCTCTGCGACCGTATATCAGTCTGTGAACGTGATTCACTATGGACACAGAATACATAATAGTACAGGTACAGAAGATTCACTCCGCAAAATCAATGAAAGAAAAAGGGACTCTAGCAGCGATACAATTAGGTGCAATTCAGATCGCACGGCGCTAAAAAAGCTACGTTATATTCACCTACATGTTACCTCTCTTTCTACTTGTTACCAGCATGTTACCAGCGACCGTATCCAAGCAGTTAATATTGAAATGTATGGTGCCTAACTCACTTGGCGACTGTCTGGCTACGTACTATACAAACTATATACTATATACTATATACTATACAAACTGCTTGGATGCGCGGCTGGCGACGTTCGCCATGGCGTCCTAGTGAGGCAGGGCACTTACTTACCTCTTATGGCGCCTGCATTCCTACCTATTTGCCACTCCAGAGTGGTTGCCGCATGTACTTACGCGTTCGATACCGACACGCATAGTGAAACAGGCCTGCTATGGACGCACATAGGATGGCACGGAGGGTCCACTTCCCCCGTTGGTAGCAGTTAGTAAGTAAGGATAATATGTCCAGTCCCTGTAGTACACGCACCAATTCCTGTGGGATTCCAATCTTGTAACTGTCAAATTACTATGGAATGTGACAGTTAGAGGATAGGAATCTCTTACATTGATTCACATGCACGATCCTTATAAACATAGACATTTACAGACAAGGAAATACATTGCTTCTGGCCCCACATTAGGATACCCTGTGATAGATAGATATAACACTTTATTGTACATAAAAAAGGAGATTACACAGGTATTTCTTACTCTAAGGGTACATACGGCGGCCTTATCTCTAAAAGTGATCTCTTCCAACTTCCAGCGGGTCTCTTCTTCTATCTTTGTCGCCAAATTGCAACAGCAATTTGTAACTAAGTTTGTTACGTCGCTGTTTCTGGTTCCCACGACACAATGTGCCAGAAGCAATGTATGTGCCTGTATATGAATGCTATATTATGTATATAATATATAAGTGATCTTAAACGATCACTAAGGTTAAACAACATAGGGCGTGTTCAGTGCATGGATGGGTGATCATTCTATGACTAACGCTAGTGGCATTTTCCGAGCGGTTCCGTGCTTCGCAAGGCACGTTAAGCATTTGGTTCCGGCTGCCGTCGATAGATGGCAGTCGTTAATGTAGTGACTTATGTCCTTTTTGTTCGGTTCTTATGCCCGTGCAGTGCGCCCGGACATTGTGACGGACGGGCTACACGACGACGATAAAGGGTTTTTATTTATTTCATCATCATCAACCCTTTATGTCCTCACCGAGACATAAAGGGTTGATGATGTATCACGCACATGCGTGCAGACTGCAGATCCAGTGCCTGAAAATGTGGCAGTCAATCCTGTCCACAACCACACTGAGGATGCCGTAGTATGTACAATATTGAACTATGTTTTTAGTTCACCCCATTTATTGTATATACTCGTAGTAATAATAAGGCATTTAAAAAATATATCTAAAGGTTTAGTGTATAGTGGACGAGTTATTGCCGTTTTTTGCTGGATATTGATATCATATAATGTCTAATGTTATATAGATTATGGTACGGGACCCTCAGTGAAGTAACAGGCTCAAGGTACAAGGGTAGATCCGCGGATAAGCCCAGCGGCGCATAATAGCGTGTAAACTTACTCCGATATGCAGTTACCCGTAGTTACGCACGCCTTTAGGAACAAATCCCATCATGCGCTGTTATGCCCATAGTTTCACAACCGCCTAACCTTTAGCGCGAATACACTGCGTCCGTCAATGCAGGGACAATGGTCTCACTAAAAATGTTGGTTTTATAAAAAATAGCACATCATATTTGTAAAGTATATAACAATAGACTTTGCTTTTAGAGTAAAGTTCGCTGCTTGTATACTATGTAGCATAAATATTTAAGATTTTCATGTACTTTTATATTATAATTGGTCAGCAATAAAGAGGTTCAGCAATAAGTCGCTGTTTCTGGTTCCCACGACAGAAGCTACAGAAGCAATGTATGTAAATGTTATTTTATGTAATAATAATAAAAATTGTTACATATTAAACAGGTCAGTACAAATCGCGATTATGTACTATCTAAAATGTAATTACCTTGAAATATATCACAAAATTAATTATCGTGATTGGGCCCGTTTAATACTTAACTATGTGTGATCATCGTGAGTCGTAAAAATACTAAGCGGCGGTAAAGACGCCCACTATATTTATATTTTCCATTCCGCAGGCTCAAACTACAATTTTGTCTTAAGAATTTTGGTGGCATCATCATCAACTTTAACTTACCACCTTCTGCAGACTTCACATTTAGGTAATATTCGCAATTAGAACCGTTTAATAAGAGCATTGCAATCGTTAAAAATACAAAACTATGTAGACGACCAATATATTTTTTTATTTCGCAGAGCTCGAACTACAATTTCGTCCTTAGATTTTTGCTGGCATCATCATTATTAGTTTACTACCCTCTGCCGAGTTCACGACATCGTAAAACCATTTCTGGTTCCCACGCCACAGGGTATCCTAGTGTGAGGCCTGAAGTAATGTATGTGCCTGTATGTAAGTGTTTATGTTTATGTTCTGGACGTAAGCAGCAATTAGAGTGTCAGTGGGGACGGATGCAGAGTCTCTCGACTCCACAATATCTTCGCGGACCAGTGTTTGTGGGGCTCTTAAAGGCAACTTTTCCTATTAAGCCCTACCCCAGTCAAGTGGCCTTAGAAATTAAATTAGGGACACAAACACTTGCCGCGGGTGTTTGTTTATTTGCCGAAGGGCGTCAGTGATTTGGGTTCTTTGGTTTGGCGTTTTGGCCAATGGGAAGGTTGTTTCGGTGTATTTTGTTGATAGGGAGGCAGGCAGATAATGGTACTATTTGTCGTTGCACTCCTACCAACTCTTTCCTTTTACCTCCTGCGGTTGACTGGTAGAAAATGCTTGTGGCATTAAGTCCGCCGCATTATACTATATTTTTACTTTAAATGTAAGTGCAATAAGAGTACAATAAATAAATAAATAATGTAGGTTTGAGATCTGGTCAGGTCTAAAAAGTCCCTCGTCTATGCAGGTCTTAAATGGAAATAGTCCTCATTTTATTTTTCAAAACGTCCGGGTTCGGTTCACGAGCTGCGAACGGTTTTTTTTTAAATTTGAAATTGTAATTGACATACATACTTTATTTTATAATTAAATAACATACATTTACATGAAAAATATAATATTGAATTATAAATTACAGTATCAATGAATAAAATAATAATATTAAAAACAAATTTACATAATTATCATAAAAATGAGTATGTTGTGTGTCAGTTTTTAAATGTATGAATGCAGTTTTTCTTGTTACTAAAATCGATGACATGGTTCCTAAGAACAAGCCGAAAACGGCCGAAGGGAATCTTTGTACCTACGTCGTATAGTTTCAGACTTTCCCATACTGACCGACCTGAATTAGCCACCCTGTATAAGAATGGACCATCCTTTATATATGGGAAAGTTCAACATTTGCCTTTTCTATGGTTAACGTTAAAACATTGCACGCTTTTTAATCCTTCTAGGCTCGCGCCTAATCACTCGCACGCCAGTACGGTTGAACGATAAAAATAATTCGCACCGTCCTAGCCAGATATGCCCTTAATTTGACCCTCTATGACGAGAATAATCGTAAAAAAGAGAAGGGATTTTACAACGTTCAGGAATCATTTTGATATGGTGTTTAAACACCCATAAAAGATTAAAAATACTGCAAAATTGCAAACTAAGGTGGCCGGAAAATACTACGACATAATGAATACTGTTTTTAACCGAGAAGAATTGAAAAAAATGAAAGTATTACCTAATAAAATAAAAAAATGGCACCTACAAGAAAAAGCTACGCTAGCTAATAACTGTATAATTTCCTTTTTATGTAAAATATAATGTTCTCTATGTCTACGTAACAAGGTTTCAGGTGATTCTACGTGGCCAATGGCGGGCAATACTTGATGATGATGATGATGTCCTTCTCGTCGTAGTCCGACGACGGCGACCTCAAGTATTGATAGGATTTCTGCGGCGGTCGGCTCGGATGTGACTTGTGAAGCCCAGCTTATTCTTGAACGTTCGGTTACAATTGCCGCTGAAGTTTACCGTGGTCATTGTAAGAGTCATAATAGTAAGTGGGCCTCGGAAGGGTTTTTCGCTGCTGTAGATATCTTCCAACGTAGATACGGTTCATAGTTTGAACTGAATAAACGAAACAAACAAATCACAAACACGCACACTAATAAAAGTAGGTACTTTTCCGAGTGACTAAAAAGTCTGATTCGAGAGTGGCAGGCCCTACTGCATGTAGGACATAAAAAGAAAGAGTCCGAAGTCGGGTTTTTGGTGCCTTCTGGCTCTCTTGTCCGCCAGTACGGCCCTCCCGAACGTCCTCAGTCCAGGAGTCACTGTTAACCTTACATATTCGTAAGTAGCCTAAAAATGTTGTTATTGAAATATAGTAAAACCTGGAAATAGTTTCTGCAGTATATATAACACAGTAATAGAAACAGTTTATTTCCAACGGGCACAAGTAAGAATTATATAATTATCCATTTAATTTTAGTTTTCATTTTGGGACAAAATGACCGCATCTTTTTTCAAGGATTCGGGGCTGTCGTGCTATGCAGCCGGCCAGCAGGCTGTGGGGCACAGGAATGATCATTATCTCTCTCTTAGACAGATACAGTAGGTAATACTTGTCGCACTAAGTAACCAACAAAACGCGAGTTTTCACGGCTCGGATGTGGTCGCATCTTACTTTCATCGTTCGCCCGTACGCGGGCGAAACTTTCATCCAGCCAGAACATTCCGGACGCATTCCGCTCTGCCCTGCCGCGCTATGTCAACAGGAATTTTATGTGGCAACTTTAAATAAAATATGGCCTCGAGGCGCTTTATGTTGCTAGTTAACGGGCTGCAGAGAGGATAGAAGCTTCGCGGTGTACAATGGAGTATGATATGACGCAAAGTAGGGCACATTTTGTAACTATTTCCATAGTTTCCACAAGATGAAACAGTACGAGCCGCCAGTACGCTCAAACTTGGGGGAATCGAGCGTGATATATATTTCGTGACTATAAACGTAAACATTTACATACAGGCACATACATTGCTTCTGGTCCCACACTAGGATATCCTGTGTCGTGGGAACCAGAAACAGCGACGTCACAAACATGTAAACATCCAAGATCTGGGCTTTTTTTTGTCCCCAGCCGGGATTCGAACCCGGGACCTCACGCATGGTATTCAGATGCGCTAACCACTCCGCCACAGAGGTCACCAAATTATAAGAAGGGAAGAGACCCGTGCCCCTCGGTGGGGACATAATGGGTTGACGATGATGATAAGACACACGTTTGGAATGTATGTTTGAACTGTTACCTTAAAGTAGTAGAATAAAGGTTTTTATTTTATTTTATTTATATTGTTATCACGAACCTTATCAGTTTATGTGCTGGCTCGACTCGAAGTAGGTCTTGGCCTATGACACAAGTAGTCGCCACATCAGCTTAAGCATGAGAAATTCCTGTCTCGCACATGATCATCAAACATCATCAAGAGTCATTCATTCATTTATTATTGTTACTTTACCGTATCTTTTAGGGTCCCAAGGAACATTTTGGGCTACAGAATGTCTGTCTGTCATTCTGGCAAGCAGATGCACTGTTGCCATCAGCTCGCTTAGCATTAAGTCGCTAGTCACGTAGATTTGAATATGCTGGTAGCCTGGTGATAGACAGACAGTAGAGTCTTAGTACAGTTACAAGGATCCCTTGCTCTTTGGGTACAAAACTCTGAAAAAGAACTCAAATCACCGACGTACAAAAGCCAAAAGCGGCGACTGCATCGTAGAACATAAAATCCCAGCGCATCCGTGATGGGTACACCCATCGCTTGTTTATGGCTAAGCGATGTAGGACTAACGCTGGCGAGCGCGCGCCGATTCACAGGTTAATGCGCACGTATAACGAACATCTACACCATATTGATATATTTTATCTTTCTCCAGGATTAGTACACTTTCCAACTTGGTTTAAATTCAACGTGGGTAATCTAAGATTTAGAATTTGAAATTTTCTTTAAAATTATCTTTAAAATTTAAAATTTTCAAATTTTAAATTTTTACGTCAATTTTATTTCGATTTTTTGTTTGTTGGTTGGGCTTTGGCACATTGATAGGCACATGCACAGAACAAAAAAATGTGTGTTTTTTTTTTTTTCTTTTTGTTGTTCCATTATTACAGCTAGCGGGAGTTAACTTGAGACTCGATCGGAATGCGCGCCCACCTCCTGGCGAGTGACTCCTATTTCAATTTCAATCAGTACTACTTGTCTTCCAAGCGAAGTCTTGAGTTGACTCTTGCTAATAGATAGATGGATAACACTTTATTGTACATACCTAAATATGTTGAAGTATTATTGTGAAACTTTACACAGTTGTAGAAATTACCTCATAGAAATCGATATAGCTATGAGCTTTTCTCTTTTATGTCTTTGATTTAGTCTATAGAAAACGCTGCTGGTTGTGCAATTACATAGTGTAAATGTAATTATTCTATGTATTTAACCATATTGTACAATTGTTTGTTTTCTTTCAATAAATAAAAATAAAAAAAAATAAAAAATACGTTCAGCGGTAACGTAGCACGTATTAAATTGGTCACTCGCGGGAAGGAAGTGGTAAAAGTGCGCCCCGGCGGCATTTCTTTCGAGATTCCTTAGGTTTTTCTCTTTCGGCTCGGCGTTTTTATCCCAATCAATTGAACTATTCGTTGAGTCTTTTCACGGTGTCACATTTTAATTTATTGATTTATTTAGGAATGCCAACAAGCTTCATAGTAAGTAATAAAACTATATCGATAAAATTTTATCCAAAGAAATTTAAAAAATAATAATACCTAACTCAGTTTAGGTTAAATTCATTAATGTATCATCTGGTACGGTATGTATATTAGAAAATAATCGTAAGAAATAAGAATAAAAAAAATTTACATCATCGGTAACCGTTTTTTTAAAATTTATTGTCTATTTCTATTTATCCATAATCATCATCACCTGTTTGACGCCCTAGATTCTGCCATTGCATTGTAGTAGAATGATAGTTGCATAACTGCGATTTTATTTCATTGCCGCTTCGAATCACCGGCACACGTTTCGATTACGAATTATCTACACGTCAATGGAATTAAAAATCATGTCACGTGACCCGACCATGTAACTGCAATTGAAATATAATGCACTAACAGAACCGAGGCCCAAAACATAGGCCACCCTCATGGTTTACCAAGTTTTCCAGTCTTATGCCACCCGCATCCAGCGTTTCCCTGCCACCGTAACCAGATCGTCAGACCATCTGGTGGGGGGCGTGCCCACTCTGCGTCGTCCGGTTCTCTGTCGCTTGGTCAGATTATTCGTAAAAAAAACATGAATAACCACGATTACATCATTTTGCCAAACTGTAAATGCAGTTTATCGGTAAATTCTATAGCTCATACAACATGATACAATGCCCTAAATAAATGTGTTGAACAACCAACCAGTCTGAAGGTGTAGAGTCATTCCGGTTACAGTCCAATGTAAAATCGTTCAGAAACTAAACATAATCAATGACATTATGTTGGATTATTGATATGTTTTTGATTGGTCTAAGCATGTGGAACATGTTACCGTAACTTGTGCGTTGGTCACGGCCACACGATCTGGTCATAACTCAAAAATTTTGGAAGACCGATGTGGTTGGAATCTCGTTCAATTTGCAATCATGACTTCATTTATGTCTCATCATCAACCCATTATGTCCCCACCAAGAGACACAGGTCTCTTAACTGAGGAAGGTATAGGCCATACTTCTCCACGGAGGCCAAGTCCGGATTGGCGGAGGCTTGTAAGACTAGTGGCTAGTCTTACTGTCAGAAGTTTTCAAGCCGTCCTAAGGCCTCTAACTTGGCTTAACAACTGCCATCTATCGACGGCAGCTGGCACCAACTGCTTAACGTGCTTTGCGAAGCACGGAACCGCAGGGAAAAATGCCACTAGTTACAAAAAAAACTTGATGATAAGCATCAAAACGTGAGAACCAGCCGGAATGAAATGCAAGCGGAGGCGTGCCAAAAGTAATTATTTTTGAACGCTTTCATAGACGCAACATGCAGGGAAAATAGACTTGTTTTGCTTAGGACGTTTTGCGGAAATGGTGACGAATTAACTGCAGCTTTCAGCTGGAAGGGATTGTATTTACCTCTGCCAAATAGCCCGGTACATGAGTCGTGTAACCTGAATATCTGAGCTGTCCACGTACCCTAGCACCTGAAATTGATAATCCGCGATGAACACGACAAGGTCTTAGATTGTGCTAATGCATTATAGTACAATGAATAAAGAAGAATCAAGAATCAAGAATTTATTTCAACGTAAAGAATTTACATTCTGCTTGTTGAATGTCAATGTACATACAGTTATGTATAACGTTAGCCACTGCCTTGGGGCCGTCTGTAGTGGAGAAAAAGGCAGCGAAAAAAAAACTCCAATCTGACCATCTTTTCTCAAATCACCTTAAAGCTAATACAAATAAAACATACAAAATAATATCTTGGATGTGTTGAACACTAGACACATTTATCCTCTGATTTAATTTAATATTAAACTACTATTTAATGCCATACGTCCTTGTCTTCTAAATAGTCGTTGATTTTATAATAAGCTTTTTTGCAAAAATGACAGTTGTACGTCGTATTCGTAATTAGACGCGGTAATGGAATTAGAAAGCATTTCACGTTACTCGACCATGTAACTGTAATTGAACTACAGGCCGTGAAAGGCCGTGGAAACGTTACGATGTCTTCTTGACATCCTCGTCCATGAGCGGCAGGCTATTGAAAACCCTTCACTGTGACACGGTGCGCTTGTAGATCTCGCTACTCCTGAACATAAGCCAGGACTCGTCAGCATTTGTGAATAAACCCCGGTTTCTCGTTCGCTAACAATGTGTTAATCTATTCTTAACATTTGCCAAATGTTTTTTTCATATGCACTGTGGTGACAGCTTTTAACAGTAGATTGACAGCTTGTTAGTGTACGGGAAACCGGGGGTAAGAGTAGGATCCACGAGCACTGCTTCTGAATGATATATTTGGAAATGTTATTTGTAGTTGTATATATTTTCTGTATTATGCTATGTAGGTATTCCAGATAATATGTTTATGTATTTGGTTTCATCATCAACCCATTATGTCCCCACCGAGGGGCACGAGTCTCTTCCCTGAGTCCATACTCCACCACGGGGGCCAAGTCCGAAGTAAGTAAGTGTATCCATAACAAAGTTAATAATGTAAAGTGAAAGTGAAAAGCATTTATATAATGTCTGGTGCATACGAAAGTTTTAGTCCATAGTTATTTCTCTAAACAAAAGGAACTGCTATAAACATTACTGACAAGGAAAATACTGTGTTGACAGAATAATACCGACAGCTCTTATCCCCTTTCTACCCCCATTTCCCCTCGTGACGTCGTGATACCGGCGCGGATTCGCGGTGGATAAAAATCATCAATATTTCCGTATCCGCCGCGAACCAATTAACCGGTTCAGCCACAAGTGGCCGGTCGATAAGCTCTCCTCTCGATGTGTGTACATTGTTTTTGTTTCAAAATGGCAGTGAGCAGTGACTGGCGGCTAGGGTTGCCAACTTTGTTTCTAACAAATTTAATGTATAATCCATTTATCCACTTGGCATTTTTTTCAGACTTTAAACGACACTAAATCTTTGGCGGTAGAAAACTACTCGTAGTACTAAATTTGCAAACGGTATCGAATTTTCTACGGCGAATTTTCAAAAAAGATGCCAAGTACAAGATAAATGGAATATAGTATTTTCGAAGCTATTAAAATATAGTAGATGTCAGAATAACAGTAAAAAAAAATAATTGTATGTTAAATATTTTCTTTTTTTTTCTTTGACATAAGGAGCGAGCTTTAGATAAGATTAAGGCTACTATCCTATTCTGCTTTACGCAAAATAGGATAGTAGTTTCGCCTACTTTACATTTTTTTTAGAAATATAGAATTTGAGCCCCTTATATAGTAGGATACTATATTATAACAATTTTCATACAATCACAATTTTAAAGATCCAAGCCTAATTTGCTCGGAAAATTCGCTCGACTTCGGCTCTAGAACTGCTCGGAAAAATGCCTAGCATTAATGCACAGCTTAGCATTGCAGACTAAAAACAAAGCTCGCTTAGCAGTACAGCACTATAATTTAGGCAAAGTGCAAGCAAACGCCCGGGAGACCATAACGTGAACGCCATTTTGATGCTACCGGAGTCACAAGACGAAATTCAACACTAAATAAATTAATTTTACAACGACATGCCTGGAGTGGCGTCGCTGGCGGCCACGAAGCAATCGACACAGAAGTACGGAGTAGACATTAACATTTACATACCAGCAAATGAATTACTCATTACATTGAATCTAATCTCTTTAAACGAGCAATTCTTGTATATATATTTATATATAATCGGAATCTCGGAAACGGCTCCAACGATTTTCACGAAATTTTGTAGGCAGATGCTTTCGGGAGCGTTTAATTGATCTAACTAGGTTACATTTTCAGAAAACGTTGTTTTATCCGTGTTTTAAGCTAATTGAAATTTGCTATGATAACATACAGAGGTAAATTTCGCGTCTCTCTGCATGGTTGGGATAGTTCTGACGGGAAAACAGGCGACCCGTTTCGGGCCAATTTCAAGAGACCCGGTTCGAGTCATGATGTTTTTTTCAAAGTTATTTTTTTGTTGAAAAAGGATTATTTTAAGTTTATATTACATATTTTATATTACAAAAAAATTACCGAGCAAAGCTCGGTCACCCAGGTACTGATAATTAAACGATCACGAATGTTAAGCAACATAGGGCGCGTTCAATGCATGGATGGGTGACCGTTCTATGACTATAATTGCAAATCAGAACGATTTAATATACAGGTGGTTTAAGTAATTCACAACAGCTAATAAGGCACATAGTAGGACAGACAGAAATAGGTGTCCCTCGTGGTTCTCCTAGTAGGACAAATCTGTAGGACCACGAGAAAACGGCGACTTTACTTGATGAATATTAATTACGATTTGCTCAATGAACATACATACATACGACCTCTGTGGCGTAGTGGTTAGCGCAGAGAGGTCCCGGGTTCAATCCCCGGCTGGAGAAAGAAAAAAAAAACTCCAGGTCTTGGATGTTTACATGTTTGTGACGTCGCTGTTTCTGGTTCCCACGACACAGGGTATCCTAGTGTGGGGCCAGAAGCAATGTATGTGCCTGTATGTAAATGTTATGTTATGTTATGTTATGTTATACATAAACTCACGCCTGTATCCCAGAGGGGTAGGCAGAGACCAGGGACTGCCACTTGCCGCGATCCTAAAAAATCACTTTCGCTTCATCGACAAATTGCATGACGCACGCCGGTTTCAGGTACTTCTTTTCTTTATCTTGCCCTTTGCTAATACAGTCTGTTAGCTTTTAGAATACAGGTACCTCGGCTACTATCGATTAAACCGATTATATTCCAATAAGGTAAGGTTCGCTCGGAGCCTGGGCTGCCTGAGAGATCTTAAACGATCACTAAGGTTAAGCAACATACGGCGCGTTCAGTCCATGGATGGGTCACCGTCAATGACTAACGCTAGTGCCATTTTTCCGAGCGGTTCCGTGCTTCGCAAGGCACGCTAAGCAGTTGGTGCCGGTTGCCGTCGATAGATGGCAGTCGTTAAGCCAAGTCAGAGGTCTTAGGGCGGCTTGAAAAACTTCTGACAGTAAGACCAGCCACTAGTCTTACAAGCCTCCACCAATCCGGATTTGGCCCCCGTGGTGGAGTATGGCCTATGCCTTCCTCAGGGAAGATACCCGTGCCCCTCGGTGGGGACATGATGGGTTGATAATGATGAAGGTAAGGTTTATTTTGTATTGTTATTTATAACTTTACATAACTTTTCAAAACAGTGAAGAAAAGTTTTATACAGAGCAGGAAGTAGTATTACACTCGTGTGCTTTCGGCGAAAACCGAAGCCTACTCTAGAGCCCGAGGTATATTCTAAAAGCTAACAGACTGTATATCCTCTATTTGGTCGAAGTATGCCCGCCTGGGGAAATGTGCGAGCAAATGCGAGTGGACCCATATATAAGGTCCTTACAAATCAAACGCAAATATTTTAAGGGCCGATATAGTAAAAGATTTGATTAGATTAGTAAAGTAAAGTAAAAGTAAAATTGCGTTTATCGCGACCAACCAATACAGAGTTCACCTGGGTTTCTTTTTTTATTCTGTCCCCAGCCGGGATTCGAACCCGGGACCTCTCGCATGGTAAGCAGATACGCTAACCGCTGCGCCACAGAGGTCGCCCGTATATTTTCATTTATTGGGGACAATCTATTGAACTGTGTGTCCACGGATTAGTGTATGTGTGAGTGGTGTGTGGTATTATGGGTGGAGTGTGGTGTGTGCGATGTAGAATGAATGGACTGTATGTACCTAAGAGCTGGGCGCCACGAGAAGAAAAAGTAAATAAAAATAAAATGAAATACAATAAGAAATTAGAACTCTTTATTGTACACACCAGAATGTATATACATTGGAAACCTTACATGATAAATAACAAACATAAATGATAATTTAGAATGTTTAATGCATCAATTAAACAATTATTATTAGGAATAATAGGTCGAATAAAAAAATCGATCATTCATACTAAATAAACACCCTTTAAACAATTTTCACGCACACATAAGTGCCGCCGCACTACGTACACATATCATAATAAATTGTCACGTCATTAAATTTTGCATTGTTTACCGCCAGATATTTCAATCGTGTATGTGTGTGCATGAAAACAGGATGATATAAAATGAATTTGTTTGGAGGTTTTAACTTTTGTTTTAGGAAAAAATTAAGCAAATCCTTTGCTGATCTTATTTTTCTTGCTTAAAGGTATTATTATTATTACACTTTACATGACTACCCCTTAAAATATTTGCGCTTGATTTGTTAGGACCTTATATTGGTTTCGTCAGTCGTTTCGTTTGTTTGCTCAATGAATTCGATATGAATGGTATTATTTCCAGCACAAATCAAACCGTAAAAGTGGCTTTGTATTTATCAGTAATAGCTACCATAAACTTGATACCCTGACTATGGGCCCTTTGATAGAACTTTCTACAGGCAGGCCCCGCTATTACTGATAAATACAAAGCAACTTTTACGGATTGTCATCCATCGACGGTAGCCGGCACCAACTGCTTAACGTGCAACGCTAGTGGCATTTTTCCGAGCGGTTCCATGCTTCGATAAAATGAATGCTTGAGTAAATTCTATGAGTTGTTTTTTTTTAGTATTTGATAACATTTTATGATTATCTGTGCATTCTATGTTTGTTTTATATAATCAAACTAGCTGACCCCGCGAACGTTGTTTCGCCATATATATTTTTTTTTCACTTTGGGCTATGAAACGTAGATAACAACCTATTCTCAAACCTTCCGAATATAGGTACGAAGGTCAAGCCGTTTCGGAGGAGTATGCGCACTAACATTGTGACACGAGAATTGTACATATTAGATAGAAGAAAGATGTAATTTAATGTAATATTACGTTTTATTGTACAAATGAAATAATTATGTTAAATAGGTAATTTGTGGTATTATTTTTATTTAACCTGCTGTATTAGATGGGAAACCTGTAAGGGCGGGGTCTATTGTAAAAAAAAGAATAAAACTCGTGCAGTGTTATACGCTTCAAGTCGAGCTGTCCTTCGGTCTTACTGCCTCAGTGGCGGGGGTTTATTCCCGTTAAGACACGAGGTGGTATTCAGGCATCCAGAGTAAATCTTGTGAGTGGGCGGGTCCGGAATGCGGGCACGCCGCGGCCATGACAGTTTCGTAATTAGGTCCCAAAATGGTGGAACAAAGGAAAGGGAACAGAAGGCTAGGTCGGCTATTGATCTGCGAGTCTCGCTCTCGCTCTCTTTCACTCATTCTATAATAATAATTGTCGTAGCGAACCATGAATTGTAATTTTACAAAATTCTTGGGTAAAAACATGAGTGTTTTCCTACTTTTTTAGGTCCAGGTCTTGCATGTTTTATTTCCAGGTCTTGGATGTTTACATGTTTGTGATGTCACCGTTTCTGGTTCCCACGACACAGGGTATCCTAGTGTGGAGCCAGAAGCAATGTATGTATCTTGTTATTGTAAGAATAATGTTCATTATTGCATGTTGAACTCATGCTCAATCAACAACATGCAGTAGAATTCAGAATCTTCTTTATGTTTCCGTACTAATGTATTTCTTTTCTTTGCCTTTCTTTCATAAAGAGAGTATGGGCTTATCGCCACGCGTCCCCATCGTTGATTAGCAATTTCAAGCGCTAAGGTTTGTGAACACCTGAGACAGTCAGATTTCCTCACTCCAGTTTCCTTCACATAAGCGAGTGGAAATTGCTACTACAACTTCACAAATGTACGTATGTAATTACACTGGGTCTCCTACCTAAAACTGAATGCCTAATACCCGAAGAACAGATGCTCGAAAATTATACTAATGCATTCGAGTAAAGATGATCAGACTGAAGTTTATTTTCACGACGTCAGACAATCTTTTTCGCGAGAACATAGTTCAAACTACTATGTTGTCTTTCTTCTTCTTTTTAATATGCTTCTCCATCACTGGAGGTTGACAGTCTGCTCTTTACACGGTCTTTGTTCAGTGCAATTCTAAACAGCTCCTCCGCAGTTTTAACACCGTTCCATTCTTTGATGTTGCACAACCATGACATCTTTCCCGTGCCCGGAATCCTCTTTCCACCTATTTCTTCTTTCCTCTTTTCGCTGTCTTTCATCATCATCGGCCTATGCTTTTCCACTGCTGGACATAGGCCTCTTCCATTGCACGCCACTGAGCACGGTCCTCAACTATTTTCATCCAGCTCTTGCCAGCCGCCTTGCAAAAATCATCGCTCCACCGAGTCTGAGGACGTCCTACGCTACGTTTACCGATCCGCGGTCTCCACTCAAGAACTCGAGAACCGCTGTCTTTGGGTTGTGTGAATTCTTTATGTAGAAATATTGTTTGATAGCTTGGAAAAAATTGCTTGCAGCAATAAGGCCGTCTATTGTACTTTTTAAAATTGGAAGTTTTATTTCTATCTCTTGTTTCTTGTTTGCAATCTATCTTTATAAATAAAATTCAAAGTCCTGACGTCACTCATCAACGCCCAGCCCAAGCCGTTGGACCTAGGAAGCTGAAATTTTGCACAGAGGGTCTATAATAATGTAGGTAAGGAATAAGACCGGATTTTTTGAAATTCAATCCCTAAGGGGGCGAAAAGGGTTGCCAAAATTTGTATGGGAGGTATAAAGAATGTTATGTAATTTTCTTGAAACTTAAAATAAATACTCTTCAACACAATTGATTGAACACGTGTTTCGCCGTTTTTCTAAATTTAATCCTTAAGGGAGTGAACGGGGTTGCAAAATTGAGAACTAAAGTCCACCTGGACGGAGTCGAGGGCGAAGCTAGTAAATAATATTCTTATGTTATCGAGTCGACTAGATTTATTCTAGCTTCATATCGATGATACGGAGAACTCTCGACTTCTGTGGTTCTGTGGCCGTGGCGACTAAGAATTTCAGCGACTAGCGGTGCATGACACCGTTTTTAGGTTAGTGACTCGCTGTAAAACATTGTGCTGTGGAATGTTTTAATGGGTTTCGCCCGTATTAGCTGTGTTGCCATTGGGTTGTGTTGGAGCGCCGCCGGTTATGTTTCTCAGTCAGATTGATTGCTGTTTGTTCACAACAATTTAACTTTTACATTCCATTTACTAAAGGTAAACTAATTTTTTTTAATGCACGGTTTCGAGTATCTTGGTCTGTGCTATACGTTCCTTAGTAGGTAGAAGAATTATCGCTTGGGACGCCGTTATCGGCTCGTCCAATAAAATTCGCTGCATATATTTCTTTCGTAAATTTTTCATATTTCTAACTTATTTTCAATAGTGACAAATAAAAAATAAAAATCTTAGTAAGTATATAAATTACCAGTAATCGCCCTAGGAGCTATGAAAACGATCTTAAGAAATGTAGTGCAAACTAGTGGGCGCACATGGATGATTTTATTTGGGAGCTCGTTTCATGGATCGGAGAATACATTATTTCATGACCGCAGTGAGAAATCCTTTTTGGTTCATTTTAAGGTACGTGTCACCTTTCCGTCTAATTTGTAAAAGGTGTAACCACAAAGGTCGGCAGGTGTACAAAATGATTTACAAATTATTAAGCATTTTTTTCAGTTTGTAATTAAAATAGTTATTAATAGTTTTAGGGCCGGTTTCTCAGTTGAGAATTTTCACTAAGTATAGTAGATTAGTAGCCAAGGGCTGTAAGGCATCAATTGCAGCCCGAGATATTTAGGCGCACGAGCGCAGCTCTGCTTTACATCTCGATTGTGAGGTAAGTAGAAAAAAATTACTCGTTTTTCTTTTCGCCACTTCATGAACTCGTCGGAAGTTTTCAAATATCTCTTTAGAACTTTCAGGCAAAATATTGTTAATTGCTGCTTCAGCTTCCATTTTCATTGAATCGGGAGTGCAGCTTATATCTTCATCACTTGCAGAACTCATGTTTTTTTCATAATTAGCACGTAATTAAAAAAAAATCCCAAAAACAAACAATATTTAAATTAAAAGTTTTCTAGTCCCGCCTTTTTTCATCTTTTTTATGAATTATTTTTTTCAAGAACGAAATTGAGTTTCGCCGTTCGATATTTAAAATTGATGTCTATTATAATCATACGAAGACAAGGCTGAATAGCGAAGCGACCTCTTTTGTCATTGGGCTGAATGCATGATGTCTATTGCCAGTATGATGGTTAGATGTACGCGAACTTTTTGAAAGAGTAAAGAGTCTTTTTTTAATTACTTAGCGCCCTAGGGCTTTTCTAGCTACATTATTACCCTAGAGCGCTAATTGGTCACCTACAAGCCCCATTTGAGGGTAACAAGGACCTACATACTTACCGCAAATACTTATGCAACGTTCTGTCACGCTCTTTTGTGAGAAATTGACGAGACAGCACTACATAACAGTTAAGCAGTTTGTGAAAATCTCAATTTAAAAATTGGCCCTAGGTTACTTAAAGTTACCTGGTTATAAGTAATATTTAATTATTTTAATAAGTAATTTTTTATATAAATGTCATAGTATTATTACAGTTATATTAAATTAAAAATTTGGCATAATTCCCAATTGAGTATTTTGCTAAAAAGTCTTCAGTGGGTTACTAAATTTATTTATTATGTGTGTGATCTTTTGCAAGTTCAACATGAACTTACCGTATGCAATAATATACTATGTTAAGTTATCAAATAAAGTTCATTCTCATTCAAAACAAAAAGTAATACAGGTATACGAGTATGTAGGAATCCTAGTGTGGGGTCAGAAGCAATGTATGTACCTGTGTATGTAAATGTTTATGTTTTATGTTTATATTTTATTGAAGTAAGTGAATGGAGAATTAAGTTAATAGTGCTTAATACTTTTAATTCCAAAATTTTATCTTTGTCAATTAGTGAACTTTTAAATGATAACTTATAAATGTTTTTTTTTTCTGTTGGAAGTTTGGAATATAATTTTTTTAATTTCTATAAACAATTAAAAATTGAGCTTTGTTAGGCTATTCTTCTTATTAATTTAATAGAGGTCACAAAATATGATTCTAAGGTTAGGTTAATGCAGAAATAAATCTAAGAGTCGGTGCCCGAAATGTATGACATGTGCAGTCTTGTAACGTGGCATCGGCTCCGAATTGAAACGAATATGTCCTTTAAATTCGATGTACGTATTATAGAAATAAACTACATTCACTTTGTTCAAATAATTTCTGTTTTTAGTGTTGTAGGTAGTGTATTAAAGTCAGTTTTTTATAATCTACAATATACACAAGCTCACGCCTGTATCTCAGAAGGGTAGGCAGAGAACAGGAACTGCTACTTGCCACGATCCTGACAGATTACATTCGTTTTATTGCCATTTTATTAGTCGTTCGAAAATTTCGGGTGAAACGAACAAACAAATTAAACTTTTACAAACAGTCACATACATTGCTTCTGGGCCCACACTAGGATTCCCTGTGTCGTGTAACCAGATCCAGCGACATTACAAACCGTGTAAACCCAAGATCTGGGGTTTTTTTGTTCCCAGATGCCTTTGGGATTCAAACCCGAGACCTCTCGCATGGTAGGCAGATGCGCTAACCGCTGCGCCACAGAGGTAGTCGCACAACACTTTACTATAAAATCCACCACGCAAAAGTGGGCACTTACATCGTTAAATGTCGAGTAGGACTCCCAACTGGATTGCAGCTATATGCAATGATCGACGAAATCGATATCGCGCACCGAGGGTTCCGTATACAAAATACGCACACTTGCAAGAACAACGTGTTATTTCGGAACCCTTACGTTACATGAGAGCATTTTTTTAAGGTTTCAAAGTAATGGCCGAAAGAGATAGTGCTATAACGTGTTGCAGTGTCTCTTTTGCTCATTATTCCGGCGTTTTCGGAGTAAATAAAATCGCGTTAAATGAAAAAAAATTCTATGAATAAAAAATGGTTGTCTTCGAAATATCACGTTATTCTTGCAAGGGTGCGATATATTTATCTCAGTAAAAATGTGTTTTCTTACACGCAGTTTGAAAGTCATCGGGAGCACTGCAGGGTGTGGTTTTGTATAGTGACGCTTGTCTTAGGGGTGGTCTATACAGATACACTCGACATTAAAAAAAACACATAGGCCTTCTCTCAGAGAGAGCATAGGCTAACTTTACCAAGCTTGCCCACCGTGGCTTAGACGTTTCAGACGCTGAGTTATGTGAACACCTCAGATATTCAGGTTTCCTCACGATGTTTTTCATTAGGGTTAGCGAGTATTGCTACAACCACTTAAAAAAAATATTGGGGTGACTTACAAAACAAAGTCATTGGTTATTAAAAATCATTGAAATAAATGTTTTTTGTGCAACGAAGTATTATTAAAAAGAAATAAAATAATCATTAGGTATCTGCGCAGGCGCGTCAGATTTGTTCCCCTCCAAATACACACAACGCGGTTTACGCGGTTTATATGAACCGGAGTCTGATAATGCCCGAGCAATCTCAATTGCCTGTCAAATTCCATACTAATTTGACAGACGATCACACAGCCTCTGTAGTCAAACCAAGTTCGACACTTATTTTACGATAGAGCTAAAAAAAATTTAAAAATCTTATTTTATTAAATTATTTGTTCATCTTATTACGTAGACGCAAAGGTTAAAGTTTCTTTACCCGCCACAATAAGTCATATCTTGTTAGAAATGGTTTTGTGAAGTCATTTCGCTACCTATAAGTGGTTGAAGTTGAGAGAAAGAGATAGACAAACGTTGAAGCATATTTTGATTTGATTTCAAAATTCTTTATTGCACAAGAAGCAATATCAGTACAAAGGCGAGCTTAGTACTAAAAAGTAGGTATTTTCTTCCAGCTAACCATCAGTGATGTGGAAAGTGTAAGGGGTAGTGCAAAGTGCTATATAGAGGTACGTACTTAAAATTACTAGTAATGTAATATCAAAGTAATAAGTAAACTTCTAATACCGTTTGGTATCCTTGGCTTACGGAACTCCAAGAATAGAGAATCCTTATTTAATGAGATTCTAAAATCGACATTACGTTAGGACCGGGAATGTAGAAAAACGGAATAAGCCGAAAAATATTCGCCCAAACGTGACTAGGATATAGCCGGACTTGTTTGGGTTTTACCATACAAAGCAACTTTGTATCTTATTTTATTCCCTAAAAACAGTGACTATGAAGCTTTGAATTTAGAGCACACCGATATTTTTGACCTTTATCTGCTACACACAACCTTCTTGCGAAAACATACTCGATGCAAGCTCCTTGAGCGAAGAATACTCGACACAGAAACTCCTTGTGCAAATAACTCCTCGAGAGTTGATTGGTCAACACACAGGGTCAACATTATCGATAAGGAGTCTAGACGTTAAAATAAAAACTTTTTTGTGTTCTTTTCTGTCATTAATAAACAAGTTGACCACCTTGGAAATTACAATTTTAGTAAATGTTCGAAATTTGAATTGTTCGTAGCCCCAGCCGCCTGTGTATGTAAGATCTACTTAAGCCATCACGAAGGTTAAGCAACATAGGGTGCGTTCAGTGCATGGTGGGTCACCGTTCTATGACTAACGCTAGTGCCATTTTTCCGAGCGCTGCCGTGCTTCGCAAGGCACGTTAAGCACTTGGTGCCGGCTGCCGTCGATAGATAGCAGTCGTTAAGCCAAGTCAGAGGCCTTAGAGAGGCTTGAAAACTTCTGACAGTAAGACCAGCTACTAGTCTTACAAGCCTCCACCAATCCGGACTTGGCCCCCGTGGTGGAGTATAGCCTATACCTTCCTCAGGGAAGAGATCCAGAGCGACGCCATATTGCCTAAGATAGCGTTTTGGCGGCTTATTTGAAAATAAAATTTTCGTTTGCCTTTCTTAGAACAAATACACGAAAGAATTTAAAATGACCACTTTCTGAGGACTCCATGAACAAACAATATGAGATGGTTTTCTGAAATCGGTCAAATAGCCTATTCACGCAATCATTTGTCCTGGTCCAAACTAGAATACCCTGTTCTATGGTAAACAAAGACTGTGGCCATTTGTAAAAACGTATGGTAAGGACATCTGCCCTCGTAAGGAAGAACGCAGTAATAGTAAAAACGCAGTTCTGAGTAAATAGCGAAAAACATATCACAAACATATCATTTCATGACTAAACTGCATATTTTCTTACTGAAATTTCAGGTTTCTAGCAGACCTACAGACACCATTATTTTTTCACCTATAGATGTACCACCAGGGAGCTCAATTTTGCATCCAAAGTAAAAACGCAGTAATGGCTATTACTGCGTTCTTCCTTACGAGGGCAGAGATGCGCTACCACAGAGGTCGTGGCTAACGCAAAAAATACATAATTATGTTTGAAATATAATCAGTTGCTTTATGACCATGAAAATAACAAGTAAAACCATTGTTATGCAGCCGATTGCCCCACCAAAAATTCTACCTACAGGTTAAGCGACGAATTATTGTGTTACAACTAGAGAAGTCTTTCCGTACTAATAATCTTGTTACCAAGCCAGCCAAAATCCACCTTTAATAGGCAATAATCAAAAGACTTAATTGCCGAAAATACACAGGTAATATCAATAAACTCTGAGAAATTTACGAGGTACAGATTAATAGGTGATTCGGGTAGTATTTACGGCTATCTGAAGGGTGTCATAAAACCTGTCCTTGGTCACAAAATAAGGACAGACGAAGAAGAACAAAAGAAATAAAAATACAGAAGTTTATAGGTATAATAATAATAATAACTTCCACACCTTTTCCTTCTAGTGATTGGTGCCTCTGTCTACCCCCTCGGGGATAACGGGCATGAGTTTATTATTATTTTGTTTACTTCCACACAACACAATCAATTTGACCTGGGCCTCAATTCTGTTGGTGCATTATAGTTCAATTACAGTGACATGGTCGGGTCACGTTACATGTTTTTAAATTCCATTAGCGCCTAGAATTACGAATACGCGTGAGCGCATTGATTTGAAGCGGCAATGAAATGAAATCGACGGAGTCATGCAACTGTCATTATCCTGCAATGCATTAGTGGAATCTAGGCCCTGGTCCCAAACTAGTGTACCCTGTGCTATGGTGACCAGGCAAGGACATCACAAAACATTAATTATAATGGCAACCCTTCATAATTAAACAACCCCATTAAACATAATGTCAACCCTTCCTCTGGTTATCAAAGCACATATTTATATCTAGTGTGGCAACCAACATAAAACACGCCTTGTAATGTTTCTTATTTTTAATAAATTTTTTGTATTTTTTTTTTGTATTAAAATACAGCCTGAATGAGGGTATTTGTACAAATGTACAGCGGCTCCCAGTGGGAATCAAACCCACACCCCTTTTCTCGGTAGCTAAGCGGCTTAACGGCTGGACCAATGATCTAGTCAAATCAAGTTGTGATCAGTTCATGATCTCGTCAAAAAGGGAAGTAGGAATCATTGTGAAATTTAATTTTGAAATGGGTGACGAAATTTTAAATCTTGATTTAAAAATGATAGAGAGAAATAAATACCTATATTGAAAATATCATGTAAACTGGTTAAACCATTACAACCATTTAGAATAATTATTAGAATTATTTCAATGCTTTCAAAAAAACAATGGTGCTTTGTATCAATTGGAATTTATTAATTCATAGTTCACAGCCAGTGGTCGGAAATAACAAAATTAAATATTCAATCATAATATTTTTCACAAAGAAAAGAATTGTTCTTTTGCAAACTTTCAGAACACTCCCTCAAGCTATAATTAAAATGAATAAAAATTTCTAACGATTCCAAAATCACAAAATTATAATTTTTCTTCACAGTCTCTTCAAGGTGATCAAAATAGTTTTTACAAGTCGCACCCTGAGAACGAAAGTGCCACAACTCAAAATTTCAAAATTTTTGGGAATAGCCAAACTAAACTTTCGAATTGAGACACTGCTGTAAGAATTTGTTAATTGGAACAAATCTGTTGAGGTTTGTGCTTGTGCCTAAGTATGTATTTTAAGATATTAAAGAAGTATCCATCTATGCATAGGATTAAAAAATATTGGGGTAATTAAGCATAGTAATTTTATAATTATTATTTGAAATAAAGTGTCTTTTTTCTTTTGAATATATTTTCAGATATTAAGCTGTTTGGTGATTGAGGCTTTTTAACATTAATTTTGAGTAATGTCATTTTTACGCAGTCATTATTGTGGCTGTATCATATTAAAAAAAAAATCTAATTGATGGGGTCGTTCAGAAAGAAACAATCACAAAACTGATTAATTCACTAGGTTTGCAAGTAAAGTCTGAAAGAAACAAGCACAAAGTGAAATGAGACTCGAAATAACTTGCCGAATCAAAGGCAAACTTACCTTTCTATCAGAACAAAACAATCTGAATTGGCTTTCCGGCACTTTTTGTCTGATCGCAAGCAGTCTTTCTCTCAGCAAAGCTAACGCAAAACTAAAAATGGCGATCTCGTCCTTAAAAATCCTGTCCGTTAAAAAGAGACCGATGTATGGGTTTGGCCTGCTCCAGCCTTTGTATGCTCCTTTTTTAATTTCTAGGCATAGAGAATGTAGTTATGAGGCGTTTCATGATTATAACTCAATTTTCGAAAATTTTGAATTGTGGCACTTTCGTTCTCAGTGTGAACTTAGAACTTAGTTCTCAATTTTTTTGCCGATAGCCTGGCTATTGCCAGTACATATTTAAGCACTACTTTTTTTTTATGGCGGTTTAATACTCCCGAGTTGTTCTTGAGTCGGCCTTCTGATATAGTCTCGAGAATAACCAAACTCTGCTATTATTTGTCTGTAGGACTGCTAAATGAGGTAGGCAGGAATAATAAAATCGCTATTGAATTTGCTTAGTTATAGCCTATTGAGGAAGGTTCAAGCGATTAACTGAGTCTAATATGCTTTTATGACCGTGTCCCATTTTATGATTGATATGAATCTCATAAACGTTTAAGCAGTTTTATACTTGACTAATTACTAGATAAACTAACAATCATCATCAACCCATTATGTCCCCACCGAGGGGCACGGGTCTCTTCCCTGAGGAAGGTATACGCCATACTCCACCACGGGGGTCAAGTCCGGATTGGTGGAGGCTTGTAAGACTAGTGGCTGGTCTTACTGTCAGAAGTTTTCAAGCCGCGCCTCTGTGTTGGCTTAAGGACTGCCATCACTTCGGACCGGTAAAATACCGTTCCGATCTAGCAAATTATCGGACCGTTAAAAACCGGATACCGGAGTAGTGGAGAAGCTTATTAGTATTCTTGTGTGTTTCTAAATCGGATTAGTAATCAACGTTTGTAGGACCGGATCAGTGGAGAAAGGCCCTTATTGTATTCACATACCTCAGCGCTTGAAATCACCACGCGTGGGCACGCGTGGTGATTAAGCCCATACTCTCTCTCTGAGAGATGACTGTGCCCTATAGTGGACGTGTAGGCTGTTTACATTACAAACTAGACATAAACATAAAAAATAAACATTTACATACAGGCACAAACATTGCTTCTGGCCCCACACTAGGAAACCCTGTGTCGTGGGAACCAGAAACAGCGACGTCACAAACATTTTTTTCTCCCCAGCCGGGGATCGAACCCGGGACCTTTCGCATGGTAAGCAGATGCGCTATCCGCTACGCCACAGAGGTTGACAATTTTAAGAATATAATATCTGGGGAAATATGATAAAGAAGTGGACTATGAGTGTTCTTTATTTATAGGTTTAAAACTGGTTTTTCTTCTGACATATGGATGCCAGGGTAAGAGGACTTCCTTGCACATTGTAAAAATTTAATTATTGTAAAATAATGAGTATGAAGACATTTGATACCGGTCCTGAGATGATCGCGTCCAATCTCTTTTGTAGTTTTCTGAATGTTGTAAATTGACTTGACTACGTTAACTAACTTTACAATGTTATCCTTTATTGCTCACGTGGAACAAGAGCCAAATAAAAGTTACAATAAAATAAAATAAAAATACAACAGGCGGTCTTATTGCTAACAGCAATTTCTTCCAGACAACCTGAAAGGTTGCAGAAGGAAAAAGAGAGACGGGTAGTTGGTAAACGTACCATTTAAAATCAAAATCAAGCCAGGAATCGGTTTATTCAACAGAAGACGGACTACATAAATGTGTAAACTACATACAATAGTTCCAATAGTGCTTTGTTTGCTAGGTATGTCTCAGTGTGTATATATGCGTGTACAAGTTTGCGTGTGCGTGCGTGTATGAGGGTGTGTGTGTGTGTGTGTGTGTGTGTGTGTGTGTGTGTGTGTGTCTGTGTGTTTGTATAGTTTGTACCATTGAAATAAGTCAACTATTTTTTTAGCTTGTTAGGTCCTTTGAAAGGAGCTCTTACAAATTCGCAGTCACACCACGTGTCTGCATTAAACATCACACTCTATTGTTGCAGTGATAAGCCTCATTTACTTGAATCGCAGGGAGACCTTAATACCCTAATCTCGAGCTTCGATACCTTTCGATGGGCTTTTTATATCCAAGCTCAGTTTGAAACCCGCAAATTACACACATTCTGATAAAAAATCGGGCCGGACTTTTTACCAGGGGTTCCCTATGGAAACACTGTTACGTATTTACGAAATTAAGTTCTGGATTCTTGGCGGGCGTTCGAATGACACTTGTAGAATTTTACTATTCATTTTATACTATTTCACTATAGTAATAATACTCTAGTAGTATTGTAATATTAAATCATTGGGCTTTAGTTGAGTAAAGTGTTTGCGTTTGCAATTAAGATTGGGATACTCTTAGCGCATGCGAAATAAATAAAACCATACTACTCTCTCTGAGAGAAGACCTATTCCTATTCCTAGACCTATAGGCTGTTTACTATGGGTTGTATTTTAAAGAACTGAGAAATATTTATGAACACATGAACGGAGAAATAATAAGAAGAATTGAGAAAATTTATTCAAGAGTTAGAACGACCAATATGAAAAAAAATAAGAAAGTAAGCAAGTATTTAAGGTGGTATTTAAACACATGGAGGAACAAAGAAATTCAATTCAAAAATCGCAGCGAAATGTTTAATAATCGAAGCGACGATACGAAGTAAATACGAAGAACTTTTATACCTTCTAAATTTGCAACCCCCATAAGTACTGAATTCACAAAAAGGGCTGTCGGCAATAATCAATAACTTTATCAGGAACTTATAACCCAAATACAACATTTTATTGAAATAACTTTTTAATATCAGAGAGCTTTCATTCTAACTTTGCAACCCCCTTGGGACGATTTTCTAAAAACTACTTCACACAATGTTTAATGACTTTCAATGAAGGACCTACATACTGCATTTCATTCGAATAACTTCAAAAACGGCAGAATTTCATACTAACTTTGCACCGCCCTGTTACCCCCTGAAAGGAATGATTTTCGAAAAACTATTTTACATGTATTTCATGACTTTTAATGACAAACCTTCATATTGAATTTCATTCGAATAACTTCAAAAACGGCAAAGTTTCATACTAAATTTGCACCCCCTTTTTTCCCCCTTAAGGCATGATTTTTGAAAAACTATTTTACACGTGTTTAATGATTTTAAATGAAGAACCTTTGAACTAAATATCATTTGAATAACTTTTAAAACGGCAGGTGTCATACTAACTTTGCACCCCCCTTTTATCCCCTAAAGGGATGATTTTCGAAAAACTATTTTACATGTGTTTCAAGACTTTCAATGAAGGACCTTTATTCTGAATTGCATTCGAATAACTTCAAAAACGGCAGGGTTTCATTCATACTAATATTGCACCCCGTTTTACCCACTTAAGGGATGATTTTTGAAAGCCTATTTTACATGTATTTCGTGACTTTTAGCGACGGATCTTCGTATTGAATTTCATTAGAATTACTTCAAAAACGGCAAAGATTCATACTAAATTTGCACCCCCCTTTTACCCCCTTAAGGGATGATTTTTGAAAAACTATTTTACACATGTTTCATGATTTTAAATGAAGGACCTTCGTACTAAATCTCATTCGAATAACTTGGATAACGGCTAAGTTTCATACTAACTTTGCACCCCCGTTTTTCCACCTTAAGGGATGAGTTTAGAAATACTATTTTACACGTGTTTCATGATTTTATATGAAGGAACTTCATATTGAATCCCTTATGAATAACTTCAAAAACGGCAAAGTTTCATACTAAATTTGCACCCCCCTTTTTCCCCCTTAAGGGATGATTTTCGAAAAACTATTTTACACATGTTTCATGATTTTTAATGAAGGACCTTCATATAGAATCTCATTGGAATAACTCGCCCAGATAGCATTTTTTGGTAGCCGTTACGAAACAATGTCGACACTAAAAAGACGACACCAGTAACATTTTTGGTCGCTGTTACCACATTGTTTCGGTCGCTGCGACTAAAGTGGGGCACTTCTCGACACAGTAACATTTGGTTTTTAAGTTACGACGCCGTGTGGTAACATTGTTTCGGAACTATGACGTAACATTTACGAAACTGTGTGACCAAATATTATTCTAGTAACAAAGTTACCACATCGTTACAACACAGTTTACCTTTGATCCTTTGCTTGTTGAAAACTCAACGCAAAGTGTATAAAATAAAGTCGACACAAATCCGTACACATTGTGTCGACTCATCGACTATAAAAAGTTACTGAAACACTTTCTGGTCAAACTGTGTACACACTGTTACCACACATACAAACCGAAACAAACACAGTCGCATTGTTTCGAAACAATAACGGAACTTTGTAAACTTGTAACCGACTTCTTTATTTTGCGTCCAAAAAATGCTATCTGGGTGGATAACGGCAAAGTTTCATACTAACTTTGCACCCTCTTTTTTCCCCCTTAAGGGATGATTTTTGAAAAACTAATTTACACATGTTTCATGATTTTAAATGAAGGACCTTCGTACTAAATATCATTTGAATAACTTCAAAAGCGGCAAAGTTTCATACTAACTTTGCACCCCCTCTTTTTCCCCTTTAAGGGATGATTTTTTAAAAACTATTTTACACGTGTTTCATGATTTTAAACGAAAAAACTTCATACTGAGTTTCATTTGAGTAACTTCAAAAACGGCAGAGTTTCATACTAACTTTGCACCCCCATTTTACCCCTTTAGGGGGTGAATTTTGAAAAATCCTTTCTTAGTGCTACCCTACGTTATAAAAAAAACTGCTGTGCAAAATTTCAAGTTTCTAACCCTTATAGTTTGGGCCCTGCGTTGATATGTCAGTCAGTCAGTCAGTCAGTCAGCTTCTCCTTTTATATATATAGATTGGGGTGGCCCAATAATATAATTACCATCCACGCCAGTTTTATTAAAACAGTTTTTAATATAAAACAAAGGAAAAAAACGTCAAAATATAATGTAATTGTTCATCCCTAATTTTTGTTTATTTTTTATAGACAGTAAAAATTACCCAGGAAGAATCTCTACGCAGGAGTTATCGCTTACAGCGATTTCTGCCAGACAACCTGCGGACGGAGAAGATTGTAGGAAGTATACAGACGGTAGATGGATATACATAAAGTAGTAATATCGATAGATAGATTTCACGGCTAGTTTTCACGTACATGCTAAATAACATTTATTTAATAAACTCTACTTCGTGTCTTACGGAGGTTAGTATACTTTCTATTTGTATTGTACTTATGCTGTTAGGTTGATATGATACCTAAGTGACTTTTCTGAAATTTGGTTTGTTGGTAAAAACTAGCAGTCAAATCTTGAGCTTGAATTACAATTTACGTCTGTACTGATCTTGTAACTAAAATTTCATGATTTTCTACAGAGAACTTGGCAGCACCCATATAGATCTCAATTCTTTTGTCGGCGAAGTCGATAACGACGTCAGTACTAAATATTTAACTTGGCTCTCATTCACTTATGCTTTTGATGGGATTTGTTTTAGGGGATCCTAAATTAGATTGTGGCTTTAACCTTTTCAGTCCTGACCATGAAAATAACAATAGAAAACCATTGTTATTTTCAAGGCCAGGACCGAGGAGATTCTTGCGAATCTCGTTACATGTTTCACTGAAAAAATCCCACTCATTGGGTACCCTAAAAATGATCCCGGACGTAAATAAGACGACGAGACGCTAAAAATGCCTCGTTTAGCAATTCCTTGTGGTTCTACCAAAAGGCGCCTTGTATGAGGACAAACGGTTTTTACGTGGCGCGGCTTTGAAAAGGATGTGCGAAAGAATGGAGTAGGCAACAAATTCTAGCATGTTGAGCTTCTAATTCGATCTCAACTTTCTCATAAGCCCATAGAACGCAGGATAAACAGAACACACTGTAACGGTTACGTTAAAAACTATACTTATAATAACAAAAATATACCTAAAATAAAGAATAATGAAAAACTACACCTAAACCTACAACCTAATCTATTACTAAAGTCATTAAAAACTAATAAACAAAACAAAAACAACAGTAAACAAACCTACGTACGGACAAACTGTACATACAGATATTTTATAATACTAGTGAGCGGATTGAATTGGAACTACTCGAAAACGTTCGGTCACGGCACGAATGCCCCGGCAGAGTCATCGCCCACCGCTTGTTCATTTCGAACCGGTCAGCTGAGCTGAGAATACAATCCCAAATTTTACTACCGAGACATAATAATTGTACTCGAATTTGTTAGTCAACAACTGTAATTAGAAATTAAGAATCTACTAAGTATTATAAGTGTGTTTCCCCATAAGTGGTGAGTAATTATAATTCTTTCCTATGTAATTTGCATGCTAGTCGCTGGGTGTTTGTTCGTTCCTACCTTCAGATTTGTGATAAAAGAAATTGTAATTTTATTCTTAGCTTTTAGAGGCTAAACCTAGTTATTAGATAGTAGATAATAGCCTCAGTAATGCTGTAACGCTGTTTTAGCTGTACATACAAATCTACAGTAGTATCTTTCCTTTAGTTCCATTGTAATCGCTTGGTACCTAGTTAGTGCCTAAATGACCTAGACAAATTTTGCACGAATCTTCCACATCAGAGATCACTACTTAATGTACAATTGAGAGCCGCTTGCATGGCTGATCTTCAATCTCCAAGAATATTCCCACAAGGAATGTTGCAGGCAGTAACACAAAATCAGACATTCCAAGAAATGCCCAATTTGGAATTCCAGGGTTCCTACTACACGCTTCCTTGCTGCATTGCTGCATGGCGTGCTGCGTGGCTGTGATTTCCTGATCGGTGCCGCCTACTGCAACATACCCGCGTTTACCTAACGCATCGCCGTGTACTACCCGCAACTCTTCGCAAGCTAAGTGTGCTCTTATATCCGGACTAACTAGTGCAAAGTGGACTCGAATTTATTATTAGAGACTCTAGACCCTGATATCCTACCTAGGATATTAAATCTAAGTTAAAAAACCTTGTTTTAAAAAAAAATATGTTCGTAGTAATTAAAAGTATTAATAAGTACCGTCTTTTCTTGAAGATATCCTCGGCTAGCTAGATTACCTACCTACCACAGTTTGCGACTACCTAACGCGACAGCACCGTTGGACAAAGGCGTATCTCATTCATACTCGTCCATCCGTTACTTTGCAAGTCTCGTCCTATGTTTCCCAGCCGCGTTCACAATTTGAACCTGCCGGACCTGAAAAGAATGACAACCAAAATCAAATAACCATTTCCACTTAATTTTTTTAATAATAAACATTTCATACATTGCTTCTGGCCCCACACAGGATACTCTATGTCGTGGGTACCAGAAACAGCTATACACAAACATGTAGTGTAGACACCCAAGACCTGGGTTTTTTCCCCAGCCGGGATTTGAACCCGGGACCTCTCGCAAGGTAGGCAGATGCGCCAACTACCGCGCCACAAAGATGGCCAATCTATATTAGAGAAGTGGCTCCTCCAAAACTTGACAAAGTTAACAACTGAATGTAGCATAAAACAAATGGCAGGCGCAGTTGCAAGTAGACGTTCGCGAGCGCGGACGCCCAGACAAATGGTAAAATATGGTGGGCAATAAACATTTAATTTTTTAGAAGTATATATTTTTACTAGCTTTCGCCCGCGACTCCGTCCGCGTGGACTTTAGTTCAAAATGTTGCAACCCCGTTCACTCCCGTTAAGGGTTAAATTTAGAAAAACCGTGAAACACGTGTTCAATCAATTGTGTTGAAGAGTATTTATTTCAAGTTTCAAGAAAATCTGACACCATTTTTTTATACCTCCATACAAACTATAACACCGCCGTTTACCCCTTTAGAGGGTGAGTTTCAAAAAATTCTTTCTTAGTGCTCCCCTAGGCTCCCTAAGGAACTCCCATGCCAAATTTCAACCCCCTAGGGTCAGTAGTTTGGGCTCTGCGTTGATTCTAAGTCAGTCAGTCAGTTTCTTCTTTTATATATTTAGATAGAAGATTATAAACTTTCCTCTGCATATGCCTTTCATATCGTCGTTCGCATTTCTGACTTAAGTTTGTTTAGGTTCACATGTCTTCAATCTTAGTGAACAACCGCGGCGTCATCAGCTGTACGTTGCTGTGATAGCCTCCTGAGTCTTGACCTTGAGAAAATGGGTTAACAATGGTTTTGGTACTTTTTTTAGTACACGGGGACTTAGGAGGCTATAATATTCAACGTCGGGTCGCCGTCGTTTGTCGAGAAAATGTTCGTCAATGAGTTGTTTCGTGAGAATTTATTGCCAGAAAAAAGGTTCCTTTTTTGCACATCATAAAATTGACTTAGATAAAAGAAAAAACGGCTCTGGAAGAAATTTGACACAGAGATAGATTACAATATTAAATATCACATTTGTTACACTTTTACAATATTAAATATCACATTTGTTACACTTTTACAACATTAAATACAATATTATTTCCACGCGATTTAAGTCGCGCGGAATAGCTGAGGAGGTGAAAATCACATGGTCACATTTACACTTTTTGCTAAAATTGTGTTTTTGCCATCGGCTCGGGAAGTGTATCTGTCGTGGCCATATCGTCTAGGTCTGTTGGATTAAAAGGCTAGTAAACAAGTTCTGGATTAATAATAAGTACCTGGGTGACCGAGCTTTGCTCGGTACTTTTTTTGTAATATAAAATATGTAATATAAAATTAAAATAATCTTTTTTCAACAAAAAAAGAACTTGGAAAAAAAACATCGTGACTCGAACCGGGTCTTTTGAAATCGGCCCGAAACGGGTCACCCGTTTTCCCGTCGGAACTATCCCAACCTTGCAGATAGACGCGAAATTTACCACTGTATGTTATCATAGCAAATTTCAATTGGCTTAAAAAACGGATAAAACAACGTTTTCTAAAAATGTAACCTAGTTAGATCAATTAAACGCCCCCGACAGCATCTGCCTACAAAATTTCGTGAAAATCGTTGGAGCCGTTTCCGAGATTCTGATTGAATTGATTGACAAGAATTGCTCGTTTAAAGAGATTAGATATTGTAGATATTTTTCAAAATATTTTTTCGACACCCAATTTATACGATCTGGGCAGACAAATCGTGAAATGTTGACGATTTAATGATCTGGTTTAATTAAGCTGCTCACATCATGAAATGCGATTATTCCATGGAATTCTCGAGCATTTTATGAGGTGAGTATTGTTGATATGGCCACGATATATCCAGAGGTACATTAGGACTGAGCCCGTCCAAGCAAACTAATTATCTTACTACTCAATTCAAATCTCTCAGTGTGAGCGACAACATGACAATAATGTCTGCCTCCCCTGACCTACATGACGCGACGTAGAACCGAAATCCCGACTCAATACTATCACTGCGAGCCTGTTTCTGAATGGAGAATTTAATTAAGTAAATACTTAAGGACGACTTCTGTAGCGACGACGGCGCAGCGGTTAGAGTGTTACAAGTGAGTCGTGGCACAAGCTTCTGGCGGGAAATTTAAAAATATTTTAGTTGTTAACCTTGCATATAGTCTGAATAAACAATCTTGATACTTTTGCTTAACTTGATTATTTGTTTAATTAGTTTGGAGTCTCCAATGAATTTCGTCCAAACATAAATATAAGCAAAACGAAAACATTAACTACATCAAAACCAACATTTCCACTCCACCAAAAACAGGGATAATAAAGATGCACCACATCAACTTAAAAACATTTGTTAATTCTGAACCATAATCAAAATCTGATTCAAGAAATTCAATGCCTTGTTTCTTAACGCAGTAAAATTCATTAAAATGAAACATTGGGCTGGCGAAGGCATTTTTTTCCTGATTAACGCTCATTGTATTAACACCAACTTCTACAATCACAAAATTAATTATTATTGTGTTAGTTGGCAGATTATTATCACCTAATAACTGGATAAAAACGTAATCAGATCTTTTTTCTCAACATCTTTGAGTTCTTCGACCAAGCCTTCGATCTGACGTTTAAAATTTTTGTCATCCAACAGACCTTAAAACAAGAAATAATTAATGTTTGGTTTGAATAGAAACAAAAGTTTTTTTCTTGTTTAAATTAGGACGAGTATCAAACTGTTTGGGCTGTGCTACTTGCAGCTGAAATACCTAAGTTTGACAGTCAGCAGTGTGGCCATATGAAGAACTCGAAATAGGTATATCCCTTCCCACGACTCGCTTGTCAGACTCTAGTGTTCTCGTCATATTTTTCAGAAAAAAACCTTACTTTATTTTTACACATTTACATACAGCATCATACAGGTATTTCCATTGCTTTTGGTCCAACACTAGGATACCCTGTGTCGTGGGAACTAAAAACAGCGATATCATAAACATGTAAACATCCAAGATCAGAGGTTTTTATTTCCCCAGCTGGGGTTCGAACCCGAGACCCCTCGCATGGAAGGCAGACGCGATAACCGCTGCACTGCGACCGGTCATCGTAGTCAGAGGAGTATGTGCTTAATCACCACGCGTACCCACCACAGGTTGTCCGAACCATCTGTTCTGTATACTCTAGTATCTGCACGACATCGTATAATATTCACTGCATCTAATATTTACCATGTCTGTGCTAGCCGGACTGGCAGAGATCCCCTGAGGTATTAAGTCAGCCTTTGAATAAGAAATTCAAGGAAACGGACGACGCACCGTATCCAAAAAGTTTCTGGAATCTTCTGGGCAATGTTATGTCAAGAGAATCTAGGGGTTTCGTTCAGTTTCGAAATTGGATCTTGATTGGTACCGGCGAGAGAGTTTCTAGTGGCGTACTGATTTAGGATTTAGGAAATTGTACTGATTTAGGATTTAGCCATGACAAAATCCTGATGCTAAATGCCTCGTGGATCGTATAAACTGAAAATATTGAAGTACCGTTTTGAATAGAAAAAATTGCAGCTGACTGTCTGCAGTCATTTTAGTCTATGAAGAGCGCATGTACCAGACTATACAACAGTTTAAGGAATATTTTGTTCCAAACATTGTTTAGCCTGAAAAATGGCCGATGGACTAAGCCACTGAATGATGGGCAGGTTGCAGACAACCAGCTCAGTTAAAAAAATACACCAAAAATTGCTCTAAGCGATTTAGTAAAAGATTGAATATCTTGAACCAAATCGTTTAGAGAAATAGCTTTGAATTTCTGGTATGTACTAAATAATTTTAGCAATTTTTAGTGCAGTGGTTTCATCATCAACCCATTATGTCCCCACCAAGGGGCACGGGTCTCTTCCCTGAGGAAGGTATAGGCCATACTCCACCACGGGGTATAAGTCCGGATTGGTGGAGGCTTTAAGACTAGTGGCTGGTCTTACTATCAGAAGTTTTCAACCGCCCTAAGGCCTCTGACTCGGCTTAACGACTGCCATCTATCGACGGCAGCCGGCACGGCACCAACTGCTTATCGTGCCTTGCCGATGGTTTAACTTAATAAAACTGTGTAAAAAATATAAAGTTACTGTTTTATACATTCCTACCTACATCTTATTTCGAAACAAAACCATACAATATGTATTATATTTTGGCAGCAACAGCCTCGTTGAATAGAAATGAGACACTATGCATATTAACAACGCATTGGTCTTAACTGCCACAGTAATAGGGCCGTTATGCCATTAGAATAGTGTAGTAAGGGCTGTGAGTTGTGAGGCGCTATGTGTTGCCAAGTGACAAATATACAGGGTAATTTAATAGCGCAAAGCTGAAATACCCCAGTACTTTGTTAAAACCACTTTTAGTTCTTGTATTTGTATTTCGTACTAGGAGGCTCAGGTATACTCAGTTTAATCAGTTTCGTTGTGACCTTGAAAAAAAAACAATTAAAAAACATTGTTGTGGTGAGCAGATCGGCTTACCAAGAAGTTTTGGCAGCTAGCTACCAAACAAGCTAAAATTAATAGTCTAAATAGATGTCTCTGTTACTAAGTTTGGAGTTTTTTGGCCCTTTTTTTTCTCTGAAATGATGAAGATTTTGAAACGGACTGAAAATATTTAGTTTTATAGTCACAGTTTCTGTGCTATTAACCGACTTCAAAAAAGAGGGAGGTTATCAAATCAAGTGTATTTTTTTTATGTTACCTCAGAACTTTTGACTGGGTGAACCGATTTTGGTGGCTTTTTTTTATTTGAAAGCTATTGCTTTCTCCGTGGTCCCATTTCAATATGTTTCAGTTTTTACAATGGTATCCATGAAAAACCTATAAGTCTTAAATTTGCATTAAGTATATGCGCGACAAATGGACAATTAACTCAATACCATGCAAACCGATTTCAATGATTATTTTTATTGGAAAGGATATTATATACTTCATGGGTAGTTTGATGAGAGTTTGGTTAATTTCTGATTATGGGACCGTGACAATTGAACATTCTATTGAATAATTTGTTGGCATCCAATTAGTTAGTTAGTTAGTACTTCAGATTCACTAAAAAATAATAATTTTTTTCACAAAAAACAATTTTTGAATATTTATTTGTGAACTTGAATTTGAGATGTCATATTTCAGTACTCATCACCAGTGGTCGGAGTAGGTATATTGATTTTTCGGACTTGCACTATGATATCATAACATGGACATGCCCTTTTTCTTAGTCTTAAACGTCATTACCATCGTAATCATTATCATTGTTTGTTTGTAAACGGTAATGATGTAATGTGTGTTTTATTTATCTAAATTCTGTCTAATTTTGATATTTTCATTTAGGAATAGCGAAATTTAGTTTAACACATTATAAGCGTAAGACGTATCGACGTAAGACGTGAAAACGCGTATCGGGAACGGACGCGTGCTAACCGTACTGATACGGTGTGGTTAAGAGGTTGAGCATGCTGGTTGTTGCATTTCAGCGAGGTGAACAGATAATAGTATTGTGACCATGTTATGCATTGGATGTTACCACCGATACTAGCTCCTTTACTGTACAGCCAATAAGCCAGTATAAAATACAAAACAATGTGTCAATTTAGTAACTAGATATAACGAGCGCTGTAACACAATCTCGTTCGTCATCCGAGGTCTGCGGTCGAGATGTACTCCATCGCATAGTATTGAGACCAAAGCGAGATGCTTTATTATATAAGTACTCGAAGTAAACAATAGTAACCTAGTAGCATCGGTAGTAGATTGGACACGGTGAACGTTCACTGATAGGTGGGACATCTTTTTATCGAGACGATAACAAAACATTTTTGAAATAAAAAAATAAGCTTTGAACATCTTACTATGTCTTTGGCTAAAAACTCAAAGGTTTGAAACCTAGGACTAAATATCATTATCGCTATGAACGACCATTTTTGACATAAATCCTGTTTCTACTGTAATCCTAGGTTCTGCGTCGTCGTAGGTCCTAAAAATAAGTTCTATTAACATGATGGATTTAAATTATAATAGAAACTTACCAGCAAGTAAAGCATATAATGGGTTAACTCTCTTCACTACCAAAGCCAGTTAGTTAATTACCACCTAGCTTATTTTTTTATTTCAAAAATGTTTTGTTATCGTCTCGATAAAAAGATGTCCCACCTATCAGTGAACGTTCACCGTGTCCAATCTACTACCGATGCTACTAGGTTACTATTGTTTACTTCGAGTACTTATATAATAAAGCATCTCGCTTTGGTCTCAATACTATGCGATGGAGTACATCTCGACCGCAGACCTCGGATGACGAACGAGATTGTGTTACAGCGCTCGTTATATCTAGTTACTAAATTGACACATTGTTTTGTATTTTATACTGGCTTATTGGCTTTACAGTAAAGGAGCTAGTATCGGTGGTAACATCCAATGCATAACATGGACGCAATACTATTATCTGTTCACCTCGCTGAAATGCAACAACCAGCATGCTCAACCTCTTAACCACACCGTATCAGTATCAGTACGGTTAGCACGCGTCCGTTCCCGATACGCGTTTTCACGTCTTACGTCGATACGTCTTACGCTTATAATGTGTTAAACTAAATTTCGCTATTCCTAAATGAAAATATCAAAATTAGACAGAATTTAGATAAATAAAACACACATTACATCATTACCGTTTACAAACAAACAATGATAATGATTACGATGGTAATGACGTTTAAGACTAAGAAAAAGGGCATGTCCATGTTATGATATCATAGTGCAAGTCCGAAAAATCAATATACCTACTCCGACCACTGCTCATCACATAACTGCGGCTTCCAAACCACCCAAGACTCCCTAATGTGCCCCTAATAGCCTAGAAATGTCCGCACTACAATCGATACCCAATTCCGCCGGTTAATAGCAACAAAAGAAACGGCCGGAAGTTTCCGCTAGAAAATAAGTTCCCGTAATTAGAGCCGAATGAATTGCCAGTATCCCGGGCGTCGCAACGCTACAGATTCGGTACGTTAAAAGAAGTCGCACCCTTGCAAGAACAACGTGATATTTCGAAAAAAAAAACATATTTTTATTCTTAGATATTTAGATCCGCCACAACGAGCTCTTTTTGAAGTAAAAACGCGGTTTTATTTACTCCGAAATCGCCGGAATAATAAGCAAGAGAGTCACTGCATCACGTTATAGCGCTATCTCTTTCGGCCATTACTTTGAAACCTTAAAAATGCTCTCCTGCAAAGAAAGGGTTTCCGAAATAACACGTCGTTCTTGCAAGTGTACGAAGTACATACCAGTAATAATTCTGGATATAATAATTTTTGTAAAAATGTGAAATGTGAAATAAAAATGAATTTCTTTTTTGGCGAAATTGTATCCTGTAAAACTTTGTAAAACAATCTAAATTAATGTAATCTTTATCGTTATTCGTAATGTATGTATGTTATTTATTTACTTATTGCATCATAAAAGTAAATCAGTAACACCAAAGCATTTCATTATTATAACCGAGCACGTCGCAAAGCCAAGTCAGAACCCTTATGGGTGGCTTGAAAAACTTTTGTCAGTAAGACCAGCCATAGTCTTGCATGCCTCCACCAAACCGGACTAGGCTCCCGTGGTGGAGTATACCTTCCTCAGGGAAGAGAGCCGTGCCCGTCGGCGGGGACATAATGGATTGATGGTGATAACATACGCCGAAGTTGGATTTCTGTCTTTTCAGTGTAGTGTCGGCGACTAGCAGATGCAAAGTAATTAAAAGCCAATTTAAATCCAAACTGGTGACTGAGGAAAACGCTCCGATAATGAAACTGGGTATTCGATACCTACTTGCAGTTGCTAGCGATGATCGTTTCAGCATTTTTATTGCCCTCTAATTGCTGCATGTTGATGAGAACTCGTCTCTTTGTAAAATGTACCTGAGCGACCGAAAATTAATAGTTTATTTTCTTGTAAAACACCTAACTACTATAAAGTATTTAGATAAACTCTACATACTTGTATGTTGGAACAATACATACTACCACAGAGGAAAAAAGAAATACTACATAAAAACTCTGGATTGTACGAGTATATTCTGTCACAATAATGACATCGTGGAGAACCTTCGGACTAGGAAAAAAATAATAGAAATTTTCATTCCTGTGTCTTGTAGTTTGTTGTAGTTGTAGTTTGTGTCTGAATAAGTTCTTCAAAATAACTAGAACGAAAAGAATAAAAAATACAAAAAAATAAAATGTTTAGCCCCTGTTTCACAATGTTCAAGTAAAGTTCCAGATAAGCTATCCGCAACCAGGGCTGGCGTTTGTTCTAAATTTTCCTATACTGCGTGTGTTAGTTTATGGCTTCATAGAACAAACGGCAGCCCTGGTTGCGGATAGCTTATCCGGAACTTTATCTGCAGATTGTGAAACGGACCCTAGACTTTTTGTTTCCAAGATTCCCGATTCCACAAGTATACGTATTATAAAACGCTAGTGCCAAAATTACCTTTCTAATCTTATCATATCTATACACCGCTAAAAAGGGTACAATACCCTATTTAATTACTTAAAAAAATACTACAATAAAAACAAGAATACGCAACAATTGTAGTCGGTGCCGAGCTGCAAGACGAGCACAATGTTTTGTCATACCTACCGATCGATGAAGCAGTTTCGGAGTAGCTCGGTAACAAATACTGTGTCACAAAATTTTTATATGTAAGATGATATTGACAAAATGTTACGCTCAGAACTGAAATTCAAAGTTATATATCAAAATCATCAACTTATTACGTCCCCTCCAAGGGGCACAGGTCTCTTCCCTGAGAAATGTATAGGCAATACTCCACCACGGAGGCCAAGTCCGGATTGGTTGAGGATGGTAAGACTAGTGGCTGGTCTTACTGTCAGAAGTTTTCAAGCTGCCCTAAGGTCTCTGACTCGGCTTAACCACTATTAGTTATTTATATTAAACGTCTAATCGCGATTATTTATTAGGTAAAAATAAAGTACCTTGTATTCCCGCCAAACATTCCAAACCCTCTCAATGCGCAAGAATCCCGTTCTTCATTTTCGCTCGTCCAAAACGATTCGTCGATTCACTCGCGCTTGCATTCATATCTTTATTTAGGTGCCCCTTAAAGGACCGAGGCCATCAATAGGATAGCGAAAATTGAATGAAACCACTCGCCCGACCCTATAGCGCAAAATAATCTTGTTTCAGCAGAGAAAGGCCGCCCTTTTGAGCGAAACAGTCGCGTCAATAAATGAATTTTATTCGGTTAGACCCTTTTGCCGTGAAGACGAACGAGCGAGGCTCGCGCGGCCGCGGTAAGAGGCCTCTTCGACTCCATAATGCCCTGGTACAGTTGACTGTAGTTCATTCCTTGCATTTTCGTAGTAAAATCACCCCTAACGTGACCTAATAGAGTCCTCGTGTCCTGCAAGAGTAAAGAAAATTACAGGTTTCTTTGAACTTTCTGGATGCTGATCAATTTTCAATGATGAGTTTGGAATTTTGCGCTCATCGATTTGGAGCTTTCTGCTGAAAAATATGGAATTAAAAACCATTTTTAATTGTTCTTTGAAGCCAATATGTGCCTGTATGTAATTTTTTATCTTTACGTTTATTTCGGTGATTTTTTTTTATTTATTAGAGTATTATTATTTTATTGGACACTTGGTGCAATAAAATATAGAAAACGCAGGGAAAATTTTCAGTTGTGTTATGACCTTAAAAATAACAATTGAAAACTATTGTTCGAATCCCGGCTGGGGACAAAAAAAAAGAAACCCAGGTCTTGGATGTTTACATGTTTGTGACGTCGCTGTTTCAGGTTCTCAAGACACAGAGTATCCTAGTGTGGGGCCAGAAGCAATGTATGTGCCTGTATGTAAATGTTATGTAATGTTATTGTTATGGTGAGCTGAGCGGTGCACGAAAAATTGTACATGTTAAAATTATAGATATTAAATTTTATTCAGAATTATAACGATGATTGCAAAATAATGTAAATAAAAATATTGTGGATTGTTTTCGTCAGCGGCAAATTGTCATTAGATTTTCGCACTTACGCTGTGCGCGTTAAGGCTTCCAGTTACGGAGCTGTGTCGGCGGTCCTTGAGTGTACATTCGCAGGTTATGTTGGCCAATTCAGAGGTCAAGTCAATTTGGCGGTGTTCGAATGGTATAAATCGATTATTCGGTATTATTCGTGTTCTTAAGTTTGAAGGGGAGGGACCGGTCAGCCGGCCAGGCGAGGTTTTGTTGAGGGATTTTCGCTAATGGGAATCCAATTTTGTACTCCTCGTCGGCGATTGGTGCTAGACAAACTTAAGTATCAGCTTTGATAGAACTCTTCTCAGGATAAATTGCAAAGTTTTTTGCAGGATGATATTGGAAGGCCATAGGTACCTAGGTAAAGAGTTTTTGACAGATAATTATTGCATATAAGTACATTTGTGAATTTGTAGTTGTCGAGGAAAACATCGTGAGGAAAGCCGAGTGTCTTAAACCTTTACTTACCTCATCGCAACCCCGTTGGGAATTCGTAAGTCTTCATCATCAATGGGCATAATGGATGCCCCACCGAGGGGCACGAGTCTCTTCCCTGAGGAAGTTACAGGCCATACTCCACCACGGGGGCCAAGTCCGGATTGGTGGTTGCTCGTAAGACTAGTGACTGGTCTTACAGTCAGAAGTTTTCAAGCCCCCCTAAGGCCTCTGAATTGGCTTAACGACTGCCTTCTATCGACGGCAGCAACTGCTTAACGTGCCTTGCGAAGCACGGAACCGCTTGGAAAAATGCCACTAGCGTTAGTCATAGACGGTCACCCATCCATGCACTGAACCTGCCCTATGTTGCTTAACCTTCGTGGTCGTTTAAGATCACTGAGGCAGCCGGGCTACGAGCGATTCGTAATGGGTAATGCGTTAAGTAATAATAATAATAATAATAAACTCACGCCCGTTATCCCCGAAGGGGTAGGCAGAGGCACCAGTCTCTAGAACTGGACCCACGTTTGCCGAGTTTATTAGGTCCCAAACGTGACAAGTGGCAAGCCTGTCGCCGTTATCCGGGCACAATTTATCAGCGAATGGTGTTGCTGTACAAACAAATGTACGTAACTAAAAGTCATTGGTACATGCGTGGTTCGAACCCAGACCCTCATGATCGAGACGCAAGGGTCAACCCCACTACGCCACCACCGCTTCTTTTGGTGCGTTAAGTACTTAGTTACTAATCCCATAATCTCTCTTTGAGAGAAGGCTATTTATGCATAGCAATTTAGAAAGTATACTAGCCCGACCACCATCTCTTCACGAATCTCACTTAAGTAGCCATTTAAATTAAAGTTTTTAATATGCGAAATTATGTTGCTACAAATAAAAGTTATCTAAGTAAACCATACGGTACTGTGGTAATACAGAGGCGGCGGCTGTAGAACGATATCCTAACATACGGTAGGCTTTATTTATTTATTTAGGGTACTTTTTATCTAATACATATCTTTTTGCTAATACATCCCGTATTAGCAAAGGGCAAGATAAAAAGTACCCGAAACTAGCGTGTGTGCATGCAAGGACTAATGAATGTCGATGAAGCGAAAGTGATTTGTCAGGATCGTGGCAGGTGGCAATCGCTGGTCTCTGCCTACCCCTCTGAGATGCAGGCATGAGCTTATGTATGTATGTATGTTATTTATTTACGTAGTGCAACATAACAGTAATTCAGTAACTTTAACCTTAATTCAGTAACACCAAAGCGTTACCTTATTATATTGAGCCTATTAAACATCTTCTAGCAGCATTATAATACTTTATTGCGAAACACGACATAAACACAGCATGTAGAGACCTCCGAAAGAAGGCCTGTACCTTGTAAGTCCCACGTATAGGCTATGTAAAAAGCCGACCTTAGAAAAGTCGATGGTGAGATTAATTAAATACCAACTAGGACGAAGACAAGGTTGAAAGACTCGCTGAATGTTTTCGAAAACTTACGAGAGCTCCTCAGAATCTCCTGTTGCCCTGTATCTCGGCCCGGCACGTACAAAGCGGAGCCCGAGTGCTCCGGGAGTGGTTAGTGTCACAATAGTGCCACTGGACGAGCTCCCGTCTTGCGAAGTCTTAATGTCAGTTGCAATGAGAAAGTTGTACATTGTAGACGCTTCTCCGAGTGCTTCCGGCTTGCAGAGAATAGAATAAAGAAAATAAAGAAGGGATTGTGTTTTAATCAATGAGGGATTGTTGTAGTGTAGTGAAGTAGAAGTTGTGGAGCCTTTTTTCCATCATCTTTAAATACCACAGAACACACAGAGCCATCGCAAACAGGGCGACTTGTCGCCGCGTCTGACGCGGCGTTGTCGTTTCCATAAGGCGTCTTGTGGCCGCGACTAGACGCGGCGACAAGTCGCCCTGTTCGCGATGGCTCTTAGCTTGTCGTCGCGACTCCGCGACTCTGACGCCAAGTGTGCGGAGCTTCGAACAAAATAAATGACCGTCGTCGCGTCCAGTCGCAGAGCTTTCGCTGTCGCGTGTGGCTAGTGTGCGTCTGGGCTTTCTTTCGTAAGCTCTAGACATTATTAACTTTATTCCGGATACACTTACGTGACTTTTTGTCGGAAGAGTGTGACGTCAGAAACAAGCAACCGACGACGCGAGCTCTGTCTCTGCTCACCATGATTAAGCTCTGTGAGTCAGAGCGGAACCTGGTCGGACTCTTCCGAAAAAAGTCAAGTAATTGTATCCGGAATAAAGTTCATAACAATAACATAGTTCGCTACCATGGTACGGGGGCCAGACTAAGACTAAACAGGCTTTTAGAGCTGTAATAAAAGCACTACGTTTCCTTTGTCCAAGTGCAACTTAAATCAAGGCCCTGTCGCGACCACGCAGCGGCGGATGTCCTTTTACCATTTGATCCTACATTTTGAACCAATATTTTGGGCTAACACTTTTGTGAGTATTAGAAAACAACAAAACCAGGGCCTCAATTCTGTAAGTGCATTACAGTACGATGACAGATGCACGGTCGGGTCACGTGGCATGTTTTTTCATACCATTGACGCCTAGAATTATTTATACACGTGCTCGCGTCAACTTGAAGCGGCAATGAAACTAAATCGCCATGTTCTTGCAGTTGTCATTGTACTACAATGCATTAGCAGAATCTAGGCGCTGGTAGGACTTTTTCGACTAAAAGCCACGTAAGTGTATCTCTGCTCGGCTTAATGCTCTGAAACTAATAACAGACTGAAATTAATACGACTATCAGTACAACGCAAAAACGTGCCCTTTTTCGTGTTAAAAATTTCTTAAAATTTAATTTTCACTTCATATTAACCCGCTGGCTCGGCTATCAAATTTGGTAGCGGGTTACTCGGAAGCGAAATCAAACCTTATATTCATTAATCATCGTTCTAAAGTCCGTTGTGTCAAGGCAACTTATCTTTTGCAGAGTTGAGCCAAAGGGTTAAATTGATATTATAATCTGTAACTGTTATCGATGTCCAAAATATAAGGTTAATCGTGAACTAGTATCGTCCACTGATTTCGATTGCTGTAAACAATGGGGAACTTGCGGCTCTCTTAGGCGACATGACTGTGCAAACAGTGCGTGTAGAGTAACAGTTGCTTGAATAGGTGCGAAAACCGAATTGCCTACACGGATATGTTCATTTTCTGAATGTGGCAGAAGACTCGATATATTTTTATCAAATTTACAATGAGATCAGAATGTGAGTTGTAAAGGCAGTTACGTAGCTCGGCGCGGTGAATGCGCCCGCTCTGGATATTATACCAGTATATTTGGAAAATTGAGATCGAATGCCTTTAAAAATTGATTTTTTCTCTGATTTTGTTTCTACATCCCCAGTATGTCGACAATTTTATGCATATTTTTTCATTCTTATGAACGAGGTATTTCCATCAAGACAATAAATAAACACTAAATTATTTTTCCAATAAAGGTAGAATTTCTTGGTAAGGACCACCCTCCGCAATTTTTTTGAGGAAAATTATAATCCTTACCAATAATTTATATGGCCAAACAACGTTTGCCGGGCCAGCTAGAATTTCTTTGAAGTCCTTAACTTCGATTTTGTGTCCAAATTGAATTTATTTGGTATCTTGACAGAGATTGAAGATTCCGTCTACCCGCCAGTTAACGTCCAGAAATGGTGTATTCTGGGACAATTGGCCATAAAAATGACAGCAGAATCTACCAAATAAGTGTGTTTAAACATAAACATTTACATACAGGCACATAGGATTGCATTGCATTGTTTGGTAACCTAACTGCGTAACCAATATAGTTACATAACCAATATGGATCAAAAAGTGGTAAGTATCCATTAATTTAATAAACTAGTACCTACGAGTTATTGAAAAACCTGACTCTAAACTGAGGTACATATTGGTTAAATAAACTATGAATCGCGTAGCCGTAACTCAAGTTTTTCTTCGAAACTGCAATCGAGTTGAGATTCAGTGGAAAGTTTTCCAAGAAATCATGTCTTTCCGGCTACTTACAATATTTACTACAGAAGGTAGTTAAATTATGTTTAACCTGTATAATTTTTGGTGGGCCGCGGCCAATCGGCTCACTATAACAATGGCTTTTAATAATTAAAACAATTATTGTTCTTTTTAAGTTAAGACGCAAGTGATAAAGCCTTACTTAAGAAAGTGGAAAATGTTATGTTGCTGAAACCGACTAGTATTCGGCAATATAACATATTTTCACCGATAAGTAAAAGACGCGTCATACATGCTTGCATGCATAACATTGCTTCCCCAGTCACTTGAAAGCTCGTAATAGCGCAAAATGCAAAATAATTCGCGCTCGCTCCGTCTCTTGAGATAAAAGTACTATACTTAATCTTGAGTTGAGCTTTTGTAGTGAATAGTTTGTGCCGGGTACTTACTGAAGACATTGTGGGTAGAGTGGGAGTTTAAAGGACAACGGCAAATGGTGTACCGCCCTATTAAAATAATGTTTTGGGGTTATATTTTCCCAACTTTAGTATTTCGCAACTGGCTCTTTTTTCAGTTATTCAAATATTTTTTTAAAGTAGGGGGAAGAAAATAATTAAATAAAACGCAATTTACAAACAGAAACGGAACGCCATCGATTGTTTTACCTTGCAAGATCAGAATAATCCAATGAGGAATAATCTATGCAAGCAAGCCAAGAAAAAAAGAGCTGTCATGTCAAAGTGAAAATCAGTAGACTTCGTTCCACGAAAGAAGTCCCATGAGTTAATGAATTTTGTTTTTTATTGTTATATTACTAAGAATCTTACCGTGGGACTTCTTTGGTGAAACAATCTTTAGGTGTTCTGTGGGACTGCTTCGGGCAAAAATAAAAAAAAAAAGATGCTTGCCATCTCCACAACAAACTTGACATTGGCAGAATCCTAGGGGTGCCATTAAAAAAGAGCCAGTTGCGAAATACTAAATTTCGCAACTGGCTCTTTTTTCAGTTATTCAAATATTTTTTTAAAGTAGGGGGAAGAAAATAATTAAATAAAACGCAATTTACAAACAGAAACGGAACGCCATCGATTGTTTTACCTTGCAAGATCAGAATAATCCAATGAGGAATAATCTATGCAAGCAAGCCAAGAAAAAAAGAGCTGTCATGTCAAAGTGAAAATCAGTAGACTTCGTTCCACGAAAGAAGTCCCATGAGTTAATGAATTTTGTTTTTTATTGTTATATTACTAAGAATCTTACCGTGGGACTTCTTTGGTGAAACAATCTTTAGGTGTTCTGTGGGACTGCTTCGGGCAAAAATAAAAAAAAAAAGATGCTTGCCATCTCCACAACAAACTTGACATTGGCAGAATCCTAGGGGTGCCATTAAAAAAGAATTTTATTGAATTCTCGTCACTCTTCAGGAAAACCGTACTTTGTTTTTATTGTAACTGAAAGAGGTAATCGTGGCAGAGAAGCAATAATAAGTTATTGATGCAACTGCATTGTAGGGCTGAGAACTGTGGGGTGTTGCTCCCATGTTTGTGATGAGTATCATCTGGTACCTATGCTCTCCATGAGGGAGTGATATGACCAGCTAACTTCTTGGATGACGTTATTTTAAGAGTGTAGATGATTGAAAAGACGCCGCTATACGTTTTTGTACTACATGTAGATAAGATCTGTCTCAATAAACACCATTTAATGAAAAAGTTGTTTTTGTTATTCGAATTATGCACGTAGTAGATATATTAAGTAGTAGTAGTAGACTATGACTATGGTGAGAGATCTACGAGTATAATATCCTAGAACATGAGAAATTGGCTTTACACGTAGAAAACTGCTGTTGCTAGTTGAGCAGTAGGTAGTATGTATTTGGTTCAAATTATGTTTCTTGATTTTTTACCTGGCGGTTTATTTATACATATACATATGTACGTTTGTGTGTATATTAGAATGATTTTGTTTTAGTTATTTGTGTAGGTATTTATCTCTAAAAGTCAAGCAACCTGGTTCGTAACATAACCTCCAAACCTCTTAAAAAAACAACCTTAACTTACGACTCCCAACTTTATAAAAAAAAGAAAATTAATGGAACAAATTGTCTAACGACAGCATCGGTACCGCCATCTGGTGGCGTTTCCCCGAACTACTTCACGCCATGATTTCCTAACCAAATCTATATTCAACCATCGGCGTGATAGCTTGTTCGGGATTATGCCGCTAGACGGCGCTATAGTCGCCTTTTTGTACGAAACCAATATAAATAGAAGTGTTTAGTTTGTAAGTCCCTCTTTCTCGAATACACCGCCGACCGCACCACACGTCTCGAGTTTTCTTCCTTGCCTTCCATCCCCTGCCTCCTGGTTCACGTCTTTTCATGGTGACCCCTTGCTGCTTGAAGAGAAGAATCCGCCGAACAGAAGAATCTCTGGACGGAGGACCTATTTTCAGCACGAAAACCTTTGGCTTCCACGCGCCACGCGGCCGCAGACGAACCAACGGTCGAACCGAGCAACCTTCTGAGGAGGACTGGGCATCGCATCCCTGCTGAGGACGAGGCGAGGCTACTCGAAAAATCACTCATCGAAGGCACGAGAATTCAAGCCAACTACCTTAAAACCCACATACCCTACCTACCTACCACGTTCCACGTTGTTTGAGAACGTCGAGGACACGGTCAAGAACACGCTGAGGACACATCGAGGAGACTGCGAGGACATCCAAGGCATCCAAGGGTACTAATTCAAGTAAGTGGCTGGCGGTGTATCATACCAATTACCTACCAAGTTTTTTTAGTCTGGAGTTTGGTTCCGACATACCTAGTTACCAAGTTAACTTTCAAATATGGCAAATGAGAGTGATAGTAATTTAACATTGATTGAAAATAAAAAAACTAAAAGAATTGTTTAAAAGTCGTTAAGGGGAAACTTACTCTTTTAAAAAAATATTTAACCCACATTGAACCCCAAACCCTAACTGCTGATCAGCTGATAGATCTGGAGCTGCGCATCTCTAGGATGGCGGGCTTATTTAGTGATTTCGAGACGGTACAGGACGAAATAGAAACTTTGACCAGTGAAATTGATCAGCAGCTAGAGGAGAGGCAGACCTTTGAAAACATTTATTACTCTTGTGTATCCAAAGGGAAATCGTACCTTATAAAGGAACCTGAGGCAACGCCAACTGGAGCAGTCCCTCAAACTGCGCCGCCGAGTCTCTGTGAGTCGATAAAATATCCCGAAATAGCATTACCTACATTTAACGGCGACATAACTCACTGGATTCAGTTTAGGGACACATATGACGCACTAATACACCAAAGCACATTGAAGCCTATACAAAAGTACCAATACCTACGCAGCGGCCTCTCCGGCAGTGCCCTGGAGGTTATAAGCTCATTAGAGTTCTCAGAGGATAGCTACGCCATCGCAAGGCAGCTGTTGTGTGAAAGGTTTAATAATCCGAAGGTTCTCATATATAATCATTTAAGGGCATTATTTAACATAACCCCGGTGTTAAATGGTGCTGTAGAATTGAGAAACTTCGCTGATAATATCTCAAAGCACATGCGAACGCTTAATACTTTTAAAGATATTTCAACCGAGGGTTGGGATATACTAGTCATATTTTTTCTTACCAAAAAACTCGATGAGTCACTTCAGAAAAAATGGGAAGAGAAAAATAACACGCGTGTATTACCAACATTACAGGACTTCAAGTCTTTTCTGCGAGCTCAGGCTGACCTGTACGACTCGCTGAGTCACACGAAGGCCGAGCATGTTGAGCAACGTGGCCTTCCCAGGAGGGCATTTGTGACAACGTCCTCGCCGCCCCATTCCCCCGTCGAGTCGCAGAAATCCAAACGAACAATGGACTTATCCAGAGGGCATTTAATAATCTCTGCCCACTACCAAACAACCTTGATTGAAGAAGAAAGAAGAAAATATAATAGTTAATTACCTAGTACTTAAGTACTTACTTTATTCGATAATAGTACCCAGCTTTATTTTTACTATGTTTTACCAACAATAAAATTTTGTCCGTTCTGTGCTTTCAATTATAAGAGAGGAAACTGGCACCTTGCTATAAAATCTTTAGTCAATATTGCACTCAAGCTTTCTTATACATACCTAGTAGTTTTTGCTTTATATTTGTGACCTTCAGTCAGTTAATACAAAGGCTTACCTATTAATTTTTATCTTATGACTCTCAGTCCTTCAAATTTTTTATTTACCTACATAGGTAGTCAAATTTTTGCATTTTTATTTGCGACCTTCAGTCGGCTAATACATAATTCTCAAAATTTAACTTCAATACATTCCTATCAGTCATTAAATACCTAATGCCAGTTCCTCGTAGCCCTGCCTATCGAATTGCTAACTAGCTGATAATAGTAATTGTAACACAAATAGCTAATCAGCTGATTGGCATTCGAGGCGGCAGCATGTCTAACGACAGCATCGGTACCGCCATCTGGTGGCGTTTCCCCGAACTACTTCACGCCATGATTTCCTAACCAAATCTATATTCAACCATTAGCGTGATAGCTTGTTCGGGATTATGCCGCTAGACGGCGCTATTGTCGCCTTTTTGTACGAAACCAATATAAATAGAAGTGTTTAGTTTGTAAGTCCCCCTTTCTCGAATACACCGTCGACCGCACCACACGTCTCGACTTTTCTTCCTCGCCATCCATCCCCTGCCTCCTGGTGCACGTCTTTTCACAAATTCTATTACAATGATCTATAAATGTAAATATTTCATGTTTCAACACGACTTTTCGTAGGTGTACTAGACTTCCAATGAAGCCTGCCATTCTCTTTTAAATTGTAACTCATTGTAAATAGCCCTCTTGCAAATCTAAAACTTCGCCCTGGACAAATTGAAATCGTGTTTGCATTGACACAGAAGTAAGAAGAAAAAGACAGAGTCAACTAAAGAAAGAGTAAAAGACGCAGTCTTCAAGGTATTTGTTTACCTCAGTGCTTGAAATTCCCAATCCGCAGTGCACCTGCATAGAAATTAAGCCCTCTCTCTCTGATAGAAGGCCTGTGCTCTGGAGTAGGATATAAAATAGGCTATATAAAAAAAAAGGAAAAAAAAAACATTCACACAGAAGAGACATTCAGATACAGTCTGTTAGCTTTTAGAATATACCTCGGGCTCTAGAGTAGGCTTCGGTTTTCGCCGAAAGCACACGAGTGTAATACTACTTCCTGCTCTGTATAAAACTGTGTGTGTCATATTAATTCCGATTGCGAAATTAAGTGTCATATTAGTTCCGATATTTCTATTACACGAATATATCCGATTCTATCCGATAGTAGCCGAGGTATATTCTACTCACTTACTTCCTTATCCGTACTGGCCGAAGTAAGGATAACATGTCCAGGTGGGGGTTTGCAGATCCCGCCAGCGACAATTTGAACTATCTGTGCGGTATTACCCAGGAGGTAATGATTGCAAGTGATAAAGCAGTCAGTGTCGCAAAGTTCTCGGCCGCAACTGTCTAGTCGTCGTCGGCAACCCATTATGTCCCCACCGAGGGGCACGGGTCTCTTCCCTGAGGAAGGTATAGGCCATACTCCACCACGGGGGCCAAGTCCGGATTGGTGGAGGTTTGTAAGACTAGTGGCTGGTCATACTGTCAGAAGTTTTCAAGCCGCCCTAAGGCCTCTGACTTGGCTTAACGATTGCCATCTATCGACGGCAGCCGGCACCAACTGCTTAACGTGCCTTGCGAAGCACGGAATCGCTCGGAAAAATGCCATTAGCGTTAGTCAAAGACGGTGACCCATCCAAGGACTGAACGCGCCGTATGTTGCTTACCCTTAATGATCGTTAAAGATCACTCAGGCAGCCCAGGCTACGAGCGATTCTGCCAGTAAAGACCGATAAAAATTGTTTGGCCATCGTCACGCTATTAAGAAGAAGACTGCGTCGGCTCAGCGATCGAAGTGGGTCTTGAGCTTGAGAGAAATCGCCAGTTGTCTCTGTCCTGTGCGTTCTCCTGCCAGTCGTCGCCCGCCTGCACTTCACGCAGGTCCTTGCCCACTTCAGCCTTCTAGCGATGTCTAGGGTAGCTATCCGGTCTTTGGCCGCTTGGCAGCCCCGAATAAGCTTTCTGCACCGCTTGATTCTCTTCCGTCCTTCTATGTAACCGAGAAAAACGGATTCGATGGGATTTCGTTTCTCCAATGATGTTGGGTTCGGAAATTTCCTATTCAATTTCCTGGTTGTTGAACCCAGAATCTTCGTCATGATTTTTCTTTCTGCAACCAGTAATTTATTATCCTTCTTCAGTGTGAGTGTATAAGCGTCGCAGCCGTGCATCAAGATGGATGATTACGGTTTAATAAACTCAGATCTTGGATTTATTATCCTTCTTCAGTGTGAGTGTATAAGCCTCGCAGCCGTGCATCAAGATGGATGATTACGGTTTTATAAACTCAGATCTTGGATTTCTGCTCAGAAGCTTGGACACCAGCATCTTGTGTGTCGTGAATCGCTCGTAGCCTGGGCTGCCTGAGTGATCTTAAACGATCACTAAGGTTAAGCAACATACGGCGCGTTCAGTCCATGGATGGGTCACCGTCTATGTAGTCATAGCGTCTAGCGTTAGTACCTACGCTAGTGGCATTTTTCCGAGCGATTCCGTGCTTCGCAAGGCACGTTAAGCAGTTGGTGCCGGCTGCCGTTGATAGATAGCAGTCGTTAAGCCAAGTCAGAGGCCTTAGGGCGGCTTGAAAACTTCTGACAGTAAGACCAGCCACTAGTCTTACAAGCCTCCACCAATCCGGACTTGGCCCCCGTGGTGGAGTATGGCCTATACCTTTCTCAGGGAAGAGACCCGTGCCCCTCGGTGGGGACATGATGGGTTGATGATGATCTTGTGTGTCAGCACCACATACAGACACAAGGTCGAGATTAACATGTTTGTTGCAAAGTAACCCGTAATGTAACGAGTTAGAGTGCAAGCGTGTAAAGGTCGATTTGTCGACGGAACGAACTTATTTGTGACCAAACAAACGGGAAAATCCAAGCGTAGACGGTTCCAACCTAATGTGCGAAATTACCTCATTAACATAAAGATGCAAATTACAGAATACGGATTTAGTTGTTCGACTTCGGAAGTAGGGTAGCCACAGTTACCGATCGGGAGTAGAATGTCTTGAAGAAAGAAAATTCTTAACAAGAATTTTCTCACAGAGTTTCTGAATGGGGTTAGGCCCATTCAGGAGAAGTTGCAGTTCGTTAGTTGCAGTAGATGGTTGGAGTTTCAGTTAAACAGGCGTAACGTTGTTATTTCTTTATGGTACTTTTACAACGTGTTGGCTACTTTACGCTTAGATAGTTGGTGGAAAGTGGTAGAAGTGGTAGAGTGGTTGGAAGGTGGTAGACCGTGCAGTTTCCTTTTAAGCCAGCGGCTTCTAGGAGCAGTGATGTAGCCTTGCCATAAAAAAAAGTTGACCAATTTGCTAAATTATTTTAGAGTATACAATGGCCAGAAAAACTACCTATCACATTTTAAAAATTGCAATAACTTTTTTAGTACACAAGATCCACTTTCGAAATATAAAGGACTCGAAAAAGAGTTTCATTTGGGATATAAAAACTTCTTTTAACTTAAAACATCATGATAAACATTTAAACATATGGCATATCTGGACCGTAGTCAATCAATGAAATGAAAACATAAATATAATTCTTTGAAAACCTGTAGTTATCTTGTAAATTTTATTTGTCTCTGGTTTCTTGTGTGCAGTAAATAATTTTCTTATCTTATCTTATCTTACTTGAAAAATTAGCCACGCTATTTGTGAATTAATTTTTTATAGACAATATTATTACAATTTTAATTTCTTGTTGTATGGACTCCCTACACTTGAATTCGAGTCTCAAAGGAAGTCAGATGGCACACTAGCATTTGGCTCCTCGGTTAGTGTAAAGATTTGAGGTGTCTCCTTCCGGAAAAAAAAAGTCTGGTAGAAATTACTTTTAGTAATACGGCCCCGAACTGTAGTGTACAATTTTATTGTCAAAACCCATATGTAATTCGATATCGCAGTTACTTGGAATAGACACTGTGTATCGATTTAGAAGGTAAAAGCTGTTAGATCTGGATATAGGAAAATCTCTCCTTAGCAACTCATCCAAGAAATGAAAATGTTCAGACGGTTCTTCCTAACTTTTCGTTGACTGAGGACCATTTTAATCAATTGTATTTTTTTGAGATTTCGCAGTTCATTTGCAAGTTTAGCTGAATGGATAGGTCCTGATGTAACTGGCACAGAGACTAATTAGTTACCTATCCATTAAGGCTCCATTACACAAGAAGAGTTTCTCGGTAGCGAGCGGCGAATAATCGTAAGTGATTCTCCCAAGGCAAAACTCGCCATACGATTCTCGCCTTCGGTTGTTAACATTTTGACAAAAACTCGTATTATTCAAGCGATTCTCGAATGTGAGTATCACATGCGAGACTCACTTATCCTAATATTACGTTCACACTACAGGCGAGTTATCGTAGATCTATAGACCCATACGAGTCTCGACCTGCATAAGCATAGCTCGTAAGATAAACTCGTATAGTTTGTTTACACAGGCTCGCGGCCTAGGTGAGTTTAAGTAGCGATAATTTTATTCGAGAGGCGAAGCTCGGGGCATTTGTTTACACTAGGCGACCATATTACTGCCTAAAAGAAATCGCCGCTCGCTACCGAGAAACTCTTCTTGTGTAATGGAGCCTTTACAGTCTTCTATTAACTGTTGCCATACCAACCAGTGCCAGTGACGTATCGCCGGTGTCACATTCGGAGGAGCGCCCCATACCCTCACCCCGTTCTAATCTGCCGGCGGCGAGCAAGTTGCGCCGCTGTTTACATACCGCTTAGGAGCTTGATAACAGTACAACGCCACTATTGGAATCTAATAAACTTCCCCGGCTCGAGTTTCTGACACCAGCCGCGGCAGACGAGCGAGGGGTAGAAAGTCTACGTTTTCCTTCTTCTTTCATGTCCAAAACGTCGATTTCTTGTCAATCACTCAATTCAATTCTGTTTTATGGACTCAATGCACTGATTATCCAGTACAAATTCGCCAATGTCATCGCCAATTTACGAAATTGAAAATATTTTTTCTGCTCTATAAAGTAGGCTAAACGGCTTGTGGTTAGTTTGCTAAGCGACTAAGGGCCGGTTTCTGAGAATTTCACTAAAGTAAATACTTTCCTCAGGGAAGAGACCCGTGCCCCTCGCTGGGGACATAATGGGTTGATGATGATGATGAAATACTTAAGTGGACTATCGTCTATCATAAAAACCAAAAATATGTTTAGTAAAAGTGTCGTGGTTTTCAAGAGATTTGAGATCAAACATTTTTTTTTCATATTACACACGGTACAGCGCAAAAGCCAACCGAACTTTATTTCCACTAGCTCGTAGTTAGTGGTAGTGTATTAACGTCTTTGCTTTTGTACAGTCGACAGCACGTCATTCTATACACCCATGCACTCTACCTTGCCACTCGACTTTGCAAAATGTGAAGGTTGTCGAGCTGACGACTGTACTCAGTACTCTGTTACAAAGGATGTTGGGTTTTCGGTCGATGTAAGCGTGATATTCTGATGTGGGATCGAACAGAAGCGCAGGTAGCGCAGCGGTAGAATGTCGGCTTCTCAATCGGGAGGTCGCGCGTTCAAATACCGACATTTACCAATGACTTTTGCCGATTTCTGAATTGAGAATTTGCACTAAATAAATACTTAAGTAACGTTCTGTCACGCTCTTTTCTGAGAAATTTGATGAGACAGCACTCATCATCATCATCATCATCATCAGGCTATAGTATTAGTCCACTGCTGGACATAGCCCTCCCCTAATGAGCGCCATAGCGCCCTGTCTTCAGCTTGCCGCATCCAGCATCTGCCTGCAGTCCTTCGCAGATCGTCATCCCACCTGGTTAGAGACAGCACTACAGTTAAGTATTTACTCACAATTCTCAACTCAAAAATCAGCCCTTTGTTTTCTAACTTACGTACATTTGGTAAGTTATAGTAGCAATACTAATTGATAACTGTGAAGAAAAACATAGCGAGGAGACCCTAGTATTTGAGGTACTTGCATACCTTAGCGCTTGATACCTACGTACAATGACCAACTTTGAGGCAAAAGCCCAGTTCATTTTTACTTTATTTTCATGCTTTTGTAGAATGCTTTCCATAGAGAAAGAATAAAATAGAGACGGCAAAAACGTATGCGACTCATAGCTTTTATTCATCATCAACCCATTATGTCCCCACCGAAGGGCACGGGTCTCTTCACTGAGGAAGATATGTATAGGCCATACTCCACCACGGGGGCCAAGTCCGGATTGGTGGAGGCTTGTAAGACTAGTGGCTGGTCTTACTGTCTGAAGTTTTCAAGTCGCCCTAAGGCCTCTGACTTGGCTTAACGACTTAGCTTTTACTACGCACGATATAATATAAAAGTACTTTCAAAAAATCCAAAATAAATACATAGTATACAACCAACCATTAAAAAAACAAACTCACGCCCGATATCCCCGAAGGGGTAGGCAGAGGGCACCAGTCACTGGAACCAACCATTACTGATTTATTATTCGCTTATGTACTTATAAAGGGAATTGGTGTCTCTATTCTATTCTAGCTCTATGGAAAGTGTGCTAAAAAGCATGAAAAATAAAGCAAAAAAATAATTGATCTAACTACATAGAACTGGAAATAGTGATCGAACATAAAATCGCGGGAGACCAACTTCTATCAACTTAAGCTATGTGATCTTACGTAAAACCGGCACTTCAACGTCATATTAAAACAGTCTAGAAGCAGATATTCGGCCAACGAGTAATTGGACACCAGAGAGGCACTCACCATTTTAGAACCAAAATGCAGATCTAAAGCGACTTGACATTTTAATGTTCTCCAAAACTACTCAAGCCATAATTCTGGAATTACATCCAATAAAAAGTCTTCCACTTAACCTACAAGCTAGTTACATTCAGTTTCAGTTGGAGTCACCGAACAATTCCACAAAAGTCCTTATAGCAAATAGCACAAAGGCGATTATCAAACGACAAAGGGAAACCGGCAAACTGTACCAATTTGCGTTCATTCCAGTCGCTTTACATTATTCAAAACAAAAAGCTTTCATAGAAAGGAGGGCGTCGAAAAAACGGCTAACAACGTTAAGTCGCGCCAAAAACGCTTCCAGTTTCAAATTAACGAGTTTCGAACAGAATTATGACGTCACCTGACGCGGCCGTCCAATCAGAAAAGGCCTCGTGAAAAATGGATGACCTCGCGATACTGAGTAAGAAGTAGGGAAAGGTTTATCTTTAAGATTGCATCCCACTGCAGAGCAAAGGTCTACTTAACTCTCATCTAAAGATAGAGTGAGTTTAAGAGAGAGAGAGAGTGAATTCTTTTTTTTTTGTCTTAAATTGTAATACTACTTGTAATACTACTTCCTCCTCTGTAATTAAGAAATTAAGTCTCATATTAGTTCCGATTTCCAAATTTAGTGTCATAGTATAATTTTTTATTTTATTTCATAACACTATCATTACAGGGTGACCTATTGCGATAGTGAAGCACAAAGATATTTCTATTACACGAATAAGATCCGATTCTATCCAATAGTAGCCGAGGTATGTATATTCTAAAAGCTAACAGACTCTACTTGTCTGTTTATTTTGTTTCTGTGATGTGTCTTGTTGGTATAATAAACGTTTTTCTTCTTCGTCTCTCATATAGATCTCTCTATAGATAGAGTGTAAGAGAGCATTCCTGAGCCCTACATTGTACTTTTACATACATACATAGGCTCACATCATTATCCCAGAGGGGTAAGTAGATAGAGACTAGAGACTGCCACCTGCCACGATCCTGACAAATCCCTTTCGCTTCATCGACATTCATTTGTCATTCATTGTACTTTAAATTTTTCAATATGTATGATGACAGGGTAAAGTGACTTCTTAAGCTGGCTTCCCACGGTGCGCGATTCTGCGGATATCGATACGACCACATAATATACCCACGATCGGTTCGGCGCACCGCCACAGAGGTCTGTGCTACCGCGGACCGAGACCCTTCCCACGGTGTGTCGTGCGAGCTGGTCCGCGTCCGTCTGCGATATCGCGGACCGTGTGAAGCCGACTTTAGGAGTCTTTCTGCTCATACGATACGTACAAGTTTTCTAAATAAAAAAATAAAAAAAGTCCATACATTTTGATGCATTTGCAGTGCAGTCGGTATCGAATTACAGTATGGACCGTGCTCGACCATCAAGATCGTTTTCCGAGGTCTAGGTGAAAGTTTAGTCATCTAGGTGTTCTAAAAGCGTGCTGTAAACCTGTAAACGGTCTTCGAACGGTATTCGGAGCAAAGAAGCCTCTGTGTCTATTAATCTAACGCCCGGGCGTTAACTGCGCAAAAGTTTCTTATAGGCGCTGATAAATGATGACGAGATAGGAAACAAAATTGGGCCCGAGTACTTCGGCAGACTATCGGATTATGTGCCCCCTAGCACAAAGATCCGTACCGAGCTAGATATCATTATAGTTATGTATTGTAGCGAGGTTTGTGTGGCAGAAGAATCCAGAAAACGGTATTTAGAGCCATCGCAAACAGGGCGACTTGTCGCCGCGTCTAGTCGCCGCGTCAGACGCGGCGCAGCGTTGTCGTTTGCATCTGGAGATTGCTCTTAGCTTGTCGTCGCGACTCCGAGACTCTGAGGCAAAGTGTGGGGAGCTTCGGACAAAATATTATATAAAAATTGTCGGCCGGCCGTAGCCTGTCGTCGCTGTCGCGTGTCGCTAGTGTGCGCCAAGGCTAACACATTAGAAATGAGGTCCTTCAAAAGATAATGTGCTTTTACTTTGAATGACAAGATACACAACCTTTGTACCCAAGGGTAAAATGGACCCTTACTGAGATTCCGTTGTCCGATATTCGTCCGTTCATCCGTCGGTCTGTGCGTCTGTCAGGTTGTATCTCATAAAGCCTGTATTACACCGGGGCAACACTGTGCGGCATTGCGGTATGCCACAAGGCCGCATGCTATAACGTCGCACATTGTGGCAAGAATCGTGTGGCATGGCAACACCTTGCGTCATGTGGCAAACTGTCGCAGCAACTTCTTCTTCTTCTGCCGCAACTTTGTAGCATGCGGCCTTGTGACATGCTGCAATGCCGCAGAGTGTTGCCCCGGTGTAATACAGGCTTTAACCGTGAGTTAGGTAGTTAAAATTTTAAAGATTATGTATTTCTGTTGCTGAATTTTCACAGATTATGTATTTATGTTTTCTATGTCACTTTAACAATAAATACTAAAAAACAGAATGAAATAAATATTTAAGGGGGAATATAAATATTTGAGGAGCGGTGGTGGCGTAGTGGGGTTGACCCTTGCTTCTCGATCATGAGGGTCTGGGTTCGAACCACGCATGTACCAATGACTTTTAGTTACGTACATTTGTTTGTACAGCGACACCATTCGCTGATAAATTGTGCCCGGATAGCGGCGACAGGCTTGCCACTTGTCACGTTTGGGACCTAATAAACTCGGCAAAACGTGGGTCCAGTTCTAGAGACTGGTGCCTCTGCCTACCCCTTCGGGGATAACGGGCGTGAGTTTATTATTTATTATTATTATTATTTAAGGGGGCTCCCATACAACAAACGTGATTTTTTTGCTTGTTTTTGCTCGATATTGATAACGGCAACAGGTTGGCGGTTGAAATATGCACAGAATATTTAGTTACATATTCACTTTAAAAATCATTACCTATAGTATAGTGATCCGTAGAGCCCGAAGTTCATATTTTAACACCACGGAGAGAAAACAACTTGTGATATTTTCCTCGAATTGCCTACAAGGGAGAAAATTAACCTCGAGGCCGGAAAAAAGATGAGTTATGACGTCACTCGACGGGGGAAGCTTACTAACAATGTCTCTGGCTTAATTACGGAGTGACGCTGCTTTTCGTGGGGAAACAATCATACAATGCTGATAATCAGGAAAAAACTGGCCAAGGGCGAGCTGGACTCCGCACCAAGGTTCCGTACCTTATGGAAAGTATTTTGTGATGGAGATATATTTTAATGACAAACAATGAAGCTCTCTCAAGGCCGCCAATTGTACCATAAACCTTTGTAAATATGTTGTGTTTCTTTTTGTTTTTTCTAGTGAGCAATAAAGAATATTCTATATATCTATGTGCGGCTGTGTGGTGTCGGCCTAGAGAATAGCACCAACCCAACTCTTCCCGCGGGTGTCGTAAAAGGCGACTAAGGGACACAAAACCGGGGGGTGGGCAGCAGCGCCTCCTGCAGTATAACTCTACCGCACTGCGATCCCCAACCCGCATGCCCAGCGTGGGGATTATGGGCATTACCCCATGATGGCACAACCCAGGAAACGGCCCCCAGTTCCCGGCCGCCTCGCTATTCCTGGCCATCGTGGCAGCGGCCATGGTAACGGCGGGGTAGGGGGTGCTAAGAATCACCGGGCTACCTCAGGCTGCCACAAACATCTGACCCTGGCAACGTTCAACGGACGCACTCTGAGGCTTGACCATCATCTAGCGCAGTTGGAAGTGGAGTTAGAGAACATTAAATGGCATGTTCTGGGGTTATGTGAAGTCCGTAGAGAGGGGGAGGACACCGTAACCCTAGACTCGGGCCATCTTCTCTACTTTCGCGAGGGTGATAAAACATCCCAGGGTGGCGTAGGTTTCCTCGTCAATAAGGCCCTCTCTAACAACGTTGAAGAAATCTCTAGTGTGTCGACCAGGGTAGCGTACCTGATCCTTTGGCTGTCCAAGCGTTACAGCATGAAGGTCATTCAGGTTTACGCACCGACCTCGGCACACTCGGATGATGAAGTTGAGGATATGTATGAAGACATATCCAAAGCCTTACATAACACCACGAAGGCTCACTTCAACGTTGTTATGGGGGACTTTAACGGCAAGGTGGGAACCCAGAGTGGCAACGAGACCCGAATAGGCCCGCATGGTTATGGAGTCAGGAATCACAGGGGGCAAATGCTTGTCAACTTCCTTGAGAAAGAGGAACTATTCTTGATGAACTCTTTCTTCAAGAAACAGCCTCAAAGGAAGTGGACATGGCAAAGCCCCGACACTGTGACCAAAAATGAGATCGACTTCATCATGACGGATAGCAAGCATATATTCAGAGATGTCTCAGTGATCAACAGGTTTAATACCGGATCTGATCACCGACTTCTCCGAGGCTCTCTGAATATCAACTTGAAGCTTGAGAGAAACCGTCTGATGAAGTCCACACTCCGACCAAACCCAATCCAAATCATGGCGGGCACCGAGAAGTTCCAGCAGCTTCTCGGGAATAGATTTGTTGCCTTGGAGCCCACCGACGACGCTGACGAGACCCTACACAATCTGGTCGTAACTCTTAGGGACGAGGGCATCAAGTTCTGCAAAACGCAGCGGACAGGCAAGAAATCCAAACTCTCGGCTGAGACTCTCCGGTTGCTGACAAAAAGACGGGAAACCACCCAAGCGACTTCGTCAGAGAAGTCAAACCTGAACAAGCAAATTGCGAAGATGGTACGGCGCGACCTTCGGAGCTCCAACACACGCCTCATTGAAGAGGCAATAGAGCAAAACCGAGGGTCCAAAGTATTCACTCAGCAGCTTGGCAGGAGCCACCTGACGAAGCTTACAACGCACGACGGGAGGACCGTATTGTCGAAGCCGGAGATCTCCGCCGAGATAGAGGATTTCTATGGCCGATTATACGCTGCACATGCCCCTTATTCTCAACGAGACGACCAAGATTCTAGAGCCACCCTGACGCGCCACTACACCGACGAACTGCCTGACATCAGTCAAGACGAGATCGTGCTAGCTCTGAGGCAGCTTAAAAATGGAAAAGCCCCCGGTGAGGACGGAATAACATCAGAGCTCTTGAAAGCTGGAGGAGCCCCTGTTATACAGGAACTACAAAAGCTCTTCAACGCCGTCCTTCACAGTGGGAGAACTCCAAAGGCATGGAGCGGGAGTTTGGTGGTGCTCTTTTTTAAGAAGGGTGACCAGACTCTTCTTAAAAATTACAGACCCATCTCGCTCCTGAGCCATGTCTATAAGCTGTTTTCACGAGTGATCACGAATCGTCTCGCCAGAAGACTCGACGAGTTCCAGCCGCCGGAACAGGCCGGGTTTCGCGGAGGATATGGCACCATAGACCACATTCACGCAGTGAGGCAGATTATACAGAAGACCGAGGAATATAATCAGCCCCTGTGTCTTGCTTTTGTGGACTATGAGAAGGCCTTTGACTCTGTCGAAACCTGGGCTGTTCTGGAATCCTTACAGCGATGCCAAGTAGACTGTCGTTATATCGAGGTGTTGAGATGTCTGTACGAAGCCGCCTTCATGAGTGTCCAAGTACAGGGCCAGCAGTCTAAACCTATCCAACTGTGCAGAGGAGTAAGACAGGGGGATGTTATATCCCCGAAACTGTTTACAAGCGCGTTGGAAGACATGTTTAAGACGCTGGACTGGAAAGAAAAGGGCATTAACATAAACGGCGACTACATCTCACACCTGCGATTCGCAGATGACATAGTCTTAATGGCGGAGTCGCTAGAGGAGCTGAACCACATGCTGGCGGGCCTAGCATCAGCCTCGCGACGCATCGGTCTTGGTATGAATTTGGATAAAACCAAAGTCATGATCAATGGTCACATTGATCCAATACCGGTCGTCGTACAGGGTCACCTACTCGAAATCGTTTCCGAATACACTTACCTCGGGCAGATTCTGCAGTTAGGTAAAAACAATTTCGAGAAGGAGGCCAAGAGGAGGATCCAGCTGGGCTGGGCAGCGTTTGGGAAACTACGCCGGGTCTTCTCGTCATCCATACCGCAATGCTTGAAAACGAAAGTTTTCAATCAGTGTGTCCTACCTGTTATGACCTACGGAGCCGAGACATGGACACTCACGAAAGGGTTGGTCCACCAGTTTAAAGTCGCTCAGCGAGCTATGGAGAGAGCTATGCTCGGAGTTTCTCTGAAGGATAGGATTCGTAACGAATACATCCGACAGAGAACCAAAGTTATCGACATAGCTCAGAGAATTAGCAAGCTGAAGTGGCAGTGGGCTGGCCATATTTCGCGAAGAACCGACAACCGCTGGGGTAAACGTGTTCTTGAGTGGAGACCGCGACTCGGCAAACGTAGTGTAGGACGCCCTCTAACCAGGTGGGATGACGATCTGCGAAGGACTGCAGGCAGATGCTGGATGCGGCAAGCTGAAGACAGGGCGCTATGGCGCTCATTAGGAGAGGGCTATGTCCAGCAGTGGACTAATATAGCCTGATGATGATGATGATGAACACAATATTTGCACAGTAATAAAATAAAATAAAAATGAAACGTCCACACAGCAGACTAATATGGCTCAAATCCTTTATTTAAGATAAAATAAACATATATTAATTACGATATTATTTAGTATACATACATAATATATGTTGAAAGTCCCAATAGGAGAAACATGTTTTATTATGGGAATACCCCATTTTTTACTTTACCTTGGGCAATCCGCCACAATAACGCATATGCCGTGAATATTTCAGCTGTATCTATGGCGATTTAAGATAAGATGGACGAACAGAGAGACAGACGACGTATCGTCATCATCATGGGTCTCGTATGATATCATATTAACTATACATTGCCGCGAATCCTTACGAATCTCAAGCACTGGTTTTTGTAAACATGCAACATTCTAAATCGTCGGCAAATATGCGAATACGAATTCGAATACGAATTCGAATACGAATTCGAATACGAATTCGAATACGAATTCGAATACGAAGTGTAATGTCAGCATTGTACAAATAGTGAATTTATAGTAACAATACTCTTACCGGTTACGAGTGAAGAGATGCTAAGGTTTCCTCACGATGACGGTGAAGTAATTGAGGCTCGGCTTCTGAATTGAGAATTTCACTTAAATACTTAAGTAACGTTCGGTCACGCTCATTCCTGAGAAATTTGACGAGTCAGCACTGCAGTTAAGTAGTTACTTATCGAAATTCTCAATTCAGAAACTGGCCTTTAACCTCTGATTTCTCGTACGCTAATAAATCTGTTAATCTGCTTAACAGCTGTCAAATGTTTTTTCGTATGCACTTTGGGAAACCGACAGCTGTTAATATATATATTTTTTTATTTTATTATTAATACATAAACATAAACATTTACATACAGGCACATGCATTGCCATTATTAGAAGATTAACAGCTTCTGTCGAACGAGAAACCGGCGATAAGTGCCATAGGTCTTACTACATTACGTTACGTATAGTCGAGTATCAAATATAAAATATTGGTTCCACTAAAACACTCTTAAGACAAAGTTAAAGACGGTTTATGAGAGATGTTTCTGTTATAAACCGGATTTAACTGCATCTTAATCATCGCATTCTACCGATTTCTACCGACTAAACCGATTTTTTATAAATAACACTGTTAGAGATTAGGTAATATCCTCAGGTAATATCCCTTACACACACATATTAATTTCTTTCTGACTCACACAGACACGCACACCAGCAACTGAGAAAGTAACATTAAGTGTTGATTTATTCGGAAAATTTTGATACTAAATCAGACTGGAGCCTAATATTATTTTCTGCGCAGCTTTCCAAAACGCTGACTGGTACTAATACTAATACGAAAGCATATTAATAATGAGTTTAACTCTCCTTTGATCCGATCCCTATAGTATAATAACGCAGCCTTCACACATCTAAATCAAAATACTTAATTTCAACATAAAGAATTAACATTCGGTGTACAGATTTTTTCCGGACGTGTCGTCTTCCAGATCTGTCGTACTCCAGATGTGTCGTATTCCAGATCTGTCGTACTCCAAATTCGCCGTAATACGTACAGTTGAGCAGGAACTTAGTAGGTAATTACATAATTTCACACTTGACTGTACAAATTAAGTTAAGTTACAAAGTGTTTTGGTTCTATAGAAGAGAGTTATTTGAAATATTTCAGCTGCTGAATGCGGGCCTACGAAACTCATACAAAAAAAATATATTTACATACACACACATACTGGCCCCACACTAGGATACCCTGTGTCGTGGGAACCAGAAACAGCGACATTACAAACATGTAAACGCCCAAGATCTGGGTTTTTTTTGTCCCCAGCCAGATGGACGGACGGAAATGTAATCAATAGTAATGCAGTTGGCTAAATTAACGTCGAGAGCACAGAGTTGCAAACTAGGATACTACATAATTATGTACTATGGTATCGAGACGAGGACATTACAAACATGGAAATACAGCCGGAATGAGCCCATTTGTACAAATGTATAGGGTCAGGGGACCGTCCGTGTGGAGTTTCTGGTCTCCCATCGGACGCGTCCCCGGGTGGCGGAGGGAACGCCCTCCAGATTTGGGGGGTACCGGCTTCGGCCGGCGCGGACCGAAACCAGGGGAGGGGGATGTCCAGTGGCTTATGCTGCTGGATGTCCTGCGGGGTCCACTATGGGCACCGCACCCGTAACCTTACTTTGAGGCGGCGCCCCATTGCACAAGCGACAGGACGGCTCCAGCGGTGTTTTAGTCGGTATGCCTTCGCCTATTATTAGGAGACGAGAGTCCGACACATGGCCGCCGCCCTCCCCCAAGGGTGGCGGTTACATAAAGTATTTCACCTCGTAAAAAAAAAAGGGTCAGGGGACCGCCCCTAGTGGGAATCGAACCCGCGACCGGTATGGTGATCAGACGTGACACCGCTAGGCCAACGAGGCAGTCACAACAACTTCACATTTTCTATGGAAATCAAATAGCGCCCTCCCCCTCCAATAAAAGTGAAGTGTTCCAAATCTTGAACTAATTTTGTAATTACGTCATAAAAGAGCGAGTCAAAGGCAATCTACGGCCAGTAGGGCTACCTTTGTCATAGGAACGTACGTTCGTAAGTCACAATTACAATAATTCAAAGATAAAGTAATTATTATCAGGGCCCGGGTCACGATCGCCACATAAAGCGCGGGAACGTGCCTCTTGCGCCTCCCGTTTTGATACCTTTAGATTTTTTTGGAACTGTATTGTCAACTGTATTGTTACAATTTTTCTTGATAATTTTGAGCATTTTTGAGAAATTCTGTTGGACATTTGTCAACAATAATAATTGAAGAGAACGGACGCATGGTACCGAAAACTGATATCTTTAAAGATATTCTCAATTGACAATGCAAGCCTTGACTTCTGGAAGGTTTTTTTTTTAAATGTATAAACCTGTTTAACAAAGTTCTATAAAACGTTTCTTTGGAAACTATACCCGGAAACCAGGGCCTCGATTTTGTTACTGCATTATAGTACGATGACAGATACACGGTCGGGTCACGAGACGTGTTTTTAACACCATTGCTGCCTCGAGGGTTTGAATGTGTGCGCGTGTAGACTTGAAGGGGCAATGAAACCACATCGCCCTGCTCATGCAGTTGTCATTGTACTACAACGCATTAACAGAAAGGTCCTGGTTGCAAAGTTTTAATACTTAGCTTAGTCTTAGTTTAGCAAAGCGCTTAAATTGCTTTGTCATTGGAAATTTTATGTGTTACTAGCTGTGCCCCGCGGTGTTACCCGCGGTTCATCGATTTTCCCGTAGGAATAAGATATTTTCCCGCGGTAAAACGTAGCCTATGTTTTAATCCAGGGTATCATCTAACTCCATACCAAATTTTATTAAAATCCGTCCAGCCGTCTCAGCGCTAAAGACTGACAAACATATAAACACACACACAAACTTTCACGTTTATAATATTAGTGTGATAATATGTTTGTGTGTTTAAAAAAATAAATATGAATATGGTAATTTTAAAATAAAGATGAAGGAAGTAATATTTTTGTAATTTTTAAATTGGTTGTTCAGCGCACGAGCGCACTTATGGTGCAGCCGCCACTGGCCGGGATATATTGAGTGCTCTATTCATCCATCTGTCTGACGTGAACCGTTTATTCTCATAATAACTTTACTAAGCATCAAAACATCAGACGCATTGACAACCACTCCATAAAGCGAGAGGAAATTGCCTTTCCATTACCGGTTTTATGTTCGGTTATGGACATTATCAATTTCCATAATTGCTATAACTTTTTCCCATAATTGCCCGGCGGGTGCTGTGGGGACGCAGATGTTTCAATCCAGACCTCTCCGCCGCTTCTGCTGTCCTGATACTTACACGGGTTAGCGGGCATGAAATTTTGTCTTCGAATTCTAATTCTACGGAAAAGTCCGTAAAATCTTTAGGGGGTTTTTGCATAAACGTGAACAAGAGATCTGTCAGGAACGCAACAAGTGGCCGATCCATTGATGCGACCACGTAAGACTTAACTAAACTGTATGGAATTATTGAATTGGTTAAGACCAAGGTTGAACGCCATACTGATACCCTACTAAGATAGGATATGAGTAGATACATTGCAATAAAATACACATACATACATACATAAGCTCACGCCTGTATTCCAAAGGGGTAGGCAGAAACCAGGGACTGCCATCGGCCATGATCCTGACAATCACTTTCGCTTAATGGACATTCATTAGTCGTTGCATGCACACGAGTTAAAATAGTTTTATAATATGGCATATTTATTTATAAGAGCTACGATTAAATTTTTCAGTTATTCAGCCGACTCACTGGTTAGCTTTTTGAAGTGAATCAGCCAAATGAATTGGCCCATTAGATCTATATTCTATTTACTGAAGCGAACGACTAAAGGTAAACAAAGACACAGCATCTAACAAACTTACATGTCACTCAAAATAGCTCATGCACGCAACTTTGCTTGCATCGTATACCCACATTAGTTCAGAAAGGTACTGTTTAAAGAAAACAGACAGACAACCAAACAAGCCAAGACAAACACCAAAGAAAATAAAATAGCTTAGAGAAGTTACACTCGCATCAACAACGTCAATCGTGAGTAAATATGGCATCAGGATGGCTATTTTACTTTTTTTGCCTTATATTAAAAAAGAGGTTCGCAGTCAGCTCTCCATACTTCTTCCTACACTTCGCGTAGCGTAAAAAAATCGATTATAATCTGCATTTAACTAAAAGTCCGTCATCATTGCTAGTTGAACATATTTGGCAGCAGTAGGATCGCTTTTATTTGAGGACCACTGAAATTTTTTGGGGCATATATCTCTTAAGCAAATGGTGTTTTCATGATAAAATAAAATATTTAGTTAAATAAACTGCGAGTGAGGGATAAATCAGGTAATAACAGTGTTATTATGTTTATTGTTTAATGGTATTTATTAGGCATATGGTTTTGTATAACTTTGCTAAATATTATGCAGTGTTATAAATGTGGCATATTGAAAAACCAAATTCTTGACATGTTGACACTTACTCGTTCGCTTCAATAAATACAGTGTAGTTAGTGGGCAATGTAGACCTTAAGAGAGACAAAAAAATATATCTTAAAAAATTACATTCGCGTATTTTCTCTAAAGCATTTATGAAACAGTTATGTTTCAGAGTTGTTCCCACAATAACAATTCTGTTCACGGAACCTTTCTGAAGCAACCTGTAAAAATAGGCTTATCACACTTGTGGCGAGCACAAACGTCAACTCTGCGTGCGCACTGTAAACTCCAACATTCCTACATCGCGCCAGCAAAGTATACACATGACTTAGGGCCTTTCTCCACTGCTCCGGTCCGGCGTCGCAACCGGAATTAGTCATGAGAAAAATATCGGAAGCCGGTTGATGCTTCTCCACTTCATCCGACTATAAAATCGGCAAAGGACGTAACGCAGTGCTTTATTAAAATTCCTCGGTTTTTCTATTCGAGGCAGGGGACGTTTTCCACATATCCTCACCCACCTTTCCCTCACACACATTTCCACACATCTCCACAGAAAGGCCATTACGATAAATAAAACGCCCAACAAACAACTGTTCGACCGGCCGTCCCAGGCATACGATCTGCCTGGCGGGAAATTTCTCTTTACAGTGGAAGAGCACGATCACCCGCTCATTCCTATACATCTATCCCACTAGATAGGAGGAGAGACCTATCAGATGCTGTAATTATTAGATAGAGTTGACAGCTTACTTAATCCACACGGAATAGATTGTCAATACGTGCCTAGCCAGCTAGGCTGCGGATTTCCTCATGGTCCGTTCCTTCAGCGCTAGCGTGTACACGTATTACGAGTACAATAAAATTAAATGAACGAAACAACACAAACACGGAAAGACACTCGCTCTGAGGCCATTTGTATAAATTAACGTAAGGTCTCCAGTGGGGATTGAACCCACGACCTTTGTGCAAACGAGGCAGTGAACTGTGAAACTAAAGTAAATCGTCTCGGTTGTCTGGAAAAAAATGATTTTAGCAATAAGACCGCGTATTGTATTTTTTTTAATTATAACACTTATTTGTCTCTACTTTCTTTGGGCAATAAAGAATATTGTTATCTTATCGTATTATTATAAAGGAAGGGAGATGAGAGCGCAGCATGAGATAGATATTATAGATAGACGACCTCTGTGGCGGAGTGGTTAGCGCATCTGCCTACCATGAGAGAGGTCCCGGGTTCGATTCCCGGCTGGGCACAGAAAAAAAAGAAACCCAGGTCTTGGATGTTTACATGTTTGTGATGTCGCTGTTTCTGGTTCCCACGACACAGGGTATCCTAGTGTGGGACCAGAAGCAATGTATGTGTCTGTATGTAACGCGACAACGCGGCGCCGCGATACAACAGCCGGCCGGAGCGGAATCTTCCATGACGTCACCACGCCTAGCAACAGAGCGCACGCAGCCAGCGCGTGCACACCGATGGTCGTCGTGGAGGGGGAAGCGCCCGAGCGAATATAAGCCGCCGCGAGTGCCAGTCAAGACGGGCCCCCGCTCGGCGCTCCCAACAGTGTCCCCGGGGACACTACTCTCACTTAATTTTTCCTTTTGTCACTATGTGACGAATCCCCCTAAGCGGTAGCTCTAGTGAGCTCCGCTGTGCGCCCTCCTCGGCCTCGAGGGGGGTGGCTCATGATGTAGGTTTAGGGGTCCTTAGGACCAAACCAGCACCAAGGTGGTGTTTAGTGGGTAGGCGCACTCTGCGAGTCCCACATTGGCAGCACGGCCGGGCCCGTGCCGTTATGCATGAGCATTCACCACCTCCCTCCCCCGTGTCCTCCGGAGGGTGCCCTTTATAGGGCTAAAAAAAAAAAAACAGTCAAGACGGACTTTGCGTCGGGCTCCAACATACACTGGAGGTCGGTCACGCTCATATGCGGATTCGATCCCGGGTTGGAGTTCTACCCAATTTCCCCTGCCGCCGGCGTGGCCGTGTTCCGGGCCAATCGTGGTCGGTGCTGTGCCCGAGCCTCCGGGCTTCCGAAGTATCGACCCGAGGTCCCGCGCACGACCACCACCGCCGGGGCGGCTCACCCGGAGAAGGGCTCTTCATCAGCGCCGCCACCCAGGGTTTTTGCATAGTACTTGTGGTTCTATCTCGGCCGGCCCGAGAGTAGTCTTAGGATACGATAGATAGTGCCCCGCGAGGCCTCAGTTCTTTGGCATAAAGCCGTTAGGTGTAAGTGCACGAATAGGTTAGGTTAACTAGAATAAGTATGGAATATCTCTGGTCTGAATAATAAACGGAGGTCCAGTCTGTCGCAACTAACCCCGGGGTTTAATCTCCCACCCCCTCAGGGACCCTTAACACGCACCCCCATTAGGAGTAGGGCCTTAGGGGCAGTGAAGTAGCTGGCGCCCCAGGCGCCACGTTACATGTATGTAAATGTTTATGTTTTTATGTTTAGTTTGAAAAACTATTAGGTATAACGATTAAACACGCTTGATCTTCAATAGCCAGTCCTACCCTATGAAGCGGACCGGCTTTGCTTATTGCTTCGCTTATCGCAAGCCGCGTGCATTGACCAATGACATGCCAGTATTTTCTTCCCTAGAAGTTGGAACGGGGTATCAGTATGGGGGTTGAAAATAGCCGTATTTTCGTACTAAATCCTTCCTTTCAGCCGTAACGCTCCGCGACGCATCCCCGCGAAAATATTATTAAAACGCAATAACTAGGCTGGGGGATAGAAGTGTCAACATCTCGTGTGTGTCGGGTGTAATATTGCGCTGGATTGCCGGAGGACACGCTATTCCAAATCATTCTTAAATCACGGTTTAAGTACGAATTTATAGAGGGCAAAAACTGTTTTTGCAAAAGATTGAGAAGTTATTGCGACAATGTGGGTTCTTATCATAAATCTTAAGCAATGCATGTACCACGGAGGGTTAGGCAGAGACTAAGGCCCTTTCTCCACTACTCTGCTCCGGCGTCGGAACCGGACACAGTCATGAGAAAAATATCGGATGCCGGATTATGCTTATCCACTTCATCCGACTATAATCGGCAATGGACGTGACGCAATGCTTTATTAAAATTCCTCGGTTTTTCTATTCGAGGCAGGGGACGTTTTCCACGCATTATATTAATGTAAATAAAAAAATACCGTTCCGATCTAGCAAATTATCTGATCGTTAAAAACCGGATGCCGGAGTATTTGAGAAGCTTACTCTTCTTATGTGTTTCTAAATTTTATTTTTATTTTATTTATTGCATCACACAACAGATAAGTAACATTGCATGTTATAACATCGTGATAGATCTTATGGTCTAGTATTTATCCTTTAACGAGTGACGACAGCATGTTAAAGTATAGACGAGTATTAAAGATTGATCAAGCCACATATATTTAAGTAACAATATTTCAGCACAATAATATGGTGTTCTCGTTTTAATTGGCTGCATACTTTTAGTATAAGTGGCTTGATCTGCAAATGAACACTGATCAAGTATAGAAAGCTACTAAAGTTTAACAAAAATTAAAATTGAAAAAAAAACAAAAATGTAACTTCTCTAATTAATTAACTTATTAACCTAATAAGTTACCAAATTGGGACTTAACTAATTGTGATTTAAAACGACTGAGGCTTACAAATATGTCAAGAACTTCGAAGTTTTTATTTGATAGTTCATTGAATGACCGACACATGTGTATTAAAGGTTCATGGTGTGCCCGTACAGTTTTACACAGAGGTAAATTAAATGTTTGGGTCGTCTTGGCCTTTCTAGCAGCACGTATCAGCACGTTGATCTTAATTTGGCTTAACAAAAATGTGTTTAGGGTACCATGAAGTATTTTGTGCAATGTAGTTAGTGCAATTTTTAGTCTTCGCTTTTCCAGAGACCACACCTTAAATTTTAATAAGACGAGGTACCGAAGCAGGAAGAACCAGGTGCCGCAGGTGCGAGTGGTCTTCCCGACAGTAAGGCTTACGAAAACCTCACTCGTAGTGAAGAAAAATCGGAAGATTGTAAGAAATCATTGGAACGCACGTATCAAATTGATCGGATTGAAGGTAGTACGAAAGTACTTAGTGCTACCGCTCCGCCGGCGCCGCCGTCCTCTCAAGCAGTAATCTGACGGGGAAAAAGCGTCGATATTAAATCAAAGATGCACTCTAACGCTTCATCCAAATCAGCACGACGAATGAAGCTGGAAATGGAAGCAGCCGAGGCGAAAGCACGTATCGAAATGAGCCTTATCGACAAAAAATTACAGGCTAACCTCGCCGAGTTGGACAACGAAACGGAATACAGTTCACAATCTGAGGAACGAGAAGAACAAAACCACGCAAATGCTGAAGTAGAACAGTGGATGAACCACAGCCAATTAGAACTGGAAAAATGGCCTAAACCTGCCCCCCAGCCAGGCCAAACGTCGGGCAGGTCGCAGCCACCGCCATCGCCGCCGCTGCCTGCAGCCGCGGCGCCTCCTACTCCTGGCACCGATAATGGGACAGTTCAACAGTTAGCTAACGCTATCAAGGATCTCGCCACTGCTACTGCTGTTGGACCAAACGCTCAACTATTGAGCCGCTTATCTACCCCGCGAGATATGCCTTCCTTCTCTGGGGATCCAATGGAGTGGCTTTTCTAATCCTGCAGGACAATTACCACATTATCTTATCTTTGGAGATAATTAAACGTAGCCAAAATGAACCTTACGTCACACGTACTCCGCTTGGTTGGTGCCTTCATGGGCTCACTCGAGTGTCGAGTGAGAACTGCGCCACCACTCACTCCACCTTTTTCCTAACGGAAAAGGACAACTTGGAAGCATCAGAATGCGAAAAAATGCTCCACGACATGTCTGAGAAAATTCGACGTTACTTCAGCATCGACTCCATGGGTATCTCAGGCAAACCACGTGAAAACTCTGACGATGTACAAGCGCGTACGCAACTCGAACGGACCTCTACTCTGAAAGCTGGACGTTGATACGTTGGGTTACCGTGGAAGAACGCTGACTGCAAGTTGCCGGACTCCTACCCTACTGCAATGATGCGACTTTGAGGCGTCGAAAAGAAAATGACCTCCGATGAAGGGTATGCCGAGAGGTACAAAGAAAGAATGCTACATCTTCTACAAAACGATTACGCTCACGAGCTGAACATACCGTCGGAACCAAACCCAAAAACGTGGTACCTACCACACTTCGGTGTGGACAATGCGAACAAGAAAAAGCTTAAACTTGTATTTGACGCAGCAGCTAAGACATCGGGGTCATCCCTAAACGATTACTTGTTGACCGGCCCTGATTTACTCATGTCGCTGTACGGGATCATGCTACGGTTCCGTGAGAACAAAATAGCCGTAGCAGGAGATATAAAAGACATGTTCCTACGAGTTAAAATACTGCCGCAAGACCAAGACGCACTAAGGTTTTTATGGAAAGATGTGCCTAGTGTACCATATTCTACAAAGTCGTCAGATATACCTGTCAAAACATATGCGATGACGTCACTTATATTTGGAGCGAACTGTTCGCCCTTTGTCGCGCAATTAATAAAAAACAAGAATACAATGTATGTAAAAATCATTACGTAGATGATTACATTCAGAGTCTGCCAGACGAAGAAACGGCAATAAAGCTAACTCATGAGATAAGCTACATACATGGCCAAGGTGGATTTGAAATACGAAACTGGATGAGCAACAGTGAGGCTGTCATAAACAGCTTGCCAAAAGAAGACCTAGCGTCTACTGCGCTAAGGTTCAAATTCGGAGAAAATGAATGCGAGCGGACGCTCGGACTATTATGGTTTCCAAGAGAAAATACGCTCGGCTTCGATGTGTCGTTTAAAAGAATACCCGAATGCCTACTAAACGGTCAAAAGAAACCTACCAAGAGAGAAATACTTCGAGTAGTCATGTCAATATTTGACGTTTACGGTTTTTTGTTGCCGTTCACAATAAAAGGAAAAATAATACTGCAACTTACCTGGAAGCAGGACCTCGGATGGGACGACGTAGTACCAGATTTTATTTACGAAAAATGGATCTACTGGCTGGAACAATGACATTACAACAGATTCATACAATACGTCTGCCGCGTCATTATCAAGGTCAGATACCTACGAGGCAACAATCGAAGAGCGAGACAGACAACAATGAGCCTCGCGATACCCAGAGTGCGAGCGAGCTAGAAAATGTAAACACTCCCGCTCCACTTGCTACGCCGTGTGCTACGAAACCACAAGTCGTAGCACGCGTAGTGCATCTCCCGTCCGCTACGCCAAGTTGCGATAGAAAAAACAACAATAACCAGTCACCTGTCTATTCCAATACAACCCCCGCAAAGTCTATTGCATCATCGCCTACACAATGGAGCTATCACAATCTACAGCTACATGTATTCTGCGACGTATCTACTCAAGCTATGTGCGCTGTCGCCTACTGGCGCTGGACAAGCGATACTGGGGAACCGAACCTAGCCTTCATAGCAAGCAAATGCAGAGTTGCGCCGAATAAATACACTAGTATGCCACGAATGGAGTTGCAAGCGGCTGTGCTAGGTGCAAGGTTGGCGGATACTATTGCAAGAGAGCACGAAATAACAACGCGCGAGCGTTACTTTTGGTGTGACTCATCAACCGTGTTGCACTGGATACGGAATACGGCGCGAGATTATAAACAGTCTGTCGCACATCGACTCGGTGAGTTAGACGAACTAACAGATATGACAGAATGGCAATACATACCTACAAAGATGAACGTCGCTGACATCGCTACCAGAGATAGCTGCGATCTTTCGGTGTTCACCAAAGAAAGAACTGTGGCCTTCGGTCAGCCAACCAGAAGTGCAGCAAGATAACCTGGAATATGTCAATGTTACTGCCGCTTATTGTTCACCTGCTGTGCCGGATCCCGAACGTTTTTCATCGTGGTTGCGCCTTCTGAAAACAACAAGCATGGTTTTACTATTCATAGAAAGATGCAAGAAACTTACCACAGAGCTGGACGGAGACACGATGAGGCGAGCTGAATGCTTGTTGATCCTCTACTCACAGCAACAGTCGTTTCAAGAAAATCTGAAAAACCTGAAAAACAACAAAAGATTAGAAAGAAAAAGCAAGCTACTTACCTTAGCTCCTTACCTCGACGAGCATGGAATCCTCCGTGTGAGCAGCCGCATCAACGCCGCGCCTGATGTCTCTCCGGAAATGAAACACCCTGTAATACTTCATGGACGAAGTCACGTTGCTATATTGATAGTGCGATACTATCACTTTAAGTTCGCTCATGGAAACCAAGAAACTCTTGTGAATGAAATTAAACAGAAGTACTGGATAATCCGTTTACGACCGACAGTAAACATGTAGTTTCCAGATGCATGCTGTGCAGAATAAAGAAAGCCCAACCTCAGCCAGCCAGAATGGGTGACCTGCCAGCAGCTAGAATGTCTCACCATCAAAGACCTTTCACATTTTGTGGAGTAGATCTGTTCGGACCGATGGAAGTAACAGTATGTAGAAGAAGAGAAAAGAGATATGGCGTGTTGTTTACATGTTTGACTGTACGAGCAATACACATTGAGATCGTGACAAAACTGACATCCGATGCTTTGATTATGGCGTTGCGTCGCATGGCTGCCAGGCGTGGTTGGCCGCAGCACTTGTTCTCGGATAATGGAACGAACCTTCGAGGAGCTAACACGGAACTGAAACGATCAATAGAAGAGCTTGATGAAGACATGCTTAAATGCGAATCCGTAAACTACGGCACTAAATGGACCTTCATCCCACCTACCAGCCCACACTGGGGCGGGGCATGGGGAAAGGATGATTCGCAGTGTAAAACAGAACCTATATGTCGTGCTTCGAGAACGGGCTCCACGTGATGAGGTACTGAGTACTCTGATGGCTGAAGTAGAGGCTATGGTCAACAGTCGCCCACTGACACATGTGACGGTAGAACCTGAAAACGACGAATCACTTACACCAAATCATTTCCTGATGGGGACTTCAAGTAACCTTCCGACGATTCTGACCTTGACCTGTGCAAGCAATGGAGGTGCTCTCAACGCCTGGCCGACATGTTCTGGAGGCATTGGGTACAAGAGGTGTTACCTGACATGAGACCGAGAAGAAAGTGGCAAGAAGAACAGAGATCCCTACAAGTGGGGGACCTAGTACTGATCGTCGACCCAAACTCCCCACGAAATGTATGGCCACGAGGCATAATAGAAAAAGTAATGCCAGGCAAAGACGGCCGCGTCAGAGTCGTGGAAGTAAGGACTAAGGGCCGTCTGATGCAACGATCTGCGACGCGCATCGCTAGAATACCTACTGGGGATGAGTGATGTCTGAGGCACTGGGGTGGGGCGTGTTAGCGATGCAATTTTACTTTATTTTATTTGTTTCCTTTTGTAAATTCATGTTTGGTTCTAAAATACATAGTGGTGGCTAGTAGTGCCGCGCCCGCACACGTCACAGGGGTACGGGGAAGGGGGAAGCTTACCGCCGCCATCGGCAGTTGAAAAAAAGGTCCAACTTCAGCCCATACGTGCGCGCGCAGATCTTTATCGCCATCACAAAAATATAATTCGTGTGTATCAATTTACGCCCGCAACAACACCCCTCCACCCTTAAGACAGCTTAATTCTAAAGCTAGCTTCAAAGCGAAATATAAAAAAGTTCTCCTTGAGTCGCAGAAGTTAGTCCCTTACTAACGAAATAACTTTGCTTTCTCATATCTTTTATAAGTAGGTACTCTCGCTCGGGTTTACCCAATTTACTTATTTTCTCAACTCATTTATTAAATTAATCAATTAATCAATTACTCAATTATTTAATTATTCAATTATTCCATTATTCAATTATTCAATTGTTCAGTTATTAATTTGTTCAATTATTCAATTATTCAATTACACCATTATTCAGTTATTTAATTATTATATAATTCTAATTACTTCGTTGTCGCGAAGCATGCACATTATTTTGTTATCTAAATTATTATTATCATTACATTGACATTTAACTCCAATTCAATTTAGTTCAATTTATGTATTTACTTATTTAATATAATTTAGTTACGATTATGTTATGACGAATTATTTATAACAAAATATGATATATAATTATCCAACTGCTGCCAACCTATTTACCTACTGATATAGTGTCGTTTGTCCGAGTGCTGCACGTCGGCACACCACTGGGTACTGACGGAAGATCAGCGCTGGAGTGGCCTGCCTCTCCAGCATATTATGCTGAGTCAGAGCCCCTTTGCATTTGCCACACCCACAATTTGTTACCCTGTGTTTTATGCTGAATTTATTTGCTGTTTTTTTTGTTTGTTTTATCTCAACTGTTGTATATGTGTGTGTAAGCAAATGCAAATAAATGTTTTTTCTATTCTATTAAGATTCATAATTTTAAACCCCAGATTAAGGCATGCAAACGCCAACTGAATAGGACTGCGGCTCGCCGCTGTCATGCTGCAAGTGTAGTGGAGGCTGGTTAATTTCACTTGTCACGCACTCTAGGGGTGTTAGCGTGGTTGGAAGAACTTGCCTCAAATTCCAGAGGTCGTGGGTTCGACCCTCGGTATGTACCAATGACTTTGTTCTTTAGGGGCCGATTTCTGAATTGAGAATTCACACTAAGGAAATACTTATGTAACGAAATTTGACGAAGAATTTCTTGGTAGGTCTGAGAATACTCGTAGGTTGTTATCTATTTTTACAGGGTGACTTGCCGCAGCGTCTAGTCGCCGCGTCAGACGTGACGTTGTCATTTGCTTCTGGGGTCTTGTCGTCGCGACTCCGCGACTCTGACGCCAAGTGAGCGGAGCTTCGAACAAAATATGTATATGAAAATTGACGGCCGTAGCCTGTCGTCGCGTCTAGTCACCGAGCTGTCGCTGTCGCGTGTTGGTAGTATGCGCATAGGCCTACGACAGCGACAGGCAACAGCTCGGCGACTCGACGACTGTATGTGATGGCTCTTAAAGATAAGGGTGGTATCTAGAACTAGAAATATTTTATCTGGCAAATCAACATTTGCCGGGTCAGCTAGTCTAATATATTAAATTCTCGTGTCACTGTTAGTGCGCATACTTCTCCGAAACGGCTTGGCCGATTTTGATGAAATTTTATATACATAATCGGTAGGTCAGAGAATAGGTTATTACATATTTTTCATACCCTTATCTGGTAAAACAACGTTTGCGGGGTTAGCTAGTGTTAGTTAAGAAAATACTACTTACTAATAATTATATACAATACAATCGATAGATGGCAGTCGTTAAGCCAAGTCAGAGGCCTTAGGGCGGCTTGAAAACTTCTGAAAGTCAGACCAGCCAGCCACTAGTCTTACAAGCCTCCACCAATCCGGACTTGGCCCCCGTGGTGGAGTATGGCCTATGCCTTCCTCAGGGAAGAGACCCGTGCCCCTCGGTGAGTTGATGGTGATGATGATGAACCAGGATTTGAACCCGGGACCTTTGGTCTGATAGGCAGATGCGCTGACCGTTGCGTCGTCATAAATGTCATTTGTTTCAAATTTTAGAACTTCACGCTCAATATCAACACCATTACGTCTCTTTTGGCGATTAAAATTTCCCAATACTATACGACGATCAAGTTCCCAGAAAGTCAGGTTTTTTCGCGATCGTTTCCTTCACCGTCAGCGAGCGGTATTGCTGCTATAAATTGGCGGAGAACATTAACCGAATATCGTTGCCAAGTCCGACGGCGGACAGTTTTAATCTCTTCCTTCCGCGCCATTAGTGACGACTCGTTTCAAACTGTACTACTGACTAGGGCCAGTTCCGCTAGGCCTCCCAAGTAGGGTTGTCAGGACTTGAAAGAAAGAAAGAATAGTAATTTATTGCCATGCAAGGATTACAGTGGTTATATTACAGCTCGTAGACAGGACTCGACTATAACAAACTTAAATTAATGTGGTTTACATAAGATCCTATCAGTCGTAATGCATGACCATCGCTGAGCATAATGTTGTTGGATAGATCTATCCTAAAACAGAGCGAATTTTCAGCGCAGCCCGTGTAACGTAAAGATAAATTAAAATATAATAAACTAATACTAACTAGGCACGTGTACAAGTAATATATTATGCATTTATAATTACCCGTTTTTTTTACATTATTATGTTTAATTAAGTAGGTAGGAACATCTATCTATATATATAAAATTCAAAGTCCTGACTGACTGACTGACTCACTCATCAACGCCCAGCCCAAGCCGTTTGACCTAGGAAGCTGTAATTTTGCACAGAGGATCTATATATAATGTAGGCAAGGAATAAGAACGGATTTTTTGAAATTCAACCCCTAAGGGGGCGAAAAGGGTTGCCAAAATTTGTATGGGAGGTATAAATAATGTTGTCTGATTTTCCTGAAACTTAAAATAAATACTCTTCAGCACAATTGGTTGAACACGTGTTTCACCGTTTTTTCTAAATTTAACCCTTAACGAGAGTTTCGGGAGTGAACAGGGTTGCAAAATTTTGAACTAAATTCCACGCGGACGGAGTCGCGGGCGAAAGCTAGTTAGTAATAAAAATGCAACTTAGTAGGACAATCGAACTTACTTTTTTGTAGGTACATTTTGTATTATCAAAAACAATGTAAGAAATCTAAGTGCCAGTATGTTAATGCTTATGTTTACTTTTGAAGGTTAAGTAGCAATACCACGAAGTAGAACGTCGTGACGAAACCTGAGTGGCTGTGGTGTTCACAGAACCTTGGCGCTTTTTTTTCCTCTCGTGGTGCGTTATGCTGGGGCCCCACCTGCGTCTATCGTGACAAAGCTTCGCAAGTACTCTGTGGGATGTAAGAACTGAAATGCCCTTGGCGCGAAGCTTTGTCACGATAGACGCAGGTGCGGCCACAGCATTAGGGATCTCAAGAGACCCACAACCGTAGACTGTGAATTTGCGTGCGACAGAATGCGATATAATCCATCCATTCTATCGCACGCACAACGTACGTGCATAAAAACAAACATACGTCACACACACCACCACGCACGCGCACACCACTCACCCAAACACACACACACAACACACAGAAATGCGTGGAAACACAATACTTACTTGACTGCAATAAAAATAAAACAATGTTAGAATCTTTCAGATGATTTCTGGAAATGCATTGCATTCAAACCACGGGAATACTTCTTCGTTAGGATAAGGAACAAGTTTGTAGTTAATTATTTAAACAGCTAAGAGAAAAAGTGAAAGTTATTTGTCAGGATCGTGGCAGGTGGCAGACCCTGGTCTCTGCTTACCCTCTGGGATACCCTCTGGGAGAGAAAAAACACCGCGTCAAGAGGCATATCATGTGCCTGTTGGCACGCTTAGTAATTAACAATATTTTTTTCAAATTGCCCCATTGCTGATCGCAATAAACAACCTTTTATTTTACTCGACTTGTGATGATCATGACTATTCTGTCTATCAGGGAGGGTCTGGGCTCTGCAGTGGCACGGTTTGAGGCTACATAAAAACTGAAAACTTAAAAAAAAAATTGTTTTGCACATTCGCCAGCAAATTCAATAATCTCATATTAACAAACATGACAAGAAATTTTCTTTTAAGACCAAGTATTTTTCTGTATATGCAAGCAAGTTGTCATGTACCAATAGAAAACTGATTTTCCCCTTCGCAGGCCCTTAATCCCATGCATCACCCAAGAAAGGAGGGCTCAAGCTGCGCTGGCGTTGAAAACTCCTCCACATGTAATAAGTACGAGATTGTATCTGCATGATTCATCGCTTCACGTAGAAAACATCTATATTCTGGGTTCCTATTCGGTGAAGTAGTGCAGTAGAGATTGAGGTCACCATTCCAAAAACAATATATTTTAGCGCATTTCCTTGACTATTCTTATAAATAATTTATTTGAGAGAATTGCGCTGCAGGTTAGCTTTAAAATGCCCGATTCTTGAAAAATGTCTATCTGATTTTGAGTTTTTAATTTTCGTTTTATGAGTCTTATGAATCTTAGGTCCGTGGATGCGAATGGCGAGAGACCGTGTGAAATGGCATTTGTGGGAAAATGCCCAGCAGTGGGCGGCGGTGGGCTGATGATGATGATGAATATAACTTGCATTTTTGTGAAAGGCAATAAAAAGTACCTGAAACCGTCGTGCATGCAGCTACTGATGAATGTTGATGAAGCGAATAGGTTTGAGAGAATCATGGCAAATAGCAAATTCTATACTCATGCAAACATTTGGCGATCTCTGTCGCGCAGCGGTTAGGTCAGGTTAGTTAACTGCCTGCCTACCTTGCGAGAGATACCGGGATCGAATCCCGGCAGGGAAAAGTTCACTGTCTATGAATAACGCTAGTGGCATTTTTCCGAGCGGTTCGTGCTTCGTAAGGCATGTTAAGCAGTTGGTGCCGGCGGCCTTCGATAGATGGCAGTCGTTAAGCCAATTCAGAGGCCTTACGGCGGCTTGATAACTTCTGACAGTAAGACCAGCCACTAGTCTTACAAGCCTCCACCAATCAGGACTTGGCCCCCGTGGTGGAGTATGGCCTATACCTTCCTCAGGGAAGAGACCCGTGCCAAGAGATCTGTTAATCTACTGTTAACAGCTGTCAGTTGTTTTTTCTATGCACTTTTGACAACTGACATCTGTTAACAGTAGATTAACAGCTTGTTAGCGTACGAGAAACCGGGGGTAACAGTTGCAACTACCAGACACATAAGCTGACAATAAACCAAATTCCCAGTTTGCGTTTGACTCGGCACTGGCTGCAATAACTGTGCAATAACTAAACGTAATGGTAGAGTGTGGACGTTATTGCGTCGCGGATGATTTATGTGGTGTTGCATTAATAATATCCATTAATAATGTACAAGCCATACTCCACCACGGAGACCAAGTCCGGATTGGTGGAGGCTTATAAGACTAGTGGCTGGTCTTAGGTACTGTCAGAATTTTTCAAGCCGCCCTAAGGCCTCTGACTTGGCTTAACGACTGCCATCGATCCGGCAGCCGGCACCAGCTGCTTAAAGTGCCTTTCGAAGCACGGAACCGCTCGGAAAAATGCCACCAGCGTTAGTCATAGATGGTCACCCATCCATGCACTGAACGCGCCCGATGCTGCTTACCCTTCGTGATCGTTAAAGATCAAGATTTTTTTTACGTAGCCTCTATTATTCTATAGTGTCCCACTGCTGGGCAAAGGCCTCCCCTAGTTCAGTCTTGAGTTTTCGGTCCTGGGCCGCCTCAGACCACTCCGGCAGATGTCGGCCGAGATCGTCTCTCCGCCGTTTTCTAGGCCTCTTAGCAACTGCCATCTATCGACGGCCGCCGGCTCTAACTGCTTCAAGTGCCTTGCGAAGCACGGAACCGCTCGGAAAAATGCCACTAGCGTTAGTCATAGAACGGTCAGGTGGATGGGTATCCGCACTGAACGATGTTGCTTATCCTTCGTGATCGCTTAAGAGCACTCAGGGATACAGGCGTGGTATGCATGTAATGTTATAGATAGAAGAAGAAGAAAAATATTTATACACTTGACGATCACCGCGTTATCCCACGCGATTAATATTGCGCCTTCCTATAGGCTATTTGACAGATTTCTGAAAACCGTCTCATATTGTTTGTTGGTGTTCATGGAGTGCTCAGAAAGTGGTCATTTAAAATTCTTTCGTGTAAAAAAGGCAAACGAAAATTTACTTTTCCAATAAGCCGCCAAAACGCTATCTTAGGCAATATGGCGTCGCATAGGTTTTATAACGTCACTTCCCGGTAAACCAACCAATGAACGTGAGAAAGAATGAATGACATGAAGAAATGTGACGTCATCATAGAATCGGCCAATCCAGGCCGTTTTCGATACAATGGCGGCAGATACCTACCAGATATCATATCTTGTGTTTTTTTTACAAATCATAATTGTTTTTTTAGTTAATACGTGTAAATATTACTGTTTTTTTCACACAGTCAAATAGCCTATTGCAAATTTTGTCCTTCTGGATTGTGTGTGAGCGAGTATCATTAGTGGGCGGTGTGTAGCAAATGTTTGTAACGCTGAAGCGTATATGTTAATTGTTTTTGGTTATGTTCAAAATTAAAGCGGATTTTGATGACTGAAAGAAGACACGGAGAGCTGTTCTGTGTAAAAGAGAAACGACCGAGAGTACCGGTGTGCTTGCACTGACTACAGGGCTTCGAATCTGTTAGTGCATTATAGTACGATGGCAGATACATGGCGGGGTCACGTGACGTGATTTTTCATACCACTGACGCCTAGATTGTTTGATATGCAGGGGCGCTTAAACTTGAAGCGGCACTGAAACAAAATCGCCATGTTCATCCCTTTGTCATTGTAATGCAATGCATTAACAGAAACTAGGCCCTGGATGTTGATGAAGCGTCTGATCTGGTCTGGTCTCTACCTACCCCTCCAAGACACAGGCGTGGGCTTATGTAACCAAAAAGGTAGGTATAAAAGAAATAAGTAATTCATCATCAACCCATTATATCCCCACCGAGGGGCACGGGTCTCTTCCCTGAGGAAGGTATAGGCCTTACTCCACCACGGGGGCCAAGCCCGGATTGGTGGAGGCCTGTCAGAAGTGAATAAGAAAATACTGCCCATTTTATCCACCTTTGATGATAGCCTAGTGGGTAAAATAAGAGCGGTGCTAGTCTAGTGGGTAAAACAATGAACTCTGGAGCTGGAGACTCAGGATCGATTCCCGGTACAGACATGTACCGGACTTTGGACGTTTGCTTAGTTATGTACATTTGTGAGGTTATAGTAGCAATACAACTCGCTAGCGAAAAACCTCGTGGGGAAACCTGCGTGTCTAAGCTAATCAATGAAATCGTCGATGCAGTTTGTGGCCTAGATACTCTTTTCTCTGAGAGAATGCACAGGCCTTATACTTGGGTGCAAATAGGCCGCTTGCATCCATCTTACGAAGAGGAATGAAGAATATGTCGAATATTCATAGATAGACAGGTAGTTCATCTGTTACCCATACGAGAGGTACCGGGTTCGATCCCCGGCTGGGGTAAAAAAAAACTATAGGTCTTGGATGTTTACATGTTTGTGACGTCGCTGTTTCTGGTTCCCACGACACAGGGTATCCTAGTGTGGGGCTGGAATCGGTGTATGCGCCTGTATGTGAATGTTTATGTTTTTATGTTTATGTCTATTCATTTATTTATATATTTTAAGAAAGGCTTCAGAAAGAGAAAAAGAGATAGGTAATGATGAGCACTCACTTCTTAGAGTATGCTTTAGTTGTATGATAAAAAAAATCGTGAAAAAAGATGTCTGCTGTTTCATACTAGATAGAGGTACCACCTGAAGCATTAAAATGAAAAAAGTAAATTAAAATGCTTAAGTTCTTTTCACGATTTAAAAGTATTCCACATCCCAGTAAAAATCTAAAGAGTAACCCGCCTTTTTTGGATATCATGGGAATTTTCACACCTCCTGCAAAAACTATAAATTCTTAACAGCCAGTCTTAAAACATCCTTTCACGTAAAAATAAAAAGTCTGAGCTTATTGTAATGTAGGTAGTTTATAACAGAAAAATATTATTATCTAAGGGTAGTAGTAAACGTTTTTGTCAAGCTTTGTCTTCCAATAAATGGAGTCTGGATAACATTGTTCCGCCTTATTATTGCTAATCCGTAGAACTAAATTGGTATTTCTCAGTGGCGACGAGATTTTCGGACGTTTACGTGTGTGTAGAACAATAAGTGGCGTTTTTACAATGTCGATCGGCAAAATCGCGGAGTTTAATATGGACACGGACAATTGGAGGTTATACGTGGAGCGCATAGAACAATATTTCGTGGTAAACAACATCAAGGAAGAACTACGGGTGCCAACTCTGGTCACAGTCATGGGGGCAGCAAGTTACGAGCTGTTAGTAAACCTGTGCACACCGAGCGCACCTACTACGAAAACTTTCGTACAGTTAACGGAAATTATGGAGCAACACTTACAACCACGTCCAAGTGTTTTGTCGGAAAGATTTAAATTCCATCACAGGAAGCAGAATAGTGGTGAGAAAATAGCCGATTACATAGCAGAGCTGCGGAAGCTAACAAAAACATGCGAGTTTGGAAACTGGCTAGATGAAAGTTTACGCGATAGATTGGTATGCGGGTTAGCAAGTGAGACGATACGACAACGTTTGTTTTCCGAGGAAACACTCAACTTCAGCAAGGCGTGCAAAATAGCCTTGAGTATGGAAGCAGCAGAAAAGGATGCAGCGTTGGTTCAATGTGGCGGGAAGACCCAGGGGGGAACATACACGACAGAGTGTCAGGCCATGACGCGGGACCGGGGCATAGGCGCCGGGACGTCACGCGCGCGCATTCCCTGGCGCGGTACCGGTGGCGTGTCACGGCCAGTGCAGACCACCGGAGGTGCTGGACCTTCACGAAGCGAAGCAGGTGGCAGCGGCAGCGGGGCAGGGCCCGCACGCGAGCCACGCGACACATGCCGGGTGTGCGGCAAGGAGCACGGCTCGACAGTTTGCAAGTACCGTCGCTTCGTATGTCGTGTGTGCAATCAAGCAGGACATTTGCGCCGTGTGTGTCCGCGAGTAACGGGAGTAAACTATGGTAATATGGAATATACGGACGAAGCGGGGGCGACCTCACAGATGGAGAATCTAAATCTCAGCGTGAGCAGTGGCAGTAGCGAAGAGGTAATATTGACTTCTATTAATCAACTGTTATCGTTAGACCCTTATCCACCGATTAGGATACCTTTAACTATAGATGGTAAACAGTTTAAGATGGAGTGTGACACAGGCAGTGGTGTATCGTGTATTAGTCATGAAACTTATTTACAACATTTTATCAACCACACGATGGAAACGTGTGATTTAATGTTACGTTATTACACGGGGGAATTAGTGAAGCCCAGGGGGATGATTACACCGTTAGTGAGGTATAAAGATGTGACAAAACGATTAAAATTGTATATCATAGAGAATGGCAAAACAATGTTGCTTGGGCGTCAATGGATAGTAGAATTAGGCATACAGCTGACGGGTATGAGTCGTCAGGCTAATGTAAACAATGTAACAAGTGATAAGGAGTTCAATGTTGACAAATTCAGTTCCAGATACTGTAAGGTGTTCGCGGACGGCCTGGGTCGGTTCACTGGCGGCACCGTAGGCATCCACTTGCGACCGGGCGCGCGGCCCGTGTACCTGCGCGCGCGGCCGCTCGCCTACGCGCTTCGCGAGCCGGTGGAGCGCGCGCTCGACCAGCTCGTGCGGGACGACATCCTCACGCCCGTCGAGCGCTCCGACTGGGCCACGCCGATAGTGCCAGTTCTCAAGAAAGACGGTAACTTACGTATCTGTGCCGATTATAAGTTAACATTAAACAAAGTCTTAGAAATCGACCGCTACCCGCTACCCAAAGTCGACGATTTACTTGCACGGTTACATGGAGGCCAAAGATTCACAAAGATTGACCTTTCTCAAGCGTATGCACAGTTGGTATTAGACGACTCAAGTAAATACACAGTTATAAATACGCATAAAGGTTTGTTTAGGTACAACCGGTTAGTATACGGTTTGTCGTCTAGCCCAGGCATATTTCAGAGGCGCTTGGAACAAATGTTTGCGGATTTGCCCCAGGTCGGTGTGTTCTTGGATGACGTAATCATTACAGGTAGAACTACGCCGGAACATATAGAAAACTTACATAAAGTGTTTGATCGCTTAGAAAGGTACGGATTAAGAGTTAAGAAAGAAAAATGTGAGTTTTTCGCGAAATCAATTACATACTTAGGATATGTCATAGATAAGGAGAGAGTACACACTTGTCCAGATAAAGTAAAGGCAATAGAAAACACAGCAGTACCGTCAAACGTGTCAGAGTTGAGGTCTTTTATAGGCATGATAATGTACTATGCAAAGTTTGTAAAGGACATTAGTACTATTTTGGCACCCTTGTACGCATTACTGAGAGCGGGCGTTACATTCGAGTGGAGTAGCGAGTGCCAACGAGAGTTCGAAGAGGTGAAGAGGAAACTGATGAGTAGCTCCGTGCTGGTACACTACTCGCCGGACCTGCCCCTGGTCCTTACGGCGGATGCAAGCGGCGTAGGAGTCGGAGCGGTCATCTCACACATGACGCCTCAAGGGGAGCGACCAGTGGCGTACGCGTCACGCGCGCTGTCCGCCGCCGAGCGGGCGTACTCACAGATAGACCGAGAGGCACTAGCTATAATCTTTGGGATCAGGAAGTACCATCAGTACTTATATGGACGTAAGTTTACTCTGAGGACAGACCACAAACCACTGACGTATATATTTGGTAACAAGGTAGGTATACCAGTGATGGCTGCGTCGAGATTGCAACGCTGGGCAGTGTTATTGACAGGCTATTCGTACTATATCGAATATGTGGCGTCGACAAAGAATTGCGCAGACGCGCTGTCGCGACTTCCACCCGTAGATAGGAAGACTAAGAAGATTATTGAGGTCACTTACGTAAACTTTGTAGAAAAATTCTTGCCAATCACTAATGAGGATGTCAGGAAGGAGACCGCAAAAGACGTAATTCTTAGTAGGATTTTATTGTACATTAGGTCAGGCTGGCCGAAAGAGTGTCCGCAGGAAGGCTTACGAGCTTTTTATACTAGGAAACAAGAATTATATGTGGATAATGGGTGCGTTATGTGGGGTTACAGAATGTTAATCCCTACGTCATTACGGAGCGCAGTGTTGAAGCAACTGCACAGCAGCCACATGGGCATAGTGAAGACGAAAGGGCTGGCGCGCAGCTACGTGTGGTGGCCGCAGGTGGATGCAGATGTCGAGGCGCTGTGTCGCGGCTGCGAAACCTGCGCCACCGAGGCTGACGCGCCGCCGCGCGCGCCGCCCGCCCCCTGGCCTTACACTGCGCTGCCGTAGACTAGGTTGCATGTAGATTTTTTGGGGCCGTTTATGGGGAAAACCTTCTTTGTATTGATTGATACCAGTACCAAGTGGCTCGAAATATTTGAAATGAAAAGTACTAATGCGCATAGTGTTATAAGGGTTTTAAGAGTGACTTTTGCTAGGTTTGGCTTACCGTATGAGTTAGTATCGGACCAGGGACCTCCTTTCACAAGTGAAGAATTAAAACAATTTTTACAAAATAACGGCATACGGCAAATGTTTTCTCCAGCATATCATCCGGCATCCAATGGCGCGGCTGAAAATGCCGTAAAATTATGCAAGCGAGCAATTAAGAAGGCATACAGGGACAAGCTAGATATCGAAACTGCATTAAGTACCTTTTTGCTAGCCTACAGGAATTCTGTACATAGCACCACGGGCGAAACGCCAGCCATGATGCTACAAAAGAGGTCTTTACGATCACGTTTAGATTTGTTAAGTGGAGATCGCTTGATAGAGGACAGGGTGCGGAAAGCGCAGCAACGACAAGCACAGAACACAGACGGTACTTTGCGTGAGTTTAGTCGGGGTAAACCGGTTTGGGTCCGAGGCTACGGTACGCAGGACAAGTGGATAAAAGGTACAGTGGTGCAGGCGGATGGGTCCCGTAGGTATACGGTGGATAGCGGGGACGGTCGATTGGTAAAAAGGCATACAGATCAAGTGCGGCACAGATCACGTTTATCTATAGCGTCCATCCCGGATACGGAAGAAGGCAAGGATGTCGGACCTTTGCGCGAGCGTAGGATTGAGAATCCGGGAGAGGCAGTGGTGGTGGGAACACCTAGAGCGGGAGAAGGTGATCAGGGTACGAGGTCAGATAGCGATGAGAACAATGCGTATGCTTCGTTACCATCTAGTGCGAGTTCTTCTCCAAATGCTACACCAACCCCTGCACAAGTGAGTCCCCCGCCACAGCCAGCACCCGCGCAGGCGCCGGATCGCCGTTACCCCAGACGTACGCGAAAACCAATTATTAGATTGGGAATAGAATAGAAACTGATTTATGTTACCTATATACGTTTCTTTGTAAGGTCTTGTACAACAATTGTGGTAATGTACTTGCAAGTAGGTTAAGATATAGGAACATGTTTATTGATAAGTATAAAACAAATTATATTAAAAAAAAAGATGCATAGATATTAAGGAAATGTTAGAATAAGTAGATTTAACGGTGGAGGTGTAATGTAGGTAGTTTATAACAGAAAAATATTATTATCTAAGGGTAGTAGTAAACGTTTTTGTCAAGCTTTGTCTTCCAATAAATGGAGTCTGGATAACATTGTTCCGCCTTATTATTGCTAATCCGTAGAACTAAATTGGTATTTCTCACTTATCTTTTCCAAAACAGCAAAGGTATAGGTAAAAAGAAGAAAACAATAAAATTAAAGCGCTTGTTTCGCGAGAGACGTCCTAAAGCGGGCATCAAGTAATCGGCTACAGATCTGAGCCAGAGAGTGTGACGAACAAAAGGTTTGTGAATGGTACAGTTTTGCTGTAGAGAAAATCGTTCAACGCGGAGATCGAAGATCGTGTAGGAAAAATCGTTCAACGTGAAGATCGTAGATCGTGTAAGGAAGATCCTTTGGCATAAAATACAAACTCTTTGACTAAGACTAGTGGCTGGTCTAACTGTCAGAAGTTTTCACGCCGCCCTAGGCCTAGGACTTGGCTGAACGACTGCCATCTATCGACGGCAGCCGGTACCAACTGCTTAACGTGCTTTGCGAAGCACGGAACCGCTCGGAAAAATGCCCCTAACGTTAGTCATAGACGGTTATCCATCCATACACTGCACGCACCCTATGTTGCTTAACCTTTGTGATCGTCTACGAGTGATTTGAGGACATTACAAACAACGAAAAATACCCAGACAAATACCTAAGGCCGTTATTGTAAGGAGAGGTTCAAGACAAAAATAATGTGAATTCTTTACAGAAATAATTTCTTGATTTCTGACGTAACAAAATATATCCTTGTATGGGAGTATTTTTCACATTAGCTAGATACTAGGTTTGATAAATTGTAAGTGAACAGAACAAATCTTTCAATCTTGTGACCGGCGAAGACTTATAAATATTGACGTTATTTGGACTATCATCATCACCGACCCAGTATGTCCCCACCGAGGGGCACGGGTCTTCCCTGAGGAAGGTATAGGTCATACTCCACCACGGGGCTAAGTCCGGATTGATTTGGAATATATTGAATGAAAATTAAATCTCTTTATGATATTACCAAGATAGATAATGAACACCTTCATTATGAAAATAAAAAAGGATTCGTTAACAATTAATTGAGATTTCAGGTGAATTACAGCAGCCACGATGCAGCGCCTTCTTGTAAAACGATAATCGTACCTACACTGTACACAATCGTAACCTAGGCTGCCACGATTAGGCTCGACCTTGTGTGGTGGTCACTAGAAAACTCTTAGCACTACACTACTACTACTACTACAGCTAATTCAATAAGTTTATAGAAGATATAATCGTGTTTGTGAAATAATTTCTGATTCTGATTCTGAGCTTCTGACCTTACCTAGTCGTCATCTGAGCGCGTAATCGGATGACGCGAGATTAAAGCAGTCGTAGACAGAGACACTCTTTTATTCTCAAGGATTGCTAGAGGAAGAAATGTAATAGAGAAATTAAATTGCATGGAGTTGTATTCCAAACTTTAACTTATCCAGAGTGTCCCCAAAAATTGTGTCAAGCGGAAGTCCAGAGATAGAGCACCTCTAGGGGTACCCGAATCATCCCCTTGTATGTACCGCGATTTTTCGTAGTTTCTGAGTAAAATTTTTTTTTCGTATTTTTTTATCTACCTACCTACAAGACATTATTGACCATAGAGCCATGAATTATAAAGATATATGCTTTATTTTTTTTTCAAAATAGGTGTATAGTGTGCCTTTCAGACACAAACTCAATTGTGGGTTAACTGATACAATGGTCTGTTAGTTAAAAAGTATATTTATTTCAAATGTTTGAGGACTCGAAAACTTCAAAAATCGCGGGACATATACGAGTATTATGGCGGTTATTCGGGTACCCTTATGGGTGCTCTATCTTTGAACTTTCGATTGACACAATTTTTTGAGACACCCTGTACCTATATTATAGGATAAACTGCAGAAAATCACAGCGGTTTTGGATTTTTTTTAAAATAAACTATCGGCTTAAACCTTTCTTTCATTTTCGAACTAAAATTTTCGTGAACACTAGACATTGTTAACTTTACTCCGGATACACTTACTTGACTTTTTATCGGAAGAGTCCGACCAGGTTTCGCTCTCATTCGTCTCCGTATCTGCTCTCAATGATTAAGCTTTGGGAATGAGATCGAAACCTGGTCAGACTCATCCGACAAAAACCATACACAAACATCAAATATACATGTCCGTATCATGACGACTTCTGTGGCGTAGCGTTTAGCGCATCTGCTTACCATTCAAGAGGTCCCGGGTTCGATCCCCGGCTGGGGAGAAAAAAAAAACTCCAGGTCTTGGATGTTTACATGTTTGTGACGTCGCTGTTTCTGGTTCCCACGACACAGGGTATCCTAGTGTGGGGCCAGAAGCAATGTATGTGCCTGTACGTAAATGTTTATGTTTATGTCATTTACCCTTCTTGACTTCCTTGAAATTTAATGAGTTATTTTGTGGAATACTTTGTTCCAAATCTCGCGCGTAAAAAGTCACTGCTATTCAGTATCGTAAGACCCAACAACTTACAATATCGGTCCCCGGTTCGCCACCCTCATTGAGGGTGAACAAACAGGACATTTTCGTTCAGCCCCGCGTCGGTAGCGCAATAAACCGTGCACACGTACCGGCGGACCGGTTTCTTCCGTTCCGTGTCTGCAAATGGAGCCGTTACGTGACCCGCCGGTGGCAGACAGCCGAGGTGTGACGTGTAAGCTGGGGACACACTTCAGGCATTAGATTGATAAAATAAAATTCTGTTCACGCCTTGTGATACAATGAGAGGGATATAATAACCCTTTTAGAAAGCAAAACAATAGGACATTTTTGTCCAGCCTCGCGTCGATGGCATAATAAACCGCCACACGTACCGGCCGTCCGGGCGTCCTTCATTCTGTGTTTCCACACGGAGCCGTTACGTGACTTGCAGGTGGCAGACAACTGAGTTAGTTGGAGACACACTTCAGGCACTAAGTAAAGAAAAAATAATCCGTTAATGCCTTGCCATACCACTTTCAGAGAGTAAAAAAACATGAAATGTTCGTTCACCTAGCATACTTACCGGCGGTTCCGTTCCGTGTCTACAATTGGAGCCGTTACGTGGCCTGCCAGTGGCAGACAGTTGAGGTGTAAACTGCGAATACACTTCAGACGCTAGGCAAAGATAATAAAATTCTGTTCATGTCTTATAGTACAATGAGAGAGATATAATCACTATTTCAGACAGCCAAAAATACCGGACATTTTTGTTCAGCCTCGCGTCGATGGCACAATAGACCGGCACAAGTACCGGCGGACTTGTGTCTTCCATTCCGTGTCTGCAAATGGAGCCGTTACGTGACCCACAGGTGGCAGACAGCAGAGCTCTGACGCTTAAGTTTACGTGTGTTCCAGACACGTAGGTCTGTCAAGTCTGTGTAGGTCAACAAATGCATGTATCGATCATTCAGTCAATAAACCAGTCTATACTCCTCTACTTATGCTCTTAGGCTTCCTACCTACCTTCCTTAGTTTTATGATTAAACTATGACCTGTGATATCTCGGCTCCGATATTATTTAGCTATATATACTCCATAATAAAAATAGTTTATTTTATGCCGCTCTTTCGAAAAACACAACTTTCATGAATGGCCGCCAAAATTTAAAACGACGCCAACTTTACCCAAACCCCTTTTGTTAACAGTTTAGAGAAGCATTATTCAGAGTTGCATAACAAAACAAAAATTGGAATTATTTAGAAATATAATTTTTTAAATGCCTATAATTTTGTATACATGCCATTTTTATTTTTTTTGTATTCTTCTAATAACCACCATGACTTGCCTCTTCACCCGATCCCAGCCTGAAGTCCAGTTTTGGGGAGCCCTGTATATCAAAGGTTTCATCAGTGCCCCTCTATTGCTCTCCACTGTAAGGAGTCTGAAGACAAAGAATAGTCTGCAGAAGTGTGGGCAGGTAAGGTTGTTGATGTTGTAAAATGTACCAATACATTGCTAGAAATGTGTCCCCGACGCGAGGGCGGAATTAAACGCGCTTGACTATTCATGAAAGCTTCTCTCGGCTTACTTATTAGCTGTTGACAATGTCGGCGCAATAAAGTAGAGTGTTTTCTTCGATCGCGTTTGTGCAGTTGACACTACGTACATAACATAATCATAAACATTTACATACAGTCTGTTAGCTTTTAGAATATATTTGAACTGAGCAATCAAAAACCGATTAAATTACAATAAGGAAACTTTTTTTATATTGTTATTTTATAACTTTACATAACTTTTCAAAAGAGTGAAGAAAGGTTTTGTAGAGAGCAGGAAGTAGTATGCTTGTGTGCTTTTGGCGAAAACCGAAGCTTACTCTAGAGCCCGAGGTATATTCTAAAAGCTAACAGACTGTACAGGCACAAAAATTGCTTCTGGCTCCACACTAGGATACCAATCTATCACTATCTATCTATCTATCTAGGATACCCTGTGTCGTGTGAACCAGAAACAGCGACGTCACAAACATGTAAACGTCCAAGACCTGGGGTTTTTATTATAACCTCGTATGCCCAGAGAACCAAACATTACAGGAAACGAAAAGAATGTTTAATTTCGTCAATGCTTAAAATATTATTATGTAGTTTTTGATCATCATCATCATTCAGCCACAGAAGTCCACTGCTGGACCTGCCTCCTCCATGGATTTCCAAAAAGACCGGTTGGAAGCGGCCTGCATCCAGCGTCTCCCTGCCACTTGGATGAGATCGTCTGTCCATCTTGTGGCTGGTCATCCTACGCTGCGCTTGCAGATGTGTGGTCTCCATTTAAGAACCTTTCGGCCCCATCGGCCATCAGTTCTTCGTGCTATGTGCCCCGCCCACTGCCACTTCAACTTACTCATCCGGTGGGCTACGTCGACGACTTTCGTTTGTCTACGGACCTCATCACTTCTGATTCCTAAGACACTAGTTTTTTTTAAATGGTGTAAACTTTATATCCAGGTCGTACATGTTCTGAGTTAACCTGTAGATTTTTTCGTGATCCGATCGGCTCACCAAAGCAATAAACATAAGCATTTACATACAGGCACCTAAATTGCTTCTGGCCCCACACTTAGGCCCGGTTTTTTGATCCGTAGTTAACGCAACTAATGGTTAAAAAATGCTACCAATGGTTAAATATCAGCAAAACGTGTTTTTTGACAAATGGTCAACAAGACCAATAGTTAGATTCGTAACCATTGGGTGAAATATCTAACCACCCGATTCTGAGCGGTTAAACAATATGGCGGATAGTTAACCGGTGCGTCCTGTCAGTTGATATTGCAAAATAATTTCGTTGTGGCTATAATTTTCAAAACAAATATGGATTTGAACGTGGCAAGACACTTTAACGAGTCAGAAAGTTCGTCAGATGAAGATGTTGTTATCCAGTACGTGATGATGACAAGACCGAAAACATTCAGATCACGCAACCCATCCCTAGAAATATGGGATGATGAAGACTTTTGCCAACTCTGTCGTCTTATAACGCTAACTTATTAACGCAAGCCTTTATAATCACCGCGAAGACAGCAATAAGGAGCAGGCACGATGTAATGAATGTTAAGTATTAAGGCACCATTTCAAAATCTAGACTATTGAGATGAAAAACAGGGCAAATAAACTCCAGTTCAACCAAAACTATACTTTATTCGTAGAAATTAGTAGATAACACGCTATCGCTGTCAACCACAATAAAAAATTACTCCGCCTCATCATCATCAACCCATTATGTTCCCACCGAGGAGCACGGGTCTCTTCCCTGAGGAAGGTATAGGCCATACTCCTCCACGGGGGCCAAGTCCGGATTGGTGGATGCTTGTAGTGAGACTAGTGTTCGTCTTACTGTCAGAAGTTTTCACGCCGCCCTAACACTAAGGCCTTTGACTTGGCTTAACGACTGCAATATATCGCGGCAGCCGACACCAGCTGCTAAACGTGCCTTGCGTCGCACGGAACCGCTCGGAAAAATGCCACTAGCGTTAGTCATACAACGGTCACCCATCCATGCACTGAACACTGAACGCGCACATGCACTGCACTGTTTGGTTCTCTGGGCATACGAGGTTATAATAAAAACCCCAGGTCTTGGACGTTTACATGTTTGTGACGTCGCTGTTTCTGGTTCCCACGACACAGGGTATCCTAGATATATAGATAGATAGGGATAGATTGGTATCCTAGTGTGGAGCCAGAAGCAATGTTTGTGCCTGTACAGTCTGTTAGCTTTTAGAATATACCTCGGGCTCTAGAGTAAGCTTCGGTTTTCGCCAAAAGCACACAAGCATACTACTTCCTGCTCTCTACAAAACCTTTCTTCACTCTTTTGAAAAGTTATGTAAAGTTATAAAATAACAATATAAAAAAAACTTTCCTTATTGTAATTTAATCGGTTTTTGATTGCTCAGTTCAGATATATTCTAAAAGCTAACAGACTATATGTAAATGTTTATGATTATGTTATGTACGTAGTGTCAACTGCACAAACGCGATCGAAGAAAACACTCTACTTTATTGCGCCGACATTGTCAACAGCTAATAAGTAAGCCGAGAGAAGCTTTCATGAATAGTCAAGCGCGTTTAATTCAGCCCTCGCGTCGGGGACACATTTCTAGCAATGTATTGGTACATTTTACAACATCAACAACCTTACCTGCCCACACTTCTGCAGACTATTCTTTGTCCTCAGACTCCTTACACTGGAGAGCAATAGAGGGGCACTGATGAAACCTATGATATACAGGGCTCCCCAAAACTGGACTTCAGGCTGGGATCGGGTGAAGAGGCAAGTCATGGTGGTTATTAAAAGAATACAAAAAAAATAAAAATAGCATGTATACAAAATTATAGGCATTTAAAAATTTATATTTAATTTTCTAAATAATTCCAATTGACGATTTCTAAATAATTCCAATTTTTGTTTTGTTATGTAACTCTGAATAATGCTTCTCTGAACTGTTAACAAAAGGGGTTTGGGTAAAGTTGGCGTCGTTTTAAATTTTGGCGGCCATTCATGAAAGTTGTGTTTTTCGAAAGAGCGGCATAAAATAAACTATTTTTATTATGGAGTATATATAGCTAAATAATATCGGAGCCGAGATATCACAGGTCATAGTTTAATCATAAAACGTAATAATTAACCTAATAAGTAAGTATAAAGTACTTATTAAGTTATTTCTAGTCGAAATAATCGAGAAACCATGCGGCATCATTCATCTATATCATGGGTCACCAACCTTAAGTATAGGGCCCTCGCCCACGGCGACTTTTTGCAGTGATGCAGTAGCGATGCTGTCGCGCGTTTGTCGAAATACAGTTGAGATGCGGTCGGTATCCTGTGTGTCCTCGCCCACGTAACCGTGATTCAATCGCGATGCAAACGCGATTCCGACGCGCTTCTCTGTTCTCTGTCTGATGTATTCGTTACGAATCCTATACTTCAGAGAAACACCGAGCATAGCTCTCACCATAGCTCGCTGAGCGACTTTAAACTGGTGGACCAACCCTTTCGTGAGTGTCCATGTCTCGGCTCCGTAGGTCATAACAGGTAGGACACACTGGTTGAAAACTTTCGTTTTCAAGCATTGCGGTATGTTTGACGAGAAGACTCAGCGTAGTTTCCTAAACGCTGCCCAGCCCAGCTGGATCCTCCTCTTGGTCTCCTTCTCGAAATGGTTTTTACGTAACTGCAGAATCTGCCTGAGGTAAGTGTATTCCGAAACGGTTTTCGTCCCGCCCATAGTACCACAAGCAATCTTCTTCATTTTATGTCCTATGTTATGCCGTCGGTGGATGCTGGGGTGCAAGTCGACACCGCTTATTTTGACTTTAGGAAAGCTTTTGATACAGTAGATAACTACATCCTTTTAAGGAAATTAGCGGCCGTCGGGTGTACCCCACATTCGCTGAGTTTTTTTAGTAGCTATCTTGATAACAGAAAACAGTATGTCCATTACGGTAATAGTTACTCAGAGCCTTATCATACATATTCAGGAGTAAGTCAAGGTAGTAACCTTGGCCCTCTTGAATTTCTAATTATGATAAACGACCTTCCAAACGTTGTAAGGGACGCTACGTGCCTGTTGTTTGCTGACGATCTCAAACTGCTTTTAAGCATTGAAGATGAGGATGATTGCCGCAGACTGCAACGTGACATAGACCGGGTTGTGGAGTGGAGTTACGAAAATAAATTCCATTTTAATGCGTCGAAATGCGTGTAGATCACGTTCGGGCGGGCGCGCGCGCCGCGGCGTCACCAGTACATGCTGGCCGGCGCCGCGCTGCAGCGAGTCGACTCAGTGCGGGATCTGGGCGTGCGAATAACATCAGACTTATTTTTTCGTGATCACATTTCAGACGTATGTAAAAGTGCTTTTAAAATCCTAGGTTTTGTGCTCCGTAGATGTCAGGGCTTCACCGATGTGCGAGCGGCGAGAGATTTGTACAACGCCTTAGTGAGGAGCAAATTAGAGAGCAACGCAATCATCTGGGCGCCACATGAGACTAAATATAGTCTCATGCTGGAAAGAATACAAAATCAATTCTTAAGGTTTTTGTATCTAAAGTTGTATATTGTATATCCCGGATATCCCTTTTTGTAACCAACTTTATTTGTCCTTGGTATGGTTGGGTACACAAAACTGGAGGCTAGGAGAGAGGTTGTATTAACTACAACAGTATTTAGAATATTCAGGGGCTGGCTGTGCAATCCCGCGGTGCTAGAAAACATAAAGTTGGCGGTGCCTCAGGGCGGGGCGCGGGGGTTGCGGTGGCGCGCGGGGCGGCTGCTCAGCGTGCCGCGGGCCAGGACCAACCTGCTAGCCGAAGCACCAATCACTAGAGCAATAAAAATTCTCAACAAGGTGGCTGAGGGTATTGATATATTTATCTGTTCTTTGGGTGAATGCACAGAAGAAATTAAAAATGTACTGGGGTTTTGAATAGGTATTTAGTTCGTTTCGTGTCTGTATAAATTTACTGTGGTGTTTGTTTCGTGTCTGTACAAATTTACTGTGTAATATCTAATAGGCTAACTGTTTTAATTGTTTAAACTTGTATTGTTTAACGAATTAGTCAAAGACTGTAAGGTTGGACAATATGTTAAAAAAAAACGAGAAGTTGACCATGTACGACGACCGGTATTGGGTCAATGTGACCATTGATTATGACTTTGGTTTTATCCAATTTCATGCCAAGACCGTCGCGAGGCTGAGACTAGGCCGACCAGCATCTGGTTCAGCTCCCCTAGCGACTCCGCCATTAAGACTATGTCATCTGCTAATCGCAGGCGTGAGATGTAGTCGCCGTTTATGTTAATTCCCTTTCCTTTCCAGTCCAGCGTCTTAAACACGTCTTCCAACGCGCTTGTAAACAGTTTCGGGGATATAACATCACCCTGTCTTACTCCTCTACGCAGTTGGATAGGTTTAGACTGCTGGCCTTGTACTCATGGAGGCGGCTTCGTACAGACATCTCAACGCCTTGATATAACGATAGTCTACTTGGCATCGCTGTAAGGATTCCAGAACAGCCCAGGTTTCGATAGAGTCAAAGGCCTTCTCATAGTCCACAAAAGCAAGACACAGGGGCTGATTATACTCTTCGGTCTTCTGTAAAATCTGCCTCACTATGTGAATGTGGTCTATGGTGCCATATCCCCCGCGAAACCCGGCTTGTTCCGGCGGCTGGAACTCGTCTAGTCTCCTGGCGAGACGATTCGTGATCACTCGTGAAAACAGCTTATAGACATGGCTCAGGAGCGAGATGGGTCTGTAATTTTTAAGAAGAGTTTTGTCACCCTTCTTAAAAAAGAGCACCACCAGACTCCCGCTCCATGCCTTTGGAGTTATCCCACTGTGAAAGACGGCGCTGAAGAACTTTTGTAATTCCTGTATAACAGGGAAATATCAGGCTTTGACAGTGGCTTTGACTTTGGCATTGGATATTTTTCAATTTCTAAGTCTCTGTTTAATGTGAGGGAAAAATCGCCCGCTATCTTTACTTTCCCGTCTTCCTTGAGCACCGGTTTCGCATATTTGGAAAACTTAACAGGCATTAACACACCTAAATCAACCAGTCGCTTGATTTCTTCCTCTACCCTATCTTTTAAGGCGAACGGAATCGACCGCGACTTAAAAAATTTCGGCGTCGCATTTTCTTTGAGTTTAAATTCTACTTCAAATTTATTGAATTTTCCTAATTCATCGCTGAATAGGCCGGGATACTCTATCAATAACTGAAGCACCTCACCTGGGCAATCATCGCTCTTACACAATAAGTTATTATTATTTGACGAGAAAAATAATCCGAATTTCGCCATAAAATCTCGCCCTAACAACGGCGGCCCTCCATTAGACAAAACATAAATGTTTAAATCGTGTGATTGCTCACGATAAGTAATTTTAGATGTAAAATAACCCAAGGGCGATATTTTATGGCCATTATATAAACACATTCTTAAATCAGTCTCGCATAATTTTAAGTTGCTAAAATAAGTTTTGTAATTTTTTTCTGAAATGACCGTGGTTCCTGATCCGGAATCTAACTCCATGTCGAGCTTAATACACATAATAGTAACCTTCATTACAATAGGTGAATAATCTACGTACCTCAAATTAAATAAGTCGCACTCGTGACATTCTTCACATTCGTTTCTATTCGAAACCTGCATTTCTGGACACATATTATGCAAACGTGCATTAGTTTTTTTTTTTTTTTTTTTCACGCTTCGAGACTGGTTTATTACTGGCGCGGCTCATCAACGTGCCGACACCACAACGGTCCTCCCATCGTGCGTTGTAAGCTGCGTCAGATGGCTCCTGCCAAGCTGCTGAGTGAATACTTTGGACCCTCGGTTTTGCTCTATTGCCTCTTCAATGAGGCGTGTGTTGGAGCTCCGAAGGTCGCGCCGTACGATCTTCGCAATTTGCTTGTTCAGGTCTGATCTCTCAGACGAAGGTGTCCCGTCTTTTTGTCAGCAACCGGAGAGTCTCAGCCGAGAGTTTGGATGTCTTGCCTGTCCGCTGCGTTTTGCAGAACTTGATGCACTCGTCCCTCAGAGTTCCGACCAGATTGTGTAGGGTCTCGTCAGCGTCGTTGGTGGGCTCCAAGGCAACAAGTCTATTCCCGAGAAGCTGCTGGAACTTCTCGGTGCCCGCCATGATTTGGATTGGGTTTGGTCGGAGCGTGGACTTCATCAAACGGTTTCCCTCAAGCTTCAAGTTGATATTCAGAGAGCCTCGGAGAAGTCGGTGATCGGTTTTGGTATTGAACCTGTTGATCACTGAGACATCTCTGAATATACGCTTGCTATCCGTCATGATGAAGTCGATCTCATTTTTAGTCACAGTGTCGGGGCTTTGCCATGTCCACTTCCTTTGAGGCTGTTTCTTGAAGAAAGAGTTCATCAAGAATAGCTCCTCTTTCTCAAGGAAGTTGACAAGTATTTGCCCCCTGTGATTCCTGACTCCATGCCTCTACGTTACTGAATCGCAATTGCATCGCGACAGAATCGTGACGGTAACGCTTTTGCATCGCGACTGAGTCGTCGTTACGTGGACGAGGGCACACATCCAGTGACGTGTGCAGGGCAATCTGCTTGCACGTTCCATAATTTCTAAGAATAAAACATTTTTTTGTGCTTTTTGAAGAGCCATAACATTTCTCCGATATTACTTGCAGCTAAACTTATTTTATATATTTGTTAAGTTAAATTAGTATTACAAATACGCACCGAAAAGAAAGATGGCCGCTCAAAAAAAAAAATTACGCCAACCGTCCACACAAAGTTACCCAAACCCCTTTCAAAACCAGATGCTCCAGCTTGGAACAAAAGGAGACATAAAAAAAAAATAACTTAAAAATTAAGGCCCTATGCTCCCCTAAGAGTTAAGTTCTGAAGAAGGTCCTGGTCGCTGATCCCCTGGTCTGTCCCCGAAAATTCTTGTCTGATTACCAAAACACAGAGTGGGTGTCTTGTTTGGACTAAATACGTATCTTGAACTGATTGTCCGATTTAATTACTCCAAACTGCCAAATAGGTACATAGCTTAATATGACACAAACATTTACATACAGGCACATACATTGCTTTTGCCCCCACACTAGGGTACCCTGTGTCGTGGGAACCAGAAATAGCGATATCACAAACAAGTAAACCTACAAGACCGGGGGTTTGTTTTTATTCCCAGCCGGGATTAAATCCGGACCTCTCACATGGTAGGCGGATGCGCTAACTACTGCGCCACAGGTATGCGTACACTGCGTACATGTAGGGACATGTCGAGCTCTGTGGCGCAGTGGTTAGCAGATTCAATGATTAGCAGTGATTAGAGATTTACCTGATAAAGAGTTAAGTGATAGAAGGTAAGCGTCAGGACCCCTGGACCAAACGCAAGAATTGATCAAAAGCCTTCTGCGTTCTAAAGGCTCGTTTACGCCGAGTCAACAATGTGCGACAGTGGCGCATGCTACATATTGTGGCGTGCGGCACCTTGTGGCATGCTGCAAATATAAGCACTTGCGGAATATGTGGCATACGTCAGCCTATTTAACGCCGAGGTAACATCGTATCTGGATAATTTCCAAAGTTCTGAGGTTCTTTATTTTCTTTTTGACACACATTCATCTAAATTGTATATTTTTGCAAGACCAACTAGAACATCACGTTTTACTCTAATATATTTATAATTTGAATTGCGCACATCCCATAACACTTCACTCTTTCTAAAATCCTCAATAAAGTCAGTATTTTTCGTTACACCACTCCATGTTCGATAATTCTCACTTTCCGAAACAAATACCTACCTACAAACCAAAAAAAATCTACAAACTGTTTTGACACACGAAAAATGTCGCATGGAATCCATTGTGCCCGGATACAAGCTGCGACAGTATGCCACATGACGCAAGGTGTCGCCATGCCGCACGGTTCTTGCCACAATGTGCGACATTTTTAACTTTGTGGCATGCGGCCTTGTGGCATAGCATACCGCAATGCTGCACAGTGTTGCCCCCGGTGTAATATAGCCTTTATAGACATAATTAGATATTTAATTATTCTGAGTCGCGTCAGCATTACCTAACTGGATCAATAATCCCTTTATTTATATTTTATTAGTTTATGAGATATTGTTAAGCATTCTAGTAATAAACTGTTTTTGGGTTTTTTAAGATACTCTGGGCTTTTTAATTTACAAAAAATATAACTATATAGAAAAGACATAGTTACCTGTATAATGACACACATTTGAAATTTTCCAAATATCTCTATTAATTTAGACGTGACAGGTAAAAGAAGAAGAAAATCTGTTGGCGCGTTTTTCTCGAATCTTACCTTCGTGCAAAGGTTTTTTATGGTTAGTACGGCAGCCCTCTTTAGTATGCCCAGCCCCTATATTATTCTGATGGTATCCGGCACTTCCTATTTAAATTATTCACGAATTGACAGTTAAATCGTTAGAAATCCTTCAGGATTTGGTACGCATAATTTGGCGGCTGATTGGCTCACTGATCCTCTCATTTGAATTCCTTTGGTTGGTTTGTATCCACAATTCCAATGAATATTGGTTTCAAAGCTGTCAAATACAGTAAATTATGATACTAAGGTAAGGTGTATTTAAATATCACTGGGTAAAAAAGTTAATAGTTGTAAAGGGATTAACTAAACAGATAAAAATGTGGTTGACAGAAGGTTTTCAGTCATACAACCGCAAATATCATGATGTTTTCGGAATTCAGTGAATAAAGCTTATCCATAAATAAACATAATAATTGCAAAAACCAATCAGACCATGTTTCATAAAACTATAAGGTGTGTTTGGGTAATATCGAATCAGGGAAAGATCGGATATTTCAAATAACTTCTGAGTTTATTGATATTCTTCATCATTGACAATACTGTCTGCGACGCCATTTTGTTGTGAATCACAATTCGGTGGCCGATATTCGCTCAAAGCGAGATCACGTGTGTCGTAAAACAAAATTGGTGGTTAATTGTGGCAATTTCAGGTACATTACGTGTTCGAGTCTCTAATCTCGCTCGTAGCCTGGGCTGCCTGAGTGATCTTAAACGATCACTGAGGTTCAGAAACATACGATGGATGGGTCACCGTCTATGACTAACGCTAGTGGCATTTTTCCGAGCGGTTCCGTGCTTCGCAAGGCACGTTAAGCAGTTGGTGCCGGCGGCCTTCGATAGATGGCAGTCGTTAAGCCAATTCAGAGGCCTTACGGCGGCTTGATAACTTCTGACAGTAAGACCAGCCACTAGTCTTACAAGCCTCCACCAATCCGGACTTGGCCGCCGTGGTGGAGTATGGTCTATACCTTCCTCAGGGAAGAGACCCGTACCCCTCGGTGGGGACATCATGGGTTGATGAAGATGATGACGTGTTAGAGTCTCCTTGTTATTAACACACATAGCTAATCTTCTTTGCAATGTACATCGAATTTTCTTAGTAAACCATGAATGACGCGTGACGCGTGACACGAATGTTAAGAGGTCGCTGTAGTCTCACACTTATTGATTTTTGTATTTTTGTGAAGAAGTTTTCTTCTTTTGGTGTCATCTTCTATTGGAGATCGGCTATCATTGTGGCTACATTGTCTCATGATATTGTCGCTCTGCAAGATTTTGGAGCCACGATGTAGCCACAAAAATTATTGAATACTTAGTATTAACTAATAATTGTAAATAAAGAAACATTTACATACAGGCACATAAATTGCTTCTGGCCCCATACTAGGATACCGTATGTTGTGGGAACCAGAAACAGCGACATCACTAACATGTAAACCTCCAAGACAAAAAGAGATTACATTGCCTGACCTTTAAAATGAAGTATCATTTGTATCTATTGTCAATACGTAATTATGACAGTGCCCATTAGGTGGTAGAGCTGAAGTCACTAGCCGCTAAACTGACTTTACAGACGTGTGAACATCGGAAAATTATTTCCTCGACTGCTTACTCAGATAACAAGCTTATCCCTGCCCCTTTTCAATCGCTTTACACCTTCTGGCATGGTAATAGGTACCATTTTTGTGCGTCGACACTCAGGGGAACATTGTGAAGGTTTTACGTGACGTCGCATACATTAGGCGCGTTCTAGAGTTGTTGCGTCTACACCGAGAATCTGTGTCCTTTTTTCATGAAATGAACAATAAAAAGACTTGAAATGAACCATTTAAATAACCCGAAATTAGGTAAAATGATCCATCCAAATAACCTGAAATAAAACCATCTATACAACTTGGAATGAAACATCTAAATAACTTCAAATGTACCAACTAAATAACCTGAAATGAAAACCTGTCTAACACCTAAAAATATTTACACTAATTTGAAATTTTAATAATTTCTTACCATGCCAAATTCTTCACAAATACTAAGGCCCTGTTACACAATGTCCAACTAAAGTTCCAGATAAGCTATCCGCAACTAGGGCTGCGATTTGTTCTAAATTAAAAAAAATCCTATATTGCGTGTGTTCGTTTATCGCTTCAAATTTAGAACAAACGGCAGCCCTGGTTGCGGAAAGCTTATCCGGAACTTTATCTGCAGATTGTGAAACAGACCCTAAGTGTATTTAATATAAGTGTACACCCAGCCTAATAGATTATTTCAAAATTATCAAACTGTTGGATCCAGCAGAAACGACCAGCACCCTACAGCAGGTTGCAGAACTCAGATTAAATTTTAAACCTCGCTTAAGTATAATAAGCTAACGTGAACATAGATCTTGTTTGCTAATTTGTCAGAGTGATCCTCTATGGAGATTAAGGCTTCAGGCATAATACTTGTAGACGCTTACAGAGGTACGGACCTTACCTACTTTGTAATAATGTTGAAAATAACTGAAAGTATAAGATACATGTTTAAAATGTGGAATTTTAAAACGAATGCAGAATTTTGAAAGATAGAATAGAATAGAATATTCTTTATTGCACACTAGAAAAAAATACAAAAAGAACACAAAATATTTACAAGGGTTCATGGTACAATTGGCGGAAGATAAAATATAATGAATCTGTAACGTACATAGGGTGTCCCGTTAAGAGTAGTCCAAACGGTAATTCGGTAGTTCACACGATCAACAATAAATTATTTTATATGCACAATTAAAACAAAAATTACGAAATATTTCGGCGAATGTATTTAGTCAAGATATCACAATTTTTAAATAGATGAAACATAAAAAGAGTGCTCTGAAATATGACGTCATAATCCGGTATGTTCACACAAAATTCCGTTTTAAAAGTAAAGTATTTGACATCTGTCAACTACCCAATTGGTGAAGGGTTGGCCTATCCCCTATCAGAAAAAAAAAATGTCATGATGTCATGTCACATGTGACAAAAACATAAAAGTGTCATGGTTTTCGAGATATTTGATATCGAAAATTTTTCTTTTCATATTACTTTTTCCTGTGAATTCTACATACAAAACATTATTTTTGTGAATATTTCTGACCTTAGGTCCTATTTCCCGATTCATATCCCGATTTACGTCTTGTAAAACTTAGTTTTACGAAACTCTCATAATTTAAAATGAAATGAAAAATTTTTGATCTCAAATATCTTAAAAACCATGACACTTTTAATAAACTTATCACAAATCACCGCTTTGACCGCTCATAACGGGACACCCTGTATATTAGGCAAAGATGTCTATGAAACCATAGAAATCGGATTATGCTAGTAATCAGTTGCGTTAAGACCTTGAAAAAACAATTAAATACCATTGTTATGGTACGTTAAGGGGCTCCAGGGACTAACAAGAGCGCCACCGAGGACAAACATATTTTTTACAGATCGAATTAGCGAAAATCGAATCAGCAAAAAAATCTCTCCATCATGACAATATTAATAGTGATTGTTTGGACCATGAAATCAGAAATCAGAAATTTGTTTCAACGTAAAGAATTTAGGTACATTCTGCTTGTTGAACGTCAATGTACTTTTAATGATAATGTTGACCGCTGCCTTGGGGGCAAATGTAGTGAGGAAAAAGGCAGCAAAAAAAAAAAACTCCATTCTGACCATCTTTTCTCAAATCACCTTAAATCTAATACAAAGTTTAGTACGAATGTCCATGTACCTAAGAAACTAAAAATTCAAAGAGAATACAAATAATAAATAATAACTAAATTTTTTGTTGGGTGATATCACTGTCGGACAATATGCGCGGTGCCATCAAGTGCCTTAGGAAAGGATTGTCAACCTTAGCTGCAATAAGCATTGCTTTATTTCCATGCCCAGCAGGAGACAATTAAATAAAAAAACGTTTATTACCTTATAAAATGATTAAATGATATCGTGTTCAGACCACCAAACTAGGCGGTGACTGTCAGTGACGATGAATTATTGAAATATAATTTACCATCTTGAATACGGCTATAAAATACTATTAAGATAGTAACAATTAAATTAAAGTTATGAGCTAAATTAAACTAAAACAAACAAAAGTAGATAATTTATAAGGATCAATAACAAAAATTAAAATATTTTCTTAAATTAATACAGACCAACAAAAAAACCCAACAAAATGGAAATGGGTTCGCCTGTATGTGTGAGTGGTTGTGTGTATGTATGTCAGCGTAGTGTGAAAGTATAGTGTGTACATGTATTTATTGTATTGTGTATAAAATTTTAAGACAGGCTGCTGAAGTTTCTGGTTATAACACCTCCTTATCCTTATTTACTCCTTCTATAGTTGGCGTCAACAAAAACAATTTCTACCTGAATTTGGCAGTTCTACCCAGTAATTTTGGCCTCAATATTTTGCCCGCAAACTGATTTCTAACGACATCCGGCAAACACCTAATAATTGGTGCCAAAACGTAGCGCGTATGCGTAAATTAAACTGGAACATGGCTCCGCTAACCAATGCAGACTAGGGTCGGCCTACATTGGTAAAAATTGTTATTACAGGATTGCCTAGAGAAATAGACTAGGTATATTTATTTGTCTCTTTTGTCACCGTTTGATTGTTGTATTGTAATATTGTATTTTGGTGTATATATATTAATATTGTGGTGTATTTGTTACTGTTTTTTTATATTTTGGGTATTGTGCCGTTGCATACATTATTGCTCTCTCGTTCTCTCTCTATCACCAAAATAAGTTCCACAGGGTTCTTAATTATGATTAGAATGTATTTAATGAAAAACTGTGGCTAATTCGAAGTCGCCTTAAAGTTGTTCTGAGATTAACAATTAAAAACAATTTTTATATTAATATTTGTTCATATTAGTGACTGTTAAAGATAAAGAAACTAATCATTGACACGAGGAGAGAGGAGAAATTTTTGAACTAAAGCTTAGTTCGAACTCTTTCGACACATTTTAAAGTAATCCGAATTTATTTAATTTGGTATAAAAATATTAGTTTCTTTGTGTCTTTACTGTGACTTTTTCAATTGCTGAGAAACAGCTGAAATTACTGATAAACACACAAATCACAAATCTGGATTTTTTGACCAACTCGACGACCGAGGTTGGACCTAAATAAGTTATGTCAAAATTACAAAGTGAGTGACGTTTTTCATAATTTACCTTTTTTTCAAAAGGAGAACCAGTTGTAAATAAATATTTACTAAAAGATAAAAAAAAAAGTATGTATTTCCTCATAAAAATAAAATTTGTAACAAAACCATTGCCTTCTCCCCGAGATGTTGTGTGGGAGTAATGCAAAGAAGGCAAAAACAGTCAACTAATAGTCAGGGACTACCTAATAGTAGACATCGATTAAAATTTCTGCGTGTGCGTGTGCGTGTGGGTGTGTGTGAGTGTGCGTGCGTGCGTGCGTGCGTGTGTGTGTTGTGTGTTGTCTGTTTTGTGTGTGTGTGTGTGTGTGTGTGTGTGTGTGTATGTGTGGGCTATCATAAAATATGTAAAACATTTAGGGTTTTTAGAAATTATATTTAAAATTTAATTTTTACTTATTCCATTGTATATGGAATAAGCTTACTTATTCCATCTACTTATTCCATCTACGAGTAGATCTCGTTGTAACCATGTAAATATTACACGAAAATATATCTTCATGTGAGTAAATTCAAAATTTTTTTTGTGTTCATTTTGATAAACTTGTGCAGTAAATTTATTATCACGCGTCACGTAACAGGCCACCAATGTGAGCTCAGCAATAGAGCGTTTGAAAGCATGTCTCGCATTCATTGCCGGTAACTATTGCCCGGATGATGCATGGCGCGAATTACTTCGAATCACAGATGGAATTTGCAGCTCCAATGCTTGCGTTGAGATATGCTAGCTATGCTCGCAACTTTGTTTGCGTAGGATTTAGGTATATTAGATTAATTAATTTAAAACAAAAAAATACTTGTCAAAATATACATCTAATATCTCTAAACGAGCAATTCTTGTATCTATATTTGTATATAATCAGAATCTCGGAAACGGCTCAAACGATTTTCATGAAATTTTGTATGCAGGGGGTTTCAGGGGCAATTAATTAATCCAACTAGGTTTCATTTTTATAAAACGTCGTTTTAACCGTATTTTAAGGCAAAGAAATAACTGCTACCCTATAAGAACGTAAATTTCGCAATAATCTGTAAGGTTGTAGAAGCCCAGGTGGGAAATACGACGATACTGTAAACAGAAGACCCTGGTTCGAGACTTGAGCATAAAGTTTCTCTTTTTTTTTCAATTTTTTTCTTTTATGTGAAAAACTATTATTAGGAGCCCTATTATCAACGCACCTAATTAGTATCCAAATATATTTCCTACAAGAATACAAAAAAAATCGGGGCAATGCTCATTAGAGATTAAACTCTGTTATTTAGAACAATATTTATTTTATTTGTTATTTTTTAAGGCGCTTTTGGATTGACAATGTTAGAAATCATACGTTTTAATCGTGTGGTAATTATACATCCAAATTATTCTGGCCTTTTTTCGAAGCAAAACAATCATTTTCCTGAAGCTGTGTCATTGCTAGGGCGTGCAAAGCTCGAATTTATCTCGGAAACAGCTCCAACGATTTTCATGATTTTCACAATTTAGTACACAGGGGGTTTCAGGGGCAATTAATCGATCTAACTGGAATTCTTAGAAGACGTTGTTTTATCAGTGCTTTTACGCAATAAAAACTGATCATTGGAATTCTTCTTGTTACAATACGAAGGTTGGTTACCGCGGAAATTTACAAGGTTGTCAGCGCAACTACAGCGCCCCCAAGTTAAATGTTCAGGTGGGCAAAATTGTAACAAACCAATTAATTGTAAATCCTGTTCCCCATTTTTATTTTATTTATTCACCTAATAAGATTTATAGATATATTTTCATTAAAATTGAAAGAACGGTTAAAATATTCTCATTTTTCTAGGGAAATTTCTTAAATGTTACTAAGTTCTCCACTAGCGCCGCTATCAACTGAACAGATAAGATGGTGGCACTGTACTATCTACTTCTTGACACTTAGCGCCATCTATTGGATATTTACATTACCGCAACATGTATCGCCATCTATTAACGAAAATATGAACTAAAAATAGCCCTACCTATGTCGCTGAGAATCTACGTTTTTTATAGATACACTACTTGCTTATCTTACCTATTCGAATCTAACGTAGCTTGAAATAAACCGTTTTGGAATAAAGAATAAAATAAATTATTGAAGGAGCCCTGAAACCCCCTTATACTATACAAGGTTGTATTGCCTCAAGTGAGAAATCGGGCGGTCCCGGAAGCATAATTTGCCGCCGGCTCACCGCGCAACCCGCCGGCACACCCCACCAGCCAGCCGGCGGCTCAGCTCGTGTGGCATTGCCGGCGCCTTAATCACCCGCCATAGCCGGCGTCATAGCCGCCGGCCGTGCCGATGGCATAGTGTGTAGAAGCCATAAGAAACTTTGACAAGGCAAAACGAGGATGAGGAACTCCACCGAGGCCGAGCTCCATCCAGTACCAGGTCAAAGGCTAAGACGTTCCGAGTTCCAGCGTAAAAGAAACAATGCAAAATCCAGATGGGACAAACTTGCGAGGCCGAAGGCCGAGCCTTGCGAAGCGAGCATGAAAAACTTTGACAACACAAAACGAGGACGAAGAACCCCACCGAGGCGAGGCCAAAGGCCGAGCTCCATCCAGTACCAGGTCAAAGGCTAAGACGTTGCGACCTCTAGCGTAAAATAAACAATGCAAAATCCAGATGGGACAACTTGCGAGGCCGAAGGCCGAGCCTTGCGAAGCGAGCATGAAAAAGTTTGACAAGGCAAAACGAGGACGAAGAACTCCACCGAGGCGAGGCCAAAGGCTGAGCTCCATCCAGTACCAGATCAAAGGCTAAGACGTTGCGAGCTCCAGCGTAAAATAAACAATGCAAAATCCAGATGGGACAAACTTGCGAGGCCGACGGCCGAGCCTCGCGAAGCGAGCACGAGAAACTTTGACAAGGAAAAACGAGGATGAGGAACTCCACTGAGGCGAGGCCAAAGGCCGAGCTCCATCCAGTACCAGGTCGAAGGCTAAGATGTTGCAAGTTCCAGCGTAAAAGAAACAATGCAAAATCCAGATGGCACAAACTTACGGGGCCAAAGGCCGAGCTCCGCAAAGTGGGCACTGTTGACCCCGCCATGGCGAGGCCGGAGATAGAACTCAGTTCAGGCCAAGGCTGAAAGCCAAGACGTTCCGTGTTCCGGCGTAAAATTAACAATGAAAAGCCGGATAGGACAAATTTGCGAGGCATCAAGCTCCGCGAAGCGGGCAAGAGGAACCTCGCTGAGGCTCCGTTCAGGTTGAGGCTGAAAGCCGAGCTCCGTTCAGGCTGAGGCTGAAGGCCAAGACCATACATGTTCCCATGCATCAAATCTCAATCAAAAGTGTCTAGCAAGGCCCTAGGCCGACTGCCACAGAGAGTGAAACTTGGAGCGGCTGAAGGTTGGCGCGTGTAAGCGTGCAGGGGCTTGCCCCTTAGTCCGAGTGTAATTTCCAAAAAACACGATTTAACAAAAAAATACCGAGCAAAGCTCGGTCATCCAGGTACTTACATTAATTTACGCTTATATTCCGGAGGTTTAGTCCACTACGTATTCTAATCAAACTATATACATTATAATCATCTAATATAACTACATTCGGCGCAAGCTAACATTATAAGTAGGTACATAGACATTCAATGTTATGTACGTTCGAAAAAAATTAAAAAACTTCGAAACTTGGTAGCCATCATAACGTTAATACTGTGAATAAACATAGGTGAATTGTCATTTCAGCGATTTAGACTTCCAAAAGTTAATACTTCGTTTGTGGGGCAATGTATAAGGTTCTACAAGATTCCCCATCGAGTTCCCTCCAACAGAAGCCTATTGAATTATATGCGCCCGCGCGACCGAGCGGTTTGGCCGCAAATTCCAGCGGCCGCGGCCAAGTCGCTTTTTGATTTATATGAAGCGGCCCGAGCGTCTCCGCTCTCCACACATCTCACAAACAACGAAAGAGCGTCCCGTCCGCTTCAAATGCGCCGATACAAGCGAACACGTTGAAACTCGTCCGAGCGGCCGGGCCGCGCGACCACGCTGCTCGAAGGCGCGACCGCGCCGCTATTTTAAATAAATCGTTACACACAATTGCTTGTAATTTCGTGGTGTAGCGGCTGGGCCGCTCGGCCGCGCGGCCGCATATAATTACAGCCTAAAGCCTATTTAAACAGTAGTTTAAATTTAACCAGAGGATAACTGTTCAACACATCCAGGAGTAAAAAAGTTTGTTAATTAGGCTAAAACTGTTAGAAAAGAATAAATATAGAGTTTTTTGGCAGTTTCTTCTCCATTCATTGTGAAACTAACAACTTTGACGTTCATAAAGTATACAATATTTTGTCTGTACCTACTATTTTTGAATTTTAATTTCAAGAAACAAAATAGGTATAAATTCTTTACGTTGAAATAAAATTCTGATTTCTAATTGCTTATCCTGTCATTCAAAATAACATCACACTTATATTTATTATACTTCTCTATTTTATAATTTTTAACATTCCGTGAATAAGTATGAATAAATCGTTAATAAACAAATATTTTTTATCTTGTTCTGTGATTTAAAAAAGTATTGCGGTTTACGCGAAGCTTATAAAAATTACATACCTAATTCCAAAAAAAAATTCAGTTTGAACAAATTAGTATAACGTCCCCTAGCTTACAACACCGCTTTATGTCATTTTTACCAACTTTATAGGTGTGACCGATGGTTAGACGCGCAATGAGCAGCTCCATTTAATGGCATTCAAATGTGAAAACCGCCAATTCTCGATTTGAGCGGTGTTGTAAGCTAAGGGACGGTAAGGAAATTCAATGTTTTAAAAATGAGGCAAAAAATGAGCATACAGGGTATGCTTTCTACTCCAGGTTACTGGCCTTCATTTAGATAGAAATAGAGATAGCATGATTTTCGTACGCAATTTGGTGACACTTACTCTAAGTACAAAATGACCGTCGAAGACATTCATAATTAGTATTATCACATCGTTTTCCTCAAAACCTGTTTCACAAATGTATTGACCTGGCCTGAGCCGCCAGTCTCGCTTACAAACTCCCACGGTTACCACGCTGTTATATTTTTAGTTGCGGCATCGTTTATTTCAGTCATCATCATCAATGATTACTTTACGATTTGCGACAGGTAAATTACTTAAAGCGCTGTAGATATTAAAGTTATTAATTTTATAACGGATACACTAACTTGGTTTTTTGACGGAAGATTCGGACTCATCCGTCATAAAACCAAGAGTCCGAACAGGTTTCGCTCTGACCGGACTCTTCCGACAAAAGGAAGTGTAGAAAATGAATAACGCCTAGTGATTACGAAAGTTTTACACATTGAAGTAAGTTCAAAAGATCGGTGATCAAGTGGATTTGATGATTGCAGTCTCCTCGGTCCTTTTACTGTGTCTTCAAATTGGATTAGCGTCGGCTTTTTGGCAGCAACGGCAGTCACCGCCACAGTGGCTGCCTCAGCAAGAATGGCAGCTTCACCAACAATGGGTACGTATTATAGACTTTTTTCCGGATACACTTGACTTTTTGTCGGAAAAGTCCGACCAGGTTTCGCTTCGATTCGCTCAGATTCATTCCCCATACTGCATTGCCTCAGTCAGTTTATTTTATTGGTTTGACAAGGATTTATCTGCTTTGCCGAACAATCACCTCACAGATAAACCTGTACAGGCTTTAGTGGCGGTTTTTATATCTTGTCTTGTCTTGTCTAATATATAAAATTCTCCTGTCTCAATGTTAGTGCGCATACTCCTCCGAAACGGCTTGACCAATTTTGATAAACTTTGTAAACTTTAATAAAACGTATGTTCGGTAGGTCTGAGAATAGGTTGTTATCTCTTTATTTTCATAGCCCTAAGTGAAAAAAAAAAAATTGGCGAAACAACGTTCGCCGGGGCAGCTAGTCTTAATATATATTTTGCGAAATCATCTTGAATTAATAATTAAACAAAAAAAATATATTTATGTTGGGAAGGGAATTCATCCCAATATAAATATATAATAACATAAAATTTACATACAGGCACACACATTGCTTCTGGCCCCACACTAGGATATCCTGTGTCGTGGGAACCGGAAACAGCGACGTTACAAACATGTGAACATGCAAGACCTGGGTTTCTTTTTTTTTGTCCCCAGCCGTGATTCAAACCCGGGACCTCTCGTATGGTAGGCGATGCGCGAACCGCTGCGCCACAGAGATCGTCATGAAATATATATGAAAATATGATATTGATATATGTTATCTATTTATTTACATTTACGTAATTATCAGTTTTCATAATCTGCAGATAAAAGTTCCGTATAAGTTAACCGCAAGCAGGGCTGCCGTTTATTCTAAATTTGAAGCCATAAACGAACAAACGCAACAAAGGAATATTTATGTAAATTTAGAACAAACGGCAGCCCTGGTTGCGGATAGCTTATCTGGAACTTTATTTGAACTTTGTGAAACAGGGGCTTATTTTCATAACAGGGTTTCTCTGGTATGTACAATAAATAATTATAATCTAATCTAATCTAAGGTAGCAAGAAACGACAGCCAAAGTATTCCTTTGAAATTGGGATTTCCCATAATAATATGACATAGAAAATAGAATGTGGGAGACCCCTTCCCCCTGCATGAATAATCGAAGATAAACAACATTCGGGAAGTACCGCAAAAAAAGTAATTCACACATTGTCATTCATTTGTTTATTCATACATTCGTTTATCTTGTATCTACTCGTTTAAAAAGCCGTTTTTTTACCACTTCCCCGACTCTCGAAGGAAGGAAGAAATCTCTTACAGCTGAACTATTAATTATCTGAAATTACTGATATGTAGTTAATAATTCATCAAATCGTTCTAATCACCTATTTTCCACGTGACCGCATGATAATATTGTGACACTTAGAACCTTTGGAACCTAATAAACTCGGCAAAACGTGGGACCAGTTCTAGTGATTGGTTCAGATTCAGATTCAGATTTCATTTATTTGTCAGCAAAACGGTACATTCATGTTGATGTTAATATGATTAATTTCATTAGCACAGGCGTGATGCACCAGCGCAGCTGGTATACAAATATTTAATGTCAACTTAAAAACTAACAATACAAACAATTTACATATCACCTAGTACATACAAATACTGGTGCCTCTGCCTACCCTCTCGGGGAGAACGGGCGTGAGTTTATTTAATTTTTTTAAATTTTTTATCGAACGTCGAAGTAGAAACAAACATACATACATACATAAGCTCACGCCTGTATCCCAGAGGGGTAGCCAGAGACCAGGGCCTGCCACCTGCCACGATCCTGACAAATCACTGGCTTCATCGACGTTCACTAGTCGTTGCATGCTCGCACGTCGGTTTCGGTTACTTTTTATCTTGTCCTTTGCTAATACATCCCCTATTTGGTCGAAGTATGTCCGCCTGGGGCGTCCCTTTTCGGCCCTTCCACTCACATTCAATCGATATATTTGCTTCGTCAGTCTTAAACAACTTTTTAAACGTCATTTAAACCGACTTTTGAATGAAGAATTTTAGTTAAAACATTTTCAGCCACATTTAAGGAATGGCGCATGTCGGTCTAACAATCTATACTTCTATACTATATCCTCGTAAGGCCCGACGTTGAAAATAACAATTGTTTTTGTGATCACTTGAAGACATTGGGCCTTACGAGGATATACTATTACTATCTATACTAATCTATATCTATACTTTATACTTCTATACCATCTAAACCAATATTATAAAGAGGAAAGATTTGTATTTTTGTGTGTATGTTTGTAATGAATAGGCTCAGAAACTACTGGGCTGATTTTAAAAATTCTTTCACCATTAGAAAGCTACATTCTTTGTGAGTAACATAGGCTATATTGGATTATCAAGAAGTTTAGGGTTCCGTACGAAATCTCGAATAATGTAACCCCAGGTGTAAAAAATTACTACCCCGGGAATTTCCGACGGAACTAATATGGCTATGTAAACGGATACGTTTTTGCTACCCGTGCGAAGCCGGGTCGGGTCACCTAGTCTGTTTATATGTATGTCTCTACGTATTGTTCACATCTGTTAGATTTTCGTATGTACTTTGACCAACTAACCGCCGTTAAGAGTTAGTGAAAGTGAAAGTGAAAAACATTTATTTCTATTGTAACACCATAACACAAAATGACCATAACACAAAAATAAAACAATATTTAGAGACAAACGAAAACATAAAAACAGCATTATGACCTAATAAATACGAGTGCTACAACAGAATAAGGCTGCAGCTCAGCAAAATGCTAGTCAAAGGCGACTAGCGCTGGTATTCTGCTGCACCTAATTCGCTGATGTATGAAAAAATATTCATACTTCACAACACATAGGTAGTTAGTTCACTAACAGTGGCGCATTTTATATAAGCTGCAATACATACATTTATGAAAACAATGTTCATTGCGCTCCCGTCTGTCTACTAGTTACTCTGTGAGTTAATTGGTTCAGCAATGCACGTCGCACTGTAATGTTATGTACCGGGAATGTTGCAGTTTCTAGGAAGTCCCTGCAAACCTTATAGTTTAAATTTTAAAGCGATAATAACTTATTATTGTTTCATAATAACAATTTCATAATAAACCTCTGTGGCGTAGCGGTTAACGCATCTGCTTACCATGCGAGAGGTCCCGGGTTCGATCCCCGGCTGAAGAGAAAAAAAAACTTCAGGTCTTGGATGTTTACATGTTTTTGACGTCGCTGTTTCTGGTTGCCACGACACAGGGTATCCTAGTGTGGGGCCACAAGCAATGTATGTGCCTGTGTGTAAATGTTTATGTTTATAATAATTTATTATTCCGGATACACGGATTTTGAGTAGGGTAATTACTGCTGATCGTAAATCAAAAAACAAATCGGAACACATTAAAATAAAAATGCATATACCATAACATAACAAACACAACATTTACACACAGGCACATACATTGCTACTGGCCCCACACTAGGATACCCTGTGTCGTGGGAACCAGAAACAGCGACGTCACAAACATGTAAACATCCAAGACCTGGGTTTTTTTGGTCCCCAGCCTGGATTCGAACCCGGTACCTCTGGCATGATAGGCAGATGTGCTAACCACTACGACACAGAGGTCGTCTAAATGTTTACCTCAGTGTGGGAGTGGAGGGGGGGGGGGGGGGGGTCAGGGCTTGCTTACTTTTGCTGACAAGGCGGAGGGGGGGTAAATACTTGTAATAAATCTGTTTACGTAATACTTGAAGGGCCCCTAAGCCTATGTGTAAAAAGTCTAAAAAGAATGAAGTAAAGAAGAAAACTGTAAAAAAATGGAACGTTTATTCGGTAGACGTATTTAAGTATACAGGGTGTATAGAAGTATAGAAAGGAAAACAATGAAATCTTAAATTATTAATTCTATGGATCAATTAAAGCACATTCACTCAAAGATCCGTTTCTTTATGTTTACTTATGTCATTAATTAATCATTATCATTGACGTCATTGATCCATTAAAATGACGAATTACCATTTAGATAAGGCGATTGCAATTTGCACGATCACCAGATCTCATCCCTTTAGATTTTCTTTGTGGGGATATGTAAAAAATCAAATTTACATTAAATCTTATGAGAATGTAAACGAGTTGAGTGTTGAGGTTCAGAATACGATTTATAACATTCACCACAACACGTTATTAAAGGTTACTAGAAATTAATTCGTTAGAAGAATAAATTTGTGTATTCAAGAAAATGGAGCCCATTTCGAGCATTTAATTAGTTAGTTTAACATTTTTTGAAAATAATTAAAACAATTTAAGATTTCATTGTTTTCCTTTCATTTAATTTATGAAGTTTGTTCCAGAGATTTTATCCTTATAATTGACCCTAACGATCGCTGCAATAAAAGTACAGGGTGCAACTTTAACATATTTTAGTAGGTTCGATTACCAGGTGCGGCAAGCGAATTTTTGAAAATCTTTGAATGCAGTTTTCTTTCTTTTCAAAAATAAAGGAATGTTTTCTCTGAGTAAAATTTTCTATCTACAGTATTAAGAGCACTTCCCCTTCAGGTGGCATTACAAAATTCCACCCTGTATATTCCTGACTCATCTACTATTCTCTGTCTATTCCAGACTGATCCGCCATGGTCGTGGGGCCTGGCATATGATAACACACCAAATGTACCGTGGACAATGGTATGTACTTAACTAATTTCTTAGAAACTCAAATTGTTTTATTAATGACTAAGTTCTTAAGTAACTATTCCATTAATCTAGTGTAGAGATATTCGTTATTTATAGTTAGGTAAATGAGTTGATTGCCTTTTGATGTAATGCAATTAGGTATATATAGATGGGTTATTCACCAACTGGACACACCTGACTGGGACACACCTGAGTCGAGTTGGTTAAACTCAAATTAGTATCATTTATTCTTTCGTCATCTGGACACACCAAGATTTTTACGCGTGTCCAGATGGTGAAACGTATTTAAACTATTTTAATGTTTTCGTCAACTGGACACACATTCGAATTTAACCGGAATTAATGACGAAGTACAGTCATACGCAGAATGTTATCTGTTAAAATCATCATCCTCCATCAAACGTTCCACCGCTGGAAACGGGTAATTTTACAATAATTGTACAGTAAATAGTACAAAAGTACTAGGGTAGCAGAAGTATGTAAGAGATAGCGGCTAAAATAAAATCTCATGAAAAAATATGCGGCTTAGTTCATGGTGTTGCTTAATACTGGGCAGTATTAAACAGGGTTGTTTACTACTACTACCCACAAACAGCCCTTTTGTTACCCTAGTACTTTTAACCGCTCTGGACTATACCATAAGTGCAACGGGGCGTACTGGAAACCACTGTGAAGCAAGAAGCGAAGTACTGGGAATTGAAGTAAAACGCAAAGCGACATTATGGGAATCGAGATTCAGGGAATAAAACTTATGATGAAGGTCCTATAGCAAGAAAAAAAGTTGAAACTATCAGCATGAACACTATGATCGCGACCACTGCTAGTGGTCAATAATTTCATGAGCAAGACGATTGTTAACCTGACTGTACCCTTTTCTGCAAAAAAACAGAGTGTGTCCAGTTGGTGAAAACATAAAAATTATTATTTCAGCTTTCACCATCAGGACACGCATAAAAATATTTGTGTGTCCAGATGACGAAAGAATAAATGATACTAATTTGAGTTTAACCAACTCGACACAGGTGTGTTCAGTCATGTGTGTCCAGTTGGTGAATAACCCATAATAGATACGTGGTGCTAGCCAAGTGGGTAGAACAATGGACTCGGAAGTGGGAGATCCAGGTTCGGTTCCCAGTACTGGCATGTATCTATTTTTTTTTCTAAGTAAGCAACAATGGCTTGCAATCGCCGATCTGCGGTCTGCATACTCACTCTCTGAGAAAAGGCCTGTGCCTTATACTAGGACGTATATAGGCTGCTTACATACATAAATCGCTCGTAGCCCCGGCTGCATGAGTGATCTTAAACGATCACTAGGGTTAAGCAACATACGGCGCGTTCAGTCCATGGATGGGTCACCGTCTATGACTAACGCTAGTGGCATTTTTCCGAGCGGTTCCGTGTTTCGCAAGGCACGTTAAGCAGTTGGTGCCGGCTGCCGTCAATAGATAGCAGTCGTTAAGCCTTAGGGAGGCTTGAAAACTTTTGACTGTAAGACCAGCCACTAGTCTTACAAGCCATCACCAATCCGGACTTGGCCCCCGTGGTGGAGTATGGCCTATACCTTCCTTGTGGACGAGACCCGTGCCCCTCGGTGGGGACATAATGGGTTGATGATGATCAGGGATGATGATCCCTGCATACTATTATGATCATACTTTATCTGTTTGCGTTATTTGATACACTAATAATAATATGGTTGAGACTGGCGATGGCTGACTCCTGCATTATGCTTGTGTACGGGTACGGCCGTAGTATTGGTATTTTCATACTTTTGTGAGCACATTATTGCATATTGATTGATCTTATTACTTGTACAAACTAATGTTATACAGGGTGTCCCGTTATGAGTGGTCCAAACGGTAATTGGTGACGGGTTGGACTATCCTCTAACAAAAAACAAAAAATAGGTTTAGTAAAAGTGAGAAAAATGTTTTTAATTTTTTATTTTATTTACGAGATAGGTATTTGAAAAATTATGATTTACGTCTAGTAACACGCAAGGTCGGAAATATTAAAAAAATAAATAAAGAACTCTTTTATTCGCAGATTTTTCCCCAAAAAATAATCTTAAAAGAAAAATGTTAGATGTCAAATATATATCTCAAAAATTATTACCCTTTTATTAAACCTTTTTTGTTTTTCAGATAGAGGATAGGCCAACCCTTCACGAATTACCATTTGGATCATAATTGAATTGAATTGAATTGAAATATTTTATTCACTGAATGGGACACCCTGTATATACTATTTTAAGTCTTAGGATGATTTGAGGAAAGATGATCAGAGTGGAGTTTTTTCTGTCATTTTCTCCGCTACATCTTGATCCGAAGACCGCGGGTGACAATGTACAGTCGACAGCACGTCAATCTTCACATTTTAGTTGCAAAGTCGCCCGTAATGCAACGGAGTACCTCGTGTGTTCATAAGTTTGAGACAAACTTTCTACTTATAAAATAAAATAAAATATTACTGGCTGAAGTTTATTTGTTTTCCAATTTTGAATTTGGAATGTTAACTTTGAATTTCTTAGATTTTCAAATTCATTTGTTTACATTTTCTCGTGATGGAGGGAACCAAAGAATTAGGTGCGACCGTGATTTCTCTATTTAAGGCGGGGAAAAAACCAATGGAGATTTTCCGTGTGGTGAAATCTTTTGGTGTGAGCTGTAACTTTGTGTATTAAACTATCGAACAATACAAAGAGACAAGTTCTTTGCAAGATCGCCAAAGAAGTGGTCGGCCACGCTCTGTGAGGACGCCTGCGAACATCAAAATCATCCGAGAGCGACTTCGCCGAAATCCATGTCGCACTCAGAAGAAACTCGCTCTGCAGATTAATATTTCACCCATTTCAGTCAACAGAATACTGAAATATGATCTTAAGGTAAAGGCTTATAGCCGTAGGAAATTTCACTTTTTAAACGATCGCCTTCGTAAATTGCGACGCGAACGTTGTCCAATATTGCTTAGGAGACACGATGCGAGGAAGATACTCTTCACCGATGAGAAAATCTTTACTATTGAAGAAAAGTTCAACCGACAAAACAATAAAGTGTATGCCAAAAGTAGTAAGGATGTCCCAGCTTTGGCACGGAATGTCTCGCGTACTCATCATCCGGTTAGTGTGATAGTATGGTGGGGAGTTTCGTATGAAGGTGTCACTCCGCTCTATTTCTGCCATCAAGGCGTCAAGGTGAAAGCCAAGAATTATGAAAGTGACATTTTAGAGCCTCTTGTGAAACCCCTGCCTCATAATTTATTTCACGATAAGGATTGGGTTTTCCAACAAGACTCGGCGCCATCCCATAAGGCAAAAACCACCCAAGCTTGTTTGAAGGAAAATGTGCCAGCTTTCGGGCCTTCATCGCGGCGAACGAATGGCCCTCCTCTAGCCCCGACCTCAACCCCCTGGATTACTCTTTACAGACTGAATTAGAGCTCAGGGCCTGCCGAAAGTTCTACCCAAACTTGGAGTCTCTGAAGCGAGCCCTTGTCCGAGAAGCAAAGCAAATTCCGCTGAAAAAGATTCGTGCCGTCATTGATGAGTGGTCAAATCATCTAAGGGCCTGTATTAAAAACGGGGGTGGCCATTTCGAATAGTAAATATATTTTTTGTTGATTATTATCTACTTAATGTTTACTATAAATGTTAGAAATATAAGTTCATTATTAAAAAAGTTATGCAACTTTTATTTCGTCTCAAAACTTATGAACACACGAGGTAGAGTGTATGGGTGTTAACCATGATGTGCTGTCGACTGTACAAACAAATAAAAAAAACTTAATAGGTAATTTGGATTCTTTACGTTGAAATAAATTCTTGATTTCTTAATTTGCGGGTAGGACCGGTAAAAGGAGGGTTTCTAACCGCTCATCAGTTGCGTTTTGACCTCGAAAAGAGTATTTTAAAACCATTATTTTAATTAGTTCGTTAGTTTTTAATATTTTCTATTAATCCCCCCTCCTCCACCCCATCCTATAGGTCTAGGTTAATGATTTTCCCTATGCTTATTTAAGTTTATTATATCTCATATTTATTAATTTTTTCTTGCACTTCCTGTCAACTGTTTCTTCACAAACAAAGGTTTGCTGGCTGCATTTAGCACGCCTTTGTACACTTATTGGCGCAATAAAGAAAAATAATTATTATTTTGGGCCGATCGGCCCACCAAAAATTCTACAGGTCGAATCATATTAGTGACTAACTCCGAAATTGCGAAATGATTCAGCTGTTTTACCTACCCTTAAATTCTCTGGTATCAAAATCAATAAGAGCATAGAAGAAATTAGTAGCTGCAAAATAATCGGCATTTAGATGGATATTTTGATTACTATTAGGAAGATATATTTGCGATGTTGTAGTAGCTATAGCATTCGCTAACCTTTCATAAAAGTGAATTTAATATTTAAGTTTAAAATTCAAATAAATATATTTTATTAATAATAAAAATTTTCTATTAATAATTAACTTACCTACTGTAATTAAAAATAAATATAACTGTAATATAAAACTATACTACTACCTTAATATCTTTGATTAAAAATATATACCTATTATTTACAAATAAAATATCTGCCCTAGGTCATTGTCCCGCGGCAATGAGCCCAGAATGATGGCGACGTTGCCTCTTTGGATGGCCAGGCTTATCATTTAAGTTTAAGTTTTGAATATTTAGTTTAGTTTAAATACTTAGTTTATCATTGTTATAATAAAAACAAAATGTTTACTTTATGAACGCCAAAGTTGTTAGTTTCAGATTATGCGGAGAAGAAGGTAACAAAAAAACTCCACACTCATTCTTTTCAAAATAGTTTTAGCTTAATTAACACACTTTCATACTTAAAATATTAGAACTCGTGGATTATCCTCTTAAGACCCGAGGTACACAGCATAACAATTAAAAACCATTGTTATTTTCAAGGTCAGGACTCAAGAGGTTATGTTGAACACTAGACACAATTTCCTTTGAGCACATTTGATATTAATCTACTGCTTATCACCAGTCATCTTTGTCTTCTAAATCATCGTTGATTTTGAAATAAGCTTCTTTCCACAGAGTGTGCTTATCACATTTCTTAAACCGTATCTGAGGTAACTCCTCTAATATCTAGGAGAACCTTAGGCTTGTTTAAGAACGGTTTAGGTTAGTAACACGTTGTAGACGTAAAGGTCTGTACCCCCAGTTTCTCGAACACAATCGATCTGATATAGACTATTACAACTTTACTGTTAGTTGGCGAAATGTATAAAAAAGGTAAAAAAATGATAGCTGTTAAAATAAAATTAACAGATTGCTAATGCACGAGAAACCTGGTGTAAGTTCTTCGTTCGATCTGTTCGCAGCCGTTGCATCCGAAAAGACTGCGATTACCGGGACCGGTTCACGTGAAACCAACTGCAAAGAAACAATGCAAGGTTGGTATAGACTTATGGCAGATCTTATTGCGCTGGGCTTATGCCAGAGCAAGATTTGAATAGACATGAATATATAGCTGAGGTAGACGGCCTGTCCTTGATAGCTCCCGTTTTGTGTTTTGTAAAACAAAAATTGATCTCAATTTTACTAGCTATGTATGTTTTTTTTATTTTTATATACATACATCTATTTTCCACAGACGCGGAGTTCGTGCCTTTTGATTTATAATATAATTATTTTGGTTGTCCCTTTGTTCTTCATTCCTGCTACTACGTCTACATAGTTTTTACCCTACACAGTATAATTTGGTACTGATGTTATTGTACCTCACGGCTTCTTAAACTAATACTACATCTAAGTGCCTAGCCTAACATGCTTAAAATAATACTAAAACTATAAACTTTTTTTTTTTGTGTGGGTTTATTTTTTTATTTTTTTTATTTTTTATGCTATGTATGTTTGTGTGGTAACCGGATCGCTCTTTATCCTATATTCATTATTTTACTTTATTTTTATTTTCACAGCATTATGTTCCCACTCGGCTAATAAAGTAAAACGACGCTATTTATTTCCAAACAAGTTCTTTGTATACATATAAAACAAATAGGTTCATTGCACTGTGACTGTATACACGTACGGCCTTATTAATAAAGTTTATGAGCTGTGTATACAGCCGTTACGCGAGGTCTGACAAACTGGTTATGTGTACGCTAAATGCGAATAAAACAGTATAAATTGATATACGTCAAATAGTTATTCAGAGGTTATAACTTATTTATTAATAAGGCCGGTACAGTCGACAGCAAGGCCCTATTTCATAGAAATACAATTTCATGATTTACTATGACAATTTGATACATACATACAAAAGCTCACCCCTCTATTCCAGAGGGTAGACAGAGACCATTGCCCAGATTCTACTAATGCATTAATATAGTGTAATAACAACTGCATGAACACGGCGATTTAGTTTCATTGCCGCGTCCAGTCAAAGCCAGTAGGTGTGTCAATAATTCTAGGCGTCAATGGTATGAACAAACTCGTCAGGTCACCCGACCTGTCATACCATTGACGCCTAGAATTATTAACACACCTACTAGCTTTGACTTGACGCGGGAATGAAACTAAATCGCCGTGTTCATGCAGTTGTTATTATGTCTATGACAATTTGACCGCACGCTTGTAAATGTTGCTTCGCATGCGACTGTACAGGGGTATTATACATCCATGTGTGAATGTGCGTTTATGTCTTGCCCTTACAGATACCAACAACTACAGAACAAGCTACTACGCATCTGTACGTTAATGACTATACGCCGGTTAGTATCAAATACGACATTTATTTGTTTACTAATAATCACATCAAATATTTTTTATTTATAATAAAAACTGAATGTTTGCTTTATGAACGTCACAGTTGTTAGTTTCACAATTAATAGATTATTTGGAAAAGAAACAAACAAAGAAACTCCACATTTATTCTTCTCAAAACTGATTTAGCTAGTTAACTACAATGTGTTGAACACTAGACACAATAATTATCCTCTGAATACATTCAATATTAATGCGCTGTTTAACACCAGACATTTCGCACCCTTAGATGAAAACCCCACTAAGTCGAAATAATACGTGACAATTTATTTAGCTACTTTTTCGACTTCCAGTGTGCTTAGTGCGAGTTTTTTTAAATACTCGATCGCGTTAACGTAAACTCATATTCTATAGGAGTGACAAAGCGCGCCACCTAGTTGTCTCTCTGTCACTTCTATACAAATTGGAAACGCTCTCGCTATCGAATGAAAAAACTCGCACTAAGGGCCCAGAGTGCGTATACTGAGTTTTTTCATTCACTCTCGATAGTGAGAGCGTTTGCGATTTGCATAGGAGTGACAAAGATACAACTAGATGGCGCGCTTGGTCACTCCTATGCAAAACGCAAACGCTCTCGCTATCGAAAGTGAACGACAAAACTCAGTATACGCACTCTGACCTTATTTCGGACCAGACAATATAACTCGTTTTCCAAAGAAGGTATCGTTATGGGAGTTATATTGTCCGGTCCGGTAACGTCAGAGTGCCTAATGCATAGACTGAGTTTTTTCATTTCATTTCATTTCATTCAACTCAGTATAAGCACTCAGGAAGTTGAAAGAGTAGCTAAATAAATTGTCACAAAAATTATTTCGACTTAGTGGGGTTTTTATCTAGGGGTGCGATTTTTGTCCTCTGTGCTTGCTTAACACATTTCTTAAGGGTGTAACAAGGGTAAATGTTGCAAAATTGGCTATCTTTAACTGAAATGTTAGGCAAAAGTACGCACTAAAAAATTCTGAATAAAATCTTTGGTAATAAAGGATATATCAGTGACTAATTCGTACGGAAAAAAAATTGCATTTAACCTGTCTAGATGGCAAAAAATTTTTTTTTCCAAAAGCTTTATTTTCCACAAAATCTAATTTCGCTGGTATACGATGATAGCTTTTCATTTAAATCTTTCATGCAAATATCGGCCACATCAATATCTGCAATCCTAACTGCTCATATATTTTTTAATGTTAATATTAAGCGTGATTAGTACAAAATTGTACGATTTCTTAATTAGCGCAGGGAACAATCGCCATCGAACATCCGCCACATTTCTTATCTGTGTAATCTTTGGATTATGGATTAGCCTTTAAAGTATTCGCCGAAGAAGTACAACAAACATTCAAGAGATTGCGCTAGTTTATTATTCTATAACTCAGAGGTCAAATGCTCAAAGTCATTCGCCCTTGTTACAGCCTTAAGACGCGTCGGAGGTAACTCTTGTGGCAATATCTTGGGCTATTTTGTTGTAGAACCTTTAGCAGGGCTCCATAAAGGACGTATCGTGGAAATCGGGAATTCGACCACAAATTAATATCGGAATCGTCGTAGGTACCTAAAAATATATTTTGGTTTGAATATTATGTTACAGCCCCCTGGAGCACCCAGACCTATTTACGTGAAAACACCAAATAGGATTGACATTGATTCGAATTCGCTATTATCATCGGTAAGTCTAGACTGTTAAAAACTCTGTTGAGACCATGATGTTAACCTATAGTCTACAAAACATAGCTTAAGCTCCACGACAGCTGTCACACTGTCAGGGCTAGGTTACGATATTGCTTAGACATCGAATAGTGTGCAGTAAATACGGAGTTTTCACAGTACAAAATATTCTGTGAAAAATTCAAAACTTCATGGACGCAATTTCGATGACAGCTGGCGCGGAGCTCAAGCTATATTTTATAGACTATAGTTAATCTTTAGACTAAGCGCGCACTGCGATAAAAAATCGTTGCGAAAAATATCCCAAGTCTGAAGGAACACCAGAAATTTGAATTTTGACAAATAATGTATGGCGGAGCTGTCAAAATTCTGTTTACCTTAAAGATAAATGGATTTTAGTTGGTGGTGCAAGCGGGACTAATAAAGTCTCCTTTAGACCTTATTAGCCATAACCAGCTGGCCAAACAGAGTCTAACGTGGCAAACTTCTCTCACAGGGAAGGCCGGGCCGCCCTCGTAATACCTACCTGGAGGCGTTCCGTTGAGAAAGAGGCTGCCTCAACGGGACTCAATTGGAACGAGTTAGAAGTTGCCACACGACCGCGAGAAATGGAGATCCTTTCTGCGAGCCCTATGTCTCTGATAAGGGACAAGAAGAAATCTCATCATCATCATCATCAGATTTTATTAGACCCGCTTGCACCTCGTGCAAAATCGTACCTTACGAAGAAGGACCGAGCCCCGCGGCTCTTGTTTTGTAAATACATGTATCGACGGCCTCCGCTACCTCGCAAGAAATTGCAGTGCGCGTAGAAATTGTTGTCGTCTGCGAGTTTATTTCGCACTTTTAAAATCGCATTGAATTAATTTCGCAGTGCGCGAAAACCCTAAGACGCAGATTTATATAAATTTTAACAATGGAACGTCACTGACATCGGTCAAGTACCTACCTATCATCATTATCAACCCATTATGTCCCCACCGAGGGGCACGGGTCTCTTCCCTGAGGAAGGTATAGGCCATACTCAACCACGGGGGCCAAGTCCGTCCTGCAGCTGCGAGCGAAGATCGCAGCTGCAGATACGGGTTCTGAGGCTGAGCCTCTTGTCCCGGGCGGCTTCTCCGGGGGTTTCAACCCCCGGGACGTGTGCCATCTTGGCGTGTGTTATGTCCGGGTAGGGGGGAGCTCCGAGCTGGCGGAGTTCTGCCGCTCGAGGAGCTCCCGTGGGTAGGGTCTTCCGTCTTCTGGCCGGTTGAAGTTGGGGGCGATCTGGCGATCTAGTGGAGGTGCGGGTGCGGCCCGTTGTCAGCGCAGGCAAACATGCGGCGCGACAAACGGACCACGAACTCCTCCACACTCTCCACCAGTAAGTCCCGGGCGATCACGTCGTTCCTTACGTATCGCCCGGCCCCCACGATGGCCCTTAGGGCGATGCTCTGCTGGGCCTGCAGCTTCTTGCGGTTGGTCGCGGAGCACAGGACGTACCATGCGGGCGCCGTGTAGGTGAGTCGCGAGCGCACGTACGTCCTGTATATCCCCAGCTTGGTCCTGGGGGCAGTCTTGATGAGAGCACGGGGCGCAGGAGCCTCATGACCGTCTTCCGGGTCTCAGTGGGCGAGATGAAGTAGTCGCCCGGAAGTGAAGACCTGCCGAGGTAGCCCCTTACAGTCTCCTCCACATGCGCATGGTGGTCGGCGACATGGGAGACGGCTGGGTGCGGCGTGAACTGGATCTATAGGTGGTCTGCCAGAATCTCCGACCGGTCAGAGGCTGCGTAGCGGCGTGCGCCCGCGCTGTCAAAGAGAGGACAGACTGGGGTCGGCGCGCTGGACAGTTGTTTGCACAGGCTGCGAAGGCGGGTGTCGTTGTCCGTGGCCTCGTCGATCTTGCGGTCCCAGGTGTGGCCACGGTGCTCCCGCATCGCAGCCGTGAGGTCCTGCGCGCAGCGGTTGAGGTCTCTCTTGACGCGCGGGCAGCGCGTGTGGACCCAGAGGCGTTGCAGTTCTCTCTTCCGTCGAAGGGCTGCTCGAAGGTGTGCGGGCAGCTCCTCCCTCCGGTTGGTAGTGGACGGAAGAGGAATCTTCGCCGCCTCCTGGGCGGACTGGATCGCTTCACCGATGCGCCTGGCGGCGGTCTCGACGTCGGCGGCGGTGGAGACGGTGATGGCGGCGTCGAAGCCTTCCAAGGCGCTTCGGTACTTGGTCCAGTCCACCTTGTGGCGTGGTGCTCGTTGTACCCTGCAGTCGGCGTTGAGCCCGACGGTGATCAGTAGTGGGAGGTGCTGCGTGTTGAGTTCATACAGCACCTCGACGTCCAGTGGGTGTGGCAGGCTCTTGTGTGCCACCACGTCTAACACGTCGGGTCTCAGATGCGCGGCTGCAGGGATGTGGGTCGGTGCTGCCGGTCCTACGACTTCATAGCCGCAGCTCTCCGCGTCAGCGTATAGCTTGAGGCCGGCCGCCGACACCAGGCGAGAACCCCATGCGGGATGTTTTGCGTTGAGGTCCCCTGCGACCAGTGTCGGCACGCCGCTGGCGAAGAGAGCGGCAAAGTCGCTGGGCTGGAAGTCGTCTCCCGGTGGCCTGTACGCAGCGTACAGGTGCAGCTCCGACCTCCCGGCGTTGATGCGCACCCCGATTGACCTCGTGGACTGGAACGCAGCGAGGTCGAGTTCTTCATGCACGATGTCCCTCCTGACCAGCGCGGCGGTCCCTCTGTACGGGACGCCGGCGGGAGAGACTTCGTCCCGACGGTACACGAAGAAGTTTGGGATGCGCAGGTCCTTATGAGTGGCCAGCTTCGTCTCGCCCAGGAGGACAACGTGTATGTCCTGCGACTGGACGAGAAGGCGGAGGTCGTGGGTATGTCCGAGGATACCCCCCGGGTTCCAATACATTACCCGGAGGGTGAAAGTGCGGCCGTGCAGATGGCAGCAAGGGCCAAGCATACTGGGGCCATGTTCCCAGTAGCAATGGCCGTGGCAAGCTCTACTAATAGTTCGTCGAAGAGCTTGCGGCGATCTTCTTTTATCGACTCTATCGCCTGATAGAGTCACTCCACCCTGGCCCTTGTGGTCGGGGCCGGTTCTGGCTGGCTAGATTATGCGGCGGGGCGTGCGGGGGCGGCGGGGGCGGGCGCAGGCTCAGTGGAGCCAGCGACGAAGGGCTCTGGGGCAGCCCTTTCTCTTCGCAGTCGCTGGCGCTGGGGCTTGGGCTGCTCATCGGCGGGCTTCACAGTAGGGGCGGCCGTCGGTAGCGGTGTGGAGGAAGCGGCGGGGTGGGCGCCCTCCTTCCTCTTCTTGCGCCCTCTTCGCCTCTTCCTCTTGGCCGCGGTTGGGGCGCCCCTCTCGGTGGGGCCGTTGGCTGGGGTAGGGCCCACGAGGGCCTCTTCTACCGTGGGGACGGCGGTAGGGGCCCCCGCTGTACTAGCAACGATACAATTAGGTGCAATTCAGATCGCACGGCGCTAAAAAGCTACGTTATATTTACCTACATGTTGCCTCTCTTCCTCCCGCGTAACTTTTTCCTCGTGAAAAATGAAAAAACTCAGTATAAGCACTCTGTGGTGGACGATGACGGATTTGTCCACGTATGGGTACGGCTCGGGGCTCGGCTCGCGGTACGTGTTGTGACTGGTGGGCTTTACATTACATTACGAAAATGATATTAACAATTTTCAGCCATCGACAACCACGCAACGACCTCAAAATTTACCGTACACTGGTGATGCTTCGAACGAGACTGATCCCTGCACGCCGATCCGTAGCATCGCGCCCGACTTCAGGGTGAAAAACCGTCGCGTCAGCCAAGTGAGTAAGTACTGGCTACCATGATAACGGTATTTTTAAATGTAGGTACGTAGGATAAAAAAAACTCACGCCCGTTATCCCCGAAGGGGTAGGCGAGGCACCAGTCTCTAGAACTGGGCCCACGTTTTGCCGAGTTTATTAGGTCCCAAACGTGACAAGTGGCAAGCCACTTGTCACGTTGGCAAGCAAACGGCGACAGCCGTTATCCGGGCACAATTCATCAGCTAATGGTGTTGCTGGACAAACAAATGTACCTACGTAACTAAAAGTCATTGGTACATGCGTAAATTTAGGTATGTACTTCAAAATATTATTTTTCTTCCTGGCGGACATACTTCGACCGAATAGGGGATGTATTAGCAGAGAAGATAAAAATAATCCTCTCTTATTGTATTAAAACATTTTTAGTGCAAGTTCCCCATTAGTTGATGTCATTATCATCATCATTCAGCCACAAGAAATCCACTGCTGGACATAGGCCTCCTCCATGGATTTCCAAAAAGACCGGTTGGAAGCGGCTTGCATTCAGCGTCTCCCTGCCACTTGGATGAGATCGTCTGTCCATCTTGTGGCTTGTCGTCCTACGCTGCATTAGTTGATGTAGTCACTGTTAAATGACGTGAATTTTAATTAACACAACATTAAGGTAAATGCTGAAAATCAGCGCCGTTAGACCGACACTCACGTCACGCCGGTCTGGCTGCAAGCGCTGAGCAGTATACCCTTTGCTACCAACTATGTTAAAATATCAGGCTGATCTCATTGGTAACTGATTTTGATTGGTGCCTTACCAAGTATTTTTATAGAAAGTGCCAACGAGACTATAAAATTGTTAGCTTGTTAAGATAAAATAAAAAAATGTGTATATTGAAGTGTTCTTCTTTGAAGTGTTGTTGTTGGTGACAGTAAATATTTTTTATACTTTGCTTGTACTTAGAATTAAAACAATATTGTTCACTTTAGTAAAGACTTAATTGAACAGTATTGTTTTAATTCTCGTGTTCTGTTGTTTGCAGAATGTTACGAGTATATCTGGGGCATAAAGTACAGGGTGGAAAAGAAGAACAGGGCTAAAGAATGTAAGTTCACAATTCTATAGCGGGATTTTGAAATCATAAAGAAATTCAATAAAATTAAATGTATTTATGTCTTCCAACTTACAAGGGTACGTAAACCGTTTAACTGTTTGCCATAATGAAATGTTATTTTTATTCCGCGGCTAAAATAATGACGAGGGCTCCGTCACCGCTCACCATGATTAAGCTCTGCGAATCGGAGCGAATCCTTGTCGGACTCTTCCGATGAAAGAAGCAAGTAAGATAATCCGGGCCATATTTTACAATGTATAGCGCTTACGAAAGTTTTAGTCAAAAAATATGTTAAACGACATTTTAAAACCTTTAATATCATGATATCGCAAAATTATTGCTCGTGTGTATGCCAACGATGAATGATAATCTGCAATGATTTTTCATACTCACGATCGATCATATGCGCAAATCGGTTTGCTTAGTTTAGTCGTTACGATAAGTCGTTTTAATAATGTAGCAAGCTTAAGATGTAGGGCTTCTCCCACGATGCGCGTGGATTTGTTTCGTGAAACTTAAATTGTAAATTTTTGGTCCGCATCAACTTACGTGACTTTTTATGAGACGAGTCCAACCAGGTTTCGCTCCAATTTACAATGTGTAGTGTTGACGAAAGTTTCAATTCAAAACCTCAGATTGGTTTGAATGCCCGTTTACAACATCCACAGTATGGCTCACAGTCGACAGCAGTGATTGCAGCAGCAGTTATTGTTGCAAAATGATCCGTAACGTAGCTCAGTAGAGTGCACGCGTGTAAATGTGTTTGTTGATGTGAATTCATATTATTATGTGTAAGTGGGTTTCGGGTAAGCTTTGCGCTGACGCCGCGTGAGTCCAAAGTGTTGAGGTTAGATTTCAGAATGCAGACAACGTTCTAAGACGATTTTATTCCATTTGTATTTTTTTATCTGTTGCGTTGCGTTACTTGTCTGTTTATTTAGTTTCTGTGATGTGTCTTGTTGTTGTAGTAAATGTATTTCTTCTTCTTTTCGATTCTCAAGAGACCCCTGAACTCCAAGCCTGTGTCTCCTTTGTCACCTGCACAAAATTCGGTTTGATGATTAGGTCTTCGAGTACAACCCCTACCACAGAATACATAATAGTAGGTACAGAAGATTCACTCCGCAAAATCAATTAAAGAAAAAGGGACTCTAGTAGTTGTATCGCTGCTAGAGTCCCTTTTTCTTTAATTAATTGTGCAGAGTGAATCTTCTGTACCTGTACTATTATGTATTCTGTGGTAGAGGTTGTGCTCGAAGAACTAATCATCCTAACGTGCAATTCAGATCGCACGGCGCTAAAAAAGCTACGTTATATTCACCTACATGTTGCCCCTCTTTCTACCGCGTAACTCTTACCTCTTTTGGCGCCTGAATTCCTACCTATTTGCCACTCCGGAGTGGTCGCCGCATGTACTTACGCGTTCGATACCGACACGCGTAGTGAAACAGGCCTCCCCTCCGTAGAAACGTTCCTCTTCATAATATTTGTATTGAAATACAGAAGAACTTATTTTTTCATAGGTGATAAAAAGAAGCTGGATGCAACAGGAGAAAGTTATGTCGGGATCGCTGCAATCGGAGGCAGAGACGCTACAGCAGGAGAATTCCCTCACATGGCAAGTTGTAACGTTTTCTAAGCTTCAGAGATCCTACAGTATCTGTATTTATAAGTTCTTTGGAAATTCGTCAACTTCCGGTACAAGTTGTCATCATCATCATCTGCCTATGATTGTCCACTGCTGGACATAGGCCTCTCCCTAATTACATAAATATTTCCTGTTTTATCACATGATCGATTAGATCCTATACGAGTATTACGCGGACCATTGCATTTTGGGATCCATTACACATTAATTGGCAAAATTGAAAATATTGTAGGGTATAAATATGTTGGCCTGTTTTTGCACTAAAATCATGGTTTAGTCACAAAACGGACAAAACGTACTTTATTTTTGCGTTTTCATGACCTATCATAAATTATAAGATACATATTTAGGGTGAAGGGAAAAAACAAGAGTACCACCTACCTAAAACGATTTTGAAAAAAATAATTCAAGGGAATTGGAAAATACGGGGTCAAAAAATTATAATCGGCTTACATCACTAAGATGCACTCTCTAATCAGTTAGATACATTAACGTTGACTTTGCAACAAAAATGTAAAATTGCTGGTAAGTGACGTGCGTTCAGTTCTTAATCATAAAGGTTGATTTAATGAGCCAATAATGATAATGGCAATTAAGCAAACTTGTTTTAAAGTCGGGAACAGACGATTGAAGGTATCAATCACCTCGGTTAAATGTCAAAACGAGTAATTCCTTAAGAATGTTGATGTAATGTTTTCCTGTTTCTAAAAATGTAAAAGCAAATAAAATAAACTCACGCCCGTTATCCCCAAGGGGGTAGGCAGAGGCACCAATCACTAGAACTGGACGAAAAATTTAGTATTTTTGTTAAGGATTTTTATGATGTTGTTGTTCGCTCTTGAACGCATATTCTATTGATCCACATCAACGTAGGCTAGGTGGAAGAATGATACGATCTAGTACTAAAATCGCCTTTGTAGAAAATATGTACATTGTCTTAAAAGGTCAGTGATATTGTACAGCGAATCCGAATTATTTAATCTTTGTATACATACAGCGTGTCCCAAAAATTACACGTCACAGTGACACTGGAGGTAGACCTGATCAAGAGGCGTCGAAGCAACCTAACATGACCTCAGTAAAAGTGGCACGGTTTTCGAGATATGGCCAATTTAAACTTATTCTAAATTTTCACGTTTTTTAACAACTTTAGTGCTATGCTAGCACTTACGCTAAGTTAGTAAGTTCGTGACCGAGTACAAATAAAAAAAAACCAAACACGAGAGCTATCTTAACTTAATGCTAGCACTAAACTTGTTAAAAAAAGTGAAAATTTAGAGCAAGTTTAAATTGGCCATAATCTCAGAAACCGTGCAACTTTTACTGAGGTCATGTTAGGTTGGTTCGATTGCCTTTTGGGCAGGTCTACCTCCGGTGTCACTGTGACGTGTATTTTTTGAGACGACCTATAAGGCGTAGCGGTAGCGCATCTACCTACCTTTCGAGAGGTCCCGGGTGCGAATCCCGTCTGGGGACAAAAAAACCCCAGGTCTTGGATATTTACATGATTGTGATGTCGCTGTTTCTGGTTCCCACGACACAGGGTATCCTAGTGTGGGGCCATAAGCAACGTATGTGCCTGAATGTATATGTTTACGTCTGTTTATATACTATTATATTGACTGCTTCGTTGGTAAAGCTGTTTAAGCCGTTAAGGCGCTTCACGATCAATAAAGAGGCGTGTGACAAGTCGCATTTTTTAGAAAGAAATTTTTAATTTTAAATTCTTGATACGATTTGATTACAGTTACAAATAGATAGAGAACAATTTATTGGTAAACCAGAAAAAAGTATACCAATGATAGTGCAAACTATTTATTTTAACTGTACCCTTGGCAAATTACCAGGGCGCCATAGGCTGGAAGGCGGCCTCAGGCTCGTGGGTGTTCAAATGTGGAGGATCGCTAATCAGCGACAAATTTGTGCTAACGGCGGCCCATTGCACCAGCGTCTCGCCAATAGACGATTCCGTCGCTGACTACAAGCCCAAGATTGTGAGGCTCGGAGACAAAAACATTCTTGATGAGGTTTGTTTATACTACAATCAATCATTCTTGGCGCTTGGCACAATTCGTCATCATCATCATCATTACATCATGTCCCCACCAAGGGGCACGGGTCTCTTCCCTGAGGAAGGTCTAGGCCATACTCCACCACGGGGGCCAAGTCCGGATTGGTGGAGGCTTGTAAGACTAGTGGCTGGTCTTACTGTCAGAAGTTTTCAAGCCCCCCTAAGGCCTCTGGCTTGGCTTAACGACTGCCATCTATCGACGGCACCCGGCACCAACTGCTTAACGCGCCTTGCGAAGCACGGAACCGCTCGGAAAAATGCCACTAGCGTTAGTCATAGACGGTCACCCATCCATGGACTGAACGCGCCGTATGTTGCTTAACGTTAGTGATCGTTTAAAATCACTCAGGCAGCCCAGGCTACGAGCGATTCAACTGGCATTTTCTTAACTCTAAAGAAAGTGCCCAGGGCCTAGATTCTGCTAATGCATTGTATTACAATGACAACTGCATGAACATGGCGATTTAGTTTCATTGCCGCTTCAAGTCTACGCGCGCACACTTGTCAAACAATCTAAGCGTCAATGGTATGGCAAAACACGTCACGTGACCCGACCGTGTCTCTGTCATAGTACTGTAGTGCACTAACAGAATCGAGTTCCTGGTAGATAAATAATTTCTAACTATTTGTGTGGAACTGGGATAATTAACACAACATTTGATCTTTTTTTTCAAACTACTTTTGACAACCTCTGTGGCGCAGCGGTTAGCGCATCTGACTACCGTGCGAGAGGTCCCGGCTAAGGAAAAAAAAAACCAGGTCTTGGATGTTTACATGTTTGTGACGTCGCTGTTTCTGGTTCCCACGACACAGGGTATCCTAGTGTGGGGCCAGAAGTAATGTATGTGCCTGTAAATGTTATGTTATGTTTTCTTAAAACGGAGGAAGAATTGTTTTGAATAGCAGCATAAGTTTTTTCTGCAAATTGTTATTGAAATAACAAAAATTCGATAAGTAGAATCATTTTAAACAGAGTAACTTTAGATTTTGACTTAAAATTGATACGAAGTAGCTGCCGGTGGCGGGGGTTTCCACCTGTGGTTTCCACGGTTGCATCGGGGCAAGTAATACTATGAAATAGAAGAGGTTGCTCACATATCAGTATACGAGGATATGCATGTCCTCCTGGTGATACTCAGTTTTTTGAACATCCTGTAGAGGGAAAAACAAGTGCCAGCACATAAAACTACAAGTAGGTAAATACTACTTTAATAATAGAAGAAGAAGTATTTGCTACTTTCTTTATTTACACAGAAGAGTATTTATACTATACAGGAGGAAGGAATAGTATATTTCAATACAAGTGCGGAAAGCCTGTCATTGCAAAGAGTTCCGACAAATGTCTACCCGAGCCGAGGCGCAACGGAAGGCGAGGGTTGACAGTCGGAACAAGTTGCAATGACGGTTCCGCACGTGTACTGAACAACTATTTTTAATACAGTTGCAAAAAAATTTAATAAAGATTTTTTTTGGAAAATGGCGCCAACGCCAAAGAATATAAGCAGAGTTTTTTTTTTCACCCATTCTGGGAAGGCAAAGGGAACTATGCCCATACAGCCTTCAGTAGATTTTGTTTATTGATATGAAATGATATTGAATTTTAATGAGATGAATGAAATGAAATTAAACCTAACCTAACTCATTGAATCAAATCATTAAATCTGATATTGAAACAAATTAGTAGCTTCTTTGTAGAAATATTTGCATGAATCACAAAACTTCGTGGTTGTTTTATTCTTTTTAATAGACATTATTTTGACAGTTGGGAAAGAGAACGCACGAGTGCGGAAAAGGTAAAGAAAAAGCACGAGTGTGTAATATCCCACTTCCCGAACGCTATACGTCCCTGCAATACGCCACTTTTTGAGCAACTGTATTAAAAAAGCCTTTTTATAAAAACTTCTTGTTACAGTATGACTAGGAGGACATGTATTGTATATCTTCGTAGTCATACTGATATGACTTATCAAAAGACCAATTGATTGATACTGAACAAATTTCACAGTTTCTTTGGGTATCCTAGTATGGGGCCAGAAGCAATGTATGTGCTTGTATGTAAATGTTATAAAATGTTGTTCAAATAATCATGTCTTTCTTTCAGTCCAGAAACGGTATCGAACCAGTCGACGTCAATATCCTCCGCGCGTTCATTCATCCCCAATACGCATCACCAATGAAGTATAACGACATAGCTCTGTTTGAGTTGGAACAGCGTATAAAAGAGTTCACGTACTACATTCAGCCGGCTTGTCTATGGGGTAAGCCGGATACGAAAAGCCTCGGCAGGAAAGCCACGCTGACTGGCTGGGGAGTTGTAGATGTTGGTAAGAATAACGTCGCCCGCTTCATTATCTCCTAGTACTTTAAGCCAGTTCCTAACGCAAATTCCAATGCGATCGTAGTTTCGTTGAAAGGTTTGGTACTCAAAGGAACCCTATTACTAAACTTCCACTGATAGTTTGTCTGTCACCAGGGTGTAGGTACCTCATGAGCTGTGATGGCTAGATAGTCGAAATTTTCACAATGTATTTCTGTTGCCGCTATAACAACAAATACTGAAACAGTAGATTGTATATTTTATGCATGATTACAAAACAAAAAACCTCGCTGCATAATATCCGATATGCAGACAGTTTGTCTTTAGTTTCACATAATGACACGGGTCTATTCACTGAGAAAGCTATAGGCCATACTCCACCACGGGGGCCAAATTCGGATTGGTGGAGGCTTGTAAGACTAGTGGCTGGCCTTACTTTCAGAAGTTTTCAAGCCGCCTTAAGGCCTTTGATTTGGCTTGACGACTGCCATCTATCGACGGCAGCCGGCACCAACTGCGAAGCATGGAACCGCTCGGGAAAATGCTACTAGTGTTAGTCATAGACGGTCACCCATCACGCCCTATGTTGCTTAAACTTCGTGATCGCTTAAGATCACTCAGGCAGCCGGGTTTACGAGCGATTCGCGTTAGCGCCCTTTATTGATCAAAGGAGGTATTTTTTTAAAAGTCTCTCTGAAAAAGGCTTATTGACAGATAGATACTCTACAGTATCCAGTGACGTAACATAACGTAACGTGACGTAACGTGGGCCCAGTTCTAGTGATTGGTGCCTCTGCCTACCCTCTCGGGGATAACGGGCTTGAGTTTTTTTTTACCCTACAGTATAGCTCTATGAGCATTAGAGGTCGATTACAAGCTGATTATACAGAATATACAGTGCTCGAATGGAGACCACACATCGGCAAGCGCAGCGTAGGACGACCAGCCACAAGATGGACAGACGATCTCATCCAAGTGGCAGGAAGACGCTGGATGCAAGCCGCTTCCAACCGGTCTTTTTGGAAATCCATGGAGGAGGTTTATTTCCAGCATGGACTTCTTGTGGCTGAATGATGATGATGATGATGAGGACAAGCTGATTTATTGATTCTCGTGTTTTTTTAAGCTGAACAGAGGATACCCCCCGATTTGCAAGCGGCAGTAGTGGATATCATCGAGGAGCAGCAGTGCGACAAACTCCTGCGGTGCAACCGCAACTGGTGCGGAGTGCGGGACCAGATCTGCGCCGGAAAACTGGAGGGCGGAGTGGATGCCTGCCAGGTAAAAGATTTAAATGACAGAAGTGGTAGTTGAATCGACTGTTAGCTAGTTTTAGACTTTTAGACTATCAAATCCCAATGAGGAGTTTCCACGCGTTACTTTTGGCGGTCATGCTAAGATATTGTTGCAGTTGAATTGCTACTATACTTGAGCCATTACAAACGTGCGAACCGCATCGTAAAAGTGCGAGCGAAAGTTCCGATATGCCTGATATGTCTTCTATATGTGTGAGAGAGAGGTCTGACACAAATGTTTATGACTCGGTTCGCACGTTTGTAATGGCTCAAGTATAGTACAACTTCACAAATATGCGTAACTTAGTAAACGAAATCATTAGTATATGCCGGGAATCGGGATTGGAACCTACCACCTCCAAAATGTGAGGCTGGGGTTCTACCGCTCCGCTACCACCACTTTATTATGCTCTTTAGCGATTGTTAAAACACAATAATTTAAATTGCGACTTTTTCAGGGTGATTCCGGAGGACCGCTTCAAGTGATGATAAACCTACCACAGCCGATACAGGACAAAATCCACTACGTCATAGGAGTGACGTCATTCGGCGTCGGATGCGCGCGACCGAACAGTCCCGGAATCTATACGCGGGTCTCCAGCTACATCGATTGGATCGAAAAGATCGTGTGGCCTTGAAATTTTATTTCAATAAAGTCTACTACATTTTTTTCTGTTTTATTTATAGAGTACTAGCGACCCGCCCCGGCTTCGCACGGGTGGCAAAAACGTCACCGTAGAAATAGCTATATTAGTTCCGTGAAAAATTTCCGGGGTAGTAATTTTTTTAAACTTTGGGTTACATTATTCGAAATTTCGTACGGAACCCTAAACTTTTTGAAAATCCAATATAGCCTTTACTACTCACGAAGAATATAGCTTTCTAATGGAATTTTCAATGAGGCACGGGTCTGTTCCCTGAGGAAGGTATAGGCCATACTCCACCACGATGCCTAGTCCGGATTGGTGGAGGCTTGTAAGATTAGTGGCTGGTCTTATTCTTTTATTGCTCATTTACGTCGAACTCTAACTAGTTAAACTACTTTACGGTTTTCAAACTCCTGTACGGTTTAATTTAAATTTACTCTGGTTTTGATTCGAGGCAACAAGCCATCGATGAAGTGTATCGTCGAGGCAAAGACCCTTCGAGGTAGACACCCTTCGAGATGCTGATGTTTCGAGGTAATGATCCACCGACAAAACATACCATCGAGGTACGTCCATCGAGGTATCGAGCATCGAGGTATCGACATTCGAAGTGGAGTACGAGACCCAAAAGGAGTGTAGGACGTCCGCAGACTCGGTGGAGCAATGATCTTCGCAAGGCGGCTGGCAAGAGCTGGATCAAAATAACTGAGGACCGTGCTCAGTAGCGTGCAATGAAAGAGGCCTATGTGCAGCAGTGGACAATCATAGGCCGATGATGATGATGATGATGGTCTCTATGTCTGGGTACCCTCACCCATGCTATACATAAATGCTTATGGCATTAAGTCCGGCGCATTGTATCATATTTTTACTTAAAATGTAAGTGCAACAAAAGTATCAATAAATACAAATAAACTTTTGGAAATAAGATTAATTAAAATGTGAGTCATAAAGAGGCTGTCGCACGAGGGTTAGATAGGGGTGCGATCCGTAGTAAAAGAGGGGTATCCAGGGGCACGGTAGAATGTTTATTTAAATGTAAAGTAAAGGCACATAATAATTGTGCCTTTCGTATATTTATAAAATGATTGATCGTAATAATATGAGGAACAGAAATCCGGGTCTTGAAAAAAGAACAGAAAATAATCACGGTTTAGTCCACCTTAGATGGAAGCTGAGGATTGAATGGTTCAGCTACGTCCGTCCACGGTGGCGAATGTCAAAAACTAATTAAATTTGGAATAGTAGATGGCCGAAAATGGTAAAAAAAGGCAACGAGGCAAATGCACGTCGTTACAAGGCTATTAGTTAATTAATATCCGGAACGCAATTTTGGAAGTTTTCGCAGGCAAGCAGGTACTCTTTATACCGTAAGCTAACTATATAACCAACGAAAAGGTTCTCAAAGTCAAAAAACCTGTTTTGCAAGTCTATTGGTTTGGCCAGTCTTGTTTTGATACTCGAATAGATACCACGTGCTTATCTCTTTATTGTTTTAGTTCTATCAATCACCAATGAGTTCCTTAAGATTGACAATAGGTTAATATTAAAAGTTTTGACTACTTTAGTTTGATGATTAGTATCAAAGTCTACAGAGTGTTATTTTTTTATTTCAGTTCTGTTACTTCATTTAATGAGTGTTCACAACGGATTTACACGGTCTTCTTGGGCACAGTTGCGGCCACGACAACAATGGGTAAGATAAAAACATAGGAGAAGTGCGACAGAGATAAGAATTCCTTGTGATAAATGAAATTCTATACTTTCACCATCACTTCAAGAACTCATTTAAAAAAAAACAATGAAATTGTAAAAACTCAAAAATCGTGAAAATTAACGTTTCTAATTTGATTTCGTTTTTTTATTCAGCCGGCGCGGCGCGATTGTACCAGCCAGTCTATTCAAACAATATTTTTGTTCGATTTCGAATTGCAAACAAATTCAAAATTGTTCCAAATTCAAAAAGTGCGTGGCAAAAATAACAATTGTGGTGCACTTATAAATAGGATTGAAAACTCTTTATTCCCCGCTAAAAGTCTCTTATAGAAAATCCTTTTGCAATAGATGGGATGAAATTTTTTTTGTTTCTATCTACCTACATGATAACTGGGATAGTTTATTTTTGTTAGTCCAAAGGCCTTTAGATTTTTTATTAGATTATATGCATGAAATAAAAAGGAATATAAATTTAATTAATAGGAAATTATATCAATTAAGTAATGATAATTATCATGAATTTGTAGTATTGGCATTTACTTCATTAATATTAATGAAGTAAATGCCAATTCTACAAATTTATGTTTTCAGCACCATTCATATACTGTACACATGTACTTACATGTTTTGTCGTACATACCAAAATTTCAAGTACGGTAAAAGTCATAAATATGTAAAGGCAAAACAAGTTTTATGGTCAAAAAATTTAATACTAGTTACCAGTGATGTCGTTGGTAGGAGTGTCCGTGAAACTTGTTTACTTGATAAATCATGAATAAATATTAAGACCCACAAAAAAGTCGTGGGTTTGATTACAAGAAAGTTATTATAATTAATATTATAAACAATATCTTCCTAATGTTATTTTGCAGGTCTGGTGGCCTCTAATAAAAATGGCCGGTTGAATAAATCAAGAACTTTGCTAGATGGTGCATGCTTCAGAACTTGCCCCACATGATTTTTTTTCGCCTGTTTAATTTTTCTGAGCTTAGCCACAGGTACAGCAAAATAGAGTCTAGGATCAGTACTTAAATAAGATTAATCCTGTTCGCACAGAAGTATCGATAATGTTAGTATGAATTTCTTAATTTACATTCGACAGAGCAATATATCAACAAACAGTAGTCACCGTTTTTCTTCTATTAAATAGTGAAAAATGTTTCGTAAAGTAAGTAACATAAAGTAACAAAAAAACAATATTAGAATTAGGTGCTTTCATTTCAATAAGATACTTAGTTTCCATTAAATAATAATTAAGGTAGTACTAGACCATCACAGACTTCCGGTACTTTCTAATTGATGTTTTATAATCAATCGGTTTAGTCATGATCTTGAAAATAGCAGTAAGCCGATCGGCCAACCAAACGAGAGAGGAATTAATACATAAAACCCAGAGAATCAGCGTTCCCTATGAAATAATCTTTAAATATGTTAGATCACGAAAAGGTACAGTTAGTACATACTCAGGATCTTAAGAATTAGTTAATGAAGGTTTCATATTTGGTATATACGTGTTCGGTACACGTGTATCCTAATCCAGAAATGATGAGATTCGTAGATAAACGGAAGTCGTCGACATAGCCCAGCGGATGAGTAAGTTGAAGTTTCAGTGGGAGGGGCACATATCACGTAGAACTGATGGCCGATGGGGAAATGGTAATGGCAAGCGCAGTGTAGAACAACCAGCCGCAAGATAATATGGACAGAAGATCTCATCCAAGTGGCAGAAATGCGCTGGATGCAAGCAGCGGCTTGCATCCATAGACCGGTTGGTAGCGCAACCGGTCTTTTCAAAATCCGTAGAGGAGGCCTATGACCAGCAGTGGCCTTCTTGTGGCTGAATGATGATAATGATGACACGTGTACCTTTGCAAATTAGGACACATGGATAAAATTAGCTGATCTATAAAACTGACTAATTAATCCAATACCTATTGTATATCTATTCCAGACTGATCCGCCATGGTCGTGGGGCTATGTTGACGTGACGGAGGGATTGCGGAGACCGGTAGGTATATTTTAAGCTAGCAGGGGAAATTCGAGCAATGGTTAGTTGCCTCTAAAGTCGAAACCAACACAGATCGCAACAACTCCAATAGCTCGTAGACAATGCATAAGTCATAATTTTTATTTCTATAAATCAGTAGCAATTAAAAACCATTGTTATGGCAAACAATCGGCCCGCCAAAAATTCTACAGGATACCCAAACTATTTTAAGTGAGCAATATTCCTCACATAAAATTAAACTTAAATGGTTACTTAAGTCGCTTACAAAGCAGTGCAAGTTGGTTCTGTTCATCTGACTTCGGATTGCTCATGTACCAACAACGCTTAAAAGGAGGATATGACGGTACGTCTATCCCACCAATTCAAATTCGCTCAGATTATTAAAGATCGGGCTATGCTATGAGGTCTTTGATATCAGAAATATTACAATTTGCGAAAGAACCTACCTATGTGATTAACGAAGCATAAAAGATTAGCAACTTGAAGTGGAAGTAACCTGGTCTCATCTGCCAGAGAACCTACCGTCGATGTGGTACAAAGCTTCTCAAGTGTTTACCATTGGACTAGTACGTAACGTAGGATACCCACCACTTCGCTGGACCGACCATCTAGGCAGATTGCTCGCAGTGGCTGAACGAATATGGTCGAAGAAGTGGTGTACCTGGGGGATACCTAAGTCCTGCAGAGGATGGATAAAGAGTAATTATTGATTGAAGTACCAAAATAACTGCAATGTTTCAACTGCTAAAAATTAAAGTGATTAAGTCAATTAACGTTCCAGCCAACTCCGCGCACCACGCCGCCGCCGCCACGACATCATACTTTATCATCATCCACGGCCGTCACAAACAGTCCTGATCCTTGCGCGCCTTTCCCTCGCGTAATGCCCGATTTTCGGTCGAGAGGTCGTCGCGTCAGCCAAGTCAGTAAGTATTCGTTAGGGAATAAATTTTAACAACTGTTATTTAAACAATACAGAAGTTATCATGATCAGTTGAAAAATTTAATGGGCAGTCATTTAATTTTTCGGCGGTTAGTAAATTAGTAAGCCAGTAAAACATAAGCAGTAAGTAATAAAAATATTGGTCTGTTATTTCATCATTCAATGTCAGTGCAAAAATTACTCAAGCAGTTTAATAATTGAATGAGCAGTAAAACGGTTGGAATGGGCAGTTCACAGTGGGCGGTAGCATCCGAACGTCACTTTGAATGAAAAGAAGTTAGGTTATGTTGGAAAAAATGTAAAATAGGTTAGATTAGGTTGGAAACAATAACCCTATAGGTTAGGTTAGGTTAGAACTGTGATCCCAGAGGGTGGCACGAGCCTACCGCTCGGTTGGGTTCGCGGCCGCGTGCGCCCTGGCGGGCACCCCGCCTTGGGAGCTAGAGGCGTGGGTGCTCGCCAGAGTGTACGAATGGACGGCGGGGCGAAAGGCGCTCGGGGAGCACCCCGCCCCTGAGAAACGGGCGGCCGTTCGGCGGGAGGCGAGGGAGGCAATAGTCCATCACTGGACGGCGAACCTCGCCTCCGCAACCTTCGGCCGCCGAACCCTGGACGCGCTCGGGCCGGTCCTGCAAGACTGGCTCGAGCGCTCGCACGGTCTCCTCTCTTTCAGACTTGTGCAGGTGCTGTCCGGGCACGGATGCTTCGGATCGTACCTGCACCGGATCGGGAGAGAGGAGAACCCGGGGTGCCACGGCTGCGGCGCGGCGGACGACACGGCGCAGCACACCCTTGAGGTGTGCCCGTCGCTGTCCGAGCGGCGCCGCAGTCTTGTTGCCGTGGTTGGGCCGGACCTCTCGCTTCCCAGCGTGGTAAACGCCATGCTGGGGAGCGAGGAGGCATGGACGGCGGTCGCCTCCTTCTGTGAGGACGTGATGTCACAGAAGGAGGAGGCGGAGCGCGCGCGGGAGAACAATCCTCTCGCGCCACCGCTCCGCCAACGAAGGAGGGGTAGGAGAGGGTGGACACACAACCGCCCCCTCTCGCCCCATGGTGATGAGCAGCGGGCGTGAGGCGCGGGGGCGCCCTCGCCCGCATTGCACTGCTCGTCACCGAGTGCTAGGAAAATTCTATCCATTTCACTAGGAATACATTTTACCGTCTAATAGCTTATAGAACTGCTTAAAATAAAATGTATTACTAACCAATTATGATTTGTTAACTGTTCGCGCCTAACCGCTGTAACGTTATTATTTTATAACAACATTTTATTTAAATAAGTTGGATAAAACCTGTTAAATAACTTGTGATATAGGCACTAAAACTAATCAAGCTCAAAGGGTTTACGCATTTCTCGTCTGCGCATCTCTAAAACCACTTATTACGTGGAGCCGGACAGCGCGTCCCCTCTCTCGATCGCTGCCCGCCTCATTTGCCTCCGGTCCATCGGCGAGGCTGCGCGTGCGCTTCTCCTTGTTTGTAATCGCCAGTCGCCGCCGCGCCGTCTCTAACGGCCGCGAGTCAATTTTATTAATTTTCTTTTTAAAGAAAGCCGTGGTTTACTATCACGTTTGTGTTCTCGTCTCCCCACACTTTTTGGGTAAGTTGCAAACAGATATTTCAACTAGGTATTTGCTAATTTAGCTGTAGATTAGTTTTATAGTGCTTGTAGGAACATATGTAATTTATTTCCCTTCTTTTCGTAATAGCGTAGTGCTTATACGTAGTTTTAACAGCTATTTACCGTGTCGCAGAGCGCCTCTCATAGCTTGCTCGCTCGGCGACACACAAGATGGCGCCTCACAAAATTGCCAGTCATGGTTGCATCATCCATACATTTCGTTCATACAATTTAAAATATTGATGTTTAGCTTTATCTGCACACTAGCTTGCGCTTGCCACTTTTGTTAATTTCCAAATAATGTTGCAGCTAGTGTGGAAATGTTGGCAATTAGTAACTGTAGATACCTATTAATTCTTGATTATCATTTTCATTATCATTTTTCATTATAATTTCCATCTCGCATCACTCCACTACTGATTTCCTTCACCGCCACTTACAAACTAGTTGGGTTTCTTCTTCTTCTGCCGAACCGGTGGCGGTGAACTGTATCTTTCCGATGGCTGTGTACTAATGCGAGGGGTTTCTCCACAGGGTCCAAGTACCGGACCAGAATTCCCTTTTTACGGAGCCGAAGACCCCCGGGGTGCCTGTTCCCGCCGTTTTGAATAGGAGATCCGCCGTTCCCGCTGGCCAAACCTTCTCCTCACTTGGTCCACGGCCGTTGGGGGAGCTTTTCTACTGTCTCCGGTCGGCTCAGGGGAGTACCTGACCGTAGTTCCGCTAAAGAGAGATCAAAACCAGTGTAGGGCTATTTTCTAACTCACAACCCTAGTAATTGAAGAAGTGCTAATTAAATTATATCTTGTTTTTTTTTAATAACGTTTTTTTTATTTCTTCTTATTTATTTTTATGTCGCAGCCTCTTCAAGGCTAGCGTGACACCGCCCAGTTCAACTTTTCCACTGCTCAGTATTTATTGAACTGCCCGTTTAAATTATTTTACGACTCATTTATATTTAGTTTACTACTCAGTTTTTACTGCTAAACTAGTTTGCAAACATGCGTTTTTTATTTTTTTACCTACCATAAATCAAATATTGAACTGCGGCTTTAATTCTATGCCTATTAGTTACCATAGCAACAGATATTTTTTAGTGAGCCATTTTCAGGCCCGTTATTTTGACAGCTGTTTTTTGACAGGGTTGACAAAAATTTATTAGGTGGCGCTGTACGCAACCCCATCTGGGAACGGAAAGGAGAAAGGAGCGTAATTCTTGGCATGCATATAAAATCTACATTCAACTATATGGTTCAGGGGCTTACTTACGGATTGGAATTATTTTCTTCCACAAAATAAAAAAAAACCATTTATAGTTGAGTGTAGATTTTATATGAATGCCAAGAATTACGCTCCATTCTCCTTGCCGTGTTACCAGTAATTGAAAGTGTTTTTTTTATTTTGTGTAAGAAAATAATTCCAATCCGTGAGTGAGCCCCTGAACCATAAAGTTGAATTTAGATTTTATATGTTTGCCTAGAAAACTAAGAAACCTCGCTGCATACTATGCCGACAGTTTTTTCAAGTTTCTGGTCTATTAGCCTTCCTCCCATTCAGATAAGGTTTGCATCAGCGCCAGCAATCGATTACAGGAGGCCTACTTCTTTTTGAAAGGACTTTGTAATTTTCCTGACATTATCATATTCTTTTCAATTTCAAGTCTATTCTTTATAGAAGGCATTTTTTTTATATTACAATATTATAATTCTTACACTCATCTTCTATGTTCACAGAATGTTACGAGTACATCTGGGGCATCAAGTATCGAGTGGAAAAGGGCGAGAGAGACATACAATGTAATTTGAGTTTAATTGCCAAATACACAATATCAAAAAAATAGTAAATTAATCCGCGGTCGAATTGCCTATTGTTTAAAATGAAATTCTACATAGGTACTTTGATCAAATTACGAAGAAGAATAAAGATGACGATCAAGTCAGGTGTCAATAATAAACATAAACATTTACATATAGGCATTGTTTCTGGCCCCACACTAGGATACCCAGTGTCGTGGGAACCAGAAACAGCAACATCCAAGACCGTTTTAATAACCGTTTTAAGACCGTTGGCCCCCGTGGTGGAGTATGGCCTATACCTTCCTCAGGGAAGAGACCCGTGCCCCTCGGTGGGGACATAATGGGTTGATGATGAAGAATGCAAATTGTCAGCCACCTGGAAGCAGACTGCCGGTGGCGGGTGGATAAGGATTGCCGAGAACAGACATCAATAGTAGAATATGGGCAGACGGTATAAAATTTACGCGTAAAGTAGACGAGATCTAATTTATACAGTTATCGTGTCACAGTGTTAGTGTGCATGATGGCCAAGAAGAACCAAAACGGCTTGATTTTGATGAAATTTTATACATATATTCGTTAGGTCTGAGAGAAGGTTGTTATCTATTTTTCATACCCCTATCTGGCAAAACAACGTTTGCCGGCTCAGCATGTTTAAATATAGATATTGTAATTCATACTCTTTTTTTCAGGTACGATAAAAAGGGCAAGCGAAAAAGGGTATTACCTTGCAATTGGAGGCAGAGACACTACAGCAGGGGAATTTCCTCATATGGTAAATGGTCTTCATTACTTTACACTTAAAGATATGAAGTGCCGCCTAGTGAGGACTTAAATCTGAGGTTAAAGGTTGCTCTTGAGTGCTATATCAATTTAATGTTTTGTTTATTGGAAGCATATTGAAAGACCTTTAAAATTTAGGCAAATTGACAAGATTAAGTATGAAGGTTTTTCTCCATAATAATCAAATTTTGGAAATGAACACTTTCGTTTATTTAATCGCAGTTTCTGTGTTGGTTTTCGACTAAAATAATTTTACCCACGGAGATTTTGATCTTGCTTTTATTAGAGAAATAATATTTTTTAAAGTCTTACAAGCCTCCACCAATCCGGACTAGGCCCCCGTGGTGGAGTATGGCCTAAACTTTATTTAGGGAAGAGACCCGTGCCCCTCGGTGGGGACATAATGGGTTGATGATGATGACTTTTAAAAGTAAACAAAAAGAAAATTAAACGATTCAAAAAATTGTAGATCTGACCTCGGTCGAAACTGTGAATCCAAATTTAAATAGTAGGAATTTAATTAACTATGAAAAAGGTTGTTAAATGCACCCTGTTATGTTAAATGCGAAAAACTAAAAAAAAGGCTGGCGCAGACCTACTTTGGTGCCCTGTAGCCTTAAGCTGGAAGTCAGTCGCAGGCTCGGGAGAGTACCTGGTAGTTACTAATAAGGCCCGATTCCAGACGACGCCAATTGTTTCCTCATTATATCACCTTGTAACCCATTATTGTGAATCACCAGGGCGCCATAGGCTGGAAGGCGGCTGCTGGTACATGGGTGTTCAAATGTGGGGGATCGCTGATCAGCGACAAGTTCGTACTGACTGCCGCCCATTGTACCAGCGTATCACCCAGAGATGACACTGTCGCTGATACCAAACCAAAAATAGTGAGGTTCGGAGACAAAAACATTCTTGATGAGGTTAGTTCGTCAAATGGCAGTACAAAAACGTTACACTTTACTTTGTGAGTAGGTACCATGTTGTTAAACAAATTGAAAATGTTTCAAAGGAACGGTTGACTTCGACATTTTCAATATCGCCTGAGTTTATGAGTTATAATAGATTAAGTTTGCATTTATATCTATTAAAATTGTATCTATATAGGTAACTATATGTGCTTTTTTCAGTACAGAAATGGTTTCTCCCCGGTCGACGCCAAAATTTCGCGTTCGATCGTACATCCACAGTATGCATCACCAAAGAAGTACAACGACATAGCTCTTTTTGAGTTGGCTGAGCCCATAAAAGAATTTACATTTTACGTTCAGCCAGCTTGTCTCTGGGGGAAGCCTGATACAAGTAGCCTCGGGAAACAGGCAACGCTGACTGGCTGGGGAGTTGTAGATGTTGGTAAGGATGCCGCCTTGTGTATTCTTATATCCTGCTACTCCAAAGTGATTTTGGAAGCATAAACAGTGTAACTAAATAAAATTGTATTCTATAGAAAACAAGGAAGTTAATGCTGCCTATGTTAAAACGAAACATTGTGTATAATTTAATTTATTTGATTTATTGTGAGGCCATTATTTGTATTTAAATTGAACTGTCTGTCTTCATTTATTTTTAAAACTATATTACTTACTAACTATAGTCATTTAATTGGATAACTTTTTGAAAACAAGTTTTGGTAAAATGATTTCATTGAGATTTAGAAGCTTTATCATCCTTGCCATGGAAATATAAAGTATCTTACTACAGCCAAACAGACGACATCCCCCGTGTTGCAAGCCGCAGTAGTGGACATCATCGGGCAGCAACAGTGCGACCAACTCTTGCGTAGCGGATGCAACCGCAACTGGTGCGGAGTGCGGGACCAGATTTGCGCCGGGAAACTAGAGGGAGGAGTAGACTCCTGTCAGGTAAATAATCTGAAAAATATTTACAGATTTTTTTCTTTTCTTTTACTTAACTACCAACGTGACTGCAAAACGGTGGTACAATAAAGGCACACATCGCACCTCTAGAACTAAAGTGACCGAACTCAAAATTTGGGTAAAATGAGTTAAGTACTCAGAATGACTCAAAAAGGTGCACTCATTCATGCCTATATTAAAAAAACCGACTGTATTTGGTCAGAGAGAGATGGAGGAATATTTCGGTTCGGTCTGTTTATTCTTGAGCAACTCGCTCAGAGCGCCGAATACATTTTCTTCATTTCCCAAAAGTTTTGAGATTTTGAGTTAGGTCACTTTAGTTCTGGAGGTGCGACATATTCGTTTTAATTATTGTAATTTTATAATTAACGTGTGCATACCTGCGTTAACTCCTGCTCGACGTAAATATCAACGTAAGATCTGGGGAGTGCTGGAAATCAGCGTTGGCTACTACTTGGTGGTAACCAACATGTTAACTGAGCACTTTCGAATTACCAAAATGGTTTCAAAATGGAGTCTAGAAAAAAGAATGTAACTCTCATGTTACTGATTTTCTTTTAATTGTGTAAAATTGTGTTTTTGGCAATAAACTATTCCTATTCTATTCTGAAAAAGCCCATGAAGCGATTACTTATTCTAGAAGTTGATAAATAAATGGTTTATTGAAGAATGCACACTTTTTGGTTTTAGGGTGATTCTGGAGGACCCCTTCAGGTGCAGGTGAACCTGCCGAAGCCGATTATAGACAAAATCTATTACGTCATAGGGGTGACGTCATTCGGCATCGGGTGCGCGCGAGCGAAGAGTCCCGGGGTGTATACGCAAGTCTCCAGCTACATCGATTGGATCGAACGGATCGTGTGGCCTTAAATGTAATTTAATAAAGCAGACAATTATTAGTAATTTTTTTTGGTTGTTTCATTACAATTTTGGGCATTGCGTTTTTACGTGCTGTACTTATTACATCATTAAATCCATTGATGCACAAATTTCGTTTTCCACATCACCTTTATTTACCTTCTTATATCAAAGTTTCTATTTCTACTGCAACTTGTATAAAATAGAAATTAACTAAATACTCCACTCTAGTACCATATTTATGTATATGTAGGGTAAATAATCAAAATAATAATAATAATAATGTATATGCCAACTAGGTTACGTCAGCTAGTTTTTTTCTCCTCTCTTCTAAAGTATTTTATAATTATTGAGAGTGAGTGACTAGATAGATAGATAGATAGATAAAAACATTTATTCACATTTACACACACACATATACAGAAGTAACACAAAATATAGGCACAGTGTACAGCAAACAAAGAGAAACACATTAAACTAGAACAGTATAACATTGCACAGAAAGAAAAATAATGATACACATGAAGAAAGTAAAGTACAATAACGCAAGAGAGGATTGTGGGTGTGGCAAATGCAAAAAGGTACTGACTCAGCATATGCTGGAGTGGGTGACCACCTCAGCGCTGTTATTATGTCAGTACCCGATGGTAAGACTAGTCCTTGTATGTTATTATTATTAATTCTTTATTGCACAAAACAAAAAGTCAACACGCAGGAGGTACAGGAGAGGCAACAATTGAGGCAGACGTGTAAAAAAGAAGGATAGAATGCTTAAAAGTACCTAAATGTATTATACAATACACACTAATACTTATTATTAATAAATATAAAAAATATATACATATATATATGTATATATGTTTATAACTATACATTTTATAAATCGACGAGATGTTAACAATGGATGATGACTTTCTGCAAATAAGAAATGAAATTATAGATTAAGATACAAGATTTCCTATTAGCACCAAAAAAAGAGCGCAAGGTTTCATGAAAAATATAAACTTAACTTATATGTACCCATATGCAGAACAACCTCCTATAGTAGAAGCACTAAGCATGCGGCAGTCTCAATTTATAATAAGCTTCCAATAAAAATTAAGGCTCTCTCGGGTAAATATTTTATCAAGGCTTTAAAAGAGTACCTAATGGAAATGTGTCCTTATAATATCCTCGAATTTAATAATTATGAATACACCCAATGAATGACATATTGTTGACTTTTAATTTTATAGATAGAATTTTATATAATTGTATTTTGTATGCCTTTTGTTTCTCTTGTTTTATTGAATTGTATGAGTCGTAAATTAATTAAATTGAATCCTTACTGTAAGTATATTTTGCTACGCCTTTATTGGTAAAATTACACGTCCAATATTTAATTATAAGATCTAGGAATACTGTAATTTATGGCAATAAATGAATTGAATAAAACACTAGCAATGAAAAAAGAAAAAAAAACCATTAATTATTTTGCGTGGACAACCTGCTGCTGACGACACTGTATAGTGCTTCCGGACAAGAGGACAAGGAGGGACGAGAAGGGGCTTTCCTGATCTTTTCCGAGATCGTTCCAGAGTCGCACTACAGTTACAGTAAAGGAATTTGCCGCAAAACTCGTACGATAGACGGGGACGGACAGAAGAAGATTGTTAGCAGATCCAAGATTCTTATTATTATGGGAAGAGAGGAATTGGAACATAGGTACACTTAAGTAACGAAGGGGCATTAGGTTCGTGGAGGACAGCAAAAAGAATGCACAAAATTCGGACGTTTCTGTTACTTATTATGTGGATGGGATTGACATTAAATGACTTTTTGCTACTACGAGTATATGTGAGTGGTTGACCAAAAAGGGACCTGGAGGGATTGGAAACCGTTATTTTCTTTATTTTATTTTTTTAATCTCTGGTATTTTAGCTTTGTTTTGGTCTAACCAGAATATTTTTAGGTGCCGTAGTTATTTGTTATGATTTATTTTTGTGAGCCGAGCCGAGTCGAAACCTGTCTATACACGAAACTTCAAACGCGACTTTCTAGAAATCAATTATTTTCCCTTGAAGTTCCTTTTTGGTCAACCACTCACATATTGTATTCGTACAATGTATCCTCCGTTTTGTTATATTAGTCGATAAAATCCAATAAATAAATTGTACCCTACTCTAGATGTTAAAACGGCCATAATGACGGTTAAAATATCAATTATTATACAAATATCGAGTAAATGTGGGTGCAAAGGCCGGTAAATAGCAAACGGTAAAGATAAAAAGTAACCGAAACCTGCGTGCGTGGTGAATGCAACGATTAATACAGGGTGTTGATTTGTACAGTTTACTCCGACTCATAATCAACCCATTATGTCCCCACCGAGGGGCACGGGTCTCTTCCCTGAGGAAGGTATAGGCCATACTCCACCACGGGGGCCAAGTCCGGATTGGTGGAGGCTTGTAAGACTAGTGGCTGGTCTTACTGTCAGAAGTTTTCAAGCCGCCCTAGGGCCTCTGACTTGGCTTAACGACTGCCATCTATCGACGGCAGCCGGCACCAACTGCTTAACGTGCCTTGCGAAGCACGGAATCGCTCGGAAAAATGCCACTAGCGTTAGTCATAGACGGTGACCCATCCATGGACTGAACGCGCCGTATGTTGCTTAACCTTAGTGATCGTTTAAGATCACTCAGGCAGCCCAGGCTACGAGCGATTCGAGCGAAAATATATTTTTTTTAATATTTTTTTTGCTTCAGTATCATGTAAATAACCATCCCTGAGTCGGAGTCAACTGTACAAATCAACACCCGGTATACATTTCGATGAAACGAAAGTGATCTGTCATCTGTCTGTGGCAGTCCTAGGGCTTTAATTCCGCTAGTGCATTACAAGACAATGACAGCTACTCGGTCGGTGATATGTTTTTTGATACCACTGACGCGTAGAAGGTTTGGTACAGTTGCCCGCGAATATTAAAAGCGGGAATGAAATGAAATCAATGTGTTCATGCAGGTGTCGTTATGCTACTATCCATTAACAGACCCTAAGCTATGGTCTCTGCCTACTCCTCTGGGATGCAGGCGTGGCTTCACGTGCATGTATGTATTTTAAAATTTATAAAAAAAAATACATTAAAGCCACTAATGTTTTCTTTTCGCTCAATGAGCCGTTTTCAGAAGAACTAAAAAAAAATAATAATAATATGGCTGTCAAAGAAATGCAATTTTGGACCTCAGCCCAATAGCCATGTGTGATACGTCATAAAATAGGTCTCAGCGAGCTGAACAAAAGTTACTATGGCGCCAACAGCCAAATGTTTGTCCTTTCGGAGTTATATAGTATTGAAAAAAAACTAACATTTTCAACAAAATATAACTCCGAAACGACAAACATTTGGCTGTTGGCGTAGCAGTAACTTTTGTTCAGCTCGCTGAGACCTATTTTATGATGTATCACAAATGGCTATTGGGCTGAGGTCCAAAAATGCATTCCTTTGACAGCCGTATTTTTTTTTTTTTAGTTCTTCTGAAAACGGCTCATTGTAAAACTGCGCGGCATAGAAATTCTTCTCCCTGGAATCTGTAGTTAGGTTTCATTAGGTTGCATGTGAACTGACGCAGCGGAGCGACCGTAATGAACATAGCACCATATTAATAGCTTTTACAAACTTCGGTACATTCAAAATATCAATTTTGGTATCTGTGTTTGTCATAGTAATTTGAGGTTTTGATTCAGCGGCCTACAATCGCTAGAATAATTATAGGACTCCACCTTACAGAATACGAATTAATGAATCAGTGAGTCTAGTCTCGAATTCAAGTGCAAGATGCACATAAACGACTTACAGAAATAGCACTGCTCACATGAAAAGGGTATCAAGTCGAGGAACCCGTTTTGCAATTCAACGGCTTTGACCAGCTTGCCACTTAGTTACTCTATGCAGTCTTGTTTTGAAACTCGAGTACATACCACGTACCTACTTATCTCTTTTTTTGTTTTGTTTCTTTTAATCATCAATGGCTTCTTTAAGATTGACAATAGGTTGATATTAACAGTGTTGTGTACTGTAGTTTGATAGATTACTGTCAAAGTCTACATAATCAAAGCGTTTTTTTTTTATTTCAGTTCTGTTACTTCATTTAGTGGGTACTCTCAACCACTTCACATGGTCTTCGCCACAAGTGCGGCAGCGACAACAATCGGTAAGACCATAGAATGGTAAGAATAAATAAAGAAGAAGTGTGACAGAGATTAAAACTCTATATACATAAAACTCTATATATAATATTAAATATTACAACAAATCTTTGTGGTTTTGGTATTGTACGAGTAAATAAACTTTTTTTTCTATCTATTTATCTACATAATAACTGAGATAGTAATAAGATTTATTTTTATTTCATCATCATCAACATGTCCCCACCGAGGGGCACAGCTCTCAATATTACAACAAATCTTTGTGGTTTTGGTATTGTACGAGTAAATAAACTTTTTTTTCTATCTATTTATCTACATAATAACTGGGATAGTAATAAGATTTATTTTTATTTCATCATCATCAACATGTCCCCACCGAGGGGCACAGCTCTCTTGCATGAGGAAGGTATCCACCACGGGGGCCAAGTCCGGGTTAGTGGAGGCTTGTAGGACTAGTGGCTAGTCTTACTGTCAGAACTTATCAAGCCGCCCTAAGGCCTCTGACTTCGTTTAAGGACTGCCATCTATGGACGGCAGCCGGCACCAACTGCTTAAAGTGCCTTGCGAAGCACGGAACCGCTCGGAAAAATGCCACTAGCGTTAGTCTTAGAACAGTCACCGATCCATGCACTGAACGCGCCCTTTGTTGCTTAACCTTCGTGATCGTTTAAGATCACTCAGGCGGCCGGGTGAGCGATTCCATTTTTATTTAGTAGATCTTTATTAGATCAAATGGTTTAATAAATCAAATAAATTAATTAATAGACCTTCCTAGTCACTCTCCACTATTTGCAGATACATAGACTGCTACTTATGTATGCGGAATCTGGGATTCCAATAATTTTCTGACCTCCATGTTCAAATTCGTTCTTTTTTTAAATACTGGCCGCTAATATTTTTCTCTTATATACGTTAGTGTTTTGTTTTTGTTGGGTTTAAAATGTCATATCGCTGAAAAAATGGAACTCACTCGTGAAAATATTCGTGCTATGATTTATTACGATTTTCGACGTGGTTTAACGCAACAACAGTGCGTAGATCAATTAACTTCGACTTTTGGTGGTGAAGCTCCATTAAAAACGACTGTGTATCACTGGTTTAGTAAGTTTAATCGCGGGCGCAGTAAGATCACGGACGAAGTTAAAGAAGGTCGCCCGAAATCGGTGGTTGTGCCACAAAATATTGAAGCTGTGCGAAAACTAAAAATGCAAGACCGCCATGTTACGTATCGCAAGATAGAGGCTATTCTGGGCATATATATGACGAGCATTTATAGGATATTACAGGAACATTTGTCTGAAAAAAAAATTTGTTCGCGTTGGATCCCGCACAACTTAACTCAGGATCAAAAAGATGCTCGCGTCGAAAGGTGCAAGAAAACCTTAAAAAAATTCAACGGAGGCGACTCAAAATCTGTTTATAATATCTACACAGGTGACGAATCCTGGATCTACGCGTACGATCCCGAAACTAAACAACAATCAACAGTTTGGGTGTTTCAAAATGAGCCGAACCCTACGAAAGTGGCTCGTGCAAAAAGCACTGTAAAGCAAAATGGTGGCCTGCTTTTTTGGTATTAATGGCCATGTGGCTACAATACCACTGGAGAATCGCAGAACGGTTAATTCGGAGTGGTACCTACACGCCCATTTGTTTGCCGGAAGTATTTGAAGAAATACGCCAAAACAACCAGCGACGCAGAATCATACTTCACCATGACAATGCCAGCTGTCATACATCTCAGGAAACAACTACATTTTTGGATGGTCAAAAAATTGAATTGATGGGTCATCCACCGTACAGCCCTGATTTGGCTCCCAATGATTTCTATTTATTCCCAAATGTAAAGAATAAATTACGTGGTCAACGATTTTCGACCCGTGAAGATGCCGTAGATGCGTTCAAACAGCACGTTTTGGAGATACCTCAATCAGAGTGGAAAAAGTGTTTTACAAATTGGTTTCATCGAGTGACGACCTCTGTGGCGTAGGGGTTTGCGCATCTGCTTACCATGCAAGAGGTCCCGGGTTTGATCCCCGGCTGGGGAGAAAAAAAAAACTCCAGGTCTTGGATGTTTACATGTTTGTGACGTCGCTGTTTCTGGTTCCCACGACACAGGGTATCCTAGTGTGGGGCCAGAAGCAATGTATGTGCCTGTATGTAAATGGTTATGGTTATGTTTAAATGGTTATGCAAAAGTGCATCGATCATAGTGGACAATACTTTGAAAAACAATAAAATCATATTTAGCCATATACATTTGTTTATTTTTTCTATTCCGCATACATAAGTAGCAGCCCTCGTAATAGCACTGTTGCAATCCAATGTGATCAAGAAACTTTTTACGAATGTGACATGACAATCCTACTATAATATTATAAACGTGAAAGTTTGTAAGTATGGATGGATCACAGAACAAAAAAAAAGAGTAGAAATAGTGACATGACCTATCTGTAGGAAAACCAGTGTGACCAAACTCACACACACAAATCAAAAGCACACTGTGAATGCCAAGCTGCCATTGGCAAATAAAGTCAATTCTGAAAAGGTCTACATCACAAAAGTTCCAAGTAAAATATGAACCTTTTCTATCATATAAACAATGATCAAAATCAAATGATAATTATGAAATTAAGTTTGACATACGATCTTTGCTTTGTAGTACCGCTACTCTACATTAGATGGAACTACCGCCGCGTGTGATCGTCGAGAAGCTTTAAGTTTCATGCCATAAAGTCGAATATTGAAAATTAACTATCTGCTATGTTGCTACTCAGGCTAAGGATGGGACATATTGCCATATCGACAAATTATAGAACTGTTTCATAAAGCGACAGTTGAAAATGAATTTGTTATGACAATGTTTCTTAATCATTTTTTTTTTTAGTATCTACATTGACAAAGTAACATAATGTATTCCCTTCTGCCAAACTGTACCACAGTTCGTTGTAAATTACGCAGCCGGCTACCATATTAACTGTCCTTCTGGATGATTGGCTACGCAATGTTGAATATTTAATTTAAAGATGTTAATGTAAATGCTCCAAAATGTTGGTAACGTATGTGTCTTCATAAACGTAATATTAGTTTCACCTTTCACCGTGTGGTGGCGCTAGTGTGTCTTCTTCTTGTGTCAATGAGCCTGAAAGTGTTGTATATTTTTGCAAATAAAAAGCATCGTGTTTTTCGTAAGAAATCTTATTCAGTTTCATTAAAATATAGCAATAATCCAAACCCGCAATGTACCTATAATGGAATTCTCATAATCTAACCATAGTCGCTTTATGAAACGAAGCCCAGCCAACTTATCGTATGTATAGTTTGTTTATTTTTTTATTTATTTATTTAAAATGTCGTTATCCATCAACGCTTGTGCTTCACTTATATTATGGAGATGACATTTGCCAACGAAAGTCACGAGACTTCCCCATAGATTTATGAAGTAAGCGTTGATTAAATTATCTAGACCCCCACCAGATGATTTTACTACACGAGCACATAAAATCATCTAACTTTGAAATTATGCATGCTGGTTTAGTTTTGATGACAATACGCCAATCTATACTAATCAAAATGAAATGTTTTTTGAACTAAAACTTTCGGCACAACACATTGTAAACATTTAGTCCGGATCTACTTACGGGTGTTGTTTTATCGGACGAGTCCGACTAGGTTTCGCTCCGATACGCAGAGCAGCGAGTGGGTGGTGAGCAGTGACGGAGCTTGCGTCGTTCGGTTGCTCGTCTCAAAATGGGATGGGTAAGTTGATCCGGATTAAAAGTTTACAAAAATGACATGATACTGCAGTCAGGACCACATTCTCGCAAAGGAACTAAACAGCGTCAAGGAACATGATCAATAAATTTTGCGCAGTATCAAAAATAATTGCAAATAAAAATGTGTTAAATAATAATAATAATAAAAGATGATAATAAACACTTACATACAGGCACATACATTGCCCCTGGCCCCACCCTGGGATACCCTGTGTAGTGGGCACCAGAAACAACGACGTCACAAACACGTATACATACAAGACCTGGGATTGTTTTTGTCCCCAGCCGGGATTCGAACCCGGGATCTCTCGCATGGTAGTCAGATGCACTAACCACTGCGCCATAGAGGTCTTCAATTAAAATAAAATAACGACAATTATTTTCCCAAAGTACCTAATAAGACGCAGGTACTCTACCTAAAGTACCGATAATTATTTATAACTGCTAAGTCATAGACAAAATATTATCGATAGATTTTTATAATGTTGTGTCCCAGCTGAATTGAGTAGCATTTGAGTAGCATTCAAATGTTGACAGAAATTTGTAGAAAAAGTACACAGACTTCGACGAAAATTGAACATTATATTCCAGTAAATAAAGGTGGTTTTACTTTCTCACTTTCGGATTGCTTTCCTTGTTCATGTCATTGCAAATTTAATTTCTATTAAATTAAATACAATGGAAATACTACTTACCGATGGAATGTTTCGGCATGATCGGTACATTTTGGTCCCCAACTTTTATTTTTGCACTCTAACACAGCTCAATAAGGCATTTTAGTAGAGTTTTCACAATTGTTTTCTTTACTAGAAGCGCACGGCAACTGAGCTAAGAAAAACTGTCATAGACTACGCTTAGGCAATACATTGCTAATTTGAGGCACGCGGGCACCGCCCACTTACGATTTCTACTCTTTTTTTTTTGTTCTGTGGGATGGATGGTCGGATGTTTGTTACTCTTTCACGTAAAAACTACTGAATGGATTTTAATGGAAGCTTACACATCAGGATAACAACACATATGCTACATTTTATAAAGATATTGTGTGAATTATCCAAAATATGACGATAAGTCGCATGCTTAATGGAAAATTGGCCCATTAGTAGATAGGTCATTTAAGTTACGCACTTGTTATGATGGACTTATCCCACTTGTTGACGCATAAAATGAAAACAGATTTGTTAATTACGAGCATTTGTGATTAACTATTGATGAGATCCGAGTAAAAAAAATCCGTACGTATAGGTCTGTTATCTAAAGCTGGCGCGTTCACAGTACTCACACTTAATTATGCAATTTCACTATACAGGATGTTTAAAAATATATGATTTTGATTCAAAATGCGACTCTAGTTTAAGTGTAGACTAGAGTTAGGTTTTAGTAAGATAGGTGCGTTGTAGATAAATAAATACAAATATATGGGTTACTTGTTATAATATATTTTTGCAAATTCGAGCGAAAAGTATTAAAAACAAGGTGGAATCAATGGTTACAAAATAGTTTTAAATTTCAATAAATTTTCACATGAACAAAAATAATTTCACCTAAGAAAATCTTTACCAAAACAGAAAATAATTATCCCAGAAATCCTCAACAATTTAATTATAATTTAATTATGTAACAAAGGGTAATGGACGCTCAGTGGTCAGTTACTGGATGAATTACCCTACCTTTTTTTCTAATTGCTTGCTACAGATAAAAACTTTATTACTGTTCTGTAATTTCATCAACTGGAAGGAATCTGTGATCAACTGAGCAACATCATTCGGTTTCTATTGTGGTTACGCGAATGTTCTGGTCTCCTATTCTTCTTCTTTTTCTTCAACGTTTTTTCCATGATTTTAGCACCAGTAGCAGTTGTTCGAAGTCCAATCACAATCAAATGCAAGAGCCAAAAAAAAGAGGAAAGACCACAGAATAAACTGGCAATTCCCATTAGAAAAACAAAAACCCTCTCTTAAAAATGCCATCTACTGACTAATGAGCCGTTTTCGGAAGAAAAAAAAACGAATGGCTGTCAAAGGAATGCAGTTTTGGACCTCAGCCCAATAGCCATGTGTGATAAATGTTATTTTTTTGTAATTGAAAATGTTAGTTTTTTTTCAATACTATATAACTCCGAAAGGACAAACATTTGGCTGTTGACGTCATAGTAACTTATTATTCAGCTCGCTGAGACCTATTCGATGATGTATCACACATGGCTATTGGACTGAGGTCCAAAATTGCATTCCTTTGACAGCCATTCGTTTTTTTTTTAGTTCTTCTGAAAGCGGCTCATTTGGAACTACTTTTCTTAGCTGTCAGAAAAATCCCTCATTGAAACGCACATACGGTTGAATACCAAAAAGATCACGCTGTATATATAAACAGTAGTAAAAGTAAAACTATAACTGTCCCCTTCACACTCATAAGCTAGACCGCGCGCAAGAGAGACGGGCAGACTTTTCATGATGCGCATGCAGTACACGTCACGCCGCGCGCTATTCACAGACACTACACAAGCGCAACGTGTAAATGTGTTGAACGTGCCAGCTTTACTTAACTGACCTATAACTCAAATAACCTATCTACTAATGGGTCAATGTTCCATTAAGCGTGCGAAGTGTCAAGTAAGTAGGAAAAAATCTCTAGCATCTGCGAGCTATTCTGGCGTGCGCTGCTAAAACCACTAGAGTTACGCTATATGTAATGTATGATATGTTAGTCATTTTATTTCTACGCCACGCTAATAAATACTTAAAGTAGCTTAGTACTCGAAACACTAATGTTAGTTTTTTTTTTCAATACAATATAACTCCGAAAGGACAAACATTTGGCTGTTGGCGTCATAGTAACTTTTGTTCAGCTCGCTGCGACCTATTCGATGATGTATCACACATGGTTATTGGGCTAAGGTCCAAAATTGCATTACTTTGACAGCCGTAAGATTTTATTTTTTTTAGATCTTCTGAAAACGGCTCCTAGAGACCACAAAGTTCTTAGGACTAACAGCGAACCGAAATCTAAACAGGAAAGCGCATATTGAGGCCCTTTACAGAAAAGTTAACTATCTGCCTATCTTCCCTTTGAACGCTGCTTGCGATGACTGGATGAATATGGCTGTGAAAAGAAAAAAGTGGCCTTAGGAGATCCCCAAGTGCATATATATTTTTTCTCAAACATGCTTGGAAATTAGAGCATTATTTCGACAACCTTCTTCGAGATAAATCGAAATTGCTGTACTGGCCAATTACGCGCGAGCGGCGGTCGGAAAAAGTTCTATGAAAATTCATAACTGTTTTGCGGCCAAATAAATTATTAACTTGACTCATATCTGTCGTGTTATTTAAAAATGGAACGATCTTTTACTCCGAACAATGACAACCAAGGAGGTAACTTATCAGACTTTTTTTTTAATTTCGAACTGCCTTGCGATAGACAGCTGGATGTACCTATTAAAAAAAATAACACTGAGAAGCGCGGGAAACCATTGAAACAACCAGGCGGGATTTTCGAAGTTTTTATTAATTTCATCGATTATTCGTGTATCAATAGGGGTTTTTAGAAATAAAAGACGTCTGGAGACACAAATAAAAAAGGCCAATCATGGGGAAGGAGCGAACAAGGAGAAAGCGGAAAAAAGATGAAGCTGAAGAGAAAAGTGAAGGAGACTTATCGTCGTCGTCCGAGTCAGAGGTCGAAAGCACAGATAAGTACAAACCTTATCTGGTAACAGATTATAAGAGACGATACCCTGAGGATTCCGGTGCTGCAGAATTTGTAGTATTCGTAGAGTCTTCCAATGTGGATATACCTATAGGAACCCGAGATCTTATGTCCATATCTAGCTGTATCAAAAGGTTTAATAAAGGGATCAAATACCTTAGGTTAATGAACAAGTTCAAAATTGCCTTATACTTCGAAAAAGCCAGCCTTGCTAATGCCTTCTTGAACAATGCTACATTTTTAAAAGACTACCAATTTAAGGCCAATATACCTGCTTCAAGCACTGAAAATTACTGGTATAATTAAAAATGTACCCACCAACTTGACAAACAAAAAGATATTCACAATGCTATCAAGTCACAAGAAAATAATATCTGTTCGAAGATTCACAAAAAGTTGAATGAAGTTATCATCAAAGTTGATGATAACTTCATTCAACAGCCGCTGCAGACAGTAGCCATCACCTTCGTGACGTCAGTTCTTCCAGACCACGTGGGTTTGGACGGTTGGCGGCATGACATCTCAGCGTATGTTTCACGAGTCAAACAATGTTTCCGGTGTATCAGGTATGGCCATTTAGCAAAGTTTTGCAAGAACTCCGAACGCTGCTCCATCTGTAAAGAAGATCACTCGTATAAAGTTTGTACAACTCCGATCGAACAGGCCAAATGCTTCCATTGTGATGGCAATCACGTTAGCATTTCAGCTCAGTGTCCAATTAAGCAAAAGAAAATACAAGAAAACAGACAAAAAGTTCAGACACCATCATTCGCTGACATATTCAAAAATGGAAATTTCCTACCTCTCGGTCCTAAGAAGCCTCTTGATCTTTTGACATTATTAAAAACAAATGACAAGGCACTGAATCTCTTAGTGCAAAGCATTATAAAAATTATAACATTAAATAAGACACAAGATACCCCAATATCCTCTAAAAATGTGTTAGATCTTTTAAGCGATTTTTTCAAATCCAGTGACACCAAGAACATAAAATTCACAGACAAATTAAAGATAGTACAGTGGAATGCTCAAAGTCTGTTATGTAATCGTCATACTTTTACTCAATTTTTCTATGAAAATAATATTGACATAGCTTTAGTTTGCGAAACTTGGCGCAAGCCTACACAACGTTTAAATATTAAAGGATACTCGATAGAACGCAATGATTGTGGCAATAAACACAATGGTGTTGCCATAGTCATTCGTAACAACATACAATATAGTAGATTAAAAACATTTTTTGATGATTCACTTCAGAATATCGCTATCAAAATAAAATATAATAACAGTTCATTATCAATGGCCAGTCTTTATTTCCCGACAAATTGTAGTCCTACTTTTAGAAAAACAAATTTTGTTAATTTTATTAATACCTTACCACAACCATGCTTAGTAGCAGGTGATTTCAACGCACATCACGCCATGTGGGGTTGCCAATCTGTCAGTCCTCGTGGAAGAGATGTCCTCGACGCTGTAAATGAATGCAATTTAGTGTTATTAAATGACACACAACCAACAACTGTAGGTACAAATAACTGGAGACCAAATGGTTTAGATTTAAAAATGGTCAGTCCCTCTATAGCCCTTAATTGCAATTGGACAGTACATAATGATCCCCTGGGAAGTTATCACCTACCCACAATAACTGAGATTTTGTTCAACACTATCATTGATTCTTCTACAAACAACTTTATTTCTCAAAATAACACAGCTGAACTCAAAAGACCTAATCTACGGCTAGTAAATTGGAATAAGTTTACAACTCTTGCCAACACTATGCTTAAAGAATTTATTATTAACCATAACGATCCTCTACAGTCTTACTATGACTATTGTGATACCATTCATAAAGCTATTAATCAATCGATGTTTAGAAGTCAGGCCCAAAATTCAAATATGAATAATAATAGTTTGAAACAGACAGGAAGCAATTTTAAATACCGGCATCTTCCTCTGCCATGGTGGAATGAAAAGTATGCTAATGCAGTTCAAAAAATTAAGGAAGCTTTTATTATATTTAAACAAGATCCTAGTGATTTAAACTATATTAATTTTAAAAAAATGCAGGCTGAGAAAAAACTTATTATTAAATTAGAAAGATTAAATAGTTGGAAGGAATACTGTACTGAAATAAATAGATCCATTCCAATTTCTAAAATTTGGCAAACTATGCGTAAATTTAATAAATCCTACCGTAAAAGTACGAAACTAAATAATAATAATGAAATATCTTGGATAAATAACTTTTTAAGGAAATATACACCTGACTTTGTGTCACAACCAATACAAATAAATACTAATTCTTCCGTAAACCCCACCAACAGTTACATTATCAATCCATTCACCATAGATGAGTTAAAAGCAGCTATCAAGTCACGTTAATACACAACCTTTGGTCTAGATCGCATTTCTTACAAAATGTTTCAAAAACTCGAAGCAGATTGCCTTGTGAAATTTTTAATTATTTTAAATTTACTTTGGGAACAATCAATAATTCCAAAAGAGTGGAAACAAGATTGCTTGGTTCCAATTCTAAAAGCAGGAAAAGATCCAAATGATGCTGACTCTTACCGTCCCATTGCGTTAACATCCTGTGCAGGAAAACTTTTTGAGCAACTTATGAAACAACGTCTTGAGTTTTATATTGAATACAATCATATTCTTCCAAGAAATTAGTTCGGGATTCGCCGCGGTCGGTCAGCAAGAGAAAGTATAGGGCATCTCTTCCATGATACTGACGCTGCGGTTAACAGTAATAAACATCTTGTCTGTATTTTTTTCGATATTGTAGGAGCCTTCAATAACGTTAATCATTCTGTTTTATGTACCATTATTTATTCTTTGGGAATACCTGAAAAATGTGTAAGGTGGATTTATGAGTTTATCGGACCTAGATTGTCAACTAAAGGCGTCTGTCAAGGCGGCATTTTGAGCCCATTATTGTATATTCTCTACATCCACAGGCTCAATGAAATGTTAGGAACAGAAGTCAGCAACTTACAGTTTGCCGATGATTTGGCTATTTATTGCAGTGGTAATAACATCACACACACAACTCAAAAATTAAATCTAGCACTGGAAAAATTACATAGTTACTTTCAATATTTAAATCTAGAAATTAGTCCAGCTAAAAGTAAAGTAGTCATATTCTCAAAGAAAAAAGTCACCACAGTTAAGCTACAATATGATAATAACTTATTACCAATTCAATCTCAAACAAGATTTTTGGGTGTAGTTTTTACATGGAATCTCTCATGGTGTAGATATGTTGATTGCATAACAGAACGAGCTTTAAGAGCTACCAACACTTTAAGATCTTTGGTTGGCAGCCAATGGGGTGCTGATCCTAAGATTCTTTTAACTCTATACAAAGCCCTTGTAAGAAGTCACTTTGACTATGGTTTTTTCTGTTATTGTATAGATCCAAAATTACTAGACAAACTTGAAAAGATTCAAAATATAAATTTAAGATTAATCTTAGGAGCATTTAAATCATCTCCAATTAATTCAATGCAGGTTGAGTGTAACTTGTGTCCATTAATGATCAGATTCAATAATTTAATTTAACTTAATTTCATTATCAAGTTGTTGTCTGAAGATTGCAATCTCCTTCTGTCTAAACTGCTGAGGCTTAACTCTAATAACTTTTTAACTCGTAACATTCAAGAAACTTTAACTTATAAGAGTAAATATAATATCTACAATACTAGTACTTTGCCTTGTTATGAAGGATCATATGAGAGCAAATTCTGTGGGTTGAAGATTCACATAGATAGGACACTGAGTGATAAATATGCAGTTTACAATAAATTGGATGAACACAGAGAGTTTAGACAAATTTATACAGATGGCTCGAAATGTAACGAAAACGTCTCCATGGCTTACTATGATCCTGTCACTAAATTGGGACAAGGGTTCAGATTGCCACAAAATGCAAGTATATACACAGCAGAAGCTCAAGCTATATGCATCTTTAGAATATATAGAATCAACTAACCTCAGTTTCAAAAAATGGTTGATAATTTCGGACAGCATGAGCGTTTTAATGGCATTGTCAAATCCCACGTACAATGGTAGCACAAATTATATTGTCTACAAGATAAGGCAGAAAATTAGTAGGCGTTGGCTCAATCAAGACAGAGAAATACGTTTGTTTTAGACACCATCTCACATTGACGTCTCGGGTAACGAACTCGCTGATAAACTTGCCAGCTCTATAGTAAAAACCCCCAATATTCACCAAATAGCTGTCAAGAATATTAAGTTGCCAGCCTCAGATTGCAAAACCGACATTAGAACGAATATTAAACATCAATGGATGCTTCATTGGAAAGGAACGACACAAATAAAAGGAAAATGGTACAGCTATATTAATTCGGACATTAAGAAACCATGGTTTATCGTCGGAAAATATCTTCATAGAGACTTTTACACTGGACATGGCAGATTTAATGAACATTTGCATAGATTGAAAATGATTCCTTCCCCGAATTGTACATTTTGTAATTCTGAAAACCAATCTTTAAATCATATATTTTTTGTTTGTCCTCAATTCAATATACAAAGACTAGTATTTATTGATAGCTTATTGAACATTTACAAAGAAGCCCTGGATATCCCGCGCTCTATTCAGGATCTCCTTAAGAATATAGAAGCATTTTACCCTATTTATAATTTTATCAAGAATACCATTGGAGATATTTGAAAAATAATAATACACCGGAATAGACCTATTTTACCTGAGTTGCCAGCCTCAGATTGCAAAACCGACATAAGAACGAATATTAAACATCAATGGATGCTTCATTGGAAAGAAACGACACAAATAAAAGGAAAATGGTACAGCTATATTAATTCGGACATTAAGAAACCATGGTTTATCGTCGGAAAATATCTTCATAGAAACTTTTACACTGGACATGGCAGATTTAATGAACATTTGCATAGATTGAAAATGATTCCTTCCCCGAATTGTACATTTTGTAATTCTGAAAACCAATCTTTAAATCATATATTTTTTGTTTGTCCTCAATTCAATATAAAAAGACTAGTATTTATTGATAGCTTATTGAACATTTACAAAGAAGCCCTGGATATCCCGCGCTCTATTCAGGATCTCCTTAAGAATATAGAAGCATTTTACCCTATTTATAATTTTATCAAGAATACCATTGGATATATTTGAAAAATAATAATACACCGGAATACACCTATTTTACCTGATTTGATACCTAACTCGGATGTGACCTGAAAATACATAGATACCTGATTTGACAACACGGATTGACCTAAACATACTGGATTATGAAGTAAAAGAATAAATACTGTTACGGGCTAGGGTTCTGGATTTGGATGTAAAACGCCAATGACAACTCCTTAGGATTTATTCACGCAGGGTCTGGTCTGCAGGTCTTCACGACATGAAGTCCACACGTAGAATCCAATCGCAGGTCCAATCGAAGTCCAATAGTATCGCTGAGGTCGTAGGTTATCGCTCGTATCGCAGGTATGTTCGCTCGAAGTTCACTCTTCGCTATTCCAAACGGAACTGACAGTACGCCGCGGCGGCCGCTATTTATATCCGGCGGCAAGGGTTCTAGAACATTCCCGTACCTACGTACCTACACTCGGTAAACGCGGCAACGTCGCTCGAACAGTAACCCATTCAAAGAGTTTTGAACCTTACGCTAGTGGACATACGAGTCATTATTGCTTGCAGCGCAGCATGCGGCGACTATTCGATAGGCTTCTAGAAGGCTCTATTCTAGATGGTTCGGGCTAGGACCGCGACACTGCTCCCCTCTTAGAGATGCTCGTCCCGAGCATCTTCATTACTGCCGTGATAAGAAGCTAAGCGGTCGATGTGAACCACTTTTTGTGCACCTCTTGGCTGCCGTTGAATTCGGTACGTCACGTCATTTAACCGAGTTACCACTTTGTACGGTTCCTCCCATCTTGTCTGCAATTTCGGAGATTTTCCTTTTCGTCGAGTTACATTGTGAAGCCAGACTAGTGCTCCTTCTTCGAAGCCGCTTGTATTTGCTCGGCGGTCATACCTAGTCTTCATCTTTTCACTCGACTCCAATCCGTTTTCCCGTACTATGGCATGAACCTCTCGCATTTTCTCACGTAACTCGGAAAAGTAGTCGTGTAAAGAACGTGAGTCGTCAGGAGGGCCTCCAGTCAGCAGATCTACTGGTATTCTCAGTTCTCGGCCAAAATTTACACGCGCCGGGGTTACCTTCGTGCTTTCATGTTCTGCCGTTCTGTAGGCCAGAAGAAATGGCGGTATGTATTTGTCCCAGTCTCTCTGGTGCCTGTCAACGACTTTTGCTAAATGTCACTCAAGTGTTTGGTTAAATCTTTCTACCATGCCGTCAGATTGAGGATGATATGGGGTGGTCCTAGTCTTATGCATTCCCAATATTTTGCAGAGTTCTTGAAATACTTGAGACTCAAAGTTCCTGCCTTGGTCGGAGTGTATTTCCAAGGGCACACCAAACCGGCAAACTACTTCCTCAAACAACTTGGAGGCAACAGTCGTGGCTTCTTGATTGGGTATGGCGAATACCTCTGGCCATTTAGTGAAGTAATCCATAACTACCATGAAATACTTATTTCCCGATTCCGTTACTGGGAACGGTCCAGCCACGTCAACTGCAATGCGTTCCCATGGCGCACCAACGTTATAAAGTTGCAGATTTCCACGGCTTCTAGTTGATGGGCCCTTCACCGCGGCGCAAGTAGCACACTTGCCTATCTTGCACATCTTCTCGACAATGGAGCCAGTAAAACCTTTCTCGAATCTTTGTTAAAGTCCTCTTTAAGGACATCTTGTACCTTATCTCTTGGGACAACTATCTGTAGATGGAACTCTCTGCCGTTAGGTTTCTCCCATTTACGGTAAAGTATTCCGTTCTGAAGAATAAAACTGTCCCATTGAGCCCAGTATGCCTTGGTAACAACACTAGTAGGAGCGACTTCGCACCATCTTGGCTTATCCTCGCCTCGTTTTTTCCATGCGACAATGAGCCGTACATCTTCGTCATCTTCCTGTGCTTCTTTCATCGCCTCATCTTCCCAAAATCTTGATGGACTCATTCTTGTCAATCTCAATGGCAGTTCCTTTGTCTCTTGTTTGGCACAGTGCTTGCAGTCTTCCGGACACGGTCTTCTTGACAGTGCGTCAGCATTTCTATGCGCCTGTCCGCTGCGGTGTTCAATCATAAAGTCGTACTTCTGCAGTTGTTCGATCCATCGAGCAACTTGCACCTCTGGATTTTTAAATTGTAACAGCCACTTCAGGGCGGCGTGGTCAGTGCGAAGCGTAAACCGCATGCCGAGGAGATATTTGCCGAAGTGCTGTAATGTCTTTACCACAGCCAAGAGCTCCCTTCTTGTCACACAATAGTTCCTTTCAGGTTTCGATAGCGATTTACTAAAATAGGCCATCACAACCTCTCTGTCGCCCTGTTTCTGCGATAACACTCCTCCGATCGCTGTGTTACTGGCGTCAGTGTCAACAATGAATTGGCCGTTAGCCTGTGGAAATCCCAAGATTGCGGTCTCGCAAAGACATTTTCTTAATTTTTGAAATGAACTCTCACATGTGTCATCCCAATGAAATGACTGCTTGTCTTCAGTCAGTCTGTGTAAGGGCTTGGCAATTTCAGAGAACCCCTTAACAAACCGTCTATAATATGAGCATAGCCCTAAAAATGCTCGCACTTCGGTCTTGTCTTTGGGAGTAGGCAATTTTTGCACTGCTTCGATTTTGGCTGGATCGGTCTGTATGCCTTCGCTGGTTATCACATGACCGAGATAGCTAACCTTTTTCTTAAAAAAACTGCATTTCTTCGGATTTAACTTTAAGTTTGCTCCCATTATCTTCTTAAAAACTTGCTCTAGATTTTGTAAGTGGTCCTCAAAATCTGTTCCCATGATTATGACATCATCCAAGTAGACAAGGCAGGCTTCCCCAACTAATCCTGCCAGTACGCACTCCATAAGTCGTTCGAATGTAGCTGGCGCGTTGCACAATCTAAAAGGCATCACATTAAATTGCCACAGACCTTTACCAGTTGAAAAAGCAGTCTTCTCTTTATCCCTTGGATCAATTTCCACTTGCCAGTATCCGGATTTCAGATCTAACGTCGAGAACCATTTCATGCCACTCAAAGTGTCTAGGGTAACGTCTATTCGTGGCAGTGGATAACTATCCTTTTTCGTCACATCATTAAGCCGTCGATAGTCTACACAGAACCTTGTGCTACCATCTTCTTTATCAACACTACGGGAGAACTACATGGGCTAGCAGAAGGTTCTATAATCTTGTTTCTCTTCATGTCTTCCAACATGTCTTGTACTTCCTTTTCTTTGGCGATCGGTATGCGCCTCGCTCGCTGACGAATAGGTCGCTCCTGTCCGGTGTCGATTTTGTGTTGAACTAACGATGTTCTTCCAGGATTTCCTTCGTCAGAGAAGATATCCCTAAAGCGCAGTAGCAACCTCTTAGCTTTCATGCTTTGCGAATAGCTCAGATTACTCTTAGAATCCTCAAGGAGCTTAGTGACTATAATTTCACTCCTGGTATTCGATGTGTTTAAGCTTGGAGATGATTGGCAGCTTTTCATCCAAACGGCTTCCTCACACCGTCCAATAACGTCACCTTTGCTAAGGGTAATCTCACGATCGCCTATATTCACAACCCTCTCTACAGCGGTCTTGCCTCCATAGACGAGAGTTCTTGCTGTCAGCAATTTCTGACTGGCTGCACTGTCTCGTGTATCTTCAATCAGCACACACCTATTCCGCTGATTCTTCTGACTCGAAGGCAGCTTCACCTTTACTTCAGTTTGTGCTTGTCCAGGTATTACGATTTTCTTCAGGCACGTGACATTTCCATCGGGACCGCCAAGTATGAAGTTCTCCTCATCACCAAATTTAAAGACACCGTTAGTGACATCGATGTGACAGTTGTGTTTCTTCATAAAGTCTAGGCCCAGAATGCAATCATCCATAATTTCGGCTACGATTACGTCGTGAATATATGACGCCTCCCTAACACATATCGTAATCGATCTTTCACCCAGGACGGGTATCTGCTGGCCAGAAGCGGAGAGAAGTCTGCATAAACTGGTGCCTTTGCGTCTCCCTACAGCTTTCACCAGGTCTGGTCTCACTATTGTTCTAGAGGCTCCTGTATCTAGGGTGATTTTGCACTCTATTTTGTTCACTGCACCGCGTATTAGTAGACAGTTCCCATTCCATTCTTGTGGGATTCTGGTTACTGGGGCTACCTCCGCTCCAGCCAGTACCCGTCCCGCAGTCCTGGCTTTTACTCGTTTCCCTGATTCACGGTGGAGAGCGCAGCGTCATGCTTCTTTACGAATTCTTCAAAACGCTGCCCCATATTTTTGAGACGCGCATCCAGTCTGTCATCTGTTTTGGTTGCTTGCCTCTCCTTCTTAGGACACGTGAACTGCAGATGCCCTCTTTCCCCACACTTGTAACACATGGGCCCGGAGTTCTTCTTGGGCGGTGTCTTGATCTCTTTAACCTCCTCCGTAACTTCTCGAAGTTTATAACCTTGCCGGATATCTTGACGCACAGCTTCTACTTCCAGGGCGTGTGCCAGAGCTTCTTTTAATGAAGAATGGTGGCGAAGCTTTACTGCAGCCCTAATTTCAAGATCCTTGCCTCCGTCGACGAAGGCTTGCAAAATTTTCGTGTCCACCATCTTACTATCAGTAGAAGGGTACGCCTTTCGAACCAGCTTCTCAATTTCCAACGCCCATTGTTGAAGTCCTTCACCCAGGCGCTGAGTTCGGTCGCGTAGCTGAGCACGAAAAACGTGTTCCAGGTGTCGTTCCCCGTATCTGGCCTCAAGTGCCTCCAGCAGATCTTTGAACTCGCTGCCTGAGGTAGGCAATGCCTCCAGGACAGATAAGGCCGAACCTCTGAGCGCGACGGTGAGGGCTGTCAAGCTCTGTTCGTCCGTCCATCCGTTTGAAGCAGCGACAGTCTGGAACTGCTGTCGGTAGGCGACCCAAGACGTAGTACCGTCGTACGGAGGCACTTTCACTTTAGGCCCCTGGTTTATGCCGACAATTCCACTCGACGTGACTCCAGCAGATTTTATACGCCGAAATTCCTGCTCTAGTCCAGTGAGGCCGGTTTTCACATTTTTTAGGTCCTCCTCTAATTCGGTTACCCGTTCGTTCACTATTTCTACATCTTCATGTAGCTTAGCGACCGTATCACTGAACTTTGTAACGGCAGAAAGGGTCGTCTGTTGGTCTGCCTTCTGTTCTTCTCGTAGGCCTCTTTGTTCTTCTCGCAGGCCTCTCTGTTCTTCTTGCAGGCACTGCATCTGCTTGCTCTGTTCTTCTCGCATGCCCTTCAACATTGCTATCAGGCATGACATATCCAAAACCTCCATTGGACGTGACGGAGGTTTAATGTCTTCGGTGGGCGTGATCAGGTGGGCGTGGCTAGGAGGCGGAGCCTGTTGGTCGGTTGGTGGAACCTGGTGGTCAAGGCCGGTGGGCGGAGCCTGGTGCACGGGGGCGGTAGACGTGGCCTGGTGGGCGTGGCCAGTGGGCGGAGCCGTTGGACAGGTACGCTGTGTCTCCTCGATGGGCGTGGCCTGGTGGGCGGGACCAGGGGGCGTAGCTTGGTTGGTGGGCGTGGCCTGTTGGGCGGGGCCAGTGGGCGTGTTCCTATGTCCGATGGGCGTGGCCTGAGGGGCAGTGGGCATGGCCTCCGCAGCACCTCTGGACCTGGTCCTCACTCCAGAAGTATCCTCTCTCAGAGTCAGTGGCATCTCCAAATCCCACTTCTGACACCAAATGTTACGGGCTAGGGTTCTGGATTTGGATGTAAAACGCCAATGACAACTCCTTAGGATTTATTCACGCAGGGTCTGGTCTGCAGGTCTTCACGACACGAAGTCCACACGTAGAATCCAATCGCAGGTCCAATCGAAGTCCAATAGTATCGCTGAGGTCGTAGGTTATCGCTCGTATCGCAGGTATGTTCGCTCGAAGTTCACTCTTCGCTATTCCAAACGGAACTGACAGTGCGCCGCGGCGGCCGCTATTTATATCCGGCGGCAAGGGTTCTAGAACATTCCCGTACCTACGTACCTACACTCGGTACACGCGGCAACGTCGCTCGAACAGTAACCCATTCAAAGAGTTTTGAACCTTACGCTAGTGGACATACGAGTCATTATTGCTTGCAGCGCAGCATGCGGCGACTATTCGATAGGCTTCTAGAAGGCTCTATTCTACGTTCTCTCTATTACGTTAGACAAGGCTATGTGCCTCGAATATTATAATAAAGACTGAAGAAAATACCTTTTCTAACGCGGCAAACATTATTGTTGTTCGTTCGTGGTTCGTCTGATTTTGAAAGTTTATTGAATTTAACAGAATGAGTTCAAGTGATGAAAATGACTGCGATGAACTTATTTTAACGCCACCTGAAATTCAAGAGGCGGCAAGAGCCGTAATAGAAAACTTATTACCGCCAAAATCGAAAGAAAAAAGTTCTGCCTTAGTAGATACTTACTTATCAGAAATAAGAAATTTATTTCAACGTAAATAATTTACATTCCGATTGTTTTAATTTCCGCGCATTATTTGAGAAAAATCATATACAAGCCTTGGCCACATCTAGGTATTAATGGACTCACGTATGTGTGCTTCGGCATCGCCTCGGCCCACATTTCCACGTTCGTCCATCAATGAGAAAAGATGGTCAGAGTGGAGTTTTTTTTCGCTGCCTTTTTCTCCACTACAGACGGCCCCAAGGCAGCGGCTAACATTATACATAACTATATGTACATTGACATTCAACAAGCAGAATGTAAATTCTTTACGTTGAAATAAAATTTTGAATTGAATTGAATTGAATGCCTCTTTTGCTGGCCGCTGCAGTAATGTACTATTTGGCAAAATAAACTGATTAAGTAAATTAACTTTACAGACAACTGCACACACTACGCCTCGGCCACGACCTCATACTTTAGCATCATCCACTACTGTCAAAAGCAGTCCTGATCCTTGCGCGCCTTTTCCTCGCAAAATGCCTGATTTCCGGGCAAAAGGTCGTCGCGTCAGCCAAGTCAGTAAGTAATGAGCCGTTTTCAGAAGAACTAAAAAAAAAATAATAGTATGGCTGTCAAAGGAATGCAATTTTGGACCTCAGCCCAATAGCCATGTGTGATACGTCATAAAATAGGTCTCAGTGAGCTGAACAAAAGTTACTATGACGCCAACAGCCAAATGTTTGTCCTTTCGGAGTTATATAGTATTGAAAAAAAAACTAACATTTTCAACAAAATATAACTCCGAAACGACAAATATTTGGCGTAGTAGTAACTTTTGTTCAGCTCGCTGAGACCTATTTTATGATGTATCACAAATGGCTATTGGGCTGAGGTCCAAAAATGCATTCCTTTGACAGCCGTATTTTTTTTTTTTTTTAGTTCTTCTGAAAACGGCTCATAGTTGCCATAGCAATAGGTTACTAACACCAAGATAGTAGTCTGTGTAATATATTCGTATGTATGTTTATTATTGTATAGTTCAGTATACTTTTGTGTTAAAGTTAGATTTATATTAATGGCGTTCTTATATCTATGTAGGCATTCATGTAATTAGTATGTATATTAGTAAGTAGTTTATTATTATTTTTATACCTACTTATGAGTTGTTATCCACTTTATCTGCCCTAAACCACTCTCTTTTTTAACATTCCAAATTTTCTAGGCTGGCTGGAAGAAATTTCTTTAGAAATAAGTCCGCCTTTGCACGTTGTTTTTATCACAAACCAGTTATTTAAGTTATACAGGGCGTTGATTTGTACAGTTAAACCCGATTACGGGTGGATAGTTTACGTATCGCTTGTAACTAAAAACATATTTGAAATTATCCAAGCATAAATTTGGCTCACAAAAGGTCGTATTCACTTAGTCTTAAAATCATTACAACGTGTGTTCACACGTTACGCGGTCGGTCCGCCAAGCGCGCGCGCGCCACTATCTACTGCACTGCGGTGGCGGCGACACAGAATAGGATCGCTTAATCGTAAAAACTGAAACGGTAGGCATAGCAAACACTTGTTTGATTCGCCTTTCCCTTCATACTTTTGCGGGCTTAGGACCAACAAAGTTATTGAGGCCGGTCTCTACTGTAGCAATTGTAAGTACTTACAGCACGTTAAAGTCCATGATGGCTTCCTACACTGGGAGTCCAGTTTGACATCTTCCCTGTGCATGACTTGGTGTATTGAAACTCCCCCACTCTCGCAAGTTAAAAACAATAGTTCTTGCGTTGTAACAACTTACGGCCGGCCGATTAGGATATCGGATAAGCCGCCATCAGCACCGGTTCGACACAAGCAAGTTACGTACATAAGTCGGGTCGGGTGCGGACACGAGTGACACGCGCGCGCTCTCTATGCCGGTAGCTCGCAGACTGACTAGTGCCGAGCGCCGACGCCACGCCAGCCAGGTGGAGGGCGCGAGCGCACAGCCCCGCTACGGCCCGCAACACCCGACTCGCGTGCAAGCGATAGAGGCCATATAACTTTATGATTTTTAGGTGATTTTCACTAAAAAAAATATATATTTTTTTTTATATTTTTTTTTCTTCAGTATCATGTATATAACCACTCCTGAGTCGGAGTAAACTGTACAAATCAACACCCTGTATTATTATTTATTTTCTTTTGTGCAATAAACTGTAACAACAACAACAAGATAAGGTGCATTTGTCTATACTTGAGTATTGCGGTAAACAACAATGGCGTACCAATAAAATTTGACACTTACGGGGTTGGGAAACAGTGAATGAGATATTTGAGATTAGCAATATTTATTGGTGAATGAATGAATTGGGTTTTAGAAATGTTCATGAACGTGATGATTGTTACTTGGAGATACATGATAGATTATTATGATGATAAAAAAATCAATCTTTAGCTTGTTATTAGCAGAAATAACATAAAAATTACCCACAATTTGAAATACCTACTACAACTTCAAAGGTACTGAACACCACCATATTTCATAGTGAAATAAAAAATGTAAAAGTAACATATTAAATATTATTTCAAATTTTGTTTAGAAATTAATAAAATTAGCGACTTTTGACCCGAATGTCATGATTATATTGAAATATATCTAACTTTATACGTAAATACGTATATTTAAGTAAGTTTTATCATAGGATTAGTCCCATCCGTCACCATTTAATTAGAGACTCGTGAATCGTGGGGTATGTGAACATTACATTGACAAGCATTAAATAGTAAAAATGTTGAAGGGTAGTTGTAAAAGGAAACGGAAACTAAAGAGGGGTTTGCAAATGGCTTCACGTCGCACGCTGGCGGCGGGAGGCCATTGCGTTCCGGAATATGGTGCTGATCAGATCTCCCGGCCAAAGTTCCTATTACGATACTACTCAGTATACACAAAAAAACCCTATTAGGAGGTGCACTTATGTGCCAGTCGATTCAGTCAGTCGCCAATTTGACACAGTGGAGATTCTCAATACAAGAGGCCAATTTTCTAGTCTAGTCCTAATTAACAAAGTTACGAAGTTAAAGAGGTTCACAAGGTTCAGTAAGTGAAAATAAAATTATTCCTTCTTTTCTTAGACATTTTTACACAAAGTGATTTTTAAATCTCTTCCTCATCCCGATAGTGATTTTTAGGGTTCTTAACCGAAAAATGTAGCCAAATTAATATTAATATTCCTCTAAAAACCGGAGTTTTTGGCATGAATGCTAGTCCCAAGTCCTTGGCCCTAGGTTTTCGGTCATAGGACCTAAAAGTCTGTGTCAGATGTGCGTGTGCGTGGGCAGGTTAGTATTGCCATATCAAATTACAAAATAGATGGCGCGAGAAAAAAGTTATCTGTGAAAAAATATGGTAGACATTTATTTAACGGATATCTTTGCTGCAGCATAATACAGGGTGTCCCGTAAATCGACGCCAAGCTGGAACCAGGTGAAAAGGCAAGTCATACTGGTTATCAGAAAAATATAAAAAAAGTAATTTTTTTTTATTATTTATTCACGACATTTCACAAACATAATGAAAACTAAAATTAAAATTTAAAATGGGCAACTTTTTAAGTTATTTTTTTTAGTCTCCTTTTCTTCCAAGCTGGAGCAGCTGGTTTTGAAATTTTGTTAACAGTTTGAAGAAGCATTATTCAAAGTTACAAAACAAAAAAAAAGGAAAGAGTGGTGGCAACAGGATTTTGTTTTTTTTTTAAATGGCTATAACTTTTTTCCGTGCAATTTTTTTTTATTTTTTTTTTCTGATAACCACTATGACTTGCCTTTTCACCTGGTTCCGGCTTGAAGTCGATTTACGGGACACCCTGTATATTCTTTTTTGTGTTTTTTTGAATTTTAAGTCATGATTTATGAGCGCATAAAGAGACGAAGAACACTAACGGTCTTATTAATAACTCTCTAAAAAATATTTTAAATGTGATCCTTCTAATGTTGAAAAGGCTTAAAATTGGTTTAAAGAGTTGTAATAACTATTATGATGAGTTATTAACCCATTAACTTTAAAAAGCGTTGATAGCAATCAACGCTTTTACATACGCTTTTTCATTCACTTCAAATTGTTCTTTCATTCACTTGCACCCAAACCTACAACAAAATATCAAAACTAATCTGTGTGTTTTGCTAACCTGTGTCCTGATTTTATACTGAATTGCAATTTTGGTTAAAAAATACATATTTAAAGATATTTTTGTTAGAAAGTTAGATTAGATTAACTAGTGTTTAAAACTTATTGTGGTTATCTACGATGTGTGATGTCTTCGGAATGTTGTGATTTGTGCTCGAGTGAGGTTTGTTTACCGCAATACTCAAGTATAGACAAATGAACCTTAAATGGTAGCATTATGCAGTACTACGCAGTCCAAGTCCACTCCGGACTTGGCCCCTGTGGTGGAGTATGGCCTATACCTTCCTCAGGAAAGAGACCAGTGCCCCTCGGTGGGGACATTTCTAGGCTGGCTGGAAGAAATTTCTTTAGAAATAAGTCGCCTTTGCACGTTGTTTTTATAACAAACCTGTTATTTAAGTTATATTATGAATTTTCTTTTGTGCAATAAAGTGTAACAACAACAATAACAACAACATAATGTCCCCACCGGATATAATGGGGCTTGGTGATGATGATGATGACGATGCAGTGAGGAGGTTAGAAGGCGCCAATTACTTTCTGAAATGACTTATGTATTTCGTAGTGCTAAAATGTGCTACTGATGTCAAGAAGAATTTAATTCTCCTTGCTGATGTTATTTGTATCCTTAGAGGCACCAAGCAGATTAGAATTTCAGGTCTTCTTTTTAAAATGTGTATTTCTCTGTTGCGAAATTCTGACACTTACCTTTTATGTTTACAGAATGTTACGAGTACATCTGGGACATCAAGTATCGGGTGGAAAAGAACGACAGAGACGAAAAATGTAATTTTAATCTAATTGCTGTATTATGGTCAAGGAATTCAAATAAGAAACTTTAAAAAAAATAGACATTGTTGCATGATTAATTCGCAGTCGAATTGGTTATTGTTTACAACTAAACTATATTTTGATCAAATTCAAGAGCCGACGAAGAAGAAAGTCAAAGTCAACGTCAAATATTTTATTCATAATACAAACAGAACATTTACTTTATGAACGTCAAAGTTGTTAGTTTCACAATTAATAGATTACATGGAGAAGAAACTAACAAAGAAACTCCACATTTATTCTTTTCAAAACAGTTTTAGCCTAAATTACAAACTTTCAAATTTACAAAATAATATCTTGGATGTGTTGAACACTAGACACATTTATCCTCTGATTAAATTTAATATTAAACTACTATTTAATGCCAGACATCCTTGTTTTCTAAATAATAGTTGATTTTATAATAAGCTTTTTTGCAAAGAGTGTGCTTAACACAATTCTTAAATCGCGTTAGAGGTAACTCTAATATATCTTGGGGTATCTTGTTGTAGAACAGATAAAGACAGAAGATATAAGATAGAAGTCAGTTAAAGACGACGATCAAATCAAGTGTCAATCAAGAAAAAACAACTGTGTAAATAAAAAGGTGAACTGGCAAACGCCCACCATATAAACTATCACTTGTTACAATGGTTTAATAGAATCTAGACCCAGGAATATGGGCTGACCGGCTATAAAATCTACAAGGAATCAGTCGAAATACAAATTTAGGAATAATAATTGATACATATTTATATTTATTTTAGGTACGATAAAACAGGCACGTAAAAAAGGGGCTGACGGGTACATACGATTAAGTAGGCGTTATACAGATGTATTAATATGTAATCAATACGTATTATTTTTCAGGTAATGCAAAAAATTCGCGAATTAAATGGCATATCCATGTAGTTGGAGGCAGAGACACTACAGCAGGGGAATTTCCTCATATGGTAATTATTCTTTATTACTTACATTTAAATACACGAAGTGCCTGCTAATGAGGACTTAAGTCTGAGATTAGAGGTCATTCTTGAGTGTTCTACCAATTTCCTGTTTTTCTTAGGAAAGAAGTTAATGAATTTGAGTTGAGGTAAATTTGGAGAACCTAAGTTTGGAGTCTCTTTTCCCTATGTTTGAATGAAAGCTATGTTTTTTAAGTCGCAGTTTCTGTATTAATTTGAATTTTGATTAAAGAACGCAGCAGTTTCAGTGTAGCAGTATCATCAATGTAAATACATTTTAAAAAAGCGATGATATGTATGTAAAATTTGTGATTTCTGATCCTTGGTTCGAAACTTGAATCCAAATTCAAAGTGGTAGGAATTACAATAACGATAAAAAATATTTTATACTAGTTGGCGCCCGCGACTTCGTCTGCGCAGAATTAGTATTTCGAGTAGTATATATATATATATATATATATAAGTATTAGCGTGGCGTAGAAAGAAAAGAACTAACATAACATACACCACATAATTCGCGTATCATACACCACATAGCGTAACTCTAGAGTTACAGTTATATAGAGTTACGGTTTTGGCAGCGCACGCCAGAATAGCTCGCAGGTGGTAGATTTTTTCCTACTTACTTGACACTTATCGTCATATTTTTGACACTTATCGTCATATTTTGGACAATTCACACAAAATCTTTATAAATGGTAGCCTATGTGTTATTCAGATGTATAAGTTATAGTATCGTAAACTTTCATTAAAATCCATTCAGTAGTTTTTACTGAAAGAGTAACAAACATCAATCCATATATCCATACTTAAAAACTTTCGCGTTTATAATATTAGTAGGATCATGTTAAATCTATATATATAAAATTCAAAGTCCTGACTGACTGACTCACTCATCAACGCCCAGCCCAAGCCGTTTAACCTACGAAGCTGACATTTTGTACAGAGGATCTATATATAATGTAGGCAAGGAATAAGAACGGATTTTTTTTAAATTCAACCCCTAAGGGGGCGAAAAGGGTTGCCAAAATTTGTATCGGAGGTATAAAAAATGTTGTCTGATTTTCTTGAAACTTGAAATAAATACTCTTCAACACAATTGACTGAACATTGAGTGAATGTGTGTCACCGTTTTTCGAAATTTAACCTTCAAGGGAGTGAACGGGGTTGTAAAATTTTGAACTAAAGTCCACGCGGACGGAGTCGCGGGCGAAAGCTAGTGTGATTATAAGAACCCTGAAATTGGCCGGCGCAGATTCTCGAAAACATCGACGCTCGAAACATACGGAAAATAAGTTTTAAGCCTACTAATACATTTTGTTACTTTTGTGTACATTAAGTTACTAAAAAAGCTCGAACTACGGTAAATCCTAAGATTTAACAGTAAGTCGTAGGATTTACCGACATAAGTTGCAGAATGTAAGGATTTATAAAAATGGGATTTTTTTTTCTGCCTTTTACTATTAGAATTTAGTACACGCTAGGTTTTACCACTGACATTGACTGACTCGGAATAAAACGTTAAATTAAATACAATTTTGACAGATAGCGTTTGGCGAAACTGACAAAATTCTGTTAAGCTTAAAGTTAAATGGATTTTAGTTGGTTGTGCAAGCCGGCCTACTTCTTATTCAATTATTTCAGTCATAAACTTAAATTATTTCCTAAGTAGTAAAAATTAAAACAAGTAAAATATCTTCTAACAACCATAACAGAATCAGTATGTTTTGTCCAACATTTACCGTGGCTTTAATATAAATCCTAAGACTCACCAAGTGAATGGCGGTAAAAGTACGAATCGCAGAATTTTTCGGGCTTTTACCATTAAGAGTTGGAAAATCACTCAAAAATGTTAGGATTTACCGTAATTCGTGCCTTTACAGTAACATCACACTAATATTATAAACGTGAAAGTTTGTGTGTGTGTTTATATGTTTGTCAGTCTTTAGCGCTGAAACGGCTGGACGGATTTTAATAAAATTTGGTATGGAGTTAGCCGATACCCTGGATTAAAACATAGGCTACGTTTTACCGCGGGGAAATATCTTATTCCTACGGGAAAATCGATGAACCGCGGGTAGCACCGCGGGGCACAGCTAGTATACAATAAAGAGTTCTAGTATGATCCAATTTTGTGTCCTCTAACCGCGGTCGCAGGATCGTGGGTGTGCCTGCTAGTTAGGATTAAGGCATTCATATCACCTGTTAACCAATTATTGTGAATAGGCTAGTTGCCCTAAAAAATGTAATTAGTCCGTCTAATTTCGTCTAAGTCCGTTAGATTATTCAAAAATAAGGGACACGTATTTTTTGTTTGTAAATTAGACAAAAAATGACAAAGATATAGCCCATTAAAGTTACGTGTGACGTCACGCCGTGCTGCATTTTTTAGCACGGAGTGACGTCACACGTAACTTTAATGGGCTATATCTTCGTTATTTTTTGTTTAATCGATAAAAGAAAAAATACGTATCCAATATTTTTTTATAATCTAAAATACGGACTAAATATAATTTAATTATTTTATCCTGGAAACTACCCTATTACCAGGGCGCCGTAGGCTGGAAATCGGTTGCTGGTAAATGGGTGTTCAAATGTGGGGGATCGCTGATCAGCGCCAAATTCGTACTGACTGCCGCCCATTGTACCAGTCTGCCATCAGGAGATACCTCTGTCGCTGACGTCAAACCAAAAATAGTGAGGTTGGGAGACAAAAACATTCTTGATGAGGTTAGTACCGTAAAATGGCAGTACAAAGACGTTGAATTTTATTAACTTTATTTAAAAAAATCTAAGGAACAGCTGACTTCAACTCTTGGAATATTGTCAGCACTTGAGAATGCATTATTATAGATTAAATTTGCACTTATATCTATCAATTCAAATTGTATGTATATAACTCTGTGTGTTTCTTTCAGCGCTTTAGTACTTTCTCCCCGGTCGACGCAATTATTTCGCGTTCGATCGTACATCCACAATATAAGTCACCAGAAAAGTACAATGACATAGCTCTATTTGAGTTCAGTAAGCCCATAAAGGAATTTACGTTTCACGTTCAGCCAGCTTGTCTCTGGGCGATGCCTGATACGAGTAGCCTCGGGAAACAGGCGACGCTGAGTGGCTGGGGAGTTGTAGATGTTGGTAAGGATGCCGCCTTGTGTTTTGTTACATCTTTCAATCACAACTGATTATTTCTTTCTAATTTGTCAACTGATTAACTTTCGTGAGCTGATGATTCAGGTATGTAAATCTTGGCGAAATCTCGTCGGACTCTTCTTAAAAAATTCAAGCCAGTTTATCCGTAGAACAACTCATAATTACCAGTGTCATCATCAACCCATTATGTCCTCACCGACGGGCACGGGTCTCTTCCCTGAGGAAGGTATAGGCCATATTCCACTACGGGGGCCTAGTACAAATTGCTGATTACATTGACATTCCGAATTCATAATTACCAGGGTAACCAAATTGTAATCTGTAGAAAACAAGAAAGTCAATACTACTTACGTTAAGACGACTTATTGGGTTTAGTTTAATAAAATTTATCACACAAATACATATATAAGCTCACGCCTGTATCCCAGAAGGGTAGGCAGAGACTCTGTGTCTGTCATTTGCCATGATCCTGACAAATCACTCACTTCTCCGACATATTTTATAAGTCGTTGCATGCACAAACGCTGGATTCAGTTACTTTTTATCTTCGTCATCAACCCATTATGTCCCCACCGAGGGGCACGGGTCTCTTCCCTGAGGAAGGTATAGGCCATACTCCACCACGGGGGCCAAGTCCGGATTGGTGGAGGCTTGTAAGACTAGTGGCTGGTCTTACTGTCAGAAGTCCGACTTTGAGTACCTAGCTATAGTTATTGCCATTGGATATTTTATTCATACACATAAAAGAAATACATTACAAACACAATCAAAATTCACACACAGCTTCGTCAAAAATAACAAGAAAATAACAAAAAAAAGGTCAAAAGTTAATCAAAAATACCGCCCCGGGACACACCCGACCCAAAAGTTCCCATGACGCTAGCAGCGTTCCCCCCGCTGCACCGCTAGAGAAATTCTCTGCATCAAGTATGCCCCGGAACGATGATCATACCCACGACTCCTCAGGCGTCGATTGCCATTGGATAACTTTTGACAAACGCAATTTCATCCCTGGCATGAAACTATGAAACTTGAAAGTATCTTACCACAGCCAAACAGAGGACATCCCCCGAGTTGCAGGCCGCAGTAGTGGATATCATTGGGCAGCAGAAGTGCAATGAACTCTTGCGCCGCAAATTCAACCGCAACTGGTGCGGTGTTCGGAACCAGATTTGCGCCGGAAAACTGAAGGGAGGAGTAGACTCGTGTCAGGTAAACAATCCGAAAGATACTCGTATCCACAGAAAGTCAAATGATTCGATCATTTATCCTCGCAGTGGATGGATCATTGATGATTTTCATTTTCGTTTTAGGGTGATTCTGGTGGACCTCTCCAGGTGGAATTGAAGCTGCCGCGCCCGATTCCACACAAAATGCATTACGTCATAGGAGTGACAGCATTCGGCATCGGTTGCGCGCAAGCGAAGAGTCCCGGTGTTTATACGCGAGTCTCCAGCTATATTGATTGGATCGAACGGATCGTGTGGCCTTAAATGTAATTTAATAAATTAGCTATATTTTTGAGGTTGCTGTCTTGTCAGATTGAATCCGCAATATATTGTTAAGGTCTCCACAGCTTCTTGCAAAGATGTACCCTTTACTTTTAGTAATAAGGCCGCCAATTGTACTGGACTATGCTATTGTCAAATTTCATGTGTAATTCCTGGTGTACTGTACATACAATAAAGAATATTCTATCTATCTATCTATCTATCTACCTACGCTTGTACCTCAAACATAGGCTTTGTTTACAATGATCCACCACAGCTTTTATGACCATTAATTATTAATCTAATATTATATAATTCTCGTATCTCAATGTTTGTGCGCGTACTCCTATCATACAAAGATATTGTGAGATACCTTCCTTACAGTTTCATGATGTATTTTTAGGACTGTTCTTACATTAAGCATGCTTTCTCGCTTGCACAATGAAGATAAGATAAAAAGTATTTATTCACTTAGGGCCAGTTTCTGAACTGAGGATTTCGCTAAGTAACTACATACTTAATTGTAGTGGTGTCTCGTCAAATTTCTCAGAAAAGAGGGTGAGAGAACGTTACTTAAGTATTTACTTAGGTACGTGAAAATCTCAATTGAGAAACCGGCACTTATAGTTTTTACAGATTACATTGTGAAGTCCCTGCTCTCTGAGCTAGGTAAAAAATCTGTGCGAAAGAGATCAATTAACATCGCTAGTGATTATAATATAATGAGTAAGCTTTTGATAAATCTGGCTTGAGGGTTTGATGGATAGTCAATTTGCGTATATTCAGGACATATTTTTCTTATCCTGTAAAATTTCTTTGACTAAGAAAATGTGATGCCAAAACGAATTACTTCTAAAATAACTTTTATTTATTGAAAACTACGCAAAGGAAAAAAACTCGAACGTCCGTAATTGAATTATGCTGAGAAAAGAAAGAAAGAAAGCAAGAAAGAAAGAAAGAGAGAGAGAAAGAGAGAGAGAAAGAGAGAGAGAAAGAGGGAAAGAAAGAAAGGAAGGAAGGAGGCAAGGAAGCAAGGAAGGAAGGAATGAAGAAAGAAAGAAAGAAAGAAAGAAAGAAAGAAAGAAAGAAAGAAAGACAGAAAGAAAGAAAGAAAGAAAGAAAGAAAGAAAATTTATGTGTGTGTGAAGATGTGGCTTTGATATCTAATTTCAATACAGTCTACTAATATTTGTTTCTTCTCGTCGACACGGGCTGGTTGCCATTTCATCAAAAAAATAATTGATTTTTATGTTTGGGACCTCCACCCCCCCCCCCCCCCCCCCCCCCCCCTAGCCGGACCTCCTCCGGTTGGTCGCCTGGGTCCCGCTTCACAGAGTGAATCAGGGCACACGCGACCACTCACGCAGCGGAGCGCCCGAAATGAGCATAGCACCAATTGATAACTATTATGAACTTAATCAAATAAATAAAAAAGCACCAATTGATATCTAATAAGAACTTAAATAAAAAAACTATTGATTCAGCGGCCTCGTATTTTACAATACCTACCTAGACTAAGTACAGACCACCTTACAGAAATAAAAAAATCCTAGTCCACTTTCGAGTTCACGCGCGAGATGCATATAATACAGGGCTACAAGGAAAGTCGTGCTGAATATTAAAGGAGGTTATTATTTAAGTTATTTCTGATGGATTTTATCCTATTATACAGGATGGCCGGGGGATTGACGTCAAAAAAAAAAAATTAGGTCCCTCTTGTCATGGGGTATCCGAATCACCCCCATGTAAGTTCCGCGATTTTTCATAGTTTCGGAGTTATGATTTTTTTTCTGAATTTTCATGAATTTTCGCCTTATCAATTTTGAAAATTTCTAAAAAAAAAACTAGAAACTTTTTTCAATTACTTTTTTTTGTAACTGAATCTTCACAAGTTGTTCTTCTATGCATAAAATAATCAGCTTCGTAACTTTAATAAAAAGTATTAAAGTGTTGGTCTAAAGTCAAAAATTTACGTTCGGTAAATTATGACTTGAATTTTCAAAAATAAATTAAAAATCCAAACAGATGTTTTAATGGTTTCTTAGTTAGCCTCAGAAATGCGCAAGACTCTCAGATTTCATAATCATTAAAAAAAAGTACTGCTTAACGAGCTACTTTGTGTACATTCGGCCTTCGAAGACAGCGAGGTGAAGAATTATTAAAATTAACAATTTATTTTTTCTGCCATTTCGTCTTTTCTTAGTTTATTAATGAACGAGTCGTCATCATCATGATGAATAAAAGTGGTTTTGTCAATAAAACACAGATTAAAATTAAAAAAAAATGTTTATTATAATAGGTTTTCAAATTTGCCACCTCCAGCAGCAATACACATTCTACACCTACGTAGGAAATTGTCTTTTGATCGTCTAAAAGCTGCTCTGTTTTCCTTTACAACACGTTCGGCTTCTGTTAATTTCTGCCTCAGCTCTTGTTCACTCCCACTTTCTCTGGCGTTTGCTATTTCCTTAAAATAGCCCCAAATAAAAAAATCCATGCGGTTGAGGTCAGGTGAGCGTGGAGGCCACGATATTGGTCCGCCGCGTCCGATCCATTTATTGGGGTACGCCTCATTTAAATAATTTCGGACTTGCGTTGCGTAGTGACATGGAGCGCCGTCATTTTGAAGAACCATGGTTCGTCTTAGTTCAATATTCACGTCTTCTAGCAACAATGGAAGTTCATGTTCCAGAAAGTGTCGGTATCTTTCTCTATTTAATCTGGACGGCAATTCAAATGGACCAATCAGTTTGCCATTGAGAATACCAGGCCACAAGTTAACGCTGAAACGATGTTGAAACGTCGACGCTCTCATTTCGTGTGGATTTTCAACCGCCCACGTGTGGTAATTATGAATATTGAAAATTCCAGTGCGCTCAAAACGTGACTCATCTGACCATAAAACTTTATTGAAAAATCCAGGATCTTGTTGTTCTTTTTGTAGCATTGTTTGGCAGAAATCAATGCGCAATTTGTAGTCTGTAGGCAGTAAAGCTTGGACTCCTCGGATATGGAACGCATGATATCCTTCATCGTGAAGTATGTCTTGGATAGAAGTTCTTGGGATGTTCAGAGTACGAGCCATAGCTCTGGTACTCGTGGAAGGATTTCGTTGAACTTCTTCGAGCACAACTTCTCTGCGATCCGGGTCAACTCTAGGGATTCCTTCCCTATCGCCTCGTTGGCCAGGAATGCGGCCTGCCATTAAGGTATTGTGCGTGTTAATAAAAACGCGATGGTCGGGATAGTGCTCAGGTTGCGGCCCACCACGACGTTGAAGTTGTTCGCGATACAGTCGCGCTGCTTCAAGGCCGTTTCCTTGTGCAACTCCATAAAAATAGTGCATTTCTGCGTATTCACTTAACGTGTAACTCATCTTTTACACTTCCAAGTAAACAAAGTCCAAATCAGTATGCAAGACACAGTCCAATTAACGAGCAAAGTAGTCAAATAAGTAGGCAGCGGAATCCGCGGACAAAGCGAGACAGTGAGGTAAAACAAAATGAAGACACGTGTAGCAGTAAACACAAAGTGAGAACGACTGAGGTACAAACTTGTTTTGTGTTCGCTTCTGCTGCGCTGCCCCTCTCACTCTTACCGCTGAGAGTGAGAGAGATAGCAATAGTTCGGCGGCCGCCTATCCTCAAAGACTATTGTTATTACAGGTAAAAAGTTGCGTCTGCATTTACAACCCATGACCCACGAGAACGGACCGCGCAAAATTAATTACTGTAAAACGGAAAATGCCACCAAATTTTTTAATCTGTGTTTTATTGACAAAACCACTTTTATTCATCATGATGATGACGACTCGTTCATTAATAACCTAAGAAAAGTCAAAATGGCAGAAAAAAAAATGTTAATTTTAATAATTCTTCACCTCGCTGTCTTCGAAGGCCGAATGTACACAAAGTAGCTCGTTAAGCAGTACTTTTTTTTAATGATTATGAAATCTGAGAGTCTTGCGCATTTCTGAGGCTAACTAAGAAACCATTAAAACATCTGTTTGGATTTTTAATTTATTTTTGAAAATTCAAGTCATAATTTACCGAACGTAAATTTTTGACTTTAGACCAACACTTTAATAACTTTTATCAAAGTTACGAAGCTGATTATTTTATGCATAGAAGAACAACTTGTGAAGATTCAGTTACAAAAAAAAGTAATTGAAAAAAGTTTCTATTTTTTTTTTTAGAAATTTTTTAAATTGATAAGGCGAAAATTCATAAAAATTCAGAAAAAAAATCATAACTCCGAAACTATGAAAAATCGCGGAACATACATGGGGGTGATTCGGATACCCCATGACACGAGGGACCTAATTTTTTTTTTTTGACGTCATTCCCCCGGCCACCCTGTATAGGGTCCGAAAATTAACCGTTATGGAGATATTGAATGTTATAGTAGATTGTTAACCAAGGGCTGTATGACATCAATTGCATAGGAGGTTTTTGGCGCCCGAGCGCAGCGAGGGCGCTAATTAGCCCGAGTATGCAATTGATGCTTACACCCGAGGTAAGCACTCTGCTTTACATATCGATTGTGAGGTAAGTAAAAAAACAAGAAAGCAGGTTTCTATGAACATTTACTAAAGAGAAACATGTGTATTTAAGAATTTTTGTACTTCTTCTGCAGTAAATTTCTTGCTTTTAAAGCCGTCAGACTGCCTTTTCAAGAAAGCAGTAAGTTTAGAAAAATCTTTCAAATCCACGTCATATTTTGTCATCATTGTAGCTTTTAGCATGGAAGAAAAGCACCATAAACTGGAAGGTTGTAGCTTCTTAGATAATTTATTAAAATACGATATAAAAAAACACTTTCAGAAAGAGATTTAACTTTTTTTTCTGACCGCCACTTCATAAATTCGTCGTACGCCTTTACATATTATTATCTTCTCACGGGTGGGTCACTCAGGTATATTGAAACGACGAGAAGCTCGTGTAAATGTAATATTATTAATGCGACCATCAATACATTAAGTTAAAAAAAAAAAGTTAACGCTAAAACTAAACCAAGGCTCAGTGTACACACAAAAATAAAACCTTAACTAAATAAAATAAAACAAAAGAAAAATTTGGATTCGAAGCGGCATCCAAAGGTGGCAGAATCGCTGGCGGTGCCTCCGCTAAGCCACCGTGGCCACAAATATAGTTGCGAAAATATCGTATGGCCTCGGCCGTTCAGTGACGCCCACAAAGGAAATGTGTTGTAAACAGAATTATTATGATCCAGTATGGACAGGGCGTTTGCATAGGCTGCGGGCAACGAATTAAACACTTACTAAAATGCTAAAACTGATCAAAAAAGGCAGTTGAGGTACTGAATGTAATCAAATAAAGGAATGCTTACCCCGTGTCTTGGAAATATGGATTTCCAAGACACGGGGTAAACATTCCCAAGCACCAACAACAATAAACAAAATTCAAAGACACTATGAATCCTCGTAATGGGCGTTTTTCCTCCCTTTTTTTTTCTTAGTTCGTTGAGATACACTAGATGGCGTCATTCGTTTCTTCATACGAATTTGTGATTCGTAGCAATCAATGTCAAAGTCAGTCCACAGATCACTAAACAAGAGAAGGAACCAGGTTTGCTATTCGGACAAGGTTTCTCGTAATAAAAATAAAAATTCAAACCCACAATCCATAGCAAAGACTCTAAAGTATCCAAAAGCGCACTTATCCCCAAACGACAACAGCATTTTTTCTTCTAGGTAACCAACCATCACAAATTCCACAGAACCATAGTATTACGGTACGGCAGCGCTACCTAGGGATCCTTTTAAAACTAAATTTGACATAAGGAAAAACGCTCATTATAACAATAGAATTATTATGGCTGTAGGTAATACTGCAATGACATGTCTTTATTTTAAAGGAAAGTGGTTTGGGTAACTTTGTATGGATGGTTGGCGTCTTTTTTTTTTTGAGCGGCCACCTTTTTTTCGGTGCTAATTTTTAATACTAATTTAACTTAATATATATATATATATATATAAAATAAGTTTAGCTGTAAGTAATATCGGAAAAAAGTTATGGCTCTTCAAAAAGCATAAAAATAATGTTTTATTCTGAGAAATTATGGGACGTTGCATTCTTGTGTCGTTACTGAATCGCGTGAAACCAATTTTAGTATAGGACCCTCGCCCACGGCGACTTTTTGCAGCGACGCTGTCGCGCGTTCGTCGTGATTCAGTTGCGATGCAAACGCTATACTGTCGCGCTTCTGTCACAATGCAAACGTGATTCAGTAACCCTTCCTCCATTCTTTCCCCGAGGTCGTCCGACACGGTCGCGCGCTCGCATCCATACAGCCGCGATGCTGTAGTGCGTTAGTAGCGCGTTGGCATCGCTTCTGCAGCGCGTTGCAAATGCGACCTGCGCGCGTTAGTAGCGATGCTGTCGAGCTCTTACTAAACGCGCGACAGCATCGCTACAGGAATTCGCCGTGGGAGAAGGCCCTCCTAACGACACAAAAATGCCTACAAACGCCACAGACTTAGGCCCTTCTCCCACGGCGACTTTTTTCAGCGATGCAGTAGCAATGCTGTCGTGGGTTCGCCGCAATACAGTTGCGATGCGGTCGCTAGCTGTATGACCTCGCCCACATAAGCACGATTCAGTGGCGATGCAAACGCGATTCAGTAACCGGGGCCACTCTTCCTCCATTTTTTCCCCGATGTCGTCCGTCACGCCGCGCGTTTGGATCAATACAGTCGCTATGCTATATCGCGTAGGCATGGCTTCTGTAGTGCGTTGCAAATGCGACTAACGGACGTTTGAAGCGATGCCACAGAATACAGGTACAGGTACAGAAGATTCACTCCGCAAAATCAATTAAAGAAAAAGGGACTCTAGTAGCGATACAATTAGGTGCAATTCAGATCGCGCAGCGCTAAAAAAGCTACAGTTATATTCACCTACATGTTGCCTCTCTTTCTACCGCGTAACTCGCGCATGCGTCACTGCTCGTTCCTGCTTATCAGCCACTCTGGAGTGAACGCCGCATCTACTTACGCGTTCGATATGTACACGCGGAGTGTGACAGGCCTGGCGATGCTGTCAAGCGTTTAAAAAACGCACGACGGCATCGCTACAAAAAGTCGCCGTGGGCGAGGTCCTTAAGTTACTGAATCGCGTTTGCATCGCAACAAACGCGTGACGGTCGCGTTTGCATCGTAGTTACGTGGGAGAGGGCATATAAGTAGCGACCGCATTGCGACTGTATCGATGCGAACGTGCGACGGCATCGCAGTACCATCGCTGCAAAAAGGTAGCCGTGGGCGAGGCCCCTTAATCACAACAGGGGCTCACCCTCCCTCCATTCTTTTCCCGATGTCGTCCAACACGGTTGCTCGTTTCTATCGATATAGTCGCGATCGGGGAAAGAATGGAGGAAGGGCCCCTATGTAACCGAATCGCGTTTGCATCGCGACAGAAGCGCGACGGTATCGCGTTTGCATCGTGATTGAATCGCGGGTACGTGGGCGAGGCCACACAGCTAGCCAACGCGGCGTATCGCGGCGAATGCACGACAGTATTGCTACTGCATCGCTGCAAAAAGTCGCCGTGGGCGAGGGCCCTAATACTTAAGGTTGGTGACCCATGGTATACATGAATAATGCCGCATGGTTTCTCGATTATTTCGACTAGAAATAACTTAAAAATTCGTAATTTTTACTTACTACAACAAAAATGATTAATTAGGTTTTACGATTAAACTATGAACTGTGATATCTCGGCTCCGATATGGTTTAGCTATATATACTCCATAATAAAAATTGTTTACTTTACACTGCTCTTTCATAAAACACAACTTTCATGAATGGTCGCCAAAATTTAAAACGACGCCAAGTTTACCCAAACCCCTTTGGCAAGCTCATTACCAAACCGAATCTCTTTTTTCCTTTGACACCTCTTTTTCTCCTACCCCCGGTCCCATCAAGTATTAAAAATCAAACCTACCTGACTGCTAAACCCGAATTTCAAAACGCCTAGCGCCATCTAGGGAAAGCGTACATCACAATCTTTCTTTCGAGTTCGGCGGTAATAGATTTTCTGAAACTGTTTTTATTTCTTTTATAAAATCGAAGGCACCAGTCTCTAGAACTGGACCCACGTTTTGCCGAGTTTATTAGGTCCCAAACGTGACAAGTGGCAAGCCTGTCGCCGTTATCCGGGCACAATTTATCAGCGAATGGTATTGTATAAATATATCTATCAACCAATACTCTCCAGGTGCGGCGTCTGTATTTGGCAACACGCCCATTGTTAGATCCATGTCTTCGTCACTTGACATTTTTCAAAACTTTTGAGAAAGAACTCCAAAACACGAAAAAAAATTACTTTCGCGCCTAGCTAGTCGACTGACTTTTTTACTCTTCACGATTTTATGGCACGCAAGCGCGTCAAATCGTGCTGGCCAGTTTGATTTTTAAATCGATTTCAATTAACATACGATGTAACTGCGAAACAAATAGTTCGATATTTAAAATTTAATCTTCGAGTAAATAATCGATACCGAGAAAAAAAATATTAACTTTTAAAAAATATTCTTCTTGCAGTGTGAGTATGACAGTTCTTTTTTCAAATTCCAAAACCTATGCTGTAATGTTAACATTACATGGTATGTTTTGAAACCTATGCTGTAATGATATCCATACACCCCTGCATTCAGGGAAGTAAGTGACTACCTACCTACAGAGCAAGAGATATGTAAAATATTTAAAAAAAATATAAAAAAATTTTTGCTTTTTAATTGATTTTTTTTCCGAATAGAGCTCCTAAAGTAATTTTTTTAATGTATTTAGTTACAAGGCACGTCAATGGATAAAAATATATCAACAAAAGCTGCACCTACTATTAACAGCTTTATTCTGAAAAAAAAATCAATTGAATAGCCAACATTTTTGATTTTTTTTTTAAGTCTTTAACATTCAATATCTCCATAACTGTTAATTTTCGGACGCTATATAATAGGATAAAATCCATCAGAAATAATTTAAATAAAACCTCTTTTAATATTCAGCACGACTTTCCCTGTAGCTCTGTATTGGCTTACAGAATAGCACTGCTGACTTGAGAAGAATTTATCAATTCAAGTTAAGAAACCAGTTTTGCAAGTCAATGGGTTTGACCAGTCTAGTTTTGAAACTCGACAAGATACTACGTACTGTACTTTCTTGATTTGTTTTTTTTTAATCATCAATGACTTCGTTAAGATTGACAATAGGTTGATATTAACAGTGTTGAGTTCTATAATCTGATAGATTAGTATCAAAGTATACAAAGTGTAATTTTTTATTTCAGTTCTGTTACTTCATATAGTGGGTGCTCACAACGGCTTTACATGGTCTTGGCCACAGTGGTGGCAGGGACAACAATGGGTAAGAACATAGAAGAAGTGCGACAGAGATAAGAATGTTTTGTCGATCATAAATTACAATAATTGTTTGTCATTTTTATATAGCAAATAAACTTTTTTTTCAATGTATCTGTGTACATAATAACTTTGACAATAATAAGATTTATTTTTATAAATTGACTTAGAAAATCTTCCCAGATTCACTCCCCACCCAATGACTCGATTTGCAGATGATAGCACAATTACATCCAATGTGGCCAATCCAATCTATTATTTAATAACTTGGTTTAAAAAAAAGGTAAACTTAAGTAAAACTAATTTTATGCAATTGAGCCAAATAATACCTACAGCAAATGTAGATATTAATAATGAAAATAAAACAATACAACAGGGTAGAGACCACAAAGTTTTTATAACTAACGGTGGACCGAAATCTAAACTGGAAAGTGCATATTGCGGACCTTTCCAAAAAAGCTTATTTATCTTTTCAACTTGTCCTTGTCCTTGTATCTAACATCTGTTGGTTGTGTCTAATAAATAAATAAATAATATTGATGCTTTAATTACTGCATGTCATAGCATTGTAGGTTCGTAGTTGAAGTATAGTCTGGTATTTTGGGGATGAAGATAAGAGTATGACGACAGCGAGATGAAGATAAGAGTATGAACACATAGAGCTAATACTGCCTTTATGCATAAAATACTGTATTGTGTGGTAGTCCAGTAATTTCATCCGAAGAAAAGGCAAATAAAAGAAAATGAATTTGCGGATCTAATTTTTTGATATGTTGTAGGCGATACCTAGAAAAGCTTAACTTGAGTCTTTCGACCAAGCTTTCCTATGAGCTTTCGCCGCCATCTTGAAAAAAGGGGTAAAATTTGTTTTTCGGCAATAACTCGGCTATCCGATGAGATTCGAAAATTTTTGTAAGACACTTTGTAGCTTTTTTTGTGCTTTACAATAAAATCCTGACCAATTTTAGCGTATCATGAATCGTTATCGAGATATCGATCGATAAAGTCAAAAATGTAGGACATAATAAATATAAAAAATTGTAGAATTCAAACATGTAGAGCATATTCAGAACTACAATTTCCTTCTTGGAGTTTTTTATGTTGGACAAAAATTACGATCTCCAGCGCGCCGCAAAGTCGGTGAATCTACGCTCAGCGTCAAGCGTGCTGCTCGCTCGGTTGTATCTGCATGTCGAATGTAGTGGGAAATTGTTCAGGAAATTGATGGGATAAAAAACAAAAACATAGACCAACAAATTAAAGATCACACTAAAGTAATTTATTAAACAAATAATTTGTGCAGTAAAAAAAAGGTTGTACAGTACATTTGAGCGAAAAAAAGTACAAAACACACGTTAAAATGAATAAAGATTGTCTCAAGTTACTGTTGTAATTTAAAAAGATTCAAACACACTCGTCAAACCCCATGTCAGGTTTTTCAATAATTTTTTTCTATACAAAATAAACGTATATGGAAAGAAAAATATTTTTTTGTGCACTCGAGACACGAACGATAGACTTTTTTTCATGTCTTTTTTCGGTTGGATGGTCCAGGCTGAAGGTCTTCGTCCTCCGTAAACTCTTCGAGTTGTTGTGTCTGTTGAGACGTTGGAAATGATGCTGGTTCGTTGAGAGCATCGTCATCATCATCGTTACAAACATCGTCGTCGTCAAGCAAAATGTCGGCTCTGGCGACGTTACTGCATGTTTGCCCAATGCAGTGCATGTAAATAACGGATAAAATTGCAAAAACCAAATTTCATTTTCTAAATTTTTTACTACAAAACAATTATTTGTTAATAATTATTATTTAATAACTTTTGTATGATCCTTAATTTGTTGCTCTATATACTTTTTCTTATCCCATCAATTTCCTGACCAATTTCCTATTCGATTAGACATGCAGATACAACCGAGCGAGCAGCTTGCTCGACGCAGAGCGTGGATTCACCGACTTTGCGGCGCGCTGGAGATCGTAATTTTTGTCCAACATAAAAAACTCCAAGAAGGAAATTGTAGGTCTGAATATACTCTACAAGTTTGAATTTTAAAATTTTTTATATTTATTATGTCCTACATTTTTGACTTTATCGATTGATATCTCGATAACGATTCATGATAAGCTAAAAATGGTCAAGACTTTATTGTAGAGCACAAAAAAAACTACAAAAAGTGTCTTACAAAAATTTTCGAATCTCATCGGATAGCCGAGTTATTGCCGACAAACAAATTTTACCCCTTTTTTCAAGATGGCGGCGAAGCTCATAGGAAAGCTTGGTCGAAAAACTCAAGTTAAGCTTTTCTAGGTATCGCCTATAACATATCAAAAAATTAGATCCGCAAATTCATTTTCTTTTTTGAATGTACGTAATGACTGGACTATGGGGAAAATACCAAGATATACGAGAATTTGAAATGGGCCAACTCAAATTTAAATTGAAAATATGCTGCTGAAAAAAAAATTTTATTGATTAATTTATTATTATAAATGACCTTATTTTGAGGTCTGACTTTGAATTATGTACTTCAATATTTGACTAGTTGATATATATTTTTTGTCCTTTGAACAAAATTTGTGTTTACAATATAAACAATTTGATATAAATATAACTCGTATGTAAGTATTGTATGACGAAGATATATTTTAATGACAAACAATGATGCTCTCTAACATATTTTGTAAGTCACGAGGGGCGAAATATGTAAAAGACGTATTTCAATGTAACAACCCTATATATCTCGTATTTGACACATAAATTATCTTTATCTTTTTAGATTAATCAATGATCATCAATGTTCATATCAATTCTACACATTTGATTTTTTCAGCATCATTCATGTATGTGTACATCTGTGCATGATTTGTCGTACGTACTAATATATCGTATGCACGAAAGCCATAAATATCTGAAGGAATTAGATCTTAAACAAGTTTCCTGTTAAAAAATATATTAATGATAGTTGCCGGTGATGTGTAAGTGGAATTTCTGTTTAACTTGCCTTTCCTGGATAGTCCATGCCTTAGACTTCCCCAAGCAAGATATTTTTTTCGCCCGTTTCCTCCAAACACTACCTGAATAAGATGTGTAGATAATAAATTGTCCTGCTCGGAGGGAAATTTTATATCAATTATGTTAGCATGAGTTAATGTAATCAGGAGAGCAATATACCAATAAGTTATCACATAATTCTGCTTAAAATCTCCAACCCGTTTCGGCCGCGGTGGGAACTATCTAGTAACGCTAACCTCGCTATACCGGTAAAGGAAAACATCGTGACAGTACGGTATTACCGGTGATCTAAGCTATTCAATACCTCAGCGTTTGAAATCGCCAATCCGCGGTGGGCACGCGTGGTGATTAAGTGCCCTGCATCACTAGGATGCCATGGCGACGTCGCCAGCGACCGTATCCAAGCAGTTAATATTGAAATGTATGGTGCCTGACTCACTTGGCGACGGTCTGGCAACGTCGCTATTCAATACAAACTGCTTGAATACGTAGCTGGCGACGTCGCCATGGCGTCCTAGTGAGGCAGGGCACTAAGTCCATACTCTCTCTCTCCGAGAAGGCTTGTGCCCTACAATAGGACGTATTATTATAGACTGCTTACAAATATACATATTTTGTAGTTTGTCTGCCTAAGAATAGGTGGTTCTAATATATATAATGCTTAAATACAAATGGATATATAAAATTGACATTGTTCTGCGAAGTACAATTATTTACTGAAACTGCGACAAAGATACAGCGCGTGAATAGCATTAAATAAAATTATTATAAATCCTGATCTTTTGAATCTGAAAGTCTAAAAGAAACGACACCCACAAAAAAAATCACTCTGCCTCAAATATTTCGGAATTCTAAAACCCAATTTGCATAGGGACACGACAATCCTAATTTATATTACTATCTGACGTAGGAAACGTTTTTCGCCACAAGGTTACTTGTAGGGATTTTAATTTAAACCACCAGTATCACTTATGGCAATGAAAAATAGATACCTAACAACCTCAAATCTCTCTCTCAAAATTCTCAAATCTAACGGACATACACATAAAATTTCATCAAAATACATCTAGCTGTTTTGGAGGACTATACGCACTAACACTGTGACACGATAATTATATTTAACACTTGTAAATGTAAAAATCTAATTTACTAAATTTTAAGATCCTGAATCTGAATCAGATCCTGAACGATTTACGAATTCTACTTTTTAGTGACTTAAATATTTCAATGTTACTTAATAGAGAACTCGTATCTACTTATTCGTCTGTATAAATAGCAAATTGCTTCAACACGCGAGCCCACCGCGGATTGGCATTTTCAAACGCTGAGGTATATGAAAACCTAAGACGTTCACATTTCATGATGGTTTGACGATGTTACGAGTATTAACCGTTAGTATGTGGTATTGCTACTATAACTTTATTAAACTATAACTGCAGCTCCATTAGACTCGTCACCGGATCGTGCGGCGACATTATTAAGGGACCATGTCCCCGCGTGCGAACACGATTTTACATTTAATTACATTGAGCCCCATGACATTGTTAAGAATTTTAAATGATTGAATCTTAAAAAAACCGAAGACTTATGGGGTTTGTCAGTAAAAATAGTTAATTCAGTGATAAATATCCTAGCTTTGCCGTTGGCATAGATTTTCAATAAATGCGGAGATGAAGGAGTATTTCCAGACCTCATGAAATATAGTAGGTTAGTGCCCTTATGTAAAAGCGGTGATAAACAAGACCCAACAAATTTTAGACCCGTTTCAGTCCTACCAGTATTAAGTAAAATATTTGAAAGAATTATCTTAGATCAATTGCTTATTCATTTCAATAATTACCAACTCCTCCATAGTCAGCAGTTCGGTTTCACTAAAGGGCGGAATACAACAGACGCTGGAGTCATGTTAGTTAAACATATTTTCAGTGCGTGGGAGGATCATAATGATGCTATAGGAGTATTTTGTGATTTGTCAAAGGCATTTGATTGTGTAGACCACAAAACATTGCTCTCAAAATTAAAACTCGATCTTTTAAAATCATATTTAGAAGGAAGGGTTCAAAAAGCAGAAATAAATCGTATTAAATCGTCAGGCTCACTTGTAAAAATGGGAGTCCCGCAGGGATCTATCTTAGGGCCGTTCCTTTTCCTAGTCTATGTAAATGATTTACCGTTTTTGGTACAAAAAATGTGTGAGATAGTGCTATATACTGATGACACGTCACTTGTTTTTAAAATAAAGAGACAGGAAAATAATCTTGACGAAGCAAATAATGCTCTCTCAAACGTTCTAGATTGGTTTACAGCAAATAATCTGTTGTTAAATTAAAAAAAGACAAAATGTATGAAGTTTACCCTACCTAATGTAAAATTAGTTGTAAATAACATTGTGATTGGAAATAAAAAACTAGAATTTGTTGAAGATACTGTATTTCTGGGCATCACAATCGATGCCAAACTACAATGGGGCCCACATATTGTAAAATTAGCACATAGACTTAGCTCCGCAGCATATGCCGTGAAAAGAATTCGAACTTACTGACGTTGCAACTGCGTATATGTATTATGTCCTATGGTATACTACTCGTACTATGGGGCCGGGCAGCAGACATTGAGACTATCTTCATATCCTAGAAGAGAGCGATCCGATTTATTTTATTTTGACGACCTCTGTGACGTAGTGGTTAGCGCATCTGCTTAACATGCGAGAGGTTCCGGGTTCGATCCCCAGCTGGGGAGAAAAAAAAAACTCCAGGTCTTGGATGTTTACATGTTTGTGACGTCGCCGTTTCTGGTTCCCACGACACAGGGTATCCTAGTGTGGGGCCAGAAGCAATGTATATGCCTGTATGTAAATGTTATGTTATTTACAAGCTAGGTAGTAGGGACTCACTAAGCGATTTTTTCAAAGAAATCAACATCCTAACAGTTGCAAGCCAATACATTTATGAAAACATTATGTACGTTAGGAAAAATATTAAAGACTTCGAAACACTTGGTAGCCATCATAACGTTAATACTAGGAATAAACATAAATTGTCATTTCCACGATTTAGACTTGCAAAAGTTAATACTTCCTTTATGGGGCACTGCATAAGGTTCTACAACAAGATACCCCAAGATATATTAGAGTTACCTCCAACGCGATTTAAGAATTGTGGTAAGCACACTCTTTGCAAAAAAGCTTATTATAAAATCAACGATTATTTAGAAGACAAGGACGTATGGCATTAAGTAGTAGTCTAATATTAAATTTAATCAGAGAATAAATGTGTCTAGTATTCAACACATCCAAGATATTATTTTGTAAGTTTGATTTGTATTAGCTTTAAGGTGATTTGAGAAAAGATGGTCAGAGTGGAGTTTTCTTTACGCTGCCTTTTTCTCCACTACAGACGGCCCCAAGGCAGCGGCTAACATTATACATAACTGTATGTACATTGACATTCAACAAGCAGAATGTAAATTCTTTACGTTGAAATAAATTTTTGATTGATTTATTGATTGATTGATTAATTAATTAATTTAGAAAAAAATATTTTTACATTTTATTTTTATTTTAAACCTTTTCAATGAGAAGCAGCGGAATACCGTTCTGCCGATACCACTCCACACAAAATATGAAATATATTTAAGTAACTGCAACTGATAAGTTTAAGGATTTACGCATTTTAGAAATAGTTACTAGTTAGCTAGATTGACAAAATTAACTGAAATTGTCTTTCTTTTCCAGACTGATCCACCATGGTCGTGGGGTTATGTTGACATGACAACGAGATTTTGGACAGCGGTAGGTATTTTTTAGAGCTTGTAGGAGAGGCTTTAGCAGATTAGGTGGTCTAGCTAGCACGTCCAAACCAAACACAGACTGCGGCAATACAAATGGCTTGGCAATAGTATTTAAACTATTTTAGTTAAGCAATATTCTTCACTCAAATTTTATTTTATTTAGGAAAAGTAAATAAACTAAGCTATGTCTCGGTTCCTCCTAACTTCCATTCGAAAACCTCTCGACAAAAAAAACAATTCAGATTATATTATCGATCGTGAGCACATGTACGGAACCTGGTCCGTTACACAACCTCTTGTCAAAGAGAATAGAATGGTAGGTAGAGTAGGTTGATGTAGAGCCTACTGTACATACCTACATAAACGTACACACCGACTGACCACAAAATATAAGAAAAATATGTTAAAGAAATGTACACTCACTTTCTTTCTTGTAGGTACTTTAAACTTGCCATTGTTGACACATTCACATAATTCACAAACACAGACATAATAAACACATACATGCACATGAAAAAATGTCCACACAAATAGGTACACATGTTTCACATTTTCAAGTTAACGTAGGCTCGTAGTTGCTGCTGTAGCAGTTTTTAATCTGACTGAAATCAATTATGACAGAAACAACATATTTTTGTCGTTATTATTAACAGTAAAGAAAATATCTACACGTGTAAAACTATTCTTAGGTTTCCACACGATGTTTCCTTTTACAGTTAGCGATTACTTTTCCAAAAAAACAAATGCGCATATCCTACTTGAAACTTACAAGTAAGGAATCTGACCTCGGTTCTCTAAAGTCGAACGAAATACACTGAAATCAGGCAAATTTGACTTCGGTGGAAGTTTTTCTGACTTCAGTGCTCAAAAAGCCTCCGAAATCAAGCACACCGAAATCAAAAAAGATCATCATCAAATCATGATCGTGATCGAAATCAAAGAAGAAGTTTTTTCAAGTTCACTGTTATACAACACCACGTATCAACCCCAGCTCAAGGCACTAGAAAGTAGTCACTGAGATAAATTATGCAGTAGGCACTAGATTTTACAGTCAATAAGTATTCTTCCTAATAACACCTCCACCGAAGTCAAAGTGTGCCCTGGACCAAATCTGAAGAATGAATTACTTACCCTGATATTTCCCAAGACTTTCATTCAATCACCCCTCCGTTGACCTCGGGCGCTGCGGGGTGAATGACATAATGGCTCGTCCACACCGTGAATTCCTAGAGTAATCTACGACCGAAGATACGCTTGGTTCATAAGTGCCACCGGATTCAAGCAGAAGTAAGGGACACTCAAACATCTTGCTATTGTAGGCGAACTATTGATTAGATTCTTAGATTCCCGAAAAACAGTCTGAGTTTTATAGAAATAATTATAAATTGTCAAGTTTTGGGTTGGGGACAAGCCACCGAAGGTCACTTTCAGCCATTTCAGATTTTTTTTCTGTGAGTTGCAAACGGTTTTCAGCAAAGTTTGCATGTCATCCAGGTAGGCGGGACACTGTAGTATTTTTTACAGGGGTATATTTTGATAATCTGGACATGTTATACGCCGGGCCGTCAAATTCGGACCCCGTGGAGAAATGCCCTATTGTAATGGTTGCTTAAGTCATTTATGGAAGTGGGGACTAGTCATGGTGTACCACAGTGTAGTGCACTTGGTCTGCTTCTTTTTCTGCTATTGTGACCCTTGGGCCGCACTCATCGCGATAACCCGAAGATTCGGGCTATCGTGATGTGTGTAGCCAAGTATTCGCGTATACTTCGGAGCTTCGTCAGGACTTCGCGTAGTTGTCGGTAAACTTTCACAGATCAAAGAGTTTTATCGCGATGAACTTCGCTTGAGCGGCCACACTTCAGTCAGCGTGCACCTGTCAAACGTGGCGGACTTGTTACTTCACAGAGTAGGTGCACAAGCTGAAGCGTAACATGGATTGGAGTAATGATAAAATTATAGAATTTATTGCAAACTACGAATAAATAAATAATAACTACGACATAAATGTAAAAAAACATTATTTGCTGCCATAAAATACAGAACAACCGCGGCGTCCATTTTGTTTTTTTTGTATTTGACATCGCGATAAACTTTACATCGCGCATTGTGTGGCCGCGAGGATTCGCCGTAGACCGAAGACGAAGTTTATCGCCCGAATGTTATCGCGATGAGTGCGGCCCAGGCATGAATGACATTCACAGTCCAAAAGCTACTGTACAATATATGACCCTTTTCTCTGACGATACCCCTGTGACCATAAAAAATAATAACATAAACTATGAATGACATTTACAATTCCTTGACATCAATTACATATTATATCCTGGATTGACTTTAAACTTAATTTTAACAAAAGAAACATAATGCACTTTTCTCAGAGTACCTACATCTACAGATGTACAAAATAAGTACATCTGCGAATGTTCTATACATATAAGTTATCGTCAACAGTTAACACCGATGCTTTGCTTATTGCATATCATGGGCTGGCAGAAAGTGTACTCAGATAGGTATAGAATTATGTTTTGGGGCAAATCAACTGGATGCCTTTACATTATAACAACAGCGGCGCTGCTGCCGCACGACCGCGGTGCTGCCGTCGCGCGACAGCAGCGCGCTTCTGCTTCGCGGCTTAGATTAGTGTGGCCGTGTGGTATTAGTAGATTACAAAAGGTACATTTTTCAGTGTCAGTTTTCAGTGAACTCGCTTATTTTGCTGTCTGTAGACAAATACGTGCGCTTGCAACACTAGTTCGGCGCTTTCCACGCGCTTACTGAATGGAGTGAGCGCAAGTGACTGCCGCGCGCTACTTCCGCGCTGCTGCCGCGCTGACGTTTGCGCACACTAGGCGACACGCGACAGCGACAGTTCGGCGACTAGACGCGACGACAGGCTACGGCTGTCAATTTTCATACATTTTGTTCGAATCTCCGCACACTTGGCGTCAGAGTCAACGGCGGAGTCACGACGACAAGTCGCCAGAAGCAAATGACAACGTCGCGTCTGACGCGGCGACTAGACGGCGACAAGCCGCCCTGTTTGCAATGGCTCTATAGAATGAAATTATCAGCAGCGCGACTGTCATGCGAACACGCTGCTAAAGTCGCCTAAATGTAAAAGCGCTCTTAAAGCCCAAAAATGAGCGGAAAAATAAAATTCTAGATATAGAAAGCTTTAATCACTTGTTTGCAAAACCAAACTAAAGAAACTATTAATTGCAAAATGCTCCTAAAATGTAAATTAATAGCTGAATGATAAACTTATATAATTTATTTTTCTTAGAATTATGATTACATTTTTATATTTTTTATTAATTATATTTCCTCTGCGACATTAAATTAATTATCTTTATGGGATCAATTCAATCATCCATAATTTCATCATCATCAACCCATTACGTCCCCACCGAGGGGCACGGGTCTCTACCCTGAGGAAGGTATAGGCTATACTCCACCCTAGGGGCCAAGTCCGGGTTGGTGGAGACTTGTAAGACTAGTGGCTGGTGTTACTGTCAGAAGTTTTTCAAGCCGCCCTAAGGCCTCTGACTTGGCTTAACGACTGCCATCACTCGACAAACTGCTTAACGTGCCTTGCGAAGCACGGAACCGCTCGGAAAAATGCCACTAGCGTTAGTCATAGAACGGTCACCCATCCATGCACTGTACCCGCCCCATGTAGTTTAACCTTCGTGATCGTTTAAGATCACTTAGGCTATCAGGGCTACGAGCGATTCCATTAGTCTACTTTGAATAATAATATGCCACATACAACTATTTGCCTACCGGAAATATAGGTGAAGCATGTTTGCCCAACTTTTGTTAATTTACACCCATGAATCTATATAAATAAAATTCAAAATCCTGACTGACTGACTTACTCATCAACGCCCAGCCCAAGCCGTTGGACCTAGGAAGCTGAAATTTCGCACAGAGGGTCTACATATAATGTAGGCAAGGAATAAGACCAGATTTTTTTAAATTCATCCCCTAAGGGGGCGAAAAGTCTTGCCAGAATTTGTATGAGAGGTATAAAGAATGTTGTCTTATTTTCTTGAAACTTGTGTTGAAAAACTCTTCAACACAATTGATTGAACACGTGTTTCGCTGGTTTTCTAAATTTAACCCTTAAGGGAGTGAACGGGGTTGCAAAATTTTGAACTAAAGTCCATGCGGACGGAGTCAAGGGCGAAAGCTAGTGCATAATAATTACGTAATGATATGACTCATATTTGAGCAAATAGTTGTTTTGATTTGATTTAATTTTCCAGCCAACTCCACGCACTCCGCCCTGGTCAAGACCTCCTCCTTTAGCATCTTCCACGGCAGTCACCGTCACAAGCACTCCTGATCCTTGCGCGCCTTTTCCTCGCATAGTGCCTGATTTCCGGTCAAAAGGTCGTCGCGTCAGCCATGTCAGTAAGTAATACTTTGTAGTTGCCACGGGAATGGAATTTTGTGTTACTGACACCAATATATACCTACAGCGCCACCAAGTTATCTGTTCAGGTGGCCAAAATTGTAACTAACTATCTAATAGTAAAATCCTGTTTCACATTTTTTATTTCATTTATTCGCTTACTAAGATTTATAGATACATTTTCATTAAAATTGACAAACGGGTTAAAATAATCTCATTTTTCTAAGTAATTTTCTTAAATGTTACTACAAAATTCTCCACTAGCGCCGCTATCAACTGAACAGATAAGATGGTGGCACTGTATGCTAGTATGTAGCGGTAAGGAGGTTTAGGATGTCAAATTCTGTCTGAAATCATTTTATAATGTCCTACTGCTACTGATGCTATTTTTGGGGTTCCGTACCCAAAATTCTATTACTGAGACTCCGCTGTCCATTAGTCCGTCCGTCCGTCTGTCACCAGGTTGTATCTCATTAACCGTGATAGTTAGGCAATTGAAATTTTTACAGATGATGTATTACTAAAAACCGCATAAAGTGAATATTTAAGGGGGCTCCCATACAACAAACATGATGTTTGTGCTCGTTTTAACTCGATATTGATAAAGGCGACAGGTAGATACTTGAAATATTTATAGAATATTTAGTTATATTATTAATTTTAAAAATAAATGATTATATCAAAACAAAATAAATATTTAAGAGGGGCTCCCATACAACAAACTATTTTTTTTTAAAATTGTTTATGCTTAAAAGATTGAGATTTCAAGTCTTTTTTTTGAAAGGCATTTTGTTTGCTTTTGCAATAAAATTCCTACACTTACATTTATATATGTTTACAGAATGTCTCGAGTTCATCTGGGGCCTCAAGTATCTATTGGAAAAGAACAACAGAGAAGTACAATGTAATTTTAGTCTAATTGCAAAAGTAGGGTTCGAATAACAAACTTGCAAAAACATAAACATAAACACATACACAAACGCAACCCCAAACGCAAACATAAACAAACATTGCTAACAGGCATTGTATACTTAAAAAAAAAACAAAATAGTAAGATCAATTCGCAGTCGATTTGGTTATTGTTTAGAATTAAACTTCCATTAACATCATCATCAACGAGCAACAAGAAGTCCACTGCTGGACATAGGTTTATTCCATGGATTTAAATTAAGCTATACTTTGATCAAATTCAAAAGCAGCTGAAAAAGACGTCAGATAAAGTTGAAGATCAAGTCAGGTGTCATAAGAACTGCAAAGAATGCAAACTGGCAATCGCCCGCCAGATCACGACCCGTGGTCGGCCTCCTGAAGCAGACGGCCCGTGGTGGTTGGAAAAGGATCATCATCAACCCATTATGTCCCCACCGAGGGGCACGGGTCTCTTCCACCACGGGGGCCAAGTCCGGATTAGTGGAGGCTTGTAAGACTAGTGGCTGGTCTTACTGTCAGAAGTTTCCAAGCCGCCCTAAGGCCTCTGACTTGGCTTAACGACTGCCATCTATCGACGGCAGCCGGCACCAACTGCTTAACGTGCCTTGCGAAGCACGGAACCGCTCGGAAAAATGCCACTAGCGTTGGTCACAGACGGTGACCCATCCATGGACTGAACGCGCCGTATGTTGCTTAACCTTCATGATCGTTTAAGATCACTCAGGCAGCCCAGGCTACGAGCGACGCGAGCGGGAAAAGGATGCCTGAGGAAAAAGAGTAATAGTTGAATATGGGCTGACGGGTTTATACGATTGAGTAGTACAGATGAGGAGCGTCTGTTCAAAAGGTTATATTTACAAATTTTTTTTTTGTTTCCGGTTCTTAACATAAATATCTATTGAATCATACAGGTAATTCTGTCCTAAAAGTTATATTCCCCATATAAAAACGTGTCTAAAAATCGTAGTCCCAATCAAAAAGTTATATTTACATCAGATTTACACACAAAGGATTCTTGTCAAATTGTTTTATCATTTTAATATCTCCGTTATATCAATAATGGAGACCACTGTCGAAACTATTAATAGAGGAAGTCGAAGAAGACAGAGGAAATATCGGTCAGTCTACAAAAACAAGTGAGTGAAACTTGTCTTGTAGTAAAGTTATTTTGTCGTTAAATAAACTTATTGCAATGAGAATAATCCATGTTCTTTATATTTTGTTGCAGAGAATATAAGGATAATGACTCTTTAGCAACAAAGTTTCGTCAAACGTGTCATTATTTTATTATTCACTCGATTATTTTCAAAGTGTTTTAATCAAAAAGATATATTTACAGTATTGTCTGGTCAAAAGGTTATATTTGCAACTTATTTTTTTTTATAACTTTTTTATATTACATCGTATAATAAAAAAAAAACAAAGCTAGGGATAATTTTAGTTCATTTAAGCAGATATTGAAAAAAAAAAACAAAAATTCGCTCGAACTAAATTTTTAAACGTTTTTTTCAGTTTTTCTAAAATTTGCTTATGGTGTACTTATAACCTTTTGAACAGACGCTCCTCAGATGTAGGAATATTTAATCCATACGCTTTTTTTTAGGTGATGCAAAGCATTCGATTCTTAGAGGGCACACCTTTGCACTTGGAGGCAGAGACGCTAAAGCAGGGGAATTTCCTCATATGGTAAGTAGTCTTTATTCCTTACACTTCTGGATATCGAGTATCTGCTGATGAGGACTTAAGTCTGAGGTTAGAAGTCACTCTTCAGTGCTCTGGCAATTTACTTAGGAAAAGAACTTAATTTATTATTGCCTTTGAATGGAGTTAAAAACAAAAAGTTGCGATTGGTGCGATCAATACATATGTCGCAGTAAAGTAGTTCTCTGATCTATCAGAGAGTCAACTGAATCTCTAGACAGTCAATCAAAGATCGATATTCAATCAAGTCGCTAGCATTTTGATTTAAATAAAGCAGCGTCGAAAACGTTTAGCTATCTAACTGACCGAAAGCCAGCATGTTGATTATATAAAGAAACAACACAATTCACTTCCCAAATTGGCACATCACTGTATAACTTCCAACATTCACAATTTAACTGTTAACTTTTAATATAAATTATAAATATAAATTCTTAAATCGGGCAGAGCTTTCGCCTGATCACAGCGCCAGAACAAGACTCTTAAATCGGGCAGAGCTTCCACCCGATCACAACTCTAGAACAAGACTGACGGTTTATCGTCGAGCCCTCCCTTTTATAGACTAAAGGCGAGCGCATGGAACTAGGCGCCATTTTCTGACAAATCCGTTAAAATGTAATTCTATTCAAAACGGCCACTTTGAAAATAATGAACTGTTAAAAATGATATTTAATACTTCTTATACATTACCAGTTGTTCTAAAATAATGTTTTAATGTTAAATTAAATAGAACCTTTGCCGTAAATTTATCAAAATCATGACAATTAATAGTGTAAAACAAGATGGCGGTCATGACAACAGCTGATTACTTTTAGAGTCTTTCTTTTGGCAAACGTTGTGCAACGTTCGTTTGTTGTGTGAGTGGTGTTTTGTTTCAAATTGTGGTCGGTGAAATTTTAAACATGTTGTTGACTCCGCCACGATTATTTCATTTGTTATTGTTATTCCGGTGTCATCGTGAAGAAATTCCGTGTTTTGTTTTGTTGTAAATGGTTACTCAGCAAAATTAAGAAGAAGAGTCTTGTTTTCGTAGTGAGTTTCCAAATATCTTGGTCACCCTACCAAAGCTGAAATACCTAGGAACGTTTAAAAAACTCGTTGAACGTTTTGTTCACTCACTTGTCTGACGGAACTTTAGCGACTTGATTGAATATCGATCTTTGATTGACTGTCTAGAGATTCAATTGACTCTCTGATTTAACTACTTTACTGCGACACATGTCCTAATTATTAGTGTTAAAAGAAAGGACTCATCTTACCTGTATAAGGATTTCTATCATGAGAATCTTCAGTTATAAAATGTTCAGCATGCAACCTAGAATAGCTACTAGAGTGCGACAAGTGAGTCGTGGCTCAAGCCTTTGGCGGGAAATTTAAAAATCTTTTAGTTGATAACCCTGCATATAGTGTGAATAAAACATCTTGATACTTTTGCTTAACTTGATTATTTGTCTAATTAGTTTGGAGTCTCCAATGAATTTTGTCCAAACATAAATAAATATAAGCAAAACGAAAACATTAACTACATCAAAACCAACATTCCACTCCACCAAAAACAGGGATAATAAAGATGAGAATAAACATTTATTAATGTTGAACCATGATCAAAATCTGATTTATATCTTTTTTCTCAACATCTTTGAGTTCTTTGACTAAGTCTTCGATCTGACAGACCTTACAACAAGAAGTAATTCATGTTTGCTTTTAAACATTATTACTCGTATGTCATACTAAAACATAGGTAAAATTATGTTGAATAGAAACAAAAGTTTTTTTCTTGTTTAAATTTAGGACGAGTATCAAACTGTTTGGGCTGTACTACATGCAGCTGAAATACCTAAGTTTGACAGTCAGAGTGTGGCCATATGAAGAATTCGCAATAAATCGCGTCCCAGGACTCGCTTGTCAGACTCTAGGCTGTCAATATTTTTTGTTCGCATAGCATTTTTCCACTGCTTTCTTTTTTTATCGTCTAATAAATTACTCTTGTTTTTGCAATTTACTGCTGAAAATTATTAAATTATTAAATTGTGAATTAAGATCTTAAAATTGTATTGTTCGTTAAGGAAAAACTATGGAGTTTGACAGATATTGTAGCGCATGAAACAGTGGCGTCATCTCAAGTCAGAAAAAAATTGCTTTTAGCTCCATCGAAGAAAATTTGAAAAAACCAAGTTTGGAGTTTTTTCTAAAAAATTGATCTAGATTCTAAAATGGAAACCTACGTTTATTTAGTCGCTGTTTCTATGTTAATTTGAATTGAATAATAACATTTGCACACATGGTTGTTGGTCCCGCTAAGTACAACGATTAACGGTGTCATAAAATATCTGTTTCTGAAGCTTTTTGCCCCAGTTATAATTAATTGTACTAGGAAATCGTGAGCAATATTTTGATGTTTCCATTGCGATGAATTTATAATACCATGCTTTAGCAATTCACGTCAATTATTTAAAAAGATAACTGTAAAAACTTGTGATGTCCGATCCTTGGTTCGAAACAGTAAATTTAAATTCACAGTGTTAGGAATACGGTATTTGACACTATCAACAATAAATTATTTGAGATGCTCGATTAAAACAAAAATTACAAAATGATTCGGAAAATGTTTATTTACTAGTTCTTGTTTTTTTACTAGTTCTGTTTTTTTACAAAAGTTCTTTTACTAGTTATTACAATTTTTAAATAGATGAAACATAACAAAGAGTGCCCTGAAATGTGACATCACAAGCAAGTGTTTTCATACAAAATTCCGTTTCAAAAGTAACTCATTTGACATCCTATCAAATACCCAATTGGAATAACGATGAAAAATGTTCTGTATAATGTTAAGTGTGAAAAAAAACAATCAAATTCGCCGGGTTTTCACCATAGAACGCTAGAAATATATGGCAAACTTAGATAATAAGCCTTCTATATTTGTTACCTTAGCGTGTACAATAAAGAGTTCAAAGGGGTTTGGGTAAAGTTGGCGTCGTTTTAAATTTTGGCGACCATTCATAAAAGTTATGTTTTTCGAAAACATTGGTTCTCTGTCGGATGTATTCGTTACGAATCCTATCCTTCAGAGAAGCTCCGAGCATAGCTCTCTCCATAGCTCGCTGAGCGACTTTAAACTGGTGGACCATTACTTTCGTGAGTGTCCATGTCTCGGCTCCGTAGGTCATAACAGGTAGGACACACTGGTTGAAAACTTTCGTTTTCAAGCATTGCGGTATGGATGACGAGAAGACTCGGCGTAGTTTTCCAGTCCAGCGTCTTAAACACGTCTTCCAACGCGCTTGTAAACAGTTTCGGGGATATAACATCCCCCTGTCTTACTCCTCTACGCAGTTGGATAGGTTTAGACTGCTGGCCCTGTACTTGGACACTCATGGAGGCGGCTTCGTACAGACATCTCAACACCTGGATATAACGATAGTCTACTTGGCATCGCTGTAAGGATTCCAGAACAGCTTATACTCAGATTATACTCTTCGGTCTTTTGTATAATTTGCCTCACCCATATCCCCCGCAAAACCCGGCCTGTTCCGGCGGCTGGAACTCGTCGAGTCTCCTGGCGAGACGATTCGTGATCACTCGTGAAAACAGCTTATAGACATGGCTCAGGAGCAACATGGGTCTGTAATTTTTAAGAAGAATTTTGTCACACTTCTTAAAAAAGAGCACCACCAGACTCCCGCTCCATGCCTTTGGAGTTCTCCCTCTGTGAAGGACGGCGTTGAAGAGCTTTTGTAATTCCTGTATAACAGGGGCTCCTCCAGCTTTCAAAAGCTCTGATGTTATTCCGTCCTCACCGGGGGCTTTTCCAATTTTAAGCTGCCTCAGAGCTAGCACGATCTCGTCTTGACTGATGTCAGGCAGTTCGTCGGTGTAGCGGCGCGTCAGGGTGGCTCTGGAATCTTGGTCGTCTCATTGGGAATAAGGGGCATGTGCAGCGTATAGTCGGACATAGAAATCCTCTATCTCGGTGGAGATCTCCGGCTTTGACAATACAGTCCTCCCATCGTGCATTGTAAGATTCGTCAGGTGGCTCCTGCCAAGCTGCTGAGTGAATACTTTGAAGAATTGGTTTTGCTCTATTGCCTCTTCAATGAGGCGTGTGTTGGAGCTGCGAAGTTCGCGCCGTACCATCTTCGCAATTCGCTTGTTCAGATCTGACCTCTCAAACGAAGTTGCTTGGGTGATTTCCCGTCTTTTTGTCAGCAGCCGTAGAGTCTCAGTCGAGAATTTGGATTTCTTGCCTGTCCGCTGCGTTTTGCAGAACTGGATGCCCTCGTCCCTCAGAGTTACGACCAGATTGTGTAGGGTCTCGTCAGCGTCGTCGGTGGGCTCCAAGGCAACAAGTCTATTCCCGAGAAGTTGCTGGAACTTCTCGGTGCCCGCCATGATTTGGATTGGGTTATTGGTATGGATTGGTCGGAGCGTGGACTTCATCAGACGGTTTATCTGAAGCTTCAAGTTGATATTCAGAGAGCCTCGGAGAAGTCGGTGATCGGATCCAGTATTGAACCTGTTGATCACTGAGACATCTCTGAATATACGCTTGCTATCCGTCATGATGAAGTCGATCTCATTTTTAGTCACAGTGTCGGGGCTTTGCCATGTCCACTTCCTTTGAGGCTGTTTCTTGAAGAAAGAGTTCATCAAGAATAGCTCCTCTTGATTGTGATTCTGTGATTCCTGACTCCATGCCCCTACGTTACTGAATCGCAACATCATCGCGACAGAATCGCGACGGTAACGCCTTTGCATTGCGACTGAGTCGTCGTTACGTAGACGAGGGCACACATATAGTGACCGCGTCGCGACTGTATGGATGCAAACGCGCGATAGCATCGCTGCAAAAAGTTGCCGTGGGCGAGGGCTCTAATTCAACCAATCACCATGCACGGTTCGTATGCGCTGGACGAAAGACCTTACCCTTCCATTGTAAAAGTTGAATGATCCATGAATATCTATATATCCGTAGATCACACTGTTTATTGAGATCAACGATATTATCGTTGATTGAGATGTTCTGTATCACATACCTAGCATTTCAGGTCATTAGAAATATTATTTTTTCCAAAAGTATTGCGAACGCAGGGCAATCTGCTTGCACGTTCCATAATTTTCTCAGAATAAAACTTTTTTTTTCTGCTTTTTGAAGAGCCATAACTTTTTTCCGATAATACTTACAGCTAAACTTATTTTATACAGGGTTACAGGGAAAGTCGTACACTATATTAAAGGAGGTCATTATTTAGGTCATTTCTGATGGATTTTATTCTATTATATAGGGTCCGAAAATTAACCGTTATGGAGATATTGATTGTTAATGATTTAAAAAAAATATCAAATTTTTTTGGCTTTGTGATTGATTTTTTCTCAGAATAGAGCTCATAAAGTGTTTTTTTTTATGTATTTAGTTAAAAGGCATGTCAATTGACAAAAAAATATCAGCAAAAGCTGCACCTACTACTAACAGCTTTAAAAAACTGCTCGGCAACGGCTAGAATTAAATATTTTTTCTCTAAATATTTTTCACATTGAAGCTCTTAAAAAAAAATTACGTATGGAACTTATTCTGCAAATAATTTTAAAAACTTCTACGACTCTTTTACTATTCAAAAAGGTATAACATTTAATAGGTAGCTGCATGAAATTTTAAAATAATGTTATTTGAGTAGGCTCTAGTGGTAGTACCGACATAACTGAACTTCGATACAAAAAAAATCTTTTTACTTCCTGGCACCTTTAAACTATGTAAAAAGGTCAGTGATAGCTACTAGTGGACTGTATGATGAAACTAAATGGATATTGATGGAAACCCGGGTTAAATATAGTAATTTAATAAAGATATAACAAAATTTCGATAAGTACAAGTAGACAAATTTTGAGTACAAACACAACTGACAGGAAAAAAGGAACACATCAAAATAGAACTTTGTCACAAATAAATAAAATATAAAAAGGTCGCACTGCAGCCAGTTGCAAACTGTCAGATAGGCTTTTTTGTGCTCTGGAGACATGCTGTCTCAGGTGTTCAGGTACCTACCTATTTCAATATTTCTTTTTTAGAATATTCTATCTATTAAAGCGGTGGTGGCGTAGTGGGGTTGACCCTTGCTTCTCGATCATGAGGGTCTGGGTTCGAACCACGCATGTACCAATGACTTTTAGTTACGTACATTTGTTTGTACAGCAACACCATTCGCTGATAAATTGTGCCCGGATAACGGCGACAGGCTTGCCACTTGTCACGTTTGGGACCTAATAAACTCGGCAAAACGTGGGTCCAGTTCTAGAGACTGGTGCCTCTGCCTACCCCTTCGGGGATAACGGGCGTGAGTTTATTATTATTATTATTTTTATTATTCTATCTATTATTTTTGTGTTAGTCTGCTCGTGTGATTCTTCCGTGGTAGATGTGGTAATACGTGCTCTGCAAATGATTTGCGTTTTAGAAACTTCTACGTCTCTTTGGGTATTAAAAAACGTATATTACTTGCTATTACATCGTGTCACTTAAGATGGCAAACGGTAAATTTTTAGTTGAGGTAAATACGTGCCCTTAGATAATTTCCCGTAAAACGCGACTTAGTTTGGATTTTGGTATTTATTCATCTTCATTGTGTGACTTGGCTTGAATTTTGAACTGATTCATCTTCGTTTTTAACATGGTTGCCTCTATTTCTAATACAAATTCTCATTCTTTTTTTTAATTACTCTTCACTACAGAAGTTCGCAGGTTTCTCCTTATTTTCACAGCCGTTTCCGCAAATATTCTCTGTCTCAAAATTTCGACATTTTCAATTGGCGTCATTTTGTTTTAAATTATGCTTTTAATATGATCTCATACATAAACATCCATTGGCGTTAGATCAGGGCTCCTAGCCAGCCATGCAATGGAACCGTCTTTTCTAATCCATTTGTTTGGGAAGTTCTCGTCCAACCATGCTTCCGTGGTGCGCTGGGCAGCCGTCATGTAGAAAGAACATTGTCTCGTCTCAATGCAATAGAAATATCGTCCATCAACAAGGGTAACTCCTCCCTTAAAAAGTTTTCATTTGTGTCTCGCCATTCAAGTCACAGAATGAAAATGAATCAGTCCAAAATCCAAGCCAAGTCTCAGTATGAAGATGAATCAGTTCAAAATCCAAGCCAAGTCACAGAATGAAAATGAATTAATACAAAAATCCAAACTAACTCGCGTTTTACGGGAAATTATCTAAGAGCACGTATTTACCTCAACTAAAAATTTACCGTTTGCCATCTTAAGTGACACTTGGCTAACGTTTTTTCGATGTAATAGCAAGTGATATACGTTTTTGTTGTAAAATCTATAGGAATCATAAGCTGTTTATCGTTGTGATGTTTTTATTGAAGTGACATGCTAAGTCGTTCTACGTACAAACAAATCTGAATATTTAAATAAATGACATTGGAGTAACTAAAAAGTATAACTACAACACCCTCCCTCAATGGAAATAAACAGATCACACAAAAAAAACTTACGTAGAACAATAAAACACATCAATACTTACATAAAACAACAAAAGCACCTAAAGAGCATAAAAAGAACTAACTAGGTACCGGTCAAGCCGATATCACACATCTCAGGTGAGCTGTACGCCTTAGGGGCTTAGTCAACACATCAGCTGCCATCTGATCAGTCTGTTGATACTTCACATTGATAATACCTTCGTTAATTTTTTCTCTTATAAAATGAAATTTGGTATCAATGTGTTTTGTCCTATTGTGATGGATCGGATTGAGCGCAATTTTCTGCGCACTCTGACTATCGTTAAAGAGCACAACCTTATCAGCGTTACCAGTAATTTCAAATACTAACCTCCTAAGAAACGTAGCTTCTTTAGCAGCGCTAGCTAAAGCCATGTACTCGGCCTCAGTCGAAGATAACGCTACCGTAGGTTGCTTCTTGCATTCCCAACTAATGGGACCGCCTGAGAGCGTAAAGTAAAAACCAGTGTACGATCGCCTGTCAAACGTGCAATTCGCCCAATCTGCGTCTGTGTATCCACACAAATAGGCACCTGTCTTCGTGTAAGAAATACAGTAATCTATGTTACCCTTAAGATACTGTAAAATTCTCTTAGCGGCCAACCAATGTTTCTTTTCGAAGCAATTGTTAAACTGGCTTAAATAGCTTGTAGCGTAAGCTATATCTGGCCTAGTATTTACCGCCAGGAACATTAGGCAACCAATCAAACTTTGGTAAGGAAAAGATTCATCACATTCTTTATGTACCTTTTTCGTATTTATTGTTCTCCAGTGGAGTTGACATATGCTTACAATCCTGCATATTAAAACGTGTTAGAACGGACTGTATGTACGTCTTTTGGTTAGTACATATTTTTTCATCCGTTCGTTTCACATTCAAACCTAAAAAATAATCCATTTTTCCCAAATCTTTTAATGAGAAAAACTTCTGTAATTCTGTTTTGACATTGAGAAAAAACATTTCTTTTTTATAAAAGATACAAATGTCATCAACATAAACTGCCAGGATGACTGTTTCGTCACCGAACCTTTTTAAGTATACGCATGGTTCCGAAGAGGTTCGTATAAAACCTATAGAGGATAAAGTTTGGTTTAATTTATTATTCCAAGCTCGAGAAGCTTGTCTTAAACCGTAGAGCGACTTTTTCAACAAACAAACTTTTCCTTCTTCGCCATGTTTTACAAAACCTTCAGGCTGTTGCATGTAGACTTCCTCTTCTAAGTCACCTTTCAGGAAAGCTGTATCCACGTCCAAATGTTACATTTTTAAGTCCATTTCTGCCGCTAAAGCAATGAGCGTACGCAGAGATGAATTTCAAACAACCGGTGAAAAAGTTTCATAATAATCAACTCCGGAAACTTGACTGTAGCCTTTGGCAACAAGTCTTGCCTTGTACTTGACCACTCTACCTTCGGCATCCCTTTTAATTTTATATAACCATTTACAAGATATAACCTTCTGGTTGGGTTTCTCCACTAAAATCCATGGCTTGTTTTTAGTCAATGAGTTGAACTCATCTTGCATTGCAGACTTCCAGCTTGCTCTATCTTCCGATTTGATAGCCTCAGCAAAGTTTTGGGGTTCATCAGGCTCACTACTTATTACAGCATTACAATCAAAATTATTTTCATTTTTCTTAGCCAACCTATTTCGAAGTGGATACCGTTCTTCAGGCTCTGGCTCAACCACAGTCTGTTCGGTTACATCTTCTTCATCTGAAGCATCTTCGTCGGCGCTAAGAAATTCTGAAGTATTGTGGTCTTGATCTATCTGTATTGCCTCCAAATCATTAGCTTCTACTTTGTTTTCGGTTGAGATCATTTGACTACTCTCTTGTGAAGTCGAAGCAATTGACGGCATCGGATTTTGTTCGCTACTACGACTTAATTCCAAAATAAATTCATTCTGGTCAGTCAGATGCACTACAGATTTTGTAGATTTTGCTTTTAAATCAGTAAAGCAATCTTCAAAAAATACCACATCTCGTCCTTTTACCAACCTCCTTGGACAACTAGGTTCGCGAAACAAATAGCTTTGTCTGTCGTCTGAGTATCCGACAAAAATATACTGCGCGGCTTTTGGATCCAACTTCTTCCTTAAAGGATCTGGAATCTTCACCATCGCGCGACAGCCAAAAACTTTTAAATGAGCCAGGTTTGGTTTCTTGTCATGCCACATTTCATACGGTGTTTTCCCGTCGAGGGCTCTATGCGGGCATCTGTTCTTCAAGAAAGTAGCGGTTTCCACAGCATCTTGCCAATAACCTTTTGAAAGAGAACTGTCTGAAAGCATACAACGAGCCTTTTCTACTATGGATCAAAACGTTCTTTCAGATATTCCGTTCTGTTGTGCATTATACGGAACTGTGGTTTGATGCTTAATACCTTCTTTGCTTAAGTATTCAGAAAAATCCCTGTTTACATACTCAGTCCCATTATCGGATCGAAAAGCTTTAAATTTCAAACCCGTTTGTCTCTCCATCATCGACTTGAACATGCGAAACCTGCTAAAAACCTCATTTTTAGATCATATAAAGTATATAAAAATCATACGGCTAAAATCATCTATAAAAGTCAGAGCATATTTATTTCCCTGAAAAGAACTTTCAGACATCGGACCACAAACATCCGAATGAATCAGTTCCAATTTAGATGTTGTCTTTTTGTGCAATACTGACTTGAAAGGTTTTTTAGCCTGCTTACCTTCTATGCACGCAACGAAATTGTCTTTATCAACCTCAGTGTACTCTACGCCTAGATTGCCTCTTTTGAGTTTGTCTAATCCAATACGGCATAAGTGACCAAGTCGTTTATGCCACAAACGAAAACATCACCCTGTACTTCGAACGCTGATAAGGTTTTTGATGGACTAACTGTACAATCCAGCGAATTCAATCCATCACAGCAGGACCCGTGTAAAACTGCAGCACCTGTATAAGCAAAATTTTTAGAATAAAAAAATGTACAAACTTTCTTATCAAATACAACACTAAATCCGTTTTCAGTGGCCTTTTTAACAGAAATCAAATTAGTATTCAAATTAGGAACAAATACTACATTTGAAATGTTCGTAACGGTATTATTACTCTCCGTTTTAAAATTATTAATAATAGGCACATTACCTGTTCCCGCACTTGTTAATATGTCACCATTAGCAATCTTGATCTGGCCAGCTGTAAATTCTTTATAGTTAACTAACCAATCTGATCATCCAGACATATGTGCGCTGGCTCCAGAATCTACGTACCATTTTACAGATGCTAGTCCTTCAGTATCAGCCTTCATTGCGCCACATAAACTCGAGAGGTGGTTTGTGTCCTTGCTTAAACCATCGTCTTTGGACTTTCTGTTAAGTGGACAGTCCGGTTTGACGTGTCCAGGCTTCTTGCAATTGTAGCAAACTACTCCTCCTTTCTTCTTATTTTTCTTGATTTGAACGCGCAAAGCTGTATCTGAACCTTCATCATTTACTGTCGATCTTGAAAATTCTGTTAAGAGTTTTGTCTTTACGACTTCACTGCTGACGGTACTCGTAGAGTTCTCTAACGCCATAATAAGCGGATCGAATCGCGGCGTCAAGCCACCTAAAAGAATGGCCGCGACAGAGGCATCTTCTATAACCTTCCCTATGTCAGCCAGGTCTTGAACTGTGGATAACACGGCATTAATATACAACTCTATGTTCTGAAAGTCTGTCAGGTTGTATCTATAGAGCCTGCGTTCCAGGGCTAAACGACGACCCATAGACTTATCTTTGTAAGCCGCCGCTAATGCATCCCACGCTTCTCTTGCCGATTTACTGTTTCGAACGTGTGTGACTGCCGGTCCGTCTAATGTTAAGCAAATCTTTGCCAACGTAATCTCGTCATCCCTTTCCTTTTTACTAACGGGAGTCGAGTCTTTTTCTGAATAGCCCGTAATGTTATTCCACAGACCTTCATGTACTAAGTACATTCTCATCTTAAACTTCCATATCGGATAATCTTGCCTACCTTTTAAAAGTATTCCAGCAAGGGAACGAACATTCGATCCTCCATCTGACATCTCGAAGTTTTCACAAAAATTTCGCTTTTGAATGGTAAAAATATTTTAGACTTCACACAACACTTGTAAATATATTTAATCAACTTAGGTACTATCCACTTTTAAATAAGCACTTCGTGCTGATAACGTGTTGAAAAATCTATAGGAATCATAAGCTGTTTATCGTTGTGATGTTTTTATTGAAGTGACATGCTAAGTCGTTCTACGTACAAACAAATCTGAATATTTAAATAAATGACATTGGAGTAACTAAAAAGTATAACTACAACAGTTTTTTAATACCTAAAGAGACGTAGAAGTTTCTAAAACGCAAATCATTTGCAGGGCACGTATTACCACATCTACCACGGAAGAATCACACGAGCAGACTAACACAAAAATAATAGATAGATAGAATATTCTAAAAAAGAAATACTGAAATAGGTAGGTACCTGAACACCTGAGACAGCATTTTTCCAGAGCACAAAAAAGCCTATCTGACCTTTTTACATAGGTGCCAGGAAGTAAAAAGATTTTTTTTGTATCGAAGTTCAGTTATGTCGGTACTATCACTAGAGGTTACTCACATAACATTATTTTAAAATTTCATGCAGATACCTATTAAATGTTATACCTTTTTGAATAGTAAAAGAGTCGTAGAAGTTTTTAAAATTATTTGCAGAATAAGTTCCATACGTAATTTTTTTTTTTAAGAGCTTCAATGTGAAAAATATTTAGATCTAACCGTTGCCGAGCAGTTTTTTAAAGCTGTTAGTAGTAGGTGCAGCCTTTACTGATATTTTTTTAACAATTGACATGCCTTTTAACTAAATACATTAAAAAAACACAACGAGCTCTATTATAAGAAAAAATCAATCAAAAAGCCAAAAAAATTTTATATTTTTTAAAAATCTTACCAGTCAATATCTCCATAATGGCTAATTTTCGGACCCTACATAATAGAATAAAATCCATCAGAAATGACCTAAATAATGACCTCCTTTAATGTTGTGTACGACTTTCCCTGTAACCCTGTATATATGTTAAGTTAAATTAGTATTACAAATAAGCACAGAAAAGAAAGATGACCGCTCAAAAAAAAAATGACGCCAACCGTCCATACAAAGTTACCCAAACCCCTTTAATCTAATATAATTTTCTTCAATTTGTATTATTTACTTTAAATGTCCTCTAGCCTTATGTCGGCGCCAGACATAGCTCCAAAGATTTGCACACTTCTTTGAAGACTTTGCAAAGCTTTGAAAACACATTTGAACATATACTGACGCAACCAGCCAGACATGCTTCGCTAACACTCCTCTCCACAGTATGCTGGTAGACAACAAACAAAATGGATGATGGAGCTATGTCTGGCGCCGGTATGAGGCATTATTTCAGACGTCGCGAAATGTATTCTCTTCATATCACCTGGTAATCATTATTTGAATTACCAGGGCGCCATAGGCTGGAAGGCGGTTGCTGGCACATGGGTGTTCAAATGTGGGGGATCGCTAATCAGTGAAAAATTCGTACTGTCTGCCGCCCATTGTACCAGCGTGTCAACTATAGATGATTCTGTCGCTGACATCAAACCAAAAATAGTGAGGTTAGGAGACGTAAACATTCTTGGTAAGGTTAGTACATTTTATTAACTTTTTAGGTATTATGTAGATATTAATCATTTAAAAAATATTTCCTAGGAACAGCTGACTTCCAACTTTTTCAACATTGTCAGCATTTAGCAATGAGCATGCGCTGTAATATATTGATTTGGCATTTAGGTATATCTATTATAAAATTTATTTCTGTAACTATGTATGCTTCTTTCAGCCCATGAATGGTCCCTCCCCGGTCGACGCCAATATTTTGCGTTCGATCATACATCCACACTATAAATCACCAGAAAAGTACTATGACATAGCTCTATTTGAGTTGGATAACCCCATAAAAGAATTCACGCGTCTCATTCACCCAGCTTGTCTCTGGGAGAAGCCTGATACGGTTAGCTTCGGGAAAGAGGCGACGCTGACTGGCTGGGGAGTTATAGATGTTGGTAAGGATGCCGCCTTGTGTTTTGTTACATCCTTTGCTACAATGCTACATTCCAAACCGATTTTGGCAGCATTAACAGTGTAGCCGAATTGTATTCTATACAAAACAAGGAAGTCCATTCTGCCTGCGTTAATATGACAAATTGTATATAATTTTATTTATTTAAATAAAAATAAATTAACTCACGCCCGTTATTACCGAGGGGGTAGGCACAGGCACCAATCACTAGAACTGAGCCCACGTTTAATTTATTACATACCTACATAAGGTCACGCATGTATCTCAGAGAGATAGGCACGGACAACCTGCTGTTTGCGACGATTCTGACAAATCACTTTGAACTCATTCGACATTCATTAGCCCATTTAAAATTCTTCATCCTCTGAACATGTCTGAACCAAAGCAATATTTCTTTCTCAATTCTAGTCACTACATCCTTTTAAAGTCCACAACGTTCTCTAATCACCATATTGCGTATTCTGTCATTCAAAGGCCCTCATTCATTCCCACTGCATTATTCCTACTTTCATGATTATTGCGAGGCCGTATATTATTTTTGAAAATGCAACTGTCTGTCTACCTTTGTTTTCCTAAAACTTTATTAAATCGACTAAGTACCTACTAGACGAAAACCCGGCTTCGCTCGGGTAAAATGTAGACTCGGGCAAAATAATATTCCACTATGTTTTTTTATATGGTGACGCCTCTGTATTTATCAACCACCAGTAGATATAAATCTCTTAATACATTCAGATACATAAGCTGACACCTGTATCCCAGAGGGGTAGGCAGAGACCACGGACTGTCACCTGCCACTATCCTGACAAATCACTTCTTAAATCGTCCCTTACCGGCCCTTCCATTTACATTCGCTCGATATATTTGCTTTGTCAGTCTTTCTTCGTTCATCCTCTCCACATCTCCAAACCAACGCAACATTCCTTTTTTCAATTCTAGTCACTCACTTCATCCTCTTTCTCTACATCCTCGGTCTCTGATCACACTATTGCGTATTCTGTCATTCAAAGTAACACCACACATATTTCTTAAGGATCTCATTTGTACTGCACTAATCCTACTTTCATGATTCTTCTGCCATACCCAAATCTCGCTACCATGCTTACATCAGTATTGGAACCAGCACACTATTACGGATAGCCAATCTTGCTCTTTTGGACATGTACTGGCTACTCACGAAGGAATGCAAGGCAAAAATCGGATACTTATCATAGCTTTGTCATGGGTACCTCATCACAAATTACTAACTAAATGAGCTTCCTTCATAAACTTAACAGCTAGTGAATCTAATGACGTATTCAATGAGACGTAGAATCCACTTGGCTAATCAACTAAAAACAGCTCCCTCTCTTTGGCTTTACAGCTTTTAGTTTTGTATTGACCACATGTTTTTCTTCATCATTTTAATTTTTGGTATTTTTCTTATCTAGTGGCTTTTTCATTTCAATAAGTTTATTGGTACCTAACTAAGCAAAACAATAAAGATCAATTTATGACTTTGATTTCCTTTTCAATTATTTTTCAGACCCTTGCAAAACTCAATGTCAATTATTGTCTTCCCGCCAATGAAAAACACCACAGATTACTTACTACACCTTCTCAGTTGGCACAGATTATAATAACCTTCTTGGATGCCACGGTTCAAAGGGCCGGTTTAGATTATCTTAGTGTTTAGGAGAGTGCTTTACTTTACACTCTGTTGCAACATTATGCTGAATCGGGCCAATTTTGGGGGCTCAACCTTTAATGTATTTTATTATTATTTTCATGTTGTACAGTTTATTTACTTTTAAGTTTTTTATGCTTACTGTGTTATTTTTTTTTTATTATTGTACGCACTCTGTGTGTGTGTTTTTTTTTGTTTTGTTTTGAGTATCAAATAAATAAATTTTCTTTTTTTCTTTCTTTCTTTCTTAATTTCTTTGTTTCTTAAGGAGAGTGCTTTGTAGAAACGTGTAAGCGCCACTTGCTTTAGTACGTTTTACGGTATAGTACGGTTCTAGTTGCCTTTCAATTAGAATCAAAATAGAATTGGTTTTTATTGTTCTATCCAGTAACACATGAGCGCGTTACTATCCTTGTTACTTATCTGTGTATAAACTAAAAATTTATTGAGAACTTTAGGAGAGTGCGCAAGTGACCCGTGACGGGTGCGTGTTGTTTTCAATAACTCGAATTATCAAACTTACTTATGTGTTCCATTAAAACTCATAGTATTTTGAGTAGGATAGCGCATATTTCGCGACGTCGACGAAGTGACACTCTACTGGAAGAAATATAAACGTTCACTCGAACGTCTAGTAATGTACTAATGCACTTGCCTCTCTAATTGTATTATAGCACTCTCCTAAACACTAAAATAATGTAAACCGGCCATAACAGTTCACAATGAAAACTTGTGACACTAACACAACAATGATGACATTGACATGTTTACTTAGCAACGCCATTGTTGAATTTAATAATTTTTATATTGATGCTGCTCGATAATACGAATTTTCCGCCCATATGTTTAACTCAGATCAACTATTTTTTTACGCTCTTTCATTTGGTGTGCATATCGTTCGAGTCTACCGTAGACCCGAACGAAATTATTAATATAGATTATAACTAGTATAGTTATTGGCATGGGTGTTTTTAAAAAAACAATTTTGACAAAGTCGTTAAATTGAAATTTTTGAAAGAAGCTTTGTCATCCATACCAAGAAACTATGAAACATGAAAGTATCTTATTATAGCCAAGCAGACGACATCCCCCGTGTTGCAAGCCGCAGTAGTGGATATCATCGGGGAGCAGCAGTGCAACCAGCTCTTGCGCACCTGGTTCAACCGCAACTGGTGCGGAGTGCGTAACCAAATTTGCGCCGGGAAACTAGAGGGAGGAGTAGACTCGTGTCAGGTAAATAATCTGAAAGATATCCACAGAAGGCTGAATGTAGCAATCACTTATCCTCGCAGTGGATAAATAAATGGGTTATTGAGGAATTCACACTTTTTCGTTATAGGGTGATTCTGGAGGACCCCTTCAGATTAAATTGAACCTGCCGAAGCCTATTCTGCACAAACTCCATTACGTCGTAGGAGTGACGTCATTCGGCATCGGATGCGCTCGAGCGAAGAGTCCCGGGGTGTATACGCGAGTCTCCAGTTACATCGATTGGATTGAACGGATCGTGTGGCCTTAATAATGTAATTTAATAAAGCAGAATTTTTGAGATTGTAGTTGTCGTCAGATTGAATCCGCAATATTTTGTTAAGGCCTCCACAGTGCGTCCCAAAATCGTTGGTACGCTTGCATGATTGACATAGGTTTTGCTTAAAATGATCCACCACAGCTCTGATGAGTAAAAGCGTTTTCTGTATATCAACTAATATACATACAATATATTTCCCAACGACACGAAAGGCCTTGAATTTTTTAAATTTAAAAATAAACTGTTTATGATATTAATTGACAAATAGGTACTTTTACAATATCAATGACTTCTTGTGTGACATAAATATTTAATAAACTTTATAGGATGTGTGTTAGGTGACAATTAAATTTATTGTTGAATCCTGTGATCATGAAATAAGTCCCTATTATTGTCAGTACGATTATTATTGCATGTTTGCATTAAAATCCATACGCTTCTAAAGCGCAGAACATGGAATGAACTAATTCAAGCCTTACGACCTTTTTCATATATTATGACATGTATGTATTACCTGTGCTTATGAATGAATAAAATTTATTCACTTATGATTCTGACTCTGATTCTGACAACGTATAGTAGGTATATTTCGTCGTCTTTTTATTGGTTCTTTTTTCTCTACTGTACATGTCACGAGTACTCTTGACATCATTTCATTAGTGCAAAAAGCCCTGTTTTCAACATCACAAGTTTTTACTTACCTTCTTATATTAAATTTTGTATTTCTACTTGTGTGATTAATAAAGTCTGATTTCTTTTATTTTTCGTGTGATTCGATTCGATTTTTGTGTGATTAATAAAGTTTGATTTCGATTCAAGAGCCTTTATGCCAAATGCATCAAAGGAAAGCACAAATTCAATCTCTTCAAAAAGAAATAAGACTTTTGTTAGAGTTGTCACAGAAACATAATACGCATAAGTAGACGCAAGTAGATAATAAACAAAAGTCAACAAAACAAGAAAAACCAAACAAAAATAAAATAAAAAGAAAACATCCGTTTTTTTTAATCTAAGACAGCAGCGCTCCACACAGTAGCTACTAAAGCTTGATATTTTATGATAATGCATGTAGCCTAATCTAATGTAATAAATATTAAAATCCTAGTGTTGGTTATCGAACTGATCCAAAACGTCTTCACCGACTTTGTGACGAAAACTTTGTGTGTATTTTGCCTACCAAATACATGCTTTACCAAACACAAGAGCTATCTCGAAAATATCGTACGCTAAGTAATATGCCAAGACAAGATTTGCTGTATCAGCTGGTAGAAGATAAAAAATACACAAAACAATATTTACATATACCTACGTACAGGCAATGTCTTTACATACATTGCTTCTGGCCCCACACTATAATGGTACCCTATGTCGTGGGAACCGGAAACTGCTACAACACAAACATGTAAACATCCAAGGCCTGGGTTTTTCTGAAGCCTACTTTGCCAGGCTAGTTTTCCTTTTAAGTTAATTGTATGTGCTACTGCCCAAATGTTTTTCACGTTTCTACAATCAACCCTTCAGCCGGGAGAGGGAGGGAGGATAACTTTACCATTTTGTTTTTGGTCCCGGGTTCGAATCCCGGCTGGGATTCACAACGTCGTACTTTTCGCTTCCCACGATACAGGATATCCTCGTGTGGGACCAGAGGCAATGTATGTGCCTGTATGTAAATGTTGATATTTGTCAACGTAATTAATAATTATGTATGAAAGCAGCCTATATTACGTACATACCACTATAGGGCACAGACCTCCTAAAGAGAGTCCATACTCTCATACTGTGGGTCTCCAAGCCCATGCTTAGCCAACACACGTGCCCAAAGTGGATCAGCGATTTCAAGCGCTGAGGTATGTGAATATTAGGTTTTCTCACTGTGTTTTTCTTCAAGGTCAGCGAGTGGTTTTTTTTTATTTTTTATTTTATTAGGCATACCAACAGCATGCATACAGAACATAGTACAATAGTGTTAAAAGGAGATAAAATTACGTGTATGTACCACTTAATGGTAAGCACAGCGTTTACATAATTGCTTAATTATCTTACATCGTAAATTAGCTGATGTTACTGAAATGAGAAGTAAACTAAATAATGAAGTAACTATCGTTAGTAAAACTTCACAAACGTACGTAAGTTGTTGTGAAAGGTCAAGGAAAACTTCTTACAAAATCCATTAAGGAATACTTGAATGAAGTTGTTTGTCCTGGAAATCAGGTAAAACCCCATGCACTTTATCTTTGTAAATGTTTTGTATTTGTTTTTTCCTGTTACTATAAACATATCTTAGCCCCTTCTTTCTACAGAACCACACACACTTGGCGATTTGTATCACAAATAACACTTTGAAGTTTTTAGTTGTTTTTTCTGGTCAGTAGTAATTTACATGCGCAAATTCGCGGAAGAGGCACCCAACAGCCTCACAGAGGTGGATACTAAACTTATGTCTAAAATAATTTAATATTTGTTTATTCGGAAAGGTCGGTGACGAGGGTTTTATTTTATTGTAATGACCTTGCTTATTTCATTAACAGTGTTCATTCAGGCAAATTCTCCTGGCATCTTCGGATGGCTTCAGTAGTGATACTGATATATATTAAATAAAACAGCCGTCACGCTTCGAGACTGGTTTATTATTGGCGCGGCCCATCAACGTGCCGACACCAAATCTAAAGTCCTGACAAACAATAATAAAGAATAATATAAAAACAAGCTTGCAATCTGCGCTTAACAAGAACAGCACGATATTTACTTGCTCCACGTAGATTTTCAATTTTGAGGGATCAAGTTGAACTTTTATAGTGTCAAACCTATATCAAAAGTATCACATTGACTTCATTTATTCAACGTTAAAAAATAGCATAAATATTCGCAGTTTATCCAATAATACAAACCAAAACATCGAATGGAATCGGATTCTTGACAAACAAAAAAAGGATGTTGACCAACCAAGATAAGATAAGAATATTCTTTATTGCACATAAGAAACCAGAGACAAATAAAATCAAGATCAAGATCAAGAAAGTTATTATAATTTATGAAAGACCAAGATCTTTCATAAATTATAATAAACACATGGGCGGCGTATAGATCAAAATGTCGGATGCTACAGAATTTCTATTAGGCTGAAGAGATGGTACTGGCAATTACTTATGTTTCCTCTCAATGCATTTGTGAACAATGCTTTTCAACTGTATAAATTGTCCCCAGCATCGAAAAACGGCAACAGTTGTTACGATCTTTTGTCATTCACCAGATATATTGTATCAACATACTTTCTCATGAAAAATTCTCCCAACACATCATCTGTTGCTAAAAATCGCGTGCCTAGATCATCACTAGCTGTTATAAAACGGGTTCCAGATGCTGTAAGACTGGACAAAAAGGAACATCACATTATCAAGCAAAATAAACCGACCCGATGTGGATTGTGCCACAAAAGCACACTAATGAAGTGTTCAAAGTGTAATGTTGCTTTACATAACAAATGTTCTGTTGAGTTTCATTCAAAATAGTTCTTATAATGTATGTAGGCAAAACTTAGTTTAAAATATGTACTTTAAATTTTTTTACTAATAAAATTACAAAGCTTTTTATTTCTAAAAATAACATGAACCTTTGCATAATACTTGTCGATATGTTCCTAGTGTTTGTTTTTTCGAACGGTTTCTAAAGTAAAAAAAATTACAACTATTATATTTTTTTATTTTACGTATGCCTTAAAAATCACAAAAACATGCTATGTTATGAATTTGACCGAAATCAGACCATTCTAGATAAGCTTGGGAAGATATGGGTTAAATACAAACAAGGGCTGTGGCCCTAACAGTATAACCCCCGTGTTTCTACGCTTTTGTTACAGTAGCATATCATTACCGCTTTATATCTAATTTAATATTTTTCTAGCTACTGGCACCATCCCCTTGATTTGGAAACGATCGTTTGTCGTCCCAATTTTGAAATCAGGGGACCGCCACAATATTAAAGATTACCGACCAAATTTCCAAGACAATACCAAAGCTCCTTGAAAAAATTATGTACTTATGATAAAATATTTCCCCACCTACGTCCTATTAGCATTGCGCAACAACACGGTTTCGTTAACAAAAAATCCACTGAAACACAGTTATGCAAACTTGTGCACATAATAGCCACGCCCATGGATCGGGATCAATAGGTAGACGTCGTGTATACCGACTACTCCAAGGCATTCGACAAAACGTACCACTCACTATTAATAAACAAACTTGACAGGGTCGGTATACATTGTGATCTTCTCAGATATGAATGGAATCCTACCTTCGGAGAGGGCCGTAACAATCAAGGAGTATTGCTCGTCATTCGTGCCAGTATATTCAGGAGTACCCCAGAGCCCACCCACCTGGGACCCCTTTTGTTTAATATATTTTTAATTGATATCTTGCATGTATTTAAACAATCACACTTTTTATTATATGCTCATCATAAAAAGATACTAAGAACAATTGAAAGCACAACCGATTGCGATCAATTGCAGGAGGATCTTAACAATCTTGGTGTTTATTGTACAAATAATTCTCTCTTTATAAATTAAATGCGAAAAAATGTAACGTTAACACATTTACTCGAAAAACAAACCCAATGTTATTTAATTATACTCGTAGTACAGATAATAATATCATTGCTAGGGTGTCTGAGGTGAGAGACTTGGGAGTCTACTTAGACAGTAAATTAACTTTCAACTCCCACATTAACCGAATGACAGCAAAGGCTTATAGAATGCTGGGTTTTATTTTGAGGGTTGGTAGAGATTTTAAACCTTAATCTTGCTGTATGTTTCCTTTGTTCGTTCTATTCTGGAATACGGTTCTATTATTTGGAATCCACAATACAAACTGTACATCAATATCATTGAAACAATTCAAAATAAATTGATAAACCATATAAGCTAAAGATGTCAGAAGCAATCTTTGCAAATGCCTATCATTCTCTCGCTCGAGGGCCGTCAAACTGAGAGAGACCAATTATAGCTGTCGTGTGTGGTCTCCTGACGATTTCTATGGAAAGATGTAATGAGATATATCGTGCTATAATATACATCTTTACCTTATAGCCGCCGTGTGCGGAGTCCCTTATTTTGAGTAAATAATAATATTTAAATGCCCTTCATTTGGCCTCTATAGTGAAGTCACATGTTAAATTGTCTGTAGTAGTTGTTCTGTGAACATTTACCAATGGCCTGTCAACTTCATCTGTCAAACACATCAATATATAGTGCCACCATATTATCTGTTCAGTTGACAGCGGCGCTAATGGAGAATATAATAGTAACGTAACATTTAAGAAATTTACCTAGAAAAATGAAAAAAAATTAACCAGTCTTTCAATTTTAATGAAAATTATATCTATAAATCTTAGTAAGTGAATAAATATAACAAAAAATGGGGAACAGGATTTACAATTAATTAGTTAGTTACAATTTTGCCCACCTGAACATAATAATATAACTTCAGGTGGTAACCAGTTTACTTGGTGGCACTGTAACACTTTTTTTTTACACTAAACCACTGACAATCTAGATGGTTTGGCCCATTCACACGCAAATCCAATCGCGAACTCTACCTACACTACACACACAGTAAGTAGCATATGATGTCACGCCGAATAATATTTACTTTAATTAATTAACAATGATAAACTCGATTTATCTCGAAAAAAATGAAATTCGTTTCTTAAAATTACGTCTACTATCAGAATATAAAATAAAATCCAATCATAAAAAAACTTTGCATCCCCAATTGCCAAAATTTGATTGAGATTATTCCATGTCCCTGGGGAGTAAAACGCTCTATGATTATTTTTAGTAAATTTTAGTGAATTTTAAATTTGTTTACTACTCAATTTTCAATTTCGGAATAACAGGAGATGTCATATAAAAAAGATATAAGTAATTTCTATAGTGCCAGTTCTTTTGCGCCACCCAGTATTAACGAATCACTTTACTATATTGAAGGAAGCTCACGCTGTAAACAATAAGATGAAGCAAACATACAAATTTCCTAGTCCACTTTCGAATTCACGTACGAGATTCACATATAGTTTACAGAATGGCGCTGCTGACTTGAGAAGAATTTATCAAATTCAAGTTAAGAAACCAGTTTTGCAAGTCAATGGGGTTAACCAGTCTTGTTTTGAAACTCGACAAGATACTACGTACTGTACTTCCTTGATTACTCGTAGTTTCTTTCAATCATCAATGACTTCCTTAAGATTGACAATAGGTTGATATTAACAGTGTTGACTACTAATAGTGTGATAGATTAGTGTCAAAGTCTACAAAGTGTAATTTTTATTTCAGTTCTGTTACTTCATTTAGTGGGTACTCTCAACGACTTCACATGGTCTTGGCCACAAGTGTGGCAGCGACAACAATGGGTAAGAACATAGAAGAAGTACGACAGGGATAAGAATTATTTGTCGAATATAAATTACAATATTTTTTTGTCATTTTGGTAAAGCAAATAAACCTTTTTTTCTATGTATCTATGTATGTACATAATAACTTTGACAATAATAAGATTTATTTTTATTTATGAAAAGGAATATAAATTGACTTAGAAGATCTTCCCGGAGGCACTCCCCACCCAATGACTCTATTTGCAGATGATAGCACAATAATTACTATAAATAATCACCAGACTAAATCACATAAGTATCATAAAATAGTTGTGCTTTAGAACATAAATGAATTAAAATACAAGTTTGCTTAATAAAAAAAATACAAGTATGTTCACTTGATTGTCTCAAGACGGCTCTCCATTAATATAATAAAGAAAAAAAAATGTTATAGAATAATTTTATAATAAGTTTCTTTCACTGTCTCAAAAAAAAAGTGTTTTGTACTTTTGTGCTTTAGTCCGCCGACCCTTATACTACCTATAGTCTGGTGTTTTGGGGTAATTCAACCGACAGAGAAATCTCGTATGTCTTACAACGAGATGAAGAGAAGAGTAGATACACATAGAGCTATGCATAAAAGTCTGTATTGTATGGGGACTATGATTTACAATAAAATACCAAGATATACAAGAATTTGACATAGGCCAAATCAAATTCAAATTGAAAAAATGCTCCTGAAAAAAAGCTATTATAATGTAAAGGAATTCTAACGGATTTATTATTATATGACCTTACGTTTACTGATTTGACTTTAAATTACTTCAGTATTTGTCAAGTTGAAATTGCTTTATTTTTTTTTCTCCTTTGAACTGAATTTGTTTACAATGTAAGCATAATTGACATAAATATAACTCGCATCTATGGAAAGTGTTATATTATGATAAAGATATATTTTAATGACGAACAATGATCCTCTCTCTAAAATATTTTATAAGCCATAAATATCTAAAGTCTTTAATTTTAAAACAAGTTTCCTGTTATCAAATACGAGTATATTAATGGTAGTTGCCGGTGATGTAAGTGTCTGTGGAATTTGTATTTAACTTGTCTTTCCTCGATGGTTCATGCTCTAGACTAAAGATAATTTTTCCGCCTGTTTCCTCTTGCCATTTTGTAAAAAAAAATACTATCTAAATAAAATAAGAGCTATCTAGGTAAATAAGACAATAAATTATCCTGCTTGCACGGAAATTTATATCGTTAATATTATTAAATGTAAATCAGGAGAGCAATATGCCAACAAGGTATCACCTAATCTAACCTAACTAGGATAAAAAATGAGTGGACTGTATATTAATTCTAGAACAAAATATAATGATCCGAGAGTAACAATAATTTGTAAGTGCAACGACCGTATAGAACCATAGTCCAAGCGAGATGAAAGAAGCTCCGGTCCCGTTGGCGTTGAAGCGGTACCGCCGGCGGCGACGCGAGTCACGCGCCGTAACGTCAAAATTTGCTACTTTAGTACATTAACGGTCAAATTCTGACATTTTAGCGCCACAAACCTATGCAGGTATTCATTGTCTCTGACACAGAAATCAGCTTTAAATCGCCAACCCGCGTCAGCCGCGGTGGGATAGTGCCCACCGCTAACCGTGCCAACCTAACGCTATCCTCTCTACACCGGTAAAGGAAAACATCGTGCGATACCGGTCCGCGGTGGACACGCGTGGTGATTAAGTCCATACTCTCTCTCTTCCTCTCTCTCTCTGAGAGAAGCCCTGTGCCTACACTGGCCCCGATAATAAAAAAGGCGCATGTACTGAAAAGTGAAACTGGAGAAAAACGCGTTTCAATGAAAAAAATGGGAAAATGATCGCCGAGTTTACTTTTTTACATTTATTGAAACACTGTGAATGCACATTATTTGGGATTGTTTTAGTTTATGATTCTGAAGTAAGATATTTTATCTATATAACTTTTTTATAACGAAAAACCGTTTTTCCTTGGCATTAATTGTACATAAAAATTATTTAAACTTAGTGAAAAATATGTAAATAGTCATAAGCGTTTTTTTTTGTATTCACAAAAATATAACCTCGTGTCCTCAAGTGATCACAAAATCAATTGTTTTTTTCAATAAATCATATGATTCGTGATATGATGCATAAGGTAATAAATTAACTGTTAAAAATTGAAGATATAAAAGGCGCAAATACAAATATGCACATTTAATAAAAAAATAATCATCATGCGATAGCTTACTATGGAAATTTACCTTTTATTTAATTATAAATTTTTAAATTTACCACCAATTTTACTACCAGCAATTATAAATTTACCATCCTGTAAGTGACGAGAGACTAATAAATATTATGCCCTGAAATTGTGTTTACTATTAAATTAGAAGTACTTAAATTCTAAAATCTCTTCTAACAACTTAATAATTTGTAAGTATTAACAGTATTAATTAGTAAAAAGATTAACATATCTTTAATAACATCTAAATGTCCGCAAATCAGCTTTTTATAATTAACTAGCATTCAAGTTATCCTTAATTAGCAACTCAGTAGACCAACCACCTTAGCAGTCATTATGACTAGGTGTCTTACAGTAACTAAAAACTAGTGGCATTATTCTAAATATCCGTCTTTTTTACTACGGATTTGTACAAGAACTGGAAAAATTGTAAGTTGCGTTTGCGCAACGTCTTTTCCTTCTAGTTTGAATAAGATACGTCTTTTTTCCTTAGTTAACGATTCGATAATTTCACAGATACGTCCTATTCTTTATCGGTAAGTCTGAAACTAGGAAAGATACGAAAATATGGGTAATTGCAGTAGATTCAACTTTTTTGTCTGATTCGGGAAATTTAAGAATATAACTCGACAGATCCGACAGAGAACCAAAGTCACCGACATAGCCCACCGAATTAGCATGCTGAAGTGGCAGTGGGCCGGCCATATCACCCGAAGAACTGATAACCGATGGGGTAGAAGAGTTCTTGAGTGGAGACCGCGGATCGGTAAACGTAGTGTAGGACGTCCTCAGACTCGGTGGAGCGATGATCTTCGCAGGACGGCTGGCAAGAGCTGGATGAGAGTAGCCGAGGACCGTGTTCAGTGGCGTGCAATGGGAGAGGCCTATGTCCAGCAGTGGACAACCATAGGCCGATGATGATGATGATGATGATGAAGAATATAACTCAATTTGAGAAAAAAAGAAGACAGATAGATAGAATGCGCCGTTTTTACTATCGGGGGCAGTACAGTAGGACGTATTATAGGGTGCTGACAAATATATTTTGTAGATTGTCTGCCTAAAATACTGAGTTATAATTAGATAATGCTAAATTACAATTGGACAATATGTACCTACATATAAAATGGACATTGTACTACGAAGTATAATTATTTACTGAAGCTGCGACAGAGACAGAGCGCGTAGTCAGCATTAAATAAAATTGTTATAAATCCTGATCTTTCGAATCTGAAAGTCTAAAAGAAACGATACATTACATGCCGAGTTTTGAACCTTCCCAATGAGAAGCAGCAGAATGCCGTTCTGCCGCTCCGCACAAAATATATTATAATATAATTTAAGTAACCGCAATTGATAAGTTTCAGAACTTACGCATTTAGTCCTTTACTAGTTAACTTCCTTGTCCTAGTCCTTTACTAGTTTACTTAACTAGACTGACAATATCTAACATTGTCTTTCTTTTCCAGACTGATCCACCATGGTCGTGGGGTTATGTTGACGAGACAACGGCATTTCAGACAGCGGTATGTATTTTTTTTACAGCTTGTCGGAGAGAATATTTACCAGGTTGGGTGGTCTCGCGCGTCTAAAAATCCACAGACTGCGACAATACAAATGGTTCAAATGTAATGGACGGTAATAGTACTGAACAAGGAGTAAGATGGTAATGGACAAGGAGTAACTTTCTCGCTATAAACTATAAACTACTCATACTACTTTATCCGGCCGGCGACCGGACGGCGGCCAGGTGCATGTGAAAAGACACTAACGCTAGTGGCATTTTTCTGAGCGATTCCGTGCTTCGCAAGGCACGTCAAGCAGTTGGTGCCGGCTGCCGTCGATAAATGGCAGTAGTTAAGCCAAGTCAGAGGCCTTAAGGCAGCTTGAAAACTCACTTAACCTTTGTGATCGTTTAAGATCACTTATGTGGTCAGGGATAAAAGCGATTGCAAAATTTAGTCTAATTTCATTAATAATATGCCGCACGCAAATAGTGGATTTGACTTAATTTTCCAGCCAACTCCACGCACTACGCCCCGGCCACGACCTACGTCCCGGCCACAACCTACGACCCAGCCACGACCTTCGCCCCGGCCACGACCTACGCCTCGGCCACGACCTCCTAATTTAGTATCATCCACTACCGTCACCGTCGCAAGCACTCCTGATCCTTGCGCGCCTTTCCATCGCAAAGTGCCTGATTTCCGGGCAAAAGATCGTCGCGTCAGCCATGTCAGTAAGTAATACTTGTAGTTGTCACGGCAATGTCAATATTTACAACTGATACCAATATACACCTACGTTAGTATCTCGGAATATTCTTATTCAGAGGCTAGTATGTAGCAGCAAAGAGGTTAATGGATGTCAACAGATTGTCATTTCCACGACTTAAACTTGCAAAAGTTTATACTTCTTTTATGAGGCACTGTATAATGTTCTGCAACAAAATACCCCAAGATATATCAGAGTTACCCCCATCCCGGTTTAAGAATTGTGTTAAGCACAGTCTTTGCAAAGAAGCTTACTATAAAATCAACGATTATTTAGAAGACAAGGATGTCTGGCATTAAGCAGTAGTTTAATATTAAAGTTAATCAGAGGATAACTGTGTCTAGTATTCAACACATCCTAGAGTAATATTTTTTTAAGTTTGAAAGTTTGTTAATTTAGTTTAAAACTGTTTTGACCGTCTGTTACCAGGTTGCATCTCATTAAGCGTGATAGTTAGACAGTGGAAATTTTTACAGATGATATGTTTCTATTGCCGCTATAACAGTAAATACTAAATAACAAGATAAAATGAATATTTAAGGGGGCTCACGTTCTCGTTTTTACTCGATGTTGATAACGGACAGGTAGATGCTTGAAATATTCACTGGATATTTAGTTACATTATTCATTTTAAAAGTAAATTATATAATCCAAATAAAATAAACATAAAACTCCCATACATTAAACGTATTTTTTTTCCATATTTTATGCTTATAAGGTTGGCATTTCAAGTATTTTTCTAAAAGGCATGTTGTTTGTTGTTGCAATAAAAATCCTACACTTATATTTTATTTATGTTTACAGAATGTCACGAGATCGTCTGGGGCATCAAGTATCGAGTGGAAAAGGGCATCAGACAAGCCAAATGTAATTTTAGTCTAATTGCTAAAGAGGATCAAACAATTCGAATAGTGAACTTGCATAAACACATTACACAAACATAAGCCTACATTGCTCAAAGACATTTAAGCCGCGTGACGAAAAACCGTCCAATCAAAATCAATAGTCTACTCGGATGGCGCACTCGGTCCGAGCGTACTAAGACCGTGAAAACTCGGCATTATATAACAAAAACAAAATAGTAAGATTAATTCGCAGTCCATTTGGTTATTGTATCTAGGTATAATTAAACTATCATTATCATCATTTAGCCACAATAAGTCCACTGCTGGACATAGGTTTACTCCTTGGATTTAAAAAAAGAGCGGTTGGAAGCGGCTTGCATCCAATCCGGCTTGCTTGATTGTAATAGGGTATTTGACCGATTCCTGAAAACCATCTTATTTTTTTTGTTGGTGTTCATGGAGTCTTCAGAAAGTGGTATTTTTTCGTATAGTTCTTCTAAAAAAGGCAAACGAAAATTTACTTTTTAAATAAGCCGCCATAACACTATCTTAGGCAATATGGCGTCGCATAGGAATTGTGATGTTACTTCCCAGTAAACCAACCAATGAACGTAAGAAAAAACGTATGACAGACGCCATTTTTACTGACATGTGACGTCATCATAGAATCGGCCAACTCAGGCTGTTTTCGATACAATGGCTGCAGACACGTAATTATCAAATTTTAGGTACATACCTATATAGTATTTTATACAAATAGTAATTGTTTTTATAGTTAAAATGTCTCAAAGCGGTTTTAAGACTCATTATTTATATGAGTGCTTATAAATAATACTGTTTTTTTCACACTGTCAAACAGCCTATTAAGCTATCATCATCATCGAATCATTATGTCCACACCGAGAGGCACGGGTCTTTTCCCTGAGGAAGGTGTAGGCCACAATCCACCACGGGGGCCAAGTCCGGATTGGTGGGGGCTTGTAAGACTAGTGGCTGGTCTTACTGTAAGAAGTTTTCAAGCCACCCTATTAAGGCCTCTATCGACGGCAAACTGCTTAACGTGCCTTGCGGAGCGCGAAACCGCTCAGAAAATGCCACTAGCGTTAGTCATAGACGGTCACCCATCGATGCACTGAACACGCCCTATGTTGTTTAACCTTCGTGATCGTGTAAGATCACTCAGACAGACCGCTGGGGTAAACGTGTTCTTGAGTGGAGACCGCGACTCGCCAAACGTAGTGTAGCACGCCCTCTACGAAAAACTGCAGGCAGATGCTAGATGCGGCAAGCTGAAGACAGGAAGCTACGGCGCTCATTAGAGGTGGGCTATGTCCAGCAGTGGACTAATATAGCCTAATGATTATGATGATGATGAGACAGCCGGGGCTACAAGCAATTCAATTAAGCTATACTTTGAATCGCTCGTAGCCTGGGCTGCCTGAGTGATCTTAAACGATTACTTAGGTTAAGCAACATACGGCGCGTTCAGTCCATGGATGGGTCACTGTCTATGACTAACGCTAGTGGCATTTTTCCGAGCGGTTCCGTGCTTCGCAAGGCACGTTAAGCAGTTGGTGCCGGCTGCCGTCGATAGATGGCAGTCGTTAAGCCAAGTCGGAGGCCTTAGGGCGGCTTGAAAAACTTCTGACAGTAAGACCAGCCACTAGTCTTACAAGCCTCCACCAATCCGGACTTGGCCCCCGTGGTGGAGTATGGCCTATACCTTTCTCAGGGAAGAGATCCGTGCCCCTCGGTTGGGGACATAATGGGTTGATGATGAAATACTTTGTTCAAATTCAAGAGCTGCTGAAAAAGAAGAAGACGTCAAATAAAGATGTGTGAATAAGAATGCAAACCGGCAAATGCCCGCTAGATCACTCGTCGGCCACTTGAAGCAGACGGCCTCTGGCGAGTGAAAAAGTATGCCGGAGGAAAAAGTGTAATAGTTGAATGTGGCCTGACGGGTTAAAATGTGCGATTAAGTAGGCAATATACAGATGTAGGAATATCTAATCCATACGTAATTTTTTCAGGTGATGAAAAAAGAACTGGTATTATAGTGCTTGGTGGGGCAATTGGAGGCAGAAACGCTAAAGCAGGGGAATTTCCTCATATGGTAAGTAGTCTTAATTTCTCACTCTTAAGGATATCGAGTACCTGCTGATGAGGACTTAAGTCTGAGGTTTGAGGTTACGGCAATTTACTTAGGTAAAGAACTTAATGCATTTGAATGGAGTTAAAAACAAAAAAGTTGTGATTGGTGACACCACTGTCCTATGTACCAGAATATACATCTATACATACACTAAATTAGTGTTAAAAGAAACGAATTATCTTACTTCTATCTGTGTAGGAATTTCTATCATGAGAATCTTCAGGCTTAAAATGTTTAGCACGCATCTATAATAGCTACTAGGCTGTCATTATTTTTGTTCACATTGCATTTTTCCACTGCTTTCTTTTTTTAGCGTCTTTGGGAAATACATTATAAAGCCTTGTTTTTACAATTGACGGCTGAAAATAGCGTCATTGTGGATTAAAATCTTAAAATGTTAGTGTTAATTTAGGAAAAACTATGAAGTTTGAGAGATATTGTGGTGCACGAAGCAGTGGCTCAAGTATGCAAAGAGTTAAGGCTGGTTAAGGTTAAGGGAGTTATTAAGGCCATTGAGGCAAATTTGAAAAAACTAGGTTTGCAGTTTTTTTCTCCATATTGATCTTCATAAATTCCGAAATGGAAACCTTCCTATTATTTAGTCGCTGTTTCTGTGTTAATTTGAATTTTGAATAAAAACATTTTGCACACGTGGATGTTGGTCTCGCTAAGTACAATGATTAACTGTGTCATAAAATATCTGTTAAGGAAGCTTTAAATTTTAATTTTTAAGTAAATTAATTAAAACTACGAAATATGGAATCGTGAGCAATACTTTGATGTTTCTATTGCGATGAATGTATAATACCATGCTTTATAATTCACGTCATTCATTTGAAAAAATAACTGTACAAAGTGATGTCCGATCCTTGGTTCGAAACTGTAAATTTAAATTCACAGTGTTCGGAATAGGAAGAACGATGAAAAATGTTTTGTATAAAACAATCGAATTTGCCGGGTTTTCACCATCGAACCCTAGAAATACGAGTATATGGCAAACTTAGATAATAAGCCGTCTAATATTTTTTAGCTTAGTGTGTACATAATAAATAATTTTCTTCAAAATGTATTATAAAATTTACTTTAATGTCCTCTAGCCTTAGGCTACTAACAGGCTCGTGGGTGCACCTGCTAGTTAGGACTAAGGCATTATTTCAGACGTCGCAAAATGTATTATTTTCGTTTCACCTGGTAACCAATTATTGTAAATTACCAGGGCGCCATAGGCTGGAAGGCAGTTGCCGGCACATGGGTGTTCAAATGTGGGGGATCGCTAATCAGTGAAAAATTCGTACTGTCTGCCGCCCATTGTACCAGTTTGCCAACTATAGATGATTCTGTCGCTGACATCAAACCAAAAATAGTGAGGTTAGGAGACACAAACATTCTTGATAAGGTAAGTATACGGTAAAACGGCAGTACAAAAACGCTACATTTTATTAACTCTCTAGGTACTGTCACATAGTACCTAGAAAGTTACTAAAATTGAGTGTAGATATAACAATTTAATAAATATTTCCTAGGAACTGCTGCCTTCCAACTTTTTCAACATTGTCACCATTGAGCATGCGTTATTATAGATTGAATTGACATTTATATCTATTAAAATGTATTTCTATAACAATGTATGCTTCTTTCAGCCCAATGATCCCTCCCCTGTCGACGCCAATATTTTGCGCTCGATCGTACATCCACACTATAATTCACCGGAAAAGTACAATGACATAGCTCTATTTGAGTTGGATAAGCCCATAAAAGAATTCACGTTTCTCATTCACCCAGCTTGTCTCTGGTTTAAGCCTGATACGGTTAGCTTCGGGAAAAATGCGACGGTGACTGGTTGGGGAGTTATAGATGTTGGTAAGTGTAACCAAATAGTATTCTATACAAAACAAAGAATTAAATACTGCCTGCGTTACTACGACGTATTGCGTTTATTTTCTTTATTTCATACATAAGCTCATGGATGTATCTCAGAGAGATAGGCACGGACGAGTGCCTGCCATTTGTCAAGATCTTTGAACTTCTTCGACATTCATTTATCATCAACCCTGTATATCCCCACCGAGGGGCACAGGTCTCTTCCCTGAGGAAGGTGCAGGCTATACTTATACTACTACTGACCGGACCCTGGGGCCCCCAGTGGTGCATTGGTAGATTGGTGGAGGCTTGTAAGCCTAGTGGCTAGTCTTACTGTCAGAAGTTTTCAACTCGCCCTAAGGCCTATGACTTTGCTTAACGAACGACTGTCATCTATAGACGGCATCCGGCGCCAACTGCTTAACGTGCCTTGCGAAACACGGAACCGCTAAAAAAGCCACTAGCGTGATGCTAGGGTCGCACTTGCATGTGTCGGCTCGGCATGGCTCGCTAAAATTATCGTGCTAATACGATGGCCAGATGGATGGCTTTGTAATTTTAAACAATTATCAAGATGGCCGCAACACAATTTCCTTAATTTTGGCATAATGGCGGACGACGACTATAATAGAATATTGTACTTTTATATGTCTGCTAACTAGTACATCACGCATTTTCATGCATTCAAGAAGGCTCCGCTTCAAATTGTATAGTAATTCCAGCACCAATTCACCGCTCCATTCCATTATAATAGTGTTTAGGTACGTATGTCATATCCGACCAGGACGACATTCATAATGAAAACCTTTTATCAGACCACACTATACGATATTTGGCGCGCTAAATCCATTTGATGTACCGCCACTGCTGCGATAACTAGGACGCGTGACGATAACCGATAATGGACGGTTACATCTGCGTAGATCGTGTCATTGCGCAAAGCCTTTTCATGATAGATGTAGGTGCAGCCCCAGCATGGACATGGACGCTTACCCATCTACGCACTGAACGCGCCCTATGTTGCTTAAACTTCGTTATTGTTTAAGATCACTCAGGCGACCGACAGGCGGGCGCTTCGGGCGGATATTTATAAGTCCAATTAAAATCGCTTGATATACATATTTGTTTCGTCAGTCTTTGTTCAGTTTCAATTTTGGTTCAATTAGTTTTTGCTTGAACCAAAGCAATATTCCTTTCTCAATTCTAAATAGTCAGTATATCCTCTTTGATACTACAACGTTCTCTAATCACACTTTTGCGTATTTTGTCATTCATAGGCTCTCATTCCTACTGCAATAACCCTACTTTCATGATTATACTGCCATACCTACCCAAGTCTCGCTACCGCTTATTGTGAGGCCATTATTATTTTTAAAAATCCAAATGTCTATATACATTTATTTCCCTGAAACTTTATACCTCTAATTCTTACATCCACTTCAAGTACCTAACTATAGATATTGCTTAAAAAGGATTTTGACAAAGTCATTAAATTGAAATTTTCCAAAGGAGCTTTGTCATCCCTGCCATGAAACTATGAAACATGAAAGTATCTTACTACAGACAAGCAGACTACATCCCCCGTGTTGCAAGCCGCAGTAGTGGATATCATCGGGAAGCAGCAGTGCAACCAGCTCTTGCGCACCTGGTTCAATCGCAACTGGTGCGGAGTGCGGGACCAGATTTGCGCCGGGAAACTAGAGGGAGGAGTAGACTCGTGTCAGGTAAATAATCTGAAAGATATCCACAGAAGGCCGAATGTAACGATCACTTATCCTCGCAGTGAATAAATAAATGGATCATTGATGATTTTAATTTTTGTTTTAGGGTGATTCTGGAGGACCCCTTCAGGTGCAGGTGAAGCTGCCGCGGCCGATTCACGACAAATTGCATTACGTCGTAGGAGTGACGTCATTTGGCATGGGTTGCGCGCGAGCGAAGAGTCCCGGTGTTTATACGCGAGTCTCCAGCTTTATTGATTGGATCGAACGGATCGTGTGGCCTTAAATGTAATTTAATAAAGTTGATAATATATTTTCGAGATTGCTGTCTTTGTCAGATTGAATCCGCAATATTTTGTTAAGGCCTCCACAATTTGTTCCAATGACGTACACTTGTACCTCAGACATATGTAAGTTTTGCTTACAATGATCCACCACAGCTATGATGACCCATTAATATACAATAAAATCCCTAATGATATTAAAGACCTTGAGTTTAGGGAATTTAAAACTAAATTGTTTCTTATTCAGACAACGTTTAGTAGAATTTACCGCTGGTTGTTTTTGTTGGTTGTTGATAATTTTGGGGTTTCCGTTCTTTCGTGGTCTACTCATGACAGCATTTCATTGATACAAAAAGTCCTGTGTTAGACATCACACTTATTTTTCTACTTATATCAAATTTTGTATTTCAACTCCAATACAGCGCCACCAAGTTATCTGTTCATGTGGGCAAAATTGTAACGAACTAATTAATATTGTAAATCCTGTTCCCCATTTTTTGGTTTAATTTATTCGCTTACTAAGATTTATAGATATAATTTTCATTAAAATTGAAAGACGGGTTAAAATATTCTCATATTGCTAGGTAAATTTCTTAAATGTTACTACTAAATTCTCCACTAACGCCGCTATCAACTGAACAGATAAGATGGTGGTACTGTATGTGTGATGAATAAAGTGTGACTTATATTCTTTTTTTATTTTCTGTTGTCTGTCTGTCTGTCTGCATTTTTTGTTGTTCTGTCACACGCTTGATCAAAAGGGCTTAATCAAAGAGGCTTTATAGCGAATGTACTACAATTTTTTTCTTAAATAATATCTGTTTGGGTGCCAAAGCTTGATAAGGCAAGTAACCTTTTTTTTTATTTAACGAGGTGAAATACTTTATTTACCATAACCGCCACCCTTGGGGGAGGGCGACGGCCGTGTGTCGGACTCTCCTAATAATAGGCATACCGACTAAAACACCCCGGGAGCCGTCTTGTCGCTTGTGCAATGGGGCGCCGCGGGATCTCATTTGTGGTGATTGCGAATGCTGCAGCGGCGCCCCGGCGACGTCGGCCCGACTCGCAAGGGTGTCGAGCCCACCCTCACTGGAGAAGGGGCATGGCCCCCCACCCCCTTCTCCAGCCACGATGTCGGACCGCAGATCCCCCAACCTGCCGTCTGTGACCCTCCCTCAATCTACAGCACAAGGTCCGCGAAGCGTCCCCCGCGCGCGCCGGCTCTCCCCCGGCGGAGAGGTGCGAACTCCCCAAGCCTCGTTTTACCGAAGACAAAAGGCAAGTAGCCTAACCTAATCTTATAAATATAAAAATCACATTGATTATCGAACTCCTCCGAAACGTGTCCACTAATTTGTATAAGTTTTCTTTGTCTCTTCTGGTAGGCCTGAGAATAGGTCGCAGGCTAACATAACAAGAACGTTTCCAGAATCAATCAGCTCGTAGAAGATAAAAAAACACACACAAAGATATTGTGAGAAACCATTACTAAACTTTTTTTACAATTTTCTGTTCCTACGTTAAGCATGCTTTCTCTAAAGATAAGATAAAAGTATTTATTCACATAAAATTTTAACAGATTACGTTGTGAAGTCCCTGCTCTCTTAGCTATGTAGAAAGCCTGTGTTACAGAGATCAATTGAACATTTGATGAATCTAGGCTGAGGGTTTGACTTATTTATAAATCATGTTTTTCTTAACCTTTAATAACTTAATTGACTAAGAAAATGTGATTCCAAATAATCCAGTCAATTTGAACTCTATAGGACCGCTAGTTGGAAAGATTTGAGGTAGTTCTGATTTCTTTCATTCTACATTTATTTTGAGTTGAATCTGAGGTTTGCGGACAAAATTTCGTGATGCAACATTGAAATAATTGCAAAAAAAGAGAAAAACATATTCATATAATAATAAAATATCAAATTTTAGCACATGGTTTGTTAACCGACAAAAAAGTTCTTAAAGTTCTCTTCAAGTGTCACTACTTAATTTTTTATTCAGAACAACCGTTCGGTCTCAAATGCGAGTTGAAAATTGGCAATTTTCATCGGTCTCTGCAAAAACCGGTTTTTTTAACTCCAAAACTTTTAGAATGCCCTTTTTTACTATGAACGCGACGTCGATGGGGCCGAAGGAGAACCCACAAAAGCAGGAGCATCAATGTCTCCTCGTGGGCCTAAGTCGCGCGGCTGTGTTTGTAGTGAGAAGGCACCAGTTGCAACTTGCGGCAGCCACACTAGTTGTGACGTAGTGTGAAAGCGTTCTAAAGTTAGGCTTATTTTAATTAAATTGATGAGTGTGAGATTAACAGGTGATGAGCGTTCCATGGTGGTCTCAAGAAGTCTTGTTTTGCTTTATTTTTATGCTTTTTAAGAGTTTTTTCCATAGAGGTAGAATAAGCTTGAGGAGGCAGAAACTGATGCCGATTCATACTTTTCATTACGCGCCATATATTATAAAAGTACTCTTAAAATATCTTCCTAGTAAACAACCAACTATTATTAATTTATTATTAGCTTTTGAACTTACAAAAGGCATTGGCGTCTGTCTCTATTCTTTTCTACCACTACGTACAATATGTTCAAAAAGCCTTTTTTTCTAATATGTTCAACTATGCTCAATGCTCATCTAGTTGAACAAACAGGACTGCTTTAGTCCAGTTTGTTCAACTACATAAAGTGAAGCCAATTTAATAGGTCACATTTGACACTTCATCAAAATTCATCAACGTAACCTTGTAACGCAGGGCACACAATATTATTTATTTTTTCAAAGTTAGAACTGCACAATTGCTTCACTTTTTTCAGTTAATAATACATATTTATTGTAATAATGTCAAAAGAAGGCATTATTACAATTTACTTTGACTAATAAACCATTTTAAACTTAATAAACAATGTTTGTCCTAAAAAACTGAACTTCATCACAAGGTTATGTCGGTCAACCCTTTTTGTTTTTAAAAACTAGGGAGGTTACCGTAAAAATCAAAGGAATCATCAGTCAAAAAGTTGAATTGAATGCAATGATTACCTGTAAAGGAATGTATAGTCATACATGATTCCACATTGTGATAATTTTATTAGTAGATTGTACAACTAGTACGCATCACGTAAAGACGAACTTTTATAGCATGAGAAGTGAAAAAGATTATTACGTTATTCTTTTAATAATCTAAAAAATACATCATTGACTGTTAAAGATTTTTAAAAAATATCATATTTTTTTTGCTTTTTGATAGATTTTTTCTCAGAATAGAGCTCGTAAAGTGTTTTTTTTAATGTATTTAGTTAAAAAGCATGTCAATTGATAAAAAATATCAGTAAAAGCTGCACCTACTACTAACAGCTTTAAAAAACTGCTCGGCAACGGTTAGAATTAAATATTTTTTCTCTAAATATTTTTCACATTGAAGCTCTTAAAAAAAAAAATTACGTATGGAACTTATTCTGCAAATAATTTTAAAAACTTCTAAGACTCTTTAACTATTCGAAAAGGTATAATATTTAATAAGTATGTGCATGAAATTTTAAAATAATGTTATTTGAGTAAGCTCTAGTGGTAGTACCGACATAACTGAACTTCGATACAAAAAAAATCTTTTTACTTCCTGGCTATTTCACTATTTCTTATTCTTTTTTTTTTTTTTTTTGGCTATTACCTATTTCAGTATTTCTTTTTTAGAATATTCTATCTATCTAAATTATTTTTGTGTTAGTCTGCTCGTGTGATTCTTCCGTGGTAGATGTGTTAATACGTGCTCTGCAAATGATTTGCGTTTTAGAAACTTCTACGTCCCTTTAGGTATTAAAAAACGTATATCACTTGCTATTACATCGAAAAAACGTTAGCCAAGTGCCACTTAAGATGGCAAACGGTATTTTTAAAATTTTTAGTTGAGGTAAACATATGCTCTTTGATAATTTCCCGTAAAACGTGACTTAGTTTGGATTTTGGTATTTATTCATCTTCATTGTGTGACTTGGCTTGGATTTTGAACTGTCTTTAACATAATTCATCTTCGTTTTTAACATGGTTTCTCTATTTCTAATACAAATTCTCTTTTTTTTTTTAATTAATCTTCACTACAGAAGTTCGCAGGTTTCTCCTTATTTTCACAGCCGTTTCCGCAAATATTCTCTGTCTCAAAATTTCGACATTTTCAACTGGCGTCATTTTGTTTTAAATTATGCTTTTAATATGATCTCATACATAAAAATCCATTGGCGTTAGATCAGGGCTCCTAGACGGCCATGCAATGGGACCATCTTTTCTAATCCATTTGTTTGGGAAGTTCTCGTACAACCATGCTTCCGTGGTGCGCTGGGCAGCCGTCATGTAGAAAGAACATTGTCTCGTCTCAATGCAATAGAAATGTCGCCCATCAACAAGGGTAACTCCTCCCTCAAAAAGTTTTCATATGTGTCTCGCTCGCCATTCAAGTCACAGAATGAAAATGAATTATTCCAAAATCCAAGCCAAGTCTCAGTATGAAGACGAATCAGTTCAAAATCCAAGCCAAGTCACAGAATATTGATGAATTAATACAAAAATCCAAACTAAATAGCGTTTTACGGGAAATTATCAAAGAGCACGTAATTACCTCAACTAAAAATTTACCGTTTGCCATCTTAAGTGACACTTGGCTAACTTTTTTCGATGTAATAGCAAGTGATATACGTTTTTTAATACCTAAAGAGACGTAGAAGTTTCTAAAACGCAAATCATTTGCAGAGCACGTATTAACACATCTACCACGGAAGAATCACACGAGCAGACTAACACAAAAATAATAGATAGATAGAATTTTCTAAAAAAGAGATACTGAAATAGGTAGATACCTGAACACCTGAGACAGCATGTCTCCAGAGCACAAAAAAGCCTATCTGACCTTTTTACATAGTTTAAAGATGCCAGGAAATAAAAAGATTTTTTTTGTATCGAAGTTCAGTTATGTCGGTACTACCACTAGAGCCTACTCAAATAACATTATTTTAAAATTTCATGCACATACCTATTAAATGTGATACCATTTTGAATAGTTAAAGAGTCGTAAAAGTTTTTAAAATTATTTGCAGAATAAGTTCCATACGTAAATTTTTTTTAAGAGCTTCAATGTGAAAAATATTTAGAGATTTTTTTTTTTATTCTAACAGCTCAGCGTAGGTGCAGCTTTTGCTGATATTTTTTTATCTATTGACATGCCTTTTAACTAAATACATTAAAAAAAAACACTTTATGAGCTCTATTCTAAGAAAAAATCAATCAAAATTGGATATTTTTTTCAAAACTTTAACAGTTAATATCTCCATAACGGTTAATTTTCGGACCCTATATAATAGAATAAAATCCATCAGAAATGAGCTAAATAACGACCTCCTTTAATATTGTGTACGACTTTCCCTGTAACCCTGTATATATATATTTTTAATCTTGTTTTTCTGCTAATAGCAGAATAGGCAAAGGACTTTCGTCCGTGCAGCCAGGTCTAACGTTTTTCCTTTTTCTGTATCCGAAGACAACTTGTCAATACAGGTAATTCTTTGTAGAAGGCCAAAGTTAAATCGTTGTTGTGTTTTATAAATATCTTTTTCGTGTTAAGGCCGAGAGCAAATCTTTGTAAAAAAGCAAATTTTTCTTCTTAAGGCCGAGCCCCGTTTTATTATATTATTACACTTTTAAGCAAAAAAAAAAAACCTCGTAGAATGTTCTTGGCAAAGTCGTCGAGAAGACAAAGAAAATAATTTTCGATAATTTTGAACGAGATGTGAGATAGGCAACATTATCGAAGAAGAATTAATTATATCTCTGAGAGCGGACATCAGTGATGACGATGACAACACTCGTTATAATTCTATTAGTTCTAGTGAACAAATGCATTTTTTCTTGGTTAAATTATATACGTGTCTTATTTTGTTTTAAAAATGTAGGTTAGACAATAATGGGACAAGGTTTTGATTAATAATTGTTTATTTGATTTGATTTTCAATGGAACTCAATTAAAAGTACAGTACCTATACCAGGGCTGTTTCACTTTGCGTGGCGGTATCGAAAGCGTAAGTACATGCGGCCACCGCATCGGATGGGAATTGGTAGGGACTCACGAGCGAGCAGTGACGCGCGCGCGAGTTTTGTTCGTAACCTACTTCACCGATCCGACTGATGTTTTAAAAATGGAGAAACATAAAAAGGCAAAAAAAATACTTTGCAGTGTTTAACTGCTTAAACCCGGATTGCGAGTGGTTATTATGAAGGTTGGTAAAGGTTCCAAAACACGAGTTTATTAGAATTAAAGGAATTTCTCATGTTAGAAATTGACGATCTGTTTCGTTATAAGTAGCATAATTGGTTAGAGAAATAAGTATAAATTATCCTTAGTACAACCGATAGCCAGTAGTTCAGTCATTAGGTATAGATTTAGACCCGTGAATAATTAGTTCTTGGATTTTTTTCGTAGGTCCCTCGGGGGGTCACTGGGGGTCTAGATTCAAAAAGTAGACTGAATCAGGCTCCTGCGTATATTAGAAAATTTCTTGAATAACTCGTCCATTTTTTATTATAAAGTAAAACTGCGAGGACAAAAATTGTAGGAAAATTTGATTCCCTACATGTTTGGTTCTGATAATTTTTCTTCTAGGATCGATATTTTGGAAATTAAACTTGAAAAACCCGGCTAATTCAAACTATTATCATCATCTCCTATATTCCACGTTTTACGGCATGAACGAAGAGAAACAAAGTTGTAGAGATTAAAATTTTGAACAATTTTGGTTCCTACCTTTTTCCCCCAAAATCGATATTTTGGAAAATAAAACTTAAAAACGCGACAAATTCAAACTATTATCATTATATCCTATGTTCTACGTTTTACGGCATGACTGAAGAGAAACAAAGTTGTAGAGAATCAAATTATGAACAATTTCGGTTCCCACCTTTTTCCCCGAAAATTTATATTTTGGAAATAAAAATTAATAATAATAAGGAAAAAGAAAAATTGTGAGGACCAAACTTGTAGAGAATCAAATTTCCTACAATTTCTGTCCTCACGGTTAAAAATGTAAAATCAAAAATGGCCGAGTTATTCAAGAAAAACCGTTTTTGAATATACGCACAAGCATTCAGTATACTCTTTGAATTTACACTCCCAGTGACCCCTCCGACGGACATATGAAAAAAATCCAAGAACTGATTATTCACGGGTAGGGTCGGTTTTTTGGATATAATGACGGATATAATGACGGATATAATGACTGGACTATAGGTATACATAAATGTTTTATGAATTCCGTACCTGTTAAATTTAAAGATTATGTTTTAGCTAGTTGCTTGCAACACGTGCAAAATAGTTCATGTTTCGTTTGTTGTAGCTACTTAGACAGCAAAAAAGTTATTAAATGTTTCATAATTGTTATTATAATTTTGTGTACCTGCCTACAAGTGCGATTTGATACGCATGTAACTACATACATAACACCTAAATAAGATATTTAGTTTCATAAACAAGGTACACACTAACGTATTCCGTATGGGTATCTTTTTATGATATGGTAAAATTTATTGTACCGGTGAAAAAATCAGGCTGTATACAAGAATTGCTCGTTTAAAAAGATTAGATAAAATCCCTAATGACTTAAAAGACCTTGAGTTTAGGGAATATAAAACCAAATTGTTTATGTTATTAATTGATCAATGTTATTTCAATATTTACTCCGACTTTTTGTGTGACAGAAAGAATTTTTAGATACTTATTAAGATGTATGTTAGGTGACATTTAATGATTGACTCCTGTGAACTTAAATATCTCAATGCAAGCCAAAGACTGTTAATGTCTAAGTTTTGCTAGTACGTAAAAATGAAATAACTCCATTTTACTTCCAAGTTAAAATTGTGTGTGCTAAGAAGGTGTTTTTTTAGACTTTGCTCTTATGAGTCATTAAATTTTATGATGTGACTAGCTTTCGCCCGCAACTCCGTCCGCCTGGACTTTAGTTAATAATTTTGCACCCCCGTTCACTCCCTTAGGGATTATAAATTTAGAAAAACGTGTTCAATCAATTGTGTTAAAGAGTATTTCTTTTAAGTTCCAAGAAAATTAGACAACATTCTTTATACCTCCCATACAAATTTTGGCAGCCCTTTTCGCCGCCTTCCGGGTTGAATTTCAAAAAATCCCGTCTTATTCCTTGCCTACATTATATACAGACCCTCTCTGCGAAATTTCAGCTTCCTAGGTTCAACGGCTTGGGCTGGGCGTTGATGAGTGAACGAATCAGTCAGTCAGGACTTTGAATTTTAATTTTATAGATAGATAAGGATTTGAGTCACGTGAGTCTTGAGCAGTTGAATTGCTATTAGTAGGTACAACTTTATGAATACGCAAGGATACGAATTCGCTGGTTGCCAATTTGCCAAATCATTAATTGATTTTCATGTTTGTGACTTGTAGTTTGTGCCTAGAACTAGCCATAAACTTTCTATGCTGCTTTTTACGTGATTTAACAGACATGAATTAAATTTACGAGTGTGAGATTAACACGTGACGAGCATTTCACGGTGGTCTCTTAAGGTTAAGGTCTTATTTTGCTTTATTATTTCCATTTATTATAATAAATGCACGATATGTATTATGACTGACACGTGTTTGTCTGACACGTGCACAATAATTGATTGAGGCAGAATAAAATAGAGGAGGCAAAAATCGATGCCGATTCATAGTTTTGATTGCGCGCCATATTATAAAAGTACTCTTAAAAAATCTTAAATACCTACTAAGTAAACAGCCAACTATTACTAATAAGTATTTGCTTCTGAACTTACAAAAGGCATAGGCGTCTCTATTCTATTCTACCTCTACATAAAATATGTATAAAAAGCCTCTATTCCAATATGTTCAACTAGTTGAACAAACAGGCCTGCTTTCGTCCAGTTTGTTCAACTATATTATAACAGTTGAACTTTTTGGACTGAAAATTTCAGTTAGTTCAATGATTTTTTTCTTTAACTAGTTGAACATATTAGAATAGAATTATAAAAAGGACGAAAGTAAAGAAAATGTTGTTTGTTTACCGAGAACTTTACTATATTGGAAGAAGCTCACGCTGTGAACAATTATAAGATGAAAGAACAAAGTAGCAAAATCCGGCCAATACCATTTATATGCAGGGACGATGATCATCTTGACGCATACAGGTTATTCGAAGAACTTGTTATCTACCTATCTGGAACAAGAATTGGCCATGCTACTCTTGAAAGTGAACGGAAATCTCAAAAACCATTTCGGGAATTATGCTTTCAGTACAATTTCTATTTATCAGATTTGTAAACAAGTCTATATTTTTTAAGATAACTATTCAATAGAAAGCCTTAGCCATAAATTACTTTTATGTGACGTCAGGAAACAAGTACTAAATGTGTAGGCAAACACTATCTATTTAGTCCATGCTCTGAGTTTTGGTGTTCGTGACGTTATTATGTCACGAACACAAAAACTTCAGAAAAATGTTAAAATTTGACATAATGAATAAAACTCAAAAATACCGAAGTTAGTTTCTTAAAGCGGTGAATATTATAGTGGTCAATATTACACAACAAATTTTGACAAACATAATTACATGAAAAATAAGTAGCAATGCCAATTATCATCCTTTCCAAAAACTACGGAGCGCAAAGGAGACGGAGCGAAAGAAGATGACTTTCAATGCAAATCAAGGTAAGGTAATAAAGTTATTTATAATCAGTTGCAGCCATTCGCCCCTTCAAACATTCTACAATTTAAAATATTTTGATGACGACCTCCCTTAATTTGTATTCTAGCCCCGTTATGTCCCCAAGATAAAGGCCATACTCTCCCACTGGGGCCAAGTCCGGATTGGTCTAGGCTTGTAAAACTAGTGGCTGGTCTTCTGTCAGAAGTTTTCAAGCCGCCCTAAGAACTCTGACTTGGTTTCACCCATAGCCGCCCTCTGTACACAGTTGTGTACAGCCATAGAACATTTTTTTTTATTGTGACGCGTGAATAATTTTTAACTCCTACTACATTAATTTAAAAACTAAAGCTGTTAACTACCAAGAATATTTTTTTGTTGAGGGTAGATTTGATTTACATGTTAGTTCTGTGAATTTATAGTTGGCGATCTGAAGTCCGTTACAAAAGGTAAGATATTTTTTATTCTTTTTGGATACCGGTACAACATTTTCCAAAACTTATTGCTTTTACAATAAAAGTAAGATCTGTTCTGTATAATTCAAGTCAAAATAATTAGATTTTATTTGGACTTTCACATATATCATCTACTTTTACGAGCTGTACACAAGCGTGTACAGTGGGCGGATCCATATCATATTTTTCCACAGTTTATGAAGATGGCTAATAGAAAGGGTCTGACTAGGCTAAACACCTACACAAGGCTAGAGGAAGCTGTTGAAGCCATAATGGCTAAAGAAGATGAAGCCGACTTTGATATGGTGTTACTGCCTCCAGATCCAGCCGTTATAAGTGACGAAGAAGAAAGTCCTGAAGACGATTTAGCAGCGGCAGTACTTCCTAGAGATGTCCGGGGTACTATAGAGTTAACGGTTCGTGACTCTGACCATGACGTTTCAGATTAGGATGACAGTGATGATGAGGTATTGGTCAATTTATCCGTTCTAACAAAACGAGCTAGAGTGGATCAACTTGCTGAAACTAAATGGAAAAAATGCCCATTGCTGACAGTGAAAGAAATGAAGAAAAAGCCGACGGCTCAGTATGACTATCGGTTTGATACAACAAATGAAATAACGTGAGATGGAAGGACAACAACGTCTGTACTATTTGAACCAATAATGATGGAGTCGAGCCTTTGGGGAAGGTGAAACGATGGGTTATACCATTGGAAGAAAAGGAAAAGTTTTTTTTACATTTTTTTTGTGCTTCCTCATCTGTTTTCCTGGAGTTTCTCAAAGAAATAATGGACCTGAGATACCCAATCATGAGGACCCAATCCTGTGAAAATTAAAAACCCATTGAGGTGTGTTGTTTATCGTATGAGAGACAGCTGGAAGTGTTCATTGTGCCAGAAAACACTTTGCATCGAGAGACCCTGCTTTGGTGAATTCCACTCCTGAATCCGCCCAGTGTACACAACTGTGTACACCTTCCAAAGTCAACAAAATAAAATATAAATATTTTTTTTCGCCATTTTTCTTATAAATAACATTTTTTTCAACCAATAAAACCAAAAATATTGATGATATCATGTGTAGTTTTTATTTGGGCGTTAATGGGTGACTGCCATCTATCGACGGCAGCCGGCACCAAACTGCTTAACCTGCCTTGCGAAGCACGAAACCGCTCGAAAAAATGCCACTAGCGTTAGTCATAGAACGGTTACCCACCCATGAACTGAACGCACCCTATATTCCTTAACTTTCGTAATCGTTTAAGATCACTCAGGCGGCCGGGCGACGATTAACGAGCAAAAATGGCCATATTAGACTCTGTTTTGCAATGATTAACGTAGCAATTACTACATTGACATTGATATAGCATTTATGAAAATGCTAATGATCATTACAAAGAGTTATTCGAAGTGGTGTCGGGTAGTTTTAAAAAGATTTTTAAATTGCGCCATCTAAAAAGCAAGGACAATAGAGTAGGATTCAGTGAATGGGCTACGTCAGGTATTCGAACGAGAAGAGACACACTTTATGAATTATATGACAAAAAGACTTATACATATGACGCCAACTTCATACAGTACGTAAAAAAATATTCAAAATTATTTAAGGCCGTCTGCCATAAAGCTAAATGCGATCATATAAAAGGTAAAATCCTACAATCACCGAATAAAGTAAAAACAATTTGGACCATAATAAATAGAGAAACGGGTAAAGCAAAGTTAGGAGAACGAGATATTTCACTTAAGATTGATGACAAAATAATAACATCAAATGAAAGTATCGCTGCAGCTTTCGAACAGTTCTTCACTAATGTCCCAATCATAACTCTTTGACCGTGCGTTTGCGCGTTAAGCAAGTATTGCTGTTGCTCAGACTAAATAAATTTAATTTTGGCCAGAATACGCATTGTTTCGTGTGTGTAACCAATCATCACTATTTAAAGTCTCGAACAGTAAGCCGTCGATTAAGTGGTGAAGTTTTTAAAGTTCATATTTCGAAGAAAACGTGAATTAACACGATATGTGCAATTGTTCGTTGATCCAGTAGTGATACGAGCGTTTAATCGATTCTCGCTGCCCAGCACACGTCCGGCGGTCTCGGACGGGTCAGTTTTGCGTGCGCGTGAACACTCGCGTGAAGCGGGTGGCCGGCGAATACTTTTACCAAAGAATAAGTATCTACGGTACGTATCACATCTTTGGTGAGTGGTGAGTGTCTCTGGGAGGCTCATTCAAGTTGGTGTTTTTGAGATGTCTACGCAAAGTAAAGCAAGTGTTCTCGCAAGGAATAATGAGTGTTGGAAGGCGCAGGGAATGTGTATGTCGGGATGTGGCGCAATCATTAGGGAGAGTAAAGCGTACTTAACTTGTTCTCTCTGCACGAACGACTACTGCTATTCGTGTGTCCAGGAAGGAAACCTAAAATTCGATGACATTCTTGAGGAAGCAAAGCAGACCTGGATTTGCCCTAGTCCCGTATGCCATTCTAGTTTGCGCAAAGGAGGTGATCATCCTTCCACTCCCGTTGGTTCTTCAAAATTGGTACCTAAAAACCCCAATGTCACCCTCAGGAATGCCAACAAAAAGTCAGGAAATGCCAAAAAAAATGAGCCAGGGATGAATAATTCACCGCAGCCAAAGAATACGGATGCCTCGACTGAAAATGCACTTTCTAGTGACTCAATCAGGAAAATTATCCAGGAAGAACTCGAAAGCCACACTGATAAGCTTATGGTCAGGATCAATAGGGTAATTGATGAAAAACTGAAAGAGATTAGGGAGGAGATGGATCAGATTGCATCGTCAATGGATCTTATTGACGCGAAGTACGATTCTTTCAAAATGCAATTTGAATCTCAGTCGATGGTAATCACAGAACTCAAAAAGGACAATTCAAGTCTTAAAACTACCGTATCCGACCTCAGCAATCGATTGGCACAGGCAGAACAATTTGCTCGCTCGGATAATCTAGAGATTCAATGTGTTCCTGAGCATAAAGCAGAAAATGTGGTTAACATTGTCACTCAGTTAAGCAAAATTACATCTTGTAATTTAAAGGAAGCTGACATTCACCACTGCACACGAATTGCCAAACTGAACACAGAAAGTAACAGGCCCCGCTCTATTGTGGTTCGACTCGCTAATCCACGCATAAGAGACGCTCTTCTGGCATCAGTGATTCAATACAATAAATCGCACCCCGAGGACAAGCTGAGCTCTGCTCATCTCGGAATAGGTGGAGTCAAAAAGCCTGTATATGTCGTGGAACATCTTACGATCGCCAACAAAGCCTTGCATGCCGCTGCTAGATCAAAGGCGAGAGAGCTCGGCTACAAATATGTCTGGGTCAAACAAGGGAAAATTTATATGCGTAAAGTCGATGGATCTAGTTACATCACAGTTCACAATTTAAATACACTCAATAATCTTAAGTAGTTATGTGTATCAAAACTGCTTTTTTCTTTTTTGCATGCGATTGTCTTTTTTTTTACTACATTTAATTTATTAAATATTTATTTTCAAAACGTCAGGGGTCTTAGGACTAAAACAATTGATTTTTTTAATAATGTATCTCGTTGCAACTATGACGTCATAATGCTTTGTGAGACTTGGCTAAATTCCAGTATTTTTGACTCCGAACTTTTTGATGGTAGGTATATGGTCTACAGACGCGATCGGGAATCAAGTGGTTACCACGCCAACAAAAATGGTGGTGGTGTCTTGATAGCGGTATCAAAGTGTCTCAATTCTTGTCGCTTGAAAGACTTAGAGAGCCAATGTGAAGATGTATGGGTTTCAATAGATGTCCGAAACAATAACAATAAACCAGAAAAATTATATCTTTCTTGTGTATATTTGCCTCCACCTATTAAAAAATACATACTTGAAGAGTATATTAGTAACGCGAATAGAGTCATGGAGGATCAGACTACCACACTAATAGCAGGCGATTTCAATCTTAGTTGTATTGAATGGTCACCTAGCTCTAACCTAAACTCTACTAGCCTATCCGGTACTGCACAAGGCAATAGTGCACTCTCTCATACTCTACTCGATTTTTTGGCTCATAACGATCTCAAACAGTATAACAATTGCCTTAACTCTAAGGACAGAATCCTTGATTTGGCACTTGGAAAAATACCTATCTCAGGTCTTTTGAAAGCAAAAGATCCTCTGGTTCCTGTTGATCCTTTACACCCTCCACTGGAGTTTTCATTGTCAATTTTTCGTGCAAAGGTATTGCCCACTAAGCCTGTACTGAAATTTAACTATTTTAAAGCGGACTATAACTCAATAATAAACGCTCTTAAGATCATAGATTGGGAGAGCGAGTTGAGTAACTGTGATTCTCCCGATGATATGCTATCAGTTTTTTACTCATTACTAAAAGATATAGTAATTAAACATGTCCCTCTTACAAAAACCAAAAACACATCTTATCCAGCCTGGTTTAAATACGATCTCATCCGTCTATTAAATGAAAAATACAAGATTCGTAATCGTATACGTAAATACAATAACCCTTTAGATGTTCTGTCTCACCAAGTTTTAAAGAAAAGGTGCGAAAAGCTGGAGTCTGAGTGCTACAAAAACTACTTGTTTCGGCTTGAATCATCAATTTCTTCAAACCCTAAACTTTTTTGGTCTTTTGTTAGAAATAAACGCTCTTCCTCTAGTAATTACCCTGCTGAAATGTATCTAGGAAGCCGTAAAGCTAGTAATGGAAACGAAATCTCTAGCCTGTTTGCAATACATTTTTCGTCTGTTTTCACCTCTAATTCCTCTAATAATCCACCCAATTTTAATACAGTACAAGCCGACAATAGCAACTTCTTACAAACTGTTCATCTCTCTTCTGATAGCGTACTTAGAGCCCTCAAAAAACTTGACCACTTTAAGGGTGCGGGTCCTGATGGGATTCCATCGGTATTCGTGGCGATGTGTGCAAATGAACTTTCTTATCCCTTGACCGTGATATTCAATGCATCTCTAAAGTCTGGTTATTTTCCAACAGTCTGGAAAGAGACTTTGGTAGTTCCCATATTTAAAGCTGGTGAGTCTAATTCAATCGAAAACTATAGACCCATATCGATTCTGAGTGTTTTCGCAAAAGTGTTTGAATCACTCATTGTCCCAATTATAACATGGCATTTTAAATCAAGCATCACCCCTCATCAGCACGGATTTTTTAAAGCCCGTTCTACACTTACAAATTTGGTTTCATTTGTGCATGATGTTATTGCCTCAGTGGACTCTAAAGTCCCAGTGGATGTGGTGTACACAGACTTCAGCAACTTCTGCAGTGGTGCGCATCTTACTTGAGTGAGAGAACGTCTGTTGTGGTGGTCAAGGGTGATAAATCTGATCCCTATTTGAATAAATCAGGTGTTCCCCAAGGATCCCACCTGGGTCCTCTATTCTTTAACATGTTTATTAATGATATTGTCCATTGCTTCCATAATACTAATTTTTATTTATTTGCGGATGACCTAAAAATCATGAATCCAATAAAAAGTACTGATGATTGTATCAGGATGCAGAAGGACATTAATCGACTCGCTGACTGGTGTGATATAAATGGAATGTCTCTTAATGTAAGAAAGTGTTTCCAGATTAGATTTTCTCGCGACTTTAAGGACATCACCTATAATTACAATATAAAGGGTCATAAACTAGCTGAGGTATGTTCAATTCGCGATCTGGGTGTTGAATTGGATAATAAACTGAGGTTTAACATTCACATCGACAAATTGGTAGCTAAAAGTTTTAAGATGCTGGGATTTGTCTTGAGAAACTGCAAGGGATTTAAGATGGCCTCAACGAAAATATCTATTTATAATTCGCTCGTACGAAGTGGTTTGGAATACTGCAGTGTTCTTTGGAACCCCCACTATGATATTTACGTAAAGCGGCTTGAAAGAGTTCAAAAACGTTTTTTGTGGCATCTCTCTTTTGGTTGCAACTTAGCAAAAAAACTTCCTTCTTATAACGACCGTCTCAAATACTTCAAGTTGAACAGCCTTTGTAACCGCAGAAAATTGCTTGACCAAATGTTTCTTTTCAAATTGCTTAATAACAGGATTGACTGCCCACAACTTCTGTCAAAAATCAGGTTCAGTGCTCCGTATAAAATACCCCGTTGTTCTAAATACACACTATTTGCAAGAACACCATCAAAGAGTAATCTTGGTCATTTTTGTACTATGCAAAGGCTCATGTCACAACATAACGCTCTAGCCAAGTCTCACAACATTGACATATTCTCTGACTGTTGTGCAAAGTTTAAAAGAAGTATCTTGTCCACCCTCTGAAACTTAAAACTTAAGACTTCTCTTTTTTCCATATTATATAATCTTTAATTACTTTAATTAAGAAATTGTAAAACGTAATTGTAAGTCCTCGAGCAACTTAGTACTATCGGTGCATGTTGTGGCTGCCTGTAAGTGAGGTAACACTTACCGTATTTGTTAGTCTATTGTCTATTGTGAATGTATTGGTGTATATCTTGTTGGTGGTCCTAATCGATAAAATAAAAAATAAAAATAATAACTACAGCTCCGTTAGACTCGTCACCTGATCATGCGGCGACATTATTAAGGGACAATGTCCCCGCATGCGAACACGATTTTACGTTTAATTACATTGAGCCCCATGACATTGTTAAGAATTTTAAATTATTAAATCTTAAAAAAACCGAGGACTTATGAGGTAACAATAGTAACAATAGTTAGTTCAGTGATAAATATCCTAGCTTAGCCGTTAGCACAGATTTTCAATAAATGCGTAGTTGAAGGAGTATTTCCAGACCTCATGAAATATAGTAGGTATGTGAAATACACTTATTTAAAAGCATGAAATACCCTTATTTAAAAGCGGTGATAAACAAGATCCAACAAATTTTAGACCCGTTTCAGTCCTACCAGTATTAAGTAAAATATTTGAAAGAATTATCTTAGATCAATTACTAATTCATTTCAATAATTACGAACTCCTCCATAGTCAGCAGTTCGGTTTCATTAAAGGGCGGTATACAACAGACGCTGGAGTCATGTTAGTTAAACATATTTTCAGTGCGTGGGAGGATCATAATTATGCGATAGGAGTATTTTGTGATCTGTCAAAGGCATTCGATTGTGTAGACCACAAAACATTACTCTCAAAGTTAAAACACTATGGAATAAAAAAATTAAGTCTAGATCTTTTAAAATCATATTTAGAAGGAAGGGTTCAAAAAGCAGAAATAAATCGTATTAAATCGTCAGGCTCACTTGTAAAAATGGGAGTCCCGCAGAGATCTATCTTAGGGCCGTTCCTTTTCCTAGTCTATGTAAATGATTTACCGTTTTTGGTACAAAAAATGTGTGAGATAGTGCTATATGCTGATGACACGTCACTTGTTTTTAAAATAAAGAGACAGGAAAATAATCTTGACGAAGCAAATAATGCTCTCTCGCACGTTCTAGATTGGTTTACAGTAAATAATCTATTGTTAAATTAAAAAAAGACAAAATGTATGAAATTTACCCTACCTAACGTAAAATTAGTTAAAAACAACATTGTAATTGAAAATAATAAACTAGAATTTGTTGAAGATACTGTATTTTTGGGCATCACAATCGATGCCAAACTACAATAGGGGCCACATATTATAAAATTGGCACATAGACTAAGCTCCGCAGCATATGCCGTGAAAAGAATTCGAGAACTTACTGACGTTGCAACTGCTAGGCTTGTTTGTTTTAGTTACTTCCATAGTATTATGTCCTATGGTAAAATACTATGGGGCCGGGCAGCAGACATTGAGACTATCTTCATATTGCAGAAGAGAGCGATCCGATGTATTTACAAGCTAGATAGTAGGGACTCGCTAAGAGATTTTTTCAAAGAAACTAACATCTTAACAGTTGCAAGCCAATACATTTATGAAAATATTATGTACGTTCGGAAAAATATTAAGGCCTTCAAAACTCTTGGTAGCCATCATGACGTTAATACTAGGAATAAACATAAATTGTCATTTCCACGTGATGTAACGTGGGTCCAGTTCTAGAGACTGGTGCCTCTGCCTACCCCTTCGGGGATTACGGGCGTGAGTTTATTTATTTTATTTTTTTATTTTTGTCATTTCCACGATTTAGACTTGCAAAAGTTAATACTTCCTTTATGGGGCACTGTATAAGGTTCTACAACAAGATACCCCAAGATATATTAGAGTTTACCCCCAACGCGATTTAAGAATTGTGTTAAGCACACTCTTTGCAAAAATGCTTATTATAAAATCAACGATTATTTAGAAGACAAGGACGTATGGCATTAAATAGTAGTTTAATATTAAATTAAATCAGAGGATAAATGTGTCTAGTGTTCAACACATCCAAGATATTATTTTGTATGTTTTATTTGTATTAGCTTTAAGGTGATTTGAGAAAAGATGGTCAGAGTGGAGTTTTTAGTTTCGCTGCCTTTTTCTCCACTACAGACGGCCCCAAGGCAGCGGCTAACATTATACATAAATGTATGTACATTGACATTCAACAAGCAGAATGTAAATTCTTTACGTTGAAATAAATTCTTGATTTTGATTTTGATTTTATTGAAAATTCTTTGTTGCACAAGAAAAGATCTGTATAAATGCGAGCATACCACATTTTAGTTGAAAAATCGTCCGTAATGCAAAGGAGTAGAGTGCATGGGTGTACAGGATGATGTGTCCTCGGCTGTACATTTCGATGAAGTGAAAGTGATCTATTAGATCTGTCTGTGGCAGTCGTGGCAGGGACCTGCCTACCCTCTGGGATACAGGGGTGGGCTTATGTGTGTATGTATTGTACAATTTAGCGAAAACAGCAATTTAAGACCACCAAAGACGGCTTCTGAGGCGCAGCGATAGCGCATCTGCCTACCATGCGAGAGATTCCGGGTTCGAATCCCGGCTGGGGACAAAAATAAAACCCCAGGTCTTGGATGTTGACATGTTTATGATGTCATTGTTTCTGGTTCCCACGACACAGGGTAACCTAGTGTTTATATTTATTATGTTTATATTTATGTTTACTTACTTCGCAATGTGTTCTTTCCGTAAATAGTACAATAATACTTGCAGCGGAATAGGCTGGAGGCGCTCGCAATAAGTAATTATCACCATAGAATCTATAGTTAAGATAAGTTTAGTTTACATTAGGTTGCATGTGAACTCAAGCAGCGGAGCCGAAATGAGCCGAACTTAGTACCAAATTAATAACTATTACGAACTTTATTAAATAATAAAAAAAACAATTGATTCAGCGTCCCTGTACTCTGCAATACCTAGAATAAAGTATAGTCCATCTTACAGAATAAAAATTTCCTAGTCTAGTTTCGAATTCACATGCAAGATGCACAATATGCACATTATGGCTTACAGAATAGCGCTGCTGACTTGACGAGAAGTTCAAGTTAAGGAACCAGTTTTGGAAGCCAATGAGTTTGACCAGTCTTGTTTTGACACTCGACGAGATACTACGTACTGTACTTTCTTGATTTGTTTATTTTAATCAACAATGACTTCCTTAAGATTGACAATAGGTTGATATTAACAGTGTTGACTACTAATAGTCTGATAGATTAGTGTCAAAGTCTACAAAGTGTAATTTTTTATTTCAGTTCTGCTACTTCATTTAGTGGGTGCTTACAACGGCTTTACATGGTCTTGGCCACAAGTGTGGCAGCGACAACAATGGGTAAGAACATAGAAGAAGTACGACAGAAATAAGAATTTTTTTGGCGCATATAAATTACCAATATTTTTGTCATTTTGGTAGAAAGATAGATAGATAAGACATTTATTTGCGCTTTGAAACACACACACACACACAATGATCATCATAACAATATAGAATGTAAAATCACACTAATATTATAAACGTGAAAGTTTGTGTGTGTGTGTTTATAATTATGTTTGTCAGTCTTTAGCGCTGAAACGGCTGGACGGATTTTAATAAAATTTGGTATGGAGTTAGCCGATACCCTGGATTAAAACATAGGCTACGTTTTACCGCGGGGAAATATCTTATTCCTACGGGAAAATCGATGAACCGCGGGTAACACCGCGGGGCACAGCTAGTAAATCATAACAATGAATAAAATAGAATTATCAAATTACACAAATAGCATTGAATTAAATCACAATAATAAATAAAAATAGAATTATCAAATAAAATTCAAATTCAATCGTGATATATACTGTAGAACATGTGGTAGAGCGAATAAACTTTTTTCTATAATGTCTATCTATCTGCATAATAACTTTGATAATTAAAAAAAATATTTTTATTTATTAGATCGTTATTCGATTTTCATTAGATTACGTGCATCAAATGAAAATAAATACAAATTTAATTATTAGATTACAGTCCAATGTGACCAAGAAACTTTTTACGGACGTTACATAAATCAGACTACAATGCTATTATAATTTGGTTAAACAAAAATTACTTAAAGGTAAACTTAAGTTAAACTAATTTTATGCAATTGAGCCAAAGGATACCTACAGCAAATGTAGATATTAATTATCAACATAAAGTTTTCCACAAAGTACCACAAGAACCACAAAGTTTTTATAACTAACGGTGGACCGAAATCTAAACTGGAAAGCGCATATTAGGGACCTTTCCAAAAAATCTTATTTACCTTTTTAAATTGTCTCTGTCAATAATATTGATGCTGGAATTTTTAACTGTTTAATTTTTTATTATATATGACCTTATTTTGAGGTCTTACTTTGAATTACTTCAATATTTTTTTCCTTAGAACTGAGTTTGTGATTACAATATAAACCTAATTGCTATAAATATAACTCGTATGCAAAGTATTGTATGATAACGATATATTTTAATGAAAAACAATGATGGTCTCGCTAAAATATTTTATAAGTCCCGAGGAGTGAAATATGTAAAGGACGTATTTCAGTGTAACAACATGTTTGACAAATAAATTATCTTTATCTTTTAAATTACACAATGATCATTAAATATAAATAATATCAATTCGACACATTTGCTTTTTAACTATTCAAACAATTTATAAATCTTACGGTCTATAACCTTCTTTCATAAAGGCTTTTATACTGTAATAACTGCAAACACGATATTGTTCTAACTTAATAACAAATTTATTAAAGACACTTTCTTCTAAAATATTGCTAGGTAACTTATTACATAGGCTGCTACTTATGTATGCGGAATCTGGGATTCCAATAATTTTAAACGCAATGTCTGAACTCCATGGTCAAATTCGTTCTGTTTTTAAATACTGGCCGCTAATATTTTTCTCTTATATACATTAGTGTTATGTTTTTGTTGGCTTCAAAATGTCATATCGCTGAAAAAATGGAACTCACTCGTGAAAATATTCGTGCTATGATTTATTACGATTTTCGACGTGGTTTAACGCAACAACACTGCGTAGATCAATTAACTTCGACTTTTGGTGGTGAAGCTCCATAAAAAACGACTGTGTATCACTGGTTTAGTGAGTTTAATCGCGGGCGCAGTAAGCTCACGGACGAAGTTAAAGAAGGTCGCCCGAAATCGGTGGTTGTGCCACAAAATATTGAGGCTGTGCGAAAACTAATAATGCAAGACCGCCATGTTACGTATCGCGAGATAGAGGCTATTCTGGGCATATGTATGACGAGCATTCATAGGATATTACATGAACATTTGTCTGTAAAAAAAATTTGTTCGCGTTGGATCCTGCACAATTTAACTCAGGATCAAAAAGATGCTCGTGTCTAATGGTGCAAGAAAACTTTTAAAAAATTCAACGGAGGCGACTCAAAATCTGTTTATAATATCTACACAGGTGACGAATCCTGGATCTACGCGTACGATCCCGAAACTAAACAACAATCAACAGTTTGGGTGTTTCAAAATGAGCCGAACCCTACGAAAGTGGCTCGTGCAAAAAGCACTGTAAAGCAAATGGTGGCCTGCTTTTTTGGTATTAATGGCCATGTGGCTAAAATACCAGTGGAGAATCGCAGAACGGTTAATTCGGAGTGGTACATGACCATTTGTTTGCCGGAAGTATTTGAAGAAATACGCCAAAACAACCAGCGACGCAGAATCATACTTCACCATGACAATGCCAGCTGTCATACATCTCAGGAAACAACTACATTTTTGGATGGTCAAAAAATAAAATTGATGGGTCATCCACCGTACAGCCCTGATTTGGCTCCCAATGATTTCTATTTATTCCCAAATGTAAAGAATAAATTACGTGGTCAACGATTTTCGACCCGTGAATATGCCGTAGATGCGTTCAAACAGCACGTTTTGGAGATACCTCAATCAGAGTGGAAAAAGTGTTTTACAAATTGGTTTCTTCGAATGCAAAAGTGCATTGATCATAGTGGAGAATACTTTGAAAAACAATAAAAGCATATTTAGCCATATACATTTATTTATTTTTTCTATTCCGCATACATAAGTAGCAGCCCTCGTATATGTATATTTTAACTGCCATTACGTGAGTCCATGCACTATGAATTTTAAGTGATGAAGTGGGTAGTGCTAGTTCATTTCGGTATCTTAGGTTTAATGATTTAATATTCTTTAACCAGTTTCCTGTTCAAAATATATTAATGATAGTTGCCGGTGATGTAAGTGTCTGTGGAATTTGAATTTAACGAGTCTTTCCTGGATGGTTCATGCTCTAGGCTAAAGATAATTTTTCCGCCTGTTTCCTCTTGCCATTTTGTAAAACAAAATACTATCTAAATAAAATAAGAGCAATCTAAATAAGACAATAAATTATTCTGCTTGCACGGAAATTTTATATCGATAATGTTCTTAATTGTAAGTCATGAGAGCAATATGCCAACAAGGTATCACCTAATTAGGATAAAAAAATTGTGGACTGTTATTGATACTACTCGTAGAAGTATATATATATATTAATATGATCCGAATGTGACAATAAGTAATGCAAAGACCTATTACAACCATAGTCCAAGCGAGATGAAAGAAGCTCCGGTCCCGTTGGCGTTGAAGCGTAACGTCAAAATTCGCGACTTTCCAGTACATCAACGGTCAAATTCTGACATTTTAGCGTCACAAAACGCGTCTTTGCACTACCTATGCAGGTATTCATGTCTTTCACACATAATTCAGCTTAAAATCGCCAACCCGCGTAGGCCGCGGTGGGCACTATCTAAAAACGCTAACCTCGCTACACCGGTAAAGGAAAACATCGTGGCGATACCGGTATTACCGGTGTATCTGAGCTATTCAATACCTCAGTGCTTGAAATCGCCAATCCGCGGTGGGCAAGCGTGGTGATTAAGTCCATACTCTCTCTCTCTGAGAGAAGACACAGTAGGGCGTATTATAGGGTGCCGACAAATATATTTTGTAGATTGTCTGCCTAAAAATAGAGGGGGATATAACAAATAATGCTTAAATACTAATGGACATTGTTCTGCAAAGTACAATTATTTACTGAGACTGCGATAGAGACATAGCGCGTAGTCAGCATTAAATAAAATTATTTAAAAAAAACAGTGTGTCTCAAATATTACACAGTTCTAAAATGCAATTTGCTTAGGGAAATGAGAATCCCAATTCCAAATTTGTTTCGCCACATACATTATTTGCAGGGATTATAATTTTAAAAAATTACCTTGGACCACCTAATTATCACTTAGGGCTAATCTCTCAAACTAATCTTCTCAAACCTACTAATTCTAAAGCTACTAAAAAACTTACTATAAACTAGCTGACCCGGCAAACGTTGTTTCGCTATTTTTTTTTGTCACTTTGGGCTATGCAAAATAGATAACAACTAATCTGACTTTGTCTTTCTTTTCCAGACTGATCCGCCATGGTCGTGGGGTTATGTTGACGCGACAATGGGATTGCGGACAACGGTAGGTATTTTTTTACAGCTTGTAGGAAAGCTTTCAGCAGATTAGGTTGTCTCGCGTTATGATGGCTACCAAGAGTTTTGAAGTCTTTTATATTTTTCCGAATGTACATAATATTTTCATAAATGTATTGGCTTGCAACTGTTAACATGTTATTCTTTGAAAATATCTCTTAGCGAGTCCCTACTACCTAGCTTGTAAATAAATCGGATTGCTCTTTCTGCAAGATGAAGATAGTCTCGATGTCTGCTGCCCGGCCCCCTAATAGTATACCATAGGACATAATACTGGAAGTGACTAAAATAAACAAGCCTGGCAGTTGCAACGTCAGTAAGTTCTCGAATTCTTTCCAAGGCATGTGTTGCGGACCTAATTCTAAGTGCCAATTTTACAATATGTGGACCCTATTGTAGTTTGGCATCGATTGTGATGCCCAGAAGTCACAATGTTATTTTCAACAAATTTTACGTTAGTTAGGGTAAACTTAATACATTTTGTCTTTTTTGAATTTAACAATAGATTATTTGCAGTAAACCAATCTAGAACGTGCGAGAGAGCATTATTTGCTTCGTCAAGATTATTTCCTGTCTCTTTATTTGAAAAATAAGTGACGTGTCATCAGCAAATTTATAGCACTATCTCAGACATTTTTTGTACCATCAACGGTAAATCATTTAGACTAGGAAAAATAACGGCCCTAGGATAGATCCTGCGGGATTCCCATTTTTAAAATGGGAGGGGGTAAACAGGAGTATAATTTTCTTTGATTTACATGAAAATGCATGGTATTGTTTGATGCATGTTGATTATTTGTTTGATTGTTTGTTTGTGTTTTTTGTCCGATTTACATGAAAATCTTCATAAATGATCTTCGACACTAGGCTTTTGTTACTTTTTCACGTCTAAACGGCTGGAGAGGTTTTAATGAAATTTGCTTTGGCGTCAGCTGACGCCCTGGATTAACACATAGGCTACGTTTTACTGCGGGAAAATATCTTATTCCCTTGGGAAAATCGATAAAAATGAAATTTTGTAAATTGATCTCTCCGATGCTCAAATTTAAATTATTGTGCTTCTAAAAATGTGCTTTTAGTTATTATATTTTCTGTTAGTACTTACTTACTGCGATGGCTTAGCGACCCGAAGTGGATCTTGGCGTCCGACACAAGAAGTACACCATTTTCTGTTAGTACACAATTTATTTTCCCTAATAAACCGTGGGTAACACCGCGGGGCACAGCTTGTACACAATGTTTGAGCAAATTGATTTGATTTGATTTGATTGCTATTAGCAATAAGGCCGCCAATTGTACTGTCACCTTGTAAATATTTCATGTTTGTGTTTCTCCTCGTTTACAATAAAGAATATTGTTATCTTATCTTATCTTGATTTAACTTTCCAGCCAACTCCACGCACTACGCCCCGTCCACGACCTACGTCCCAGCCACGACCTACGCCCCGGCCACAACCAACACCCCGGCCACGAACTACGCCCCGGCCACGAACTACGCCCCGGCCACGAACTACGCCCCGGCCACGACCACCTACTTTAGCATCAGCCACTACCGTCGCCATCGCAAGCACTCCTGATCCTTGCATGCCTTTCCCTCGCATAGTGCCTGATTTCCGGTCAAAAGGTCGTCGCGTCAGCTCTGTCAGTAAGTAATACTTATAGTTGCCACGGCAATGGAAATTTTTGTTACTGCACCAATATATTATACCTACAGTCCCATCATCTTATCTGTTCAATTGATAGCGGCGCTAGTGGAGAATTTAGTAGAATAGAATAGAATATAATATTTGTTAATTGTGCAAATTATTAGCACAAAGCTTTTTACCATAACAATTTTACTTAAAAGCTAGGCTCAAAATTAAAGATTAACTTCTGACTCGTATGCTGGGTTAAAAAAATGTGTTTCAGCAATCAGTGCCAATTCCCCACCGAAGCGATAATTTAATTTGCTTGACTTTGGATTGTACATAATATAATTTAAATCTATTTGACAATAATAATTTTAATGATTTTACTTATGTTATGGGACAATACATTTCCTGGGTTTTTATTATTGTAAACAATATGATTGTTCGGCCGCTGGGAGTATACGATCCTGACACATATGACTAGCGATGGGAGAAAATCAACGTTATCATTCCTTACGTTATTCTTAACTAGCTTTTGCTACTGACTCACGATTAAGTAGTTTTGTTTTTTAGACGACCTTCACTCAGTCATCTCTTGTGACATTTTCGCAGGCATTTTAGAAGGGTCATCATCTTTTTTTTTCCGAATAGCGATGAAGTGTTGTGGCGAGCTGTGCGACATTTTATTTGAGCCCAGATCAGCTCAATCGCTTTGTACGGCAGTGGTACGGAGAGATTCTGAGAACGCGATGATCATTTTCTAAAGCCTGTTCATCAACTTCGTATCGCTAAAGGGACAGTTATTATTTTCGTTATTTTTGGTACGTCACTACAAAAAAATACGGTTGACATAACCTTGTGACAGCGTAGTAAGGATTTTACGCACGAACATTAAATATTGATTACTTCTTATTTAACATTTAAATCACTGTGCAAAATATAACATTGATTGTAAGTTTACACTATGAAATAGTTTCAATGACAATTATTTGCTAGTAGGATAAATAGGACATAAAAATATTTTAATCGAAAATTTAACGCTACTTCAAGGTTACGTCGTCCGTTCCAACATGACCTGTCAGGATCGTATACTCCCAGCGGCCGGACGGTAAGTAGTATGGAACTTTGTATAGTGTTGTTAGTGAGAGAGTTCCTCTTTTTGTGTTGTATATGTGTAATCCACAAACTCGATTACTTCTTCATTTGGACCTAATACAGGGTGTCCGGTGGCAGATTTAGGATTTTAAATTTGAATAAAAAAATACTGCCAGGAGTATTCACGTAATAAAACAAGTTATGAACAAAGGATAAATGCGGATTTTACTTTTTTTAAATGAAATCACACAAATGTTAACCATCACGTCCTACACACTCCTGAAAATTTTCAACTGTGTTACGGACGACGCGCGAACAGCTAGTGAAATGGCGTTCACTTCACTTACAATTTTTCATTCAAATTGAGAAATGGTGAAATGACTTGTTTCGTACACTTTGCTCTTTAGGTAACCGCATAGAAAAAAGCCGAGGGAGTCAGATCTGGTGATCTTGGGGGCCATGGGAAGTCTCCGAAGCGGCGACATCACATTTTTTGTTCGGAAAAATCACGCAATGCTTTGATGAACTCTTCAATAGCATACGCACGCTGATTGTTCGTCCACTGCGACATTGTGACTAATTAATCCGCACTAACGCTCCATCGAATGTGATGCTTTGCACTAGTCTATCCTCAATAGTTGAAAAAATATTCGAATTTCAATCCCAATTCTGCCACCGGAAACCCTGTACATGGATCGTCGGTATTTTTTTTATGTTGTCTAGTATAATATCTAGCAGAAACAGTTGTCAAACTGACAAGACCTCGCCAAAACAATATAATTCAGTAGTAGGATTGCGAAACGGCTTAAATGTGCAGACCTTTAGGACAGCTCTTTGAGCTATTTCAAGTTTCTTGAGACTTGTCTGGGATGTGCCACCTCAAGACGTATACCTACCATATGTAACGAGAGATTGAGAGAGCGCAAGATAAATTTGTTTATGGCACGTTGGGTCCAAAAAATGTCTCAGGATTTTGAATACATATATATTAATTTTCTTAGTCGCAAGCTTATCAGTTCTATATGATTGTTAAAGTTCAGACTTTGGTCAATAAATATACTCAAGTATCTAATGATATCTACCTTTTATAATTGTGTACAGTGGCCTATCGATGAGAGTAGGTCTGCACCGGAAAGTCTCTTCCCAATTTTTACCTAGAAATGTAAATGTAGTAGGTATTGTCAGCATAAGATGTTATTTTTCCGTTGCAGTTATTAAATTCCAGCAGATCGTTAATATATATTAAAAATAATGAGGGTCCGAGGATACTGTATTGTGGCACACCGTGAATGAGTAGCAAGTCATTACTAAAATAGTCACGAAGCTTTTCTCGTTGGTATCTTTCACTAAGATAACTTTTCAAGATCCGAAGTTCGTTTCCTCTTATACCAATTCGTTCAAGTTTTATCAAGAGAAGTGGGACTGAGATCGTGTCGACCGCCTTTACTAGATCTAGAAAGATGGTGAGCACTTTTTTACCATTGTCTAGATGGGTTATTAACCAACTGGACACACCTGTGTCGAGTTGGTTAAACTCAAATTAGTATCATTTATTCTTTCGTCATCTGGACACACAAAGATTTTTATGTGTGTCCAAATGGTGAAAACTAAAATAATAATTTTTATGTTTTCACCAACTGGACACACTCTGTTTTTTTGCAGAAAAGGGTACAGTCAGGTTAACAATCGTCACGCTCATGGAATTATTGACCACTAACAATGGTCGCGATCATAGTGTTCATGTTGATAGTTTCAATTTTTTTTCTTGCTATAGGACCTTCATCATAACTTTTATTCCCTGAATCTCGGTTCCCATAATGTCGCTTTGCGAGTTACTTTAACCTCCTGAGGCCCGACCTTGAAAATAACAATGGTTTTTGTACTATTGTATGTGCCTGTATGTAAATGTTATGTTATGTTATGTTTATTTTTAGGACACGGGGACTTAGGAGGTTAATTCCCAGTACTTCGCTCCTTGCTTCACAGTGGTTTCCAGTACGCCCCGTCGCACTTATGGTATAGTCCAGAGCGGTTAAAAGTATTAGGGTAACAAAAGTTAGTAGGTAGTAGTAGTAAACAACCTTATACTGCGCAGTATCAAGCAACACCATGAACTGAGCCGCATGTTTTTCATAAGATTTTATTTTAGCCGCAATCTCTTACATACTTCTGCTACCCTAGTAATTTTGTACTATTCACTGTAAAATTATTGTAAAAATACCCGTTTCCAGCGGTGGAACGTTTGATGGAGGATGATGATTGTGACAGAAAACATTCTGCGCATGACTGTACTTCGTCATATATTCGGGTAAAATTCGAATGTGTGTCCAGTTGACGAAAACATTAAAACGATTTAAATACGTTTCACCATCTGGACAGACATAAAAATCTTTGTGTGTCCAGATGACAAAAGAATAAATGATACTAATTTGAGTTTAACCAACTCGACACAGGTGTGCCCAGTCATGTGTGTCCAGTTGGTGAATAACCCGTCTAGATTTGGTAAGATATATTTTGTAAGGTCATGAACCGCGTCATTAGTACCTACATTTACCTTTTCTAAAGCCAAATTGACTATTGGATAGTAAATTGTTACTTTCTAGGAAATAGTAATGTGGGGCAAGTGTGCGCACTTAAGGTTTGAAGTGTCATATAATAAAAAATGTGAAGTTAAATGAAACAAAACAAGGTTTATTAGTTACAATATTTATTAATCAACAACTTAAACACAAAAGAAATAATCGTCAATGGCACAATTTCTTTGGAAATGAAGAAAATTAAAACAGTTCAAATGCGCACACTTACCCAAGTATAGGGGTAACTGTGCGCAGTTAGTGCGGGTAAGTGTACGCAGCATATAAAAGTACAGAAATTAGAGTCAGACTCATACAATAAACTAGAAAATAGATATCCTCGACCTAATTATAAATCAGTGAGATCAATATCTTATGTTATAATTAAACAAAAATAATGCTACTCTGTAGCACAATTATCACAAACAAATATTCCCTTTTCAAAGTTACTGCATTGTTCATGCCACCAGCCTCCTTCAGACGCTGCATTGGATCCAGTCTTCATTCGGTGGATATTATGTATGTTTCTCCACACAGAGGGAAAAAAATCCTGCTCATCATTTTGTCATCACTTACTCGACAAGCGTATGCGCACACTTGCCCACCATCAAAATGAAATACAATCAAAACTGAGCAATTTTACGTAATCGTCATTACCAAAACACTAGACACGACTTATAGTAGATAATATGTATTGTTCGATGGTATATAGTATATTTTCAAGACATGAATTTGTTAAGAAAGAATGAATCCCTAATTTGTAACAAAAATCGCAATAAATCAAGCAAAAAACAATAATCACCTGCGAAAACAAAATGGGGCATCGGCGGACAGTGACACACGTGCACTACGTGTGGCGTTGTGTGCGGCATGAGGAGGGGGGGTTGTCGGTTCGTACCTATAAACCGTTTTCGAGATACTTCGAGTGCGTACACTTACTCGCTGCGCACACTTGCCCCACATGACTAGCCGACTGTTAATAATCTTTTCAAATATTTTTGAAAGTGATGGCAGAATTGAGTTTGGCATGTAGTTACTTTTACGGTCTCTGTCACCGCTCTTGAATATTATCGAAACAACTGATATTTTTAATATTGTAGGAAAAACTCACTTACGAATGCATAAATTTAAGAGATGTGTGATTGGTTGAACGAGGAATGTCCTCATATCCTTCAAAAGATTGCCTGGTATGTTATCGATGACTGAGGTATTATTCTTTAAGTCTCCAATTATTCTCAAAATTTCTTCTTCGTCCGTTTGTAGTAAGACAAAAGAGTGTGGGTTATATTTTTGTGTGTTATTGTCAGGCAATGATGCTGGGAAATTTTTGCAATTTCTTTCGCAAGGTTCTTTCCAACTTATTCATATTATTTAGGATGTCTTTAGGTAGTAGAAACATTTAAGAAATTTAACTAGAAAAATGAGAATATTTTAACCGGTTTTTCAATTTTGATGAAAATATATGTATAAATCTTAGTAAATAAATAAATAAAACTAAAAATTGGGAACAGGATTTCGAATTAATTAGTTGGTTACAATTTTGCCCACCTGAACAGATAACTTGGTGGCGCTGTATGCTAGCATGTAGCAGCAAGGAGGTTAGTGGATGTCAAATCCGGTCTGAAATTACTTTATAATATCTTACTTACTGCTACTGATTTCATTTTTAGGGTTCCGTACCAATAGGGTAAAACGAAACCTATTACTGAGACTTCGCTGTCCATCCGTCCGTCCGTCCGTCCGTCTATCACCAGGTTGTATCTCATTAATCGTGATAGATTGAAATTTTTACAGATGAAGTATTTCTATTGCCTCTATAACAATAAACACTAACTAAAAACAAAATATTAAATATTTAATTCAACAAACGTGATTTTTTGCTCGTTTTTTTCTCGATATTGATAACGGTGACAGGTAGACGCTTATTCATTTCAATATTAATTTTAAATAATAATTTTTAATTTGTTTATTCTTTCATTTTTTTTTTATTTTAGAGAAGAGGCCTATGCCCAACAGTGGGCTCTATTTACGGGCTGATTAGATAGACAGATTCATTTTAAAAATAAATAATTAAAATAATAAAAATAATTAAAGGAGCTCTATACAACATACTTCTTTTTAAAACGCATTTTTGCTGTTGCAATAAAATTGTTAAACTTATATTTGTTTATGTTTTCAGAATGTCTCGAGTTCGTCTGGGGCATCAAGTATCGAGTGGAAAAGAAGGACAGACATGAAAAATGTAATTTTAGTCTAATAGGCTATTTGACGTTTTTTGAAACCCACACCAACGACATATTTTTTGTTGGTGTTCATGGAGCCCACAGAAAGTGGTCATTTTAAATTCTTTTATATATTTCTTCTGAAAAAGGCAAACAAAAATTTACTTTTGAAATAACTAAAACGCTATCTTGGACAATATGGCGTCGCAGAGGAATTGTGACGTCACATGCCAGAAAACCAACCAATGAACGTAAGAAAGAATGAATGATAGACGCCATTTTTACTGAACTGTGACGTCATCATAGAATCGGCCAATCCAGGCCGTTTTCGATACAATGGTTGCAGATACATAATTATCAAATTTTACCTTGCGTTTTTTTTAGAAATTGGTACCTAATAATTCTTTAATTAGTTAAAATGCCTTAAAGCAGTTTTAAGTGTAAAATATAGTGTATGGCGAAACTGTCAAAATTCAGTTTAACTAAAAGTTAGATGGATTTTAGTCGGTGGTGCAAGTCGGCCTAAGATAATACATACGTTTTTTTTTCAGGTGCTGCAAAAAAAATGCGTCATAAACCGAATCGACATGCAATTGGGGGCAGAAATGCTAAAGCAGGGGAATTCCCTCATATGGTAAGTTAAGTAGTCTTTATTCCTTACACTTAGGGCTTTTTTCCACTATTCCGGTCCGGCGTCGGAACCGGAATCAGTCATGAGAAAAATATCGGAAGGCCGGATTATGCTTCCCCACTTTATCCGACTATAATCGACAATGGACGTGACGCAGTGCTTTATTAAAATTCCTCGGTTTTCTATACGAGGCAGGAGACGTTTTCCACACATCTATATATCTATCTAATCTCTTTAAACGAGCAATTCTTGTATAAATATTTATATATAATCAGAATCTCGGAAACAGCTCCAACGATTTTCACGAAATTTTGTAGGCAGATGCTTTCGGGGGCGTTTAATTGATCTAACTAAGTTACATTTTTAGAAAACGTTGTTTTATCCGTGTTTTAAGGCAAATTTGCTATAATAACATACAGAGGTAAATTTCGCTTCTACTTGCAAGGTTGGGATAGTTCTGACGGGAAAACGGGTGACTCGTTTCGGGCCGATTTCAAGAGACCCGGTTCGAGTCATGATGCTTTTTTCCAAGTTATTTTTTTGTTGCAAAAGGATTATTTTAATTTTATTGTTTTATATTACATATTTTTATGTTACAAAAAAAGTACCGAGCAAAGCTCGGGTACTTCTATTAATGTAAATAAATAGTATGGAAACATTTTTGGGTTGCATGCACGGTGCCAAAACGTGTATTGTTCTTGTATGTCGAGCACTTCGGGCCGGTAAAATACCATTCCGATCTAGCAAATTATCGGGTCGTTAAAAACCGGATGCCGGAGTAGTGGAGAAGCTAATTAGTATTCTTGTGTGTTTCTAAATCGGATCGGTAATTAACGTTTGCCGGACCGGAGCAGTGGAGAAAGGCCCTTAAGGATATCGAGTACCCGCTGATGAGGAATTTAGTCTGAGGTTAGTTGGTGGCGCCACTGTCCGATGTACCAGAATATAGAATTCTGATCAATACGTACACTAAATTAGTGTTAAAAGAAACAAATAATCTTAATTTTATCTATACATTATAGGAATTTCTATCACGAGAATCTTCCAATTTATTTCCAAGAAGGCTGCCAACTTTTTGTTAACATTGCATTTTTCCAATGCTTTCTTTTTTTTTGTACAAAGATTAATTGGGTCATAAAATATCTATTTTGTTTAATTAATTGTATACCATGAAATATGAACTCGTGAGCAATATTTTGATGTTTCTATTGCGATGAATTTATAATACCATTCTTTAGCTATATAATTTCACGTCAATCATTTGAAAACATGACTGCACAAAGGGGATTGAGTAAAGTTGGCGTCGTTTTAAAATTTCGCGGCCATTCATGAAAGTTGTGTTTTACGAAAGAGCAAAATAAAATAAACAATTTTTATTATGGGGTATATATGTAATATGTATAGCTAAATAATATCGGAGCCGAGATATTACAGTTCAAAGTTCAATCGTAAAACCTAATATTTTTTGTTGTGGTAAGTAAAAACTAAATTATTAAGTTATTTCTAGACGAAATAATCGTTCTCGATTAATTCCATGCGGAATTATTCATCGACACCATGGGTCACCTTAAGTTATAATATAAGTTACGGTCACCTCAACCAGGGCCCTAGCCCACGGCGACTTTTTGCATGACGCGGTCGCACGTTCGCGATACAGTTGCAATGCGGTCGCTAGCTGTGTGGCCTCGCCCACGTAACCACGATTCAATTGCGATCCAAACGCGATGCCGTCGCGCTTCTGTCGCGATGCAAACACGATTCGCTAAACTAGGGCCCTTCCTCCATTCTTTTCCCGATCGCGACTATATCGACACAAACAAGCGACCGTGTTGGATGACATCGGGGAAAGAATGGAGGGAGGGTGGCCCCTTGTTGTGATTGAGGGACTTTTTGTAGCGATGCTGTTGCGCGTTCCGTAAGCGCCCGATAGCATCGCTACTAATACCCTTTACACACTGCTAATTTTAGCATCGATGCAGTCGCGATGCTGTCGTGATGCAGAATCGATGAAGTGGCAATTGGCCACCTTTACACACTTGCGCTACTTTAGCATCAATACAGTCTTGATACAGTTGTAATGCTGTCGCGATGCAGAAACAGGCCAAGTGAACTGCAGCGATCCAGTATCGATGCAATCGCGATGCAGCATCGATGCACTCGCAATGGTGTATCGTTGCTAACGTGAGCAAAAAAACGTATATTTTGATCAGTCATTCGTTGACTGCCACAGAGCAATGAGTTCGATTGAAACTGTTTTAATCACGCTCTCTGTATTATTACTTTTAAAAAAGAATCGTAAGCGCAAACAGAGGAAGTGTTGGAAGTATACACACGCGTGACAGCATCAATGCTAACGTGCGTTAGTATCGATACAGTCTCGCGTTAGCATCGATACACAGGCGCGACAGTTTCGATGCAAAAATCTGTTACTGCTGGTGTCGCGATGCTGTCGCGGGTTACAAAAACGCGCGACTGCATCGATGTTAAAAGTCGTAGTGTGTTAGACCGTAGTGTGTTAAACGCGTATTAGACCCTTTAGGGTCTGATACGCGTTTGTCACATCTGCAAAGCACTACAGAAGCGATGCCAACGTGCTACTAACGTGCTACAGAATCGCGACTGTATCGATGCAAGCGAGTGACCGTGTCGGATTTGTGTTATTACTGAATCGCGTTTGCATCGCGACCTAATAAACTCGGCAAAACGTGGGCCCAGTTCTAGTGATTTGGTGCCTCTGCCTACCCCCTCGAGGATAAAGGGCGTGAGTTTTTTATTTATTTATTTTAGACATATTAACTTTTCCAAAACTATGACGAGCGCAGGGCAATCTGCAGGGCAATCTGCACGTCCCATAATTTCTCAAAATAAAACTTTTTTTTTCTGATTTTTGAAGAGCCATAACTTTTTTCCGATATTACTTACAGCTAAACTTATTTTATATTTATGTTAATTTAAATTAGTATTACAAATAGGCACCAACAAAAATTATGGCCGCTCAAAAAAAATTACGCCAACCACAAAGTTACCCAAACCCCTTTGTGATCCTTGGTTCGAAACCACAGAACATAAAAGATGTTCGAAACTGTAAATTTAAATTCAGTGTTAGGAATTGGAATAACGATGAAAAATATTTTGTATAATGATGAGTGTGAAAAACAATCAAATTCGCCGGGCTTTCACCAGAGAACGCTAGAAATATATTATTATGGCAATAAGCTTTCTAATACATTTTGCCTTAGCCTGTACAATAAAGAGTTCTTATTTAATCTGATGTATGTAATTTTCTTCAATTTGTAATACTTACTTTACTGTTTAATGACCTTAGGCTACAAACAGGCCGTGGGTGCACCTGCTAGTTAGGACTAAGGCATTATTTCAAACTTCGCGGAATGGATCCTTTTCATATCACCTAGTAACCAATCATTATGAATTACCAGGGCGCCATAGGCTGGAAGGCGGTTAATGGCACATGGTTGTTCAAATGTGGGGGATCGCTAATCAGTGAAAAATTCGTACTGTCTGCCGCCCATTGTACCAGCGTGCCAACTATAGATGATTCTGTCGCTGACATCAAACCAAAAATAGTGGGGTTAGGAGACGTAAACATACTTAAGGTTAGTATGGTTAAATGGCAGTACAAAAACGCTACATTTTATTTACTTTCTAGGTACTATGTATATAAGGTCCTAACAAATCAAGCGCAAATATTTTAAGGGGTAGTCATATATATTATAATAATACCTTTGACCAAAAAAAAGATCATTAAAGGATTTGCTTAATTTTTTTCTACAACCAAAATTAAAACATCCAAACAAATTCATTTTATATCATCCTGTTTTCATGCACACACACACACACACACGATTGAAGTATCTGACGGTACACAATGCAAATTTTTGGCATGTGACATTTCCGTGCATGGCGTGAAGAACTTGATAAGTCCAAAATGGCAATTTTACAGGGCAGCGATTTTAAAGTTTGAAATTTTCTCCAAAATCGGTTTTCATCTTTAACTCATCTTTATAGCTTGATTAATGGATAATTTCAAGTGATCTTTCTAATTATTTTACGTATTCTCGTAAATATTGCTTATTTTTAAAGATATTAGACTTATCAACATACTACCCAGAGACTTATCAACTTATTCCCCATACATTAGTGCTCAAACCAGTGAAAACACTGTTTAATTTAATTCCTAAAAATCAGTTTTTCAGTGTAACTGAAATGTCTAAATTACTTTATGAGTAACTTTAGAGGTTTTTTCAAATGTATTTATGCTTTTCTTTCTTAGTATCCTATTATTCATAATAATTGACTTATCAACATATTCACCGATGATTTATGTTGATAAGTCATCGGTTGCACAAGTTGTATTCACTATAGAGTTGGGGATCAATAATACACATTTATCGTTTTTACTAAAAAAATGTAATAAAAATGTTCCTAATGAAATTTTAATCATTCGGGAATGCAAGCGCATTTTTTGTTATACCTAATTATAAGAGTAAATGAAAAATTAGAACGACTTTTGTTCTGAGTGTCATATTGAACTTCGAAATTCTCTAACAACAAACTATTGTTTTGTCGAGCTAAGTCTTGTCGAACGTGTGTTCTGTCTAGGCATTGTAATAGTCGAACCAGAGTCTTGTCGAAGTAATCGCTTTGTCGAAGTTGGAGAATGTCGAAGTTCAAAATGACACTCTTTTTCCGATACTGTCCTTATTAGGTATATTGTATGTAACCATTAAGGTAATATTTAAAGTCCATATTTGAATTATGTTATTTTTGCCGGGTGGGAGCAGAGGGCTATGACCTTTAGGTTGCCAGAGGAAAGCTTCTCCCTGCTCATTTTCAGAGAAAAGGGCCCTTTTTTAGTTTTTAACTTGAAGTATAAGTAGATAAAACAATATATTAATTGCTAACGTTTTAGTGTTAAAGTAGGTATAAATTGACATATAAAGTTACTTTCGTTTTATCGGTAGTTGAATATACGTAGATAAAACGATATATTCGTTCAGTCGCTTTGATATCTTGATTTGTCAATTTACGTACGCTAGGTCGGTTTTTGAGTATCAGTTGATATAAGGAAATATTACAATATTATAATTTTGTTTGTGACTCATCGTATCTCGTTTTATTAAATAAAATACGTAAATTATGGACATATTAATATACAGTCACAGGCAATATCTCTAAAAGTAAGGTAGATATCGAGTTGTCAATTTTTTTCCTATAAAACCAATACCGTAGGAAACCATTGCGACGATAAAAAAAAAATCATGTAAGTCGAGTTATCAAGTTCTTCACGCGATGCATGGATTTATGACATGTGTAAGTAGTGCGGCGCGGTGTGCGTATGACATACATTGTGTGCGTGTACATTTTTAAAGTGTGTCTATTTAGTATCGATGATCGATTTTTTATTCGACCTATTATTTCTAATAATAATTGTTTAATTGATGTATGAACATTTGAACAAATTGTTATTTATCTTTTACTCTATCTGCCCTTAAAATATTTGCGCTTGATTTGTTAGGACGTTATATAAATATATTTAAAAAATATTTCTTATGAACAGCTGGCATCAACTTTTTCAACATTGTGAGCATTGAGCATGCATTATAATAGATTGAATTGGTATTAATATCTACTAAAAAGGTATTTCTAAAACTATTTATGCTTCTTTCAGTCCGGACGGAGTCCCACCCCGGTCGACGCCAATATTTTGCGTTCGATCGTACATCCACACTATAAATCACCAGAAAAGTACAATGACATAGCTCTATTTGAGTTGGATAAGCCTATAGAAGAATTCACGTATCTCATTCAGCCAGCTTGTCTCTGGGAGAAGCCTGATACGGTCAGCTTCGGGGAAAATGCTACGGTGACTGGCTGGGGAGTTATAGATGTTGGTAAGTGTAACCAAATAGTATTCTATACAAAACAAAGAATTCAATACTGCCCGCGATAATACGACGTAATGCGTTTGTTTTAATTTATTTCATACACAACACATCGAATCGCTCGTAGCCTGGGCTGCCTGAGTCATCTAAAACGATCACATACGGCGCGTTCAGTCCGTGAATGGGATTCTGTCTATGACTAACGCTAGTGGCATTTTCCCGAGCAGTTCCGTACTTTGCAAAGCACGCTAAGCAGTTGGTGCCGGCTGCCGTCGATAGATTTCAGACGCTATGCCAAGTGAGAGGCCTTAGGGTAGCTTGTAAACTTCTGACAGTAAGAGCAGTCACTAGTCTTACAAGCCTCCACCAATCCGGACTTGGCCCCCGTGGTGGAGTATGGCCTATACCTTCCTCAGGGAAGAGAGCCGTGCCCCTCGGTGGGGACATAATGGGTTGTTGATGAATGATGAATATCATACACTAGCTATTTCGCCCGCGACTCCGTCCGCGTGGACTTTAGTTCAAAATTTTGCAACCCCGTTCACTCCCTTAACCATTCAATCAATTAGCTATAAGTGAAAACCTTTAAATGACTTTTCGCTGCTATATTGTACAATGTGCCCTCCATTTTGCTGTATTAGTCGATGGTTTTCCTAAAATCCAATAAATAAATAAATAAAATAAATTATGTTGAAGAGTATGTTTTTATTGACCAATCATGCTTGTTTATTCATCGTTCGAGGCACCGCCATGACACTTGTCAGTCGCCTAGTGCTTAATGATTTACAAGTGCAGTGTCAAAAAAAATTAAAAACAGTGATTTACAGCAAATTGCATATCATATTTTTTTCTGGTTTGACACGTGACTGTGGATTGTTAATAAACTAACCTAAATAAGGTAGGCCTTGTTTTCTTTTTCTTGTTTTTTTTTTATAATTGGTTCTGCAGGCAAGATGGGGTAATCTTGCCCCCAATGAGAAAACCTAATCTTGTTCTTGTTTGTTTTTCGTGGAAAAACAGCAATTATCATGTCGTCTCTATACAAAAACGAATTAGAAATTACCACCCCCCCCCCCCCCCCCCCAAAAAACAGCTGTACATAGTTAAAAAAACAAAAGATGACTACTACAAATAAAAAATCAACGAAGAATAGCCAATCAGCAAAAACAGCAAAACGACGAAGAGTCTCATCATATGAAGATGAAAGTGGAGAAGCAGAGGACACACCATGTGTCTATTGTTAGGAAGTATATTCCATTTCCATTAAAGGGTGGATATCATGCTCATTATGTGGAAGATGGGTTCATAATAGATGTGCAGGAATATATGATGACGATGACGAAGCTTCTCATGTCTGCAAGTTCTGCCAGCTTAGTTAATAATCTTTCTCAGTAATCATTATCATTACCCCATCTTACCACAGGGGGGTACCCCATCTTACCAGCACCATGGGGCAAGACGGGGCAAAAAACCTTTTTATGATTTAATTTTTTTTCTCATAAGTGTGTTACCAAATGTTCCTAATGACACCAAATATTGGAATAATAATATATACTTGTTAATTAAAAAATAAATACGATTGTTTCACTACGTATTTTTTTATATTATTGACCTCTAAAGCTTAAGTACCCCATCTTGCCACCCTCTCCCCTGCTCTTCAACACAATTGAATCCGTTTTTCTAAATTTAACCCTTAAGGGAGTGAACGGGGTTGCAAAACTCAAGTCCACGTGGACGGAGTCGCGGGCGAAAGCTAGTTATATATAGACCTTCTATGCAAAATTTCAGCTTCCTAGGTCCAACGGCTTGGGCTGGGCGTTGATGAGTGACTCAGTCAGTCAGAACTTTGAATTCTATTTATACAGATAAGATCATGGATGTATCTTAGAGAGAGGCACGGACCAGTGCCTGCCATTTGCCACGATCCTGACAAATCACTTTCATCACATTCATTTATCATCAACCCATTATAACCACACCGAGCGGCACGGGTCTCTTCCCTGAGGAAGGTATAGTATAGGCCATACTTATACCATTACTGACCGGACCCAATCCGGACTGGGCCCCCCAGAGGCTTGTAAAACTAGTGGCTGGTCTTACTATCAGAAGTCTTCAAGCCGCCCTAAGGCCTATTTGCTGAACGACTGTCATCTATTGAAGGCAGCCGGCACCAACTGCTTAACGTGCCTTGCGAAACACGGAACCGCTCGAAAAATGCCACTAGCGTGATACTAGGGCCGCACCTGCGTGTATCGGCTCGGCATGCAGCAATGCCTGCCGAAGATTCGTATGTTTCCCTCGCTAAAAGTTATCATGCTAATAGGGTGGTCAGATTAGTGACTTTGTAATTTTAAACGAATTATCGTACAGTAATTCAAGATGCCGCAACACAATTTCCTTAATTTGGGCGTAATGGCGGACGACGATTACAATAGAATATTGTACTTTATATGTTTGCTAACTATTACATCACGCATTTTCATGCGTTTAGGAAGATTTAAGATCACTCAAGCGGCCGGGGCTACGGGCGCTTCGGGTGGATGTTTAGAAGTCCAATTCAAATCGCTTGATAGGTATATTTGTTTCATGAGTCACTTTATTGCTCAACCAGGATACAGAGTAATTGTTCAGTTTCAATTTCTGTTCAATCAGTTTTTGTTTGAACCAAAGCAATATTCCTTTCTCAATTCTAGTCACTAGTGTAATTAAGGGGATTCTTTGAGTCCACAACAGAATACGTAATATTCAAAGGCCCTCATTCCTACTGCAATAATCGTACTTTCATGATTATACTGCCATACCTACCCAAGTCTTGCTACCGTTTATTGTGAGGCCATTATTATTTTTAAAAATCCAAATGGCATTACCTTTATTTTCCTGAAACTTTATAATACTTACATAGCCTTTAAGTAGCTAACTATAGTTATTGCTTAAAAATTGTTTTGACAGTCATTAAATTGAAATTTTCTAAAGAAGGTTTGCCATCCCTGCCATGAACTATGAAACATGAAAGTATCTTACTACAGACAAGCAGACGACATCCCCCGTGTTGCAAGCCGCAGTAGTCGATATCATCGGGCACCAGCAGTGCAACAAGCTCTTGCACACCTGGTTCAACCGCAACTGGTGCGGAGTGCGGGACCAGATTTGCGCCGGGAAACTAGAGGGAGGAGTAGACTCGTGTCAGGTAAATAATCTGAAAGATATCCACAGAAGGCCGAATGTAGCGATCACTTATCGTCGCAGTGGATAAATAAATGGATCATTGATGATTTTCATTTATGTTTTAGGGTGATTCTGGAGGGCCCCTTCAGGTGCAGTTGAACCTGCCGAAGCCGATTCGGGATAAAATCCATTACGTCGTAGGAGTGACGTCATTCGGCATCGGTTGCGCGCGAGCGAAGAGTCCCGGGGTGTATACGCGAGTTTCAAGTTACATCGATTGGATTGAACGGATCGTGTGGCCTTAATAATGTTATTTAATAAAGCAGATATTTTTAAGATTGTAGTTCAGATTGAATCCGCAATATTTTGTTAAGGCCTCTACAGTTCTTTCTAAAGACGTACGGTCACATCTCTGACATAGGTTTTGCTTAAAATGATCCACCACAGATCTGATGACCAAACGTTTTTTCTGTATGGCTCCATTAATATACATACAATATATTTCCCATTAAATTCCCTAAGCTCAAGGTCAATGGCTTCTTGTGTGACATAAATATTTAATTAACTTATTAAGACGTTTGTTAGGTGACAACTAAATTGATTGTTGATCCTTTGAACTTGATATGAGTCCCTATTATGGTCATTACGATTATTATTGCATGTTTGCATTAATATTCATACGCTTCTAAAGGGCAGACCATGGAATGAACTAATTTAAGCCTTACGATCTTTTACATATTTTATGTGTAATTGTACCTGTGCTTATGAATGAATAAAATTAAATGATTGTGATTCAGACAACGTTTAGTATATTTCGTCGTCTTGTTATTGGTTGTTTTTCTCCACTGTACAGTCGACAGCACGTCAATCTTCACATTTTAGTTGCAAAGTCGTCCGCAATGCAACGGAGTAGAGTGCATGGGTGTATACTATGATGTGCTGTCGACTGTACATGTCATGAGTACTCTTGACATAATTTCATTAATGCAAAAAGTCCTGTTTGTTTTCAACATCACACGTTTTTATCTTCTTTCCTAATTGTGTATTTCTACGTGTGTGGTGAATAAAGTCTGATTTCTCTTATTTTATATTTTACCCTTTTCAGTCCTGACCTTGAAAATAACAATAGTTTTCTATGGTTATTTTATTGACACAGGACTAAGGAGGTTATGTTACGCATACTCCATTTTAATACAGACTTATGCGCATTAAATAATACAGGATTCAAGAGGCTATAGCCAAATGCATCAAAGGAAAGGAATAAACAAATTCAACATCTTTAGAAAGAAAAATTACTTTTATTAGAGTTGTCACAGAAACACAATGAAAAGACACAAGTAAATAATAAACAAAATACACAAAAGTCAACAAAACAAGAAAATTAAACAAAAATAAATAAAAACAAAACAGCCGTATTTTAAATCTAACCGGAAACAGCGACATCACAAACGTGTAAACATCTAAGGCCTGGGTTTTTTTGTAAACCTTCTGTATGTGCTACCTTATGTACAGTTCATTATGTGCTACCAAAGTTTCTCACTTTTCTACAATCACCCCTTTAGCTGGGAGAGGGGCGGGACAACTTTTACCATTTTGTTTTTTGGTCCCGGGTTAGATACATGTTCGTGACCTTTCCCTTTCTGGTTCCCACGACACAGGGTATCCTAGTGTGGGGCCGGAAGCAATGCATGTGCCTGGATGTAAATGTTTATATTTGTCAACGTAGGTAATTAATATCTACCTATGTATGAAAGCAGCCTATATTACGTACATACCAATATAGGGTAGAGGCCTCCTAAAGAGAGTACGGACTTAGTCACCACGCGTGCCCAAAGCGGATCAACGATTTCAAGCGCTGAGGTATGTGAATACCTCAGACTCCAAGGTTTTTTCACTGTGTTTTCCTTCACAGTCAGCGAGTGATATTTTTTATTTTTTTATTTTATTAGGCACACCAACAGCACACATCAAGAACATAGTACAATGTTTACCTTGGGCAAACTATGCAGTTAGGTAAAAACAACTTCGAGAAAGAGGCCAATATAAGAATACAGCTGGGCTGGGCAGCGTATAGAAAACTACGTCGAGTCTTCACATCGCCAATCCCACAGAGTCTAAAGACGAAAGTTTCCAATCAGTGTGTCCTACCCGTCATGACATACGGTGCCGAAATGTAGACACTCACGGTGGCGCTGGTCCGTAAATTTAAAGTCGCTCAGCGTGCTATGGAAAGGGCTATGCTCGGGGTTTCTCTGAAAGATCCAATTCGAAACGAAGTGATCCGACTGAGAACCAAAGTCACCGACATACCCCACCGAATTAGTATGCTGAACTGGCAGTGCGCCGGCCATATCACCCGAAGAACTGATAACCGATGGGGAAGACGAGTCCTTAAGTGGAGACCGCGGATCGGTAAACGTAGTGTAGGACGTCCTCAGACTCTGGAAGAACTGGATGAGAAATACTTGAATGAAGTTGTTAGTCGCGGAAATCAGGTAAAGCCCCGTTGTACTCATCATCAGGCTATATTAGTCCACTGCTGGACATAGCCCTCCCCTAATGAGCGCCATAGCGCCCTGTCTTCAGCTTGCCGCATCCAGCATCTGCCTGCAGTCCTTCGCAGATCGTCATCCCACCTGGTTAGAGGGCGTCCTACACTACGTTTGCCGAGTCGCGGTCTCCACTCAAGAACACGTTTACCCCAGCGGTTGTCGGTTCTTCGCGAAATATGGCCAGCCCACTGCCACTTCAGCTTGCTAATTCTCTGAGCTATGTCGATAACTTTGGTTGTCTGTCGGATGTATTCGTTACGAATTCTATCCTTCAGAGAAACTCCGAGCATAGCTCTCTCCATAGCTCGCTGAGCGACTTTAAACTGGTGGACCAACCCTTTCGTGAGTGTCCATGTCTCGGCTCCGTAGGTCATAACAGGTAGGACACACTGATTGAAAACTTTCGTTTTCAAGCATTGCGGTATGGATGACGAGAAGACCCGGCGTAGTTTCCCAAACGCTGCCCAGCCCAGCTGGATCCTCCTCTTGGCCTCCTTCTCGAAATTGTTTTTACCTAACTGCAGAATCTGCCCGAGGTAAGTGTATGCGGAAACGATTTCGAGTAGGTGACCATGTACGACGACCGGTATTGGATCAATGTGACCATTGATCATGACTTTGGTTTTATCCAAATTCATACCAAGACCGATGCGTCGCGAGGCTGATGCTAGGCCCGCCAGCATGTGGTTCAGCTCCTCTAGCGACTCCGCCATTAAGACTATGTCATCTGCGAATCGCAGGTGTGAGATGTAGTCGCCGTTTATGTTAATGCCCTTTTCTTTCCAGTCCAGCGTCTTAAACATGTCTTCCAACGCGCTTGTAAACAGTTTCGGGGATATAACATCCCCCTGTCTTACTCCTCTGCACAGTTGGATGGGTTTAGACTGCTGGCCCTGTACTTGGACACTCATGGTGGCGGCTTCGTACAGACATCTCAACACCTCGACATAACGATAGTCTACTTGGCATCGCTGTAAGGATTCCAGAACAGCCCAGGTTTCGACAGAGTCAAAGGCCTTCTCATAGTCCACAAAAGCAAGACACAGGGGCTGATTATATTCCTCGGTCTTCTGTATAATCTGCCTCACTGTGTGAATGTGGTCTAAGGTGCCATATCCTCCGCGAAACCCGGCCTGTTCCGGCGGCTGGAACTCGTCGAGTCTTCTGGCGAGACGATTCGTGATCACTCGTGAAAACAGCTTATAGACATGGCTCAGGAGCGAGATGGGTCTGTAATTTTTAAGAAGAGTCTTGTCACCCTTCTTAAAAAAGAGCACCACCAAACTCCCGCTCCATGCCTTTGGAGTTCTCCCACTGTGAAGGACGGCGTTGAAGAGCTTTCGTAGTTCCTGTATAACAGGGGCTCCTCCAGCTTTCAAGAGCTCTGATGTTATTCCGTCCTCACCGGGGGCTTTTCCATTTTTAAGCTGCCTCAGAGCTAGCACGATCTCGTCTTGACTGATGTCAGGCAGTTCGTCGGTGTAGTGGCGCGTCAGGGTGGCTCTAGAATCTTGGTCGTCTCGTTGAGAATAAGGGGCATGTGCAGCGTATAATCGGCCATAGAAATCCTCTATCTCAGCGGAGATCTCCGGCTTCGACAATACGGTCCGACCGTCGTGCGTTGTAAGCTTCGTCAGGTGGCTCCTGCCAAGCTGCTGAGTGAATACTTTGGACCCTCGGTTTTGCTCTATTGCCTCTTCAATGAGGCGTGTGTTGGAGCTCCGAAGATCGCGCCGTACCATCTTCGCAATTTGCTTGTTCAGGTTTGACCTCTCTGACGAAGTCGCTTGGGTGGTTTCCCGTCTTTTTGTCAGCAACCGGAGAGTCTCAGCCGAGAGTTTGGATTTCTTGCCTGTCCGCTGCGTTTTGCAGAACTTGATGCCCTCGTCCCTAAGAGTTACGACCAGATTGTGTAGGGTCTCGTCAGCGTCGTCGGTGGGCTCCAAGGCAACAAATCTATTCCCGAGAAGCTGCTGGAACTTCTCGGTGCCCGCCATGATTTGGATTGGGTTTGGTCGGAGTGTGGACTTCATCAGACGGTTTCTCTCAAGCTTCAAGTTGATATTCAGAGAGCCTCGGAGAAGTCGGTGATCACATCCGGTATTAAACCTGTTGATCACTGAGACATCTCTGAATATATGCTTGCTATCCGTCATGATGAAGTCGATCTCATTTTTGGTCACAGTGTCGGGGCTTTGCCATGTCCACTTCCTTTGAGGCTGTTTCTTGAAGAAAGAGTTCATCAAGAATAGTTCCTCTTTCTCAAGGAAGTTGACAAGCATTTGCCCCCTGTGATTCCTGACTCCATAACCATGCGGGCCTATTCGGGACTCGTTGCCACTCTGGGTTCCCACCTTGCCGTTAAAGTCCCCCATAACAACGTTGAAGTGAGCCTTCGTGGTGTTATGTAAGGCTTTGGATATGTCTTCGTACATATCCTCAACTTCATCATCCGAGTGTGCCGAGGTCGGTGCGTAAACCTGAATGACCTTCATGCTGTAACGCTTGGACAGCCGAAGGATCAGGTACGCTACCCTGGTCGACACACTAGAGATTTCTTCAACGTTGTTAGAGAGGGCCTTATTGACGAGGAAACCTACGCCACCCTGGGATGTTTTATCACCCTCGCGAAAGTAGAGAAGATGGCCCGAGTCTAGGGTAACGGTGTCCTCCCCCTCTCTACGGACTTCACATAACCCCAGAACATGCCATTTAATGTTCTCTAACTCCACTTCCAACTGCGCTAGATGATGGTCAAGCCTCAGAGTGCGTCCATTGAACGTTGCCAGGGTCAGATGTTTGTGGCAGCCTGAGGTAGCCCGGTGATTCTTAGCACCCCCTACCCCGCCGTTACCATGGCCGCTGCCACGATGGCCAGGAATAGCGAGGCGGCCGGGAACTGGGGGCCGTTTCCTGAATAGTGCCATCATGGGGTAATGCCCATAATCGCCACACTGGGCATGCGGGTTGGGGATCGCAGTGCGGTAGAGTTGTACTGCAGGAGGCGCTGCTGCCCACCCCCCGGTTTTGTGTCCCTTAGTCGCCTTTTACGACACCCGCGGGAAGAGTTGGGTTGGTGCTATTCTCTAGGCCGACACCACACAGCCAGTGCCAGCCCGTTGTACTGTATCTTTGTAAATGTTTTCTATGTGTTTTTCCTGGTAAAATACAGAATATTCTTGTCTTATCTTAACCCCTTATTTGTACAAAACCCTATACTACGCCTGGGCCGATACACACTTGGCGATTTGTATCACAAATAACACTTTGAAGGCCTTAGTTGTTTTTTCTGGTCAGCAGTCATTTACATTTAAAGTCGCTTAATTTAGCAAAACCGGTTTCGTATATCAAATGGAGTTGTTGGACAGTCTTTGTTTCGATATCGTTCGGATACATTGTAGCTGGCGATTTTTTATAGATTTTTTTTTAATTACCAATGTCTGCTTTAAGATTTGTAACAGGTGGATACCTAACAAACATTTTTTCTAACACAATTTAATGTCTATTGTTTAGTTTGAAAGGTCGGTGACAGAGAGTGTTTGTTTTATTGCAGTGACCTTGGTTCAATTGTTGTGTCTTCAAAGCGGATTGACATCGGTGTTTTGCCAGCAATGGCAACAACAACAGTGGGTTCGTAGAACTAATTTACTGAGAGAATATAACATAAATATTTACATACAGGCACATACATTGCTTCTACACACTACTTACACTAGGCTCCTCTGTGTCGTGGGAACCAGAAACAGCGACATCACAAACATGTAAACATCCAAGACCTGAGGTTTTTTTAGAAGGTATCTGAATATAGCAGCTTGTGAGCAATGCATGTTTGACACTTTCCAATAATTAAAATTAACTTGTATCGAACTTAAATTGATGTAACATTGCTTTTTATCAAACTAATCATCAAAACATCAAAACCTCGAAAATGAAACCAAACAAATGTTACATCTACATCCCACAGGTCTCAAAAATAATTAAAAGCTGGTTATTATATGAAAAAAATTCGATGTAGTAGCTTCTCATTCTAACCGTTTTCTAATAGTAAAGCTATAAATTATATTTTATTAGATTTCTCAAAGCGTTAAGTGTACATTGTGACGTTATAGCTTGAGACTATTTTGTAAAGCGCGTTTTTGTACCACATGATAAGAATTGATTTTTTGCTAGATTTTATTATTATTAGGCAAACAGTAGCGAAAAAAACGGTTATTTCGATTTGAGGCCTGTGAATTTTGGGGAAAAACCAATTTTGTTCTCAAATTCGTATTTTTTGTTTATTATTTTATTATTATGTTAATTTTTACGGGTTCAACCAACCCAGTATATAATTTTAATCAAGCATACATTTACGGCCTTACTAATAAATAAGTTATAGGTATACTCTTAATAACTATTTGACGTATATCAATTTATACTGGTTTAATCGCATTTAGCGTACAAATAACCAGTTTGTCGACCTTGCATAACGGCTGTATACCTACACAGCTCAGGATCGTTCATAATTACATGTTAGTTACAATGTAATTTTACAAAGGAGACGGAAACGCTTCCATACATTCTTGGGCCCAGATGTAAAAAGACGAGTGGTGTCAATAAACAGCTTATATTTGTCAAACTATCTTTGAAAATTTTTCGGATTTTAGCAATCTGAGAGCAAAGTTAAAAGAGATTTAGTAAAAGTGAGGCTATGCAACAAATTGACAATAACCTATAGGTACTTGACAGCTGATTTTATAACTATGATCATATGATAGACAGTTATTTATTACATTAATAAATTGTAGCTCTTATTGTATTGAGTGGGAAAATGTAACGAAACTCACAAATAGATTAAAAGACAGGGAAGACAAGGATTTGTGTCATTTCATCCTCTAAAACTCGTCGGCCCAGTGTATTACATCGATAAGTTGGTATGCCACAGTCGTAAAAGTTAAACAATATACTAGAAGTCCGTAGAGCGAAAGCACTGGTCGAGGAATATAATTAAAATACGCAAACGATAACCGATACAAGACGAGTAGGTAGGTAGTCCGGTGATCATGATGGGAGACGGTAATGTACGTACCGCGAATGCACATCCTGAGAACGTACGCCCCGGTAATGTACACCTACGGAATCCGTGCACATGTAAACGGATTCCCGTCCGTACGTTCTCGGGTCGTGCGTTATCATATCAGGCTGTATATAATTAGTACGGGCAAGAATCCGTGTACAGCCATAGACACGACCGAGTGGTGCCTCGTTTCCATGAAGCGTAAATCATTCACTAGGCAGCCATTACACGCTCGATCTAGTGCGTGACATTATCGAGGCTATGAGTCGCAATAGATTGACGTCCTGATCTGGCTGGATCTTACACTAGACAAGTCAATCCAAATTATCAGAGTTTAGATGTAAAGGAGCGATACATCAACCCATTATAAACCCACTGAGGGGCACGGGGCTTTTCCCTGAGGAACCTTTCTCAGTGAAAAGCCCGTGCCCCTCCGTCCTATACCTATAGGGCATACTCCACCACGGGGGCCTAGTCCGGATAGGTGGAGCCTTGTAAGACTAGTGGCTGGTCTTACTGTCGGAAGTTTTCAAGCTGCCCTAAGGCCTCTGACTTGGCTTCACGACTTTCATCTATTGACGGCAGCCGGCAACAACTGCTTAACTTGCCTTGCGAAGCACGGAACCGCACGGAAAAATCCCACTAGCGTTAGTTATAGATGGTCATTTGGGCACGAATTCCCGGGTTGTACATTCTCGTGCCGTAAATTCTCGGTCCGTGCAATATAGTGACCCATATTAGATTGAAAATCCGGGAGCTGTCACTGTCAGCACAGATTAAATACATTTGACAAATATAAAAAGTAATAAATCGATCTGTAAACGAGAATCTACGAGAATCGATTTTAAAGTTAATATTCTGTTTTATTGTAAACTATTGACAATATAATAATTTATTCCGTAGATTTTGTTCACTTTGATTGAATCCATCATTCGATGAGAGTGATTTTATGTTCAATAATAATTCTTGAAATCATTCACAGTAATCGATTATAGTAATCGAAACTCTGTTTCATCAGTACAATAAACTTTTTTTTAAGATTTCTCGTCTCCCAGATTGTGAATTGAGCAGATTTTTTATATTTTGAAACAGAAAAAGATACCGCTTTTTTTAAACCATATTTCAGCTTATTACAATTCGGCCCAGAGATCCCCGGCTCCTTTGGTGTGAAAATATCGAACATATACTATATCGTGCATTTTGTTAAGAAAATTAATTTCTATCCAATACCTACAATACATAACTCACAATATTACAGAATATTCAATTCTGTATAATATATTTCCTAAACTGGCAAACGCAATGTGAGACGCCCACCAGAATCTTGATTCTGTTAATGCATTGTAGTGGCGAGTTAGTTTCATTGGCGATTCAAGTCTACCAGCGCACATAATATCAAACAATCTAGGCGTCTCAGTGGTATGAAAAAACACATCACCCGGCCGTGTATCTGTCATCTATCTATAATATACAAGGAGAAGCTGACTGACTGACTGAGATATCAACGCTGGGCCTAAACTATAAGGGTTAGAAACTTGAAATTTTGCACAGGGGATTCTTTTGTAACGTAGGGGAGCACTAAGAAAGGATTTTTGAAAATTCATCCCCTAAAGGGGTAAAATGAGGGTTCAAAGTTAGTATGAAACTTTTCCGTATTTGAAGTTATTCGAATGAAATTTGGTACGAACATTCTTTATTTAAAATTATGAAACACGTATAAAATAGTTTTTTGAAAATCATCCCTTAAGAAGGAAAAAGGGGGGTGCAAACTTAGTATGAAACTTTGCCGTTTCTGAAGTTATTCGAACGCAATTCAGAATAAAGATTCTTCATTGAAGGTCATGAAACAAATGTAAATTATTTTTTCGAAAATCATCCCTTAAAGGGGTAAGAGGGGGGTGCAAAGTTAGTATGAAACTTTGCCGTTTTTGAAGTTATTCGAATGAAATTCAGAATAAAGATTCTTCATTGAAAGTCATGAAACACATGTAAAATAGTTTTTCGAAAATCATCCCTTAAGGGGGTAAGAGGGGGGTGCAAAGTTAGTATGAAACTTTACCGTTTATGAAGTTATTCGAATGAAATTCAGAATGAAGGTCCTACATTGAATGTCTTGCAAACACTTTACTCAACTAAAACCCACGCGGACGTAGTCGCGGGCAACAGCTAGTCGTATTATAATGCACTAATAGAATCGAGTCGCTGCACCACCGATATAAGGCTAGTAAAGAAGAGTATGGCCAAGAACAGAAAGAAGTCGTGCTCGTGGACCTCGACGTCTGTGGCGCAGTGGTTAGCGCATCTGCATACCATGCGAGAGGTTCCGGGTACGAAACCCGGCTGAGGACAAAAAAGCTCCAGGCTTTTTTTGTGATGTCGCTGTTTCTGGTTCCCACGACACAGGGTATCCTAGTAAGTGAGTGTGTGCAAAATGTTTTGTTTAATTATGTCCAACAGTAGTCCGATACTGTCTGATTGAAGTGACCTGCTTTTGTTTGCACAGGGAGGAGTTCCGTTCGTTCCAACTCGTGAAAGTCGTGTGACCCGTTCGTTAGCAGACTTTGCAGCGCAGATTCGTGAAGCATTCCCGCAACTCGTGAATCAGGCGAAGACGGCTGTAGAGGGCTTTTGGAAGCAGGTGATTATGCCACTCGTTTGCTGATGTTTGATTATCAGCTACTAAGGTTTGGTTGGACCTAGATCATTCTAGCCGAAACAATCGGCTTATACTAGATTTAACCAAGAGTAAGTGGCTACATCTAGTTTTAACCGGACAAACTAGATTTAGCCGCATTTCGGGTTTTAGCCGTAACACATAGTGTTTTGCGGTGGTGGCGTAGTGGGGTTGACCCTTGCTTCTCGATCATGAGGGTCTGGGTTCGAACCACACATGTACCAACTACTAAGAACTAAGATTTAGCCTTATTACATTATTATATCGAAATAAAATAGACACTTTTTGTGATTTCTTAAACGCAAGATAAATGTTTGCTGCGTGCCTATTATACACCTGTACTTTTATATATGTAAACGGTATAAAACGCTGTTGGTTGTACATCTAATTAACATTAACACTAAAATAAAATAAAATAAAATAAAATGAAACGAAACGAAACGAAACGAAACGAAACGAAACGAAACGAAACGAAACGAAACGAAACGAAACGAAACGAAACGAAACGAAACGAAACGAAACGAAACGAAACGAAACGAAACGAAACGAAACGAAACGAAACGAAACGAAACGAAACGAAACGAAACGAAACGAAACGAAACGAAACGAAACGAAACGAAACGAAACGAAACGAAACGAAACGAAACGAAACGAAACGAAACGAAACGAAACGAAACGAAACGAAACGAAACGAAACGAAACGAAACGAAACGAAACGAAACGAAACGAAACGAAACGAAACGAAACGAAACGAAACGAAACGAAACGAAACGAAACGAAACGAAACGAAACGAAACGAAACGAAACGAAACGAAACGAAACGAAACGAAACGAAACGAAACGAAACGAAACGAAACGAAACGAAACGAAACGAAACGAAACGAAACGAAACGAAACGAAACGAAACGAAACGAAACGAAACGAAACGAAACGAAACGAAACGAAACGAAACGAAACGAAACGAAACGAAACGAAACGAAACGAAACGAAACGAAATGAAATGAAATGAAATGATTTGAAATGAACTGAAATGAACTGAAATGAAATGAAATGAAATGAAATACCAATGACTTGTAGTTACGTACATTTTGTTTGTATGTACAGCAACACCTGTTGTTGCACACCTGTAATTGGATGTTAGACTAGAACATATCTACACAATGTTATCTTAAGTGATCTATCTAACATCTGTTGGTTGTGTCTAATTAATAAAAATAAAATAAATTTATAAATAAACACCATTCGCTGATAAATTGTGCCTGGAAAACGGCGACAGGCTTGCCACTTGTCACGCTTGGGTCCTAATAAACTCGGCAAAACGTGGGCCCAGTTCTAGTGATTGGTGTCTCTGCCTAGCCCCTCGGGGATAACGGGCGTGAGTTTATTTATTCACTAGCTTTCGCCCGCGACTCCGTCCACGTGGACTTTAGTTCAAAATTTTTCAACCCCGTTCACTCCCTTAAGGGTTACATTTAGAAAAAAACGGCGAAACACGTCGCACCCCCGGTGCTAGACTGTCACTTTTGCTAAAATTGCAAAAATGAGTATAGCTAAATATGTAATAACTATTCTAAGGCACCCCTTTACTTGGTGCGATAAAAGCAAGAAAGTTAAAAGTTGATGTTGTTGTAAAAGCTATTCATGTTGTTTAAATCTTGAAATATCATTAATATGTGAGCTATCAAATCTTTCAAACCTTCTCCTGAATAGTTGCATTTTCGCAAAAGTGACAGTCTAGCACCGGGGGTGCGACGTGTTCAATTAATTGTGTTGAAGAGTATTTATTTCAAGTTTCAAGAAAATCAGACAACATTTTTTATACCTCCCATAAATTTGTAACCCAATGTATGGGAGGCAACCCTTTTCGCCCCCTCAAAGGTTGAATTTCAAAAAATCCGTTCGTATTCCTTGCCTAAATTATAATATATTGATACTCTGTGCAAAATTTCAGCTTCCTAGGTCAAACGGCTTGGGCTGGGCGTTGATGAGTGAGTCAGTCAGTCAGGACTTTGAATTTTATATATATAGATTTTTTACATTGTGTTTTTACATTTTCAGATAAAGGAGCAAACTATGCAACAACCACAACCAGAACCTCAATCTCAACCTCAGATTGAACAAACTGCTACAGCTACAAACGATCATGATCCATGCGCGCCTTACCCACGCATCGTGCCTGATTTTCGGTCAACTGAATGTCGCGTCAGCCAAGTCAGTAAGTAATAGCACCAGCCAGACTGATCGGTTCTTTTTTTAAATTCTGACTGCCATTGTCCTTCAAGATAATACATTACCAAATCACTGTTTATATTACGTATTGGCAATAGAAGAAGATTGGCTGCGGCCAATCCTAAACGAAATCAAAAAGAGACTTTCAAATTTCGAATGAGGGCTTTTCAATGACAGCTGTCAGTTGATTTTATTAAAAAATACTAGATGGCGCTGCAAGGAAAACTAATGTTATCCAGTGGCATGCCTAGGGTTTCAGAGTAGGGCATGCCAGACCTAATAATATAGTTTGGAGTTTTAGCCGTGCAGAAAACTCATTGAACTTGCCCAAGCTCACTGAAGGTACACTACTAAATAGTGTTTTACACATTTATCACAAGATTTTAACACCTAACTTCCAAGTCTGTAAGAAATCTTAGAAAAAACGTGACTATTTTAGTCAAAAAAAAAACGTGACTTGCGTGCTACTACGCTGTAAAATAAAGCTGGGGTTGGTTTTCAAAACCAACCCTAACCCGCGACAAACAGAACGTAGCCTACGACAAACTATTCCAAATATCGTTTTGAAGCAAAGTTACTTACCTTTTCCGCGTTTAACTTACACACATTTTAAGTCCCCACAAGGCACAATTTTCTCGATTGTTAAGTAAACTCAGTTGTTCTATTTCATAACAACACAAACTAAACTATCGCTAGCCACCAAAGACAAAACCGAAACAAACACAACACAAATTAACACATTGAAAAAAATGTCAGCTGTTTGATTGAACTGCATCCATCCGCACAGAACACATCAACAAGTCTATCCGTAGATCGTAACTAACTTCATACTCAAAGCCGGGCTTGTATTGTCTTGTACGAATCGCTCTAGAATTAATAATAAAAGTATAACAATACATAGGTACTTCTATGTAAGCTTCCCCTAAGTTAGAGCGAGACGGGAGAGGCATGCCCCACTTAAGCCCTGTTGTGAGAGCGTAACAAATAGTATCCGAACGCCGAATGCCAATCAGCGCGTGTTCGTGTGAATACAACGTACATTCTGAATGTTTGACAAAAATTAAATAGCCTGAACCTTAAGAAAAGTCCGATTCGTATGAACTCAATTATGTAAGGTATGTTCAGAATATTAAAGAAAAGATAAAGGGCGCGGACTTTAAATTAGATCCGGCGTTTTAGTAAGGCATGAAGGGCTTTTGGGCTTGTATGAAGAGTTTTAAATGTTGTACATCGTTATTAATCTTTAATAGTCTAAACATTTCTTTGTAATCTATTATCTAAATTAGACTTTATTTGTTTCGAAACTTTTGAAACTTGAAAGTTATCAAAGTATTTGTACTTTTACTTTGTTGATTACATACGTGAATTGTGTTCTTACTCATGGCTAGCAAAACAATAAAAAAACCAAAAGTTTTGCAACCAAACCACAGAACATAATCTTCAACGAAACAAGCATGCAACGTGACTGAAGCCACAGTGAAGGTACAGTGATATCATGTCATTTTTGACATATTATGTGACATCAGCACCATCTATCGGTAACTTGTGGTACTGTATTTTTTTTAATGACGCTTTAAAAAACCCTCATTATGAGGTTACTTGTCTGTTTAGCGAATAGTAGAGTTATCACGGTATTTTCTTCTACTTTACAGATAGACAAAAAAATGCGCGCTTTGAGACACAAACATAACAATAAAAAAATATAATTCTCAAATTGCATTCATACTTTTTTCATTAATGATTTTCGGCTACGACTTCCAATAAAAGTATAACATATGAAACAAATAAAATGTCTAATTATGGGTCATATTTTATATTATTAACTTTATTCCGGATAAACTTACTTGACTTTATGACGGAAGAGTCAGACCAGATTTTGCTCTGATTCACAGAGCTTATTATTATGGCGAGGAATGACGATGCTCGCGGCGTCGGTTGCGAGCAAGTCAGAGACAAGTAATCGTCAAGTAAATGTATCCGTAATAAATTAATAATGTCTGGTTCTTACGAAAGTTATAGTTACAAAAATAATATATTTTATTTTATATTTACAGAATGTGAAGAGTACATCTGGGGCATCAAGTATCGAGTGGAAAAAGGAGACAGGGACAATCAATGTAAGATGAGAGCAGAGTAGAGAGCATTCATTGTATACAAAGAATAGAATAGATAATTAAATAGATTGATATTTATTAGAAGACACGTATTTCTTAGTAATAATGGTAATAATAAAATAATTTTAAAAAAATAGTAATAAAAGGTGATTTGAGAAAAGATGGTCAGAGTGGAGTTTTTTTTTCGCTGCCTTTTTCTCCACTACAGACGGCCCCAAGGCAGCGGCTAACATTATACATAACTGTATGTACATTGACATTCAACAAGCAGAATGTAAATTCTTTACGTTGAAATAAATGTTTGATTCTGATTTAATGGATGCAATTTTTACCAAATACCTAATTGTAGTTCTTGTGCTCTCTGTTGCAAATGAAGTTGAAATTTTGGGTGCAATCAACCAGCAGTGTCCTCTACTCTGTGCTACAATTTAATGACCGAGTGCTTAGTGCGAGTTTTTTCATTCACTTTCGATAGCGAGAGCGTTTGCAATTTGTATAGGAGTGACAAAGCCTACCTAGTTGTCTCTTTGTCACTCCTATACAAATTGCAAACGCTCTCGCTATCGAAAGTGAATGAAAAATATCGCACTAAGCACTCGGATCAAGGAATATGAAACGAATGAGGCATTTATTGTTATCGAAACAATCATACATATTGGTCAAAGTACGAGTAAGCTTCTAATGTTAGGAACGTGAAGTGATAGTGTTTGAGGTGGAATCACAATCACAAAAAAACACCGTTTACACAGCAGTAAGCGAACATTGGTTGTTAGATCGGATTGTTAGGGATCTTACAGACGAGCAGCAATTTGCTGTCGACAGAGCCAACTGCAGCTGCCGACGGGTCGACTGCCATCGCCGACCAATGGCGACCAGTTTATATAGCACGAGTACGAGCATCAGGCAACTTCAGAATTTACATATTTGTTGCAGGTGCGACGAAGGCAGCGCAGCAAAAGGGATTATACTTTGCTATTGGAGGCAGAGACACTACAGCCGGAGAATTTCCTCATATGGTAATAAGTAATGACTTCTTTATTTCTGATAATCCAGTACAAAAGTGTGGCGTACCAGCTGCTAAGACATAACTGCAGACTGTGCGAAATTATTATTTTTGTGTCACCTAGTACCTAACCAATTTATTGTGAATTACCAGGGCGCGATAGGTTGACAGGCGGTCGCAGGCTCGTGGGTGTTCAAATGTGGAGGATCGCTGATCAGCGATAAGTTTGCACTAACAGCGGCCCATTGCACCAGCGTCTCACCGAGAGACGATTCCGTCGCTGATCTAAAGCCTAAGATTGTGAGGCTCGGAGACAAAAACATTCTTGATCAGGTTTGTAAGTAATTCAGAGAAGAATACAATATGGATGACAATAAATTAAATGTGGGTCAGTATCTGAACTGAGAATTTCCCTAAGTAACTACATGAGTAACGTACTGTGAGACCCTTTTTTGAAATATTTCTTTAAAAAATGGTTTTGACCCGGTTGACGTCAAAATTCTGCGCTCCATCGTACATCCCCAATACGAGTCACCAAAGAAGTACCACGACATAGCTCTGTTCGAGCTGGATCAGCCAATAAAGGAGTTTACATTCTACGTTCAGCCGGCTTGTCTATGGGGGAACCTGGATACGAGTAGCCTCGGGACGCAAGCAACGCTGACTGGCTGGGGAGTTGTAGATGTTGGTAAGAAGAATATTAGATGGCCATTTAACAATCACATTTTATTTCTTTTGAGTAGTATTTATCTTTCAAGATACTGCTTATGGCACTAAGCACCCTGGCACCCGAAGCTAAGTAAAACCACAAATAGAAAAAATATTGTAAAACAAGAGAAACTTTTTTCACGAAGTGGAGACCATATAACTTACAGCCTAGGACCTCAGGTCGAGAACCTGAAACTCATCGATTTCAGCTAAAAACGGCCGTTTTTGGTAAAGTTGGTTTAATATCCTGGATTCTTGGCCCTAGGTTGTAGTCGATAGGTTGCACAAATAACCCTCATAATAGTTCTTGAACTTAATGTTGTTACATTTTTCTAAAGACGACTTATAAATGTAGATACGACTTTTCCACTGGTGGCGCTAGTCAGCACCGTATGACACCCTTATTCGTAGTCCGTGATATAAACGTTAAAACAACAACAGATTCAAAATTCAAATAAGCCTCGCTGCGTACTATTCGGTGTGCAGACAGGTTTCTTTGGTTTCTGGTCTCTTGGCCTTCATGCAATTCCCTTAAAAAAAGGGCTCATTAGCAGATACCCTACAGTGTAGGCTTTTGCGCGTTAGAGGTCGATTACAAGCTGATTTATAGATTCTCGTCTTTTTGAAGTTAAACAGACGACGTCCCCCGAGTTGCAAGCGGCAGTAGTGGATATAATCGAGGAGCAGCAGTGCAACCAACTCCTGCGCAGCGGGTGCAACCGTAACTGGTGCGGAGTGCGGGACCAGATCTGTGCCGGAAAACTGGAGGGGGGAGTGGACTCCTGCCAGGTATAAAATCCGATGTTGACTAGAACAATTGAACAGATCCTTGCAATAGTACCTATTAACTCTGGTAAAGTTAACCTAGCAATAACAACACTAAGCGCTAAAGTGCCCTTAGCGTGGCGCCGAAAGCCTGCATGTATGGAATATACGAGTAATATATCAAAACTTACTAAAATTGGCGCATTTGCTTTATGATTTCTCCATATATTTCACAAGCACCCCCTGTAAAGAAATATGGGTGAGTCCCAAGAAGCTTCTCCTCACCGAAAATATAAGCAAAAACTATTGTCTGAAATGAGAATATTATTATACTCTGTAAATTGATGGTAAATTATCATATAAATTTCCGTAGTGGTGTACAATCAACCTCTCTGCCTGTTCCGTAACTGCCTACTGAAGTGGGTTGTTTATTTTGGGGCTTCCGAAGTGTCAAAATAAATTCCCATTACTTAATTATGGGCTTACGAAGTGTCAAATATGACTGTATTAGACAGTTTTGAATCGCTCGTAGCCTGGGCTGCCTGAGTGATCTTAAACGATCACTAAGGTTAAGCAACATACGGCGCGTTCAGTCCATGGATGGGTCACCGTCTATGACTAACGCTAGTGGCAGTTTTCCGAGCGGTTCCGTGTTTCGCAAGGCACGTTAAGCAGTTGGTGCCGGCTACCGTCGATAGGTGGCAGTCGTTAAGCCAAGTCAGAGCCTTAGGGCGGCTTGAAAACTTCTGACAATAAGACCAGCCACTAGTCTTACAAACCTCCACCAATCCGGACTTGGCCCCCGTGGTGGAGTATGGCCTATACCTTCCTCAGGGAAGAGACCCGTGCCCCTTGGTGGGGACATAATAGATTGATGATGATGATGAGACAGTTTGGAAGATGACAATAGCTTAAAAATCTTTACTTGAGGTTCTTGGTAGATGGATATTCATTCATACTGTATTAGATTTAAGATGATTCAGATGGTCACAGTGGAGTTTTTTTTTTGTCTGACTGTTTCTCCACTACACTCGGCCCCAAGGCAGCGGCTAACATTAATATTATAAGTACATTGACATTCAACAAACGGAATGTAAATTCTTTATTATTATTATTATTATTAATACATTTATTGCACATAAGTAAAAATTACAATGAAATTACGTTGAAATAAATTTTTGATTTCTAATTTCGTAGGTGAAGCTGTGAAGAAGGCAAGAGTTGTTGATGTTATTTTAAATTTTGATTTAAAATAATAGGATAGAATGGATTAGTAAATAAGAGAAAATGTTTGCAAATATTTACACAACTAAATTAAATACATGGTGTAAAAATATTTGTAAAGAAAATTATAGATACTTCATTCAACGAAATAGGCTTTTTGTTGGTGTTTGTACGAAGACTCATAATTTATACGAATATAATACATATACGTATATTTTACACTGTAATTTAATTATGAATTTTTAAGGGTGATTCCGGAGGGCCGCTCCAAGTGAAGATAGACTTACCGGAGCCGATACAGGACAAGATCCACTACGTCATCGGAGTGACGTCATTCGGCGTTGGGTGCGCGCGGCCGAAGAGTCCCGGGGTCTATACGCGGGTCTCCAGCTACCTCGATTGGATCGAAGGAATCGTATGGCCTGAGACATGATTTAGTTTTTAATAAACACACCAAATAACTATATCTTCGTTTTATTAAATTTATATTCAACAAAAAATATACCTAACCTATTTTCTTTTTCAATCAAATATTTGAGCCAGATATTTCAGTCGGCCAGTAGAGTACCGAGAAGGCTGGCAGTATCGCTTCACTGTATGGCGAGGTTTAACCTTTGGTCATTGTATTTTAAAAATGCAATGCTCCTCCGGGTCTCCCAAGGCGTCAATACAAATCTCCGTAAAGATGAGTCACGCCTCCGGACCCCATGGCCCCAGTGTATCTACCCCGACGGACACAACTATATCGGGTGTCCCAAAACGCAACGTCAAGCCGGAATGTTGGTTATCAGAAAAATAAAAAAATAAATAAAAATGAATGTATACAAAATTACAGGCATTTAAAAAAAAATTGAAAAATCCTCTTGCCACAAATCTTTGCAATTTTTTTTGTTTTGTAACTCTGAATAATGTTTCTTTAAACTGTTAACAAAATTTCAAGCTCGGTTGCTCCAGCTCGGATGTAAAGGAGACTTTAATAAAATATAACTTAAAAAATTGCCCATTTTTAATTTTATTTTTAGTTTTAATTATGTTTGTGAAATTTCTTGAATAAATAATTCAAAAAAATTATTATACTTAAAATAAAAAAACGATTTTTTTAATATTTTGTAACCATACTGATAACCAGTATGACTTGCCTTTTCACCCGGTTCCGGCTTGACGTTGATTTTTGGGATACCCTGTATAGCCCTTTTTTTTTTTTTTTTGTTAACGGAGTGAAATGCTTTGTGCACCATAACCGCCACCCTTGGGGGAGGGCGACGGCCGTGTGTCGGACTCTCCTCTCCTAATAATAGGAGAGGCATACCTCCTAAAACACTCCGGGGGCCGTCCTGTCGCTCGTGCAATGGGGCGCCGCCGGATCTCGCAAGTGGTAGACCACAGTGCGAATGCTACAGCGGCGCCCCGGCGACGTCGACCCGACTCGCAAAGGAGCCGGGCCCACCCTCACTGGAGAAGGGGCATGGGCCCCCCACCCCCTTCTCCCGTCACGATGTCGGACGGCAGGTCCCCCAACCTGCCGTCTGTGACCCTCACTCAACCGGCGGCGCAAGGTCCGCGTGGCGTCCCCCGCGCCACCGGCTCTCCCGGCGGAGAGGCGCGAGCTCCCCAAGCCTCCAGCTACCGAAGACCCGTTTTCTGGCCCTCTGCCAGGTCTTCGGCCCCGTCTGATCCTCCCCTCCCTAGTCCTCCCTTGGCCAAGGACCATGGGGTCCTCAATCCCTGGTCCCCGGCCCTCCCTCCCAATGTCCCTCCCGGCCCGGCTTGCAGAACTCGCGCCCCTCCCCTCCCCGTCCGGCCCTCTTCCATGCCCTCTGCTGGACAGAGGGACATAGAGAGGGCCCCCACCGTGTGTTTTTTATAGAGGTTGTCTCCTCGCGGCCCGAAGGCCCCCGGCCCCGCTCAATGTGGGGTTACGGGTGCGGGGCCCATGGTGGACCCCGCGGGACATCCAGCAGCGCAAGCCGCTGGACGTCCCCCTCCCTCTGGTTTTGGTCCGCGCCGGCCGAAGCCGGTACCCCCCATATCTGGAGGGCGTTCCCCTATCCGCCACCTGGGGGACGCGTCCGATGGAAGACCAGAAACTCCGCACGGACCCTGTATAGCCCTGACCTAGGGCTGCATATTCAAGTTCAAATGTCTTTACTTACGGAAAACAGTTAATAGCTGTGTGTAACTAAAATACAATTTTTCAACTTACATTACACCCCCAAAACACTCGCAAAACGACTTCGAAGCCGGCATATCTCAGGAATACTTGCTGTAAGCCGCCCACAAAAGCCCTTGCGTGTGGCCCTTGTTCAAATCTGGGTGAGATACCAGCGGGCTCACACGGCACGCGGTCGCTTGGATATAGGACTGTGCAAAGGCGTCTATGCACGTTGCGTCCCAGACCAGTGATCACCGCTCTTCCATGGCTTGGGCGTCATTTTGGACCTCTTGGTTCCACTCGGTCTAAGGACTGCAAGCACGCTTGCTCAGGTAAGAGCCCGACTGATGACGACATTCAAGGCAGCGTGTCTAGACAGAAGTCCAGCGCTGCAGCGGAATGCCAGGCCATTGTGACCTAAATCGTCGGTGCCTCTACTGCAGAGATTGCTTGTTAAAATATTGTAACAAAAAATACTTAAATCTGAGCCGAAAAGGAGGGTAACGTGTTTTGCTCATATTGTGTGTAAGTTTGACCGATTCCACGTTTCCTCATAACTTTAAACAAATAAGATCCCCATAGATTTAAAAATTATATTTCTATGGGTGTAATGGCTGCTATACACTATGCCGCCGGGATATTCAGGCCGCCAGCACGCTGGCTGCCGCAGAGCATCGTTATCTGATCACATCATTTTCAAGTTTTTGGCCGGGTAAACCGATAGTGTGGTACGATTTGTGTTCCTAGTTCTTATCAATGGATAACGAAGCTGTTCACATGCCCAATGCGGTCTTAGTATTAATTTTAATTAGCAAAAGAGTCAAAAGAAAAAGGAGACTTTGGGCGGGATTGCCGCCGGCTCAACGCGCAACCCGCGGGCATACCCCTCGGCCTGTGCAACATTGCCGCCACCCTAGTGTGTAGGAGCCATTATACCTTATATGAAGTAGTTTTTTTTTTAATCCAACAATAAGCCAAAACTGTAAAAAATAATAAATTAATAAAATTCTTTATTTCAAAGTAGTGGTTACAAAAATAGAAATAACATAGAGTTCAACCATTCGGTGTGAATAGAAGAACCCAAATGATATTAGTTGGTATCTGGTGCTATAGCTAGGCTATCATCTAACCTGTATTTATAACACACAGGCCCGTTCCTCATTGCGAGTCTGTCTTATTAAGAAATTTACAGAGGTGGTGTGAAATAAAACAAAATAAATTATAAACTAACATGCAATAAGCACGCACGCAGAACATCGCATGCGCGCGTGACGTTAGTGTTTGTGTGTGTGTGTGTGTGTGTGTGTGTGTGTGTGTGTGTGTGTGTGTGTGTGTGTGTGTGTGTGTGTGTGTGTTTGTGTGAATAGGTGAGTGAGTTAGTGCGTGTGTGAGTATATGCGTGAGGGATAGACTTTGCCATCATTTAGAGGATATTATTGGATTATTTAATTTAAATTGACGTGATATATATATATATATAACAGTTAATGTTATTATGATATACGACTCATTGTAACGGGAAGGGATTAGTGGAGGTCAAAAGGTTTTCGGTTTCATCATAGGAAAGACGTTTTAGAATTTTAGTTGTAATAATTTTGCATTGGGATGTGCACAGGGGATATACGTAATGGTTTCTATTTAGTTTATTATACAGGGAAGGACCGAGAAAAAGGTAGTGGCGCTTAGTGAATGATAGCTTAGGCATAGGCACTTTGCAAATCAGATCAATACGCCTTTTACGTATTTGTTTGTATGGAGTAATTGTATGCTGTGAGATGATAGTGTTTAGGACAAAAAGTTGCCTCACCGTTAGGACGTCACAGAGACGGTACAGCTCAGAGGTAGAAAATAAAATAGGCCTTTTAGTTGCAACTTTAAGTAGACCTCGTTGTGCTATTTCAAGTGACTTTAAATGAGTTTTGGCAGCTCCTCCCCAACAGATAATGCAGTAACAAATTATAGATTGGGCCAGGGCTAGATAAGTGGTCTTTATGACGTGGGGAGGAGCGACATTTCGGATGGATTTAAATATGTACATCAGTTTACGAGTCCTTGATGTTAGGTTATCAATATGAGGTTTATAAGTAAGGTTTTTATCGAGGATTACACCGAGATATTTAATAGTGTCAGCCTGACTTATTTTAAGACAATTACATGGTGAAAGATTTGCGCAGGTATGGGCTTGAATGATTATGGGAGATTTAGGTTTGCTTGCTGTGGTGACAGAGAACGGAATGAATTTAGTTTTAGTGGTATTGAGCGTAAGGGAGTGCATAGTAAGCCAGTTGTAAGTTGTATTGAAACCACTTTGAGCAATACTTTGAAGTGACGCCCAAGAGTCTGCGTGGAAGAGAAGAACGGTGTCGTCAGCGTAGGTGGTGATAGAGCAATTTTCTAAGGATAGGTCACATAATCCATTAATTATGATTAAAAATAGCGTGGGCCCTAATATGCTGCCCTGGGGCACACCATAATTGATTACCAGTTCATCACTCAAATGAGGACCAATTTTGACTGTCTGGGTTCGACCCGTGAGATATGATTTGAAAAGATCATGTTGGGATCCTCTAACACCAATATGTTGTAATTTTGAGAGCAAGGTAGAGATGCGCACAGTGTCGAACGCTTTCGCTAGGTCTAAAAATATTGCAAGTGTTTTTTTATTACGATTCAAGTGGTTAACTATCTTATTTGTTAGACCTAGGACTGCGTCGACTGTGGATTTCTTTCTACGGAAGCCGTATTGGTTCGGAGAGAGTAAGCCGTGCTTTTCAAGGAAGTTAAGTAGTCTATTATTGATGAGTCGTTCCAAAATTTTAGAAAGTGATGTGAGTACAGCAATAGGACGATAGTTGGTTGGACATGATCTATCTCCACTTTTATGAATTGGATGAATTATTGCTCTTTTTAATGCTGTAGGGAAAACACCATCGCGAAAACATAAGTTAAAGATGTGGCTAAGAATAGGAGCTAGAGATGACGCGTATCTTTTAAGTATATGAGGCGAAATGTGATCCCAACCCGTAGCAGCAAATGGTTTAAGAGAGTTAATAGATGTATAGATCTCGTCTGGATCGGTGTCTAGTAGAACGAAGGAAGAAGTTGAATTAGGTACAGTTTTGTAGGGTTGGTCTTGGGCCAACGATGGTTGATTTGTTATTTTATCGGCGAGGGTCTTTCCTATGTTAACGAAAAAATTATTGACGTTATTGCAACAAAGTTTAGGAGAAATTAAGGGTGACAAAAGTTGAGTAGGGACTGATTTAGATTTGGAAGTGTTTGAAATCCTTTTGATAGTTTCCCAGAGTAGTTTACTATTTGAACCAGCTTTTTTAATTTCATCGGTGTCAAATTGTCTTTTTAGTTTTTTCAGTAATTTAGTACAAAAGTTTCTATACCGGGTGTAAGTGGTTTTATAGGTGTTGTTGTTTGGATTGTCTTTTGACTGCTTATGTAGACGGTCTCTATTACGTATACATCTCAAAATACCAGGTGTGATCCAAGGTTTTAGGATTTTATATTTTTTTGGAGTGGATTTTGTAACTGTATTTTTAGTAATTATGTCAGACAGATTTTTTATCAATGTATTTACGGCGGCCTCTGGGTCAGAAAATGATTTTATTGAGTTTAAGTCGAGGGTTTTAAAGTCATTATCTAAGTTTTTATAGTTTACGGTGGATGTTGTAGAATAAGTTGTATTTCGTTTAGGTTTTAAATCGAGTGTAAAAATTACTGGGCAATGATCTGTAGTATAGGTATCCAAGATAATAGTATGAGAAGGAGAACGTGTTCTGAGAATTATATGATCGAGACAGCTATTTTCGCGGGTGGGTAAATCGTGAGCGGGAAGCAAACCGTGAAAAGCTAACCTATTAAGATACTCATGAGCGCGAGGCTCCATGGAGGACAGGGCTATGTTTATGTTTATATCGCCGGTTAGTACAACCGACTTGTACGTAGCAAGGAGTGGAATAATACGGTCAATTGCTTGTAGGAATGGATCAATATTAATAGTGGATGGAGATCGATATACACACAAAATAGCTGTGTGTTTTTCTAATTTTATAAGGAGCCCAGAAGCCGTACCTTGAAGGTCAAGTTCCTCTGATGAATATGAAAGATCCGACCTTACATAGACGACTACGCCGTCGCATTGGTTTTGGTGAATGGTAGTTGAGATTGGAGTGTAATGATTCAGTGTAGGGAGGATAGAGTTAGATAGGCAAGGAAGCCAGCATTCCGTAAGGACTAAAATGTCACTCTGTAGATTAATACGTGTAAGTAACGTTTGAAAGTTTAAGAAGTTGCGATTAATAGAGCGAATATTTAGCGTCAGTATTTTAAGCTTCCTATTTGCGTCGGTTATTATAGTATGGCACTGTTCTGGGGAGCAAGTTGAGACAGTTGAGAGATTGAAAAGGTCAAGTTTGTTGGCAAGTTCTTCGTTAATAGACATCTTTTTTTACTTTTACTTTACCTTTTTTTTTTTTTTTTTTAAATGTAACTAGTTAGGTGTGTAATGGTGGTTTTGAAAAGGTTGTATTCGTATTTTAATTCTTCATAAAGCTGTGCCAAAAAGTGTAATAATAAGTACCTGTACATAGATAGATAGACTAAATATGGTTTATTGTTTGTTGTTTTTTGGATTTTTCTATTTAAAATTTGGTTATAGGATTTTAATGTAACTGTGAGGCAACTTGACGGTATAATTGTTTGTGTTGAGTATGTGTGTAGAATGTATGTTGACTTAAAAATAATTTTACATTGGCTTGAATAAGTAACTAATAAAAACCGCGAATGCAACTTAAAATAAAGGTTTGCTAGTCATTGTGAACTAGAATTCTTTAGAGCCAAAAGCTGCGACTCGTCATTAATTTGAAAGTAGGCAGTATTATTGTTTTCTTTTATAAACACTTTTCCGTTTGACGTCCAGCAAAAATTATAGTGGCTTTGTTTAATAAAAGTTCTAGCCAGGTAATACAGTTTTTTGGCGGCTGGTGTGAGCAGCTCCGCTATGTAAATCGGGGATTTTGGCTCAGGTAGTCCTAGATGGGTATTGTTAAGTTTGTTGTTCCCGTTCTTTTTGTTGAAGTCTTTGGCCATAGTGAGAAACCGTGATTTAATCAAGGTACTCGAAAACTCGACGACTAGCGTTGATGACTTTTGTTCTCTTCGTGAGGGGGATCTCGAAACGTCTCGAACATCACTGCGGTTGATTTCAACTTTTAGGAATTTCGATAAATGAAAAATCATCTCATACAAGTGATCCTTGGTCTCCCCATCACATTTTGGAACATTACGTATTTCAATTGACGTTTTGCAGACGTAGCGCTCGAAAGAATAGATTTTTTCTTTCATTGCAGAGATCTCGGTGGCCGTCGACTTGTGTTCTCGTTCCAACTTCGTAATTTGAACTTCCAAACAGGACATTTGATCAGAGATGTAGGTCATAGACTTTTCGATATCTGAATTGGTAGATTCTATATTCGATGTTTGTCCTTTAATCTCCAAAATATGTTGCTCTAACTTGTCCATTCGTTCTGACTGGCTGGACATCATACGGAGGATCATATCCTTTAACTCGGCAAAATCGGGAGGATTGGTATCAGAAGAGTCCCGGGGACGCTTGGCTCTTTGCGTTATAAGGGTCTCATGTGAACGTAGTTGGCTAGATAGGTCGTTATCTAAATTTACCAAGTCAGTTTCTGATCGTGAAGGGGTGTTTATTTGAGACGATTTAGGTGAGCGATACATATTAGGTACCGTCGGTAGCACCGTAGGCCTATTTGCACGGCCGATAAGTAAAGTGACGATCGGATGCGGTGACAAGTTATAGGACAGGTTTTTAGTTGTTGGTCCCTCCACTGCCCGTGCGGCCGTTGAAGGGCGTGTCTAGAATTGGCTATTATGCTATTGGTCTAATTAAACAATGGCACTGGTGACAAGTGGTGGTGGCAGTTGACTTGGTTGGTCCTTCCGTCTGCTTACTTAGTGTGCGAGGTATACGCAGGTAAGGCTCAGTGTGCGTGAGTGACGTGCGATTGGATTTCTCACCTCCTGCTACTTGATGCTCGCCTGATACTTGCAGGTTTAATTTTTGGATATATTTTCTATTTAATTTGTAATAAATCGACACCACAGGAAACACGTCCGAAACTATTCGCGTCCGAGGGGGAAGGGGGAAATCCTGATATATTTTACAACAAGTTTTCTACTTTGTGACTAGATGGCGTTATTTTTTAATGTTGCTACTACTCACTAGATGGTGCTACCTGAGCATGGGGTAGATCTATGTAGTAAGGATATGGTATAAAAAACCGAACAAGAACGAGACGGGCTCGCCCACTGAGGATTCCGAAATTGCAGTTTTTTTTCTGATCTTTTCCTGAACTTCAAAGACATAATTAGCGAAATCGGTCCAGCCGTACATGCGTGATGCCGTGACCAAGGGAAATAGGAATTCATCTTTATGTAATACTAGCTGTTGCCCGCGACTACGTCCGCGTGGGCTTTAGCTGAGTAAAGAGTTTGCAAATAAGATAGGGATACTTTTAGCGCGCTTTCATACTAACTTCGCAACCCCCTCTTACCCCCTTATGTGATGATTTTTGAAAAACTACTTTACATGTCTTTCATGACTTTCAATGAAGGACCTTCATGCTGAATTTCATTCGCAAAGTTTCATACTAACTTTGCACCCCCCTTTTACCCTCTTAAACGATGATTTTCGTAAAACTATTTTACATGTATTTCATGACTTTGAATGAAGAAACTTCATATTGAATTTCATTCGAATAACTTCAAAAACGGCAAAGTTTCATACTAACTTTGCACCCCCCTCTTGCCCCCTTAAGGGATGATTTTTGAAAAACTATTTTACGTGTCTTTCATAACTTTCAATGAAGAATTTTTATTCTAAATTTCATTCGAATAACTTAAAAAACGGCAAAGTTTCATACTAACGTTGCACCCCCCTTTTTACCCTCTTAAGGGATTATTTTCGAAACTCTGTTTTACATGTTTTTCATAACTTTTAATGAAAGACCTTTATATTGACTCTCATTCGAATAACTTCAAAAACGGCAAAGTTTCATACTAAGTTTGCATCCCCCTTTTCCCCCCTTAAGCGATGATTTTTTTAAAACTATTTTACACTTATTTCATAATTTTAAATGAAAAATCTTCGTACCAAATTTCATTCGAATAACTTCAAAAACGGCAAAGTTTCATACTAACTTTGAACCCCCATTTTACCCTTTAAGGGATGAATTTTCAAAAATCCTTTCTTAGTTCTACGTTATCAAAAGAACCTCTGTGCAAAATTTCAACTTTCTAACTCTTATAGTTTAGGCCTTGCGTTGATATGTCAGTCAGTCAGTCAGTCAGTCAGTCAGCTTCTCCTTTTATATATTATATAGATATGTTTACCTAGATAACACCAAGCAGAATACCTACATATATAATATAAATAGGTGTTAAAAAAATAACATAAAAATACTAGCTGCCCTGGCAAACGTTGTTTTGCCAGATAGGGGTATGAAAAATTGATAACAACCTATTCCTAAACTATACCATATAAAACTTCATAAAAATCGGTGAAACCGTTTCGGAGGAGTATGCGTACTAACATTGAGACAAGAGAATTTTAGATTTGTCACAAAGACACAATGTTTATAAACAGGATACCTAGATATTTTGTTCGAAAATAGTTCGGCAATTCACTGAAATTCTTTAATTAGAGCCACACAGACTTCTGAGACATCACACAGACTTCTGAGACGTCACACAGACTTCCGAGACGTCACACAGACTTCTGAGACGTCACACAGACTTCTGAGACGTCACACAGAATTCTCAAACCTACTAAATATAGGTACATGTAAAGTATCATGAAAATCGGTGAAGCCGTTTCGGAGGAGTATGCGCACTAACATTGAGACACGAGAATTTTATATATTAGAAAAGATAAATGTCGAGGGATCGAGAACTAATCTTTTCGGTAACAGTTTCTCTGTTGTTTGCGGGGTACAGTTTTTAATATTAAATTTTTAAAAACATAGCATTTTTAACTTTTTTTCAGATACCTAAGCTCTGAGAATCAGAGCGAATCTTGGTCGGACTCTTCCGGCAAAAAGTCAAGTAAGTGTATCCAGAATAAAGTTGTCTACGAAAAGTTGTTTTAGTTAAAAAAAAAATTGCATGAATAATCTTTTAGACTTCATAAACATCCCTGAGTTGACAATACCACATCCTGCACAAATCAAAGGAAATCTATGCCGTTGTGTAGACACAAGTAAGCATGTAAATATCAATCTACTAAGCGGTTTCCTTCTTCAACCAGTTTGTGGGCTCTTTTGGCATTGACTCGAATCCAGTCTTGTTTGAGTATTCGCATCGGTGTCACGTCATAGTTAAAAAGGTTTTTCTGTTTAGTTGATGTGAGTTAAAGGTGCAAAGTCATGTTCGTTAAGACATTTTTGTCAGGTTGATATTAATTGGTTTTTTTCCTGCTAAACAGTTATTATTTGTTAGCAAGTGTCGGTGTGAATTGTAATTTGTTTCTCTGTAATTGCAGCGCTCTTGCTCCTTATAGGGTGTGTGCACAATGAACTCGCTTTAGGTGAATGGCCGAAACACGATGTAAGTATCATTCTACTACGATAGTAAATAGGCGTTGTCCCAAAAAAAAATGTTTTGACAGTTTTTTTTTACCTAGGTCCTCAGACTCGCTGGTTCCAATGTAAACTACAGCGCATTCCGTCAGACCCCGGAGACCCGCTAGCTTGTCGGTCTTGCAACGGCACTTTGAATCGAATTTCGAAGATGATGTATCATCATCATCAACCCATTATGTCCCCAAGGAGGGGCACGGGTCTCTTCCCTGAGGAAGGTATAGGCCATACTCCACCACGCGGGCCAAGTCCGGATTGGTGGAGGTTTGTAAGACTAGTGGCTGATCTTACTGTCAGAAGTTTTCAAGCCGCCCTAAGGCCTCTGACTTGGCTTAACGACTGTCATCTGATGATGATGTATACCACAGTTGAATGAGCATGTTTTATTGTTTGAAACCTGTGATACATTTCAAATATTACTCTGTGAATGAGTAATTTAGCTGTGAAAGAAATATGTTCTAGGGTTAAGTCTCCCGATCTTGTATCGCCCGTATCCACTCCTTGCCACCGTAACCAGGTCCCGATTCCGTTAGTGCGTTGTAGTTCAATTACAGTTACATGGTCGGGTCGCGTGAAATGTTTTTTAATTCCATTGACGCGTAGAATTACGAACACGCGCGCGCGCGTTGATTTGAAGCGGCAACGAAATGAAATGATATAATATTTTGATTACTTAACACTTTCTCGGACAGTGGATGCTATAGCATCCGATGACAATAAAAATACCAATAGATCACATAAGACTGTCTGGGAAAGTGTTAAGTTGTGTTATGTATTTTTTTATTGCGCAATAAACTGTAACAACAAAAATAACTGAACCAACGAGGAAAATCGTCGGCTCCATCTTCACTTACCATCAGGTGAGATCGGGGTCAATCGTTGGTCAGTTTTTAATATAAAAAAACACTAAAAACCTACGTAGTCGTGCAACTGTCACTGTACTATAATGCATTAGCAGAATCTAAGCCCTGGTGGAGGGGCCGCTTACGTCATGAGGGAGGCCTATATCCTGCAGTGACCATCAAATAGCTGATGATGATGCCTCGCGATACTCCTACATGAACTCAAAAAAAATCAATGACATTTTGAAACTTGTCGAGACCGTTATCTTTACAGAATTAACTGTGTTTAGATCAAGGACGTTTATTACGTCCATGGTTTAGATAGAAATACATAAGAAAAATTATAATGACAGTGTAGTTTGTAATGGGCTAGTTGCCCTAAAAAATGTAATTAGTCCGTCTTTTAGATTATTCAAAAATAAGAAATAAGAAATAATACGTGTCCCTTATTTTTGAATAATCTAAAATACGGACCAAATAGAATTTAATTATTTTGACACTGGAAACTACCCTATTGGAGGTAGTTAAGTGAAACGATTCCAACCCACAACATGGTAATTGTTTACTTAAATATACCAAAATGATCACTATGCTCTATACTTTAAGACTTGCATAGCGATCCGATGAGTATGTGGCACATGGTAGTCAACCCACATGTATTGTATGAAGAGCGTAAGTGAGCTTATATCTCAAAACTCACTTTGTGTGGGTCAGAACCTTTTTGCTAAACTAGGTCCAATTTATATAGCGAGGATAAAGGAAGAAAGATGAAGGAAATAATATATTTAGCGAAGTAGATGGAAGGACTTGTTATTGAAGGAAGGCGAAGACCTGGCCGAAGAAAAACATCATGGCTCCAAAACATAGCAGAGTGGTCCAACACCAGAAATACATAGGCTGCTACTTATTATGTATGCGGAATCTGGGATTCCAATAATTTTAAACGCAATGTCTGACCTCCATGGTCAAATTCGTTCTTTTTTTAAATACTGGCCGCAAATATTTTTCTCTTATATACATTAGTGTTTTGTTTTTGTTGGGTTTAAAATGTCATATCGCTGAAAAAATGGAACTCACTCGTGAAAATATTCGTGCTATGATTTATTACGATCGAAGTGGCTTAACGCAACAACAGTGCGTAGATCAATTAACTTCAACTTTTGGTGGTGAAGCTCCATCAAAAACGACTGTGTATCACTGGTTTAGTAAGTTTAATCGCGGGCGCAGTAAGCTCACGGACGAAGTTAAAGAAGGTTGCCCGAAATCGGTGGTTGTGCCACAAAATATTGAAGCTGTGCGAAAACTAATAATGCAAGACCGCCATGTTACGTGTCGCGAGATAGAGGCTATTCTGGGCATATGTATGACGAGCATTCATAGGATATTACATGAGCATTTGTCTGTAAAAAAAATTGTTCGAGTTGGATCCCGCACAACTTAACTCAGGATCAAAAAGATGCTCGCGTCGAATGGTGCAAGAAAACCTTAAAAAAATGGCGACTCAAAATCTGTTTATAATATCTACACAGGTGACGAATCCTGGATCTACGCGTACGATCCCGAAACTAAACAACAATCAACGGTTAATTCGGAGTGGTACACGACCATTTTTTTGCCGGAAGTATTTGAAGAAATACGCCAAAACAACCAGCGACGCAGAATCATACTTCACCATGACAATGCCAGCAGACATCTCAGGAAACAACTACATTTTTGGATGGTCAAAAAATAGAATTGATGGGTCATCCACCGTACAGCCCTGATTTGGCTCCCAATGATTTCTATTTATTCCCAAATGTAAAGAATAAATTACGTGGTCAACGATTTTCGACCCGTGAATATGCCGTAGATGCGTTCAAACAGCACGTTTTGGAGATACCTGAATCAGAGTGGAAAAAGTGTTTTACAAATAGGTTTTATCGAATGCAAAAGTGCATCGATCATAGTGGAGAATACTTTGAAAAACAATAAAAGCATATTTAGCCATATACATTTGTTTAATGTTTCTATTCCGCATACATAAGTAGCAGCCCTCGTATAGAACTTCTTTGAGCAGCTACATCACGTGACACTGTAGCCAAAATGATAGCCGACCTCCGATAGGAGATGGCACCGGAAGAAGAAGAAGAGGTGATGTGTTAGCAAAGGGCAAGATAAAAAGCAATCGAAAGCGGCGCATGCAATAACAAATAAATGTTGATGCATCGAAAGAGAACTGTCAGGTTCGTGACAATAACAGTGACTTTAGTTTTACCCCTTTGGGATGCAGCCGTGAGCTTATGTAATTTTATGTCATCATCATCATCATCAACCCATTATGTCCCCACCGAGGGGCACGGGTCTCTTCTCTGTGGAAGGTAGAGGCCATACTCCACCATAGGGGCCAAGTCCGGATTGGTAGAGGCTTGTAAGACTAGTGGCTGGTCTTATGGTCAGAAGTTTTTAATCCGCCTTAAGGGCTCTCACTTGGCTTAACGACTGCCATCTATTGACGGCAGCCGGCACCAACTGCTTAACGTATCTTGCGAAGCATGGAACCGTTCGGAAAAAATGTCACTAGCGTTAGTCATAGAACGGTCACCCGTCCATGCACTGAACGCGCCCTATCTTGCTTAACCTTCGTGATCATTTTTAAGATCGCTCAGACAGTCGGGGCTACGAGCGATTAATTTAAAATAGTCATTAACAGACAAATGTCATTTAATAATGAATAGTTTACTTTTTACTAATTGCGACTTGGATAAACAACAACATTCAGTCACTCTGTTATTACAAGGAACGTTACAATGCATTTGATTAATATTAAATGTATTCAGAGAAAAATTGTATCTAGTGTTCAACACATCCATGAGCAATAATTTTTAAGCTTGAAAGTTTGTATATTAAGCTAAAAAAACTGTTTTGAAAAGAATAAATGTGTAGCTCCTTTGTTAGTTTCTTCTCCACATAGGGCCAATTTCGGAATTGAGAATTTCCACTAAGTAAATACTTAACTGTCTCGTCAAATTTCTCAGAAAAGAGCGTGACAGTACGTTACTTAAGTATTTACTTAGTGTAAATTCTCAACTCAGAAATTGATCCAAAAATCAGTTAATTGTGAAACGAACAACTTCAACGTTCATAAATTAAAGGTTTTGTTTTTATTATGAATAAAATATTTGATTTTCAATTAGCGATAAACAAACAAATAAACAAGCCCTACACTAGGATACCTTGAGTCGTGGGAACCAGAAACAGCGACCTTACAAACATGTAAACATCCAAGACCTGGGGTTTTTTAAACAGTAAAGATCGGTCAGTTGTGAATTCAAGATTAAGTGGATAGCTGCTCACTTAAAATACTCTTAAATCATCAATAATCCCTTTTCCTTAAGATTTACCTTAGAACGTCGTATAAAAAGAACTTATGAAGGTAAATGTCTAAGGAAATCCCCAAAACGATTAATACCACTGCGGTCGTTGATTTTACATAATCAATGTATATATTATCAAAGCTTGTGGTTTGATAAGACCGTATTTTTAGGGGTCCGCAGTAAAAAGGACCCAACTATTAGGGTTGTACTCCATGTCCATCTGTTTGTCTATCCGCGGACAGACTAAAAAAAAATTCTTATCCTTACCCAACAATAACTAATTGATATTTTAAACCACATCAGAGAGAACAATAATAACTTGCACACAACACAATCACTTGACTTACCTACCTCCGAACTAAGATACCCTTTTTTTTTTGTTAACGGGGTGAAATGCTGTTGCGCACCATGACACCGCCACCCTTGGGGGAGGTCGACGGCCTTGTACCGGACTCTCCTCTCCTAATAATAGGAGAGGCATACCGATTAAAACACATCGGGAACCGTTCTGTCACTCGTGCAATGGGGCGCCGCCGGATCTCGCTTGTGGTGGACCACGTTGCGAATGCTACAGCGGCGCCCCGGCGACGTCGACCCGACTCGCAAGGAGTCGGGCCCACCCTCACTGGAGAAGGAGCATGGGCCCCTCACCCCCTTCTCCCGTCACGATGTCGGATGGCAGGTCCCCCAACCTGCCGTCTGTGTCACTCCCTCAACCAGCGGCGCAAAGTCCGCGCGGCGTCCCCCGCACCGCCGGCTCAACTAAGATACCCTGTGATATGGTAACCAGGCAAGGACCTCTTTTGAGAATCATATTTTCATGATTTTCTTTCGCTTGCAACAAAATTTCCATTCAAAATTACTTCAATAAAGTTGTTAGTTCTGTAAAGCAGATAATAAACTCCTTCTACGGAACTCTACACAGCGGCCTAACACAAACTTGGCCGTTTTTTTATTGAATTGTCTCTGTGAATTAGCACGTGTAAAAGCGTTGAGTCTATGGAATATAAATATGATAAGAACGTTTGCGATTGTAACAGTATGCGGTTGGGTTTTTACAGTGACTCTTATCGTACAGTCGACTGCAGACTAACCTGAATATGTTAGTTGTTAAGTTGCTTATTATTTTAGTTATAAAAATTATTTGCATATATCTTAACTAAGATAAGATAAGATAAGAATATTCTGTATTGCACATAAGAAACCAGAGACAAATAAAATTTACAATTAAAAACATACAATAGGCGGTCTTATTGCTAACAGCAATTTCTTCCAGACAACCTTGTGACGGAAAGATTGCCGAAGGAAACAGAGAAACGGGTAGTTGGTGCAAATACGAATAATACATACTTATATTTAATAATATACTTACATAAATCTTACTTATATAAATTATTATAAACTACTACATAAATAAGTTATAATACCTATTTGTAAGAGGAGGATAAAATGAATATAATTTACCTACATAGAAAGGAAAGTAATTGAGTGATAAATACTTAGTTTAAAGAGATAGATATAGTTCTTTTACCCGATTTTTAAATATAGCTGGTGAAGGGGAGCGCCTTATTAACTAACTATTAGATTGTATACAAAGTTTGAGGAGGGATTTTAATATTTCCACACAATATATAAACTCACACCGGTTTTTTGCAGGGGTATTCAGAGACCAGGATCTGCTTCTTGCTGAGATCATGACATTTTTTTTTCGTCATCAACATTCATTAGTAGTTGCATGCACGCAGGTTTTGGGAAGTATTTATCTAGTCCTTCCCTATAACATCCCCTATTTGGTCGAAGTATGTGCGCCTATGTCCCCTCTTCTACCTTCACAAATACAAAATGTCCAAAGACTTAATGGATCTTTTCCTCAATGGATCTTAATATAACTTCTATAACTTTCTTCGTTTCTGAGTTTAATGGGTAGGTACTGACGGAAGATAAGACGGAGTACCACATCTCCAGCTTATGCTGAGCCAGAGCCCTTTTGCATTTGACACACCCACAGTACTTACACTGGATAAAGAAATAAGAAATTTTATTGTGTCACGGACGTCTGTACAACAAAAAAAATATACATGTTAATAGTACATAGAATACAACGAACATTGCAATACTATCTTTTCACATCGAAAGCTAGTATCGTACATATAGTACTACGTATAGTACGTATAGTACTAGTATCGAAATCACATAGAAAGCATACTAGGCTATCCTGTATCATGGCTTTCGACGCCTCCCATCGAGTCTCACTATTAAATTTCAGTATTGTGAGTATGTTGAAAAAGAAAGAAAATACATAATTATTGTGCCGAAACTTACATTATGGGTTAATATAAGCCAAATAATATAAAGCTTCGCTGTATGTCTTATTTTCATGGTTTTATTTTGTTATATTGCTTCATTGTGTTTTGTCAATGTTGTTTGCTTTTCTACTACTGCATAGTCTGATTTATATTGTTTTTATTGAATGTGCGTGTAAATGCAAATAAATTATTTATCTATCTATCTATCGATAGACGTTTCGCTGCTTAGGAACTTATTATAAAATAAAATGCGAGGAGAATTTAATTGTAGGGCTGCATTCGAAAAAAGTCGCCAGATTTTCAGCTCCTTTATTCCGCAAAGCCTGAGGCCAAAAGTCTAACAAGTGCGTCTCGAAACGTGGAGGACAACGTTAGTACTTGTCGACCGATTAAAAGATCACTTTGTGGCGCAGCGGTAGCGCACCTGTCTACCATGCGAGTGGTCACGGATTTGAATCCCAGCAGGGGACAAAACAACCCCAGGTCTTGGATGTATGTGATGTCGCTGTTTCTGGTTCCCACAACACAGGATATCCTGGTGGGTATCCAAGGGTATCCAAGCTAATGTGCATGTATGTAAATGTTTATATTTATTCACCACCAGCGTGCTAGGATGCTAGGAGTCCCTGTGGTAAATCACAACGGAACTGAGACAATTTGCCAAAAGTTCAGCATGTGGGCTGAACATAAGAATAATATGTGTAACTGAAACTATGTTTTAATTCTTCAATAAACAGAAAAGTTGTTAAAAATATAAACACAAACATAAACATTTACATACAAGCACATACATTGCTTCTGGCCCCACACTAGGATACCCTTGTCGTGGGAACCAGAAACAGCAACGTCACAAACATGTAAACGTCCCAGACCTAGGATTTTTTTTCTCCCCAGCCGGGGTTCGAACCCGGGACGGGACCTCTTGCATGGTAAGCAGATGCACTAACCGCTACGCTAAAGAGGTCGTCTATATCTTCTCTCTTCTCTGATATAATAACATTCTCGTATCACCGTGTTAGTGCGCATACTCCTCCGAAGAGGCTTTACCGATTTTGTTGAAATTTTATATGTATATTCGGTAGGTCTGAGAATAGATTGTTATAGATAGATAGATAGAGATAGAGAACACTTTATTATTATTTATTTTTTATTATCTATTTCTCGTAGCCCTAAGTGAAAAAAAATATATGGCGAAACAAAGTTTTCCGTGTCAGCTAGTAATAAAATATAATTAGCTATACTTGAGCCATTTCAAACGTGCAAACTGAGTCATAATCATAAACATTTGTATCAGACCTCTCTCTCACACATATAGGAGGCATATCGAAACTCTCGCTTGCACTTTTATGACTCAGTTCGCATGTTTGTAATGGCTCAAGTATAGTAGAAAGTTGTCAGTTTGTGATCTCGTCAAAGGGTGAAGTAGGAATTAATGTCTAATGAAATCTAGAAATGGGTGACGTTTTTTTTGAATTAATATTTTTTATATTTATTTTCATACTGTCTATCATTTTCAATACAACGAAAGAGAAGAAATATTACAAGAAGCTATAAAAAGGTTTACACTTTGATTTTTCTATTTCAGCAACCATCAAGATGGTCGTGGGGTTACGAATTCGGTCCTCAAATCCAGACATCGGCAAGTATTGTTCGTGCCACGAAAGATGACCCATAAGTTAATGAATTTTGACTTTTATAATTATGGTCTTAAGGATGGGACTTGTTTGGTCATCTTTAGTGACTGCATTCATACTTAACAAATTTTCTCACATAGTAGAAGCAACATTCGTCTCTGCTCACCATTATATTACACTGGCATTACAAAGAAAAATGTTGTTCCTACTATATGAGAAAAATTGTTAAGTATGAATGCAGTCAAAGATGACCCATAAGTTAATGAATTTTGGCTTTTATTATTATGGTCTTAAAGATCAGAGGGAAGAATAAAGAGCAGAGACGGAGCTCGAGTCGTCGGTTGCTCGTCTGTAACTATTTTGATGAAATTGTCTGCGTCAAATTTTAAAATAAAAAAAGAGACAATTCTAACTTTTGTCTACCTAGTTTAAGGAAAACAATTGATTTCTTTTTCCTATTGTTAGGTTTTTGTCGCTCGTTGAATGTCGAATCCCTCGTAGCCCCGGCCGCCTGAGTGATCTTAAAAGATCACGAGGGTTAAGCAACATAGGGCGCGTTCAGTGCATGGATGGGTCCATGACTAACGAGAATGGCATTTTTCCTAGCGGTTCCGTGCTTCGCAAGGCACGTTAAGCAGTTGGTGCCGGCTACCTTCGATATGGCAGTCGTAAAGCCAATTCAGAGGCCTTAGGGCGGCTTGAAACTTCGGACAGTAAGACCAGCCACTGGTTTTACAAGCCTCCCCCAATCCGGACTTGGCCCCCGTGGTGGAATATGGCCTATGACCCGTGCCCCTCGTTGGGGATATAACGGGTCGATGATTAGATTAGATTAGATTAGATTAGATTAGATTAGAACTCTTTATTGTACACACCAGAAAAACAAACACATACATTGTAAGACTTATATATCTAAGTTTTGCCGTATACAATTGGCGGTCTTATCGCTAAAAGCGATCTCTTCCAGACAACATGATGATGATTGTTAGGTTTTCTTTTGCTTCAATAACACGCTGTTTATACGGTAGAACTTTATTACTCTACAGCCACGCTGGCAGCGTCCGACCTCGATACGGGCACCGCCAGCTACCTCTACTACTAGTACCTCGACAACTACAACACCTTCGCCGCGAAAGACTCCATCTGACCCATGTGTTCCTTACAAACCTGATAAGCCTGACTTCAGGGAGACCGGAAGATCACTCAGCCAAGTGAGTAAGTACATTAAGTAAATACAACTGTTGGAATATTGTAGTAAAAGCACAGATTACTTAATAGTGCAGGTACAGAAGATTCACTCCGCAAAATCAATTAAAGAAAAAGAAATTCTAGCAGAGATACAATTAGCTGCAGTTCAGATCGCACGGCTACAGTTATATTCACTACATGTTGCCTCTCTTTCTACCGCGTAATTCGCGCGCGCGTTGGCATTTTAACTAAATATACAATTATTATTTGTAAAAAAAACACAAGATTAAATTTGATAATTATGTATCTGCAGTCATTGTATCGAAAACGGCCTGGATTGGCCGATTCTATGATGACGTCGCATGTCAGTAAAAATGGCGTCTGTCATTCATTCTTTCTTACGTTCACTGGTTGGTTTACCAGCAAGTGACGTCATAATTCCCGTGTGACGCCATATTGCCCAAGATAGCGTTTTGGCGGCTTATTTCAAAAGTAAATTTTCGTTTGCCTTTTTTAGAAGAAATACACGAATCAATTTAAAATGAATACTTTCTGAGGACTCTATGAACACTAACAAACAATTTGAGATGGTTTTCAGAAATCAGTCAAATAGCCTGTTAAACACATTTTTTTTGAGAGCAAGATTGTTTTTTTATTTAAAGAAAATCTAAAGAGAAATCGCATTCTCACCAATTCAAAAGGTCGCTCTTATTTTTTGCAGAATGTTACGAATACATTTGGTCTATTAAGTGTCGGGAAACAAATAAAGCAAGAGAGGCTCTGTGTAAGTAAAACATTTATTAATATTTAATAATATTACTGAAGTAATAATTAAATGGCGCCAAGCTTGCCACTTGTCGGGTTTGGGACCTAATAAACTCGGCAAAACGTGGGCCCAGTTCTAGTGATTGGTGCCTCTGCCTACCCCTTCGGGGATAACGGGCGTGTGTTTTTATTTTTCTTTATTTTTTATAATTAAATTAAATTGAAAAATTTCAAGTTTGCCAATATTTTATTTACTTTTATCTCATTTTATTCTTATTTAATTCACAACCAGGAGAAATAATTAATTTGGCAGTAACTATTTCTAAAAACTAATGCTAATAATAAAAGAAAAAAAAACTAAACTAAAGGTAATTTAAATAAAATATTGCAGCCAGATCGCTGTCGGTCGGTAGAGTTCCGAGAAGGCTGGCGGCATTGCCTCGCTGTATGGCGAGGCTTAGCCTTTGGCTAAAGTAGGCACCAGCCCTCGGATCTCCAGAGGCGTCAACTAGGCGCGACGAGATCTCCTTAAAGAGGAGTCGCGCCTCCGGGCTCCATAGCCCCAGAGTCTCTACCCCAAAAGGCACAAATATATAGCCCTGACCTAGAGCTGCATATTTGCGCCTCTTGTTGGACTCTGCGATAGTTGCCTGCCGCCACGCCCGCATGGCAGGCGGTCGCTTGGACATGGGAGTGTGCTAGGGTATCGACGCACGTTGCATCCCAGACCAGCGACCGCCCATTCTTCCACGGGATGAGCGTCATTCCGTCGGGCCTCTTGCCATCGTCACGTGCTATCCCACTCGGCTCTAATACAGCGGGCACGCTTGCGCTGACAAGTGCCCGACGAATGACGTCATTCGGGGCAGCGTGTCTGGACAGACTTTACTTTTTATATATATATTTTTTATTTTGGCAACAGACAGTCATAGTTTTACAAACTGGTACTTTGAAATTTTGCTTAGTAAAAAGACTTCGATTGACGACAATAACATTTTAGGCTTACGGCCTGGCCACGGGACATTCGTCCGCGCGAAAATTCGCGCGGTGCGACCGGCGAGGCGTCTTACCGCGTGGCTTGTGCTACGTATACAATGTACATTTCTATGAGTTTGTTTCAGTCGCTAGACGCCTCGCCGTTGAAACAAACTCATAGAAATGTACGTAGCATGCCACGCGGTAATGCCCGGTTCCTATAATATACGCCTACCGGCTACGATCCGTTTTCCATACAATTTATTGACGGTTCGTAGGAATTTCGTAGGAATTTTAACCAAAATCGTAAGCAAAAACGAAGCGTTTTGTGGATATTGGAACCGGGCATAAGACGCCTCGCCGGTTGCACCGTGCGAATTTTCGCGCGGGCGAATGTCCCGTGGCCAGGCCGTTAGATGTACATATTATGATAACTAGTAAACAATTTAAAACTCATTTATAGAAGAATAGTAAATTAAGGCTGCGTGAAGCATGATTTTGAATATTCGAATGAAATTCAGTGTGAAGGTTCTTTATTGAAAGTCATGAAATATGTGTAACTGTGTCACTTTTCTCAGCTAAAGGCCAACAACTAGTTTCAGGAATATATTTCTAGAAACATTAACAAAAACAAACAATGCAACCCAAGTGGGTTACAATTGGTTGCAATTATGCACCTCACAAAATTCTCATGGTGCTTATTTTAGAGTACTATGTATTAGCTTAATTTGTGGTAATATTATGGTAAGTTATATGGTAACTGGAATAATTATATTACTACATTATTATGATACTACTGTGTAAATGGATCTCAGAGGGATCTGATACCTGTATCTAGTGACCACAAGTGTCAGAGTCAAACAAGCATTGTAATTGTACAAATAATTTGCCTAATACTTGAAATATTGAACGCACAGAATAGGCATTATTCACCTCTATTTTTTATTCTAGAAATGGAAAATATAGACTAAAATAAGAAGCTAATTTAAATATTTTCTTCATTTTCGATGCCATTATTTTTTTATGAATTATTTAAAATTTCTATTGTCTTAGTACGAACGAATGTATTTTTTTTAAATGTGGAGGCAATGGAACTACTGCATTAGAGCCAACGATGACGTATTTGATTTTACGATAAATATGTATTAATATACGTATTTATTTCACATATTTAAACCCCTAATAATAGTAATCAGTATCCCTATTCCTCGAAATGGTTTTAATTTTACGACAATTGATGCCTTCTTGAACAATGCCCATTGGCATAAGCCGAAAAAAAAGTTTGGTATTTATTTATTTTTTCGGAAAATTTTTGAGAACTTGAGCTGAATACTTGAGTTTCGTTAATTAATTTATCAACCGCAAGGTAAGAACCCATAGTCTACGAAACCGGAAGTACGTCATGCACAGAAAAACGTCATCAACTGAGATCCTACGAGCTGTCAGTTTCTAGTGATACCATGGCTTTCAAAATAAACAAAACTACTAAAAAGACGCCTAATTTGTGCAGACATAAAATACAAATTATATTTGTAATTTTTTACGGGATACCAACATGTCATAATGTTTGCGTTATTCATCCGAAAATATTTAAAGTAGATAGAAACAAAGTTTATTTGCCATACCAATAACGATCCCGATCTCATGTCTCCCCTGATGTCTCCCCACGCATTATTGACACCATTATCAAGAGCTGATCTATAGTTACGAGTGGCCAATATGACGGTTATCTGTGAGACTCGATAAGGGGATTCACGAGTACTTAAAATATTACTAAAAAGCAAGGTCTGATGTCTCCCCTACGTGAGGGAGATACGAGGACTAAGAAAATCCTGATGGCTCCCCTAGAGGAGACACCAGGGAAGACATGAGTCCTTAAAATATTATTAAATAGCAAGGTCTGATGTCTCCCCTACCTGAGGGGGACACGAGAACTAAGAAAATCCTGATGGCTCCCCTAGTGGAGACACCAGGGGAGACATGAGACCGGGATCCCAATAACACACAGAACAACTATGAAACAAAGACTACACAACTATAATAATTATGCTAACAATAAGCAAGCACTTTTACACATTACCGCGAACAATTATTATGTAACACAAATATATAGGTTTACTTTTTTTAGGTCGAAGGAAAAAGGGTATACCTTCGATAACACGGATTGTGGTCGGTGGTAGAGACACTTCCCCTGGAGAATACCCGCACATGGTAAGTCGAATTTCGAATCCTTTCAATGTCTTAAATTGAGGAACTCCTGAGAAACAAAGCTACTCTAAAGCCAATTTTAAAGACCTGCCAAGTGCGAGTCAAACTTACGCACCAAGGTCTCCGTACCATTATTTATACATTTGAATATTTCAAGCGTCTAGCTATTGCAGTTACTAATATCAAACCAAAACCAGCAAAAAAACGTTTGTTGTTTCGTTTCCTAATCGTCGCCAAATGTTAAAATGTCAACCCATTAAACTAGTCCCCCACTATACAGACTATAGTCCAGTGGGGGGTCGCCGGTAAACATTGTCCTTGTAATCTTAACATAAACCAATTTATTCTTAATCCTTCTCATAGTCTTAGTAACATTGTGTAAATTGGTTTAAATAAATATTTTTATGTTTATGTTATGTTTTGTGTGCGAGCCCGACTTAAATATTGTTTTATTCTGTCACAACGAAAATATTTTTTCAAAGATCTATCCAACTTTTTTCGGTGTTATTAATCTTATATAAATTTAATGAGAAAATCAGCATTCGAGAACATAATCGTCTCTTGGTGAAGCCTCGGATAGACAGACGGACGGACATGTCGAGAATATAAGGGTGAACCCAGTTTCCACATAGTTATCGACTACTGAACCCTAAAACCTCGCTTGCATTTAACCTTGTTTTCCTCCTTCACTTACCACCAGGGCGCCATAGGATGGAAGGCGCGCGTCGGCACTTGGGTGTTCCTGTGCGGAGGTTCGCTGATCAGCGAGGCCTTCGTCCTTACTGCGGCCCACTGCACGAGAGTCCCCGAGTCAGATACCGTAGCTGATTCCACGCCCAAAATCGTCAGGCTTGGCGATAAGAATATCCTTGATACGGTACGTTTAGTTTAGTACAAAATAATTGTGTTGGTAACGGTAACTGGTAGGAATGCAGAAACAGCAGAGTTTTGGAGTTGTGTACCAGACTGTTACCCTCACGGGACTACTTATTTATATGTTTGCGACGTCTCTCATGATCTCATCAAATCTCATGAACCCGTTGATGTTTTCCTAGGATATGGAGCAATTTTAGTGCGCTGCTAAAAAATCTGTAAAACCAGCTTATGCAACGCCCAAGATAGTCAGACAGGGCGATAAGAATATCCATAATGTGATACCTACGTTTCATATTAATAATAATAACTAATAAAAACTTCCAAACAAGACAATCACTTGGCCTGGTCCCACATAGGATACCCTGTGTTACGGTAACCAGGGTGTTTTGTTTTGTGTTATCCTTACATTGCAAACACAAAACAAAAACACCCAGACAGTACGTCGCCCCGGTACCCGGCCGTTGGTGCACGAACCAAACCCACAACCTCTTTCTTAGTTGTTAAGCGCCTTAACGGCCATACCAATGAGGCAGTCGTGTAAGTGAAAGTAAAATAAAGTAATCAACATTCGAGTGCACATCAACTTTATCAGAGTGTACTGTACCTAATTGCGGATGACTTTGCAACAAAAATGGAGGATCGCTCATAGCCCCGGCTGAATGAGTGATCTTAAACGATCACGAAGGTTAAGCAACTCAGGGTGCGTTCAGTGCAGAGATGCACCGTCTATGACTAACGCTAGTGGCATTTTTCCGAGCTGTTCCGTGCTTCGAAAGGCACGTTAAGAAGTTGGTTCCAGCTGGCGTCGATAGATGGCAGTCGTTAAGCCAAGTCTTTAAGCCTGGGGCGGCTTGAAAACTTCCGGCAGTAAAACCAACGACTAGTCTTACAAGCCTCCACCAATCCGGTGATCCGATGATGATTGCAACAAAAATGTAAAGAGGTACCACATTCACCAGAGCTTATTTACCTATGGTATTAGGCCGACCCTGCTTTTGTACCGGGACCGGGTGTACACAAGTCCTCATCCTTTATTTTGGGGTTTTTTTTTAATATTACTCTTCTCAATTTTTCCACAGCTTTATCGCGGCCATGCACCAGTCGACGTGCAAATAGCTCAAATTATTGTTCACCCGGAATACCGGTCGCCAAAAAAGTATAACGACATAGCTCTGTTCGAGCTGAAGACTCCTGTAAGAGAATTCACCTCGACAGTGCAGCCAGCCTGTCTTTGGAGTAGGGATGATTGGGGGAACCTTGGCAATAAGGCGACGGTCACTGGCTGGGGTGTCGTGGAAACTGGTAAATAAAGTAACTGGTTTTATAGGCTCCTGGTACTTCAGAACCAAACACATGAAAAAAATTGAACAACACAATGACACGCAATTAAGATAAGATAAGAATATTCTTTATTACGCGCGAAAAAAACATTAAACACAAAAATTCACACAATATTCACAATTTCTCAATGTAATAATATAAGCACAAGTGAGCAAAAAATTTTTATGTTTGCCTTTTTTATGTTAGACTTTTATATGTAACCTTTTGATTTCTTGTCGATGCCCATGGTTAATTATTTAAACTTTTAATTTTATTAGTTTATATTCGTGACATGTATTTTTTTTTAACAAAACAAATACAATAATTCTGTGGCCTGGTGCTAAAAGGGCCAAAGTCAGATTTTGCCCAAAATCAGATTTTGATGCCAAAGTATTGAATTTAATATAATTTATTTGTGCCAGGCTTGCCACTTGTCACGTTTGGGACCTAATAAACTCGGCAAAACGTGGGCCCAGTTCTAGTGATTGGTGCCTCTGCCTACCCCCTCGGGGATAACGGGCGTGAGTTTATTTATTTTATTTTTATTTTTATTTGTGCTAAAAGGGCGTAAGTGACCATATTTTTAAAGATGATTTATATAAAGAGGCCAATGTAGGGTGTATGACTTTCTACCGGAATAGTAAAAATTGTTAGTTTTAAAAGGGCTGCAGTGAGGAAGGGGATTACTGACTTTGGCCCTATTAGCACCAGGCCCCAGAATTCTATGTTAATACTTAAGGGCACCATAATAGTTGTCATTTTCCCCTATTTGTTATTCTAGTAAGCAATAGGAGTACAATGTCATTCAAAAGTTATAACTTGCGCAAATGACTAGAACGTATAAAGTCGAATTAATCTCAATAGATCTGAGACTAATTAGACAATATTTTCATTATTTATTTCGAATAAAAAAAAATCGGTCAATACTATTATTTATATTTGTAGCATTATATTATCTGACCTTATACCCATGCAATAAAGTATAATATTTCAGCTGGCAGAACCACATCACCCGAATTGCAATCGGCCGAGGTCGACTTACTGGAGTCGGCCCTGTGCAATAAACTTCTCCAGCCCCGGTACAACCGTAACTGGGCCGGACTTAGGAACCAAATCTGCGCTGGGAAGTTAGAAGGCGGAGTGGACGCTTGTCAGGTATTTAATTTAATCTATACTAATATTAAAAGGATGAAAGATTTGTATTTTTGTGTGTGTGTATGTTTGTAATGAATAGGCTCAAAAACTACTGAGCCGATTTTAAAAATTCTTTCACAATTAGAAAGCTACATTCTTCGTGAGTAACAAAGGCTTTATTGGATTTTCAAAAAGTTTAGGGTTCCGTACGAAATTTCGAATAATGTATCGTTGTAAAACAAATACAACCCCGGGAATTTTCAACGGAACTAATATACCGGTTTCCATGGAAACGTTTTCGCCACCCGTGCGAAGCCGGGGCGTTTCGCTAGTCTATCTATATAAACATAAGCATTTACATACAAGCACATAAATAGCTTCTGGCCCACATTAGAATTATAATACCCTGTGTTGTGGGAACCAGAAACATCGAAATCACAAACATGTAAACATTCAAGACCTGGTTTAGTTTTGTCCCCAGCCGGGATTCGAATCCGGGGCCTCTCGCATGGTTGGTAGATAAACTAACCGCTGCGCCACAGATGTTGTCTCATACGTTTCTACTAGATACCTCTAATACAGGGTTTTCCAATAAGAGGTGTTATTTTTATATTCAAAGAAAAAGGCATTTTTTTTTATAAATGATCGTATGTTTATTTCAATATGAAGAGGAAGGTATGCCGTTAATAGTGGAAAATAACATCAGGCAAATGACCACCATAACCACGCTTACAAGACCATATCCTTTTCATGAAATTGCGACTTCTTCCTTTGGGGCCACGTGAAAGAGAAGGTCTACGCCAACAGCCCAGCAGCGTCGATTCAAGACCTCAAAGATGGAATTCGTGAGGCTATACAGTCCTCACTTTCCGATTTGGTTACGGAAAATTTCATGAAAATGATATGTCCTGTAAGCGTGGTCATGGTGGTCATTTGCCTGATGTTATTTTCCACTATTAACGGCATACCTTCCTCTTCATAATGAAATAAAGATGCGATCATTTATATAAAAAAATGGCATTTTTCTTTGAATATCAATATAACACCTCTTATTGGAAAAGCCTTTATTATAAAGAAGTTTTGTAAGTTTGTATAATCTATACTCCTATATACAAATCTACCATCTATCGTTTGTAAACTGCATATTATATTCCGTATTATTCGTATATTCGTACATACGTATATTCATATAAACTGCACTTCATTTTTGTACTGAGAAAATAAACTTCTTTGTCCTGTGTATCTCTGAAATACAGATTTACAAATTTTTAACTAAGCTTTTGAACCGAATTAAACTTAGAGACCCAAAAAATGTTACAAAATCACGAAACTCAATCCTTGCATGGCAATAAATTACTATTCTTTCTTTCTTTCAACTCAATTCCGATTAAGCTCTGCGAATAAGAGCGAAACCAAGTCGGACTCTTCCGACAAAAAGTCAACCAAGTGTATCCTGAAAACAGATATTAATTTTTAGTGCTTACGAAAGTTTTGTGTCAAATAGGGTGGAGCGCTCAATGTATGAAATTTTTTTTTTTCTAATATCACTTACGCGGGGTTGTAGAAAGTTGCCACTATACTTAAGCATTGCGTACTTAGAATATTATGTTAAACAAGCTATTGGAAGCACTGCCCCAAGGCCATCAAATTTTAATGTTTTTTTGTAAAAGATCAATTTTTCTTTGTTTGACCAAAATCCAAAATCTGTATATTTTTGTACGTTTTCAAACATATTTTACCCGTTTAAAGGTGTAAAAACAATAATCAATTCATAAAAAGTACAAATGTAAAGAAAAAAAGTACTCGGAACCTCTTGAAACAGAGCTATTTTTTGTCATTTTGTATTCAGAAAAGTATAAGTGGGTAGCCACATGATATATTCTTTCTGCGGATGTGGGGCTGGGTTCGAGGGTAACGAGGCAGGGTATCCTTAAAGTCCAGAAATGCGAAAAATATAGCTGCTAAGCTGTTCAACTTTTTTGTGAACAATTCAATCAGCTTAACAAAGATTGTGGCTGTTGGATGTGATGGGACCGCAACCAACACTGGTGTCAACTGGCCTCATTAGATTGCTTGAAAGTAGACTACAATGTCCTCTGCAATGGCTTGTGTGTCAATTACATGCTAATGAATTAAACTCAAGACATCTGTTTGAGCACTTGGATGGCACAACCACAGGTCCGAAAAGTTTCAGCGGGCCGATTGGTAAAACTCTTCACAACTGTGAGTATCTTCCGGTGAAACCTTTCAGAGCCATGCCTTGTGTGTTGCCGGATATCACAAGGAGCCGGGAAGATCTCAACACACACCAACTGTACCTGTTTGAAATGTGTGATGCAATCGGCAGAGGTGAGTGTGACGAACGTCTAGCTAAATGAAAACCAGGGAAAATCTGTTACTCGAGATGGCTTACAACAGCAAATAAATAGTATTCTTCGCCTTTACGTTGCAACTGAAAACCCATCTGAAAGTTTGGTGACATTAACTTTACTGAATTTATTATAAAGGTGGCATAAAAACCCGTCCTGAGTGCGTTTACGGAGCTCAACACTACCTACTTGACACAATTACGAGTAAGCTGTCCCGGTACCTCCCAGAGAATCTCAAAAGGATCATAGATCCTACTAAACAACGAAACGGTTTTTTTTGGTCACTCAGAAAACGTGCCGATTGCTAGCGGACAATCGGCCGTGCTCATGACAACTCGCCTTGAGAAGAATTTTAAAAATACGTGATATAACAATTGGCGTGACATCTTTGTGCGTATTTAAAATGCCAAAATTCAATTTCGATGTTCAAGATTTTGTTGACATGATTACATGCAACCGTACAGAACCACTTTTCACAAAGGTTTTCAGGGTACCGAGGTCATATCAAGGGCGACAGCAGATACCAATATTGTCGATTCAAAAATCATGCCTGTGCTTCAAATCATCACATCTAATCATCAAGCCACCGAAAGCCATATCAAGCTAGTGACAGAAGCATCTGTGGCAGTCTTTGGGCGAATTATACGAGAGAAATGGATACGAAATAAATTGGAATCGTGCCGCATTATGCCATCATTCAATACAAAAAAAGAGTACAAAACGGAGTAAAATTACTTTTTTTCTCAATTAAAAAACACATTTTTAATTACTGTTATTACTGATTTTAATTTATTACAATATCTTTCCACACTTGTTTTTTGTCATTTACATGATTTATTGCCATTTTAAGAATTAAATTCGATTTTCTGTTTAATTTTGTAAGTACCCCTATTTTTGACCATTTTAGGAACTTTTGACCTCCTTGGGGCGGTACTTCCATGAATTTTCTGGACTTACACCCATAACAAGTTTTTATCCCAATATCGATTGACAACTTTTCCGTACCCCGCGTATTAAAATTTCCAAAAAAAAAAAAACGCTCCACCCTAGTCAAAAATCATGGAACTCATTTCAAATCATATTTGCAGGGTGACTCCGGCGGCCCTTTACAAGTGAAAATAAACCTTCCCCCCACTGTGGAAGGCAGGATTTACTACGTTATCGGAGTGACGTCATTTGGTATAAACTGCGCCAGAGAAAACAGTGCTGGGATATATACAACCGTGTCCAGCTTTACCCCTTGGATAGAGAGTATTGTATGGCCTTCAGATTTGATCCGGTTTTCCGAAGTTCCGAGTCAAAAAACCAAATAACTGTAATAATAATCCTTCGTTGACACTAGTACCATGATTTGTGCCATGGTTGAACTAATGATAAATTTTATCAATACTAGTTCCACTATGAATTTAACTTGAAATAATGGTACTGATGATAACTTCGTTATAACTGTCTAGTTCCACTTCAGGTGTTCCATGCTTGTGAATTTTTTAACAAATATTTACCTCTTACAAATTTTTGTTTCCCCGGTACTTTTACAGCTAGATACATGCTAAAAATTGGTGGTATTTGTAGAGATTACTTTCAGTAACCAGTTTGGAACACGTAAAGTGGAACTAGTGATATCAAAGTTATCATTAGTACCTTTATTTCAAGTGCCAGTCAAATTGGTACTAGTGTTCATAAAAATTATCATTGTACAAATCGTGGTACTAGTGTCAACGAAGGAAAATAATAAAATAGAAGAACGAAACGTTTTTTTATTTTTATAATATTAATTAAAGGTGCAAACGAGAAGCTTACTTCTCTTTATTATTTATCAAGTAAAAGATAAAAACCTCCACCAATCCGGACTTGGCCCCCGTGGTGGAGTATGGCCTATACCTTCCATAGGAAAGAGACCTGTGCCCCTCGGTGGGGACATAATGGGTTGATGGTGATGAAAGGATAAAAACACAATATAAACATATACTTTAGTAATGTGAAATTAATAAATTTAATATTTTTTCTAAGTATGCCTTATTAGAACGCCAACGTCACCAACTACGTATCCAAGCAGTTAATGTTGAAATTTATGATACCGTACTTACTTGGCGACGGCTTTGCAACGTCGCTTTCTCAATACGAATCCATGCAGGTGAAGACGCAGAAGAAGCTAATGTTAATTCTAACCTGAATGTCTTATTCATTCCCTGCGTTGGGACGACATAGCGACGTCGCCAGCTACGTACTATCCAAGCAGTTAATATAGAAATGCGACGTTGCAACACCGTCGCCAAGTGAGTAAGGTATCATACATTTCAATATTACCTGTTTCTATTCTGTCTGTGGTACATAAAGTTTTCTTCTTAATGTAATTATTATTTTATTTATGTACTTTACTATAACAGGAAAACTTACACCTGCAAAAAATATACATTACAATTTTATTTAAAAACAGAGAACAATAGCTCTGCTATTGTCTTATTATCTTGGAGTAAATAGGACTTTATCGCAAGGAAAACGAATAAATCCGGCAAGTAACTCACAGAACCTTTTCCCGGAAACGCCAAGGTGGATCCGTAGACTAAGCGGCGGGCTTCTTTCCCAGAAGGTAATGGCTCAAACGTACAATAACGTCGCTTGTGCAGACAAATGGGCAGGTTAACTGGGATCTCTCGAGACAACATCTATCTGCTCGAGCCAAAGACTATAAAGCCTTAGAAGCATCATCATTCGGCACTATCATGGGGTAGTGGATGGCCACTAGCATAAATGGATGGAATTGCTATCTAATACTAAAGTTAAATAAAGTATCTTTATTTACTAGAAAGAAATTTGCGTAATTGGGTATTTACGCAATTAACTAATTGGGTATTGGGAAAAACATGATGACGTTTTAGTCTTCTTGCAGCGCCATCTAGTTTTTTTTTAATGAGCTCAACTGACAGCTGTCATTGAAAAGCTCTCATTACAGGTGTGCAACAACTCTCTCGACTTAAAGTAAATCATTTCTGACATAATATAAATAACAATCTTTTTTAAATTAAACTTTTTCAAACGCTTTTTAAACTTATTTAAACACACAGGATTATGCGTTGCAAGGTCTACAAGACTGCATTATCTGTGGTTAAAAGTGTTGCGGACAAATTGCACAGGTTATGTGGACTAGGAGAAATCAAAGTGGCTTAGAGAGAATAAAAAAAACGGGGGGTATAAAAGATATAGGTACCCCCGGTTTCTCGTACGCTAACAGTCTGTTAATCTACTGTCCTGTCTCCAAAGCTGTCAGTTGGCCAAAGTGTTTACAAAAAAAAAAAATTAACAGCTGTTGACAGCAGATTAACATATGGTAAGCGAACGAGGAGGGTAACTCTTTGAATATCTAAACTAGAAGACAGTGAAATTTCATGAGAAATTAGTGAGGCCCTTGACACAGTTTTTTTAGTGGATAAATCGTCTATTTTAGACTTTAAGCCTAGGCGCACACTAGCGACACGCGACAGGTGACAGCTCGGCGACTAGACGCGACGACCGGCCACGGCCGTCAATTTTCATATATTTTGTTCGAATCTCCGCACACTTGGCGTCAGAGTCGCGGAGTCGCGACGACAAGACGCCAGAATCAAATGACAACGTCGCGTCTGACGCGGCGACTTGACGAGAGGACAAGTCGCCCTGTTTGCGATGGCTCTAAGTGAACCGCTTATTGAAAATGAAAATCCATTTTATAAAGCAGATTAATTATAATGTGGGTTTGTTTACTTACTGAATAATCTTCGAGTTTGTCTAGCTACATTAAAGGAGCCCATAAATATATTTTAGTCACCCGAAATTTTGCCACGCAAATCTCAGAATAGATAGACTGAGGCGCGATTACACTTAATCCCACAAATTCACGATCGCTTGAATCCTTAATCCTAGTAATTATCTTTTCTTCAAATACATAAAATTCTCATGTCTCAATGTTAGTGCGAATACTCCTCCGAAACGGCTTCACCGATTTTCATGAAACTTTACATGTATATTCGGTAGGTCTGAGAATAGGTTGTTATCTATTTTCAAGCCCCAAGTGAAAAAAAAAATACATGGCGAAACAACGTTTGCCGGGTAAGCTACAGTCTGTAAAATATAGCTTGAGCTCCACGACAGCTGTCACACTGACAGGGCTAGGTTACGATATTGCTTAGAATAGTGTGCAGTAAGTACGGAGTTTTCACAGTACAAATATTTTGTGAAAAAATTCAAACTTCATGGACGCAAATGTCCATGACAGCTGTCACGGAGGTCAAGCTATATTTTACAGACTATATTCATACGAATAAAATCCATTAAAACATTTTCAAACTTGAATGGAATGGAAAAAATGGACTATCATTTTGTTCGTGCTTCAACAGTTTTTTTTTACCTACCAACTGTCTGCTTTGTTCCTCATTTTTTCTTTTTTAAATAGACTTCTAGCCAAATGGCCAGTATTTTACAAGACTCGAGCAGTTCAGTTTCCAAATATCAACCTTTTTTCGAAACAACCTCCTTATAACATTGAGAGGAGAAAAACACAAGGCAAGCTTGTCTCGCGAAAATTCTCAGGAAATAGAGAACGGAGTTCGAAGAAATAAAGTGCGGGGGATCAATGTGGCTTGCGAGAGACAACAACGATCTGTCCTAGACTCCAGTAGACAGATAACCTTCTTAAATGGCAGATTACTGTAAACCTGCCTTCAGAATCCTTGAGACAATACTCTCGTCTCGACGTCTAAAGTAGTAGACAGGGTTATTTTTGAAACGCGAATTTGTTGAAATACTTTATTATTAAATATTATTAAGTATTGTAATTTTTTATTGCACCAATATGTGTACAAGGACGTGGTAAGTAGATGACGCATTCTCTTCCAGCAAACCTTTGGTTTTGAAGAGACTGGCGACAGGTATCTCATAAATATGAGATAATATAATAAACTTATATAAATATATAAGCATAGGGAAATATATTAACCTAGACCTATAGAAGAGCTCGGGAGAGGGGGTTAATATAAAATATGATAAACCGACATACTCCACCAATCCGGACGTGGCCCCCGTGCTCAGACCTTCCTCAGGGTAGAGACCCGTGCCCCTTGGTGGGGACATAATGGAATAATGATGATGAAACCTACATAATACACTGCAGATAGATAGTAGAATCCATAAAGTTTCTTTTTGAAAATATCTAACGTTGAAGCTTGACGAATCTCCAGCGGCAGGCTGTTCCACAAGCGAATCAAATTTTATGTTTAATAGCAAGTTTTCTCCCAGACAGTCTTCTTAGATTCATATTACTTATTGGGGTTGAGCTACATTATTTTATAAAATTAGAGCTTTACGCCTCTGCTGAGATCGCAGTTTTCGGTAAATGATAGTCCTAAAAAACAATTCGTTCTATTGAAAACATATATTATAATGGTTACATGCGTAAAATTCATAAGCACTCATAATCTGTCCATATAAATCAGAATATTATAGAAAGTGCCATAAAAAAATACAAAAAAAAAAAAACAAAAGCCAAATTTATCAAAGAAGCTTCAAAGGCGAAGTTTGTATAAACGACAAATTGCAATTATTGTCGTGTTTTAGGAAGTGCGCATTTTAAAAACAACCCTGTAGATCTAAGCGTGGCTTTATTTTTACGGCGGGTGTCCTCTCCCAATGTGTTTCGATCACTATTCAATACAACGATCTCGGTCTGAATGCTGCACATTCTTTAGATAATTTCGATTAGGTATTTGCAGCGTCTGATTGGTACCAATACCTCAATCACTTGAATTTTATTTAAATGGAAAAGATATTTTTTTATTTCGCTGACATACATACCAAATGATTTATTACCACTTTACAGAATAGGGTTTTTTATGTAGGTAACTTGTATGTATACCTCGTTTTTATGTAACTTGAATCGCTCGTAGCCTGGGCTGCCTGAGATCTTAAACGATCAGTAAGGTTAAGCAACACACGGCGCGTTTAGTCCATGGATGGGTCACCGTCTATGACTAACGCTAGTGGCATTTTTCCGAGCGATTCCGTGCTTCGCAAGGCACGTAAGCAGTTGGTGCCGGCTGTCGTCGGTAGTTGCGAGTGGTTAAGCCAAGTCAGAGGCCTTAGGGCGGCTTGAAAACTTCTGACACTAAGACCAGCCACTAGTCTTACAAGCCTCCACCAATCCGGACTTGGCCCCCGTGGTGGAGTATGGCCTATACCTTCCTCAGGGAAGATCGGTAGGGATATAATGGGTTGATGATGATACCTCCCCCTGCAAGGCACGACGTTTTGCAAAGAGAGAGAGAATGCGCTTGATCACCACGCGTATGTGAATAGCTCAGACATTCAGGTTTCCTCACGATGTTTTCTGTCACCGCGGATTTTTCAATAATTGCTGGAACTTGCTATGCTTAAGTTATAAAAAATTTATCTCCGTCTTTAAAATGAATTGAGGATAGAACACAGAACAACAGACTGTGGGCAGACCAGCGGCGCAGCGTATATGAGAGTGAAAGTCGACAATTCTATTGCAGCGTAGCAATAGAATAAACGACAATTTTTTTAGTGAAAATCACCTAAAACTCATAGTTACCTATTATGGCTTAGCTTCTATCGTTTGCACTTGACGGGTCCGGCGGGGGTTTCGCGGACGGGGCGGGAGAGTGCGCCCGCGCGCCGCAAAACCGGCAATTTTAGGTAAAAAATTATTAAAAAAAATAAATATATATATATATATATATTTTTCCCGTCAGTATCATGTAAATAACCACCCCTGAGTCGGACGAAACTGCACAAATCAACACCCTGGAGTGGTACGTTTAAAGGCTTTTTACAAATGGGAACTTAAAGATCACTTGTTATTTGAATAATGATAATATGATAAAACATATCCACTCCTCCCTGTTCTCAGCCAACACTTCCCACCCCAGTAAATATTTTGTCAGGTCGTCGCACCATCTCCGCCTCGGTCTTCCGCGTCGCCGGTAGCCATCGCACGGTATCCAATCGGTGACAATTTTTGCCCACCTTTCCGGGTCCATACGTCTGACGTGGCTAGCCCAGCTCCAGGAGTGGATATGCAAAGGGGAGGCCTTTGCCCAGCAGTGGGACACAGAAAGGGCTAATAAAAAAAATGATAAAACGATAATGATATCATCTGTAAAATTATCGAGCTAACCATTTATTTTCATGGTCGTTTGTATTAAAAAAATAAAAATATTTTTAAATTTTCAACATTTTGACGAAACCCGTGCCCGTCATCGTCAACAAAAAGGAACATCGTAGCCGAAATATACGAGAGGAGGAAGAAAAATATGCAGATTAAATTGCGGACAGAAAGGACGTAGGTACGGTGATATGCGCGCATGATATTTGCTTCAATTTGTGTGACATGAAACCAGTAGGAATAAGTGTATTTACGTATAGGCTTATAGAGGCTTCCTTTTCTTAATGAAAATGTACGGAGGTTGCCTTATGATTAAAGAAAGTGTGCAAAGAAAAGAAAGAAATACAAGAAGGTTCCGTAATAATACCTATTACCAACCTTATTCCGGATGCACTTACTATAGCCTGTAAAATATAGCTTGAGCTCCGCGACAGCTGTCATCTAAATTGCGTCCATGAAGTTTTGAACTTTTTCACGGAATATTTGTACTGTGAAAACTCCCTACTTACTGCACACTATTCGATGTCTAAGCAATATCGTAACTTAGCCCTGTCAGTGTGACAGCTGTCGTGGAGCTCAAGCTATATTTTACAGAGTAGATTCTTTCAAATTCAAAGTTTTAATTCAAAGTTCAAACAAAATGTTTACTTTACGTCAACGTTGTTAGTTTCACAATTAATAGAGTAGGTACGTGGAGAAAAAACTTACAAAGAAACTCCACTTATTCGCAGAATCTAATCATGGTACTAAGTAAAGACGAAGCTCGCGTCGTCGGTTGCTCGTCAGAGGCGAGCTCTTTTTTTTGGAATCACTCGTAGCCCGGCTGCCTGAGTGATCTTAAAATGATCACGAAAGTTAAGCAACATAGGGTGCGTTCAGTCCATGGATGGGTGCCCGACTATGACTAACGCTAGTGGCATTTTTCCGAGCGGTTCCGTGCTTCGCAAGGCACGTTAAGCAGTTGGTGCTGACTGCCGTCGATGGCAGTCGTTAAGCCGAGTCTTATCAAGGCCTTAGGGCGGCTTAAAAACTTCTGACAGTAAGACCAGCCACTAGTTTTACAAGCCTCCACCAATCCGAACTAGGCCCCCGTGGTGGAGTATGGCCTATACCTACCTCAGGGAAGAGACCCGTGCCCCTCGGTGGGGACATAATGGGTTGATGATGATATTTTTTTCATGAACATATTATATTGTAAAGTTATAGTGGATTCCTATTCGGTAGTCTCACTAAAACTCGAAAACGGCTGAACTGAATTGGTTAATTTTTATTTTTGTAGAATTCTAGGGAAGGTTCAAGTGGTGAGATAATTTGGAAAAATTACGAAAAATTTGGCTGTTTCAAGTTTGCCGGGACAGCTAGTTTGTAATAAATAGTTCGTCACGTACACAAATAAAACAACTTAAAACTCTGACGTTGTTATTTGCACTTAGTTTTTTTTAACTAAACGATTTTGCTTAAATTTCTACGTACCATTTTTTCCTAAGAATTCCTTTCTTCCACACTAACTTCATTCCCAACTATCAAATAAAGTGTGCCCATCCAATTAGGCCCGAAAGAACCCTTCAGCACAACAAATAAACAGGGTCCTCTCCTAACTCCCGCGGAACCCTGACAGAATACGTAATGAGATGGACGGCGTGGAAGTAACGGGGCCACGGAGCAAACCCTAAACCTGCTGACTATAGCCGCTATAGGAGTTTCGTAAGTATTTTTTTTCTGTTTCCAGGAAAACACTCGCATTCATTCATTCTCTTCAATCTCACATACACACACACGCACCGAAATTTTGCATGAATCATGTTAATCTGGGGTCCTGCTGTTTGACCAAAAGTCATTTGGCAAAATTACACTTGACAAACAATGTTTGACAAAAAATGCTTTCGCAAATTGATCATTTTACTACTAATCATTTTACAAATGACTCACTTATCCAAATGATCAACACTTAAATTTACATTTTACAAATAATTATTTTACTTAATGAACATTTAACAACTGAGTTATCAGACAAAACTACTATTGGTCTAAAAACGTTTGATAAAATGTATTATTTGACAAATGTTTCGCTTATTAATCAATCTTACGAACGGGGGGTCGGCGATGTAAAGAATACGTGACAACAGAAATATAGGTGCGACGACGCGCGTAGCGAAGCGGAGCGCGTCGGAGCGTTAGGTTCTCTATGTAAGATCGAAAACAGACTCGACTTTGATGCGTTCAAAATTTTGTTAAATGACATTTGGACAAATGCTTCATTTGCGAAACATATTATTTGGTGAAATTAAAAAAGGTCAATTGACATTTTAATATTCAAAACATTTAACAAATGTAGTGTTTGCTAATGGATCATTTGCTAAGTGAGTTTTTGTAAGATGATACTTTTGTCAAATGTCTCGTTTGCCAAATGAACATTTGGTTAAACGTTGTTTGTCGAATGACCATTTGTCAATAATTTTTTGGTCAACCATTAGTAATCCTACATATCTTGCTTTTATTTTTCATATACAAACAATGGACGCGCCTACTCATGTAGCAACATGAGTAGGCGCGTCTACTAGGCATCGACCCACATCGGCGAACAATTATACTACGAGAATATTTATGTTAATTGCAACTTATATAATCTTAATTATGTTAATTTAATTAAAAAATATTTAATTTTCTTTTTTTATTATATACACATAAATTAATGAGTCACACATAGTTCACAACTTGCCTTTAGGTAAAATGTGGATAACGTAGTGGACTACATGTTTATTAATCTAAAATTCTATTATTATTATTTTTTGTAATATTTTAATATGTAGTTGTTTGTATTATTCCAAATAAATAAAATAAAATAAAATGAAAATTCATGTTTTTGAGGACCCGCCGGCGGGTTCAATGTAAACTACAGCGCATTCCGTCAGAGTGCTTATACTGAGTTTTTCATTTCACTTTCGATAGCGAGAGCGTTTGCAATTTGTGTGGCAAAGGAGTGACAAAGAGACAACTAGGTCGCGCGCTTTGTCACTCCTATACAAATTGCAAACGCTCTCGCTATCGAAAGTGAATGAAAAAACTCAGTATAAGCACTCTGACCCCGTAGACCTGCAGGCGAGTCGGTCTTGCAAAGACATTTTAAATCGTATTTTGAAGATGATACATTACTTGTTGTATGACCATGTTTTATTCGTTGAAAACTGTGATTTTCAAATATTACTCTGTGAATAACTATAATAAATAATGTAAATAATTTACATGTGAAAAAAAAATGGTCTGGGCCTGTGGCCTATTTGATGAGGTCTTAAAACTGTGCTTCGTAATTAAGATAAGTTTAAAAAAATATTAATCTGTAATTGGCCAATGTTTGGTTTTTATAATGTTTTGTGCTATGGACTTTGATAAATTAATAAGAAAACATCATGTTATTTATGTATACAATAAAGAATATTCTATCTATGTAACATATTGGTCATCAAAACCAAGCTTTTATTTCAAGGTTCACAATTTGAATTATGTTGTTAAATGTCATACAGCGTAAGCTGCCTTCATGTAGTAATTCGCGGAGAAAATGGCAGCGAAAATAATTTATGAAATGTTTATTATTATTATTATTATTTCACTTGCGTTTTGTCTTTTTTTATTTCTATAAAAAATATTTAATAAAAAGCACGGGCCTAAGCCAACCGCAGTTTATGTTTTACTTTAAATCTGTTGAATGAATCTTTATTACTAGGCGGCAGTATTTTTTTTTGTCTTGTTATTAGTTTGGTTAAGTTTTATTTAAAACAATATTGTATTTTTTTCTCGTCAGTGAAGACTTTCAACAAGTACCTTAGTACAAAACAATCAATTAAATGATAAAGGATAATTTTTAAACGCACAATTCATGAAGCAAGTCGTATAGAATTTGTCATCTACAACAACTTTTATTTTAACAAACATTTTGATATTTTTTTTCAATATAATTTTCCGTTTTCCGCACTATCCACGAGCCAGTTGACTGGGAGAAAATCATTTTTCCTTCCTGGCACAGAAAATCTTATTTTTCGTGCGATAATGAATTTCATAATATATTTCTTAATTTCAATTGTATGTGATCTGTATATTGTCGTGTTCGGAGAAAAAAAAATTACTCCTAGTAAAAAAATAGACGTGAAGAAATCTCTTGCCCTCTTGTTATAAATTAATCAAATCGCTCTCTTCCGCGAGATGAATTGGGTTGGATTGAACTGGAATTTGGAAAATTACTTATTGCAAAATTAAGAAAATAAACGAGTATGTACAGAAATTAATGACGCGGCCGGGCGCAACTTTTGTTACTAACTAAACTTGTTTAAATTGAAACATGCAAAAATTACATGCAAAAATTGATTTACCCCTCTGGCAACACTCACTATTACAAACTATATCGGAAGACGGACGTATACCTTCAATGTTTTATATATTAAAAAATACTAACCCCCTGTTTCACAATCTATCTATCTTTATAAATTAAATTCAAAGTCCTGACTGACTGATTCATTCACTCATCAACGCCCAGCCCAAGCCGTTGGACCTAGGAAGCTGAAATTTTGCACAGAGGGTCTATATTATATATATATAATATAAATAAATAAATAAATAATAAACTCACGCCCGTTATCCCCGAAGGGGTAGGCAGAGGCACCAGTCTCTAGAACTGGACCCACGTTTTGCCGAGTTTATTAGGTCCCAAATGTGACAAGTGGCAAGCCTGTCGCCGTTATCCGGGCACAATTTATCAGCGAATGGTGTTGCTGTACAAACAAATGTACGTAACTAAAAGTCATTGGTACATGCGTGGTTCGAACCCAGACCCTCATGATCGAGAAGCAAGGGTCAACCCCACTACGCCACCACCGCCACTCACACGCCATTATATATATATATATATACACACACTACACACATATATATATATATATATATATATATATATAATGTAGGCAAGGAATAAGACAGGATTTTTTTTAAATTCAACCCCGAAGGGTGCGAAAAGGGTTGCCAAAATTTGTATGGTAGGTATAAAGAATGTTGTCTAATTTTCTTGAAACTTAAAATAAATACTCTTTATCACAATTGATTGGACACGTGTTTCACCATTTTTCTAAATTTAACCCTTAAGGGTGAACGGGGTCGCAATATTTTGAACTAACGTCCACGTGGACGGAGTCGCGGGCGAAAGCTAATGTTCAAATAAAGTTCCAGATAAGCTATCCGCAACCAGGGCTGCCATTTGTTCCAAAATTAAAAAAAAATCCTATATTGCGTGTGTTCGTTTATGGCTTCAAATTTAGATCAAACGGCAGCCCTGGTTGCGGATAGCTTATCTGGAACTTTATTTGAACATTGTGAAACCGGGGGTAGTAAAGGGGGTAACTTTATCTGCAGATTGTGAAAAAATATTTTTCAATACTAAAACGTTGTTTGATTGGTTTCCCGTAGCTTTTTACAAAAAAAACTAGTGACACAGCAAGACGTGTGCGGTGTCACCACACAACACAGTGAATCGAACTTATCTCTCTTAAAATTATGACGGGACCTCGGCGTGTAGGCACAGCATTACATCAGCGCCGCCTGTCGATCACCTATTTTCTCCGACATCCGCCGTCTCCTCTCCAACGAACCGTAAAGTATATTAATTCTTCTCGCGACGACGAGTACAAATAAAACGTCACGCCGTGTCTTTTCGTCGTGCTACAATGCGAGGAACGGGATGCGATTCATTGGCGTTTGAATCGGTGTGTTTTGTTAGGTTGATTCTTATACGCAAGGTAAGGTGAGGCAAGGCAGAACAGGGCAGGGCAGGCCAGGAAAGGGTAGTGCAAGGAAGAGCAGGGCAGAGCAAAGCATGGCAGGACAGGGCAGGGCATGGCATGGCAGGGCAGGGCAGGGCAGGGCAGGGAAGGGCAGAGCAGGGCAGGCCAGCCTAAGAAAGGGTAGGGCAGGGCAGGGCAGGGCAGGGCAGGGCAGGGCAAGAAAAATAATACTTTTTCCTAAGTGCCCTGCCTCACTAGGACGTCATGGCGACGTCGCCAGCAACGTATCCAAGCAGTTAATATTGAAATGTATGGTGCCTAACTCACTTGGCGACGGTCTGGCCGTCACCATTCAATACAAACTGCTTGGATACGTAGCTGGCGACGTCGCCATGACGTCCTAGTGAGGCAGGGCACTAAATGTACAGACGTTGTGCATGCATACCAAAAACTATGCTATTATTACAGATAACTGACAAAAATAAGATCTCACAAATTTTTCAAAGGCCCTAGAGCTCACGCAAGTTCTTGGGCATCTCATCCTTACAGCGATGTCTGGGGCGGCCGACCGGTCTTAGGCCGCTTCAAAGCCCTAATTATGCTCTCTTTATCGCTCGATCTACTTCTACGCTTTACACGTGACCAAACTGACAGATCCGGTAAGATTTCCTTTCTCCGATGATATTGGGCTCGGAAATGAGGTCTTCAATTTCCTAGATCTTTTTAATTTTCCAACTACCATCTTCCCTCTTCATTGAACCCCTAACCATTCTCATGATTTTTCTATGTTTTTTAAGTTATTAATAATTAACAATAGGTACCATCTCGTTAGACTACAAATTTTAAGTAGAGACAAAAAGTAAAAATAATTCCCGGCTGGGGGGAAAAAAAAAGAAACCCAGGTCTTGGATGTATACATATTTGTGACGTCGCTGTTTCTGGTTCCCACGACACTGGTATCCTAATGTGGGGCCAGAAGCAATGTATGGTCCTGTATGTAAATGTTTATGTTTAATTTGAAATTGAGAGGACGAAGAAATTTCACGAACAATATTAGCAACGCTGGTCCGTCTACCAGGACAATGGTCCAATGGTCCTCAAACCCGCGGCGCACACGCATGACTTTGGCTGGCTATCAATGTTCCTCATAGAAACGAGTTTGTGTCGAGATACTTTTGAAAAGAGCCTTTAGGAAAAACAAACTATAGCATTCGATAGCCTCCACCAGTAAGCATATAAAAGTCCTCACACACACACACACACACACACACACACTCACACACACACACACACACACACACACACACACACACTCACACACACACACACACACTCACACACACACACACACACACACACACACACACATATGATTAGTTCTATAATTTCACCCAATGATTAAATAATTAATAACATTTATTTGTGATCTAATTTAAGCTAAACATATTATTTCCTAGATTATGTTATTACTGCATATCCCTGGCAAACTTATATGTTTACATACTTTGGACTGCAGTCCAGAACACAAACAGTTTATTTTTAAGTTCAATTTGTAACGACTGTATTCTGTTTTGTAATCTAAGGCCCTGTTTCACAATGTCCAAATAAAGTTCCAGATAAACTATCCTCAACGAGGGCTGCCATTTCAGTAAGGTTAAGCAACACACGGCGCGTTTAGTCCATGGATGGGTCACCGTCTATGACTAACGCTAGTGGCATTTTTCCGAGCGATTCCGTGCTTCGCAAGGCACGTAAGCAGTTGGTGCCGGCTGTCGTCGGTAGTTGCGAGTGGTTAAGCCAAGTCAGAGGCCTTAGGGCGGCTTGAAAACTTCTGACACTAAGACCAGCCACTAGTCTTACAAGCCTCCACCAATCCGGACTTGGCCCCCGTGGTGGAGTATGGCCTATACCTTCCTCAGGGAAGATCGGTAGGGATATAATGGGTTGATGATGATACCTCCCCCTGCAAGGCACGACGTTTTGCAAAGAGAGAGAGAATGCGCTTGATCACCACGCGTATGTGAATAGCTCAGACATTCAGGTTTCCTCACGATGTTTTCTGTCACCGCGGATTTTTCAATAATTGCTGGAACTTGCTATGCTTAAGTTATAAAAAATTTATCTCCGTCTTTAAAATGAATTGAGGATAGAACACAGAACAACAGACTGTGGGCAGACCAGCGGCGCAGCGTATATGAGAGTGAAAGTCGACAATTCTATTGCAGCGTAGCAATAGAATAAACGACAATTTTTTTAGTGAAAATCACCTAAAACTCATAGTTACCTATTATGGCTTAGCTTCTATCGTTTGCACTTGACGGGTCCGGCGGGGGTTTCGCGGACGGGGCGGGAGAGTGCGCCCGCGCGCCGCAAAACCGGCAATTTTAGGTAAAAAATTATTAAAAAAAATAAATATATATATATATATATATTTTTCCCGTCAGTATCATGTAAATAACCACCCCTGAGTCGGACGAAACTGCACAAATCAACACCCTGGAGTGGTACGTTTAAAGGCTTTTTACAAATGGGAACTTAAAGATCACTTGTTATTTGAATAATGATAATATGATAAAACATATCCACTCCTCCCTGTTCTCAGCCAACACTTCCCACCCCAGTAAATATTTTGTCAGGTCGTCGCACCATCTCCGCCTCGGTCTTCCGCGTCGCCGGTAGCCATCGCACGGTATCCAATCGGTGACAATTTTTGCCCACCTTTCCGGGTCCATACGTCTGACGTGGCTAGCCCAGCTCCAGGAGTGGATATGCAAAGGGGAGGCCTTTGCCCAGCAGTGGGACACAGAAAGGGCTAATAAAAAAAATGATAAAACGATAATGATATCATCTGTAAAATTATCGAGCTAACCATTTATTTTCATGGTCGTTTGTATTAAAAAAATAAAAATATTTTTAAATTTTCAACATTTTGACGAAACCCGTGCCCGTCATCGTCAACAAAAAGGAACATCGTAGCCGAAATATACGAGAGGAGGAAGAAAAATATGCAGATTAAATTGCGGACAGAAAGGACGTAGGTACGGTGATATGCGCGCATGATATTTGCTTCAATTTGTGTGACATGAAACCAGTAGGAATAAGTGTATTTACGTATAGGCTTATAGAGGCTTCCTTTTCTTAATGAAAATGTACGGAGGTTGCCTTATGATTAAAGAAAGTGTGCAAAGAAAAGAAAGAAATACAAGAAGGTTCCGTAATAATACCTATTACCAACCTTATTCCGGATGCACTTACTATAGCCTGTAAAATATAGCTTGAGCTCCGCGACAGCTGTCATCTAAATTGCGTCCATGAAGTTTTGAACTTTTTCACGGAATATTTGTACTGTGAAAACTCCCTACTTACTGCACACTATTCGATGTCTAAGCAATATCGTAACTTAGCCCTGTCAGTGTGACAGCTGTCGTGGAGCTCAAGCTATATTTTACAGAGTAGATTCTTTCAAATTCAAAGTTTTAATTCAAAGTTCAAACAAAATGTTTACTTTACGTCAACGTTGTTAGTTTCACAATTAATAGAGTAGGTACGTGGAGAAAAAACTTACAAAGAAACTCCACTTATTCGCAGAATCTAATCATGGTACTAAGTAAAGACGAAGCTCGCGTCGTCGGTTGCTCGTCAGAGGCGAGCTCTTTTTTTTGGAATCACTCGTAGCCCGGCTGCCTGAGTGATCTTAAAATGATCACGAAAGTTAAGCAACATAGGGTGCGTTCAGTCCATGGATGGGTGACCGACTATGACTAACGCTAGTGGCATTTTTCCGAGCGGTTCCGTGCTTCGCAAGGCACGTTAAGCAGTTGGTGCTGACTGCCGTCGATGGCAGTCGTTAAGCCGAGTCTTATCAAGGCCTTAGGGCGGCTTAAAAACTTCTGACAGTAAGACCAGCCACTAGTTTTACAAGCCTCCACCAATCCGAACTAGGCCCCCGTGGTGGAGTATGGCCTAGGTATGAGTATGACCTTCCCTGAGGTAGGTACCTCAGGGAAGAGACCCGTGCCCCTCGGTGGGGACATAATGGGTTGATGATGATATTTTTTTCATGAACATATTATATTGTAAAGTTATAGTGGATTCCTATTCGGTAGTCTCACTAAAACTCGAAAACGGCTGAACTGAATTGGTTAATTTTTATTTTTGTAGAATTCTAGGGAAGGTTCAAGTGGTGAGATAATTTGGAAAAATTACGAAAAATTTGGCTGTTTCAAGTTTGCCGGGACAGCTAGTTTGTAATAAATAGTTCGTCACGTACACAAATAAAACAACTTAAAACTCTGACGTTGTTATTTGCACTTAGTTTTTTTTAACTAAACGATTTTGCTTAAATTTCTACGTACCATTTTTTCCTAAGAATTCCTTTCTTCCACACTAACTTCATTCCCAACTATCAAATAAAGTGTGCCCATCCAATTAGGCCCGAAAGAACCCTTCAGCACAACAAATAAACAGGGTCCTCTCCTAACTCCCGCGGAACCCTGACAGAATACGTAATGAGATGGACGGCGTGGAAGTAACGGGGCCACGGAGCAAACCCTAAACCTGCTGACTATAGCCGCTATAGGAGTTTCGTAAGTATTTTTTTTCTGTTTCCAGGAAAACACTCGCATTCATTCATTCTCTTCAATCTCACATACACACACACGCACCGAAATTTTGCATGAATCATGTTAATCTGGGGTCCTGCTGTTTGACCAAAAGTCATTTGGCAAAATTACACTTGACAAACAATGTTTGACAAAAAATGCTTTCGCAAATTGATCATTTTACTACTAATCATTTTACAAATGACTCACTTATCCAAATGATCAACACTTAAATTTACATTTTACAAATAATTATTTTACTTAATGAACATTTAACAACTGAGTTATCAGACAAAACTACTATTGGTCTAAAAACGTTTGATAAAATGTATTATTTGACAAATGTTTCGCTTATTAATCAATCTTACGAACGGGGGGTCGGCGATGTAAAGAATACGTGACAACAGAAATATAGGTGCGACGACGCGCGTAGCGAAGCGGAGCGCGTCGGAGCGTTAGGTTCTCTATGTAAGATCGAAAACAGACTCGACTTTGATGCGTTCAAAATTTTGTTAAATGACATTTGGACAAATGCTTCATTTGCGAAACATATTATTTGGTGAAATTAAAAAAGGTCAATTGACATTTTAATATTCAAAACATTTAACAAATGTAGTGTTTGCTAATGGATCATTTGCTAAGTGAGTTTTTGTAAGATGATACTTTTGTCAAATGTCTCGTTTGCCAAATGAACATTTGGTTAAACGTTGTTTGTCGAATGACCATTTGTCAATAATTTTTTGGTCAACCATTAGTAATCCTACATATCTTGCTTTTATTTTTCATATACAAACAATGGACGCGCCTACTCATGTAGCAACATGAGTAGGCGCGTCTACTAGGCATCGACCCACATCGGCGAACAATTATACTACGAGAATATTTATGTTAATTGCAACTTATATAATCTTAATTATGTTAATTTAATTAAAAAATATTTAATTTTCTTTTTTTATTATATACACATAAATTAATGAGTCACACATAGTTCACAACTTGCCTTTAGGTAAAATGTGGATAACGTAGTGGACTACATGTTTATTAATCTAAAATTCTATTATTATTATTTTTTGTAATATTTTAATATGTAGTTGTTTGTATTATTCCAAATAAATAAAATAAAATAAAATGAAAATTCATGTTTTTGAGGACCCGCCGGCGGGTTCAATGTAAACTACAGCGCATTCTGTCAGAGTGCTTATACTGAGTTTTTCATTTCACTTTCGATAGCGAGAGCGTTTGCAATTTGTGTGGCAAAGGAGTGACAAAGAGACAACTAGGTCGCGCGCTTTGTCACTCCTATACAAATTGCAAACGCTCTCGCTATCGAAAGTGAATGAAAAAACTCAGTATAAGCACTCTGACCCCGTAGACCTGCAGGCGAGTCGGTCTTGCAAAGACATTTTAAATCGTATTTTGAAGATGATACATTACTTGTTGTATGACCATGTTTTATTCGTTGAAAACTGTGATTTTCAAATATTACTCTGTGAATAACTATAATAAATAATGTAAATAATTTACATGTGAAAAAAAAATGGTCTGGGCCTGTGGCCTATTTGATGAGGTCTTAAAACTGTGCTTCGTAATTAAGATAAGTTTAAAAAAATATTAATCTGTAATTGGCCAATGTTTGGTTTTTATAATGTTTTGTGCTATGGACTTTGATAAATTAATAAGAAAACATCATGTTATTTATGTATACAATAAAGAATATTCTATCTATGTAACATATTGGTCATCAAAACCAAGCTTTTATTTCAAGGTTCACAATTTGAATTATGTTGTTAAATGTCATACAGCGTAAGCTGCCTTCATGTAGTAATTCGCGGAGAAAATGGCAGCGAAAATAATTTATGAAATGTTTATTATTATTATTATTATTTCACTTGCGTTTTGTCTTTTTTTATTTCTATAAAAAATATTTAATAAAAAGCACGGGCCTAAGCCAACCGCAGTTTATGTTTTACTTTAAATCTGTTGAATGAATCTTTATTACTAGGCGGCAGTATTTTTTTTTGTCTTGTTATTAGTTTGGTTAAGTTTTATTTAAAACAATATTGTATTTTTTTCTCGTCAGTGAAGACTTTCAACAAGTACCTTAGTACAAAACAATCAATTAAATGATAAAGGATAATTTTTAAACGCACAATTCATGAAGCAAGTCGTATAGAATTTGTCATCTACAACAACTTTTATTTTAACAAACATTTTGATATTTTTTTTCAATATAATTTTCCGTTTTCCGCACTATCCACGAGCCAGTTGACTGGGAGAAAATCATTTTTCCTTCCTGGCACAGAAAATCTTATTTTTCGTGCGATAATGAATTTCATAATATATTTCTTAATTTCAATTGTATGTGATCTGTATATTGTCGTGTTCGGAGAAAAAAAAATTACTCCTAGTAAAAAAATAGACGTGAAGAAATCTCTTGCCCTCTTGTTATAAATTAATCAAATCGCTCTCTTCCGCGAGATGAATTGGGTTGGATTGAACTGGAATTTGGAAAATTACTTATTGCAAAATTAAGAAAATAAACGAGTATGTACAGAAATTAATGACGCGGCCGGGCGCAACTTTTGTTACTAACTAAACTTGTTTAAATTGAAACATGCAAAAATTACATGCAAAAATTGATTTACCCCTCTGGCAACACTCACTATTACAAACTATATCGGAAGACGGACGTATACCTTCAATGTTTTATATATTAAAAAATACTAACCCCCTGTTTCACAATCTATCTATCTTTATAAATTAAATTCAAAGTCCTGACTGACTGATTCATTCACTCATCAACGCCCAGCCCAAGCCGTTGGACCTAGGAAGCTGAAATTTTGCACAGAGGGTCTATATTATATATATATATAATATAAATAAATAAATAAATAATAAACTCACGCCCGTTATCCCCGAAGGGGTAGGCAGAGGCACCAGCCTCTAGAACTGGACCCACGTTTTGTCGAGTTTATTAGGTCCCAAATGTGACAAGTGGCAAGCCTGTCGCCGTTATCCGGGCACAATTTATCAGAGAATGGTGTTGCTGTACAAACAAATGTACGTAACTAAAAGTCATTGGTACATGCGTGGTTCGAACCCAGACCCTCATGATCGAGAAGCAAGGGTCAACCCCACTACGCCACCACCGCCACTCACACGCCATTATATTATATATATATAATGTAGGCAAGGAATAAGACAGGATTTTTTTTAAATTCAACCCCGAAGGGTGCGAAAAGGGTTGCCAAAATTTGTATGGTAGGTATAAAGAATGTTGTCTAATTTTCTTGAAACTTAAAATAAATACTCTTCATCACAATTGATTGGACACGTGTTTCACCATTTTTCTAAATTTAACCCTTAAGGGTGAACGGGGTCGCAATATTTTGAACTAACGTCCACGTGGACGGAGTCGCGGGCGAAAGCTAATGTTCAAATAAAGTTCCAGATAAGCTATCCGCAACCAGGGCTGCCATTTGTTCCAAATTTAAAAAAAAATCCTATATTGCGTGTGTTCGTTTATGGCTTCAAATTTAGATCAAACGGCAGCCCTGGTTGCGGATAGCTTATCTGGAACTTTATTTGAACATTGTGAAACCGGGGGTAGTAAAGGGGGTAACTTTATCTGCAGATTGTGAAAAAATATTTTTCAATACTAAAACGTTGTTTGATTGGTTTCCCGTAGCTTTTTATAAAAAAAACTAGTGACACAGCAAGACGTGTGCGGTGTCACCACACAACACAGTGAATCGAACTTATCTCTCTTAAAATTATGACGGGACCTCGGCGTGTAGGCACAGCATTACATCAGCGCCGCCTGTCGATCACCTATTTTCTCCGACATCCGCCGTCTCCTCTCCAACGAACCGTAAAGTATATTAATTCTTCTCGCGACGACGAGTACAAATAAAACGTCACGCCGTGTCTTTTCGTCGTGCTACAATGCGAGGAACGGGATGCGATTCATTGGCGTTTGAATCGGTGTGTTTTGTTAGGTTGATTCTTATACGCAAGGTAAGGTGAGGCAAGGCAGAACAGGGCAGGGCAGGCCAGGAAAGGGTAGTGCAAGGAAGAGCAGGGCAGAGCAAAGCATGGCAGGACAGGGCAGGGCATGGCAGGGCAGGGCAGGGCAGGGCAGGGAAGGGCAGAGCAGGGCAGGCCAGCCTAAGAAAGGGTAGGGCAGGGCAGGGCAGGGCAGGGCAAGAAAAATAATACTTTTTCCTAAGTGCCCTGCCTCACTAGGACGTCATGGCGACGTCGCCAGCAACGTATCCAAGCAGTTAATATTGAAATGTATGGTGCCTAACTCACTTGGCGACGGTCTGGCCGTCACCATTCAATACAAACTGCTTGGATACGTAGCTGGCGACGTCGCCATGACGTCCTAGTGAGGCAGGGCACTAAATGTACAGACGTTGTGCATGCATACCAAAAACTATGCTATTATTACAGATAACTGACAAAAATAAGATCTCACAAATTTTTCAAAGGCCCTAGAGCTCACGCAAGTTCTTGGGCATCTCATCCTTACAGCGATGTCTGGGGCGGCCGACCGGTCTTAGGCCGCTTCAAAGCCCTATTTATGCTCTCTTTATCGCTCGATCTACTTCTACGCTTTACACGTGACCAAACTGACAGATCCGGTAAGATTTCCTTTCTCCGATGATATTGGGCTCGGAAATGAGGTCTTCAATTTCCTAGATCTTTTTAATTTTCCAACTACCATCTTCCCTCTTCATTGAACCCCTAACCATTCTCATGATTTTTCTATGTTTTTTAAGTTATTAATAATTAACAATAGGTACCATCTCGTTAGACTACAAATTTTAAGTAGAGACAAAAAGTAAAAATAATTCCCGGCTGGGGGGAAAAAAAAAGAAACCCAGGTCTTGGATGTATACATATTTGTGACGTCGCTGTTTCTGGTTCCCACGACACTGGTATCCTAATGTGGGGCCAGAAGCAATGTATGGTCCTGTATGTAAATGTTTATGTTTAATTTGAGATTGAGAGGACGAAGAAATTTCACGAACAATATTAGCAACGCTGGTCCGTCTACCAGGACAATGGTCCAATGGTCCTCAAACCCGCGGCGCACACGCATGACTTTGGCTGGCTATCAATGTTCCTCATAGAAACGAGTTTGTGTCGAGATACTTTTGAAAAGAGCCTTTAGGAAAAACAAACTATAGCATTCGATAGCCTCCACCAGTAAGCATATAAAAGTCCTCACACACACACACACACACACACACACACACACTCACACTCACACACACACACACACACACACACACACTCACACACACACACACACACACACACACACACACACACACTCACACACGCACACACACACACACACACACACACACAAACACACATATGATTAGTTCTATAATTTCACCCAATGATTAAATAATTAATAACATTTATTTGTGATCTAATTTAAGCTAAACATATTATTTCCTAGATTATGTTATTACTGCATATCCCTGGCAAACTTATATGTTTACATACTTTGGACTGCAGTCCAGAACACAAACAGTTTATTTTTAAGTTCAATTTGTAACGACTGTATTCTGTTTTGTAATCTAAGGCCCTGTTTCACAATGTCCAAATAAAGTTCCAGATAAACTATCCTCAACGAGGGCTGCCATTTGTTCTAAATTAAAAAAAAAACCTATATTGCATGTGTTCATTTATCGCTCCAAATTTAGAACAAACGGCAGCCCTGGTTGAGGATAGCTTATCCGGAACTTTATCTGCAGTAAAACAGACCCTTAATAAAATAAAATAAAATAAGATGAGCTTAACAGGTCAACTGTTAAGCTCATGGCACGAAGCCTACCGAATGATCCTGAATCGCCGCCCAGGTTTGTTATTGGCAGAGAATTTATTGTCTCGTGACATTGACAGCCAATCAGACTGGGCCCGCGGCAGAAATATGGTTGCGGCGAGGCAACGCACCGGGATTAGTGGCCTTCGTATTGCTTTTATACCTTGGCATGAATCACGTAATAACATTCCGGACTTTCTACGAGGCTCAGAGTGCTTATACTGAGTTTTTTCATTCACTTTCGATAGCGAAAGCGTTTGCGATTTGTATAGGAGTGACAAAGCGCGCCACCTAGTTGTCTCTTTGTCACTCCTATACAATCGTAAACGCTCTCGCTATCGAAAGTGAATGAAAAAACTCAGTATAAGCACTCAGGTCGGTCTCCGTTTGCTTTCATCCAATCCTAAACGGCGAGCGTAGGAAAAACAAGTATTTTATTATATCAATTTCATTGTGTATTTTTCCTGACTCCTAATTACGGCGTAGAATAAAAGATTGTTTTTCAAACATTAAAAAAATCCGTCGTATTGATCCGGAGTGATCTTAAACGATCACAAAGGTTAAGCAACATAAGCGCGTTCAGTGCATGGATGGATGACTAACGCTAGTGGCATTTTTCCGAGCGGTTCCGTACTTCGCAAGGCAAGTTAAGCAGTTGGTGCCGGCTGCCGTCGATAGAAGGCAGTCGTTAAGCCAAGTCAGAGGCCTTAGGGCGGCTTGAAAACTTCTGACAGTAAGATCAGCTACTAGTCTTACAAGCCTCCACCAAGCCGGTCTAGGTCCCCGTGGAGGAGTATGGATTATATCTTCTGCAGGGAAGAGACCCGTCTCGCTCGGTGAGGATATAATGGGTTGATGAGGTTGGCCTATATCTTCTTTTGATAGTCAGTCTTAGATTAACCGCTAAACCAACAAGGCAGTCGCATACCTCGGAGTGACGTAAAGTAGCTGTAAAGTCTTCCAACAATAATTCGCACCTACACCGGAGCCCTAAAGTTTAGTCTTAAGTAGCCGCACCTCGTTTCCAGCCATCTTTATACTCGGGAGCATAAATTGCGACTCGGTTAACGAGCCGAGATATAAACTCTTTAACAAAACATTCTACTCTCTTAACATTAATCTTTCGCTTAACACCTACTCCAGTGCGTTGGAACAGACCCCGAAAGTGCTATGGGGCCTACTACGTATAGTCAAATCTCTGTTTTATTTGTGTTGAAAAACAATTTCAATCAACAGCGAACTTAAATTAATGATAGTACAGACTCTTTAGACTCTTTGTATTTTAATACAACAAATAGGGCCAATAACATTATATGCATTAAATAAAAGCGAAAAGCCAACGTAAAAGCTAAACAAAATAAATAAATATTTTATAATAATTGATTGGTTGGAAAAATCTCATTATTAACTATATTCCGCATATACTCAATTGACTTTTCGTCGGAAGAGTCTGACTGACAGAACGAACGACTAGGGCCTCGATTCTTCTAATGCATTGTAGTACAATGAAAACTGCATAAACGCGTCGATTGCATTTCATTGCCCCTTTCAATCTACGCGCACATACGTACCAAACCTTCTAGGCTTCAATGGCATAAAAAAAACATGTCATGGGACCAGCCCGCGCGTTTACTTGAAACGGTAATTAAATTAAATCAACGCGTTCATGTAAGTACCATTGGCAAGGCATTAGCAGAATGTGAGCCCAGGTAAATAAAAACCCAGGTCTTGGATGCTTACATGTTTGTGATGTCGCTGTTTCTGGTTCCCACGACACAGGTTCTCCGAGTGTAGGGCCAGAAGCAATGTATGTGCCTGTATGTAAATGTTTGTGTTTCGCTCGGATTCGCAGAGCTTAATCATGGTGAGCAGAGACGGAGTATATAACATAAAAACCCGAAAAAAAAGTAAAACGTTTCAATTAAATTAAGTGTGTGCGGTCCATCGGTACCGGCAGAATATCAGCGCTGAAGTTCTTCCGGAACTTTCAGCACATGCTGAGTCGGAGCCCATTTACATATGCCACACCTGCGTTGGCCACTAATCAAGTACGTTGGCCAGATACGAGTACATTACTGTATCGTGTACCTATGGCCAACTCTCTATGTGTCTCCGCTTGTTATGTATTTGAATGTATTATAATTAATCTTGTTTCTTTGCTTTCTCAGTATTGTGACTTGTAGTTAGATGTGTTTTGCTTTGTTTTGTATACGTGTGTGTGTCTTATGTAAATAAATGAATTATCTATCTATCATCGAGAGTCTTACGGGTGACGTCACACAGAAATCCTGAGTAGCCACCTCGACTCTTTTCTCAGGGAAACTCAGAAACTTACAAGGGCTTGCAAGATTAATGTCTTAAGTTGCCAATATCGGCGCTCCCTGCGGCAATAGTAAAGTCAATTAACCAACCCTAATTGTTAGTGAAACTGATTGGTGGTCCCGGAACAACTGGTACACTAATGACTTGAGTTGACAAGTTTTGGCCCACTGACACTGTGGCCCCATTATGGTCTAAATTCCGTTCCATGAATCGAACTCCTAGGCCATCAAACCATTAGTCAATGTGCGCGACTAGAGATAAGCGAAACAATAAGCGAAGACTATCTGCTTCATAGTATAGGACAGTGACCATTAGCCCCTTTACACACTGCGACTTTTAGCATCGATACAATTGCGATGCTGTCGCGATGCAGCATCGATGCTGTCGCAAATGGTCCATCTTTACACACTTGAGCTACTAGGTGGACCATTTGCGACTCCATCGATGCATCGATGTGACAGCATCGCGACTGCATCGATGCTAAAAGTCGCAGTGTGTAAAGGACCTTAGTCGTCACGTGCATTGACGAATGGCCGCACATGGATGATTTTCTTTGAAATCTCGTTTCATGGAATTGAGTCTAAACATTTAAACATTTACATAGAGGCTTAAACATTGCTTCAGCCCCCCCTTCAGCACCCTGTGTCGTAGCAAGGAGAATTAAAGACGAACATTTTGAAGACATTTTGGTAACGAACTTGTTCTCTATATTAACGCTAGATAGCGTTACATTAGCATAGTTACACTAGCGGCACTGAATATTCAATGCTAGCGGTCAATTGGTAGCGACATCTGGTGATATTACATAATTTGTGCTAATTAGTGGAGTAGGTTTTTTTGTATGGGAACATCACTCCTGTCTTTAATTCTCCTTGGTCGTAGGAACCAGAAACAGTGACATCACAAACATAGCAGTATCACGTCTGATTACCACGGCGGAGGTGGTGGGTTCAATTCCTACTGTAGACCTGCCGTACATCCTAGTGGGTGTATTCCCTTATTTGTGATGTTCAAGCCTGGTTACTATTGCACTCTTGCACAGGGTACCCTAGCTTAGGATCGGTACAAATGATTGTGTTGTATCAAAGTTATTATGATTTTGAGTATGGACCCTTTTAACATAAGCTCACGCCTGTATCCCAGAGGGTAGCATTTAAAGGCTTTAAAAAATAATATGTCTATATCTGTATTCTAAAAATATGCTTGGAATATCAACGCAATGAAAACAAAAAAGTTTCATTAAGAAAACACTTCAAAAAATGGTCGTCGAACCGACAAATGTTTAGGTATTATGGGGTATGTGAGAAGGTAAGGTGTCTACGGTTAATCTAAATAAAACAGTCCCTAAGCTTTAACATGTTTTATGTCATAATAAATACAAAGAATTTCTTTTAAATTAGCTTAAAAAATATCAATCGTATGGCTGTATCAGATAGTATCGTCGACACCTAAACCCGAAAACCGGCGTGGATGCATGCAACGACAAATGAATGTCGATGAAGCGAAAGTGATTTGTCAAGATCGTGGCAGGCGGCAGTCCCTGGTCTCTGCCTATCCCTCTGGTATACAGGCGTGGCCTTATGTATGTATGTATGTATGTACAAGCAACTTGACGTAATAGTCTGGTCACATCCGAAGAACTCATAGCCCTTGAATAGGCAAAACTCGTTGTTGCCGACCGACCAATGAACCTTTTTTAATGTTTTTATATTTTTCCCTTTTTTGCGATATGTCTAACTTTTTAAATAGAATAATCACATTAATCACTTTGTTAGTGCGATTTACGAAGTTACGTGCGCGTTTTCCTCAATTTTCTACAAGCATCGTTTCACTCGCTTAAAAACTAAGACAAAAACAGAAGATGCTGCTGTCAGCACCTGTTTTAACATCATCTGCAAGGGCTGGTGATACTAATATAACAAACCAATAACTTTTCGTAGACACCTACAAACAGGAAACATAAAAATTCATCATCAACCCATTATGTCCCCACCGAGGGGCACTGGTCTTTTCCCTGAGGAAGGTATAGGCCATACTCCACCACGGGGGGCAAGTCCGGATTGGTGGAGGCTTATAAGACATAAAAATTATTGCCAAAATATTTCTTCTAAAAATATACGTTAGATCTTGGCAAATGGGCAAGGATAATATGACATATGGGCGGGATAAATAGCGGAACTCGGTGACTGCGCGGACAAATTGGTGCCATAATGTATGAGTTTCTTCAAGCAAATACGAAGCTTGTGACTTTTTGACGAACGTTTATTTTAGACCGACAACAGGAAGAGATCAGTGTTGCAAATTATTTTGGTAAACTAAATGAATGAATTGAAATTAAATGAAAAATCTTTACCGTAAAACGGTTACAATACATAGTTACTGGCTCCACGTCTAGGATTTCCCATGATATTGGCAGCCAGGTAACTTCCAAAATACATCTTTCTCTTTCTAATATATAAAATTCTCGTGTCTCAATGTTAGTGGCAAACTCCTCCGAAACGGCTTGGCCGATTTTGATAAAATTTTATATGTATATTCGGTAGGTCTGAGAATAGGTTATTATCTATTTTTCATGTCCCTATTTAGCAAAACAACGTTTGCGGGGTCAGCTAGTAATTGTATATTATTATGTTTTACAATTAGAATTTATGACTAGGTAGCCGTTTTTATCTTAATACCTCAGGCCTAGGGCATTTTTCTTTCAGAACTAAATTAGTTGTTCACAGAGTAATATTTTAAATTAATCACAGAATAAAACATACTTATACAACTTTACTGTGGTATGTATCATCGTCAAAAATCAATTCAAAGTGCCGTTGCAAGACCGACCCGCCGGCGGGTCTACGGGGTCTAACAGAATGCGCCGTAGTTTACATTGGTCCTCAGGGCTCGACGGGCTTAGGACTACAGGAAACGACACAAATATCAATACCAGCTTATTAATGCGGAATTTTGTTTTTTTGATGTGATAAACAAACACTTCTAATTTACTATGTAGGTAGGTAGTATGTATAGGTCTCGTTCTTTACTTCGAATGACGATAGCTCTATGCTTTATACCTCGATGTCCCTATCTCGATGGTAGGTACGTTTTGTCGGTGGATCATCATCAACCTCTCTTCCCTGAGGAAGGTATAGGCCACCACCACGGGGGCCAAGTCCGAATTGGTGGAGGCTTCAAAGACTAGTGGCTTGGTCTTACTGTCAGAAGTTTTCAAGCCGCCCTAATGCCTCAGACTTAGCTTAACGACTCCCATCTATCGACGGCAGCCGGCACCAACTGCTTACGTGCCTTGCGAAGCACGTAACCGCTCGGAAAAATGCCACTAGCGTTAGTCATAGACCCATCCATGGACTGAACGCGCCGTATGTTGCTTAACCTTAGTGATCGCTTAAGATCACTCAGGCAGCCTTGGCTACGAGCGATTCGGTGGATCATTGCCTCGAAAGATCAGCACCTCGAAGAGGGTCGAAGACCCGTATTACAAAGCGAATCTATCTACTAGAAGTAGTACATTGCAGGTAGGGAACAAACTCGACTTAGCCAAACCACGTCAAAGATGCTGATATCTTTCAAACGCCTCTTTAGGAGCCTAGTGCTTCATTTCAGTGACCCATTTTCAAGGCTATGAAAACATTCCTTGCTCGTGTTACTCCTTTGAGGCAATTAAAGGCGCGCAGATACGCCCGGGCTCACCCAAAAGTACCAGGAGTCCATAAAAGCGTACAAAACATTAATGATCAAAGTAGTTGGAACGTAAATGAGGTACCCTTGTTACAGTTCTTCCCTAGGGCTATTAAATAATAACCGTGGCGCGGAATTTATTTGCTGTCGACCCCCAGAACGCCTAATAGTGTAAAACGTTGTCTTTACATATACATGAACCCGAAAAATATTTTTTTATATAGCCTATAGATTATTAATTTTATTCCGGATACACTTCATCATCATCATCATCAACCCATTATGTCCCCACCGAGGGGCACGGGTCTCTTCCCTGAGGAAGGTATAGGCCATACTCCACCACGGGGGCCAAGTCCGGATTGGTGGAGGCTTTAAGACTAGTGGCTGGTCTTACTGTCAGAAGTTTTCAAGCCGCTCTAAGGCCTCTGACTTGGCTTAACGACTGCCATCTATCGATGGAAGCCGGTAACGTGCCTTGCAAAGCACGGAACCGCTCGGAAAAATACCAGTAGCGTTAGTCATAGACGGTTACCCATCCATGCACTGAACGCGCCCTATGTTGCTTAACCTTCGTGATCACTTAAGATCACTCAGGCTACGAGCGATTCCATTTCATATTCTATTAATTGTTGAGGCGCGTTAATTTTGCTTCAGTTTCAAACCACCCCAAAATTATCACAAAAAGTATAATTTCTGAACTAAGACTTTCGTAGGCATAAACATAAACATTTACATATGGGCAGATACATTGCTTCTGGCCCCACACTAGGTTACCCTGTGCCGTGGGAACCAGAAACAGCGACGTCACAAACATGTAAACATCCAAGACCTGGAGTTTTTTTTCTTTTTCTCTCCAGCCGGGTATCGAAATCGGGAACACTCGCATGGTAAGCAGATGCGCTAACCGCTACGCCAAAGAAGTCGTCTAAGCACTAAACATTATTAACGTTATTCCGGATTTACTTTTTTTTTTTTTTTACTTGACTTTTAGTCGGAAGAATCCGACTAGGTTTCGCTCTGATTCGTCAAATAAATATAACAAGCCTTGCACTGGAAAATCCTCGACTACATTTGACATAAAAAAAGTTTTGTTTTCTTGTATCAAAAACCTGTTTACAATATCAGCACGAATAAAGAGACCTTCTGCTGACATTATGTTTCATCTCTCAAACGAAACACAAGGCCGATTGGCAAAAATTTTCATTTAATAAGTACGCAATTTGCTCCTGAAACAGATTTTGTGTATTGTGTCTGGTGCCTCGTTTTCTTAAGGCGCAGCCACTTTTTTCCTATTACGCTCGGTTGCTTTGCAGACGGCTTCGCCACTAAATAATAATAACTTCCATACAACACAATCACCTAGAGGCCAAGTCGGTATTTGACACGCATAACAATAAATTATTTGATGAGCAACTATTACGAATCGCTCGTAGCCTGGGCTGCCTGAGTGATCTTAAACGATCACTAAGGTTAAGCAACGACCTCTGTGGCGTAACGGTTAGCGCATCTGCTTACCATGCGAAAGGTCCCGGGTTCGATCCCCGGCTGGGGAGAAAAAAAAACTCCAGGTATTGGATGTTTACATGTTTGTGACGTCGCTGTTTCTGGTTCCCACGACACAGGGTATCTTAGTGTGGGGCCAGAAGCAATGTATGTGCCTGTATGTAAATGTTTATGTTATGTTTATACGGCGCGTGCAGTCCACGGATGGGTCACCGTCTATGACTAACGCTAGTGGCATTTTTTCGGGCGATTCCGTGCTTCGCAAGTCACCATCTTACGACAAAAAAAAGCACTACGCAGGTAGAGCTTAAGCTAAACGAAGAAAAACCTAGCACTACAATAAAACAAATAAATCAATACAATTCAGTTCCAATTTCAACCAATTATTTATAATATGATATTTAATTATCCAATAATTGCTGCCAAATTAATTACAAATTTAGGCTCGGTTTCTAGAAGAGCGATCAAATGTTAATCTCATGTTAAACTCACGTCAAGCTAATTTCAGCCAATCACGTGCAGGTATTTTGAATTAATCTTAGATTAATCTCTTGTTACATTTGAACACTCTTTCAGAAACTGGGGGTTAGTGTCGTTTGTCCGAGTGCTGAGCGTTGGCACACCACCGGGTACTGACGGAAGATCAGCGCTGGAGTCGCCTGCCTCTCCAGCATATGCCGAGTCAGAGCCCCTTTGCATTTGCGAGAAAGAGATTTGCTGATTATTTTGATTTTTTTTTATACAGGCACATACATTGCTTCTGGCCCCACACTAGGATACCTGTGTCGTGGGAACCAGAAACAGCGACGTCACAAACATGTAAACATCCAAGACCTGGAGTTTTTTTTTCTCCCCAGCCGGGGATTGAACCCAGGACCTCTCGCATGGTAAGCAGATGCGCTAACCGTTACGCCACAGAGATCGTTGCTTAACCTTAGTGAGATCACGCGTGTACGCAGATGCAAATAAATGTTTTATCTATCTATCTATCTAATTTACAATATTATAGAATTATTAATTTATTACAGTCTATGTCAAAATATTCCCATATTTAAGGCTGGTTTTAGAGTCACGCTGTCCACGCGCTGAACAGCGCTGAACGGTCGGCGTTTTTCTAAAACGCTCCTTAGGACGTAGTACACATTGGTCTATCAGGGCCGAGTGTCAGGACTCTAAAACCGGCCTATGTAGTACGATGTGATATCCCGCGTCATGCCTTTTGTGCTGCTATAAACTAACCGTTATTCACTATTTTCTGGGAACTCTCGGAACATGTGAACACAATCCGTCGTCGCTTAGATATTTTTACGCGACGTATTTTTCGTACGGTTGACCTACCCTTAACTGCCTACTTACACATTACCAGTAAGGCGAATTTCGTTTCACCCGTAAAGATAATTAGTAGCTAATGGGCTTCGCAAAAGCGGGGCTCTCTACTTACATTGCAGATATCTAAGTCGTAATTCTAGGCCGACGAACCCACAATATGGAATAACAACAAACTTATACATACATGTGAGTATGTGAGTGGTAGGGCCGCTAAGAGCCGCCTCAGGCGGACACACTTCGACCAAATAGGGGATGTATTAGTAAAGGGCAAAATAAAAAGTAACCGAAACAGTCGTGCGTGCATGCAACGACTAATTCAGGATGAGAGAATGAAGGATGAAGGAAAATATATCGAGCGATTGTGAATGGAAGGCCTGGTAAGGGACGCCCCAGGCGGACATAATTCGACAAATAGAGGATGTATTAGCATTGAAACGCAATATTTATACGCAACGTTATAACGCAACCGATAACGCAGTTATAAGGGAATATACATACATAATACTGTTTGGCGCAAAAGTACTGACACTATAGATTTTACTTTTTTTTGTATGACATCTCCTATTATTTTGATATTGAAAATTGTGTAGTAAATAAATGTAAAATTCACTAAAAATAATCATAGACCGTTTTGCTCCACAAGAACGTGGAATAATCGAGTCAATCAAAATTTCTAGGCCGTGTTACCTCGTTTTGGCAATTTGCCTTGGCCTGCAAGATCACCCGATCTCACCTGTCCAGACTTATTTCTTAGGGGTTATTTGAAATCTCTGGTGTATGTGAACAAGCCACAGACTCTCGCAGCTTTAAAAGAAAACATTTATCAAGAAATAAGAAACATATCGCAAGAAGTGTTAAGGCTAGTTATGGAAAATGTCATAGATAGGGCTCAAATGTGCTTTAACTCTGGAGGTCAAAATTTAAGAGACACCTTATTTACATTATAATGTAACGAAATTTCATAACACAAACATACAGATTTAGAAAACTAATTCCAGTTTTCTAATTTAGAAAAGCAGAATGTAGCTAGATCAAATAGGGTCATTACTTTTGCGCCACCCAGTATATATATACTTGCAAGTAAAAACACTCTGGGCTCCACCGTCGTCGAGGAAAGTAAAGAAAATTATAAGAAAAATCTGTTCAGTTAATTTCTTGGGAGATTCATAGCTTATATTTCCAGTGAATGCACATAATAATTAGCTTGCTCACTTGGTGACCTCACTTTACTTGTCTCTGGCCGAGCTGAAGGGGTGTCTGGAGGCAAGTTGGTGGTAGTTTAATTACATTTTGATAATTCCCGTCTTGCTGCGCGCGGGAGCGAGCGTCAGTTGCAATTCATAAACTCTGAGATAGAGCAAATTAGCCTGAGGTCCCTCGGTATTGCCTGGTTACAATATCACATAGTATCCTAGTTTGGGACCAGGTCGAGTGATTGTGTTGTGTGGAAGTTATTATTGTCATTAAATACTTTACAAATACCTTAAAATACTTTTGTTAATTACTTGTACAGTAAAGCTTGAATCGCTCGTAGCCCCGCCCGCCTGAGTGATCTTAAGCGATTACAATGGTTAAGCAATATATGGCGCGTTCGGTACATGGATGAGTGACCGTTCCATGACTAATGCTAGTGGCATTTTTCCGAGCTGTTCCGTGCGTCGCAAGGCACGTTAAGGAGTTGGTGCTGGCTGCCATCGATAGATGGCAGTCGTTAAGCGAAGTCAAATCAAGGTTTAGGGCGGCTTAGAATCTTCTGACTGTAAGACCTGCCACTAGTCTTACAAGCCTCCACCAATCCGGACTTGGCCCCCGTGGTAGAGTATGGCCTATTCCTTACTCAGGGAAAAGACTTGCGCCCATTGGTGGGGACATAATGGGTTGATGATGATGACAGCAAAGTTACATCAATAATTCTATGTTATAAGATCTAGTCAACATCACGTGTTTTTACAAACGGTCATTCTTTTGACACTCATTGCAGGACATAGTACAGTCGACAGCACGTCAATCTTCACATTTTTTGGGCAAAGTTGCCCGTAATGCAACGGAGTAGAGTGCATGGGTGTATACCATGATGTGCTGTCGACTGTCCTCAATAGCCATTTATTTAATACATTCAAAATTAAACTTTCATCAATGGACGGAAATCGCATTCAGCTCTGAAACGCGCAAAACAAAATTCTAACCCAGCCGGTTATGCCTGGACGCAAATGGCAACGAATCTGCAATTCAATTCAGCTATACCAAGTTAAATTGGTACCAGCCAACCGGCACACAATAATTGTGACAAAAGAACAGCTTTTCTTTAGGTCGGTTTGAGAGTCACGCTGACATTCGGCGCTGACAGGCCAATATTTACTACGTCCTAAGGAGCGTTTTAGAAAAACGCCGACCATTCATCGCTGACCAGCCGTACATTTTCTTTATCGGTCAGGGCGTGGTCAGCATGTCTCTAAAACCAGCCTTAGAAATCCTTATGTGGCCGTTACTTGAAACTCTTGATAGAATTTGTTACAATGCTGAATGCATGAAGTTGTTTGATTATCCTGGATTACTGATTCAACTTATTAATTAAATAAATATTTGTTTGTACAGCAACACCATTCGCTGATAAATTGTGCCCGGATAACGGCGACAGGCTTGCCACTTGTCACGTTTGGGACCTAATAAACTCGGCAAAACGTGGGTCTAGTTCTAGAGACTGGTGCCTCTGCCTACCCCTTCGGGGATAACGGGCGTGAGTTTTTATTTTTTTTATATATTTACTCCTGATATCACATTATTCCATCACTTGTTATTTATGTTATATTATGTATTTTTTGTGCAATAAAGTGAACAAAAACAAATTTTTTTACTGTTAAAATAAGTCTTAAATATTTAGAAAAGCGGTTGTTCCATAATTCTTTATAAGTAGGTAAGTATCGAATGTCAGAATGGAATAGCCGTTTTTTTTTACGGCTTGAAAACGTAACCAACCACTAGTCTTACAAGCATCCACCAATTCGGACTTGGCCCCCGTGGTGGAGTATGGCGTATACATTCCTCAGGGAAGAGACCCGTGCTCCTCGTTGGGGACATAACGGGTTGATGATGATGATGATGAGAAGAGTTGGTTAGACAGGAGTTTTTTTTTTTGCTGCCTTTTTCTCCATTACATTTGACCCCAAGGCAAGGCTAACTTTATAAAAACAGTGCAATTCAACAAACGGAATGTATTTTTTACTTAAAAAAAACTGATTTCATATTATTAGGTCCTAATAAACTCGGCAAAATGTGGGCCAAAGTCTAGTGATTGGTGCCTCTGCCTACCCTCACGGGGATAACGGGTGTGTGTTAATTTTATTTTTGATTTCATACGAACTATTAAATTAGTTCCATCTTCAAATTTTAATTTCCTGCCTAAATGTTCCATTTTGTCATTAAGAAACCGTGAAAAATACACGATCTATCCTTTCGTAGCTCCAATACTGTGCAGCCACATTCAATTGTTTGCCAGATGCTATAAACTGCTCGTGGACAATAAATCTGCATAGGTCTACGCTTATGTTGTTCGTCCGTTTGGCTGTTTTAATGCTTAGTCAATTCGAGAAGTTTTGATACATCTAAGGGGTACGTTTTGCCTAGCGACTTGCGCGAAGTCACTGGATAAGTAAGGAAATATATCTAGTAGTATATCCAGAGATAAACGAATAAATAGCTAGATGACAGGGTTCCCGAAATTGACGTGCAAGCATGCATCGACTAGGTAAAGTATGTTGATGAAGCGAAAATTATTTGTCTGGATCGTGGCAAATGGCAGCCCTAGAGTCTCAATTCTGTTAGTGTCTTACAGTACGATGACAGATACTGTGTCCGTATAGTGGGCTTTCACGTGGTCGATTTCGGTAATTTCAACTATGCCACCGAACTGTGTATTAATAGTACCTAATAGTGCTACAAGGCACAATTAGCTAGGACAAGTATGTCCAGAGATATTCAGGCGACTCAATGAGGCAGCCAACTGGACGTCTACTTAGCAGACACATCACGAACGGCTGTATATAGAGTTATGATTTGTATGCCAGATAATTGTGCGCTAATAGTGCCCCCTACATGCCAAGTTTCCAGAATAGTGCTTCAATACAAGCTGAGAAAACATACCCTATTGTTGAGGCAGCCAACTAGACGCTTTTTCTTAGTATGATTTCTTCGTAACGGCGTAGAGTTTTAAAACAAAACCTATACAAAAAACTGTGCGTTAATAGTGCCTCTTCATCATCAACCCATTATGTCCCCACCAAGGGGCACGGGTCTCCTCCCGGAGGAAGGTATAGGCATACTCCACCACGGGGGCCAAGTCCGGATTGGTGGAAGCTTGTAAGACAGCCATTCGCCCCTTCAAACATTCTACAATTTAAAATATTTTGATGACGACCTCCCTTAATTTGTATTCTAGCCCCGTTATGTCCCCAAGGAAGGGCACGGGTATCTTCCCTGAAGAAGATAAAGGCCATACTCTCCCACTGGGGCCAAGTCCGGATTGGTCTAGGCTTGTAAAACTAGTGGCTGGTCTTACTGTCAGAAGTTCTCAAGCCGCCCTAAGGCCTCTGAGTTGGCTTAACGACTGTCATCTTTCGACGGCAGCCGGCACCAACTGCTTAACGTGCCTTGCGAAGCACGGAACCGCTCGGAAAAATGCCACTAGCGTTAGTCATAGACGGTGACCCATCCATGGACTGAACGCGCCGTATGTTGCTTAACCTTAGTGATCGTTTAAGATCACTCAGGCAGCCCAGGCTACGAGCGATGCCTCTTGATGAAACACAAATACCCCCGAATCACCTATGCGTTTAGCTTAGAAATGTATGCAAACTGCTACGTACTAAACAATAATTTTGCAATAAAATAAAATGAACTCTTATGAAAACGAAATTATGGTGAAAATGGTTTGCAACAAATATTTGATACCGACAAGCAGAGAAGTGATTATAACACTCGGTGAGTGTCACTCACGGCCATCTAATGGCTAGTTGGTTTAGTACACTGTGCGTCTTGGGCATTGTTGGTCAATAGTGGGCTGGTGATGTTGAGTAATAATGCGGCGGCGAAGCCCAAAAAGGGGATTAATTTTCAAATGTTGTAAGTACCGTATGTCCAGATGCTCCGCTTTAGTGTTATGTTCCCGTTTTAAGGTGTCGCACCCAGGGTGCCAAACGAGACTCTTTTACCTACTCTGCGTTCACTATCTTTCCTTCCCTGTTCAACCTTCTAAGGGCTGTGTCTTAGCAGTAACCAGTCGAAATTTTCACAGAATATGTTATGCTAAGGCAGATTACCTAAAAAAATTAAAACAGAGATTTTTGATTTGAAGATGAAGATTTTTTTTATATCGTATAGTTTCAGAGATATAATTTTTTTTAACGGTAACGGTAACTAGTAGTCGGAAAGGTTTAATAGTAGTTTACTTTAGTAGTTAATTAATATACCGACTCCGGATACTTTAGTCCGTGCCATATTTGCTGATTGATATTATTTTTTCACTTTTGTTCTTACATGTACCAAAACCTCAATGTATGTAAAAGTTCACATTAATTTCTTGGCCAAACGCATAGGTGATTCGGGGGCATTTGTGTTTCATTAAGAGGCACTATTAACGCACAGTTTTTTGGTATAGGTTTTGTTTTAAAACTCTACGCCGTTACGAAGAAATCATGGTAAGAAAAAGCGTCTAGTTGGCTGCCTCAACAATAGGGTATGTTTTCTCAGCTTGTATTGAAGCACTATTCTTGAAACTTGGCATGTAGGGAGCACTATTAGCGCACAATTATTTGGCATACAAATCATAACTCTATATACAGCCGTTCGTGATGTGTCTGCTAAGTAGACGTCTAGTTGCCTGCCTCAGTGAGTCGCCTTAATATCTCCTGAAATATTTTTCCTAGCTAATTGTGCCTTGTAGCACTATTAGGCACTATTGATACACAGTTCTGTGGCATATACGAAATTACTGAAATCGACCGTGTGAAAGCCAACTATACGGACACCAGATACTCAGTCTGGTCACGTGACCTGTTTTTCCATACCATTGACGCATAGAATTATTGGTATACGTGAGCACGTATTTGACTTTGCGTATTTGAGCTTTGACTTGAAGCGGCAATGAAACTAAATCACCATGATCATGCAGTTGTCATTGTAGTACAATGCATTAACAGAATCTAGGGCAAGTTTTTGTGTACAAGTTTGTAGCAATTTGAGGATGCTGGAACGCATTGATTCATTATTATTATTAATTCTTTATTGCACAAAAAAATAGTATACAAAAGCTCTACTTAATCATCATGAATCGAATTTTGATTTGATTTGATTTATTTATTTATTATACCATAAGAACTTACAGTTGCCCAAAACGTTCTTATCATCACATCACACTAATATTATAAACGTGAAAGTTTGTGTGTGTGTTTATATGTTTGTCAGTCTTTAGCGCTGAAACGGCTGGACGGATCTTAATAAAATTTGGTATGGAGTTAGCCGATACCCTGGATTAAAACATAGGCTACGTTTTACCGCGGGGAAATATCTTATTCCTACGGGAAAATCGATGAACCGCGGGTAACACCGCGGGGCACAGCTAGTTGTTACTAAATACTTATTACAAGTGGACTACACTAATTACATAAGTGCAATGTTAAATTTAGAACAATATTATAAATAGGGTCAACAAAGATGTCAACATGTTGGACCTTGATAACAAACTCGTTGAGAAGGGCGAGGGCCCTGGCCGTGGGCTAGCGCAGTGCGTGCGCAGCGAGAACTCTGCAAAGAGTTCTAGAATTATCGCAATGCATCGAAGGAAACATAACAATTGATCCCTATGATCTATTTTTCCTTTTTTTCTCTCTTGTATTATGCACCTATGTCTTCGTTCGTATCATTAGACGACGACCTCTGTGGCGCAACGTTTAGCGCATCTGCTTACAATGCGAGAGGTCCTGGGTTCGAATACCGGCTGGGGACAAAAAAAAACCCGGGTTTTGGATGTTTACATGATTGTGACGTCGCTGTTTTTGGTTCCCACGACAGAGGGTATCCTAGTGTGGGGTCAGAAGCAATGTATGTACAGTACATGTATGTAAATGTAAAAAAAAAGTTATATCCTCCTTCCATATGATTTTTTTAAATTTTGTCTTGCGGGTATAATACGTGTTTTTCTTCGTCTAATCTATATTTAATTCATATTTTTGTAGGTTTGGATGTGTATTAAATTGCTTAAACCTTTATTCCAGATACACTTACCTACAAAAACTCTTGTCTCTCTCTCCGATCATTATCCTGTTTAAAATTGTCTAGTTGCATCGACTACCCGTCATTTTAGCTTCTCCATTTTTTTCTGTCAATGGATGTCTGGAAGAAATTACTTTTAATAAAGGCCAACAATGTCAAATCTCATGTAGAATAGAATAGAATAGAATAGACGTTTATTAGCTTTCTTGTTGTACATAGGGTCTTAGATAAGTATTTTCAGGAACAAACAAGAACCCTGCTAGGGCGCTGCTAACTTAGGATTATAAAAGGTTATAACTTAAATTCTTACTTACTACCTAGATTACTTATTTTATTTATTATTAATTTTCATAGACTCTCTAAAACAAGAACAATAACAGAATATATTTTACTTTTACTTAAGATATAATAACACAAGTCTCACAAGCTCCAAACCTAGTTTTTGCCATGTTCATCAAAAAACTCTTGTAGAGTATAATAACTTTTTCGTACTAAGTATTTATTAAGGGCATTTTTAAATACATTATTTTTTTCTATAGACTGAATTGGTTTCGGTATACAATTAAATATTTTGGCAGCCATCGAGCGGGGGCCTGAATGAACTAAATGTAATTTCGATGAGCATGTTGCCAATCTTTTATGTGGTCTTAATCCTTCTGGTCTTGTGTATAAGGGGAAGAGTTGATCATTATTTTTCACAAATGCGCTAGCTTCTAAAATATAAAGTGAAGTTAGTGTGAGAATATTTAATTTATCGAAATATGGTCTGCAGCTCGTCATTATGTCAATGTTAGCGATAATTCGGATACACTTCTTTTGTATTAAGAATAATTGCTTTGCATCCGTGCTGTTGCCCCAGAGGAGGACACCATAAGACAGCCAAGACTGTGCGTAAGCAAAGTAAGCACATAGAGCACTTTTTTTGTTTCTAGTTCTCTTTAGTTCCGATAGAGCATATGTAAAGCTTGATAGTTTACTAGCCACTTTCTTGATATGATATTTCCAATGTAGATTGCTATCTATTTCAATTCCTAGGAGGCAGTAGGAATCAACTAGTTCTATTGGTGTTTTATTAAAAGCGTAGTTTATGTCAAGAGGGCGTTTTTGGTGAGGTCTAAATTGCATGAGTTTAGTTTTACGAAAAATAATCTCCAAATTATGATCATTGAGCCAGTTTGTTAGTTTAGTTAGATTTGAATTTAATAATTGTACAAGTTCAATATCATCATAATAATATTGTATTTTTCTATATCCCTATAACAGTTACACATACCTCCCAAACAGTGACTTTGGACTATAGACCACACTCAATTGAAAGAAAACTAATTTTCGAATGCCCGTTCTTGTATAGTTACGACATTATTTTAGCGGGGGTGCGATATGTATCCGATCACCACGGCGCACACTGGACGAGAGTTGGACGCCTTGCTTTGGCCAAACTTTTCGCGATTACAGCCTTGGGCCGGCAATGGAACCCCTACGAGCAAAACCGCGGTCAAAAGTTAGTGCCACGCCACATGATTTATAGTACCTACCGGTCGTGCATAAATTCTAGTACAAAACCAGTTGGCATTCTAAACTGCTGATGTGTCTACGGTCTGTAAAATATGCAAGACGCTTCCAGTCGATGTCAAGTTACTGAATGATATAGTGGCTTTGGTTGAGAACGGTAGTAGGTCAGCGGGGTAACCAGTTAATTCATATTCGAAAGGTTTTTGGTTCGGATCCCCGAATTTACCTATTTTATGAGTTCAGCAAAGTTGCATTGTTACAATATAATTGACTAACGGTATAAGCAGATATAGTGAGATGACAAGGGTCAAAATATAGAGTCAGCTTAAACTTCTACGATATAGGTGTGAGTGTATGCAATGTTATGTAAATTGCCGGTGTAATAAGAGGTGTCGTGAGTTCGACAGTCTGAGTCCCGGGCTTTGTTGATTGAAGCTTTCTTCTTTAAATAATATAGTTATCATAATAATGGAATCTTATTGATATACTTTTCTCAAATATGCTTGGAAATTTGAGCATTATTTCGACAACCTTCTTCGAGATAAATCGAAATTACTGTACTGGCCAATTACACGCGAGTAGCGGCCGAAAAAAGTTCTATGAAAATTTATAACTGTTGTGTTTAGAGGGGGACATGAGGGGAAATAAATTAATTACTAAACTCATATCTGTCTTGTTATTTAAAAATGGAACGATCTTCTACTCCGAACAATGACAACCAAGGAGGTAACTTATCAGAGGTTTTACTTATATTTCGAACTGGCTTGCGATAGAAAGCTCTACCTGGATAACTATTGAAAAAAAAACAACACTTTAACGGGACAAAAATTATTTCATATAAAAAGTTCTGCCTTAGTACTACTTAGTTTTAATTTCCGGGCATTATTTGAGAAAAATCATAACAAGCCTTGGCTACAACTAGGCATTGATGGACTCACGTATGTATGTCCCGGCCTCGCCTCGGCCCACATTTCCACGTTCGTCCATCAATGCCTCTTTTGCTGGCCGCTGCGGTAATGCACTATAAGGCTCTGATGTGTTAAGTTAAAAATTATTTTACAAAAATAAGTGACGATCACTAATGTTAAGCAACATACGTCGCGTTCAGTCCATGGATGGGTCACCGTCTATGACTAACGCTAGTGGCATTTTTCCGAGCGGTTCCGTGCTTCGTAAGGCACGTTAAGCAGTTGGTGCCGGCTGCCGTCCATAGATGGCAGTCGTTAAGCCAAGTCAGAGGCCTTAGGGTAGCTTGAAAACTTCTGACAGTAAGACCAGCCACTAGTCTTACAAGCCTCCACCAATCCGGACTTGGCCCCCGTGGTGGAGTATGGCCTATACCTTCCTCAGGGAAGAGACCCGTGCCCCTCGGTGAGGACATAATGGGTTGATGATGATGATGAAGTGACAGTGGAGTTTTTTTCCGTTGCCTTTTTCTCCACTACAATTTTACGGCCTGAAGACTGCGGCTAACATAGTACATTGACACTCAGCAAGCAAAATGTGAATTGTCTATGTTAAAATAAATTATTTTGATTTGATTTTAAGTTTGGGAGGTATGAAATCCGTCGCAAAAGGAACTTACCTTAATAATAGTTCATCATCATCAACCCATTATGTCCCCACCGATATCCTGAGGAAGGTATAGGCCATACTCCATCACGGGGGCCAAGTCCGGATTGGTGGAGGTTTGTAAAACTAGTGGCTGGTTTTCCTGTTATAAGTTTTCAAGCCGCCCCCTAAGGCCTCTGGCTTGGCTTGACGACTGCCATCTATCGGTGGCAGCCGGTACCAACTGTTTAGCGTGTCTTGCGAAGAGCGTTAGTCATAGACGGTCACCCATCTATGCACTGAATGCTTAACCTTCCTGATCGTTTAAGATCACTTAGGCAGTTGGGCTATTATCGAATGCGGCGGTTTTTTTTTTTAGAAAGGCACTTTCCAGTCATAATATGTTAATGCAAAATCTAGCCGATAAGAACCTTTAGTAGCCAGCCGAGTAGTGTAAACTCGCTGTGTGGGTATGCGGATCATTGTTCTAATAGGACAGTCTGTACTAGGCTCTCAAGATTGCTCAACTCATTATTTTTATTTGGCATCTATACATAAAAGTTATTACATAACCACTGCTTTCAAATAACTCAGATTTCAGCCTATTTTCCCGGCTCGGCCCGTCGTTGGATCCAATGTAAACTACGGCGCATGGTGTGACCAAGGCATTGCAGCTTTCTTCGCTTTACGGCCTCGAGGTCTAACTTTTTGTTCATTCTCTGCAGAACCAGTCCATGATATTTTCAAATGTCAATATACTCGACGGAATTAGCCCAAGCGCAGCACATTCGAAGCGGAATTGTTAAGTTCCCGCGACTCCCTAAAGACAAGCGCAATCTATTCATTTTACCATCTTGGCAGAACAAACAAAAAAGCATCAGAAGTTACTGTCACTGGATAAACAAAACTTTTGACGCGAAGTGTCTTTCAGATCAATATTCGATGAAGCGAAAGTGATTTGTCAGAATCGTTGCAGGTGGCAGTTCCTGGTCTCTGCTTCGCAAGGCACGTTAAGCACTTGGTGCCGGCTGCCGTCGATAGATGGCAGTCGTTAAGCCAAGTCAGAGGCATTAGGGCGGCTTGAAAATTTCTGACAGTAAGACCAGCCACTTGTCTTACAAGCTTCCACCAATCCGGACTTGGCACCCGTGGCGGAGTATGGCCTATACCTTCCTCGGGGAAAACACGCGTGCGCTTTGGTGGGGACATAATGGGTTAATGATGAATGCACACCATACTTATAAAAGTACATGAAAATGTAAACAAGCAATCAGACCAACTGGACATGGACATCCTGTTTTTGGTCTGTATTTGTTCTGTGCCTCTACACCGCGCTATGCTAATGCAGATCCCTGGAGAAAGATTTCGAACATTCCCGAATAGGATACCGCCATTTCATTGGAATATTTATTAGTCCGGGGATTGAACCCCCAGTTTCATTGTCATTGTAAAGTATCGTGTTCCAATCAAACTCGCTGCTTCTTCTTAAGTGTTGTTTAAATAAGGGTTCGGAACTTTTAAGAGATCTCTAGAGCAAGTATAATTGAACTACGTTACAAGAAACTTTGGGCAGCTGTTATGGTACTTGATATAGAGGCGAGATTTGTACGCAAAAAATACGTTTCAATCTAACTGTATTGCAAATATTTTGTTCAAATAAAACTTTTATTTAGCTATAAATAAACGTTGCAGATTTATTAAGAGGAGTGGCGATTCGATATTGTTTTTGATTTCATCTAACATCAATAAAGAATAATATTCAGTTAAATTCATTTAGGTACTTTTAATTCAACAGTCGAGAGACGGTAGATAGTTGTATGGATGGATGGATTGATGATTGATGGATCGATGGATGGATGGATAGATGAATGGATGGATGAACAGATGGAAGGATGAACGGATGGACAGATGGACGGATGGACGGATGGACGGATGGACGGATGGACGGATGGACGGATGGACAGATGGACGGATGGACGGATGGACAGATGGACGGATGGACGGATGGACGGATGGACGGATGGATGGATGGACGGATGGATGGATGGACGGATGGACGGATGGACGGATGGACGGATGGACGGATGGACGGATGGACGGATGGACGGATGGACGGATGGATGGACGGATGGATGAATGGATGGATGGACGGATAGATAGAGATAACTACTCAAAAAGCTTATGCCGCGGCATAAGCTTTCGAATATAATTGCCGGTATACACGAGGCTAGTTTTTCAAGATATAATTGTTTTCGTGTTGTACCGTTTATTTATTTTTTACCCACTTTTTGTAAGCTTTATGTGTTAATTGTTGTATAATGTATTGGTTTGAGTGATTTATTTTCTTTTTTTGTTTTGAGTATTGTGTCGTCAAATAAATTAGTTTTCTTCTTTTTCTTTCTTCTTAAAAATACCATAAGCGGTAAGTTCACCTTTTACAAACCATGGGCCAGTTTCTGAATTAAGAATTTCGCTAAGTACCTACTTAACTGTAGTGCTGTCTCGTCAAATTTCTCAGATAAGAGCGTGACAGAACGTTACTCAAGTAGTTACTTAGGGAAATTCTCAATTCAGAATATGTTTTGTGCAACAAATAAATCAGTCGTAGGCAAAGTACCTTAATCCAAGTACTTCATCAAATCATTGCTCACTAAAAGTGCGTTTACAGCCACGAACAGTAACTGAAGTCGTGAAATAAACGGTGTCGTCTCATTGTTATGACGTCATAGCCCTCACATGATACGACCCAACTTCTGATGGCCTAGTCGCTTGACGAGGCAATAGATAACAACTTTTCTTATAGACATATCAGCGTCTATAAAAAAGTTAAGTTCTCCCATTGTTTTTTCGGCAACGGTTCTCCGTGTTTTTGCCTGAGATATTATGTAAGGGCATCGTTCTCTCGAGAAAATAGGTAGATGATTCGGTCCTTTTGTTTATGTGCGTAGATTGGAAGAGTGTTGATTACATTGACGTTTCTCTGGACTTTTTTACCAATAACTATTTCGCAAATAATAATTCGCTAATAATAATACAATTGCTTCATTTGGCTGTTCGCGCGTTGGGATTTGCTAGTAATTTCAAAATTCATAGTGTGTCGGTGATGCCGCAGCGGTAGAACGCAATCTCCAATCAAGCGGTCGTGGATTCGAACCTTAACATGTACTAATGACTTTCATAATCATCATCATTCAGCCACAAGAAGTCCACTGCTGGAGATAGGCCTCCTCTATGGATTTCCAAAAAGACCGGTTGGAAGCGGCTTGTATCCAGCGTCTTCCTGCCACTTGGATGAGATAATTAACGACTACTAATGACTTTTTCATGTACAAATTACGTACACTTTTGGAGTTTTTGTAGCAACCACTTGCTAAATAGGGATGAAAACATCAGGCCGGAAACCTATGTGTCTGAGGTATTTGTCACGCATAGCAGCCCATACTCTCTCTGAGGCGAGGCCTGTGTGAAGTAGGACGTTTACAGGCTATATAAATAACGAAATGCTGTCAATGCAGCGTGTGTTAGTAAGCGGACCTTCATAGAATTTCAAAATAATTTTTATTCAGCTTCATCCAAGCGTTTGGTTTGCAGATATGCGCTTTCATCTTTACATGTCTCGATGTCAAAAGGATTTGGTCGGATATGTCATTTTTATACTTTACAAGAGAGCGGGGTACAATTCACTATAGCCTACATACGAAATAGCAGCAATACCAATAGATATACACTACTCGTTTAATCAAAAAACGGGAGCGTTTATCTTTCCTGAGTACATATTCTTTGTGGCACTGCAAGAGAGTATGGTCTGCAGCAGAGCCACAATCAATGTCTATTTTATCATTACCAAAGACACGTACAGCATATAACGGTATACGTACGTTATGTTCGTATGACGTACATACATACATCGTTTCAAGATAAAAATGATCAGATTCTAAGGTGGTGGCTCTGCTGCAGAGCACTCAGATGATTAGAAAGAGGGACAAGCAGAGATTGAAGGTATGAAAAAGTCAGTTTCTTCGGAATCGAACATACGACCATACGCTTCTGAAGTCAAGATGTAATGTAATTTAAGAAAATAGATCTCCGATCGCACCAAAAACTAGGTACTAGGGTAACATAAGAACCGTAGCATCTTCAGCGATCCCACTTCCAGGCCGAACAGATCCTTCGTTTAGATTCAGCACACGTACGGCGATATTACTAATGGAGTGAGCACTTTCGTTATTTGCTCTCGCGTCTTCCTCGCCCATTGTCGGCGCTGACAAAAAAAGCAGACAAGTGACAGTGGCACATACCCCTTAACCACCCACAAGTCTCTTGGACATATTTTGTGTTCTTATCATTACAACCGTAGACTCACACCATACAACTAGTATTTGTTTTTATTAAATCAATTCTTATCTTTGCTAACCCTAGTGTTTCATAAAAAGGGTACAATCAAGACATTTGTTACTGAAGTAATGAAGATTGGTGGAGGCTTGTAAGACTAGTGGCTGGTCTTACTGTCAGAAGTTTTCAAGCCGCCCTAAGGCCCCTGATTTGGCTTAACGGCCAAGTGGCCGACTAAAAATGTTATGACTTCAATAAAGTGTAACCACTGTGCAATAACATGTAGGTATTTATGTCCCAAAGCGTCGCTGACACTTCACAGCGGCATAATTTAGTAAGTACGTACCTACTTATTTTATTCTCTAATTTGAAATTCAAATGCATTTACCGGTAAGGTTTTAGTTACGAAACCCTAAGTACGTGTTTACTGATGTCATAGAAAAGTCATTTAAGGTCAAGGCTTTTTATAGAATATCTTAAAAAAAATATAGATTTTTTTGAAGTAAAACTTTAGTAAGCACAACACATTGTAAACTTTTAGTCCGGATCAACTTACGGGTGTTGTTATATCGGATGAGTCCGACCAGGTTTCGCTCCGATTCGCAGAGCTTAATCATGGTGAGCAGATCCGATATAACAACACCCGTAAGTAGATCCGGACTAAAAGTTTACAAATATAGATTTATTTACAAATCTGATAAATAGCAATGGTCCTGAATGCACAATTATTATCCAAATGATTTTGAGATCAGTTTTAAAAAATCGCATGCTAAATGGAACATTGACCCATAAGTAGATAGGTCATTTGAATTACGTACCGATTTTTTTACTCAGATCTCATCAATAGTTAATCATACGTTCAAAATGCAAGCATTCACGATTAATCAATAAATCAGTTTTACTTTTATGCGTCAACAAGTAGGATGAGTCCATCATAGCAAGTGCGTGACTCAAATGACCTATCTACTAATGGGTCAATGTTTAGCTAAGCATGCGAAATATAGACGTAAGTTTTGGGTGAAAACGGTTACTTACGCATAGAAATCAGAAATTTATTTCAACGTACAGAATTTACATTCTGTTTGTTGAATGTCAATGTACATAACTTACGTATAATGTTAGCCGCTGCCTTGGGGCCGAGTGTAATGGAGAAAAAAACCTCCACTCTGACCATCTTTTCTCAAATCACTACGTAATACGTAAGTAAGTATGATTGTCCATCTACCAAACCTCAATACCCATGATTGCAATCAATACTTGCAAATTTAACCATTATTTTACTATACTATTTTATATAATATTTTACTAAGTACTACTCGGCCTAGAAAACAAATATAGTGGACCAGAATTTGTCTAAGATCAGTCGGCAAAACTACCGGACCCCATTCGTTTTTGATCAAAAGTTCTGCATAAAAACTTTCCATTCGTTCGCACTTCAAAAGAAATAACGCCTTTTTTGAAGCGGGCAAACTACTTTTTTGTCGCCTTAAAAAGCCATCCGACGGGTACAAAAACCTAAACGCATATCGTTGGGGCGTGTGTCCCCAAGCCGATAACGTTTCGCGAAATCTTTTCCGAATCTAACGCGTTGGCTCGGGTATGAGAAATTTGCGACGACATCTGTGGCGCGGCGGTTAGGGCATTTGCCTACAACGCGAGAGGTCGCGGGTTCGAATCCTGGCTGGGGACAAAATAAAACCCGGGTCTTGGAAATTTACATTATTTGTATTGGGGCGTGGGCGATTAAAATAGGTATTTTAGAATTTTGATCGAATAGTTTAAGTTGAATAGTTATATTTTCAAGGCTTACATTAAAGAGAACATGGCGACAATGACGTAGGCACATCTTTATAGATCCACACTTTGTCAACTACCCAATTATATTATTGTAATTGGGTAGTTGACAAAACGTCAAATAATTTACTTTTAAAACGGACTTTTGTATGAAAATACCGAATTATGACGTCATATTTCGGAGCACCCTTTTTACGTATCATCTATTTAAAAATTGTAATAACTAGTAATTGACTAAAAGAATACATTTCCCAAATATTTTGTAATTTTTGTTGTAATCGAGCATATAAAATTATTTATTGTTTGTCGTGTCAACTATCGAAATCTCTCTTCTTTTAGCCTATCCACTAGTACAATCTAACGGAACTTTACTTTCTCAAGAAATGTGTTTTGGGAAAACAACGTATAGTATAAAGTACAAATAGTACAAAGAGCAAAAAAAAATTACAAAAATGTGACCTTGGTTGTTTTTCCAAAACACCCTTCATTATTTTAAGATTTCTTTCAGTCCGCATAGTAGTACATAGGTTAGTAGTTTGTACCTACGTAGTGTAGATTGATTTGTATATTATAACTAGTAACTAGGACCTAGATTCTGTTTCATTGCCGCTTCAAGTCCGTGCGCGCACAAAAATCAATCAATCTAATCGTCAATGGTATGAAAAAAACACTTCACGTGACCCAACCGTGTATCTGTCATCGTACTGTAATGCTCTAACAGAACCGGGCCCCGGGCTCGGTTCTTGGGCTAGTTAGGTCGGTTTTAGAGTCACGCTGACCCTCGACGCTGACAGAACAATATGTACTACAGTCTGTTAGCTTTTAAAATATACCTCGGGCTCTAGAATAGGCTTCGGTTTTCGCCGAAAGCACACGAGTGTAATACTACTTCCTGCTCTGTATAAAACTTTTCTTCACTGTTTTGAAAAGTTATGTAATGTTATAAATAACAATACAAAATAAAAATTACCTTATTTCAATATAATCGGTTTATCCGATAGTAGCCGAGGTATATTCTAAAAGCTAACAGACTGTACCTCCTAAGGAGCGTTTTGAAAAACGCCGACCGTTCAGCGCTGAGTGCGTATACTGAGTTTTGTCATTCACTTTCGATAGCGAGAGCGTTTGCGATTTGCATAGGAGTGACAAAGCGCGCCATCTAGTTGTCTCTTTGTCACTCCTATGCAAATCGCAAACGCTCTCACTATCGAGAGTGAATGAAAAAACTCAGTATACGCACTCTGACCAGCCATACATTTTCTCTATCAGCGCTGACGGTCAGCGCGTAAGCGTGACTCTAAAACTAGCCTTTGAGGACTATTGCTATCACAACTCTAGTACTGCGGCATGCCATCAATGTCTTTTTGCGATGGATGTTCACTGGTAACTCGATGACAAACTGGGGGTAGTATAGTTGTTAGCTTTTAGAATATACCCTGGCTACTATCGGATAGAATCGGATATTATTCGTGTAATAGAAATATCCGAACTAATATGTCACTCAAATATCCCAGGTCTTGGATGTTTACATGTTTGTGATGTATTTGTTTCTGGTTCCACAACACAGAGTGTGGGGGTAGAAATAATGTATGTGCCTATAAAATAAAATACAAATACTTATATCGAAATCGGAACTAATAATAATAATAATAATATAGCCATTTATTTCCTTTTTGCATGCTTATTATAGTTACATTTATAAATTATATCATTCCTTATACAAAAATAAATTATTATTATACGAGTACATTTAAATTACTTATCAAATTAACAAATTATTGACATTGATTTATAGTATTTATTTTGAAAATTTAATTAATTTAGTTTTAATTATATTCCTTTATTTAGGTATTTTACTTTTTCATGCAAATTGGTTTGCTCGTATGTCGAGCATAGGCCTCCTCCATCTCGCTCCATGCATGTCTATCTGTTGTTAGCCTTGTCCAGGTGATGCTAGTCCAAGCCACTATATCGTCTCGCCAGCGACGTCGCGGCCTTCCCGGGGGGCGGTGCGACTCACGTGGGTACCATCTTCTCACTCCGACGCCCGTCACAAGTCCTCGCTAGATGACCGGCCCATCTCCATTTTAGACGGCATGCTTGTTTAGCGACATCTATTAATTTAGTTTTCTTTCGTATGACATCCAAGCGTATTTTGTCTTTCAATCTCAATCCCAGCATACTTCTTTCTGCAGTTTGCTGAAATACCTTCAGTTTTGCAGTAAATTCAACTGTTAGTGGCCATGTTTGACACCCGTAGAGCAGAGTCGGAACTAATACGACACTTAATTTCGAAATCAGAACTCGACCATCAGTACGATATAAACATATGTATATATGGCGAAAATCGAAGCCTACTCTAGAGCCCGAGGTATATTCTAAAAGCTAACAGACTAAGTGTGTTTGTGTGCATGTTTGTTAAGAAGCATTTATCATTTGACAATAGCCTGGTAGCGGCCCCGATGGCTTCGTTCAAAAAGGCCCTACGAAATCTTTTCGGAATCGAACGTTAGCAAAAACAGTTGCGGGTCAGGCGAAGCGATTTGGATGGGCGCCAGTTGCATGTAGGCTGGCGGTCGGAATGTGGGGGTCTGTCACGTTATGTGCCCTAACATTAATACGAGACGTTGCTAATAGGGTAGTTTCCAGGGTCAAAATAATTAAATTCTATTTAGTCCGTATTTTAGATTATAAAAAAATATTGGACACGTATTTTTTCTTTTTTCGATTAAACAAAAAATAACAAAGATATAGCCCATTAAAGTTACGTGTGACGTCACTCCGTGCTAAAAAATGCAGCACGGCGTGACGTCACACGTAACTTTAATGGGCTATTATCTTTGTCATTTTTGGTCTAATTTACAAATAAAAAAATACGTGTCCCTTATTTTTGAATAATCTAAAAGACGAACTAATTACATTTTTTAGGGCAACTAGCCCATTGTCGACGTTGACTGACGAATCAAATGTATCGAGCCAATGTGAATGGAAGGGCCGGTAAAAAACGCCCCAGGCGGATATACTTCGACCAAATAAGGGATGTATTAGCAAAGGGCAAGATAAAAGGAACCCGAAACCGACGTGCGTGCATGCAGCGACTAATGAATGTCGATGAAGCGAAAGTGGTTTGTCGGGTTCGTGGCAGGTGGCAGTCTCTGGTCTCTTCCTACCCCTCTGGGATACAGGCGTGAGCTTATGTATGTATGTATGTATGCTAATTGTTTTCAATCCATTGGGTCGCCATTGACTTTGGTGGAGATCTACTGACTCAAAAGAGGCGGGCGTGCGGGCGACACGATTTCAATCTAAAATAGACCTTAAATACTTACAAACATAGCTCACGCTTGTAACCCAGAGGAGTAGGCAGAAACCAGATCAAAATATGTCCGCCTGGGGCGTCTCTGGCTGGCCTTTCCACTCACATGTGCTCGATATATTTCTTTGGTCAGTATAGTTAACCGACTTCAAAAAAGAGAAGGTTCTCAATTCCACAATTTTTTTATGTTTGTAGTCTCAGAGCCTTATTTAAGTTATATCATGTATTTCCTTTTGTGCAATAAAGTGTAACAACAACAACAACAACAACAACAACCTTTGACTGGGAGAACCGATTTTGATGATTCTTTTATTACTTCATCCTCTCCACACGTCCAAACCAACGCAACATTACTTTCTCAATTCTGCCCTCGTAAGGAAGAACGGATGGATGCAAAATTGAGCTCTCTGGTGGTACATCTAGGTGAAAAAATAATGATGGCATAAATGGTAAGGTAATAATGGTAGGTCTACTAGAAACCTGAAATTTCAGTAAGAAAATATGCAGTTATGTCATGAAATGATATGTTTGTGATATGTTTTTTGCTACTTACTCAAAACTGCGTTTTTACGATTACTGCGTTCTTCCTTACGAGGGCAGAATTCTAGTCTCTACATTATGCTTCAGTCCACGACGTTCTCTAATCAAATATTTATGAAGTTAAGACTATAAGTGCAAAGTAAGCCCGTTCCTCTGAAGTGCTTGCTGACCGCACGGTATCGTTGAATTCATTCGCAGTGCATTGAACGGAAAAACTGCCCTCGTAACGAGAAACACAGAAATAGCCATTACTGCGTTTTTAGTTTGAATGCAAAAATAAGCTTCTTGGCAAAAATAATGGTGGCTCCAATAGATCTACAGATTCTACAGCCACCATGATGCTGGCTGCAAAAAATGTCTCCAAAATGCCACCATTATTTTTACCAAGTAGCTTATTTTTGCATTCAAAAACATTCTAAAACGCAGTAATGGCTATTACTGTGTTTCTCGTTACGGGGGCAGAAATATGGAAAGTAAATACGCTCAGGTTTCCTCACGTTGTTTTCCTTTACAGTTATCGGGTGGAGAGGAGCGTCGGAGTTTTCCCGTTACTTGTGATTGTGTTGCGTGGAAGTCACTTAATTTTTATTCTATGTTTGACTAGTCAAACATAGAATAAAAGTGATTGTAAAGTTCACGGGGTCATATACAGCAATCGATTAGTTCGAGCAATTAATTAGTTAGTTTACCAGTAAATAATTAAAACAATTTAGGATTTCATTGTTTTCCTTTCATTTAATTTATGAAGTTTGATAGAGAGATTTCATCCTTATAATTATAAGGATCAAATCAATTGACCCTAACGATCGATGCAATAAAAGTACAGGGTGCAGCTTTCACAGATTTTAGTCGGTTCGATTACCGGGTGCAGCAAGCGAATTTAAAAAAATGTTTGAATGCAGTTCTCTTTCTTTTCAAAAACAAAGGAATGTTTTCTTTGAGTAAAATTTTCTATCTACAGTATTAAGAGTACTTCCCCTTCAGGTGGCATTACAAAATTCCACCGTGTATACACTTTTATAAATAAAAAATACCTCAAATTGTTCCAGTCATTCCCGAGTCTTCGCGAGACTAACGAACATTATGTTTTCTACAGAGAAGGCTCAACAAAAGGTCAAACGCAAAAGTCAGAACGGAGTGAGCCCCAAAACGCTGGTTACAGCGCCGCTGTCAGAGGTCTTTTAATCACCCTTCTGCCGCCGACAGAATGATTGAGAGTGGTCTCACTCTAGCGGATGGGCAAAAAAGTGCCGCCAAACGGCCGAATGAAGTGCGATACAAATAGTGTTTGTACGACTAGTTGTTTAGCGAGAGAAAGACGGGGCGAGATGTATTTGGTTGTTAAACAGAAAACAGCTCAAATTGCATAATTTCTTTGACGCTTTTTTTTCATTACTAATTCAATAAAAAGTAACATTATATTTTTATTTTATTTTATTAGGCACACCAACAGCATACATACAAAACATGGCACAATAGTGTTACAGGAAGATAAAGCTACGTGTATGTAAACCTTATAGGTAAGCACAGCGTTTACATAAATTAAGGTTACATCGTAAATTAGTTGATGATTACTGAGTAGACAACTAAACCAAATACGGGTTTCGCACGTTCATTGGCCCTGAAGATTGTATTGTTACATATTTGTAGGTTTTGGTGGCATCTACTACAATATTATGTTATTACTTTTTATTGAGTTAATATGAAAAAAAAATGCGCCAAAGAAATTATGCGAAAATTGTGATAATCACCCATTTACAATTTTCCATATCTTTTGCTGCCTTATTTATGAAAATACGATAAGAAATCAGATATTTATTTAAACGTAAAGCGACAAACAGAGAATGTACTTATAATGTTACTGTTAGCCGCTGCCTTGGAGCCGAGTGTAGTGGAGAAAAAGGCAGCGAAAAAAAAACTCCACTGTGATCGACAGATCACACCAAAACACTCTTTAGACGTATACTCTTTAGACGTAAACGATTAGTTATACTGTGTAGTATAACTAATCGGATTCGAATTAATTAGGTGAGCTATAGCCATTTAGTTACGCTTACTAAATGAGCTGAAGCATGTTAGCAATACAACATGGAGTTCGAATGTCGAAGCTTTGTAAATACTAGAATGCGAATGGCAGGCTGAAATACAACGAAAGTCAGTAAGAAAGTTCTTGTTAGGTTATTTTTAAAAAACGCACGCGCGTTATCCCCAGTTCTAGTGATTGGTGCAGAGGCACCAATCACTAGAACTGGGCCCACGTTTTGCCGAGTTTATTAGGTCCCAAACGTGACAAGTGGCAAGCCTGTCGCCGTTATCCGGGGCACAATTTATCAGCGAATGGTGTTGCTGTACAAACAAACAAACGTACGTAACTAAAAGTCATTGGTACATGCGTGGTTCGAACCCAGACCCTCATGATCAAGAAGCAAGAGTCAACCCCACTACGCCACCACCGCTTAATTATTTTATTTTGCTTAATTATTTTGAGTTTTCTTTTGAAAAAATTAGTTTTCCTTCTGATTCCTAAAAGTATAACAAATAGTGTAACTAATTGGACAGACCCGATATTGACGCCACACGTTTGTGAAGCACAGCTACGCTTCTGTGATATTAAATATTGTTCTGTAACTCTGCTGATAGTGTTTAGACGACAATAGAGCTCGGGACGCGGCTATTCGTAGTGTCGTGTCTGTGGTCGTGTTCGTGACGGGTTGTGTTATTTATGACCGAGATTTTGTTACGCACATTACCAAAATAAAAACACTAAGCTAGTTTTTACTCAGAGACACGAGGCCCTGTAAATTTCCTAACAAATGGATGTTATTAACGTTACTATTTTTTATTTTGTTTATGTATGTACATCCACTGACTGAGTATATTGTTACAATGGAGTCCGCAAATTGTTAGGAAGAGATCTTATACATATATTATAAATCTATCATCATCAACAACCTATTATGTCCCCATCGAGGGGCACGGGTCTCTTCCCTGAGGAAGGTTTAGGCCATACTCCACCACGGAGGCCAAGTCCGGATTGGTGGATGCTTGTAGTGGCTGGTCTTACTGTCAGAAGTCTTCAAGCCGCCCTAAGGGCTCTGACTTGGCTTAACGACTGCTGTCTATCGACGGCAGCCAGTACCAACGGCTTAGCGTGCCTGGCTAGATTAATGTAAAGACGACACTTTTTAGCACAACCGTGAAAAATAATTATATAATCATCATTCAGCCACAAGAAGTCCACTGCTGGACATAGGCCTCCTCTATGGATTTCCAAAAATGTAATGCCATGAGGGTATTTGCCATACTCGCCACGCTTGGCATGCGGGTTGGCGAGCGCAGTATGTGGCATTTTTGCAGAAGGCGCTGCTGCCCACCTCCTGGCAATGTGCCCCTTTGCCAGTTTTTACGGCATCCACGGGCTGAGATGGGGGGCACTATGCTAAAGCTGGCACCACACAGCACAAAAATAATTATATATAATTTCTTATAAGTGATCGCTCGTAGGCCGGCTGCCTGAGTGATCGTAAATGATTACGAAGATTAATAATAATAATAATAACATTTATTTCGGATAAGACAGTGATCCATAGTGATGTTAGTAGGCTTAATAGGTATCTTAATTCTACGTTCTTTTAAAACCATTTGGACAGCCTACACGCAACAACATAGGGTACGTTCAGTGCATGGATGGGTGACCGTTTATGACTAACCGTCCATGTTGGATTTTCAGGTGCAGTGACCCCTTCGGCTGCCAACGAAACCACGCTAAGTAACTAGTTACGTGGGAAGAATTATTTTTCTTGCTACGAAACCAGTTTCCCAGTTTCAGAAACCCAGTTTCGTAGGAAGATATTTTTTCAAGAGGCTTCTACTGGCTGTGTTTTGTCGTGGTTCCCGTAGCAGTTATAATGAGTTAGTTTCAGCAGTGGTAAATATTCGTTTATATTCGTTCTAGCGTGGCTCTAAAACTAGAACTTGATATTTTTAAAAGACTAATTTCGGTATTTCTGAGTTTTATTCTTATGTCCGTGCTTTTCAAGGTACGCTAAGCAGTTGGGGCCGGATGCCAGTCAGAGGCCTTAGGGCGGCTTGAAAACTTCTGACAGTAAGACCAGCCACCAGTCATACAAGCCTCCACCAATCCGGACTTGGCCCCCGTGGCCTATACCTTCCTCAGGGAAGAGACCCGTGCCCCTCGTAATGGTTTATGTAGCATTGGTTTCGTAGGCGGCCGTACGTAACTAGTTTCGTAGGAAGAAAAAAAACTCTTCTCGCGTAACTGGTCAAGTAGCGTGGTTTCGTCGGCGGCCGAAGGGGTAGTGAAAATATGCATGAACACAGCTCATAATGGTTTTCCGAGAATAAACAAATTTGATCCCCGTTTCCTGGTGTTATGTCATATCAGTATGACTACGAGGATATATGTACAGTACATGTCTTCCTAGTCATACTGTAACATGATATTTAAAAAAAAAGGTTTATCCTTCTTCCTGTACATTAAATACTTTTCTGTGTAAATAAAGAAATTAGTAAATAGTTTTACTTCTATTGTTATGTAGTATTTCCTTGTAGTTTTATGTGCTCGCATTTGTTTTTCCATCTACAGGTGTTTAGAAAAGTGAGTATGACCAGGAGGACATGTATATCCTCGTAGTCATACTGATATGACAAATTAGTGTGACCACCAGGAAACGGGAATTTGATTTGTTTGATTTGAATATTTTAGTAAAAAAACTGCAACAGTTGAAGATTTCATTAATCTTTATTTCAATGTACGTACACTTATCGACAAGACATAATTTACGAATCGATTTTGACAACGTCTTTAACTAAGTCTACATTCAAAGCTACCGATTTTATAACGTTTATGTTTAATATCAAATACACTTACAAATGGCAATTAATATTATAAAGAGAAGTCAAATTTTTATTCTAACACAGCCATAATTTTCTTTAAACTACAACTCTTAAACATAAAGGCTGGTTTACACCCTCATTATCAGTAAAGAAATAATTTGGTAACATTTGTAAAGTGCAACAGTTTGTACTAGGTAAACTATAAATTAATATAATGTGTAAAATTTAGTGTCACTGAAAGCTGAATGAAGATGTTGGAGAAGTCTTTATTTAAGCCCAGCGGAGACACAAAATGGACCCCGTTAATTACCTAAAACGTGTGAACCAGCTCTAATTCCTAGTATCTAATTACATATACAAAATTGGCATTCATTAAAACTACAAATATGTGCCTGTAAAGCTTTGAGTTTTACGAAAAAAGTTTCATTACACTATATTAACTAATTTCTTCATTCAACAAGTTTATTTAAAAACTAAAACCTTCGTAAGCACTACTCATTCTAAATTGCTCTCTGGATACCATTACTTCACTTTTTGTTGGAAGACTCCGACCAGGCGTTATATTAGACAGACAGACAAAAACATTTATCTAACGACACAATACTCAAAACTAGACATATACATTTTATACACAAAGCAATAGAAATACAAATATAAAGACACAGTAGATATAGTTTGACCAGAAAGAGTAGAAATTAAAGAGTGCGATTTTGCTAACTCTTATTTTCCATACCCAAACTTTTAGTACTAAAAGACATAGTCTCAGCAAGGAGAATTAATTAGAATAGAAGATGGCCTGAAAAGTTCGTACAATATTTAGTTACACTTCACTTCTGTTTTCTAGACATTACGTAACTACGTAGACTACGTTACGTAATACCGTAATAACTACGTTACGTAACTATTACCTAACTTTCCACTCTATTGGGTCAAGCATTTAGACAACTCGAAAGCGTCGAAATAAGAATGTTTATTATGACAGTAGGAGTAGGAGTATGAGATAGCTACTGGGAAAAAAATTCCCAGAATGTAACAGTGTGACATAAGGTGGTGTGAAATACCGGAAACAAAAGGGCTAAATCAGACAACGCCATTCTGTGGAGTTTTACGTAATTGCACTCCTGGTTTTGATCAGAGTGCTTATACTGAGTTTTTTCATTCACTCTCGATAGTGAGAGCGCTTGCGATTTGCATAGGAGTGACAAAAAGACAACTATGTGGCGCGCTTTGTCACTCCTATACAAACTGCAAACGCTCTCGCTATCGAAAGTGAATGAACGAACTCAGTATAAGCACTCGGATCAGAGACGTCCAACCGACGACGCGAGCTCCGTTTATACTCACTGTGTTTAAGCTCTGCAAATCAGAGCGAAACCAGGACCAAGATTATATTAAGACATTGTAGTACAATAACAACTGCATGACCATGGCGATTTAGTTTCATTGCCGCTTCGAGTCTAGCGCACATAAAATATCAAACAATGTAGGCGTCAATGGACGAAAAAACACGCCACGTGACCCGAACGAGTACCAGTCATTGAACTATAATGCACTAGTAGAATTGAGGCCCTGCTCGGACTCTTCCGATAAAAAGTCAAATAAGGGTATCCGGAGAACAATTTGAAAAGTTTATTTATTATTATATTTCACTGTTAATTTAAAAATTATACTTGGAAAAACAATCTGCTGCTCCAAAACCAAGCCTTAAAACGTGAATCGTACCACGTTTATATTTTCGCTGCCCCTTAACTTTAGAGATGAATAACTAGACTTAAAATGTACTTATCGTATTATGCATTTAACGAACATCTTAGAATCTTAATTAACACTTTAATTTGAAATTAAAAAATTGGCTTCATAATGGCAACTATCAACAATTCGGAAAGGCGATCTGCTCACCTTCCTTTTAATTGTTCCTTTCAAGATTAACCCCTGGTTTCCGTATGCTAACAATCTGTTAACGTACTGTTCACAGCTGTCAAACGTTTTGTCGTAAGCACTTTGGACAACTGACAGCTGTATAACAGCGTGCGCAGACAAGGGATTTTTGTCCGCGGACTTTTTTATCCGTTAAAATAGATCGCTTACAAATGTATCGAGTGACGTAAATGAGGGATTAAAAGTACCGCGTACAAAAAGTCCGCCGAATAACCGAGGGCATGCAGAGAGCGGACCGGACAAAAGTACGGGGAGTCCCCGAAAAAAATAGAACTCTTGTGACTAGGCGAAGCAACGCACGTGGCGGACTTTAGTCCGCGTTAAAATATCCATTCGTTAAAAGGGGATGGACCTAGTATTTCGCACACCGTGTGCGTGGAGTTCGCGGTAAATCCGCGGAGGATTTTTTATTCGCGGAGCGTACTTTTCTCTCCGCCGCGGAGAATAGTCCGTCCGTCGTCTGCGCAGGCCTTTAGCAGTAGATTAACAGCTTGTTAGCGTACAAGAAACCGCGGGTAGGTTTCATCAGAATCAGTTTTTATTAACTAACATATGAGAAAGACATATCTGTGACTGATATCACAAAAGTGCGATCTTGTTATGAATTTTATTCACTACTGCTATGTATTTGTCGTAAATTCTTACAGGAGTTTGCACCTTAAAAGTAATTTTTAGATGCAAAACAAGGGCTGTTTTAATAATCTGTGTTTTTACTTTCACCACAAACATTTTAAACTGCCTCAGAGAAATGTTTTAAGCAATAACATTTTTATTATTTTAAATAAACAGTAACCTAAATGGTTTGGTATTTAGTAAACATTTTTAGATCCAAAACACCCCTCGGACGCAGTTTTGATAATCTGTGTTTTACTTTCAACACACACATTTTAAACTGCCTCTGAGAAGTGTTTTAAGCAATAACATTTTTATTATTTTAAATAAACAATAACCTAAATGAGTTGGTATTTAGCAAACATACATTAGACTGAACGGGAACATAACATTATCTAAAGGCCTTAACTAAATCGATGCAGCACATACAGATATTTCAACGCGATAGATAGAAACAGTAGGAGACAGAGCCATAATTTACATAATTCTGTCGTTCTCATTGATACATATTATTTTATTCCAATTGTACTGCAATACCTACATCAAGATGATCAATCAAAGATGATTATGGTCAATACCAAGACCTATCAAAAGTGCGATTGGATTGTTGAAAGACGTTGAAATTTTTCTGTTTTTCCCAAACGATGGAAGTTACATTGCAACAACTTACTACATCGTCGTTGGTGTATGAATAGGCTGCGTCCCCAGTAGGCAAACTCTTCGCTGCCGACTGAGTGAGCCCCAAATTTGTAGCCAACTGTTTGACTTAGCGGCATACTCAAAGCGAACTAAAACTATTTCGCCGCCGAGTGGAACAGGCTTTTCTGTGAGTCAGCTGCCCACTGAGACAGTCGGTGCGCGTAACGCTGCAAATTGCGTAGATTGAGCGCAAAACTAGCAAACTGTGAACACTTCATTTAAAATAAATGGAAGGGCTTACTAAACCGATACGCGGCTAACTCAGACGGCGGCAAACTGTTTGCCAACTGGGGACGCAGCCTAAGCATTTATACTCTGCTCCACGAGACGCACTCCTAGGGAACCAAAAGCTCGCATCTCATTGGTCAATGCGCCCGTCTAGAGTTAAACGAAACAATAAGCGAAAATGGTCCGCTTCATAGAGCTCCAGTGGCAAAATGAGTTTGATTAATAGGCGTACAGAATATATTAACTATACTCAGTCAATCAGAATATATCGACATTAATTAGTTAATATATTATTCTGCTCTTATTAATCAAGTTCATTGTGCCATTTGCAACAGAGCCCACGGATATTTGCTATTACTTAAGCGATGGATTTGTTTGACGTACACTGGTATGGAATTTGGGTTGTCTTTTTTATATTGGTCGGTACTTGTGCGAATAATGTAGGTACTAAATTTAGTTTCAAAATTGTGCGGCTTCTATCACTTCAGACATTACTTGCTTGTTTTGATACTATTCACCGAAATGTTTCTAAGTAGTATAACATGATAAGAATTTAATAACAATAAAGAAACTAAAAACATGAACTCAAGAAAAACCAGGGCAAAGTCTTTGGGCTATTAAATTCTTAAATTTCATCGCCAAAACTGAACGCTCTTCACCGACTCAGATATCTCTTCATGCATAAAGTTCAGAAGTTCCTTTATAGTAAAAGGATTTCAGTTAAATTATTCAAATTGGCGTTTAGTCTCCTGTATTAAGACAATTATGTACGTAGAGCTCTAAGAGTCCCCACTGTCCACGGGCAAGAACTGCTGCTGAGCCACTGAAGACAGTATCATATCAATAGGTTTCGTATCGTCGTAGAGTGAAGGTGCCTCACACAGTATGGCAAATGTGCCAACGATGGATGCGATGGTGAAGATCCACAGGAACAGCCGATCCAGCACCATGGCTACGAAGCCCCAGTCTTGATCTTCCTATAGGAGAGAGGGAAAGAGAATGGCTTTAGGTAATAGCTGAATTAACTACAGGTCTTAGGATTTCTAAAAACCTGGTGCTTTTAGAAATTCTTGTAAATTCTTGTAAAAATAATTAAAAAAAGTAAATTCTTGTGTTGGGAAGACTGTGACGTAAAAAAGGCTGACAAGATCTCAGATTTCTAAGATTAAGTTTCTAAGAAGAGCTTACTACACTACTCTATAAAGTCTAAAGCTATAAAGAAATAAAGAAAAACATAAAAGATCATAACAACAAGACACACTGCAGAAACAAAATATATAGACAACTAACATTAAGATGAACAACAAGAGAGAGAAATGTAAATACACAAAATGAAAAAAACGGAAGGGGAACAACAAAAACAAATAAATACAATACAAGAAGTAAAATACAAGTGCAAAATTTTAACAGTACGTAACCTTACCCGTTCACAATGAACTGACGTTTGGGCAATAATCTCAGTAGGTATAGTGTAAATATCTACATTGAGGGGGAGTTTTTACAGTTCAATTAAACACTGTAGCAGCTAAATGTTAGAGAGAAGTTTAAGATGAGATTAATAAAGCGCTTTTACTTCAGAAAACCCTTTGAAGTGCCCAAAATGCTAGTGCAAACAAAACAAAAACTTGGTTCGTCTCTCTGCTTGTCAGAGATGAGCAACAAACGTTATGATGTGCTCCGTCTCTGCTCACCATGATTAAGCTCTGCGAATGCTCTGTGAAATCTTTTCGGACTGTTCCTACAAAAAATCAAGTAAGGGTATCCGGAATAAAGTTAATAATGTCTAGTGCTTCCGAAAGTATCAACTTACTGCATTAAACTCGTCTTGCCGCTGCATATGGTGCTGTATGAACATTACGTTGTGGATGGCCTTCTCCAGTTCGAATGGATACTTCTTGCGTGGGGCAATATCACTGAGCGAATCGTCCAGCCCTGACATCACTGAGGGGAGCCCGTTGTACCCGGCGCTCAGACTTCCCAAAGCACCGACAAGACCAGAGAATCTGCATGGAGGGAAGTTTTTATTGTTATTAAAAGGATTTATGGGAGCCTGGTACTTTTTGAGACAATCATCGGTGAAACGTAGGTGCGAAGATGCTTTTTTTACAGTCTAAAAAAAGATAAGACCAACTTTACTGATTTATAAACTTGACTCAAATAATTATGTGATAATATATTCCATCTAAGAGTTTTTATGATACCCTGATACTTTTAAGAGATGAAACTGTCAGTAGAAGCAATAAATAAACATAAGATTATTTTTTCGTCCCCCTGGCTTTAGAAACCACTGGGGTCTGGGGTTTTCAGGGGAAAGCCTTTATTAAAGAGATCGGGTATCGTCTGAGGAACCGTGGCTTGGACTACCGCTCTGGGGCATATTTAATGCAACGGATCTCCCTGGCAGTGCAGCGCGGTAATGCTGCCAGCGTTATGGGAACCTTTGGATCGGATATGTCACAGGGTGGTTTGATTGACTGATTTTATTTTATTTGTTTTGAGTGAGTGTGTAATTAGTTATAATATATTGTGATATTTTATTATTTTATTTTGCTAATGTTATTCAAGTGTTGTTACCGATTTTAACATAATGTGTAGTTCAACTTATTTACTGTCTTATTAACAGACTGATATATTTACCGATTAGTGGCGGTAGTAGAATGCAACCCGTTACATCCTCCAGGCAGGTGGTGGCGCAGGGAATCAGGACTGGACGCATTGGAGGTGGGTTGCTCCACAGCCGCTAACGCATCCTTGAACTTATTCTTATTCTTCATACTACGTCCAGCAATCTTGTGGGCCGCCAAGTCTCGCAGCAAATCCTTTGGTACACGCATCAGCAGCAACTTTGGCAGCTTTGTTATGAAGAATTTCCGGACCCACGGTGCCATTTTGTGCGTACTTGGCTTCCGATAGTGCACATTCAATATTATAATCGTTATCACCACGCTGAGACCCACCAACAACATAGTGAACAGCAGGTATTTTCCCAGTAAAGGAAGCGCGAGGGAGGTGGATGGTATGATTTCAGATATGAGGAGGAAGAACATGGTTTGGGAGAGTAGGATGGATATGGAGAGGGCGATCTTCTCGCCGGAGTCTGCTGGTAAGTAGAAGACGAGGACTGAAAGGTAGGATATTCCAACGCAAGGGACGATTAGGTTGACGGTGTAGAAGAGAGTTTTTCTTCTGAGCGTGATGTTGAAGAAGATATCTGGAACAATGAAATACATAATTACTTAGTAGGGAAGGACTTATGTGTTTGGACATCTAAAAAGGGTCCAGTGCTTAGTCAACGAAAATAAAATATGCAGTCTTATCTGAGCAAGTTAGGTAGTAAATAATTAGAAAAAAATATACACCCTGAAATCTGGGTGGTTTTTCAGACGTAATAAGTAATTGAAAATGTTGTCTCTTTAGACTATTACTTTATAGAGACGTAAAATATTCTGTATCCATCTTATGTCTCCGGTTTTTAGAACAATGTACCCGTGAACCTAATGAACTCACCGGTCTTGTTGGCTACCAATGCTTTTCACAGATTCGAATCTGTGTCGAGATTTTTTTGAAAAAAAAAAACAATTCAATATTTATTTAACCGCCACATAAAATCGTAATTTGCTTACGATGCAACATTAGTAGGTACACACCCAATGATAGTTCATATCTTTATATTTCTATTTAGTTTATATAAACAGAAATAATATTTTTAGAGTAATATTATTATTTAAGTATGAAAGTTTTAAAAAGAATAAACGTAGTGTTCCGTTCATAAAGTAGACATTTTGTCTGTACTATAAATAAAATATTTGAGTTTGAGTTTGGAATAAAAAGAAGTAATAGGTACAAATTATTATTTCATAGTTTGAGTACAAAACAGCAAAAGTTTGATTTGTTAGTCCGCTGTACTAACCTGTACCTGTGTTTTGGACAGTGCTCCTAATATAGTCCCAAGCGAGCGCAATAAGCGATAGCGATTCGGTAATTACATGCATTCATTTATATGTTTAAATTAGGCAACATCTAATTACACTGCAGCATTTTTAAACAACTAGCGTATTGTTAAGACAAGTGCTATATCTCTCAAACTACTCAGTTATTCTCTAAATAAATTAAAAATTTGTGGTAAAAGGTTATTATTTTGAAATAGTCTGTCTCCTTTTAAGCCCAACAAATTTATCAAACTTTATCACCTCCATTCCTCAGTTCAATTACTTCCGACTAGGATCGCAGCGGCACGAGGAAGCTCGCCTAATCCGCCATTGGGGCTGTTAAGGCTTAAATACGCAAAACAGAGGTGGAACATCCACAGAAGAGTCATCTGTTGTCACTTCATCAGTTGCGTTATTACCTTGGAAAGAATAACTAAAAACCACTGTTATAGTACATAAGTCGATCAGCCCACCAGAAATTCTACAGGTTAATCCAAAGGCCTTAGGGCGGCTTGAAACTTCTGACAGTAAGACCAGCCACTAGTCTTGCAAGCTTCTACCAATCCGGACTAGGCCCGCGTGGTGGAGTATGGCCTATACCTTCCTCGGAGTAGAGACCGTGCCCCTCGGTGGGGGCATAATGGGTTGATGATGAATCCTTTTGGGCATCTACATCGACTACTTTGGTACTTGGATAAGTGGTCGTATGGTGTTATTGTCTTAAAATAATACCTTCCACACAAGACAATCACTTCATCTGGTCCTAAACTAGGATAGGTACCTGTCTTATAGTGATCAGGCAAGGACATTACAAACAAGAAAATATACCCAGACTGAGTCCATTTGTACAAATGTACGGCGGCCCTCAGTGGAAAACGTCCCGATGACCTTTGTCTTTGTAGTTAAGTGGTTTAACGGCTAGACTAGTGAGGCACTAAATGTTGTACTTTAAATACGACCCCGCCTTGACTTGTATCCTGAAAGCATATGTATCCTCGTAAGGCCCGACCTTGAAAAGAACAATTGATTTTGTGATCACTTGAAGACATTGGGCCTCACGAGGATATCATTTTACATATATATATTTTTTATGTGCATTTTACGGTACCAAGTTACGGGACCTTTTTTGCTCCCCAAGACCCTCCTTTTTTGGTTGGACCCTAAATTTTTTGGTTGGGCTGGGGCCAACCAAAAAATTTTTTTCTTTGGGCCCAAGCCCAAATAAAAAAAAAAGGATTTTCGTTTTTCAATCATAACTCGAAAATGGTGCGTTTTACGGTACCAAGTTACGGGACCTTTTTTGCTCCTCAAGACCTCCTTTATCCATGCCTAGCCAAAAAAAAAAAAAAAGAAAAAAAAAAACGCCCCAAAGGCTATACCTACAGCTACTGCTTTCAGACACTTGTAAAATTTTAGAGACGTGGATTTTCGTTTTTCAATCATAACTCGAAAACGGTGCGTTTTACGGTACCAAGTTGTTGGACCTTTTTTGCTCCCATAAATTGCCCCTACACAATACAAGAATAAAAAATATAAAAAATAATTTTGCAAAAATTTTTGAAGTCCAAAAAATTTTTTTTAGAAGGATTTTTTTTTCGTTTTTGCGTCCAATTGGGTTCCTATAGTGCCCCCATGCATACACCCCAACGCCTACTCCCCGCCCCGAACTTTACCCACCAACCACAACATTAATTCAAAAAGGAACTTATATGGAGCATAATTCAGCTCTTCGGATCCGAATGAGGCAACACTGAGTGGCAGCATGCATTATATGATGTCATCAGAATTCTTCCGTCGGAGTTCGGATGACTACCGTATTTTACGAAATGCGGGCGCGTACGGTGCGGATAAATATGCGAGATTTCATATCATTGCATACAACGAATTCTAAAATGCGGCGCGTTCGGCGCGTGCGGCGCGTACGGTGCGGATAAATGTGCGACCAACTTAAGGCACCATTCGTTACGAAAATTATACTAATACGGTCCAGCGACCATCTGAACAGTTCTGCGTTCGGTCGCTGGGACCTAAACGCAATTTGACGCGGTAAACCCAAAGCGGGTATGATACAACACCGCTGCGTAATTGCCCCCTACTTACAAACCTACCTACGTACAGAATGAGAGTTGACAAACACAATGCAACAAGCAGTCTTTAGGATAAGATAAGAGTTTTTTATTGCTCACAAGAAACAAAAGACTGTAAGTACTTAAAAAAAATACAATAGGCGGTCTTATCAATTTTTTTTTAAACTTCTATACCACTACCCATTACTTTTTCCACATCACCCATGGTTAGCTAGAAGAAAATACTTTTCAGTATTAAGCTCGCCTTTGTGCAAATGATTTGCACAATAAAGAATTTTTAAATCAAATCAATGCGAATTTACAATTTTACATCCAAGTGCGAAAAGAGTTAGCTACATAGGCTGCTACTTATGTATGCGGAATCTGGGATTCCAATAATTTTAAACGCAATGTCTGACCTCCATGGTCAAATTCGTTCTTTTTTTAAATACTGGCCGCTAATATTTTTCTCTTATATACGTTAGTGTTTTGTTTTTGTTGTGTTTAAAATGTCATATCGCTGAAAAAATGTTCTCGTGAAAATATTCGTGCTATGATTTATTACGAAAACACTCGTGAAAATATTCGTGCTATGATTTATTACGATTTTCGACGTGGTTTAACGCAACAACAGTGCGTAGATCAATTAACTTCGACTTTTGGTGGTGAAGCTCCATCAAAAACGACTGTGTATCACTGGTTTAGTGAGTTTAATCGCGGGCGCAGTAAGCTCACGGACGAAGTTAAAGAAAGTCGCCCGAAATCGGTGGTTGTGCCACAAAATATTGAAGCTGTGCGAAAACTGAAAATGCAAGACCGCCGTGTTACGTATCGCAAGATAGAGGCTATTCTGGGCATATGTATGACGAGCATTCATAGGATATGACATGAACATTTGTCTGTAAAAAAAATTTGTTCGCGTTGGATCCCGCACAACTTAACTCAGGATCAAAAAGATGCTCGCGTCGAATGTTGCAAGAAAACCTTAAAAAAATTCAACGGAGGCGACTCAAAATCTGTTTATAATATCTACACAGGTGACGAATCCTGGATCTACGCGTACGATCCTGAAACTAAACAACAACCAACAGTTTGGGTGTTTCAAAATGAGCCGAACCCTACGAAAGTGGCTCGTGCAAAAAGCACTGTAAAGCAAATGGTGGCCTGCTTTTGTGGTATTAATGGCCATGTGGCTACAATACCATTGGAGAATCGGTGCAGAACGGTTAATTCGGAGTATAGTACACGACCATTTCGACAGCCCCTACGTAAATCATCGAATCTGCAAAAGTGCTACTTTACAGGAGAGCAATTCAAAGTCAAATTTTAATGTGGAAGAAAAAGTTTTTATAGTATCAGTAAACAAGAAATCCAAAAAATATCAACACTTTAGACTCTTTATTTCTACCCTGAAGTATATTATGTTATACTAAGTAATTTTCTAGATTTTACACATTCGATATTCTTCTACGTTACTTTTGGCTAGACAATCATCGAATGTGGCAGTTCCGATTATATTCTTGGTTCATAATTATGCATAAAGTATCGAATGTGGCACATTCTAGTATTCTTCGTAGTATTCTTTGCCCAATTTATCTAATTTTAAGTATTTTGTGTCAGTTTCGACAAATATTTCCTTTCACTTATATGATTTAGGTACCTTATGGTACTGAAATAAACCCCAAAAACCATTTAAAAAATTAAAAAATGTTGATTTTTACGCAGAATTTATTAAAAAAATACTACCATTTGAATATTTCGTCCTGAAACATTTAATAAACAAGTTTGCGTTAACACTGGTCAAATGGCATTACATTTTCAATAGCTACAATGAATAACATTACAGTGCAGAGTTACCGTCAAAGGTTAGGAAAGAGACAAGTTTAAAAGAGAGGACAGGGTAATAAAATGACAAGTTAAAAAAGAGACGAGTTAGTAAAGAGTAAATTTAAAAAAAGAGACAAAGTAAAGAGATGTCAAGTTAAAAAAGAGACGAGTTTGGAAAGAGTCAATTTAAAAAAAGACACAAAGTAAAGAGATGCCAAATTAAAAAAGAGACGAGTTATGAAATAGTCAATTTCAAAAAAGAGACAAAGTAAAGAGATGTCAAGTTAAAAAAGAGACGAGTTTGGAAAGAGCCGCGATTAAGCAAATTTAAAAGTCGTCCGGAGGGCTTTCTTTTTCCATGCGTCAAAAATTGTCAAATGCAAAAGCGACAATTTTCTATAATAATAGAATAAAGTCACTTCTCCACAAGGGCAGGTTAGTATTTTTTGATCGAAAGTCACCATAGAATAACGTAAATATATGACGTATTGACGTATATAAAATGTCTACAACCCTTGGCTTCCTAAATATAATTTTTCAGGCAGGATGCATAGGTATAACAAGAGCAGTCGCGCTGTTGAATACAAGAAATGTACAAGACTATGCCATACGCATAGTCTCGGACGGCGCCTCAGTTCTACAAGCACTTAATAGCAATGTCACCAACAACAGCCTGATACTAGAGTATCACCATGAGTTGGAAAAACTGTCTACAAACAACCGAGTAACACTACAATGGATAAAGAGTCATAGCGGCTCCTTGGGAAATGATGCTGCGGGTGAACTCGCTAGAAGAGGCTCTGAAACTATAGTAGAAAGATTGCGAACCGAACCCCTGCTCCTACTCCATAACAACCAGTATAGGAAATGGTTGAGATCACAAATAAAATATCAGCATGCTAAACTCCGGAGAACTGAAACTAAATGCAAACAAGCCAAGGAGGCTCTACCAACACTTTCGAATCGTCTTTGACGTAGCCTGCTTCGTCTGAGAAGAGCAGAGCTGTAGCAATCCTAACAGGCCACTGCGCACTGAATAGGCAACCGACAGCTCGCTTTACCGGAGATGCCTGAAAGAAGAGGAAACACCCGCCCATGTGACCATCTACTGTAAAGGCGTGGAAAACCAACGGACCGCTATCGTTAGGAAACTGGGATCCGTTCGGTAGGCCTGCAGTGATATCAGAGCATTGCTGGCCTTCTGGAAAGAGGTAGGCTGGCTGGAGTAAGCTCACACAGTCTTGCTACAAACAATGGCCCAACTATGAGGCTAAGTGCTTAAATCTTCAGGCCTAACTAACTAACTAGTCAGTTCTTGTGTCAACCGTTTTAATTAGCTCTTCGCTGTCGATGTAAATATAATTATTTAAGGAATGAACCTCTTCAGTGTAACTGCATCTGATAGGTGATCCTGATAAAAAAAGAACAATCCCCACTCAACTTTGCCTACACATTAGGCATCTATTTTAGAATATGATTTATGTATAATTATTCATTATACAGAAAGCACCTCCGCTCACAAAACATAGTTAATAGGAAGTATGGAAAAGGTATAATTTTTTTATTAAAAAAGTTTATTTTACTAGTAAAACGACAAATAGATTTACTGTTATGTATCGAATATGCTGACAAAACCGCCGCTTCGGCCGCCTTGAGCGTAAAAAATATCGTAAATGGTACATTCGACATATGCGTAGCACAGTACAACATCGAAAGTAGCACTATCGATATTTTTTGGCCCACACAAAGCAATGAATACTACCGGAAGTGGTAGTTTCGATAGTAACTAAACGGCTATTGATACCATACAAGGTCGTATCTACCACTTTCGATTATTTTCTTTGTTAACCTTAAATGTGATGTAAAAACATTATAAATCAGTGTTACTCCAAAATTATGGAAATATATTATTCTTATACTTGGTTATAATGTCTAAGCAACTGGCAAGATGAAACCTAGTTCTTAAAGGTGAATAAAAACACTTGCCGGTGAAGTAGGTTATCTTTTTTTTTTTCGAGGGCTTCACGTGGATTTTCTTTCAAACGTATTAAATTCATCATTTTTATACCACTTATATTCATGGTTACATTAATTTATAATCAGCAAAACTCAAAAACAAAAAAATGCTTAAAATGTCAACATGCCCTCTTTTTAATACGATCGCGGCGAACACTATCGAGTCCGGCAGTTACAAACTGCGCGGTCTAGTCGCTGTCACGGTACATAATCGAAACTACCACATAAGATGATGTTCGTCGTCCAACGAGAGGAGATATGATTTGGTTCTAGTCAAATCGTATAGAAATAATTGGTTTTTACATTAAAAAAAATATTTATCATATAAACTATTCAATTTACAAAATATTGGTGCAATAAAACGAAATTGCGATTTTTGCAGATTCGATGATTTACATGGGGGAAGTCGATTTGTTTGCCGGAAGTATTTGAAGAAATACGCCAAAACAACCAGCGACGCAGAATCATACTTCACCATGACAATGCCAGCTGTCATACATCTCAGGAAACTACTACATTTTTGGATGGTCAAAAAATAGAATTGATGGGTCATCCACCGTACAGCCCTGATTTGGCTCCCAATGATTTCTATTTATTCCCAAATGTAAAGAATAAATTACGTGGTCAACGACCCGTGAAGATGCCGTAGATGCGTTCAAACAGCACGTTTTGGAGATACCTCAATCAGAGTGGAAAAAGTGTTTTAGAAATTGGTTTCATCGAATGCAAAAGTGCATCGATCACAGTGGAGAATACTTTAAAAAACTATAAAAGCATATTTAGCCATATACATTTGTTTATTTTTTCTATTCCGCATACATAAGTAGCAGCCCTCGCAGCCCCCGTCACAGCAGAAGAAGGTGCATTATTATTAGCTTAATAAGCTATATTGCCTACATTCCGATATACCTGTCTAATGAGTAAATTATGAAATAAAGTTAGAGAGTGTTTATTATTGGCATACCTAATAATAAATTTAATAACCGATCATGATTTCATACAAAAGCACCAAGCACAAAATCAAAATATTCACTGCTCCCCGAATCCTTGGGTTGCCAATGTACGTGTGAATATAAAACAAAACTGGATTATTTATCTCATTAACGTGAAGGAACGAAATTGCGGCCGGCCTCGACCAGAGGTGAGAGAAAGGGCTGCTTTTGATCAAACAGTTGTTTAAATTAATTTCTGCCAAGTATGGGGCCGCGATAACTGCGGACCTGTCAATTCAATTAACTTCATTACGTTCTTACAAATATATATCTTTTTAATGAGTTTAGTGCACTACAGAAAATATAAATCTCAACTCAACAGAGTAAAGGTCATAGCCCACATACACGACTCTGCTCCCACCCGGCAAAATAATATAATTCAAATATGGGCTTTAAATATTCTTCTTTAGATATATTTTACATTACATGAGTATGAACCGTTTTATAACATATATAGGCTCTGCCCGCTTCTTTGCCCGCGAGGAAGTCAGCTACAATGTTTTGGTAGTAACAAAATGCCTATTAGATATGATTTGGAAATGGTGTATTATAATACAATTATTACTACGTGGAAAACTTCGAAATCGAGAAAAAAATTAAGCATGGAATCCAAATGTAAAATAAATCTTATACTCTAACTAAGACATAAGGACATATTTTAAGTGCCTATGAAAGTTTAAGTTAGAAAAATGTTCATTAAACCTTTTGTCGAGTCCACAGTAAAGTGCCAAAATCTTTAAAGGCTGAACATACTAGCGGGAATTTAGGCTACAACTTGTGTTGCTTAGGCCCGGTTAGACCAAAATAAGAGTAAATTTTTACTTTAAAGTAAACTACTTCTTAGGCCGACTTGCACCACCAACTAAAATCCATTTAATTTTAAGTTAAACAGAATTTTGACAGTTTTGCCATACACTATCTGTCAAAATTCTACTTAATTTAACGCTAAATAGATTTTAGGCGGGGGTGCAAGTCGGCCTTATTCTATATCAGATTTTTCATTTCGTGTACATGGCAACATAAATAAAAAAAGGAACGTTAAGGCGATAATACACGATTAAATATTTATACAAAATATCAACGCAACGACGAAACAACATTTTTGAGACGCCACACACTAGCGTTTTTTGAGCGTCGTCGTGCCTGATATTATTAATCTATCGATCACACCCCTTCACTAGTACAGACATAAAAACGTAAACATTTACATACAAGTACATACATTACTTATGGTCCCACACTAGGGTACCCTGTGTCGTGGAAACCAAAAACAGCGACATCACAAACATTTAAACATCCACGACCTGGGGTCAAACGTCAAATGTTAAATGAAACGTCATTGTCAAAGTCAGATTATTTGTACTATGTACTATAAACAATCGTTAGTGGGTTTCAACCTTTATAAGCCCGCTCACATCCACTGTGTTTAGCAGAGAGGGCCAAATTAAGAGTTCAGATGTGTCATTATGAACTCGGATGGGTTTGTCTTGTCGTAAATTATAGCGTCATTACCCGAGGAGTGGAGGCTCTTTTGGGATTTACGAGGTGAAAATGTGCGAGGCGTTATTGGATGTCTTTAATTTCGTTTTACCTTTGATTCTGGATTTAATATTTTGTAATAATCGCTCGTAGCCTGGGCTGCCTGAGTGATCTTAAACGATCACTACGGTTAAGCAACATACGGCGCGTTCAGTCCATGGATGGGTCACCGATTATGACTAACGCTAGTGGCATTTTTCCGAGCGGTTCCGTGCTTCGCAAGGCACGTTAAGCAGTTGGTGCCGGCTGCCGTCGATAGATGGCAGTCGTTAAGCCAAGTCAGAGGCCTTAAGGCGGCTTGAAAACTTCTGATAGTAAGACCAGCCACTAGTCTTACAAGCCTCTACCAATCCGGACTAGGCCCCCGTAGTTAAGTTTGGCCTGTACTTTCCTCAGGGAAGAGACCCGTGCCTATCGGTGAGGACATAATGGGTTGATGATGATTGTTTCTACAACATCACAAATGCACGTAACTTATGCCCGGTTCCAATATCCACAAAACGCTTCGTTTTTGCTTACGATCGGTTACAATTCCTACGACATTCCTACGAACCGTCAATAAATTGTAGGGAAAACGGATCGTAGCCGGTAGGCGTATATTATAGGAACCGGGCATTAGAAAACAAAGTCATAGGTACATGCCCGCACTGCGAATGGAACCTGGGTCTGTGGATTCCGAATTAATGGGCTAGTTGCCCTTAAAAATGTAATTAGTCCGTCTTTTAGATTATTCAAAAATAAGGGACACGTATTTTTTATTTGTAAATTAGACCAAAAATGACAAAGATATAGCCCATTAAAGTTACGTGTGACGTCACGCCGTGCTGCATTGCTTAGCACGGAGTGACGTCACACGTAACTTTAATGGGCTATATCTTTGTTATTTTTTGTTTACTCAAAAAAAGAAAAATTACGTGTCCAATATTTTTTTATAATCTAAAAACGGAATAAATAGAATTTAATAATGTTGACCCTCGAAAGTACCCTATTGTGCCACCCGCTGGGCTACCATCGCTCTTAATAAGAAAAAAGACCTATTGGCAATTCTACATCAAATAGATGAGCAGTCTATTCACAGATTACCCACTATTAAGATTAGCTTAATACGTTTGGAGCCAGTGCCAAGTTACAAGACCATTACATGCATACTTTTTGTGAATCGACACCAAAATATATTTCTACAACACCTGCACCAAAATTAAACATCATATTCGTTTAAATTATTCCTCTGTTCATACTTCTGTTAAGTTTTGAAGTCAGTATTTATTAAAAAGACATTACAATTTTTTTGTGAGTATCACCACGACTCCGCCAAATTGTGTTTTTCGAAAGCAAATGCAAATCGCTTCAAGGGTGCCATGATTATCGAACTTCATTTTCATACACGGTGACCTCTATGGCGTAGCGGTTAGCGCATCTGCTAACCATACGAGAGGTCCCGGGTTCGATCCCCGGCTGGGGAGAAAAAAAACTCCAGGTCTCGGATGTTTACATGTTTGTGACGTCGCTGTCGCTTGTTGTCTGGTTCCCACGACACAGGGTATCCTAGTGTGGGGCCGGAGGCGGTGTATGTGCATGTATGTAAATGTTTATGTTTTATTCATCATTTTCGGAATGGTTTCACTTGCATTAGTCTTAGGTGGCTTCGCAACGATACACAATGCATCATTACACACAACCCCATGCCAATCTTTGAATGATTCAATCATTGAATGAACTTTAATAATGACAAATCTTAAGCCTTATTCCCCGGTATCATTGAAAGCAGCATTTCTCGGTAAAGGTACGTTTAGACTCAAAACCTTGTGTATTTAAAATCTGATCAACTGAAAAAGTGATCAAAAAGTTATATGAAGATTGGTGACCATTTATCTATATCTGTGAGAGCTTACTTATCTTAGAGTCTTACATCCGTGTGCGGAATTAGAGTATTTACATATATATTTTTACAAGTATGAGATTTACTCACATACACGTAGTGATTATGACGTTCAAGTGAATATCTGAGGAATATCTGACAAGTGTCACTAGAACTTCATACTGTCTTCAAAATAGTCTGGACCTGAACCCAAGCAAGTGCTCTGTGGTAACATTCACAAGAAAAACTAAAAAAATCACCTTCGGCTATGATCTACATGGCCATTTATTGAAAAGGGAGAATCTAGTTCGCGATCTTGGTGTTACTCACGACTCTAAGCTATTATTTGATGTCCATATTAATAAAATAATTGCAAATGCATACAAATCTCTAGGCTTTGTGATGCGTATGTCCAAAGATTTCAAAAAAGCCAAAACGCTCAAATTATTATACTGTACCATAGTCAGGAGTACCCTTGAATATGCTTCCCAAATTTGGAATCCCAAATACATAACTTACATAAATCGAATTGAATCGATACAAAAAAAGTTTATGAAATTTCTCTGTTTTCGCCTCAGGATACCCTTTAAGTCCTGTAATTATTTGGTGCTATGCAAGAAATTTCATTTTCTTACCTTAAAATCTAGACGTGACATAGCTGACATGATTTACTTGCACAAGATCGCATCCTCCGCCATCGATTGCCCTGAGTTGCTTCATAAGCTCGGTCTGCGTATCCCAAGTAAAGTGCGTCATAATTCATTATTGGCAATACCTAAGGCTTCAACTAACTATAGGCAAATTAGTTTTATTGTGCGAGCGAGTGACCATTACAATAAACTTCTTAAGTTACATAATGAGCTTGATTTATTCAACACAAAGGTAGCGACATTAAGGCGACTAATGAGTTCATCATTTTTTTGCTAGTGAGATCAAATTTGAAATTGTTTCATTTTTTCTCTTTCTTTATTTTTTGTGACCACTATGCTTACTATTGCATGATTTAGTGAGTGTCCACACGAGTGTTTTACTTTTTAATGTGTTACTACCGGCGAGAATCTATTATTAGCTGTTAGACACCTAGTTATATTGTTATAATGTAATTTCATGCTGATGATTCTCCAAACCGAATAAATAAATAAATAAAATAAATAAAAAAAAAACATTCTTATTTTAAATTTATAACAGCAGTGACCTTTATTTTCTTTCTGTTCACTTCTGATTTTCTGTTTTGCACTATTTTTTTATTTATTTTTTGGGTATGTTGTATTATAGTGGCGTGTGTATTGTTTTTATAATAGATTTTTCTTCTTCTTCTTCTAAAGAAAAACTCAGTGGAAAATATAACGATGTGTGAGTGGCTCATACACCTAATGTTCCGGCACATCAGTGGACACAAGTCAAGTGTAGCACGTTGTCTAATCACCTGTGTGTGACTGTAGCTTAAGGCCCACGCATCCAAGGGGAAGCAAGGCTAATCTCCAAGACGAGGGCTGTAAATCGCGTCGCGAGCGCTTATCTATGCTAAGTTATTAGCCATTCTCGCTAAACAGGTTAAACGCCGCTGTACTGTTAATGCCGATGTTTCGTGTGCGAGTGTGCTGAACGAATCCACTGCAGCACTTCTTATCATAGTATAGCAAAGCACTAATATTTTATCCACGCCACTCTTTTAACTGTCGAAAATAGTGACAAATTTTATTATACACGAATAGACCCACGCACACACACGCAAAAAGAAATATACAATATCTCTCCCACACAAACACACACACACACAATCACACACACACACACACACACACACACACACACACACACACACACGCACGCACGCACGCACACACAAATTTATAAATTCGCACGTGAACAATAATCAAATAAAAACCAAGGTGGGTATTACATGTGCACGCATTCATGCTGCATGATAAAAAATATTATCTTTTTTTAATATTGGTAAAAATGCTCAAGTCGCAAGCAATTAGTGAAAAACGTACAAAGCTAATATCAGAATTCTTCTAGAAAACCGTATTACTTAAAAGTTGCCAGGATAGAGAAAGAGAGACGGATTGTTCAAATACGAATAATACATGCTTACATTTCGTAAATAAATAAACTATGCTAATAATATTAAATAAATTGAGAATAAAAATAGACTGTGAATCTGTGTACGGCAATGACTGTGATTTCGTCATCGGCCACAAGCGTCCGTTGCAGACCTCGGAAACGGCGCCACACGTTTTCATACACTGACTAATACTGCATACCTACAGAATGAAGTCTACCTTTAGAAGTTAAACTTACCTGGATAGGGCTCCTGACAGCAGGGGTAGTACCGTTCATGTCTCTCGGCGGGTACTCCCAGGATATCCCACTCTACCGAAGGATAGTATTCTCGTAAGTCAATGCCGACCTCCACCATGTCGCCTTTCTTCTGATTTATGTGCTTCAGGTCGATCTGTGAATAGCAACAACTTTTAATACGATGATACGGGATTGTGGTGTTGAGGACTGTGTATTCTCTTTCGAATATGTGAGTTAAAGAAGGAATTTCTATTAAAGGTCCTGCTGTTTTCATAGTTAATACCTCTACATTTAATAGAAAGTTAAAATGATAAATATTGATTTCAAAGAAACACAAACAAATACAGTCAATCAACAGATTTTAATTTTTATGACTCGCAATGAACATCGGAAATAAAGGTTCAGAAATAAATCATCGGAAATAATTCATATTTGTTTTAGGCAAAAAATGACAATATTAACAATATTTTTTAACTAATAAATAATCGCGATTAGTGAATAGGGACGTGGAGCACCCATTTCAATCGCACCACTTAAGTTATTTATTTATTTCCTTCTCACAGAGGTATCAAAACACTACACATATGAACAATTGGAATAATTAGTGATTGTATTAAAATACAATGTTGACTGAGGGTTGGATGTTTCAAATATGTTATAAGTTTTCTTTACGAAGGACATGTTTCAAAATTGTTAATTTGATGTCATATGAAAGTTTAAATCATAGAAACATAAAATTTTGTTATTTTTAATTTTACTTCACAAATGTACATTGTCAATTGTTTGTCCTTTGACAGCTGTCAAAATTACTCCTAATATAACGTTCAAATCAAGCGTCATTTTTCTCGTCTTTTAAGTGCACCAACAAAGTAAATCTCGTCTTGTTAAATGTCAACATAAAACTGGTGTCAGTAAGTGCCAAAATGTTGAGAATAACTTGTTTCACTGCACTCTTAGAAGCGATTATATCGTCAAGAAAAAGTTTGGCACATTGTGACGTTATAACTGTGACGAATGTTTTCTTTTTTTTGTGGCGGCTGAATTTTGAGTCGGTAATTTATTGAGTTTGCAACTTGTTTGGTAAGACTCGCTTTTTAAGCTACTGTCTGGTTCACGCAGTTATAAATTGTATCAAAGTTTATGAAAGTTAGGGTGATATATCGACTTGCACTTTTCGGAGCCCTTGTTCTGAGCTTGAGAGTAATGGCGCTCATAAATTTCGTATGCATCGCCGTTTTGGTGAAATAAAATTTGCGTGATCTCAGTAGGTTTAAGATTGAGTAAAATTTGTCTGTTCCTCATACTTCTACAAGGTGAGTTTGAATTCGTTCGCCGTATTTTAAGGGGAAATTCTAACCAAATTATCATGTAAGTAAGGGCCGGTAAGGGAGGCCCCATGCTTCGACCAAATAAAGGATGTATTGGCAAAGGGCAAGATAAAGAGTACCCGAAACCGGTGTGCCTGCATGCAAGGACTAATGAATGTCGATGAAGCGAAAGTGATTTGTCAGGATCGTGGCTAGTGGCTGTCTCTGATCTCTGCCTGCGCCTCTGGGATACAGGCGTGAGATTATGTTTGTACGTAAATTCTAACCACGACTTAGAAATATAGTTATGGTACTAGTCTTGAAAAAGAAAAGAAACATTTGAACCTTAACCAGGCATGGGTAATAAGAGTTTTTCATTGGTTTTGGATTTTATTTCAAGATAAGGTTCAATTCAAGCCAGAGGCCTTAGGGCGGCTTGAAAACTTCAGACAGTAAGGCTAGCCACAAGTCTTATAAGCCTCCACCAATCTAGACTTAGCCTCCGTGGTAGCCATCCTTTCCTCAGGGAAGAGACCCGTCCGTGTGGAGTTTCTGGTCTTCCATCGGACGCGTCCCCCGGGTGGCGGATAGGGGAACGCCCTCCAGATATGGGGGGTACGGGCTTCGGCCGGCGCGGACCAAAACCAGAGGGAGGGGGACGTCCAGTTGCTTGCGCTGCTGGATGTCCCGCGGGGTCCACTATGGGCCCCGCACCCACGACTCCACACTGAGTGGGGCCGGGGGCCTTCGGGCCGCGGGGAGACAGCCTCTATAAGGAACACACGGTGGGGGCCCTCCTCTATGTCCCTCTGTTTAGCAGAGGGCATAGAGGAGGTTGAGGGAGGGTCACAGACGGCGGGTTGGGGGACCTGCCGTCCAACATCGTGACGGGAGAAGGGGGTGGGGGGCCCATGCCCCTTCCCCAGTGAGGGTGGGCCCGACTCCTTGCGAGTCGGGTCGACGTCACCGGGGCGCCGCTGTCGCATTCGCGTTGTGGTTTTACACCACTTGCGAGATCCGGCGGCGCCCCATTGCACGAGCGACAGGACGGCCCCCGGGGTGTTTTAGGAGGTATGCCTCTCCTATTATTAGGAGAGGAGAGTCCGACACACGGCCGTCGCCCTCCCCCAAGGGTGGCGGTTATGGTGCACAAAGCATTTCACCCCGTTAACAAAAAAAAAAAGGGAAGAGACCCGTGCCCCTCGGTGGGGACATAATGGGTTGATGAATAGTCTACCCACCTGATCGCCATCGTAGCTCCAAGAGCCAAACTTGAGGAAGCAGGTCTGCTGGTCGAAGGGGAAGTACCGCACGTCGATCTCGCAAGACGACTTGAAGATGGCCGGCGGCGTCCAAAGCACCTTGCCCGTGTGGTGAAGCACCGCCTTTGTCATCGTCGTCACCACATATTCGCCATCCGCGCTATGAAAACAGACGATGCGTGTTAAATTACTAAAGAAAATAACAATCACATAACATTGCAATGTATGTGCCTGAATGTAAATGTTAATGTTAATTTACATACAGGCACATACATTCCTTCTGGCCCCACACAAGGATACCCTGTGTCGTGGAAACCAGAAACAGCGACGTCACAAACATGTAAACATGCAAGACCTGAGTTTTTTTTAATTCCCAGCCGGGGATCGAACGCGGGACCTCTCGCATGGTAGGCAGATACGCTTACCGCTGCGCCACAGAGGTCGTCAAAAATAATAAAGAAATTACTTCCACACAATACAATCACTTGACCTGGTACAAAACTAGGATACCCTGTGCTATGGTAACCAGGCAAGGACATTACAAACATGGGGAAACCCCCTTTTGGTGTTTGCGACGTCTAGTTAAAAAAAAAATTCATTTGCAATTTTTTTTGTAAGTAAGGCAAGAGATTCATATTCATACTGTGTTTGCTGACGTCATAGAACACTTATATAAGGTCAAGGCTTTTATTAAGTTTAAAAAAATATATATTCTTATTTAAAAATCTTATAAACAGAAATTGTACTGAAAGCATAATTCTCGAAATGGTTTTGACGTTACCATGGCCATGCTACTTTTTGAACATGTTCATGTTCAAAAAGTAGAAGGGCCATTTGAAAATTATTTGTAATCAGCTCAGAACTACATATTTTTTGTGGAAAACAGCGTCAGAAGCATCCACCATGAATTGCTTCCTTTCTCGAAAAGCTAAGTAAGCTCACTAACAAAACTTAAACAATATTAAACAATCTCAATAATAATAACCTACACATTACAATCTCTTTTTGATCCAAAATTCGGAGACACCAACCACACCACAACTAAGACGATCACCATAAAAATTGAAACAAGGAAAATCAAGGCACGGCAGCCCCCAGCAGGAATCAAATCCACGATCTCCGCATAAGTAGTCAAACGTTCTACTGCTAGACCAACGGGGCGCAATACACAGGCCACTGGTGCGTGACGTCAGCAGACGTCACCGATGACAAATAGCTCACAGGAAGTGGGAGGACGTCACATCGTGAAGCGAACTCAACAGGAACACAGCTTTGGCATGTGAGAAATTGTGCTTACACAGAACGTGGAGTTCTAATTTCGCCTTTTGTAAATAACTAGCAGTGCCCGCGACTCTGTTCGAGTGGTAAATGGATTCAAGGTAAAAACAAAATGTATACTTTATGAACGTCAAAGTTGTTAGTTTCACAATTAATATCTAATTTCTTTAAACGAGCAATTCTTGTATATAATCTCTTTAAACGAGCAATTCTTGTATATATATTTATATATAATCAGAATCTCGGAAACGGCTCCAACGATTTTCACGAAATTTTGTAGGCAGATGCTTTGGGGGCGTTTAATTGATCTAACTAGGTTACATTTATAGAAAACGTTGTTTAATCCGTGTTTTAAGCCAATTGAAATCTGCTATGATAACATACACAGGAAAATTTCGCGCCTATCTGCAAGGTTGGGATAGTTCTGACGGGAAAACGGGCGAAAACCCGTTTCGGGCAGATTTCGAGAGACCCGGTTCGATTCATGATGTTTTTTTTCCAAGTTCTTTTTTTGTTGAAAAAGGATTATTTTAATTTTATATTACAAAAAAAGTACCGAGCAAAGCTCGGTCACCCAGGTACTAATAGATTATGTGGAGAAGAAGCTAACAAAGAAACTCCATATTAATTCTTTCCAAAACAGTTTTAGCGTAATTAACAAACACATTTTGATATTTTAACATTCTTAGGTAGATGGACATTCGTACCTACCAAACTCTGTATTAGATTTAAGATGATTTTTGTTGCTCTAAGGCAGCGGCTAACATTATAATTTTATGTACATTGACATTCAACAAGCAGAATGTAAATTCTTTACCTTGAAATAAATTTATGATTTCTGATTTCTGAAACCTTCAAACTTTAAAATTATTACTCATGGATGTGCTGAACACTATACACAATTCTCATCTGAATATATTTAAATTACTCTACTATTTAACACGAAATCTTTGTCTAAATAATCGTTGATTTTACAATAAGCACACAGGTAGCCATTAGTATAATTATAGCCTATGACTGCCTATAGCCTAATTTGAAAAACTGGTGAATAGAGTTTCTGAAATCGTAGAAGTACTTTTACAAATAACCTTCTAAATACGAACTTTTATTCAGTTGCGTTATAACATTGAAAAAAAAACATTGTTATAGTGAGCCGAACGGCCCACCAACAATTGTGTCTGTCTGTATGTCTCATTGTTTTTGGAACTTATTTGTAAATACAGTTCATATTTATTATGATGCAAGATTTATTTATTTTGCGTCAAAAATTTCGGGTGTTACTTATCTATCGACTAGCTGTTGCCCGCGACTACGTCCGCGTGGGCTTTAGTTGAGTAAAGTGTTTGCAATTAAGATAGGGATACTTTTAGCGCATGCGAAAGAGCTTTCATACTAACTTCGCAGCCCCCTCTTACCCCCTTAAGGGATGAATTTCAAAAACAACTACTTTACACGTCTTTCATGACTTTCAATAAAGGACCTTCATGCTGAATTTCATTCGAATAACTTCAAAAATGGCGAAGTTTCATACGAATATTGCATCCCCCTTTTACCCCCTTAAGGGATGATTTTCAAAAAAACTATTTTACACGTATTTCATAAATTTTATTGAAGGAACTTCGTATTGAATTTCATTCGAATAACTTAAAAAACGCCAAAGTTTCATACTAACTTTGCACCCTCCTCTTACCCCCTTAAGGGATGATTTTCGAAAAACTATTTTACATGTTTTTCATAACTTTCAATGAAGGACCTTCGTGCCAAATTTCATTTAAATAACTTCAAAAACGGCAAAGTTTCATACTAACTTTGAACCCCCATTTTACCCCCTTAGAATCCTTTCTTAGTGCTCCAGAAAATTTCAAGTTTCTAATCCTTATAGTTTAGGCCCTGCGTTGATATGTCAGTCAGTCAGTCAGTCAGTCAGTCAGTCAGTCAGTCAGTCAGTCAGTCAGTCAGTCAGTCAGTCAGTCAGTCAGTCAGTCAGTCAGTCAGTCAGTCAGTCAGTCAGTCAGTCAGTCAGTCAGTCAGTCAGTCAGCTTCTCCTTTTATATATATAGATACTTGAATAATAAAGAAGTGTTTACACTTGTAAAACGTATTTTCTCTGTGTAAAATGGAGGTATTAAAAGATAATTTAAATAGAATAAGAAAAAGAATAAAATACATTTATTACAACAACAGTTACACAAGACGTACTGAGTGTTTAATATATTGAGACACTACAAGACAAAGTACTTAACAAAACATTTACAAACAATAGTCACGGTGTGTCTCTGCTGCTGCAATAGGCAGCTGACTCAGCATACTGCCGAGGGTATTATTCCTCAGCACTGATTTTCAGTCAGTGCCTGTCCCATGAGGGTTCCACACATGGCACATCCTCATATTGCAATACTATTTACATCGTACTTTGTATATTAAATAGTAAGTACGATGCTAACTATTGGCTGTGCACTTAGAGATAGAATCGTCTGAAAATACAGCTATATTTTCAGTGATTTTCAGGCAGTGATTTTCGTCGCTCTTATTCACTTCATCGCAACAATAAATAAGTAGCTCAAAGTATTAATACAGCCTTCGAACCATGATCTAACTCAACGAAACTCATAATTCAATCATCGGTCATTGGCTCGCTTCCGCGAAACAACCTTTAACATAAACCCCCCTCCTACACGACAAGATACACCTTTTTATACCCTCGGCTTCCACGCGACCTGTCTTGAAAGTCAAGTAACTTCAGGATTTTTCTTCAAACGATAATATTAAATTTGACACTTCAAGATGTATTCAGGGTGGAATTTTGCAATGCCACCGAAGGAAAAGTACTCTTAATACTGTAGATAAAAAAATAGTACTCAAAGAAAACATAACTTTATTTTTGAAAAGAAAGAAAACTGCATTCAAAGATTATGAAATAAAGATAAATTATCATTTCCACGATTGAGACTTGCAAAAGTTTATACGTTCTTTATGGGGCACTGTATAAGGTTTTACCATAAGAATTTCCAGAATATATTAGTGTCATCTCCGATGCGGTTTAATGAATGTGTTGAACACACTGTGCCAAAAGCTTATTATAACATCAACGATTATTTAGAAGTTACAGATGTCGGGGGTTAAACTGGCGATTATTAAAGGGACAATGGTGTCTTGGGTTCAACACCTCCATGAGTAATAAGCTCATGGATGCATTTTTAAGTTTGAAACTTTATTGCGTGTGAGTATAAGTGTGGAGTTTATTTGTTAGCTTCTTCTCGACAAAGGACCGGTTTCTAAATTGAGAATTTTACTGAGTCAATAGTTAAGTAACTTTCTGTCAATCTCTTTTCTGAGATATTTGACGAGACAGAACTATAGTATTAGTTACTTTATAAAATTCTCAATTCAGAAACTGGCGCATAATCTATTAATTGTGAAACTAACTAACAACTTCGTCTATCATAAAGTAAACATTTTGTTTTTATCATGAACTAGCTTTCGCCCGCGACTCCATCCGCGTGGACTTTAGTTCAAAATTTTGCAACCCCGTTCACTCCCTTAAGGGTTGAATTTAGAAAAAACGGCGAAACACGTGTTCAATCAATTGTGGTAGATGTTAGACTAAAATTAGACTACATTTTGTATACCTCCAAAAACGTTGGTAACCCTTTTCGCCCCCTTTGGGGTTGAATTTAAAAAAATCCCGTCTTATTCCTTGCCTACATTATATATAGACCCTCCGTGCAAAATTTCAGCTTCCTAGGTCCAACGGCTTCGGCTGGGCGTTGATGAGTGAATAAATCAGTCAGTCAAGACTTTGAATTTTATTTATATAGATATAAAACATTTTGATTAGAATTTTAGACACAGTATTGCCGTCACGCTTACGAAGAGTCCCCTGCTTTTAGTATCCCATGGCGTGTGTGTCAGGATTTATTCACCGGCAATGATTTATCGGCGCCTGGCTGGTCGTGACACGACATGATGTATCATTCCGTAACGGTTTCTTGCTTCATATTTCGCGTAATCAATTAACTTAGCCTATTGCCGAAGTTTACTACCGTGGCTCGAATGGGGTGTGGTGTGGTAGTGTTATGGTTTTATTTTATTAAGGCCATTAACATGGAAAACCAATAATTTGATTTCAATAATAAAGATACAGTTGACAAGGTCAATTTCAGTCCAAATTTCAGGTCCAAAATTTGATCGTTTATAATTTCTAATTGTCCTGATGGCCTTGCCCAGTTTTCATTGTTCAAGTTATCCTAGTTTGTAGCCAAGACAAGTGATTATGTTGTGTGAGAGTTATTATTATACTAGGTACATTTGTTTATTTATACATTAAGTTGCAGTAGTAGTATATATGTAATTCATTAGGAAAAGTTTAAATCAATAATGCAAAGAAGTCACAGAAGCAAAGTTAATAATCTAGATTATCTAGAATTTCAGTAATCTTTACTAAAATGCCGAACAAATGCTCTGTTTGCTACGATGTAGCAGGATGAAATTCTGCATTATTTCAGTAGTATTTATCTGTGTGTATGAGAGAGTTTTTCTAAGGGAGAGTATTTTCTTTATCCAGAAGAGAACTTCGTTAAGTTTCGCTTTGAATGCGTGGGCAAAAAAAAACTCTTAGTAAAATAAAAAATAGAAACCTAACAAAAACGTCACAAAAATTAGGATAACTTAGCTTGTTTTAACTTACTTGTTATAAAGAACGATGTCCGGCAACCAGATGTGCTCAGAGGGTACATACAGCTCCTTTACACCGCCGTATTCCAGGGGATCCCATTTGAACTTGTGGTCCTCCCATTCCTGTTAAAAGCCAACATTTTAGTGAAGATCATCATCATTATTTAGCCACAAGAAGTCCACTGCTGGACATAGACCTCCTCCATGGATTTCCAAAAAGACCGGTTGGAAGTGGCCTCCATCCAGCGTCTTCCTACCACTAGGATTCCACCTGTATGTTGTAGACTCGGATCGACTATTTTTTTGTGGATGGTATTTAACTGTACCTCAATATATTCCCGCTTTCTTCAACAAATTTTGCCTTTGTTCCTCCAAATATACTGATTGTGCACCAAAATATGTTCATTAAAATATTTTATAATAATAAATACACCTAATTATTAAAGGAGCATTCATTTTTTTCGATTTACTTCAGATAGCGTACTGCAACATTTATTTTAATCAAACACCAATTAATGCCCAATGTGGTTTTATTAATCAAAAGTTAATACATTATAAAATGTAATGCTTACCTAAAAAAAAATTTTATACTTGTCAGTGTTAAACCAAACTAATTCAAACTATTAAACAAAGTCTTTACTCCTACAATGTTACATAAACTAACAGTAACATTATAAGTAACTAGCTGTGTTCCCCGCGGTGTTACCCGCGGTTCATCGATTTTCCCGTAGGAATAAGATATTTCCCCGCGGTAAAACGTAGCCTATGTTTTAATCCAGGGTATCGGCTAACTCCATACCAAATTTTATTAAAATCCGTCCAGCCGTTTCAGCGCTAAAGACTGACAAACATATAAACACACACACAAACTTTCACGTTTATAATATTAGTGTGATATAACTAAGATTAATAATTATTAATCCACATACATGGAAAATAATTCATTTGGCATTAAACAATTGTTGCAAAAAGGCTTTCACTTTTTTTTACAATTTTGCCTATTCCTCAACGTGTACTAACATCTTGCTCCTATGCTGCTGCAATATTTCACATCTCAACGAACCACATGCGCGTCGCAAGCTTCGCTTTTTTAGAAGTAATGTTATACGAAATGCATTATTTGTTCTTCAATGTTAATTATTTGAGTAACATAAAAGTTGTACAAAACCGTTTTAAATGGGGTCCGGTACTAGGATTTATTATGAGATATTTTGTGTAACAATTAGGAATGTTTGGTGCACGATCAGTATTTTTTGTGAAATAATAATATAATTACTGTTAGTAGAGAATACTTGCTGTGCAGTAGAATAAAAAGTGGTATGTCTTGGAGACAATTTTGAATTGGTTTGGTGTAACATATTTTGCTGGATGATTAGTTTAATTGCAGCAAAATAATTTAGACAGGCGTACATAGGTGTACCTTTATATTTTTGGTGAACGGTTTAAAATTACCCTTTTAGGCTCTTCAATTATTATTTGTTGTAGTTGTTGTTGTTGTTACACATTTGATGTGCATTTCGTTCGAGTCTACCGTAGACCGGTAATAATAAATATAGATAACATGAGACATTACATAACAAGATACCGTTCCGTTATATCTAATACATAGAAGTCGTTGTATCTCAGTAGATAAATTGGTAAAGTAGTATATTAGTTGCAATTTTATAAGATTGACAGCTCAATTGATCTTTAGTTCTTTTCATTATTTTGGCAATTCGTTGTGCTATCTATCCGCTTATTAGATTTTATTTCTGGAATGATGCCAATTTCATCGACTTTCACCAATTGCGTTCTAGACGTTTCTAAGTGATTTATTTGTACTTTTCTTGAAACATTTTAGAAATGAAAACAAATGTCTGCATTTGTAAGAGAAATGGCTGGAATTTGTAGCATTACTACCGTGATTTTTTACTTACATGCTCAAGCCAAACGTTGGTCGTCAGAATTTGGTCCTTCAAGTTCTGTAACAAAACAAAACCACATAAATCTCAAGGATTTTGCCAACTTTCCTCAGAACGTATTTCTTCAAGCAAGCGGGTGATCAAAATATGCCAAAATTTTAAATAATATTTGTAAACAATGGGGGAGGATATGCAAAAATGTCATTAAGCCAAGTCAGAGGTCTTAGGGCGGCTTGAAAAACTTCTGAAACTAGTGGATGGTCTTACTATCACCACCCTCCACCAATCCGGACTTGGACCCCGTGGTGGAGTTTGGCCTATAGGTACCTTTCTCATGGAAGAGATCCGTGCCCTTCGGTGGGGACATAATAGGTTGATGATGATGTAAAAAACAGTAAAGAAACTTGCATTTCTCTAGATTTTATAAAAACTTTTGACAGACCAAGAGTTCATGGTCGATTGTGTATTAAAATATAAAGTATGCTATGCTAACACAGTTGCAACATTATATTGCACAACATACAACATTTTGTTGAGAATTTCAAACACGGAAAAGGCAAATTCTCTCCGCAAGAACGGCACAGACATTAGCGGAGCCGGCCGTAGACGCCAAACCTTAATTGAAATGAAATAGACGTTTACAATCTACCCCTCGGTGTCTTAATTGCGATGCAGCTTGCCACGTAAGGACAAAACAAATACAGGCGAAGAACAGCCTGAAATAGACAAACGAAAACATTCAAGAATTTTGTTAAGGTATTTTTATTAGCTGAAAGTGCTTCTATGCAAATCTTAAGAAAAGTCCTATGTAAATACGTGGTAAAACGAGACTGCTCCTACAGTAAAACCAAACAATTGGTTTTGTAGTACAAATGTAATACAAAAATAAATAGAAGGCTTTATCATTAATCCATTAAATCCCCACCGAGGGGCACGGGTTTGTTTCCTGAGGAAGTCGTAGGCCATAGTCCAGCACGGGGACATGAGGGGACATGAATGTGGGAAATGACCACAACATAAAAAGATGTTATAAATAGATCAATATAAATAGACATTACAAACATAAATAGATGGCTTGAACATCCTGAATAGCTTGAATTCTTATAATCAAAGAAATGGAGATAGAAGTGGCTATATCCAGCAAACATAAATATATGGCTTGAACATCCTGAATAGCTTGAATTCTACTAATCAAAGAAATGGAGATAGAAGTGGCTATATCCAGCAGAGTAGGAACGGGATGATCGATATATTGATACTAATCAAGCGTGTATGCGGTGGTAGCGCTACATTGGCTAAATGAGCCTTGAATACAACATTCGAGACTCCTTCAGCCAAACTTAACCTACTTTAACTTAATTCCTTTTATTTACCTTTCAAAGTGATTAGTTTTACTTTATTCTGGTCTAACAGAAACAAGTATTTATTGACCAGCTTGGGAATGTAATATTCTCTGGTTTTTTTTTTTTAATACGTTATGTTACAAGTGTTTCTTATTATCTAGCCGCTCTCGGAAACCCGTTCAGTTTATCTGTTAGCGGCGGTCGTTCCTATTTTAGTAATTTTACATGCACAACTAAATATTAGTATTTTTGCCGTAAGAGCCATCGCAAACAGGGCGACTTGTCGCCGCGTCAAGTCGCCGCGTCAGACGCGAGTTGTCATTTGCTTCTGGCGTCTTGTCGTCGTGACTCAGCGACTCTGACGCCAAGTGTTCGAAGATTTGAACAAAATAAATGAAAACGGCCGTAGTGTGTCGTCGCATCTAGTCACCTGTCACGTGTTGCTAGTGTGCGCGTAGGCTAATAGTCGCCATCTTCTGCGTCCATTGGATGATGCGCGTGACCTTCAGTAGCCATTGTCCTATCCTACGAAGCGAACTGTCTTCGCTTATTGTTTCGCTTATCTCTAGGCGCACGCATTGGCCAATTAAATGCGACTATCTGGTTCTGTAGAAATAAAATGTATTTCTACAGAACCAGAAACTCGCCACCATTTAATGGGTTCCGTCTCCGTGTGTCAGGCCGCAGGACTGGTGTTCCACTTCATTTGTAAGAAGAGTAAACAATGTTTTGTCATTGCAAGTGTTGCTTGCACGACCAAGACGCGACCCGACGCAACGTGACGCGTGTTGAGTCAAATCAAGTCTTCTATTTTCTTAATAATTTTGGGCATCGCGCGTTGGCAATGTCCACGACGCACATCGCGGTGTCGTACGTGTTGTCGCATCGCGTTTCATAGTCTGTAGGGCGCTAAAGCGCCCATAAATGGTTCTTGACCTTTGTAGATGGTATAGCTTGAGGTAGATAGACATTCTTACCAACTTATGTGTTAAATTTAAGTTGTTTTGAGAAAATATGCTCAGAGTGCAGTTATCCGTGGCCTTTTTCTGCATTACATTCGGCCCCACTATTTACATTGACATTCTTTCCATTGAAATAAATTTCTGATGTCTGATGTCTATTTGACTAGTGGAACGTAGTATACTATAATATATTAATTGTCAGCCAACAGACCCCACTGTTGGGCATAAGCCTCTTCTCTTTCACACAAACCAATCTGGTTCTTTTGCTAGTCTCGTCAACGTTTCCCAGTTATTTTACTATTTCGGCATTCATTTTTACTATCAATTACCGTATGAAGCTCCAAAATGTCCGCTCTCTTTGGGGCGACCTGTATCTCTGTCGCTTTTTCAATGCTAAAAGCCCATTCCCCGCCGCTCTACAATTACGCTTCGTTTTATGCTATTTTTACGGCGCGCCCGGGTTATGGTTGCCGAATATGCATGTTGTTATTGTTGTTTTCCTGACGTGTTATGAGGCGATAAGGCTGGCCAAATGATTATGTTTGTGACAATTAACTCTGTGGGGTTTGTCAAGAGATTTGGGCGGCGCAAAGTCTTGGTGCATAAATATGGCCTAAAGAAGAACTAATGAAAGGTTCTTGGAACCTGGTCGGACACTTCCGACAAAAATTCAAGTAAGTGTGTCCGAAATAAAGTTAAAAATGTCTTGTGCTTACGAAAATTTTAGTTAAATATAATGTCTTATTTATTAAATAGTGAATTAGGCATTATTTCACTTTTATATCAATTTTTAATAATAATAATAAATATTTTTTATTACCATTCACAATTTTTTTTTGCCAATTTTTCACTCTTGAAGAATCTTTAAAAAGTATAAATCTATTTAACTTTTGTTAGTGAGCGGTTTTAGTTTTCTTGATTTTTAAGAAGTTCTAAGTCACACGCTGTTGTTGTGTTTACGCACATTTCATTCATTTTTCTGTGGTCATTTCAGAAACAATTATTATTTGTTGTAAATACCTAAAACAGAATTGACGAAATTTTGCGAGGTTTTTTTAAACTCGAAGTTAAATTGGACGACTAAAGTCTCGTGCGGAAGGCTCGTGGAAATTTGCATTTACAAATCTTGATTTAGTTAAGATCCGTCGTAAAACCGATCTAAGCCTAATTAAGGACCGTTTTAGTGGAATCGTTTTTAAAATTGAATATATTGCAAATAGGTATAAAGCTTGATACAGCAAATTTTTCAGTAAAAATAGATTTTTCTTGGTATTTACATTATGAGATACACGTAACTAGAAAATTAAACATTATTTTGTTTCGAGCTTTTTCAAACAGCTACGTATTCTTTTTTTATTTACTTACGTAGGTAGTAAGGAATTACTCGAAAAAAAAAATCCAGCTCAATTATTGTATGGTTTATTTATTATGTGCATACATAAGCTCACGCCTATGACTAAGCGGGGTAGTCAGAGGCCAGGACTGCCACCTGCCACGATCCTGGCAGATTGTTCATGTTCGCTTCATCAACATTCGTAAGTCGTTGCACACACGCCGTTTTCAGATACTAATATCTCCGTCTGGGACCTTTGGGCTGGTAACCCTTCCATCCACATTCGCTCTCAACTTCTTTAGTCAGTCTTTATTATTTCATCCTCTCCACTAGTCCAAATCCATGCAACAGTACTTTTTTCGTCTATTTATTATACCTGACAAACTCAGCAGTGTGATAACCCAATCTACTCGTACTTTGTCAAAGAAACCATGTCTCAGAACGGAATCTCTGTGAGCTATGAGCCAATCATATCAATATATTCTACATAAATGCCATTTCAAAGCATAGTGCAGCGAGCAGCAGCTGGCTGCCTTCGATTTTATATGCCTCATGCACATATTCTTTCTACGATTGTTTGTTTTCATTTTTCTTTGTTTTGTTGGCTTTTGCGTATTAAGTTTGTTACACATACTTGTCTACATTATTCAGTGGCATAATCATTATCATCATCAACCCATTATCTCCCCCGAGGGGTACGGGTTTATTCCCTGTGGAAGGAGTAGCATTGGTGGTGGCTCGTAAGACTAGTGGCTGGTCTTACTGTCAGAAGTTTTCAAGCCGCCATAAGGCCTCTGACTTGCCTTAACGACTGCCATCTATTGACGGCAGCCGGCACCAACTGCTTAAAGTGCCTTGCAAAGTTCAGAACCGATTGGAAAAATGCCACTAGCGTTAGTCATGGACGGTCACCCATCCATGCACTGAACGCGCCCTTTGTCGCTTGTTTACGAGCACTCGGGCAACCGGACAATTTCAATAAACCTCTTCTTTTTAACTGGGCACTGTTGCATAAAACTACAATTCATGGCTTTATGCATTTAAAACATTTATAATCCGTTGTACATAGCAAAGTCGTTCTATCGTCGTCGTGTCCACTGACTATCTAGTAGAAAAACTGCTATGCGATGTACATCAAACAGTAATAATAAACTATGAATTGTAGTTTTGTGAGCCGCGGCCCTGTTCTAGATTAAAATCGCTGCTTTTTGCTTCTGCGACATACAGACACGGCCGGTGACGACAAAAAAGCCTCTTGTTAGCCAATGAGCCCTCGGAAACAGGAAACCAACCAATTCGTGACACACAACAAACATCTGGGCCTTCCTTTGGCCGTCCACTTTGGCGCCATACTTAGCATTCCATGCGCTTACCTGCCGGAGCACTTGCGACCCGTGAGGAATTCGTTTGAATGTCGTCGCTTGGGGTTAGGCTGGCGGTAAGGGCTTGAAGGAAGACGCAAGACTGGGGCAGACAACCAAAAGTACACTACGATATTTGGGTAGTTTGGAGCTGATAGCGAAACTAACAAGCTATCACTAGCTATTGAATACGCTCGCTAACGCTAAGTCCGGATTAGTGAAGGCTTGCAAGACTAGTGGGTGGTCTTACTGTCAGTTTTAAAGCCACCCTAAGGCCTCTGACTTGGTTTAACGACTGCCATCTATCGACACCAGCTGGCACCAACTACTTAGCGTGCCTTGCGAAGCACGGAACCACTCGGAAAAATGCCACTAGCGATAATCATAGACGGTCACTCATTCACGCACAGAACGCGCCCTATGTTGCTTAACCTGCAAACTCTCAAATGTATGTGCCTTAAGCATTCATCATCATCATCATGATCAACCCATCATGTCCCCACCGAGGGGCACGGGTCTCTTCCCTGAGGAAGGTACAGGCCATACTCCACCACGGGGGCCAAGTCCGGATTGGTGGAGGCTTGTAAGACTAGTGGCTGGTCTTACTGTCAGAAGTTTTCAAGCCGCCCTAAGGCCTCTAACTTGGCTTAAGCATTATTCAATTGCGATTCCCAGTTCCTCTCTTCAACCCTTACGCTTGGTTTGTAGAAATGTCCGAATTCTCTAACAAAATTAAGCACTATACTTGAGCTATTACAAACGTGCAAACCGTGTCGTAAAAGTGCAAGCAAGAGGTCCAATATGCCTAATGTGTGAGAGAGAGGTCTGCTAAAAATGTTTATGACTGTTCGCACGTTTGTAATGGCTCAAGTATAGACATTTTTAACTTTATTCCGTATACACTTACTTGACTTCACTACTACTACTACAAAATGTATTTATAGAGGCATTCAGAGTGCTTATACTGAGTTTTTTATTTCACTTTCGATAGCGAGAGCGCGCGAGCAATTGCAATTTGTATAGGAGTGTCAAAGAGACAACTAGGTGGCGCGCTTTGTCACTCCTATACAAATTGCAAACGCTCTCGCTATCGAAAGTGAATGAAAAAACTCAGTATATGCACTCGGTTCACGAAATGGCGCTAGGTCTGCCGGCGCCCTTAGTCTCCTCGCTGCGTAAGTTGTAATGTAATTTAAATGGTAATAGTATAACAGTGTTGAGTGCTTTTATGCTCCCCACTGGAGGTTCAGCCCGAACTAGTTTACGGATGGTTTTACGATGTACATTATAGGCAGTTTAGATAGAGTATATCGTGTAGTGTTATGTATGACGTCATTCACCCTTACATTTGCTCCACCATTGAAAGAAAGAAAAAAAAAAAACGTTTATTATACCAACAAGACACATCACAGGAACAAATTAAACGGACAAGTAAAATAATATAAGTAGGGCAACGGACAAAAAAAACACAAGTAAATTAAAACAAAACTATAGATTAGTGTGTGGTGTGTCTAGGTTGCCACAAAGGGCAACTGACTCAGCATTGTGCTGTGCTCATTGCAGTCCTTTTTTAAAGGAGAATGATCAATTTACTATTGGAGTTCGTCTATTTTTGCGTCTTTTTGCGCATTGATGAAACCAACGGTAAACTATAAGAAATTAGCTCTGGATTATGCAGGAAAAATATTATGAAAATATTAGATGGGAGTTTCCAGAAATCTTAATTTTGAGCCCATGTTTTGAGGTTATGACAAATTTGGTGGTTTGGTGTTATTTTGGATTGGCATTGACACCTTTTTTCGTTCCTCCCTTATTCTGAGGTTCGTTCCTACGGAAGAAGTTTGAGCTTTACCTATGCCACAGATTATTTATGCTTTTAGCCAAATATGCAGGCGTTTACATACTGCGACTTTTTGCAGATAGCGTGTGTGTGTAACGATGGACGATTTGCGAGTGTATCTATGCAAAAAGTCGCAATGTTTAGGAGCCTAATGGGGGACAAAGAGATAATTTCTGATAAGCATAAACAGTCTAAAGCCGCGTCCGCCGCTCCATGTTACGCGTGTTACAAAAAATGTAACATGTTACGGTTATCGTAACAGCCCGTCTGCTGCGACTTTCTAGTTCTGTTATGTTACAGTTTTTGTGACAAAAACAAAATGAGTTCCGACGAAGCAGACGTGTCTGCTATTTTGTCCCTTTAGGCTTATCCACTTTGTATTCACTTGTTCTTTTGAAATTCCTATTATTTCTGCTTTATCACTACATGAGGCGTCCCAAAGCACTTATCTTTCTCGAAATAATCGTATGAAAAACAAAGTATTTTCTTTTTTCCACTCCATCACCGAATCGCGAGACGTGTGCGTCCGGCGAGCGCTAACATAAAATGAATGACTTCACCCCCCCGCAGGCGAACGCGGGGGATGTTATCCATTCGCCGCGGCTAACGTGTTACGTGTTACGTAACACGTAACATGTTATCATCATCAACCCATTATGTCCCCACCAAGGGGCACGGGTCTCTTCCCTGAGGAAGGTATAGGCCATACTCCACCTCGGGGCCAAGTCCAGATTGGTGGAGGCTTGTAAGACTAGTGGCTGGTCTTACTGTCAGAAGTTTTCAAGCCGCCCTAAGGCCTCTGACTTGGCTTAACGACTGCCATCTATCGACGGCAGCCGGCACCAACTGCTTAACGTGCCTTGCGAAGCACGGAATCGCTCGGAAAAATGCCACTAGCGTTAGTCATAGACAGAAACCCATCCATAGACTGAACGCGCCGTATGTTGCTTAACCTTAGTGATCGTTTAAGATCACTCAGGCAGCCCAGGCTACGAGCGATTCGAACATGTTATACCACGCCCCATTATACCGTGTTACATTTTTTGTAACACGCGTAACATGGCGCAGTGGACCCAGCTTTAGGTCCTGCGCACAATTGAGACAAGACTATCCTAAGCCCACAATGGCGGTTTATTTTAGTTATTTATTATTGTTCATTCATCATCATCATCATCATCATTTCAGCCATTGGACGTCCACTGCTGGACATTAGAATCTCCCAACGATTTCCAAAAGGGCCGGTTGGGTTGTTCATACACATGGTCATTTTAACAATAAACTATATTAATTAAACAATATCAAATCCATAGGATCAATTTGCAAAAATAAAACCGTAATAAAATCGCTCGTTTGAATTCCCGTCAAAAACTCCCCGTTTGCAGTTTGCACTTTCGCAATGTAGTACACAGTACACCTTTTGCGATTTTTGCAATAATTTAATCTAATCTGTGTTTGTAATCTGTATTGAGTGACTGAAGTGGGTTACTATTGCACGGACCGAGAATGTACGGCATGAGAATGTACAGCCCGGGAATTCGTGCCCAAATGACACCAATTATCGGAATGTGCATTCCTGCCTGTACATTTCCGTCCGTGCATTGCCGGTCCGTACCGGGAATGCACGAACGCGGAACGTACAGCCCTGGAATCGGTGACCAGTCGGTGCCTCGTTCACATCACAAAGAATACAATCAACTACGTTGTTCACATCTTTTGGGATTCGTTTAGAAACGCTGATAACGCACGACCCGAGAACGTGCGGACGGGAATCCATGTACATGTACACGGATTCAATGGCTGTACATTACCAGGGCGTACGTTCTCAGGATGTGCATTCGCGGTACGTGCATTATCATCTCCCACTGAAGTTATACAATCAATAAAGATACTTTTTAATTTTTACTTTTAAACCCCTGATTCTTTTATTTTATCAAATATAACTATGAAATCATTTTTCCTAAGAAACATTTTTGAGGTATAAATACTTAAAGTGCAACGCAAAAGCAACATAGACTGTTTTTGGTCATTCTCCTTTACCTAGTTTTTTTATTATATTATTATATTAAAATTACACCTATTGAAGAAAAACTAGCAGAAGCACGATTGCGATGGTATGGCCACGTCATGAGGAGACCAGCGGACCACATGACTAGAAAAGTCCTTGAGCTCGAGCCAGCGCCGAGAAAACGCGGGAGACCTCGACTCACATGGACGAAGGTCGTGGAAAGCGACTTGAAAAAATCCGGCATTGACCCAAGGACGACCCAGAATCGCCAGGCCTGGAGAAAAGCGGTTAGAAGAGCCGACCCCAAAACTAAACTGGGAAGAAGGCCGGTAGAAGATGAAGAAGATTTTTATTATATTATTTAGCCTCAAACAATATTCAACACTTTAGTCGCCAAAGTAAAGCTAGAAATTATAGTTTTCGAAATAAAACTCTATTTTTTTTTTTTTAATATAGAGTTTTATTTCGTAATACACACAAGGATACCCTGTGATGGGAGAACCAGGAACAGTGATATCACAAACACGGAAACAGAACAAACCTGCGGATTTTTTTCTCGCATGGTAGGCAGGAAGTAGTCCAGTTTGCGCTCCCAAATAGCACCTGCACAAATAGCACCTGGCCTAGTCCAGATTGGGCACCTATTGAATTTTTTGGGAGGTACTGTTAGTGAATTCAAATGTATTCATTCTGCCAAAAATATCAATAGGTGCCCAATCTGGACTAGGCCAGGTGCTATTTGTGCAGGTGCACAAAGTGGACTGCCCGGTAGTCTCCTCGTAGATACGCTAACCGCTAATAAAAAAAGAAAAGTTTACCACATAGACATTATAAACTTCAAGAGAGTAAAAAGCTTAAGAGATTTATCAGTTTTATTCCATTTGGAAATCCTCGGTCTCTGCCTACTACTCAGGATACAAAGTTTATATGTTTTGTAGTAGTTCTCAATTTGCTTTGATTTTGATTTTATTTTGACTATTTCCGTCTCTATGCAGTCAACAGTACCATGGAACATTTATTTACGCGTGCAGTTTTCTCTGTCATGTTTGCCTGAAAGATAACTTCAACACAAATGCACGCTGTCAGGACAAAATTGCTGTTGTAATTTTGCGGTGGTCAAGTAAAGGCGTTTTTTTCTCTCAATTTTTAAAAAGACTTTAACCGGCAGAGTTCTAAGTCACACTTCGCGTCACCAGCTTATGAAATCAAAACCATAAAAGCGATCAAGAATTGCTAGAATAAATCTTTACTCGCCTTTGTTCATATTATTTATTTAGATGTCCTGTCAAACATTTCGTCTTCAATAAAGTGTAACTAATTAGTCATTTAGGATTGTGTACGAACTAAAAACGTCATCGTGAAAAAACCCGCAACCCCGGAAAACCCAGCACAGAACGCAGTGATCCTCAGCAATGCCTCCTAACACGGATTCGGAGGCAAATCGAGTTGCGAGTTACTTCGTTAGCAGGCCAAACACTCTGATTACGGCGCTCGCTCCGTACCCAGTCTTGATATCAAGCAAACACTTCTGGCGTCATGAGCGCCTAGTACCTGGGATTGCGAGCAAAACTGTTTTATTTTATTTATTCTTTTTCCTGTGTAAAAAAAAATATAAATGGTCAGATAAATATTTTCAGAGTGGAGTTTTATGTTGCGTTGCCTTTTTCTGTATGTACAGTCACGAGCAATAATATATATACACTGTCACATTTTCTAAAATATCTCAACTTTAAATAGTCTAGAAAGAAGTGTACCTACGAAAATTTGTCCTAAATTATGTAACCATTAAACTGTGTCAAAATTAGGTATACATTTATTACATATTAATATAAATAAAACAAAATCGTTTGTGGGTAAGTTTAGGTAGGTAAGTTTTGGCTAGATCGAGGGTGGGGAGTGCCCAAGGAATGTAAGATTTCCAAGTGCGCCATTACAGTCAAAATAAGTTGGGAACCTCTGACATATAGAGTGATAGAGAGGTTATGACCTAGATGAGAGAAGATGGAGAGAGAAAAACTCCGTTTATTTGCTCCGCTTCGCTAGTTATACTGATATGACATTATTAGTAAATATGTCAAGAATTTAATTAATATTTTACGTGTTTATTTTGCGTATTTAATAAACAGGTGCATGACGTAATGCGATATTCATCATTATAATGAATAGAATATCTAAGGGAATCAACCCCAGTTATTGGCGCGCCATTCTGTGTAGGTTACGGTTAAAGTTCTGTGTAGGCTTCCCGTAACATCGCTTAACTTGATTTCTCAGCAAGTTGTACAAAAAGACTTTCCTGTTCCAGCACCCCACGCTTTTGCAAACAAATATTATAATTAAAAGCACCTAGTCACACTTACACTTCAGCCCAGAAATAGAGACAACTTGAAGGATCCATAATTAATTTTTGGTTTTTACGTGCGTTTCTAGTTTTTTTAAACTAGTATTTTTTTATAATTACAAGTAGATATCATCAATAAAGTCCTAAAGTAGTCTAAAGTCCTAAAGGCTTCCCGCGGTCGCGATATCGCGGACGGACGCGCACCAACTCGCACGACACACCGTGGGAAGGATCTCGGTCTGCGGTAGCACTGACAGACGACAGGTCAGTTGGAAAAGCCTCTCGTGGTGCGTGGCTGTCCGTGGTCATAGGCCGTGCGCGTCCATCCGCGATATCGCGAACTATTTTTGCGTATTCTATTTTTATTTTTTTGTATTTGTACTGGTCTAGTTTAAAAATACCTAGTAGCATTAAACCGACTCTAGTAAAATATCAAAGCACAACAAAATTAAGGCAGTTAATTAAAGGACGCAGGTGCCTCTCTGCGACTTACGCGCATTTAACACAAGGCACGTTTGCACTTAGCTCGGTTAGGGTTACGACAGACTCACTACAAATGCAACATTAGCATAATGAATGACCCGATTCAGTTATATCATCATCAACCCATTATGTCCCCACCGAGCGGCACGGGTCTTTTCCCTGAGGAAGGTATAGGCCATGCTCCACCACGGGGGCCAAGTCCGGATTGGTTGAGCCTTGTAAGACAAGACCACCCTAAGGCCTCTGACTTGAATTAACGACTGCCATCTATCGACGTTAGCCGGCAACAACTGCTTGACGCGCCTTGCGAAGCACAAAACCGCTCGGAAAAACGCCACTAGCGTAAGTCATAGAACGGTCACCTATCCATGCACTGAACCCCCCCTCAAAAAATCTAAAGTAATTCCATCCTGACCCTCTTTTCTCAAATCACCTTACATCTAATACAAAGTTGGTATGAATGTCCTCGTAGCCCGGTTGCCTGAGTGATCTGAAAACAATCACGAAGGTCAGGCCTATACTTTCTTCAGGGAAGAGACCCGTGCCCCTCGGTGGAGACATAATGGGTTTTTTTAATGACATAATGGGTTGATGATGATTTCTGAGTGGGCGTCAAATAGCTGACGATGATGACGACTGAATATTTTTTAACCCGATTGTTCATATATTTCGTAAGTGGGACGGCTCACTGACTGGATTGAGCGCTAATATTTGAGTAGGAGCTTGTGTGAATTTCAAAACACGTTACAAGTCAGCCCCACAGTAACAGTTCCGTAGCGAACACGCCTAGAATACATTAACGGTCTTCAGACAACTTTTAAGTAGTTTAGACGCTACAAAGTTAAACGCTAGTGCTAAATAAAACCTGTTTACGTGCCGTGTCAAATGTTTTAAGGAGTTACGGGGCTGTATTTAGTTTACTGCTCGCAAATAGGAAGAGGTTGCAGGCTATTTATGCGAGCCTGGTACTAATGGCCGGGCTGACTATGCGATTCAAAGGGAAAAGGAGAAAATGTTGGATCTTTACAGCTCTTGATTAGCGACTAAACTGAAATAAAATTAAAACAACTCCCTTCTGTCTTTGAATTCTGCCTGTAAATGGTATTCCTAGCTATTTTAGTACTCCTAGTACAATTTAATATTCAGAGAGATTTGTTAAGTTATTATAAATCGTGACTATGTTAAAAGATTTCCAAGCTATACCTATTCTTAGTTTATACGAAACCTTCAATGACTGTTAAGTAAATAAACATAACATAAATATACATAAATAAATGTTTATTTACAATTGAGCGGTTGAAGTGAGTTCTTTGGCAAATGGCTTCTAAATAATAACTAGTTTGATTTGACTAATATTGAGACCTGAGAAATAATTTGTAGGTTACTACGACAGTTGAAGTTACATCGGATAGCAAATCTACTTGTTAAATAAATCTGATGACATGTGGATACTCAAAAACTTATCGCTACTCCGGTAAAACACCTTTACTTCTTGAAAAACCCGAGAAATTGAAGAGAAATATACTGGATGTGACGTCTAACCAAAGGAGCTGGGGATCTCTGGGCCCAATTGTAATAAGCTGAAATATGGTTTAAAAAAACGGTATTTTTTTCTGTTTCAAAATATAAAAAATCTGCTCAATTCACAATATGGGAGATGAGAAATCTTAAAAACAAGTTTATTGCACTGATGAAATAGAGTTTCGATTACTATAATCCATTACTGTGAATGATTTCAAGAATTATTATTGAACATAAAATCACTCTCATCGAATGATGGATTCAATCAAAGTGGACAAAATCTGCGGAATAAATTATTATATTGTCGATAGTTTACAATAAAACAGAATATTAACTTTAAAATCGATTCTCGTAGATTGTCGTTTACAGATCGATTTATTACCTACTTTTCATGTTTGTCAAATGTATTAAATCTGTGCTGACAGTGACAGCGCCCGGATTTTCAATCTATGATTATGATGGGTCACTATATTGCACGGACCGAGAATTTACGGCACGAGAATGTACAACCCGGGAATTCGTGCCCAAATGACCATATATAACTAACGCTAGTGGGATTTTTCAGAGCGGTTCCGTGCTTCGCAAGGCAAGTTAAGCAGTTGTCGCCGGCTGCCGTCAATAGATGGAAGTCGTGAAGCCAAGTCAGAGGCCTTAGGGCAGCTTGAAAACTTCCGACAGTAAGACCAGCCACTAGTCTTACAAGGCTCCACCTATCCGGACTAGGCCCCCGTGGTGGAGAATGCCCTATAAGTATAGGACCGAGGGGCACGGGCTTTTCACTGAGAAAGGTTCCTCAGGGATAAGCCCCGTGCCCCTAAGTGGGTTTATAATGGGTTGATGTATCGCTCCTCTACATCTAAACTCTGATCATTTGGATTGACTTTAGTGTAAGATCCAGCCAGATCAGGACGTCAATCTATTGCGACTCATAGCCTCGATAATGTCACGCACTTGATCGAGCGTGTAATGGCTGCGAAGTGAATGATTTACGCTTCATGGAAACGAGGCACACTCTGTCGTGTCTATGGCTGTACACGGATTCTCGCCCGTACCAATTTTATACAGCCTGATATGATAACGCACGACGCGAGAACGTACGGACGGGAATCCGTGTACATGTGCACGGATTCCGTGGCTGTACATTACCGAGGCGTACGTTCTCAGGATGTGCATTCGTGGTACGTACATTATCGTCTCCCATCAAGATCACCGGACTACCTACCTACTCGTCTTGTATCGGTTATCGTTTGCGTATTTTAATTATTTTCCTCGACCAGTGCTTTTGCTCTACGAACTTCTAGTATATTGTTTAACTTGTACTACTGTGGCATACCGACTTATCGATGTAATACACTGGGCCGACGAGTTTTATAGGATGAAATGACACAAATCCTTGTCTTCCCTGTCTTTTAATCTATTTGTGAGTTTCATTACATTTTCCCACTCAATACAATAAGAACTACAATTAATGTAATAAATAACTGTCTATCATATGATCATAGTTATAAAATCAGCTGTTAAGTACCTATAGGTTATTGTCAATTTGTTGCATAGCCTCACTTTTACTAAATCTCTTTTAACTTTGCTCTCAGATTGCTAAAATCTGCAAAATTTTCATAGATGGCTTGACGATATATAAGCTTTTTATTGACACCACTCTCGTCTTTTTACATCTGGGCCCAAAAATGTATGGAAGCGTTTCCGTCTCCTTTTACAGGTTTTCAACTATCACAAATGAATCGGAGATGTAACCAATGAATTACTGAAAAATTCTTCCACTGCTAGACATCCGATTTCTGAATTGAAAATTTCACTAAGTAAATACTTTTCTGAGAAATATAACGAGACAGCTACGAAGACTAGCCGTGAAGTAGTTACTCAGCGCAATTCTCAATTTAGAAACTGGAATCATTAAGGCACTCAAGTTATTTCTATACTAAACCATCGTCATATCATAGGTATAGGTACTAACAGCAATCTTCCACAATTAAATAATCGAGGCGTGACATATAATTCTGGCAACCTCATTTGGTAAACCTCAACGAGTATCACTAAAAGCTTGAATCGCCATTCGCACCATTAAATTTTACGCCCCCGATGTAAAAATCGCGGAGACAAACAAGGATTAAACCCTTGCTTAGGTAAAGCCTTGAGTCCGGATTACGCCGTCCAGATATCGTGTTTAATTAGAATAGAATAGAATATTCTTTATTGCACACTGGAAAAAAATACAAAAAGTACACAAAATATTTACAAAGGTTCATTAGTTGCGTTATAAACACACACACACACATACAGGCATATACATTGGAAAGAACAATTCAAAACCATTGTTATGGTGAGCAGATCGACCCAACATAAATTTTAAAGGTTAAACCGTTTTCTTGCGTTTAAGTATAGAAATAATATAATTTAGTATAGTCATATTTTTCCCATACTTACCAAAACACTAGTAATTTGACCTAGGTAGAGAATCACGAAGGTTAAACAACATAGGGCGCGTTCAGTGGATGGATTGGTGACCGTTCTATGACTAACTCTAGTGGCATTTTACCGAGCGGTTCCGTGCTTTGCAAGGCACGTTAAGTAGTTGGTGCCTGCTGCCTTCAATAAATAGCAGTCGAAGGCAGCGTGAAAACTTTGGACAGTAAGACCAGCCAGTAGTCTTACACGCCTCCACCAATCAGGACTTCGCCCTCATGGTGGAGTATGGCCTATAACTTCCTCAGGGAAGACACCCGTGCCACTCGGTGGGGACATAATGAGTTGATTATGAAGATACACACACAGGGTTGCCACATCATGATGATTTTTCTAGAACAAGAAATTAGTTCGTTTTTTCACAGTAGTGCTTTGGCAAAATGTCATGACATTTATAATTTGCGTCAAAAAGCTCACCAATCAGTCAGTAAAGAAATTCGAATAGTCTGCCGTAATAAGCAGTGGGATTTCGAGAAGCATGTATTTGCATCCGCTTTCGCAGGAGCCTTTTCGTTCGAGTGCTCAAGCCGCCGCTGTTTTTGGTCTTATTAAATTATTTCATGCAGATCTTGGTACTTTTATCGCCCTGCTATGGTCATTCCTGATGCAAATCATTAGGTACTGTATGCATTGCGTCAAATCCACAGTACTGTGCATAGTCATTGTACTTAAGTTGGACCACTCATAATCAGTATTGTAGTTTTGTTTTCTTTTATCTTTTTTTGTCTCCTATTTTTGTTTGATACAGTGCTCCTAAGAAGGGAGATGTGTGAGGCCTACCCGATCACATCTATTGAAGGCGGAATAATGCATGATGGACGCGTGTTGACCTCCTTGCTCAAATATTTTAAGAGGACATCCCAAGGCACGCCTTTCACTGAGGGCCCTTCCTGCAGCTCAAGTAGACTCCTCGCGCTAAACACTCAGTGAAGTGGAAACCGTTTGGTCCGGAATTAGAACCCGATGACTTGGCTTTATTGTTAGGCAGTCAGTGTACGGGTCAGAAATCAGAAATTCCATTTAACACAAAGAACTTAAATGCTGTCTATTGAATGTCAATGTACTTACAATGTTAATGTTAGCCGCTGCCGTGGGGTCGAATGTAGTGGAGAAAAAGGTAGCGAAAAAAAACATCACTCTGACCATGGATGACCGTTTTGTCTACGTACTAGTCAAAAATATTTGTATTGATAATGATGTAAGTATAAGTGATTTCTGATATTGCATAGAATCAGGCGTTACTTTGCGAAAATCCATAATAGCATTAAAATGTGAAAATTACTTTGCCAATATCCCACAAGCTGAGGATGCCTAGTGTTAGAGGCGAAACGCGTCGCATTGTCTCCCACAAGTAATGGTGTCGGTGGTGGTGTATTCGTGTCTTGCTTCTGTTTGAAAAAGTGGGAGGGAGGGCGGTGCATTAACTAACCGCATGGTGCTTGTGGGATATTGGCGGAATATAGCAAAGTAATTTTCACATTTTAATGCTATAAGCGATTTATTGTTAAAGCCTTATTTGAAGACAAATAAACATTTTCTATTTCTATTTGTGTCGTTTTTCAAATGACTTTAAATCTATCAAAAAGTTGGTAGAATGTCCATCTACCTAAGAAGGTAGATAGACCTTCATTAGGCTATCATTTCTAGGAGGTTAAGGTTAGAAATTATCTGGCATTAATGTCATGATTTCATTAAGCTTACTCGTGGTAGACGTCTAGACAGAATAAATAAGAAAGCTACTGAAATATCAAGATAATAATTTAATTTACAGTAACGGGTACAGTCGACAGCAAGTCAACTAGACTAACTTTTCTAGATTAAATTTTAGCCGGCTACACGTAAGTTTATTTTCACACCTAATTTCATCTTTAAAACTAGGTGTGAAAACGAAACTTATTCAAAATTTAAATTCAGATGTTTTCATTTACCGTCAAAATAAAATGTTTCTTTTACGAACGTCAAGGTTATTAGTTTCACAATAGTAAGATTTTGTGGCCACAACAACTTCTGTAAACAACTTCTGACAATAACTGATAGGCATACCTACTGATCATCTATATTGTTTATTATTTTTTAGTCATATAGTTTTCCCGGGTTTTTTAAAATTAATTTTCTTAAGAAAACTCCGCAGTAAACACAATGCAAATCAAAAACTGCAACTAAAACAGTACGACAAAAAGATAACCTCAAAATGAAGAAAACTAAATGACAGTTCTAAGTTCACGTAAAGTCACCGAAATTGACTATTTACACTTAGCTAAGCATCATTTCATACTCAACTTACTAAGATTCAATTCTGGATACGAAATATTTATAAGTACGTGATTTTGACATTTCTGAGACCAGTCTTTGCTTAGTTTTCATCTCTGAATGTCAGCCTAAGCACCTTACCGCCTGGACCCAGAGGCAGTCGATTAACCGTATCGATTCACCACCGAACCCCAAAGCAGTTACGAAAGGAAACTAAGCCACTTATAGTTCGGCTCGGTTTCCATGAGTAATGCTTTCAATGCATTTATTTCGTGTATTCACCCTGGCGGAGAGGGAAATATATTACATCGGTCTCCTTTTTTTCTTGGCTTGGCAAAACGTAACCGGGCGTGAAACCATTGTGCTGTTATTACAGCGAATATTAAATAAACCGGCGGGGAAAAGTTATATTTTCTTTCCTTTCTATTTCAGTTTATTTGTAGCTCTCAGACGTCATTTCGCTATTTTGTTGGAATGCGTGTAATTTGCGGAAATTTGGTTCAATTATACATTTGAGTAAATGGCGCGTAGCGTACCTCGGCCAAAGGATAAGCCTGGCCATCCAAAGAGGTAACGTCGCCAGCATTCTGGGCTCATTGCCGCGGGACAGTGACCTGGGGCAGTTTTTTTATTTGTAAATAATATATTTTTAATCCAAGATATTTTTATAGGTACTAGTATAGTTTTATATTTAAGTTATATTTATTTTTATTTATGGCAAGTTGTTTATTAATATTAATGTAATTTTAAGTGTTAAATATTTAGTTTAGTTTTAATATTTAGTTTATCATTGTTGTTTTATATTTAGTTATCTTCGAAATAAATTAAAGCACTTTACCACAATAAATAAACTACAATAAAACAAAACAAACATAAAGACTGATGAAGCATATATATCGGACGAATGTCCGAATGAAGGGACGCCCCAGGTGGACATAGTTCGACCAAATAGGGGATGAATTAGCAAAGGGCAAGATAAAACGTACCCGAAACCGGCGTGCGTGAATGCAACGACTAATGAATTTCGATGAAGCAAAAGTGATTTGTCAGGATCGTGGCATGTGGCAGTCCACGCTAACAAAACCTAGTTATCACTATTAACTTTTTTGAGAGAATGCACCAACTTTACTTTTAGTAAATTGTGTCTTTAAAACCAGATAAGATTTTTTTCATCTAGTGTTAGTGTTTTCTCTGGAGACTTTTAACCATCTGCTCAACATAAAAATGTTTTTTTTTTACCTTTCCAAGGTCATAACACAACTGATTAAAACGCAAGTTGGCTGAATTAGCTTATAGTCTCTACTCAAGGCTGTGCATGTGCGTTTGTTGATTACATCACGAGCGGCTCTGCTACTAACATGCCTTTCTTCTTCGTTGAGATCCCTCAAGATTTAATATAAGCTTACCAGAAACGCCGGTAAAATTACGTGTGGAGTGCAGGTACTTCGTGCAACGATAAAGGCCTGCGCAGACGACGGACTTTTCTCCGCGGCGGAGAAAAAGTACGCTCCGCGAATAAAAAGTCCTCCGCGGATTTTCCGCGAACTCAACGCACATGGTGTGCGCAATACTGGGTGCATTCCCCTATAACGAGTGCAATTTTTTTCGGGGACTCCCCCGTACTTTTGCCCGGTCTGCTCTCTGCATGTCCTTGGTTATTCGGCGGACTTTTAGTAAGCGGTAGTTTTAATCCCTCGTTTGCGTTACTCGATACAGTTGTGATTAAATTAAGCGATCTATTTTAGCGGATAAAAAAGTCCGCGGACAAAATTCCCTCGTTTGCGCAAGCAAACGGCTAATGGCTACATACTCATAAAGGGAGGAGCGTATTGTGCTCTAGACTTGTGTAAATGGTGCTCGTCATATTACAAATTCAATACTACGCAACTATGACATTCATATTTGATATCACACTACAGAAAAAAATCATTACATATCACACGGATATTGCACTTCAAATATCACACCAACTCACTTTCAACCCTTGTTTGCATAATATTAGTCGCTTAATATCTTAGGACATGATTGATGCCTTGATGTCTAAATATCACACCAACCAATGGTGATCCCTGAGTTGCATATAATTTGTAAGTAGCTCGATGTCCAATCTAAGCTTCTAATGAACCGATCGGGTGCGTGGCGCCGATGGCGCGAGCGGGTCATCGATGAAAAAATTAGTTTCATGCTTATTTAATTACAGATAAGGTGTAATATACATTGTGCTGTGATAATAAATTGAGATAACATTGTGATTTTATCAGTCATAACCTGCAGCTCACAATGAGTTTATACACAATGAAGGGCTGTCGACCTCTGTGGCGCAGCGGTTGGGGCCTCTGCCTACCATGCGAGAGACCCGGGTTTGAATCCCGGCTGGGGATCAAAAAACCCTTTGTCTTGGCTGTTTGCATGTTTGTGACCTCGCTGTTTCTGGTTCCCACGACACAGGGTATCCTAGTGTGGGGCCAGAATCAATGTATATGTGTCTTTATGTTATGTTTTGGAAAGCTGTTCCGTTGGTCTACTGGTAAAGAAAACTTTAACTTTCAATAATTATTTTAGCACCGTACAATACATTTTGCGAAAATATAAAAAAGCACCTGGTTAAAAATATATGTCGTTTATTTATTACATACATACTTCTAGTGATAAATACTTAATTATATTTACATACACACGGATGAAATTAGACAGAGTTCTTAAGCTGTTATGTACTCTTAAAACTTTATTTATTTATTTTATTAACTATAACAACACTTTTTATACCTTTACATGCTAAACAAAAACTTAGAGATACAAAATTTAATAAGCAGGCAACCACATTTATTATTAAAAATAATTACTTGTATTTATGATGAAACACGCCAACCAAAAAGTTTTGGAAAAAACCTTGTATTCAATCCCTACTTTCCAATGAGGTACACAAAGGTTCGCCACGAGCCCGGATCTTGATAAAACTCGTTTGCTTTATCAATTCATCAGTCAATCAAGCATAGTTTATAGTTATAGTTTATGTGCAGTAATCTAAACAGTAGAATAAAAGTGTACTCACCAAATCAATCAGTTGCGACAGCCGAAGACCTAGTTTCACCAAAACTGTGTTATTGTTTTTGTCCACTGGCCGTATCAGTCTATTGTAGTTGCTCAACAAGTCATCGTACAATCTCTTCGCGTCCGGATTACCGTAACATGCCGCGAAATAAAACAAAAATACGACGGAAACAGCCTTCAGCATCGCGGAGTAAATATGCTTTCACTACACAGCCAGACTATTTTAGGTTAGGATCCTTCACGAGGGACTCCGCGCGCGATTTGTCGAACGAGAATCGGGAAACAATGCGAAAACAAAAGAAAGTCGCATGTTTAAAGTTTGAATTACGAAACGAGTGATTTTACTGAGATTTTTGTTCGTTTTTTGACAACGACGCCCGAGCGTAGGGAGGTGACGGAAGCGCCTCTAGTGGCAGAACGTGAGCTGAAATTAAGTCTACAAGGCGCAGACTCCGTAGGCAATTTCATATCTGCGGTTACTTAATTACATTTAAAGTCAAATTTTTACTACTAGGACGTTTTAACACATACCTAATTAATTTCATAATTAGAAATTGTACTGCATATCGCAAAAAATATGGTCCCAACTGAAAATCAGTTTTACTGGTGTTGTGCTATCCATAGCACACACCAGTGAAGTATGCTGAGTTGGAGCCCTTTTTTAATGTCACAGGAGCACCTGAGGCGTTTGGAGTTGGGGGTGGCTGGGCACCATACACTACTGTGGAGCCCTGCTGCCGTATATTTAAAAAACGGTTGTTTGTTTTCCTTTGTCTCTATTTTATTTTTCTTGTTTTGTTGACTCTTGTGTATTTTGTTTATTATGTACTTTTGTCTTCATTGTGTTTCTGTGACAATACTAATAAAATCTTTCATTCTTTCTTTCTTTCTTTCTTTCTTTTAATTTAGAGAATATCCCAACGGTCTCTCGGATTATCAACTCTGCAAATTTTCTAATGAAATCTAGCCTTCAAACGCCCAAAAAAACTTTCCAATCCCAGTTCTTTGCAGTGGTTGTAAATACAGGACAATTTTCCTCTTAGTATGTACATTATTTATCCAGGAGGCTGGATCGATGGGCTACTACGCCTGCGTACCATCCTTCCATTCATTGAGGTAAGATCCACTGGGGATGAAGGTTGGCTTTACGCTGAAACGTGTAAGGAAAAATACGCCTTGTCTTAGTGGTTTATAGGTTGAAAATCGGGGAAAGGGCCGACCTAAGCTACGTTTGGCGTTAGCTTGACAGTCTGACACTGCGTGCGTAATAAGTTAGTGCTTAGAAGCTGATAATAGATGGCGTACCTATGCGTGCTCCGTAGATTATGCGTGAGAATTTTGAAGAAGGGATTTGTAGTGATTATTAAGAAGAATAGATAGGATGCCCCAAATTTTTATTATTATTATTATTATGTACGGTTGGATGTTGGTTGATTATTTGTAGTGGTTGGTGAACGGGATCAGCCGTTGCCAAGTTTCATAAAACTACAAATTGTAGTTTGATTGTGACAATGATATACAACGCGTAGCAGTCTTCTCGCAGGTTAATCTTGACGACCGATGATTGACGACCTCTGTGGCGCAGTGGTTAGCGCATCTGCCTACGATACGAGAGGTCCCGGGTTCGAATCCCTGATGGGACCAAAAACCCCATGTCTTGGATGTTCACATGTTTGTGATGTCGCTGTTTCTGGTTCCCACGACACGGGGTATCCTAGTGTGGTGCCAGAAGCAATGTATGTGCCTGTATGTAAATGTTTATGTTTAACATTTTCTGAACTAAAACTTTCGTATCACTGTAGTGATACGGAATAAAGTTAACAATGTACACAATGTACGCTAGACACAGCGACGTCACAAACATGTAAACATCCAAGACCTGGAGTTTTTTTTCTCCCCAGCCGGGGATCGAACCCGGGACCTCTCGCATGGTAAGCAGATGCGCTAACGGTTACGCCACAGAGGTCGTCGATGTTATGTTATTTTGCAATAAGTCTACCAATTCTAGATTGACATCTTTGCAAATGTGGCAAAGGTGGTATAGTAACTCTTACTAACTACTCATGTCGCAGCGTCTTCTGACACATCAACCTTTACATCCGTGGACTTTGCACGTTGACGTTACGGGCGAATTTGCAACTACAATGTGATGGCGGATCCGCTGTCGACTGTACCAACAGGTTACATAAGAATAAGCCCGCAAGGCAAAAGTTTTTTATTCCACTTTTTCCCGTCTAAGAAATACAACGGAGGAATAAAATATGCCAAAACTATGCCTTTCGTTGTGGGTAAGAATATCATGCGGAGGTGATATTCTACGAATAATATTCTATTCCTCTTTGAAGGACGGAAAATGAGTTTTGTAAATGTCACAGACATGTATGATGAGGTTTTTTTGGAGACTATACGTTCCACTTCAGGGCGCAGGCATTCTCTCAGAAAGAGAGTAGGGTTGATTACCAATAGGCTATTTGATAGTGTGAAAAAACAGTACTATTTATACGTATTTGTATAAATTATGTATCTAAAAACCACTTATGGGCATTTTAACTAAAAAAAGAATTTTATTATGATTTGTAAAAAAAACACAAGATAACATTTGATAATTTGTCTGCCGCAGCGCCATTGTATCGAAAACGGCCTGGATTGGCCGTTTCTATGATAACGTCACATGCTAGTAAAAATGGCGTCTGTCATTAATTTTTTCTTACTTTCATTGGTTGGTTTACCACGAAGTGACGTCATAGTTCCTGTGCGGCGCTATATTACCTACGATAGCGTTTTGGAGGCTTATTCGAAAAGTAAATTTTCGTTTGCCTTTTTAGAAGAAATACACGAAATAATTTAAAGTGGTCTCTGAGGACTCCATGAACAGCAACAAACCATTTGAGATGGCTTTCAGAAATCGGTCAAATAGCCTTTGCTATTCCTCTTTGAAGGACGGATAACGAGTTTTGTAAAAGTCACACGTATGATGAGGTTTTTGTGGAGACTTTATGCATTCCACTATAGGGCTGTAAGGGCTATAAGGTCTGTACCTTCTTTCAGAAAGAGAGTATCCACGTGTCCCCACCGCGGATTGGCAGTTTTAAGCACTGAGGTATGTGAATAGGTCACACACTCAGGTTCCCTCACATTGCTTTCCTTTACAGTGCGTTTCCCAGGCTCGATTTTAAGTGCGGACATACTTTGTTTGCTACGTGTAAAAGAAATCCTTAGTTTTTTACAACAGTGTTTAAAAGTATTTCTATGCTTAAGAGTGCACAAAACCAGCGCTTGAAGTAAAACTGCAACGAGAGTTGTTTGTCAAACAATCGTCTTTAACAATTAAACTTAATGGCTGCCTTTGCGCTGTGTTTAATCCTCTCTCTCTGAGAGAAGATTTGTATCTTACTTGAGGAGCTGGCGAACAGTCTTCGAATCCGACTGACTGTTCGAATCCAGGATCTCTCGCATGGTTTTCAGATGTGCTACGTGGTCTACACACTGCTCCCGAAGTTGACCGAGATTAGGCGAATACGGTAAGGCCCTTTCTGCACTGCTACGGTCCGGCGTCGGAACCGGAATCAGTCATGAGAAAAATATCGGATGCCGGATTGTGCTTCTCCACATTTTTCTTCACTCCACCTCGGTTTTTCTAATCAAGGCAGGGGACGTTTATCACACATTTTATTCATGCAAATAAAATAGTATGGGAACATTTTCGGGGTGTATGCGCGGTGCAAAAACGTGTATTGTGTATTGTAGCAAATTATCGGACCGTTAAAAACCGGATGCCGGAGTAGTGGAGAAGCTTACTAGTGTTCTTGTTTGTTTCTAAATCGGACCGGTAATTAACGTTTGCCGGACCGGAGAAGTGGAGAAAGGCCCTAAGTGTGGAGAGGCACATCGTCTTACTTCGTCTAACCTCGAGTGTGTAGCTACGTACTTCGGTCACTTTCCCGAGAACTTTGTCGAGGAACTTCGCGGGTAGTCTGGAGGAGGCAATAGAGGTCGTCTTTATTTTCACTTTTGAAATTAGAAAATTTTACGGTTTCCGGCGCCGGATGTAAAACTGTAAGATTCCCAACCTTTGTTGACCCAAGGGTCCGAGGCATAAAAGGGAGGGTCCCAACCGTTACTTTAAAACTTCTCGCCTTGTCTGATTGGATTTTACGACTGCGGAATAGTTTGCTTTTTCCTTGAAAAGGCTTTGCAGTATCATTGTTGTCGTTGTTATACTTTGTTACCAAAGGCACTTGCTGAAAATCAGTGCTGTGGGTAAAACCGCAGCGTATACTTGCTTGCACGAGCTTGAGGGCATTTTACCGCTGCGCAGACATACCCTGCGTCCCTTATTATTCTCAAATATTTTGTGTTTTTGTTTAAGTATTTTCTTTATTGTCAAATCACATGTTATAATATGTTTGTCTTTGTGGTGTTAAATAAATATTGTTTTCTTTCTTTTCTTTTGCGCAGTTAAAAAAATAACATAATGTAATGTTTGTGATAAAAATTACATGTAAAGGCGGACTTATATCCAAAGAAATGTTATGAACTTGAAGTGAACAAACAATAACCATTGTGTCAATTTTTCGAAACTATTAACCAAATTCTACAGGTTTATGTACTCAGATTAGTTAATCTAATCTATATGACGGCCTCTGTGGCGCAGCGGTTAGCGCATCTGGCTACCATACGAGAGCTCCCGGGATCGAACCACGGCTGGGGGACCAAAAAAACCCACGGTCTTGGATGTTTAATGTTTGTGACGTCACTGTTTCTGGTTTCCACCGCACAGGATATCCTAGTGTGGGTCCAGAAGCAATGTACATGCCTGTATGTATGTAATGTTTGTGTTTATAATGTTTCTATATTGACAGTATTGCAAGAAACATATCACAGATATCAGAAATCTATTTCAACGTAAAGAATTTCCATTTTGTTTGTTGAATGTCAATGTACATACACTTATGTGTAATGTTAGCCGCTGCCTTGTGGCCGTGTGAAGTGGAGAAAAAGCCAGCGGAAAAAAACTCCACTATGACCATAATTTCTCATCATCATCATCATCATCATCGTTCAGCCACAAGAAGTCCACTGCTGGAAATAGGCCTCCTCCATGGATTTCCAAAAAGACCGGTCGGAAGCGGCTCGCATCCAGCATCTTCCCGCCACTTGGATGAGATCGTCTGTCCATCTTGTGGCTGGTCGTCCTACGCTGCGCTTGCCGATATGTGATCTCCATTCGAGAACTTTTCGGCCCCATCGGCCATCAGTTCTGCGTGCATCTTTTCTCAAATCACCTTAAACCTAATACAAATTTGGTACACAAGTTTGGTACACATTTACACACAAGTTTAAAACTGAACTAGGAAGCACAGATTAATTTAAAAGGCGCATCAAGCCGCAGCTCGGTAGTTTCCCTGTCTTCAACGGTTCCTTTGAGAGGGAAGCGGTGCTGGCGCCGCAATGTACTACTGCATCAGAACTTGACTCATTTCTCTACATTTGCTAAATAAACTTTTGTTTACCGTTGCCAAAGAGTATGCGGTGGGAGTGCAGATAGCACGCTTTGAAATTAGTTGGTAGAATATTCTAACTACTTTATTATAGTTAGCTGGCAAGCGCGGATACAGTGATAGATGTCCCTTTTGAAAAGAAAAGAATAAAAAAAGCCTTCCTTTTAGAAGCACGTATGAGAGTTTTAACATACTCTCTCTCTCTTCCTGGCTTTTAATCCCAAAAGATGGTGGCGTCAGCCTCCCTTATCTTCTCCCTCCACTTCGCCCTGCTCCTGGTATCTTCTTCGGAAGCATCGCACTCTATGAGGTCTTTTGTCACTACGTCCATCCACCTGGTTACGATCTTCCTCTGGATCTCCATCCGGGAATGGACAGACGTAACGCGAGACGAGTTTTAACGTAGGCACTAAAAACATGAATGTAGATATTTTTCTAATTATAACTAAAAAGTAGGTGGAACTTTAAAATAAAAGTTTCAATGCCCACTCTCCTGGTGATCCCACATCTCAGGCTGAACAATACAGTACAGAACTCTCAGAACAGTACAATACTGTTCAAAACAGTTCTAAACAGTACACAGAGCCAGACCTATAAGAGTTCGTGGAACGAAGTATCATTCCAAATCAAAGGAAGAATTCGTAAAGTTAACACTGAAGCATCTAGAATAATGTTTCCCTGAAATCTCTCTCACAATTATTTTGGGAATAATCAAATACTTTCCTCCGTCTGTTTGCTTGTTAATCAAAAGAGCCATTTCTTGAGGTGAAACGGCACAAAACGACTACCCTATGGAAACAGTAACTTGTGTCACTACCTACGGCGACTTTGGATTTGTTCACCACGTTTTGAGGGGTATATATGTATGTACATGCATAATCTCATGCCTGTATCCCAGAGGAGTAGGTAACAAGGGAGACATTATAACTAAGATCTACGACCTGTAACCCACGAAAAGAGTTTATATATTCTGTTTGTAATGAGGTAGTGAGATAAATTTTATTTGTCTCTGGTTTCTTGTGTGGTTTCAATAAAGAATATTCTTATCTTATCTTATCTTATCTTGTCCACAGTATATTGTGGGTATAATTAGGTGTCTCTACAAAACTTGTGACTATTAGTTCTAAGAAAATAAGTACTGAAAATACATTATTAAGCAAAATGCTCAAAGAAAGACACATTCACAATTTATATTGTACTTAAAAAAAAAGTACAATACACAATACAATATAATTAGAATATTTTTAATTTATATCTATGTTTTAAGCAAAACATGGTCACTTTAGATCAGAAGTCTGGTCAAATATTCTGCTTCAGAAACCAGGCACTTCAATATTGTACCCTTTGTTGACAGTAAAGATTTTGTATTTGTAAAATTGCATATGATAAAGGATTTTACTTTTTACTTAATCATCATCATCATTCAGCCACAAGAAGTCCACTCCTGGACATAGGCCTCCTCAATGGATTTCCAAAAAGACCAGTCGGAAGCGGCATTACTAATTAATTGAAAATACATAATTGAAAAAAAAAACAACTATTGATCGGGCGTCTAATGGCCAGCACCGGCTTATTCTACTATTTTTTCACGCATATCAAACGATAGACAAGACAGAGTAACAGAGACGGCGGCTCCCTACGAGAATTGAACCCATTAGATATAGGAACTAAATCAAAAGAACACAAGCTAAATTTAAAAATTACAGAAAATTAAAAAACATACCTATACCAGGTCTGTTTAACTACGCGTGTCGGTATCGAACGCGTAAGTACTGCGTCGACCACTTGTTCGGAGTGGCACATAGGTAGGAATTCAGGCGCCAGAAGAGGTAAGAGCTACGCGGTAGAAAGAGAGGCAACATGTAGGTAAATATAAAGTAGCTTTTTTAGCGCCGTGCAATTTGAATTGCACCTAATTGTATCGCTGCTAGAGTCCCTTTTTCTTTCATTGGTGTTGCGGAGTGAATCTTCTGTACCTGTACTATTATGTATTCTGTGCCTATACATATAAAAAGGGAAAACAAAAAAATAAAAAAGATCTGTCGCCAAAATTGGCCATATAAAAAAATCTATTCTTCTGGGTCTAGTGCGAAGAGTACGTTTCGTTCCTATTCCGTGAAGCAGAAATAAAAATTAAATACCTATAACTGATTGATCTGAAAGCGTCTTTTATCATCATTTGATTTTCCTCTCCGTGTAACGCGACGTTAACGAATCGGGTGTACTCGAGCAAATACAGCGAATAAAAATACGGCTAAACCATGTTTCTGTTTAACTGGGAGTTGTTTATTTGGTTCGAAAAGGGTAAAAGAAGACAGCATACTTATTAGATAAGATAAAATTACCATTTATTATTTTACCACAACACATAAAGAAAGGCTTAGCATGGCACACAAAAATATTCAAATAATAATGTAATAAATGATAATAAAGATAATATATTCCGTAAAATAATGTGGGCACAAGCATACCTACAATTTTATGATTAGCTGTGTATTATGTTTTATGGCAATATAAAATGTACTCGAAGTCACCATATTATGCTTCAGTTTGTAACGAGCTGCAATTCGCCTCGTTGCGTTATATTATTTTTGGCTATTATCAATTCTAAATTTAATCACATGTCGACATTTGCCACAGTGGTCTGACGTAGCTGGAGGTTTAGATAACTCTCAACTTCCATACAAGGTGGACTAAAAACGTCATTCTTTCTTTTATCACGACCCGATTGCTCTATACTCCATATCCTTAGCAATCATAAAATATTTGAAAGGTACATCTAATATATAAAATTCTCTTTTATTATGTAAATGTTTGCCTGCCTTTTTCTACACTTCTAATGTATTGTTATTTTTATTTTTTTAGACTTTAGTTAAGACTTTTTATTTCATTGTTTTCAGGTGCCTTTCTTTTACCACATAAATATGTATAATATAAATACATATTTTCTGTCTCTGGATACCCTATTTTACATTCTACCGACCGCATACCTGAATTTAATATTGCGACAATGGCGCCTCAACGTTACGGACTCCACCCATGGTCCTAAACCTGACAGCTGCCCACTACTGCTGCTTCATCAGAAACCTCAAGATTTACTCTTTTTTTTACCTAATTTTTATTGACTTTCTATCTTCTTTCGGCCTAGATTCTCCAACTTTTTAGATTTCTTTATTTAATTTCGTCAGACGGCTGTGACAAATGTCCACACGTGAATAAATTTAGAATTGATAATGGCCAAAAAGAATATAAAGCAACAAGGTACAAGTGCAAAGCAATGAACTGTAGCGCTGGTTTTTAGTCTGCAACAGTTACACAAAATATTAGACGTACTATTTACTATTTAATAGATTGAGATACTACAAAAAATAGTATTTATCGAAAAATTAGCAAACAATGGTCACAGTATATCTTTGATGCTGTAAGAGGCAGCTGAGTCAGCATATTTCCGAGAGTTTTTCTCAGTACTGATTTTCAGTCAGCGTCTGTCCCAAGAGCGTTTCGCGCAACAAACAAAAACAACGGAGTAATGATTAAACAATGTTCAGTCGTGTATCAGAAATTACAAATAAAATTAGCCTCTCAGGCATAAAACATTTTTCTTTCACAGCTAAATGATTTGTTCACAGAGAAATACCTACTTAAAATGTATCACAGTCTTCAAAGAATAAAACATGCTCGTACAACTGCGGTATGTATCGTCTTCAAAGTTCGATTCAGAGTGCCAATGCAAGGCCGACCCGCCGGCGGCTTTTTGGGGTCTGACGGAATGTGCAATAGTTTACATTGGACCCGCCGGCGGCGGGCTTACAGGTATTGAGGTGTTAAGGTAACAATGACTAATAGCTATTCCGTATCTGAATAGTTCAATGTGTGAAGCCATTTGAATACACTAGAATCAACTTGACGACAAGTAGACTTTTTAATATTGAAAAAGTTTAATACTTTGTTGTATGAACCCACATTTAATCAACCGCAAGAGAAACAAACAAATTCGGTAAGTCCCCGTTGGCAGGGTATTTTTGTTAAGCTGCATAATTCAAGGAATACGTGGCGTGCGGGCGGCGCAGACCGCATTGCGACGGCGCTGGCCAAACCCGAGGGACGGCGGGTAGTCGACAGTTGTCTAGTGACCGGGTGGTTAAAAACCGGCAAAGTGCAAGTTGGGCCTCGCGCCGTGTAGGGTTCCGTAGGAAAAGGGTTTTACTTACTTTCCAGAACTAACAATTTACAGGCCATACTGCATCACGGGAGCCAAGTCAGGATTTGTGGAGGCTAGTGGCTGGTCTTGTCTTGTTGCCTGTGTCCGTGCTACGATAGATTTAGAAGTCGTAAATACAGTTAAACCAAGCCAGTTATTGCTGTGGACGCTTGGAGAGTGAACATTCGGGAGGGCCGCAAGACCTTGGGCGAAGTATGGTGCTCGGCACTGGCAGACAAAAGAGCCAGGAGGCACCAAATCTTCGAATCGGAGTTTTTAGTCACTCGAAAAAGTGTCTATGGGCCGATTTCTGAATTGAGAATTTACACTAAGGAAATACTTAGTGGCGTGCAATGGGAGACGCCTATGTCCAGCAGTGGACAACCGTAGGCCGATGGTGATGATGATAAAATACTCAAGTAACGCTCTATTACGCTCTTTTCTGAGAAATTTGATAAGACAGCACTATAGCTAAGTAGTTACTTAGCAAAAATTCTCAATTCAGAAATCGGCTATCAGTCTCAGGCACTGCTTAAATCATCCGTAACGAACGTAAAGGCCTATGATGATAATGATTTCATTTCCAACAGAAATGGACTGGAAATTTGCTAATGGAGCCGTTACATGAGCTACACTTTTAATGAAATATGTGGCTACATCATAGCCGACTAAATTCCGAAAATACAAAAAAAAATTGAATGCAGCACATAGCTGATAAATGTATATCTTGGAAATATTTTTGCAACAGCATATGGCTCATTATTTTGTCTTTACACGGGCTACATACATGGCTTGGCTAGCTGCAATGGTGGACAAACTCAACTCATTGTGGCAAACATCATCGTCTAGAAGCCCCATAAGTAAACGTCGATCTAGGGAAATAAAAGTGTCATCATAAAGTGCCTCAGAAATGTTGGAATCAACCCAGTAAGCTATTTCAGGCTTGAAATAGCTCCTGATAATGGTAAATTTGCTATCTGTTATAATATTTCATGGATTATGGTACGTCGCGAGCGTTTGGGGTTAGTCTTATCTTTAGCGGTTAGCGGATGAAATATAATAGGCGGTGAGGGTAACGTCTACCCTGAGAATGATACAACTGTGGGCGACATTTTGTTGACTTTATACAAAAAAATAGAAAAAGCTTCAGCGTAACTAGGTTATGCATATTATTATGATACTTACTTATGAAGTGCAAGAGGTTTGTCAGGCTCGTGGAAAATGGCAGATCCTGGTTTCTGGTAGGGTGTTACAACAGGATATGTAAGTCTAAGGTACACGAAATATATTATAAAATGTTACTCAGAAATCGTGAAAGAAATGTATGGTTTCTATAAAGTCAGTTCGGAGTATTGGTATTTTTCAAATTCAAATTTTGTTAACAATAAGAACAAAATGTTTACTTTATGAACGTTAAGCCTGAATTACACCGGGGCAACACTGTGCGGCATAGCGGCATGCCACAAGGCCGCATGCTAAAAAGGTGCGGCAGAAGAAGAAGAAGTAGCTGCGACAGTTTGCCACATGACAAGGTGTTGCCATGCCACAAGGTTCTTGCCACAATGTGCGACGTTGTAGCATGCGTTGTGGCATACCGCAATGCCGCACAGTGTTGCCTCGGTGTAATACAGGCTTTAAAGTTGTTAGTTAATAGATTATTACGTAGAGAAGAAAGCAACAAAAAAACACCTCATTTATTTTTTTCTAAACAGTTTTAGCAAACTTTTAAACTTCCAAGTTATTACTTATGGTTGTGTCGAGCACTAGACAGAACTCTCCTCTCAATGCATTTAGTATTAATCTACTGTTTAATACCAGACATCAATCCAGAAATTTAAGGCCTCTGACTTGGCTTAACTACTGCCATCTATCGGCGGCAGCCGGCACCAACGGCTTAGCGTGCCTTGCAAGGTACGGAACCGGTCGGGAAAATGCCACTAGCGTTAGTCATAGACGGTGACCCGTCCATGGACTAAGCGCGCCGAATATTGCTTAACCTTAGTGATCGTTTAAGATTACACAATCGCTCGTAGACCGGGCTGCCTGCTTACATTACTAAATTCTAAAACCGAACAAACTATCAATAAAGCTACAACTCCCGTTTGAAGCCAGCTGTTAACAAATTGAAGACGTCATTCAAAATTGAGTGAAGTATTTTGTCTCATGACGCAATGTAGTTTAAGCGGTAAAGGCTAAAGGAAACTATATTGTCTGCAGCTGACGACTCACTTGGCAACCCATAAAATGTTTGTCTACGACTTTTCCTTTTAATTTTTTGGGGTTCCGTACTTCAAGTAGAAAAAAACGGAACCCATCTAGTTCTAGTTAGACCTGCGATGTCCGCACTTCACCTCATAGTTGGGCCATGGCCAAGTTAACTGAATAAATAAAATAAAAAAATAAATGAAATAAATAAACGTCGCCATTCGATACAAACTACTTGGATACGTAGCTGGCAATGTCGCCATGACGTCCTAGTGAGGCAGGGCACTTAAAGGTAATCAGGGATCCCTGAGTGAACTCATTTAAAAACACACATGATGAGCATTTCACAACACAAGATATTGAAATACCGCGTCACGGCGTCAGTTTAAAACTGCTTGTGTACAGACTGATAATAATAACTAACAAGTAGGGTATTTTATTTCTTCAACCTGTCTCAGTACCTACCCCCGCGTCGCAAGTCACCCACCTCCTACGTACGCGCGACGAGGGTGCACGATTTATCATAATATCACGTCGCGCTGACGGACGGCGAGCCGGGCACCTCCTATTGGTCCTGCTACCCGTGCGTAATACATGAGTGGCTACCACTACAATCTATGCGAGAAGTTGAAGATAATCACTTCGAACGGTGGACGATAAGTGAAACTAGAAATCAGAAATTTATTTCAACATAAAGAATTTGCGTTCTGTTTGTTGAATGTCAATGTACACACACTTCACTTCAATGTACACAATCTGGACTTGGCCCCCGTGGTGGAGTATGGCCTATACCTTCCTCAGGGAAGAGACCCGTGCCAATCCGTGGGTACATAATGGGTTGATGATGATGGTACACACACTTAGTATTAATGTTAACGTGTAAACGTTGCCTTGTGGCCGAATGTAGTGGAGAAAAAGGCAGCGAAAAAAAAGCTCCACTCTGACCATCTTTTCTCAAATCACCTTACATCTAATACGAAGTTAGTGCGGAACTCTATATATCTAAGAAGCTCGTGACCCATGAGTATAACACTGCTATGTCAAAACAATAATAGCACAGGTTTTGTTATGCAGTCACAGCGTCTGTAAATTTATGAACAACTTATTAATCCCTATAATAACTATGAACTTTTAAGGACTATAGTGAGGTTCTATGGGTAACTGAATTATAATAATCTACTAATATATAAAATTCTCGTGTCATAGTGTTAGTGCGCATAGACCTCCGAAACGAGTAGACCGATTTATTTGAAATGTTATATGTATATTTGGTAGCTTATAGGTTTTTATCTATTTTTCATAGGCCTAAGTGATAAGGTACACACCAATTGAAAAAAAAAAATCCTTACAAATAATTTATTATGGCGAAACCACGTTTGCCGGGTCAGCTAGTAATATTATAATAATATTATAATATTACATTATATTATATACATATTATATTATATAGTACGTACTTCTAGATATAAAAATTGTAATACCAATATACCTAACGAGCCAAACTGTGCCCTGCAGTCAATTACGGATGCAGCCGCGCGATTCAAATAGTTTTAATTCAAATAGTTTAGAATTAACTCGCGAGATAGTTGACGGCAAAACGGAAGACATCTTGTTTACGAGCAAAAGCTTTGATAGAGAAACAAAGTCAATTAATATAATATTATCAAGAGGTTTTATTCGGTATATTTACTATAAACGAAATGTAATGAAATTAGTTAAGCATACATTTTACATACAGGCACATACAGCGTGTCCCAAAAATGACACGTCACAGTGACACTGGAGGTAGACCTGCTCAAGAGGCATCGAACCAACCTAACATGATCTCAGTAAAAGTTGCACGACGGTTTTCGAGATATGGCCAATTTAAACTTATTCTAAACTTTCACTTTTTTTAACAACTTTAGTGCTATGCTAGCACTTACGCTAAGTTAGTAAGTTGGTGACCGAGTACAAATAAAAAAAACCAAACACGAGGGCTATCTAATTTAATGCTAGGACCCGCTGGCGGGTCCGATGTAAACTATGGCGCGTTCCGTTAGGCCCAGTAGACCAACCGCCGGAGGCGGGTCGGTCTTAAACAAACATTTTACATACAGGCACATACATTGCTTCTGGCCCCACACTAGGATACCCTGTGTCGTGGGACCCAGAGACAGCGACGTCACAAACATGTAAACATCCAAGACCTGGGTTTCTTTTTTTTTTGTCCCCAGCCGGGATTCGAACCCGGGACCTCTCGCATTGTAGGCAGATGCGCTAACCACTCCACCACAGAGGTCGTCTTGCAACGGAACTTTGAATTGAATTTTGAAAATGTTGTAGACCACAGTTAAATGAGCATGTTTCATTCTTTGATAACTGTGATAAATTTCAAATAAGTACCTATTACTCTGTGAATAACTAACTTAGCTGTGAAATAAAAAGTGTTCTAGGCCTGAGGGGTTAAGGGTGTAACAAGGGTAAATGTTGCAAAATTGGCTAGCTTTAACTGAAATGTTAGGCAAAAGTACGCACTAAAAAATTCTGAATAAAATCTTTGGTAATAAAGGATATATCAGTGACTAATTCATACGAAAAAAAAATGCATTTAACCTGTCTAGATGGCAAAAAAAATAATATTCCAAAAGCTTTTTTTTCCACAGAATCTAATTTCGCTGGTAAACGATAGTAGCTTTTCATTTAAATCTTTCATGCAAATATCGGCCACATCAATATCTGCAATCCTAACTGCTCACATATTTTTTAATGTTTATATTAAGCGTGATTAGTACAAAATTGTACGATTTCTTAATTAGCGCAGGGAACAATCACCATCGAACATCCGCCACATCTCTTATCTGTGTAATCTTTGGACTATGGATTAGCCTATAAAGTATTCGCCGAAGAAGTACAACAAACATTCAAGAGATTGCGCTAGTTTATTATTCTATAACTCAGAGGTCAAATGCTCAAAGTCATTCGCCCTTGTTACAGCCTTAAACTTATTTTCTCATGAGTATGAAAGTGTATTGTTATATAATTATGTACACTATAGGAAGGAAACCTGACGGTATGTCACTGGTGCCGTGGCAGAACGGGAAGCCGCTAGTGTGGGTCGCAACCTGCGTTGACACACTGGCGCCTTCCCATGTCACGGCAGCGTCTATGGCAGAAAGTCTCAAACGGCGCAAATACGCTGTCCTTGGCAACAGCTACTTATTTACGCCGTTTGGGGTCGAGACGATGGGCCCTTGGGACCCTGAGACGCGAAAACTTTTCAAAGAAATGTCAACGCGCCTCATCGACTCGTCAGGTGATGCTAGAGCTGGTAGCTATCTCGGTCAGCGCATCAGCCTGGCCATTCAGAGGGGGAATGCTGCCAGTATCTTGGGAACTCTCCCCAACGGCAGCGGTTTAGATACGATTTTTTATATTTAGATAGTTTTTATTTTAATATTTAGTTTATTATTTTATATTTAGTTTAGAAATTAATTATCTACTTGTGTACATTATATTTCAAGATAAAAACACTATTAAACGCTGAAATATTTTAGAACAATTACCTAAATATTTCCTCAGCGGAGAAACTTCGACCAAGATTTTCGATACAGTTCAAGTAAAATTCTGCTTGCTTAAGTAAACAACAATGTTGGATAGATTTGCATATCTTTGTGAGATATTTTTACAACCATGACCGGGTTGGAGTTGTTAACTTTGTTTGTTGAAACGTAAACAGTATAAAATGTTACGTTAAATTTCTTCAATACGAAAAAATATACCTAGTTCCTTGGGTTTTTCCGTAACCCAAACATTTAACTACATACAGGCACATACATTGCTTCTGGTCCCACACTAGGATACCCGTCGTGGGAACCAGAAACAGCGACATAACAAACATGTAAACATCCAAGACCTGGGAACTAAGTGCCGATTTCTGAATTGAGAATTTTCGCTAAGTAGGTAACTACTTAAGTAACGTTCTTTTTCGTTGCCACGCTCTTTTCTGAGAAATTTGACGAGACAGCACTACAGTTAACCCCTTAAGCGCTTAGCGTACACCCGTGTGTACGTTAACTTTTTGTGCCCCAACTGTTTAGCGTACACACGGGTGTACGCTAAGCGAGAGACTGGATTTGACTTCGATTTCTGCCGTGTTTTTATAGTCTATGGCCAATATCCGGTTTTCTCTTGACCAATGGTTACTAAGGATTACTTTTGTTAACCAACTTCATGCCATTCCAAAGAAAAAAATAAAGTTCTCATCGAAAAACAAGTGAACCGCGTCTGACAGACGCCATTTTGTGTTTTCGTCGCGAGTTGCTCCGCCCGCTCGAGGTTTTTAGATAATTTCGAAAGGAAGCGGATAGTATTTGTTTATGTGTTATATAAAATTACTGGGAAAAGTGTGTAGATTATGTTTCAAATAATAGTTTTGTTGTATTTGATGGAAAATCAAATGAAAAAAGCCTCGAACTTTTAGTGCCGCGTCAGGCGTTTCGGCTCCACCCGCTGGAGGTTTATAAGTTATTCAAGAGGAAAGCAGATAGTATTTGTTTTGTGTTATATATCAAATTACTGGGAAAAGTGTGTAGATTATTTTTCAAATAATAGTTTTGTTGTATTTCATGGAAAATAAAGTGAAAACAAGCCTCGAACTTTCTGCAAAGGTTGCGCGGCCCGTGATGGCATTTATCTCTTCGTCATTTATAGCTTTATTTTGGTGATTTATATTAAAAAATAGATTAAAATAGTTAAAAATAATATGGAAATCATATTATAAGTGTTAGTTCAGTGCTAGTGAAAAGTGCAAGTGAAAAAAATGAAAAAAAGTTCAAAGTAGTAAAGGATGGTGTGGATAGTGGAAATTCACCTCGTCATTTGGAAAACAGGTAAGTTTTATTATAATAAAATATATAATAATTGGATAGGAAATTTCATGCAGATTCTAGATATATATAACACTTATTGAATAATTATGTAGCACTTTCTCTAATTTGAGAAATGCGGAACGGCGTCCCATAAAAAATGTAAAAAAATATGGCAGCGCCTTAGGGCCACTCAGGAAGGGCATATGGGCACACTAGGCAGTCTAGACGCGCCTCGCCGGACGGTGAAATTCACAATTCAGAAACCGATCCTAAGACTCCACTGTCCTCCGTCCCGTCCGTCCGCCCGAACCCACATATCCGCACGCCCGTTGCCCGCCCTTTGGGCAATGAGGGCTTTTCAGAGCGTCATTAAAAAAAATATATAGTACCGCAAATTACCGATTGATTGTGCTGACGTCATGACATCACTGTACCTTATCTGTGGTTCCCGTCATATGTTTTTACAAAAATGCACAATGCATGGGCTAGTCATGAGCAAAGACACAATTCACGTAATGAAAAAAGTAAAAATACTTCGATAACTTTCAAGTTTCAACAGTTTCGAAACACAGTCCAGTTTAGATCGCAGACTACAAAGAGATGTTTAGACTATCACAGATTAATAACGATTAAAACCACAGACCTAAAATCATAATGACATTTTGGTCTTCTTGCAGCGCCATCTAGTTTTTTTTAATTAACTCAACTGACAGCTGTCATTGAAAAGCTCTCATTGTACGTAGCAAACGATGACTTAGGTAAATACCTCAGACACTAAGGTGAATGAGGTACTACTAAAATAATTTCACGAATGTACGTAAATTAAAAAACAAAGTGATTAGTTCAAGCCCGTAATCCAACTGTATAGAAATGATAGATTTTGGTATTGAGAACATTGCAGAATTATTTCATACTATTAATACACTATACACTAATAGTGAAAGTTGGTAGATCTTATTTTGATACCCGTTGACGCTATGATGATTTGTATTGAACTGAAGTTAGGGCGATAAATTAAGTTAATTATTGCGGGTGCGTTTTTTTTTCATGTTTTTTTCATACAGTCACATACATTGCTTCTGGTCCCACACTAAATGTTAAAGCCGGTGGTGTACCACTATGCTACCATCGCTCTTATGCCCGGGTTACATGAGGCTAGTTTTTCAAGCTAAGATAGCGAGCTAGTACAGTCCTGGCTTGCTGACCTGGCTTGAAACATGCTAGTTCTGTTGTTGAGAAGCTAGTTTTGTCTACACGAGGCCAGAAGTACCAGCTTGCTTGCTTACTGACACAAGCTTGAAAAACTAGCCTCGTGTACCTTGGGCATTAACCTCTTCAGTCCTGAGTGCGTATACTGAGTTTTTTCATTCACTTTCGATAGCGAGAGCGTTTGCTATTTGTGTAGGAGTGACAAAGAGACAACTAGGTGGCGAGCTTTGTTACACCTATACAAATTGCAAACGCTCTCGCTATCGAAAGTGAATGAAAAAACTCAGTATAAGCACTCTGACCTTGAAAATAACAATAGTTTTCTATTGTTATTTTGTCGACACGGGACTGAGGAGGTTAAGAGCAGTATTTTTTTCATAGCCTCTTTTGTATCCCACTGCCTTCCGCTTTCCATCTCTCTCTGTCTTCAGGCATCCCGGCATTCTAATAAAAAAAACAATCGCCTAAATGGCAACTCGAGGAGCACGCAGCCAGTATCACACGCGCCATCACTCAGCCGGCGACGGTTAAAAAACGCCGGATCAAACAAATGGATCGCGTGAAAAAGTTCTCGCGATAAATCCGCGCGGGCAACTCTCAAAACTCTGTGGGACACGTTAAATTTTATTACGCCCCGGAGTCGTGAGCGTAACGCCATTAAACTTGGAATATTATTGAAATGACTCCGAGCCGCCTAGCACGAAGCGCGGTATGATAATCGATAGCGTGGGAGTGCAAGATATGGCACAGGTTTTTGGGAGTATATAACATAACATAACATAACATAACATTTACATACAGGCACATACATTGCTTCTGGCCCCACACTAGGATACCCTGTGTCGTGAGAACCAGAAACAGCGACGTCACAAACATGTAAACATCCAAGACCTGGGTTTCTTTTTTTTTCCCCAGCCGGGATTCGAACCCGGGACCTCTCACATGGTAGTCAGATGCGCTAACCACTGCGCCACAGAGGTCGTATATTTAACGTCATTCAGCTTTGGTGAAGTCGTAATTAAGTAGACCTGACATTGATAGTCGCATAGCCTTGATTTAACTAAAATGTAGTATTCATTAATTCTATGAAATCAATCTATAAATAATCTAATAAATATGTACCTACCTTCGAATGTTTACATATGGTTTTGCATTGTTAAGTAGATTAAAGGTATAGGTACTAGCGCTTTAAGGATGTGTAACAGTATGACATAATACTTATACCAAACAAACTATTTGTATTTGTAATCTAGAACGTATTTTTTACGTTGAAATTGAAATACATTTTTGATTTCCGATTTCTTCACCCTCGTGTCTAAACGCAAATAACGCTATATTCCTTTCGCAGTAAATTCACTGAATAAATAAAATAAATAAATAAATTGGACTTTATTCATCACATGTGCTTTACAATTTAAGTAGGTACTTACAAGTTTATAAATATGTATAAGGTACATGGGTACACTTACAATAGACAATAAATTGTAATGAAAAGGACAGAGGCTCAGCATAATTGCTGTTTTTCAGACTCTGCCTGGATATGACAGCAGAATATAGCTAGCAGACTACACAATAGTAACAATGCGCTCACTACCGAGAGCGCATTATTACCATTGCCTAATCTTATTTAGTAATTTCATAATTACTATTATTCCTATTTTTTATTGTTAGCTAGTTTTTTAGGAGTTAAAGTGTAATGAACAAGTTACATAGGTTTTATCATAACTAAATCTAAATTAAACATAATACTGGATAAGCAGTGAGTAATGGTAGGTACTTAAGTGTGATTGCTGGTTGAAAAACATTGGTAAGAAAGAGTGGAAATCGGGAGGTGGGCACTTACCCGTCCATTTTCCGAAAAAATTGACAATTTATTGACATAATAACCTATAACTCAAACGAAATCTTCCATTTATTTTCCACTCCTTCCACCCATAAGTGCGAGTAAACAATTAAATAATTAGCTGGAGGATACTCATTAGAACAACTCTTACAAAGAACGAAGAACGATGCGAAAGTCGATTCAAAAGGCGATTTAATGCAATTTAAATCGACCTCCGCATGAAGAATTTCAGTAAAGTGCCGTCTAAACAAAACGCAAGAAAGCGATGCAAAAGTCTAACATTACGAGTATGTGGGTAGCTACAACAGAGTAACCAAATCGTGAATGTAGTGATTCCGTGAATCGGTTGGCCGGTCAGCTCGCCGATCGGTAAGTGATTTTAATTTTAAGCTGTGGCCACGAAACAAGCGGTCAGAAGTTTGTCAAATACAAAGTCTGCTCAGATTCCCGACTATGTACACCCGAATCCTGAGCGACCCCGATCATCCAACCGTCATATCACATATTCATTTGCCAGCTAGACGACGGGAACCACCCAGAACCCGCCGCACAGTGGTCTGAAAATAACATAAACACCTTCCGGTTCAAGTGAACCGAAAGGTAATACTGAGGCTTGGGCTTGCATTTCGGTTTATTTTGATAATATTTTAGCCCAGGACTGAGCACAGCACAGGACTTCTCCTGTATAGATAATATGGGTTTAATCATCACGCTTGCCCACCACTGATAACAAATTACAAGCGCTGAGTGTACCTATTTATCTCAGACACTGAGGTTTGCTCCCAATAACGGTTAGCAAATTCACAAAAGTCTGCATAGAAAACAAAGTCGTCGCCGCAACTCAGATGCAAGGGGTTCGAATCCATGACTTCCCGAGTGTGAGGCCGTCATTCTACCGCCATGCTACCGCTTTTTTCGAATTAATCGGATGTACAACGCCCAGGGCTTAAATTCTACTAACGCATTGTAGTACTAAAACTTTCGTAAGCACAACACATTGTGAGACGAGCAACCGACGACGCGAGCTCCGTCTCTGCTCACCATGATTAAGCTCTGCGAATCTGAGCGAAACCTGGTCGGACTCTTCCGATATAACAACACCCGTAAGTAAATCCGGACAAAAAGTTTGCATTGTAGTACAATGACAACTGCATGATCATGGCGCTTTAGTTTCATTGCCGCATTAAATCTACGCGCGCACACATATCAAACAATCTAGGCGTCAATGGTATGAAAAAACACGTAACGTGACCCGACCGTGGATCTGTCATCGTACTGTAATGCACTCACAGACTCGAGGCCCAGATCTATCAAGCGCATGCTAGGCCATCTCAGGGCAAACAAAGGTTGTCCCGCACAAGGAAAACGCATGCAAACTTCGTCGTGACTGTTAAGTTGTTATAAGACGTCGCATTTGTTGATAACGTGCTGGAATGTAACTTTCTTGGGTGCAGGTGACGTGTAAGGTTTTTTCTGTACGCCAAGGTATGGTCAGCTGTGTAGTAAATAATTCGTAGAGTGGATAGTGTTAAGACCGCGAAGCTGTTTAGAGCTGGACTTAACAGAGAACTTGTAAGGACATGACTGCCAACCTCCAGTGATGGACAGGCACTTTAAGAAAAAAAGAAGCATTTAAAAGAAAATTATAAGTACCTATATCTGATTCTTTATTATCATGCATAAGATTTATTATCCTTAGATCAGACTATTAGATACTTAAAAGTGAAGTGGAGCGGAGTAGAGCGGAGCGGAGTGGAGCGGAGTGGAGTGGAGTGGAACGGTGTGGATTGAAGCGGAGTAGAGCGGAGTTCAGGGAAGTGGAACGAAGTAGAGTTGAGCGGAGTGGAGTGGAGTGGAGCGGAGCGGAGCAGAGCGGAGTTAACACCTTTTCTCGAAGAGATATCAATAGATATCTCTTCGAGAAAAGGTGATATCAATACAATGAATGAAATGAATGAATGAAAATGACAGATATCAATACACAGAAATAACCCAAATATGTCAGCATAGGGCTCGGGAAATAAGTTTTAGATCGGAGCCTAGAAAGACTTGCTTTGGAGTACCACAAGGCAGCGTATTGGGGCCGCTTTTGTTTTTACTGTACATTAACGACATGCCGAATAATGTACACCACCCCATGGTACTGTTTGCCGATGATAGCACAGTTCTAATAAAAAGGAATAATGATGTAGACTACGAGAAAGATATTAATAGTACTCTCAGCAACATCATAGATTGGCTTACTAATAATAACCTGCTTATAAATATTGACAAAACCAAGGTGATGCATTTTAGTCAAAAGGTAGAATATTTGAACCCAAATGTAAACTACAAGGGTGAAACAATTGAAGAAGTGAACCAAACCAAATTCTTAGGGTTAGTTATAGATAAAAACTTGAGTTGGAAGCCACAATCAGAAGAAATCTGCAAAAAACTCTATAAATTCTCATACGCGTTATATAAGCTTGCTAAAGTTGTGAACCGTGACGCAGTGCTATGTGCCTATCACGGCTATGTAGCTTCCACGCTTCGTTATGGTATCATATTCTGGGGGAACTGTTCAAATAGAGAAATTATATTTAAATCTCAAAAGAGATGTCTTAGAGCAATGTGTAAATTAAAATCAACAGACACCTGTAAACCATATTTTAAGGAACTGAAGTTACTAACGTTTCCCTCTATGTACATTTTTGAAGTTGCTTTATTTGTAAAAACGAACCCAATATTGTTTACGAAAACTAATAGATTAAGAAATCCTCATAGGCTTCAAAATGTAACCTCAAAAACGGCTCTACTTAGTAAAAGCGTAATTGGACTAGCTCCAAAAATTTACAATAAAATTCCTAATAATATTAAAAGCCTTAATGTTAATACTTTTAAATTAAAGCTTAAATCCATATTGATTGAGAAGTGTTATTACTCTATTGTTGAATATTTAAATGACAAGGAATTCTGCAAATAACTTTACAGAGCCACTGAGCCACTTTCTATAACATGTATGATAAACTTCAATTGAGACTTGGAATTTGTTAAAGACATTAATTTGATGAACTATTAGAATTGCATGTTAGACTATAAGTAATAAAAATATTTGTATGCTTTTTTTAGCAGAATGTAGAGTACATAAATGTATTTACCAACTTATATATCCACCTACATTCCACAAATAAATGATTTTGTATTTGTATTTGTATTTGTAAAAAAAAAAAAAAGATCTTCTCGTGGCTTAATCACCACGCGTACCCACCACGGATAGGCGCTCAGACGCTCAGATTTCCCCACGATGTTTTTATTTCACTGTTAGCGAACAGCCTGGCTATTATAAATTAAATTAAGAGACATTTACATACAGACACATACATTGCTGCTCGTCCCACAGTAGGATACCCTGTGTCGTGGGAACCAGCAACATCGACCTCACAAACATATAAATATCCAAGATCTGGGGTTTTTTTCGTCCCAAGCCGGGGATTGAACCCGTGACCTTTTGCATGGTAGGCAGAAGCGCTGATTGCTGCACCACAGAGGTCGTCAGTAACGTCAGTAACAGTAAGTAGATGTAACAGTAAAATTAAGATTTAAAATAGAGTAAAAGTCTTAGGGTCTGTTTTACAATCTGCAGATAAAGTTCCGGATAAGCTATCCGCAACCAGGGCTGCAGCTTGTTCTAAATTTGAAGCCATAAACGATCACATTCAATATAGGAAAATTTATTTAAATTTAGAACAAATGGCAGCCCTGGTTGCGGAAAGCTTATCTGGAAATTTATTTGAACATTGTGAAACAGGGGCTTAGTATTTAATCTTTTAGATACAATAGCCCGTAGAGTAGAACCTTTTTCTTTTACACTAAAATCAGTTCTTACGTAAATTGAGTAATAATATCATAACTATACATAACATAAATTGGTATATCCAGAACTCGAAACCACGACCTTCCGAACGCAAAGCCGGCGTTCAACCGTTCTGCTACCACAGCTACTTAAATTATATAACATCGAAACAAGAAAATATCCGCCGGAGAAGAATTCCGCTCTTCGTGTTACGAAACTATAAGGTACGCCGTATTTAAAGGTGAACGCACACAGCAGCGCAGGAAATACCTATTATGCCAGTGAGCGCCCGCCTTTCTACAACGAAATTATCTTGATTTCAGACGAACGAATTCCTTTTTCATTTTACTGTTGGATTTTTTTAAAGAAAGCGGGGCTGGGGCGGACTAAGTACTGAACGTATACCGGTCTTGTCTTTCCTTATCTGCGATGATTTAAATCTTTCAGGCGCTTAGTTCAGAACACGTTTATGTTTCACAGAACGAGGTTAGGGGGAGTGAGATTGAGAGGTTTTGAAGTTGCTTTTATCTAATTACGATAGTAAAGAAGGGTTAGATTAGATTAGATTAGAACTCTTTATTGTACACACCAGAAAGAGATATATATACATTTGAAACCTTACATCTAAAATTTGTCGTATACAATTGGCGGTCTTATCGCTAAAAGCGATCTCTTCCAGACAACCTTGGGATGGATAGAAAAAAAAAAAAAAAATAGAGAGAAGGTAGGTAATTGTACATGAAATACCACTGTATTTTACCCATACCCATACCATACCCATCACTATGGGATGTGTACATAAACTAACTGACTTACAGACAGCATTTAATCCGATACAAAACATATTTAATAATCACATAAGTACACATGAATATATACGCAGGAATATATATTTAAAACTACAATTATAATAGCTAAATATTATATAGTAATATCGTACTAATACAATATATTATATAAAAATAAATATAATATATATGAACACAAAAAATACATTACAGAGAATTATAACAACAACAGCATTACAGCTGATCAGCGAGATAGTGAGACTTTACGAGAGCTTTGAAAATAGGAAGGGATTTTGCTTTCCGTACTTGCTCTGGCAAGGCATTCCAGAGCCGAATGGATTGCACGCAGAAAGAAGAGTCATAGAAATTGGTACGGTGGGATGGGATCTTAAGGAGGAGGGATTGGGATGAGCGAAGAGATAGGCCATGACAGGAATGTAGAAAATCAAATCGCTCCTTCAGGTAGGATGGGGTAGCCGGATTGAATAGTATAGAGTAGAGAAGAGACAATATTCCGGCGGAGACGAATGGGGAGCCACTTGAGTTGTGCGCGAAATGCAGAAACGTGGTCATATTTGCGTAAACCAAATATAAACCTGATACAAAAATTTTGAAGGCGCTCAAGCTTATTTGATTGCTCCTCAGTGAGGTCAAGATAACAGGTATCAGCGTAGTCGAGAATTGGTAGTAGGAGTGATTGGGCTAACGCAACCTTAGTAGCAGTGGGAAGAAAGTTACGAAGTCTACGTAGAGCGCCTGCCGAAGAAAACATCTTCCGGCTAACCATCTCCAGCTGCGGAGCCCATGACAACTTAGAGTCAATTATGATGCCAAGATTTTTCACCGTAGGGTTGTGTTTTGAATGAATGAATAAACAAACGAACGAAGGAACGACCCAACGAACGAACGAACGAACAAATGAATGAATGAATGAAATTATTGTATCAAAAACAGATGTTATATTTAGCGGTTGTAGTTGCTTACGTCTAAATTTCCATATAACATGTATGTATGTTCTACCTTTTTAAGTGTTTATACCGCGACTAGCTGTTGCCCGCGACTACGTCCGCGTGGGCTTTAGTTGAGTAAAGTGTTTGCAAATAAGATAGGGATACTTTTAGCGCGAAAGAGCTTTCATACTAACTTCGCAACCCCCTCTTTCCCTTTAAGGGATGATTTTCGAAAGACTATTTCATAACTTTCAATGAAGGACCTTCATACTGAATTTCATTCGAACAACTTCTTATACGGCAAAGTTTCATGCTAACTTTGTACCCCCCTTTTACCCCCTTAAGGGATGATTTTCAAAAAACTATTTTACTTGTGTTTCATGACCTTCAATGAAGAATTTTTCTTCTAAATTTCGTTTGAATAACTTCAAAAACGGCAAAGTTTCATACTAACTTTGCCCTCCCTTTTATACCCCCTTAAGGGATGATTTTCGAAAAACTATTTTACATATTTTTCATAACATTTAATGAAAAACCTTCATATTGAATCTCATTCGAATAAATTCAAAACCGGCAAAGATTCATACTAAGTTTGCACCCCCATTTTTCCCCCCTTAAGGGATGATTTTAAAAAAAATATTTTACACATCTTTCATTATTTTAAATGAAGAACCTTCGTACCAAATTTCATTCGAATAACTTCAAAAACGGCAAAGTTTCATACTAACTTTGAACCCCCATTTTAACCCTTTCGGCGATGAATTTTCAAAAATCCTTTCTTAGTGCTCCCCTGCGTTACAAAAGAAACCCCTGTGCAAAATTTCAAGTTTCTAACCCTTATAGTTTAGGCCCTGCGTTGATATGTCAGTCAATCAGTCAGTCAGTCAGTCAGTCAGTCAGTCAGTCAGTCAGTCAGCTTCTCCTTTTATATATATAGATATATAGATAAAGATAGAGGTCGTGGGTTCGATTCCCACTGAGGGCCGCAGGTTTGTACAAACGGCCTTGCTGTCGATGTTTTTTCATGTTTGCAACGTCTCTGCCCAGATGCTAAGGCTCAGGCTATCCTAGTTTGGGACCAGGGCAAGTGATTGTGTTGTGTGGACTTTACTTGTAGACCTACTTAAGCCCAGCTTTTAAAAAAATTTATACATACACTTACAAATAGCGGTACGAAACTCTAGCGCCGACCGTTGATGCGTAAAAAGTAAAAAAAATAGGTATATCAGGGGGCTAAACGACATAATTATCCCATGCTTAATAGAACATTGACTCATTAGTAGATTGGTCATTTGATTTACGAACAGATTTTTTTTACTCAGATCTCATCAATAGTTAATCACACGTTCAAAATACAAGCATTCATGATTAATTAATAAATCAGTTTTAATTTTATGCGTCAACAAGTAGGATAAGTCCATCATAGCAAGTGCGTAACTCGAATGATCTATCTACAAATGGGTCAGTGTATCGATCTGTGTTAGACTTACTACATTGTATTTGACATAGAATACATTTAAATATGTTCTAGAAATTATAATTGTATTCTGTACACGACTGTACTATTGCGTACGTGACTGCACATATGCGCAGCGTCCCCCCTACATTTTGCTCAGCGCTAAACTTACGCGCCGCTAGTTATACAACGATCGTAGCGAACTGTACTGTGGTCATTGTAATCGGACTTTCATAAACAAGTGATAGATTAATACATACATACATAAGCTCACGTCTGTATCCTAGAAGGATAGGCAGAGATCAGGGACGGCCGCTTGCCACGATCCTGACAAATCACTTTCGCTTCCTTAAAATTCATTACCCGAATATTCCATCTATATGAAATCGTTATGGAGCAGTGTTATCCGAGACTTTTTTGCCATAGTTATGGGGAATACGTAGCGTTGAATTCAGATCGTCTCTGTACGAAGCCTCGTAATGAAGCCTCATGAGCACTAACGTAGGACATAACAATACAAGCTAATGTTATGTGACAAAAATTTGTGCCTTGGATGTGCCTAAATAAACCAATGTACTAGAAGCTTTGTGAAAGTCACTCGATATAGGTACAATAAATTTCTTTCGACCTTTTTACACATGCTATTGCTTGATACGGATAGGAAATCAGAAATCAGAAACTTATTTCAACGTACATTGCGTTTGTTGAAGGCCACTGTCATCATCATCATCATCATCATCAACTCATTATGTCTCCACCGAGGGGCAAGGGTCTCTTCCCAGAGGAAGATTTAGGCCATACTCCATCACGGGAGCCAAGTCCGGATTGGTGGAGGCTTGTAAGACTAGTGGCTAGTCTTACTGTCGGAAGTTTTCAAACCGCCCTTTTAAAGCCTCTGACTTGGTTTAACGTCTGCCATCTATCGACGGCAGCCGGCACAAACTGCTTAACGTGCCTTGCAAAGCGGAACCGCTCGGAAAAATGCCAATAGCGTTAGTCATAGACGGTCACCCATCCATGGACTGAACGCGCCCAACGTTGCTTAACCTTCATGATCGTTTAATATCACTCAGACGCCCGGGGCTACGAGCGAAGGCCACTGTACTTAATGGAAAATGGGAGTGTGGGGGGATGACGGAAGAGGTTTCGTTAGGGAAATCGGTCGACGCCTGAGGAGTCGTGGGTATGACCATCGATCTGGAGCATACCTGATGCAGAGGATTTCCCTGGTGGTGCACCGGGGGAACACTGCCATCATCATGATCAACCCATTATGTCCCCACCGAGGGGCACGGGTCTCTTTCCTGAGGAAGGTATAGGCTATACTCCATCATGGGGGCAAAGTCCGGATTGGTGGAGGCTTGTAAGACTAGTGGCTGGTCTTACTGTCAGAAGTTTTCAAGTCGCCCTTAGGCCTCTGACTTGTCTTAGCGACTGCCATCTATCGACGGTAGCTGGCACTAACTGCGGAACACTGCCAGCGACATGGGAACTTTTGGATTAATTTTTATTTCATTTTGGATTTGATGTAAAGCTATTATCTTGGTTGGTTCTAGTTCACCTATAAAATAATTTTGATTTTGGCGAAGCTTTATTGTCATCATCGTCAACCCATTATGTCTCCAACGAGGGGCGCGGGTCTCTTGCCAGAGGAAGGTATAGTCCCTACTCTACCACGGGAGCCAAGTCCGGATTAGTGGAGGCTTTCGGGTACGATTTATCTTCAAAGTATGTCCACTTAGGGCGTCCCATACCGGCCCTTCTACCACATGTACTCGATATCATCCTCTATATAAATGTCCAAACCAACGCAACATTTCTTTCACGACATTGTTTGCTTTGTTATATAAACATTCACATTGCTTCAGGCACAAAAATTGCTTCTAGCCGTGGGGCTAGGATAGTGTGGACTAGGATACCTCGTGTTGTGGGAACTAGAAGCAGTGACATCACAAACATGTAAACATCCAAGACCTGGGCCCTTTTCTTTCTTCCCAGCCGAGGTTTGAACCCGGGACCTCGCGCATGGTAGGCAGATGCTCTAACCGCTGCGCCACAGAGGTCGTCAATATTAAATTTTCATCGAATACATTTTACTATTCGTTTAAACATTAAGCATTGACGTCTTTACTTATTTACTTTACTTTACTTAGTAATCTAGTCTATATAGATAAGACTAGCTTTCGCCCGCGACTCCGTCCGCGTGGACTTTAGTTCAAAATTTTGCAACCCCGTTCACTCCCTTAAGGGTTAAATTTAGAAAAACGGCGAAACACGTGTTCAATTAATTGTGTCGAAGAGTATTTATTTTAAGTTTCAAGAAAATTAGGCAACATTCTTTATGTCTCCCATAGAAATTTTGCCAACCCTTTTCGCCCCCTTAGGGGTTGAATTTCAAAAATCCGGTCTTATTCCTTACCTACTTTATATATAGACACTCTGTGCAAAATTTCAGCTTCTTACGTCCAACGGCTTGGGCTGGGCGTTGATGAGTGAATGAATCAGTCAGTTAGGATTTCGAATTTTATTTATATATAGACAACAATATTCTTTATTACTAGGAAAAACAAAAAAACACAAAATATTTACAAAGTTTTTTTTTATATAAACAAACAAGCACATACATTGCTTCTGATCCCACACTAGGATACCCAGTGTCGTGGAAACCAGAAACAACGACATCACAAACATGTAAACATCCAAGACCTGGGTTTTTTTTTCCCGCATGGTAGGTAGATGCGCTAACCACTGCGCCACAGAGGAAGGTTCATGGTACAAATGGCGGCAATAGATGGAACGTTTAATTACTAATTACAGAACCGCAGCTTTCAAACTACCCAGATTTCAGCTTGTATACATCCGGAATCTTTATACGGAAAGGGTTTACTTACATAAGTTGGATAAGACTAAGTACACAAGTCAAACTAATTCGTTGTCTGCTCAGCTCATCAAAACTTGTGTTAATTTAAAATTACCCCCGCACAGACGCGAGCTAATTAGAGCGGCTGTGTATTCATGTTAGGGTAAGATCCTTTAGTATCCGGTCTCGATACTAGCCAGCGACCGTAAGTTGCGTGTCGGCGAAGTGGCATTTTTGCCCCCTTAGGGGTTGAATTTCAAAAAATCCGGTCTTATTCCTTGGCTTCATTATCTTATAGACCCTCTGTGCAAAATTTCACCTTCCTAGGTCCAACGGCTTGGGCTGGGCGTTGATGAGTGAGTCAGTCAGTCAGTCAGAAGTTTGAATTTTATTTATATAATATATAGATAGATTTAAATAATGAGCGTACGTGTCTCCAAATCCGATGACGAAACAGTAATTTTATAGCTGTGAAACAGTAAGGGCAGAAAAATAAATAATTCAATATATTATTAACTTTATTCCAAAGAACCGACGACGCGAGTTCTATCTCTGCTCACCATGATTAAGCTCGGCGAATCAGAGCGAACCTGGTGGGGCTCTTCCCACAAAAAGTCAAGTAAGTCTATACGGAATAAAGTTTCCATATCATAATCATGAACCCATTATATCCCCACCGAGGGGCACGGGTCTCTTCCTTGAGGAAGGTATAGCCCATACTCCACTATGGTGGCCAAATCCGGATTGTTGGAGGCTTGTAAGAGTAAGACCAGCCACAATTCATAACATAACATTTATATACAGGCATATACATTGCTTTTGGCCCCACACTAGGATACCCTGTGTCGTGGGAACCAGAAACAGCAATACAATGGAAATAATTTCATTCCTTATGAAAATGTTTCCTTAATGAACGAATTCCGACGTTGTTGGTAGAGAAGAAGCTAACAAAGAAACTTTACATTTTGTTCTTTTCGTAAATGTATAACTTAATTAATTTGGTACAATTTGGTACCTACTCAAAAATTTGACGACAATACGAGCAAAAAAGGTTCGTAGAAGTTAAGTTAAGTCAGAAAGTTATCAGTTTAACCATATAATAATATGTCAAATCAGTCGGTTCCTCGGTGGTGAGGATCGTGGCCGCTATGACGAGGATGGGTGTAGATTGCTCTCCATCTGGAACTCTCGTGCGCTGTGTAAGCCGCCTGTTGAAACTTACATTTTATTTCCTTGGTGATCTGGCGGGTAGTCAACCATTATACTATATTTTTTATTATGTTTTGATTTCATAGAAAGAGGTACCTGACAGGTCAGACAATCTTTTAACGGAAACCATAAATAATTCATCTGCAAAGACATATTCATTCACTGCATTGTAGACACAGCCATACCGCGATATAGAATACTGTCTGCGCCACATAGTGTTACAATTAGCGAAACAGATTCTGTTTTGAAGATTAATTTCGAAGGAAGTTTTTTGTCTTACTCTCTCCCGCTCAAACGTGACACTGCCTTTATCTGAGTGCGTATACTGAGTTTTTTCATTCACTCTCGATAGTGAGAGCGTTTGCGATTTGCATAGGAGTGACAAAGAGACAACTATATGGCGCGCTTTGTCACTGCTATGCAAATCGCAAACGCTCTCGCTATCGAAAGTGAATGACAAAACTCAGTATACGCACTCTGGCATATCCAAACGAGCCAAAAAGTTGCCCAAAACTCGCTCCACTCATCACAAGTTTGACGACGCACGTTCACTCGCGCGACGTCACACGCTTCAATATCATAATACGCGAGTTACAGATTTAACGCGAGTCCCCGAAACATATTTGACAAAGTTGTTGGAGTTACTGCCGACTTGTGCTGTTTGTGTTGCTTTGAGTGCCGTTCTCAATTTACTTGCTTGTTTTCCTGCATTATATTTGCCTTATCAAAATGATATTTAAAGATTTTTTATAATCGAAGTGCCTACCATTGCCAGCCTTATTGCTGTAGGCATTTTTTTCCAAGCAACTATAGACTGAAAGAAATTAGACAAGAAAGAAATTTTAGAGACGGGTAGTTGAGAAATAATGAATAATTATGTAAATAAATATTCATTGAACACCAAAATAACGTAAATACCACAATACACCTAATAGTTTTTTTTTGTTTCAGTCTCAAAGCCTAGAATGTTTTTGTTTTGCTTTCAATTTTGTTGTATAAACATAAAAGAATACATACAGGCACATACATTTTCTTTTGGCCCACACTAGGATACCCTTTGTCGTGGGAACTAGAAACAGCGACATCACAAACATGTAAACATCCAAAACCTGTGGATTTTAAAGTGTTGTACAGCACAAAATCTTACTGCCAGACTTTCCACTTTAAAAAAACATCCGTGAATTTAACCGTCCAATAAAATTGGTTATCCGATTGTCTAGTTTCGTTGGTTAGTGAATTTCTTGCAAAAAGCCTACACGACCCGGAAGGCGGAACACATCTGGCTAGTTAAAAGTTCCCGCCGAACTGAGATGAGTACACCGCAAAGTTTGCAAGAAGTAGCCACACGGAGCTACTACACTTTATAAAGCGGTCAACGAATAAATCGGCACGTTTTTCAAGTTTAGGTATAAAAAATAATTTAAACTCAAAAGTCACAAAATTTGACGAAATGCTGCAATACGGTATTTGACACTATCAACAATAAATTATTTGAGTTGCTCGATTAAAACAACAATTACAAAATGTTTCGAAAAATGTATTCTTTTAATCATTTACTAGTTATTACAATTTTTAAACAGATGAAACATAAAAAGAGTGCTATGAAACGTGACGTCACAAGCAAGTATTTTCATACAAAATTCCGTTTTAAAAGTAACTCATTTGATATTTTGTTAAATACCCAATTCGTCAATGGTTAACTGGATGAAAACTTTTAGTAATAAGGCCCCCAAATGTACTATTGTCAAATCATATGTGCAATTTTTAAGAGAATCGCTCGTAGCCCCGGCTGCCTGAGTGATATTAAACGATCGGGAAGGTTAAGCAACATAGGGTGCGTTCAGTACATGGATGGGTGACCGTTCTATGACTAAAGCTATTGGCATTTTTCCGAGCGGTTTCGTGCTTCGCAAACCATGTTAAATATTTGGTGCAGGCTGCCGTCAATAGATGGCAGTCGTTAAACCAAGTCAGAGGTCTTAGGATGGCTTGAAAACTTCTGACAGTAAGACCAGCCATTAGTCTTACAAACCTCCACCAATCCGGACTTGGCCCCCGTGGTGGAGTATAACGTATCTTCCTTGGGCAAGAGACCCGTGCCCTTCGGTGGGGACATAATGGGTTGATGATCATGTGCAATTTTTGGTGTAGGTACAATAAAGATTATTCTATCATATGAGACAAAAACTATCCATCCTTAAGCCTAGGCGCACACTAGCGACACGCAACAGGCGCCAGCTCGGCGACTAGACGCGACGACAGGCTACGGTCGTCAATTTTCATATATTTTGTTCGAATCTCCGCACACTGGCGTTAGAGCCGTGTCGTCGCGGGGTTGCGACGACAAGACGCCAGAAGCAAATGACAACGTCGCATCTGACGCGGCGACAAATCACCCTGTTTGCGATCGCGCTAATAGTTTGGCAGTTGCAATAGTGTTACCATAACCTTTTGACCAAACTATAGGCTGTATTCTTGAACTTCATAATATATTGGAACAAAATGCCAGAATCAAGTTTACAGGAAGTATTCGCGGAGGTTGAATTTGCAAATGGAATCCCGAGGTGGGATTTTGCCTTCGGGAAAGTTGAAAAAGTTTTGTAAAAGAAAATTAAGTACTGAGGTCCGAAACACCTACAAAAAATGTTCCGATGAGTTCTGAAAGTAACTATTTTTTTTGTTCTAAGTATTTGTTTTTTAATCTCCGTAAAATAAATTATTCATTTCTGTGGGCAAATGTGGGCCGATGTGGACGAACGTGGAAATGTGGGCCGAGGCACACATACGTGAGTCCATCAATGCCTAGTTGTGGCCAAGGCCTGTATGATTTTTCTCAAATAATGCGCGGAAATTAAAGCAAGCAGAATGTACTCGTTAATTCTTTGCGTTGAAATAAATTTCTAATTTCTGATAAGTAATACCTGCTAAGGCAGAACTTTTTTCTTTCGATTTTGGCGGTAACAAGTTTTCTATTACGGCTCTTGCCGCCTCTTGAATTTCAGGTGGCGTTAAAATAAGTTCATCGCAGTCATTTTCATCACTTGAACTCATTCTGTTAAATTCAATAAAGTTTCAAAATCAGACGAACAACAATAATTTTTGCCGCGTTAAAGTGTTATTTTTTTTCAATAGGTATTATCCAGCTTTATATCGCAAGCCAGTTCAAAATTAAAAAAAAAACCTCTGATAAGTTACCTCCTTGGTTGTCATTGCTCGGAGTAGAAGATCGTTCTATTTTTAAATAACACGACAGATATGAGTTTAGTATGTAATTTAATTGGCCGCAAAACACGACAGTTATGAATTTTCATGGAACTTTTTCCGGCCGCTGCTCTGCTCGCGTGTAATTGGTCAGTACGGCAATTTTGATTTATCTCAAAGAAGGTTGTTGAAATAATGCTCGAATTTCCAAGCATGTTTGAGAAAAAGTTATTTGCAGAATTCTTAAGTCATTTTAATATTCAACAATAGAATAATAAAGTACATCAATCTGTATAGATTGAAGCTTTAATTTAAAAGTATTCATATCAAGTTTTTTGATATTATTCGCAATTTTATTAATACGACAATTTTATTTACCTACGTATCTTTATTCAGTAAAATTGAGCAATTAATCCAGCTTCTCTTTTACCGATACAACTTTAAAACTACCTCTACAACCTAACTCGGCTACAAGCCCTCGCAAAATAGATTTCTGCCATTAATCCGCTTGGCGTATATTAAACAGTAAAGGATCGCGGCATTTCTCAAGATCTCAGATTATGTCCTTTTACAGACAGACACTTATAAAAGGAATGAATGGCGGCAGAGGACCGGCTAGAAGATAAATTATAGCGGACGTAACCCACACTAAAATTGTATCTGGGATCCAAGGAAGCAGTTTCAAGGGAGATTTTAACTGTCTGACTAGCTATTTGGTGGACCACTGAATAAAGGACAATAGTAAAATAGGTTGAAGGTTTTTCCTTTGTAAGTACTGAGTTAGAATTGAAGTTCTTTTCACAATGTGATTTTGAAACGATTGCTGACGAGGGATGGAGGAGGTTGTACTCTCGCATTTGGACTTGGAATTAGAAAATTTTTTAATATCTTCACTGTAATTTAGATTAAAAAGTAGAACAGATAATTGGACATTAAATTTTACATCATGGCAGACCAAGGTGAAGACGACACGATGGATGTGACGAACATGGATGTGACGGACACTAGGTATACTAGTGCCTAGTGTTCATCACATCCATGAGTAATACTTTTAATTTTAAGTTCGAAAATTTAGTACTTAATTAAGGTATTCGTGGACAGGGATGGCTCTAGCAGTCTATAACAATAAAAATAACAATAGATCACATATGACTGTCCAGCAAAGTGTTAAGCTAAGACTGCTTTGAAAATAATTAATTATGTGGAGTTTATGTGCTACACTGAGAAAAATGTTAATCATAAATAACCTGAATTCAGATTAAAGTATGGTGAACTCACTTTAAGTACGGAGTATAGTGATATCACCAAAATTACGGTTTCTGATGATAAGGGCATATAGGATGACGTGTCACCGACTTTAATAGGACGAGAATACAATTAATAGAAGAGAATACATTAGAGAATATAGGACAGTGAACCATTTTCTATTCAATAATGTTATTATTTGAAAAAGGAAACTATTATTTTATGTGATTAATTTTTTAGCAAAGGGCAAGATAAAAAGTACCCGAAACCGGCGTGCGTGCATGCAACGACTAATGAATGTCGATGAAGCGAAAGTTGTTTGTCAGGATCGTGGCAGGTGGCAGTCCCTGGTCTCTGCCTACCCCTCTGGGATACAGGCGTGAGCTTATGTATGTATGTATGTAATTTTTAAGATGATGAGTATCAATACTTCGTTATTTACTCAAATAATTCGATTCCATCTTACACATTTCAATGATAGCGTAATATTACTTCTAATTTCTTTATTTTAGGAGAACGCACCTATTTTATACTTATGTCATGATATTTTAAGATTACGCCAAAATGACATTTTATTCAGTGTAGTTTCGACTCCACATAGGTACCTAATCTATTAATTGTAAAACTAACAACTTTCACGTTCATAAAGTGAACATTTTGTTTTTATTGTTAATCGGTCGTAGCCCCGGCTGCCTGAGTGATCTAAAACGATCACGAAAATTAAGCAACATGGGCAACTCCAGTGCATGGATGGATGACCATCAATGACTAACGCTAGTGGCATTTTTACGAGCGGTTCTGTGCTTCGTAAGGCACGTTAAGCAGTAGGTGCCGGCTGTCGTCGATAGAGAGCAGTCGTTAAGCCAAGTCATTATGGTGGAGGTGGAGGCTGGCAAGACTAGTGGCTGGTCTTACTGTCAGAAGTTTTTAAGCCGTTCTAAGGCCTCTGACTTGGCTTAACGACTGCCATGTATCAACGGCAGCCGGCACCAACTGCTTTACGTGCCTTGTGAAGCACGGAACCGCTCGAAAAAATGCCACTAGCGTTAGTCATAAACGGTCACCTTTCCATGCACTGAACGTGCCCTTTGTTGCTTAACATTTGTGATCGTCGTTAAGATCACTCAGGCAGCCGGGGCTACAAGCGACTTGTATTCTATCGTGTAAATGCACTTTTCTTATCTTATTTTATCGCTTTTATAATATAACATTTAATCTCTAGAAATAAACTAACGGCCTTACTAATAAAGGTTATGAGTTGTATATACTATACAGCCGTTATGCGAGGTCTGACAAACTGGTATTTGTACGGTAAATGCGATTAAACCAGTATAAATTGATATACGTCAAATAGTTATTTAGAGTGTATAGCTACCTTATTTATTAGTAAGGCCGTAAAAGTCTACGCCCGTTGTCGAAGCCTAAGGCTGTTTTGCGATAAATAAAATCTCTTTTTTTTCTTTTGCTGGTCCTCCTTATAATATCGGAGGTTATCGCGTTTCTGTCAAACAATACACGTTATTATTGGGTTCACACTCCGCCATGTTTTATGTATGAAGATAAGCTCCTTTCTTTTCGTTTTCAGTGAGAATTTTTGGGTTGCTTGTAATAGCCACCTTTTAGGAGTGCGTGAGTGAAGATTTGCTTTTATTTTGCTACGAAATTATTTGAACCGTTAGTTGAAGTAGTGTCGATGATAGTGTGAAAACTGTACCGTGGTACATAGGGAATTTTCAAAACGCTATTTGTAACTTAAATTCAAGTATAAAGATGCTGTAACGTCGATCAGGATGTCTTGCTTTCACAATTTATCAGTTTTAGTCATTGTAAAGAAATTAGTATACTTTTGTAAATTATGATCTGAGGATTCGATATATAATAAAATTGTAGATATTCGAAACATCTTTTCCATATCCTCTACTTTTTTTGCAGATTAAATCATTATGTCCCCACCGAGGAGCCTTTTCCCAGAGGAAGGTATAGGCCATACTCCAAAAAAGGGGGGCCAAGTTCGGATTGGTGGAGGCTTGTAGGACTAGTGGCTGGTATTACTGTCAGAAGTTTTCAGGCCGCTCTAAGGACTCTGACTTAAACCAACACCAACTGCTTAACGAGCCTTGCAAAGCACGGAACCGCTCGGAAAAATGCCACTAGCGTTAGTCATAGACGGTCACCCATTCATGCACTGAAAGCATCCTATGTTGCTTAACCTTCGTGATCGTTTAAGAACACTCAGGCAGCCGGGGCTACGTGCGCTTATGAAAAAATGTTACTCCATAATTAATCAATTTGGAAACAAAGGAGAATGCCAAGATTTCTATGACGCTGTGGCGTCTGCGCACGCACAGTTTTGCCGAGTAATCAGTTTCTTCATGCTGTAGCGACACTAGTCGCGTACCACCGCTCCGCTAGTACAGTTGTGTCCGAATTAAGTTAAGTGTATCTTCCGTGTGTGTGGACAATAAAAAGCCGTGTATCAGTTGCAGTAAAATTGATCTTTAATTCATCTCCACGTAACCGACGTGAGTCTAAAGTTCGGCGCAGGCAGTCAGGTCACCCCAAGATACAACAACAACGCTATGCCCCACCAGATTTTTTTCAGTTACACAAATGAAATATATATCAGTTGATAGGTTATAATTTGTACTCTTGAAATTATAGATTATGAATTATGCTAAAGCTCAGACTCCTAAGTTATAAGCGTACAAACACATCATAAAAAAAGCTTTCTATTTTACAATAACCCTATTTTATCATAACGTTTTTGTATGGAAAGCATTTTTTTATGCCACAGAAGTATGACTGAAGATAATAGATATCATAGGTACCCTTAAAAAAAACTAATACAGTTATTACAGAACTATTTTAACAGATTCGTAGGTTATAAAGTCGATATTTTGAATTAAAAAATATATATATTTGCTGCTTTTACAGGTCTTATTTATATATACTATTATTATTATTTTTAATAAAATCATGTATGCATACTTTAAGTCTGTAACTTAAAGTATTTTTGGGTAAGTAGTCTTAGTAAGTAAATTAAAGTTTTCGTTCCACCCGAAAACTTGTAAGTGTTGGCCTTTCCACCGACGTACGTTAGTTATTTTGCCACTCTGCTTTTCTGCTTGACTGGAACGTTATCTGAAATAGATTTGTGTTAGTTACGAAGCCGCCGTTAGTACTGTTAAATTAATAATTTTTGTGGAATACTTTCTTCATTTTTGTTAAATTTTACTTACCTAATCCTCGTTATAATTTTGGTTCAACCTCATTGTTTCATGCTTTATTTAAGTCGAATCTAAGAGATCAAAGAGGTTAAATTAAAATGTTTTTCGTATTTAGAGACTCTTTCACTAAGGACTACGTTATAACGGAACAAAGTTGTTACCATTAGATCCCGAAGCTTGATACCGTTATAATATTTTTTATCATTAAGCTACTACTAATTAGTAGTTTCATTGATAATAACTAATAATATAATAACAAGTTGCCAGATAATTGCTGAATACATTTAAAACACACAAAAACATACATTTAAAAGAAAATTATATGACATGCTGACTAATAAATGCTATTATGACATGAAAGAGTTCTTTGAAGATAAATTGTAATTTAAATGTTTTATTAATTAAGCTTTTAATTAGATAGATAGTTAGATAGATAGATAATGATTTTATTTACACACCAAAACTCACATTTTTACATTTAGGTGAAATAAGAACTAAAAAGGACGAAAAAGACAAAATATACAAAATAACCAGAAAAAACAAATAAAAAAAAAAAAAAAAAAAACACTTTAGAATTAATAATTGAATGTATTCAGAGACATGGAAGGGCCAAGTAAGGTCGGCAATGTGAGTCTTGGCAATAAAAAGGTGTCTGGACTCAGCATGAGCTACGGATAAGAATCCGTAACGCTGATTTTCAGCCATAACCTGTTGCGTGAAAGTCACGAGCGCCACAGCAGCACAAAGACCCGTTAAAACAAGTACAAAGAACAGTGTGATCATCTCCTGTCTTTAAGTTTTAATTAATTTTAATGTTAATGTTATTAAATTTTATAATTTAGTGTAATACGGCTGACATAAAAATACTCGTATAGAATAAACCTGCTAGGAACTCTAATACATCTAATACAAAGGCCGAGACGTACCAAAAATGCTCAATGCAACATTAATGACAACAATTTGTCGTTAATGTTGCATTGATAATTCGTCTAACAAATTTGTTGCACTCACAAATCAAAATGACTTTAGAGCCTTAAACAATAATACAAACTTACCAGAGTTTTTAGCAAATAGAAATAGACTTATTTAAGACTAAAAGAAATTACAATAAAAAGACAAAAATTATTGAAATTACTTATCTATAGATAGCAACAACATTATAGGTACATAGCATACCATGGTTACTTCAGGCTGGCATCAAAGCTTTCTCTTTGGAAAAACAGAATAGAATGCGCCTCACAATTTCTGCAAATTTATTAAATTCAATTTAAGTTTTGACTTGAAAGTGTATATTGATTTCAAATGACGAATAGGTGGTGGGATATTATTCCAACATTTAGATGCGGCGTAAAAAACTAAAACTCCCTCTGAAAGCCGCTGTTTTATGCTGTGGGCATACAATGCAGGCCAACCTGCCAACCCTTTGACTATATAATGAGCTAGACCACTCCAATTTTCCGTGCAGGTATTTGGGATAATTATATTTGATCACACCAAACATAAGACAAGCCAGATGATAGTTTAGTCTACTCTTCATATTTAAGATGTTAGCGCGATTTAAAAATGGTGTGACGTGCGATCGTGGCGGAATGCGAAAGCAAAAACGAGCACATGCATTTTGAATTCTTTGAATGACACGCATAGTTTTTGCATATAGACAAGGTCCGTAAACGGTAATGCAGTAATTTAGCGCCTCACATAGTCTGACACGAAGATCCTCGCTGAGAAAATTTCGTATGCGATAGATAACAGCGAGGCGGTAAAAGCAGGACCTTGCTAATTCTGCGACATGACTTTCAAATCGGAGCTCTTCATCAATTATGACTCCGAGGTTTCTAGACTCGTGCACTCGTTCTACTTGTTCGGACCCTATGCGAATAGAAAGATTACACAGCGAAATATCACGAATTTGATTTGATTTCAATAGGGAATGGATGTAAATATCAGAAGTCCTTGAATTTTTTTTGGTGATAGGAATAACCTTCCTTAACGCGGGAAAAAAGTTTTAATTTTTTTGGCCCCGTAGTTAATTTTTTAATAATCTTAATATTTTTCCATTCGTAGTTCTGGGCTCAGTACGGCATATCAGACATATTCCTTGGTCCGCTACGTATGAAAAAAAAATATCTGGTGACAATGACAGCTTTTCAAGGTGGTTTTTTTTTTATACGTAGCGGATTAACTGGAGGATTAACTGGCGGAGCTTTTTTCTCGCGCTGAGGAAGGTTATTCCTATCACCAAAAAAAATATCAAGCACTTCTGATATTTTCATCCATTCCCTATTATCGACACGCTGACATGTATATTTTTATCATTGACATTTTGTATTTATTTAAATTGATTTCTTAATATTAAGTTTATGTATGTGCCTGTATGTAAATGTTATGTTATTTTAATATTTTTGATAATCTGTATTTAATTATTATTGCAAAGGATTATTTAAACGTTTTAAAACTTGTGACATAAGATTTGTATGTCTGTTTAAGTAGAGCACAAATGAAACTATATTTTTCAATCGTGACTCCTGATGTGCTTCCTGTCTCACAAATCAATCGATGAATTATGAAATTTAGCAAATTTATCGTAGACATGTTGGTCTAAAAGTTGCCCAGAAGAAATTGCTGTTAGGAATAAGACCACCTGTTGTATAATTTTTTTAATTGTTACTTTTATTTGTCTCTGGTTTCTTCTGTGCAATAATGATTATTTCTATTTTATCTTGGGTGTCGGAAAATGTGCCACAACTATATAATCTTACACCTTCGGATAATATTCCAACGCTTGCGCTTCTTGACGACACGTCGTAGAACCTCCTCGTTGGTGACTTTTTTATTTGTGCAACGGCCATTGTAAATTTTTTTAATTCAAAGAAACTATTACTTATTGAACCTTACAAATAGTTTCAAAATGTAGATGACTTAAAAAATAAAATAATCATAATAACTTCGACACAACACAATCACTTCACCCGGGAAAAATAATTAATTAACCTCCATAGCTCCAAGCGGAGCAGAGCGGTTTTCAATCCGGAAAAGGTGAATCGGTACCCAGGCAATTAATTAGTAACATGATATTTTCAGCGACGCTGCCTTTGACTCCTTTTGTTGAGTAATTGCCTTGTTTTTGCTCCACTTAATAGGAGTGGTAACCGCTGTCCTAGTTAAATAAGCTCGTTTTTTCTTGCTTGTGGTAGAGCCCAAGCGGCCTAAAACTGTCCATCTAGACTGTCTATGTTATATTTCGTAGGATTAGATTAATGGTTTATGCCCGGTTCCAATATCCACGAAACGCTTCGTTTTTGCTACGATCGGTTACAATTCCTATGAACCTTGCTTACGATCGGTTACAATTACTACGAACAAACGGATCGTAGCCGGTAGGCGTATATTATAGGAACCGGGCATAAGTCAAATATCCTCCGTAGTAAAACAATAAAAAAGGTCACATATGGGTCGTAATAAAAAATGACTATGTATATTTTTTATGATTCTTCCCAATCCATCATCAACAATTTATTTTCAAAATTCTAAGGTGGATAAAATTAAACAAGAAATCTCTTTCTTTCTGTGATACAGTAAGTGAAGTAAAGGTACCTATTCTGTTAACTTTATTCCGGATACACTTACTTCAGATTTCGTCGGAAGAGCCCGACCAGGTTTCGCTCTGATTTGCAGAGAATCATGGTGAGTCGAGACGGAGCTCGCGACGTCGGTCGGTTGCTCGTCGCTGACTTCGGGCGAGCGCGCGGAACCCCTGCGCTCTGCGAATCAGAGCGAAACCCGCTCGGACTCTTCCGACAAAATTAAACTAAGTGTATCAGGAATAATACAGTGCTTACGAAATTCTTATAACTATTATTGTTATTATTATTATAACATTTGTGTGCATCTCTTTAAGAATTAATGATCATTATCATCATTCAGCCACAAGAAGTCCACTGCTGGACATAGGCCCCCTCCATGGATTTCCAAAAAGACCGGTTGGATGCGGCTTGCATCCAGCGTCTTCCCGCCACTTGGATGAGATCGTCTGTCCATCTTGTGGCTGGTCGTCCTACGCTGCGCTTGTCGTTATGTGGTCTCCATTCGAGAACTTTTAGAATTGAGAATTGAGAATTAATGATTTTGTTATTCAAAACCTGCTGTGTTATAACGCACAATTAACAGTTTGAGAATACTTGTAACATCTCCTCAGTGATTATTATTTAAAGAGTCTTCACTTCTTTACGGTTGAAAGCTGTTGGCGGTAAGAATTTTACAAAGCAGCTGTTGGATTCGAGCAACTTTTGCTCCAAATTCTACCTTTTGCCTAATTACCGGCTCTTGGTGCGTTCGATCTTTAACGTAGCTTGTAACAAATGAGTTTTGTGGTAGCCGACCCCAAATACCCATGGCATTGTTCCTTTTAAAACGTATTATAAACGTGCAGGTCTTTCACTTTGTAAATAATTTTACTATCAAATTTTAGAACAACTTCTATTAAATTTTTTTTTTTATTTTTTTTTTTGCTATCAAAATAATTGAGTAATTGTTGCGTTGCTTCATCTGCTCTTACAGACGAAGTTACTATTTTCTTATCATATAATTCTCACTTAAGGGAGAATGGCAGGCTTCAGTGGAAGTCTAATACACCTACAGAAAGTCGTGTTGAAACATGAAATATTCACATTTAATAGATCATTGTATAAGAATTTGTTACATTAATTTTCTTTTTTTATAAAGTTGGGAGTCATGAGTTAAGCTTGTTTTTTTTAAAAAGTTTGGAGGTTATGTTACGACCCCGTTTGCTTGACTGTTAGAGATAAATACCTACACAAATAATTGAAACAAAATCATTTTATTATACACACATACGTACATACCTATGTACATACATATATGTATAAATAAACAGTCAGATAAAAAATCAAGAAACATAATTTGAACCAAATACATACTACTTACTGCTCAACTAGCAACAGCAGTTTTCTACGTGTAAAGCCATTTTCTCATGTTCTAGAATACTTTATAACTCTCACCGTAGTCATAGTCTACTATTACTACATAATATACTACATACTTGTATAATTCGAATATGTAACAAAAACAACTTTTTCATTAAATGGTGTTTATTGAGACAGATCTTATCTACATGTAGTACAGAAACGTATGGATAGCGGCGCCTTTTCATTCAACTACACTCTTAAAATAACGTCATCCAAGAAGTTAGCTGGTCGCGTCACTCCCTCATGGCGAGCATAGCCCAGGTACCAGATGATACTCATCACATGGGAGCAACACCCCACAGTTCTCGGCTCTACAATGCAGTTGCCACAATAACTTATTATTGCTTCTCTGCCACGATTACCTCTTTCAGTACAATAAAAACAACGACGACGAGTCTTCAATCCAATTAAATTATTTTTTTATGGCACCCCTAGGATTCTGCCAATGTCAAGTTTGTTGTGGAGATGGCAAGTATCTTCTTTTTTTTATTTTTGCCCGAAGCAGTCCCAAAGAACACCTAAAAGATCGTTTCACCTGTTTGGTGTGATGTAGTTCCACGGTAAGATCCTTAATAATATAACAATAAAAGCCAAAATCAATTAACTCATGGGACTTCTTTCGTGAAACGAACTCTACTGATCTTCACTTTACATGACAGTTTTTTTTTGGCTTGCAAGAACAATCCATGGCGTTCCGTTTCTGTTTGTAAATTGCGTTTTATTTAATTATTTTCTTATTTTCTTCCCCCTACTTTAAAAAAATATTTGAATAACTGAAAAAAGAGCCACTTGCGAAATACTAAAGTTGGGAAATATAACCCCAAAACATTATTTTAATAGGGCGGTACACCATTTGCCGTTGTCCTTTCCTGTATTATCAAAGTGTTTCGCTTGAGCCACAGTTTGAGGTACATGGCGTAGCCTAATCTTCCTATTTGTTAGTCTGAAGGCTAATCTACTTTGCAATGAACATAGAAAAACGTAGTAAACTATGAACTGTAGTTCAGTGAAACAGATTCATTACATACCATAAATATAACATCCGACGAATGAACAGGCGGTCCATCCGCATATATATATATATGCGGATGGACTCGCCTGTTCGGATTATAGCATTAAAATGTGAAAATTACTTTGCTGAAATCTGCCAAAATCCCACAAGCACCATGTGGATTAACTAACCGCATCCCACTTGTGGGATTTTGGCGGAATTCAGCAAAGTAATTTTGATTTTATTATAATTATAATTTTGAATTGTATTTTAACGCTATTATGAATTTCCGCAAATTAACGCCTGATTCCATACAATTATTTTTATGTCCATTTACACTTTGAATTAATTACTAGGGGTAAAAGGAATAGAGCAAATTAGACCTAGACCAACTGAAAACTTTCACGCCGAGAATCCGACGCAACTTGTGTTCGCGAGTGTACTTATCCTCATGCTAATATGGAGCAGTTTAATTTTACTGCGCCGATATAAGAAAAGTTTGTTTTGAGAAATACAATACAAAATATTCATAGAACAGGTGTAGTAATACACGCAAAGTTTTTCGAACTGCTGCTGCAAGAAAGCGCAAAAAGTAAAAATCTTTCAGCGCAAATATTCTAAGAAAACGGCCAGACGCGATTTGAATTCGCCCACCGAAGGTTCCGTATGTTTGTGTATAACATTTTTTTATCTTTTTTTTGTGAACTAAATGCCGACGGACTCTCTCCTGGACAGCTTTATTTTTATTTTTGTAGGTTCTTTTGTATACAGAATATGAGTGATCTTAAAACGATCACGAAGGTTAACAGATTTGTACTCATACGGGCGTGAGTTTTCCTATATGTGAGATTAACACAGGACCGAATACCCACCTAGGGCATGAAAAAAAATAAGCCTACGCCCAAGTGTGGGCTCTATTTGCGGGTTGATCTAATCTATCTTGAGGTTTACTAATGTATTGCCAAAAATCGTTTCCCAAAGTATTACTTCCCAAACTATTTTCCGCAAATTATCACTTGGCAAAAAAACATTTCTCAAAACAACTTAAAGCAAATAAACAGTTAGCAAAAGTTATTATGGCAAGTTATTGTTTACCAAATAAATACTTGGTCAAAATTCATTTTACCAAAGAGGCAACAAGAGGCAAGGTAAGAACGCATCAAAGTCGAGTCTGTTTTCGATCTTACATAGAGAACCTAACGCTCCGACGTGCTCCGCTTCGCTACGCGCGTCGTCGCACCTATATTTCTGTTGTCACGTATACTTTACATCGCCGACCCCCCGTTCCATTATTTGAAAATAACGCTTGCCAAAATAAAACGTCAGCATAATAAACGTTTGTCTTAATAAAACTTGACGCAGTAAAATTATGCGAAATGATAATTTGACCAAATGAATAAAATGCGAAATGAAAACTTGCTAAAGTTTCATTTGGGAAATGAAACTGATGCCATAAGTTTATTGGGAAGTAAAATTTGGCGAAAAATACTTTGGCTAAACGGCGGTATCCCCTATCTTGATTAGATACTATTATGCAGCCTGATTTTTTCAGCGGTACAATAAATTTTACCATATCATTGATATCGATAATAGATTACATTTATCGAATAAAATTACCATATATTTTTTTTCATTTTCATTAATTATTCATCCAATTTGTAACTCATGGGCACCGATTACAATGTGTCATCGCGGTGCGAGGCAGAGGGCGGTGGGGTGGGGTGAGTGAGCGGGCGGCGGGCTGGCCGGCGCACGATTTGGCCGGTCATTCAGTCCGCGCGCATTGACCTAGGTGAGTGCACGTGCGCCGTTTCCGAGCGTTCCCTACGTTCACTACGTTTCCGAAAATTACGCGCGCACGATGTTTACAAACCGCGAGTATTACGAAATGGTTCGTAGTTACTTTCTCAGTGGGGAAAATACAGTGCAGCTCGACGGGTATACGGTGAAGAAAGTTTGCCCCGCCTGATAAATGCCGGTTTTATTTAACCTCAAATACTCAACACCAGGACATTCATGAGATTTGCTAGACTACGGACAGTTCACTGCACCAGCGCACGCTCAAGGCCGAGGAGGGAGACCTCCCTTGGCCGTGGAGATCGAGGAACAGATATTCGCGTTCTTCGGGGAAGACCCCAGAAGGAGCACCAACGACGCGGTACGCACGGCGCACTTCGGCGTTAGCCAGTACGTGGTGTGGAAATTCATCCCACTAGCAACCAGTGCAAGCATTCCACGCCGGTGACGGTCCTAAGCCGGCATCCTAAGATGAAGGAAGAATTGACTGACTGACATATCAACGCAGGGCCTAAACTATAAGAGTTAGAGACTTGAAATTTTGCATAAGGGTAACTTTTGTAACGTAAGGGAGCACTAAGAAAGGATTTTTCGAAATTCATCCCCTAAAGGGATAAAATGGGTGTTCAAAGTTAGTATGAAACTTCGCCGTTTTTGAAGTTATTCGAATGAAATTTAGTACGAAGGTTCTTCATTTAAAATTATGAAACACGTGTAAAATAGTTTTTTTTTAAATCATCCCTTAAGAGGGAAAAAAGGGGGTGCAAACTTAGTATGAAATTTTGCCGTTTTTGAAGTTATTCGAATGAGATTCAATATGAAGGTCCTTCATTAAAAGTTATCAAAGACAAGTAAAATAGTTTTTCGAAAATCATCCCTTAAGGGGGTAAAAAGGGGGTGTAAATTTAGTATGAAACTTTGGCGCACTTCGGCGTTAGCCAGTACGTGGTGTGGAAATTCATACCACTAGCAACCAGTGAAAGCATTCCACGCCGGTGACGGTCCTAAGCCCGTGCAATGATGAAGGAAGAATTGAAATCAACAAAGATTTTTTTTGCTACGTCATACATAAGTCATACCTACTGGCTGCGCCGCCGCCGCCGCTTCTTTTCCTTCCCGCAAGCCGTGCGCAGTTGCCAGTTCGTGCGTTTAGTTGTGCTCATGCGTAATGAGTCCATATTTCTTTAAGATTTGCGGATAACTTCAGACATTGGTATTTTTGTTTTTTTGTACCAACGGGGTAGTAAAAAAAGAGGTTGGTATTTGTATTTTGGACTTAGTATTACGTATGTTGATTTATTGTACTGGTGAAAAAATATTCCTGTATCATGGTTGGCATTCCGTTGACTGCACAGGATAAGTATCGATGCATTGCAATTACTAGCTACTTAGAATCATTAAAAACTGCTTTCTTTGAACTCGCAGCAGCCAATGTGAGATTGGCTCATAATACATTGCAGATTAGATCGTACTGAAGTACACAGATGTAATGGAGAAGTTGCGTTACTTTTTATACTTCTTAATAATAATGTTTTGTGCACTTTTGCTAATGCCATGGTTTCTAAACGGCCTAAGTATGCGAGATTTTGATGCAGATTAATAAATTATATACGAATTGGAAGAACTGTTTTTTTAAATTTTGATAGTAAATGATAAAAATTGAAAGAAACTAAATATAAGAATATTTTCATAGAATTTTTAAACTTTTACATTTACACGAACCAAATTTATTAAGTTTTACATTTATATGCAGAATTATTTATATTGAAATTTGAACATAAAAGCGGCCTCAAAAGGTACACTGGCCACAAACGGTACATCTAAGTTATCTTAACACAGGGATACTAGTTTGGGAACAAGTCAAGGTCATTGCATGGAAGTTATTATGAAATCTGAATCTAGTACTAAGCCGTTTTCAGCTTTGCCACAGGAATTGGGGCTTACAATTGTGATATTAGATCCAACGTTCACGAAAGCGTTTAGTCCATTAAAGTGATTGCAGTGATCACGTGCCGGGCAAACCGCGGGATTTCCCTCCACCAGGGAGTTTCGATGCACGGGCGTTTTAAGGGTTCCGTATACAACGGCCTAAGCCGTTTGATAGATAAATAAAATAACATTTACATACAGGCACATACATTGCTTCTGGCCCCACAATAGGATACTCTGTGTCGTGGGAACCAGAAACAGCGACGTCACAAACATGTAAACATCCAAGACCTGGGTTTCTTTTTTTTCTATCCCCAGCCGGGATTCAAACCCGGGGACCTCTCGCATGGTAAGCAGGTGCACTAACCGCTGCGCCACAGAGGTCGTCGATAGATAGAATATTCGTCGCCGTTTTTTTGTCAGTGAGGCTGTCTTTCACCCTCCTACTCTTCGTTTTTCTATCTAATGTCTACAGTTGTTAGTAGAAAGTCTTAGTCAGGGCTTGGACCCATCACCACGAGGCGGCGCCGCCACCGTTCAACGGCACGGCGTCGCCGCCGTCATGACATGGTACGGCGCCGTGGACGGTGCGCCGCGCACCCCTATTCTCAGTCAATATTTCACAGTTGGTGTGCTCGGACGTGTCTGAATAAATCACGAAAAAGTTATTGTCATGTTGTTACTACGACGACGAAAGAAAAAAAAACAGAAACATAGAAACTGTTGGGTAAATCGACTCAGAATTGAACGCACCGTGACACGGCACCGCGCTCCAGCACGGCGCCGTACCGTGTCAAGGCGGCGCCGACGCCGTGCCGTTGAACGGTGGCGGCGCCGCGCCGTAGTGATGGGGACGGGCCCTTACCTTTTTAAAATTCCGTAGGTCAAAAAGCGAAAACGAGACTCTTATAGGATCACTTTGTTGACTGTTTGTCCGTCCGTACATACGTCTGTCAAGACGCTTTATCTCGGGAACACGTTGAGGCATCGAGTTGAAATTCAAGCCAGGTACTAAAATCTATGATTTCCCTGAGATATTGTGTAAAGCTAAAAATGAAACTTCCCAGTTAACGTAAGAAAAATAAGATAGGGCCGTTTTCGCCGCCAAAAACTTATTTTTCGACACTAAAGGGTTTCCGATTCTGACACTCCTGTTGACCTAGAACTAGAATATTTGGCAAGTAGTATTGTCTTATACTACAAATACAAGGAAAAATCAGCAAATTATACATTTGTAAATAAATAATAAAAATAATTGTCTTGGAAGTTTGGGAAAAGTTCGGAAAAACGAGCCGTTAACCCGCTTAACTGCCAAGACAGAGGTCATAGGTTCGATTTTCAAATTTGTGCCATTTAATGGCCTCAGTCTGGATGTACTTTTCCATGTCTGTAATGAACTGGACAAGTTACCAGCAGGATATCCCAGTTTGGGATCAGGTCAAGTAATTGTGTTGTGTGTCAGTTATTCCTTTATCTATATATATAAAACGAGAAGCTGACTGACTGACTGACTGACTGACTGACATATCAAGGCAGGGCCTAAACTATAAGAGTTAGAGACTTAAAATTTTGCATAAGGGTAACTTTTGTAACGTCAGGGAGCACTAAGAAAGGATTTTTCGAAATTCATCCTCTAAGGGGGTAAAATGGGGGTTCAAAGTTAGTATGAAACTTCGCCGTTTTTGAAGTTATTCGAATGAAATTTAGTACGAAGGTTCTTCATTTAAAATTATGAAACACGTGTAAAATAGTTTTTTTTTAAAATCATCCCTTGAGATGGAAAAAAGGGGGTGCAAACTTAGTATGAAATTTTGCCGTTTTTGAAGTTATTCGAATGAGATTCAATATGAAAGTCCTTCATTAAAAGTTATCAAAGACAAGTAAAATAGTTTTTCGAAAATCATCCCTTAAGGGGGTAAAAAGGGGGTGTAAATTTAGTATGAAACTTCGCCGTTTTTGAAGTTATTTGAATGAAATTCAGCATGAAGCTCCTTCGTTGAAAGACATGTAAAGTAGTTTTTCGAAAATCATCCCCTAAGGGGGTAAGAGGAGGTTGCGAAGTTAGTATGAAAGCTCTTTCACATGTGCTAAAAGTATCCCTATCTTATTTGCAAACATTTTACTCAACTAAAGCCCACGCGGACGTAGTCGCGGGCAACAGCTACTTTAGTTATAAAACCAGTCAAGTACGAAGTGAAATCTTATATCCAAAAGAGTATAAATTAAAAACTTATTTTCTAATCACACAGCACAAATATAGTTTTCAGTAGTACGAAACCCTCAGTGTATAAGTTGAACTCGCACTTCGCCAGGTTTTATTACGATATGTTATTTTCTTTTCAGAGCACGCGCTTTATTGAAATATAGCGGCTGTGTTAGCTTTAAGCCTGTGATTTTAAGCTAAAATTATAATGTGCTTTTAGTGCTTAAAAAACGGAATAAATTTGTTTCACTCTGAAACACTACAACTTCATACTGTGTCTATGTTTTTTAGAGCCAATGTATGTATCACATGATCAAAGTCTCCATCGTCATCGTCATCGGGTAGGTCCACTTAGCTGTTAGGATGGTATAGGTGCTGGGCAAACCTACTTACTTTTAACAATGTTCTAGGTACTGCAGCGTCTGAGTGGCCCCTTCAAAACTCTATTGTGAGTTTATAGTTACTGTGAGAAACTAGTTTATAGTTAGAGTTTAAGCAGGTGAGTGCTGAAAAACAGCGCCACCGAAAGACATGTCATGTCTCTGCTTGCTGAGCACACACCTTTTGTTGCCAATGTAACTAAGTAATTTAATGTTTATTTTTGTGAACTTTGTATTGGTTGGTCGCAATACACGCATTTTTACTTTACTTTACGTACATGCAGTCTTTTAATCATCATCAACCGATCCCACCCAGGGGCACGGGTCTCCTCCCTGAGAAAGGTATAGGCCATACTCCACCAAGGGGGCCATGTCCGGATTGGTGGAGGCTTGTAAGACTAGTAACTGGTCTTACTGCCAGAAGCTTTCAAGCCGCCCTAAGGCCTCTGACTTGGCTTAACGACTGCCATCTATGGACGGCAGCTGGCACCAACTACTCAGCGTGTCTTGCAAAGCACGGAACCGCTTCGAAAATGCCACTACTGTTAGTCATAGAACGGACACCCATCAATGAACTGAACGCATCCTATGTTGCTTAGCCTTCGTGATCGTTTATTTAATATCACTAAGGTAGCCGCGGCCACTAGCGATTGTATGTTGTATGAGCATGTTTTAGTCTTTGGAAACTGTGATAAATTTCAAATATTACTCTGTGAGTAACTAACTTAGCTGAGAAAGAAAACGTGTTCAGGCCTGAGGGGTTAAAACATTGAACAAAACAATTGTTGTACTGTATGAAAAAGTATATTTCACGAAAGCAAAAAAAAAACATTCTCACCTTTGTGACTAGCTCTAATTATATGCGTCCGCGCGACCAAGCGGTTTGGCAGCAGATACCGGCGACCGCGGCGAAGTCGCTTTTTGATTTATATGAAGCGGCCCGAGCGTCTCCGCTCTCCACACGTTCTCGCAAACATGGTCACTTTACAAAAGAGCGTCCCGTCCGCTTTAAATGCACCGATCCAACTGAATACGTTGAAACTCGTAAAAGCGGCCGAGCCGCGCGACCGCGACGCTCGAAAACGCGACCACGCCGCTATTTAAATAAATCGTCACACACAATTGCTTGTGATTTCGTGGTGTAGTGGCCGGGCCGCTCGGTCGCGCGGACGCATATAATTCAAGCCTAGGTTTTTGTTGCCATCCTGTAAAAAACCCTTAATTTTATGGAATTCCGTCCTATATCTTATTACACTCTCTCCGCATATCGCTTTTCTGAGACGAGCTTAACTAACCCCTAACCAGCCTCCCGTTTGCTAGATCGGCGGGCCTAATCCGTGAGCTGGCGTGCTCCATCGGGATTCCGCTAAGAATTTCAGCTAATGTATGTGTTTGTCTTGTTGAAACATTCACGTCGCTCGTTTGTAGCGCCATCGCGGTATTTCTCGGCACCTATTCTTCGGGCTAGTACCCGTTTTCAGAAACCAAATAATATTTACTCTGACCACAGAATACATAATAGTACAGATACAGAAGATTCACTTCGCAAAATCAATTAAAGAACAAGAGACTCTAGCAGCGATATAATTAGGTTCAATTCAGATCGCACGGCGCTAAAAAAGCTACAGTTATATTCACCTACATGTTGCCTCTCTTTCTAAAGCGTAGCTCGCGCGCGCGTCACTGCTCGCTCAAGCGTGAGTCCCTACTTATCAGCCACTCTGGAGTGGCCGCCGCATGTACTTACGCGTTCGATATCTACACGCGGAGTGCGACCGGCCTGCTCTGACTTTCTCTGCTCTGACTGCCCAGACAACACAATCACTTGACCTGTTCCCATCGTGCGCGAACTTTTAAATTTACTTGTGGCGCCATCTATCTATGTCAACTAAAAACCAAACATTGACCGAATGACATTCAGAGAAAACTCATTCGAGAAATCTACAAATATACGGCGGCCGCGAAAATAGCTCGTAGCCCCGGCTACCTGAGTGATCTTAAACGATCACGAAGGTTAAGCAACATAAGGCGCGTTTAGTGCAGGGATAGGTGACCGTCTATGACTAACGCTAGTGGATTTTTTCCGAGTGGTTCCGTGCTTTGCAAGGGACTTTGGTGCCGGCTGCCGTCGTTAGATGGACAGTACAGTCTTACAAGCATCCACCAATCTGGACTAGGCCCCTGTGGTGGAATATGGCATATACCTTCCTCAGGGAAGAGACCCGTGCTCCTCGATGGGGACATAATGGGGTGATAATAATGAAAACCACACAGACTGAGGCCACTCGTACAAATATAATGGCGGCCCCAGTGGAAATCATTTAAAAAAAAAAAAAAGAGTAGGTACCGTAGTAACACCATCGGAATAGAGCTGTGTTATGTAGGATTCGAGGCAGACTTGTGCTAGTGGCGTGCGGTAGTAGTTTGGGGGTAGTCGATAGAAATACAGCTCAGCGCTTTCGTTTCTAAACGTGTATTACTTAGTCTCTTGGAGCAGAAAATGTAGGAGGCAATCTGAATTATTGAAACTGTATCGTGACCTATTGGCCTTAATTTCGTAAGAAGTATAGAAATTAAAAGTTGGAGAAGACAATATGTTCATTGTAAAGAAATATGGCACCAGGGCCCTTAGTGCGAGTTTTTTCATTCACTTTCGATAGCGAGAGCGTTTGCAATTTGTATAGGAGTGACAGAGAGACAAATAGGTGGCGCGCTTTGTCACTCCTATAGAATATGAGTTTACGTTAACGCGATCGAGTAGTTAAAAAAACTCGCACTAAGCACACAGAACAAATAAATTGCTCGCACTAACAGCGCAAGGAAACCAACTATTGATTTCTGAATTGAATTGAATTAAAACTTTTGATAAATAAAATTTATGTAACATAACATAAACTCACGCCTGTATCCCAAAGGGGTAGACAGAGAACAGGAACTAGATTCTGAACAAATTGTGCTACAACGACAACTGCATTAGCGTGGTGAATCAGTGTCATTGCCTTCTAGGCATCAAGAGTGTGAAAAAACACGTCACTTGACTCAACCATGTATCTGTCACCGTACTATCATAATGCACTAAAAGATTTACCGCCCAGGGACTACCACTAGCCACAATCCATCCATGGATCCATTATATTACATTCCACTAAATTACATTACATAAGCTCTCTGAGGGGGGGGAGGAGGGGTCGTGAACAAGATATATATTATATCTACAATCAACCCTGAAATACATTTCTTTTAGTTTGTGCAGCCGTTTAAAACGCCAGCAGATCACCGAAGGCCAATATAAACTTATCAAGGCTCCATAAATACTTAGGAGGCGTTACTACGAAGCTATAAATCCTTGTCCAGTCGACGGCCAATTCAGGAAGAATCGACACTTAGCGCGATATAAATTGCTAGTAACGTGGCTCTGTGATGCCTGCAGTATTGAGTTTAGAGCTCGTAAAGTACACTCTAAAGTTAAGCAGTAGTGTATGACTGAACGTTCCGTTGTTCGGCGAAATTGTATTGCGCGGTGGAAGGCCGCGGGGCTAGAGCTTTGACCTAAAACTGACAAAAATCACAATGTGTTTTTGGGCCATATTAGGAGTAGGTATAGATAGAGAACAGTTAGTTGTACACAAAAGTGGAAATCACACTAATATTACAAAGGCGAAAGTTTGTGAGTGTGTATGTTTGTTACTTCTTCACGTCTATTCGGCTGGAGCGATTTTAATAAAATTGGGTATGGAGTTAGCTGACACCCTGGATTAACACATAGGCTACATTTTACTGCGGGAAAATATCCCATTCCCATGCGAAAATCAATGAAAATGAAATTTTGTAAATTGATCTCTCCGATACTCCAATTTATAGAATGTTGCCTCTTAAAAATGTGAATAGTTAATATTTTTTCTGTTAGTACACAATTTATTTTCCCTAATAAACCGCGGGTAACACCGCGGGGCACAGCTAGTTATACATATATTTCTTGACCTAAAAGCAATGGTGGCGTCACTAATAGTGATATCTTTTAGAAATGGACGGAACGATTAACAATATTCATTATCATCAGCTATTTAAGGCCCACTGCAGAACAAAGGCGTCCCCATTCCCGCGGTCGGCAGAAGACCGGGATCTCAATGCTATTAGTGCATTATACTACGATGACAGATACTCTGTCGGGTCACGTGACGTATTTTTCCATACCACTGACGCCTAGAATTATTAATATACGTGCTCGCGTAGACTTGACGCGGCAATGAAACTTAATCGCCATGTTCATCATCATCAACCCATCATGTCCCCACCGAGGGGCACGGGTCTCTTCCCTGACGAAGGTATAGGCCATACTCCACCACGGGGGCCAAGTCCGGATTGGTGGAGGCTTGTAAGACTAGTGGCTGGTCTTACTGTCAGAAGTTTTCAAGCCGCCTAAGGCCTCTGACTTGGCTTCACGACTGCCATCTGTCGACGGCAGCCGGCACCAACTTTACTGCTTAACGTGCCTTGCGAAGCCCGGAACCGCTCGGAAAAATGCCACTAGCGCTAGTCATTGACGGTGACCCATCCATGGACTGAACGCGCCGTATGTTGCTTAACCTTAGTGATCGTTTAAGATCACTCAGGCAGCCCAGGCTACGAGCGATTCATCATCATCAACCCATTATGTCCCCACCGAGGGGCACGGGTCTCATCCCTGAGGAAGGTATAGGCCATACTCCACCCACGAGGGCCAAGTCCGGATTGGTGGAGGTTTGTAAGACTAGTGGCTGGTCTTACTGTCAGAAGTATATTATTATTATTTAATATCACATTACAGAGTATAAAATGCAACTAAAAGCTGAAAAAATTATAGTAAACTTCGTTTTACATTTAACGCTTATAAATACTAATAATCGTATTGTTTGGAAGAATAGAAAATTTACGAGAATTGCTCATAGCCGCCTGAGTGGTATTAAACAATCACGAAGGTTAAGCTGCATAAGGCGCGTTCAGTGCATGGATGGGTGACCGTTCTATGACTAACGCTAGTGGATTTTTCGAAGCAAGTATCGGGCTGATGGCCTACCCATCGACCGATGACCCATTCTTGGCCACTACTGAGTGGCTATCTTAGTCCAACGGTAAAATGTCCATATCAGCCTATTTCCATGCAAAAATGCCATGCAAGTTTTGAGTTGGACAATATAAATTCGTACATAGCAAGTTGGCACAGAGACTTTGAAAAGATTTAAGTAAACAAAAAGTACTAGGAGAGCAGCAAAGCAGCAGCAGGCACTCGCATCAACGGACTAATTTCAGCGATTATTACTCATCCACGGCGCGCGAGCATTTTTCTTCCGTGGAGTGACGTGCGCGAGCCCAAAAACAACCATTCCTCACCCGGCTCCCGTTACACTGTGAAATTGCAGAACTCGACTGCTTTTATTGGACACCGAATTTCGAGACCCCATTTCGGTGGAACTCGGTGCCATTGTAGACGGGAGGTGCAGGAGCTTGACTACTGGCAAAGTTTCCTGTTTTTGAACCACTGCCATTTACTTCAATTAATGACAATTTCATGTACGTAGCAGCCAAGGTTTACTATGACACTTCTTTATTGCTATCAACATAGGCAGATTAACAAGCAGAAAAACAAATTGGCTACAAAATATAAACTAATGGTTCTGAGTTAGTTTTTAAATCGTTAATTTTTGTTCTGCTCAATAAACATTTTTGAGTTTTTTTATTAAACTTTGAATTATTTTACAAAACCCGTTTTAATAGCAGTAGAAAAATTAAGTGTAGGTATATATATACATAAACTTACACCTGTAATCTATAGCAGTAAGTAGAGACCAGGGACGGCTTTTTATCATGATCAAGACAGATCGCTTTCGCTTCATCGACTTTCATTAGTGGAATCAACTCCAGTGCAACTTATTAAAATGTAAAGATTTCGTTTGATGTTTAGTCAATGGGTATCAAAATGTGATCATATTATTGTATCAATATAAAATGTTTTGCTGTTTCGACAATCAACCATTTTATTGACAAACAATATTTTGGAATCCTTGATGGAAATTCCCGGTGGAAAACATGAAAGATTGTATTTTTTTCTACTTATGTATGTATGTATAATGACTTTCGATTGTTTTTTATTTTTATTTTAGATTATCTTTTTGTATGGCTTGGATGTACATCCTTAATTATCGGTACCGACTATGTTCTTCCTACCATTTTCCCCATCCAAAGGTTGTCTTGAAGAGATCTCTCTAACGGATAAGACTGCCAATAATTCTGTACTCTGATTGAGCATATAAATGTTATCTTGTATCTATTTATCTATCTTGAATTATTCCTAGAATCAGACGTAGAAATATGGTGCACGGGCAAGATCCAAACTTTGACAGGGCCTCAAGTGACTGTAGCCCCTCTACGCCTGCTCGGTGCAGTCACCAACCGTCGGATGCGGAGGAAATACCAATTACCCGAGCGGGTGATCTTCGCGAACGCTGACCGCCGCTCGGTTTTTTTCAAAATTGAATCCCTTCGGCATTGCCGATTGAAATTCGAAAGCCGACGCTAATCGTCCAGAGCATTTCTGGATCGCGTATTCACTTGCGAATCGACCATCCGATCTAAGCCATCTGCCCACATTCGTCCACTGTTCAATGTATGCCTCCGTTAGGCTCTAATTAGGTATATGCGTCCGCGCGACCGAGCGGTTTGGCCGCAGATTCCAGCGACCGCGGCCAAGTCGCTTTTTGATTTATATGAAGCGGCCTGAGCGTCTCAGCTCTCCACACTTTCTCACAAACAACAAAAGAGCGTCCCGTCCCCTTCAAATGCACCGATACAAGTGAACACGTTGAAACTCGTAAAAGTGGCCGGGCCGCGCGACCGCGACGCTCGAAGACGCGACCACGCCGCTATTTAAATAAATCGTCACACACAATTGCTTGTAATTTCGTGGTGTAGCGGCCGGGCCGCTCGGTCACGCGGACGCATATAATTAGAGCCTTAAGGCACGCCACTTTATTTCTCCTTGGCCATCCTTGTCCAGCCAATACTGGCGTTCTTGCACTGACAAACGGTTCGGCGTCATTGCCGCACCATACAGCGAGGCAACGCCACAAGCCTTCTCGGAACTCCACTGGCCGACAGCGATCTAGCTCCAATATTTTATTTAAATTAGAAAATAGGTTTTAGTTAAGTTTTGTTTTTTTATATTTTGTAAATACTACGTTAAGTTTTGGTAGAGCATAGGTTCCCAAAGTGGTCCAGGTGGACCCCCAGGGGTCCATAGGAGACTCCACGGGGGTCCACGTACTCGGGAAAAGAAAACAGGCGTTCACAAGTCCACGAAAAATTTACTGGTTGTTATAATAAAGAACAAAAATTTTTACTTGGATTTACTTATCAACGTCAATTGTTGATTGTTTGTAATAATCAATATTTTTTATTTTGTGTAACCATAAGTATTATTTTAATAAATTGGGCACAAGAAAATGTGCTTCTTTTTATTCTTCATAACAATCCCAATTTAGGGTAATATTTTTTAAGAAGTTTGAGAATACCGTAGAAATGTAGCACTAAGACTTGGAAAGTGGTCCACGAGAAAAAAAAGTTTGGGAACCTTTGTACCAGAGTTTGTCATCCAAAAATTGAATTTAATCAATCATTATGGGCTTAGAAAAGAATAAACAATAATTATCACGGTGAGCTGCTCAGCCTGCCAAACACTCTACAAATCAAATAGACGAAATCAAAATAATTTATTTTCTCATAAAAAAATTACATTCTGTTTGGTGAATGTCAATGTACTACGTTAGCCGCTGCCTTCGGGCCGTATTTGTAGTGGAACCGTGGATTCCATTATTGGCATTACTTTAAAAGTCAAAACATTAGTTAAAGGAACAAGATTAAAGCTGCGGCCAGACACACGAACAACATCCGTTCACGAGCATAACGGTCACCGATCACCAGACTCAACCATTTTAGAGGGAAATAGGTGACCCGGCCACCACGCCACCATTCGAATGACCTTCAGCAAACCTGCAATAGGCTATTTAACAGGTTTCCGAAAACCATCTCAGTTTCTTTGTAGTGTTCATTGAGTGCTCGCAATTTTAAATTCTTTCGTGCGTTTCTTCTACAAAAAGCAAATAAATATTCACTTTTAAAATACGCCACCAATATAATCTCGAGCAATATGGCGTCGCACAGGAATCACGACGTCACTGGTCAGTAAACAAAACCTAGCTTTTTGTTAAACTGTGACGTCATAATAGATTCGGCCAATCCAGGCCGTTTTCGATAAAATGGCTATAGATAGAAAATTATCAAATTTTATCCCGGTTTTTTGGATAAGATCCATTTTTTTAAGTTGAAATGCCTTAAAGTGGTTAGAAAACTCATAATTTATACGAATATAGGTATATACTAGCTAGCCCGGCAAACGTTGTTTCTCCAATTTTTTTGCACTTAGGGCTATGAAAAATAGATAACAACCTATTCTCAAACCTACCGAATATACGTGTAAAGTTTCATGAAAATCGGTGAATCCTTTTCGGAGGAGTATGCGCACTAACATTGTGACATGAAATTTTTATTTATTGGATTAGATTAGATGTAATACTTTTTTAACCCTGTCAAATAGCCTATTCTTGTCAGTTATAAAAGGTATGATTTATAGTGCAGATTATAATATTTAAGAAATGGTCCTGTAGGTCTGATTCTAGTATAAATCATCCTTCAAATAAAATTAAACTGTTATGATTAAAGTTGAAATGGATAATGGCCGAAAACAATAGAAAGCAACGAGGCGAATTGCACCTCGTTACAGGTCTTAATCATCCAGATATTAAATCGGTAAGGTTCGGACGTGGAACGCAAAAGTTAAGACTAAGGAACAAGTCTCGAAACACAATCAGAAGTATTTGCAGCGCACAACTGTTGAAACTGTTCCGGGAATTTACTAAAAGCTGGAGGAAGTTAAGGCCTGGTCGCACAGTGCTAGCTAGTAAGCAAGCAGAAATCCGAAACCGGAAATTTACTTCAACGTTATGTTGTATGTGTTTTTATCAGAGTGTAGAGTACATAAATGTATTTACCAACTTATATTTCCACCTTCATTCCATAAATATATTTTTTTATTTGTAGTATTAGTACATTGTATACAATTTGTGTGCCGTCAAAACAAAATAGTTAAAATTATTTTTTAATAGAAAAAAATAGCTTTGAATGAATTTTGACAGTATTAAAAGATAACTCTTACTTTGACTTATCTTCTATATTATTATTATATATATAAAAGGAGAAGCTGACTGACTGACTTAGAATCAACGCAGAGCCCAAACTACTGAACCTATGGGGTTGAAATTTGGCATGGGAGTTCCTTAGGGAGCCTAGGGGAGCACTAAGAAAGGATTTTTTGAAACTCACCCTCTAAAGGGGTAATAGGCGGTGTTAAAGTTTGTATGGAGGTATAAAAAAATGTTGTCAGATTTTCTTGAAACTTGAAATAAATACTCTTCAACACAATTGATTGAACACGTGTTTCACGGTTTTTCTAAATTTAACCTTTAACGGGAGTGAACGGGGTTGCAACATTTTGAACTAAAGTCCACGCGGACGGAGTCGCGGGCGAAAGCTAGTGTTTGTATAAAAATAGAATACATACAAATATAAGATATCTTCATCATCATTATCATCATCATCATCAACCCATTATGTCCCCACCGAGGGGCACGGATCTCTTCTCTGAGGAAGGAGAGCTTCACAATAAGAATAAAATGTTTACTTTATGAATATCAGAGAAAATGTTACGTCCATGGCTCATTTTGACGTTTGTCAAAAATACCAATACTTTTTATTGAAAAAACAAAGACATATGTGTAATAAACCACAAATATAATGTATGTTTTAAAGAGGATTGTAATTTATTTTATTAACATTATCTTAGTTCAATGTCGGTAGGACATTGCATGTTCTTCCCTTATGACCTACAGTTATTACTTTGGCTTGGCAACATATGTGTAATAAACCACAGATATAATGCATGTTTTAAAGAGGTTTGAAATCTATTTTATTAACATTATCTCAGTTCAATGTCGGTAGGACATAGCATGTTCTTCCCTTGTACCCTTCAGTTATTAGTTTGGTTTGGCAACACAAAATTATAGTCCATTCCACGAAAATAACTCCCAAAGAAAATCGTCCATGTGCTTCCATTGGTTAATGTGCGTGACCTTCAACAGCCACTGCCTTACCTTATCAAGCGGATTAGGGTAGTTTCCAGGGTCAAAATAATTAAATTCTATTTAGTCCATATTTTAGATTATAAAAAAATATTGGACACGTATTTTTTCTTTTTTCGATAAATAAAAAAATAACAAAGATATAGCCCATTAAAGTTACGTGTGACGTCACTCCGTGCTAAAAATGCAGCACGGCGTGACGTCACACGTAACTTTAATGGGCTATATCTTTGTCATTTTTGGTCTAATTTACAAATAAAAAAATACGTGGCCCTTATTTTTTAATAATCTAAAAGACGGACTAATTAAATTTTTTAGGGCAACTAGCCCATTGTACTTAGATTTATAAAAATCTGTAAATGTTGTTTATGAATACAATAAAGAATATTCTATCTATCTATCTATCTTTCTTTCTTATTCTTTCGCTTATGTTCGACTTGCAGATTGGAGTACATACTTACGAAAATTAATATTAAAATATGGCTACAATTTTTCATGATTCACACAGTTTCAGATTCAGTTATAACTTTATAAGTCATATAAATATCCTATCATAGTCTCTGTCTACTGCCACGTCAGCAGTTCGTATTGTGTCAGGCCTTTAGGAGCAGTGCGATGTGTTCTGAGGGTAGCACTCTACTATAACACTTTCGTAGTAGGTTGCTTGGCGTCTTGCTTCTGTACCTGAGTTAATTTCTTCAAACAAGCTTCTTCAACTTTGATAAGTAGATCGTATTATTTTAACCACTTTATTTATTTATTTATTAGGAAGCCAACCAGTACAAAATTTTTGTCTTAATAATAAACTTGACACTTAAATAACGAATTATAGGTATCAGCGAGTTCATTATTTAAATTAAGAAGTAGTCGTTTAATGAATACAGTCTCAAAAATTTAATAAACTGAATGTGGAAAATGTAGGCGATAAACTAAGACCCCTGAAGAACCGCCATACTGTTACAAATGACCAAGTAATTTGTGTCACTACCTCCCGGTCTAATATTTTAATATATCAAATAGATATAAATAGACGCAGCGACAGTCGCCCGGTTTGCGCTTGATGCAAACGACAATGCCGCGTCTGACGCGGCGACTAGACGCGGCGACAAGTCGCCCTGTTTGCGATGGCTCTAAGAACGTTATAATACTACATTATTGACAGCAGAATATGCTGCCTCACCGGTTTACTTATGTAACGCGAAACAGACTCCGATCTCTTTGATTTCAACAGCTTTTCTAAATCAAATCGTGTCTCTGAATCTTTTATTGCCATCCTTTAGCTGAGATACGCCACTATAGCTTCACGCTTCTTTTAAGCGAATTTGACCTCTACTGTACTTGGCTTTAAAGTCTGTGAGACGGGTTGAGCTAAGATGGGTATTTGTAGAAGAGTGTCGTATTGCCAAATCAATTGTTTACGAATACCACCCGTACTTTAATTTTGGATGCCTTGGAGTGTCTGGTGTGTTGGAATCGAATTTAATTCATACGAACCCATTCAAAAGTACATTATACAGAATGTGAAAAACTGATTTAAACAGAAAACTGAAAATCTCTCGGACATAAAAATGTGTCATGCCATAAATTAATATAATAAACTAGTTGAAAACCCGGCTTCGCTCGACTAAAATGTAGCCTCATAAAGATATTCCAAGTTGTATTTTTCATACCCATTTAGGTACTTTTTTAAGCCAAGTCAGAGGTCTTACAGCGGCTTTAAAACTTCTGACAGTAAGACCAGCCACTAGTCTTACAAGCCTTTACTAATCCGGACTTGGCCCCCGTGGTGGAGTATGGCACCTTCCTCAGGGAAGAGACCCGTGCCCCTGGGTGGGTCCCCACTAATGAGTTGATGATGATCCATATTGTTTAATGATTAACCGTAAGTGTTTTTGTTGATTAAGTTGATATATTAATACTCGAATATTCATACATGTCTGTGTCAACTGCGCCTGTGCAGCGGAGTTGCCTCTATACGGCCGGCGGCCCCTTAATAGATAAGTGAATTAAGTTTTTGACAGCGTGCCGATACAGATTTCAACAAATTGTGCGAGCCGTGCGGAACATAACTTCGGTAACTGAATCATGTATTTATCATAGGGCAAGCCTGCATAGCTGCGTTATTAGATCCGATATACGGTATAGCAAGACAGGATATTTTACTAACGACAAAAAATTATCTACGGCTAGTGCAGTACAGAAACGTCTGGTAGAAGTTATAAAGAAAGAAAGAAAGAAAGAAAATATTTATGGTAGCATCAAGACACATCAGAGAATTAAAATAAACAGACAAGTAATACAAAATAGTAAGACAATAGACAAAAATAAAACAAATAAATTAATCTGGGTCTGGGTTCGAACCACGCATGTACCAATGAATTATAGTTACGTTAATTTGTTTGTTTGTGCAGCAACACCATTCGCTGATAAATTGTATCCGGATAACGGCAACAGGCTTGCCACTTGTCACGTTTGGGACCTAATAAACTCAGCAAAACGTGGGTGCAGTCTAGTGATTGGTGCCTCTGCCTACCCCCTCGGGGATAGCGGGCGGGAGTTTATTTTTTTATTTGTAAACTAGCTGTCGCCCGCGACTCCGTCCGAGTGGATTTTAAATTTTGCAACCCCGGTCACTTCCGTAACTCCCGTTAAGGGTTAAATTAAGATAAACGGTGAGACACGTGTTAATCAATTGTGTTGAAGAGTGTTTATTTCAAGTTTCAAGAAAATCAGACAACATTCTTTATACCTCCCATACAAATTTTGGGAACCCTTTTCGCCCCCTTAGGGGTTGATTTTCAAAAAATCCGTTCTTATTCCTTGCCTACATTATATACAGATCCTCTGTGCAAAATTTCAGCTTCCTAGGTTAAACGGCTTGGGCTGGGCGTTGATGAGTGAATGAATCAGTCAGTCAGGACTTTGAATTTTATATACCTATATAGATTAATCAAAAATATGAGAGAGAATCGAATAGCTTAGATGGAATTTAGTGCTTAGAAGGGTATCGTAGGAAGGTCCACTAGTCAATAATAATTATAAAAAAAACAGACAACAGCGAGACGTGCTTGCCTCGAGGGTTCCGTACCCGTAGTTTTTTGAGATTGATTTGGGACTGGGATCTTGATTCTGTTAATGCACTGTAGTACAATGACAACTGCACGAACGTGGCGATTACTTCCATTGTTGTTTTAAGTCTACGTGTGCACACAATATCAAACTGCTGTTTCTGGTTCCCACGACACGGGGTATCCTAGTGTGGGGCCAGAAGCAATAAATGTTTATGTTTATGTTCTAGGCGTCAATGGTGTAAATAAGCAGGTCACGTGACCCGACAATGTATCTGTCATCGTACTATAACAGAATCGAGGTCCTAGAAGAGACAAGATATTCTTTATTGTACACATTACATTTAGTGTTTTTTTGTAAATCTATAAGCAATTGCAATATCGCACACTTGCAAGAACAACATGTTATTTCGGAACCCTTACGTTACATGAGAGCATTTTTTTAAAGGTTTCAAAGTAATGGCAGAAAGAGATAGCGCTATAACGTGATGCAGTGTCTCTTTTGCTCATTATTCAGGCGTTTTTGGAGTAAATAAAATCGCGTTAAAATATAAATATTCTATGAATAAAAAATGGTTTTCTTCGAAATATCACGTTGTTCTTGCAAGGGTGCGATATGTAGTTTGGAGGTAAGGAAGTTTTTTCTGCGTTGACTTTGTTATTTGCGTGTTCAACTTTCGTATTTTGTCGAGTCTAGTCTTTGCCTCTCCCTGTGGGATACAAGCGTGAGTTCATGTATGTATGTATAACATAACATAACATAACATAACATAACATAACATAACATAACATAACATAACATAACATAACATAACATAACATAACATAACATAACATAACATAACATAACATAACATAACATAACATAACATAACATAACATAACATAACATAACATAACATAACATAACATAACATAACATAACATAACATAACATAACATAACATAACATAACATAACATAAACATTTACATACAGGCACATACATTGCTGGTCCCACACTATAGTAGGGGAGCCCATGATGCTAAATCGGGATTTACTCGAGCGTCATAGAGACCTATTTGATTGTGAAGTTTAGATGATAAGAAGAAAAAAATGTCATATAATATACAGGGTTACAGGGAAAGTCGTACACAATATTAAAGGAGGTTATTATTTAGGTCATTTCTGATGGATTTTATTCTATTATATAGGGTCCGAAAATTAACCGTTATAGAGATACTGACTGTTAAAGATTAAAAAAATATCAATTTTTTTTTGCTTTTTGATTGATTTTTTCTCAGAATAGAGCTCATAAAGTAGTTTTTTTAATGTATTTAGTTAAAAGGCATGTCAATTGATAAAAAATATCAGCAAAAGCTGCACCTACTACTAACAGCTTTAAAAAACTGCTCGGCAACGGTTAGAATTAAATATTTTTTCTCTAAACATTTTTCACATTGAAGCTCTTAACTAAACTAAACTAAAAATTTACCGTTTGCCATCTTAAGTGACACTTGGCTAACGTTTTTCCGATGTAATAGCAAGTGATATACGTTTTTTACTACCTAAAGAGACGTAGAAGTTTCTAAAACGCAAATTATTTGCCGAGCACGTATTAAGACATCTACCACGGAAGAATCACAAGAGCAGACTAACACAAAAATAATAGATAGATAGAATATTCTAAAAAATAAATACTGAAATAGGTAGGTACCTACCTGAACACCTGAGACAGCATGTATCCAGAGCACAAAAAAGCCTATCTGACCTTTTTACATAGTTTAAAGGTGCCAGGAAGTAAAAAGATTTTTTTTGCCTTTTAAATAAATACATTAAAAAAACCACTTTATGAGCTCTATTCTGAGAAAAAATCAATCAAAAAGCAAAAAAAAAATTGATATTTTTTTTAAATCTTTAACAGTCAGTATCTCTATAATGGTTAATGTTCGGACCCTATATAATAGAATAAAATCCATCAGAAATGACCTAAATAATAACCTCCTTTAATATTGTGTACGACTTTCCCTGTAACCCTGTATATCCCCTCTTGGGCTCCCCTACCACTAGGATACCCTGTGTCGTGGGAATGAGCCCCCTCAGTGGCTTTTAACTTGTACAATTTTCCATGGGCGATCAGCTCACCATAACAATGATTTTAAATTGTTCGGACTGACTTCCAGTGATTAGACTTATAAGTGACAGTCTTGTTGCCCGCATCGATAGAGCTTTCATAAGACGTACAAATCATCGAACAGTAAAGTAAAGGCCCATACGCACTAGGACACCTGGTTTTCTAGACACCGTGCTCTCGGAATTTGCCGGCAAGTTTTCGATAAACGCTTTAGGGAGGGCGCCACATTTGCATACGAAATCCAGTTACGCTATTAGCGCCCATCTTGCGCTGGCGGCGCAACGCCAATGGGGCAAAAATGCTGTGCGGTGAAAAAACAAAAATGTTTCATGTCCACGAGACAGCAACAAACAAAACATTTTTTTGTACGTACATTAACGGTAGATAAGTTTTCAAATCAAAATCAAGGAGGATCTCCTAACAGTGATAAAGTAGTGGTTGTGGAATATTATTATTTCGTACACACCCACACACACACACACACACACACACACACACACACACACACACACACACACACATGCACACACTCACAAACACACACACACACACACACACACACGCGTGTGCACTTTCACACAAAAAAGTTTGGGTTTCAAAAAAACGTTAAATCAATAAATACATTCTTAAAATTTCGGATCCGACTAGGTCAGACTCTGTCCTGCTCGTCTCTGACTAGTGATAAATAAATAAATTGTTACATCGAAGTGTGAAGGAACTAGCATTATAAAAATTCAGTGTAATTTTCAGTAACTTTGTTTTTAGTTACTCTCAAAAATCTTGTTTGTCATATTTTCATTCACACGTTAGGAAGTCACTTACAGATTTGGAGTGCACTGAATATACAATTTGCCTCTAGACGCCGTATAAAATCATCCAGCATAGATGTAAAAAGCCTTTAGCTATCAAATCAACCCCTGCTTGGCAAATAGCAAATTTTATCAATTAAGTATCCATTTTATTTTATTGTTAGATAGATAATTCATTTATTTACATAAGACACACACACATACAAAACAAATCTAACTACAAGTCACAGCAAGTTAACTTATAGTTGCAATCATTATCAACCCATTATGTCCCCACCGAGGGGTCTCTTCCCTGAGGAAGGTATAGGACATACTCCACCAAGGGGGCCAAGTCCGGATTGGTGGAGGCTGGTCTTACTGTCAGAAGTTTTGAAGCCGCCCTAAGGCCTCTGACTTGGCTTAACGGATGCCATCTATCGATGACAGCCGGCACCAACTGGTTAACGTGCCTTGCAAAGCATGGAACCGCACGGAAAAATGCCACTAGCGTTACTCATAGACAGTGACCAATCCATGGACTGAACGCGCCGTATGTTGCTTAACTTTAGTGTTCGTTTAAGATCACTCAGGCAGCCCAGGCTACGAGCGATTCAGTTGCAAACCACTTGCTAACTGTAAAGGATATCATTGCGGGGAAACCTGAGTGTGTGAGTTATTCACATACCTCAGCACTTGAACTCGCAAATCCGCGGTGAGCTCGTGAGATTATTTAAGCCCATACTCTCTCTCTCTCTCTCTCTCTTTGAGAGAAGGGCTGTGCACTACAGTGTGACGCATAAACATAAACATTTACATACAGACACATACACCGCCTCCGCCCCCACACTAGGATACCCTGTGAAAACGATGGAAACCTTGTGAAAGATAATGGACTGTGTGAATGATAATAAAAGCGTAGAAATAACCGCAATATTATGATTTTAATGGGCTCAAAACATGGACAGAAACACAATAAGTAATTGACAACCAACAATATTTCAAAACAGAACCAAAATTACGTATAAAAGAACAGTCTTTATAAACCATATAAAAAACCTAAGGAGACAGCAAGGAGTTCGCCACACCCTGTGTCGTGGGAACCAGAAACAGCGACGTCACAAACATGTAAACATCCAAGACCTGGAGTTTTTTTTTCTTCCCAGCCGGGGATCGAACCCGGGATCTCTCGTATGGTTAGCAGATGCGCTAACCGCTACGGTATAGATAGATAGAATATTCTTTATTGTACTCATAAATTACATTTACAGATTTTTTATAAATCTAAGTAGAATAGGCTGATTATAATATCCATTTTCGCTATCAACTTAACCGCATTTGCAACTCGTACTAGATAATAATAAATGACATCGAGGCGACAGTTGTCTGGTTGTCGTAGTAAAGTCCGTTCGCTTAGATAGTGTCGGTACACAAGAAGGCGTTCTTGATTGCAAAAATCTTGGTTTTAGTAAAAAAAACATTTATTTCAATAATACAACGTAGACGACAAAAATACTTTAAATAGGAAAAAAAACATGGTACGCAATATACCAAATGAAGCAAAAATAAAACACTACTCTTCATTACTCGAAGTATCCTCAGAATATTCATCTCCACCGGTATTTAGAATAGGTACCCAGCTAAGTGATGCAGGATGGTCTCGTTATAAATCCATTCTAAAATACTGATTGATTTACTTATTTAATTGCGTGATCTACGTAAGAATGAAGAATGAGACGAGCTGCGAGCCAAATTCACCGGCGTGTTTGCGCGTTTGGCTTCCTTTAAATTCTTTTCTAAAAGCCGCCAAGTGCCGAGGCGGTAAATATCAAAGTGACACTATGATAGCGAACAGACTTTATATTAAGTTCCAGGCCTGACCTGATATAGCTTTTTCAAATGCGGAAGCCAATGGTGCAAATGCAACGCCATTAGGAGCTGTCAGCTTGGACTTTGTACGACCATCGGTGAAGCACTTAGCAATAAGTCTGCAGCCATCTTGCCACTGTTGCTTCGCTGCGATTTCTTTTTTAAGCTCATTGGAAAGGGTGAAGGAATTTCTACTAAAAGCTGCCGCCGCGTCGATTTTTTTGTATTTGTTTTTTAACCTTTTCAGTCCTGACTTTGAAAATAACAATAGTTTTCTATTGTTAGTTTGCAGGTAACAATAGTTTTCTATTGTTATTTTGAAGGTAACAATAGTTTTCTATTGTTTTTTTTCACAGAACAAAAAAAAAAGAGTAGAAATCGTAAGTGGGCGGTGCCCGCGTGCCTTAAATTAGCAATGTATTGCCTAAGCGTAGTCTATGACAGTTTTTCTTACCTCAGTTGCCGTGCGCTTCTAGTAAAGAAAACAATTGTGAAAACTCTACAAAAATGCCTTATTGTGCTGTGTTAGAGTGCAAAAATAAAAGTTGGGGACCAAAATGTACCGATCATGCCGTAACATTCCATCGGTAAGTAGTATTTCCATTGTATTTAATTTAATAGAAATTTAATTTGCAATGACATGAACAAGGAAAGCAATCCGAAAGTGAGAAAGTAAAACCACCTTTATTTACTGGAACATAATGTTCAATTTTCGTCGAAGTCTGTGTACTTTTTCTACAAATTTCTGTCAACATTTGAATGCTACTCAAATGCTACTCAATTCAGCTGGGACACAACATTATAAAAATCTATCGACAATATTTTGTCTATGACTTAGCAGTAATAAATAATTATCGGTACTTTAGGTAGAGTACCTGCGTCTTATTAGGTACTTTGGGAAAATAATTGTCGTTATTTTATTTTAATTGAAGACCTCTGTGGCGCAGTGGTTAGTGCATCTGACTACCATGCGAGAGATCCCGGGTTCGAATCCCGGCTGGGGACAAAAAACAATCCCAGGTCTTGTATGTTTACATGTTTGTGACGTCGTTGTTTCTGGTGCCCACGACACAGGGTATCCCAGGGTGGGGCCAGGGGCAATGTATGTGCCTGTATGTAAGTGTTTCTTATCATCTTTTATTATTATTATTATTATTTAACACATTTTTAGTTGCAATTATTTTTGATACTGCGCAAAATTTATTGATCATGTTCCTAGACGCTGTTTAGTTTCTTTGCGAGAATGTGGTCCTGACTGCAGTATCATGTCATTTTTGTAATCTTTTAATCCGGATCAACTTACCCATCCCATTTTGAGACGAGCAACCGAACGACCGAAGGTCCGTCTCTGCTCACCACCCACTCACTGCTCTGCGTATCGGAGCGAAACCTAGTCGGACTCGTCCGACAAAACAACACCCGTAAGTAGATCCGGACTAAATGTTTACAATGTGTTGTGCCGAAAGTTTAAGTTCAAAAAACATGTCATTTTTATTAGTATAGATTGGCGTATTGTCATCAAAACTAAACCAGCATGCATACTTTCAAAGTTAGATGATTTTATGTGCTCGTGTAGTAAAATCATCTGGGGGGGGTCTAGATAATTTAATCAACGCTTACTCCATAAATCTATGGGGAAGTCTCGTGACTTTCGTTAGCAAATGTCATTTTAAATAAATAAATAAAAAAATAAACAAACTATACATACGATAAGTTTGCTGGGCCTCGTTTCAAAAGCGACTATGGTTAGTTTCATATGAGAATTCCATATACGTTACGTAGCCGATCATCCAGAAGGTAGGTTAATATACTAACAGGCTGCGTAATTTACATCGAATTGTAATTGAATTAAATATCAACTGTCGCTTTACGAAACAATTCTATAATTTGTCGATAGGCCATCCATAGCTGAGAAGCACCATTGCACATACTTGTTTTTTAATTTTCGACTTTATGGTCTATCACATAAAACTTCTCGACGGTCAGACGCGGCGGGATTTCCAGCTAAAGAGCTAGTGTAGAGTAGCGGTACTACGAACAAAGATCTAATGTCAAACTTAATTTCATCATTATCATTTGATTTTGATCGTTGTTTATATCACCAAAAGGTTCATATGTTACGTGGAACTTTTATTATGTAGACCTTTTCGGCATTGCCTTTATTTACCAATGGCAGCTTGGCATTCATAGTGTGGGTTTTGGCTTATGTGTGAGTTTGGTCACACTGGTTTTCCTGCTAATAGGTCATGTCACTCCTTCTACTCTTTTTTTCTGTTCTGTGGCAATCGAAGCTACGTAAAAAAAAAAGAATATTCCTTATTGCACACAAGAAGCAAGAGACAAATAAAAGTTACAGTTAAAAAATATATATACAATAGGCTTTCTTATTCTCTATAAATTGTACACGATAAGTTTGCTGGCCTTCGTTTCATAAAGCGACTATGGTTAGATTATGAGAATTCCATTTCAGGTACATTGCGTAGCCAATCATCCAGAAGGACGGACAGTTAATATGGTAGCCGGCTGCGTAATTTACATCGAACTGTGGTACAGTTTGGCAGAAGGGAATAAATTATGTTACTTTGTCAATGTAGATACTAAAAAAAATAAATGATTAAGAAACATTGTCATAACAAATTCATTTTCAACTGTCGCTTTATGAAACAGTTCTATAATTTGTCGATATGGCAATATGTCCCATCCTTAGCCTGAGTAGCAACATAGCAGATAGCTATTTTTCAATATTCGACTTTATGGCATAAAACTTAAAGCTTCTTGACGATCACACGCGGCGGTAGTTCCATCTAATGTAGAGTAGCGGTACTACAAAGCAAAGATCGTATGTCAAACTTACTTACATAATTATCATTTGATTTTGATCATTGTTTATATGACTTAAAAGGTTCATATTTTACTTGGAACTTTTGTGATGTAGACCTTTTCAGAATTGCCTTTATTTGCCAATGGCAGCTTGGTATTCACAGTGTGCTTTTGATTTGTGTGTGTGAGTTTGGTCACACTGGTTTTCCTACTGATAGGTCATGTCACTATTTCTACTCTTTTTTTTGTACTGTGGTTATTTTGTTGACACGGGACTGAGGAGGTTAAGTTGGCTTAATGTGGTAAAAATAAGGTCTGCATGAAAAACAAAAGATTTGCTTGACAGTTAAATTTAGGGAAAAAAAAACTTGAAACCCGCGACATGTTTTTTTTTTCTACAAAATGGTAAAGTTTTTACTTATTTACCTACTGTTAGAATTTTTGTAGACCAATGTACCTATAACAATGACTTTAAATTCATGATGATGATGATCCCGACCGGCACGGCATAGGTAACGGCGACTACCTACTTCAATTCCTGTTTTGATAGCGTTCGTGCGCTCGCATATGGCTCGCATCATCATCATGATCATTCATCCACAAGAAGTCCACTGCTGGACATAGGCCTCCTCTATGGATTTCCAAAAAGACTGGTTGAAAGCGGCTTGCATCCAGCGTCTTCCTGCCACTTGGATGAGATCGTCTGTCCATCTTGTGGCTGTCAGCTCACATAGCATAACCTCTTTCATAAATGCTCTGACACATTGCAGACATGTTTTATTATTCATTCACATTTTTTTAATCTATCTAATATCTTTAAACGAGCAATTCTTGTATCTATATTTGAATAAAATCAGAATCTCGGAAACGGCTCAAACGATTTTCATGAAATTTAGTATGCAAGGGGTTTCGGGGGTGATTAGTCGATTTAGGTAGGTTTCATTTTTACAAAACGTCGTTTTAACCGTGTTTTTAGGCAAAGAAATAACTGCTACCCTAAACTAAACTATTATTAGGAGCCCTATTATCAACGCACCTAATTAGTATCCAAATATATTTTCTAAAAGAAATAAAAAAAAAATCGGGGCAATACTCATTACAGATTAAACTCTGTTATTTAAAACAATATTTATTTTATTTGTTATTTTTTAAGGCGCTGTTGGATTGATAATGTTAGAAATCATACGTTTTAATCGTGTGGTAATTATACATCCACATTATTATGGCCTTTTTTCGAAGCAAAAAAATCATTTTCCTGAAGCTGTGTCATTGCTAGGGCGTGCAAAGCTCGAATTTATCTCGGAAACAGCTCCAACGATTTTCATAAAATTTAGTACACAGGGGGTTTTAGGGGCAATTAATCGATCTAACTAGAATTCTTAGAAGACGTTGTTTTATCAGTGCTTTTAGGCAATAAAAACTGATCATTGGAATTCTCCTTGTTAGAATACGAAGGTTGGTTTTCGCGGAAATTTACAAGGTTGTCAGCGCAACTACAGCGCCCCCAAGTTATATGTTCAGGTGTGCAAAATTGTAACTAACTAATTAATTGTAAATCCTGTTCCCCATTTTTATTTTATTTATTCACTTACTAAGACTTATAGATATAATTTCATTAAAATTGAAAGAACGGTTAAAATATTCTCATTTTTCTCGGTAAATTTCTTAAATGTCACTACTAAGTTCTCCACTAGCGCCGCTATCAACTGATCAGATAGATGGTGGCACTGTACTATCTACTTCTTGACACTTAGCACCATCTATTGGATATTTACATTACCGCAACATGTATCGCCATCTATTAACGAAAATATGAACTAAACTAGCCCTACCTATGTCGCTGAGAATCTACGTTTTTTATAGATACACTTGCTTATCTTACCTACCTATTCGAATCTAACGTAGCTTGAAATAAACCGTTTTGGAATAATAATTAAAATAAATTATTGAAGGAGCCCTGAAACCCCCTGATACTACACAAGGTTGTATTGCCTCAAGTGAGAAATCGGGCGGTCCCTTAGTCCGAGTGTAATTTCCAAAAAACACGATTTAACAAAAAAATACCGAGCAAAGCTCGGTCATCCAGGTACTTATTCTTATATGTCACAACACATGGTCTTATATATTATGCATGTAATCAGTTGCTTATAGGCATATATCAGAAGGAGCCTTCTTCCATTAGTAACGCATAAATTCTTCTCAGACAGAATCTTTTGCCGCTCTAAATCCTGCGGCTTTACAATTTCAGTAAAATGCTCAGAATTTTCGGTAATGGACGATCGACGATTCGACTTCATACATTATGTAGGATGGCTGGCGCTGCATCGGTTGCCATGGTAACCGGGGTTATTGAGAGTTTGTATGACGTTGATATTCTCTCTCGCTCGCACATTTTGTATTTTTTTTTGTTCTAAAAGGAAACGAAGAAGACGACCTCTGTGGCGTAGCGGTTAGCGCATCTGCTTACCATGCGAGAGGTCCCGGGTTCGATACCCGGGGAGAAAAAAAAAACTCCAGGTCTTGGATGTTTACATGTTTGTGACGTGGCTGTTTCTGGTTCCCACGACACAGGGTATCCTAGAGTGGGGCCAGAAGCAATGTATGTGCCTGTATGTAAATGTTTATGTTTATGTTTTTATGATTGACGAAACCAATATATCGTGGGTTCGTTTCACACTGGAAGTTGTCGTAGTTAAAATGGCCACCGTCTGGATTCCTTTTCATGTTTGCGATGTCCTTACTAGCTACCAGAGCATAAGGCTTATATTACGTAACTTTCCACTCTATTGAGTTGAGCATTTAGACAACTCGAAAGAGTCGAAATAAGAATGTATATGATAGTTCGGAGTAGGAGTATGAGATACCTACAGGGAAAAAAAGTCCTAGAATGTAACAGCTGTGGGTGCGGCAAATGCAGCCAACATGGTACTGACTCAGTATGTGCTGAAGAGGCGACCTACTCCAGCCCTGGTACTATGACGTACCAGGTACTTAATTAGTAAATTTAGAGACGTTATGTTGACCCTATTCAAATAAAGCTCAGTTTACACGCCTGCTGAACTGATTTTCCGGCTTTGTATATTTTGCGGTCAAACTATTCATGTTTGAGGGGTATTTTGCTTTAATGTGAAAAGCAAATAGAGGAAGAACATTCTGTTGTAGTTGAAGTGCCCGCGGCTTGTAGCTAAAGCCATAAAATTGCCGGTAAAGGAGAAGTGAAGTCAAAGGATCATTTTTGAACTAAAACGTTCATAAGCTGCGAAAACTTTCCGTTTGAAGAATATTCTTATCTTATCTTAAGCACTAGATATTATTAACTTTATTCCGGATACCGTCTATGACTAACGCTAGTAGCATTTTTCCGAGCGGTTCCGTGCTTCGCAAGGCACGTTAAGCAGTTGGTGCCGGCTGCCGTCGATAGCTGGTAGTCGTTAAGCCAAGTCAGAGGCCTTAAGGCGGTTGAAAACTTCTGACAGTAAGACCAGCCACTAGTCTTACAAGCCTCCACCAATCCGGACTTGGCCCCCGTGGTGGAGTATGGCCTATACCTTCCTCAGGGAAGAGACCCGTGCCCCTCGGTGGGGACATAATGGGTTGATGATGATTCCGGATACACTTACTTTTGGTCGGAAGAGTCCGACCAGGTTTCGCTCTGATTCGCAGAGCTTAACCATGGCGAGCAGAGATAGAGCTCGCGTCGTCAAATTCAAACATTTTGTTCACAACAAACATAAAATTATTATTGTCTCAAGTTGTTAACTTGAGCCATTACAAACGTGCGAACTGAGCCATAAACATTTGTATCAGACCTCTCTCTCACACATATAGGAGGCATATCAGGCATATCGGAACCACTCGGAACTCTCGCTCGCACTTTAATGACTCTGTTCGCACGTTTGTAATGGCTCAAGTATAGTGTCGGGGTTTCCGCTTGCTCCTACTCGGTTCTCCTACTGGTAGGAGTACGAGGACCTTATTCTCCTACCGGTAGGAGCATAAGGATAAGCATATCCTGGTGCTCCTACTAATGTCCATAAGTAGGAGCACCAGGATATGCTTCTCCTTGACACAGGTGTGGGGCCAGAAGAAATGTATGTGCCTGCATGTAAATGTTATGTCCAAATCTATGCTTCCAATATATTTGCATGCATGCTTTACTTATGTAATTCAAATTTGGTACAGCCTTACGGGGTCCATGTTACTAGTTAAGAAACAACTCTTCATGGTTTTGCAATAAGTAAATGAATGAATAATATATTTATTGACTGGCGATGCTCATACATACTTGCGATTGGTGTTGTTAAATTTATAACCATTGAATTCCCGTCATTAAATAAATTTTCTTTACTCGAGCAAGCTATTAAAAGTTTATTAAAGCAAAATTTCTTCGTCAACTGGAAAAACCAGTCGAGTGCGTTTCTGGACGCGCTCCATGTGGGGTTCCGTAGGACGAGGGTTTTTTTACCTACTTTGGAGAACTAACAACTTCATCAAAGTAAGTTCCAACAGAATTCTTCTTTTCTTTCTTTCTTCTTTTTATAAGTTGGCCGCCTAAGGCTTCTTAACTGTGATTGCTTTCCTTTCAAGTTTATTTTATGTGCTACAGGCCTGACATTTTTCACATTTCTGCAATAAACCGTTCAGGCGTAGGGTGGATAAGTACGCATTGTAGGTGTTCAACGCCAATATTAACCTTTTGTCAAATTATGCACTTTGTAAGTTTACCACTAGATGTCGCTGACTATATAGTACATCGCGGCATGGTTTTGTCTTTTCGTATGTATATAAACTGTGAAACTCTGAAAAGGCTATGTGCGCCCTCCTCGGCCTCGAGGGGGGTCGCTCACGATGTAGGTTTAGGGGTCCTTAGGACCAAACCAGCACCAAGGTGGTGTTTAGTGGGTAGGCGCACTCTGCGAGTCCCACATTGGCAGCACGGCCGGGCCCGTGCTGTTATGCATGAGCATTCACCACCTCCCTCCCCCGTGTCCTCCGGAGGGTGCCCTTTATAGGGCTAAAAAAAAAAAAAAAAAAAAAAAGGCCATGTTTGGAACCATAAGGGTTGTACCTATTTAATTTTAAATTGGGATATTTTGTACGAGCGTGTACAGTAGGAATCCGTAGAACTCACCTGGGACTAGAGGTTAGTCGTTGACGGATTTTCGGTAAACGGAACGAACGGCTTTTTTGACAAATTAAAGCAGTTATCAAAGCGACTATATTTTTAACTAGTTTTGCATGCCAGTGGTAACGTATTAACGGTACGAAGTGCGAAACGTTCTCTCATTGTTGACGAGGGAACGCTTTGGTACCAGTTTCACATCAACGATCGGAGAAAACAGTATAGGTTTTATGTTTTCTCCTATCGTTGATGTGAAACTGGTTGACATTGGAATAGTAAAAATAAATGAAATTAACTTCCCTTCATACTTTTTACAGGCTTAGGACTGACTGGCCGGGAAATTAATGGAACACAGAGACAATATTATTACTTTCGTTTTGATAAACAAAATTATGTAGAGCATCGCCATCAGCCAGGCGTATCTAAAAGTTGATTCCATTTACAATTTTTTGTTTTTTGTATTGTTTTTTTTTTTTTTTTTTTTTCCTTCTTTCGTATTTATTTATTTACATATAGCCTTCGAATCTTTTCTCGTCCAGATTAACATTCAGGAACATCAGCTTTTCTATTTTGTCTGTTGTTAATCTCGTTCTTCGTTGGTTCACAATAAGGCCGGTTTTCGAAAACATTCGTTCACAAGGCACTGATGTCGCAATAATATTGCAATGCCTTGTGAACAACATTTTTAAATTCGGGTACACGTGTTTGTGGTTCTTCCACCACTCTAGTGGGCAGTTTTCGACGCCATGTCGCAGCTAGCCTTGAAGAGGCGGTAGATATAATGAAACAACAATTAAAGGTTCTGTACAAAACAAAAAATATAATTACAGTAAACCTAATTACAAAAAAAAACCGTGAGGTTCTGCCTACACAGTATGGACTTTCTTCGTTAGCTACCACTGTCAGGTACTCCCCTGAGCTGATCGGGAACGCATGGAACTCCTTCCGTAAGCCTCAACCAAGCGGAGATGGATGTCCTTCTATGTTGAGCTCTGTTGATTGCGGCAGAACGTGCCGACACCACGATCTTGGGTAGTAGCTGAGCTGGACCCTCCTCTGGACCACTATCCGAGGATGTTGAGGCCCCTCGATCAGGATAGCCTTGGACCCTGGAATTAAATCCCACGCATTAGTCTACGGCCACGGGATGGAACAACCACCGCCACCGACACAGCAGAAGAGAAGAAGCCCAACTAGTTTGAAAGTGGCGGTGACAATTTTCAGTAGCGGAGTTCCTAATGCGATGGAAGTTATAACAAAATGATTAAATTGTGTTAAATTAACTAATGCGATATCAAAATGTAAATATTGGTAGGTACCTATTGATATCGATCAATACCAACATTTACAATTCTTTTCGATACTGATATAATAGCACTAAAAATCAAATCAGCATCACCAACACAATATAGGTACGATGAAAGATGGAAGAGTGTTAAGGCAAGTGTTACAGTTTTCTCTTACACACACCTACTTTAAATAATAATATACTTGTAATGATGCTAAACAGTAACAATAGGAGATATACCTAACCATTGTACAATTATATCTAACTTCATCACATTGAATGAGTGCCTTCGATGTCATTAGCATCTATCTCGCTCGCACTAACAGCGTTAGGCGAACATCTGTGTTTAACTGTTTTTATGTTGGTGACGTTTTTTCTATGAGATGCACTCGGGCTTGCAGCTCTCATACTGTTTTGGCTCGCGCCAACAACCACACGCCCACAAATAATAATTGTAACCTGTGAGAACGTCTAAGTAAAACCCTGCGTTAAAGTTACCTACATCGTTTTATTGACCACCCATTACATATCAGAAGTGGGATTGGAAAATTTAACGATGTGTGGTTTGTTCTGGGAAATTAATTGGAATCAAGCGAGACATTTTTATCTTCTACAAACTCTGTTATACCGATGGCCGAGACTGGTTATATTCTGTCGGAAAAAAAAGTGATGATTGGATAATGGTGATTGCACAATGCTGGGATATAGTTGTCTGTTAGTGCAATGACAAAACAACAGCCATTATAAGAAACTTTGTTGGCATATTCTGTTTTTAAAGTGAACTCTAAGACGTAGGTATGTATCGATAATAGGTATATCTCTTACGTGGGGTAAATAATGGTGAAATAATACATAAATCAAATTGTGGGAGCACCCATAATGGATCGGCCGACTGTGTGTCTATCTAATATTAGCTTCAAAACATTAACATTGATTACTAATAATTATGATTTCTACATAATATCTAGAGATCCCATATTTAATTTCATAGACAATTCTGAAATTAAACAGCAACAAGTTCGTATCACTTTGCAAAAACCAGTGACAATAGTTTATGTTATGGTGTTGACTATCCAACATATTTAGCTCGTTTCTAAAATCATGGGTTTCACCACACCAAGATTGCTAAACCACTTACGACACTCACAAAGAATGTCGAGTGGCTACGGGGAACGAACAGGAACAGTCACTTAAGTCAAATTAACGAAGACCAGTTTTAGGAATTTATGCACGCACTTATCGTAACTGAACAATCGATGGGACGATATCACGAGTCAGTATCAAATCTAAGTTAGAAAGAGATGCTCCAGGTATTGAAATTCAATGCATAATACCGGAATAAATATTATTAAATAAGATGCCTAACACTAATTAACGAACGATTGGGCACAAAGCATAAATTATAATAATTGATACGAAGTCACAAACAGTTATTAGTTTTTCCCATGAACAGTCGCGAATATAACTATAAAAATGTAAGGTATAACTTAATAATTATTCATTGGTACCTATTATTAAATTATAAGCATTCATAAGCTCATTGCTTGTTGCGATCCAAGGACTAAAAAAGAAAAAGAGTTAAAACTGCGTGACATAAAATAAAATAAAAAAAACTAAATTGTCAAATTTTGTACAGGTGAATTAACGTTTTAACGTCCTGCGTTAGCAATAGAAAAATAATGCTAAAACAGAAAGTTCAGGTTAAATGAGTACCTACCTATGCAGAAGAACATGATACTTTTAACTAAAGGATCCCGATTCGTTAAAAACTAGTTAAGCAGAACCGTAAGAGTATAGAATGTGTACCTCTTTACCGCCAAAAGATACAATTAGAAAAAGAAATCACTGAGTGCCAGAAGGAACTATTTGAAAACAAGGTGGACCATGAACTAGCAATGGCTGAGCTACAATTACAAGTGGAAGATCTGCGATTCCAATTACTGGACATTACTTGTAAATACTCAGTAGTACAGACCCAGAATAACAACTGCATTTCATCTATGAACGGGTTGATTGCTTTAAGCAAGGACAATCTGGAACGCATTGAGTCTAACACGGTCCAGATTTATGATGACTCTGCAGAAGGATTAACCTCGTCACCTCTACCACCACCATCGAACCTGCCTGGAGACCCAGCCCCTCTACATCCGAGCTCCAACCATCAACTGATCAGTCCACAGCCAAGTTTACCGCCGTCCATTGTGCCAGACATTCCAGCCTCTATACAGCTGGATTGTGCACAGCAGCATGGAGGAAAGCTAAGCAGACAAGTTGGAAGTGGGGGCAGAGCGAAATCAACTAAAGACACCAAAACGATACCACCAAAGTCGGGACCTACGGGCAGCTTAATTGAAGACGATGACACTCCCTTTAGGACTCTAATTTACTCTGATGAAATAGGTAGAGGTTTAGGTACAAGGCTTCAGTATAACTTGAGACAGCATGTGGAGAATGTATGCATGCCAAATGCATCTCATATTGAAATAGTTAACGCTGTGCTTAGCAAAAAATATGACAGAAATACAACTATTGTATTATTAATGGGGAACAGCACAGGAATAAAACAAAATGACTTAATAAATTATTATGAGTCCATAGAAGCTTTGCAAGTAAGGAAAATTATTTTCTGTGCTTTTCCCTATTCTAAAGCTCTTTCAGATTCACAAAATGACAGGATAGATAAATTAAACCGGCTACTGTACAATTTAACCTTAATAGAGACTACAAGTACTTTTTTTTGTCACGAATAAATTTATTCGAAATTTTATTTTAACTCGGGACACAATGCATGTGCCCCTCTCTTCTAAACGACTTATTGCCAAATTGTTGGCATTCAATATTTATGACCCTATTATTGTTAAGACAATAACGCAGGGACCTCTAAGTAATAGAAATTGTAAGACAAGTGACACTTGTCAACCTCTGTACTCTGAGGTTGTGAAGAAAACTTGTAGTAGGTTACCGCTGATTTAAGCTGCCAGCGCAGACAAAGGAAAAGCCCTCCTTAAAAAAACTAATTTTAGTTAATCAGAACATACAGGGTGGTTTTTCTGGAAAATTATTAGAATTAGAGTTGTTTTTAGAACAACACAGAGTGGATATACTTTGTGTCACAGAGCACTGGCTACTAGAGACTCAAATGAATTTTTCTGTGAATAATTATCAAATAGCCAGTTGCTTCAATAGAAAGTCTGCAAGGCATAGCATCCTTGATACTAGCAAAAAATTATTTGAAATTTAAAGAACGGAATGATATTTGCAGACTTTCTGTTGAAAAAGTAATTGAAATATCGTGTGTTGAACTGTCTAGACACATTGTAGTAGCCTTGTACAGGCCCCCTACCAGCGATTAAAGTTTATTTGAAACCATATTAAAGGATGTTTTAAAGGTAGCTTCTAGCAGCAATAAGAAAGTCATAGTCTGTGGTGACTTCAACATCGACTTAAATCAGACACCGCCGTGAATACTAAATTGACAATTCTCTTCAAATCGTTTAATCTAATAAATATTTTTTTGGAGCCTTCTAGGATAACTGAAACTACTGCCACTTGCCTAGATAATGTTTACTGCGATTGCGATTTTTCAGATTATTCCACAGTAAATTGTCTAAAGTCAGACCACAGCGGTCAAGTTGTGCATTTTGAAATAAATACAAAAAACGCCGAACCGGTTATCCTCTGCCGGCCCGTAACAAGTTAATTAGTTTCGTTTAAATCAGACCTCAAAAGTGGTATAACGACTCAAGCAAATTATGAAAATGCTAATACTCATTACAAAGAGTTATTCGAAGTCGTGTCAGATAGTTTTAAAAAGATTTTTAAATTGCGCCATCTAAAAAGCAACGACAATAGAGTAGGATTTAGTGAATGGGCAACGTTAAGTATTCGAAAGAGCAGAGACACACTTTATGAATTATATGACAAAAAGACTTATACACATGATGCCAACTTCATACAGTACGTAAAAAAATATTCAAAATTATTTAAGGCCGTCTGCCATAAAGCTAAATGCGATCATATAAAAGGTAAAATCGAACAATCAAGGAATAAAATAAAAACAATTTGGACCATAATAAATAGAGAAACGGGTAAAGCAAAATTAGGACACCGAGATATTTCACTTAAGATCGATGACAAAATAATAACAACAAATGAAGGTATCGCTGCAGCTTTCGAACAGCTCTTCACTAATGTCCCAATCGTAACTACAGCTCCATTAGACTCGTCACCAGATCGTGCGGCGACATTATTAAGGGACCATGTCCCCGCGTGCGAACACGATTTTACATTTAATTACATTGTGCCGCATGACATTGTTAAGAATTTTAAATTATTGAATCTTAAAAAAACCGAGGACTTATGGGGTTTGTCAGTAAAAATAGTTAATTCAGTGATAAATATCCTAGCTTTGCCGTTAGCACAGATTTTCAATAAATGCGTAGATGAAGGAGTATTTCCAGACCTCATGAAATATAGTAGATTAGTGCCCTTATTTTAAAGCGGTTATAAACAAGACCCAACAAATTTTAGACCCGTTTCAGTCCTACCAGTATTAAGTAAAATATTTGAAAGAATTATCTTAGATCAATTTCTTATTCATTTCAATAATTACCAACTCCTCCATAGTCAGCAGTTCGGTTTCACTAAAGGGCGGAATACAACAGACGCTGGAGTCATGTTAGTTAAACATATTTTCAGTGCGTGGGAGGATCATAATGATGCTATAGGAGTATTTTGTGATTTGTCAAAGGCATTTGATTGTGTAGACCACAAAACACTGCTCTCAAAATTAAAACACTATGGAATAAAAAAATTAAGTTTAGATCTTCTAAAATCATATTTAGAAGGAAGGGTTCAAAAAGCAGACATAAACCGTATTAAATCGTCAGGTATCTTAGGGCCGTTCCTTTTCCTGGTCTTTGTAAATGATTTACCGTTTATGGTACAAAAAATGTGTGAGATAGTGCTATTTGCTGATGACAGGTCACTTATTTTTAAAATAAGGAGACAGGAAAATAATCTTAACGAAGCAAATAATGCTCTCTCGCACGTTCTAGATTGGTTTACAGCAAATAATCTGTTGTTAAATTCAAAAAACACAAAATGTATGAAGTTTATCCTACCTAATGTAAAATTAGTTGAAAATAACATTGTGATTGGAAATGAAAAACTAGAATTTGTTGAAGATACTGTATTTCGGGGCATCACAATCGATGCCAAACTACAATGGGGCCCACATATTGTAAAATTAGCACATAGACTTAGCTCCGCAGCATATGCCGTGAAAAGAATTCGAGAACATACTAACGTTGCAACTGCTAGGCTTGTTTATTTTAGTTACTTCCATAGTATTATGTCCTATGGTATACTACTATGGGGCCGGGCAGCAGACATTGAGACTATCTTCATATTGCAGAAGAGAGCGATCCGATTTATTTACAAGCTAGGTAGTAGGGACACACTAAGAATTTTTTTCAAAGAAATCAACATCCTAACATTTGCAAGCCAATACATTTATGAAAATATTATGTACGTTAGGAAAAATATTACAGACTTCGAAACACTTGGTAGCCATCATAACGTTAATACTAGGAATAAACATAAATTGTCATTTCCACGATTTAGACTTGCAAAAGTTAATACTTCCTTTATGGGGCACTGCATAAGGTTCTACAACAAGATACCCCAAGATATATTAGAGTTAACTCCAACGCGATTTAAGAATTGTGTTAAGCACACTATTTGCAAAAAAGCTTATTATAAAATCAACGATTATTTAGAAGACAAGGACGTATGGCTATAAATAGTAGTTTAATATTAAATTTAATCAGAGGATAAATGTGTCTAGTGTTCAACACATCCAAGATATTGTTTTGTAAGTTTTATTTGTATTAGCTTTAAGTTGATTTGAGAAAAGATGGTCAGAGTGGAGTTTTTTTTTTTCGCTGCCTTTTTCTCCACTACAGACGGCCCCAAGGCAGCGGCTAACATTATACATAACTGAATGTAAATTCTTTACGTTGAAATAAATTTCTGATTCTGATTCTGATTCTTTGCCTTACCTAAAAAATCAAAATACAAAATGACATTCGTTTTATTTTACGTAGGCAATGACTAGCTCATTAATCAAACCCTGATGACGTCACAAACACCAAACTTTTAGGAAAGTGTAAACAATAGAAGTAATGAATAAAACTCAAAACAACCAAAGTTAGTTTCTTAACATGGTTAATATTTCTAAAATAAAAAATACATAATATGTCTAAAATAAGTAGTATGGTCAAGTTCATAAAAGTACAATTCGTATGTAGTTTAATATATTATGTCAGTTCAAGATACACTGCGTAGCTTCTGTCAATCTCGATAATCGGTGGGTTAAGCGATTTTGCATTGTACTCGTATATACATTTCTTACTATGGCAATTTGACGAATACGTCAAATTGCCATAGTAAGAAAGGTATAGAAGGGACAGAAGATGTAAAAAAGCCGCGGACTTAATAACAATATGTGATTACGTAGGATTGTCAATTTCGAGCGCTGATATAAGTTAAATTGCTGGAGAAACTTACTGAAAGAGCTCTTTGTAACTTCGAAACCTCAATTATACGTATTTACCAAAGGGTAAGCAGCCTTCAACTTCTAAGCACCGCAAACGTAAACATTTGTACAACAACAGCCAAACAAATATTCCACTAACCACACACCACTCGCATAAAACTAAAGTAAACTGAAAATCTCATAACACATGAACGTTGTATAAAAACACGCTCCTCATCATAAATGATCGAGACGACCTTCTCTTTACAGCGAAAAGAGACCGTAAGCCTTAATCCGTAGAGCCGAAAGTTGCCTGGGGATGTAGCAAGTCGAAGATGTAGTTGTTAGTTGAAAATTTACTGGCCCCTTTCCCGGGAACTGGACTGATGCCAGGCCCCAGGCGCTCTTTGGCAAAGGTTCGTTGTGTATAGTCGACGAAACAAAATGTATATTTTTTCCGCAAAGCGGTTACAAGTATGGTAACCGCTTTGCGGAAATGAAATATGAAAAAAGTGGTCGAGAGTTCGATTCCCACAGATTTAACTTTTTATTTATAAGATGTACATGCTGTCTATGCCATTTTTTTAAAATAATTTTAGGTCACGCTGAAAACCAGCACTGCTAGTTTTTATTTTAAAATCTAGCGAGACGGCTGAGTACGCTTACTATTGCCAATAAAAAATCATTATTTTTAAAGGTGTAACATATATTTATGAAAATTATATGCATTTTTATTATAACCATATTATTATTATCATAATAATACAAGTATAATATTTCTAAGTTATAATATATACATATAGGTAAATACATGTATAGAAGGCAGCGGCTAACATAGTACGTACTTTGACATCCAGCAAACAGAATGTAAATCCATTACTACGTTGAATTAAATTATTTATAATGAGTGATTTGAAACAGTTATAGTAATAAGTTAACGTAAATACAATCTTCTCTCCGCCTCAATTCACTTTTTTATCCGAGAATTTTGTCGTCGACTGTACGTAATAGTAAATACTAACGAACGTCCAACCAGTCTCAGAGGTTAGTAAAGTGACGGGCGTCGACCAGTTTTCTTTTGCACGGAAAGGGCATAAGCGTATTATGGGGTAAGGGCCTTTCTGCACTGCTCCGGTCCGGCGTCGGAACCGGAATCAGTCATGAGAAAAATATCGGATGCCGGATTATGTTTCTCCACTTTATCCGATTATAATCGGGAATGGACGTGAAGCAGTGCTTTATTAAAATTCCTCTGCTTTTCTATTCGAGGCAGGGCACGTTTTCCACACATTCTATTAATGTAAATAGTATGGGAACATTTTCGGGTTGTATGTGTATAAAAAAAGTAGTTTATTTCATTTAAGCAGGGCAACCCTGAGCTCTCTTTCTTCTCAATTTTCACCTGTGTTTACGTGCTCTTATTTAAAATAAAGCTAATAAAGTCAGTTTCGTGTTTTAATAAACATATTGATGCCGAAACTGTTCACCGAGGTCTAGACTTCAGGCACGAGTGCTTGCAGCGAAAGTTCTCGTGTACTTCGTCGTATATTTGTGCGAGAAGATCGACGATGTTCGCCGGGGCAGGCATTTGGAAGTCGCCATTTTGCTTTGCAATCGCGAGCGAGCGCAATCACAAAACGCAAACTCACTGTCATCTTACCATAAATTCGGATCGATTGATAACAAACAGCGGGTGCGCAACGAAACGCGCCGCTGTCATCGTCGCAATTTCCGAACGATACTTCAGCTGTCATTCAGACTTTTTAAAACGTCAAACCGGACGTACCATTGGATTTGCACGTCTTCGCTAGAAAAAATTGTTTGTTTGCTTGAATTAAACACGTTTATAACTACAACATGAGCGAAGCAGATGAAGCAAAGCGATTACGCAAGGCCATAGGGCAATATAAGGCATTAATCACGCGATGCGAGAGATATGCGCAGGAGCAGCGGAAGCAAGTTTTGATCGACAAAGAAGGCCTACGATTACGAATGGAGGAGTTACGGCAAGGTCTAGCCTCCTATAGGGAATTGATCGTAAAACTTCTGCTAGTAACTGACGAGGAGCCTCCGGTTGATGACGACGTGGAAGACAGATACTTTAAAGTGATGGCTATAATGAAGAATATCCTGGAGAGTACGCAACAGAATACAGGAAACTGAGGCAAAGGAAGCGACACGCCATTGTTGCAGCAGCCAAGCAGATTACCAAGACTTGAAATAGCACAGTTCGATGGGAAGAAAATCACGGAATACAAGCCGTTTATAGACATTTTCAAGGCAGTTGTGGATAGTGATTCTTCGTTAACTGCGGTCCAGAAGCTATTTTATTTTAAAAAATATCTGAAAGGTGATGCTTTATTGTTAATCGATGGTCTTCCTTTAACTCATGAGTCATACAGTGAAGCATTACAATTACTTGATAAGCGATATGACAATAAGTGTTTAGTCATCAATCATCATGTTAATGCGTTGTTAGACCAACCTCCGATCCTACGGGGTTCATCATCTGAATTTAGGCACATTGTATCAGTAGTCAGGCAACATTTAGGAGCATTAAAAAATCTTGGTCAACATATTGAGCACTGGGACATGATCGTCATACCGATCCTGTTACGAAAATTAGATGCACTTTCTTCCAGCATTTATCACTCTGAACGCGGCGCTACTAAACTGCCAGATGTAGAGGAATTACTAAACTTTATAGAAATGAGAGCAATGAGTTTCGAAGAAACCCAGATGTCTACTGGTAATTCATCTGCAAATAAATCATTTATTACAAAAAGTGTGCATTTGGCCAATAGCTGTGACATTCCAACAAAATCTTGCAAATTTTGTAACAAGATTGGTCATAAAATTTTTGAATGTAAAGAATTCAAGGCTTTTGGATCTCAGGAACGTATTGGGTTTGCCGCTGAGCAGCAATTACGTAAAATTTGCTTAAACATACACACTAAGAAATGTAATTTCCATTTTAAATGTTCCTATGCAAAAGCAAAGAACACAACACCCTTTTGCATTCTGAAATTGCAGTGTGTAACTTTTCTAATAAGAAAGAAGTGAGCAATACAATGGTTCTGTTACCCACAATAAAAGCGAACTTTAAAACAAAAGATGGATCATATGTCACGGCCAGAGGATTGCTGGATACCGGCAGCCAATTGTCTTTTGTCAATGCAAATTTACTTAGCAAATTAGATATTTCTCCATTTAACTACAATGTTAATGTCACAGCCCTTGGTCAAATGCCAAAGTTGGTAACCAAGGCTGTCAATTTATCAATGTACTCAAGGCACAGCGATTACAGCTGTAATACACTGTTTTCTGTGGTTGATGATATTTCTACATTTCTTCCTCAGACAAAATGTGACCTTCGGGACATTGCGATACCCAGTTCGATTGATTTAGCTGATGACGAATTCCATATTCCTGGTGAAATTCAATTTCTGGTTTCAGCCAATATATTTTTCAAAATAATGCTGCCAGACAAAACTACCTTATCCAAGGATTTGTTTTTATTAGCTACGAAATTTGGATACATTATATCTGGGGACACAATAAAGGATAACAAAGATCTTGTCTCACAAAATGTTTCAAATAATAGTGTGGTGATGCATACTGTATTAAACGATGATATTATGTTGGATTCCAAAGTCGATTCCCTCTTGCAAAAGTTTCTGGAAGACCAACATATTCCTGATACTCTGTCTGAGGGTACAGCAAATGTGTGTGAAATAGAATTTCAAAAATATGTACAGCTCAATGAAGATAGGTTTCAGGTTAGTCTGCCATTAAAAATGCCAATAAATGAGGTAAAGTGGGGTTTTCATTTGATACAGCATTGCAAAGATTAAATTTTTTGTGCAAAAAATTCCAAAAAGAAAAGAAAATAAAAGATAATTATATTACTTTTATCAATGAATATGTGACCTTAGGTCATGCAAAAGAGATTAATTTATTTAAATTGGAAACACCATTAGACTGCTGTTATTTCCTACCGCACCATGCGGTCATTAAAGAAGACAGTATCACTACGAAGCTTCGTGTCGTTTTCGATGCGAGTGCTAAAACAGATTTACAGATGAGCTTAAATGACATATTGCATTCTGGTCCAGTAGTACAAAAAGAGCTATTTGACATACTGTTACTATTTCGCACATACAAATATGTTGCCATGGCCGATATAAAGCAAATGTCCCGCCAAATTGCTTTAGATCCTGCGCAGGCTCATCTGCAATTAATTCTTTGGAAAGAAAACTTAGGCGATCCTTTGGTGTGTTTACAGCTGCAGACCGTGACCTACGGCGTGACCTGTTCCAGCTTCCTGGCCACGAGGTGTCTCGTAGACCTGGCACAGCGATATAATCACCAATATCCGTTGGCGGCGTCTGTCATTCTAAACAACAGTTATGTTGATGATTTTCTATTTGGAGTTGCCGCCATTGAACAATTCTTCGATCGATTTCCAGCGAATTAATAAAATTAACAAAAAAAGTTAGCTTCGAATTACATAAATGGGCTGCAAATAACCCAGATGTTCTTGAAGGAATTGATAAAGCTAAACATCAATTTGATTATAGAAATATAGATTAATGTTGAATTAAAAGTTAAAGCTTTGGGCCTTCAGCTAAATTTGAAGTCTGATCAATTCATAATTTCAAAACCATGCGGTCTGGTATATCGTGAGTGGACTAAACGAACAGTTCTTAGCTTTATAGGTTCATTTTTTGACCCCTTAGGATTGGCTGGTCCCGTTGTGACTCGCGCTAAGGAGTTTCTTCAAAGAGTATGGCGATTGAATTTGGCGTGGGATAATGCTTTACCAGATGAAGTTTTATCGCCATGGAACTCATTTTTTACTGATCTCATGAACATGAAATGTATTAATGTTAGTCGCATTTTGATGATGAGTGATGCTAACACAATTGACGTGGTCGGTTATTGTGATGCTTCAAACGTAGCCTATGGCGCGTCCATGTATGTAAGAGTAGTCCAAAATGGTCATGTCTATGTAACACTGCATTGCAGTAAATCTAGGATTGCTCCAATGAAAACGAAACAAACAATACCTAGATTAGAATTAAATGCTTGCTCGTTGTTGTCAACCTTCTTTTCAAGAGTTGTTAATATATTTCAGAATTGGAATATTAATAATAAAATTTTGTACAGTGACTCTTAGATAGCACTTTGTTGGATTCAGAACCCACCGATTAAAGACAATTATGTAAAACGTAGAGCACTATCTATTCAAGAAAAAACTAAAGATTATATTATGTGGGCTCATGTCAGCGGGGTGCTCAATCCAGCAGATTGCTTATCAAGGGGTTTAATGCCCTCAGAGCTTAGCTGCAATCAGTTATGGTGGCAAGGTGCCCAAAACTCAAAGAGTTAAATTTTTCACCTAAGCAATTTTGTGCCAAGAATGTACATGTAATTAAAAATTGCAATAGCGATGATTTGCAAAGCACGCAATCTGTTGGTTGTAATGTAATTGAAGAGATATTGCCAATATCAAAGTTTTCATCCTTGTTAAAGCTACAGCGTGTGGTTTGCTTTGTTTTAAGATTTACAAAGAATTGTAGACTGAGAAAGGAAGCTCGCGATAGCACCAAGCAATTAAATGTAAGTGAATATAGAATAGCAATGCAAACTATCATGAAACATGTTCAATCTTTACATTTCAATGTAGAAATAAATTGTATTAAGAACAACAAAGCTGTGAAATCAAACTTACAAAAAGTTTGTCCATTTTTAGATGCAGATGGAGTGCTACGTATGGGGGGAAGATTGGTCAGTGCGAACATACCTTTCTCTCAAAAATTTCCATTAATATTGCCGAAGAATTGTCATTTTACAAGATTGGATATCCATCATGAGCATTGGGCTTTATTACATGCAGGATTGAAGTTGACACTGTCCAGTCTTTCCACAAAATATCATATAATTAGTGCTATAACGCTAGTAAAGAGTATAATTAACAAATGTATGATATGTTTTGCAAAATGCACAACAATTGATGGCGGCTTTACAGAGAGATAGAGCTGTACAAGACAAAGTATTTAATAAAGTAGGCATAGATTATTGCGGGCCATTTAATATTAAGCAATCAAGTTTGAGACGCTCTATCATTTCTAAAGGATATATTTGCATCTTTGTATGTTTTATAACAAAACGTATACATATAGAATTGGTGTCTGATTTGACTACAGAATGTTTCTTAGCAGCTTTCAGAAGGTTCCATTCTCGAAGAGGATTGCCTTAAACAGTATATTGCGATAACGCAAGCACATAAAAGGGTGCAAATAATCAGTTAAGAAAATTGTATAATTTGTGTCAATCTGTGAATCATAGAAGTGCTGTCATTGACTATTGTAATGCGCATGAGGTTGATTTTAAATTTATACCCAGCTATTCCCCAACGTGGGGCGGTTTGTGGGAAGCCGCAGTAAAATCGGCTAAATATCATTTCAAAAGAATAATTGGAACAATGAATTAACTTATGAACAATTCTCTACAGTAGCTACACAAGTTGAAGGTATTTTAAATTCAAGACCTATCACTCAATTCAATAGTGATGTGTCAGATTTCTCATTTTAGACGCCTGATCATTTTTTAATCAACAGACAAATGACAGCGCTTCCTGAACCTAACTTGAGTTCTAGTAATATTAACACTTTAAGTTTTTGGAAAAAAATGTATGCAAATACGTCAAGATTTTTGGCAGGCCTGGCATAAAAGTTATTTATCACAGTTTCTTAGCCGCCCTAAGTGGCAAAATGTAAAGCCGAAGTTAAGGAAGGATCATTGGTTTTATTAATTGGTGAAAAGGTCTCGCCTTTGCAATGGCCCATGGGTAGAGTTACTAAAGTGTTAGAAGGTAATGATGGGCTAATTAGATCTGTACAAATTAAAACTAAAAATGGATTCTTACAAACTAGAGCTAGAAACAAAATTTCTGTATTACCTATCTATGATAGTGCTACTTAATTAATATTGTCTGTAGTTTGTAGATATCTTGTGTTTAAGTCGCGGGAGGAATTTATGTATAAAAAAAGTAGTTTATTTCATCTAAGCAGGGCAACCCTGAGCTCTCTTCCTTCTCAATTTTCACCTGTGTTCACGTGCTCTTATTTAAAATAAGGCTAATAAAGTCAGTTTCGTGTTTTAATAAACAGTATGCGCGGTGCAAAAACGTGTATTGTTTTTGTACGTCGATCACTTCGGCCCGGTAAAATACCGTTCCGATCTAGCAAATTATCGGACCGTTAAAAACCGGATGCCGGAGTAGTGGAGAAGCTTACTAGTATTCTTGTGTGTTTCAAAATCGGACAGGTAATTAACGTTTGCCGGACCGGAGAAGTGGAGAAAGGCCCTAAGGGTTGTATAAGAGTTAGGCTGACATTCAGAGACGAATCTTAAGTTCACGCTTAGATCAGTCTTAGCAAAGTAAACTAAAGTCGTACTTAGTAAAGCGCCGTAATTTTCGTATTCACAGTACTTAGGAAAGTCATCTATATTGTCTATCATTTTTTAGTGATGCAGTTCTTACCGGTTTTTTAAATTTGACATTGCTACACGAGAGCAGGACAACATCATACAATTTTATATATGTCAGAGTGAATAAAAAAATCCCACAGATAATGCTCGTAGAACATCAGTGAAATGACGTTTGGAGTAGTCTGTGAACAAAAGGCTTAGAAATGACAGTTCTAAGTTCACGTAAAGTCACCGATATTGACTACTTACACTTAGCTAAGCACCATTGCATACTAAACTTGCTAAGATTCGATTCTGAATACGAAATATTTCTAAGTACGTGATTTTGACATTTCTGAGACCGGTCTTAGCTTAGTTTTCGTCTCTGAATGTCAGCCTTAGACTCTTCGACTGCCTCGTTTGTCTAATTGTTAAGACACTTTTCTACTAAGACAAAGGTCGTGGGTTCAATTCATATTTGTATAAATGGCCTCAGTCTGGGTGTGTTCCATATTTGTATTGTCCTTGCCTGGTAACGATAGCACACTGTATCCTAGTTTGGGACCAGGTCAATTGATTGTGTTGTGTGGAAGTTATTGTTATATTACTTTTTTTTTATTTTGTAAAAATTATTACGTATTAATTTATTATTTTTATTTTTATGATTTTTAAAAATTATGATTTATTTTATTTCACCAATAAAAATAAAATAAGATACACAAGACATGCAACAACAGGCAAAAGCTAGACTTTATCAAACAGCAAAAGGCACGAAAAAGCACATTTACCAAAGTTTCCTCCTCAATATCAAGGTTAAATTCCAAAATTATAATATAATATCAAGCCGCTTCTAACCGGTCTTTTTGGAAATCCATGGAAGAAGCCTATGTCCAGCAGTGGACTTCTTGTGGCTGAATGATGACGATGATGATGATCAAAACATGACGCTTCCGACAAAATTCAAGTAATTGTATGCGTAAATAATTTATAATGAAAAAAAAAACATTTAACCCACCTACATAAATCTTAATTACTTAAATATAGATAAATAACTATGTATTTTTCACAACTAAGCTGCAAGTAAACATTATCGGCTAATATTTAATAAAGAAAAATGGGGCCAGCTTTGAAGAGCATGATTGTCAACTTAACCGATAGAAAGAACGACTATCTAAGTGAATGCTAAGCTCTACTCAGGTTACTTACTTTAAAAGCAAGGTTGCAGTCTTTTTGCTATTTCTTATGTAACTTGGCAATTTTTGACAGCTGAGGTTTCTACGATTAACTAAGACAACATGCAACAGTTGACAAAGAAGTTTGAGCCATTCAAAACACCCCATTCAAAAATTTTATTTTTGTACACATACCACACACAAGATCACTTGTGTAACACACTACACTGAACTTAGGTTTCTAGACCTCACAGACATACACTGCTGTTATTGAGCACCTATTATATATTTGAATTCCATTATTCTTATTCATGCCACAAGCACGACTAACGCGACATATCAGCGTTGCAGGTAATATCTCGGTGCTCCTCCAACACATACTGAGTCGGGGCCAATGAAAATTACGCAGAAAATAATAGAAAATAATAACTTATATTTTTGTGTTATATTAATATTTGAAAATCTGTATACTTACTCGTATGAATATTATATGTTATGCTTCATGTTGATGTATAATGTATTTTAGTATAGTGCCGTTAAATTGACGACCTCTGTGGCGCAGCGGATTGCGCATCTGCCTACCATGCGAGAGCTCCCGGGTTCGAACCCCGGTTGGGGCTAAAAAACCCCAGGTCTTGGATGCTTATGCTTGGATGTTTGCGACGTCGCTGTTTCTGGTTCCCACGACGGGTATCCTAGTGTGGGGTCAGAGGCAATGTATGTGCCTGTATGTAAATGTTTATGTTTAAATTAAATGTATTAACTATCTATCTATCTGTATTATATGAAACCGTTTACACCATAGATTTTTATTTACATACAAATAAATTACTTTCTAAGGGCTGATTTTTCAATAGTCAAATAACTTTTATCTGAGGAATAAAAATGGTGGTTTGACATAACTTTCATACAGAAGCTGTCAAACCACCATATTTATTCCGCAAATAAAAGTTATCTAATTATTGAAAAATCAGCCCTAAGGCTATTAAAATACCCGTACATAAGTATCGTACTTTCTCTTCCACGAAACACCTCTGCGCGAATAAAAACCAAGTCTCGCCGACCCCTTTTGTTCGCCGAATATTGATAATTTTTCCTCCGGCCTCGTTTCTTACGTAACTCAATAAATACATCGGAAGTGGCAATGATGAGCCAGCTAACTAGACGCGACGTGTGCCGTCGACGGAAAAGTTCGCTTACACGCGCGGGAGATAGGAGACGACGTCATGGGATTTTTATTGGCTGCAACTTTGGAGCTGTTTTGAGCTTACAAAGTTTCGTGTGGAGTTTTCTACTTTAGCATTTTTGTGTTTAAAGGGAAACGTTTCACATATCCTTCGATCAAATTGGATTTGTATCAGAGGAAGGGAAGAAAGAGGCTGTCTTTTAGCAGGTACGTTTTAATTATGGTCTCTTTTCTATGGACGAATTTCTCTTGAGCACATTCGTCCTAACCTCGAATTTTTATCATTTGCTCATTAACATTGTTTATAAGCATAAATCCCACGTGAACGAAGTCGCGGGCAAATGCTAGTTGTTTATAAGCAATGTTTATTAGAGGTCATCATTTGCTCACTATCAAAATACGAGGTGAGGATGTAAGTGCTCACAGGAAACTCGTCCACAGAAAAGAGACCATAATTAAAGCAATAGATTGAAAAATAAAAGTAAACAGCTATTGAGAGAAAGCTGATGGGTATCGTAGAACATCGTATTTCGGTGCCTATAAATTATTATTTTTTGTTATTGTTTAGAATTCAGTGACTTAAATGCAATCATTTAAAATTAGTGCAACATTTTTTGTGACATAGGTATTGCTTATTTGTAAATAATCATTATTACGAAATTATAATAACCCTTCAGCCTAGAACATTTTTTTACAGTTATTCACAATATTAGGTTTCAAAGAATAAATAATGTTCATACAACTGTGAACTGTAGCATCTCTGAAATTGGATGCAAAGTGCCGTTGCAAGACCGACCCACCGGCGGGTCTACGGGGCCTGACGGAATGTGCCGTAGTTTGCATTGGACCCAGGTCCTCGGAGCTTGAGGAGTACCTACTTGATGTCGATCGATGCTAAAGTATAACTCCTTCGCAGTGGTCGAAATCGAAATATAATTATAAATTTTAATATATTGAATCTTATAGTCCTGCAAACCTGCTTCATTGCACAGCTAGTATTGGTTCAATCAGACACTGGGCAGTAGCCAAACATGGATTTCCCAACAATAAACGTGGAATCTGAAACAGTAGTTCTAAAAGCTTTCATCAATGTCTCTAGGCCAACTAATAGGAATTTCCATAATTGCATAATTCTAACTAACGCTTCTTAGTCAAAGTCATATTGCATTGTCGTGTCTAAAAACCTAATAAATACCTAATCATTGACAACATCCGTACAAAATGAAAGCGCCCAATCGGAACATACGCCCAACAATATTTCGTAAGCGACGTCATATTTCCTGCCTTCGGCTCGTAGAAATGAAAGGAGCGTTTAAAGCCAGACCTAAGTTTCGTCACAAAATAAATGAAAATAAAAAAATGAAAAAGCCAGGGTTTCATTGCTTCTTCAAGGGCCTCTGTATGTTACCAAAGTTGTTATTGAAGTGCAAACTTCTTTAAGAGTTATTTTCTTCTAGAAAAAACTAAACGGTTCTCCGTATGCTTGGGTCTCTGAAGTTATATGAAGTACACTAAGCCCCAGTCGGTTAGTGACGCTAAATAAGCCGCACTTGCCTCTATCATACCATTAAATAGCATTTTAAAACGTACAAAAAAAAAATTACTTATGGACGATCTAGGTGGCGTAGCGGTTAGCGCATCTGCTTACCATACGAGAGGTCCCGGGTTCGATCCCTGGCTGGGGAGAAAAAAAAACTCCAGGTCTTGGATGTTTACATGTTTGTGACGTCGCTGTTTCTGGTTCCCACGGGTATCTTAGTGTGGGGCCAGAAGCAATGTATGTGCCTGTATGTAAATATTAGATTAGATTAGATTAGATTAGAACTCTTTATTGTATACACCAGAAAAACTAACAAATACATTGTAAGACTTATATATCTAAGTCATATTATGTAATGTTATGTTACTTCTGTGCTTCGCAAGGCACTTTGAGCACTTGGTGCCGGCTGCCGTCGATAGATGGTAGTTGTTTAGCAAAATCAGAGGCCTTAGAGTGGCTTAAAAACTTTTGACTGTAAGACCAGCCGCTAGTCTTACAAGCCTCCACCAAACCAGAATACGCCCCATTGGTGGCGTATGGCTTATACCTTCCTCTGGGAAGAGACCCGTGCCCCTCGGTGGGGACATAATATTGATGATGATTATTTACTTTATTCCCGATACACTTTCTTGACTTCTCGACAGAGCCAGAGACGAGCAACCGATGATGCGAGCTCCGTCTTTGATCATCATGATTAAACTATGCTAATCAGAGTGAAACCTGGTCGGACTCATCCGGCAAAAAGTCAAGTATCCGAAATAAAGTTGATAATGTCTAGTGCTTACAAAAATATTAGTTCAAAAGTTGATAATGTTGACAAGTAAGTATATTAGTATGTATTTGGTTACCTACATGCTATACATTTCACCTACATTCTCTGATACGAAGGTCGTTGCATCTTCGCCCCGTCCTTGTCTCACGTTGGTCTGTGTGCCCCACACCTTAGGTGTGGGGAATTCTTGTTCTTGTCGTCAACAAGAATGTCTTGGTCCTGAACTAGCATACCCTGACCCATCCCAATCAGGCAGGCGATCCTAGAGCTGGCAGCTACCTCAGTTAGCGCATCAGCCTGGCCATTCAGAGGGGGAATGCTGCCAGTATCTTGGGAACTCTCCCCAACGGCAGCGGCTTAGATTCGATTTTTATATTTAGGTAGTTTTTGGTTTAATATTTTATATATAGTTTAGAAATTAATTATCTGAGAAAGTCGTAAAAGAAAACTTTGTTATTAAACACCCTTTGAGATGCTCGACTTGAGAAAAGTAAAACGGATTATTAATGCATGTGTAGCATGTGTGGGTGTGGGTGTGTGTGTGTGTGTGTGTGTGAGGGTGTGTGTGTGTGTGTGTGTATGTGTGCGTATACGTGTGTGTATGTGCACGTCTCGTATGCGTATATGAGTAGTCTGCTCATCCCTACCTCAGTCGTGAAGCTGAATACTTGAACCGTGCTTTTGGTGCAGGCCCTTTGTACCGGACCCATCGGCAATTCAGCTAAACGTCTTTTTCCACGGCCCATTAGATCGGTTACTTTAATTATTTCACCTGTAAACGGTATGGGGTTTTATTGTTTTGGTCATTTAGCGGATTTGGACCCTCCTAAGCCCTCGTAGATAATGGTAAATGAAAGACGGGCAGAAAATACAGAAGCGCCTCGAGGTCCAAGCCCACTTTTAAGAGAATAAAAACTTTGATTTTTGCATCTACATAATGAGATGATTTATACGGACACTTTGGTGGTCTGGTGGCTGGTCTTACTGTCAGAAGATTTCAAGCCGCGTTAACGCCTCTGACTTGGCTTTACGACTGCCATCTATCGACAGCAGCCCGCTCCAACTGCTTAACGTGCCTTGTGAAGCACGCAACCGCTCGAAAAAATGCAACTAGCGTTAGATATAGACGGTCACCCATCCATGCATTGAACGCGCCCTATGTTGCTTAACATGTACTGTAAAAGAAAACCCAAAGTATTGGATATGTACATGTTTGTAATTTTGCTATTTCTGGTTCCCACCACACAGGTTATCTTAATGTCTGGCCAGAAGCAATGTATGTGCCTGTATGTAAATGTTTTTCTTTTATATTTTAGTGAACTTCCAATTGACCTGAAATATGTCAGTCACGGTTTTGCGTTGTATATTTGCGCGAAACAATTATTAAATGATACTAAAGAACGTTGATCAAGAGAAAAATTGTTGTTAACCCTTAAAGTAGCAGCGTGTAATATAGTATACGCTGACTTTAATTAATCGTGTAACGGAAACAAACTGCTTATTTCCAATTTTTTTTACCTGAAACTATATTTGAGACCCAGTCCTATAAGAAAAAAAATACTGGTGTGTAATATGTGGCAAAATTTTGATGTTTCACTTATTCGAACGCAACGATGCCGAGGTATCTCAAGCACTTCAAGGTAAGACATATTTTATTCGTGAATCAAGTTTTATTCTTAACCAAAAGTCATGTGTTTTGTAATCTTAGATATATTCTTGCCATGTTTATGCCAAAATATATAACAAATATGTACATTTTATGGTCCTTTACGGCCTTGAACTTTGGTGTATAACATAGTATACACTGCGCCAGATCCAAAAAAGTAACCTCTTTTGGCTATGTATATCATTTTATACACTGCGCTACTTACTAACAAATTACTACGTGTATTATTCTATACACTGCTACTGCCGTCGTAAAAAACATTTTGGTTTTCTCGTATGGTATTTTATGCACAGTTCCCTAGTTTCATAGTTTTTTGTTATTTGCTTGCTTGATTTTCCTCTACACTTTATTTTCTGCTTGCACACGGTTGTTGGGTTTGCTTATGTGCATGCTTTTTATCATTCTTTTACAGCCTCAACAACGCAAACGGTATAGGCGCATATTGGAGCTTGAGCCTGACAAACAAGCTATGTATATCTGACGCTGGCGATAGCACAAATGATGAAGAGAATATTTGCAGCCGTTCCTCTTCCCCTACTCCATCGATTGACTCATCACTTGAAAGGCTCGAGCCCAATTCTATCCAGTTCTTCAGAATAGGAAATTTATGTAAATTCTCTATCTATCCTTTACTTCGTTGAACGTGAAACGTCATCCCTATTGATCCCGATCCCTACTACTACTCAACGCGATATCAATGTGATTTGTCCACCCATTCACCAAACTTTAGAAGACGAGACTCCATTGAAATCTATACTAGCAGATGCCTTTTCGACCAGCACGCAATGCAATTATACTACGATACCATCCATATCATTGCTACCTTCTCTACCTTTTGTCCAACCATCAACCAACGACCAACAACAGACTCAAGAAAACGTAAGTACCAAATGTCACATAACGAAACCATAACGAAACGGCAAAACATTGAAACACTGAAACTTAACTTCGAAAGAAAAAAAGCAAAAGGTAGGAATATTTGGGAGTAGTGGTCATGCCATCGTTCAAAGATTATTGGAAAGAAGATACGGGTAGGTACGAAAAGATTCCTGATATAATGTCAGTTAAAAGAATAATTTTGTTGATAGCACACAAGCTGATGAGACTGACCGGTACTGCAAACTAAGACCACTTATTGACCAAGTCAGGGCAAAAAATCTGGTATGAACGAGAGTGCCTGGAATGATTTACGACTTCAGGCTGTACGAACTTGAAGATACTTTCAAAGGAATAGACTTTTCACCTAAAGATTCACCTGAATTTCACAAAGATTCCAAAGAGCGTATCGATGTAGCATTCCCCCAAATTGTAAAATATTGTAATCGTCACATAGGTGGAGTTGGTTTGGCTGATATGTGGATTGCCTTATACCAAATCAACATGAAACATACAGGGACATAAAATGCAAATTTTGCAAGGAAGGGCAAGCAAGTGCGCATTGCAAGACATGTGAAATTAATAAGTACCTACATTAATGTTATGTTTCTAAAAGACACCATTTTGTTGAACTTCATAAAAAATAATGTGTTTCCAAAAGTTCTTACATTTTTTAATATTCTTCCTTATAACAACTGGGTTCATAAGGAATATTTAGTTTTATGTGCCTTTTATAAATAAAAAAATATAATTCTTTAATATTAGAGTATTTATTTCTGCAACAAATTAAAACATTTTCTGTTGTATGTTCATACTACTTATGCACCTCACAAATTATTTTCGTCATTATCATCTCCTAAGTATAGCTACAAATACTACTGCTTTAGCAACTTTGTATAAAATACTATACACGTTAATCACGCGAAATTTTTCAGCAAAGGGGGCAGTGTATGATATAATATACATACGGTTTCTCGAAATTTAACAGTCAGGTATTTTTTTCTCCATTTTTTTTAGCTTCAAAATAGGTTAAATAATCCGGAAAATTGAAAAAAACACCACTTTTAAACATTTTATCATCCTGCGACTTTAAGGGTTAAGATCATAATAATTGGGAAACCATGTTCTCTGCCTACCCTTCTGGGACACAGGTGTGAGTTTGTGAGTACAGTATTTTGCGAGGTAGGAATATTTGAGGTTCACAGAAGAGAGAAATTTTCTCCTGATAGCTCGGATTTTTTTGCGTTCAGTGTTATCGTCTACAGTACAGACTTTTTTAGCAGATGTCTAATTCGCTCTTTGCGTGAAACAAACCGCACCGTACGAGTTGCCGAGTTTCGTTGTATAGTTTTACCATGCGAATGCGGTGGTTAGTGAAGCGCAAACTGTGCCAGTAAGATAGTTATGGTCTTGCTAATACCACTTTATTGGTATTAACAGATTGTAGTAGGCACTTATCTGCGAATCTTATCGCAGATTTGTGGCTACCTTAAAATGTTCAACCGAAGATCACCACTATAGAGAAGAACAGGTAATCGTGCTCTTCCTCTTTATGCTTTGAAGAAAAAAATATCAGCAACCGATTATGTCTCCTCCGAAGGGCACGGGTCTCTTACCTGAGGAAGGTATAGGCAATACTCCACAACGGGAGCCAAGTGCGGATTGGTGGAGGCTTGTAAGACTAGTGGCTGGTCTTACTGTCAGAAGTTTTCAAGCCGCCTTAAGGCCTCTGACTTGGCCTAATGACTGCCATCTATCGATGACAGCCGTCACCAACTGCTTAGCGTGCCTTGCGTAGCACGGAACCGCTTGGAAAAATGCCACTAGCGTTAGTCATAGATGGTCACCCATCCATGCACTAAACGTGCCCCATGTTGCTCAACATTCGTGATTGTTTAAGATTACTCAAGCAGCTGGGGCTACGAGGGATTCTACGATCTACGATTTTTCTACGAGTGAAAAAAATATGGTGAGGAAATCAGCATAAACTGTTTTGCTTCGTTCGTGTTGACATTACCTTTTCTGTGGATTAAGAGCTAAAAAGACAATATTTTGGCTAGCCTGCTTCATCAAGTAATGTGTCGCATGACCTTATTATTAATTACTATTATAGGGTGCTTGGTGCATTGACCGTCAAAAATTATCGGGGTACTGGTGGGGTGATGTACTACGTTATAAAAAAATGTACATATAGCCTCAGTCTGTGTGTTTTTCCATGTTTGTAATATCCCTGCCCGGTTACCATAGCTCGGGATATCCTAGTTTGGGACCAGGTCAAGTGATTGTGTTGTATGGAATGTACATTATTATTATGATTCATGCAATTTTCGTTCCAATTTGGTATGTTTTCTCTCTCTCTCTCTAATATATAAAACTCTCGTGTCACAGTGTTAGTGCGCATACTCCTTCGAAACGGCTTGACCGATTTCGATGAAATTTTATATGTATAATCGGCAGGTCTGAGAATAGGTTGTTATATAATAATATGTTTCATATTCTTATCTGGCAAAACAACGTTTGCGGGGTCAGCCAGTAAAATAAAATTCTCATATCATAATATTAGTGCGCATACTCCTTCGAAACGGCTTGACCGATTTTGATGAAACTTCATAAGTATAATGGATAGGCTTAAGAATAGGATTTTATTAATTTTTCATACTCCTTAGCGATAAGAGTGATCCTCACCAATTTTTAAAAAAATATAATCCCTACAAACAATTTATATTATGGCGAAACAACGTTTGCCGGGTCAGCTAGTTATATCTCGATTACCCTTAATACAATAGGAAGAGGATTGAATGACTAGGCATTTAGCAGACTAGCCCCCTTGGGGTAAACTTCAGCGTCGCTTTATCTCTCGCACTGTCGCCTGCGTTCTGTAATTCAATGAAGGCGTCACCAATTGTGCCTTATTGTGTCCACTTGGACTCGAGTTAGATGTTTAGTCCAACCTGGTTAAGACTAGCCGAAGTTAGCGCTTGAATCGAGTTTGATTTCTAGATAACTTCATTCAGAATCGCTGTATTTGTACTGTGATTTGAACAGAGTTTTAGTACCTGTAGCGGATGAGCGTGCGTCTTGTGAGATGTTGGAATCGGGTCAATTCACACATTACTAAGAAATATATTAATAATAAAAATTAATTATCGCTCGTAGCCTGGGCTGCCTGAGTGATCTTAAACGATCACTAAGGTTAAGCAACATAGGGCGCGTTCAGGCCATGGGTGGGTCACTGTCTATGACTGACGCTAGTGGCATTTTTCCGAGCGGTTCCGTGCTTTGCAAGGCACGTGAAGCAGTTGGTGCCGGCTGCCGTCGATAGATGGTAGTCGTTAAGGCAAGTCAGAGGCCTTAGGGCGGCTTGAAAACTTCTGACAGTAAGACCAGCCATTAGTCTTACAAGCCTCCACCAATCCGGACTTGGCCCCCGTGGTGGAGTATAGCCTATACCTTCCTCAGGGAAGACACCCGTGCCCATAACTTCCAGACAATAGAATCACAGTTAAGAGAGCATACTTGGGGCTTCCAAGTGGCCAAAGACCGGTGGGCCGCCCCAGACATTGCTGGAAGGAGGAAGTGGCCAAGGACCTGTGTGAGCTCTAGCCCAGTGACTGGCAGGAGTCCGCGCAGGATAAAGACAAGTGGCGACATCTTGTGTCGGAGGCCAAGACGCACTTCAGGTCGCTGAGCCAGCGCAGTAAGTAAGTAATAAATCACTACATTCGGCCCTAAGGCAGCGGCTTGCATTATAATTTTATGTACATTGACATTCAACAAGCAGAATGTAAATTCTTTACGTTGAAATTAATGTATTATTTCTGATATCTGATTTCTGATAGAATCACTCGACCTGCTCTTATATTACGCAACTTTCCAATCTATCGGGTTAAGCATCTAGGCAACTTGAAAGAGTTAAAATAGGAATGTATATTAAATGACAGTTCGGAGTTGGAGTATGTGATACCTACTGGGCTGAAAGTCCCAGAATGTAGCAGTGTAACATAAGGCGGTATGACATACCGAGAACAAAAGGGCTATAGCAGACAACTCCATACAGTGAAGTCTTGTGTGATTGCACCCCTGCAAACTAGTATACCCTGTGCTGTGGTAAGTAGGCAAGGATGTTACAAACATGGAAATACTTCCATACTGACGCCATTTGTACTAAAACATTTGAATATAAATATTTACATACAGGCACATACATTTCTCCTGGTCCTATACTAGTATACCCTGTGTCGTAGGAACCAGAAACATCGACTTTTTAAACACGTAAAGATCCAAGACCAAGAATAAGAATATGACTATGAATATGAAGAATATGAATTATTTTTAACAATTTCCATCAATGATTTATTTCTATTTTTTATGTCCATATTGCTTACACGCTACAGCTCATAACATAACTTAACATTTACACACAGGCACATATATTGCTTCTGGCCCCACACTAGGATATCCTGTGTCGTGGGAACCAGAAACAGCGACGTCACAAACATGTAAACATCCAAGACCATCATGTAGTAGGTATAACTACATTTACATAGCTTACCTAATTAATTCGAATCCGATTAGTTATTATACTATAATATACAGTATCATCATCATCGTCATCAACCCATTATGTCCCCACCGAGGGGCACGGGTCTCTTCCCTGAGGAAGGTATAGGCCATACTCCACCACGGGGCCAAGTCCGGGTTGGTGGTACACAGTATAACTAATCGGATTTATTTATCCGTTTTGTTATCTGGTATAACAAATAGTATAACTGGTCAGACAGACCCATATTTTACCTATCTAGGGAAGAGTAACTTCAAAGCATTCTGTTTAAAAACAATGCGCCAGACTAGAGCAATTCCAAACTTTATTATTAGTTTTCAATTGCATCGTGCACGTATCAAGAACCTTTTCTGCTCTTTGAGAGGAAAAATATGAAGCTGAACTGAAAATACCTTCACCTTAAACTTTGTTACAAATCCATGTAACTTGTCATTATAATGAATAATAATAACAATTTATAATAGTAACTTCCACACAGAATAATCGCTCGTAGCCTGGGCTGCCTGAGTGATCTTAAATGTTCACTAAGGTTAAGCAACATACTGCGCGTTCAGTCCGTGGATGGGTCACCGTCTATGACTAACGCTAGTAGCATTTTTCCGAGCTGTTCCGCGCTTCGCAAGGCACGTTAAGTAGTTGGTGCCGGCTACCGTCGATAGATGGCAGTCGTTAAGCCAAGTCAGGGGCTTGACGGTGGCTTGAAAACTTCTGACAGTAAGACCACCCACTAGTCTTAGAAGCCTCCGACGATCCGAACTTGGCCCCCGTGGTGGAGTATGGCCTATACATTCCTCAGGAAAGAGACCCGTGACCCTCGGTAGGGACATAATGAGTTGATGATGAATTGACAACATCCTTTATTTAATAACTCAACTAAATAAAATTCTTCTCAGCATTTTGCCATCGTAAGGTTGTCTGGGAAAATTGTTTTTAGCAATAAGGCCGCCAACTATGTAACTTTGTAAATATTTTGTGTTTTTGTTTTTTCCGGTGTGCAATACGACGGTTAGTGGGCACACCTGCTTCCCAATGGTTGGACAATCTCGTTGAGTCGTCGGAAGATCGTGGATGCGAATGACGAGAGACCGGGTTTGATGGCATTTGGGAGTAAATGACTACACCTCATCATAAACCCATTATGTCTTCATCGAGGGGCACGGGTCTCTTCTCTGAGGAAAGTATAAGCCATACTCCACCACGGGGCCCTAGCCCGGACTGGTGGAGGCTTGTAAGACTAGTGGCTGGTTTTACTATCAGATATTTTCAAGCCGCCATAAGGCTTAACGACTGTCATCTATCAACATGAGCCGGCACCAATTGCTTAGCGTGCCTTGCAAAGCACGGAACCGCTTGGAGTAAATGCGACTAGCGTTAGTCATAGAACGGTCACCCGACCATCCACTGAAGGTTTTTTTTTTCACGCTGGGAACGTCGGGGGACGGAAGGAGTATGTGGAACTCCCCGGGAAAGTGGTTCCCGGTATACTCACTAAACAACCCAGCGGCACTCCCTCTTCGCCTTGGTGACGAGGGTCTGGGAATCTGGCACTTCTTCCAGTCCCCCGCCGGTGATTGCCCGCCTAGACACGGCGGGCCCCTCGCGCCCCTCCCTTCACGGGGAGGGGCCCGGGGACGACCGGGAGTGCTCGGTCGTCCCCATACGGGGCGGTGATGAGCAGTGCAATGCGGACGAGGGCGCCCCCGCACCTGTCGCCCGCTGCTCATCACCATGGGGAGAGAGGGGGCGGTTGCGAATCCGCCCTCTCCTGCCCCTCCTTCGTTGGCGGAGCGGCGGCGCGAGAGGATCGTTCTCCCGCGCGCGCTCCGCCTCCTCCTTCTGTGCCATCACGTCCTCACAGAAGGAGGCGACCGCCATCCACGCCTCCTCGCTCCCCAGCATGGCATTTACCACGCCGGGAAGCGAGAGGTCCGGCCCAACCACGGCGACAAGACTGCGGCGCCGCTCGGACAGTGACGGGCACACCTCAAGGGTGTGCTGCGCCGTGTCGTCAGCCGCGCCGCAGCCGTGGCACCCCGGGTTCTCCTCTCTCCCGATCCGGTGCAGGTACGATCCGGAGCATCCGTGCCCGGACAGCACCTGCACCAGTCTGAAAGAGAGGAAACCGTGCGAGCGCTCCAGCCAGTCTTGCAGGACCGGCCCGAGCGCGTCCAGGATTCGGCCGAAGGCTGCGGTGCCGAGGTCCGCTGTCCAGTGATGGACTATTGCCTCGCTCGCCTCCCTTAGGCTTGGCGGCTACCGAATTCGGAACCGAAATTAAATCTTATATTCGTTTACCGTCGTTCTAAAGTTCCTTGCGTCATCATTTGCAGAGTTGAGCCAACGGGATGACCTTCGTGATCATTTAAGATCACTCAAGCAGTCGGGGCTACGACCAATTCTTGCCTGTACCAGTGGGTAACGGTGGGCTGATGATGATGATGATGATTAATAAAAAATACTCTTATTTTATCTTATCATATGAAAACAGAACCGTTATCTAATGCATCATCATCATCATTATCAACCCATTATGTCCCCACCGAGGGGCATGGGTCTCTTCCCTGATGCACGATTCACATAAATGTTTTCACAACATAAATTAACAAATTCTCACTGAACATACTCGTAACCATAGCTGGAGGCACAGTTTAGACGTTCCCAAAGTTCTTGCAGTGAGACATGAGTTACCGCGAGACAGTTTCTTTAGCTAAAGCAATTTGACTGCATAGGGGCCGCATTGTTGCAGTTATAAAGCGTGTTCCAACTCACAGTGCAACGAATAAAAACAAACCGTGTAAAATGTGTTCCATTTCACAGTCCTACGAATAGAAACACACCGTATAAATCTGTGACATTTAAAATATTTACGTACATTGTACTTAAATGACATCAAATCAATTAATTTTCATAGATTTTGCATTAGAACTTACAACATAGTTATCTTTTGCAGGTGTTGCAATTTTTCTTAATGTAAGCTTATACAAATTTTATACAATATTTACGCGCTAAACAGTTTGTGCCGGCTGCCTTCCTTAGATGGCAGTCGTTAAGCCAAGTCAGAGGCCTTAAGCTAGCTTGAAAACTTCTAACAGTAAGACCAGCCACTAGTCTTACAAGCCTCCACCAATCCGGACTTGGCCCCCGTGGTGGAGTATGGCCTATACCTTCCTCAGGTAAGAGACCCGTGCCTCTCGGTGGGTTGAAGATGAACCACAAAAAAAAAATTATACTGTCAGTTACAGTTACGTTTTTCATTTCATTTCATTTACATTTAATATATCCGAGATTATGATATCATGCTAATAACGATACGTAACGATGTATGTGCCTGTATGTAAATGTTTATGTAACATTTACGGTACTCGGGCTGCGCTGAAAATCAGCGCTGTTTTAGGATAGATCTATCCAACAGCATTATGCTGAGCGTATGTCCGATTGGCATGCGTAATACGACTGATGAGACCATATGTAAACCACATTAGTTTAAGTTTGTTAAAGTCGAGTCCTGTCTACGAGCTGTAGTATGTAATCTTTAAATGGCAATAAACTACTATTCTTTCTTTCTTTCAATAAATTATAATAATTCTAAATTCGTGTCTGAAACACACACAAGACACGATACATCTTACAGTCTCAATCCATACTCTTCCAAGCGTTTCTAGCCATCCGCCTCAGATCTTATTTAATACCCTCGGCAGTATGCTGTGTCAGCTTCCTATCGCAGCAGCAGAGACACACCGTGGCAATTGGGTAGTTTCTAGGGTCAAAATAATTAAATTCTATTTAGTCCATATTTGAGATTATAAAAAAATATTGGACACGTATTTTTTCTTTTTTCGATTAAACAAAAAATAACAAAGATAACAAGAAAGAAGAGCCCATTAAAGTTACGTGTGACGTCACTCCATGCTAAAAAATGCAGCACGGCGTGACGTCACACGTAACTTTAATGGGCTATATCTTTGTAATCTTTTGGTCTAATTTACAAATAAAAAAATACGTGTCCCTTATTTTTGAATAATCTAAAAGACAGACTAATTACATTTTTTAGGGCAACTAGCCTATTGTCTGTAGATGTTTTGTTAAATACTTAGTTTTGTAGTTTCTCCGTGTATTAAATAGTCAGTATGTCTAATGTTTTGTGTAAATGTTGTTCTAATAATGTGTTTTCTCCTTCTTCTTTCTTTCTGCAGATTTTTGTTTCAGCATGTCGGTGGGCGTTATGTTGTTATTGATTGTCCTATTGTGATTGTCCTGATTGTTGTTTTTGATTTACATTTGAAAGTCTGAACGATAGTGAGATAATTAATTACTAATATCGACTATTCACATTCACCCACACACATTCACATACAAGCATATACATTGCTTCTGACCCCACACTAAGATACCCTGTGTTGTGGGCACCAAAAACAGCGACGTCACAAACATGTAAACATCCAAGACCTGAGATTACAAGGAAACTTAACAAAAAATATGTATACAAGCTTATTTGTATGTGATATCGTGACAAATGCCAAGCTCTGGTCTGTTCTCACCCCTCTGGAACTTATGAACTATCACCATCGGTTTTAATGGTAGAAATCTCCCTGAAATAGATTCCCTGACCATCAAATATGGGTAGACTAACGGGAACTTGAAATATATAATTTATTGTACACTAGATCATGACATGTAATACGTATAGAACTATATGATACATTTAAGACCATGAATGTGTATTGAGTGTCTATTTATCTATTTGTTATTAAGAAGGTTTAATATGGTTTCCCGTTTGTACAGTCACGAGCAATGAAATAGTATACACTGTCAGATTTTCTAAAAATTTAACTTAAAACGATCTAAAAAGAATTGTACGACAATTTGTCCTAAATTATGAAACCAAATGGTTAGATCATTTAGGACAAATTGTCGTATATATTATTGCTCGTGGCGTACTTTAAGCATTTTCTACTATAGAAACTCGTCATTGGCTCTTATTTTATTTCAGTTGAAGTCTATATTTCTTACAGCTGCAATTTATCCTATTAAAGGAAATTAAATAATAGAACACATTTTTTTGGCTTCCGGTAGACCTGTCCGAACATTGTTTTCTCAACTTCAGTGGTTCATTGAATCGAGAACTTCCGCAAACTACCGCACTGTATCTTCATCTTAACTGGAGAACTCTTTTATAGCGGCGAAGTTCACCCCTAGGTGGTCATTTAAGAGTTTAAATTTACGAGCTACGTCACACGCCGCTTTCAATATCATCGGGCTATTCTGTGCGGTGAGGCACAAAATAAATGCAACAAAAGTTTCGTCCGGATCGTCACTCTTTTGGTAATTAATAATTTTGTACCGGTCTACGGTAGACTCAACCGAAATGCACATCAAATAAAAAATAAGCGTCAAAAATAGTCGACGTGAGTCGACAACTTGGAAAAACTACAAAACTTTTGATAATGAATAAGGTTAGTGAGAAGAAAACAAAAAGAATAGTAAAAGTATAGTAGTATAGTTTCAGGAAACAATAGACCCATAGCTGTATCAATACATCTGGAATTCCTAAATAAATACACGTAATTTTGTATTTACAAAAAAATTTTAGCATTTGTAGTACTTAATTTGTTTCAATTCGTTTCGAGTCCGACACACACACAGACGAATTCATAAAGTCCCTTGCCTTCCATAGACCGCGATTAATTACGCCGCGCCGCAAACATGCAAAATGACAATCTCTTCAGGACTGGAAAATAGCAACATTTAAAAAACATCATGAAAAAAACTGCTTTCATATCGTCTCTGTGTGGTAGACTACTCGACTTATAACGGGTTGAACTTCCTATTTTGATTTATATTCTATCACGCTGTAGACAGTATCGGGCCATTCTGTAAGTTGCAGTGGGGTGTAAATTGTGAACTGAAAAGATACGTTATAGTGCATTTCAGTGACCTGAATTTTTAGCTCGCATTTGTTCAAGCTTTAGGCGTTGATTTGATAGCTTTTTGTACTAACAGTTTATATTTCACGTGTAGAATTTTTGGTGCGCCCATCTCCTCACTATAATAATTAAGGTATTTAGGGTTCCGTACCCAAAGGGTAAAACGGACCCTCTTACTGATGCCCGGTTCCTATAATATACGCCTACCAGCTACGATCCGTTTTCCATACAATTTATTGACGGTTCGTAGGAATTTCGTAGGAATTGTAACCGATCGTAAGCAAAAACGAAGCGTTTTGTGGATATTGGAACCGGGCATGAGACTCCGTTGTCTGTCCGTCTGTCTCATGAACCGTGATAGTTACACAGTAGAAATTTTCACAGATGCTGTATTTTCTGTGGTCGCTATAACAACACATACAAAAAATTAGAATAAGACCAATATTTAAGGGGGGCTCCCATACAACAAACGTGATTATTTTTGAACTGAACCTTTCGTAAGCACAACACATTGTAAACTTTTAGTCCCGTAAAGTGGATACGGACTAAACTTTACAGTGATTATTTTTGCTAGTTTTGTACAGGATATTAAGTTATATTATGCACTGTAAAAATAGATCATCATCATCATCGGCCTACGGTTGTCCACTGCTGGACATAGGCCTGTCCCATTACACGCCACTGAGCACGGTCCTCGGCTACTCTCATCCAGCTCTTGCCAGCCGCCCTGCGAAGATCATCGCTCCACCGAGTCTGAGGGCGTCCTACACTACGTTTACCGATCCGCGGTCTCCACTCAAGAACTCTTCTACCCCATCGGTTATCAGTTATTCGGGTGATATGGCGGGCCCACTGCCACTTCAGCATGCTAATACGGTGGGCTATGTTGGTGACTTTGGTTCTCCGTCTTATGACTTCGTTTCGAATTCGATCTTTCAGAGAAACCCCGAGCATAGCCCTTTCCATAGCACGCTGAGCGACTTTAAATTTGTGGATCAGCCCCACCGTGAGTGTCCACGTTTCGGCACCGTATGTCATGACGGGTAGGACGCACTGGTTGAAGACTTTCGTTTTTAGACTCTGTGGGATTGGCGATGTGAAGACTTGACGTAGTTCCCCATATGCTGCCGATTACTACTTATTACAAATTTTAAATACAAGAAACATAAAAAGAGTGCTCTGAAATGTGACGTCATAAGCCAGTATTTTCATACAAAATTCCGTTTTAAAAGTAACTCATTTGATATTTTGTCAAATACCCCAATAAGTATGTTCAAATTTTTGAACCCATCGATATCAAATTTAATTGATTTATCATCTCGAAATCGAGTATAAAATAAACAAATAATACGATCTTCTGTGCACGTATACGAAGCCATTTTTTACGGCTCTTTCCGTTCCCTAAGGTTTGCTGAAAGACATTTCTCACAGAGATCAGCTCGCCTTTTATCATGTCATTTCTTACGTAAGGGCTGTCAAATGTTTCGTCTGCAACAAAGTAAAAGTTTAATTGAAGAATAGGAAAATCTCCCGCAGCTATGAAACAACTACCGTCTTCTCATTACATAAGGCTACAGCGCCAGACGCGGAATGCCAGGAAGAATGCTAAACACTATTTAAAACTTTGCTCTAAAACAGAGCGAAGTTGCTCGCTAAGTTACGTTTATAAAAGCCCCCTGCAAAGTTATTACGCCCTACGAGGTTGGAGAGTGGCACACGTAACACTGCAGACAGAAGTTTGACTCAACTAAGATACTACTAGAAAAGAACTTGTGAGACTGCTGCTAATACAGCAGCTAAACTGAAGGTCAGCTCATATAGACAGTTTATACAAAACTATTTGTTCGTCACACTGTATGTCAAAACAATGGGAGTATTAGGTGATTACTGAAGAGGTTTCGGTATTTTTGATTGATTTAGTTACTTTGTTTGACGAAGCTATTGGTGAATATTTTTCTATTCCACTCCAGTCCACTCCGTTCCGTTCCGTTCCGTTCCGTTAAAACTGAAATCTTCTTCGTCCATTTCTTGTTCTTCGACTCATTGGATCTTAAGAAAAACATAAAAAAAAAAAATCTTCCACACTACACAATCAAAATCAATCAATCAACGCCAGGTCTTGGATGTTTACATGTTTGTGATGTCGCTGTTTCTAGTATCCACGACACAGGTGTCCTAGTGTGGGGAAAGAAGCAATGCATGTGCCTCTATGTAAATATTTATGTTTTATTTGACCTGGTCCTAAACTAGGATACACTGTGCTATGGTAACCAGGCAAAGGCATTACAAACATGTAAATATACCCAAACTGAGGCCGTTTGTAAGAATATACGGTGAATTCCAGTGGGAATAGAAACTACAAACTGCTAGACCAATAAAGCTGTCTTCTGTCTTCTGTTCATTAATAGTTTGTGCGACTGCCTCGTGTATCTTACTCTACGTTGACGGCTCTCACCTACATAATATTACATAATAGTACCTCAAGTGTATAAAAACCTGTTACACTTTGCTTCTGCACGGAGATTTTACGGTCTTAGTGATAACGGGGCAGTAATGTCTAATTTTATAATGTTTGTTTAACTAATTTAGGCTTGCTACACTTAGGTGGAGGATACCGGAAAAATCCAAAGTCACAATTAGCCATAGTTTAGCAAAAAGGTTGTTTCTTCCCAACCAACCCACACAAAGTGAGTTTTGAGATATTTGACTTTTTGCCTAGGCGCAGACTAGCGACACGCGACAGGCGACAGCTCGGTGACTAGATGTAACGACAGGCTACGGCCGTCAGTTTTCATAATATTTTGTTCGAATCTCCGCACACTTGGCGTCCGAGTCGCGGAGTCGTGGAGCCGCGACGACAAGACGCCAGAAGCAAATGACAACGTCGCGTCTGACGCGGCGACAAGTCGCCCTGTTTGTGATGGCTCTTTAGGTAGCTGATGTACTCTCTCCATACATGTGGGTTGGTCTAGCATGTGCCATAACTTTGCACATACTTATGGGATCGCTATGAAAGTCTTTGATTCTTAAAATATAGATCATAGTGGTCAATTTGGTATTTTTAACTCAAAAATGACCTCGTGGGTTAAAACCTTTATAATGCTAAACTACGTCAAATTTGGAATTACACAAGAGCGGTTGATGAACAAAGATCTCGAAACTATTATAAGTGTATTCATAGATCAACCTGTAGAATTTTCAATGTGCCGATCGGCCCACCATATTTGTTTTTAATTAGCCTTTGATTATCCCACTGCTAGGCAAAGGCCTCCCCCAGTTCAGTCCGTAGTTTTTGGTCCTGGGACACCTCAGACCACAGTGCGGGAATCTCACATCTGTTTGTCTCACATCAGATGTGAGATTCTCACTAATTGAACATAGTAACGTAGAAGATGATTTTTATTTATTGCGACTGGCTTTTTAATAATATTGCAAGAAACTCGCAAATCTAAGTATAATTAAACGTAGCGCGAAACACGCACGCGGACATCAAAAATCTTTTTTGAGTAAAATTGCACCCAATTGCAGTTTTGCCAGACTTTTCTGAAATATCCCGTGTACAAATATGTGAAGAATGATATCAGGCTAGCAACATAAAGCCAGTGTGTGTGCCTCGCCTTTAACAAGCTTTAAATGACACTGATTGGATTGGATCCGCACAGGACTAAGATTAGACTAAGCCCAACTTCGCGCTCCCGATGACAAAGCCAATCTACCGATTTTTGGAACGAGAACTTTACTACGTTACGGAAGATGGACATTCCCAATAGAATGGAATGATCGTTTATTACTTCCTTAAACAATGCAAACAATAATATTATTTGTTATAATAGTGTTATTATATAAAGAGTCTTAAATATGTAATATCAGGTCTGATCTGGTCTAGTGTCCTTTACTTTTTGTGTTTTAATGTATAATTTTTTTAAATTTTTCTCCTTTCATATGTATCTATATTGCGATTAATACATCTATTTATTCCTTTTCTTGCTCTTCTTCTCAGGAAATTCTAGGGGAACCAGGTTTCACTACAAATTATTGAGAATCTGTGGCGAGAAATGCACCCAAAGGTGAACTAAACAATATGAAAAGAAAGCTCTCTATCACAGTCACCTTGAAACCATTATAAATTCAAATTATTTGAAAATACATTTCAAAAAATCATATTTGAAAAATATTTTGGAGGCACAAACGTATTCAACGCACCATGAATTTTGTAACTGAATGTTATTCCTACAGACTCGAAGAATAGTGTCAAATATTTTCTTTTAAATACATTTCAATTTTAACGTTATTTAATTACATGTTACGTATTTAATATTATGAATTTAGACTGTTTAACTTACACTAGAATAAAGTGATCTGTTATTCTTTCTTAAAGTCACCACTAGGCTATCGCCTAGTGTGGAGATCGCTGTAACAATTGTATGTGTATTTGCTTTTAGAATAAAAATATTTCATTTCGTTGTATTTCACATGTAAACTATCGTATTTGAAATATATTGTTGAGGCAAAAACGCATTCTACAAACCACTAAATTTCGTAATTAAATATCGGACTATTTCATGGAAATTCTTTTAAAAAGAGATAAATCAATGTCAATGTTGCACCGTAGGGCTCAATGAGAAAAGTTTGAGACATAAATTAACTTGTAATTGAATCGAGAATTCGAAACAAGAAATACTGGAAGCTACTAGAAACTAATGTGGCGTGATGGGGAAAAGGCCTATACCCAACAGTGGGAAAGAGTGGGCTGATGATGATGATGATGAAGCAACATGAAAAAAAAAACTATAAACGTAAGCACTACATATTATTAACTTTATTCCGGATACACTTACTTGACTAAACCATCGAACGCTAACAGTCTGGCAATCTACTATTAACAGCAGTCAGTTGTTGTTTTTTTTTGTATGCACTTTTGACAACTGACAGCTGTGAACAATAGATTTACAGACTGTTAGCGTTTGAGAAACCGGTGGTCAGTCACAGACGAGCTACCGATGACGCGAGCTCTGTCTCTGCTCACTACAATTAGCTCAGCAAATTAAAGCAAAACCTGGTCGAACTATACCGACAAAAAATCAAATAAGTGTATCTGGAATAAATTTAAGAGAGCAAAAAAAAACTACATAATTTAGCTGCTGAAAATGTAGTGTTAATCATCAAGCACAATAATGCTGTACATTAAACGACAGTGCATCACTCGTTAACGACAAATGATGCATGAAGCTTTCATAATTTTGCTACTGCACCATCGAGTCATCATCATCATCATCAGCTTACCTCTACCCACTGTGGGGTATAGGCCTTGTCCCCATACGCCACATCTCTTGGTCTCATACCATCGAGTATTCTAATCTTATCTTAAAGGTTTTGGCAGATATAGCCATGCTCAGCAATATGTCGCACGGAGATGCATGTAACACCGGTCAGCGCTGATTTACAACATAGGCCATTATGACAAAAAATACGTTGCCAAAAACTAAATTTCAAAGGGCGTCGTAACGCAAAACGCAAAAAAATGCAATATTAACTGTCGAGGAAAACATTGCGAGGTAACCGGAGTAACTGAGGCACAAACTCCAGCGCTTAAAATTACTGATTCGCGGTGGGCACGAGTGGTGATGTACCTCATAATCTACCTCTGAGAGAAATCCCGTACTCTGCAGTAGGTCATCTAAAAGCTACGTAAAAGGTACTTAGTAAGTTGTAAAAGGATGGAACACCCGATACCTTTGATTTAGCCTTTATCATACCCCAAAATTATTAGAGTTATCTCCGACGCGACTTAAGAAATGTGCTCATCACACTCTGTGCAAGAAAGCTTATTATAAAATCAACGATTTCTTAGAAGACAACAATAATCAAAAAATCAAAATTGTTTTATTGAGCAGTACAAAACTTAACAATATATACAGTAACTCTGAACCCCAAACTAAATTAAATTGTATCTTGGGGCTCAGTGGTCCATTCAGGGTGAACTTAAATATATCACAATTATAATATTTGTACGGTAATAAAATAAAAATAAACGTGCACACAGCAAACTATTATGGCTCAAATCCTTTATTTAAGACAAAATAAACATAATTGCTAATTATAATTTTATACATACATACATAATATATTATTTTATATAAATACGAAATTAGATAATAGACTATTACATAAACATAAGTAGGTATAAGCTTGTTCAAGTTAATATGATCTACACAAAACAATTTGTAAATATATGTATACCGTGGTAGAATTGTCCTGGTCCTAGATTCCACAAATGCATCGCAGCACGATGACAACTGCATGAACATGGCAACTTAGCTTCATATCACTTCAAGTCTACGCGCGCACTGAAATCGAGCAATCCAGGCGTCAATGGTATGGAAAAACATGTCACGTGATCCGACCATTTATGTCATCAAACTACAACGCACCAACAGAATTGAGGACCAGATTAAGTAAACAAAAAACATCTTTCCTGATTTAACGTTTGGTTTATTAACCAAGTAGGGTAGGTTGTTAAAATGATCGGGCTTAGTAACCAGCGACTGGGTTGACAAGCGACCAGAGAAGCGAGAGACCCGTTTGCATAGTAAGAATGCGCAAAATTAGATCTCAGTAAACTGGTTATCTAATGAAAGAGTAATAGTTGCCATAGACATTATGAAATCTCAGAAACGGCAAATACAAAATACAAAAATGTGGCAACATAAAAATTGGTCAGAGAAATATTGTTTTATGCTATTTGATTATTCTAAATAGGTTTTCGGTTTGGTTGTAGTCAAGTAGTATTAGAAACTTTTGCAATAAACGGTTACATGCAAATCTGGTTAGGTGACATATGGTTAATTCCTTATGAACTTTGTTGTACATATAAGGCCCACAGAATTTTATAAATCTTTGAGCAAAACGAGTTCGAACGATTGGAATGTTAAATATTTTGTGCTTAAGGCGTTTTTCAGATGTAAGATAAGATTTGGCATAGGTATTCAAAGGACAACTGTGTCTAGTGTTCAACATATATATGACTTACAATTTTTAAGTATGCAAGTTCGATAATTAACTGAAACGTTCATATAGTAAACACTTTATTGAATTCCAAGCTGTTGTTTCGTACTAAGATAGCAGATTTAATTTATTTTGTTGCATTTACAAAAATGCTTTTCAAATTTTTAATTTCCTTTGTTCAAGAGAAAGATGTGTTTCAGAATCGTAGCAATTGGCACACCCTGGTCTTTGCCTACCCCTTCAGGATACGAGTGTGAGCCTTTGTAATAAATGTGAACCTTCATCGGTACTTTTACAACTTAAACCATACAAAGGCGCCCAGAATGAAACAATAATTATCTCGAGTCATCCCTCTCCGCTGAATATCTCACTCGTAATTTAATTTGAAATGGAATCAATCTCGTGCTCGCCTTTCGAGTGAGATTGATTGAGACGAAAAATTTTGATTAAATCAAAAAATTGAGAGAGGTGATTACCAACTGCAGCCTTTCGTCACACCAGCCACGTTTATCTGGTCCACAAGATGGACAACTATGTTCTAGTTCCATCAGGTTTCCTGCCTAATCGCGGAAAAAAATCCAACCAAGAATTTCCTTCTACATAGTCATAACATAACATAACGTTTACATACAGGCACATACATTGCTTCTGGCCCCACACTAGGATACACTTTGCACTATGCACTACGCATAGTAAGCAGATGCGCTAACCACTACGCCACAGTAGTCGTAGTCTCTAAGGACACAGAAAGATTGTAAATTTTTGGTCCGGATCACCTTACTTCTACAAAAGTTTTAGTTCAAAAACACAAAAAGATTTTTAATAACATTTACATGACATACAGGCATACACATTGCTTCTGGTCCCACACTAGGATACCCTGTGTCGTGGAAACCAGAAACAGTGACGTCACAAACATCCAAGACCTGGGTTTTTTTTTTCGCCCCTGCCGGTTTTGAACCCGGGACCATGGGATATGGTAGACAGATGCGCTAACCACTGCGCCACAGAGGTCGTCGAGATAGAGACCACATTATTGTACATAAAAAAGTAGATTACATATGTATTTCTTAATCTAAGAGTTCAGATGGCGTTAGTACCTACTAAAAGAAATCTCTTCCAGACATCCTTTGCATGGACAAGAGCAAAACATTGGAGAAGGAAGTAGATGTACAAAATAAGTAAAGTAATAATTTTTGACATTATTATATTGATTTATACATGCCTAATTAACCTCATAGTTTTCCCATTGTACGTAGTAATAAGTAAATATCTCAGACACTAAGCTTTCGTTGCGATGATTTATTTAACAGAATTTAAGTGATATTGCTTGAGGTGGCTTGGAAACTACAGACTGACGGTAAGACCAGCCACTGGTCTTACAAGCCTCCACCAATCTGGACTAGGCCCCCGTGGTGGAGTATATAATACTTTTATTGATGTAATAACTGATTCAGTCGTAAAGTTCTCGTATTTCGACTATATAGTACTCTTAGGAGACTTTAATGTTAACATGTTACAGCTGTCATACTGCAAAACAATCAAATTTAAACAGTTTTTACAATCAATGAATCTCACTCAGGTGGTTGGTGAATTCACGCACTGCACAACTGAGTCCGAGTCATTGATTGATGTGGTGTGCACCAATGGTCAGGTTCGTGAGGTGTCCGTGCGGAGTTTCTGGTCTTCCATCGGACGCGTCCCCCGGGTGGCGGATAGGGGAACGCCCTCCAGATATGGGGGGTACCGGCTTCGGCCGGCGCGGACCAAAACCAGAGGGAGGGGGACGTCCAGTGGCTTGCGCTGCTGGATGTCCCGCGGGGTCTACCATGGGCCGGGGACCAGGGATTGAGGACCCCATGGTCCTTGGCCAAGGGAGGACTAGGGAGGGGAGGACCAGACGGGGCCGAAGACCTGGCAGAGGGCCAGAAAACGGGTCTTCGGTAGCTGGAGGCTTGGGGAGCTCGCGCCTTTGCGCCGGGAGAGCCGGTGGCACGGGGGACGCTACGCGGACCTTGCGCCGCCGGTTGAGTGAGGGTCACAGACGGCAGGTTGGGGGACCTGCCGTCCGACATCATGACGGGAGAAGGGGGTGGGGGGCCCATGCCCCTTCTCCAGTGAGGGTGGGCCCGGCTCCTTTGCGAGTCGGGTCGACGTCGCCGGGGCGCCGCTGTAGCATTCGCATTGTGGTCTACCACTTGCGAGATCCGGCGGCGCCCATTGCACGAGCGACAGGACGGCCCCCGGGGTGTTTTAGGAAGTATGCCTCTCCTATTATTAGGAGAGGAGAGTCCGACACACGGCCGTCGCCCTCCCCCAAGGGTGGCGGTTATGCTGCACAAAGCATTTCACCCCGTTAACAAAAAAACAAAAAAAAGGTTCGTGAGGTGTCAGTGACGAATATCACGGGGGCGTCCGGGCACTCTATGATTAATGTCACTCTGGCCTTGAAGAAACCCAAAGTGCCATCCAAGTTAATTACCTATAGGCCTCTGCCTGATCTGGATTTGGATGCTTTTAATAGAGATCTATGTAGTGTTGACTGGGAGAGTATATGTGGACTAGCCTCCGTTGATGCCATGACCACACAATTTTGTACAGAAGTTAAAGGTATCTTTGATATACATGCGCCATTCAGAACAATCCGAACAAGAAATAGACGAATGTTACCATGGGTAACTGATGTGTTGAAACTCATGATCGGATTAGAGTCATGTGGGGCAAGTGTGCGCACTTAAGGTTTGAAGTGTCATATAATAAAAAATGAGAAGTTAAATGAAACAAAACAAGGTTTATTAGTTACAATATTTATTAATCAACAACTTAAACACAAAAGAAATAATAATTTTCAATATCACAATTTCTCTGGAAATGAAGAAAATTAAAACAGTCCAAATGCGCACACTTACCCAAGTATAAGGGTAACTGTGCGCAGTTAGTGCGGGTAAGTGTACGCAGCATATAAAAGTACAGAAATTAGAGACAGACTCATACAATAAACTAGAAAATAGATATCCTCGACCTAATTATAAATCAGTGAGATCAATATCTTATGTTATAATTAAATTAAACAAAAATAATGCTACTCTGTAGCAAAATTATCACAAACAAATATTCCCTTTTCAAAGTTACTGCATTGTTCATGCCACCAGCCTCCTTCAGACGCTGCATTGGATCCAGTCTTCATTCGGTGGATATTATTGTTGTTTCTCCACTCAGAGGGAAAAAAAATCCTGCTCATCATTTTGTCATCACTTACTCGACATGCGTAACACTTGCCCCAAACCATCAAAATGAGATTCGATCAAAACTGAGCAATTTTACGTACCTAATCGTCATCACCAAAACACTAAACACGACTTGTAGTAGATAATATGTTTTGTTCGATGGTATATAGTATATTTTCAAGACATGAATATGTTAAGAAATAATGAATCCCTAATTTGTAACAAAAATCGCAATAAATCAAGCAAAAAACAATAATCACCTGCGAAAACAAAATGGGGCATCGGCGGACAGTGACACACGTGCACTACGTGTGGCGTTGTGTGCGGCATGAGGAGGGGGGGTTGTCGGTTCGTACCTATAAACCATTTTCGAGATACTTCGAGTGCGTACACTTACTCGCTGCGCACACTTGCCCCACATGACTCTACGTGACGAGGCTCGCGTGAAATATCGACAAACTAAGTCAGACTCTCATAGAAAATATTATACTGAACTTAAGTCTTTGGTCACGCAGAGTTTGTACAGTGAAAAACGTGCGTATTTTAACCACTGTGTGAATTCCAATGTTAGTGAAAGCAAAATATTCTAGAAAAATATGACGACCAAAATACTGATAGACCCAAGTAAAACTGAGTTCCTTCCAGACTGTTTTAGGGATCCTAATAAAATTAATGAGTACTTTTTTAGAAACTACTGCAATTGACACAGCGTCTCTTTCGGAGATCAAGTCATTTAACAGTAAAAGACACAGCACTGCAACGTTCACGTTACAACCGGTTAGTGAATCTGATGTCTTAAAGTACATTTCGTCTATCACTTCGGGTGCTACAGGTAGTGACGGAATAGTAAAGGAAATGATTATGCTGACACTTCCAAGAACGTTAGAGGTAATTACAGCTATGGTTAACAGGTTTATTTTAACTGGAAAGGTTCCGATTCAGTGGAAAAATGGAGTAGTGACCCCTTTGCCAAAGGTTGACCAACCGTCTGAACCTAAAGATCTTAGACCTATCAGTATTCTCCCGTTCATGTCCAAAATATTAGAAAAGGCGGTATACCATCAGCTATCTAACTACATGGAGAGCAATAATATATTGCCATCTAGGCAGTCGGGTTTTCGAAGAGGCCGCGACACTCTAACGGCATTGCTTGATGTTACCGACAACATACTTGCATAGCAGGATGCTGGTCGAGGTACGGTACTGACCTTGTTAGATTTCTCACGAGCTTTTGACAGTGTTAATGTTACTCTCTTGTTGTCGAAACTAGTATACTATGGGCTGGATCAAAACGCTGTAAGTTGGTTTAGTAGTTATCAAAGTGACCGGTACCAATTCGTAATGCTTCGAAGACGTTATGGTGCAGATCTGGTCTCCTTACCCAAACTTCTTAGCCGTGGTGTCCCGCATCGTCCCGTTCTATACTTGGCCCCCTCCTCTATACAGTTTACTGCGCGGATCTTGTTGGGGTTATAGAGAATTGTATGTACCATCAGTATGCAGACGACCTGCAGGTATACATAGCTGAAGTCCCAGATAAGATGCCGCAGGCATTGGCAAAAATGAAAGAGGACTTAGCCAGGATAGCCGATTGGTCTGAGAGAAACGCGCTCAAGTTGAATCCTAACAAAACAAAATGTATGGTACTGGAAACGAAATTACAAATCAGTAAAATCATTAACGGCTCACCTAGTCTACAGATACTAGCCCTAGAAGCCTAATATATCTAAAACATTCATAAAGCCTTAATATACGTCTAAATAACCATTTATAGGATAAAATACAATTATTGGTCAATGCATTTTTTTGTATTTTTAAGGTTGGGTTTCAATAGGTAATCACACTAATATTATAAACGTGAAAGTTTGTGTGTGTGTTTATATGTTTGTCAGTCTTTAGCGCTGAAACGGCTGGACGGATTTTAATAAAATTTGGTATGGAGTTAGCCGATACCCTGGATTAAAACATAGGCTACGTTTTACCGCGGGGAAATATCTTATTCCTACGGGAAAATCGATTAACCGCGGGTAACACCGCGGGGCACAGCTAGTAAATAATAAATTAATCAATGAAATCTTTAATCACACATATTTTTTTGAAGCAGAATAAAAACCCTCCTTGTATTGGAACAAAAACGTAAGTTATTTTTAATTAACCGTAATATTTATTATTCCTTATTGTTTATTTATTTTTTTACTATTAATGAATTATTGTAGAACCAATTATTAAGTTTTATCATAATTTTAGTGACTAGCTTATAGCTTTGAGCAGTCTACACATACATCAACTTTGTGTTCGCAACATACTGACTTTTTGCACCTATGACACACTAATTTAGACATTCTCTTCTTTTTCTAAGAACAAAAGGAGCAACAATTTCGATTTTTAGGTTCTGCTTCTTCTGCCTTAACTTCTCTACTAGAATCAGTAGGTTTCATGAGAATTTGGGTATATTTTCGCGTAAAGATGTCTTCAACGTCGCAGTTCAAGTCTTTTCTCCATCCAAGGCTTTACAAATCTGTACTGAGCTGCCAACACGTTGCTACTGTTTATCCCATTATACCGTGAAAAAAAAAAAAACAATATCAGAATGTCACACTCTTGGTTAAAAGTCACGCAAAGCCTAAACATACGCCTCACAGGCGTACTAAACGTCTATAAATCAAAAATCGCGGAACTTACCTTAGCGATATGGGTACCACATTCGCAAGCTCCCGGCGGCCACTGAGTTGGCAAAAGTGCACGAACCCGTAACTTCACCCGTTAAAAAGACACACACAATTTTCGAATGCGTGTACGCCTCTGAGGCGTAGATTAGGCTTCTAGGGCTAAGTAAAAGTATTGATCGTGTTGAGCAAGCGAAAAATTTGGGCGTTATCATGGACAGTGAGCTACGATTTGAGGCTCATATAGCGAGCCTTGTGAAAAACTGCTTTTACAGATTGAAAATTCTGTACAAAATTCGTAACTTACTAAGTGAAAAGGCCCGCATAACGGTATGTGAGTCTCTAATTCTTTCTCGGCTTAACTATGCAGACTTGGTCTACGGGCCTCGTCTGTTAAACAGATCTCAACGTCTAATTCAGCGGGTACAGAACGCATGCTGCAGATACAGCTTTGACATTCCGTTTCGTAGTCACGTGACTCCATATCTTAACGAAGCATTTATGCTAAATATGGCTTCGCGTAGGCTTTTACATCTTGCCTCAGTCATGTTTGATGTTGTCCATTATAAATGCCCACAATATCTTTACCAGAAACTCAAGTTTTCTCAATTTGCGACTGCGCATCCCAGATCAGCACGGCAGCCACTTGAGGTCCATAAACACCGCACAGCAGCTTTCACTGGCAGTTTTCGCTACCACGCTACCAAGTGCTGGAACAACATTCCTCCACCCATAAGGCAAATACCAGTAAAACTTACTTTTAAAAAACACTTTAAAGCTTACGTGCTTGAGTCACAAAAACTGGGAGTTCCTAAGCTCTTGACGTGCTAGGTGGCGGTCTCATGACAGTGAAAGATTGTATTTTTGAAATGGTTTGTTTGTTTTTTGTTTTTGTTCTTTTTGTTCTTTCCAGTGTGCAATATACAATATTCTTATCTAATATTATTGGGTCTATTGGTTCACTCAAAATATTTACATAAATTATGTAAAAGATTAAATTGCGATTTAGTTAAAGCACTGCAAGGATAATCTATTTTCTTCTATCTTCTTCTATATATATAAAAGGAGAAGCTGACTGACTGACTTAGAATCAACGCAGAGCCCAAACTATAAGGGTTAGAAACTTGAAATTTTGCACAGGGGTTCTTTTTGTAACATAGGGGAGCATTAAGAAAGGATTTTTGAAAATTCATCCCCTAAGGGGGTAAAATGGGTGTTCAAAGTTAGTATGAAACTTTGCCGTTTTTGAAGTTATTCAAATAAAATTTCATACGTATGTTCTTCATTTAAAATTATGAAACATGTGTGAAATTGTTTTTTAAAAATCATCCCTTAAGGGGGAAAAAGGGGGGTGTAAAGTTAGTATGAAAGTTCTCTGATTTTCAAAGTTATTTCAATAAAAAGTGGTATTTGGGTTAAAAGTTTTCAATAATGATTATTTCCGATATCCGTTTTTGTGAATTCACCCCCTAAGGGGGTAAAAGGGGTGTGCAAAGTTAGTATGAAACTTTGCCGTTTATGGAGTTATTCGAATGAAATTCAGCATGAAAGTTCTTCATTGAAAGTCATGAAAGACGTGTAAAGTAGTTTTTCGAAAATCATCCCTTAGGGGGTAAGAGGGGGTTGCAAAGTTAGTATGAAAGCTTTTTCGCATGCGCTAAAAGTATCTCTATCTTATTTGCAAACACTTTACTCAACTAAAGCCCACGCGGACGTAGTCGCGGGCAACAGCTAGTTCCATTTATATTAATGTAATATTGAAAATGTGAAAGGTTGATTTTGTGTAATGAAGTTCTGTAATTTAGTGATCAGGTGGTTATAATAAAATTACACTAATTAATTACAATAATAATAAAATTATAATCTATGACATTGTATGTACAGAGCGGTTACTTTTACTTTTATTATGAATATCTTGTCTGAGGCCTTATTAGTTCAGAACATAATAATTATATATTGTCTTAAACTTAGATAATATCTTATTGAATAAATAATGTACATCTTGATCACGGCCGTTCTCACAATGGCTGTAGCTGAAAATCAGTTAAGTATCTACTTATTTAAAGTGGATACTAATAAATCTGAGATACGGCCTTTATGAGCTTTTGTGGCACACCCACATGTGGCCTAATAGTGCCATTTAACTATATGTTTGTAGACATAAGTTAGTTTGTAAGTTCCTGTGCCAAAACTATTGTAATATTTTTATATGCTATGTAACGCTTTGTGTGTGTGTATAATATATAATAAATGTTTTATCTATCTATCTATCTAATGGTGTAAAATTTTTTTAAATCAGCCCAGTAATTTTTAAGCCTATTCATTACAAGCATACACATGCATAAAAGTAAAAATCTTTCTTCTCTATAATATTATTAGTTTAGTGTATTAGTATAGATAAAAAAATCATATTCAGAATCATTAATTTCATGAGAATGGAGCGACAAGTATTGAAAAAGTAATGTTGCGTTGATTTGCATGGAGAGGATGAAGAAAAAGGATCCATCATCATCAACCCATTATGTTCCCACCGAGAGGCACGGGTCTCTTCCATGAGGAAGGTAAAACAGAGTAATTAAACAAATATTTCAATTGAATGTGAGTGGAAGAGCCGGTCAATGATGCCCCAGGTGGGCATACTTCATCCAAATAGGGAACGTATATGTGTATTAGCGCAAAGGGCATGATAATAACTACCCGAACTACGGAGTGCATGCAAACGACTAATGAATGTCAAAAGTGATCTGCCAGTATTGCAAGTAGCAGTCCTGCGCCTTTAGGACACAGGCAATACTGGTGAAGTAGATGGGCATACTTCATCCAAATAGGGAACGTATATGTGTATTAGCGCAAAGGGCATGATAATAACTACCCGAACTACGGAGTGCATGCATACGACTAATGAATGTCGAAAGTGATCTGCCAGTATTGCAAGTAGCAGTCCTGCGCCTTTAGGACACAGGTAAGAGCTTGTGTTTGTATGTATGTTGTTTTCACTCTTATTGTATTATTTTATGTGGATATTATTTAATTAAATCTTCTGTATTTACTTTTCCTTCCACGAGTTGCCCTAAGTAGATGTCGCTAAAGTGTCATAGCAACGGCTACGCAATGCGTAAATGTGGGCGTAGCATTCTCGTAGCCGCTACGGCGTAGCGATGTAGCCAAGTATTGCAGGCAAAAAGTAAGTGCCAGAGAGGTAATTATTTCACAGTTCACATACACTTCTCATATTTCTCATAGAGTCACAATTTTAACTGTTTCATTAAAAAAATGAAAATATAATAACTGAATAAATCGTAACATATTCTCGCCATGAGTGGAAAATAAATATAAAAATAATGAGATTTCTACTATTATTTTTGCTGTAATATTAATCATTAATTATTGAATACCATGAAATTTATACCTATACAGCTATTTAAATTCAGTTATTTAGTTAATTATATAATAAAAAAAAGACAAAAAATCTATATTCAATATCCGGAATAAAGTAAATAATGTTTTGTGCTAACGAAAGTTTTAGTAAATTATTAATTATAGAAATTAACTTAATAACTTGTAAAACATAAGACCTTTCATTTCCCACCAGAAACCCTTACGTTTTCCCCTGATACTTTCCTAAGACAACATTTTAAACAATAAATCTACATTGTATATTAATATTTACAGTCTAAGTTCCGACCTCTTTGGCCGACGTAAAACAAAGCAAACTTCTTAGAGCAAATTCACATTTTAAGTTTCCCAACACAAACCAATTTCAATCTAAAAGTAACTACACTCGCAGTTTCGCAAAATAAAGCACAAAAGTCCAAGATTTGCGAGCGCAGAGTTGCCTTAACGCGGCCAATGAGAATGAAAATTTCATCTGTGATTGGTTTCGACCAGCGAGGGGGCTCCAAAGAACCCGTCGAATGAATGTAACTCAGAACTTTCTTTCTCACCACCCTCGAGAGTTGAAATCCGAAACCTTCATAACAAAAATATTCCGTATGAATAATTCATACGCAAAAAATCTGAATAGAAAACGAAATTTTGTTTACATAACTTTACATTATCACCCGTGTTGATGCTAATAAAGGTGGCAGTAATAACCAAACGGTATTACAGATGGGAAAGTCGACCGGTGGTAAAGCGCGCTCTCAGCAGCTGACTGCAGTGCGATATGCTTAATACAGAAAATAGCCCAGTTATCCTTAATTAAATGTAATTATTATGGTCCGGTGTCTTTGTCAGTGGTGTAGACTGGAGCAGGCCTTATCGACTGGGCGGCGCCGGGCCATGCTCGGCGGCGCTCGGCCGTCTCCGCTCGCGCTCGGGATTTTCCGCCGCCTCTCGGCCTCGCTCGCAACACTTGACTGAAAATTTAAGGGTCGAGGGATTTTCCGACAGGCGCGTTGCGTCTGTCGAACCTGAAGCCCCGTAGCTGCGTCAACCGACCGATCACGGCGCTACTGCATGCACTTGTAACGCTAACTCTGCTTGCAAATAAACAGGAATGATTGCTTTGCTAGGACTTTGCTAGCGGTGCTAAAGTGATAGAACGGTTGGACGAAAAGCCTGAAAATAATGCCGGGAAAGCGATTTTTTTTTGCAAGACGCTTGGGCTGGGGCGGCGGTGCAGTCAAAGCGAAAGCGCTTCTCAAAGCACGGCCAATTGTCGTGGCGACAAAAAGACGATAGTAGCGAATTCCCAACCCTTTGCTAGGCCGAGCTCCGGGCACATGGCGCGGGGGGTGCGGCGAGGCGGGGCGCCGCGGGGGAGGGCTGCGCGCGCGGGGGGGGCCGCGCGGTCCCGGGCCGCCCCGCCCGCCAGTGGCGGATCGCACTCGCGACCACCGTCGCGCGTGTCGCTCGGCACTTCCGCGTCGCCTTGCCCGCTCATTTAGCAAGAGGCGCTCCGTGAGGCCCGTTGTGGAGGCCGAGGCGGGCAGCGCCGCCGCCGCTGCAGTAGGCCCGGCCGGCGCCGGCGGCCGCGCTCCCGCGACCCGCGGCCTGGAGCCCCCACCGGCATGCGACGCCGCGCCAAGCCCAGCCACCGACAAAAATGATTCTGTGCTTTATTGTTTACTTTAATAGTTGATAACTGTCACGCCGGTGCTGGCATGCTAATGTGAGTATCAGTGCAGTCCTCTTGTTGAGCACTAGTAGTTTCGCCGCGGCTAGCAGTGATAAATTTTAATGATTCAGCGGAATCCTTACTGCAGACTCACGGTTGTAAGGCCTAGATGGGTAATTGCGAGTTTTTCTGTTAGCCGAGGATCGTTAGCTGGAAGCGTGTGCCAGTTTCTGTGGAGAGCAGTGCGTTCGTGGGAGTCATGTAACAAGTTGTTTTATTTTCCTGCATTGCGTTAGTCTGGCGGCGGGGCCTCGTGGTTTTGTAATTTAACGCCTACGCGTGCAGAATTTAGATTTCATTTTCCAACGGACTACGCGTATTTCAATGATGTCTTCATTGAAAAAAGTAATCGTATAAAATAGAATTAAAAAATAACCTCGCAGCTTTTATACTGTGAGCTCTGAATTCTCGACCTTAAAAGATTGTTACAATGAAGAAATAGCTTTACAAACATCAGAAAACAGTTAGCTACATTTACATCTAATTTTCAAAAATATTTTCGAAAAGTGCTGGCTCATTTAGAAAATACACGCCACTGCTACAACACGACAAAGCTTGACAGAAACCTAACCCAACTTTTCCATTGTTCGCAGTCGGACTGGACGAAATCGCGTAAAGTGGACTGTAGTTGGCACGCGCGATCGTGAGGCTTGTCGCGCGGTTGTTTGTCGCGTGCGGAGGTTAGTGCGGGCGTGTGGAGGTGCCCGGCCTGGGAGCGCGGGGCTTGGGCCACTCGGGGGTGCCGGGTGTGGGGCAATCGGAGGCGCCCCTCCTGGGGGCGCGAGGTTTGGGCCACTGGGTGCACGCGCTCGCTCCAGGCTGGCGCCATGCCGCGGTAGCCGGCGGCCTGGCCGGGCGGCGGGCGGGCTCTCGTACGCTCTCGGCTATGTGCCCCCCTTGCGCTACACTGTAAGTACTAGTCTTACTTTTTGCTCAAAATATTTTGGTAGCTCTCTGTTTCAATGTGTGTCAATTTATTGTGTTATTGATAAGTTGATAGTTTTTCTAATAAAGTAAAAAAATGTTTGGGCCAACTTTATCACTCTTAAAAAACACTCAAATAGGTACATGTTGAGAACCATTGTAGGGTCGCAAGCGGTTTGAGGGTGGGAAGTTTGGCGCACAATTGTTAATGTTATGCAAAATATTCTTTTAGTTTTAAATGTTGACTGACTAATAGGGCTGAACTAACGATGGAATAAATTGCGCCTTAAATATTGAATTTAATTTGAATGTGTATGAGAATAAATCGCTAAGTATATCGAATTGGTTTAATCACGGGTAATCTTCGTATGAGTGTAAAACCTTTACACCACTTTTTCAAATTTTTATTTTATTCTGTGTACCAATTTTAGAACAAAATTTAAAATTGAGCCACCCATTCCTAGACTTCATTTCACATTTACTTCTGCATCACCTTTTGACAAGATCATGAACTAACAATTTTCCAGTCGAATATGTTCGGTACAGTTCAGTATACCTATTTTATTTTTATCACTTGTCATCGAAATAAAACCAGAGTTCCCCAAAGTATACATTTTATTTATTAACATGAAGAATCTAATCTCTTTAAACGAGCAATTCTTGTATATATATTTATATATAATCAGAATCTCGGAAACGGCTCCAACGATTTTCACGAAATTTTTTAGGCAGATGCTTTCGGGGGCGTTTAATTGGTCTAACCAGATTACATTTTTAAAAAACGTTGTTTTATCCGTGTTTTAAGCCAATTAAAATTTGCTATGATAACATACAGAGGTAAATTTCGCGTCTATCTGCAAGGTTGGGATAGTTCTGTCGGGAAAACGGGCGACCCGTTTCGGGCCGATTTCAAGAGACCCGGTTCGAGTCATGATGTTTTTTTTCCAAGTTCTTTTTTTATTAACGTAATTGGGATTTGAAACAAAAAACGAAGTTTCAAGCAGTTGAAGTTTATGTTTTCAAAATGAACCGGTGTCAGCGTAATACCACAGGAACTTTAGTACTGGTATTTATATAACATTTACATTTACATACAGACACATAGACTCCACACTAGGATACCCTGTGTCGTGGGAACCAGAAACATATAACATATAGTTATCTATTTTTTTAATAAACTTCACAATACATTAAAACACATTTTTAACCTTATCTAAGAATTACTAAATTATTGAACTAATAATTTCGAAAGCAATACACATTTTGAACTTCATTATTTGGATACACTTACTTGATGATTATTAAGATGATTAAGCTCTGCGAATCAGAATAAAACCTGATCGGACTCTGTTCGAATAATAGACTAGAAGTACTAAATTACTTTTTTTTTGTTGAAAGGGTCTGACCAGGATATGCTTTTATTTGGAGAGCTTAATAAAAGATGTCAGAGACGAGGAAACGTTGACGCGAGCTCCGTCTTCACTCACCATGAATTAGCTGTTCCATTAAAATAGAACCCACTTAAAAAAACACTTCCGACTATAATTTGTAAGCGATTCGTAATTAATTTAATAAATAAATAATTTCCAAGCAATACAATCACTTGCTCCTAGTCCAGAACGAGGTTATCTTGTCCCACGGTAATTGGGCAAATATATAAAAAAAATTGACTGCACCATGTTAGAACGAATGGCATGGTTAAAAATGACACATTTATCGTGAAATATATTTGGATAGCTGAGCTTCCGAAAATCTATTTTGTATTTTGCTGTATTGCTACCTTCTAGCTCTTATCCACGATCGTTTGTTAAAAAGACAGTCGGCTTTTTGTAAAAATTATTCCAGAAAAAAAGTAATTACATTCAATTAACGGATTCCGGAATTAAGTGTCGTAAAAAATATTGTATTATTCGTATTTTCAGCGTCGCGTCACTTTTGTCCCTGGAAATTCCCGTTAAAGTTCACTTGTTCTCTGGAGGGTTTTCCAACTTTTAATTTGCAGCGGTGGAGCTGTGCCAAAATTTTCTAGGTGCAGATAATTGGGCTTTTTACGTTTATCTTGTTCAAATGTAGAGAAAAATATTGGGCCTAATACACTCCGTGTATGGATCCATGTGTCCATGAATGTCGATGAAGCGAAAGTGATTTGTCAGGATCAAATTCAAATACAAATTCATATATTTTATTCATAGTACAAACAGAATATTTAGTTTTACAATTAATAGATTACATGGAGAAGAAACTAACAAAGTAACTCCACATTTATTCTTTTCAAAACAGGTTTAGCCTAAATTACAAACTTAAAAAAGTATATACTCTTGGATGTGTTGAACACTTATCCTCTTAAGACCCGAGATACACACCATAACAATTGAAAACCATTGTTATTTTCAAGGTCAGGACTCAAGAGGTTATAGACACATTCATCCTCTTATTAAATTTAATATTACACAACTTTTTAATGCCAGATCGTTGCAGGTGGTCTGTGCCTACCTCTCTGGGATGCAGGCGTGAGCTTTTGTATGTATATAAACTCCGTGTACTCAACGGAGTTTAGGTCGAGGGCAACCTGGTCGGCATTTGAAAATGCGTTATTGTATAAATGTACGTTAAGTCAATAAAACATACATCAACGTTTATGTTTTGATGGGATCTAAATTTCTCAGGAGCGTTTCGCGCTTGTATGTAGGCTCTTCAATGCGCAATTCATATCAATAAAAATTTAAACAAGCATTTATACATTATATTATTTTTTTCACTACGAGTAAAATAAATACCTATCTAGCAATTAATAAATAGAATTTCCAATAAATAAACGTTTTAAATTGTATTGTAAGGAATAGCTTTTATGTGACCAATAAACTATCCTACTTCTGACTAAACTGGAAATGAGACGGGATGTTCCTATTGTTAAATAATAATTTTGTTTAATTTAAATTATCATTCCATTTTAAAATCTATAAGAAACTACCTGACCATTAAAATTGACACAAACCAATCGATTTTCACAAAAGAAAAAATCGATGTTATTAGAAAAAGCCTACAACTCAGTTAAGGAATATATGGACGATAAAAACATAATGTAAAATAATATCATAAATATCCCATTTTAGTTTAAGACATTATAATCATAACAATATACTAATAATTAAACTTAAAATTATAAACTGCATGTTGCAATGCCCTTACGGAGCTTATGTTGTGAACTGGAATTTAATATTTAAGATCATACTATGTACCACATGACGCAAATAAACCAATAAACAAATTTTAATTTAATTTGACGACAAAAAAAAGTATTTTTTTCGAATAATTGCGAAATCTTGTCGAACTCTCATGACAAAAATTTAAGTATCTGAATTTAATGAAGTCAATATTTCTATTTTCCGCTTAACTTATCAATACTGATATATTCTTAGATTGATACAGCAAGTTGAAAGACATTCCTCAGAAGCGAAAATATACGGCAACGTGATGTAGAGTTGGTAGATTATTTAGAAACGAAATTGAGTTTAGAATGCGAAGTGCCATCAAATACCTCAAACAATATCCAACCACAATGGCCCAGGGGGCTGTAAACCGGCCGCTCTTTTTGGAATACTTCTATTATTGTGCTGTTTATGATTTCATTACTTTCATCTCCCCTTTTTATGGAGCGGAGCGATAGAAAATTTAAGCACATTTTTATGTTATTCTGAATAAGTTAATTATCGAAGACATCTCTTCATTCTCTTTGTCACTTGTGTTCAAAAAGCAGCGTCTATCTAACGTGACACCAAATTTTAATGACCGCAACAAAAATATGGAATCTGTGTTTTATTACGAAGAAAATTTTCGTGTTCAATTCTATTCAAATTTTTATGCATTTTCATCATCAACCAGTTATGTCCCCACCGAGGAGGATGGGTCTCTTCCCTAGGGAAGATAAGGCCGTACTCCACCAAAGAGGCCTAGTCCGGTTTGGTGGAGGCTTGTTAGAATAGCGGCAGGTCTTACGGTCAGAAGTTTTCAAGCCGCACTAAGGCCTCTGATTTGGCTTAACGACTACCATCTATCGACGGCAGCCGGCACTAACTGCTTAACGAGCCTTACGAAGCACGGATTTATCCATTATAAAAATTAAATATTTACTTGTTATTAGTATTGGTAGCAAAACCAATGTTCACTCAACGACTAATGGCCGATTTCTCAATTGAGAATTTTCAGTAAATAAATACTAGTTTTAAGTAACGTGCTGTCCCGCTCTTTTCTAAAGAAATTTGACGAGTCAGCACTTCAGTTAAGTAATTCTCAATTCAGAAATCGGCCATAAGTAAGATAAGATAATTGTTTATTTGAACACAAATAAACTTAAATTTGTTACCAATAAACCATTGTGCTCTGACTTCTGAACTAGGCTATACAGGGGACCTGTATCTCAGGAGCCAAAATGTGTCGATATGTCGATAAAGCCAAAAATTGGATCGTGGCTCGTGACAGCCAAGGTTCTTTAAACAAGTTTTTTTTTGCGTTTATTACAACCAACAATACTGCAAATAAGGCTGCTTTTATATTGCAGATACTGTTGAAACAGATGGAAAAAACCTTTAGATTTTTCTCATTTGTTTCTTATGGCTATATACAAGAAATCTAATCTAATCTCCAGGGGTTACTAATGATATAATAATATTTAAAAATGATATACTTCGACCAAATAGCAAAGGTCGAGATAAATCGTACTAGAAACCATGAGTGCATGCAACGACTAATGAATTTTGATGAAGCGAAAGTAATTTGTCAGGATCGTGCTAAGTGGACGTCTCTGGTCCCTGCCGAGTGAGTGAGAGTGACACCAAGTGAGAGGCCTTAGAGCGGCTTCAAAACTTCTGACAGCAAGACCAGCCATTAGTCTTACAAGCCTCCACCGATCCGGACTTGGTCCCCGTAGTGGAGTATGGCCTACACCCTCCTCAGGGAAGAGACCCTTGCCCCTCGGTGGGGACATAATGGGTTGATAATCATGGTGATCAATTATTGTACTAGAGCACCCTCGACGCACGAGTTGGTCTCGCACTTAGCCCTTTTTGTGTCTTAATATTTTTACTATATTTTCTGTTTCCAACTTGTTTTTAAAACGAAACGCGAGAAGGGTATAAAATTAGACGCGTACTCGTATAATGAAGGGGAGAGCATCGTTAAGACAAAGATGCGGTTCTCCTCCCCCTTGTACTTGTATTGTCTTGGAGTAGGTACCTTATAAATAACAAGGTATTTACGCCGTCTTTGTGAGCATTTTAATGCACACAATTGTTTAAAATCTGTATTTTCATGCGCCAATAACCAGATTGTCTCACCTTTCAACAGCTACTCAGTGTGCGAAATTGTAAATGCTGTAAAAAATTAAATCCGTAGGTACTGTGGGTGCAAACTAAGTATTACTTACAGACAGAGGTCTTGAATTGCTCGTAGCCCCGGCCGCCTGAGTGATATTAAACGATCACGAAGGTTAAGCAACATGTACATAGATATGTCACCGTCTATGCATCACGCTAGTGGCATTTTTCCGAGGGGTTCCATGCTTCGCGAGACACGTTAAGCAGTAAAGTTGGTGCCGACTGCCGTCGACAGATGGCAGTCAATAAACCAAGTCAGAAACCTTAGGTAAAACTTCTGACAGTAAGACCAGCCACTAGTCTTACAAGCCTCCACCAATCCGGACTTGGCCCCCGTGGTGGAGTATGGCCTATACCTTCATCAGGGAAGTGACCCGTGCCCTTAGGTTGGTACATAATGGGTTGATGATGATGATGCATAAATACATTATATAACTGTACTAGCTTTTGCCCGCGACTACGTCCGCGTGGGCTTTAGTTACGTAAAGTGTTTGCAAATAAGATAGGTATACTTTTAGCGCATGCGAAAGAGCTTTCATACTAACTTCGCAACCCCCTCTTACCCCCTCAAGGGATGATTTTCGAAAAACTACTTTACACATCTTTCATGACTTTCAATGAAGGACCTTAATGCTGAATTTCATTCGAATAACTTCAAAAACGGCAAAGTTTCATACTGACTTTGCACCCCCCTCTCACCCCCGTAAGGGATGATTTTCAAAAAACTATTTTACACGTGTTTCATAATTTTAAATGAAGAACCTTCGTACCAAATTTTATTCGAATAACTTCAAAAACAGCAAAGTTTCATACTAATTTTGAACCCCCGTTTAACCCCCTTAGGGGGTGAATTTTCAAAAATCCTTTCTTAGTGCTCCCCTAGGCTCTTTAAGAAACTCCTATGCCAAATTTCAACTCCCTAGGTTCAGTAGTTTGGGCTCTGCGTTGATTCTAAGTCAGTCAGTCAGTTTCTTCTTTTATATATTTAGATTTTATATATTTAGATATATGCATTGGTGTGTTTGTATATGTATATAAGGTTGAGTGCGTGTTTATTCCGTTTTGACGCTCTGTGAAACACCGGAAAGCCCTGGCTAAAAATGACTGATCTGATCTTGAGGTCTTTTTTCTGCGGCATCGACATACAGCATACAGCATACATCTACTGTCTGTTAAGCTTTGTTTTTTCTTACTGTAGCTTAACATTTGTTTTAATTTTGTCCTATATGTGTCCTTTTAGTTTGACTGTTCCTGTTTAATTATGTATGTATATGTGGCTTTTAATACATGTTTTTCTTCTTCTTCATCATCTAAATGTTGACAGTCGTCAGTCGTTATTCAACCAATAACAGCAAAGAACATTTTAACAGATTTTTGCTTATATTTCATATCTAGTACTATACATATAACCCGGCAAACGTTGTTTCGTCATATTAGCTGAGGAGCCGTTCGCACGTATCTACACTAATATTATAAAGATGAAAATTTGTATTTTTATAAACGTGGGCCCAGTTCTAGTTATTGGTGCCTCTGCCTACCCCCTCGTAATGGGCGTGAGTTTATTATTATATTTTTTTTTTATTTGTGTTTTTGTGTGTCTGTGTATATTTGTAATGAATAGGCTCAGAAACTACTAAGCCGATATTAAAAATTCTTTCACCATTAGAAAGCTACATTCTTTGCGAGTAATATAAGCAATGTTGGATTTGCAAAAAATTTAGGGTTCCGTATGAAATCTCGAATAATGTAACCCAAGGTGTAAAAAAATTAATTCCCCGGGAATTTTCCACGGAACTAATGTAGCTATTTCCACGGAAACGTTTTTGCCACCCGTGCGGGTCGCTAGTCTAATACACATAAAAATTTGTGACGCCATCTTAAGATGACTCCTTAAGGAGTTCGAAAAAGCTGTGATAAGAGATTTTTGGATATTTTTTTCATCAGTTGCTTTATGGTCGTGAAATGAACAAGCATTTGTTATTGCCGCTCGACCCACCAAAAAATCTACACACACTGTAGCACTGAGTATTTATGTTATTGAATATTTATTCTGTTATTTTATCTATCATTTGGCGTGCGTGCATGCAGCGACTAATGAATGTCGTGGAAGCGAAAGTAATTTATTTATTTTATTTCACGTTTTGTTTTGTTCGATTTGTTATGTGTTTATCTTTGTTGTGCTTAGGTGAAGCACCCACTGTACTCCTTTTATGCTGTTTCGTTTTTTTTGTACATTTAGTGTGTGTGTGTGTGTGTGTGCAAGTGTAAATAAGTGATTTATCTATCTATCTATTTGTCAGCATCTTGACAAGTGCCAGTCCCTGGTCTCTGCCTACCCCTTTGAGGTACAGGCGTGAGCTTATGTTTCTATGTATTTTATCGTTATACTCGAGCAGTCATCTTTGCTGCACAGTTTCAGGGCGTGTTGTTTTAAAAAGAACAGACAAGATAGCTTTTTCTACTCCAGTCATTATGAGCTGGCAAATTGCGCTGCGCCGTCTAAATGATAAATGGTAGAACACTCGTTAGCGCTGGAATAACTGCAAAATGCTATTTATTTACTCTATGACGTGCACTACGGATATTTTATTACGTTTTCCTTATTTCTTTTTTTGCTAAAATTACATGGTAGTTTCTTGTATTTTTATGACGCGCGTTAAGACTATAATGCTTAAAATTTTTTTAGATTGTAACAGTCTGTAACTTTAGTATTTACGACAATGTGTCAATCTCCTGAAATATAATTCGAAAAGCAACAATAGAGTATGTATAAATGTATGTATGATCTACTTTATGTATGTATGTATTTTTCCTGGTACATTATAGAATATTCTTATCTTATCTTATAGGTTATTCCTATTTGTTACCCTAAAGAATTCACCCTATGGTGAATTCTGGGAAATGTATGTCCGAAACTTTACCCTAAGCTGGGTATTTAATAGGACTCTTTACCTATACTCACTTTCAATTTATCACCTCGATAATGTATAGTTGACTATCATATTCGTGTAACAATAAGGTACCTGTGATTGACAAGCTTAACTGTACCTAGGGTAAAAAATCGGAATAAGAATCTAGAATAATTTCCATATTTTAACCTAGCATAGAGTAAATTCTCGGACATACGTTTCCCAGAATCCAACCTACGGTAAATTTTCTAGGGTAACTGATCGGAATAACCGTATCTTATAAAATACAAATCAAACCGCCTCTAGCTACCACTCTACGATACAGACAAGTCTTTGTCTTATGCAAAATTTGAGCCACGACGACTTACCAGCCGGCTAAGGCATCCAGGAACAAAACAATCAAATGGCCGCCCCGATCGCCCGAAAAACACAGTGGGTGAGGATTCAAATCACCGAAATCGCGGCCCTCAAACAGTCAAATAAATAAACGGCAGACATAACCACATGATCGAGCATCTGCTTATCGGAACAGCCCCAGTGGAGCGTATAAACGATACTTCCTGCCTTCCCTTCCTTTCCCTTCGCGTAGCCTGCAAACCCAGTTCAATTTCCTCCAGTGTTGCCAGTAAGCCGAGTTTCCGGTATTAATTTGCTACAGGAATGGATTGATGGCGGGCGCTCAAGCAATCGCGCTATAAAGCTAGGTTTGATGGATTGGAGCATTTTTACATATGAACAGGATTGTTCATCAATTAGGTAATACTGTAATTAGGTCTAGTGATAATATTGACGGAATTGTGAGCAAATTATTTTGAGAAATGTGGTAGGAATTTGGTGTTACGCTGTCTTGCTCCGCAACAAAAGAAAATTGTGTCCTGGAGCCAATATATTTCAGTAATGATTTTCGCAACACTTGAGTGCCTCAAATTTTTTTTCTCCAACTCATAAATAAAGGTTATTATTTGTTTGTAAAAAATTTCACTCTATATTAATTCAATTGAACATTTAAATATTATATATTACCAATAAATAAATGGCCGTAAAATAATACCATCATTAGTCGAACCAACCCTACCAACCCCACAATGTTTCCCTTGACGGTTAGCATGCTGAACAAGCCATCTAAACATTGCCCCAGGCACTGCAGTATCCAAGTGGACCCTTCACCCATCTAGTGTGAGCAGCGTATGAGAAACTACGTCGAGTCTTCACATCGCCAAACCCACAGAGTCTAAAGACGAAAGTTTTCAATCATTGCGCCCTATTTGTCATGATATACGGTGCCGAAATGTGGACACTCACGGTGGTCCACAAATTTAAAGTTGCTCAGCGTGCTAAGATCGAATTCGAAACGAGGTGATACGGTATAAAACCAAAGTCACCAACATAACCCAATCGAATTAGCATGCTGAAGTGGCAGAGGACCGGCCATATCACCCGGAGACTGATAACTGATGGGGTAGACGAGTTTTTGTGTGGAGACTGCGGATCGGTAAACGTAGTGTAGGACGTCCTCAGACTCGGTGGAGCGATGATCTTCGCAAGGCGGCTGACAAGACCTGGATGATAATAGCTGAAAATCGTGCTCAGTAGGTTGCGATGGGAGAAGCTTGTGTCCAGCAGTGGACAAGCATAGGCCGATGACGAAAGACCAAAACATTAACCTAATTATTATGGCCGCTACAAGTACAAGACTATACACTCAACTGCGCCGTAAGTCAGAATTGATAGACAATATTAAATGACACTAATGATACCAAACTATTCTAGGAAGATAATGTACAATGCATTGCCGACCTACATTCTCAGATGCAGCGCAGACATTTTATAATAGTAAATCTTAATAATAATTGACAGTTTTCTTTTTTATCGTTAATACCGCTGCGGAGTTTGAAAACTCCTAATGATTGGCTGATATATTGACATGTTCAAATTTAGAATTGATATTCCAAGGATGCTGTCAGTAGCAGGAGTGCTCTTAAGCTAATGCAATATGCTTGTAGCTTGAGACGTAAGTTACGTTTAGAATCATGCCTTAATTAGATGCTTATAGCTCGCAACTATTATGATCTTTTATAAAATCGCAGAATGGAAGATAAAGATAAGGATAAAATTTATTCATAAAATCATAGGTACATATATAGTAAACATAATTTAATTTTTAACATAAGTAAGAGTAAAAACGTAGCCTAAACTAGGAATAAACCAACAAGGAAAACAATATGTCTTGTATCGAAATAATATTAGCTGGGATGATTGTCTCTAGTGTAGTAGAACTTTGAATTGAAAAATCTGTCAATTAAGCCTGTTCTTCCCCATAATTTATTAATGTGAGTCTAAAAGCTTTGGCGGTCATTAAGTATAAACATCGCGCTTAAAATTGCCAATCTACGGTGGGTACGCTTCGTGATTAAGCCCATACTCTCTCTCTCTCTCTCTGAGAGATTGTGCCCTATTATCATAATTATCAACCCATTATGTCCCCACCGAAGGGCACGGGTCTCTTCACTGAGGAAGGTATAGGCCATACTCCACCACGGGGGCCAAGTCCGGATTGGTTGAGGCTTGTAAGACTTGTGGCCGGTCTTATTGTCAGAAGTTTTCAAGCCACCCTAAGGCCTCTGACTTGGCTTAACGTACCTTGTGAAGCACGGAACCGCTCGAAAAAATGCCACTAGCTTTAGTCATAGACGGTGACCCATACATGGACTGAACGCACCATATGTTGCTCAACCTTAGTGATCGTTTAAAATCACTCAGGCAGCCCAGGCTACGAGCGATTCCCTATTATAGTGGGACGTATATAGGCTGTCAGTCAGCTTTTAAATACAATTAGAAAAATAAATAAATGAAAATATACGATAGTAGTTGCAAGAGCGGTAATTAGCTAATGCATTATCGTTGTCGCTTGAAAGCTAGGTAGCGTTAAGTATTATGCTCTGATTAGGTGCTTGTAGTCCAGTATTATACTTATTAGTTCTAGACACTATAAATTTTACATATTTTACATAGACACACATACATAAACTCACGCATGTGTCCTTGAGGGATATGACAACTTGTACTAATCGGAAGCTTAACTCACCTAAGCCCCGCCTCCCAAAGATAATGTTTGTCGTCAATTCAAGAGGTTAATTTACAGGACACACGACACGTGTACTGGCTGATGACATCAGCTGAATCCGTGTCAGAATGATAAGCGGTCAGGCAGGTGCAGGTGACCAAGCCATTCAATGGTTAATTGCCTCGTCCATTTCAACGCCTTGAAATGGATTAGCTTGGAGCTCGACTTGAAACTTACGTTGCTAGATAACTTCATGTAGAGTTCGGTTTTCAGGAAGTGCGTTGATCAATAAATTTACACTTTTATGTGCGTTGTGTTCATTTGTCAATTAATTGATTGAACAAATGAATGAAATTCTTGTGTTGAAAACATAGGTAAAATTTAGCGGTTGTAGTTGCTTACATCTAGATCTCCATATTCTACCTTTTGACGTGTTCACGCATATTTAGGAAAGTATTCAGAATTATTTTTTGCAATAACCTAACCATGCGGTAACGACTGAGGTTAGGCCTCTATGTATTCTTAAATTTATTTACTCACTTATACTTTTTGTTACTTTTAGGGTTCTGAACCCAAAGGCTCGTATATTCCACGACATCATCAAAAACAAATCAGCCACGGCCCTGCCAGATCGCTCACGCTTCACCCACCTTCATTACCTACTTGTGGCCACTTTTCATCTGGCCCTTTTTTCATACATTCAGACAGTTTACCTACAAAATAACATGCCTGATTTACAATCCCTTTCATTTTTAACAATAAACATTTATGTCCAGGCACATACGTGGTTTCTGGCCCCACACTAGGATACCCCGTGTCGTGGGAACCAGATACCGCGACATGACAATTATCAAGAACAATTCACTTCACAAATCTCACATCACTGTATAATCACTTCCAACATTCACAATTTAATTTAACTTTTAATATAAATTATAAATATAAATTCTTAAATGGGGCAGAGCTTCCGCCCGATCACATCGCCAGAACAAGACTGCCGGTTTGTCGTCGAGCCCTCTCTTTTATAGACTAAAGGCGAGCGCATGGTACTGGTTGGTCTGGGCGCCATTTTCTTTGACAAATCCGTTAAAAATGCAATTCTATTCAAATGGCCACTTTTAAAATAATGAACTGTTAAAAACGATATTAAATACATCTTATAAATTAACGGTCGTCATAAAATAATGTTTTAATGTTAAATTAAATAGAACTTTTGCCGCAATTTATCAAAAATCATGACACAACCATATTTTAAATATCCGAGATCTGAACTAAAACTTTCGTTAGCACTAAAAATTGTTTCATTGTGTTGAGTCGAGAGAGAGCAGTGGACTAATATAGCCTGATGATGATGATGATATGTTACAATCAAAGACTTGACTTTTTTTTGTCGTCAGCCGGGGTTCAAACCCAGAACCTCTCGCATGGTAGGCAGATGCGCTAACCGCTGCGCCATAGAGGTCGTCAGAGCCACTGTAGAGTCAATATTTTCAGCTCCTCCGATTCGTGCGTTTCAGTGATTTGTGACGGCACCGGCCAATTGGGTAATGGATCAATTTAAATATTCCACGTTGAAATTAAACGTTCGTGGAAAGTAGCGTGTTGCAATTTTAAAATGAATTAATAAAAATAAAAACGCAAAAAGCGCTTTAAAATAAAGTGTGCAAGTTAGTGCCGGTACAAAAAAAAATTGCATGCCTTTGTCAAATCAAATCAAAATGCCAACACATGCCAGGTTACCCGAAAGAAAATACTTTTTATTATTAAGCTCGTTTTTTTGCATATCATCTCTTGTGCGATAAAGAATTTTCAAATCAAATCATTGTCATCATCATTATCCTCAACCCATTATGTCCCCACCGAGAGGCACGGTCTCTTCCATGAGGAAGGAATAGGCCATAATCCATGATTCACGGGAGCCTAGTCCAGATTAGGGGAAGCTTGTAAGACTAGTGGCTGGTCTTACTGTTAGAAGTTTTCAAGGCACGTTAAGCAGTTGGTTCTAGCTGCCGTCGATAGATGGCAGTCGTCAAGCCAAGTCAGAGGCCTTAGGATGGCTTGAAAACTTCTGACAGTAAATCAAATCAAAATAATTTATTTCGACTTAAAGAATTTACATTCTGTATGCTGAATGTCAACGTACTGAGTGGGCCGCTGCCTTCGGGCCATATCTATAATGGAAAAATAGTCAGTGAGGAAATAAACTTCACAGAAAAAGGCAGCGGAAGAAAAAAAAAGCTCCACTATCTAATCTCTTTAAACGAGCAATTCTTGTATATATATTTATATATAATATAATCAGAATCTCGGAAACGGCTCCAACGATTTTCACGAAATTTTGTAGGTAGATGCTTTCGGGGGCGTTTAATTGATCTAATTAGGTTACATTTTTAGAAAACGTTGTTTTATCCGTGTTTTAATGCAATTCAAATTTGCTATAATAACATACAGAGGTAAATTTCACGTCTATCTACAATGTTGGGATAGTCCTGACGGGAAAACGGGCGACCCGATTCGGGTCGATTTCAAGAGACCCAGTTCTAGTCATGATGTTTTTTTCCAAGTTATTTTTTTTGTTGGAAAATGATTATTTTAATTTTATATTACATATTTTATATTACAAAAAAGTACCGAGCAAAGCTCGGTCACCCAGGTACTAGATGTTTATAACGGAATATTTAACTTCTTCAGTCCTGAACTGGAAAATAACAACAGAAAATAATTGTTATTTTGAAGAAGAGGACTGAGAAGGTCAAAAAGTGCCTAGGATTGATTTGTACCTACAAACTCAATCTGCATGTCTGATGGAATAGACTGGACCAATGGAGAATGACCAAAAACAGTGTATGTTGCGCCTTGATCATTTATACCTCAAAATATTTTGTATTTTACACAGTACTAGCTGTGCCCGGCGGTGTTACCCGCAGTACTAGCTGTGCCCGGCGGTGTTACCCGCAGGGAAAATAAATTTTGTTTTAACAGTAAACAATTTTTTGAAAAAGTTATGTACAAAGTTCATTTATTTTCATCTTTTTTCCCACGGGAATAAGATGTTTTCCCGCAGTAAAACGTAGCATATATGTTAATCAATGGTGTCAGCTAAGTTCATACAAAATTTTGTTAAAATCGCTCTAGCCGTTTAGACGTGAAGAAGTAACAAACATACACAATCACACACTCACAAACTTTCTCCTTTATAATATTAGTGTGATTATTACTTAGCACTAACTAACCATCCCTACCTAATAATGACCTATGATTATAATTCAAACTGACTAGGTGCCAATGCCAACCCAAAATAACACCAAACCACCAAAGTTGTCATAACCTCAAAACATGGGCTCAAAATTAAGATTTCTCGAAACTCCCATCTAATATTTTCATAATATTTTTCCTGCATAATCCAGAGCGAATTTCTTATAGTTTACCGTTGGTTTCATCAATGCGCAAGAAGGCGCAAAAGTAGTCTAACTCCTATAGTAAATTGATCATTCTCCTTTGCCATCATATGTCACTGTTCGTTTTACGCTACTTTTTTATGTCGCAAATAATTTTTCGGGCGTTGTTAGCCCAGTGGGTAAAACTATCGACTCGGAAGCGTGGATCCAGGTTCGGTTTCCAGTGGGGGCATTTGCCTTTGACTTTGTTTTCGAAGTCATGTACATTTGTTAAATTATACCATTACCATTCTCTAACAGCGAATGAAAACATCGTGAGGAAACCTGAGGGTCTGAGCTATGCACTTCATCATCAACCCATTATGTCAACACCGAGGGGAACGGGTCTCTTCCCTGAGGAAGGTATAGGCCTTACTCCACCACGGGGGCCAAGTCCGGATTGGTAGAAGCTTGTAAGACTAATGGCTGGTCTTACTGTCAGAAGTTTTCAAGCCGCCCTAAGGCCTCTGACTTGGCTTAACGACTGCCATCTATCGACGGCAGCCGGCACCAACTGCTTAACGTGCCTTGCGAAGCATGGAATCGCTCGGAAAAATGCCACTAGCGTTAGTCATAGACAGTGACCCATCCATGGACTGAACGCGGCGTATGTTGCTTAACCTTAGTGATCATTTTTAAGATCACTCAGGCAGCCCAGGCTACGAGCGATTCGAGCTATACACTTAAAATCACCAATCTGCTGGGGGCACTGGTAATCTCTTGTACGTGAAGTTATAATTGTGTTTCAAAGTGTTCAGGACTTATTTTAAGGGTAAGATAAGATAAGAATATTCTTTATTGCACCAGGAAAACACATACAAAACATAAAAAGATTCAGTACAATTGGCGGCCTTATTGCTTAAAGCAATTTCTTCCAGGCAACCGGCAGTCACTTTCGTAAGCCTTATACAGTAGTAACCGTTCAAAAACGCGTGACATTTTCAGATTATATAGATTGTGTGACTGCTAATCCTGTAAAACTGCTAAATTAGTTTGTCCCTTGTAAGTTCGTATGTACTTATGTATATTCTTATTTTCCTAATGACATAGCCCTTAGTCACACTTAGTGCCAAAGTCACTGAAAAAGTCCCTAATTCTTGCATGGATATCAGAAATTAGAAATTTATTTCAACGTAAGTAATTTATATTCTGTTTGTTGAATGTGATTGCACTTATAACGTTAGTCGCATAAATATACCTATAAAAGATTAGAATGTATAACGACCACTACTTGAAGATGGAAGGGCCAGTAAGGGACGCCCTAGGCGGACAAACTACCAAATAGAGGATGTATTAGCAAAGGGCAAGATAAAAGAAAATGCAAAACTAGCGTGCAACTAATGTCGATGGGGCGAAAGTTATGTGTCAGAATCGTGACAAGTGGCAGACCCTGGTCTCTGCCTACTCCTCTGGGATACAGGCGTGAGCTTAAGTGCCCTGCCTCACTAGGAAGCCATGGCAACGTCGCCAGCTACGTATCCAATCAGTTTGTATTGAATGGCGACATTTCCAGACCGTCGCCAAGTGAGTTAGGCACCATACATTTCAATATTAACTGCATGGATACGGTCGCTGGCGACATCGCCATGGCGTCCTAGTGAGGCAGGGCACTAAGTATGTATTGAACTTTTACCAATTACTATTTAAACCAAGCACTACGGGTGCTCCCGGGGCTCTCCGGGTGCAATTTAACAATGCGTTCCGGGTGTTGATGGGGCTGCCCCGTTTCTGCAGCGCATCGGGGATGATTGCTGATGCAGGAATAGACTGCTTTTACGCGACAATGCGCAAACGCAGCGCGTCCCTGATGCGTCGGGTGCGGGCCAGCCCCAACAATATCCTGCAAATGTTAGGAGGTAGGGTGGATTGTGCATATCTACGGCACTGCGGTGATATGCACAAGCCAATCGCTACCATTCTATGGTAACTTTAATGTTAGTGAATTTTAATTTAGTTCGGATTTTGTTTTATTTAATTTAATATTAATTTAATTTTTAAATTCTAAATTTGTTAATTGTATATTATTAATATGGGTCATCGATACCAGAAATAAATGATTTTTATTTTATTTTATTTTTATTTACTACGAGTATGTGCGTACAACTACTGGTCACCTTATTAAAAACACATACTCACCACTCAAACCGCGCATTACAAATTCACACCAGCACTCTAAAGAGGCGGTAATGAAAAATTCATTAACCCGGACACAACGCGAAAGTGATTGTTGTAAAAATGTCCCCGAAACGGGCTAACCCTTAAAATAAAAGTTTTATACAGCAACCGCTAATGTACTTCGGCCTAAAGTGGCTCAGGCGAGGCCCGCTGAGGAAAGTTTCCGGCTTGCGCTTGACCCTCTACGTGTGTAGAGAGGTTTTCTTTACCAAGTACCTATAACCAGTATCTCCTTTTAGAGTTTCGTACGCATAGGGTAAAACGGACCCTATTACTGTGACTCGCACAAATACATTTTTTTTGTTATTGTATTAAAATGAGTATTTTTGTTAAATATGTTCTGAGGTTTGGATATACGTTGTGTCCCAAAAACGACACGTCACAGTGATACCCGAGGTAGACCTGCCCAAAAAGCATCGAACCATCCTAACATGACCTCAGTAAAAGTTGCACGGACTGACTTTTGAGACTGATATGGCCAATTTAAACTTGTTCTAAATTTTCACTTTTTTTAACAATTTAGTGCTAGCATTGAGTTAGATAGATGTATATACATACGTCCTGCGCTGGCTCAGCGATCCGAAGTGGGTCTTGGCCTCCGACACAAGAAGTCGCCACTGTCTCCGTCCTGCGACAAGTGGCGACATCTTGTGTCGGTTAGTTATCAGCGACACAAGCCAATAATACAGTTGCTAATTACAACTACATATACCCTTGATATGTGTCGCCAGCATGCGGTGACTGTGATGTAATTCCATGCAGAATAAAAAAGAATACAGAAAAACAAACTAAAGCTTTAAAAGCGGAGAAATACCTAAACGGGATAAAGTAACATAGTTTTAAACAACAAGACCGTTTTCGGCAACTATAGGTTCTTATGGTATAATACATTAATCAAATAAAAAAAGACATGGCAACTTTTTGTTTCATGAAATCAATCGAGCAGGAGTCGAATAAAAATCACAGATGTTAATTTAGGTCATCTACCTATCTGTTAACTTATGTGCTTAGCGACTAAAAAGGAAGGGTTCAATTAAATAAAATGAAAATTAAGTCTATTTTAAGACAAGGTTACATTATCATAATGCAACCTATACACGTCCCACTGTAGAACACTTTTCTAAAAGGGAAAAGTTCTTAGTTACCACGCATGTTTATCGCGGATCAGCTATTTCAAGCGCAAATGATTTGTGATTTTCTCTTAGTTGCTACGAATCTGACATTATTATCATCCACCATTTTATAAAATTTTCTAATTACTCACAGTTTTCATTGTTTTCTGCCATCAAACATTCCTCCAATAAATACGCAAAAGTTGCTTTCGAAAACTCGGCCAAACAAAGGAGAATCGCCATCAAAGCTCCATTATAAATTCGGGGGGCCGCCCGCCCGTCTGTTGTGTTATTGGCCAGTTTAATTTTGATATTGTTAATAACTATACAGCGGTTTAGTTCTCATTCGGCAAACCTTCGTCAAACAGCGGCCAGGTCGGACGGGCGGGGCCCAAGTTTGCTACAGGCCTTGTCGTTCGACTCGGTAATGTTAGCGCGGCAATTACTGTTTTCGGATGTACATACTATTTTATTTGATAAGATAAGATTTATTTATTTGTAAAACATAGGTTTGTAACATAAGCAACAGTAGTTTTTCCCCTGAATAAGCCGTACGGGGTTGCCGTACAAAAATACGCGGCGTCAGCACTTTGCGCCCCCGCAATGTTTAGTATACTTTATTATTATATTACCCGCGTATGATAATAAGACTTTACAACTGTCATGATCCGTATATCGTCTGTTATCAGTATGAAAAAAAAACTCTATAGTGTTTTCAATATCAAGATCTATCATTTCTATCAATCAAGCAATCAAATCATCTATTGATGTTCGGGGAAGCCCTGACGTTAAGTGGTCCTTCGAGTCAAATGGCACAAAACGGTGACACTGCGTAATGTATCGGTTTGCCGTACACGTTTTGAAGGAATTGTTTTAATGTGATCACCTCTTAATGTAACGAACAGTGGTAAATATGTATATTATATAAAAATCTCATGACACAGAGTTTGTGATCGTACTCTTTGGAAACAGTTTCACCGATTTTTATGTTTTCTTATACTTGATAGGTTTGATTATTTAGTTTCGTTTAGTTTGGCAAAACAACGTTTCTACTGAGTAACTACTAGTAAGTAGTATAAAGTATTTGTAAATATTCTTGATTTCCGACCTTTGGAATAACTTTGAATTCAAATAGGAAATAGTAGCTATGATTTTTTTTCTATCGCAATGCAAGTAGCCGTCTGTTTGTATAATCGAATAACAGCAAATATTGGGTTGGACAACGCCAACCATAATACGCTATACTTTTTCTTTCAGTATTTTTATTTCTTTGGTATCGTTTGTTTTCTACTTAAGATGCATAATTTTAGTGAAAAGCGAAAAAAAATAGTACCTCTCCATATTTAAAAAAAAATAAAAATAGGATGAATAAATAAAGAACTTTTACATCTCTCATGTTCGGTAAGTAGGTACTTATTACCCCCAAATGGGTCTTGTAGGTGACCAATTAGCGCTCTAGGGTAATAATGTAGCTAGAAAAGCCCTAGGGCGGTAAGTGATTTAAAAAAAAACTCTTCACTCTTTCAAAAAGTTCGCGTACATTTAACCATCATACTGGCAATAGACATCATGCATTCAGCCCAACAAAAGCCACAAAAGAGGTCGCTTCGCTTTTCAGCCTTGTCTTCGTATGAGTATAATAGTCATCAATTTTAAATATCGAACGGCGAAGGTCAATATCGTTCTTGAAAAAAAAAATTTAAAAAAAGATGAAAAAAGGCGGGAATAGAAAACTTATACTTTAAATATTATTTGTTTTTGGGTTTTTTTTTAATAATAACGTGCTTATTAGGAAAAAAAACATGAGTTCTGCAAGTGATGAAGATATAAGCTGCACTCCCGATTCAATGAAAATGGAAGCTAAAGCAGCAATTAACAATATTTTGCCTGAAAGTTCTAAAGAGATATTTGAAAACTTACGACGAGTTCATGAAGTAGCGAAAAGAAAAACGAGTAATTTTTTTCTGCTTACCTCACAATGGAGATGTAAAGCAGAGTAGTTAGCTCGGGTGTAAGCATCAATTGCACCCTCGAAATATAGGCGCCCTCGCTGCGCTCGTGCGCCTAAATATCTCGGGCTGCAATTGATGCCTTACAGCCCTTGGCTATTAATCTATCAACAGCAATTACTTTTTGTTGTGATATCATATTTTTTATGTTTAGTAGAAACAATTTTAGTACGAAATAAAAAACAATAAACTCCATTTTTTTCAATGAATGAATAAACAAAAGTAATGTTAGTCTATCAATGATAACTGTGCATGTAGTAGACTCGGGACCCAACTTCGACTGGCTACAGTAAGTTATTGGCAATTGAAGTGTTAGGGGCTGTAAGGAGTGATTTGGCAAAACAGATTTTGTACAGAACATGTTGTAATATCCATCGAATGTTGATATACATTACTTAACATAAATAAAGAATGAAGCTTGTAGAGCACTAGCCTCCTTCCAGATAGAGCGAGAGAATATGATGTTAATCTTGAGGCGTGCTCATCGCGGAATGGCAATCTAAAAATTTGATGTTTGTGAAGACACACTCAGTTTTCCTCACGATATTTTCCTTGAGAGTTTGCGAATGATTTGTAAATGTTTGTAGCTTGGAAAATATGTTAAATGCCCAGGGAAGATATAGATAAAGATAAAAAGCTAATGAACCAATAAAAAATATATTAGACGATACTAAGATACTATTAAAATATACAGGGTATTGATTTGTACAGTTTCGTCCAACTCAGGGGTGGTTATTTACATGATAGGTACATACGCAAAAAAAAAAATTAAAAAATTAAAAATCATAAATTTATAATTGGCTGGTCCGGCCGCCGACGCACATAACTTTATGATTTTTAGGTGATTTTCGCTAAAAAAAAAATGACATATTTTTTTGCTTCAGTATTATGTAAATAATCACCCTTGAGTCAGACGAAACTGTACAATCAACACCCTGTATATTAGACGAATTGTGTTGTTTAGACATTGCAAGTCCTGATTGCACTCGTGGGTCTTGAGCTTCTGGGGTAGAAAGATTTTCGTACCAACTTATGTATTGGATTTAAGGTGATTTGAGAAAAGATAGTCAGGGTGGAGGTTTTTTCTCCCACAGTGCCTTTTTCTCTACTACATTCGGCCTTAAGGCAGCGGATAACATTATAAGTACAGTGACATTCATCAAACAGATTATAAATTTTTAAGTTGAATTAAATTTCTGATTTCTGATTTTATTAGTAGATACATAGGCTGCTACTTATGTATGCGGAATCTGGGATTCCAATAATTTTAAACGCAATGTCTGACCTCCATGGTCAAATTCGTTCTTTTTTTAAATACTGGCCGCTAATATTTTTCTCTTATAAACGTTAGTGTTTTGTTTTTGTTGGGTTTAAAAGGTCATATCGCTGAAAAAATGGAACTCACTCGTGAAAATATTCTTGCTATGATTTATTACGATTTTCGACGTGGTTTAACGCAACAACAGTGCGTAGATCAATTAACTTCGACTTTTGGTGGTGAAGCTCCGTCAAAAACGACTGTGTATCACTGGTTTAGTGAGTTTAATCGCGGGCGCAGTAAGCTCACGGCCACAAAATATTGAAGCTGTGCGAAAACTAATAATGCAAGACCGCCATGTTACGTATCGCCAGATAGAGGCTATTCTGGGCATATGTATGACGAGCATTCATAGGATATTACATGAACATTTGTCTATAAAAATCAATTGTTTGGGTATCGTGGGTACCAATGACTGGCAAAGGGTTAAAAACAAACGTGGAACAATTTCATACATACAATTGCTTCGTGCATTAGCACTCGCAATTGGCCTGATCTAACGTCGGCAATCAGTAGTACACTCAATCCCGTGTCGTGAACGTCTGGCAAACAAACCCGGGCTATGCGGGCTAAAAACTCCCCGGGACCGGCGTGTACCTGTGCTAATGCGCTATTGTGCTAAAGAACCTTTGGTTTTATTTATAAGCATAAGATAAAAATAAAACGTTTTGTTTGTTAAAGCATGGTACCTGCGTTAAATTAAAGCAACTAAAAGAACATGCAGATTAGCACTGCAGATTGCCCGTTTCCTGGTGGTCATACTAATTTGTCATTTCAGTATGACTATGAGGATATACATGTTCTCCTGGTCATACTCACTTTCCTGAACATCCTATGGAGGGAAAAACAAATACCAGCACATAAAACTACAAGTAAATACTACTTAATAATAGAAGAAGAAGTGTTTACTACTTTATTCATTTACCCAAAAAAGTATTTATATTACACAGGAGGAAGGAAGTCTTTTTCTAAAAATATCGTCTTACAGTACGACTAGGAGGACATGTATATCCTATTAGTCATACTGATTAGTATGACCACCAGGAAACGATGTTGAGTTTACGCCCAGTAGCAGTGGTACGCAGTGATGGGACACAAAAGGGGCTAGGGTGTGCAAATGTCATATAACATTACATTACATCACATTACATTACGCTTTATTACAATAAATTACAATTCATAAAATTACGCCTGTATCCCAAAGGATAGACAGAGACTGTCTATTTGCAAGTAAAATGGCATATTATAGGTACACGTACTCATTACAATAGCTCCTGTAAAAATTGTGACAATGAACCACGCAAAGTATTTTTTCATGTTCTGGAAATACGGCTTTTATGTTGTACCTCGAAGCGCCTTTTGGACGCTTTTGTGATCGCTCGTATAGGTAGCGTGACTTATTTTGGGAAGTTTTTGTCGTTCGCCAAAATAAATGATCTTGTTCATTTTAGTTACCCCCAGCTTCGCTCGACGCTTATTTAGTCAACTTGTGTATTAAAATTAAGTTTAAGCAATATGCTTTCAGCTTCCGTTATGCTTTATAGTTTCAATAACTTTGCTACCATAAACTTTAAAAAAAGAGAGAATATACACTCCTGTGGCATCTTTTATATAGTAAAAAAAGTGTTTCGGCAATACATCCACTTACATATTTTTGGTTACTCATTTTGTAATGCTGGCCAGCGTTTGGGTGGCTGTATGGGAAAATGCACTGGCCACACACATATGTATATAAAAAAAAAGATTGTCTAGCTGTTCGGCGGTCGGTTCGGTGTGTAAAAACTTTCGGAGTTATTATTGTGAACGGACCTAATTACCAAGAATTCTAGCTAAAACACTAAGGAAAATCATTCTTCGGCAAATGGACTAACTGCAGCCAGGTGCCTTCAACATTCGTCAGCGTATAGGGACGCGCTGATCGGCGGAACCAGGTGAGTGCCAAATTTATGTTCGGTGGATGTATGTCGGAATTCTTCATATTATTGCCCTAGCTAGCCTTGCCCACATTGAAAAGGTGGAAACCAGAACCCCTGAAACTATCGAAGTGGTTACATAAACATATTTGTGGTCCTTCGAGCCGGATCGGTTTCGGCTTTATTTTTTTCATTTGTGGGTAACTTTGAATACTTTGATTAGTTAGCCATTTTGTAAAATAAAATTTTACCGCCTTCTATTGTTTTCCATTACATAGTGTTACCTGTGTAAAAAAAAAACAAATAGTTTACATATCGGTCGGTCGGGTACGTTCGTTTGATCGTGTAACGGTAGCTCACAGATTAATTCGGTCGGTTGGTTTTTATTATTTCTATATAGTCTGTGGTTTTATTGAAAGTTGACATTTGGATGTTTTGTAAATAAATTCGGTCGGTTCAAGATGTCTAAATCTAAATCAAAGGAGTTGGTTCGGTTTCAAATAGCTTACGATTGGTTTAGGCATACGTACGAAATAGTGGACTTAAAAAGCCAGTCACAAGGTGTTATAAATGCTCGGATGAGGAAACTGGAGGAGAAATATGTTATTTTGGTGTCAACGTATGAGAATGTTTTGACGAAAACTGAGGGTGAGACAAGGTAAAACATTACATGGATTTATTTAACGAAGCAGAGGAAATATACAATCGGTTAGACGCGATATCGGCAGTTTTTCCGAGCTTATCGGGCGTTCACCAGCCTACCGAGAGCGCGCAAATGGCATGGTTGCCGCAAATAAACTTACCGGTATTTAACGGAGACATCTATGCGTGGGCAAGCTTCATTAGTCTCTTCAATTCATTGGTGATGTCTAGGAAAGACATTTCAAAAACGGAAAAGTATCATTACTTATTTTCCCATCTGGAGAAGGAGCCACGGTCCCTGATCATGCATCTACCTATGGTTGATGAGTCTTTGGACACGGGGATGGATATTTTAAAGGGTCGCTTTGACAACAAACGGTTATTGGCAGATGCACACATTTCACGGGTGCTTGATCTGCCTGTGTTGAGCAAGTCGGTCGGTCTTCGTGCAAAAATTCTAAATCCACTCTTAGAGTCAAGTAGAGCACTAAATAATCTAGGAATTTCCACTGATGATTACATGATGACTCATATCGCTCTCACTAAGCTGCCAGTTGATATTAAGACGCGATTCGAACAAAGTATTGGCGGAAACAAGACACAATTACCTTCATTCAAGCAGTTGATTGAGTTCCTGCAAACTGAATGTAGAATGTTAGATTCTGCGGTCACGATTGAGTCAGAAAACAAGTCTAACAGTTCACGTCCTCATGTCTTCACAGGGCGCGCGCGCATTCCTACGCGCACAGTTCATAATGCTGTGCCTAGTAAACCGGCGGCGAGCTTTCCATGCTCATACTGTCATGTAGCTGGACATGGCATAGTTTCATGCTACAAGTTCAGCCATTTGAGCATCGATGAACGGAAACGGTGGATTTACAATAAAGGCCTGTGCTATCGTTGCTTCGGCGATCACACTGCGGCGTCGTGCAGACGTTATGATGCGTGTGGTAAGTGTGGTAATGTGGGCCACCACACTCTCATATGTTTGAGTAACACTCTATGTGAGAAACCCTCGACTGATGACGGGTTCGTTAGAAAAATCATTAATCGGTCAGATATTGCGCAACCTAGGCGTAGGTCACCGCGGCCTACACGAGATAACACGTACGAGCATGGGCGCGAAGTTAACTTTGGTCGGTTTAATACAGAGCGGCGGTCACCTGTACCTCAGGCAGAGTTACATCGTAACTCTACACAATAGCAATTACAGACGTTAAGTAATGTATCGGTACCACGGTTAGCGGATAATGTTGTTTTACCATCGCTTATTATTCAACTTAAAACGGCGGCAAATGATTTTATTGAGGCAAGGGCCTTATTGGACTCAGGCTCACAGGTTTCAATAATAAGGAGTGACTTGGTCCAGCAGTTAGGGTTAAAGCGACATTACTTAAAAACGTCACTACTCGGAGTAGGCGGTGTACCGAATGACGAAGGTCGTCATCTGGTTACGGTGAGTTTTAAACCTAAAATAGGTAAATTATTATCGGTTACGGCGGTGGTGTTGGAAGAACCCACTTTATATTTGGCTCAAAGATTGAATATTACTGACTCGGCAGTTAATATTTCGGATAATGGTACGTTTTATAAATCGCAAGTGGACATTATTTTCGGTTGTGACATTTTGGGTCACATTTTGAATGGCAATAAGGTTCATTTCGGCTCGGCGGGACCCTTCGGGTTAGACACAATTTTTGACTATGCGGTTTTCGGTCCTTTAGACAAAAATAATTCGGTTTTCGGTGATTTAAGTACAGGTTTGAATTCGGGAATTACTCTTTTAGTAGCAGTGGAGAGATTTTGGCGGTCTGAAGAACCGGCTCAGACTGTTCATAAAAAATCGGCGGACATAGATTGTGAAAATTTATTTTGTGGAAGGAAAATGGAAAGTGGAAAATATACGGTACGGCTTCCTTTACTACCTGAACATAAACGTTTAGGCGATTCAAAAGACACGGCTTTGAAACGATTATCGGCTTTAGAACGGCGGTTAGAAAAACAACCGGAATTTCGTAAAAAATATGTAGAATTCATGAATGAATATCTCGAACTCGGAAATATGACAATTTCTAACTTTGATACAACCTCGGGATTGGAACATTACTTTTTATGTCATCACGGCGTATTTAAGAAATCTGGTGATGTTCAGAAAATTCGTGTAGTATTTGACGGAAGTGTAAAAACTAGTTCAGGTGTGTCATTGAATGACAGTTTGTACGCTGGCGAACGCTGCAGAATGACATTGTGGAGATCATATTAAATTTTCGGTGGCCACGAGTTGTTTTTACAACTGACGTGCGAATGATGTTTAGACAGACCTGGATACATCCTAAAGATCGCAGGTACCAGTTAATATACTGGCGTTCTTCTCCATCGGAACCTTTACGAATTTACGAACTAGCTACAAATACTTACGGGTTGAAGTCTAGTCCATTCATTGCTATCCGTTGTTTACAGCAACTGGCACGTGATGCGGAAAGGGATAATAGCGAATTGTCACGGGCGGCTCGCATTGTAATAAAAAATAGTTACGTTGACGACCTCAGCGGTGGGGCGGACAGTCTGGAGGAGGCGCGTCAACTTAAGGACGAGCTTGTAGAGCTCATGAGTTCGGCAGGCTACGAACTTCGGAAGTGGTCATCAAATGTACCAGCGTTGCTAGATGGGTTACCTTCGGACCATCTAGAACAACTTCGTTCATTTGACGACGACGGTTCTGGCTGTATTAAGGTACTGGGTATTCAATGGGATCCAGTGACTGACGGTTTCACCTATAGGCTAAACCTGCCTACGGAAAAGGCAGCAACACGGCGTAAGATTTTATCAGTGATAGCTCGGTTGTATGATCCTCTAGGTTGGATTTGCCCAGTGATTTTCAAAATTAAACGGTTACTTCAGGACTTAATCGGTGACAATTCACGGAAGGTCGATTGGGACGCTCCAGCGCCGGACTATATTGTTCGTAGTTGGGAAGACATTCTATTGGATTTAGTTAACTTACAGCGGGTTTTCATACCACGCTGCTTGAAACCGGACGGTCAAGCACGTTATTATTTACATGGGTTTTCGGACGGTTCTATTCACGGTTACGCGGCTGTCGTATATATTCGGGCGGAGCAACCCGACGGAAGTGCGGTTGTACGTTTACTTATTTCTAAAACCAGGATAGCGGCACGAAAGATTACGCGTACTATTCCACAGATAGAGTTGTGCGGTGCTGCTCTACTTACGGTTTTGTTGAATCGGGTGGTTGCATCTATGAAGGATGACATCACATTTGAAACGGTGATAGGATGGTGCGACAGCACTATAGTTCTTGCATGGTTACGTACACCTACGTATCGGTTACAAACTTACGAGGCTAATCGGGTAACGCAAATTAATACATCGGACACTCAGATTGAGTGGAGACACGTCCCTGGCGATCTAAATTGTGCGGATGTGGCGTCGCGTGGTTCTACGGCGGCGAGTTTATTAAAACATGAATTGTGGTGGCAGCCACGGTGGTTGTGTCAGCCTACTGAGACTTGGCCGGGGTCTTGCACGGACTTTCCTACGGACTTACTTCCCGGAGTCAAGGCGACAACCGTTCATGTCGGAATTACAAATACGGATACGGAATTTAACTTGATAAATCGGTATGAATCATTTGATAAATTAATAAACGTAACAGCGTATATGATTCGGTTTAAAAATAATTTAATTAATAAATCAAATAAAAGGATCGTTGCGCTAACGGTTTCGGAACGGCGGAAAGCTTTATCTTGTTTAGTTCGAATGGTACAGGACAAACATTTTGCTGAGGAGATTATTTGTTTAAAATCTCATCAACCAATTAAGTCAGCATTACAAAGGCTTCATCTCTTTATCGATGATGATGGCATCATTCGGATCGGCGGTCGGATAGGAGCAGCGGAGCTACCTTATAGTGCTCGGCATCAAATATTGTTGCCTGGTAGAGATAGATTTACGGAGATATTGGTAACACACTTTCACAAGGTTCATTGTCATGTTGGCTCCAATACTTTAGCTGCGATATTATCCAAAACTGTTGGATTATTTCTGCTCGGCGGTTAACACGACACACGTTACTTTTAAATGCATATAATGCTATCGGTCAAAGGCACGGCCTGTGCAACCTTTTATGGCAGACTTGCCATCGGACCGTGTACGTGGGATACGTCCATTTCACGGTGTGAGTACGGACTTTGCGGGTCCTTTCTATATAAAATCGAGCAATTTACGAAACGCTAAGATACAAAAGTGCTACTTATGTGTTTTCGTTTGCTTATCTGTAAAGGCGGTTCATTTAGAAATTGTATCGGAACTTTCGGTCGAAGCTTTTGTTGCTACTTTCACGAGATTTGTCTCACGGAGAGGACTGCCGTCTCTCGTCAGGTCGGATTGCGGTACTAATTATACTGGTGCGGATAAATATTTAAAAGAGCTTTACGCTTTCCTACGGAATAATAATTCGGAAATGGAACGAGACTTGGCTCACCGGCAAATAACTTGGTTGTTTAACGCTCCCACGGCACCAAATCAAGGGGGTTTGCATGAAGCCTGCGTACGTTTGGCCAAGATTCACGCATCTCGAGTTCTCGGAGAAGCTCGACTTACTTTTGAAGAGCTCTCTACCTTTTTCGTCAAGGTTGAAGCTATTTTAAATTCTCGGCCTTTATGTCCGTTAAGCTCGGATCCAGCTGATCTCGAAGTGCTAACACCAGGTCATGTTTTTGTCGGTCATCCTTTGGTTGCTTTACCTGAGTATCCGTACAGAGATGTAAAAATAAATCGTTTATCTCGGTTTCAACAAATTCAACAAATGACCCAACACTTTTGGTATAGATGGCGACTGGAATATTTAAATACGTTACAGCAACGATTTAAATGGTTCTCTAAAACGGAACCTCCTAAAATTGATGATTTTGTTTTAATAAAAGAAGACAATGTTCCACCACTTGAGTGGAAACACGGCCGGTTAAATAAACTTTTACCCGGAAAAGACGGGATTGTGCGGGTCGCGGAAGTTTTAACTCAAAACGGTATTCGCATACGACCGATATCTAAACTGTGTAGGTTACCTTTATAAGGCTTAGAATCTATTATTTTTTGTTAATCTCGGGGTAGAGATATGGTTTTGTTTATGATAGAAATAGGTTTTGTTATAGAGTTAACGTTTTGTTATATGTAGAGTCATATTTTGTTTTTTAAGGTAGGTTGTAATCAAGGCAAGGCTTGATTAGGCGGCGAGGATGTTTCGGCAATACATCCACTTACATATTTTTGGTTACTCATTTTGTAATGCTGGCCAGCGTTTGGGTGGCTGTATGGGAAAATGTGCAGCAACGTTATTACAAGATCATGTCCCCGCGTGCGAACATGATTTCACGTTTAATTACATTAAGCCTCATAACATAGTTAAAATTTTTAAACTATTGAATCTCAAAAAAACTGAGGACTTATGGGGTATGTCAGTAAAAATTGGTAGTTCAGTGATACATATTCTAGCATCGCCGTTATCAGAGATATTCAATAAATGCGTAGATGAAGGAGTATTTCCAGATCTCATGAAATACAGTAGGCTAGTACCTTTATTTAAAAGCGGTGATAAACAAGATCCAACAAATTTTAGACCCGTATCAGTCTTACCAGTACTAAGTAAAATATTTGAGAGAATTATCTTGGATCAATTACTTTTGCATTTCAATAATTACAAACTCCTTCATAGTCAGCAGTTCGGTTTTACTAAAGGGCGGAATACAACAGACGCTAGAGTCATGTTACTTAAACATATTTTCAGTGCGTGGGAGGATCATAGGGATGCTGTAGGAATATTTTGTGATTTGTCAAAGGCATTCGATTGTGTAGACCACAAAACACTACTCTCAAAGTTAAAACATTACGGAATAAAAAATGCAGGATTAGAACTTTTAAAATCGTATTAAGAAGGAAGGGTTCAAAAAGCAGACATAAATCGTATTAAATCGTCGGGTTCACTTGTAAAAATGGGAGTCCCACAGGGATCTATCCTAGGGCCGTTCCTTTTCCTGGTCTATGTAAATGATTTACCGTTTATGGTACAAAAAATGTGCGAGATAGTGCTATTTGCTGATGACACGTCACTTATTTTTAAAATAAGGAGACAGGAAAATAATCTTGACGAAGCAAATAATGCTCTCTCGCACGTTCTAGATTGGTTTACTGCAAATAAATATTTTGTTAAATTAAAAAAAGACAAAATGTATGAAGTTTACCCTACCTAACGTAAAATTAGTTGAAAATAACATTGTGATTGGAAATGAAAAACTAGAATTTGTTGAAGATACTATATTTTTGGGCATCACAATCGATGCCAAACTACAATGGGGTCCACATATTGTAAAATTAGCACATAGACTTAGCTCCGCAACATATGCTGTAAAAAGAATCCGAGAACTTACTGACGTTGCCACTGCTAGGCTTGTTTATTTTAGTTATTTCCATAGTATTATGTCCTATGGTACATAATACTATGGAAGTGTGGGGCCGGGTAGCAGACATTGAGACTATCTTCATCTTGCAGAAGAGAGCGATCCGATTTATTTACAAGCTAGGTAGTAGGGACTCGCTAAGAGACTTTTTCAAAGAAACTAACATACTAACAGTTGCAAGCCAATATATATATGAAAATATTATGTACGTTAGGAAAAATATTACAGACTTCGAAACACTTGGTAGCCATCATAACGTTAATACTAGGAATAAACATAAATTGTCATTTCCACGATTTAGACTTGCAAAAGTTAATACTTCCTTTATGGGGCACTGTATAAGGTTCTACAACAAGATACCCCAAGATATATTAGAGTTAACTCCAACGCGATTTAAGAATTGTGTTAAGCACACTCTTTGCAAAAAAGCTTATTATAAAATCAACGATTATTTAGAAGACAAGGACGTATGGCATTAAATAGTATTTTAATATTAAATTTAATCAGAGGATAAATGTGTCTAGTGTTCAACACATCAAAGATATTATTTTGTAGGTTTGATTTGTATTAGCTTTAAGGTAATTTGAGAAAAGATGGTCAGATTGGAGTTTTTTTTCGCTGCCTTTTTCTCCACTACAGACGACCCCAAGGCAGCGGCTAACATTATACATAACTGTATGTACATTGACATTCAACAAGCAGAATGTAAATTCTTTACGTTGAAATACATTTTTGAATTTGAATTTGAATGCACTGGCCACACACATATGTATATAAAAAAAAAGATTGTCTCGCTGTTCGGCGGTCGGTTCGGTGTGAAAGACGCGCTCATTTTGGCTGTGTAAAAACTTTCGGAGTTATTATTGTGAACGGACCTAATTACCAAGAATTCTAGCTAAAACACTAAGGAAAATCATTCTTCGGCAAATGGACTAACTGCAGCCAGGTGCTTTCAACATTCGTCAGCGTATAGGGACGCGCTGATCGGCGGAACCAGGTGAGTGCCAAATTTATGTTCGGTGGATGTATTGCTGAATTCTTCATATTATTGCCCTAGCTAGCCTTGCCCACATTGAAAAGGTGGAAACCAGAACCCCTGAAACTATCGAAGTGGTTACATAAACAAAAAGTAAAGTAAAAATGCGTTTATTGCGACCAATCAATACAGAGTTCACAAAATAAACATAATTTTTATAAGTTACATTGGCAACAAGAGGTGTGTGCTCAGCATGTGCCGCCAGAGACATGACATGTCTGAGACTTTATATATCTGTTATTAACAAAACAAAGCATATATAAACCCACTTTCCTAGTTGGGTAAGCAGAGTCCTGATTTTGGAAAAGTTGGGGTCCTGCTGTTTGACCAAAAGTCATTTGGCAAAATTACACTTGACAAACAATGTTTGACAAAAAATGCTTTCGCCAATTGATCATTTTACTACTAATCATTTTACAAATGACTCACTTATCCAAATGATCAACACTTAAATTTACATTTTACAAATAATTATTTTACTTAATGAACATTTAACAACTGAGTTATCAGACAAAACTACTATTGGTCTAAAAACGTTTGATAAAATGTATTATTTGACAAATGTTTCGTTTATTAATCAATCTTACGAATGGGGGGTCGGCGATGTAAAGAATACGTGACAACAGAAATATAGGTGCGACGACGCGCGTAGTGAAGCGGAGCGCGTCGGAGCGTTAGGTTCTCTATGTAAGATCGAAAACAGACTCGACTTTGATGCGTTCAACATTTTGTTAAATGACATTTGGACATTTGGGCTTCATTTGCGAAACATATTATTTGGTGAAATTAAAAAAGGTCAATTGACTTTTTAATATTCAAAACATTTAACAAATGTAGTGTTTGCTAATGGATCATTTGCTAAGTGAGTTTTTGTAAGATGATACTTTTGTCAAATGTCTCGTTTGCCAAATGAACATTTGGTTAAACGTTGTTTGTCGAATGACCATTTGTCAATAATTTTTTGGTCAACCATTAGTAATCCGGAAAAGTTGTAGTGACTAGGATTTAGAAAGGAATATTGCGTTGGCTTGGACACAGAGACCATGAAGTAAGAAAGATGGGTGAAAAAATATATGAAGTGAATTTTGGTGGTAGCAAAGATATAGTGGAGATTTCTGAATTGAAAATTTGCACTAAGTAAATACTTAAGTAACGTTCTGTCACGCTCTTTTCTGAGAAACTTCACGAGACAACACTACAGTTAAGTATTTACTCAGTTAAAATTCTCAACTCAAAAAGCAGCCAAAAGTCGCCCACATATACATAGAATATAATTATCTGTGAATTATCTGCTGGCGAATCCACTGTAATTTTTCTCATCGTAAAAAACTAAAGACTCGGCCACTTTTTCAAGCCTTAATTAGAGTTGAAAGCATTACGGATTCTGTTTTTAATAGAAAAAACGTTAATTGAAATAGCTCTCGGCTTTAACTACGAAGTTATAACAAAAACAATACGAAAAAAGTACAGGCAAACTTGGGTAACTCCTGTGGAGTTCTTTTCGCGGACAATTCTGTTTTAAAAGTAACTCGCAGGGCCTAAAGTATTAAAGTTAGAAACTTGAAATTTTGCACAGGGGTTTATTTTATTACGTACCTCTACGACGAAAGGTTTTTTTTTTAAACTCACCCCCTAAACGGGTAAAAAGGGGGTGCAAAGTTAGTATGAAACATTGCCGTTCTTGAAGTTATTCGAATGAAATTCAGTACGAAAGTTCTTCATTGAAAGTCATGAAACATATATAAATTATTTTCTTCGAAAATAATACCTTAAGGCGGTAAAAGTGGCATGCAATGTAAGTATGAAAGTACTCTGATTTTCAAAGTTGTTTAACATAATCTGTAACTTATTTGCAAACACTTTTCTCAACTAAAACCCACGCGGACGAAGTCGCGGGCAACAGCTAGTCTAATATAAAGAGGAATCGCTACATCACGGAACCGTTTGACTCACGCTTGTGCGGTTTTTTAAATACAAAAGCAGTGCCAATAGTTAATATGCAAACAAAAGTTAAATGATACGAAAAGAACAAAAGGGGGCTCTTTGACGATTCTTTTTATGTATTTTGAAGTTTGAAGCCTTAGAAACTACAAACAGAGGAGAAAATAGGAAAAGCCTTAAAAACGCTCGCTCATTTATTAAACAAGGAACGCCTTAAGAGTCAATGCTGCAGGCTATTACACGTAATAGGACGTATCTATCTTTCCCATTCTCTCTTATGCTTTCTCCGCACATGTTCTGTCTCCCTCTGATACCCTAGTTCTATTATTCTTAGGCCGACTTGCACCAGTTCTTAAGCATGATTTAAGTTGCGTTTGAATCGATTTATGTATGAAGAATTTTAGGTAGGAACCACTTAAGTCAGGTTTAAGATTCTATGTAGGGCGCCCCTAACTTTTCTTCGTAATGGGTTATGGTGAATTTGACATGTTATTTATGGCCGTCTTTTTTGCTGGTCGATGTTTCTAATACGGGTAAGTTAAGCTTATAATATTTCAGAGCTTAGACTGACTGACTGACTGACTGACTGACTGACTGACTGACTGACTGACTGACTGACTGACTGACTGACTGACTGACATATCAACGCAGGGCCTAAACTATAAGAGTTAGAAACTTGAAATTTTGCGCAGAGGTTCCTTTGGTAACGTAGGGGAGCACTAAGAAAGGATTTTTGAAAATTCATCCCCTAAAGGGGTAAAATGGGGGTTCAAAGTTAGTATGAAACTTTGCCGTTTAAGAAGTTATTCGAATGAAATTAGGTACGAATGTTCTTCATTTAAAATGATGAAACACGTGTAAATAAGTTTTTTAAAAATCATCCCTTAAGGGGGAAAAAGGGGGGGTGCAAACTTAGTATGAAACTTTGCCATTTTTAAAGTTATTAGAATGAAATTCCTTCATTAAAAGTCATGAAATACATGTAAAATAGTTTTACGAAAATCATCCGTTAAGAGGGTAAAAGGGGGGTGCAAAGTTAGTATGAAACTTTGCCGTTTATGAAGTTATGCAAATGAAATTCAGCCTGAAGGTCCTTCATTGACAGTCATGAAAGACATGTAAAGTAGTTTTTTTTTTAAATCATCTCTTAAGGGGGTTGGGAGGGGGTTGCGAAGTTATATAGTATGTAAGCTCTTTCGCATGCGATAAAAGTATCCCTATCTTATTTGCAAACTCTTTAGTCAGCTAAAGCCCACGCGGACGTAGTCGCGGGCAACAGCTAGTATGGTATAAATGAAGATGTCTAAAAAATAATTACACTGTATTTTTCTGAGTGACAAAAAAAAATAGATTAAATAAAAATATTTCTGTAAACTAATAAACATGAACATAAAAAAATACTCACAGGCACATAAATTGCTTCTGGGCCCGCACTGGGATACCCTGTGTCTGAAAATCAGAAACAGCGACATCACAAACAATTATAAACATCCAAGACCTAGATTTTTTCTGTCCCCAGCTGGGATTGAACGACTACTTTCTTAGAATTGTGAGTCCAGATTGATAGAGACTTGTAAGACTAGTGGCTGGTCTTAGTGTCAAATTTTTTCAAACCGCCCTAAGGCCTCTGACTTGGCTTAACGACTGCCGGCTAAACTTCTTAACGTGCCTTGCGAAGCACGGAACTGCTCGGAAAAATGCCACTAGCGTTAGTCATAGACGGTCACCCATCCATGCACTGAACGCGCCCAATGTTGCTTAACCTTCGTGATCGTTTAAGATCACTCAGGCAGCCGGGGCTACGAGCGACTCGAATTTTGATTATTTAATAATAATAACTTCCACACAACAATCACTTGACCTGGTCCCAAACTAGGATACCCTTTTTTTTTTTTTTGTTAACGGGGTGAAATGCTTTGTGCACCATAACCGCCACCCTTGGGGGAGGGCGACGGCCGTGTGTCGGACTCTCCTCTCCTAATAATAGGAGAGGCATACCTCCTAAAACACCCCGGGGGCCGTCCTGTCGCTCGTGCAATGGGGCGCCGCCGGATCTCGCAAGTGGTGTAACCACAACGCGAATGCGACAGCGGCGCCCCGGCGACGTCGACCCGACTCGCAAGGAGTCGGGCTCACCCTCACTGGAGAAGGGGCATGGGCCCCCCACCCCCTTCTCCCGTCACGATATCGGACGCCAGGTCCCCCAACCTGCCGTCTGTGACCCTCCCTCAACCGGCGGCGCAAGGTCCGCGCAGCGTCCCCCGCGCCACCGGCTCTCCCGGCGGAGAGGCGCAAGCTCCCCAAGCCTCCAGCTACCGAGGACCCGTTGTGGCCCTCTGCCCGGATCCTCGGCCCATCCAAATTCCCACCCATAAAAACACCCCTCGGCCAGAGACCATATGGGGTGCCCAGTCCCTGGTCCCTGGCTTACCTCCCTCAAAATCCCTCCCTCCCAAGCCCGGCTTGCGGAGCCCGCGCCCCTGCCCGCCCCTCCAGCCCTCTTCCATGCCCTCTGCTGGACAGAGGGACATAGAGAGGGCCCCCACCGTGTGTTTTTTATAGAGTTTGTCTCCTCGCGGCCCGAAGGCCCCCGGCCCCGCTCAATGTGGGGTTACGGGTGCGGGGCCCATGGTGGACCCCGCGGGACATCCAGCAGCGCAAGCCACTGGACGTCCCCCTCCCTCTGGTTTTGGTCCGCGCCGGCCGAAGCCGGTACCCCCCATATCTGGAGGGCGTTCCCCTATCCGCCACCCGGGGGACGCGTCCGATGGAAGACCAGAAACTCCGCACGGAAAAAAAAAACTAGGATACCCTGTGCTATGGCAACCAGGCAAAGACATGAAAAACATATACCTAAATACGCTTAGATGGAGGCCTTTTTGAACAAATGAACGATATCCCCCAGTGAGAATCGAAAGCATGTTCGCCATAAACTGTTAAAATTAAAATTTGTGATCAACATAGCAAAGGGTGTCCTAGTTTGGGATGGACCAATGATCAAATCTAACTGAGTTTGTAATGTTGACGCCAAGTAACTTAGAAAATACTCCTCACCAAAAACGAGTTCAAATAGGATGTAAGACATAACTTATGTCTTTGCCAAATGTAGTCAATTGTACCTACATAGATGTAGTCTATACGAGTAGATATTTAAGATTTTCATATACTTTTATAATCCTTTCGGCCGCCGACGAAACCACTCGTGTGCAAATAAGGAGTATTAATTCAATCTAATCTATTGATACAAGCTGAGATTCTGAGCAATTTCTTTGAACTAAAACTTTCGTTAACACTACATACTGTTAACTTTATTCCAAATACACTTACTTGACTTTTTGGCGGAATGTCTTTATATGTACGTAAATCACGGCCATTTGTACAAATCCTTAAAAAAAGCCTCCAGTGCGAACCAAACCAACGTCCTCGATTTTGGTAGTCAAACCTTTAACAACTAGACGGATGAGGCGGTAAATTCAAATGTCCACGTACCTACACAATCCGCAGCCCACACAGACATCCATAATTACTGCGCGTCAGCCGGCCAAGGGTCGAACATTGAATTGTGCAAAGGAACACAAAATGGCTACTCCGGACCTCTGGGGAGAAGCTTGCTGTACACGCAATACGGACGTGGGTTAATAATAAATACGCTTTTCGTCGCTGAACCCGACAAGGTTTACTCCTGACGTCCGCCGCAGCGTAGGCCATTTGTAAGGTAGCCGTGCTATGAAACTGTCAAACGTTACTACGGCAAATTGTGCCAAGGGATAAAAACGTCGACATAGCCCAGCGGATTAGTAAGTTGAAGTGGCAGTCGGCGGGGCATATCCTCGTGAGGCCCGACCTTGAAAAGAACAATTGATTTTGTGATCACCTGAGGACATTGGGCCTCACGAGGATATAGCACGCAGAACTGATGGCCGATGGTGCCGGAAAGTGCTCAAATGGAGACCACATATCGGCAAGCGCAGCGTAGGACGACCAGTCACAAGATGGACAGATGATCTCATTCAAGTGGCGGGAAAACGCTGGATGCAAGCCGCTTCCGACCGGTCCTTTTGGAAATCCATAGAGGAGGCATACGTCCAGCAGTGGACTTCTTGTGGCTGAATGATGATGATGAATGATGACAATAACGTAAAAATGAACACGATCTCCACTAGCCCTTTGCAACTGAGCTATCACGTCCGTGCATATAATTTCGAAAAAATCCTGACTCCATACAAATTGACTTTTTGGAACGCGACCGGCATCGATCGGTCGTGCATTTATCAGTTTTGCCTACAAAAATTGCCGCCAGGTGCGGCGCTTCACTTGTCGGCGACCATTGGCCACAGATTGGCTGGCGAGCCGCTGGTGGAGATGGTTGCGTATTTTAGCGGTACGTGCTTCACGTGAATCACCGCTTAGTGATACATTTTGTTTGAAGCCTTACAATAATGACAATAATTCATTATAGCGATGGTGGCGTAGTGGGGTTGACCCTTGCTTCTCAATCATAAGAATCTGGGTTCGAACCACGCATGTAGCTTTGACTTTTAGTTACGTACATTTGTTTGTTTGTACAACAACACCATTCGCTGATAAATTGTGCCCGGATAACGGCGACAGGCTTGCCACTTGTCACGTTTGGGACCTAATAGACTCGGCAAAACGTGGGCCCAGTTCTAGTGATTGGTGCCTCTGCCTACCCCCTCAAGAATAACGGGCGTGAGTTTATTTATTTTTTATTTTATTAAATATAGTTCGAATGTGTCTAGGAGTTTATTATTTAGCGTTGTAAGATGTTTTTGTAAATACAAAGTTAGTTTTTATTCATAAAATATGTCTGGAAAAATGTAGTTGCACGATCGCGCAGATAGTTTTTAGCCGGCTTTAGGATTTTTTTGGTTATTTTGTTGGAATCTATGGCATACCAAAACAAGGTATTTTAGCAAAGATGGTTGAATTTAAAAAAAAAATTCTTCGGTTGCAAAAGGCTAGTTCAGTCTAGAGTTTTCGGATCTGAGCCACCTCAGAGCAGTCCGGAAGATATCGGTCGAGATCGTCTCTCCACCGTCTTCTTGGCCAGCCTCAACTGGGATGTCCGTTTTGTGGACCCACTCGTGTGGTGGAAGTGGCGAGTACTTCATACTTTCAGATACTTTTCATCCTGTTGATTTCATTTTTTTTACATAGTCTGTTTTGTGTCCCACTGCTGGGCAAAGGCCTCTCCTTCTTTCTTCCAACTCTCTCTATCTCCAGCCATTTTCTGCCGCGACGTCGGTGTCCATTGCGGAACCCAGTCAGTCGCAGTTTTAATTTCATTATTATTGTTGAATTATTTATTATAGCAGAAACATTTTGTCCGTTTGACGGAATTAGCAATAAATACAATTTTATTCCAGCCAAGAAACAGTTTACGTGGAGAATTTAGAGGAAGTGTTATGGTCCCCACCATTTCTGATGTAGATCAAATGAAAGTGTAATTCTACAAACCTCTTGTTAGGTAATATATTTCGCATTTTTTTTTGTATAATTAAAATGTTGACCTACGCGTAGACAACCTAGAAACCCCGTTTCCTGGTTGTCATACTAATTTGTCATATCAGTATGACTACGAGGATATACAATGTCCTCCTGGTCATACTGACTTTTCTGAACATTCTGTAGAGGGAAAATCAAATGCCAGCACATAAAACTACAAGTAAATACTACTTAGTAATATAAGTATTTACTACTTTCTTTATTTACAGAAAATAATTTATATTATGCAGGTAGAAGGAAAAACCTTTTTCTAAAAATATCGTGTTGATATGACATATTAGTATGACCACCAGGATACGGCACCTAGAAACTAGACTAGACGGCCTGGAAAGTATGCCTAGACTCTGCGAGTTTGTTGTTCCATGCGCTCCACGTTCTAACTTCTAGCCTTGACTTTTATCAAGTGTCTTCTCTTAGCCAAAGCCTTACATTTCGTACTATCCGACCTATCGGATGAATTTCGAAAAAAGAGTTAGGTTAGGTTAGGGCCAGTTTTTACCGCACTATTCTAAAGCCGGCACCCCACGGCATTTTCTAAGTAAATTTCTTAAATGCTACCTACTACTAAATTCTCCACTAGCACCGCTATCATCTGAACAGATAAGATGGTGGCACTGTAAGACTTTATTTAGCTAAGTATGTATTGTTTCGTTTTTATGCTATTTTTGTAGGAGATCCATTTTGCATCCAAGACTACTACGAAGTCATTCTCGAGAGATATCTGTCTTAACATAATTTTCAAGGACTCCTTTGGCCACTTCTACACAACACTATCCCTTGACCTGGTCCCAAACTAGGATACCCTGTGCTATGGCAAGCAGACAGCTGGGCACCATACACTACCGTGTGGAGCCCCGCTGCCATAGATTAAAAAAAATCGGTTGTTTGTTTTCCTTTGTCTCTATTTTATTTTTCTTGTTTTGTTGACTATTGTGTCTTTTGTTTATTATTTACTTGTGTCTTCATTGTGTTTCTGTGACAATACTAATAAATCTTTCTTTCTTCTTTCTTTCTTTCTTTCTTTCTTTCAGGCAAGGACATTACAGACATGGACAAAAACACCCAAACAGAGGCCAGTTGTACAAATGTATGGCGGCTCCCGGTGAGAGTCGAACCCACCTCTCTGGTTCACTAGTTCTACCAAGGAGTACAAATGATAGTACTAATCACTCGATTGTGTATCACTAGTACTACTGGTAGGGAAAACGACCGTTGACTTACGCTGGTTGAACTACCGACCCTAACACTTGCAAAATTTGAGTTTGTACTCCAGAACTAGAACTAGTGACCGAGAGCGGAACCCACGACTTCTGTCTAGATAACAGAACCTTGAATTAAGAAATCAAACATGAGTAAAACTACCATTAATAATTTTACAGCGGTATCAGACTGTATTCAAAGCAATGATGGTATCTATTCTAGTGTAGCCTAGACAAAGAGTTTCACACGGCTCGTATCCAAAAAGTCTATTTTCTCAACGATAACTTGACGCTAGTAACGCAGTGAAGAAAAAGCCTTGTACCAGTGCTTTTCTACTTTTATTGTTCACCATTCCCTGCACTACTACAAACGTCTTTCTATAAAATTTAGTGTCTGAGGCCACTGGCGCCAGAGCCACAATTTTGAATCTCTGCCAACGCCGGAGCGCAACCGCGAAACCCCGAAAGTACAGCCAAGACTGAGACAGCGACAGCGCTGGCACAGTGGAATTTTAATGGATCTCGCAGATGATATGTGAATAATCAAAACTTGGTTCCTGTCACTGAATATGGTATTATAACTGGAATAACTGGTATATGTCACTGAAGACGTCCGTAACTGAGTGACAACCTCTGTGGTGCAGTGGTTAGCGCATCTGCTTACCATGCGAGAGGTCCAGCGTTCGAACCCCGGCTTTAGACAAAATAAAAATCCCACGTCTGGGATGTTTATATATTTGTGAGGTCGCTGTTTCTGGTTCCCACACATTGGGTAACTGGTGTGGAGCCAGAAGCATTGATGTTAATCTGTGTTTATGTAATCAGGTTATAACCTTAAAAATACCAACTGAAAATCATTGTTGTAGTTATCCGATCGGCCCAGTAAATTTCTAGAGATTAAAATAATTTTCAAAGGTGTAAAATCTACTCAATACATACTCGTAGTTATCGTCCAAGTCGTGATCATACGATTTTTCGTACATCCGTACATATATTAACTTGTGTGCATATCTTACGCATACAAATAAGCACCTTTATCTCATAAAGCAAACTTTTACCTCACGCTGTAGGTGTGTATATCATGAACATAACACACAAACAGAAATCAAAAAATATTTCTACGTAAAGAATTTACATTCTATTTGTTAAATGTCAATGTGCATATAATTTTAATAATGTTAACCGCTGTTAGCCGCTGCCTTGGGGCCGAATGTTGTGGAGAAAAAGGCAGTAAAAAAACTTCTCAATACCATTCCAATATAACCCGTACGAATTATATTTCCTCTTCCTCCAAGATATCCTTACCGCAAGTTCAGATTTAATTCGCACGAATCGATTTAACATCCTTTCGATTTTCCGAGTTAAGTTCCACTGTGAAATCATTGATTTGCGATTGGTAAGCAGTCTACACTGTTAGTAAAACTGCCACTGTAGTAAAACTAACTCATTTAGTAGCATCCTCCCCCAAGCAACAAAGTGGTGATAGCTTCTGAGCTGGTGAAAGGATGTTCAAATACTATCTTTGACATTGCTCATCATTCAAATAGTACGTACAGTAGTAAACTTGTATTAGCTTTAATACTGGCTCGCTGTGGAGAAAAGGGTGTACTCCCATGCATCTGAAATGTTGTACGTTTGATTTTGTAATCGTTAATCAGTGGTATCAGGCGTAATGATACACATACATACTCCCTACGTTTGAGAAAGGCCTACAATGGAATATATATAATATCATCAATTAATTTATTTTTTTATTGTAATCTGTTGTATGATAGACAAAGACAGATGAAATAAATATATAGCGCAATCGCGGGCGGAAGGGCCGGTATAGGACGTCCCAAGCGGACACACTTGGACCAAATGGGGGATGTATTAGCAAAGAGAAAGATAAAAACCAAAACTGGCGTGCGTACATGCAACGACTAATTACAACATTTCAAATAACAATAACATTTGAAAAAAAAAAAAAATCTTTTTAAATATCGATGAAGCGAAACTAATCTGTCAGGATCATGGCAGGTGCTAGGCCCTGGTTTCTGCCGCTCTAGGATACATTTATGTATGCATGTATATATTCTCAAATGTAAAATCTATTTATTATGTAGACGTTAGTCTACACGGCGAAGACATTCCATTATTGTAGTTCTGCCGATGCCTCCCCTCCTTTGAATCGCACATACTGTTGTTTCCGCTCGCAGCCCCGCATACCTATTTGACATTTTTCTTCTCCTTACTTTTGTAGCGTTTTGTTTTTATCGCCCGTCTTTCCGAATACCGCCCGCCCCCGCGCCCCAGCAATTCGCCCGAATTCCCGAACTCGGGCGTTTGAATTTCCACCGAAATAATGCCGTAGGCCTAAGACACACAGAGACGATGTAGGGCGAGTAGCCGGAAAGGACACGATGCGTTGTATGGAGTGCGCGCCCTAGCACCGTCTCTTCTGTTTTGTCTTCGTCCCATTAGGACCATTTTGTATGTTAACGTCAAAGTCTATTATCTAATTGTACGATACACGTAAAAACTTTCGTTTTTGTATAAATATTATGTATGTATATTAAATAATAAATAATTTAAATTAATAAAAACAATATAAAAATACAGGCACGTACGTTGCTTCTTGCTCCACACTAGGATACCCTGTGTCTTTTATCTTTATCAATTAGACACAACCAACATTACATGTTTGATACATCACTTAAATTAAACAACAAATAACCACAGAGGTCGTCAATTTATTAAATTATTTTTAATTTGGAATAATGTATGTTATTTTCTCTTAAATTCATTTAGTTTGACTTGACTTGAGTTTATTACTGTACAAATAGTAATTTCTGATAAATTTAAGTTTACCCTGAATAGATAAATGAGCCCCAAAATACAATTTAGTTAAGCTCGGAGTCAAGAGTTACTTTATATTGTTATTTTGTTAATTTTTTTATTTGATGTAGAAATAACTTGGAAAGACGACGTATCTTTTTCGTGCCCTCTCGACTCGTTCTGCCAGTATGTCCAACGCCTTAAATCTTGTTATTCAACGCCCGAATTTTTTCTCCGTTCGTTCACGCTCTACGCGGAATGAAACAGGGAGATATTTTTGTAATTACTTTCCGTTCTTTATTGCGTTGTGTTTTGCACTTGTCACGGCTGTAAAATGTTCAAGGATGCTACGGAGATAACGATGTTTATTTTATCAGTTAAATGACTAAAGACTCGACTTTTTTCTCGATTGTTCGCTTGGGGAGAGACCCGTTGGGCCACGTAGACCAGTGGATACTATTGTAGGTGGCATTTTGCAGTATACTGTCGTACGACATTGATCTCTTTGGATGGAGTAGATAGGGATGAAAATGGTATGGCAGACCGGGGGCAATGCCATGGGTGTTGCTATTTTGTAGCTTTTTCTCAGCTTCAGTGGAAGATACGGGCGTCGTAGGTAGCTTCTTGCTAGTTGGCTGACACGTATTAATTTTGTTTGCCATGGACGAAGCGTAGGAGATCATGTTTTTGATACCGTTCATGACCATGGTCAGAAAAAGACAGAAACCAGCTTTAAGGTAGTCGCTTTCGAATTTCTTGGTGACTCACTAGAGTGGCGTGTTTTGTGTGGGTTCCGTCACAGAAGTAAATTTTTCGGTAGTTTGCTATAGGCAGGTAAATCCCGATGTACCCAACTGAGTAAAAGTAAAGTCCGATGGAAATTATTACCAGAATTTTCTTTTGATTTAGGAACTTGAGGTATTGGTCAACCTTACGGATGTCGTTTACAGGGTTCAGCATAATTAAGCATGTAGCCATCTGTGCCAGCAGCAAAGAAGATAGAATTAACAAGTTTGAGTCCATTTTTTGTGGTATTTTACAGATTTTTTAAATTTTTAGATGAGTAAAAAACATTACTTCGTATGGTTTGACATGTTCTGGTTTTGTGACTGTTATAGCTACTTCATAGATTTTTTTTAACATAGAATGTACCTATAATATACTTTTTACTAAGACTCCATGGTTCTTCTCAAGAATATAGTTTTTGTCAGTAAAATACTTCCTTCTCTGAAGTGTTCTACGGAAGTGTTATAATGACTATAGATTAATATTAAAACTAACGTACGAAAACTTTTATATCTGAGTTTCTATAAATTCTACCAATTGTTGGTGTGTACTATATAATAATAACAATAACAATAATATTTACATACAGGCATATAAATTGGTTCTGGGCCCAGGATACCCTGTGTTGTGGGAACCAGAAACCAGAAAATTGAATTGTTTGTGTGTATGTGTTGTATTATCTCTTGTTTCTTGTGCGCAATGAAGAATATTCTTATCATTTTATCTATATAAAATTTAAATATTTAATACAGTTTTAGGTAACTTTACAAAAAAATGAGTTTTAGTAACTATAGACTCATATTAAAACTTACATAAAAAAACTTAAAAACAGTATTAAAAGAAAAAAAATCTACAAACTGTAGTGGTTTTTTCCAACTTCATTGCTCAACTGAATAATAAGTTGATTTTTAATCAACTTTTGTGCACCGCGAAACATAAACTTCTGAAATATTCCATAATATTAGCTTCTCTCCTCTATTAAGACACCTGGAAAATAAAGAGGCCTGCGAATTTACATTCCAACATAGAACATATGTTACTATCATGTTACCCGGTCCGATACGCACGGCTCTAACGCTGCCTGTAAGCAAGGCTATATACCTGCCATTAGAAGGATAGAGACACCACTACACACCACTATCTTTCTCCTGCTCTAACCAGCGCCACGTGGCTCCCCCCACACCCCTCGGCCAGGTGTAAACCACCTCCACCCGCCGGTCATAACACCCGCTACATACACAGACCAGTTAACTCTAAAATTACTTCCACTCTTACCCACTCAGCAACAGAGGCTATAATGGCCCGCGCGGGAGGCGCAGTAAAGCTGGTTGAAGCCGCATGCAGCCTTATCAATTATGCTGAACTGTTGACTTTGTGAACGGGAATATTTTCCAAAATGAGGTCTTGCGGAGACTGTAAACAATCTGGTTTATATTTAATCTTTTAATTAATGACGGTTCGCGGACGTGTGCCGTGATGGGTAAATAGCTCTTGGTGCTGTCGGACAAGGTTAAGCGGTGTGTAGTTGATAATAGAACTTAATATGGCTCGAGAGGGGTATTCGTGCGTAGCGTAGCGTGACGTAGCACTAGTACATAAAGTAAAGCCAATTTAATAGGCCACATTTGACATGAATGTGTCAGTCTTAGCTTCATAGTGAGGTGGCCTGCTAAAAAACATCGATTAAATCGAATGAATCGATACGGACTTCAAACATTTGTGAATCGAATGCAGTTATTGTGAAAAAGTATGTATAGGTACTGTAATTTTAATTGAGTTCCATTGAAAATCAAATCAAATAAACAATTATTAATCAAAACTCTATCCCATTATTGTGTAACCTAAATTTATAAAACAAGATAAGATACGTAAATAATTTAACCAAGAAAAAATGCCTTTATTCACTAGAACTAATAGAATTCTAACGAGTGTTGTCATCATCATCACTGCTGTCCGCTCTCAGAGATATAATTAATTCTTCTTCGATAATGTTGTCTATTCTCACATCTCGTTCAAAATCATCGAAAATTGTTTTCTTTGTCTTCTCGACGACTTTGCCAAAAACATCGTACGAGTTTTTTTTTGCCTAAAAGTGTAATAATATAATGAAACAAGCCTCGGTCTACACTAGAAAAATACGTCTAAAATTTTTTACAAAGATTTGGCCTCGGCCTTAACACAAAAAAGATATTCCTAGTTTGGGGCCAGAAGCAATGGTATGTGCCTGTAAATGTTATGTTATGTTGTTATTTATAAAACACAACAAAGATTTGGCTTTGGCCTTCTACAAAGGATTACCTGTATTAACAAGTTGTCTTCGGATACATAAAAAGGAAAAACGAAAGTCCTGACTGCACGGACGAAAGTCCTTTGCCTATTCCGCTACGAGAACTGCTACTTATGTATGCGGAAAAGAAAAAATAAACAAATGTTTATGGCTAAATATGCTTTTATTGTTTTTCAAAGTATTCTCCACTATGATCGATGCACTTTTGCATTCGATGAAACCAATTTGTAAAACACTTTTTCCACTCTGATTGAGGTATCTATAAACGTGCTGTTTGAACGCATCTACGGCATCTTCACGGGTCGAAAATCGTAGACCACGTAATTTATTCTTTACATTTGGGAATAAATAGATATCATTGGGAGTATTTGAAAAAATCATTTTTAGTAAAGTATTTGAAAAAATCATTTTACACCAATTGCTGACACACTTCACATTAAATAAACTCTTCCATAAAAAGCAATTCGGTTTCACTAAGGGTCGTTCAACGACAGACGCAGGTGTGGCGTTGATGAATCACATCTTTGATGCGTGGGAGGAGGCGCAGGATGCCATCGGGGTTTTCTGTGACCTATCCAAAGCTTTTGATTGCGTAGACCACAAAACCCTCCTTCGTAAGATGATCAGATACGGTCTCAGTAATAAATCTTTAGAACTTCTTAGATCGTATTTAGCTAATAGAGTGCAGAAAGTTGATATTAATGGAGTTAAGTCAGCCGGATCCGATGTTAAAATAGGAGTTCCTCAGGGTTCATTTTTAGGGCCGTTCCTTTTCTTAGTGTATGTTAATGATCTGCCGTACCTAGTTGAGAAATTGTCACAAATAGTATTGTTTGCGGATGACACTTCTCTAATTTTTAAAACCAAGAGAGGTCAATCTAATTTAGACGATGTAAACAATGCTCTTTCTAAAATTCTGAACTGGTTTAACGTAAACAATCTTATGTTAAATGCCAAAAAAACAAAATGTATTAAGTTTTCATTGCCCAATGTCAAAAAAGTGGACACAAGTTTAACAATAGCTGGTGACAGACTAGACTTAGTTGAGACAACGGTGTTTTTAGGCATTATAATAGACTCAAAACTACAATGGGATCAACACATAGAAAAGTTAGCGGGTAGGTTGAGTTCAACTGCATTTGCAGTTAGAAAAATTAGACAACTAACAGATGTAGAAACTGCGAGGCTAGTTTATTTCAGTTATTTCCACAGCATTATGTCATATGGTCTGCTACTATGGGGGCGGGCGGCAAATATAGAAACAATTTTTATTCTCCAAAAAAGGGCTATTAGAGGTATTTACAATTTACCTGCCAGACACTCACTACGTGAGTTTTTTAAGGAAATAGGAATTCTTACGCTAGCTTGCCAATATATATTCGATAACATAATGAATGTACGTAAAAACATAACTACATTTAAGCTAAACAGGGATATACATAACGTTAACACCAGAAATCGAAACAAAATTGCTTCATCTAGATTCAGATTAGCCAAGGTAAATACACCATTTGTAGGATATAGTGTACGTTTTTATAACAAAATTTCTGAAAGTATTCTATCCCTGCCAGGAAATAAATTTAAATTTGTTATAAAAACTGCGCTGTGTAAAAAGGCATACTACAGAATAGATGACTTTATAGATGATAAAAACCCTTGGCAGTAAACCAATTCCACAACGAGCTAGTTATTGGTATTCTAATAATATATAGGGTTTAATAAATTTCATACATATGTACAGACGCTGTGATTGCATATCAAAACTATGCTATTATTATAGATAACTGACAAGAACTTTATCACACAAGTTTGCCAAAGGCCATGCGAATGGTGGCGCGGTGGCTGGGTAGCCTATCTCCCTCTAATATGGTTGAGACTGGTGATGGCTGACCTCTGCGTTACGCTCGTGAACGGGTGCCGTCCGTGTGTCTGGCCGCAGCATTGGTGTTTTATTACCTTTTAAGAATATTAAATGATGTTTGACTTTGCAAGTATTGATTGCACTCATGGATCTTGAGATTCTTGGTATACGAACACTCATACCTAATTTGTATTAGCTTTAAGTTGATTTGAGAAAAGATGGTCAGAGTGGAGTTTTTTTTCGCTGCCTTTTTCTCCACTACAGACGGCCCTAAGGCAGCGGCTAACATTATACATAACTGTATGTACATTGACATTCAACAAGCAGAATGTAAATTCTTTACGTTGAAATAAAAATTTTTGAATTTTGAATTTTTTTGAATTTCTCGGTCAACGTATCAGTTTAGCCATTCAGGAGAAAAATGCCGCTAGTATTATGGAAACTTTCGACAACCTCTGTGGCGTAGCGGTTACCGCATCAGCTTACCATGCAAAAGGTCCCGGGTTCGATCCCCGGCTGAAGAGAACAAAAAAAAAAAAACTCCAGGTCTTGGATGTTTATATGTTTGTGACGTCGCTGTTTCTGGTTCCCACGACACAGGGTATCTTAGTGTGGGGCCAGAAGCAATGTATGTGTCTATGTGTAAATGTGTAAATATTTTTTGTTTAACTCTTCAGAATTTTCCCCAGCGGCAGCGGTCTGGAGAATTTTTTTTTTTATGTTTAGGCAATATTTCATTTAATAATAAGTTATTTGCTATAGTATGGTAGAGTATAGCCTATACCTTCCCAGGGAAGAGACACGTGACCCTCGGTAGGGACATAATGGGTTGATGATAGTAGTTATCGATAATATCAGTGACACGGGGTGATCGTTGTTTTCCTTCTACTTTCTTCTGTTTTTATTTTTCGTAGGTATGACTTTTATTTTTTTATTTTTGGTTTTGTTTTGTTATTGTGACGTTTGTACTGTTTTTATAACAACTATTTCCTCTTATTCTTTTTCATGATGATTAGCCTTATATTTTTGGGATTAATTATTTTAAGAGACAGTGAAATTTATTTTTTTAACTTAGTAAATAAATAGTAATAGATAATTGTAGCGGCTTTAAACTGTAATTTAAAATCTCGTTTCTGAATCCGACAGCTTCCTGTTTACAATACATTGGAGTATGCAAATGCAGTTTAATGTAAAAGCCCTATCATTTCCGGACAGTAGTAATAATAATAGCACTGGAATTCAAACGTTCATTAGGTATGTACAGAAGATTCACAGTATACATTTCTCTAACAAATTAAAGGCGAACTGTTATACAAACAAGACTCCTCTAAAACACTTACAGAAAGGATGTCAAACTCCTTTGTGGTAAAGTATTTTCCTTTAGCATAGATTCAGGGAAGCTTAGAGTAATAAAGATGTTTTACTTGAAAAAATCTGGTTTTATTTTAAAAACACGATGTCTCAAGATTTGTTTAAGCAAAACATGTTTATCAATCTTTCGATTGTTTTTCGAGTAGATTATAACTTTATTTATACACTATCACATCACTATACTACGCGTGTAGTTATGAAGCCCATTCCGTCTCTCTGATAGAAGGTTTATACCCTACAATATAACTTATATAGGTTGCAATTATGAAAGAGTAGAATAAAGGAATATTATATCTTAAACATAAGCATTTTTATATACAGACACATTAATTGCTTCTGGCCTCATAGTAGGACAACCTGTGTCCTGGAAATTAGAAACAGCGACATCACAAACATGTAAACATCCAAGACCTGGGATTTTTTTGTTCCCAGCCCAACCCAGGGGTTCAAACCCGGGACCAGCGAGGTAGGCTGATATGCTACCCACTGTGCTACAGAGGTCTTTAAGATACTCGTAAAAGAGAGTCACAAAATTATTTATTAATTATTTCGGAAACTTCTGTAGCCCACTATTCTATCACAGTAGTTTACCTGTTTAGCATAATGTGTATTAATAATGGCGTCCGTGCTTGTAATTTCATGATTTACACGCAGCGGTTTAAATAGAAATAGCCGTAGAGATGACAATTCGTGCAATTTCAATCTGGCGAATTTCATTTCACGAGAGTAGCTAACATAACATAGCATTTACATTTACATACTGGCACATACATAGCTTCTGGGTCCACACTAGGATACCCTGCGTCGTGGGAACCAGAAACAGCGACGTTACAAACATGTAAACATCCAAGACCTGGGTTTTTTTTGTCCCCAGCCGGGACTCGAACGGACCTCTTGTGTGGTAGGCAGATGCGCCAACCACTGCGCCACAGAGGTCGGCAGCTGGCAGGTTATGTGCTGTGTACATTCTGATAATTTTATCTATGATTTGATACTTTGTAGTATTTGCACAAAACATATCACTATTCATCATACCACCTCTGCCCACTGTTGGGCATTGACCTTTTTCACATCACGCCATACCCTCGCGGCCTCTCACCATTCGCATCAACGCTCCCCCTGCCAACCTGGCCACATCGTCCAACCATTGGCATGTTAGTCTAACGACTGACCGTCGCCCGCCACCACTCCACTACTGCCCTGAGTGCTTATACTGAGTTTTTCCATTTCACTTTCGATAGCGAGAGCGTTTGCAATTTGTATAGGAGTGACAAAGAGACAACTATGTGGCGCGCATTGTCACTCCCATAGTGTACCGAAAGTGAATGAAAAACTCAGTATAAGCAAGGAGTCTCCTTGGTATAAGTACTCAGATCTGCCTGCTGGCTTTCCGACTCACGAAGTGTCCTTTTTTTTTTTTGTTAACGGGGTGAAATGCTTTGTGCACCATAACCGCCACCCTTGGGGGAGGGCGACGGCCGTGTGTCGGATTCTCCTCTCCTAACAATAGGAGAGGCAAACCTCCTAAAACACCCCGGGGGCTGTCCTGTCGCTCGTACAATGGGGTGCCGCCAGATCTCGCAAGTGGTAAACCACAACGCGAATGCGACAGCGGCGCCCCGGCGACGTCGACGCAACTCGCAAGGAGTCGGGCCCACCCTCACTGGAGAAGGGGCATGGGCCCCCCACCCCCTTCTCCCGTCACGATGTCGGACGGCAGGTCCCCCAACCTGCCGTCTGTGACCCTCACTCAACCGGCGGCGCAAGGTCCGCGCGGCGTCCCCCGCGCCACCGGCTCTCCCGGCGGAGAGGCGCGAGCTCCCCAAGCCTCCAGCTACCGAAGACCCGTTTTTTGGCCCTCTGCCAGGTCTTCGGCCCATCAAGTCAAACCCTCCCATGAAACATCCCTCGGCCAGGGCCATATGGGGTGACCAGTCCCTGGTCCCTGGCTTAGCTCCTGCAGTTTCCCCTCCCAGACCCGGCTTGTGGATCTCGCGCCCCTCCCCGCCCCTCCAGCCCTCTTCCATGCCCTCTGCTGGACAGAGGGACATAGAGAGGGCCCCCACCGTGTGTTTTTTATAGAGGTTGTCTCCTCGCGGCCCGAAGGCCGCCGGCCCCGCTCAATGTGGGGTTACGGGTGCGGGGCCCATGGTGGACCCCGCGTTACATCCAGCAGCGCAAGCCACTGGACGTCCCCCTCCCTCTGGTTTTGGTCCGCGCCGGCCGAAGCCGGTACCCCCCATATCTGGAGGGCGTTCCCCTATCCGCCACCCGGGGGACGCGTCCGATGGAAGACCAAAAACTCCGCACGGACTCACGAAGTGTCCTACACAATGCCATTTCAGACTCGAGATCCGGACACCAATAATGTTGACCCTCGTCCGATGTCGGATGGTGACGTTGAATACCTTATCCACTAGTCTGAGGTCTAGAAAAACCTGTACAAATTAAAAATCACTTCAAAAAGCATGGGAGTACATTTTGTGAGTCAAAAGCATGGCAATACAATATTTTAACGTTCAGAACATTTTTATTTTCCACTGTAAGTACCGTCCGCTCATGAGAAAAGATCTCGTTGACATTATAGATACAGAAATAAGCTCACGCCTGTATCCCAGAGGGGTAGGCAGAGACCAGGGACTACCACTTGCCACGATCCTAACAAATCACTTTCGCTTAATCGACATTCATTAGTTGTGGCATGCACGCACGTCGTTTTTAATCTTACCCTTTGCTGATGCATCCCCATTATCAGATATAATCTCTTAAATAAATACCAATATATTATCTAGTTACCCGTGATTATGGTTCTCTATCTTTTTCCGTAACTTTCCGCCACTTTTGTTAATAAGGCCGCCAATTTTGTACTGAACTATGTTATTCTCAAATCCATATGCAATTCTTGCTGTACGTACAATAAAGAATATTCTTTCTATTTACTGAGCCTTATAAGTAAATCATCATGACGTAATATTTTACAAGGTTTGTCTTCAAACAATATACATTTATCCAATTTCAACCTCCCTCAATGATACTCGGAGAATTGAGCAACAAAAGAAACCTGCCGGCCGCGTCCTCCTAAAAAGGCGCTCGCGGGTTTCAGCTCACTCATTCCACACAACCTTATTACAAGGCCGAAAAAACACCTGTGCAGCCTTTAACAGGGCCATATATCCAAAACAGAAAGGTTACGAGGACTTTTTAGGTAAATAACAAAAACACATTTACGATTTCAGTTTTTGGCCAGTTTTTTACCTAAAATCTGTGACCGTTATAAAACATAAAAGTTTAACTTGCGCTAAAAATTACTCCACGTCCAATTTATTATAAGCATAAACATTCACATACAGGCGTAAAAGAGCATACTTTGCCTCTGGACCCACGCTAGGATACCCTGTGTCGAGGGAACCAGAAACAGCGACATCACAAACATGTAAACATCCAAGACATGGTTTTTTTTTGTCCCCAGCCAGCATTAGAACCCGCGACCTCTCTCACGGTACGCAGATGCACTAACCGCTGCGCCATAGAGGTCGTCAACAATAATGCTTTTTTAATGCCACACTGAACTTTTTAACCGACTTTAAAAAAGGAGAGATTTTTTGTAGTCTATTTACTTACATTTATAAAACAGGTTTCACAATTTGATAGTACCAAACTGTAAATTATATTTTGTTGGTACTTTGCTCTCTTACACAAAAAAATCCTTATGATAACTTAGCTGATATTTCCGTACGAACAGGACTATAACTTGTTAAGGTAGTGTTTCATTATATTAGATTAGAACTCTTTATTGTACACACCATAAAGTGATATATACGTTGGAAAACTTACATATCTAAAAATTTGTCGTATAAAATTGGCGGTCTTATCGCTAAAAGTGATATCTTCCAGACAAATTTAATGAATTTTTAAACATTTTCTTCATTTTGGTTTGTCTCAATATGTCTTCAGGTAAAGCATTATACAGAAGTGGGGTGAGATAGGTCAGCGTACACATTAATGGCACCTGCTACTTTTTTTGCAATGATCTAAGAGTAGGGTAGCCATGAAAAGTTGTACTGTGAAAGTGTAAAAAAGAGAAAATACCTATTTACCATAAATTGTCCTTATTTAAGAAAACATACGTATGCTGAGAGGATACACATAAATAAATTATGGAGGAAGGTTCTCAATTCGTCGCAATCTTTTATGTATTACTCCCCGATCACTCGAAGAACGCGTGGACCGATCGGAAAAATCTTCTAGTGACCGGTCGTCCCAGGTGGACATAAATCTATTAAGGCATGTATTCCCAGAGCGCAAGCACGCGACAGGGCGCTATGGCGCTCATTAGGGGAGGGCTATGTCCAGCAGTGGACTAATATAGCCTGATGATGATGATGATGAAGCACGCATCCCGGTTTCGAGTACTTTTTGTACCCGAAAACGACGTACGTGGATGCAACGACTAATGAATGTCGATGAAGCAAAAGTAGTCTGTCAGGATTAAAATAAAAATATAGTATGATATGACATGACATTTACATACAGGCACATACATTGCTTCTGGCCCCACACTAGGATATCCTGTGTCGTGGGACCCAGAAACAGCGACGTCACAGACATGTGGCGATATGTGAGATTGTGGAAAATGGCAGTCCCTGGTCTCTGCCAACACCTCTAGGCGTGAGTTTATGTAGGTATGAATGATTGCAATACCAGGCTTCACAGGTGGTCCCATAGTCATCAAGTACCATGGTACAGAAATCCCTTGATTGCTCTAGGATCTGATGGTGGGATCCTAGAGCAATCAAGGATTTAATTCCCAATAAATATGATAATTTCACGCCCTTCCCAGATCCAACTTTGCCACTTACCACGACACATAGGATTGATAATAAAATCAGCTGTTGAGCTCAAGGGCCCCTAATATCCGACCAAAGTGGGAGAGCCTGTCGATTCTATTTGAACCTGCTTTAGGAAACCTGGTGGCCTTCCACTTTCATCTTTATTAGACCTAAGAATCGGTCACCAAGAAACTCACTAGTGAAGGAACTGTCTAATAACGTTTTTGCCTCGAACTTGACAAAAAATTCATGCACGTGTTTTATCTGAGCCAGACTCATTTATTTTTTATCTCTAGTGTGTGCCTAGGCAATTTTTCCTTGAAGCCTGCAGGAATTGGAATACTTAGGTAAGGTCGCAGGGTTTTTCTCAGAGAGGGAAATTGTAGATTTTAGTTTGACTAAACGCCTAAACGCTTTTCGCGACTGTAGCTTGAAAGCAAGGCCAATGTTAGATTGAAAACACTTCAGTTCACAAGGAAATTGCACAAATTTTAATTTGTACAATGCTGTAGGTTAACCCAACGCCAGAATGTGTCGTCACAAGCTCGCTAAACAACATAACCTGTTCGGACTCTTACGACGGAATTCATATAAGTGAAACCGTAAGGGCCTTTCTCCACTTCTTCGGTCCGGCAGACGTTAATTACCGGTCCGATTTAGAAACACACAAGAATACTAGTAAGCCTCTCCACTACTCCGGCATCCGGTTTGTAACGGTCCGATAATTTGCTAGATCGGAACGGTATTTTACCGGGCCCAAGTGATCGACGTAGAAAAACAATACACGTTTTTGCACCGCGCATAAAACCCGAAAATGTTCCCATACTATTTTATTTACATTAATAGAATGTGTGGAAAACGTCCCCTGCTTCGAATAAAAAACCGAGGAATTTTATTAGAGCACTGCGTCACGTCCATTGCCGATTATAATCGGATGAAGTGGAGAAGCATAATCCGGCATCCGATATTTTTCTCATGACTGATTCCGGTTCCGACGCCGGACCGGAGCAGTGCAGAAAGGGCCTACGTCCATCTATCTAGTATTCACGGCAAACCAGCCGTTTTTGATACAAATGATATCTGGTCCCAGATCAGTGCTCCTAGGTTCTTAGTCGAGTGTCCCAAAAAACACTATTAACATGATTGAGAGACTGTACAGACACTTCAAAAATTCGATGTGTAAAAAACATGTAATTTTTGCTTCCTCGGTGGTGCTGGTATTGCCTCCTGGAGCCTCATAAATAAGCGCACTCTATTGCAATGCAAGATGGCGTCGAGAGTAGAGGTGAGTCGTTGGCGACTTAACGGCCAACGAAACGAAACTGCTTTTTTGGAAATAAAAACTAGTTGCAAAAGCCGTTTCAGTTGCAACTGGCTTTGTATGTGGACTTCTCATATGAAACTAGTTGCAACTGGAGCTGATTTAAGGAGCGATAGCTGTTATGAGCATCAACGACTAGAAAAACGTTTTCGTCTGCCGCCGATGCGAAACTACTATGTTGCCTTCGTTGAATTAAAACACGTTGCAAGAAACGGTTTGGCAAAATGTCGTTCTTTTTGAAACGGGTTCTTTGTTTAACAAGAAGCAGTTCCTTCGTGGTTTCGTAAAAAACCGCTTTTTAAAATACTTCGTTGAATCAACGCTCACCTCTAGTCGAGAGTACGGAGGCAAGTATGCCACCGCTAGACGAACGCGATATGATCACTTTTGCTACCGACTGTATTTCTATTTTTATGCAATACCAGTGTGTTAGTGTGTCGGTGTGTGTGCGGCGCAAGTGGCTGGGTAGGCGTATGACCTCATTATATTTGAGACGTGACTAGGGTGGAGATCGCGAATGTTTTGGGGATCATCCCGTAATGAACAGCCTTTATTTTTTGTTTTTTTTTTATTTCGTCCCTGCTTTTTTCTGGCGTCTCTTTCGATTTGGCACCTGTGTTGATTATTGTTAGGTTAGTCCGTTTTACTAGAGCAACGTTTTCGAGGTTTTCAGTCAGTTAGTGGTTTTTCTATTTGTATTTTTATGCCTATATTCAACCTAGACGGATAAGATAAGATAAGAATATTCTTTATTGCACTCAAGAGACAAAATAAAAGTTATAATGAAAAAATATACACAATAAGCGGTCTTATTGCTAACAGCAATTTCAGGGATAGGCAGAGACCAAAGACTGACCTTTGCCACGATCCGGACAAATAACTTTCGTGGCAAATGGCAATCCCTAATCTCTGTCTACCCCTCTGGGATAAAGGCTTCTATATACGTATGTATTGTATAATTCATGTATGTTTGTAACCTTTTATATATACAATGGCTCTAATTTGACCACGCAGATGATTTTTGAGGCAGTTAATAAGCTGCACGGCAACTTAACAAAGTCATCCTTACGTGTAGATACGAGTATCATGTAAAAAGCTGAAAGGGCGCAGCGAGCTGTTCTGAAAACCCTAATGTCTATGCCATTTCATCATCCTACCATAGCGGTTTATGAGAAAGCTGGAGTTCTAACAGTAAGGAAGCTCTTTATTTACCAAACGGTTAGAAGGTACCATAAAACTGTTGTACCGTTCCTGACAAAAACAACCAAAAGAGTTGACCGTTGCCCAGTTCCCGCTACCAAAACCTCCTTTGCGCAACGGCAGTATAACTTCTTGGCCCCTCGTTTTTACAACAAACTCAATGCACTTTGTCAAATTAAGGATCACAATAACTTTAAAGTCAAGAAAATAATCAAGGACTGGCTTTTTCCTCTGACTTACGATGATACTGAAGCTCTACTGCTCACCCTTAAATAATAAAATTAAATCAACCGCTACTAGATAAGATAACTACTTACTACTAACTATTCTTTTACACAAATAATACTCCATTATCTTTATAGAAGATTAAATAATAAAACATATATATAAATAAAGGGCTCACAAACACACACACACACACACACACACACACACACACACACACACACACACGCACACACACACACACACACACACACACACACACACACACACATACACACTCACACACACACAAACACACACACACACAAACACACTCTTCTCCAGCACTAAACTACAATAAGCATGCATACAAATTTAAGTTAGTTATTTATACCTTCAAAACTCAACCTTCGAAACTTAAAAATAACCTATGGTTACCTTATAATAGCCTACCAACCACTTGGTTTTAATTTTGTTGGTTCTTCTTGTATACCTAGTTTATCTTGATTTGTCTCTATTATTTTGCACTAATTTGCATTGTACTGTACACATATTTAAGGGAAGTCACTTGCTCCTGACGCACAGGTAATCCTAGTTTGGGAGCAAGGGTTTCAAATTGCATAGTGGCAAATTGTATTTCTCAATAAAGATATTTGTATTGTATTGTATTGTATTGTAAAAAATGTGAACCAATATCTTTTCACTTGGGTAACTAAACTTCTACACTTTTTGCTAGAGTTGAAAGGCTAGGCCTACACTGAAAAGGCAAAAAAGTCCGTGGCGGTTAACAATCGACGACAGTATGCCAATAATCCATCCAGTTGACTAATGCTCGCTTCATTAATTCCCTCACCTGAGTGTCGACCGTCGTCACGGAGACAGCCAGCGGTATGGAATTTCAATTTAGAGAATGAACGACTTGCCACCGCGTTATGTGACCCTGGTACTTTTGCGAGAGCAATTTGGAAGTTTTTCAGGCACTCTCGCTTTGGCCGTAGAACAAGATAGTCTTAGAAAGAAGGTTAGGATGGACATTGGACAGGATTTATGGTTACTCCGAAAATTAAAATTTGTCATATAAATAATCGTGTTGAAGTACATTTAGTGCTATACATATGTTGGTAATGTAGAAGCTATACAATTTGGATTCAGTGCCAAGTTACGTAACCAGCACACACATTTTGGGCGGCGACTCCAAAATATATCCTGTACATTTCTACATGGCTCAAATTCTTCTGTGTTTCTAGTGCTGTCCGAAAGTATATGCACGTTATTTACTTTATTTATTTTGGATACACTTACTTGATTTAAAAATAAAATATTTAAAAAAATAAAGCTGTTTCTGGTTCCCACGACACAGGGTATCCTAGTGTGGGGCTAGAAGCAATATATGTGCCTGTATATAAATATTAATATTTAGGTTTAAAGTTACTAGCGTGTAGTGCTTACAAAAGTTACACCATGCACGATTCTCTGTGAAAATACTCAAATTTCTTCAAATTTTAATTCCAAATTCAAATCCAAGTGTACTTTCAAAATTTGAAGACATCCCTGAATTTCTCCCTGAGAGAGAGAGAGAGAGATGAGAATATTTTTTATTGCACACAAGAAACAAGAGACAAATAAAAGTAACAACTAAAAAAAATACCTCCCTGACTACATGAACCTGAGACAACCTTGTGAGCCTACTATTTCAAACAAAAAATAATTTTCCAAATCGATGTAGGCGTATTCGAGTAATTCGGGCACATCCGTAAAAGAAAGATTTCGACGAATTGAGAATATATTCCTTTTCTAAGACAAGTGACAGATAAACCCTGAATAGATAGATAATAGACTATTTTGCCTATACTATGCTGCCATCGACAGACCGTAGTCGTTAATAAGACTAGTGGTTGGTCTTACTGTCAGAAGTTTTTAAGCCGCCCTAAGGCCTCTGAATTGGCCTTAGGGCGGCTTGAAAACTTCTGACAGTAAGACCAGCCACTAGTCTTACAAGCCTCCAACAATCGGGACTTGGCCTCCATGGTAGAGAACATGGCCTATACCTTTCTCAGAAAAGAGACCCGTGCCTGTCGGTGGTGACATAATGAGTTGATGATGATAGACTATTCTTTATTGCATGTACACCAATAATTTACACCAGAATACTTTTTAAGTTACGGACGTTCCTGTTTCAATCGTATTTTGAATGCGTTATTTTGGTCTGAATCATCATCATCATCAACCCATTATGTCCCCACCGATGGGCACGGGTCTCGTCCCTGAGGAAGGTTTAGGCCATACTCCACCACGGGGGCCAAGTCCGGAGTGGAGGAGGTTTGGTCTGAATCGTCCAAGGCATTTAAAAGTTTCATCTTAGGCACTAAAATTCCTATAGTGGCTAGTTACTACAGCCTCTAGCTCAAATAAGATTTATCTCTAGACCTAATATTCCTTTGACTAGCTCACTAAAATGGCGTCAGTAGCTTTTTTGCCTCTAAAAGTCCATTCAGGCCACGAATTGTTTGACAAAAGGGTCAATAAACAAAGCTAGTTTACGTGTTTTATCGGTGATCGTCGGAAGCATTCTCTGAATATATTAACTTTTATGCTGGTCATAAATCTGAGGACTGAATTTGTAACACAATTCGGGCGAACGAGTTCGAACATTTCACGAAACCTGACGATTTTTGCTTGGCAAAATATTACATTCAAATAATAGGTTAATTTTTGAACTAAAACTTTCGTAAGCACAACACATTGTAAACTTGTATTCCGGATTTACTTACGGGTGTTGTCACCCAGCTCTGCGAATTGGAGCAAAACCTGGTCGGACTCTTCCGATATAACAACACCCGTAAGTAGATCCGGACTAAAAGTTTACAAGGTTAATTTTTAGTCGTACATTTTAGAAGAAAGAAGAATAACATGAAATCTAAATACAGAATAATAAGGCACAAACTGATAACCGATGGAGTAGACGAGTTTTTGAGTGGAGACCGGGGACAGGTAAATATAGTGGACGTCCTCAGACTCGGTAGACCGATGATCTTTGCAAGGCAGCTGGCAAAAACTGGATGAAAACAGCCGAGGACCGTGCTCAGTGGCGTGCACTGGGAGAGGCCTACGTCCGGTAGTGGACAAGCATAGGCTGATGATGATGATGATGAAGGCACATACAGCAACAAAATTATAATAAAATTGAAACTACAGTGACAAAAACAAAGTCTAAGAGTAAAGTAGATGTATGCCGTCGATGCAGCGGAAAAAAGGCATTAAGCTCAGTATTAGCTGAGGGTTTGCACTCACAGCACAGATTTTCTGCTAGAGCCTTCCAATGACTCGCAGCGCATCGAATAAACACGCACTCACTCATATTTTCGCTTATTCGTGATGAAACCTGCGGCTTGGTTGGCTCCAGACGTATTGACTCGTCTTTTCTGTGGGCGAGGTCAATAAGCTCAGTTACTGTAGGCACTGACTGAAAATCAGCGCTGAGGGTTCAAACCCCCAGCAAAACGCTGAATCTGTTGTGTTACTGTATTGTGTTACTTGTCTGTTTATTTTTTTCTGTGATATGTCTTGTTGCCACAATAAATATGTTTTTTTCTTTCTTTCTTAAGCTGTCAGGATGGTATAGGTGCTGAGAAAGCCTACTCCATCTAAAACAATGAGGCGCTGCAGCTTACAAGTAGAATATCCTAAATACTGACTAAATAAATTGAAATCGATCGGTTGGTGGAGCAATTTCAAGGCTCCTAACAGTGATATGCAGATCTGGTGACTAATCCAAGCTCAAGAGTTCCGGCTTAAAAAAATAAAATCAATGAACGTACCCTCGCACGGTAGATGCGTGGATCTGATGCATTGGTGGAAGTTTGGTACCTTCAGACTCCACCTCCAGAAGCTGAGAGGTACAGACTACGTGCCACATTATTGACCACTGACCGCTATGGTCCGTAAGAAGGCATACGAAAATTTCATGAAGCTCACGCAAAAATGACCACGCGAATTGGTGGCCTCCGTTTCTTATTAAAACCCGCTGAATAGCACACGCAAAATCAAACCGAAATCGACAGACTTTTGGAGGTCTAAGACTATACTTTGCCTTCCCTACCTCGGTAATATTATCAAAGGTCAGCAACACCATTCCGGACCAGTCAGAGTTACGAAGAAAAACGCGTTGAGCTGCTCCATCTTTAATTTAAAATTGAAAAGCGCAAAAAAGCGGGAAATAAACAACCGAAATTACAGCTTCTTCCGTTCCGAAACTCGGAAGACGATATTGTTCGGCTGAAGTGGGCGGCGTGAGTACACAGAAAGCAATATCATTTGAATATAAACGAAGTTCCCAAAGTCAACGGAGTTACAACGTTTTCTGACCCCACCCTTCGAGCTCTAATTTCGATGGCATAAAAGCCTTTTTGCTTCGCTTTTCAGCAAGCTTAAGTTGGCAGAATAAACGTATTAACTGCATAAAACACTTGGTTTCGAGGATATGGGTCGGATTCCATTTTGAGTGCCGGAGCTTGTGCCATTCGTCCGATTTGTTTTATCAAACTATATTATATTATATATAGAATTAGCATATGCATCGTCCAATAACTATTAACTATGACGACCTCTGTGGCGCAGTGGTTAGCGGATCTGCCTACCATGACAGAGGTCCCGGGTTCGAATCCCGGCTGGGGAAAAAAAAGAAACCCAGGTCTTGGTTGTCTACATGTTTGTGACGTCGCTGTGTCTGGGTCTCATGACATAGGGTATCCTAGTGTGCAGCCAGAAGCAATGTATGTATGTGCCTTCGTCGAATATATTATTTCGATAAATTATTTTATTCTGGTTTATGCCAAAATCGGGTTGAATATCGTTAAGTTTTCTAAACTCTTTATCTGGTGACTTAACTCAATTTTGTCACAATAGCCTCTTCCATCACTAACACCGCTCTCGTTCAGAACGTTTTATTTAAGGTGCGTCTACGCTAGGCAAGCCGAGCACGAGTCAAGCACGAGCCGAACACAATTCGTCTAGGGTGGACAGATTTACAAGCCTCGAACTACGAGCGTTTCGTTCATGCTCGGCTGCGTTCTGCCAGCTGTCGGTTTTTTGACGAACACAAAGGGATTTGCTTCGCGCCCGCAGTGCATCATTAACCCATTATGTGCCCACCGAGGGGCACGGGTCTCTTTCCTGAGGTAGGTATAGGCCATACTCCACCACGGGGCCAAGTCCGGATTGGTGGAGGCTTGTAAGACTAGTGGCTGGTCTTACTGTCAGTAGTTTTCAGGCCGCCTTAAGGACTTGGCTTAACGACTGCCATCAATTGACGGCAGCCGGCACCAACTGCTTAACGTGCCTTACGAAGGACGGAACCGCTCCGAAAAATGCCACTAACGTTAGTCATAGACAGTGACCCATCGATGGACTGAACGCGCCGTATGTTGCTTAACGTTAGTGATCGTTTAAGATCACTCAGGCAGCCCAGGCTATGGGCGTTCCTTACATTGCTTCGCTCGCAGTGCGCTTGAGGAAAATTATCGTTGTAGGTTCGTTGCACGTCCACACTTGACGCTGCGGACGAGGAAGCCGAGAACATAGCATAACATTTACATACAGGCACATACATTATTTCTGGCCCCACACTAGGATACCCTGTGTCGTGGCAACCAGAAACAGCAACGTCACAAACATCCAAGATCTGGTTTTCTTTTTTTTTCTCCCGGAGAACGGCTCCGCTCGTGCTTCGCTCGTGCTCGGTTCGTCTAGCGTAGACCCACCTTTAGAAAGCACTCTTCAAAGTTTCTAAAGGGAAAGTTTCAACATTGCATAATGTGAGCTACACGTAAGTTGTCCTTGCACTTAGCTCCACTGTCTCGTCTCTAAGCATACAATATACAGAACATTCAGCCAGTCAGTCTTTTGTTCCGGACTTATTAAATGGAAGTTTTTAGTCATTCCGGACCATTTGGATTTATATGGTCCGACGGCCCCTAATGGGAATCAGACCCACGACCACTATGTTGGTATCTGAGTACCTTAACGGCTAGATCCACAAGGCAGGCACAAAACTTATAATATTGATACTAATAATAATGCTTAAAAAAAAACTCACGCCCATTATCTCCGAAGGGGTAGGCAGAGGCACCAGTATATACAACTGCAATATTTTTCGTAACACATAACAAAAAACACATACAGGCACATACATTGTTTCTGGCTCCAAACTACGATACCCTGTGTCGTGGGAACCAGAAACAATGACGTCACAAACATGTAAACATCGAAGACCGGGTTTCCCTGTTTTTGTTTGTCTCCAGCCGGGATTTGAACCCGGGACCTCTCGCACTTATTAGCATTAAGCTCGTCTTTGTACAAATATTGTGCAGTAAACATTTTCCAATCAATCAACACACACAGGTAGAGTTTACGAGTAAGACAACTATAGAATAGAATAGAAAATCTTTATTTGGTACTCATACAGTTTTTAGGTACAGTGGAAATACTCTGAGAGTCATCGTCATCATCAATCCATTATGTCCCCACTGAGGGACACGGGTCTCTTCCATGAGGAAGGTATAAGCCGTACTCCAGCACGGGGGCCGAGTCCGGATCTGAGAGTAAGGGATTGAAAAAAGTTATTGGGGCATGCCGACACTGGGGATCGAACCTGGGTGCCTCGCTTCCGAGTCCATTTTTCTACCATTTCTACCTGCTGCTACGTTTAAAAGGGTACAAAATTTCTGTTAACCCTTTTGTATTTTGGTTTCAAAGTTCGTCCGATACCTAAACATCACTTTCCATGTTCATTTTGTCGAAACAAACATCGGCCATTTTGGATTCGGCGTGCGAACCTCAAATAAATGCGGTCGACCTTACTTACTTCAACTCTACAAACACGGCTCCAGTCAAATCTTGTTAAGGTTTGAAGGGTCTACTTCAGATCGTTAAAGCCGTTTCATTTGAGTAATTCAATTTTAGATATACTGTCATATGTTAAATCCTCTAATCATATGATGGATAATCCAATAATTATCACTCATATGTATCGACGTATCAAGGTCTAAAGTTATGTCAAAACCATTCATTTACCATCTTTTTCAGAGCAAAACTCACCACTGACTGGACTAAAATTCTCTTTATCTGTTTCTAGAAAAAACATTGATAGACGGCCTCTGTAGCGCGGTGGTTAGCGCATCTACCTACTATGGAAGAGGTCCCGGGTTCGAACTCCGGCTGTGGACAAAAAAACAACCCCAGGCCATGGATATTTACACGTTTGTGACGTCACTGTTTCTGGTTGCCACGACACAGGTTATCCAAGTGTGGGGCCAGAAAAAATATATGTAAATGTTTATGTTTATTGATAGTTGGAATAGGCCCACAGGATGCTCTTAAATTCTAAGCCCTTCACAGTTTGTTTGTCCAAAGTAGGCAAGCAGAGTCTTGAGAACGACTCAAACTCATCTTATGTATATTGAACAGAACACGGCCTTCAAATTGCAAAACTTTGAAGTTTCGGGATGTTTGAATATTAATTTCTTGTTGGGGTTCTCTTTATTAACTACGTACTTAGATTTGAATACCATTTGGCTGTGAGCAAAGTTGTGAGTGATAACAAGGACTCTTGCTGACTGACTAACGAAACTATGTTGTGTATTTTTCTACATTTTCAAGAATTGGCATAGCTTACTCGCTAAACCTAACCTTCTCACATACTCAATAGTAATTAACCATTTGTCGATACGACGACCATGTTTGGAAGTGTTAAGTTCTAAACGAAACCTTTTTGTTTTTGGTACCTTAATTGCACTGAGATTTTAAGCATATTTTTAATAAAAAAAAATTAGTTGTTTAAAATCGACTCAATTTTTTCATGTATATATAAAATGACACGCATTTTAACAGATCAAAGCAGACATTCTAACGATTAGTTTGATTATAGCTAGTTAAAAAGTAGTACATTTCAGGAGCAAATTAAAATTGTAGATGTTAGTAAAAACATTTTTACTTTTTTACGCTTATTCAGAACAAAAATACATTTTATATTCACCACAAATTACAATGGTCAAATTTTCCTTGACGACGAAGTGAGGAAGTGTCTAGGTGCCATTTTCTATCGGAGGTCAGCTATCAATATAGATAGTGTGGCTCTGAAGTGTAATACCTACATTTTTCGTGTTAAACCACTCTGCAAGATTTTGAAGCCTCGACGTCCGTCTGCGGCCCTCTTTCGTCCCTGGATTTTAAATTTTCGTACGCATTCTTATTACATCTTGTATGCATGCAGAATTACTCGTAGTTAGCTGTATCTTCCTGTAGTAAATGTCGCAAAGTATGGAAAATCAAAGATACAGCTATTTAAAACAGACTAACATTCTGACGGCGATCACATCCGAAAGCGATACGCTTCAACAAGTTTCCAAACTCAACCCTTATAAAATGACATCCGGCATCAAGCCGGGTTGTTGACTTACCAGAACTTAGAACCGGTTTCTGAATTCAGAATTTCACTACTTAAATACTTAAGTAACGTTCTGTTGCGCTCTTACCACTCTACACTTAATTAATTCATCATCATCGTCATCAGTCTTCATTCATTCATCGGAGAAACAAAATCCCGTTGGCTTGGTCATGTGGAAAGAATAGAAGAGGACCGAGCAGTTAAGAGAGCATACTCGGGGCTTCTAAGCGGCCAAAGACCGATGGGTGCATGAGCTCCAGGCCAGTGACAGGCAGGAGACCGCGCAGGTCAGAGACAAGTGGCGACTTCTTGTGTCGGAGGTCAAGACCCACTTCGGGTCGCTGAGCCATCGCAGTAAGTATCATCAGTTTACCGTTGCCCACTGCTGGTTCTGTATCCAGGTCTCGGCCTTTTCCCCCAAATGTCATCCCACATGGTCTCTCGCCATTTGCATCTACGGACCTTTCGCCGACTCAACGATATCATCCGACCATCGTGCATCGGCCCGCAGATCGAGTAATTATTTAGCAAAATGTTCGTTTCGGGATCTGGCCCTTGGACTATTGTCGCTTGCAACGGCTTTGCTTGTTGTATTGAAAGTATACTGTTATTATCTGGGTTACTCTAAAATGCTTGCACATTGTGCATTACTGAAACAAGCCAATGAGATTTTGGGTGATACGAGTAACAACTTCTTTTCTATGAGTTTTTTTTTCACATTTTTGTGAAGACCAGCCTTATTGCCATTGCGTTACGTTATTGATTTGAATGTACTCGAAAAATTTAAGTTACCGTATTGGTAGCGAGATTTTTATGTATATCTATGGAAAACAGCTTTCCCAAACTAAAGTCCGTTTTTTAATTCGATGCAAAAAAAAAATGACGCGGTGTTACCGTTTACTCGGTAGATTTTTTTTTACCGTGATAGATGACACGTGTGACCAAAATTCTTATCACATCAAAGGCATTAAAGTTTAGTTCTTCAATAAGAGCAACGTCTACATAAAACACCTACGTAACACAAACAATTTTTACTTGGAAGTAAAATGGGGTAATTTGGTTTTTTGCGTACTAGCAACATTCAGACATTGGATTGTATTTTTTTATTTTATTTTTTTGCATTGAACTAAAAAACAGACTTTAGGTCACTTTTAGCTAAGCCGCTACAGACAGATTGACATTCCGAAACTATTAGAATTCCTTGTAACCCTAAAAAATTGTAACCCTTGTATTCCTTGTAACCCTAAAAAGTATCTAAATATATTGTCACATTCTGTACATTTTATAGGCGTGTAGTGTATAAAATGTTAAAAATAATTAAATAAACCAAATGGGGAACACTGGTTTTTTTTCTTAGAGAACAAACTTTTAGGCAAAAGCGTTGCAGGCAAGGCGCGCCCCAAACCTGTAACGACTTGAAATCTGAGTGATCCGTTTTGTCTCAGCGCAGAAAACTTTCTTGTGACAAGTTCCCCGCTGATTACAGACCTCTTTAGCATTTGAAGAGTTCCATAATACTTTCCAGGGTCGCTCATCGGGATCATGATTTATTCGGAAACTTTGCTCCGTCTTCTTATTATTGAAAGTCGAATTTTTTTCGCCATTTCGGTGTCAGGCGTTTATTATTATTTCGTCGAGCAGTGACGCTGGCTGGTCGGAAATTTCCGATAAGGCCGCGTTCGAAAATGTTCCTTCGGTGATTAATTTTGATTTTGGAATGTTTTTGAAAAGTGAAAAGTTTTCTGTCCGCCCCAAGGTCACGACCTTGGTGCTGCCTTACGAAAAAAATATTTACATTCTTTTTAAGGGTTCGTAGGTACAGCGCCACCAAGTTATCTGTTCAGGTGGCCAAAATTGTAACTAACTAACTAATAGTAAATCCTGTTTCTCATTTTTTGTTTCATTTATTCACTTACTAAGACTTATCGATACATTTTCATTAAAATTGAAAGACGGGTTAATATAATCTCATTCTTCTAAGTAAATTTATTAGATGTCACTACTAAATTCCCCGTGACCCGTGCCCCTCAGTGGGGACATGATGGGTTGATGATGATGATGACTACTAAATTCTCCACTAGCGCCGCTATCAACTGAACAGATAAGATGGTGGCACTGTAGGTAATGAAAGAGTGTTTTTTTTTAATTCTTTTTATTCATCATCATCATCATCGGCCTACGGTTGTCCACTGCTGGACATAGGCCTCTCCCATTGCACGCCACTGAGCACGGTCCTCGGCTACTCTCATCCAGCACTTGCCAGCCGCCCTGCGAAGATCATCGCTCCACCGAGTCTGAGGACGTCCTACACTACGTTTACCGATCCGCGGTCTCCACTCAAGAACTCTTCTACCCCATCGGTTATCAGTTCTTCGGGTGATATGGCCGGCCCACTGCCACTTCAGCATGCTAATTCGGTGGGCTATGTCGGTGACTTTGGTTATCTGTCGGATGACTTCGTTTAATAATTAATAATTCAAAATAAAAGCAACCATCAGAGCCATCAGTTAAGGCACTTACCTACCAAGACAGAGATCGTGTGTTTGATTTCTACTGGGGGCCGCTGTACTTGCCTGGTTACCATAGTACAGGGTGTCCTAGTTTGGGATCAGGTTAAGTGATTGTGTTATGTGGAATTTGTCCACTATCCATTTCAACTGTAACCAAAAAAAGTAACTAAAATGTGGATACTATATCTTCTAGTCCAGTGCAAAAGGGTTGTAGAAGAACCGAGACCCCTCTCTAAGCTCACAAATCATCCCTTCATGGCCCTAAACGACGAAAGCCTACGTGCCAAACCTTACCGCTCACTACTAAGAGAGCACCACCTCAAAATAAAAAAAATAAAACCCGACTGCTAATCATTAAGGCTGTTATTTTTTTTTAGTAAAAAAAAAAGTAGTGCATTTTTTTTCAGTTTCTTTCAAGGAAGCTAAATCTTCCATGTGAGGTAATAGTGCTTCCAGAGGTTGCTGTATAGTTTAATACCATAATAATATGCAAGTTATTATATTAAAATTATATATTATATAATTATGTAATAAAGTATTAATATTAATAACATAAGTGTAGGAAGTGGGACGCATTACCTTCTCCTCACACTTGGGGTAGGCAGCATGTCCTCGTCCCCCTCGTGCCTACCATTTTGAAAATATTTATTTAAATTTAAATTACCCAAAAGCGACGTGCGTGCATGCAACTACTAATGAATTTCGATGAAACGAAAGTGATTTATCAGGATCGTGGCAGGTGGCAGTCGTAGAATCTGCCTATCCCTCTGGGATACAGGAGGGAGCTTACGTATGTATGTATTTTTTATGAAATAACTGGATTTCCTGGACCATTTTTCGAGTTTATCGACGTCATTATTAGAAGTTCGTTGAGGATGGGGGAGAGGCAAAAATTCCATTGCTCTTACGGAGAGTATACTCTCTCGCCCGCACAGTGTATTTAACATCTGGTCCATTGAGATAAAATGAGTTAACTTTTAATTATGTGATAGGCAATTAAAATGCGGATGTTTGAGGCAGGTTTCAGTCATCCCGCAGTAAGTTTTTTTAATCGAAATTTTCAGCCTAGGCTGCCGAAATTGGCAATTCTTTTACAAAAAAACAAACCAAAACAGGACTAATTAAAATTAGGACAATGCCAATTTCATGCCCGGAAAAGAGCTAACTGTCTTAACCTCCTGCGGCCTTTTCAGAGTCTTTTGAAAAGTACGAAAACCATTGTTATTTTCAAGTTCGGGCCGCAAGAGGATAAAACAAGCTTATAATCGTACAATGTAAACGGTTTTCCGGATTCACTTCCTTGACCTTTTTCGGAAGAGTCCCACCAGATTTCGCTCTGATTCGCAAAGCTTAATCATGTTGAGCAGAGACGGAGCTCGCGTCGTCGGTTGCTCGTCTCTGAAATCAGAATCCCAGCGAAACCAGTGGGCTCATTATGTAATTTTCGCAACGGATATTCATACGTCTTAAAAAGCCATGTATACCACTAGTGTATAGCACTATCGTCTTTTAAGACCCTATGTTAGACCGAGACAGTACTCCGTACCAACGTCGGTTTTTGTGTTGCCGTGACTTTTTAAGACGTATGAATATCCGTTGCGTAAATTACATAATGAGCCCACTGGTCGGACTCTTCCGACAAAACGTCAAGTAATTGGATCCTGAAATAAGTGCTTACAAAAGTTTTCGTTCAAAATATAATCATACAAACTAAGCACATAACTCTGGTTTTGGTCTATGCCGCAATCGAGTAAGATAAGTTGACATTATCAGCATTCGTTTATCATTTCCATAATTTTCGTCACGTCCGTGAGAATTGGCAACGCCGCGTCGGCGCTCACGGCGCCTGTGGGTCTAATAAGGGTTGGCTTCCTTTTCGGTTTCCTATTTTAATTCAGATCAGGCCGTGGCTTCGTAAAGAAAAAATTATGGTCGGTAAGATGTATTTTTTTGTTTTTTTATTGGGAGAGTCGGATTCAGATAGATACGCCATGTCATTGTGCACTTTCCATAGAAATGTACATCAGAAACTTTAGAAGCATCAGGGGTAATGGGCTAGTTGCCCTAAAAGATGTAATTAGTCCGACTTTTAGATTATTCAAACATATGGGACACATATTTTTTTATTGGTAAATTAGACCAAAAATTACAAAGATATAGCCCATTTAATTTACGTGTGACGTCACGCCGTGCTGCATTTTTTAGCACGGAGTGACGTCACACGTAACTTTAATGGGCTATATCTTTGTTATTTTTTGTTTAGTCGAAAAAAGAAAAATATGCGTCCAATATTTTTTTATAAGGCAAAATACGGACTAAATAGAATTTAATTATGGTGACCCTGGAAACTACCCTCTACCAGTGCAACCGAGGAAAAAAAATGTTGTACATCTAAATTATCATCATCATCTTTTGTCAAATCTCATGTGTAATTTCGGGTGTACATACAATAAAGAATATTCTATCTATCTAACTATCTACATCTACTTTGCAAATAGAGACTGATCAATCTCTTAATCATGTTAAAACCGATTTTTAGGACCATTTTTACTAGCATTTGACATATTTTTTTAAAGCTAAAAAATAAGGGTTTTGTAAATTTTATTGAAATACATTAATTTTGTAGTTTCAAGAACAACTACAAATATTATGTAAAAAAAAATGATTTTTTTTCTGACACTACGTTATTTAGCAAAAAATAATTCTTTTTAATAAAGCTTTTCGATCAGAATGATATAGATTTATTCTTGTGTAGCGGATTTTATTTCCGGTTCAACTATGTAATTATTTAAAAATCTATGAATGCAGTTTAAATGTTTTTTTAAATAAAAACAATGTCTTCTTTCAGTAAAATGTTCTATCTACAATATTCAAGGTACTTTCTCTCCAAGTGGTATAGCCGTGGGATATTATGTTTGATTAGATAAACAAGTGTTCACACAAGCGCTTGAATCTCTCTATAAGAGAAAGTCTGAGACCTGCACGTTACTGTGGTAGAATTCTAAAGGGTTACTGTCCTGGAATTACCCATAGTCGTCCTAAATAAATTTCATTAAAAGTATTTTTTCCGGCGCGTTTCTTCCCCTCTATTGTACTTACGATTTATGACCGCCGCGGATGCATTTCGGCAAACTAGCTCGCTTTTGCTTTTATCGCTGTGACGTTTGTTTTGTTTGATAAATGCGGAGGTCTGTCCGGGCCACGTTACTGGCGTTTTAAAAGGATCCACTCTGTGGGCAAAAGTATGAGCATTCCGTAACATTTTTTGTTGTTGAAAAAGGAGGATATTTTTAATCTTATTGTACAACGAAGGGGAATAAATCGATTAATATTTTAAAAGCTGCAAAGGTTTTCCGGGATCATAGCAACTGGAAAAGTCTGCCTCTACCTTATGAGTATTTTTGTTTTTATTTTTTAGTTTCAATTGTGTGATTATTATGTTATACTATACTTTTTGTCTGTAACTAGGCTATGCATGTTAGTAATAAGATTTAAAATGTGTGTTGTGGTACATGAATAAATGTTATTTTATTCTATTCTATTCTACCTACCACACAGGCAAAGAGGCATTAATTTCTACAATAAAAAATAATAAGAAGAAAAACATTTATTTTACGCCACATAAGCACACATAATTATACAAATTATACAAAAGCAAATACAGAAAAATAAGGCACACATATGACAAAAGTAGAATAAATACGAAGCTACAGTACGAAAGAAAAATCTAAGAGTACAGTAGGTATAGACTGTAATGTATGAGCTAATACTGAGTAATTACTAAGTACGCAGCCTATAATCGCTAGTAGAATCGCCCGTAGATCTGGCTGACTGAGTGATCATAAAAGATCACGAAGGTTAAGCAACATAGGGTGCGTTCAGCTCATGGATGGGTAACCGTTCTATGACTAACACTAGTGGCATTTTTCCGAGCGGTTCCGTGTTTGCAAGGCACGTTAAGCAGTAGGTGCTGGGTGCCGTCGATAGATAGCCCGTGCCCCTCGGTGGGGACATAATGGTTGATGAGCCGACTACGGGCTCCAAAAATGACTTATGTCGTGTCTGTGTGAGGATGTGGTCAGTTTATTGTGCCAACACTGGCATTCCGTTCAGCGCGACAAAAATCGAAAATAATCATAAACATACATTTACATAAAAGGACATACAATGGCTTCAGGCTCCACCCTACCACTCTACCCTGTCTTGTAAGAACAGAAGAAGTAAGACAGCGACACATTAAAAACATGTAAGCATCAAAGACTTGGGGTTCTTTTAGCCGGGGTTTGAACTCGTGATCTCTCGCATAGAGTGGCAGATGCGATAACCGCTGCACTACAGTAATCGTCGAAATTAATAAGTATTTTATCTTTATTTTACACGTCTACCTCAATTTGCGCCTTTAATGCCCTTGCATTAAATCTATCTTTTGTTCACTATCATTTGTTTAATAAAATAATCATAATATTATGCCAAAAAATCATTAAAATTAGTGAAGCCGTTTGGGAGGAGTTTGATTTTTATATATCAGGTAGACCGACTTAATATAATTATCTTTATAGAGAAGTAATTTTAAAAGTAGAGCACCTTCTCTTAATTTCTGCAAGTGGCAGAGGGTAAAAGAAGCGCTGAGAAAATAATTTGGCGGATTATCTCCGAAATTGTAGTAGCCTACCGCTTCAGAATAACCCCTCTACAGTTTTTGTCTGGGAATGGATGCGACGGCGGCCATTTTTAGTTTTCGAGGCGCAACAGTAGGGATGGGCAAGTGAAAAAAATTATCGACACTTATTTAGACTCATATTACTCAGATTACAAAATTTGTAATATGAGTCTAAATAAGAGTGTGGATAATTTTTATAACGTTACATTTAATGTAAACCTATCTGTACATTGGTTGAATACGTTGTACGTTTTGACGTTTAAGCTATTTCCCACCGATCGCGATTTCAAGTACTGAGGTGTGTGAATATTTCAGACGCTTAGATAATTTCACGATGTTTTCATTCACAGTTACTGGTGGTATTGCTGCTGTTAATTTCTTTAATTTGGTAATATATTTTTATTTTTAATACTAATGGTATTTTGATGATAAATTATACAAAGTTGTATACATACAACTTTGGGATCACATGTGAATCCATTCAAAAACACAAATGTGTCATACATAAAACTTAAGTAAATTTTCAGTGACATCAAAAATCATATAAGGTACCTACAGGGTGACCTACTTTGATTCCCGATGTGTCATAGTAATAAATATACATTTTATCATACGTTACCTATCCACAACCTATAGAAACTTTTTAAATTATGTCAGATAATCGGATAAATAATATATGTGATTATTTAGTATCCATAACTTTTTGAACAATTGTCGATACTTTACTTTATCGATATATATCATCCAAGCTGGATGATAATCCAAGCCTACGTTACGCTACCCAAAGTGATGGGCGGGTAAATTTGTTGGGCAATTTGCCTTATTTATTCCTTGTTTACATCTTTTGTATGCTATGTTTAGCTATGCAGATGTTACTAAAGGGATTCCCCTCTAAGTATGCATAATGTTTGTGTAGAAGGTTGTTACATGCAGAGATACAATCATAAAAATGAGTTGTTTAAAATATATTTGGACCATCTCTATGAACTAAAATTTTATTTTTTTATTTCTTTCTTACATTATTATAAAAAGGTGAAGAAACAAATACATTGTACATTGCAAACATTTGAGAAATAGATGTAAGTATATATTTAAATATTTTGAGTTTATATGTCACGTAACCACGGGCTTCGTCAAGAAAATTCTATAAATAGGTCACATTATAAAAGTCAGCGTTAATTTCAATAGTCAGATCCCAGTTGCTGGGGCGGGGGCCGAATACGGTCGGTATTGACCGTTACCGCGAGTGATTAAAAACTTTGATGAAAAAATCTGTCAGCGTCTCGTGGTGGACATTTGCAGATATCATTTTTCATTCTTATTTGCCAAAATTTTCTCTTCGTATACAATAAAAATTTAAATCATCTTTATCCAAATTATTTGATTTATTTTGTTTTAGAAAACAAAGTTCTTGTTGAAAAACCCTATAGTATAATATATATATTTAGAGCATTCTTGACCCTCTAGTTTTCCCTTTATGTAAAAGGACCACGTATATATTACAGCGGAGCGAAGTATTTCCCTTCATCAACAATAAACCATATTTACGACAAAAACTTTATTTACAGAACTTCCCAAGCGTAGACTTAACGCGCGCCAACTTCCGTTTTCAAGCCGCGTTTCCAGCGAATATTTTGCGCGGAATCTAGAAGGTTTTTAGTCTGTTGTCTTTGAGAGTAATATAGGCTGTTGTGAAGGAAGGGTAAGGATGTTTCGGTGGCCCCGCCATTGAGATTTACATGACGTCTGTGTTTTACGACCCCTACTTTATTCAGCGGCCTAAGGTCAAAAGCTTTCTGTGACTCGAACACAGAAAATCTGTACAAAGGGGATTCGTCTAGAGCGGTATCGTAGACTTTTACTGCACATTAATTAACTGGCAAGAAACAAAACGACAAACTTCAGAAGATGACGAGGTGTTGACCTTTCCTCGCGACTGCGGTGTGAGATTGCTCTGACGCATTTTAATCTTGTTGTTACAAAAAAAAACCATAATATAACTTAAATAACAGGTTTATGATAAAAAATACGTGCAAAGGCAGACTTATTTCCAAAGAATATTTTTCCAGTCAGCCTAGAAATTTTGGAATGTTAAAAAAGATAAATTTTGGAATGTTAAAAAAGAGATATTTTGGAATGTTCAAAAAGAGAGTGGGGTAGGGCAGATAAAGTGGAAAACAACTCATTCTATCTAAATATAAGTAGGTAAAAAAAATAGTAATAATAATAAACTACTTCTTAATATATAGGTATACAACTTACATAAATGCCTACATACATAGATCTTTTCATTCTCCTAAATACAGTATTACAGAGTCAGTCAAAAGTATTACGTTGAGTAAGATTTCATCACAGCGTGCACGCTCTGTATCGCTCGTAGCCCGGGCTGCCTGAGTGATCTTAAACGATAACGAAGGTTAAGCAACATAGGGCGCGTTCAGTGCATGGATGGGTGACCGTCTATGACAAACGCTAGTGCCATTTTTCCGAGCGGTTCCATGCTTCGCAAGGCACGTAAAGCATTTGGTGCAGGCTGCCGTCGATAGATGGCAGTCGCAGAGGCCTTAGGGCGGCTTGAAACATTCTGACAGTCTTACAAGCCTCCACCAATCCGGACTTGGCCCCCGTGGTGGAGTATGGCCTATACCTTCCTCAGGGAAGAGACCGTGCCCCTCGGTGGGGACATAATGGGTTTATGATGATGATGAATATGGTGGATAGCGGCGGCAATGTTCTTCTTGCGAAGAAAATTTGTAACATTTAACGTCTGGTATTCTTAAGATGTCGTCTCGTCTTCCCTGTTTTCTATTTCGAAGATATAGTTCTCGCGTCTTCGTGAGCTTACTCGAAGTAACTTTGTAACTTTTTGAATTACTATCCAACTGCCATCAGTGGTGAGGGGCATTTCATTCAGTTTCCGACTTGAATTTACAGTCAAATGTATTCGAAAAGTTTGTGCGAAATCGCAGCTGGATGGGGAAATATACAAGTTTGACATGGCTTCCGCCTTCTTTAAGACATGGATATCCATTTTCAGGGATTATTTTGCTCAAAATTATGTATTATAAAATATAAACTTCGTAGTTTGTCAAACAGCCAGCCAGTTAGACTCCCGCATTAAGGGTCCCGTTTAAAGTTATACTAGAAAATATTTTTGTGATACAGGATTTTTAGCAACTGTGATGTTTACATCACAGAAACAAAATAAACAAACAAATAAAATATGTAACACAACAGACAAAAAAAAGCAAATAAACTAAATCATAACCATAGATATCCACACTCATTAAGTAGTCGGTCTCAAACAATTACCCAAATATTTTTGTGCCTTTCTAAAAAGGCTAAAATTGAATATTCTCAACCCAAAAGCAATAAAAGCCTCAATGAACCAAATTGTATCACAGCAAAAATGGGGCTCAAATCACACTAGGAGGGCCATTTCAATCATCAATCGTCCTCATTACGTCATGGGCCTCAAACCAATTATCCGTCGGAGTGACAGGTTTCAGTAGCACATTCGCGTCAAGCGCTCAAGACCCATTACTTGAAGGGCCCTCTTCTGAGGACCCGCACAATCGGGGTCCTTTGTTCAGGGTGAAAATTAATCGATCCATCCGCCCATTGTCAGGCCTTGATGGGTGAATAGTTGTGATTTGGGGAGTAAGTCTTTTTGATGCGCTATCTGCTGGCATATTGCCCATTTGAAACGACGTGTTATTTAATTTATTGGATTTTGGGAAAACCATCGGCTAAAATAATAAATGGAGGGTACATTGTATAAAATACCCTGCATTTTAGACCATAGTAGCAAAATGTCATTAAAAGGCGTAAATCTTTATTAAAAGGTTAGGTACAACATAGTGAATGAGTAATTTATTTCTCAGACCAAAAACATTGCAACGTAAAATGTACAAAATGACAACCTTACAGGAGATGAGTTTTAAAGTTGAAAAAATACCATAGTTCGTAGTAATCTTTTCTCAAATCACATTAAATCTAATACAAGTTTGCTATGAATGTACATCCATCTAAGAAGCTCAAGACCTTCGAATGATACTTGAAAAGACAAACATTATTTAATAAATAAATAATACTATAGAGACCTAATCAGAAATGATGAGGTCCGAGACGAACAAAAGTCGTCGACATAGCCCAGCAGATTAGTAAGTTGAAGTGAGCGGGGCACATAGCACGCAGAACTGATGGCCGGTGGGGCCGAAAAGTACTCCAATGGAGACCACATATCGGCAAGCGCAGCGTAGGACAAACAGCCACAAGATGGACAGACAAGCAAGCATGCAAGCCACTTCCAACCGGTCTTTTTGAAAGTCCATGGAGGAGGCCTATGTCCAGCAGTGGACTTCAGTGGCTGAATGATGATGATGATGAAATAATACAATCAAGGTAGATTTGCAGAGCTGGAACATTGAATAAAACTCAAGTACGTATTTAACGTCTCATGCAAGCACAAACTCGAACTCAAGACTCGTATGTAAGGTGCTTAGTTATGCACGAACTACCAAGAGTACCTTTCAACAGTTATATCCCATTTATGTAACTTCGCGGAACTTGGAGATTTCACGACAACAAGACGACAGGCTACCAACTTTTTCTCTTCATAGACAACTCGTCCCTAAGCATAACAAGATACCGCAATCTTTCACCACTGAACGCATTGTGTTAAAGGCCGTATAAAGGAGCGGTTAAGGTCCAAATTCCCGGTCCATCGAAGTTCGGCCAAGGCTGCGAGTTGGGAAGTTTGTTCTTTCTACCACGGGACGGTACTAACAAGCCTACAAAGTTGGCTGTATGTTTATGTGATGAGCTACTTTTTTCCTTATCCCGTTTCTGTAAAATGTAAATTCGCTTGCAGGCCGTCGCTTCGGTTTACGCTCGGCTTGATTTAATTTCGGTTGCAGGGTTTGCGTTGGGCTTAGTTTTTGTGCTAATGAAATTGGCAATTCACTGCGGGCTGCCTAGCAAATATAGTAGCTACTTACGTGTGTACATTTTCCTTGCATTGCCTTTCAAATCACTTTTCATCATCAGCGTATCTGCTTACTGCTGGGTATAAAACTTTGCCCTATCATGTAAGCGTTCTCAGTCTGTGTGAAGCAACACAGGGCATATTCGGTGCATGGATGGGTGGCCGTTCTATGAGTAACGCTAGTAGCATTTTTCCGAGCGGTTCCGTGCTTCGCAAGGGACTTGGTGCCGGCTGCCGTCGATAGATGGCAGTCGGTAATCCAAGTCAGAGGCTTGAAGCTCAGGATGGCTTGAAAACTTCTTACAGTTTTTCATCCACAGATCCATCCTACATTATGCGTTGTAAAGTCTGTATTTTGTATTGACCTACTTGAAGCACGTAAAAGAGAAACGAAAAACTACGGTCAAAAAAGATAAAACACAAATGGAGATGTTACTGACAATTTCACAAAAGTAAAGCTATCATTTTGTCTTGTAATCAAGTCGTGTCATTTGCAAACACAATCTTCGAATCACAAAACAGATTGATGTACCTATTCCGGTTCGTCTCTGCCGTTGCCAGTCAATTTCCTTTAACGCCGGGTGCACACTTGACTATTTCACCGGTTTAATACTCTAACCGATACAGGTCGGTCGCTACTTTGTTTGCTCTTGTAGACGAAACGTAAAGACAATGTTATAGCAGTAGGTACTCGTGCTGGCAAGAACTTGTAGATAAACCTACAATGAATCGATGAAGTGTAATCCCTATGTTATTTTAACCTTTTGATAAACCCTAGAAGATATTGAGTATCGGCTTCTGTGAACAGAATTTTCCTTCAACATTTCAAAGACTTTTTACATTTGTTTAGGTACTTTTTTTTTTCAAAATTAAATAAATAAGTTGAACACAACATAATCACTTGAACTAGTCCCAAACTAGGATACCCTGTGCTATGGTAACCAGGCAAGGACATTACAAACGTAAACACGCCCAAACTGAGGTCATTTGTGCAAATCTACGACGGCCCCCAGTGGGAATCGAACCCACGATCCCTTAGTTGGCAGTTAAGTGCTACTGTTCACGGCCTTTAAATTTTTTATGTGTTGAAGAATTCAAAACTGATACAAACACGCCATTACAAAAACTCAGGCAGGCTTTTCCACTTGCCACGAAAAAGGCAAAACAAAAAAAATACAAAATAGAACAGCACAAATTATCCAACTTCATCATCAGGCTATATTAGTCCACTGCTTGACATAGCCCTCCCCTAATGAGCGACAAAGCGCCCTGTCTTCAACTTTCCGCATCCAGCATCTGCCTGCAGTTTTTCGCAGATCGTCATCCCACCTGGTTGGTGGGCGTCCTATACTACGTTTGCCGAGTCGCGGTCTCCACTCAATCATCCAACTTACTTTCATCCAATGCCAGTTGTGATGCCTTCCCCAAATCTTGGCACTCTTTTTATCCTCGTTTATATTTAAATAATTTGAAGAAAGTAGGATTATTGCTGACGAAATAAGATCCTTGAGAGCCGGAGAGTGCGTTGTCACTTCAAATGACAGAACACGCAAAGGTTTGATTAGAGAGCTTGGATGACCGGAGAAGGTAGTGACTAGAATTGAAGGAAGAAAGATTGACGAAAGAAATATATGAGCGAATGTGGATAGAATTTATTTAATGTTTATTTTAGATTATTGTGGCGCTGAACTGTGGAGCTGAATGCCAATGTTGCTACAGTGAACTCGCCACATCTTCACACAGATACGACGTTTTGTCGTTTCTTTAAATCAAGTAAACGATCTAATTGGAAGCCCTAAATCTGCTAAGTACGCCGAATGCATACTTTCGTTTATGACGAGTCTCGCTTGACGATATCATGAATGACGACCGTAAGTTAAACACTGATAATGCTCCTGATATCGGTGAATGCAGCCACTAGAACACGTCCCGTGCACAAAGGCGGTCTAAATCGATTGTTGTGAGCGGTTCGTTATGGGTGCGCTGTGAGGTTTGTAGTGTGGCCATGGGTCTTCATTTTACAGGGGACATTTTTGCTAAGCGAGATGATTTAGGACAAAAAATGGTTGGAACAAGCCTTAATGTTTCTTACATTGGTTTCTTAACAGTCTCGTCTGACCAAAGTGGCCAGACGGTTGCCCACCGGCAGAGGAGTCATTATAATTATTATTTATTTTAGAATATATCCATATAAAAAATATTAATATTACTTAACCTATATTAGTAATTAACTCTAGGTAAGTTAGCTTAAGCCAATTTAATTTTAATATTTGGTAGTACCACGCATAGTGTGCAAATCCAGTGCCTGAAAATGTGGCAGTCAATCCTGTCAACAACAACACTTAGGATGTCGTTAGAGCTTCCCCACACTTTACCCAGTATTGAAGGAGTTCGCTATCTAACAATGAAAAGAAGACATCCATCCTAGCTTTATACCTGACGCACTGCAATACCGGGGAAGAACCTACAGCACCCTAAATGCGTTATTATACTGCACACGGACGGCGTTGTAAGTCTTCTGCGTATACTGGGCCCACAGGCTGCAGGTGTAGAAAGAAATAAAAATGTATGTATTTTTGTACCATCGCTATCCTCAGCCATTTGACACCCACTGCAGGACATAGGCTTCGCTCATGGTTTTCCAAGCTTTCCAGTGTTGCGTCGCCCGCATCCAGCGATTTCTCGCCACCGTAATCAGGTCGTCAGACCATCTGGTGGGGGGCCTGCCCACCCTGAGTCGTCCAGTTTGCAGTTGCCAGATTAGAACTTTTTCGGCAATCAGTTCTCCGAGCTATATGTCCCGCCCACTGCCACTTCAACTGAGCAATTCTTCGAGCTCTATTCCTTGAAGCTCTCTCCATTGCTCGTTGAGTGACCTTGAGCATTCTTATGAGGCCCTTAGACAGCGGCCAGGTCTCACATCCATTGGTTATCACTGGCGACATACTTTATACCTTTGTCTTGAGACACTGAGGTATTTTGGACGCGAAAATGTTTTTTAGTTTTTTGAATGCTGCCTACCCGAGATGGAAACAACAAGTAACCTCTTTCTCATAGTTGGACTTAGCTTCCTGGTCGACAACTTCGAGGTCAGAGCCACCGACGTTGATAGGAGTGATAGGATTTCGACATTATGTTGGTTGTATCTGTCTAAATTTTTGACAAAGACATGTTTATTTCACTTTTGTGGTGAATTACTATAACCCAAAGCCTTTGTGGAATACTACATATACTTTTTTATTAACCGTTTTACACTGCACGGTGAAAATTGCGTTGAACTCTGTTTTCGAAAAAAAAAAAAACATTTTGTTGACATTAAAATTAAAGTATCCTAGTTCTGACACATGAAAACCGTTAGCTCTGAACATGTAACAATGCCAGAAGTGAACTCACTTATTCCAAAACCATAATTTAAATTTGTTGCCAAAAAAGCAGATTGATGTTCTAACGCGTCTTTCGGCGATACAATTGTTTTTCAAAAACAGTTTAATCGACTTTATTCGCACAGCCCAAAATGCAAGTCATTATTCATTGGATTAGATTGTCTAAAGGAAAAACGCGAAGAGAAATTGTCGCCAGATAAAGAATGCGGGGTGAGAGTGGGAAATAAGTCTTTACACTTTACGATATGTTACTACTACGACCTTATTAATGCTCATTCCTGTACCGAGTTCGATTATTCAACCGATCATCTATCGAAAAACAAACTGTTACATTGATGATATGAAACAACATGACATAAAATACACATTAACCTATCTGTAACCAAATTCCTTAACACAAATCGAGAATTCCACCATTCTTAGGAAAACACCTTGAAACAAGTATTCTTTAGTACTATACACTTATCAGCTAGCTTTTATAGTTATACCATGCAGATAGAATGTAAATATACATGTAAATTTAAGTTTTAAAAGTAATAATGTCTTTGTCCCAATCTTTTAGTGCCTTACCAAATTGCCACCGATTGCCTCTATCGGAGTCGTATCGGCCAGTGTAAAAATGCTTCCATAGGGAAAGACTTTTAAAGATCGTATCGCTCACTGCGTGCATGTGCAGATTGATGACGTCTGAGAGGAAATATTGCCACCCAGATAAGTAATTTGCAACATTGCTCTTGTCGAGATAGGTACGTGTCTTGGCAATTGGATGATATTATGTGATCTCATTAGTTTGGGTAAAATGTTTTTTCTTACATTAAAGTATTGATTTAATCGTTCGGTTTTATTGGTTTGGAATATCACTTTTATTATAGTATTACCATAAGCGTATATGTGGGACCATAAGCAATGTATGTGCCTGTATGTAAATGTTTATGTTTTCTGATCGTATGCAAATCAGTCCCATTTTAGTCCTACAAAAGTGGTCGCCCCACGTCTGCCCTCTCGCGGCTCTCAAGCCGCCGGCGTGCCTACGATAAGCGGTTCTCAAGTCCGCTACAAAAGGCAAACGAGACCGTTTTAGATTTCAATAACTCGTATGAAATATACGGGCCAAGGTTGGTCGCCTCAAATTTTTCATCCCGTCTATTATATTTCTTGCTGTCTGAGGTGAGGGTGATGATTAATTTAATTTAGACATTATAGGGTAGATGTACCGTTTGTGGCCAGTGTACTTTTCTTGGCCACTTTTATGTTCAAATTACTATTTAATAATAAATGTAAAAAATTAAAAATTCTATGAATTTGTTATTTCTACCGATAAATTTTCTACGAATCAAGTTTTTTTTTTATTTATTGTTCTATCAAAATAAACTGTTACATTTTATTTATATCTAATGTCGCCAAACTGCTGTGGTTTACAAAAACAATTTTGCAGCTATGTATTATACTTAGTAATGTAGGTACTTAATTATATTTTTGTACACAATAATAAGTTACTATAGGTATTATACCTATCTTAAATTAACCTACATGGGCTAAACGAGCCTTGAATATATTATTACAATATTCAAGACTCGTTTCGCCAAACTTAACCTACTCTAACATTATTTCCTTTAATTTGTCTTTCAAGGTGCTTATTTTTACTTTATTCTGGTCTAACAAAAACAAATATTTATTAAACAGCTTGGGAATGTAATATTCTCTGGTTCTTTCGCCATAGTAGTTTTTAGCAGATGGTTGCAACAACTGGCCTCTTTTAGTTTATGAGCTAAAGGCGTCTTATATTCTATGGAATAATATGCTTCTAGTACAATCATGTATTTAGCCTTACAATGAACGGGGAGAACTTTACACACCTTAAAGAGCTTATCATAATCATTTCTACAGGTTTCTTTAGTTTTTTTGTCGACAAGATATTTTAATAAGCGTATTTGTAATTGTTTTATTTGGTCCAGGTAAGAGTTTTAAAGGTAAGTCCATAGCTACTCAGTCCATAGCTAAGCAACGAGTCAGCTAGCGCATGGTAAACAATGTACAAGGTGCGCCTGTTTATTATTCTCTGTAGATGATAAAATTGACCTAATACTGATCTTAATCTGTTGCAAACTTGATTTACATGTAGTTGAAAATTAAAATTCTTATCTAGTAATAGTCCCAAGTACCTGAATTTGTTAACTAATTCTAAACTTTCGCACATACAACTTAATTTATTATTATGGAGGCATTCATAGCTATGACCTCTTATTTTAATTTCAGACGATGTAACAGTTTTTGCTTTTTTATTGTACGGTGAATACATATGCATTCATTTGGTTTTACTCATGTTCAAAATTATACCATTATCATGGGCCCATTTGGTAATATTTTCAAAATCCTCCTGTACATTGCCAACCATGGTCGCGATATCCTTGCCAGCGAATAACAAGCAGGTATCGTCCGCGTACATATATACCTCACAATTCTTTACTACGTTGGACACGCTATTGACGTGCATAATATAACCAATCGGACCATATACAGAACCGGTTGGTACGCCCAGATTGACATAAGCTTCTGAACCAGCTGTTCCGTTGATAACCGTGCGTAACGTCCGGTTCAATAAATAGTTCCGAAACCACTGGTTAGTGGGTCCACTAATGCCACATTCATCCATTGCTTGTAATAACTGGTCATGGTCTAACGTATCAAACGCTTTTTTGAAATCTATAAACAAAGCCAGAACCTGCCTCCCGCCGCCAAGGTTCGTGTTTACATAATTTGTAAATTATGTCAAAGCCGTAGCCGTGCTGCGACCCTTTCGAAAACCATGTTGTGACTGAGATAATATATTATAATGTTCTAAATATGAGGTTACTTGTTGAATTACATTTTTTTCTACGATCTTATTAATTACCGATAAAATAGCAATTGGCCTATAATTTGTGGAATCCAAGTAGCTTCCCTGTTTAAATATGGGTCTAATTAAGGACTTTTTTAATTGATCTGGGTATATGCCCATTGTTAGACTCATATTAACAAATTTCGCTATAATTTGGCTTATTTCTATTTTTACATATTTTACATCTTGGACTCTTATTTTGTCTAAACCAGGTGCTTTTTCACAGCTCAATCTATAAATATTTTTTTCAACTTTGTAGGCACTAACTTTTCTGAATCTAAATGACATCATACTTTTTCTTACATAAGAGTTTCTGTCCAAGAATTTTGTATCACAATTATGCTTAATGTTATTAATCTCCTCAGTAAAAGTTTTTGAGAAATTACTACAAATATTTTCTACACTATCCGTTTTGCCTAGATGTTTCATAACAATATCAACCAAATTACCCTTCTTGCGACCGAGCCATTGATTTATATTACACCATATTTTTCTGAAATCCCCTTCACAGTTTTTTATCAGCATTTGTCTATACTTATTTTTGGCATCATTTATAATTTTATTCAGTTTGTTTCTGTACCGCGTATAATCTAATAGAATATTCATATCTTTAGGGTTGCGTTTCCATATTCTAAATAACTCATCCCTGCGTTCGACTATTTTAGCTAGTTTTTTAGTTATCCAGGGGTTACACTCCCTATTTTGTCCAATTGCAATCATCGAATCATTATAAAAGCTGCCAAACAAAAGAGAAAGCCGCTCATACAAGACCAGGGGATAATCAATCGCAGATCATTCTGACCAGTCAATAACATCTAACTTTTGTCGTACTAATCTATTACTCAACACATACCTTATCCTGTTCGAATTCGGGTCAAAATCGCTTGCAGCGATATCTAGTCGCATGCCCACCATGTGATGATCAGACAGCTGGCAGGTAAGCATGTGTGCTGTAGCGCGCGTTGCTCTACGCCTTCGCACCCACACATGATCAATGCATGATGCTTGTAGAACTCCGTCGACTATCGCCGCACGCGTTATCTCGCTAGTAGGTATTGCGCATTCCAGGCCGTGTTCACACATCATGGTTGCGCTCATTTGGTCACCTAAAATGTCTAAGTTCATGTCTCCTATCACCACCACATCGTCGGCTCGTACTAACTGTTTCAGTAACAGATTTATTTCGTGTAGGAATCTTAATTTGTTTGTTCTTGGTGGTTTATAAGTTAAGATGATATGTAAAGTATTATTTTCGGTTTTTAACTTTCCATGAATTATCTCTGAGGCTGAAGTATCGATTATATCAGCAAGAAATCACAGGTTATCTTTTACATATATCAGTACTCCTCCCCCCTTGCACTCTTCTCTTGTATGCGAAAATATATTGTATCCCGTTATAGAGTAATAGGGTAATTCTTCGCATTTTATATTGACTTCAGTCAGTATAAATTATATTTATATTTTCATTGCATAATTTCAGCAAGACCAGCAGCTCATTAAATTGCTTCCTTAATGAACGTATGTTTAAGTGTATTATATCTAGTTCGTTTTGTTTTTTGTTAATAAATTGACTCCATAATTCAGCACTATCATATCTTATAAACTCAATGTCTGTGTTTACGCACTCTAGTGATTGGTTCATAAGTTCAAAAAGATGACGTGAATTAAATCAAGTAGTGTGTACGCACAGTAACTGTACTAAAGCTGTCCGCCGTGCGTAGCTCAAGATTTGTCGATTACTCAGCCTTGTTATCAATAGCTTCAATTAATGTTTTAATATCTCCCTCGCATCTAATGGGGTGGATTTTTCTTTCCACCTCGTTTTTATTCACTAAAATACTGGCGTTTTGTATCCATATGAACTCATACAAAGGCTTCAGCTGATTTTTGGCGGACCAAAACAACTGACGCTTCTGCTTAGTTACGTTTTCATTAATAAAAATCCTTTGTTGATTCTCATTCTTGTAAATAGTTCCATTCGTCAGACGTACTTTCTTTTGTTTCAACCATTGGTCCCTGGCTGCCTTGGTGCGCAATTTAACGACGACAGGCCGAGGTCGCCGACCTTTATTGCCAGGTTTTTCTACGCCTACCTTCTTTTCTGCTGGTCCTACCCTCTTCACTTCTTCTATATCCTCCGGATTGAGGGTTAGGGCTTTAGCGATAGTTGCCACCACGACATTCAGGTTTTCATTTTCTTGGTTTTTCAGAAAAGCTATCTCTACATTTCGTTCTATATCTTTCTGCTCCAGACGTTCCAATCTTTCCTCCAGAGCTATATTGAATTTCTCCAGGTATATGTTCTTTCTCTCCATGGCTATGATCTTCTTTTCTGCACCTTCTTTGAACTCCATAAGCTCCTCGTAGCCTTTTGAGTAGAATCCTACCGAAGCTTTCAGTTCTGCCAGTTTGTTCTCAATTTTAAAAACTATTTCAAGCTTTTTATTTACTTCCTGAAGAAGATTCTCCACAGAAAGGTTACTTGGGTCCAAACTGATTCTTGATGTGTCTTTTTTAACACAATCCTCACAGATATCTCCTTGTAAGCTTTTTGTGGCACATTTTTTATGGAAAACACCTGCACAAGCGCCTTTATACTTCACTACTTCTTCCTTCGAGACTGACAGGAACAACTTGCACTTTTTACACTGCACCATGGTGCCGACGTAAACAGTGATTCGCTGCGTAGGTCAAAGTCGTAATTAGAAACAGGTCTGCACACGGAGCGCATTCGAGCCGGAGTGTGAAATTTCAGGTGGCCAATAACGGTACTTTTACCCTAAGTAAATGTCATCCTCACTATTTTATTGATTTTGTTTTGTTTTGATTCCAAATTGAAGTGCGTTCTATAATGTCCACCTCTGTGGCGCAGCGGTTAGCGCATCTGCCTACCATGCGAGAGGGCCCGGGTTCGAATCCCGGCTGAGGAGAAAAAATAACCCCAGGTTTGGATGTTTACAATGTTTGTGATGTCGCTGTTTCTGGTTCCCACGACACAGGGTATCCTAGTGTGGGGCCAGAAGCAATGTTTATGTTTAATAACGATCGAAATTTATTTACTTACGGTGAAACTTTTGAACTGAAATATTCGTAGTGAAGTGTTTAGTCCAGTTTGTGATTTATTTTTTGTTGTATTCAGGAGAAAGTTACGTAAAAAGGTAGCGTAAATTATTAAGTGGGGGTTAATCCGCTAATCTGCTGCAAAAAAAATTTGGATGGACGGAAGCGTATAACTTTCAATCTTATCTTCAACTCAACGTTTTCTTCAACGAGTTATTAACTGTAGTACCTACTAGAGCTGACATAACAAATAATGCTTACTAAAATTGAACTTACCAGCGAGAAGGTATGTGAAACACATATTATTATGTAAGTAAAAGAAAAACAGCTTTTTTATTTGATAAAAAAACCATACACTCTTAAGTTTTAGTACCTGGATGACCGAGCTTTGCTCGGTACTTTTTTTGTAATGTGAAATATGTAGGTAATATAAAATTGAAATAATCCTTTTTCAACAAAAAAAACTTGGAAAAAAAAAGATCATGACTCGAACCGGGTCTCTTGAAATCGGCCCAAAACAGGTCGCCCACTTTCCCGTCAGAACTATCCCGACCTTGCAAGTAGACGCGAAATTTACCTCTGTATGTTATTACAACAAATTTCAATTGCCTTAAAACACGGATAAAACAACGTTTTCTAAAAATGTAACCTAGTTAGATCAATCAAACGCCCCCAAAAGCATCCGCCTACAAAATTTCGTGAAAATCGTTGGAGCCGTTTCCGAGATTCTGATTATATATAAATATATATACAAGAATTGCTCGTTTAAAGAGATTAGATACAAGAATTGCTCGTTTAAAGAGATTAGATAAAATTAAATGTGATAGTCAAGTCTAGTGGCAAGTGATACACATATTATTGCGATTTCCAACTCCTAAACTAGGTTTTGAATTCAAGACAATTTGAATTCATAAGTTAACACTTCTAAACGGGTTAACATTGAAGTAGTTAAGTAAAGTAATGTAAGGGTTCTTCATACAAAACTCCAATCACTTGGAGTTTTGTACGAAGAAACCGAAATAGGTACCCATGGCTTAACATAAAGTGGTGCACACAAAAATTATTTGAAGTTACATTAACAAGAATCGCTCGTAGCCTGGGCTGCCTGAGTGATCTTAAACGATCACTAAGGTTAAGCAACATACGGCGCGTTCAGTCCATGGATGGGTCACCGTCTATGACTAACGCTAGTGGCATTTTTCCGGTTCCGTGCTTCGCAAGGCACGTTAAGCAGTTGGTGCCGGCTCCCGTCGATAGATGCCAGTCGTTAAGCCAAGTCAGAGGCCTTAGGGCGGCTTGAAAACTTCTGACAGTAAGACCAGCCACTAGTCTTACAAGCCTCCACCAATCCGGACTTGGCCCCCGTGGTGGAGTATGGCCTATACCTTCCTCAGGGAAGAGACCCGGGCCCCTCGGTGGGGACATAGTGGGTTGATGATGATGTACTTTTATTTACCACTAGCCGTGCCCCGCGGTGTCACCCGCGGTTTATTAGAGAAAATAAATTGTCTATCTTGTCTATTTGTCTAAAATTCTCGTGACACAATGTTAGTGCGCATACTCCTCCGAAACGCCTGATTTTTATGAAATTTTATATGTATATTTGATAGGTCTGAGAATTGGTTGTTATCTATTTTTCATACCCCTATCTGGCAACGTTTGCCGGATCAGCTATTAACAATAAAAATAAGAACTATTCACATTTTTATAGATTTTCCCATGGGAATAAAATGTTTTCTTCAATTTTCAAATTTCTTCAAATTTTAAAAAATCCCTTACGTCATGGGGACATAAAGGGTTGATGATGATGATCAAATAAACGTTTCTATTCTATTCTATGATGATGATGAAGGGTATACAGACGTAACCTCCAAACTCAAACATAGGAAAGTAAGTCTTTCCTTGTAACAAGTATTTCAAGAAAAGACGACAATGCACTGCCTCTGAGGACGCTTGGCGTTGAGGAAACGATTTGCAGCCATTTGGAGTTTCTCCTCGCTGTATAATGTATAGCCCAATGTTCAAGATAGATAGCTATATGCAATCCCAGGCAAGCTCACTAAAACAATACCGGGATTAATTGTCTATTGTATAAATCGCTCACGAACCTCAGTTTCACCATAGAACAGAGATCACAGAAGATATACTCGTTCTATACTCACTTCTTTACAAGTCTTAGCTTATCAGGCAGTCTACGATTTAATATAGCTACAGCTGTATTTCTAGTACCTAATAAAAAAATCCAACACTGTTAATTATGAAAAGATAAGAATAGTTTTTATTGTACAAGAAAAAACACAGACATAAAATATTTACAAATATACAAAAGTGATAAAAAGTCGATTCTACTAAAAATAATTTTAAAATAACGCAAACCTTAGTTCATGACGAAAAATCCTGTTACAAACTAGCTTAAACTCTGTTTTGAGAGTGTTCTTGTTGTTAAGAAAAGTTATTAATTAGATACAGCGACATCCTATTTTATTATATGTAGATCTAAATTTGTAGTGCCCTCCTTCATCCCTTAAGGACCTAAAGAAACTTCCCTTGTTTAGCCCCCTTCCATTACACCCTGACTGACAGACATGGCTTGGTACGAAAGCGCCGCCTCGCGACTAGAAGCGGAACTGTTGCCTTTGGATCGCCGCGACGCGCGCACGTTCCTGTGTTTTGTGTACTTTTTGCGGAAATAGTGCTTTCCCCTGGACTTTCTCTCAACCTTCAACGCTTCCACTGCTTGTGCTGTGCCTACTGAACTTGGTGCCATCCTGGATTCACGCTGAGCTGATACGCTGAGCTGATGCGCGCTGCTGAATAAATGTAAGTACCTAGCCAGACTGACCAAAACCTATCTTAGCGCACCTTTTATAGGTTCCTCTTCTAAGAATCATCCCCCAACCCTTAAGGTTAGTAGTAGTATATTACTTTGCGACCCACCTAACACCTTTCGTGTACATTTCTGGTAGCAGAGCGTGGTTACTTTCCCCTCTTTTTTTCTTGTTCAACCCTTATTTTTTTGAGATTTTACCCCTTGCGGTTCAACCTCCCCACTATTCTTAGTGCAACCCCATTGTTTTCGCGGTTTAATTCCCGTTAGTTTCAATGCTATAGGCAAATATTTATTGCATACCTATTGCATTCAATTACGTAGATTTCTAAATCGTCTAAAACTGTGCATCGGTGATAAGACAGCCGTGTCCGACCGGTTTCTTCTTTTGTTCTCGCGAAGCGGCCGGCTCAAGTTTTTTATACTATTGAATTTTGTCCTGTATGTTTATATGCCTATTTTGCGAGTGTGATTCCGCTATTGTAATATTAATAGCACCTTGTTTACGGTGATTTAGCCTGCCTATCATATTTATTGAGTATTGATTGACTTGTTATCACTACATAATGCCGGATAGGTATGAGAATATTTTGTTTACTGACACTAAGGAGTACAGAACGAGTATGGGGACGGTTCGATTTTTCGTGAGTTGGATTTCTGCAACCCACGATATCCTAAATACTGCTGCTCCAGCTAAACTTATATTTAGACTGGGTGACCTGGAAGCAAACTTTACGAAATTTATTGATTGTTGTAGCCGTTTGTTTGGTGGTCTCGACCCGGCCATTGATACCCAAAAAGCTGAGTATGTTCAGACCCAGATGCGGTCTATGTGTGACACGGTGGATGATTTGCGCTTGAAATATTCGGAGCTCAAGCCCAAGGAGCCGGTCCTTCCCTCTCATTTCTCTAATTTAACCAATGTCTCCCGGTTGTCAGACGGTCAACCGCGACAAAAATTACCTGATTTGCCGATCCCTAAATTCAGTGGGCGTCCCGATTTATGGGTCAGTTTTTTAGATCAGTTTGACAGTGTTGTGGACTGTCAACCTGACCTTACCACCACCCAAAAACGACATTACCTAGCCTACTAGGTAGCTCGTCACTCAGGGCACCTATGCCCTGAATGACGAGCCCTGCCGTTTGATACAACATTTACGCATCGAAGCGGGCAACTATGAGGTTGCGCGTGACCTACTTAAGCGGCGTTACCATAACACCCGTGTCCTCGCTGACACACACATTGCCCAAATTTTAAACCTACAAGAAATTAGCCCTAAGCTGACTGGGTTACGTGCCTCCTTCCTTAACCCACTTTTGACAGCATATAGGTGCCTCGAGCGACTCGGTTTACCTGTAGGAGAATGGTCTTACCTATTGGTCCATATTTCTTTGACCAAACTGCCTTCGGACCTGAAGTCCCGCTTTGAGCGCCGTTATGGCGATAACAAAAGAGACCTTCCTACTTTCGACCAACTAGTGTCCTTCCTAGAGAATACGGCCCTTATTGATAACGATAATTCCGTGTCCATGCCTACCCCACATTCTCCTCCGCCAAGGCAGTCGCGTGCCCCTATTTACCGTCGCATTTATTCAGCCGCAGTTTCCTCTCCTAAATCTCAAGCCGTAAGCACTTGTGCCATGTGCGCCTCGTCCTCGCATTACCTACGTGAATGTGACCAGTTTATCCGCTTGTCTCCACGTGAGCGTTCCTCATTTGTGCGACAGGCCGGCCTTGACTATCATTGCCGTACTTGTCGTCGCTCGACCCATCACACGCTGCTGTGTTTTAATGACTCACGGAACCCTGAATACTCTCGTCGTAACAATGTTACATTCCGTGAGTCTCCTCCACGCCGCTCCTCTCCCACGGAAAGTTCACGTTCCTCACCTCCGCGTATGGGCGGGGGCCCCCACCGCAATGTAGGGGGCACCCGTCGTATGGTCGGGGGCACCAAATACTATGGCGATTCCGGCCGTCCCTCCTCGCGGTCTCCTGTTCCTGCGTTGGAACAGAACTCTCCACGTTTCCAGACGCCGCCATCTCAACGTCGTTCTTATAATTTACCGCCTACTCCTCGTGAGTCTTACGGAACGCCGTCTTCCTCTAGGACATACAACCGCTCTCCCTCTATTGATCGTCAGCGCCAATGACTAGCTTGCCCACAGATCCGACCACCTTCTCATGTTGTTATTCCTGTCTCGTTAGTTCTCCTCCCTACCGCTGTCATACATGTGCGTTCCGCTTCCGGTTATTATGTCGAAGCGCGTGCACTCTGTGACACTGGTGCCCAAGGCTGTTTGCTAACTACTGATTTAGTAGTGGATAAGCTGAACAAGCCAGTGTGTCCCACCATATCTCCAGTGCGAGGTATTGGTAATGTCGAATCTGTAAGAGTTCGAGGTGGTGTCTCCTTTACATTCAAACCTGCGGAGTCTACCTTTCCTGAGATCACCGCCTCGGCTATGGTCATCGATGTTATTGCCGGTATACATCCTAAACTAGAGTTGTCCTCTAGTTTAGTATCATGTGTTTCCTCATTGCCTCTAGCCGATCCTTCCTTTTATAGCCCCGGCCCTATAGATGTGCTCCTAGGTGCTGACGTGTTTGGATCTTTACTGTGTCTCGATTTGCCTGTTTCATACCCTGCTGGTCTCACTGCGGTCCCAACTGTCTTGGGATACATTCTTTCTGGCTCGATTCCCAATTCAACTCCCCCTGATGTTCCTTTGACCGGTGTTACCCTTTTCCCAGATGGTTGAACGGTTTTGGAAGGTAGAAGAACCACCTGAGCCATCCATAAATCTTGTAGACAATGAATGTGAGCAAATATTTAAGTCTACTACTCGACGTGAACCTGATGGTCGTTTCATGGTTCGTCTTCCCTTTTTGCTTGACCGTCCTCACCTTGGCGACTCGAAGTCCATAGCCCTCAAACGTTTTTTGTGCCTTGAAAAACGCCTACAAATGAACCAAAACCTCAAAGAAAAATATGTACTTTTTATGCGAGAGTATTTAGATCTCGGCCACATGTCACCTTCCTCCTTTGATCAATCTTATTTATTTATTCCTCATCACGGGGTGTTTAAAAGCGGCGACGAATCTAAAATTCGTGTTGTTTTCAACGGAAGCTCCCCTACCTCCTCTGGCGTGTCCTTAAACCAGTGTCTCCATTCTGGTCCTAAGTTACAAAGGGACATTACCTGCATTCTCCTTAATTTCAGGCGACATGACGTCGTATTTGTAGCGGATATCCGAATGATGTTTAAAATGACATGGGTTCATCCAGAAGACAGAAAATATCAGCTCATATTGTGGCGTGAATCTCCCAATCTCCCTTTATGCACGTATGAGCTCAATACAAATACTTATGGTCTCAGGTCAAGTCCCTTCATTGCCATCCGAGCCCTCCTTGAGTTAGCTGAACAAGAAAGGTCTAAATTCCCCCTCGCAGCCTCTGTCTTAGAAAATGACGTTTATGTGGATGATTGCCTTACTGGAGCTGCCTCCCTTGATGAAGCCCGTGTCCTTATGAGTGAGATGAATAGCATAATGACATTTGGTGGTTACGAGTTGAGAAAGTGGATCTCAAACCGCCCTGAACTCCTTGCGGACCTACCAACAGAATATTTGCAAGCACCCCATTCTTTTCAAGATCCTGAGCATCCCCAAACGATTGCAGTCCTTGGCGTTCAGTATGATCCCGCGGCTGACGTATTTACATATCGTTTCTCTCCTCACACTGAGACCCAAACGACAAAACGTAAAGTGCTGTCGCTAATAGCCCGCACCTACGATCCGTGTGATTGGATCACACCCGTGATTTTTAAAGCTAAGGCATTTGTGCAGCTTTGGTTATCTGGTCTTTCTTGGGATGACCCTTTGACCCCGCCTCTTGCAGCAGAGTGGCGTAAGTTTTCTGAAGACCTAAAAAATGTGAACCTTGTTACCCTATCGCGACCTATTATGCCTGTCGGTGCCAATTCCTTTTCCCTTCATGGTTTTTGTGATGCCTCCGAAGCAGGTTACGCTGCAGTTGTGTACTTACGCGTTGAGGACTCATCTGGCTCCTGTTCTATACACCTAATTTTAGCGAAAAGTAAAGTCGCTCCTGTTAGAACTCGTTTTACGATTCCCAAGTTGGAGCTTCTTGGAGCGACTCTTCTGTCCAAGATCCTTCATCACGTAGCCTCTTGCTTGCAAAAGTCTATAGTACTGGATGGTATTTACAGCTGGTCAGATAGCCGTGTAGTCTTAGCGTGGATAAAAACACCCCTTCATCACTTACAGACCTTCGAAGCCAATCGTGTCTCCCAAATAGAAAATTCACCTACTCCTTCCATTTGGCGACACGTCCCTGGTGACCTCAACCCTGCCGATTGTGCTTCCCGCGGAGTTTCTACTTCCTCCCTGATCAAACACCCACTTTGGTGGTCGCCTCCATGGTTATTGAAACCTCCACCTCAATGGCCACATCTGAAATCCCTCCTCCTAGAGATCTACCTGGAATACGCTGTTTGCTTATGACTACGCCTAATCCTTCTTCAGAACCATAATTTATTTTTGATAGATTCAGTTCCCTGCCCAAGCTTGTAGGCGTCATTGGGTATATTTTGCGTTTTGTGAAACGGACTAGACATCCTGAAATTCTTGTTCTCCAACCCTTCCTTACTGCCGATGAACGTAAAGAAGCCTTACTTTACCTTGTTAGACTAGTGCAGCTTACCTCCTTTTCCAAAGAATTGGACCTACTCCATCGCGGGGCTCTGCTCCGATCTCCCCTTCGGCGCCTAAGTCTCTTCCTGGATGACCGCGGCCTAATCCGTGTCGGAGGTCGTCTTAGAAACTCGGATCTTCCTTACGACGCCCGTCACCCCCTCCTCCTCCCGAAGTCTGGTCATTTTGTCCAGCTTCTTGTGTCACACTACCATGTGAGTAATTCTCACGCCGGTCCTAATGCCCTCTTAGCCCTACTGACCCGTGAATTTTGGATCTTGTCTGCTCGGCGATTAGTAAATCACGTGATATTTAAATGCCTTTTGATGGCAACGAGGCCTTTTGATGGCATTGGCACAGATTTTGCTGGTCCTTTTTATACCAAAGTGCAAACCTTTAGAAACAGAAAAATTGTAAAGTCGTACCTGTGCGTTTTTGTTTGCCTTTCCACTAAAGCGGTCCATTTAGAGGTCGTATCGGACCTGACCACAGAAGCCTTCATTGCGGCCCTTACACGTTTTGTTTCTCGTCGTGGTCTGCCTTCCCTTATCCGTTCTGATAACGGTCGGAACTATCTTGGTGCCAATAACTACCTCGGTGACTTGCACGCCTTCCTTGCTGAGCTGAGTCAGAATTGGCTGACCAGTCCTCTAAAAGAGGTATCAACTGGGTTTTCGATCCTCCTTTGTGCCCTCATTGGGGTGGTATATTTGAAGCGGCTGTTAAATCAGCGAAGACGCACCTAAAACGGGTTATAGGTGAGACCACGCTAACCTTCGAGGAATTGACTAGTGTTTGCGAAAATCGAAGCCGTCCTCAACTATCGCCCTCTGTGCCCATTGGCTTCAAGTCCGGATCTTGAGGTCTTAACTCCTGGTCACTTCCTGATCGGGCAACCCTTGGTGGCTGTACCTGAGTACCCCTTCAAAGATGTGAAAATCAGTCGCCTTACCCGCTTTCAGTTAGTGCAACAAGTCACTCAACATTTTTGGTCCCGTTGGCACGCGGAATATCTGTCCACTTTGCAGAGTAGACATAAATGGATGACTCCTTCAGATCCTCCTGTAGTCGGCGAGCTTGTTCTCCTCAAGGAGGAGAATACCCCCCCTTTACAGTGGCGACGTGGCCGCATCATTAATGTTTACCCCGGTCAAGATAGTGTCGTACGTGTAGCGGATGTACAAACCCCTTCCGGAGTGAAAAAACGCTCTCTCACCAAACTTGTACGCCTTCCTGTAGATATCATCCCCTTCACCCCTCAGTCGTAAACATTTGTGATGTTTAGGGCGGGGGTTATGTTAAGAAAAGTTATTAATTAGATACAGCGACATCCTATTTTATTATATGTAGATCTAAATTTGTAGTGCCCTCCTTCATCCCTTAAGGACCTAAAGAAACTTCCCTCGTTTAGCCCCCTTCCATTACAACCTGACTGACAGACATGGCTTGGTACGAAAGCGCCGCCTCGCGACTAGAAGCGGAACTGTTGCCTTTGAATCGCCGCGACGCGCGCACGTTCCTGTGTTTTGTGTCCTTTTTGCGGAAATAGTGCTTTCCCCTGGACTTTCTCTCAACCTTCAACGCTTCATCTGCTTGTGCTGTGCCTACTGAACTTGGTGCCATCCTGGATTCACGCTGAGCTGATGCGCGCTGCTGAATAAATGTAAGTACCTAGCCAGACTGACCAAAACCTATCTTAGCGCACCTTTTATAGGTTCCTCTTCTGAGAATCATCCTCCAACCCTTAAGGTTAGTAGTAGTATATTACTTTGCGACCCCCCTAACACCTTCCGTGTACACTTGTGCTATTCTCTAGTGTTCTATGCCACTATTTTTTAGTAAGACTGCAAATTTTATTAGTAAAATCAAGTATACTAATCATTTTTACATTCATATTGGGGGCAATATGTGCCAAGTAAGGTTCTATTTGTCTTTTAAATTAAAACTGATTTATTTCCCAACTTTTTTCGTGGCAGGCAGATTGTCCGTGGTCTCTGCCTACACCTCTGGAATACGAGCGTGAGTTTATGTTTGTATTTATTTCCTGACTGCGTTTTTTTTTATATTTACTATAAGGGCGCTCACGGTGTTGTGAAAGGAGATTTTTAGCACTGGGTCACCTTATGAATAAACTTTGAATCTACAAAAATATGAAGTAGACGTTCTGTTTTTCGTAGTGTGAAGTGTCAACCAACAAAGCCTAATATACGGCTGTCTGCCTCAATTAGGCTTTGGTGACCTCCAGTTTGATGTAATTTGAAGTGACGGCTAGGCAACCAGGATGGTACCATTACAACTGGTATAATCTGCTATAGTAAATAATATATGTGTGTAGTGGCATTAATCAATACGTATATAAAGCAACGCAGTGATGCGATTCATTTTACGAGTCATTGTGACTACAGAACGCTTGAAAAAAAACGATAAGCCAGAGTAGTATGAGGCGTTTCATGTATATGTTTATATTTATTTTATTCAGCATACAAACAGTCCTACAGAGAAACTATCATATATTTACTAAGATTATATTCTTGTTTTTCTCATTGTATGTGAATGAAATATAATTTGTTATGAGAAATAAATACTTAAAACCTAATGTTACTTCCTATTCATTTTGTGCCGAGAGTTTTTGTAACATTCAAATAAAGTTAAATAGTTAAATAATTTCCGTATCTCAGAGAGGTAGGCAGGGATAAAAGTTTGCCCCTTTCCACGCTCTTGACTTTCTTTACGCTTAACCAAACTTCTTACTTGCTGCCTACGCAACAAGATAGTTCAGCAGATAATTTATGACTAACAGTAAATTGATATTTAATGTTTTTATTTTATACATAAGCCCAAGCCTGTATCACAGAGGGGTAGGCAGAGACCAGGGACTGCCACTTGCCACGATCCTGACAGATCACTTTCGGTTCATCGACATTCATTAATAGGGGCAAGCAAGCACGCCGATTTTAGAATGTGAAAGTGAAAGTGAAAATAGTTTAATTAACACAATTTTTACATTAATTAACAAAATGTTTTCTTACAAGAATCACACCTTTGTGGTAAAAAGGAGCGGGCTCAGCTTTATTGCCGTGACTGCATGCGTAGTCGCAGCGCTGGTTTTCAGCCCGTCCCTTTTGATACTTTCCAAACAAAAATATAATAGGCACCATAAAAATTATCGTATATCACTTACATCACACAAAAGTAATCAATAATTATTAATACAAAAATCAGTTACACATTAAATTTATCCAACTATAAAAATGATTACATAATTATAAATTAACTAACAATCATTACAAACCCATTTAATTCGATATAATCCAATCCAATTCAATTCTATTCTATTCCATTCAGCTCAATTCAACTAAATTCAAAGCAATTAAATTCAATCCAATACAATTTAATTAAATTCAATTCAGTCTCACCCAATTCAATTTAATTTAATCTAATTCAATTCAATCTAGTTCATTTTAGTTTAACTTAAGTTAGTTTAATTGTTCAATACAATTTAATACAATTTAATATAATTTATATAATTTAATTCAATTTAATACAATTTAATACAATTTAATACAATTTAATACAATTTAATACAATTTAAAACAATTTAATACAATTTAATATAATTTAATCCAATTTAATTTAATTTAATTTAAATCTGATTCAAAGAGCACTAAGTACATTGGCTTGTTACGCCGCGGCGTGCGTGACTGGTATGGCATATCTCAAGTAGAAATGGAGAACCTGAACTCTACATTGACATTCAACCAAATATTTGTGTGGACAGTTAGCAGTTACAAAGATTTTTGTTGCTCGATAAGTTTATACTTTAGGTTCTTCTGGAAACTTATGTTAGTCATAAACTGGCGCAAGGGTGGTGGCAGGTTGTTCCATATCTTTGCAGCTGCATACTTGAAACTTCCTCTAAAACCTGCGGATTTATGTCTTGGTATTAACATTAGATTCAAGTCCCTGCTGCGAGTGTTGCGTGTTATATTGTCATTTGCCCAGACGATTTTTTTGAAGAGATACCAAGGACGCCTTCTGTGTACTACTTTCTGCACCAGATTTGATAGGTGTAGTTGTCTCCTCGCTTTCATTTTTAGCAATCCTTTTGCGTTTAGAAAAGGTGTGACATGTGCTCGCTTTGGGATGGAGAAGCAGAATCTGGCGCAGGCGTTTTGAACGCGTTGTATTGCTCGTTCCGTCTTGGTGAAAATACGCGGACCGTAAACCACATCGCCGAAGTTTAAGAGAGATAATACCAGGTTTTCAACGAGTATAATGCGTATTCTTTCTGTAAGGTATGGTCTGATATTATATAGCACCTTAAGTCTAAAAAACGCGTTCCGTATTTTTGCGTCAACGTGTTCAACGAATCTCAGCTCCGAATCCATCAACAAGCCCAAATTTCGCGCCTTGCTAACCTGCTCAATTATACTGCCATTTATTCTAATTGTTGGACAATGATCGTTGGTGACTTTTTGTTGATGTTTGGTACCTAAAACCATATATTTGGTCTTCAGCGGGTTAAGGACCAAACATTGCTCTCTCGCCCATTGGTCCAATGTCTCAAGATCTGCATTTATCCTGGTCGCTGCTATTTCTGTTTCCGCAGGTTTAAAAGAATAATACAATTGTGTATCATCAGCATACAAATGAGTTTGGCAGTATTTTATTTTGGAGATGATGTCTGCTGTGTATATGACAAAAAGCAAAGGAGACAAGATCGATCCTTGTGGACAACCACGCTCTATTAGCTTGATTCCTGAGGTTCTCGTAGAGCCATCATCGTCACTCACCTCGACAAACTGCATTCGATTGTAGAGTTACGATCGGAACCACTCGCACGCTGAAGCAGATACTCCATAGTGGCTTAGTTTCTCTAAAAGTAGCTCCTGATTTAAACAGTCAAAAGCTCTCGAAAAATCCAGGAGGACTATAATACTAGCTTGGCCTGTGTCTGACGGAGCGATAATGTCGTCTACGACGTGAGCGAGAGCGGTCTCCACACCATGTCCAGCACGAAAACCAGACTGCATCAGAGGAATTATATTTTCCGATTCTACGTGTAGAGATAGCTGCCGATGTACAATCCGTTCCAGTATTTTTGATAGTACAGGTAGTATGCTGATTGGACGCAGGTCTTTGTAGTCGTGTATACTAGAGCCTTTGGGCAGTGGAACGACTTTTGCAAGCTTCCAATCGTTCGGGAAGACATTTGACCTGTTTATTATTGCTGTTATTATTGGCAGTGTAGCGGGGAGAGTCATGCGGATCATATCTGAAGATTTGCCGTCGAATCCAGAAGCATTAGTGTACATGCTTTTTATAATATTATTTATTTCCTCTTCTGTGCTCTGCTCGATGGTAAAAACTTTGTTAGTAAATTTACTTTGTATGTATGTCTCAAGAGTTGACTCATTTACAGTGGAAGTGCCAGGAGTCCTCAAAAACGCGTCGTTAATGCTGTCTGGATTCTTTAAGTGGTCTGGTATAGGTTCTGAGGGTTTTTCCATAACAGAAAGACGTTTCAAATTTGTCCACATTTTAGCCGGATATTTTAAATTTTTATTGACGTAATGTGTGAAATAGGCACACTTTTCTCTATGAATGGCGGAAGTCACAAGATTTTTTAGAGATTTATAATAGTCTTTTTTTTGTTCACATTTAGTTTTTAGTGCCTTTCTGTATGCGTTGTCACGATGTTTCATCATAATCTTTATCACATCAGTAATCCACGGGCGTGGGTTCTGTGTGGATCTTCCTAGGAGGAGCATGCTTATCGAACAAGTATAAAACAAATCTATTAAAACAAGTCAGCATAGTGTCGATATCCTCAGCCTGTAGCACCTCATGCCATGGCATAGATGCTAAGTCCGAATAGAAGTCCTCTTCAGTTATTTTATGCAGATGGCGTCTCATAATAAATCGCGGGACCACTTTCGGCTTTTTATTGATAGCTCGGCAATGACCATTACGTGATCGCTAAGGAGTGAGTTGTGATATACCGATATTCCTTTGCACAACTGCGGCGAATCTGTTATGATGAGGTCCAACAAAGTAGATGATACATCATTTACCCTTGTCGGTTCCTCAACCAACTGTGTGAGATTGAGTTGATTTAAAAAAGCAATAACTTCTGGTGCGGGTGAGGTATCAGGCTTTAGTAGGTTGACATTTAAGTCTGTTAATATGAATAGATGCTCATAATTTGCGAAACAGCTGATTGACTCTCCAATAGCGTCAATTGCTTCGGTTGTAGAGACGCGTGTATTTTTACAGGAGTCAGGACGGTATACAGTACCTAAAACAAACCGGGATAGGCTAGATAGGTGGTGCCCTCTGTTGTGCAGTGCTAAACTTTTTATTAAATCAATAAAATTCACCAAGTGGTTTGTGATTGATGGAACTGGCGATGGTCCTCTCCTTCGGTGGTATACTACAAGATTAGTTAGTTTCTCAGAGTTGACGACAGATGGCGCTAATTATTTGTTCCACTGCACGTCAGTAGATGGCGCTAGTTGTTATTGCGACGGGGTTAATATTTTTGAGGCGGTCAATGACCGACCTTGGCCGTGACTAATCGTGTTGTCAGCTGATCACTAGTAGAAGTCCGTTAAACGCTGTTATGGTAAATATCACCGAAATGCACAATCCTTGGGTGAAGATAATATTTGTATCACTTGTTCACTTCACTTAAGTTTATAATTTAATTGTTTTTGTCACTAAAAGTTAACTTTTTAACACTTAAAATAAATTATTGCACGGAGCAAGTGAGCGACGATGTTCACCGTACGAGGGTGCGCGCGCGAAAAAAAGCCGTTTATTTTAGTGAGAAGGCCGCTGTTTGCACTCTTCGCTTGAAAGAAATATCTATGACATTTAATTTTTTATGTACAATTAAGTGTTTTCTATGTATCTATATACACATAACATATATTATAAATTATTCTCCGCATACATTTACCTGGCGTAGGCCTACACCCAGCAGTGGGCAACGGTGGGCTGATGATGATGATGATACACTTATTTGATTTGTTGTCGGAAGACTCCGAAAAGGTTTCGCTCTAATGAGCTTAATCTTGGTGAGCAGAGACGGAGCATAACATATACACAATATTGAAAGGGAAACTGAATGCTGAAACAAACTATTTAGTTTAGTTCTATTCAGACTGTCTAGTTCAGCGGCAGTCAATCACTAGGTGTAGAAAAACAACTAAATACTCCGGGCAACTTTGCATCAGATATGGTCAGTGGCCACTAAACATTTTGCTTAGCTAAATTACTAGTTACCGTTTACTTACTTTTATAACTATCATCATCATCATCACCTACCGCTGCCCACGCTGGGTTTGCCTTTTGCCCCAAATGCCATTTCAGACAGTCTCTCGCCACTCGCATCCACGGACCTTTACTTTTATAATGTGACATATTTATTTAATTTTCTTGTCTTGGTGACTTATTATTACGAGGGTCTGTTTCACAATCTGCAAATAAAGTTCCGAATAAGCTATCCGCAACCAGGGCTGCCGTTTGTTCTAAATTTGAAACCATAAACGAACACACGCAAAATAGGAAAATTTATTTAAATTTAAAACGAACGGCAGCCCTGGCTGCGGATAGCTTATAATGGAACTTTATTTGAACATTGTGAAACAGGGCCTTATTAAGTTATTAGTTTTGTGCCATGTAAACTTTTGATTAATTAAAGTCTAGTACTAAATATTGTACCATTTAGCGTAAGCCACCTTACATGTAAACCTTTTTCTAAATCAAGTATTATTATTTTTAATATTGCGTAGTGTAACCCTCTTTTACTTTCACCGCCACATAAAAAGGGCCTAACGTATTTGTCACCAACGGATATCGAAGCCGCGACCTTCCTTTCCCCACCACATCCGACCGCAAAAGCAGCAAAAAGGGCCCGTCTACCCGCATTTTTCCCACTCCAAATCGGACATTCAAAAGCATTCCGTAACGCTACCGCACGAATAACTTCGCAAGAGTATATCCCTCTCGTACCTACTGTTCCATTTCTAATGTCGGGACAATAAACAGAAGGGACGTTTTCCCTTGCCGCACAATAAAAAGTGGACGTAAATGTCCCACGTCCACTATATAAACAATCCAGGGTAACGGTCCAACGAAATTTTTATAAAGACTTAGTGTTTACTGCCTGCCTATAGGAATTTATGTGACTTTAGTAGAGAGAGAGTAATATTTTTTTATGTAAAACTTTCGTAAGCACTATAGGTTTACTTTATTCTATACAGACTTACAACTCTCATAGACGAGCATCCAACGACGCGAGCTCCGTCTCTGCTCACCATGATTAAGCTCCGTGAATGAGAGCGAAACCTGGTCGGACTTTTCTGACGAAATTCAAATGTTTCCGAATCATGAGACAGAAATAGTAATAAAGAGTGGGTTTCTCATAAATTCGAAAGAAAAAGAGGGTTGAGTGAACCTCATTATCGGTAAAAAAATTACTAAGATCACTCTGGTTGTTACGTCGTCAATTATACCCTTAACTTACTCATAAAATTAGGCCAGAAAAGACTACATTTTAACTTAAAACGGTATTATTCATCTTCTGCGTGTATGGACCACAATGTATCATTACCGCTGTGTGCAAATTACTAAAGTACAACAGGTTAACTGCCTCACAAAATATACCGGAAGACATAAAACGTATGTGTAAGTTTAAAAACAGAAAAAATATTTACATAAACTAACATAACATAACATAACATAACATAACATAACATAACATCGAGGAACATCGTCGGCTCCATCTTCACTTACCATCAGGTGAGATCGGGGTTAATCGTTGGTCAGTTTTTAATAAAAAAAAATTAACATTCACTAATCCATTTTAGGTATTCATTGAAATAATATGAAGATCACACACACACACACACACACACACACACACACACACACGCGCGCGCGCACACGCACACACACACACGCACACACGCACAAACACACACACAAACACACACTCACACACACACACACACACACACATCTATCTTGAGTAGACCCCTTTCTATGTTTTGTTTACCTACAAGTGTAAATTTGTGAATCAGTAGAAAGAACGGGCCTCTCCTAATACAGGTTTTTAGACTTAAATGGAGAGACCCAACCATTATTATTATTTGATTGGTTATGTAAATAACTAATTTTGAATTTTGAATTTGAATCCGCTAAGGTTTGCTGTGATATTTTTCAAAATGTCATAAAACTTCTATTCCTTGATCAACATTTATGTAAGTCGCTGCACACAATGACATACTCGCTTGTCACGGGAACTTTACAATACTTTATTTTTTGTTATACAAAATTGAAATTCAAATATTTTATTAATATTAAAAACAAAATGTTTACTTCATAAACGGCAAAGTTTTTATTCATTCAGTTAGAAACTCCACATTTATTATTATTTTTGGAGCATTCTTAAAAGACACGGTGGTTTTAAGTATTTATTTAAAGAAATTCTCAATTCAGGAACCTGCAGTTGGCATGCTTGGTTTGAGTTAACACTCTGTACGGCCTGATTTGGGTTGGGGCAATTATTCCGCAACTCCATCGCTTTGTGCTTCCTCGCTAACTGAATCATTTACGGCTGTGATAATGTTATTGTGAAAGGAAAGGTTTTTGCCCGGAAATGGGTGAAATTTAGATTGTCTGAGATCACGACTTAGATTCATGTATTGTAGTAGTTAATAAGGCCGCCAATTATACTTCGATTAAAAAAATCCATAAATTTAATTTATATGTACAATCCAATTATGTACCAATCCGGACTTGGCCCCCGTGGGCCCCCAATGGGTTGATGATGATAATATCACCATAATATGATTATATCATATTTTATGATCATGCAGAAAATTATAGATATGTAGATAGAATATTTTTTTATTGTACATCCTAATTATAGATATGTAGATAGAATATTTTTTTATTGTACATCCTAATCATCATCATCATCAACCCATCATGTCCCCACCAAGGGGCATGGGTCTCTTCCCTGATGAAGGTATAGGCCATACTCCACCACGGGTCCTGGTCCGGATTGGTGGAGGCTTGTACGACTAGTAGCTACTTTTCTCACAGGTCTTACTGTGAGAAGTTTTTGAGCCGCTCTAAGGCCACTGACTTGGATTAGCGACTGCCATCTATCGACGGCAGCCGGCACCAACTGCTTAACGTGCCTTGCGAAGCACGGAACCGCTATGTATTATTTACTAATTTATGTCTTTTTTATTACAGGTAAGTCACGATCTGTCGATGACAAAACCAAGGAGGACCCATGTCTTACTGGTAGGACTCAATTTTTCTTATTATTTGTCTCTGAAACATTGGTATAACAATACAAAATCATAGGACTAATGTGTTGAAGTTAAACTTTGTAAGTCAACTAAGATTATAATATTTTACCTGAATGTTATTACGGTAAAGTTGCGTTGTTGCAAATAAATTACCGTATTGGTCGTGGTTAAGTACTCATTCGTAGCATAATATACCACTGGTCGATCAATGATCGGTCATTACTGTACATTTCCCATAGAGTTCAAAAATTCTTTCTCAGAAATCAGAAATTTATTTCAACGTAAAGAATTCACATTATGTTTGTTGAATGTCAATATACATAAACTTATGTATAATGTTAGCCGCTGCCTTGGAGCCGTGTGTAGTGGAGAAAAAAGCAGCGAAAAAAAAACTCCACTCTGACCTCCTGTTCTCAAATCATACTTCCAAGGTCAAACATTATTTAATATTCTTAAAAGGTAATAAAACTCCAATGCTGCGGCTCGATTTCTCAATTTCATACTACCTACTTAACACAATGTCTCTACGACCATCTTTATCGCATTGACAACAATAATCTCATGCTCATCATAGGTTTAACGATTTAAAATTGAGCTAGGTAATTGGAAAGTGTCAGTATTTATTCGAGCTATGTTCGGGAGCCATAACATACATGGCTCGAACATAATATAAATAAACTGAAGCTGGCATCCCATCCCTTGCACATTGCAAGTGTTCATTGCAATGTGCAACACGATAGGTATTCGTAGCAAATTACTTATTAGATTTTGAAAAAAAAAAGTCAGGGTGGAGATTTTTTTCTGCTGCCTATTTCTCCACTACATTTGGCTCCAAGGCAGCGGCTACCATTATAAGTGCGTTGACATTCAACAAACAGAATAATAATATATTTTTTTTAAGATGAAAAAAATTTCTGACTTCTCTTTTCGGAGCCCTGCCAATACGTACCTAATCGCAATTGAAGATATGTATACAGCACTTTATGAAATAAAAATCCCACTGAAAGATGTAAAATAAAGATGTTCCGGATTATACCTACACTGTAAATTGACAATCAAATTGTTAAAAACGTGTGGACTTTGGAGTTTCTTTGTCTATTTTTTCCGCAACGACTAAAATCTTGATGATGACACCCATGTTTCATTTGTAACATTAATTATGGGTCACCGCTTTAACGTAACATTGGATGAAAACTTCAGAATTTGCTAAATTTACTTCTGGATCAATGATCGTTCTTTACTACTGAAGTCGTGCGGCTATTTAGGACCCCTTGTTTCGTACAACCAGCACCAATAAAAGGCTCTCAATTTACTAGCTCTTCTAATCATCAATTTAGCCACAGCTTGCGAACTGAAGCTCTATTTAATTTGTTCTACCAGATAGCTCACATTTCGCTGGTTACAAATCCTACACTTACACAGAAGCTGGTTACCCTGAGCTCCGTTTATTTTGTATCAGCTTGTAGCTCACCAGTTTATGGTAACGCAAACGCCACTTCGATTCGAATAAATTAATTCACACGGTCACGAATCGCGCTAACGACGCCACGGACCGAGGAAATGCCGAGTTACGGCAAGTTACGGCAACTTGCCGAAGTAGCGTCGTGTTGCTTAAGTGAACGGCGCCAACTTTGCACGCTGCTAAATGATATCTTGATATCTCGATGCCTTTTTGCTGTGTTTTTTGTTGGCTCATCTCTTACTTCTTATCACTTATGACTTTGTTTTGTAAAAGTTACATTGTTGTATGAAATTTAATTCAAATCTCGTTTCACGTCTTTAGTATTTGTTACTAAATTCCTCTGAAAGCATCACCGAATTTAATTTAATTTTTTTGTATACGAGTATATGGTGCTTCTGACAAATTGGAATGGAAAAACGTTTGCCAAGTAAGCTAGGTTTTTATATAAATGAACTTTATACCTGATACACTTAATTGACCTTTTGTCGGAAGAGTCCGACCAGGTTTCGCTCTGATTCGCAGAGCTTAATCACCTTGAGCAGAGACGGAGCTCGCGTCGTTGGTTGCTCGTCTTTGAATAAAGTAGATAATAATCAGGAATCAATAATAATCCGGAATATAGTCAATAATGTTTGGTGCTTACAAATTTTTCTTCGAAAGTAATCTTGTTTGACTTTGGTTCTTCGTTATTACACAAATCATTAGAGTAGTTTTCCTCATTACATTTTTTATTTTAATTTTTGAAACAAAATCATCATTATCTTCATCATCAATCATTTGACGCCCACTGCAAGATGTTGGCCTCCCTTATAGTTTTCCAAACTTCCCGATCTTGTGCCACCCAGCCACTCCCCGAAAAAATACCAAATTACACTTTAATCCTTGTACCAATCCTAAGTAGGGATAGTATTGTAATGCTGCAAATATATTTTATCGAAGCAGCTCAGAATAAAATGGTATGCATCGGATCTCTAGTCGATGCTACGGATATACGTTGCGAGTTCCACGACTTGCTACGCTGTTGGAGCTACGACGCTACGAAAGCGACGTAGCATTTTCGTAGCACCGTACTACGACGCAGCAAATATTATTATTTGCTGCAGTGCTCCCTTTTGCTTGCAACTACAAACTTCACAGTACATAGTCCGTGCCAGTACGCTTAGTTCAAAACCTTTTAGATCCGTTTTGAAAACTTTAGTACAGTATAGACATTTTCACTCCTCACCTTGCAAATAACAATAGAAAATCATTGTTATTTTTAAGGTTAGGACTGAGGAGGTTAAATAAATTAAGGCATCATTAAATTCATTCCCTAGTCATTTGTTTGAGTGCGAGTCGCAAACCATAGATATTAATGTATCGCCTGAACTGACAAAAATATTTAAATAAATAAAGTTTAGATTAGATTTGATTAGATTTATACTTTTTATGCACACTTTATACTATAAAAGTGCAAGAAAATCTGAAATATCTAAGCTGCAATATATATTACGTGGTATTGTTTTACATTTAGCAACGTTCCATTTGTTGTCTAGTTACTGGGCGGTAAGCACTGAATTTTATACTTACTCATGAGCAATGCTAAATAACATTAATAAAATAATATAAATAATTAACTACCTAACTATAAATAAAAAAAAATAATGAAAATATAACTTAAATATAAAACTATGCTAGTACCTAGATAAATATCCTTATAATACTTACTTCGCACACTTTTATATTCAACTATTTATATAGTACGCACACATAAAATCATGCATGTCTCTTTTCGGGGTAAGCAAAGATTAGGTTTTCGCTATTTGCTACGATCTCTTCTACAATTCTCTGTTGCTTCTATTACAATTGAATTATTGTGAAATACTTTTGGTAAATTCCACAGTTTTTGTGATACAAAATTGCTACATAAATAATTTCAATGGCATTTTATACTATAAACAGATATTTAAATTCACTATTTAAAAGCTGATTAGCTGGGTATGTCCCATTCCCTAAACTAACCTAACATTTATATTTGTGGAAGGTTTTCTATTAGTCTGTGCCTACACCTCCAGGAGATGTGCATGAGTTTTAGTTTTCTCATGTTATATATAAAAAAGGATTGCTGTTCGTTAATCTCACTAAAACACAATAACGGCTGGACCAATTTGGCTGATTTTTGGTTTTTTATATTTCTAAAATTCCAGGGAAGGTTCAAATGGTGAGAAATACGAAAACTTTGGCGGCACAAAGCACTTTGCCATAAATAGATACAAAGCCAAGAAGGCCGCTGGTTTCTTCATGATGTCTTCATTATGTCAGGTACATGCCGAAATTTGAACCTACGACCACTTGCTTCCCAAGCATGTAAGATACACTAAGTATATCGATAGTGCAAATTTCAGATTAGGAAGCTGACATAGTTTCCCACCTAAACGCCACGGGCCAACGTATTAACCGGCCAGGGAGCCTCCATCTCGAGAAAATGTATTTTCGAGTGCCCAACTCCTAAGTAAATTTGTACAGGCAAAATATTTCGTCCCTCCCTCACTTTCCTCTTGTGTTGCAAGAGGGATTTCTGAAGCGAGGTGTGGAATAAAATTTGTTACTTAGAACGCCGAGCGGTAAGACGCGTGTTAAAATCTAAATATAAATTAAAAATCAATTCATATTGGGTTTATTTTTAACTAAGGCCTGATTTACGTTGGTTATTAAGCATGCTTTAGAATAGAATGAAGACGTTAATTTTCTTTTATTATCTATACTTATATTATAAAAAAAACCCTATAAATCTTACCACTTATTTTGATACCTTGTAGCTGTCGGAATTAGGGACTAACTTAGCTTTACACTAAGTATTTCTTAAAAAAACGTCTTAAATATAAAATGTGCTTAAAACGTAAACAATGCTTAGATATAACACTTCAAAGTAAAAAAGGCGAACAGGTCCTTTCAACCCGATAACGTCCTGCAGCAAAGTCTAGCAACAGGTCTAAGCGATAATAATATATCACGAACTGAAAGTAAGCAAAATTGACCACCGCACTGAACGTGTTAACATATAAATATCTTTTTATATTTATCATCTTCATCAACTCTTTGACGCGCATTACAGAGCAAAGACCATCCTCATAGATTTTCTAACTTTCCAATCTTGAACAACACTGTGTTATAATTAATTATCTTAGATTAAAAAGATTACTTTAAAACGTCGAATTGGTATGTAAGCCTGTTTACATTTTCCTGATCTAACGTGTGTGTATACTTTGGGTGACATTCTAGATCTACTCTATTAAGCTCTCTCTGTATATTATATAGATTGTTTTTTACCTGTTTTACACTCCAATAAATCTATATATATAAAATGCAAAGTTCTGACTGACTGATTCATTCACTCATCAACGCCCAGACCAAGCCGTTGGACCTAGGAAGCTGAAATTTTGCACAGAGAGTCTGTAGATAATGTAGGCAAGGAATAAAAACGGATTTTTTAAATTCAACCCCAAAGGGGGCGAAAAGGGATGCCAAAATTTGTATGGGAGGTGTAAAGAATGTTGTCTAATTTTCTTGAAACTTAAAATAAATACTCTTCAACACAATTGATTGAACACGTGTTTCATCGTTTTTCTAAATTTAACTCTTAACGGGAGTGAACGGGGTCGCAAAATTTTGAACTAAAGTCCACGCGGACGGAGTCGCGGGCGAAAGCGAGTAAATAAATAAAACCTAAAACCTTGGAAACCAACCAACATCGAAAAGATATTGTCTCTACCTCTACGATGAGACTTGCTGCTAGGGTACAAGAAGAAAGTTCAAATCAAACGGTTATATTAATTAAACCATTTCCGTAGAGGTCTTACGACATCTCCGGAAGCAGTAACTTGAATAAAAACTCGATTCAGCGCTCCAATAACGCCGAGAATCGATTCAATGTTACCAAACCGATTTTTTGAATCGATGCCAAATGCCGAAGGCTAGTTAATTTCAGATGAACTCACACTGATAAACACTCTAGGTAATAATACTAAAACTATAAGAAGTCTTTTAATCCGAACTGCTAGATTAACTCCTACTGTGGCAAGTTAAATGATATAAAGTAGTGAAAAGTTTTATTACGGAGCACGATGTGTCTGTTTAATCAGTAATTAAAAAATTAAAACCTTGGATTCAATGTTGTCATTTAAAAAAAAAAGTTTATTTATAGTCTAGTGCGACTCCCAAACTAGGCGCAGCTTGTGTCGCGGGTGACGGGTAGAATACGCGCTTTTTGGTTAGCACCGGTTTACAGAGTGCATATACTGATTTTTTTCATTTCACTTTCGATAGCGAGAGCGTTTGCAATTTGTATAGGAGTGACAAAGAGACAACTAGGTGACGCGCTTTATCACTCTTACACAAATCGCAAACGCTCTCGCTATCGAAAGTGAATGAAAAAACTCAGTATAAGCATTCAGATCGAGACAGACGAGTCACAAGCATGAAAAAAAACGGTGCTAAAAGTTGATTCTTGTTCAATTAGTGTTTTTAGCATAAAATTATTTCCGATAAAAAAAAGTCAAGTACCTAAATGTATCCGAAATAATGTTCATTAATTTAATCATTACAGTTGTTAAACAATTCTTATTACCCACTTTTGTGACAAAGCATTACGTTGTCCTTTGAAGCGTAGAAAGAGAAGCCACTACGCTCCGGCACTGTATAAGATTGTGTGTGTGCGTGTCGCCTCGCTGAAAACGTTGATTGACAAGGGCACCGGTTCAAATGACCGCGTTTTTGTGGGATTTTCAGCTTTACGTCGACTCGTACAAGGATTAATTTTGTGTGTAGAAAGAGCCGGTGTAGGAACGAGCCGTGAGTCGTAAGAGTTGATGAGAACTTATCTTTATTGTGACAAATCGGGACCGGGTACGTTCTTAATCACGAACTATGGACCAATAACAAAGTTCGCCCCTCGCCTCTATAAGAATTTGTGACGCGAACAGAAACGGCGAACACTTAACAAGTCTACGTTATTCACAGATCAATAGACCCCCGTCGCGATGGAAATTTAACGTTAAGAGCATTTATTGACGGTATAATTTTAATAAGCTGAAAATTAAATATTGCCCGTCTCCTTTGGGACCGTCAGAGATTTAAAGCGGCCCCTCATTACGAATTCATCTTTGCAAAAATACGTTCAATCGACAGGAATATTTTTTTAACCTTTTGCCCTTGGGAAGAGCGTCTCGAAAATCAACGCTTCGGTTGGTTGTATTATTCCGGTAAGTAAAACGTAAAGCCCCATTTGCGTCGGCCAACTTGATAGATCATTATGGGTGATGGGCCATTGTGGGGACGCTGTACCAATTGATGATACGAGAACGCATTCCAACATTGTATTTAATACTAGAATACATAAAACCAATTCCGTTTTATATCTCCACTTATTTGATTCCACTTTACTTATAAGCAAGCTTTTGTTGCTGAACTAGGTGTCTCAGCATTGGAATGGACCTAGGGAATACGGTTATAGGTCTAAGTATATTCTCCTGTATTGACGATTTAAATATTATTAGAGCTATTAGCAGTAAGCCAGTTGCACAACGAGCTAGTCATTGGTACTTCGTATATATATATAAAAGGTTTTATTACGTTTTTCATAAATATTTAAACAATGTGACTGCTTACCAAAAACTGTGCTATTATTAAAGTTTTGATAGAGCAAGTGTTGACCTTCCTATACAGGTAAAATTAGCTGAGCCGTCAAATATCGATACATCAAAAGATTGGAACTTTGCAAGGGCTAATTTTCTCCTGTTGTATAGTTTAATAAAAGACTTGAGTTGGAGTGAAATCTATATTGAAACTGACATAAACAAAGCCTTAGGGAGATTTTATAACTATCTTTACAACATATTTGACCAATGCTTTCCAAAGAAAATACGGAAGCAATCGTGTAGTCGTGCCTATCCTGTCTTCTATACGAAAGCGATTATCCGTGACATTGAAAATAAAGCAAAACACCACAAACAGTGGAAACAAACAAATAGCTCTATAGCCTATTCAGTCTTTAAGCAGCTTAGAACTAAGATAAAAATACAAATTAACAAAGCCCGGAAAGAATATGTACAATTTATTTCTAAAAAGCTCTGCAGTGATCCAAAACAATTCTGGAATTATGTAAATGCATCACGCAACCTGGGAGGAATAGAGCCAAGGGTTACTAGGAACGGAGTTGATCGGGTGGGCGCGGACGCCGCGCAGGCTTTTGCCGAGCACTTCAGTTCGGTTTTTCTGCCGACGGCGCCCGCGCTGGACCCGCGGCCCGCCAGCGCCGCGGCGCCGGCCGACGCGCGCCGCGTCGACGTGCGCACAGTAACCGAGGGGGATAGTTAGTTAGTTTGGCTTAGGGTTTCCGCACTTGGCCTCATAGTTGGGCCATTGTACGTAGCAGGGCTGTGAGCTTACTCCAGCCAGCCTATCTCTTTCCAGAAGGCCAGCAGTGCTCTGATGTCACTGCAGGCCTCCTGAAGGGTTCCCAGCTTCCCAATGGTGGCGGTCCGTTGTTTCTCCACGCCTTCGCAGTAGATGGTCACGTGGGCGGGTGTTTCCTCTTCTTTCAGGCATCCCCGGCAAAGCGGGCTGTCGGTTAGTCCCATGTTATGGAAGTGTCTGTTCAGTGAGCAGTGGCCTGTTAGTATTGCCACAGCTCTGCGCAGATCATATCTTTTCAGACGAATCAGGCTACGTGAGAGACGTCTTGAGATTATTGGTAAAGCCTCCTTGGCTTGTCTGCATTTCGTTTCTGTTCTCCAGAGTTCAGCATGCTGATTTTCTGTTCGTGTCCTCAACCATTTCCTAAACTGGTTGTAAGGGAGTGGTAGCAGGGGTTCGGGGCCTTGCACTTTAGTTTCCGAGCCTCTTCTGGCGAGTTCATCCGCAGCATCGTTACCCAAGGAGCCGCTATGACCCTTTATCCATTGTAATGTGACTCGGTTGTATGTCGACAGCTTATCCAGCTCGTGGTGACACTCTAGTATCAGGCTGTTGTTTGTGACATTGCTATTAAGTGCTTTTAGGACTGAGGCGCTGTCCGAGACTATGCGTATGGCATAGTCTTGTACATTTCTTGTATTCAACAGCGCGACTGCTCTTGTTATACCGATGCACTCTGCCTGAAAAATTGTATTCAAGGTGCCAAGGGTTGTAGATATTTTTATGTTTAGGTCATTGGAGAAGGCTCCCGCGCCCGTTCCTGTTTCGGTTTTGGAGCCGTCCGTATAAACTCTGACTTCATGTATACCTGAGTAGTCGACTAGTTCCTCTTGTAAGTGTACCTTGTATTTCTTGTCGAAAGTAAAGGTTTGAGGTATCCTGTCGCACACCGCTTCCATCATTGGCTGATCCGAAATAGCGGCCGACAAGATTTGTGAGTGCGAAAGATGGTTGTTTTGTTTCCATAGCCCGGTTGTACGGAGCCGTAAGGCAGCACTGGCTGCTTCTTGTTGGATGTGTAAGTGTAAAGGTCTTAGATTCAGCAGGGCTTCCAGGGCGGCAGTCGGTGTTGTCTTCATGCACCCTGTTACTGCGAGGCCGAGGGGGATGTGCGCCGGGCCGTCCGCGCATTGCGAGCCGGCACGTCACCTGGACCCGACGCAATAATGCTGAGTCAGCTGCCATTTATAACAGCAGTGACACGCCGTGATCTTTATTTTCCTCCTGTTTTCTTCTGATTCTTTGTTTTGTACTAATTTTATGGTTTGATTTTTGGATTTATTTTGTTTTGTGGCGTGTGTTTTGTTGTTATAATAAATTTTTCTTCTTCTTCTTCTTCTTCTTCTTCTTCAATACCGGCTTTCGTTATTAAGGGGTGTATAGACGAGCTAGTAGACCCGATTGTATTTTTATACAACCTTATAATCAAATTGGGTGTGTATCCCTCTGCGTGGAAAGAGTCTCGTGTATCGCCAATTCCGAAAAAGGGGTCAAAAATTATGACAGAGAACTACCGTCCGGTAGCTATACTGTGTGCACTGGCAAAGGTGTTTGAGATGGTTCTTCACGACGCCTTAATGCCGCAATGTCAGCCTCACATCACCAGCGCTCAGCACGCTTTCTTACCAAACCGCTCAGTAGCCACTAATTTAGTCACCATGGTTGATCTTATTTCTAAAGAACTCGATGAAGGAAACCAGGTCGACGTTGTATATCTTGATTTTCAGAAAGCATTCGACAGGGTAGATAATGGCACAATGCTGCTAAAACTGGGTGCGATGGGATTCGTTCCTCGACTTCTTGTACTGCTATCAAATTATCTACAAGATAGGAAACAGTTTGTTAAGTACGGGCCCTACGTATCTCCATCGTATCCGACTCGGTCAGGCATAAGTCAAGGTTCGAATTTAGGACCTTTCCTGTTTGTTGTTTTAATTAATGACCTTCCAGACGTGGTCCAACATTCCCGTATACTTATGTTCGCTGATGATGTGAAGCTGATTAAGGTAATAAAAACCCAACAAGACTGCGAATTGCTGCAACAAGATATTGATGCTGTTTATCAATGGAGCATTCGTAATAAGCTGTTTTTTAACCCAGACAAATGCGAAGTGATGAGTTTTACTCGATCGCTTTCGCCAGTGCACCAGCAGTACGCGATGGCCGGAGTAGGCATCAGCCGCGTGCAGGCTGTGCGCGACCTGGGCGTGCTCTTCGACCCCCGGCTGACGCTGCGGCCGCACGCGCAGGCCGTGGCGGCGGCGGCGGCGGCGCTGCGCCGGCTGGGGTTCGTAATGCGCGCCGCCGCGCCGCTGAGCGCCGCCGCCACTAAGGCATTATACGGTGCGCTGGTGCGCAGCGTGCTAGAAACGAATGCTATGGTGTGGGCCCCACATGAGAAAAAATATATTCTTTTGGTGGAGCAGGTCCAAAAAAGATTTTTAAGATATCTTTATAAAAAAATGTATGGGTATTACCCTTTTATATATTCAACCCTTTTTCTACAGGGATATCTTGGGTTTGATTCATTAGAACTGAGGAGAAATGTGGCTCTTGCAAAGTTTGTCTTAAATATAATAAGAGGTAAAATCGACGCCATCGACCTAGTTGAAAAGGTCGTCCGACTATTTGTACCTGATAGGTATCGCAGGGCGCGGAGGCACAAATTATTCGCCGAAATAGAAGCCCGCACCAACCAGTACCAGCACTCGCCAGTCGCGCGTGCGCTGCGGCTACTCTGTGCCCTGCTCGCTGCAGCACCGGAGTGTGATGTGTTTGCGGATGGGATTGCAAGTGTGGTGAAGGTGTGTAAGAGAGTGCTAGAAGATGTTGGATAGGTAGTGCTTAGTTATAATATTGTAACGCTTTGGTGTAATTACTGTTATGTTGCAATATTTATGTAAGTAAGTAAATAAATAAATAAATAAATATATACAGATATTCGTGCCAAATTATGTATAAGATTTAAGGTGATTTAAGAAGGGATGTTCAGAGGGGAGATCCGTTTTCGCTGCCTTTTTCTCCACTAGATTCAGCCCCAAGCCAGCGCCAAACATTATAAGTACATTGACGTTCAACTAACTGAATGTAAATTCTTTGCGTTGAAAAAAATTCTGATTTCTATCCCATTTGCAGTAAGTTGTAGATAGACCTGATATTTCGGCACTTAGCGTCAAACTTGGGTCATTAAACGTATCAAACGATTAAGTACGTAAATACCTCAGATACTAGGGTTTCCTTACGATGTTTCCCTTCACATTTAGCAAGTGATATTGCTACTATAACTTCAAAAATGTACGTAACTTAGAAAATAAAGTCATTGGTACATGCTGGGGTTCGAACCCAGACCTCCCGATTGAGAAACAGGCGTTCTACCGCTCCGCTACCACCACTTCTTCTACCCTACTTGGTTCAAGGTTAAAAAAGCGGCCAAGTGCGAGACGGACTCGCCCATGAAGGGTTCCGTAGCAGCAAGTAACATAATATAAAAGTTCTTGTAGTTCGTTTTGTTTTAAAAAAATCTGTTAAAAAACAGCGCGTGGGCAATTTATTGTTTTTTTTTTCTTTTTATGTATAAATCTTCATGCGGCAAAGGATGGTGAGAGATGGCATTTGGGGGAAAAGGCCATATATGCGGTTCAGAGAATACAATGAACCTAACAAATTTCAATAATTAAGTTTTTACAGTTTCGGAAAAAAGTGGCTGTAACATACGGATGGACAGACAGACATGACGAATCTATAAGGGTTCCGTTTTTTGCCATTTGAATGAATGAATGAATGATTATTCGTAATTTATTGTCTAGAACATTTCATACTCATAATAATAACTTATTAAAGACATAAGCGCTTTTGGCGTAGTGGGGTTGACCCTTGCTTCTCGATCATGAGGGTCTGGGTTCGAACCACGCATGTACCAATGACTTTTAGTTACGTACATTTGTTTGTTTGTACAGCAACACTATTCGCTGATAAATTGTGCCAGTGGCTTGCCACTTGTCACGTTTGGGACCTAATAAAAACTCGGCAAAACGTGGGCCCAGTTCTAGTGATTGGTGTCTCTGCCTACCCCCTCGGGGATAACGGGCGTGAGTTTATTATTATTATTATTAAAGACTACATTGTATGTATAAAAAAGGACTGCTGTTCGTTAGTCTCGCTAAAAGTCGAGAACGGCTGAACCGATTTGGCTGATTTTTAGTTTTTTATGTTTCTAGAATTCCAGGGAAGGTTTAAACGGTGAGAAAAAAAGCTTTGGCGGTACGAATTTTGCCGGAACAGCTAGTTACTAATAAAGCTATTTTAAACAGATCTATTTTAATCAATAAGTGGATCAGCTTGGCAACAGGACTGTCGCTCAGCCAGTGCTGATAAATGCTGGGCATCCTACAGCGGGCATTTGGCTGCGGAACCCTAAAGAGGCGTAACATGGGTCAGGCGCGAATCATTTCTTAATTCTTGAGACAAAGGCGAAAAGAAAAGGGACATTCTCGCCACGTTTTAGAAATAAAAAGGCCTCTGGCTTTCACAGTCCTGCAAATAAAACGTCCGTCCAGTGTCACCTTTGCTTCGGCTCAGTGAGTTTTCAGTATGGACGGACGGGTGAGAATAAATTGCTACGTCGACGGCGTCTGTCTTTCGAGGTCCCCTGTCAGGAATGCATTCCCTTGGCCTTATGTGCTTTGGCTTTGAACTGGATGAGATAAATACTTTATGGGACTAAGTGAAGTATTGAGAGTCATCATCATCGACCCATTATATCTCCACCGAGGGGCATGGGACTCTTCCTTAGGAAGGTATAGACCGTACTCGACCACGGGGGCCGAGTCCAGATTGGTGGCTTGTAAGACTAGTAGCTGGTCTTACTGTCAGAAGTTTTCAAGCCGCCATAAGGCCTCTGACTTGGCTTGATTGCTTACTAACTGCAATTGATTAACATGCCTTGGGAAGCACGGAACCGCTTAGAAAAATCTCACTAGTGTTAGTCTTAGAACGGTCACCCGTCCATGCACTGAACGCGCCCCATGTTGCTTAACCTTCGGATGCTTATTATCTTTTAATCATGTTTATAAACATTGTGTAGACACTTTGAAAACCACACTGGATACACTGGAAACCCTACCTACAAATCAACCTGGCACCCCCTTCGTGTGCTTAAACTATTATAATACTTATTTATTCCGTTCTGTCGACGAAACTTTTGGTGGATGGTGCTGTGGTAACCAGGTAGGACATCACAAAAATACAAATACACCTCGACTGAGGCCATTTGTACAAACGCACGGCGGCTCCCAGTGGGAATAGAACCCTCGACATCTGGCTTCTGGCCTTAACGGCTGTACCATCCAAAACAGACTCGACGTTGTACTAGCACTTCTGTATTCAACTTTCGGCGCTTCAGCACGGTAAGCAGTGGCACTTTAAGCAGTTGGTGCCGGCTGCCGTCGATAGATAGCAGTCGTTAAGCCAAGTTAGAGGCCTTAGGGCGGCTTGAAAACTTCTGACAGTAAGACCAGCTACTAGTCTTACAAGCCTCCACCAATCCGGACTTGGCCCCCGTGGTGGAGTATGGGTTTTACCTTCTTCAGGAAAGAGACCCGTGCCCCTCGGTGGGGACATAACGGGTTGATGATGATTCCCTGCACTAATTGTTGCTACTATTCAAAATATAATTACTCTTTACCCCGTGAAAGGTCACGGGGTAAGCTGCAAATTTAAATCGTCTTCCAGCTGCTGGGCGACTAATGACCCGGGAATAACATGATCGAAAAATGTAACCTCGCACCCAGGTTGGTTAATATCGGTCTCGCCGGGTTAATAGATTTCTGCTTAAAGGGCCGGTTTTGGGTAAAGTGCACTACTAACTCACTAATTTATAATTAATTAAAGTATGTATTTAACATTACTGTATTTTGCACACACTTGTACTTTTATTGAATGAATCGCTTGTAGCCTGGGTTGCCTGAGTGATCTTAAACGATCACTAAGGTTAAGCAACATACGGCGCGTTCAGTCCATGGATGGGTCACCGTCTATGACTAACGCTAGTGGCATTTTTCCGAGCGGTTCCGTGCTTCGCAAGGCACGTTAAGCAGTTGGTGCCGGCTCCCGTCGATAGATGCCAGTCGTTAAGCCAAGTCAGAGGCCTTAGGGCGGCTTGAAAACTTCTGACAGTAAGACCAGCCACTAGTCTTACAAGCCTCCACCAATCCGGACTTGGCCCCCGTGGTGGAGTATGGCCTATACCTTCCTCAGGGAAGAGACCCGGGCCCCTCGGTGGGGATATAGTGGGTTGATGATGATGTACTTTTATTTACCACTAGCTGTGCCCCACGGTGTCACCCGCGGTTTATTAGAGAAAATAAATTGTCTATCTTGTCTATTTGTCTAAAATTCTCGTGACACAATGTTAGTGCGCATACTCCTCCGAAACGCCTGATTTTTATGAAATTTTATATGTATATTTGATAGGTCTGAGAATTGGTTGTTATCTATTTTTCATACCCCTATCTGGCAACGTTTGCCGGATCAGCTATTAACAATAAAAATAAGAACTAGTCACATTTTTATAGATTTTCCCATGGGAATAAAATGTTTTCTCGCTGTAAAACGTAGCCTATGTGTTAATCCAGGGTATCAGCTAATTGAATACCATATTTTATTAAAATCGCTCAAGCCCTTACACGTGAAGAAGTAACAAACATACACACTCACAAACTTTCGTCTTCATAATATTAGTGTGAAGTGTGATTATTTGACTCACCAAATTATTTGCTTGCTACCTACTCATATGAACTCCTTCAAAGACCACAGTCCTTACAAAGTTGGAAACTTTAATAAAACACATTGTGCAATAGCGTTCTCGTACCAATAAATAGAAAGTTATTTCCCTCGGCTCCCAACATTTACTTCTAACAAGTTTCAAGTAAATATTTTGACGTGCTGACAGAAGCTCGGCAAGAGGCGAAGTAAGAATTTCATACCGATGATGGATCAGTTTATTGCTACAAACAAATCTTGTATAATAATCTAACATACAAAAAGTCTCGTGTCACAATGTTCTTTATCGAATTCCTCCAAATTTCCTTTTTTAGAGCGTAGGGCGCGTTCAGTGCATGGATGGTTGACCGTTCTATTACTAACGCTAGTAACGGCACGGCAGTTGTGCCGGCTGCCGTCGATAAATGGCAGTCGTTAAGCCAAGTCAGAGGCCTTAGGGTGGCTTCAGAACTTCTGACAGTAAGACCAGCCCTCGTCTTACAAGCCTCCGCCAATTCGGACTTGTCCTCCGTGGTGGAGTATGGCCTATACCTTACTCAGGGAAGAGACTCATGCCACTCGGTGGGGACATAATGGGTTGATGATGGATATTTGGTTGGCCTGAGAATAAATATCACGACTGTATTCGGCCCCAGCGACTGGGTTCGGACTATTGAGAGTGACATTCATGTGCTTTCAAGTGACTAATATAGCCAATTTCGACGGAGAATGTGCGATAGTATGCTACCACTCCTCCGACATAGTTAAGAAAATATTTTAGACTAATTAGATTATTATCCTCGTGTGGGTAGCACGTGCCTGTATGTAAATGTTATGTTAATGTTATGTTAATATCCTCACCTAGTAAACAATAACAGTCATGGTAGGAACGAGATTTTTTTGTATCTCTAATTATCGTAGCTCCGATTAAAGTTTCGTAGTCACTTCGGCGTATTAATTATTGCTAACACTCAATCAGAAATTTGGGTTTCAAACAACATCTGAGTGAATATTTTGAGCGCTGGATTCAATGTTAACCTTCTGCAATATATTTCATTGTCATGTCCAACCGTTCGCCTCGAGAGTAGTTTTGCATTGAAGTAGAAATATACCAAGAATTCAATAACATTTACTTGTCAACACTTGAGCTCTACAAGTATTGAAGCAACTTGTTGCCAGTTTATTCTCCTTCTGAGTCTTAAAATCGACTTTATTAGATTTGTTTTATAGAAAAAAGAAAAAGTAATTAAGTTTCTATCTTTCAATAGACGACGATGGTTTCAATCGACCTCTATGGCGCAGCGGTTAGCGCATCTGACTACTATGCGAGAGGTCCCGGGTTCGAATCCCGGCTGGGGACAAAAAACAAAACCCAGGTCTTGGATGTTTACATATTTGTGACGCAGCTGTTTCTGGTTCCCACGACACAGGGTATCCTAGTGTGGAGCCAGAAGCAATGTATGTACCTGTATGTAAATGTTATATTATATTATAAAATAAAAAAATAATAAAAAAAATGTAGAGTTAACGTCTTTAGTATTTTATGACAGGTTATCTTGTCTAAAATGGTCTTAAAGCCAAAAAAAAAACAAGGATGATGTACTACTTGAAATTAAAACTACTGCCAATATGTGTAGATATCGTTCAGTGAGTTTACTATAGAATTTGTTTTTATGAAAAAAAAGTTATATATTTGTCCAAAATGACAGTGACTTTATTTTCTAGTGCCGTCTCTATGATCAAAAGTATACATTTTCACTCGCTAATGGTGAAAACGTGTTTGAGGTGTTTACCTAATTCAGAGATTGAATTTGCCAATCCGCTGTGAGCCCGTTTGGTGAATAAGCTCATATTTTCTACTTTTTAAGAGCAGACTTGCCCCTGCATGCTTTACATAGGGCTTATAGGCTACATAAAGAAACTTTCACAATGAGGGATTTTCAATGACAGCTGTCAGTTGAGTTCATTAAAAAAAAACTAGATGGCGCTGCAAGAAGAGCAAAATGTCATAATGTTTTTAGGTTTTAATCGTTATTAATCTGTGATAGTCTGAACATATCTTTGTAGTCTGTAATCTAAACTAGACTTTGTTCGAAACAAAACTCTTGAAACTCGAAAGTTATCAAAATATTTTTGCGTTGTTCATTACATACGTACGTGAATTGTGTCTTTGCTAATGACTAGATCATGCATTGTGCATTTTTGTAAAAACATAGGACAGGAACCACAGAGAAGGTACAGTGATGTCATGTCAATTTTGACGTATTAGGCGACGTCAGCACCATCTATCTGTAATTTGCGGTACTATATATTTTTTATGACGCTTTGAAAAGCCCTCATTGTAAAAAACCGGACAAGAGCAAGTTGAGCTCACCCACCGAGGCTTCCGTCATGAGCATCATCAACCCATTATGTCCCCACCGAGGGGCACAGGTCTTTTCCCTGAGAAAGATATAGGCCAAGTTACAGGCCCAAGTCCGGATTGGTGGAGGCTTGTAAGACTAGTGGCTGGTCTTACTGTCGGAAGTTTTCAAACCGCCCTAATGCCTCTGACTTGGCTTGCCTGCTTACTAACTGCAACTGCTTAACTTGCCTTGCAAAGATCGGAACTGCTTTAAAAATGTCACTAGCGTTAGTCATAGACGGTCACCCATATGCACGGGCACTGAACGCGCCCTATCTTGCTAATCCTTCGTGATCGTTTAAAATCACTCAGGCAGTCAGGACGACGAGCGATTCAAGTAGTGGTTACAAACATTTAATTAATACGCATAATCTCTCTATTTGAGAAAAAGGCGGGGCTAAGGCTAAGTTGGGCTTATTCATATAAGCTAGATAAAGAGAAATCCTTCGTTATTATGTACTGTGAACGTTTTGTAATTAAAATTCAATATTGTTATTTCGCTAACGCCATCTGGCAATTTCAATGTGCTTATGAGCGGTTACATGTCAAAGATATATATTGAGACAGATTGGCAGTGGCGTCCTGCGACGTGTCTTTCCCTTTCGCTACCCTATTTGCCGGATGCGAATACGTTTTTAGTGAAATTGGGTCATACATAGCGGCTTTTTTCCTTACCTATAATTGTGCTCTAGAATAAACGCATTCCATCTTCCTTGGGGGATTCACAGAGATTACGCTTGGGAATCCCCACTAGTTCTTGACTGACACTTTCACGTTCATCCTTGTAATAATTTGTAGTTTCGTCTTATTCAGTGTGTACGAAACGGTTTTTTGTTCGTTTTTTAAGATCTTGGCTGAGCTTATAGTCTTAGTGCTAAATTTTACCGCCTGCGGTTGCCAGTTGGAAAACTATTTTAGTAATAATTCCGTTATATTGTAGGTACATTAGTTATTATAGTGTAATAAAAGTATACATACATTGATAATTATATAGAGAATATTTTATTGCACAACCGGGACCATAATTACATAATTCGTAATTCATAATTCATTTATTGATTTGTGAGACACAAGTACATCAGGTGTTATGGTTGAAAAATATAGCTTCTTTTGTGCTCTACCTAAACAGGCATACAAATCTTATGTCACAATTAAAACAATTTTAAATAATTTTATGCAATTACAATTAAATACAGACTGTCAAAAATTAAAAAAATAAGGTTAATATTCAAAAACAATTTAAATAAATACAAAATGTCAAGGATGAAAATATACATGTCAGCGTGTCAATAATTGGAAACCAAATTAATAAATATTTATATTACAATTTATCTTCAAAGAACTCTTTTATGTCATAATAGCATTTAATAGTCAGCATGTCATATAATTTTCTTTTAAATTGAACAATATTTAGCAATTTTAAATTATCTGGCAACTTGTTATATATTTTCGGTGCCATGACCACAATGCTTTTTGTTTGAGGGTTGTTTTACAGGATTCAATTTTTAGTTTATGTGGAGCCCGTATTGTTCTAGAGCTATTTTCGTGCGCCTTTGGAAAAAGCGATTCGTTTGTTTTGACAAAGACAGCAACCTCATATACATAAAGACAGGAATAGGTAAGTGTAAGAATTTTCAGTATCTTAAAATATGGCTTACAGGTTTCAGTAAATTTTAACTGACACATCGATCTCAGACATCTTTTTTGGGCTTTAAATATTGTAGTAACTCCTGTGCAATTGCCCCAAAACACAATACCAAACCGCAATGTTGACATTATATACCCGTGGAAAGCTGATAGTACGGCGTCTCTATTAACAATTTTTGATAACTTGTATAAGGCGTAGGCAGATTTATTGAGCTTATTGCACGTTACCTCGGCTTGGTACTTCCAGTTTATGTTATTATCTATCGTCAAACCTAAAAACTTGGTGTCATGTTCTTGCTGGATTGCTACATTGTTGTATACCAAGTTTACAGGAGGTGGATTGGTTTTTTGTGTAAAGTGCATAATTTTAGTTTTGCTCAAGTTAGCCTTTAGACAGTTGGATTCTAGCCATGACATTATTTCTTGGAGAGTTTTATTTACTTCGTTCGCGTAATTTTTATTTTCTGATTTTTTTATGACCACTGTGCTGTCATCAGCAAAGAGGGTCATAGGGTAGCTTACATTCAGCGGCAAATCGTTAATGTAGAGCAAGAAAATCAATGGGCCGAGTATACTGCCTTGCGGAACTCCATGTAGTGACAAGCGGTTGTTTGAAGTATATGTTACTTCGTTGTTTGTCTTTATGCAAATATTTGAGAGTTGAGTTTGTTGTGTTTGCCCGTTTAAATATGATTTTATGAGTTTGAAAGTTGTACCTCTCACTCCATAGAATTCCATTTTTTGTAGCAAAATTTGGTGATTAACGTAGTCGAATGCTTTTGTCATGTCCATGTAAATAGCCGATACTGGAACTCTAGAATCTACGCATCGTATTATATTCGCAAGAAAGTCGTATATTGCGAGATTAATACTTTTTCCTTTTCTAAATCCTTTTTGCTGCTCTACTAATATATTATATTTATCGAGATAGTTGTAGACCGAATTATAAATAACCTTTTCAAATATTTTGGAAATAATTGGAATTAAGGAAATTGGTCTGTAATTGTTAACTAAGTTTTTTTAGTGCTGTTAATAATTTTCCAAGTTGTTTTTGACTTATTGTCTGACGTTCTAATTATATGACTATTTATAGATCTTTGGGTCAGCTTGATAATTTTTCTTAATCTTTGAGTATTCGTTTTTAAAGCCTTCACTTGGATTTATCCTGTAGTTCCAAAGCAGAGTCCTTTGCCTTTTTGTACATAATTTTATACCTTTTGATATCCATCTGACTCTTTTTTCGCAGGAGATTTTAATACATTTTAATGGGAGACATAGCTCATACAGCAAAAGAAAAATGTCACGGAAACGGTTGTATGCCACAGAAGGTAATATAAGATAATGAAATAATATATTAGTGACTGGCAGCACAACCAGTTCGACTGGAGTCGAACCAATTGGCCGTCATAATGTCGAGCTCTGAATCAAAATCACTATGCTCCATACACAATATTTATCATTTTAAAACTGATAAAAAAGTAAGTTACAAAAACATAAAACAAGCTCCAAAAAAACATAAATAACACATTTTGTAAATGCATCATATAGTTTTTTTATTCTTAACTAATTTGTTGATTTTAATTTTAATACTTATTAATTGCTTATTTCATGTGGACTCAAAGTAAGTGCCTTATCGCACGTTTACATAAAGAAGGGGATCAAATAACCCCGGTATTTTACGTGCAAGGTTTATCTAACAATATTCATCATCAACCCATTATGTCTCCACCGAGAGGCACGGGTCTCTTCCCTGAGGAAGGTAATGGCGATACTCCACCACGGAGGCCAAGTCCGGATTAATGGAGGCTTGTAAGACTAGTGGCTTGTCTTACTGTCAGACGTTTTCAAGCCGCCATAAGGCCTCTGACTCGGCTTAACGACTTCGGCACCAAATGCTTAACGTGCCTTGCGAAGCACGGAACCGCTCGGAAAAATGCCACTAGCGTTAGTCATAGACGGTGACCCATCCATGGACTGAACGCGCCGTATGTTACTTAACCTTAGTGACCGTTTAAGATCACTCAGGCAGCCCAAGCTACGAGCGATTCCCAGGCTACGAGCGATTCCCAGGCTACGAGCGATTCTGTATGTTACCATTCGATTCGACTTTTGTTCACTTTCAGTTTTTTTATTCCAAAGCTTTCATTCTTATTTATCGAGGAAACTTTGAACATTTATTTTATTGCATAAGTCATAATTTTTCATTGACTCTTTCCTTCAACGGACTACTAACATTAATAGTACCGTCACAAACACAAGTGGCTTCCCAACGACATCTGCAGTACAATCGCATACATAATGCGTTACGATCGAACACGACCGTTTATGTCATAAAATTTTATTGGCAACAAATAACTTGATACACTCAAGACGCGGTATAATTTCGTGTTACGCCTCCATATTTATGGAGGAAATAATTTGGTAATGATATTGAATTTGCTTAACGTTTTCAGAGCGAAAAATAATAAAACCTGTATCGAAATAGTAAAGAAAAAATTTATACAGGGCAGGAAGTTTCAAAACCACGTGTTTTTCAGAAATTGATTTAAGCAGCATTATGTAAACAAATGTATTTTTGTTGGTTTTAATTTACAAACGACATCAGATCATAGTTAGTTAACAAATCAGAAATAAATCTGCCGCTCTACAATTTTTTTCTTTCTTTTTACCCGACTGAGTCAGAAGGTACTTTTTTTTTTTCTTTTTTTTTTTAAGTACATTGACAAAGTTACATGATATATTCTCTTCTGCCGAACTGTATCACAGTTTAACGGCAGACACTCTCAGTAAATAATAATCTATTCAAATGTATAGCCTAAGCATGCTTATTTTTAGTTCACAAAATATTAATATGTAGGTAGTCTAATATTAAGTCGTACAGTGCGGTGGCCCTCCGGCTCGGCTGCCTATGCAAGGGCGCTGTGCAAAAAACCTACCGAGCAACTGGCGCGCATGTGCGTCTAACCACATGCGCGCCAGTGGTTTTTGGGAATTATACATTTCTGAACTGAAACCTTTACGTACAAAGAGAAGAAAAAATGTTTATAAAATAGGTAATACTTTATTGTGTTGTGTGGAAATTGTTGTAATGGTTGTAGTTTACTTTTTTAATGACCTTTCATAGTTCCACACCCTGTTCCAGTATTTAATCTTCTTACGAATTGCAAACACGGAACTAGATATTGTGGGGGAAGGTGAAATTTCCTTTTTTAAGAAGAAAGTCTGTGTCTTGTAGTCGGATTTTGTCAATTTTCCGAGTTCATAGTACAGTCTGTAAGCTTTTAGAATATACTTTGGGCTCTAGAATAGGCTTCGGTTTTCGCCGAAAGCACACGAGTGTAATACTACTTCCTGCTCTGTATAAATTTTTTCTCCACTATTTTGAAAAGTTATAAATAACAATAAAAAATAAACCTTACCTTATTGCAATATAGTCGGTTTTTGATTGCTCAGTTGAGGTATATTATAAAAGCTAATAGACTGTACAGTACACATAGCTCTTAATATCTGTTCTATGTGACACGTGATCCCAATCTTGCTTTCAGTCTTTTTTACCATATAATCAGCCTCCCCCATCTTTGTACACCTATAACCCACGCCCCTTATAAAGGGCATGAGTCAACAGTAATTTTTCATGTCATCGTTTCTGTTTAATAACCCCGATTTATTGTATGGGGGCGTGTTTGCAACTTATTGATTATTCGCTAGGAGAAATCAGTTTCATGTTTTTGTTGCAGTCTGTTTTATAGGTAAGTTCGGTAGGTTTTTAAAACTATGGTTGACATGATATCTGAATGCTTTTGTATTCATTTATAAACGTCCGTATATCAATCACCCTTTACTCTTATGCATGCATGTGCCTACTCTATGTATGTAAATAATCATAAATATGGGTGAGAAACAAAACAGTCATTTAGAGTTTGCGATAAGGGGGAAAACATTTTAGGCTCTTATGGGCTTCTGGTAAATCAGATTAAAAACTTCAACAAAAATCGTGGACCGGTGTAAGTGCCTGAAAGTATTCACACTCTAACAATTGGTTATAGCAGCAACCCGATAGATCAATTACATTACTAAAGCCTCCAGAAGGAATTGGATATCTAATGCAATGCAAGGGAATAAAGGTGGTTGGCGTGAGAGGGAAGATTTTTTGCTCCACAGTGAGTTTTACTCATGAGCTGAAAAAATAGGGCAGGGTAATGCTCAGGCTGAGGCTGACCCCTGCGTTATGGTCGTGAACGGGTGCCGTCCGTGTGTCTGGCCACAGCATTGGCGTTTTCATACTTGTTTAAGAATATCAAATAATGTTTGACATTGCAAGTATTGATTGCACTCATGGGTCTTGAATTTTGATATTCTTAGGTAGATGGACATTTGTACCTACCAAACTTTGTATTAGATTTAAGATGTTTTGAGAAAAGATGGTCAGAGTGGAGTTTTTTTTTGCTGCCTTTTTCTCCACTACATTCAGCCCTAAGGCAGCGGCTAACATTATAATTTTATGTACATTCAACAAGCAGAATGTAAATTCTTTACGTTGAAATAAATTTCTGATTTCTGATTTCTCCGCGTCACAGACTGCAATAAGCGCGTGACGACTTGGGTCGAGATCTGTCACGAGAGCTGAAAGAAGCTTACTGTTGCTTTAGATGTTTGGAGAATAACTTTTTGGGAAAGCCGAATGATCAGTGACTTCAGCTCAATACATTATCCTATGTTAAGTGCGTTACTAGCTAAAAAACGACCCGGAAGTGTCATTCCAATTCTCACATCTCTTACACTCTTTTTATACTGTTACACCTTTATAAATTTAAGTGTGTATGCGGGTTGACTGGTAGAAAATGCCATTAGCATTAAGTCCATCTTTTGTACACTATTTTTGTTTTGTGCAATAAAGAATTAATAATAATAATAATAATACTAAAGTATATGTAAATTATGTATTGATCATTTATCTTTGTAGACTTGGCATGCAATAGAGTGCGTGGCTACGGAATCGGACTGTCAATAGTCACCGTAAGAAATATTTATCGCTTGGCACTGTTGAAATCATCTTTTACAGATACATTCATCATCAACCCACTATGTCCGCACAGAGGAGCATGGGTCTCTTTCCTGAGGAAGGTATAGGCCATACTCCACCACTGGGGCCATGTCCGGATTGGCGGAGGCTAGTAAGACTAGTAGCTGGTCTTGGCTTAACCGTATCGATGCTGTCATGTATCGGCGGCAGCCGGCACCAACTGCTTAACGTACCTTACGAACCACGGAACCGCTCGGAAATACGCCACTAGCGTAAGTAAGCGTAAGTAAGTAGCGTAAGTCATAGACCGGTCACCCATCCTTACAAAGACACGCGCCCTATGTTGCTTAACGTTTGTAATCTTAAGATCACTCAGGCGCCCAGGGCTACGAGCGATTCGAGCGACACGGACACTTTCATTTTTTAAATATCCGTAGTTAAAAATGGAATATTTTATGTAATTATGCAATATTTATTACAATAGTGATATAATAAATTGATTATAAAACATAATTGTGTAGTTCAGCCTGCTATTTGTGTACGAAAACTACCTTGAATAATACAAAGCAGATGGAAAGTAGATTGTAAGTTAGCCCTTAGCCAAGTAACAGTTGGCTAGACTCATAGGCTGTATAGATACCCTCTCCGTTTCTCCCGTCTACCAGCCCGCCTCGAGTTCAATGCCCTATGCCACTGTAGTTTTTATTCAGCGAGGGACGCCCGCCGAACAATGCGTTGTTGTAAACGTCACGCCCTGGTGGCTTGGCCGAAGTGCGGGCGCTGTTCCACGGAATTAAACCTAATGGGGACGGGGGAAAAATGACAATTGGATGGCAAGAATGACACAGATAGTCGTACTATATATTTGCATGAATAGTAAAAAAAAACAGTTTCAACCAGTGTGCGGAAACATGTGAAAAAGTTGCGCTTAAAAAGCTACTGGTATCAGTAGATTGGCTGCCTCGTTGGTCGCGCCGTTAAGGTGTTTAGCTACCAATAAAGAGGTCATGGGTTCGATAACCACAGGGGGCCGCCGTAAATTTGTACAAATGTCTACAGCCATTTCGATGTTTGTAATGTTTTAACAAGCCTCCACCAATCCGGACTTGGCCTCCGTGGTGCAGTATGGCCTATACCTTCCTCAGGGAAGAAACCCGTGCCCCTCGGTGGGGACATGATGTGTTGATGATGATGTCTTTGCCTAGTTACCATAACACAGGGTATCCAAGTTTGCGACCAGGTCAAATGATTGTGTTTTGTGGAAGTAATTGTTATTATCTAATCTCTTTAAACGAGCAATTCTTGTACATATATATATATATTTATATATAATCCGAATCTCGGAAGCGGCTCCAACGATTTTCACGAAATTTTGTAGGCAGATGCTTTCGGGGGCGTTTAATTGATCTAACTAGGTTACGTTTTTAGAAAACGTTATTTTATCCGTGTTTTGAAGGCAATTGAAATTTGCTATAATAACATACAGAGGTAAATTTCGCGTCTACCTGCAAGGTTGGGATAGTTCTGACGGGAAAACGGGCGACCCGTTTCGGGCCGATTTCAAGAGACCCGGTTCGAGTCATGATGTTTTTTTTCCAAGTTCTTTTTTTGTTGAAAAAGGATTATTTTAATTTTATATTACATATTTTATATTACAAAAAAAAAGTACCGAGCAAAGCTCGGTCACCCAGGTACTATATCTTTATATATTACCTCTGATATATAAAATTCTCATGTCACAATGTTAGTCCGCGTACTCCTCCGAAACGGCGTGACCGACTATGTATATTCGGTAGGTCTGAAAATAGGTTGTTATCTATTTTTCTTAGCCTTAAGTGAAAAAAATATATATGGCAAAACAACGTTTGCCTGGTCAGCTAATATTATTATATTATTAACTAGTATCTAAGCACCACTTTACAGACCGTCAAAAAGTAGGAGATATAAACTAAAGTTACGGCTGAAAGGCTGTAACTCATTTTATGTCTTCAGTGAACATGTTGAATGTCCAATTACTAAAAGTAGCTGCTGTTATTTTCGAAATGACCAATTCGGCTGGACAATTTCAAAACCTTGCAAGTGACACGTCTGAGAAAAAACGAGTTGTTGCATTTCGCAGCTCACTATACCAGCAAGGGTGGATTTGAATTTTCATAACGTCTAAAATGACCTTAGAAGTTGGGTTTTGAATAATGAAAACCCTAGCAATGGCACTTCTTCGTGGACTTCTTATGGCTGAAAGATGATGATGATGAAGGACCGTAAAACGTGATTTATTTTATAGTTATGATAACTATTAAATTCTTTGTAAAGCCAAGCAGATACAGCATCTTTTGACCTGACTCTCAAGTCTCTAACTCTCTTCTCAGTAACGAAAGCTCTGGAAGCACTCAACTTTTTCACCATATAAACTAGTACCCCTATTTGTATACTCTGGGCGTTCATTTGGGTACCAATGGTGGCTGCTGAGCGTCCTATCTGCATAAGTCCTTTGTTTGACGACCTCTGTGGCGTAGTGGTTGGTGCATCTGCTTACCATGCGAGAGGTCCCGGGTTCGATCCCCGGCTGGGAAAAAAAAAAACTTCAGGTCTTGGATGTTTACATGTTCGTGACGTCGCTGTTTCTGGTTCCCACGACACAGGGTATCCTAGTGTGGGGCCAGAAGCAATGTATGTGCCTGTATGTAAATGTTATGTTATGTTATGTTATGTTATGTTTGTCAGTACATTGGTTTAAAAAATGAAGAGCCTAGAAGATATAGTCATAATCATTTGGCACTTCATTTTAATGCTGATCATCTACTGTCGACAATAAAATTATTATAAGCAATCTTATAATATAAAAATAAATTGTTGTTCGTTAGTCTCACTAAAACCTAAGAACGGCTGGACCGATTTGGCTAATTTTTGGTTTTCCATATTTGTGGAAGTTCAGGAAATGTTTAAATAGTGAGAAGATGTGGAAAAATTACGAAAACTTTGCCGATACGAGGTTTGCCGGGACAGCTAGTGTGACATAAGTCATTGACAAATATAATGCAACCCAATTTATGCTTCCCAAAGTCCTGCATCGGAATATCTCGTACCTATCAACGAGATACTATCAATTCACCCGTAAATCTCCTGTTCGAATGCATAGTAACGAACCGGGAGGCTTCATTAGAGTTCCCGGGGGAGTGTATTGTATGTATTGTATATGCCATTAGATTCATTTGCAGTGTTTTATTAAAATATATTTAGTTAAGTTTAACAGCTTTAATCAGATACAGATTTAATCAAATTTCTATTAGTGATAACTTGACAGCGCTTTAGCGTCAGAAATTAATACCTCAATTCGTCAAGAGCAGTACAGGTCAGTTATCTAAAGCTGGCACGTTCACAGTACTCACATTTATGCAATTTCACTATACAGTATGTTTAAATATGAATGATTTTGATTCAAAATGTGACTCTAGTTTAACTGTAGACTAGAGTAAGGTTTTAGTAAGATGGGTGCATTGTAGATAAATAAATACAAATATATGTGTTACTTGTTATAATATATTTTTAGCAAATTCGAGCAAAAAGTATTAAAAATATGGTGGAATCAATGGTCACAAAATAGTTTTAATTTTCAATAAATTTTCACATGAACAAAAATTTTTCACCTAAGAAAATTTTTACCAAAACAGAAAAGAATTATCCCAGAAATCCTCAACAATTTAATTATGTAACAAAGGGTCACGGACGCTCAGTGGTCAGTTACTGGATGAATGAGCCGTTTTCAAATGAACTAAAAAAAAATCTAATGGCTGTCAAAGGAATGCAATTTTGGACCTTAGCCCAATAGCCATGTGTCATTTAAGCCAATTAACTGCTATAGCTTTTTTATTTTTTTGTGTTTTTATTATACTGTTAAGGACATTACTTAGAATGCAACATACCGGAAGAAAATCCAAAAGTTCTTGCAACGTTCTTACCGTTATATGAATATTTATCCCCCGCATATAACTGTCTATCCGACGCGAGAGATTTATTACAGCAATCAATTCATTTCTGTCTTTAGAAATTGTTGCAATACCGTGCTCAGCTTTTTTTCGGCGAAGAACTTGTGATACATTATGAATGAAGTCAGTTATAGAAAACGTAAAAGCTTTTCAATAAATTGTAATCAGTTCTTTGAATAAATTTCTGCACAGTAATACAGTAGTAGGAGATTTTCTTAGAAAACGTGAGAACTTTTCATAACTCAGCAAGCCATCAGACACAAAAAAAAACTAGAATACTCCGTCGTCAATAAAACGTTCAATAAATATACTAGATAATAATAAAATCAAGAACAGAATAGAATAGAAAAGCTTTATTTCAAAGACAAAAAACACAATGATAAAATTACAACGATTTTACAATTCGCATGCTTGTAAGCATGCATTGCAAAATTTCGAACAAACAATTAGTAAATTAAGTAACTAACTAATATTTACTCACTCATAATGGGAAAAGTAGGTGGGTGTGACGATGTGTGTCAGGCCTTGAAAAAGGAGTCTGGACTCAGCATGTATTACGGGTAAAACCCATAACACTGGTCTTCCGCCAGACCCTAAGTATCTAGTCTAAGTAAATCATCATAGTACATCCTACAAAAAAGATCCATACATTTTTTCTTCCTTTATGTGTTCTTTGAGTAGTGTCTGCCTCTCTCAAATCGGATTTTTTGGTTATTTTAGAAAGTGTCAAACTCTTAGGCCCTGCTTAAATCATCGGTAACGAATGCAAAGGCCTGTGATGATGATGTATCTATCTAATAAGCCCATAAAACCCACCGTGATGGTTGTTTGTAATTTTTTTGTTAAGTATTTTGTTTTGTCGTGTGTCAATGTATTAAATAATCAGTATGTCTAATGTTTTGTGTAACTGTTGCTGTAATAAATGTGTTTTCTTCTTCTTCTTTTTCTTCTCTTTCAAGCCAACCCATCCGGTCGCTTGCCAGTTTCGTTTAATGTTACCCATCCACTTTCACAATATCGTCAGCCCATTGCTGGTGATCTGGGCCTCGTTTCTGTAAGTGAATTGCAGTTGAATTGTCGGGTCACGCGACGTGTTTTTTATATGACATTTATATACGGGCACATACATTGCTTCTGGCCCCACACTAGGATATCTTGTTCGTTAATGCTTACAATCATTGATACGATTGATACATTTTTATACGAAGTTCTCAACTCGCCTGTTTTTTTATGTTTGTTACCTCAGAACTTTTGACTGAGTCAACCGATTTTTATTTTAAAGCTGATGAACACTGACTCCAAAACTAGCAATAATTGTAACGCAAGTATGTAAGAATACGCAAAAGTGTTCAACTTTTTTGTCCATATAATTTGTTTTGGGATAGTTTTTTGTTTGGAGTCGGTTTTTTTTGTTCAAATTTTTGTAATTTTTATTTATTTAAAAAACAAACTAACGTATTCGTAAGTAGCAAGGCTCGCTCATTTTGCTACAGCTTTCAATCCACCCAAAATTCACAGTGCACCTCTATGCACTTGAAAAGTTTGTAACAATCTTTACGGAATGTAACTAAGATTTATAAAAGAACATTCCAAGAAGGAATAAAATGATCCTCTTTTTCACTCGCACCGCAAGTGCGGATGGGCGGGTAACCGAAATCCAGGAGATACGTTAGTCACGACTGGAAGTAATATTTTACTTTCATAGTGGGTTCTGTCGGGGCGTGTGCGTGTTAAGGGGCCTACTCTATTTAGTGTTTGCTAAAAACCTGCAAAGCCAGTTGACTCGACAGTACAACGTTTAATTTAATAAAGAGTTCTAATCCAATCTAATTGGTGATTGTGCTGGGCCATCTCAGACCACTCCGGCAGATGTTGGTCGAGATCGTCTTTCCACTGTCTTCTAGGCCAGCCTCGACTTTCATGTCTATCTTGTGGGACCCACTCGGTAGGGGGTTCTTGCCCATAATCGTAGTAGGCGTCCAGGCGGCAAAATTAAAATGGAGCTGGGCTGGTCATATCTGTCGAATGAACTCGTCTCATTAAATGTACTTTAAAAAACTATGGCAGAATACACTTTATTCTACTTTGACATTGTGGAGGAAACTTCTGCGAATGTGTATTTTTTGTTGCTTTTCTGTTTTTCAGTTTTACTATGTATGTTGCGGTAGCTGCGGTCAACGGTAGTGATTAGATTCTATAAATGTTTTTATATGATTTTATAACTTAATATTTATTATTTTTTTCAGTTCTGACCTTGAAAATAACAATGATGTTCAATTATCCGGATACGCTTGCTTACACTAGTCTTACACTCTGACACAGACGACGACCGACAGGGCGTGCTCCGTCCCTGCTCAACATGATTAAACTCTGCGAATCAGAGCGAAACCTGGTCAGACTCTCCCGACAAAAATGAAATAAATGTATCCGGTAGTCGTTTAGAATGTTTTTCTTGAGATTTATCAGGATCATATCAAATGGGAACCCCTGAGAGTGGGACTGAAAAAGAGGATAATTTTATGGTTTCTTAGAATTATTGTCTTTTATAAAACTTAGTTCCATTCCTTAAAGATTGTTACAAAATCACCTTACACCATGAGTTTTGGGTATGTAGCTCAAAAGTTGTAGCAAAATGAACGAACTTTAACAAAGCGCTAATTTGTTTTTGAATAAAAGGCACTTTCCAAAAATATCTCGACTCAAACTCGAATCTATTAGAAAAACTAGTAGCTAGCCAGAGCTCCTGGAATCCGATGAAACTATGATATTGGGGTACAGATGCTACTGAGTATCCTAGTGTAGGGCTAGAAGTATATAAATGTTATGCTTATATTGGGATACAAATCTGGTATAGAAGCGTTTACCAAAAGTTTTGTTTTTACCCAAGGAAGTATTTTGTAAGCATATGAATGAAGTTCTAGTACATGCACGTTAGTAAACTATTATCTGCTATACTCGTAGTAAGAAAGAGAAGAGAAGAAGAGAAAGCAAGCACAATCTATCTTCCTCCCGCAGATTTTTCTTCAAAAAAAAAGAGAGTACGAGAGTATAGGAATCCCATATTTGTCAGCTCTCGATGCTAATGTTTCCTCCGAGGAGGACGTCCAGACCCCACTTTACCCTTCTGGGCTGAAATTGAAATCCTCCGGACACTAGCTAAAGTAGCTAAGTGGTTATATTTCACGAGCCGTCTCCATGTTTTCTTTATTAAAGACTCCGAAATGAGCTTAAAGGTTGACCCTTTGAAGTAGATTTTCTCGGTCTATAAAAGCCGAATCTGCGATGCGAGTGGGGTCAAGGACATCTGTATTAGTGGCACTTTCTTTTGATTTGCTGAGTTCGCCTTCTTCTTTGGCTGGATAAAAAAATACATAGAAAGTAAGATAATTTGGATAATAAAGTAGATTTAAGGTCTGTTTCACAATCTGCAGATAAAGTTCCGGATAAGCTATCCGCAACCAGGGCTGCCGTTTGTTCTAAATTTGAAGCCATAAACACACACACGCAATATAGGAAATTTTATTTAAATTTAGAACAAACGGCAGCCCTGGTAGCGGATAGCTTATTTGGAACTTTATTTGAACATTGTGAAATAGGGGCTAAGGCTCTAAGGCCGTTTGTTTTAAATTTAAATAAAATTTCCTATATTGCGTGTGTGTGTTGAGTGCAGCTTAATAAATATCTACATCACTTGCAGTACTCATGTTTTTTTCCTAATTAGCACGTAATTGTAAAAAAATCCCAAAAACAAACAATATTTAAAGTAAAAGTTTTCTATTCCCGCCTTTTTTCATGTTTTAAAAAAAAAAAAAATTTATTATTTTGAGCTTCGCCGTGCGATATTTAAAATTGATTGCTATTATACTCATACGAAGATAAGGCTGAATAGCGAAGCGACCTCTTTTGTCATTGGGCTGAATGCATGATGTCAATTGCCAGTATGATGGTTTGATGTACGCGAATTTTTTGAAAGAGTGAAGAGTGTTTTTTTAATTACTTACCGCCCTAGGGCTTTTTTAGCTACATTATTACTCTAATGCGCTAATTGGTCACCTACAAGCCCCATTTGGCGGTAATAAAGACCTACTTACCGAATATGAGAGATGTAAAGTAATATTATTGTAATGTGAGTAATATTGACAGTAATTTTTGTAGGTAGCATCTTCGTCATTATTGTTTCATTTTCACTCTTCATTTTACACCTTTCTTTATGATCTAGTTCCACTGTTTTCCGGCTATCGGGCTATCATCGTGATTGAGAACCTATAGTCAATGATAGGTATACTCGTAGTTTAATGCTGATTTAATTTAATATAAATTGTAATACCACAACACATATTTTTCAAGGAAATCATATTTCTACTGCTTTATGATTTTTTTACATAATGTATCACCTTGGAGATAAACATCACAGCTACACAATTATAGGCAAACTATTAATATCCCACCGCTACAGTGCAATATAACTCTAAAATGGCAAAACGCTTTCTCCAAAAAACCTCCAAGGAACCGGCCTGTAAATAAATGCCTCAGACTGTGGTGTGGCCACTCGAAAATGGAAGCTTTTAGGCGAGTGTCTGTATCTGAAGTCTCTACTTAGAGGGGTGCTTTAAAAAGTGAAATGTCTGCTATTTTTAACCTGACAATTTTCGGCTATAAGCTGTCGTAGGGCACCGTGACACAGCGAACCAACGGAGGAATTTGTCAAAGCAATTTCCGACGCTCATCTTTTAGCTGATTCTCGTGGACGTGTTAAGTAACATGGACGTGTAACACTTAGGCTTTTTCTCCTTTGTTCGTCGCCTAGCTGCCATTAGGTCAGGCTTTGTGTCTAAATGCAGAGAATAATCTAATTACGAAACGCATTAGGGACAGCATACAGCGAAAGTTTGGCAGACAGATAACACGCCAACCTACGAGTTTGATGGACAAATCAAACCTACTTTTATAGATGTATACATACATAAGATCACGACGTGTATATATATTTTTATTCATTTATTTTGGTATGCTATGAATGGAGATCTACGCTATGCTATGCTATGTCCCTAATATGGGATAAGAGGAAATCATCATCATCATCATTTTGCTATGTTATCGCATAACTCCCTACTTCAAATCTTAACCGAATGTGACATTATTATTATCCTAGTGTGGGGCCAGAAGCAATGTATGTGCTTGTATGTAAATGTTATGTTATGTTATCACATATTAGACGCTATACCCAAGAATCCTAAACTAATTTGTTGATTGTCTGCAAAAAAAAAACGTGAAATATTTTTTTATGATCATTTAATATGACTTTTTTTTACTAAAAATAAAAACTGACTTAAAAAAATATATTTCTTCAGAACACAAAAAGAAAATACGAATATGTCTCTAAATTTGGATTCGATACCCAAAATGTATGTTTCTGGACCTTGTCACCAACTCCAAATGTACTTCTGCAATACCTACAGGTATATACGTATTTCGAATCTAGAGGTTATATTCGTTTCTTTTTTTAGTATCATGAAGGCGGTTTTTTAGTTTTTATTAAAAAAAATATTTCACTATTTTTTTCTAAATAATCACCAAACTACTTCGAGACATATTATTACTATAGAATTGCCCCCAATTGGCCATACTTTCTGAAAGTCTGAAGTCGCATTTATCCTAGTTTAGGACCGGGCGTAAAAATAGTCTTAACCCTTTCTAAACTTCTCCATATCTTCCAGAAACAGAATGGCTTAATATAAAACGAAAAGTGTAGTAGCCCTTTCTCACTCCTGACTCCGTGTACCAATTTTATTGCAAACGGTACCTACCCAAAAAGAAACGTATACCTTCAACGAAAACAACTCCAGAAAATAAGCACGTGTCGCACCGCACTCTTCACCCTCTCTCCGATACATTTCGCGCGTACTTCGCGGAAATTGGAAACCGTCAAACAGACGCAGCAATGGACGGCGGGCACTGCTGAAAAATGGCTGCGGGAAAGCGCTGACTCGAACACGTCCGTCGGCACATGCCGTAGCAGTAAAAATCGGTCATTTTTCGGGGGCAAACGGTAGGGTAAGCGCTACCTACGTGTGCATTTTCTTGTGTCTAAAAGCTTTTAGCAAGGACATTCGGGAGTAATCTCTTGGAAATTTGAACGTTCAATAAAAGGCGCAGAAAGTTCATTTTCAGTTTCGTCCAACGATCCGCAGATAGACAAAGTTATTGAAAACGATGGAAACCTAGAGGAAGATAATGGACTATGGGAATGATAATAAAAGCGTAGAAATAACCGCAATATTATGATTTTAATGGCTCAAAACATGGACAGAAAAACTAAGTGAGTAGCCAAAATGACGTATAAAAGACCAGTCTTTAAAAACGATATAAAAAACCTAAGGAGACAGCGAGGAGTTCGCCATAACACACGACAGCCTTTTGAGTACACTTTACTTGTCTATTCTAACTTTGTTCATATTATTAATCCAGAATTTGTTATGACGAAATGGTTTGAACTGTAACTTTCGTAACCCCTAAACATTTTTCACTTTATTCCGGGTACACCTACTTAACTTTTTGCCGGAAGAGTCCGACCAGGTTTTGCTCCGATTCGCAGAGCTTAACCCACTGTCTCAGCGGCTACCAAATTTGGTAGCGGGTACTCGGAAGCGAAATTAAACCTTATATTCATTAAGCGTCGTTCTAAAGTCCCTTGTCCTTTGGTGCGCCTGATGCTAACAGTTGAGCCAAAGGGTTAATTGTAGTGAGCAGAGATGAAGTTTGCGTCCTCAGTTGCTCGTCTTTGACAAAAAGTCCTTATTCAACAACATTGTTCAACAATACGAAAAGGTCGAACGCTAATTAAAAAGGCAAAACAATCTATGATGTCTGCTAATAAATCTATATAGTATTTGCTCGGTAGCAGATCAGCACTCGGAAAAACTAAACAAAAAGTTCCTCTCAGATTCTCTTAGGTGAAGCTTTAGGGAAGAAGAAGAAGAAGAAAATTTATTTACAGTGCCACCATCTTATCTGTTCAGTTGATAGCGGCGCTATTGGAGAATTTAGTAGTAACACTTAAGAAATGTAAGTAGAAAAATGAAAATATTTTAACCAGTCTTTCAATTTTAATGAAAATATAATCTATAAATCTTAGTAAGTGAATAAATAAAACAAAAAATGAGGAACAGGATTTACAATTAATTAGTTAGTTACAATTTTTCTCACCTGAACAGATAACTTGGTGGCGCTGTAGGGCACTCGAATACGATGGCAGATGTTGCATTGTCTGAAAAGTGCCGTACAACTAGTTCAAATTATTGCTGCCCGCAAAGCCCTTCTCTACGCCCGGGTCGGTCTTGCAACGGCATCGGCACTTTGAGTTTTGAAGATGATACATACCACAGTTGTATCGGCATGTTTTATTCTTTGAAAACTGTGATAAATTTCAAATATTACTCTGTGAATAACTAATTTAGCTGTGAAAAAAAAAATGTTCTAGCCCTGAGGGGTTAATCCCCCCTACTCCTACCCGTTCTATAGGTCTAGGTTAATGTATTTCTCTATGCTTATGTAAGTTTATTATATCTCATATTTATTTATTTTTTCTTGCACTAACAGTCTTGTCGCCAGTCTCTGCAAAACAAAGGTTTGCTGGAATAGAATGCTTCCTGCATTAAGCACATCCTTATACGCTTAATGGTGCAAGTACCTGGGCATTTTTTTTTGTAGGTACTTTTATAATAGTGCAAATTGGGCCTATGAACAAACGTTCAAGTTTTGTGTTACTTCAATAAAACGTTGTAGTTTAATGTAAAGTACCTGGGTGACCGAGTTTTGCTCGCCTTTTTTTTGTAATATTTTTCGTGAGTTTTTGAAATTTAATTTAAATCATCATCATCATCAACCCATTATGTCCTCACCGAGGGGCACGGGTCTCTTCCCTGAGGAAGGTATAGGCCTTACTCCACCACGGGGGCCAAGTCCGGATAGGTGGAGTTAATTTAAATACTAATTAAATATTGATGAAAACTTAACAATACTTTTAGAACTCACATCCCAACCTTGTGTATAGGAATCATACAATAATAATAGGCTTATCTCTCACTGATCGTGATTCTATCTCTTTCCCTTTTGTGCCCTGCACGGCGCTCCGTCCTCGATTTATGTATCGGAATTTGTGAAGGTTATCGAAGTGTGAGCTGCGTACGGAGGCGAGCGGATCAAAGGCACTTTTTATAGGATTTGTTATGAAAGGTGTTTCGGTGGAAGCCTCTGCTTAGAAAGCCTAACCTCGTTTGCTAGGTATCTACGTTTAATATTCTATTCAAATATTGTGAAGGGAAATATTTCGGCCAAAAATGTACCTAAATAGGAGTAAAGTAGAGAATTTCTGATCACACAAACTGGTATTGAACAGAATATCATCATCATCAACCCATTATGTCTCCACCGAAGGGCACGGGTCTCTTCCCTGAGGAAGGTATAGGCCATACTCCACCACGGGGGCCAAGTCCGGATTGGTGGAGGCTTGTAAGACTAGTGGCTGGTCTTACTGTCAGAAGTTTTCAAGCCGCTCTAAGGCCTCTGACTTGGCTTAACGACTGCCATTACCATCTATTGACGACAGCCGGCACCAACTGCTTAACGTGCCTTGCGAAGCACGGAACCGCTCGGTAAAATGCCACAGCGTTAGTCATAGACGGTGACCCATCCATGGACTGAACGCGCCGTACGTTGCTTCATCACTCAGGCAGCCCAGGCTACGAGCGATTTAGAATATATATTATATTATTATGGAAATATCGAGTGAACGAAGTGGAAGGGTAGGGACGCCCCATGCGGATATACTTCGACAAGATAAAGAGTACCCAAAACCGACGTGCGTGCAAGTAACGACTAATGAATGTCGATGAAGTCAAAAGTGATTTGCAAGGATTGCGGTAAATGGGAGTCCCTGGTCTCTGCCTACCCCTCTCGGTACGGGGGTGAGAAGTCTGTCTGAAATACGAGTAGAGTGACACTAACAATAATATAATTTACGGAGGCACTTAATATTATTATTGTTGTTGATATTGTTGCTCGGAGCTGATCATATTCAAATCCATCATTCAAACGCAGTTCAAAAAAATATTTTCTGGTCTCTAAAGGTATTTTAGAACAAGCACAACATTTGAACTCTTGAACCTTTGCTGCAATCAAAAATTAACTTTATTACATCGTACGGTCCATTTCACACAGTCAAATACTGCCGCAAAAACAGCGATATATCTATTACCTATCATATTATTTCTATTCTAGACGCTGCATTTTCTGCAACGCAGGTATCGGTTGGTTTGCAATTTTGCATTCACTCAACAACATTGTAATCAGCTCTAATGCTTACGTAACAAAGAACAGAATTGCAGGACTGCATGTTGGCGGCACATGGCACGGTCGTAAAGCCCGCTACGGCAATGTACTCAGAGATAACTTGGTCCTAGAAAACATTTCTCACAATTATTAGCTTTATTCCGGTACACTCACTTGATTTTTGTCGCAAGAGTCCGACCAGTGGGCTCATTATGTAATTTTCGCAACGGATATTCATACGTCTTAAAAAGTAACGCCAACACAAAAACCGACGTCGTACGGAGTACTGTCTCCCTCTAACATAGGGTCTTAAAAGAAGATAGTGCTTTAAAGTACATACATACATACATGACTTTTTAAGACGTATGAATATCCGTTGCGAAAATTACATAATGAGCCCACAGATTTCGCCCTGATTCGCAGAGCTTATTCGTGGTGAGCAGAGACGAAGCTCGCGTCGTTGTTTCTGGCGTTTTCGTACCATCAGCAATACGAGGGAACGACTTTTTTTGTAAGTCACTGATGCACGGCAGGAGCTGTTGATGCATATTTGCGCACCCGCCTAAATAGCACCTGCACAAATTGCACTTGGCCTAGTCCAGATAGGGCACCTATTGATACTTTTGGCAGAATAAATATATTTGAATTCACTAACAGCACCTGCCAAAAATATCAGTAGGTGTCCAATCTGGACTAGGCCAGGTGCTATTTGTGCAGGTGCTATTTAGCCGGGTGCGCAAAATGGACTACCTCATTCTAAGCATAAGGATAGGTTCTCCCATAAAACCCTGAATTAGGTGTTTTAAAATACACTTTAATATCTAATAGTTGGTATTTACCATTTGAAAAAATGTGTATTAGTATTTGTAGATGAATATACTTATCTTTCATTACTTTTAAGTCAGAGACGAGCAACTGACGTCACGAGCCCGTCTCGACTCACCCTGATTAAGCTCTGCGAATCGGAGCTAAACCTGGTCGGACTCTTCCGACCTAAAATCAAGTAAGTTCATCCGGAATAAAGTAATTAACAATAGTTTTTTTTAACCTAAAACATCCACATGAAGCTGTATTTTTGAATTAAAACTTTCGTAAGCACTGCATATTATTATCAACGTTATTCCGAACAGACTTACTTAACTTTTTATCGGAAGAGTCCGGCCAGGTTTCACTCTAATTCATCATAATCATCATTCAGCCACAAGAAGTCCACTGCTGGACATAGGCCTCCTCCATGGATTTTCAAAAAGACCGATTGGAAGCGCTTTAGTTCGCAGATAGTTAAAGCTGGTCGGACTCTTCCGACGAAAAGTCAGTAAGTTTATCCGGAATAAAGTTAATAAGAAACCCGTATTTCCGATTGCACTACCTCGTGGCTACGCCCATACTTTTGGTCGGGAGTTCGTGTGGCGATTTATGGCCCTTATTGAACGGGCGCGTTTGCTTTTAACTACGGCCCGTATTGCCCGAATGGCCGAAGATATTGGATGCTGTTACTGAGCTTATTGAAAAATGTTTCGGAGCGGACAGTTTCGGAGTAGCCTCTTGGAGGGGCTTGAGGGGAGTTGAGCACTCATTTTCTTTGTAGTTTGGTTTTATGGGAGTAGGAGCGGGTAGGATTAAAAAATTAACTGAATCGATGATTGTAAAAACTGGTGCTTGCTGTTTACAAAACTTGTGGGGAATGCAAACAAAAATTCTGGTATAAAAAAATTGTGTGTTTTTACACTCAACCATTATAAGTTCCTTTATAATCTTGTAAATGGATTAGTCGATTGTAACAGGTTGCTGTCATCATTATCATTCAGAGTCCCAAGAGCGTTAACCAGAATAAAAACTCTTTTTCAGGTTCCATTCAGCCACAGCAATTACGGGCAAAATAGTGTACTCTGTCGAATTATAAGCACTTATAATAATATTTTCAATGACATAGATTTATTTTATCTTACTGAGAACTCATTTAAGAACCATCTGTTCAGGAGTATAAGGGAAAAATCTTAGTTATGTAATGTTCCGCAGTCTTTATTAGCTGTAAGCAGTAGTAATTTCTCGTGTATCGTGTATTAATTTTTCATAACTATTTTAATGTTAACCTATTATTTGGCCTTATGTAGCACTTTTTTCATGTACTGTTTGATTTTTGTACCGTGTCTGTAAGTTTCCTAGTAAATAAAATAAAAATAAAATAAAATAAACACGTGTAATTTTAATAGGAAGGAGGGTTGATAGTGGTGTATTGCTACAACCAAATTCGTAAATTTCGGTTTCGCGAACAAAACTGTGTATGTATTTAAGTCTATTTTGGAAATCATGTGGAATGGTGGGTTTTTACATTCATCAATTCAACTTCAAAACGTATGTAGTTAATTTTTAATTGAATTCCGGATTCATTTACTAGCTTTTTGGTCGCAATTTTCCATTTCCCTTGTAGTATTTTGTAACACAACGGCCGAAAATCCGACAAACGTGTTTTTTTTTTAGCAAAATTAGTTGTTTTGTACTTTGTTAGTATTTTCTTAGTCCGCCGCGCCTTTTAAACCCATTCTGTGCTAGCTAGCTTGAAAATTAAAATATAAGTAACAGGTATGTATTTACTGAATAAAAAATGCGTCGTTACTACGAAGTTATTAAGTTTTTCTTTCTCCTGAATAATGAGCATTTTATATTTGTCGGTTTATCCAGGCGCAAAGTTCTCGTTATTTACCATTGTAAATACAAAATTTCATTCTAATACATCTCGTTAAGTATATCAAAACCAAACAACGTCTATATAATAACTATAATGAAATAATTACTCCCTCACAACACAATCACTTGAACTGGCACCAAACTAGGATACCCTGAGCTATGGTAACCAAGCAAGGACATTACAAACATCGAAAAACACGCAGACCGTGGCCATCTGTACAAATGTACGGCGGCCCACAGTGGGAATCGAGCCCACGACCTCTTTCTTGGTAGCCAAGCGCCTGAACGGGTCGACCAACGAGTCAGTCATAGAATATAATTTCAAATTCAAATATTTTTATTCCCAATACTTACAAGATGTTCTCTTTAGGAAATTCAAAGTCATTAGTTTCACTTTTAGTTAATTAATAGATTTACGGCCGATTTGTGAATTGAGAATGTCGCTAAGTAACTACTTAACTGTAGTGCTGTCTCGTCAAATTTCTTTAGAAAAGAGCGAGACAGCATGTTACTTGCATGTTAAGTATTTCCTCAGTGTAAATTCTTAATTCAGAAATCGGCTCTTTATGTGGAGCAGAATCTAACAAAGAAACTCCATATTCATTCTAACACTCCTATAATTTCGAAACTAGCATTACGACATCAATGGACTCAATTTATAGTATCTGTTACAAGACGAATTCAAATTCTTTTATCGAAACATAAACCACATTACGCCGCACCGTATGAATACCAAGCATCCAATTACAAAAAGGCGTTGAATTGAACAAAACCTTTCCTTTCAAACGACATGCAACGTTGGCCGAGAACGTACGCTGTTGAGCCACAGATGTGCCAATCGTAAAGCTTGAGGAACGCCAGTACAAGTGGCCAGAGCTGAAAGTACTCTAGAACCGAATAAAAAATATTGTATCATAACTCATAAGTATACATACTGTACATCTATACAGACATGTCTGTATAGTCTGTTAGCTTTTAGAATATACCTCGGCTACTATCGGATAGAATCGGATATATTCGTGTAATAGAAATATCGGAACGAATATGACTCTTAGTTTCGAAAACGGAACTAATATGACACTTAATTTCACTTATTGTATAGAGCAGGAAGTAGTATTACACTCGTGTGCTTTCGGCGACAACCGAAGCCTACTCTAGAGCCCGAGGTTTAATCTAACAGCTAAAAGCTAACAGTCTGTATCCATAAGTGGTAGGTAAAGGCTTTAAGGCAATAGTTAGTATTTTTTAATACTGGCGATGATCTTCTTCTTCTTAAAGTGCCTCTCCATCACTGGAGGTAGGCAGTCAGCTCTTTACAACGGTCTCTGTTCAGTGCAATTCTGAACAGCTCTTCCGCGGTTTTGACACCGGTCCATTCTTTAATATTGCACAACCTTGATTTCTCCTGCCCTTTCTCCTTCCTTTTTCCTTCCACCTCCCCCACAAAATGGTCTGCAGTAGTCGATAATTTTTGCTTCGCAGCACATGGCTTAAGTAGGCTACTTTCCGCTGCTTGATGGTGCGAACACGATACACCTCCTTGTTGTCTGGCGATAATCATACATCTAATAAGTAAAAATCTCACTGTAATATATATATTTACTTGATTTTTATCTTAAGAGTCCGACCAGGACCCGTGAAAAAACAAATTTTGCAAAAAATCTCGTATCAGTTAGTATTTGTCATCGAATTCCTCCGAAACAAAGACTTTAGTACAGTCTTAAATTCAACTCGATACCTTAACGCGTTTCCGAGATAAAGGGTCGGTTTCTGAATTGAGAATTTACACTAAGTAAATTCTTAAGTAACGTGCTGTTCTTCCGCTCTTTCCTAAAGAAATTTGACGAGACAGCACTAAAGTTAAGTAGCTACTTAGCGAAATCCTCAATTCAGAAATCGGCTGAAAGGGTCGGTTAAAACTTAAGTAACTAAAGTTCTGTCTCGCTTTTTTCTGAAAAAAAAAAAATACGAGACAGCACAACAATTAATTGAATCGCTCGTAGCCTGGGCTGCCTGAGTGATCTTGAACGATCACCAAGGTTAAGCAACATACGGCGCGTTCAGTCCATGGATGGGTCACCGTCTATGACTAACGCTAGTGGCATTTTTTCCGAGCGATTCCGTGCTTCGCATGGTTCGTTAAGCAGTTGGTGCCGGCTGCGGTCGATAGATGGCAGTCGTTAAGCCAAGTCAGAGGCCTTTTCCGTGTGGAGTTTCTGGTCTCCCATCGGACGCGTCCCCCGGTGGCGGATAGGGGAACGCCCCCCAGATATGGGGGGTACCGGCTTCGGCCGGCGCGGACCAAAACCAGGGGAGGAGGAGGACGTCCAGTGGTAGTCTGCTGCTGTATGTCCGGCGGGGTCCAATTTGGGCTCCGCACTTGGCGGCGGGCTCGGTATATGCCCTTGCGCAGCTACCGGGCCGTCGGCAAACCCGGAATCCCACACTGAGTGGGACTGGGGGCCTTCGGGCTGCGAGGAGACAACCTCTATAAAAATCCTCAATCCCAAGTTTTGACGCCCGGCGAAGGGATGCATGGCTGGTGGGTGACCAGTCGCGAGGGCGTCCTTATCCGTCCGCCATCGAGCGGGCGTGTCGTGACGGGTTTGCACTCCACCCTAAGGAGTGCAAAAAAGCAAATGTCAAATACAGAAAAAGAATCTACTTCCCGGATGGGTCCCCGAAAGGGGGAAGCCCATCTCTCCGCTTCGGCCGAGAGCTGCCTCGCTGTATACGGGAGAGGCAACAAATGCTTTCAGGATGGGCAGACCGCTCGTCCTCACACTGACGACCAACGCAAAAACACGGACTCCGATGCAAGCGATAGGAACAAGACGACGGAGGGTAAGCGGGCTACGAGGAGTTCCCTGCACTCCAACGACCATGGCACGAAAACGGATAAACCGCTGCGAGACGCCTCCGGGCGTTTCGCATCTCAAACGGCCCTTCTCAGGGCCAACCCTGACGACGCCGAGCTGTCAGAGGCTAGCCGCGCAGCATCTGCGGCCAGCTTGGTGGACGTGGACCTGTCGGACACCGACGGTAACGCCTCTGCGGCGGAGCCGTCGGGCCGACGGGCCAACAAGCGGGCCTTCTTGAGGCAGAGTTCGGAGGGCTCCTCCGACTCGGCCAAAAGTGGGCCCAGAAAGAAAGGGAAGACTAAAAAGTCGTCCACCCCCGCCGCGGTTAGCACAGGCCACGAGGTGGGTCTGAAGGAGGCCCAGCGCCATCTCGAGGCGGCAAACAGGGCACAGCTCGAGATGGAGCTCGAAGAGCAGGTCGCCGCCAAGGAGAAGCAGGTGCGCGCCCGAAGGGCCAAGGCAGGCTACGGCGCATCAGTCGTCTTGTACGCTGACTACTCCTTGGCGGAGCTGGCAAAGATGGCCCAAGAGGACCAAGAGGAGATCGTAAGGGTCGCCTCAAAGTCCTCCAACCTGAAGGGGACATTTCAAAAGGCCCTCAAATGTCGCGCCGCCAGCATGCGCGACATAGTATGCGAACTGGCGCAGCGCACGTCTACTGACGAGGTCGGGCAACTGCAGGCAAGGGTCGACCGCCTGCAGAAGGAGGTCAGCGAGCTTCACAAGAAGCTCACTGAAGCCACGGCGCAGCCCGTTCGGGCCTCACCGGCAGCACCGGCGGTGGACCTCTCCTCCTCCAATCTCGAAGACATAATCCGAAAGGTGGTGATGGAGGAGAGGGCTTTTACCAGGGCCTGCATAGCGGGCATCGAGGACAGGCTCCTGCCTGAGAGGCGTGTCCGGCCGCCACTTGCAGCGGACAAGTCTGCGCCTGTCCCGGCCCCAGCCCAAGCTTCGATGGCTCCTCCCGCGACCCCGAGGCCCTCAAAGGGCAAGGGGAAAAAGTCGTCGGCGACCCCTCCGGCACCAGTGGCAGAACGGGAGGCTGAACCGGCGGCTGCATCAGCGGCCCCAAGCTCCCTGAGGGATGACGCCCTCCTTCCCTCCACCACCCCGTCCAACGAGTCGTGGGCTGAGGTGGTCAGGAGGAAGAAGAGAGGCGCCAAAAAGGCGGTGTCGGCCGTCACCCCCTCTGCCAAAACCCCTCCCGGCGCGTCGAAATCGACGGGCAAGGGACAGGGGAAAGGCAGGGGCAAGAAATCGGCCCCCAAGCCAGCAGGGAGGAAACTCGTTCCTCCCAAAACCGCGGCCGTCGTAGTGACGCTCACTGCGGAGGCCGCGGAGAAGGGCGAGACATACGAGTCCGTTTTGAAACGGGCTCGTACCAACGTCGACCCAGCTGCGCTGGGAATTGGGCCGGTGACGTGCCGCCTGACCCAAACCGGGGCTCGACTGTTCGAGTTCCCGGGGGCCAACCGCGACGAAAACGCTGGCCTCTTTGCAACAAAGTTGCAAGAGGTCATAGCGGACGTGGCCAAGGTGGTCAGGCCGGCGAAGACGGCGTCCTTGGAGGTGACCGGCCTCGATGACTCGGTCACCAAAGAGGAGGTCGTGGCGGCGGTCGCAGCTGCAGGAGGCTGCGAGGTGGCGGCGGTGCTGGGGCGGGTCATCAGACCCGGCCGCGGCGGACTGGGCGCTATACGTGTGGAGTGCCCAGTCGCGGCGGCGAAGGCTGTCCTGGCCAAGGGGCGGCTCCCCGTAGGGTTCGGAGCGGCGGTGGTCCGGGCACTTGAAGACGTGCCTTTCCGCTGCTTCAAGTGCCTCGGACTTGGACACACTAGAGCTCTGTGCCCATCCAGTGTAGACAGGTCAGAGCTCTGCTACCGCTGCGGGGAGGTGGGGCACAAGGCGAAGGCCTGCAGCGTGGCCTCGCCGCGCTGCGCTGTCTGCTCCGCCAGCGGCCGCCCGGCCGACCACGTGATGGCGGGGAGGAAGTGCAATCCTCCACCAAAGAAGGGCCGAAAGCAGGTGCCAGTCCGGCCTGCTGCCGCCGCCGCCGCTGTCGAGCACGCCGAGGGTCCGACACCGCCGGCCGACGAGGGAAATGCGATGGACCAGTAATGGGGGAGGTCCATCGCATTTTACAGGCGAACATCAACCACTGCCGAGTGGCCCAGGACCTGCTGGTGCAGGTCATGGCCGAGTGGTTGGTGGACGTGGCGGTTGTCGCCGAGCCGTACTCCGTCCCTGGCCGCTGGCTAGGAGATAGGGACGGCTTGGTGGCGCTTGTGGCGCGGTCTTCCACGGACTCCCCTCCCCTCTCGCTCTTAGAGAGGGGACCGGGATACGTGGCCGCCACGTGGGGAGAGATAGCCTTTGTGGGCGTATATTTCTCCCCAAACCGCTCACTGTCGGACTTCGAGGATTTCCTCGGAGTCCTCGCCTCTTTCGTCGGCAGGGCTGGGTCGCGTCAGGTCTGCGTTCTGGGAGACCTGAACGCCAAGTCGGTGGCGTGGGGCAACCCGGCCACAGACGCGCGCGGGCGGGAGCTGGAGCTGTGGGCTGCCTCCTCCGGTCTCTCCCTCCTAAACAGAGGGAGTGTCCACACGTGCGTGCGACGGCAGGGTGGGTCAATCGTGGACCTCACCTTTGCCTCGCCCGCACTAGCTGCCCGTGTGGACAACTGGCGGGTGGACATGGTGGAGACTTTCTCAGACCACCGCTACGTGCGGTTCGAGATCTCCACCCAGAGCCCCCAGGGAGTGGCCCCACCGGGCCAATCCCCATTCCCTCGGTGGGCTCTCGTCCACCTGGACAGGGAGGCGGCCAAGGAGGCGGCCTTCGTCCAGGACTGGCTTTCGCCGGCCTTAAATGTCCTGGACGTGGACGCCGCTGCGGCCCAGCTGAGGGGGTCGTTGACCGAGGTGTGCAACTCAAGCATGCCTAGGTCTCGTCGACGGCCCCCCCGGCGCGCCGTCTATTGGTGGTCGGAGGAGTTGGCGGGCCTCCGGGCTGACTGTGTGGCGGCCCGACGGGAGTACACCAGAAGCCGGCGGCGGCGAATACGCGACCAGGCCAACGAGGACCGCCTCTACGAGCTGTACGTGGAGGCGAAGGCGGCCCTCAGGTCTGCGATATTCGCCGCGCAGGACTCGTCGCGAGACGAGCTGCTGAAGGGTCTCGACAACGACCCTTTCGGGAGGCCATATAAGGCGGCGCGGAACAAACTGCGCCCCTTTGGCCCCCCGTTGTCGGAGACCCTCGAGCCGGCATTGCTGGACGGGGTGGTCCGGTCCCTGTTTCCAAACAGGGCCAACTTCACCCCACCAGCGATGGGTCCTCCTCGGGCCGCCGCTCAGGAGGAGGAGGAGGAGGAGGAGGTGGTGCCTCCTCTCACGGAGGCCGAGTTTCGCGCGGTGGCGCTTCGCCTCCGCGCAAAGAAGACGGCCCCCGGGCCAGATGGCGTCCCCGCGAGGGTGGTGGCAATAGCCGCCACCCGGATGGTGGGCAGATTTCGGGATCTCTTCGACGCGTGTCTTGCGTCGGGGAGATTCCCGAAACCATGGAAGGAGGGGCAGTTGTGCCTCCTCCGTAAGGAAGGGCGCCCGGCCGATTCCCCCTCGGCATACCGGCCCATCGTTCTGCTCGATGAGGTCGGTAAGACGTTCGAGGGGATCATCGCCGCCCGCCTTAACGACCACCTGCGGGCGGTCGGGCCGGACCTGTCGGACGCTCAGTTTGGTTTCCGGACTGGGCGTTCGACAGTGGACGCCCTGGCCCTGCTAAAGGGTCAGGTGAAGGAGGCCGTGGACGCTGGGGACGGAGTGTTGGCTATGTCCTTCGACATAGCCAACGCTTTCAACTCCGTTCCCCACTCCACCATCCTCGAGGCACTCCGTTTTCACGGAGTGCCTCGGTATTTGCGGGGCCTTCTGGCGGACTACCTGGAGGACCGAGTGGTCCTCCTCGTAGACAAGACTGGCCGGCTCCGGCGATACGGCGTCGAATCCGGTGTTCCGCAGGGGTCGGTCTTAGGGCCCCTTCTCTGGAACATCGGGTTCGACTGGCTGTTGCGGGGAGCCCTCCTCCGGGGCACGAGTGTCATCTGCTACGCAGATGACACTCTCCTCACCGCCCGGGGAGGAAGCTTCAGGGAGGCGGCCAGTCTGGCCTCGGCGGGCGGATCCTTAACCGCCGGGAGGATCCGCCGCCTAGGGCTGAGGGTGGCGCTGCACAAGACCGAGGCCGTGTTCTTTCACGGTCCTAGGCAGCGCCCCCCGCCTGACGCCCATATCTTTGTTGAGGGCGTCAGGATTGAGGTGAAGGCCCAGATGAAGTATCTGGGCCTGACGCTGGACAGCAGGTGGCGCTTCGGTTCGCACTTCAGCGGACTGTCGTCGCGCCTGCTGAAGGCGGCGAGGGCCCTCTCATGGCTCATGCCGAATCTGGGAGGGCCGAGCGGGCGATGCCGGCGGCTGTACGCCGGCATACTGAAGAGCATGGCCCTGTACGGGGCGCCCATCTGGGCGGACTCCCTCCAAAGGAGAGAGAATGCCACCGCCCTTCGGACGCCTCAAAGGGCCATCGCCCAGAGGGTGGCGCGAACCTACCGGACGGTTGGGTTCGCGGCCGCGTGCGCTCTGGCGGGCACCCCGCCTTGGGAGCTAGAGGCGTGGGTGCTCGCCAGAGTGTACGAATGGACGGCGGGGCGAAAGGCGCTCGGGGAGCGCCCCACCCCTGAGGTACGGGCGGCCGTTCGGCGGGAGGCGAGGGAGGCAATAGTCCATCACTGGACGGCGGACCTCGCCACCGCAGCCTTCGGCCGCCGAACCCTGGACGCGCTCGGGCCGGTCCTGCAAGACTGGCTCGAGCGCTCGCACGGTTTCCTCTCTTTCAGACTGGTGCAGGTGCTGTCCGGGCACGGATGCTTCGGATCGTACCTGCACCGGATCGGGAGAGAGGAGAACCCGGGGTGCCACGGCTGCGGCGCGGCTGACGACACGGCGCAGCACACCCTTGAGGTGTGCCCGTCGCTGTCCGAGCGGCGCCGCAGTCTTGTCGCCGTGGTTGGGCCGGACCTCTCGCTTCCCGGCGTGGTAAATGCCATGCTGGGGAGCGAGGAGGCGTGGACGGCGGTCGCCTCCTTCTGTGAGGACGTGATGGCACAGAAGGAGGAGGCGGAGCGCGCGCGGGAGAACGATCCTCTCGCGCCGCCGCTCCGCCAACGAAGGAGGGGCAGGAGAGGGCGGATTCGCAACCGCCCCCTCTCGCCCCATGGTGATGAGCAGCGGGCGACAGGTGCGGGGGCGCCCTCGTCCGCATTGCACTGCTCATCACCGCGCCGTATGGGGACGACCGAGCACTCCCGGTCGTCCCCGGGACCCTCCCCGTGAAGGGAGGGGCGCGAGGGGCCCGCCGTGTCTAGGCGGGCAATCACCGGCGGGGGACTGGAAGAAGTGCCAGATTCCCAGAACCCCGCCACCAAGGCGAAGAGGGAGTGCCGCTGGGTTGTTTAGTGAGTATACCGGGAACCACTTTCCCGGGGAGTCCCACATACTCCTTCCGTCCCCCGACGGGAGGAGATGCGTAACGCATTTTTCCCAGCGTGAAAAAAAAAAAAAAAAAAAAAAAAAAAAAAAAAAAAAAAAAAAAAGTCAGAGGCCTTTAGGGGCGGCTTGAAAACTTCTGACAGTAAGACCAGCCACTAGTCTTACAAGCCTCCACCAATCCGGACTTGCCCCCGTGGTGGAGTATGGCCTATACCTTCCTCAGGGAAGAAACTCGTGCCCCTCGGTGGGGACATAATGGGTCGATAACGTTAACATTAACTACAATTAATTAGTTACTTAGAGAAATTCTCAATTCAGAAACTAGCAAAAAGGGTCTTTAAAAGTCTGTTTAAGAGAGAGACAGACGTACGGATGAACATAGTGATGTAATAGTGTTTCTTTTTTTCCTTTGAGGGAAGAAACCTAAAAGTACCTAAGGGTACCTATTTAGAATTAAAATATAATCTTTGTACTGCTTCAAAGGGGTTTTAATTTATAGAAAATAATTCAGATTATTTAAATGAGTGTCATTTAAAATAAATAAATTTAAAAAATACGACAAAACTTATTTATGAAAGGTTTTTTCATGCTTTTAACAATAAGCCTATGCGCACACTAGGCGACACGCGACAGGTTCGGCGACTAGACGCGACGACAGGCTAAGGCCGTCAATTTTCATATATAATTTTGTTCGAATCTCCGCACACTTGGCGTCAGAGTCACGGAGTTCAGACGACAAGACGCCAGAAGAAAATGACAACGTCACGTCTGACGCAGCGACTAGACGCGGCGACAAGTCGCCCTGTTTGCGATGGCTCTAAAGAGTCATTTATCACATTTAAATACCCATGCTACTAAAATCTAAAATAGTTGCATGATAAAAAAAAAAATTATTTTGTTTAGTTCTCTGAGTGCATACTTCATTCATTTCCTAAGTCATGTCCAACATAACAAGGCTGACGCTTGAAATGGCGGTTTGTGACTCGAACACAATCAGTAACAATGTTTTTGGTACTTTACTCCGTGGCCTGGCTTACCGAAAGCTCTTAGCGGCATTGCCTTTGCCGCAGACAGCGTCCGTCGAATATTTATTGTAACTATTGGCCGGGACAGGTTTACTGTTAGCCGCTCCGCTGCAGAATAAGGCCTTCGGGTTTAATTTCGCTGTTATTCTTGCTATTGGCGGGTTAGCCAAACAATAAGGCTGGTTTTTTACATAATAAAAACTACGAGTCACTCACTTATCAACCCATTATATCCCCACCGAAGAGCACGGGTATCTTCCTTGAAGAAGTTATAGGCCATACTCCACCACGAGGGCCATGTCCGGATTGGTGGAGGCTTGTAAGACTAATCCGTCAAAAGTTTTTAAGCCGCCCTAAGACCTCTGACGGCCATTTATCGCGGGCAGCCGGCACCAACTGCTTATCGAAACACAGAACCGCTCGGCGAAATGCCACTAGCGTTAGTCATAGAACGATCCATGCACTGGACGCGCCCTGTGTTGCTTAACCTTCGCGATCGTTTAAGATCATTCAGGCAGCCGGGGCTAGGAGCAAATCACAATGCTAATATTCTTCCGCATACAATTTGCAATTACAATCAGCACAGTCCGCATCGTGTTTTTTTCATTTCTAACCTATTAAGTCAGCGTCAACTTTCTCGACTGTATTTCATTCTGTGACTCAGCGCCACTGAAGTTGTATGCCAACATACATAAATTCATTTTTCCGCATATAAATTACTTGAAGACTTTTGCCGTTTTATTTCCTGTCAGAGGGTTTCGTGCGCAATTTGTGAAACGTCAGCGAACCTACGGGGTTTGTTTGGTTCTAATATGTGCAATACGATTTCTTGATATATCGCGTACTGTTCAAGAGAATTTGTATGGTCCTGACAACTCACCGTTCCCCACAGCTTCAAATCTGTGGCGACTGACATTGAATTTTCGCTCGATATGAATATTCGCATGAATATTTGTTCTTTGTGAGCATGCTCACAACAATGCTCACAACTCCTGAATGTTCGCAATTCGCCTGTGCTCAATCCCATCCACAGTCGTAGACCAAAGTGTAGGATCCCACAATGGAGGTAGATTGCGCAATTTATCAATAAATAAAAGAGTTTTCCCTTGACTCCACTGCATTCACCGCACGAAAATATCACGATATAATCAGCGCAGCAAGACGACGACGCGTGCGGTGTTCGCGCAGGCAGGGGCCGACTTGAAATGTAGCATTCAAAAGGATTCGCCAGAAACCGACAGCCAAGTGGAGCGCGCTCGGGCGCTCGGCACTCGTATCGAGCTGCTCGGATCGCTGTACTGACATACCGAATATTCGACTTGTAACGTGCTCACTTCGGGCGAAAATTCAATGTCAGTCGCCACCTTAACGCGCTTAGGCTCGAGCGCACTCAGGCGTGTTTGCAATTATTCTCAAACGTCCATAAGGCAAAACGAAACACGCTGGTACTTGCTTGTCTTAGGAAAGGATGTCAACTGAGTTTTTAAAAAACATCGCACAAGTTCGTCAATTCTTTTTTAAGAAATTTACAACAAATCGTTTCTGACACAGCCATAGTCTACAAGAATGAATAAAATGCGCAATACATTTGAAAAAAACCTCCAGCGTTTTAGCTCCGACTTTTAATAAATCAAGTAAAATTTAAAACTTAAAATTTAATATTCACAGCGCACACAAGAGTGTATTCTTATTTGTAAAATTTATAATGGAAATAATTCCGTGCTTCGCAAGGCACGTTAAGCAGTTGGAGCCGGCGCCCGTCGATAGATGGCAGTCGTTAAGCCAAGTCAGAGGCCTTAGGGTGGCTTCAAAACTTCTGACAGTAAGACCAGCCACTAGTCTTACAAGCCTCCACCGATCCGGACTTGGCCCCCGTGGTAGAGTGTGGCCTATACCTTCCTCAGGGAAGAGACCCGTACCCCTCGGTGGGGACATAATGGGTTGATGATGATGATAATGTAAATAAAAAAAATTATTAGAGTGTTTTTGGGCATGCTTATGTTTTATTAGTAAGTATCTTAATAAGACAGCGATACGGAAAGTATTTTTATACAAAAATAAATTCATAAAGAGGACGAGAAAAATGTAATAATTACGCCGCGAAAAAGAAATTGGGGCACAAACAAAATGAGTACGCGGAGAGCGATAATACATAGGAAATCTTATTAAAGTCTAATATGAAATAAAAAAGACAAATCTTCAAACGATATCGAGTTCCTCAACCTTGGGCTGATGCTAAGCATGAGTTTTATTCATTCATAACGATGGAGAGGTCAAAAGAAAATGCTTCGCCCCAAAAAAAATTCTCTTACCCCCGGGGATCGTCTTTTCTCCGTTTTCCTTTTATCCTCAAATAATTAAAGGTTAACAGAATACCGGCTATTTACCTGAATTTCATCTGCAAAATGAGAAATTAAATACTTTGCGATCCCATTGTTCTTATGATGATCTCGCCGAACCTAAATTGTCGAGGGCTCTTCCCAACGGCAGCGGTCTCGAGGCTTTCCTTTATTATAAATCGTTAAAACATTCATGCATGAATCGCTTGTAGCCGCGGTCGCCTGAGTGATTTTAAACGATCGCGAAGGTTAAGCAAAATAGGGCGCGTTCAGTGCATGGATGGGTGACCGTCTAAGACTATCGCTAGTGGCATTTTTCTGAGCGGTTCCGTGCTTTGCAAGGCACGTTAAGCAGTTGGTGTCGGCTGCCGTCGACAGATGGCAGTCGTTAAGCCAAGTCAGAGGCCTCCAAGTCAGAGGCCTTGGGCAGCTTGAAAACTTCTGACAGTAAGACCAGCCACTAGTCTTACAAGCGTCCCCAATCCAGACTTGGCCCCCGTGGTGGAGTATGGCCTGTACCTTCCTCAGGGAAGAGACGCGTGCCCCTCGGTGGGAACATAATGCGTTGATGATGACATACATGCATAAACGCACGCTTATATTTAAGAGGGGTAGGCAGAGACTAGGGACTGCCACTTGCCACGATCCTGAGAGATCACTTTCGCTTCATTAACATTGATTAGTCATTGCACGCAGGAGGGTATTTATCTTGCCCTTTGGTGATACATTCCCTATATGGTCGAAGTATGTCCGTTTTCCGCTTAAAAAGTCGGCTTCCCATGGTCCGCGATATCGCGGACGGACGATCAATTTACAAAACTTCATTTTCATCGCTTTTCCCATAACATATTTTCCCGCAGTTGAACGTATCCTATATGTTAATCTAGGGCGTCAGCTAACTCCATACCAAATTTTATTAAAATCGCTCCAGCCGTTTGCTTAGACGTGAAAAAGTAACAAACATACACACTCACAAACTTTCACCTTTAAAATATTAGTGTAATGATGAAGTGTCCTATCTATTTTAGCCTTAATCTGGGTTGCTAGCTAATTTTGTGAAGTAACCACGTTCCTGCCTCACTGCATAGGTAACTCTTTGTAGACGCTGCAGAAAGACGCTTTGAGGCGCCCGCCTTTGTTACACACACGATAAAACTACTTTGCGCACACGTTTCGCCTGCGAGACGTAAATAAATATGTTTCTCTATCGTAAATGCTTTTCACTATGTAACCTGTCGAATATTCAGTGTGGTCGGGTAGTACAAAAACGTTCTCAAAGTATGACGTCACGCCTATGCACGTAACTAGAACGTAGTAGCGCTTATAGCGTATAAGAAAAGATTTGTAATTTAAGGTGAAAACTATTTTTTATAAATCCTTTCATTATTAGAATAACTGGATTTTTATCATTTTTTGAGACTCCAACAATTTCAAAAAATGTGTTTCCTCTGTTTTAAAAAGCTAAAAAAACGTTTTTTATAACTTACTAGCTTTCGCCCGCGACTCCGTCCGCGTGGACTTTAGTTCAAAATTTTGCAACCCCGTTCACTCCCTTAAGAGTTAAATTTAAAAAAAAAACGGCGAAACACATGTTCAATCAATTGTGTTGAAGAGTATTCATTTCAAGTTTCAAGAAAATCAGACAACATTTTTTATACCTCCCATATAAATTTTGGCAACCCTTTTCGCCCCCTTAGGGGTTGAATTTAAAAAAATCCGTTCTTCCTTGCCGACATTATATATAGATCGTCTGTGCGAAATTTCAGCTTCCTAGGTCAAACGGCTTGGGCTGGGCGTTGATGAGTGAGTCAGTCAGTCAGTCAGGACTTTGAATTTTATATATATAGATAAATAACTTGCAAACAACGCAATCACTTGACATGGTCCCAAAAGGCCTGGCAACCAGGCAAGGACATTAATAACATGGAAAAACACGCAGACTGAGGCCATACAAACCTTGACCCCTGTCTAAATAGGTAAGTGCCATAAGAACTACACCAACGAGGCAGCCGCAATTTATTACTAAATTTATTCGTAGAAAATCGGTCCAGTTTTACACCTTCAGTAACTAACTACTCTTGCAAAGATACGTCGAAATATCCGGTGCAAAATAACTCGTCTTTACACGGGAGTTTATTTCAAATCCCCCTAACACATTAGCTATACAATTAATTTTGTTAGTATAGTGGACAATCCACCTAATTTCACGTTGGCTCCTAAAGCGGCGTTAATATTTTATCCCGACCACAGAGCATGGCAGCAGCTATATTTCGGCCCCAGCTTGAGTAAAGCAAAATATAACCTGCTACTTTATTCATAGAGTTCATTTCCGAGCGTCACCGCTTGAGTTATTTAGTACTCCTCGTGGTAAGTTACATTGCTTGTTTAGGTCCAAGTTTCGTGGTGACAGGCATTAATTTTTGGAATCTTGCTAAACATCACGCTATCAAACGAAGTACCTTTCCCTTACAGCCTTAGGCCAGGGGTGCGGTTACGTAAAACTCCACTGTATGGAGATGTCTGATTTAGTCCTTTTGTTCCCGGTATGTCACACCACCTTATGTCACACTGTTACTTTCTGAGACTTTATTCCCCAGTAGGTATGTCATACTCCTACTCCGAACTGTCATATACATTCTCATTTTGACTCCGTCGAGTTGTCTAAATGCTTAACCCGATAGAGTGGAAAGTTACCTAATATAAGGGTTGGTTTACATTTGCTTTATTTTCATGATTTTTAGCAACCTACCATGGAGTATGAATAAAATATAGGCGGCAAAAACGTATGCCGATTCATAGTTGTTATTACGCACTATATATATCATAAAAGTACCTATATAGAATGTTTAACTATACATAGAGTTTTATTTCAGGAATTTATATTCGACATCTATTTCTCCACGATTTGCTGGAAGAAATCTCTTACAGAGATAAGCTCGCAATTGACAAGTTGTTTCTTATGAAGTGTTCTGATCAATGATTCGTGTTCAATAAAGTATTATTATTAATTACCACATAACGTAAATAAACAAAATCAATAATTAAATGTATTTTTCTTTTCAGGTAAGTCCTCAAAATTGTTACAACAGATCCTCATCTATGATTCTACACTCTACAGGTATTTGCGCTTATATACATATATATTTGATAGCATTATGTATACTCGTAAAAAGAAAACAACATTTAAACTAAACTAATCGCTCGAAACCCCGGCCGCTGGAGTGATCTTAAACGATCACGAAGGTTAAGCAATATATAGCGCGTTCAGAGCATGGATGGGTGACCATTCTATGATAACGCTATGGCATTTTTCCGAGCGGTTCCGTTTTTCGCAAGGCACGTTAAGTAGTAGGTGCCGGCTGCCGTCGATAGATGGCAGTTGTTAAGCCAAGTCAGAGGCCTGAGGGGAAGCCGGCGATTAGGACCCAATTCTTATTTTTCGATGTGTAATTTTCCAAATGATTATCGGGACAAACTTTTCTTTGCGAAAATTCTTAATTGCATATTCCTTAAATTACGGTTAGGTTGAATTCGCATTTCTCGAAATAAGTTCTGGGATATCATCCAAATCCCAATTAATTAAATTAAAGGAAACAAAATTTAAAATGGAACATGGAGACACGAAGTTTTTTATTTTAATGCAATTACCAATTACATTTTACTGATTGTCGAAACTATCGCAAAGAGTTCCGGATAGGAGCGGTCAGGTAAAGAAAGATGTCGAGAAAGGCAAACTTAACAACTTACAAAATCGCTAACGGTAAGATAAGATAAGATAAGAATATTCTTTATTGTACACTAGAGCACATGAGATGAAAATTAATGTACTTTTTATTGAGTAAAAAACAAAATTCATCCTTACCTTAATTAAGAAAATAAAAAATTAGTAAAATTAAGAATTTTAGAAGAAGAAGAAAGAATAAACCCATTTATTTGACGACACAATACTCAAAACAAAAAAAAAAGAAAATACATCACTCAATACCAATACAATATGCATACATTATACAACAATTAACACAGAAAGCTTACAAAAAGTTGGTAAAAAATAAATAAACGGTACAACACGAAAAGAGTAATAAAATACATTATAGTTTTTAAGTATTGAGCCCCCAAAATGGGCCAGACGCAGCAAAATGTTGCAACAGAGTGATCCGTTGCAACGCTGATTTTCAGTCGGGTCCGACGTTTTTGTAAAGAAGAGTTCGTCCTGATAATCATTTGGAAAATTACACACATCGAAAAATAAGAATTGGGTCCTAATCGCCGGCACCTTTCGTAACACCCTGGCTTAAAACACTACGACTTAAAAATGAAATCGTCGGCTTTGAATACTAAAAAGAGGAAATTGTTGATCAAATTCATCTCAGAATATTTCTTAATCAAAAATTTCTGTTACCGAAAGACAAAGCAGATACGTGTTAATTTTGCTTATGTCAGCTCCGAGCGATTCGGACAGTCGTCACAGAAGAAGGCGTAAAATATCTAATTATTTATGTGATGTAAACATCCCCGAAGCTATATTCCTTTATCTGTCCTCCATTTCGATATTAATACGGAGCTATTGACCGAAAACCGTGATGGAACTTGACAATACAAAATATCTATTTACAGAAAGCCCCGCGTATCAAGCGACCAGTATTGAAGGTCTCTGTTCCAACCTTTGCTTTGTTCTAATAGAAGGCAACACTGTCTTACTGTTTTGACCTACAGAGATCAAGCTACTATGGTCGGCATAGTCAAGAAGAAGGAAAGAACGGCATGTAATAACCATAAAACTAGGGACATCAGAATAGTAATTTATTATGTTCCTAAAATACATTTGGGATTTATGTCGCTTGATGCCGAATTTATTAGGAGCAATGTCGCTCTTTAACGAAGAATATAAGTTGGGTGGGAAAGCCTGCAGCTACTTCGTATTTGAGCTTAACGCTAACGTAGCTGCGTCAATCCTAATGTCAACAGAATAGAAAAGTACCAGAAATGAAAAAAATAACTAGATATAAGAATAAGAATAAACTTTATTTTGACAACTTTACATTACATAAGTGTCTTATTGCAACTTAACTTTACATAATACTAAGTTTACATATTGCACACGGTAGGTACATATTCAAAGGCACTCGTACTTAAAATCAAGTTAGCAACCCACCGAACACATTTTAGCAAAACAAAAAAAAATATCTGCTTTACTTTCTTTATTTACAGTTTTCTGTTTTGGCGATCTCTGTAGCATAGTGGTAGCGCATCTACCTACCGTGCGCGAAGTAAACCCCTTGTCTTGGATGTTTCCATGTTTGTGACATCGCTGTTTCGGGTTCCCATGACACAGGGTATCCTAGTGTGAGGCCAGAAGCAATGTGTCCACCTGTAGGTAAATGTTTGTTGTTAATATTCTTCGTTAATTTTTTTTATTAAAACTTAGACGTACTTAAACTTAAACTTTAATTACCAATTTGTCAGTAATAAGAGATCTTACTCTACAACTATTGTATTTTAAGACCCAATGAAAGAGCGGCATCCACCAAACACAGGTTCACTAACTTACTTAGTGGGTTTCTGCACCTCATCTTGTGACATTGCTGGACTGAATAAGCATTTTTGTATTTTGTATTTTTTTGTACTTCTTATACCATATTTTTTAAAAATATTGTGAAAACTAAACTTAAAAATATATTGCGAAATGTGCTTTTTTTGTGCCATAAAAGTCCACATTTGTCGAAAGTCTTGAAAATGTCAGAATGTACTGCTGAAGTAAAATATAAATCTCATAGCGGGCACATGCTTTCTCTCAGAGAGACAGATATTACTATCTCTGTCTCTCTGAGAGAAAGCATACTCTCTGCTGTACACGTACCCATATCAGATAAGCGATTTCAAACACTTAGCATGTCCACCTGCTAACATTTAAAAACACACCATAATATCACAGTACTAAGGTCATAGACAAAGCCAAGCCAAGTTAAATGGATAATCGATCCGGTAAAAATTCTCAAGTGGAGATTACAGACATACAAAAGTCGCAACGATGAATATGATGCTGGATGCGACAAGCTAAAGACAGGGCGCTATGGCACCTGATGATGATGATGATGAATACGAGCTGATTGATCGAAGTTTAATGTCGATGAAGTATGTCAGGATCGTGGCAAGTGGCAGTCCCTGGTCTCTGCCTACCCCTCTGGGGTACAGGCGTAAGTTCATGTATGTATGACCGAAGTTGATTGCTGGAACAATTTAAGACTAAACTTTGACTTTCAATTGTCAACTTACCATGTAAATTCCGGCTATCAGCCACTTACTCATGAAAATGTACGAAACAAGAGCTTACGTAAGCCTGTTTTGAGAATGTCTCGTTGTAAATCTTCTAGCGTCGTGTTTTGACAACGTGTGCGATTGTACGCACGAATGCTTATGTTTTTGGCGACTTAAATATGTCGTGTGGGAATGGAGTTGAATTTAAGTTGGCGAATTTCGCGAACAGTATGATCAAATTAGACCAAGAATTAAAATTAGAAGACGAAGATGGTGAATACTAAGCTGTATTATTTGTTGATTTTAAAATGTTAAATGTTAGTAGTTAGGTAAGGTATATCTGCGGTGGGCATGATATTATATGATATGATGTGATGTGATGTGATGTGATGTGATGTGATGTGATGTGATGTGATGTGATGTTCTGTGCTGTGATGTGATGTGATGTGATGTGATGTGATGTGCTGTGCTGTGCTGTGATGTGATGTGATGTGATGTGATGTGATGTGATGTGATGTGATGTGATGTGATGTGATGTGATGTGATGTGATGTGATGTGATGTGATGTGATGTGATGTGATGTGATGTGATGTGATGTGATGTGACGTGACGTGACGTGACGTGACGTGAAGTGACGTGACGTGACGTGACGTGACGTGACGTGACGTGACGTGACGAGACGTGACGTGACGTGACGTGACGTGACGTGACGTGACGTGACCTGACGTGACGCGACGTGACGTGACGTGACGTGACGTGACGTGACGTGACGTGACGTGATGTGATGTGATATGATATGATATTATATGAATATTCTTTATGGAACACGAGGAAAACAAACATAAAATGGCATGAGCATGCGTGATGATTATGCTCATACTCACCCTTTTTCTGACCGAAGGCCTACGACTTGCAGTGGAACGTACATGATACGCTGCATACTACTACTATATACCTACATTAGTATGAAACAAATAAGACCTAGAATTAGAATTAGTACTGAGCAATTATGCTATCGCAAACGTCAAGGCTTACGTCGGGACAAGTCGGGTGTGGGCACAAAATGTCTTAGAATTTAATGTTCAATTCTAACTACATGTTTGTATTTTATGTCTTGTTAAACCTATCTAATCAGCTCGTAAATAGAGCGCGTACTATTGGGCATAGGCCTCTTCTCTTTCACACCAACCCATCCGGTCCAGTGCTAGTCTCGTCCAATGTCTCCGAGTCGCTTTCACAATGTCATCGGCCCATCGGGCTGGTGATCTGCCCATTTAACCTATTTAATATAAACAAATTAATCATGATACAGAATGCGTTAATTTGTGTCAAGTCTAGCATCGATAGGATACTTCGCATTCCGTGGTAGCTACCCGAAGCACGCCATTGAAATACTTCGCTATAACAAACGGGAACTAAACCAGCTAAACCACTAGAGCAACACTCAAACTATTTGAACTTCATCAAACTTTATCACGCAGCAACAGTTTATTTGAAAAGTAAACAGCGGAGTCTAATGTCGTCTCGGCTCGGCTCGTCATTAATTCAAGTTCCAAGCTCCATATTTTGAGCTACAGACGCCCTATTTGGAGTGCTGTGGAATTATTCGCATTATATTTTATACTAGCGACCCGCCCCGGCTTCGCAGCTATATTAGTTCCGTGGGAAATTCCCGGGGTAGTAATTTTTTACACCTTGGGTTACATTATACGAGATTTCGTACGGAACCCTAAACTTTTTGAAAATCCAATATAGCCTTTGTTACTCACGAAGATTGTAGCTTTCTAAATGTTCAAAGACTCTTCAAGATCGGCCCAATAGTTTCTGAGCCTATTCATTACAAACATTATTATACACACAATAATACAAACGTACACATGTTTCCTCTTTGTAATATTAGTATAGATAGTATACCGGGTGTCCCAAAACTCGACGTCAACCCGAAGACGGGTGAAAAGGCAAGTCAAGCTAGTTGTCAGAAAAATATAAAAAAAAATCTAAGTTCTAAATCTATGATTTCAAAATTATAGGCATTTTTTTAAAAATCGCAAAATTACACACCCTGTGACAGTCTTTTTACTCCTGTTGCCACAAATCTTTACTTTTTCCAATTATTTTTTTTGCTGTGTAACCCTGAATAATGCTTCTCTAAACTGTAATCAAAATTTTGAAACCAGCTGCTCTAGCTTGCATAAAAAACAGGACTTATTTCCTAGAAAAACTTTCAAAATAAAAAATTGCCTAGTTTTAACTGACTGTATTGAAAAAAAAAACATACAACTTAGATTTTTTTTTATATTTTTCTGACAACCAGCTTGACTTGCCTTTTCACCCGGCTCCGGGTCGACGTCGAGTTTTGGGACACCCGGTAGAAGCATAGATATAACAAACCCTTTGCTTAATATATCCAACAGGATAAAGGAAAATTTTTGTTCTAGGGGTTAATTATTATATTGACTTGTTTTTGACGACCCTTGTAGTGCAGCGGTTAACGTATCTGCCTACCTTGCGAGAGGTCCTGGGTTTGAACACCGGCTGATTAAAAAAAAAACAAGTCTTGGATGTTTACATGTTTGTGATGACCCTTCTCTAGCACTTCCCCTTACTCTTTCCACAACCATGGGTACATGGTTAGTTGGAAGAAAATACTTTAAGTATTAAGCTCTTCTGTGTGCAAATCTTTTCGCGTGCAATATTGAATTTTCAAATCAAATTAAAAAAATCACACAAGAAAAATCAAACAAAACTTACACCACCATACACGCAAAGTAAGAAAAACAGTGTCATTGGAAACTTCTATTTCATATTAATGAAATTCCCTACAAATTGATTGTGGTCTAAAATAAACAGTTAGAAAACCTAAACAATTCGAAAAAAAATCTATCGTTACGAAAACGCTCCAAACTTAGCTTAGCAATAAACCAAATTCAATGTCCATGGTGTAATCGGACGAAGCCAACGTCTCTGTGCAAATAAACGATCTAACATTTTCCGGAGACTGTTTGGTATTGTCAGATGTAGTTAATGGACCCAGAAACGGGCACAATATATTAGTTTTATGCGCAACATTCCTAGAGGATCTTGCGAAGACGTTAGGCGTCCCTGGACGTTTTTAGAGTCAAAAATCAGGAACATTTTTAGGAATCAGGGACATTTATTTCTAAAGCACATTATCTAAAGTGCCTTAAAGTGTAGACAAACACACACACACACACACACACACACACACACACACACACACACACACACACACACATATCAACACATACAGAAATCATTAACTGACTTAAAATATATCATTTTTATTTTTTGTTATCCTGTATTTAATAGTAATTTATCACTTAATAGCATTTTATTAATCACTTCATTCTCTCTAGTCAGCCGTATTTTTACTCTATTGGGTATGTTTATTTAAGCAATTTATTGTGTATCGCTTTAAGTAAAAGTAACTGTTTCTATTCCTCATCTTACTTTTCCTTCGAACCCCATGCGAAATAACTTAGGTTCTATTCATTTATCTACTCTCACGAACGTATGTACCCAGTTAGAGACAAATGACGCTAATGCTAGTATATATGACAAATGTGTGCCTATCCAGCGAAATTCCCTCATACCATATTCTATTAGGCACTTTATCTGAGTTTGAGTAATTGCGATCGAATTGTATTAGGAAACACGTTACAGGTGTGAAGGCTTTCACGCTTCTAGTGTCTGTTTATATTGGACTAGTAGGCTTTGCGTCATTGGATTAACGTTACATACATTCCGCTGTTGTCGGGCGAACACCTTGTGTCAGAAAATACAAGTAAAATTCTGGTGTACATTAAAATATAATCTATATTTCTCTCGTATATTTCTGCCCTTAGCCCGGCTGCCTGAATGATCTTAAACGATCACGAAGGTTAAGCGATATAGAGCGCGTTCAGTGCACGGATGGGTCACCGTCGATGACTAAGGCTAGTGGCATTTTTCCGAGTGGTTCTATGCTTCGCAAGGCACGCTAAGCAGTAGGGCAGTCGTTAAGCCAAGTCAGAGGCCTTAGCGGACTGCTTGAAAACTTCTGACAGTAAGATCAGCTACTAGTCTTACAAGCCTCCACCAATCCGGACTAGTCTCCCGTGGTGGATTATGGCCTATACCTTCCTCAAGGGAGAGACCCGTGCCCCTCTGTGGGGACATAATTGGTTTATGATGATGACTTCTGCCTAAATAACCCAAAAAAAACTAAATTAAATCACCTCTTTTATTAAGGATACTTAACATAGTATGTCCTTTATAAATATTATCAATATCAAGCACGAATATCCAAAACAACAAGAAATATGAAAAATAACAGAACATAAAGGAAAAGAGTGGTTGAAGTGACCCACTTTAGAGAACTGTTTAATAAATTTTCGAGCTATTTTTTAATATATTTTTGTACTCACCGCTTGTCCCATTATAACTATGACAGAAGTGAGCTCAACAAAGAAGTCAAGAGACCCAATGCCAAAATAATTCACCGCTTTATAAAGACACGCCCACTCTTGCCTCCGAGCAATTCGTGGCATCGTTGGCGTTTCTCTAATTTCCATCATTACGCCATCAGCCAGCGCGCCCTTTGGACGGACGTGGATTCGTCACAGACTAGAAAAATGTAGAAATTCAACTATCTTCGGCTGCGTTTTACAATACTACTGTTCACAGTTTATTGCGTATTATTTCTTCTTCTTCTTTTTTATATTTTTTAAGTTAATTTAAGTACGCTGAACAGCGTTGGTAGAATAGGCATAACTATCCTGCAGCATAAGCTGTGCGGACGAGCCATTATCAGATAGGCTATACTTATAATTTTAATACATCATGTCAAGTACTACTATGAGACTAACTGATAACAAATTATTTTCATTTTTTTTATCGATTCAGACGCGGAAAATGTGGAAAAACTCTGCTGACTGTTCCGAACATAACTGTTCCTGGATTTATTTTACCCTGAAGATATTAAACAAAATCAATAGATGCGGAACTTGGCTTGGTAGATATACAAAGATATATACCGAATATCTGACGCATAGATGGAAGTTCGGTAGAGACCCCACTTGCGGAGAGGTGCAGACTATGTTTTACATTGCTGACCACTGTCAGCTATGGTCCAAAAAGGAGGTTTTTGGAAAATTCACCAAGCTGACGAGGAAGTAACCGAGTGGCAACCCGCTGGTATGCATATGCAAAGCAAATAAATAATTATAAATTCTATGTATGTTGGGTAGCATTTTTCTTACTTGTTAACCTGTAGAATGAATGTTAATCAAGGTCACAACGCAACTGATTAATCTATGGACATCGCAATGTATAATGAGTTGTAGTTCTATGAAACGGGTCTCTAATGGAATCACGGCCCCTCCACCCGCTGGATGTTGTTGATGATTGCATCCGACCAGATTCTGACATTCAAGACTCCGGCTACTCGTGAAAGCGTAAAAAACAGTTTGTTATTGATTGACTTGTCGTAAAGTAACTTGGCTGTAAAATTGCGATTGCAAAGTTACTGGTAGGGGGCTATTCATTTAGGATAATATTTTTGGATATGCTCAGACATAAATAATTGATCGCTTAGCAATTATCCTCCCCTAAAATCACAATGTTTCGGTAAGGTTCATGGTTATTATACTTACTTAAAAATCAATATGTATTTTCCAAGCCGTATTCGGCTATGGTGACTGCTATCTGGCTCTCGGTTATGGTTGGGGAGAGTTCGCTGGTGTGCCCTCAGGTGGATCGTGGCCTTAAAAGTACATGCACACAAACAAATAAATAGTATAAATTAAATTGGACGTCCTATGACAATACAACCATGAAGTCGTAATCGGGAGTAGATTGATCGTCTCTCTATCAATATGCCATTTAAACTGCTAGTCGAAGGGGAGCTTCTGTACGTAGCTGTTTGTACTAGCGCTTAGAAAGAAATCCACGACCTCTGTTGGTTTTTATGTCCTTATTTTGCACCGTTTGACTCTGGCATCTACGAGTATTGCCCTACGATTCTATAGGGCCTCCGTGGGCACATTTGGTTTCCCTTTGTTGTTTTTTCAGCCGGACCAATTTCGTTAAAGAGGAAAATTGCTGATACTCCTCAAGGGTTAAGACACATTCCTCAAGTGTCGGAGGAGCATGCTTTGTGCTGGATAGAACAAAAGAACCTCTCTGTGTTACTTAAGTGTTAACTGTGTTAAGGTTTTCGCCTTCCCTTTCAATATTTAAGAGCAGAGTTCAAAAACATTTTCTTTCCTTATCTTAAGTATGATTTTCCTTTTCTCTCTAGTATTATGTAGGTATAATATGTTTTCGTTCATTTCCTTCCATATGATATATTTTATTTATGTATGTGTATTAGACATAAGGATATCTTATTTCATATTGTCTAATTGCACCGACTACGCGTCATTCAGCTTCTTTATTTTTTTTCCGTCAATGGTTGTCTGAAAGAAATTACTTTTAGTAATAAGGCCGCCAATTGTAATGTACTATGTTATTGTCAAATCTCATGTGTAATTCCTGGTGTACATACAATAAAGAATATTCTATTCTATTCTATTCTACTTATAAGCTTCCTTGGGCAAAGGATTGCAATTTTTTTTATTAGAGCTCTCGTTTAAAGTCTCTTTCAATGCGATAACATTGACTCGATAAATTCACCCAGATATTTTTGCTTTTAATATCAATAACACTGCCGACTTTTCCGAGAAATTACGCCAACCGAGGCGAGTTTTCTCTGACTGCCTAAATGGTCTAGCTGTTAAGGCTTTCAACTAACAGGAAAAAGGTCATGCTTTCGATTCATACTGAAGAAAATACTTTTTAGTGTTAAGCTCGCCGTTGTGCTGATCTTATCTTGTGCAATAAATAATTTTCAAATCAAATCAAATAATTCAAGTACCTACCTAATTGAATCCGTAAACCAATCTACGAGTACAAAACTTTACTTTATGAACGTCATAGTTGGTAGTTTCACAATTAATAGATTACGCGGAAAAGAAACTGACAAAGAAACTCCACTTTAATTATTCTTTTCAAAACTGTTACCTTAATTAACTAACTTTTTAGAGTACCTACCTAGGTACCTAAGTTTGAGATGCTAAAATTACACCAACTGTTATTATGAAAGGTGGATTCTACAGACGTTATTGTTTTATACTTTCACTAGCTGACCTCGCAAACGTTGTTTCGCCTAATAAATTATTTGTAGGGATTATATTGAACCTCTGTACCTTTGCCTATGTAACAGTATGCTACGGTATGTAACACGTACGTTTACTCTTACCTATGTTAAAAATTGAATTGTTATGTACCTACACTACGTACCCATGATTGTATGAATAAATTGTATCTTATCTTATGTTGTCTTACCTTATGTTGTCTTACCTTATCTTATTTTATCTAGTATGAACATATATTTCGAGTCCATAAATTAACCATTTGTATTGTAGTACTCGTATTGCAATTCATAAGCTGACTTCCCACGGTCCGCGATATCGCGGACGGACGCAGACGGCCAACGACCACGGACAGCCACGCACCACGAGAGGCTCTTCCAACTGACCTGTTTCGTCTGTCTGTGCTACCGCGGACCGAGACCCTTCCCACGGTGTATCGTGCGAGCTGGTCCGCGTCCGTTCGCGATATCGCGGACCGGCGGCGGAAGCCAGTTTCAGTGGGCGTTTTGTGGGTTCTCTGTCTATGAGCAAAGTGTTACTGTTGATTTTTCACTGCTGCCGCGCTCGCGACGCGTCACAAATTGTGAAAAATGTCCCGCGTCTTACCAGCGGCGTTTTAAGCGACAGCGGTACCTATTATGTGGGTCTTAAAGACGTTTATTGTGTCAAATTGTTTGCATTTTTCTACTCGTTTTGTGTGGTTTTCCCTCTTGCAATTTTTTCGGCAGCGTACTGGTTGAGTATTATAATGCGGTTCTTTGTTAAAGTTGGGATAAGTAAGCGCCATACAGCTTGCTTCAATACAGGCATTTTTATATTAGCCTTAAATGGTATATGTTTCGAAAGCAGCCTTTATCAGTTGTGTTATGACGTTAGGCTTTATAAGAACAATGGAAAATCATTGTCATGGTGAGCCGATCGCCCCACTTTTGGCTCAGTTGTAATTTGCATGTTTCTATATTATTGAATCGGCTATGTTTATCTACACAATTACAAAGATTTAGGCAATGAACAAGGTTTAAAAAGTTAGTTAACTAATGAAAAAATGCAAAATATTAATATGGTTACAACGTAGGTATGTATGAATGTATGTATTCTTTTTTGTGCTAGATAAAACATACAAAACAATATGTATTTTTTTATTTATATTTTGAGGCTAGATTTAAAAAAAAACTTCTATAACCTCTCGACGATAAACGTCTTGTAGAAAAGCGCGGTTTTTCTTGCGAATCCAATCCTCGCTGTCATTGACTTCGCCAATACGAGTATAATGTAACTTACAAAAATACTTCTTAACGATTTCCTTAAGACTCTCGGGATGACGTTCACATCAAGGATGTGTAAGGAATTGCTCGAGTAAGCACTGGGCTGACGTGGACTGTGACATATATGAGATATTGCTTACCTGACACGCGAGAATTATTCCGTTGAATGCCTCGCGTGCGTCAAAGTGAACCGGGCAAAGTTGCCACCGCACCTTTGGCAGGTCTTAAACACTCCACGCTCGCAAACAGCGGCCGCAAACGCGCGAAAGTTGCTAAAACAATTCACCGGTATAATGCTTCGAGCACAAGATAGAGGAGTGTACATAGAAGGTTACCCCGTCAATTTTAATAAACAAACATTTACATTCAGGCACATACAATGCTTCTGGCCCCACACTAGGCGTAATACTCGTACATAACACGAGATCAAAATTCGCACAGAGCAATATCATGGACCTCTGTTGGGCAGTAATTAGCGCATCAAACCACCATGCGAGATGAACCCCGTCTGGGGACAGAAATAAACCCCCAGGTCTTGAATGTTTACATGTTAATGATGTCGCTGTTTCTGATTCCCACGACACAGGGTATCCTATTGTGAGGCCAAAAGTAATGTACCTGTGTGCCTGTATGTAAATGTTGATGTTTGACTCACTGCTACCCAATGCTGGGTAAAGGCCTTTTCCCCCAAAGACCATCTCGCACGATTCCTTGCCATCCATTTCCATCAATTCTTTGCAGACTCAACGACATTTTCCGACCATAGGGCTGCTGGTCTGCCCATGGGCCTTCGTCCAGTTCTCCCGCCGCCACTTCTTTCCGCCTCGCCAGTTTTCCAGTTTATTTGGAATAGGACACTAGAAAAAATAGTGCTGAACATTTTTGGGCGTTTTTTTGGTTGGCTTGCATTGATGTTCAGAATGTGTAGCTCAAGGGGCTTTCTCCACTTCTCCGGTCCGGCAAACGTTAATTACCGGTCCGATTTAGAAATACACAAGATTACTAATAAGCTTCTCCACTACTCCGGCATCCGGTTTTTAACGGTCCGTTAATTTGCTAGACCGGAACGGTATTTTACCGGTTCGAAAAAAAAATACCATACGTAAAAAAACAATACACGTTTTTGCACCGCGCATATAACCCGAAAATGTTCCCATACTATTTTATTAACATTAGTAAATAAAATAGTATGGGAACATTTCCACACATTCTATTAATATAGAATGTGTGGAAATGTGTCAAATAGAAAAACCGAGGTAAAATTCCTCACGTAAAGCACTGCGTCACGGCCATTGCCGATTATAATCGGATGAAGTGGAGAAGCATAATCCGGCATCCGATAATTCTCTCATGACCGTTTCCGGTTCCGACGCCGGAGCGGAGCAGTGGAGAAAGGACCATAGGGTCGGGCTTCAGTTCTTAAACACGATCTGAATAACACGGAGATCTGAAATCAAGGCCTAGGATTTCAGAGTAGACGGACGTATTTACTATGCTTGTGATGTCCTTGCTTGGTCAATAAACCAGGGGATATCGTTGTTTGGAACCAGAACAAGTAATCCTATTGTATGGATATTTTTATTCCTATCCAAATTTTGTAATGACGGGCTGGCTAGGCGATTCTTCTGCCTCGTAAACTTGACGAAGTAAAGGCTTCAAATTCCTCAAACTTTGTCCGCCGGTACACATTGACACGTCACTACTTCTAATGGCTGCTGCGCGCTGTGTAGAAAATGAGATAGATACAGATAGATAGATAGATAGATAGAGAACACTTTATTGTACATAAAAAAGGAAATTACACAGGTATTTCTATTAACTATCAGATAATTATTAGCAAACAACCTAACCACACTAACACGTGTTATATCCTAAAATAAACAAAAACATATTTATTGTATTTACAATACAAAGTGTTGCACATAGGCGAGCTATCCTAACGAACGTGGTTATAAATAAAAACATCATCATCATCAACCGAGGGGCAAGAGTCTCCCTGAGGAAGCTATATGCCATACTCCACCACAAGAGCCTAGTCCGGATTGGTGGAGGCTTGTAAGACTATTACTGTCAGACACAAAAAAAGGCCTTTTAAAAACTGTGTAGAGGAAAAACATTAGAACAATTAGCTTAAAAAATAATGCAAATGGCAAGTGACCAGGGCCTCAATTCTGTTAGTGCATTACAGTTCAATTACAGTTACATGGTCGGGTCGCGTGACATTTTTTTTTCAATTCCATTGACGCCTAGAATTACGAATTACGCGTGCGGGCGTCCATTTGAAGTGGCAACGAAAGGAAATGGACTCAGTTACGCTACTGTCATTCTGCTACAATTCCTTAGTGGAATCCAGGCCCTGGGCCTTGATTCTTTTAATGAATGTTAGTTACGTGGCTGGGTCACGTGACATGCTTGTTAATTCCATTAACGCGTAGAATCATTGATGCGAGTGTGCACGTTGACTTGAAGCGGCAATGAAATGAAATCGAGGCGTTCATTCAACTGTCATTGTACTATTATAGTTAGCTTTAGCAGAATATAGGCCTGGAGCGTAATTATGCTCTCAAAATCCAGTCGGATTGCTGATGTTTGCATAGGAATTAGTATGGAATTTGACGTGCTGTTATACCGATTTTGTAACTTCCCTTAAAAAAAAACTTTTTATTATAATTAGTCTAGTCTAGTCAAACTCACGCCCGTTATCCCCGAGGGGGTAGGCAGAGGCACCAATCACTAGAACTGGGCCCACGTTTTGCCGAGTTTATTAGGTCCCAAACGTGACAAGTGGCAAGCCTGTAATATATTATAATTATATTATAAAAAATTATAATTTGTATGGAACAATTAATGTAGAAACGAAAATAGTACAGAGGTGTTAACTCAGAGACCGACGAATAGAGACTGCCCGTAAAGGCCAGCTCCTAGCTTTGGCTCAGATCTAGGATCGCTGACAGGGCACGGTGATAGGCACCTTTGCCTATACAATACATCCAGGATATACCTAACAGTGCGAAATATACGTTAGACTTAACTCTAGCTCACTAACCTTCATTTCAAGTAACGTTATCACTAACCATTCGTAAATTTTACGACGGATTAAAAGATCAATAATTATTTAATTAACTTTGTTTATGACACACTATGACCTGAATTAGTAGTCTTAGTTTTCTCTTAATCAAATAACATAAACTGTTTTAGAATTCAATCACATTGAACAATGATTGCACATAAAGTAAATCCCTCCGAATCGCTTTTTTGCAGCCCTTGCAGATGTTAGTGGTCATACGACGTTTTTTTGCAAAACAATATCTACAAGTTTTGCGAGTTCTGACAACGTCTTGACGAGAGCCTTCCTGGGGGTCATCAATTTTCAAGATATCCGCGATAATCTGCTTCAAATTTCGTTGCAAAGTTACAGTCTGATAACTCTCTTGCAGCCAAGACTTCATTCGTTCGTTTGCCATTTCTAATTCAAAAGGCCTTCTTTTTATGGGTTTTTTTCCCATTTAAAATTGCATTAGATTCGTGGATAACATAATATGTATTCACTATAGACAAATTTAGGATGTCATAGAACAAGCACAGAGGCCAATCCAATCCAATATCCAATCAATGGATATTCTGTCTAGGTTGAAAGATCAATTCCTGCTGTGGCGGATTCTCACGTTCGGAATCCATGTGATCCATGCAAGATGTCAGTTTAAGTATCTTCCACCTAATGAAGTATCGACTAATCTTCAACTATGGCTGTGACGTGGAACGAAGACCTCGTTATCTGAAGAATCTGCAGCACCTTCGTCATCCTCGCTTCCATCAAATTCGATATGAATTTCCGTCTCTAAATGATCACAATCCTCGGATTCCAAAGACTGTGGTTGATTACCGGGTAATGACTTCGGTTGTCAATCAGCTAACCATTGTACATGTCTTTCATTTTGACTCATCAAATCCATCCAAAGGTATAAAAAACAAAATGTTTCACATTTCATATTCCAAAAAAAAACCACAGAATATCAAAAAGTTACAAATAACATTGAAGTCTATTAGTGATTTTATAAAGTACAGTAATTATTACGTCTTATTATAACATAAAAACAATATGTTTTATAGTAGTTATGGAAAAAATTGACAATGTAATAAATGCACAACTTTGAAATAAAGTTACGTAGATACTAACCTTTCGTAAATTTTACTACGATAACACGATATATCCCTATATAATGAGCGTGCATCGGAAATAAGTGATTGCAGATCACTAGCGATGCGAATTAGGAAGGTATAAGGAACGGGCGGGGTGGTGGCGGTCGGGATCTTAAATAAAACAATAAATGTGCAAGGTACGCGTCGTCATTTTGACGAATGGTTAGTGACACAGGGTTAACGTTATTTCATTCCATTTGGTCACATGTCGTGAGCTACTTTGTAAGCAAAAATGTTGAGATAGATGTTGATCGATAAACAGTTTTGTTGAATACAAAATTGAAAAGTTAATTAAAAAATAAAAATATACCACCACATAAAATCTAAATTTGCTTAGCAAACATTCTAAGCAAATGATTAAACCAAAACGAGATATAAACCTAACAAGAAATGGTATTAACTAACAATTATGTTAGTTTGAAATTGTAAAGCTGCTGCTATGAATCACAATCATTGTAGCAATTTAATTGTAGCTCTCGGTGGTATACTTTAGCCATTACAAACGTGTGAACTGATTCATAAATATTTGTACCAGACCTCTCTCTCACACATACAGGAGGCATATCAGGCATATCGGAACTCTCGCTCGCACTTTTCTGGGTCGGTTCGCACGTTTGTAATGGCTCTAGTATAATAATAACTGCCCAAAACGGACTCTCCGTGTATCTCTCTGTAATACATCCCGATCTATCACATCATTAGGGGCTCCCTTAATAGGCTCGCCGATTGAACAAATATAAAGATGTATTGGCATAAATTCCTTTGTTTCCCTACCATTATTCTCTCTCAGAGATTATTAATTAAGCCTATTGATACATTAAGTCGCGGTTTTATGTTACAGAGCGGGAGTGTGGGTCGGCTCGGGGACGAGAGGTAGAAAGAAGCTTTCAGAGTTAATGATAATGTTGATACAGTAAAAAGAATCAAAAGGACGTCACTAAATTACTAAACATTGTTTTACTAAACATAACATTTACATACAGGCACATACATTGCTTCTGGCCCCACACTAGGATACCCTGTGTCGTGGGAACCAGAAACAGCGACGTCACAAGACCAGGGTTTCTTTTTTTTTTGTCCCTAGCCGGGATTCCAACCCGGGACCTCTCGCATGGTAGTCAGATGCGCTAACCGCTGCGCCACAGAGGTCGCGGTCGAGGTTTAGAAAGAGTAGAGTCTGGCAAAGCAAACGTTGTAACTTTGGCCGACGTCTGTCGCGTAGCCGCTAGCGCAACTGCCCACCGTGTGAGTAGAAATAGCAACATCACAAACATTAAACATCCAAGATACGAGATTTTTTTTTTCCCCAGCCAGGGGTTCGAAAACGAACCTCTCGCCTGGTAACCAGATGCGCTAACCGCTGCGCCACAGATGTCGTCAATTTTATTCTCTTATAATTTAGAAATTACACTTGACCCTTATTAATCATTGTTAATTAAGTTTTCATATCATTAACGTAATATTACCGTAATAGCGGTGGTGGCGTAGTGGGGTTGACCCTTGCTTCTCGATCATGAGGGTCTGGGTTCGAACCACGCATGTACCAATGACTTTTAGTTACGTACATTTGTTTGTACAGCAACACCATTCGCTGATAAATTGTGCCCGGATAACGGCGACAGGCTTGCCATTTGTCACGTTTGGGACCTAATAAACTCGGCAAAACGTGGGTCCAGTTCTAGAGACTGGTGCCTCTGCCTACCCCTTCGGGGATAACGGGCGTGAGTTTTTTTTTTTTTTTTTTTTTTTAACGTAATATTAACATAACTGACAATGTAATTTTAAAAGCTAATACTAAAACTACACACACACACACACACACACACACACACACACACAAACACACACACACACACACACACACACACACACACACACACACACGCACTACAATAAAATTAAAAACACTGACACTGTGCACAAAACATTTACATTGTAAATATGTTTTTTGTTATTTTTGTATGATAAATCACTGACTATTTAAACTGACTTTGAAGAGTGTCTTAGGGAAGAGAGAGTTTTTTTTTTAAATAACACTGTATCTCTTTCGTAAAGGGTCGTTGACAATTCCTTTCATTATTCCCCGCAGCTTTCAGTGGGTCCGAAGTAGTTGCGGCGCGGTGAATTAGTCGACAGTTTTTAGCTCAGCAAAAGTTAAAACTCCAATCAAGAGGAAGCCCAAGGGAGCTATAAAACCCAAACTACGCTGAGGCGTCGCTATTTACTTCATTAGTAGCACTTAGGCCAATCTATTAGGACATTTTCTAATATAAAAATAAAAACCGACTTCAAAAAAATACTAAGCTTAATAGGCTCGTTATTTTTTTTTTACTTCAGAAGGCGGGATAAAAATAATTTCATAGGAAATACTATTGAGAATTCCCTCATAATTTTTATTCCAGATACACTTATTTGAATTTTTGTCGCAAGAGTCCGACCAGGTTTCGTTCTGATTCGCAGAGCTTAATCATGGTAAACAGAGACGGAGCTCGCGTCGTCGGTTGCTCGTCTGTGACCAGTGAAAAATCAATAAATTGTTACAATAAAGTGTCAGACCATGTTTCGCCGTTCTACTGTAATCTTTTTCTCAATTTGGTAGTTTTTTGTTACCCTTATAACGACAGCAAGTCTAATTAAAGGTATTGATGAGACACTTATCTCATTAGACACCTTATTTGTCAAAATACAAACATTCACACATACGAGTACATACATGCAAAAAGAAGGCCTCCATTTTTCGCAGTCTAGACGTCACAGTCGGATAATAAAGTGGACGGGTCCAAGTATGCGGTTAGACACGTCTGGGCAGAGTGGCTTTGCTGGACGAGGTGATTTCTTTCCTGAGCAAAGTGTAGGGTGACAACTGAGTAGAAAGTAGCGCATCTCAAATTAGTTATGCTTCGCTGAGCGGAATAATTTGCAGTATTTGCTGAAAAAGTGGCAGACTTCAGCGATTCTTTACAGTTTTTTCAATATTTGGTTTAGTTCAGATAGTTTGCTGGAAACTGTAGGACATCAAACCGTTAACTTTACGACAGCGTTAAATTGAAACACACTTTAATGTTTACCGTAATTCATACCATCGATAGGTGATTCGAACTCTATTTGAAAATTCCACAATGTAACTAAGTAAACTGTACACTTATTAATGTTTTATGTCTTATCGGCTGTATTTAAACTGATCATAAGTAGACCTCTATAAACCATACAGTATTTATAGAGCACCATGCGCTTAGACGCACTTCTCCCCAATTCTTTGCTCCTCTATTTCCAAATGCAAATAAAAATTAAAGACATTATCGGTCTTTTCGAGATGACTGTCTTTTAGATTAGGACTTGGATTTTTCTAATGCCTTATAGTAGAATGATAGATACATGAATGCAGCTTCAAGTCAATGTAAGTACCAATATCAATAATTCCAATCGTCAATGAAATTAAAAAACGTGTCACGTGACCCGATCTTACAACTGTAATTGAACTATTATAAACTAACATAATCTTGGCTTAGATGAAACTTTTTATTTCATCACCTATGAAATTAAAAAACAATAAAATTCCATGAAACTCCAAATTATTATTTATTTAAAATTGTTATAATTATAAATATATTATTATTAAACAATCCTTTTAAGTGCTAGTTTGTATGTTTATATGTCTATTATGTAATCAAGCAATAGTAGATTGACAGAAATGAATAACATTTCAAACGCAAACTTTCAAGCAATTTCCACAAATCCCACTTGCCACAGGACGCGATGGTCACAGCGAGATGTTATGAAGCAGCGCTGTTCTAAAGTGGACAAGCTTTGTCTTGCTTCATGTCGGCTCTTCCGCAAAATACTGCATACAGCTAGAAGGATGGTCTTTATCTTTCTGCATCTAAATTTAATAATAAGCGGTGGTGGCGTAGTGGGGTTGACCCTTGCTTCTCGATCATGAGGGTCTGGGTTCGAACCACGCATGTACCAATGACTTTTAGTTACGTACATTTGTTTGTACAGCAACACCATTCGCTGATAAATTGTGCCCGGATAACGGCGACAGGCTTGCCACTTGTCACGTTTGGGACCTAATAAACTCGGCAAAACGTGGGTCCAGTTCTAGAGACTGGTGCCTCTGCCTACCCCTTCGGGGATAACGGGTGTGAGTTTATTATATTATTATCTAAATTTACTGGTAATTTAAATTCATTCTATTCATAGCAAATTAACAAGTTTAATATGAGCTATATTTTTTTCGTAAATTTCCCGCAAACTTTCATTCGTCATTAAATTGTTTTCTACTAGTATTAAATTCTTATTATTTTATTTTGAGAGTCCTAAAAGTGGTCTATCAGTCCACCAATTTTTTCACGACTTAACTGGGACGAGAGCTGTTGCCAAAGTGTTTAATTTACCTTAGAGTAACATGTAATATTTACAATTTTTTTTTTTATTTTTTTTTTTAATACTGACCATACTGTAAATTTCAAATACTGATAATTTTCAGCCATGTATTCATCTATATTAATAATTTCTTACCGGTCTACGGTAGACTCGATCAAAATGCACATCACATGGAAGAGCGTAAAAAAATTGTCGATCCGAATCGACAACATACAGGCGGAAATTTCGGATTATCGAGATTCACTACAAAAGTTAATTAATTAATTTATATATAATGGCTTTGCTAAATAAATATGTCAATGTCCTCAGTGTCATATTGGTATTTCATATCATGTATTCTGTTATTCATTGTAACTTCTAAGGTATATAGTCTCGGGTATATTATTATGCTTCTACATTTTGCCCGAGCAAAGCCTTGTTCTCGTCTAGTAGACAATAATCATCATCAACCCATTATGTCCCCACCGAGGGGCACGTGTCTCTTCCCTGAGGAAGGTATAGGCCATAATCCACCACGGGGGCCAAGTCCGGATTGGTAGTAGACAATAATGTCACAGTGATAATACATTAGTCGTAGTAGATGTAACGCTGTTCTTCTGGCGCTTCTTTTCTGGACTATCCGCTGATTTTTCACTACAACAAATAGCTTCTACACTGCGTCGAGGCAGATTTCATTTGATTTTCTCTTACTTTCATAAAATGGAACTCCTTCGGCTAGTTGATTCGCGAGGGCCGCTGGAAAATATTTTATCGTTTGTCTCTGAAATAGTCTAGAATAATTTTCCACTTAATGTTCTTTGAAACCGGATCCACTCAGCAGCAATATTTACAGGCTAGACTAGATTGAAATTGAAATTGAAATTTATTTGCTCACAAAAACATTACAAAAATAGCTGTTACGTAGAGCGTGACAGATAAAGCTTAATACTAAACAAATCTTAAAATACATACAAAGTAAAAGGCTAGTAGTTTGGATGTATTTGGTGGGTATTAGTAAAATATTAGTTTTGCTAGATAATCTAACACCCAGAACAGGGTAACAGCCAAAGAGTTACTACTACCCTCCGCGCCAGCTTAAAACTGTATTGCGGCAGAGTATGTTCGTCGTCAACGTGACCAGTTTCGGTGGTAGAACTGTATTATTATTTCAATTCCATCTCATGCAATATTTTACTTGTAGTTTACGATTGCATTGTATACTTCCGTGGTTAGAGTTCTGTACTAAAACCAAAAACTTAAAGTGGTGATTGTAAAATAAATTTAAAGCAATAAATTACTTTTTTTAATTTAAACATTCGTAAATACTGCACATTATTAACATTATTCCGGATACACTTACTTGACTGAAGGAGGTAATCCACATTGAGCACCTGCCTGAATAGTACCTGCAAAAATAGCACCTGGCCTAGTCCAGATTCAGCACCTCTGTATATTTTTGGCAGAATAAAAACAATTGAATTCACTAACAGCACCTGCCAAACTATCAGTAGGTGCTGAATATGGACTAGGCTAGGTGCTATTTGTGCAGATGCTATTTAAGCTGGTGCTCAATGTCAATTACCTTGACTGAAGAGTCCGAGCAGGTCAGAGACAAGCCACTGACTATGCGAGCTCCGTTTCTGATCACCCTGATTAAGCTCTGCGAATCAGAGCCAATTGTAGGTACCATGAACCTTTGTAAATATTTAGTTTCTTTTTGTTTTTCTAGTGTGCAATAAAGAATATTCTATTCTCTTCTATTCTATTCTATTCTATTCTATTCTATTCTATTCTATTCTATTCTATTCTATTCTATTCTATTCTATTCTATTCTATTCTATTCTATTCTATTCTATTCTATTCTATTCTATTCTATTCTATTCTATTCTATTCTATTCTATTCTATTCTATTCTATTCTATTCTATTCTATTCTATTCTATTCTATTCTATTCTATTCTATTCTATTCTATTCTATTCTATTCTATTCTATTCTATTCTATTCTATTCTATTCTATTCTATTCTATTCTATTCTATTCTATTCTATTCTATTCTATTCTATTCTATTCTATTCTATTCTATTCTATTCTATTCTATTCTATTCTATTCTATTCTATTCTATTCTATTCTATTCTATTCTATTCTATTCTATCAGAGCGAAACCTGGGCCTAGATTCCGCTAATGCATTGTAGTAAGATGACAGTTGCATGACTGCGTCAATTTAATTTCATTGCCGCTTGAAATTGACACGCACATGCGTATATGTAATTCTGGCGTCAATGGAATTAAACAATATGACACGTAGCCTGACCATGTCATTGCGAACTGAGTCATAAACATTTGTATTAGACCTCTCTCTCATACATATAAGGAGGCATATCAGGCATATCGGAACTTTCGCTCGCACTTTTATGACTCGGTTCGCACTTTTGTAATGGCTCAAGTATAATACCATAACCCTTCGCTTGGCAAATGCCCGCAGCGGGCACGCGGCCATTGTTTGTTTGTTACACTTTATGGCACAAAAGAAATAAAACAATACATAAAATCTTAAATAACAGGTATGTGTCGATGTACAAAGGCGGACTTATTTCAAAAGAAATTTCTTCCAGCCAGCCTAAGAAAGGTTTTGAACAATAAAACAGAGAGCGGGAGATGGCAAATAAAGCTCAAATTTTGTACAAAAACAAAAAAAACAAGAGAATGAACAAAAAAAAAGTCATATATCACTGAATAAAAATAAGAATAAACAGTCAGGGTTGGGTTAACTTTTTTGTTAAGTAATAGATGGTTACATCCTAATATACATATATTTACATACATAAGTATATATATATATATATATATATAATATTACATATATATGTATAAATATGTAATTAATAACATAATATATATTAAATACACCTACTTCTAGACATAAATATGTACACGATAATAAACATACATAAACAAAAGTTACGTTGATAAAATAATAACATTATTACTTATATAATGGAGAGAAAGTGCTCTTTGAGTTTGACACGGAACTGTGACACAGACGGACAATCTCGGATTTCCTTGGGTAGTAAGTTCCACTGACGAGCAGCATGCACAGAGAAAGAGGTGAAATAGAACTCAGTGTTGCAGACTGGGACTTGCAATGTTCTTAAGTCACACGCTCTCTGCGGTCTGGTTCGCGGCGGCAACAGTGAAAATCTCTCTCGAAGGTACAAGGGTGCACTAGGATTTCTGAGGATGCTATAGAGGAGAGTCAGCATATGCAAGTTGCGGCGCATTCTAATTGGGAGCCACTTTAAACGGCGTCGGTATTCAGACACATCGTCATACTTTTTTAGCCCGAAAACATAACGAATTGCCAGGTTTGTTTAATGTTGCATTGTTTAACTATTGTAATGCTAATTACCGCCAAATGAAGGGTTAATTCCTTGACACATGGCGATTCGTAAACAAGACGCATTTACTGTCGGTAGTATAGTAACACGTTCACAGTCCAGTGGGCCCAATGTAGCGTCTCGTCTGACTTTACTGTCAAGTCCGTGGTGCCACATTGGGCTCACGGTGGTCTGCAAACTTCGACTTCAACTATTTTGTGCTTACCAGTGACTTTCAGACTTTCCCATGGGCACTGTAATAGTGTCAAGTGATCCACCGCCAAGTGAGAACCTTGCTTAAAATCTCCACATTCAAACTCACACGGGCTCCAGTCTGGATTCGGGACAAGACCCTAAAATAAATCAGCTATAAATATTCCCTCTTGACCCGTCGGCGGCCGGAGGAGCATAATTTGTCCCAATAATAATTAATGCATGCCGGCCGAGATAAGGCGGCTGGACAGAAAGACGAGTTTTAAGCTAACTTAAAACTTGTACTCGTAACTAAGTATCGAATATTCCGGTACGGGAACGCATTTAACTGGACATAAATAGAGGTTGTCACGGAACGAAAAAAAATTAAGTTATAATTTTGATGTGGAGACTACAAAGCCTGAAACGTACAATAGGCCATTAAATTTAATTGCGGTGGCTACGGAGGATGACCTAAGATGTTATAATAACATAACATAACATTTACATTTACATACAGGCACATACATTGCTTCTGGCCCCACACTAGCGACGTCGCAAACATGTAAACATCCAAGACATGGGTTTTTTTTTTCCCCAGCCGGGATTCGAACCCGGGACCTCTCGCATGGTAGTCAGATGCGCTAACCACTGTGCCACAGAGTTCGTCAAGACTTAAGTTCGTGATAAGGCTTTTTTAGAAAGAGGCTTAATCAGATTTGAAGTGACAGCACTGCAGCCCAAGGAACACTCGGTTTCAGTGTGACTCAAAATAGCATTCTTTATTGTTTGAAAAACTATTAAAGACTTCGATACTACTCGTATTTGTAGGCATCATAATGGTAAATAATAGAAATGAACATAAACAGTCATTTCCACTTGCAATTGCAAAAGTTAAAACTTCCTTTATAGGGCACTCTAAGGTACTACGACAAGATTCCCCAAGATATCCTCGTGAGGCCCAATGTCTTCAAGCGATCACAAAATCAATTGCTCTTTTCAAGGTCGGGCCTTACGAGGATATATTAGAGTTATCTCCGATGCGGTTTGGGAAAGCACACCCTATGCGAAAAAATATTATAAAATGAACGATTATTTGGAAGACACAGATATCAGGTATTAGATAGTACATTGGAGTGTTCAATACATCCATGAGTAGGTAATATTTTTTTTAGTTTGAAAGTAATTAAGCTAAGACTGGTTTGAAAAAAATAAATTTTGAGTTTCTTTGTTAGTTTCTTCTCCGCGTAATATATTAATTGTGAAACTAAAACTTTGACGTTCATAAAGAAAAGAATTTGTTTTTATTGTTAATAAAATATTTCAATTAGAATATAGTTCTTCTTCATTGTAGATGCCTGGTATTTTGCTACTTTACTGCTATGAATGAAGTTGTTAACAGCGTCTTAGACACGCACCGATCTGTTCAATGAATACTATTCAATACAGTTAATCAATGTCTTAGATACATAATTTCACAGGGTAAATAATTTTGACGACGGCATCCAAAGTTATACTCATTTTAACTTTCTTGTAATTGCACTAGCTAGTTTTGAAGGAAAACATCCTGAGAAAACCCTAGTCTTTGAAGTATTCATGTGCCTCAGCGCTTGGAAGTTTTAAAGTTTGTTAATGACGCTAAAACGGTTTTGAAAAGAATACATGTGGAGTCTCCATTCAAGAACTTTTCAGCCCCATCGGCTATAAGTTCTGCGTGCTATGTGCCTCGCCCACTGCCACTTCAACTTACTCATCTATGTCGGTGGTGGGCTATATCGACAACTTTTGTTTGTCCACGGACGTCGTCATTTCTGATGATGTGACCTTGGCTTTCTTACAAGGCCCATAGTAAAAGACCACGTTTCAGTGCCATAAGTCATCACTGGTAACATACTCTGGTTGTATAATTTTATTTTGAGTGATTGAGGTATATTGGAGGAAAAGACTTTTCTAAGATTTCCGAATGCTGCCCAGCCACAAAGTTGGCTTCTAACCGGTCTTTTTTGAAATCCATGGAGGAGGCCTATGTCAAGCAGTGGACTTCTTGTGGCTGAATGATGACCATGTGGAGTTTCTTCGTTAGTTTCTTCTCCATGTAATCTATTAATTGTAAAACTGACAACCTTGACGTTCATAAAATAAATATTTTGTCCGTAGGTACTATGAATAAAATATTTGAATTTGGAATTGCCAATCCGCAGTGGCTATCAGTGTTGATCTAGCCCTTTATTTCTGAGAAAATGTGTATGTATACCCGGCAGTGGTATACATAGCTGTAGATCGTAGGTTCTTTATGCTTATGTAAGATGCACCAGCCTTCTGCATTTTCCTTCATATAGAGAAACGTTGCCACTCACGTCCGCAGCGCCATCTGGCGACATCGTAAAACAAGCCCGGCCCCCGCAGCCGTGCGTTCGGAGACTGTAAAAAATTGCTCTCTTTCGGGTAAAAATGTTTTATAATGTATGGCAATTGTAACTTTCTTGTAACACCGAGAGTTATGTTTCCTCTGCCAATGGGAAAATGAGTGGTCTCTACGTTTACATTACTAATAAGTTGTTGAAATTTGCAACCTAAAAAAAAACTCCAGGTCTTGGATGTTTACATGTTTGTGACGTCGCTGTTTCTGGTTCCCACGACACAGGGTATCCTAATGTGGGGCCAGAAGCAATGTTTGTGCTTGTATGTAAAAAAAACTCATAGAAATCACATACACCCGGTTTCTCGAATGCCAACAGTTTTTTAAACTACTGTTTACATAACAGCTGTCAGTAAAGTTGTTTACTTTTGTTTGCCCTTTTGACAACTGATAGTGTCGCCGGTGGCAAATGATGTCGAGGCAACGTGTACAATATACAACAGTTTAATTACAAATATATATACAGTAGGCTCGGTAAAAGAAATGGGTCGCTAAAAAGGATTGGATTCGTGCCCTACACCATGTAAGGTTGGTTCAGTCCGGGATTGCAGCCAAAAGGTACTCCCCTAGATTGGGCAGGATGGCGCGCCGTGTCGTCTCGGTTAGGACGCTGCAGGCCGGCGACGATCCTTCCAGGAAGCCCGTGGATAGAGGGTGACGGATGGAAAGGTAGGGAAGTCTGGACGTAGAAATGTCCAAACTGGACCTTGAAGCCTTCAATCTGGACCTAGAAGTCTTCATTCTGGACGTAAAAACGTCCAGTCTGGACCTAGAGCCTGGAAACCGTGTCCAGCACTAAAATTCAGTCAAAAGACGCCTGCTGTGCATCGCCACCCAAGCCGGAAAGCACCAGAAGGGAGTTTGAAGGTGGCGGTAACACTAAAATAGGCAGAACGGTGGTAAATAACGGAAATAGGAATATAAGAAAACATGCAGAGCCCATCCACCGTTAGATATTTACACAGATATTTACAAGAAATAAAAGATGTAGCAATCAGTACAATTTGCAGTATTAGAAACTAAATATTTGTTCACACTCACCCAAAAGCAGGGGCATAGGTCGCAGATTACATGTTAACAGTTCTTTTAGGAAGAACTGGACATGAAAATATGGCCGTTAGAGCAGTTGGAGAGAGGCGGCGTAATAGAGCGCACACCCATCTCCTTCCGTGGTCACATTTTCAGTGATCTGCGACAACCGAGATGAGTGAATGGAAGAACATTTGAATGAACGTATTGAATGAGCGATTACCATAGGCAATCACTCATTCACAGAGCGTCAAAATAATGGCCAAGAACAAGTAGGTATAATTTAGAAATGAGGTTAAAATAAATAACGTTACAATAGGTAGCTGTTAACAATAGATTAACAGACTGTTAGCGTTTGAGAAACCGGCGGTAAATCTCTTGTAAGGTCATAACGCAACTGATTATTAATAAAACTTACTGAAGTATGGTGACATCAACGTAAACGATGTCTATGTACCTATTATACACTCGCAGTAGTGTTTGTGTGACACAAATTCGTAGTGTTTAGTTAGCAATAAGTTTTACTTAAAATACATTGTGTTCGACTAAGCACGGCACTTCATATTCGGAGGTGAACTAATAAACATGTCAACATAAACCAGCATTTTACCTCAAGCAACCCCGTCAGATCAGCCCAAGTTTCATCAATCATCATATTTCATTACATTTTACAGCTTTATTTCGATTAAGTGTCATTTTTACTTTACAAACATTTATATAAGCTCAAGCCTGTATCCCAGAGAGGTACACATATACTTGAGACTGCCGCTTGCCACGATTCTGACAGATCACTTTTGCTTCATCGGTTTTGGGTACTTTTTATCTTGCCCTTTGATGAAACATCTCGTACTCGAACGAGTTTTGAAGGAAATCTTCTCACCCCGCCCCGTTTACCAGGAAAATGACGCGAAGTGGCACAACAGCCGCATTAAATAGATAACAAACAGTACCAGTACAACACGCAAACGATGATCCGATGTTGTCTAACGTGTATTTAATGTTACCCGTGGCGGCAAGAGTGAGCAGCTGCTCTCAAATTCACGTAAGCCCGAAGGCGTCGCCACATCGGTAACACGTCCACAGCGCCATCTGTTGTTACTATAAACTACCGCAGTTGCAAACAGCCGTGTGGCTCCCGTCGCGTTACTTAGCGTGAATTTACAACGTTCAAACTTAACCCAGTTCGACACTAAACTGAGTTCACAGTTTCAAAGTTTGAGGGTGTCACAAACGCCTTTTTAAGACCATTTAGTTTGAGTTGTGAAATTTCATTTTATTTTATCAAAAAAACTCTGGGAACTCCGGTCTCCAGCAAGCCAGTCTATTCTACTTGTTTTCGAGAAATCTGCCTTTACAAAAGCGTAGAATATATTGACTTTTAATGACTTATATTTTAGGCGTTAAATAATTAAAACTCTTAACTTTCAAGTGCAAAACGATGGTTTTTCATATTAGTATGATGGCACGACTGTATAAAATTTTCCATTCGGTAAATATACAATCATCATCATCAACCCATTATGTCCCCATCGAGGGGCACGGGTCTCTTTCCTGAGGAAGGTATAGGCCATACTAAACCACGGGGGCCAAGTCCGGATTGGTATACAATAAATTACAATATCGATCCTTAAATTTTATTAAGTATAGCAAAATCTACAGAATTAGGTGTCTTTCCTTTAGAAGGAGTTCGAAAATTATTATTTTTTGTAGCAATCGGATATCATTGAAATACCAAGTAGCACGATAGAAAGCTAAGGATTTTGAAAAGCATCTTTCCTCAACAAATGAATGATGCAGCATATTCTGATTTTTCAGCACGAATAAACATACCTACTTAACATTATTCTTATGCACAATAAAAGTTTGCGTTCACCAGAATAAAATAAAAATTCATGACGTCGAGAATTTTCGAACCTTCTCACACTTTTAGAATATAAAAGAGACGCAAAGTTAGAAAGTCGACCAACAAATCGATCGCCACAGAATTGCGTAGCAACGTTGGCACTTCGCCGATATAAAACTACCCGAGCGAATAGTATTCTTTTAAAACACAAAACAAGTTTCAGATACACAAATTTGGCGATGGACGCTGCGACGCTGTTTTGAATTGTTTCGCCGTTTTGTCATAAAGTTCACTAAAGAAGATCAACTCCAACGGGAGTCGGAGGTTTTGTTTTAGATAGTCTCTTTCCTTAGATTTACATTGGTTTTAAATAAAAAACTGTAACTAACGTGTTTTGGTATTTTTTTATCTCTGTATCGTCACATTTTGTAGTTGTCTGATATATTTATTTACTCAGTAATAGATAACATTGATCCTCTACAAAAATTAGCTGCTGCTGCATTGCACAACGTGGGTAGATTGCATTGGTAGTTTAATGCAAATTACTTACCTAATTATACCGTGAGTTTCAACTTTGCTCTACACAAAACCCGAGCTAAATATGATTAAATTAATCAATAATAATAATCAATTCCGAGCTAAATACCCTGTGCTATGGTGACTAGGCAAGGACATTACAAACATCGAAAAACAATCAAACTGAGGCCAGTATATTTTGCAATTGCGCACCAATCGCAAAATTGTCTTTCAATGTAATTGTACCCGTTAAAATTTTATGTTTATTGGTGTAAATTACGAGATTCCATCAACGTCATGAAAGTTCTACGCTCAAGTTAATATTCTAGTATGAAATATTTTAAGCGGTACAATTTTTTGGCAGCGTGAAAATACAAACTATGAGTTTATGCATGCATGAGTATTGCCATTATGCTGTTTTAGCGTTTCCTTTTCTGTCACTATAAAACGGTGCATATTTTAGAGATAGTTCACTTCGTTTCATCTATCAAAAGTAGGCCAAAACTTACTTACATAAAATCTCTAGACATTTTCTGTCGCATATTGTATAAGATTTAATCATTATAAATATTTTTGAACTAAAACTTTCGTAAGCACAACACATTGTCAATATAAATATAGTTTTGACATTATAAATATAGTCAAAATTGCCACTGAATGTTGTATGTGTCGACATGGTGTTAAATGCATGAATACTGCATTTGCAAAACTGCACGAAAGTCGGCCTTCACCTGGTACCCGCGCCCTACAGCGAATTTTTACTACATTATCATTAGCAGACAAGTGGAAAATTGACTTCTGAGCAACAATTACGTCGCAGGCCTCCCTGTTGGCAAACAATATTACAATGATTAAACGCTAATTCGGTTAATGGCGGCGGTGGTCCCGAACGGAAGGTCGGGTAGGAAAATATGATAAAAACATGCAAATGAGGATGCTACTAAAGCCACAGAATGGACTTATTCAGAAACTGCGCTCGGGAGTGGAATCGGATTTACATGAGAAATCAGATAAGTGTGAGTAAGCCAGCTTCTAATTCGGGTCGTGGGTTCAAAACCCGGCAAGTATCAATGACTTGTGATGACGTGTACCAATGATCACTGTGGTAGCAATGCGACTCGGTGACGGTGAAGGAAAACATCGTGATAAAAGGCGAGTTTTAGAGGTATAACTTAGCACTTAAAAAGGTCTTTCTATCAGCATAGAGAGAGACAGGGAGAGTGCAGACCCAGCGGTCTGCACTCTCCCTGTCTCTCACATAGAGAAGGATTATAACCAGCAGTAAAATTTAAATTATAGGCGGCTGTTTATGTTTGCTAGCTGTGGAACACGAGGCTACAATAATAAGGACGAAAATAATAATCATCATTTTTTTAAATAAAAATTTCGTTGACACTACACATTCTAATTACGACGATGCCCATTTCTTCCAATGACGTGAGCTCCATCTCTGCTCACCATGAGTAAGCTCTGTGAATCAGAGCGAAACCTACAGTGCTATTCTGCAAGCCTGTTCGAACGTGCGTTCGAAAGTGAACTGGGCAATTTGTTTTCAAACACAAATTGCACACTAGCGCTGCACTTGCGAATGCGGCGGCGGAGAGAATTAGTGCATGTAAGATCTGGTCGGACTCTTCCGATAAAAATCATTTAATCAGCATAATGTTTTAGATTAATCATCATCATCATCAGCCATTTGATCATAGCGGAACGTAGGCCTCCCTCATGATTTTCCAAGCTTCCCGGTCTCGTGGTGCTCGCATCCAGCGACTCCCCGCCATTGTAACCAGGGCCTAGATTCTGCTTATGCATTGTAGTACAATAACTACTGCATGAACATGGCGATTTAGTTTCATTGCCGCTTCAAGTCTACGCGCGCACACGTATCAAACAATCTTGGCGTCAATGGTATGGAAAAACACGTCACGTAACCCGACCGTCCTTACAGAATCAAGGCGTAGGTCATCAGACCGTCTGGTGGGACGCTTGCGTACGCTGCGTCCTCCAATCCTCGTGGACGCTCAGATCGCTCGCCAGGTCACACTTGAGAACAATAATGAGGCAAAACCAAAAGTGGTGCTTTCATGACTTTTATTTCGAGCGTTGTCGAATCGAATTACAGAAGGAGTGTGCGTCCAGTCCCGAAAATTGTGGGGATTTAATCACGGGGAGAGAATTGACAAGTTTGCGGACGAAACACCGCTTCCAGGGTAACCTGGCCGGATGTTATTGTGCTGTGGGTTTGTTGATGTTTGAAGGAAGTAGGTATTTAGACCTTAATACTGTTATTATCAATAGCTAGAGGAAAACCCGGCTTCGCTCGGCTGGAATGTAGTTTCTGAAATTATATTCCACATTGTATCGACTACATATTTTTGATTAGTATTTCATCATCATCATCATCATCATCATCGACCCATTATGTCCCCATCAAGAGGCAAGGGTCTCTTCCCTGAGGAAGGTATAGGCGGGTAATTCTTTTAAACACGTATTTCAAGCGGCATCACCTTAAAAGAATAGAAATCGAAAAGTCAGCAAGCCACTTTTTTTTTCGGGCAAACCTTTAATCATCTCTTAACTGGGTCATTGATTATTATTCGATTATCTTTATATTTAATGTCATAAAATAAATAAAAAACCGCGTTCCTTGATTTTCGTGGAGTGTCCTTTCCCCCGATCTAGTCACTTAGTTAATTATATATTTTAAACTAAATGGTTTACGTTTACCAACAACTTAACACTTAGTTTTAAGAAGTTGACAATGCTATAAAAAATTAGACCTTTGTTCTAAAAGAATTACATTATCTAAAAAAAATTAAAATCCAACTGTCCTGGGGCAGTTACTGATTTGCGTGGATCATTATAAAGCCACTTGCACATCCTTAACTTCGCGGCCCAATGCTGCGTCATCCTAATTCATGTTACAACTAGCCACTCTCCGTTGGCCAGACAGAGTGCTTGTGTGATAAGTTGATAACACGTCGAGTTTCCGAAAAATTAGGGTAAGAACCCCGTTACGTGGGTTTGGTTTTTCAAAACTTTGATTTGCGTGGTATAATTTTCTCCGTCGTCTGTGAATTTATTTTTTGAGTAAAATATTGTAGCAATCAAATATAAGATAACGCAACTTATATTCAAAACACAGTTTATTTACTTCAAAGGTTTTTGTATATCTTTAGAATAAATGCTTTATTTTGATTTTCGTGATCGTGATTTGCGTGGTTTACATGGTAGTTTTGACCCACGCAAATCAATTATGGGTCTTGCAAATAAAATAACTTCAAGTTTTGTAATAGTAATGCAGGAGAAAATTTTTGATTACTTTAGTTAAATGTAAATTCGTTTAAAAATTAAAAATTTTGTCAGATTAGCTAAATAATTATATAAATTTTTACTAAAATTTAAATGAATTCTTTTTTAAGTCAAAAATGCCATAATAATAACTATAAAATATAAAATAACTATAAAATATTGTAATAAAATAATAATCATATCATAATAACTTATCTGATAAAGTAAAATTTAGAAAAAATCTGTGTTTTGTGATTTGCGTGGCCCTCATTTTTTTAACCTCGATTATCTCTTTAAGTTTATCGCTCTCTGAGGTGCCCCTTTTATAAAAAGTACTACTTTTACGTATAATTTAAGATACGGATGTCGTTTTAGCAAAAATGTTAAATTTGAAAATTGCCACGAAAATCACCAAAGAATGACTTGCCCGAAGAATCACCCAGGCCATACTCCACCACGGGGGCCAACTCCGGATTGGTGGAGGCTTGTCAGACTAGTGGCTGGTCTTACTGTCAGACTGTTTTTTGTTACCCTTTTACCGTTTTTACTGTACTTAGGCAAGTTAAGTAACAAATTCACCTTCTCGAATACAACTCACATTTTACCAATATAATGCTGTTTTTATTTGCTATGGACATACTTGTGGGACGTTCACTCAAAACTCGTCGGTGTAAAATGCTCTCTCAATATGTCATAAAAAGACACTCATTTCCTAAGGAAATACACTCCATGCATAGATAGCGACTTATTTACGACGGGGCTCGTAAAGTCATTGCAAAAATGTAGCGTTTTTAAGCTAGCTGTACACTGAGGGAGAATCTTCAAAATGTGTGATTTATTTATTTATTTAAAAATTCTTGTGTTTACTATTTAAATACCAAATCGTTACAGAACTACAGACAACCTCTGACAACAATCTCTTTAACATTATTTATTTCAGATTCAATATGCATTATTGAATCGCTCGTAGCGCCGGCTGCCTGAGTGATCTTAAACGACCACGAAGGTTAATAAGCAACATAGGTCGTGTTTATTGCGTGGATGGGTGACCGTTTATGACTTGCTCTAGTGGAATTTTTTCGAGCAGTTCCGTGCTTCGCATGTCACGTTAAGCAGTTGGTTCCAGCTGCCGTCGATAGATGGCAGTCGTTAAGCTAAGTCAGAGGCCTTAGGGGTCGCTTGAAAACTTCTGACAGTAATACCAGCCACTAGTCTTACAAGCCTCCACCAATTTTGACTAGGCCCCCGTGGTGGAGTACGGCCTACATCTTCCTAACTGAAGAGACTTGTGCCCCTCCATGGGGACGTAATGGGTTGATGATGATGATTGCATTGCACTACATACAATTATAGTTACAGGTACTTGATATTGGTATTTTAGGTAACTACAGAATACCCTTTAAGGGCACTGCAATGCAATTACTTAGTTTTATGACAGTACACAGACATGTTAGTATTAAATTATGTAACATTCATTCATCAAACCAATTATTGCATCTACTGTGAGGGGCTGCCGTGATCAGGGAGCTTCGCAGTTGCAGAGCGCACGAGACTAGCGAGAACCGCAGAAAGCAGGTTGGTCCGCGCGTGGATTGTCAAGTTGCCAGTTCTGCCGCGCCCTGAAGTACCTGTCAGGCACATGAAGGTAAATAGGTGTGTACTAAGCCTACCAAGCACCTATACACATCGGTGGCTAGCGGTGGGCTGATGATGATGATTTGGCATATATACTTAGGATGGTAAAGCATAATATTTAGCCACACTGTAGGGCACACGTAAAAGCAGGCAAATGGCAGTCCGTGCTCTCTGCCTACCCCTCTGGAATATAGGCGTGAGCTTACATATGTACTAGCGACCCTACTTGACTTCACACGGGTGCAATGCTGATATGATAATATATTATACATTTAAAACTTGCTCTTGAATCTATTAAGAAAGCCGCATCGAAATCCGTTGAGTACTTTTAAAGATCTAAGCATACATATAAATAAATAGTTTCATATAAATCATAATTTTTTTTATCATAAACTATTCAATTTACTAAATATTGGTGCAATAAAACAAAATTGCGATTTTTGCAGATTCGATGATTTACGTAGGGGCCGTCGCTATAATCCATTTATCTATACTTGGCATTTTTTAATTTGTAAACTGTTTCGAGTTTTCTACCGCTAAAGGTTTTTGCTTTAGTGTCGTTTAAAGTCTGAAAAAAATGCCAAGTATAGATAAATGGATTATAGGGTCAGACAGACAGATAGCGGGAAGAGACTTTGATTTCTACTATGTAGTGATGAAGTGATGATAGTGATTGTCGACCAACTGCCGTGTAAACCGTCGTCACATGTGGCTTCCACACTGCTCGCAAAGTTGACCGAGGCTAAGCGAATACGGTAGTGTGGAGAGGCACTTCTTCTTACTTCGTCCAACCTCGAGTGTGTAGCGACGTACTTCGGTCAACTTTTCAAAACTTTTCTAACGGTCCAAACCAGCGCTGAGGGCTTACACCCTCAGCATTATGCTGAGTCAGCTGCCTTTTGCAGCAGCGGTTACATACCGCGACAAAACTGTATAAATGTATTTCTTTATGTGTGTTTGTACCTTTTCTATTTTTGATGTTTTCTTCTCATTTGTATTTCGTATTTTTGTTGTGTGTGACTGTTGGTGCAATAAACGTTTCTCTTTCTCTTTCTTTCTAACTTTTCAACAACTTTTTTTACTTTGCAGTTAACGAGTTGTAATTATTTGTTGCTACAAATACGCACAAATATGAACGTTACGTCTTTTTTTAACATTCCAAAATTTCTAGGCTGGCTGGAAGAAATTTCTTTAGAAACAAGTCCGCCTTTGCACGAATATTTTATCACAAACCTGTTATTTTAGTCAGATTTTGTATTTTTTTGTGCAATGAAGTGTAACAACAACAAAGTTGCGTAGAAAGTATTTGGCGTCAAATAAGACTTCGTGCACAGTGTACCCGCCGCTTTGCCATAAATGGCATATAATAACTTTGTTGTGCAGTATCTCTGGCATTTATCTATTTGACGGCTGAATGGGGAAACGGGCCGTTTAACATTTTCTCTATGTGACTTTATTTTCCCGCGATGAATGTCTGTGTTAAGAATTTTCAGAATTATTTTATATTGATTTACAATATGTATTCGAGGGTACTTTTCCCGATCCATGGAATTGCGTAACAGTAAGGAATGTTTTTCAAAATGTATGAAATTGTATTCTTGGTGGGTGCTCAATGAGGGATCTTTGTTCACTGAATCATTTACAATTCAAATCACACTATTGTTACTCAAAATATATTATTATATTTCTCTTGTTATTATTTGTTCTTGCTACCTAATTTTTTGGTTTTTAAAATAAACAAACAATTTGAATTTGAATTTTGTAATACAAAAAAAATAAGTTTATACATACGGCAATTTTTGACAACTTTTAGCATTTATCATTTACCTTTGACGTCCACCGTAGAACAAAGGAAGACGTGATTGGATTAAGGTGATAAGTGCAACTTTTTATATTTTTAGTAAATTGAAGTTAGAGTTTTACTAAAAAAAAATTCCACACCTAAAAACAACAAAAATACGACATATCACCTTCATTCACTCACGTCTTTATAGAACTCCCTCATCGTTTGCTATTTTTCTTGGTCATATGCCGCCATGCCGAGGTCAAATTCAAAATAAATACTTTTTTTTGTTAGAAGAATATATTTATTTACATTGCCAGACCAACAGATTAAACAAACAAAATTACTAATTATAGCAAAACAAGTGAAAATACTATATTATTATTGTATCTTTATAGCCGGTCTAAGGATTTTTTTAACTAAAGCCTCGATGTGTATTAGATAAAAAAAATACTTACGGAATTATTTTACGATTTGAAATTTAAAATATTCTTCGGTACTCCATAGCTATTTGAACCGTTAGTGTTAATTTTTTTGAGAATAGTTTTTCTTTCATTTCTATTTTACATTCCATTTTGGATAGGTATGGGATTTCCGTACACCCTAAAAACGTGTTTCGTTCTTATAATCACAGGCAAACACTATCAGAAAAGCAATTTCGTAGGTACTTGACCTTTTATTTTGCATATGCCTCCCTTAACAAACCAATTAATATACAGCCTTTAGACCAACACCCGTTTTTGCATCACAAAAACTGTCACCTACATCCAATTTACTTTTTCACTACGGATGCACCTTCCTACGGTACTCGTAGTTACACCGTATTTGCATATTTCCATGTGACACAGTTATATCAAAGGTTTCCGGAATTAATATTAATGATTTTCACTGGCCGTCCGCTCCGGTGCTAAATTAAAAAGTTTTCTTTTTATGTCCGAACTTTTTTTGGACAGTTTTAGGCTTCCTCGGTGGCCTGAAATAGAACGTCGATAACGTTCTAGTTAGTTTATGGTAACGGCCTTTATCTTAGGTCGGGTCGCGGCCTGTTACGATATGAGGGTAGACACTTATCTATTAAATCACCAAATATTAAATTTTATCAAATTAATTTTCTTTTAAGCTGACTTTGAAAATAACAAAACATTTTTGTGGTGCGGCCGATGGGTCATCACGAATTCTCCATGATAGCCCTTTAAGTTTCACTGGACATTTCTGGAACAACCATACATAGGCTTACGCCTGTATCCCAGAGAGGTAGGCGACCAGGGACTGCCATTTTTCACGATCTTGACAGATCCCTAACGTTTTATGGACATTCATTAGTCGTTGATTGATTGATAGATTGTTTGTTTCATTGATTGATTGAAAATTATTTATTGCACAAGAAACAATATCTATACAAAGACGAGCTTAATACTAAAAATTATTTTCTTCCAGCTAACCATAGGCGATGTGGAAAGAGTAAGCGGTAGTGCTAGAGAAGTCTTAAGAAGTCGTTGCATGCAGGCATGCTGGTTTCGGGTGTTTTTATCTTGCCTTTTGCTAATACATACCCTGTTTGGTCGAAGTATGTCCACCTGGGGCCTTTTCTGGAATAATCAGAATAAAAATCCATAAATACATACCTACATAACATAAACTCACATCTGTATCCCGGAGGTCAGGATTATGCATATTGCATGCAGGGTGTGCAATTTTACAGCTTTATAGCACCACTGGAGTCAGACCACCCTGTATAACGGAGTAATTCTGAACCTAATACCCGCCCACTTAGTCACCACGAAAAAAATTCATTTCATTTATAGCCCAAGTGGATCCCGCAAATTACTTAGGATTTTCTCTCCTTTTTTTCTACTGCCTTTTTGTAAAATTGCTCGTGTCCACTTAAGGAAATTAAAGGCGGAGACAAAGGGGCCGTACAAGTTAATAGTAATCGTAGCTTCTTTCCAAAGGTTCCAGATTTGGGTCGGGTGGGACTTTCGTTCGCCTTTGAAGAGATATAATTTTATCAGAATTTTTTTATCTAAAATTTCTGTTTCTTGTATGCCCGATGAATGTTGCTACTGGATAAGTGATTTGAATAATAACAAAATAAATGCTATTAATTAGGTACTAGCTGACCTAGAACTGTGAAAATGGGCGGGACACCTGGCAAGGCGGGAAGACGGCAGGTGAACTAAGGCAATCACAGAGTGGTGGCCGAGAACAGGCCGACGGTCAGTGGGCAGACCTGCGGCCCGATGGTCTGACGATGTCGTTGAGTCGGCGGAACGTCCGTGGATGCGAATGGCGAGAGACTGTGTGAAATGGCATTTGGGGGAAAAGGTCTATACCCAGCAGTGAGCAACGGTGGGCTAATGATGATGATGATGATGATCTAGAACACATATTTTTGCCATTTTAATTAGCCTATTACCTATTTTCTGACCGACGAAGCTGATGGCCTTCTCTTGAAACTTAGAAGGGCATTTTCTGATAGAGAGTTTTGGGATGGCATACTCGTTGTTTTGGGCTTAATTACACAAAAATAAATAGTAGGTAGGTATGTTTAATGACTAAGAATGCTCTTTCTAGTTAATAAAATCTTTTGTTTGTGTGTTTGCGTGTGTATTTTTATAATATTTTTTTTTTAGTTTTTAAACTAAAATTTTCGTAAGCACAACACATTGTAAACTTTTAGTCCGGATCTACTTACGGTGTTACCTGGTCGGACTCGTCCGATAAAACAACACCCGTTTAAATTTTTTAAATGTTATTTGATTGGTGTAGGAATAGGCCGTAGGCTTATAAATATTGTATAACAACCTTTGCCAGCTGAACAGGATGTAACATTTTTTTTTAAACATAAACAATTTTGCATTGTTTCTGACCCACCTGTGTCGTGGAAACTATAAACAGTGATATCACAAACATGTAAACATCCAAAGACATAATAATAACATATTCATGTTGGGAATTAAGGTAATTACATTTTACCTAATAAATAACCACGATTAAACCCATTTATTATAGTGTAGTCATGGAGGTACAGAGTGCTGTCAGATTACATTGGCGGATTAGACATAGACACATATAACAGAAATAAAAAGCAAAAATACAAAATAAATACAACAGAACACAGCAAGTAGGGGACATCAGCTATGTCCATGCGGCGGCAAAACGGCCTCAGGCACAGTAATTACTGCGGGCTTATTGCCCACAGCATTGATTTTCAGAAAGAGCCTGTGCCTTAATTCTGTCAGTGCATTATAATTCAATTACAGTTACATAATCTGGTCACGTGACATGTTTTTTAATCCATGGACGCTTACAATTTTTGGCAGGAATGAAATGAAATCGACGCGTTCATGCAACTGCCATTGGAATACAATGCATTATTAGCAGAATCTAGGCCCTGGTCTAGTGACTCACGGAACATCGCATCACGACGGACAAAGTGTACAATAAACGTTGTTACAACGTTTATTTTAACGTTTTTATAGCGTTTATTTTAACTTTTTGTAACTTTTTTAACGTTTTTGTAATGTTTATTTTATCGTTTTTATAACGTTTATTTTAACGTTTTTATAACGTTTATTTTTATTTTTGGTCTGAAGCGGTAACATACGAATTACTGAGCGTGGTGTGATTATAGTATTATAACAAATAATAAAAAGCGGCCAAGTATATGTCAGGCTCCTACTTAGGGTCCCATACATTATAAAAGAAAACACGGTTTTGTTAAAATGGTAGGTATAATAATTTGGTATCACTGAGGTACAATACAATACGATACGATACCTATTGCTACTACGTGTAAAACAACTATATTGTTCACAAATGTACTTACAGCCGATTTCTGAATTGGAATATGCACTATGTAAATACTTAATTAACATGCTGTCACGCTCTTTTCTAAAGAAATTTGACGAGACAGCACTACAGTTAAGTAGTTACTTAGCGAATTTGTCAATTCAGAAATCGACCCTTAGAAAATAAGTTCAATCGTACATTACCGGATTCGAACCCACGACCCGCCGAATGATAAGCACATTGGCACAAGTCAGTTTCCAATTGTGATTGCCCGATGAGCAATCAAGTTTCGAACCACTGAATAATTAATATTTAATATCAAACGATTACAGGTCATTGAAAATTCAAGCCCATTGTTGACGTGCCGTTATGTTATAAACTATTATGCGCCATGTAGAAATCAACCGATTGATTTCGCTTTAAAATTAAATTAATTTTATTGTTTTTGCCAGGAGTTAATTGCTAGTAAGGAGTTATCAACCAGGCAGTAAGTAGGCTAGTTGACAAAAAAAACACTTTGCTTCTTTTCAAGTGGTGTAGATAAAAAATAACTTGTCTAATACTAATAATACATACATAAAATCATGCCTGTATCCCAGAGAGGTAGGCAGAGACCAGGGACTGCTACTTGCCACGATTCCATCTGTCAAAGTGATCACTTTTGCAATACTTTGTTACTAATCTAATAATATATTTTATTGGAATTACCATGAACTGATTCAGTAATATTTTGTAACATATGTTTATCAATCCCGACTATATTTGGCCACAACGACAGGGACGTATGTATTACATACTCATTGATAAATGTTCTCAGGTGACTTATATAAAGAAGAAAGAAACATTTTTATTCACATCACAGAAACAAAATAAACAGACAAGTAGCACAGTATAGTAACACAACATATGGCCAATTTCGGGAGAGAATGTGCATCCACATTCGCTACTATACTTGAGCCATTACAAACGTGCGAACTATACTTCAGCCATTACAAACGTGCGAACTGAGTCGTTAACATTTGTATCAGACCTCTCTCACACACATATAGGAGGCATATCAGGCATATCAGATCTCTTGCTCGTACTTTTATGACTTGGTTCGCACGTTTGTAATGGCTCAAGTATAGTTAGTTCCCCTCTGACCCCTCCGGCCCAGGTGTTTGGGCCTTGAACTTAGCATCGAGATTTATATTTTGACCCAGGTAGTTAAAACAAATAGCTTCTTAATATCCATTGTTCCCCACTCAATTGATTGGCTATGAAAATGCATGAACACTCATAAGCCGCGTACAGTCACTACAAATGTGTTCCGGGATCCAGGAAAGATTTAAAACATTTCAAAACAAGCCATTCTGATGACAACATTCCAATTTTGTAGCACTTTTGAACATAAATTGCAACCACTTGTTAGATATTTCATACAGAGAATTTTCGGCTAAAGCCTCTAAATGTTGTTCACACTAAATACATTTGGATTTTGGTAGCGGCGTTTGAGCATAAAATTTACCAAATTTGGCCTCATTTGCATCGTGGCTAGACACAGAAGATTGTAATCAGGTAGTTGGGTAGAGCATAGTTGATCTATAATTTATATTGTAAAACCTATTAAATATAGGTTATGTTTAAGCATACAAAAAATGAGTGACATTGGATGAGTAAGTAGAAGTGGCAGTGGGCGGGGCACATAGCACGCAGAACTGATGGCCGATGTCGCCGAAAAGTTCTTGAAGGCCGAAACATCGGCAAGCACGGCGTAGGATGACCAGCCACGAGATGGACAGACGATCTCATCCAAGCGGCAGGAAGACGGTGGATGCAAGTCGCTTCCAACAAGTCTTTTTGGAAATCCGTGGAGGAGGCCTATGCCCAGCAGTAGACTTATTGTGGCTGAATGATGATGATGAAATAAAAAATATTGACAGGGAATAAAATAAACTGTTTATTAACAATAAAATTAACACATGTACTTTTTACAAATACTTAATCACTTAAGGAACCATTACTCTGAGCACTGTCATACATTCTATACTTTGTTTCTAGAGACTACTGATCCGTATAAGCCTCCATCCACCCCCGCCCCAAACCCTCCCTTCGACACCCCATCTCACTGCTTCGCTGTCACTCATGCTACGTGCCCGGTTGAAATTAGAATCCGATGGTTATTAAAGCCTGCACTGGAACATCTGCGGTGAGATTCGAGTGTACAAATAGTTTCGAGATTTGACAATTAATGCATAACATAACCTAAGTTATGAACCTAAGAATCGCTCGTAGCCTCGGCCGTCTGAGCGATCTTACACGATCACGAAGGTTAAGCAACATCATCATCAGGCTATATCAGTCCACTGCTGGACATAGCCCTCCCCTAATGAGCGCCATAGCGCCCTGTCTTCAGCTTGCCGCATCCAGCATCTGCCTGCAGTCCTTCGCAGATCGTCATCCCACCTGGTTAGAGGGCGTCCTGCACTACGTTTGCCGAGTCGCGGTCTCCACTCAAGAACACGTTTACCCCAGCGGTTGTCGGTTCTTCACGAAATATGGCCAGCCCACTGCCACTTCAGCTTGCTAATTCTCTGAGCTATGTCGATAACTTTGGTTCTCTGGTTAAGCAACATAACCTTTAGTGCACTAAACACGCCTTTGGTTAAGCAACATAAGGCGTGTTTAGTGCATGTATCGGTAACCGTTCTATCACTAACGCAAGTGACATTTTTTCAGCGGTTTCGTGCTTTGCAAGGCACGTTAAGCAGTTGGTGCCGTCGATAGAGGGCAGTCGTTAAGCCAAGTCAGAGACCTTGAAAACTTCTGACAGTAAGACCAGCCAGCCGTGGAATGGAGTATGGCCTAAACCCTCCTCAGGGAAGATACCCATGCCTCTCGGTGGGAACATAATGGCTTGATGATGATGATGATGATCATGATAACCTAAGTTAGAACTGGAAGCCATTGGGATGCCTAAACTAACTAAAACTGTTTTGAAAAGAATAAATGTGGAGTTTCTTTGTTAGTTTCTTCTCCATGTAATCTATTAATTGTGAAACTAACAACTTTACGTTACACGGGCTGCGCTGAAAATCAGCGCTGTTTTTAGGATAGATATCCAACAGCATTATGCTGAGCGTATGTCCAATTGTCATGCATTACGACTGATAGGATCTTATGTAAACCACATTAGTTTAAGTTTGTTATTGTCGAGTCCTGTCTACGAGCTGTAATATAACCACTGTAATACTTGCATGGCAATAAATTACTATTCTTTCTTTCTTCTTTCTTCTTACTTTGACTTTCATAAAGTAAACACTGTGTTTGGACTATGAATAAAATATTTGAATTGAATTGATGGAAAAAGTCTGACCTGGCGACCGCGGACCAGACGACGCTGAGAGGGTCGCCATCTGATGGCTTATGGTTACGTTTGCGAGTTGCTGAATACGGGCGGCACAAGACCAGGAAACTGAGAAATCCTTGAAGCAGTTGTCCTAGTAAATTGTTCATATTTTGAAGTACTGACATTTAAGCATTTGCTTTAGTGAAACGTTGATCAAACGGTGTTTGTATTATAAATATTGACATTTTCAATTGTTGCTAACAGTAGGAAACCCATGTAGTAGGCATTCTGTATTCTGTATTAAATGGTTGATTATGATGATTATAACTTAAGTCTTGATCTCGAAAATAACGGTTGATTTCAAATATTATTTTCAAGGTGAGGACTTAGGAAGTTATCATAAACCACGCCTGTATCTCAGAGGGTTAGGCGGAGGTCGGGATTTGCCACATGCCACAACAAACGACTTCGTTATGTTACTTGAGGGTTTACTGTTTATTTATTTTTATTTTATCAAAAATTACGGAATGTTTAGTTAAAAAAGAGACTGTTAATATAATGAATCTGTAGAATTTTTGATGGGTCGGTCGGCGCGCCAATACAACGGTTTTTTAAAGACCTCGTAGGTCATAACGCACTGATTAAGTAAACATGTTCATTCAGGCTTACTCTTATAAACATAGTTTCAGAGTACAAGGATCTTGGCTAGTATTGAAGAATAACTACTAAAGAAAGAAATTCCAAAGGGACGTTTGGTAGAATGAATTAACCCAGGAGTGGTCGCGTGGATTACAATGTAATCTTAATTTTGTTTGTTACGATTTTCTGTAAGAAAAAGCTTCAATTTAAACACATAAGTCTAAATAAAAAGGGTACTACTTGTTTTTTGTTACTTATAAATTGGCCTACATATGTAATCCACGCGACCACAAACGGTTCTATATACAGCGCGACTACTGCAGGGTTAATATGTTACCGATCAGTACCGACGACATAGAACAGACAGGAAAACCAAAAGACTGGAAAAACCCTGCGCAAGATAAAGATGGGTGGAAGACACTGGAGGACTTTTTTGTAATATTATTATTTTTAGCTACTTTGGTGAAGGTTCTTAGGAAAAATAAAGGCTTTTATTTATCAGTCCGGACTTGGCCCCCGTGGTGGAGTATGGCCTATACCTTCCTCAGGGAAGAGACCCGTGCCCCTCGGTGGGGACATAATGGGTTGACGATGATGATGATGATTTATCAGTACCGATCTCTTAGACTTGCGTATAAGAATGCTGTCAAAGTTAGTTTCAAATTCAAAACCATAACAAAAGCCCACAAGGCAAAGTACCTACGTTTTCACCGAGACAAACAAATAACCACCTCGTTATTTTCATTGAAAGGTTTCACAAAACACCATGTTTACCCTCAACCACTTCATAATAATTCGAGACTGCTAAAACACCGTGACGAGCGAAAACGGCTCCGCTTTAAATGTGAATGATAAATGAAAGCTCTAATGAATACTCTGTATCTTTTTTCACCTACTGGTGACCTCGAATGCCCTTCGATTGTAAGCTGTAGGCGACCACCAGAGGATCTTTGTAGCTGACAGCCATAGTCATCTATTCGCCATCGCCTATTCATTTCTGGGACGACCTAATTATAATGAATCCAAAGAGTCTACCCGAATTAACTTTTCAGCCTTTAAATGTTTTACTTATGATTTAATTATCTGCGACATTAGCGTGTCAAAAATTAATTTCAGTGAAAGACGGAAAGTATTTACTTAAAGGATAGTCCTTTTGCGGTCATTCCTTGCTTTAATTATTGTAGTAAAAATTGTGTCTTTGATAGTAAGAGTATGTTTAACTAACTATACATGTAAGTATAACATCTGGGTACTGACGAAAAATATTCATCATCATCATCATCAACCCATTATATCCTTACCGAGATGCACGGGTCTCTTCCCTGAGGAAGGTATAGGCTATACTCCACCACGGGGGCCAAGTCCGGTTTGCCGTGGCAAGTTACTAATAATACTTAAAAAGGGTCTGTTTCACAATCTGCAGATAACGTTCCGATAAGCTATCCGCAACCAAGGCTGCCGTTTGTTCTAAATTTATAGCCAGTACCTGGGTGACCGAGCTTTGCTCCGTACTTTTTTGTAATATAAAACATGTAATATAAAATTAAAATAATCCTTTTCCAACAAAAACGGAACTTGGAAAAAAAACATCATGACTCGAACCGGGTCTCTTGAAATCAGCCCGTAACGGGTCGCCCGTTTTCCCGTCAGGACTATCCCAACCTTGCAGATAGACGCGAAATTTACCTCCGTATGTTATGATAACATAGCATAACATTTACATAACATTTACATACAGGCACATACGGTCGGGGTCTAAAAATGTTTACCAGTTTTCAAACTTGATTCTTTGTCGCAAGATGTGCATTATAGTCTATAATGCTTTAACAGTGTACTTATTAACTTTCAAAGTTCCGAAGTCTCGATTCTAACAAGTATCTAAATCCCTTTCTTAATTTAAAATTATTGCATTTATTAAAATGACACAGATCAAAACTCTGTAAAAATAGAAAGTTTCAAAATATATTGAATACTATTTTTTCAAAATAAAGAAAATAAAACTTCCTTGAGATAGCAAAGAAGGTTTGCTCTAAACTTTGACAGGTTGGAACTCTACTCTTTATTCTGAGCTTTATGCTCTAACTAATCAAATCAATACAAATATCGACCTTGTGTCGTATAATTTTCTGTACAATTATGAACCTTAAGGTGGTAAACATTTTCAGACCCCGACTGTACATTGCTTCTGGCCCCACACTAGGATACCCTGTGTCGTGGGAACCAGAAACAGCGACGTCACAAACATGTAAACATCCAAGACCTGGGTTTCTTTTTTTTTTGTCCCCAGCCGGATAGCAAATTTCAATTGTCTTAAAACACGGATAAAACAACGTTTTCTAAAAATGTAACCTAGTTAGATCAATTAAGTGATTTATTAGAGCAATTAAGTATTTCGTGAAAATCGTTGGAGTCGTTTCCGAGATTCTGATTATATATAAATATATATACAAGAATTGCTCGTTTAAAGAGATTAGATAGATAGATAGATAAACGCACTCACGCAATATAGGAAAATTTATTTAGAACAAACGGCAGCCCTGGTTGCGGATAGCTTATCTGGAACTTTATTTGAACACTAGCTTTCGCCCGCGACTCCGTCCGCGTGGACTTTAGTTCAAAATGTTGCAACCCCGTTCACTCCCGTAACTCCCGTTAAGGGTTAAATTTAGAAAAATGGTGAAACACGTGTTCAATCAATTGTGTTGCAGGTATTTATTTCAAGTTTCCAGAAAATCAGACAACATTTTTTTATACCTCCATACAAATTTTGGCAACCCTTTTCGCCCCCTCAGGGGTTGAATTTCAAAAAATCCGTTCTTATTCCTTGCCTACATTATATATAGATTCTCTGTGCAAAATTTAAGCTTCCTAGGTCAAACGGCTTGGGCTGGGCGTTGATGAGTGAATGAATCAGTCAGTCAGGACTTTGAATTTTATATATATAGATTGTGAAACAGGGGCTAAGTAACATGTTAACATAAGATTTTTTTTATGTTAGTGTGATAAGAACAGAGTGCAATAAAAACATAAATTACTTTACTTAAAATAAATAAATAGCTTATTTCAAAGACAAAATATGACCACCAAAGAAGTACATACACCTTTTCCAAATGTCTAATGTAAAACTTTTCTATTTGTTCCAGGTAAGTTTATTCATTTTAAAATGACGACCAGCTATTTGTGAATGAAGCCCAAAGGTTGGTTATGTTTGCCCAGCAGTGGGATACCAAATCTGCAAAAAAAATGGACAAGTGCGAGGTGGACTTGCTGACCGAAGGTTTCGTACAAATTAAGTACAAGTACAAAAAAGTACTTACATACAGTCTGTTAGCTTTTAGAATATACCTCAACTGAGCAATCATAAACCGATTATATAGCAATAAGGTAAGGTTTATTTTGTATTGTTATTTAAATAAATAAATAAATAAATAACTTTACATAACTTTTCAAAATAGTGAAGAAAAGTTTTAAACAGAGCAGAAAGTGATATTACACTCGTGTGCTTTCGGCGAAAACTGAAGCCTACTCTAGAGTAGGCTTCAGTTTTCGCCGAAAGCACACATATCTCGGGCTCTAGAGCCCGAGATATATTCTATGTATCTATCTATTTATATTCTAAAAGCTAACAGACTGTATTATAAAATTAAATAGTACAGGAATCGAGTCTCGCAGAGCTTAACGTAACACCACTAAAAACACAAATCTAAATCAACGGCTAGCATTGATACTACATTTGTACACTGACATTCATTAACCCTAAATCAGCGACTAACATTGTACACTGACATTCGATAAACAGAATGTATTTTTTTTACGTTGAAATAAATTACTTTGATTTGATTACACTTTTCAGATTTTTCCCCTTACTTTTAGTATGAATCAAACATACATTGCTTCTCGCCCCACACTAAGATACCATGTGTCGTGGGAAACAGAAACAAGGACACACAGCTGTTATAAGACAGTATAAGAGCCATCGCAAACAGGGCGACTCGTCGCCGCGTCTCAAGTCGCCGCGTCAGATGCGACGTTGTCATTTGCTTCTCGCGTCTTGTCGTCGCGACTCCGCGACTCTGACGCCATGTGTGCGGATATTCGAAAAAAATTTATGAAAATTGACGGCCATAGTCTGTCGTCGCGTCTAGTCGCCGAAAGATATTACTTGCCAAAGGAGCCGGGGATCTCTGGGCCCAATTGTAATAAGCTGAAATATGGTTTAAAAAAAGCGGTATTTTTTTCTGTTTCAAAATATAAAAAATCTGCTCAATTCACAATCTGGGAGACGAGAAATCTTAAAAACAAGGTTATTGCACTGATGAAATAGAGTTTCGATTACTATAATCGATTACTGTGAATGATTTCAAGAATTATTATTGAACATAAAATCACTCTCATCGAATGATGGATTCAATCAAAGTGAACAAAATCTACGGAATAAATTATTATATTGTCAATAGTTTACAATAAAACAGAATATTAACTTTAAAATCGATTCTCGTAGATTCTCGTTTACAGATCGATTTATTACTTTTTATCTTTGTCAAACGTATTTAATATGTGCTGACAGTGACAGCTCCCGGATTTTCAATCTATGATCATGATGGGTCACTATATTGCACTGACCGAGAATTTACGGCACGAGAATGTACAACCCGGGAATTCGTACCCAAATGACCATCTACCTATAACTAACGCTAGTGGGATTTTTCTGAGCGGTTCCGTGCTTCGCAAGGCAAGTTAAGCAGTTGGTGCCGGCTGCCGTCAATAGATGGAAGTTGTGATGTGAAGCCAAGGCCTTAGGGCAGCTTGAAAACTTCCGACAGTAAGACCAGCCACTAGTCATACAAGGTTCCACTTATCCGGACTAGGCCCCCGTGGTGGAGTATGCCCTATAGGTATAGGACCGAGAGGAACGGGCTTTTCACTGAGAAAGGTTCCTCAGGGAAAAGCCCCGTGCCCCTCAGTGGGTTTATAATGGGTTGATGTATCGCTCCTCTACATCTAAACTCTGATCATTTGGATTGACTTGTCTAGTGTAAGATCCAGCCAGATCAGGACGTCAATCTATTGCGACTCATAGCCTCGATAATGTCACGCACTAGATCGAGCGTGTAATGGCTGCGAAGTGAATGATTTATGCTTCATGGAAACGAGGCACCACTCCGTCGTGTCCATGGCTGTACACGGATTCTCGCCCGTACCAATTTTATACAGCCTGATATGATAACGCACGACCCGAGAACGTACGGACGGGAATCTGTGTACATGTGCATGGATTCCGTGGCTGTACATTACCGGGGCGTAGGTTCTCAAGATGTGCATTCGCGGTACGTACATTATCGTATCCTATCATGATCACCGGACTACCTACCTACTCGTCTTGTATCGGTTATCGTTTGCGTATTTTAATTATATTTCTCGACCAGTGCTTTCGCTCTACGGACTTCTAGTATATTGTTTAACTTGTACGACTGTGGCATACCGACTTATCGATGTAATACACTGGGCCGACGAGTTTTAGAGGATGAAATGACACAAATCCTTGTCTGGTCCTGTCTTTTAATATATTTGTGAGTTTCGTTACATTTTCCCACTTAATACAAATAAGAACTACAATTAATCTAATAAATATCTGTCTATCATATGATCATAGTTATAAAATCAGCTGTTTAGTACCTATAGGTTATTGTCAATTTGTTGCATAGCCTCACTTTTACTAAATCTCTTTTAACTTTGCTCACAGATTGCTAAAATCCGCAAAATTTTCAAAGATGGTTTGACAATATATAAGCTGTTTATTGACACTACTCTCGTCTTTTTACATCTGGGCCCAAGAATGTATGGAAGCATTTCCGTCTCCTTTCCAAATTGCCAAAAGTACCCTATACATTTTGATCTATCGAGTGTCAAAATATACATATGTTTATATGTTTTTTTCGGCATAAGCGGCCGTACCTTTTTTACGCTAATTTAGAAATTAATTTTTTCACAGCGCCGACGGTCTGTAGACTTAAGCGTAATGTTTTTATTACAACATGATAACTCGAGGGCCTCGATTCCGTTAGTGCATTACAGTTCAATGGCAGCTACATTGTCGGGTCACGCGACATGGTTTTTAATTCCATTGACGCGCGGAATTAAGAATTCACGTGCGCGCTTTGATTTAAAGCGGCAATGAAATGAAATCGACGCAATCAAACTGTCATTGTGTTACAATACATGAGCAGAATCTAGGCTCTGGTCTTGACTTCCACACAGCACAATCACTAGACCTGGTCCCAAACTAGGATCTTCTGTATCATGGTAACCAGGCGAAGACAAACATCTAACACCCAGACTGATGCACTTTGAGGCATATAGAATCAAAGGCTGCAAAGTACCACAAGCCACTTTGCCGTATTTGATTCCAACGCGGTAACTTAGCAGCCTTTGAACCCAATATGGGATTTGTATGAGGTTTTAAGTCGTATTTTGTTGATTTTGTTACAAAATTAAAAAAATGCATAATTTAAACTCGAAATACACTAGTTGGTTCATATTTGGAAAGTATGGCACTTAGCAGCCTTTGATTCTATATGCCTCATTTGTACTATTGTTTGGCGACCCCCTGACGAAATCAAACCCACGACCTTGCCTTAAAGACTCGACCAACGAGGCAGATTGACGGACGGATGATCGGATATTTGCGAAAGTGTGTAATTCCCGAACGCTGCTAGCGAAAACTGTGTGCTTTTACTGAGTTTTTTCATTAACTTTCGATAGCGAGAGCGTTTGCAATTTGTATAGGAGTGACAAAGCGCGCCACCTAGTTGTCTCTTTGTCACTCCTATACAAATTGAAACGCTCTCGCTATCGAAAGTGAAATGAAAAAACTCAGTATAAGCACTCTGGCGTTCGCAGTATATTGCAAACCGTAAACCTTACTCACTGTACAGCTTACCTACTCAATGGAAGGTAATCCTTTTTAGTAATCGATCCTAATGCCACTAACAGGAACTGCGAAAACTCATTACGCCCAGTAAATAGGTTCATACGAACTGACAATATCTGTGTGACACTGTAATTAACTGGTTTATTAGTGTTAGTGTTAGTTAAACCTTCACCAGAAAATGTAGTAAGAATTTTAGATTGGTTTGGCCTTATTTTTTGACCTTATTTCGAGGTGATAGGGTTCAATTTCATATTCACACGGTTACAGGTTTGGGATGGTATTACCTACCTATATTTGATCCAAATTAGCCGTTATTTTTTATGTCATGTGCCTGGTATACAATGAAGAATATTTTGCGTTACCTCGACAGAAATTATTGAAATACGGCGAGCAATAACGTCCATGAAGTTCTTCGGTAATCCTAGCTAATTCTTTAATCTAATTAATTTAAGAAAACTCAGCTATCTATGAACTTGTGAATTTGAGTCTATTTGAATTTAACTAAAAAAAGATTATTTTTGCCTGGATTGGCCGAATCTATGATGACGTCACAGCTCAGTAAAAATGGCGTCTGTCATTCATATCGCTCTTAAGTTCATTGGTTTGTTTACTGACCTGTGACATCGTGACGCCATATTGTCCAAGATAGCGATTTGGCGGCTTATTTTAAAAGTTAATTTTCGTTTTCCTTTTTTTTTTAGAAGTAAAAGGTACACGACAGAATTTTTAATTACCGCTTTCTGAGGACTCAATGAACACCAGCAAAAATAGGAAATGGTTTTCACAAACCTTTTAAATAGCCAATTTAGTTAGTTTTCTTAATAACTTCTGATAACAACCACTAGGAAGAGACAAGGTATGCCACTAAGGCAAAATTACAGTATTAGTCTTGTAAATTATGACACTTAATCCGCATTAAACCTTTCCATCAAACTGCCAGTCCGGCGACACGGAACGCAACTAAAGTATAGATTTTACGACCGTGACGTGCGTAACGGAGCGACGCGAGACAAAGTCGGCTTAGACCGCGTGCTCATAGGGACATTAAATTTAAGAGAGCTGTTTTTACTATTACAACTATTGCAAAAATATTTGATGGATTAATTAATGGTGAATTAAATAAATATGTAGTGCTTCACGATGCACAGGTTGGCTTCCGACAGGGATTGTCGACAGAAAATGCTATTTTAACATTAACGCATACTGTAGAATACTATGTTACTAGACTGACGCCTGTTTATGCATTTTCTTAGATTTATCTAAGGCTTTTGACCTTGTCCAATATAATATTTTATGTAATAAGCTAGAAAAATTTAAACTTCCTACAGAGATTATTTTAATACATAAGTACTGGTACTTTAGCCAACTAAATATAATTAAATGGGGTAATATTATGTCTGAGTCATATGGTTTGATTGAAGTGTGGAGTGAGACAGGGTGGGCTCACATCTCCTACTCTGTTTAAGCTGTATGTAAATGAACTGATTGAGGGTCTCAGCAATATGCATGTCGGCTGCCATATTGACGGAACCTGTGTCAATAATATTAGCTATGCAGACGACATGGTATTGTTGAGCCCCTCAGTCAGTGGACTTAGAAAACTTTTAGGAATGTGTGAAAACTACGCTAGTCAGCATGGACTTAAATATAATTCAACTAAAAGCGAATTCATGATTTTTAAGGCCGGCACAAAGGTCCCTTCAAATGTACCTGTAGTAGCTTTAAATGGTAAGCCTTTAGCTAGGGTGTCGTCTTTTAAGTAATTAGAATATATTGTCACTGAGGATTTATGATACGACGCCGACATTGAGAGGGAGCGCAGAGCATTGTGCGTCAGAGCAAATATGATAGTTCACAGGTTTAGATACTGTACAGCACAGGTTAAAATAACATTGTTTCGATCATACTGTACATCTATGTATGCTTGTAATTTGTGGGCTGTATATTGGCAGAAGACTCTGAATTCTTTAAGAGTCCAATATAATAATGCTTTCAGGATGCTGCTGGGGCTGCCGCGGGCTTGCAGCGCATCAGGCATGTTTGCGGATGCACAGGTGAATGGTTTTTATGCCGTGCTCCGCGACCGGTCTGCCGCAGCGCTCTGCAGGCTCCGCGCCAGCCCCAATAGCATTCTGACTATGATAGCGGACAGGGTAGATAGTCGATACACCGAAATGTGGGCCGAGAGACATAGAAGTCTCTGTACAGTTACGTACCAAAAATAATTGAGCACAGAGTAGATTAGAATTAGTTATCATTGTTACTAATATAGTCTTAAGTCACTATTGTTATCAACATTAAGTACCTGGATGACCAAGCTTTGCTCGGTATTTTTTTGTTAAATCGTGTTTTTTGGAAATTGCACTCGGACTAAGGGGCAAGCCCCTGCACGCTTACACGCGCCAACCTTCAGCCGCTCCGAGTTTCACTCTCTGTGGCAGTCGGCCTAGGGCCTTGCTAGACACTTTTGATTGAGATTTATAGATTGAGATTTATGAGAGACATGTATGGTCTTGGCCTTCAGCCTCAGCCTGAACGGAGCTCGGCTTTCAGCCTCAACCTGAACGGAGCCTCAGCGAGGTTCCTCTTGCCCGCTTCGCGGAGCTTGAGGCCTCGCAAATTTGTCCTATCCGGCTTTTCATTGTTAATTTTACGCCGGAACACGGAACGTCTTGGCTTTTAGCCTTGGCCTGAACTGAGTTCTATCTCCGGCCTTGCCATGGCGGGGCCCACAGTGCCACAGTCCACTTTGCGGAGCTCGGCCTTTGGCCCCGTAAGTTTGTGCTATCCGGATTTTGCATTGTTTCATTTACGCTGGAACTCGCAACATCTTAGCCTTCAACCTGGTACTGGATAGAGCTCGGCCTTTGGCCTCGCCACGCTGACGTTCTTTGTCCTCGTTTTGCCTTGTCAAAGTTTTTCATGCTCACATCGCGAGGCTCGGCCTTCGGCCTCGCAAGTTTGTCCCATCTGGATTTTGCATTGTTTCTTTTACGCTGAAACTCGCAACGTCTTAGACTTTGACCTGGTACTGGATGGAGCTCGGCCTTTGGCCTCGCCTCAGTGGAGTTCCTCATCCTCGTTTTTCCTTGTCAAAGTTTCTCGTGCTCGCTTCGCGAGGTTCGGCCGTCGGCCTCGCAAGTTTGTCCCATCTGGATTTTGCATTGTTTATTTTACGCTTTAGCCCGCAACATCTTAGCCTTTGATCTGTTACTGGATGGAGCTCAGCCTTTGGCCTCGCCTCGGTGGAGTTCTTCGTCCTCGTTTTGCCTTGTCAAACTTTTTCATGCTCGCTTCGCAAGGCTCGGCCGTCGGCCTCGCAAGTTGTCCCATCTGGATTTTGCATGGTTACTTTTACGCTGAAACTCGCAACGTCTTAGACTTTGACCTGGTACTGGATGGAGCTCGGCCTTTGGCCTCGCCTCAGTGGAGTTCCTCGTCCTCGTTTTTCCTTGTCAAAGTTTCTCATGCTCGCTTCGCGAGGCTCGGCCGTCGGCCTTTGGCCTCGCCTCGGTGGGGTTCTTCGTCCTCGTTTTGCCTTGTCAAACTTTTTCATGCTCGCTTCGCAAGGCTCGGCTTTCGGCCTCGCAAGTTGTCCCATCTGGATTTTGCATTGTTTATTTTACGCTGGAGCTCGCAACGTCTTAGCCTTTTACCTGGTACTGGATGGAGCTCGGCCTTTGGCCTCGCCTCGGTGGGGTTCTTCGTCCTCGTTTTGCGTTGTCAAAGTTTTTCATGCTCGCTTCGCTAGGCTCGGCCTTCGGCCTCGCAAGTTTGTCCCATCTGGATTTTGCATTGTTTCTTTTACGCTGGAACTCGGAACGTCTTAGTCTTTGACCTGGTACTGGATGGAGCTTGGCCTTTGGCCTCGCCTCGGTGGAGTTCTTCGTCCTCGTTTTGCCTTGTCAAAGTTTTTCATGCTCGCTTCGCAAGGCTCGGCCTTCGGTCTCACAAGTTTGTCCCATCTAGGTTTTGCATTGTTACTTTTACGCTGGAGCTCGCAACGTCTTAGCCTTCGACCTGGTACTGGATGGAGCTCGGCCTCGGTGGAGTTCCTCGTCCTCGTTTTGCCTTGTCAAAGTTTCTTATGGCTTCTACACACTATGCCATCGGCACGGCCGGCGGCTATGACGCCGGCTATGGCGGGTGATTAAGCCGCCGGCAATGCCACACGAGCTGAGCCGCCGGCTGGCTGGCGAGGTGTGCCGGCGGGTTGCGCGGTGAGCCGGTTGCAAATTATGCTTCCGGGACCGCCCGATTTCTCACTTGAGGCAATACAACCTTGTATAGTATCAGAGGGTTTCAGGGCTCGTTCAATAATTTATTTTATTCGCTTTATCCAAAACGGTTTATTTCAAGCTACGTTAGATTCGAATAGGTAGGTAAGATAAGCAAATAGTGTATCTATAAAAAACGTAGATTCTCATTGACATAGGTAGGGCTATTTTTAGTTCATATTTTCGTGAATAGATGGCGATACATGTTGCGGTAATGTAAATATCCAATAGATGGTGCTAAGTGTCAAGAAGTAGATAGTACAGTGCCACCATCTTATCTGATCAGTTGATAGCGGCGCCAGTGGAGAACTTAGTAGTAACATTTAAGAAATTTCCCTAGAAAAATGAGAATATTTTAACCGTTCTTTCAATTTTAATGAAATTATATCTATAAGTCTTAGTAAGTGAATAAATAAAATTAAAATGGGGAACAGGATTTACAATTAATTAGTTAGTTACCATTTTTGCCCACCTGAACATATAACTTGGGGGCGGTGTAGTTGCGCTGACAACCTTGTAAATTTCCGCGAAAACCAACCTTCGTATTCTAACAAGGAGAATTCCAATGATACTGATCATTTATTGCCTAAAAGCACTGATAAAACAACGTCTTCTAAGAATTCTAGTTAGATCGATTAATTGCCCCTAAAACCCCCTGTGTACTAAATTTTATGAAAATCGTTGGAGCTGTTTCCGAGATAAATTCGAGCTTTACACGCCCTAGCAATGACACAGCTTCAGGAAAATGATTTTTTTGCTTCGAAAAAAGGCCATAATAATGTGGATGTATAATTACCACACGATTAAAACGTTAGAAATCTCTAACATTATCAATCCAACAGCGCCTTAAAAAATAACAAATAAAATAAATATTGTTCTAACAGAGTTTAATCTCTTATGAGCATTGCCCCGATTTTTTTAATTTCTTTTAGAAAATATATTTGGAAACTAATTAGGTGCGTTGATAATAGGGCTTAGGAGCCCTATTATCAACGCGTTTAATAGTTTTTCACATAAAAGAAAAAAATTGAAAAAAAAAAGCGAAACTTTATGCTCAAGTCTCGAACCAGGGTCTTCTGTTTACAGTATCGTCGTATTTCCCACCTGGGCTACTAAAACCTTACAGATTTATGCGAAATTTACGTTCTTATAGGGTAGCAGTAATTTCTTTGCCTAAAAACACGGTTAAAACGACGTTTTGTAAAAATTAAACCTACCTAAATCGACTAATCACCCCCGAAACCCCTTGCATACTAAATTTCATGAAAATCGTTTGAGCCGTTTCCGAGATTCTGATTATATACAAATATAGATACAAGAATTGCTCGTTTAAAGATATTAGATAGATAGATATGGGTAATGCCTGAAATAAAGAATTTTTATTTATTTTTATTTAATCGATTTAAAAAAAAGGAAGATGTTCGGGGCTATTTTTATTAATTTTTTTTATTTTATTAATCAGGATCTTTTTTTTTTTGTTTTTTTATTTTTGTTTGTGCCGCGCTTCGCAAGGCTAGTTTAGCAGGTGGTGCCGGCTGCCGTCGATAGATGGCAGTCGTTATGCCAATTCAGAGGCCTTAGGGTGGCTTAAAAACACCTGGCAGTAAAACCAGCCACTAGTCTTACAAGTCTCCACCAATCCAGAGTAAGTCTGCCAACAAACTATCATTTAGCTTGGCGGAAATGAAATACTGTAAAAAAAGGTCTTTACCTTTACTGAATAAAACTTTTATTTATTTATTTATTTATCCGGACTTGACCCCCGTGGTAGAGTATGGCCTATACCTTCCTCTGGGAAGAGACCCGTGCCCCTCAGCGGGGACATAACGCGTTGATGATGATTTTTTTATGTATGTCCCTCGATTGCTCAAAAACGCGTGGACCGATTTCGAATTTTTTTCTTGTCTTTGAAAGCTAGACTTTACAGGTCAGCAGGATCTGAAGATAGGAGCTTAAAAGCACTAACAGTAAATTTTAAAACAACACTTGAAGTGAATTGTGTATTTTGGGTATCAAATACTTTTGGAAAACACAATTTGGTGAAGGCGTAGTAATATTCACAAAAAATCTTAAACGGATTTTATTCAGCAAAGATTAAAAACCGACTTCAACACACAAAAAAAAAGAAATGGTAAACCCTTCAGGAAAATTGCACCAACAATCTCCAGCACGAATACAGAAGTACACCAACGAGGTAGCAGAGTTACTTTCGTATAATAAGTAATATTAGTTAGTTCTTAATATTTCATCATATTTTATCAAATCACAAAGCTAAATTAGGCGGGACATTTAGTTAGACGGGAAGACGGCCGGTGGACTAAGGTAGCCACTGAGTGGTGGCCAAGAATGAGTCGACGGTCGGTGGGCAGACCACCCGCCCGATGGGCCGACGACATCGTGGAAACGGCTGGGAAACATTGGATGAGACTAATTCTGGACAGGATGAGTGTTAGTGAAAGAGAAGAGTCCTTTGCCCAACAGTGGGCTCTATTTATGGGTTGATTAGATAGAGAGATTTAAGAATCAAGAATGTTTATTGTGAGCTTAGACATGGGTTATACAATTAGCAGTAACAGTTGCTATAAGAAAATAGTATCACCAAACCTTACCTTAATATTACAGGTGTACTCACATTCGTCCATCCTTCACATAATATTATTTATATTATATGAATGATGGAGATATACATATCTTACTAGGTACGTTACTACAGTAACAAATCAAAATAGCTACTAATAAAATAAAATTTCATATTTGAATTATTGTCTCTGTAGAAATCTTTGCTGGTTTTAGGTCGGGAGGCGGTTCGGTCATCGTCGATTTTTCGCCCGTCAAAATTTATTTATTATGATAAAAAAAACAAATGCAATGATGATAATAAAATACACCACTTTGAAATTCCCTATTACTATCAAAAGAGATGAGATAAGATAATTCTTTATTACACACAAGAAAAAAGATTCATGAATCGCTCGTAGCCTAGGCTGCCTGAGTGATCTTAAACTATCACTAAGGTTAAGCAACATACGGCGTGTTCAGTCCGTGGATGGGTCACCGTCTATGACTAACGCTACTGGCATTTTTCCGAGCGGTTCCGTGCTTCGCAAGGCACGTTAAGCAGTTGGTGCCGGCTGCCGTCGATAGATGGCAGTAGTTAAGCCAAGTCAGAGGCCTCAGGGCGGCTTGAAAACTTCTGACAGTAAGACCAGCCACTAGTCTTACAAACCTCCACCAATCCGGACTTGGTCCCCGTGGTGGAGTATGGCCTATACCTTGTTCAGGGAAGAGACCCGTGCCACTTGGTGGGGACATAATGGGTTGATGATGATGAATAGAAGTTGAAATTTTAAAAAGTACAATGGGCGGCCTGAAAAGAGCCTCTCAAATCCTGTTACAAACTTCAGGTTACTAGCCCCATTGTGTGCACGTTCTTGCTTTATGCGACGATCGTCAATTTTGAATTTACTACGGGTCCGGTCTTGGCGATAATAAAATATGAGTGATCTTAAACAATGTCGTGTGGTGCACAGACATATTGAATTACACAGATTTTTGTACGTAAAAGTAGGTATTTTGTAGGTGTAATAATTTTTTATGAAATTAACAGCCTAATACAAAACATACCGCTTTAAAAAGCGGTGGTGGCGTAGTGGGGTTGACCCTTGCTTCTCGATCACGAGGGTCTGGGTTCAAACCACGCATGTACCAATGACTTTTAGTTACGTACATTTGTTTGTACAGCAACACCATTCGCTGATAAATTGTGCCCGGATAACGGCGACAGGCTTGCCACTTGTCACGTTTGGGACCTAATAAACTCGGCAAAACGTGGGTCCAGTTCTAGAGACTGGTGCCTCTGCCTACCCCTTCGGGGATAACGGGCGTGAGTTTATTATATTATTTATATTTTAACAGCCTAATCACATGTAGCGTAGCGGTGGACATACAATAAAGCGGGTAATACAGGTAATAAAGCCCAAAGCCTCTGTCAGAGGCATATGCACTCGGACGTATATACAGGGTCGATTTTTTAGACAGGACAGGAAGAGCAGGGTACCTTAACCGCTACAGTTACAGGAAAACGTTTTTAGGAGACTATCCATAAGTGTTTAAGATATATTGAACTCTTCATTCATGTATTCACAGATTTAAAAAAAGTACAGTCAAGAAGAAAATGGTCTTTTTTTTATTGCCAATCGATTCTGTCTCTTATAGGGATCAAAAATTTATATTAGACCGACTGAGGTTTGAGTACTAGAAATGTCAGAAATTGAGAAAATCCCGTACATTTGTACGGATAAACAGAAGGCATAAGATAATTTCAGTATTTTCAAGCTGGGTGGGTAAAAAATTACCTTCAAGGGGATCCTAAGGGTAAAACTAGAGCCACCGAGAACAAATAATCATATCTTTTGCAGATCGAATTAGAAAAAGTGTTTGTTGAATTTCTCAATCACGTGATTTTGGAATCTACGGTAAAGAACCCAAGATCATGAACAGGGGACTAGATAGCATACATACATAAGTAGGATGAGCAGCCACAAGATGGACAGACGATCTCATCCAAGTGGCGGGAAGACGCTGGATGCATGATGGATGGATCTTTATGGAAATCCACGAAGGAGGCTTATGTCTAGCAGTGGACTTCTTGTGGCTGAATGATGATGATGATGTATCTAATAATAACCATGGTTTGGAAATTTTACACACCTGCAGCAAGGGGTTGAGATTATCTCTACTCCACTTGAGCAGCTGGAAATTTTCAAATTATCTAAGGATAGATTATTTACAATGCTGAATGAACAGGTGGGCAGCTCCTCTATTTCCTTATTAATCGCTATTTTTACGCAGAACAATAATGATCGTTAGGCGGTTGAAGGTTTGACGGTTACCGGTTTGACGGTTAGATTATGTTATCGGGGGCGGGGCGGCCTAGCCGGAGTGTATACGGAGTGTTTTTGGGGTGACGGTCACTTGTGAACCTAAGGATGCCTCGTGATAGAGGCGAAACGCGTCGCATTTTCTCACAATTGGTGTTGGTGGTGGTGCGTTCGTGTCTTAAAAAGAGGGAGGGAGGGCGGTGCATTAACTAACCGCATGGTGCTTGTGATATTTTGGCGGAATTTAGGAAAGTCATTTTCACATTTTAATACATAAGTACGCCATCTAGTCTCATAGGGATATACACGTGAGTTTATGTATCTTTATGTTTATGTATTACGGTCATAGCCTTCCATGTTAGTAAAAATAAAAGCAAAATACTGCTAACTAACCAAATAAAATGAGTAAGCTTCTAAGACGGACTGTATTCATAAGAGTCTGCGTTAAAATACGTTTTAAACGCACCTGTTGCTCTCACACGAGATTTTTTTTATGCTCCTTTTATATTAAAACCCACACATTTAGGTTGGCCATAAAAAATAAGACCTAGTCTCTGAGGCCATAAAGTTTACTTTAGTAATTTGGCGGAGTTACGGACCGTAATAGAATCTTAGATAAGTAAATGACCAACGAATAGCAGCCTATTTGATATATTTTTTTAGTAAATACATGCGGTTTTTTTTTATCCGAAACCGACACGCGTTGTTTCTGTTTGTTTGCCTGCCTGTCCTGTCACCAGCCTGTATCTCATTAGCTGTGATAGTTACACAGTAAAAAGAATCTCAGATGATGTCACTTTGTTCAGTGTACCTAACTGTTGCTGTAATAAATGTGTTTTCTTTTTTTTCTTCTTTTATAACATCAAATACTAAAAACAGGAAAAAAAAAGTAAATTTAAGATATTTTTGCCGTTTTTTGCTCAATACTGATAACGGCAAAAGGTAGACGCTTGAAATATTCATTAATTTTATTTAGACACTAGCGACCCGCCCCGGCTTCGCACGGGTGGCAAAAACGTTTCCGTGGAAACAGCTATATACATATTAGTTCCGTGGAAAATTCGCGCGGTAATAATTTTTTTACAGGTTACTTTATTCGAGATTTCGTACGGAACCCTAATTTTTTTGAAAATCCAATATAGCTTATGCTACTCACGAAGAATATATCTTTCTAATGGTGAAAGAATTTTTAAAATCGTTTTATTAGTTTCTGAGCCTATTCATTACAAACATACACACAAAAGTACAAATCTTTTCTCTTTATAATATTAGTATAGTAAGTATATATAGATATAGATTGGTACACAACCCTCCTTGCGAGAGTCCATCACGCACTTGGCTGGTTTTTATGTTGTCTTCTTTTGTTGATTCTGAATTAGACACAACTGTATAAGACACTGTGAGAAGAGACAAAAGAACAACTAAGAATAAATGTCGTCGAACAGAATAATTCTTGACAACCGACACAAAGAATCGAGCAAAAAAATACTGTTGGTAAAAACGTCACGAAGTTCACTACGAAATTAATCATATTCAGTTTTTCACCCGCTTTTCCGCAATGAAACAATAAATTTATTGTCCCGGAGAGAGGATTTAGCGTGTGACGTGTCACTGCAGAACGCTGCCGCTTATTGTATCCTGCGTGCAAATCTCTGAAGCTCATGGAAAGATACGGGACACATATTTTTTAAATTTTATTTTCATGTTTGTATACTATTAGCTCTAAATTTTATCATAAAATAAAGCTACCTCTGTATCCGGAGTGATGGCAGAAACCACTGTTTGCTACTGGGCCCGTTCCTGAAACACATTTTTTTTGTTTTTGTACCTATGATAAAATAATATGCTTTTATTTCGAAATACACAGTTCCATATTACAAGACAGATACAATAAAATGAAAAAAATAAGTTCAATTGTGTACAATATACACAATTAAACTTATTTTTTTCACTTTATTGTATTTATAGATTGTATTATTGTTATCTGTCTTGTAACAAATTTTGTTTTTGTACCTATGATAAAATAATATGCTTTTATTTTGAAATACACAGTTCCATATTACAAGACAGATAACAATAATACAATCTATAAATACAATAAAGTGAAAAAAATAAGATTAATTGTGTATATAATTGTGTATAATATTGTCCTTTGCCCAGCAGTGGAATACAAAAGAGGAAAAATAAATTATTAGTAATTTTCGATTATTTTGAGGCTGAACGGAAAGCCAATATTGGTGCAAGAAACTGCTACGACAGAATCTCAATTTTGAAGGCCCCTAGTCGGTTTTAAAACGAGGCAACTCTGTTACGGACAATAGCGAAAAAAACCTGGGACCCTGGCCGAAGCGAACATCTGTGATACACTACAAAGTCTAGATAGCTCGATCTTATATGTAAATTATAAGAATCGCCCGTAGCCTGGGCTGCCTGAGTGATCTTAAACGATCACTAAGGTTAAGCATGTTGCTTGTGTGTGTTACGGCGCGTTCAGTCCATGGATGGGTCACCGTCTATGACTAACGCTAGGAGCATTTTTCCGAGCGGTTCCGTGCTTCGCAAGGCACGTTAAGCAGTTGGTGCCGGCTGCCGTCGATAGATGGCAGTCGTCAAGCCAAGTCAGAGGTCTGAGGGCGGCTTGAAAACTTCTGACAGCAAGACCAGCCACTAGTCTTACAAGCCTCCACCAATCCGGACTTGGCCCCCGTGGTGGAGTATGGCCTATACCTTCCTCAGGGAAGAGACCCGTGCCCCTTGGTGGGGACATAATGGGTTGATGATGATGATGATATGTATAATATGAATGTGTAATATTGTAAAAATCTCACCCATCGATTTTTTTGGTGTTTATTTCATAAGTCCGGGAATAGGCCGTGGACGTCGTTTGCCAAGTCACGTAGTAATCTACATAGGCGTCCTAAATAAGACAAGTTAATTTTATTCTTATTTCAAGTATTGTTTTCTACTTACAGAGTTAAAACACCGACCTCTGGTTTGTATATCCTTATCTCAAGAGCTAACGATAGTCCCAACAGGGGCCGCTAGCAAACACCCCTCTAGCCGGTATATTTTATCAACTAATCCTTGCCAAGAGCCAACAGCAAACGTTCTGGAATTAATGGAATAGTTGATCATCTGCAGAAGAGCGAAGACCGCCTCTGCAGACAAAAGGCTCGCTCACACAAGTCGTGCCAACTCACGCAAGTGTCACGGTCGTCTTTACTCTCTTTGTCCATTTACTGCAGATTAGAGAAGGACGGATTGAGAGCGATGACGTCACGACCACCGTACAGCGCGTCTAGTGCAAAGCCTAATGGAATATTTTAGCAATTTGTCATCTGCACTGTGGGCCCGTTTCAAAGGTTTTGCAGCTGGATTAATGCCCAGTCTGCATACTGCCTAGCGATTGAGCCAAAAAGCAGTGCCTGGTGAATGTAAATTTTCTAAGAAAAAATCTGCACGTGCTTTGTTATATAGGTGCAGATTATGTAGTTTCATAGATAGATAGATAGAGAACACTTTATTGTACATAAAAAAGGAGATTACATAGGTATTTCTTCATCTAAGTGTACAGCCGGCGGCCTTAACACCAAAAGTGATCTCTTCCAGACAACCTTTGGATGGACTGGAGCTAGACATTGGAGAAATAGGTGGATGTACAAAATAAGTAATATAAAAATTTCTGAGATATATTCATTATACATGCCTAATTAACTAAAATATATACATAACATATCAATATATACACACGAATAGTATGATCATAAAAATCATTTTGTTAGTAGTTATTGCATGCTGTTTAAACTGCTTTTGGGTCACAGTCTGTTATTATGATTTTAAATGTTTTTTGCACTAGTTACAATGTAAATAGACAACGGTAAGCTTAATGCAAGAAACATTCTCTTCTAGCAAACGTAGGTCCAAGACTGCGTGGAAGTCGAGACTGTCGCCATCATGAGTTGACACAATTCATCGTTGTCAACGTAACGGGTGTTAAAGTTTTAATATTTTTTATAATACTAGTGTAACAAGCGCGATCGTCAAGCGCACATCTAGCGACCCAGCGCTGCAGCGACGAGCAAGCGGTGCTATGGCCGGACCCCTATAAAACATGCGCTCACGCATAGTTGAAGACAGTACGCAGCGAACTGCGCCCTCGACTGCTTCAACCTTTCTGGCTGGACAGTTCTGAGGACCGGTCTCCCGCTTACCTCTCGTGCTTCCCTCTGTTACACGCGCGGTGACCAGCTCACTGCACTGTACAGGGTGTTCTTAAAATTCAGTATACAGTGTGTAATATTTGTGTTTTGAAAGACTGTTATATTGAACTTCTTAGACGATTAAAGTGATCAAGTGGACTAAGCCGTGTTGATTCATTCCCCCTCTTACAAAGTGGCGCACAACGTTGGGGCAAATTCGGGACTGAACATTTCGAGCCTATGACCACTGGAACACCGAGTTGCTAAGATGGCTATGACAAACGACCAACTCCAGCAATTATTGCATACAATATTGGCCAAGAAAGGGTCATTTGCTTCTTGCACATTCACTTATAGTGGCGAAAAGGACTCAAACGCCGTCGAAGCTTTTCTGGCCGCGATTACGGTTTTCAAGTCAGTCGAAGGTGTAACGGACAGTGACGCACTAGCTGGCATACCACTCCTACTCCGAGGTGATGCAGCTATATGGTGGCAAGGAAGTAAATCGAATATTCGCCGATGGGATGAGTTTGCTGATAAGCTGCGTCATACTTTCGCACCAAAGAAGCCGACTTTTATGATCTTCTACGAAATAAGTCACGATACCCAAGGTAATCTGACAACAGAAGCTTTCATTGCGAAGAAAAGGGCCCTGTTCGCGATGCTTCCTCCTCCTGCGCTTACGGAAACGCAACAAATCGACATGATTTTCGCACTAATCCGGCTGGATATAAGACAACGCATGCCCCGTGATTCTGTGCCGTCATTCGACAAGCTTTTAGAAGCGGCACGCGGCATCGAGCAGGCTTTACAGGAACACAAGTCATCAGTGGAGGAATTTCCCACTGTATCCAAACAAGGCTGACCTAAGCTACGTTGCAGCTATTGTAAAAACCTGGGACATACGGTAGAAATATGCAGGAAGAAAAAGCGAGCAGAAGACATCCAGGTAGAACAGAAGCAGAACAGTGTTTATGAACAACAAACACAAGCCCCATCCCCATCCCAGCCGAAATTCTCATGTTATGGCTGCGGCGCACCGGGAGTCTTTCGCACTAATTGCCCGACGTGCAAAGCTAAACCAACACCTGTGAAGGTAGAGAACCTTAAATTCTGCGCTGTCAGTGCAGTCAACCTCGATGGACGCTCAAGGCCTGTGATATTTGTTGACATTGAAGGGATAAGTGGAGCGGCATACATAGATACATGTGCCAAAACTAGCGTCGCCTCCTATAACATGTATACCACGCTACGTGATCGAGGCTGTGTCTTCAACGAGCAAACAGTGAGTTTGACTTTGGCTGACGGGATGACGAAGAAGGAGAGAGTGTTGTCATTCAAAGCTGCAGTTCAAGTTAATGGTCGAAACATACCAACCACGTTCGTGGTATTGCCAGAGGCGAAAGATACGCGTACTCTGCTCGGCGTAGGATTCATACAAGATGCCGGCATGGTGATAAATCTACCGCAGTACACATGGCACTTCATTGATCAGCCAGAGATGGAGCACGAGTTGGAGTCTGAAGACTTTGCTACTTTCGAAGACACTATGATAAAGGAGATGACAGACTTGCCTAGTCCCATAACACCGCTGACGGTTTCTTCGGGGAGCCCGGATACAATGTTAAACTCTCTACTCACACCGCCTCGAACTCCTGCACTGCCAAGTTTCACATCGCCTCAAAACACCCCTCCGCATAAAATCTCTACGGCAGTAACGCCTACAACGGATTCGCTGAATTATGTCTGGGAAGATACTACGCCCAACAATCAACCAGCAACACCTATGCCACAATACATGAGTGGTTTCTCTCCCTCGGAGATGGCATACAAACTAGCTCCTATTGATCTTGCCTGTACCCCCCCGAGGCAAAAGAGAACACGCTTGTTTGATGGGTATTTGCCTAGCTACCTGGATTTCGTCATGCGAGATGCTCAAATAAACATCCACCGAGAGGAAGTACAACTCTCCCCACACGCATCCAGTCTCTTTGATGCACATGATTGGGATGTACGAATTAACGCTTTCGACGTGCTACCCGAAATGACAGACCCCCAGAAAGAGCAACTAAGGCAGTTATTGAGCGACAATAAGGATGTCTTTGAGACAAAACGCACGCCAACGAGGTTTATGGAACACGCTATAGAGACGAGTGATAATAAACCCATTTCAGTTCCACCGTACAGACTTTCACCGCCTCGAAAAGAAGTCTTGAAGCGAGAGATAAACGCAATGCTGGCGGCAGACATCATTGAACCCTGCGCTTCACCTTGGGCTGCCCCAGTAGTCCTCGTCCCGAAGGCCAACGGAAGCATTCGCGTCTGTGTGGATTATCGGCGCCTTAATGCTATCACTGTGGCGGATCAATACCCAATTCCTAGAATTGATGACCTTTTACATGAAGCCAAGCCTACGCCCTATATGTCTTTGCTGGATTTAAAGGCTGGTTATTGGCAGATTGGCGTTAAGAAAGAAGACCAAGAGAAGACTGCCTTCATCACGCCGTTCGGTATCTTCCAATTCAAACGGATGCCGTTCGGATTGCGGAATGCCCCCGCTACATTCCAGCGACTGATTGACAGAATGAGGGTGAGTTTAGTCAATATAAAACTCTTGGCATACTTGGATGATTTAGCGATTTTCTCCACAACATTTGAACTCCACTTGCAAGATTTGTACAAAGTCTTCGAGAAGCTCAAAGAGTTTGGGCTCACAGTTAATCGGGAGAAGTGTCGTTTCTGCTGCTCTTCAATAAAATATTTGGGGCATTACATTACTCCTCAAGGCCTCCAGGTCGACCCTGAAAAGACGGCCGCTATCACAAACCTTCCCCCACCAAACAATGTCAAGCATCTTATAAGTTTTCTCCAGACATGCTCCTGGTACAGACGATTCATCAAGGATTTTGCAAAGATCGCCGAACCTTTGACACGTCTAACCAAGAAGAATGCAACCTGGGAATGGAAGAAAGAGCAACAAGATGCCTACGATGAATTGAAGTTTCGCCTTACTTCTGACCCTATCCTACGACAGGCTGACGAGACAAAACCGTACGTGATAAAGACCGATGCAAGCGGTTATGCTATCGGAGCAGTTTTGGTCCAGGGGGAGGGCGAAAAAGAGCACCCTGTAGAGTACGCCAGTCGACTCCTAACTTCAGCTGAACGGAACTACTCGACAACTGAAAGAGAAGCTCTCGCTGTCGTCTGGGCTGTAACAAAGTTCCGAGGTTATATAGAAGGACTTCCAGTTACTATCATAACTGACCACCAGGCCCTGAAATGGCTTATGTCGTTAAAATCACCCACTGGAAGGCTTGCACGGTGGGCATTGCATTTGCAAGCGTTTGATATAACCACTCAGTACGCGCCAGGTAGAACAAACGTAGTGGCTGACTCTTTATTGAGACCGCCGTGTACTGAAGAGACGAACCAAGGATGTGGCATTTGCACCGTTTCTGTGGTAGATATGCCAGCGCGAAGACCATCGGAAGTCAGGGACGAACAACTGAAAGATGCCCACATCAGCAAAGTCGTCAAAGCCTTGGAGGGCACAGATAGCGTTGAAGAAGCCACTTATTGGAGTAACAAAGGATATCTGGTGAGCAATGGTCTTCTCTACAGACACAGCCCCTACGCAGACACCGATGACGCGCAGTTGGTGGTTCCAGAACATGAGTGGGCAAACGTGCTAACCACGTATCATGACAATCCTCTAGCAGGACACTACGGCTCTGAAAAAACTTATCAACGTATTTCGCAAAGATATCACTGGCACGGCATGAGAAAATACATTGACAGTTATACAAAGAATTGTATAGAGTGCCAACGCTACAAACCCTCGAACCAGAAGCCCGCTGGACTGCTTCAGACAACGACCATGAATCAAAGATTTGAAGTCCTGTCGTTTGACCTTTTCGGCCCGTTGCCTATTTCACCAGATGGGAAAAATTGGATTTTCATTGTAGAAGATTTGGCAACACGTTGGGTAGAACTTTTTGCCCTTGAGAAGGCTACAGCAGAGAACTGTGCTATGACACTAATAAACGAAATATTCCTGCGCTTCGGGTTGCCACGTCGTATGATAAGTGACAACGGCACTCAGTTTGTCAGTGCCGTCATGCAGCAAGTCTGTTACACCCTTAACATTAAGCATGCTTTCACACCCGTCTACCACCCGGAGACAAACCCGGTAGAGCGAAGAAACAGAGATCTCAAGACTCAGTTGGCAATCTTAGTCGGAGACAGACACGGGAATTGGCCGGAACAACTTCCCAGCATACGCTTTGCCATGAATACGGCTAAAAGTATCGCGACCAGTTTCACTCCAGCATATCTGACTTTCGGTAGAGAGCTCAGAACACCCGACGACAATTCCCATGATTTCCGACAAGTTCTACAGTCCGACAACTTTATACCGGAAATCACGCCTAAGCTGACCCAACTGGCCACGAGCCTCCAAAAAGCCCGAGAAGTGCAAGAGCAAAACGAAGAGAAGCGTAAGAATTACGTGGATCAACATCGCCGAGAAGACCCTGGTTACAACCCCGGACAACTCGTCCTCGCAGTACTCCATCCTTTAACCCATTAACGCCCAAATAAAAACTACACATGATATCATCAATATTTTTGGTTTTATTGGTTGAAAAAAATGTTATTTATAAGAAAAATGGCGAAAAAAAAAATTTATATTTTATTTTGTTGACTTTGGAAGGTGTACACAGTTGTGTACACTGGGCGGATTCAGGAGTGGAATTCACCAAAGCAGGGTCTCTCGATGCAAAGTGTTTTCTGGCACAATGAACACTTCCAGCTGTCTCTCATACGATAAACAACACACCTCAATGGGTTTTTAATTTTCACAGGATTGGGTCCTCATGATTGGGTATCTCAGGTCCATTATTTCTTTGAGAAACTCCAGGAAAACAGATGAGGAAGCACAAAAAAAATGCAAAAAAAACTTTTCCTTTTCTTCCAATGGTATAACCCATCGTTTCAACTTCCCCAAAGGCTCGACTCCATCATTATTGGTTCAAATAGTACAGACGTTGTTGTCCTTCCATCTCACGTTATTTCATTTGTTGTATCAAACCGATAGTCATACTCAGCCGTCGGCTTTTTCTTCATTTCTTTCACTGTCAGCAATGGGCATTTTTTCCATTTAGTTTCAGCAAGTTGATCCACTCTAGCTTGTTTTGTTAGAACGGATAAATTGACCAATACCTCATCATCACTGTCATCCTAATCTGAAACGTCATGGTCAGAGTCACGAACCGTTAACTCTATAGTACCTCGGACATCTCTAGGAAGTACTGCCGCTGCTAAATCGTCTTCAGGACTTTCTTCTTCGTCACTTATAACGGCTGGATCTGGAGGCAGTAACACCATATCAAAGTCGGCTTCATCTTCTTTAGCCATTATGGCTTCAACAGCTTCCTCTAGCCTTGTGTAGGTGTTTAGCCTTTCTATTAGCCATCTTCATAAACTGTGGAAAAATATGATATGGATCCGCCCACTGTACACGCTTGTGTACAGCTCGTAAAAGTAGATGATATATGTGAAAGTCCAAATAAAATCTAATTATTTTGACTTGAATTATACAGAACAGGTCTTACTTTTATTGTAAAAGCAATAAGTTTTGGAAAATGCTGTACCGGTATCCAAAAAGAATAAAAAATATCTTACCTTTTGTAACGGACTTCAGATCGCCAACTATAAATTCACAGAACTAACATGTAAATCAAATCTACCCTCAACAATAACATATTCTTGGTAGTTAACAGCTTTAGTTTTTAAATTAATGTAGTAGGAGTTAAAAATTATTCACGCGTTACAATAAAAAAAAATGTTCTATGGCTGTACACAACTGTGTACAGAGGGCGGCTATGGGTTAAGTAATGCTGTGAAAGGAGTCAGCGCAAAGTTCTCTCCTCGACGCGATGGTCCATACGTCATCAAGAAACGACATGGTCCGTCCTCTTATGAAATTGCCGACCCAAGCAAACCTGAAGTCACTATTGGTGTTTACCATACCTCAGCACTGGTCCCTTATGTTGGAAACGTTACCAACCTGCCAAACCCAGTCCAGCCCCTGAGAAAGCGTGGACGCCCCAAGAAACAGGCACCGATGCAGGAGAGGGGTACAACCCAGCTGAGAAAACGGGGTAGACCGAAGAGAAGCACCACCGACATCGCAACTTCCTGTCTCATCGTCGGGACGACTTCAGAGCCAGAGGGGGAGGTTGTAACAAGCGCGATCGTCAAGCGCACATCTAGCGACCCAGCGCTGCAGCGACGAGCAAGCGGTGCTATGGCCGGCCCCTATAAAACATGCGCTCACGCATAGTAGAAGACAGTACGCAGCGAACTGCGCCCTCGACTGCTTCAACCTTTCTGGCTGGACAGTTCTGAGGACCGGTCTCCCGCTTACCTCTCGTGCTTCCCTCTGTTACACGCGCGGTGACCAGCTCACTGCACTGTACAGGGTGTTCTTAAAATTCAGTATACAGTGTGTAATATTTGTGTTTTGAAAGACTGTTATATTGAACTTCTTAGACGATTAAAGTGATCAAGTGGACTAAGCCGTGTTGATTCATTCCCCCTCTTACACTAGTTGTTTTTACTTATTTTATTCCGGATTCCTTACTTTATTTTTTGGCGGCAGAGTCCAACCAGGATTCGCTTTGATTCGCAACCAAGTAAGGATATTCTGCCGTCATAAGGTAAAAAGACGCATCTGACATCAGGTCGAAACTGAGAAATTAAATATTTAAGTTTTTGGAAGCAATTGTGAATTGTCATTCATTTTTCTATGGTTTTGCATAAATAATTGACCAAATACTTTATTTATCTCAGTTCAAGTCTGAAACGCCTTTTTAACTTAAAAATCCAACAAAAATACTTTGTCAAATACTTCTTTTCATTAACTCTTATTTCGCAGAAAATGCTCCTATCAAATTAAAAAAATACAGAAATATAATTACGTCTTTTTTCTTCGTTCCGAATATGTATATAACTCAATTTCGGGAAAAATGTTAGTTGCGTCGGATCTTTTTCTGTTATAACGGCAGTATTACAAAAATGGAAAAACACCCAGACTGAGCCAATTTGTACAAATATACGGCGGCCGCCAGTGCAAATTGAACCCACGACCTCTATCTTGGTAGGAAGCCCCTTAAAGGCTAAACCAAGGAGGCCGTCGACCACGGAAATACTTTCCGGACAGTATTTTCTCTTTCACTTGTTTCTCACCAAATACTTGACTCAAAGAGGGTTGCTCTTAATGGACGCCATGTATTTACGTCACTCAGATCTTGCCCCCTACTCTTAAAGCTAATTTAGCCAACTTGCGTTAAAATTAAACGTAGTATAGCAAAAAGGTTTCAACCCACACAAGGGGAGTTTTGAGACAATTGATTTTTTAAGTTTAAGACGATTTTCTCACCATACAATGTGGGTTGGACTACCATGTGCCATAACTTTGCACATAGTCATCGGATCGCTATGAACGTCTTTGATTCTTAAGCTATAGAGCATAGTGATCATTTTGGTATAGATAATTCAAAAAGGACCATATTGTTAGTTGGAAACATTCCACTGCAGGGCATACGCCTTGTCTCGGGAAGATGACCCGATATCTCTTGGCAGTTTTAAGCTCTGTGGTAGTTAAACAATTCAATTGTGAGGCAATTCGAACACAATAACATCAAGAGTAGAGGGGCAGTGGTCAACTTTCCTAATTCAATAAGGTGATTGTTTGATGCTTTGAGAGGGAACACGGAGTGAGAGGAAAGGGGAGAATAGTTAAACACTAATTCGGAGGCTTTTTAGCTGTATTTCCTTTTACCAGTATCTCTTTTGATTTAGTTTAAGCTCCATGCAGTCTTTCCACAAATAGTGCATTCTGTTATAATGTATCATTTATTTATAGTACATTACTGCAGCGGCCAGCAATAGAGGCATTGATGGACGAACGTGGAAATGTGGGCCGAGGCGAAGGCGAGGCACACATACGTGAGTCCATCAATGCCTACTTGTGGCCAAGGCTTGTATATGATTTTTCTCAAACAATGCGCGGAAATTGATTGATTGATTTTCAGATTTCTTTATTTATAAGTTTACAATAGTACACGCTTGATACAATAAACAAGTGTACAATATTTGCTTAGACATAGAACATTTTTACCAGGCTGTCTTACCTATAAAAAACATGATACTTACTTGAAAGTTAGGGCTATTTAGGAACTAAGATATTTATCAGTATTAATAACAATGTGTATTTATTGCTTCTTGTTGGAGGTACATTTTTGTCTTTTACATACTTAACCTAGACATTAAGGGACGGACAATATTTAGGTCATAGCGCATCGCAGTGCGAATACATTTTATAGGTGGCAGAGCAGCGCGCACGTGAAAAAGACCCGTATGCGACACGACTGTGGCCTGGGGCCCCATCACGAGTCAGGCTCACCGACGACGAGCGGTTTGAGACCCTTTAAATCTGGTGTTGTCGTGATGAATTATCACGGGCACTCATGCAAGGACAGACACTGTCAATTGCGTAAATTAACATGATTCCCGCACACTGACCATCATCAGCACTCTTGTCAATCACGGCTCGCTATAGAACGAGACTCCACCTACCATGCACGAAGCGCAGCGTTAGGAACGCCGATAAGGGATAAAGGATGGCTTTGAGGGATAAGGAAAGCGGTGGTGGAGTTCACTGTCGAACCGAGACTGGACAGAGTGCGCGATTGAAACTTTAGCGGCAACACCGAGAATAACCATAACGACAGATTCACGATAGGCCCTCTATTGATGTTACTCGCCCAACACTAAGTGATGGGGCAAGCGATACGATAAGTATTTGTCGATGTAACTAATATTATTAAGTCTGGTTTGACCGATGGATGAAATAAGAGCGTTCAAATTTGGAGGATTACTAAATAGATAAAACTTGCGGGTGGCTTTGAGTATAAAATTATTGAGAAGGGGAAAAGCAATTTTTTCGTGAAGTTTGTATAGGTTAGTCCAAAAGGGGGTATTGTAAGCAATCTTAATAGCTTTATTTTGTACAACTTGTAACTTATGGTAATTAGTAGTGCAGGTACCACTCCAAACAGGTGCGGCATATGTGATACAAGGGCGTATAAGGGTACTGTAAATGCGAAGTTTAGTATTGGGACTTAAGTTGCTTTTTCGGTTTAGGATGGGACTTAAAGCATTTAAGGCTTTTATGCCTTTGGAGCGAGTTGTCATGACGTGGTGCGACCAATTAAGCTTTTTGTCTAAGTGAACACCTAAATATTTAACTTATATGATAGCCTCAGTTTTCTCGCCATTAAGTTTGAGTTTCCACGAAGAGAAGTAATTATGTAAGAGTACAAGAGATAACTGTAGCCGATCTGTTACGAGATCAATGTCACCATGTCACGATCCGACGTCAGAGAGGCCGTATCATCCGTGAAGCAAGCTAGTTTGGTGCGGGGTTGGATTGGGATGTCATTAAGGTATAGTAAGAAGAGGTACGGCCCCAAGATCGACCCTTGTGGCACTCCAGCAGAAACCGTTCGGGAAGAAGACTGCACGTCATTTGAATGTACACAGAACGTTCTGTCAGTGAGGTAGGATTGAACTAATTTTATTAAATTCATAGGTACTTCATTTAATATAAGTTTGTGCAGAAGGATGCGCGGAAATTAAAACAAGCAGAATGTAAATTCTTTACGTTGAAATAAATTTCTGATTTCTGATAAGTAGTAACTACCTACTAAGGCAGAACTTTTTTCTTTCAATTTTGGCGGTAACAAGTTTTCTATTACGACTCTTGCCGCCTCTTGTATTTCAGGTGGTGTTAAAATAAGTTCATCGCAGTCATTTTCATCACTTGAACTCATTCTGTTAAATTCAATAAACTTTCAAAATCAGACGAACCACGAACGAACAACAATAATTTTTGCCGTGAGTGTTTTTTTTTTTCAATAGGCTTTCTATCGCAAGCCAGTTCGAAATTAAAAAAAAACCTCTCAGAAGTTACCTCCTTAGTTGTCATTGTGCGGAGTAGAAGATCGTTCCATTTTTAAATAACACGACAGATATGAGTTTAGTATGTAATTTATTTGGCCGCAAAATACGACAGTTATGTATTTTCATAGAACTTTTTGTAATTGGCCAGTACAGCAATTTCGATTTGTCGAAATAATGCTCAAATTTCCAAGCATGTTTGAGAAAATGTTATTTTGTAAACGAATGGGATTTGTGGACAGAAAAATAAACCATCAATTATCTTACCTTTTCTTTTTGTTTGAGACTAATTCTCACTGCAATTTTTGAAGTTTAAATGATAAAAGTGGCTCTTATCATACAGGCTGACTCACATTACTTATTTTATTAAACTGAAGTGAAGTCTGTTAGCTTTTAGGCTACTATCGGATAGAATCGGATATATTCGTGTAATAGAAATATCGGAACTAATAAGACACTTAATTTCGAAATCAGAGCACTTATTACACTCGTGTGCTTTCGGCGAAAACCGAAGCCTACTCTAGAGCCCGAGGTACGAGTATATTTTAAAAACTAACAAACTGTATGTACTGTATAATGGAATTGGAAGCAGGTGACCCAGGTTCGATTCCCAGTGCGGATAATTGCGTACCTACGACTTTGTTTTCTCAGTTATGTACATAGCTACGTAACATATTGTGAAGTTATTTCATTAGTGTCGATATTGACTGATCTCTGCCTGTCCCTTTGAGATCTGAGGAGTGAGGTTATGTATGTATATTGACTTCATCGTGGGCACGAGTTACCTTACTAAGGCTTGAATTATATGCGTCCGCGCGACCGAGCGGTTTGGCCGCAAATTTCAGCGGCTGCGGCCAAGTAGCTTTTTGATTTATATGAAGCGGCCCGAGCGTCTCCACTCTCCACACATACTCACAAACAACGAAAGAGCGTCCCGTCCGCTTCAAATGCACCGATACAAGTGAACACGTTGAAACTCGTCCGAGCGGCCGGGCCGCGCGACCACGCCGCTCAAAGGTGCGACCGTATAAATCGTTATGGTGGATTTACACGCTTGCCAAGCCTTGGCAAACATCGTCAAGCCCCAAGCGACCACAAATCTCGCTTGGCATTTGGAAGTCGTTTACATGCTTGTGAATGCGTCATTGTGCTACGAACATCCAAGCATGTCAGACGCCGAAATTGTGTCGGCTATTGCTTTTGGTTTAACGTACTGATGTACAAATCCAAAAAAAAAAAAAAAAAAAACAAGGAAAGCTCGACGACCACAAAGATGGTTGATGCTGAATATTCATTAAAATCTCATTAATTCACTCATTTTTAAGACACATGAGCTCGTCGCGAGATTACATTAGCTACTAAACACGCACCAACATGTGAACGCGTCACAAGTTTTTTGTTTTATATATTTAAATTTTATTTAATTTTTTTATTGGAAGTTACATTTATTAATATTCTTAGCTTATCTATCTCATGCAACTGATCTCCCGATCGGTTCGCCCAAAAATGTACTGGATAAGATCAGTAATTATGGGTAACAAAAAAAAAATTAAGGGTATGTGCTTTTTTTTTCAAAACTGTCAATATATTTTTTTCCAAGCACGGCTTAGAATGTCCCCCTTCAGAAATGATGAACGAAGTCAAAGTCCCCTTGAATCAAAAGCTGCGGCAATTAATGAAAAATATGTTTTGCTGCTTTCTCAGTGTTTTAGTTTGTTTGTTCGTTTTGTTCGATTGGTACTTATAAGTGTATTATATCAATATGGGTTTAAATTTTTCGCATCGTGTATGCAGGTTCTGATGAACTGACAAATCCGTTATGTGTTCATTCAAACACATAGCGAGTTTTCGCAACGGCCGTAACACATAAAGGATAAGGCAAGTTAATGTTCCAAGTCGAATTTTACAAAACGGATAAGACGTATCCATAGAGCAGGCAAAAGTAAGAAGAACTGGCCAATAAAAAAAATATTAGGAAAATGCACATAACGGATTTGGCACCCCACATGACGATATACTCAATAGCATCGTACCACACCTTTTAAACAAAACTTTGACTACGAAGTCCTTTCTATACAGTGCACAAAACCACTAGCTCTACCCAAAAGCTAAAACAAGACAAATAGACAGATGGGCTAGCTTCCCACTGTCAACAACAGACTATATTGGTTCGCGCGCGCATCACTTATTGTCAATATAAATCCTTTTCCGATACAAAACGGTACCCATTTCAATTTGGCTCAGGTATCGTTGCGAATAGCTACTTCATTGTCACTCGTATTTACTGGGCGTGAGCTTTTCTAAGCTGATGGATGCCAGGTTGTGCCTGCTTGTTAAAGAATAAAACAAAGAAAGAGACGACAGCAAAAATCTCACTCGCCCATCGAGGGTTTCGTTTTTACGACAGTAATCATAGTAATATAAGCCTTTTTTAATTTGTTCTAAATAACAATTAATTACATGCAACAAATAACAATTGAAATTGATAAATTGATAATTATAATAAATAAATAAAATAAAGTTTATTTGCCAATTACATTTAAAATACAAAACAAAACATTTTCCAGAGACATATTCACTGCACACTACACAATTTTGTATTTCGTAAGATAGCTGGGGATCTCCACACTAGGCATAGCCTGTAACAAGGAGACCACAGGACGAATTGCTATACTAATTTGTGCATCCGCACACCAGTACCTACTACGTAAAATATATTATATTACTTACTAAGTTCATTATTAAATTGTGTAAATTCTAAATTAGATTTCATGCATTTTTTATTAGGGCGTCCCTATCCCCGGAGAGGGACATATTCCCGACATGGAAATCAAATCACCCAGTGAAGCATGGTGAGCTAGGGTGATTAGACCACACCCAACAAACCACAAGGCTTGTGGGAGGCCAAGCATGTCCCGGAGAGGGACGCCCCCCTTTTACGACAATACATTCATGAAAACGTTATGTACGTCCAAAAAAATATTAAGGATCTCGAAAATATTTGTAGCATCTTAATAGGTACTAGAAAGAAACATAAATTGAAATTTCCCGAATTTAGACTTGCAAAGGTAATAGCAACCTATATGGGGCACTGTATAAGGTTCTACAACAAGATTTCCCAAGATATAGAGTTATCTCCGACACGGCTTAGCAAATCTGTTAAGCGCTCTCTGTGTATTTTAAAATAAACGATCACTTTAGAAGTCAAAAATGTCTAGTTTGAACCAGTAGCTTAATATTAAATGTATTCAGAGGAGAATCATGTCTATTGTTCAATAAATCCGTGAGTAATATTTTTTAACTTTCAAAGTTTGTCGCCAATGTGGCGAAAAGGGTAATTTCCCGCCAGGCAGATCGTATGCCTAGGTAGGTTAAGCAACATTGGGCGCGTTCAGTGCATGGATGGGTGACCGTTCTATGACTAATGCTAGTGGCGTTTTTCCAAGCGGTTCCGTGCTTCGCAAGGTTCGCTAAGCAGTAAAGTTGGTGGCGGCTGCCGTCGATAGATGGCAGTCGTTAAGCCAAGTCAGAGGCCTTAGGAGGGCTTGAAAAGTTCTGGCAGTAAGACCAGCCACTAGTCTTACAAGCATCCCCCAATCCGGACTTGGCCCCCGTGGTGGAGTATGGCCTATACCTTCCTCAGGGAAGAGACCCGCCCCCTTTGGTGGGTAAATAATGGGTTGATGATGAAAACAAGATCTAGAATGGAAGAACTTGGCAATATGACTATCGCTCAGCCTGTGCTGATAGATGCTGTGTATCCTAAAGCACTGATTGCTACAGATTGATGATTGATATGCATCAAGAGAAGTGACGCAACAAATAACATAAATTGAATTTAGCATTTACGGAATGCTGCTCATTGCCTAGGCGTCTTTATGAGTGGAAAGTCTTTGCAATGGTAAAATGAAATTGAAAACGCGAAACGGATCTTATGGGAAATGTAATTAGAGGGAATTTCCTCTGAAGCGAATTGAGATGTATTTGCTCGATGTAATCGGATGAAGCCTGTAATTCCGTGGGATCTCAAGAGGTTCCGGGAACCTGAGGTTTTCTAATCACAGGTGGCTGAGTGTTGTGATTGCAATTTATTTAACAGTTTCCAGTTTTACTTAGCTCTTCTGCATTTTTATGACTTGTGTAAGTAGTACGATGCAGGGTTATGATAAACATAATTGGACGTAGCTTAAAGGTTCCAACCGACACAAAGTGAGTTTTGACATATTTGAGTTTTTAGGTTTAAGCTGATTTGCTCTCCATACATAGGGTTGGACTACGGTATGCCATAACTCTGCACATACTCATCGGATCGCTATGAAAGTCTTTGGTTCTTAAAATATAGAGCATAGTGATCATTTTGGTATATTAAACTCAAAAATGACCATGTTGTGGGTTGGAACCTTTCTGCTTAACTACGTCCATTATTCCGACGATCCACCAAATACAGTTTGGCGACGAATTTTCGTCGAATCGATTTCAAACGATCGCGAAGGTTAAGCAATATAGGGCGCGTTCATTGTATGTTGGGGTGACCGTTCTGTGACTTACGCTAGTGGAATTTGTTTGAGCGGTTCCGTGCTTCGCAAGGCACGTTAAGCAGTTGGTGGCGGCTGCCGTCGATAGATGGCAGCCATTACACTAAGTCAGAGGCCTTAAGATGGCTTGAAAACTGCTGACAGTGAGTCCAGCCAATGGTCTTACAAGCCTCCACCAATCCGGACTTGGCCCCCGTGGTGGAGTATGGTCATTACCTTCCTCAGGGAAGAGACCCATGCCCCTCGGTTGGCACATAATGGGTTGAGTGTTTGCGAGCGATTCGAATTATACAAGTGGTTGATAACTTCGTCATTAATAATATATTACGCGTCTGATTTGATCGTGCTCACTCAGTGGATAAAACACGTCCGATGGAGTTAGATAGGATCTTTGCTTGTTTATTGGAGTAACTAATTGTGTCTCTGAGCGTATGGGTGACTAACTTTGTGGGCCACACCAATTACAATATATAGTAAGAGATAATATCAAGATTTGTCTCAGTATACAACATAGTAAGAGTACGATTAGACATCACAAAGGCTCAGTCGACATCGGAAGGAACTTCAGACGAATAAACATCTTATCTTTACACTTTTCTGTCCATGCCGAGGTTGTCTGGAAGTGATTGCCCTTAGGGATAAGACCGCTAAAACTTATAAAAGACGCGGCGTTACCACTATAAAAGCTATAGGTTAACTCGGTAGATTTTTTTTCCGTGAATAGAAGACTCATGTGACCAAAATCCTTATCACATCAAAGACATTAAAATTGAATTACTCGTAAGAGCAAAGTCAAAAAAAACACCGGCGTAGCATACACAATTTAACTTGGAAGTAAAATGGGGTTATTTGGTTTTTACGTAGTAGCAACATGCAGACATTGACAGCCTAAGAATTGTATGGAGGTGTCAACGTGACAATTTTTTTTTGCATTGAATGAAAAAACAGACTTGTAATCTAATCTAATCTCTGCTCTGTGAAGTAACAATTGGCTTTCCGAACAAAGAGCAATAATGATAACAATATCTATCGACGAATAATGCTAAATGCCATCTATTGACGGCAGCCGGCGCGTACTGCTTAATATGCCTTGCGAAGCAAGAACCTAGAACCGTTCTTAGTCATAGAACGGTCACCTATCCATGCACTGAACGCGCCCAATGTTGTTTAACTTTTGAAATCGTTTAAGATTACTCAGGCGGCCGAGGCTATGAGCGATTCAATTTTTATTTTATTACACATGACTTACGATAAATACAACGTCCAACAAAGCACAGTTGGACCAGCCGTCCCCAGCCATACGATCTGCCTGGCGGGAAATTTCCCTTTATAGTGGAAGAGTACGATCACCCACTCTTTCCTATAAAGAGTTCTAGAGTAATGTAATCTAATAACTTCAATTTAATTTTGACGCAAGTTTCCCATTAAGAAGTTTTAGAGGACATGAAAAGTAGTGTAGTTTTTTTACAAATGTGTCATATTACTGATAGATTACTGTCCTGTATACAAATAGTGATAAGGTTACACCGTCATCGCTAAGTTTTTTTAGTCAAAACATTGCAGTGTGGAGATATAGATGAAAGGCACTCTATTCAAGGTATTCGTTTTAAAGGCAGCAGTAATAAATTCGTCGTACGTACACTGTGCTCCAATCTGGAAACAACTTCCTCGGATGTAAACAGTTTATAAATATGGAACATAATACCTCTTTAGTTAGTGACGACCTCTGTGGCACAGTGGTAGCCCATCTGCCTACCATGCGAGAGATTTCGGGTTCGAATCCTTGCTATGGAAAAAAAAAACCATAAACACCCACAAACAATATGAGATGGCTTTCAAAAATCCGTCAAATAGCTTATTACATAACTCCTCCATTGTATGGTGTTGTCTGATTTAGCCTACTCCGAACTGTCAAACACATACATATCTTGACACTTTGGATTTATCTTGACATGTCTTGACATTTTGCCACTAAATGAATCGGTAGTTTCAGAAAGAACATTAGTCCAAATTTTGTGTGATTGACTTATTGTTGTCTGTGGTATCCTTGAGGGTAGATCTACAGATCCATATAGAAGGAACATTAGTCCAATGAATATCAGTTAAAATATTTGGCTCTGAAAATCTCAGTAGACCCAGAAACAACATTAGACCCACTATGAAATCAGTTTTTATGTCAACTGAAAAGTAAGCTGATTATGACTAATTTTCTTTCTGAAACTACCGATTCAAATGCTTAACCTGATAGAGTGGAAAGTTACGTAATATAAGGGCTGGCCAAGTGATTGTGTTGTCTGATTGTCTGTGATGTGTTTTGTTGGTATAATTAACGTTTTTTTGTTTCTTTCTTTCTTGTGTGAATGTTATTACGGTCATTGTAAATTGCGTACTATTAGTTTCTTGACATTGATCATATTGTGTTTATTTTTTGGTGTCCAGGGAATAGATAGAGATAGATAGATAGAGATAGGGAACACTTTATTGTACATAAAAAAATAAATTACACAGGTATTTCTTAATCTAAAAGTACAGACAGGCGGCGGCTTTATCACTAAAAGTGATCTCTTCCAGACAATCTTTGGATAGACTGCAGCAAAATATTGGAGAAGGAAGCAGACGTACCAAATAAGTAAAATAATAATTACTGAGATACCTATATCAATTTTATTATACATGCCTAAGCAACCAAACTGTTATAAGCTGGAATACTGACAGCTGGAACACTGACTTGAAACCGAGTATATGTATAGTCTCAAGTGGGGTCGTTGACGCGATAATTATATTTGACAGTGTTGAATAATTTTACGCGTTGCATCTAAAGTGGGAAGTTTTCCTCCCTTTTACTTCCATTTCTGCGAGCGCTCACTGATAAAATGCCGTTCGCATTTCTGTAGCAAACATTTTAGAATTTCATCGCAATTTCCCGACACACTTACGTTGATGCAAAAAAGCAGGACTTTATTCCGGAGCGTTCGCAAATAGCCGGGATTTAGATTGTAGTGAATTCTTTGAATTATATTTTTTTATGTGTATTGATTTTTCCACCTGGTTACTGTAACGAAACTTACATATTGTTAGTTTCAAACAAACACTTACATACAGGCACATACATTGCTTCTGGCCCCACACTAGGATGCCCTGTACAAAATTAGTACATTTTTTGGCGAAGAAGCTGACAAGGAAACATATCATCATCATCAACCCATTATATCCCTACCGATCTCTTCCTTGAGGAAAGTATAGGCCATACTCCACCACGGGGGCCAAGTCCGGATTGGTGGAGGCTTGTAGACTATGGCTGGTCTTAAGAAAACATATTATTCTTTTCAAAATACAGTTTAACTCCTTGTACAGAATTTCGCTTCATCAACATTCATTAGTCGTTGCGTGTGCGCGCGTTGGTTTCGGGTACGTTTTGTCTTGCCCTTTGCTAATACATTCTCTATTTGGTCAAAGTATGTCCGTCCTGGCAGGTGGCAGGCAGTCCCTGGTCTCTGCCGGTAGGGCTACTTCTGGGATACAGGCGTATCCCAGAGGTAGCCCTATGTATGTATGTATGTATGTATGAACATTGTCTTACCTTAAAGTTTAAGTACCATTTACTTACTATGAATAACAACAACATAAAAACATGTACATACAGGCACATACATTGCTTCTGGCCCCACACTAGCATACCCTGTATCGTGGGAACCAGAAACAGTGACGTCACAATTAAGTAAACATCCAAGACCTGGACTTTTTTTTTCTTCCCAGCCGGGGATCGAACCCGGGACCTCTCGCATGGTAAGCAAATGCGCTAACCACTACGCCACAGAGGTCGTCAGTGAAGTCTGAAGTGTTCACATATCTGAGTAATTATCCTATTTTTTTTATGCAGGCTTACACTCATAAGTTGATGAAGGTAAAACTACCTAAAAGCTAAATTATATTATTGCCAAATGTCAAATAACCACTAGCCGCAGGAATATGGTATTGGATCCGACAATTTCCCAGGTCAATGCATCTGAATTGTCCGCTCCACGTCGGTGCGGATCAAAAAGATCCATATCGTGAGGTCCTTTGAATCGAGCTTCATCCGTTCCGCGGGATGTTCGTTCAATTCTTTCATTATTTGTTTGCGCATTATGAAAGGAGTTTGGAATCGTAGTGCGGTGGATTGAGCGTTATTTTCGCTTGGACATTTTTGTTGCTTTGATGGTAGGGCTGTTATTTTGGGGACTGATCAGAGTAGTGGTAAATAAGGTGGTCATGGAACCAGTCAATGTGATTCATCGATCATGTTTTTCTTTGAATAGTGTGAAGAGCTCTCCAAAGCGTGACAGCACGTTACTTAAGTATTTACTTCTATTAGTGTCAATTCTCAGTTCAGAAATCGGCACATAGTCAATGAAAGCCAACTCAAGCTAGGCGGCACCAATCCAGAGCTATCTTCTGAAGTAGGTAGCGTCGGCAAATTTTTAGTAACCCACTGTTCCAAGTTATTTTTGGGTTTACTTATTAGTAGCGGGTGGGTAGGTACTTGATTTCAGTTTTTCTTCCGAATTAACTGTCACCAACGGCCAGTGTGCTCTTGAAATAACGGTATACTTGGTGGCTCTGCCTAGCCAGAAAGATTTTCAAACGAAAATATAGAAAAAAGACGTTAAAATAAAAACAAAAATTTAAATTTTTATAAGACATATTCTCACTTCTTCGATGCCTTCGTCTTGCCTGGCCTTGGATGCGAGTCACTGCATTGTACGTACTGATAGACAAGATCAGCTCGTGTAGTGTAATCAGCTTTCGACGCTTGAAACAAACTGAAATTTTCGAAACGTCCGAGCAACCGTGATGTTTGCAGCCGCCATATTGCGTGCCGGCTAATAATTTATCGGTCCGCATCGCTCGTTTATTGATAAATGACGCGGTGGTCTGTAGAGCGACTCATTCAAAAGAAGACACAAAATGTCCACTATAGCGTCACGCCGGCGGTTCGCTGGCCTATTCTGACTGTTTGCTAATGATTTATAGCACACTACATGTTTTGTGAGATGACGATGTTGATGGGATGACTTTCTGCAAATAACTCCAGTCAGATCTGGATGCGACAAGCTGAAGACAGGGCGCTATGGCGCTCATTAGGGAGGGTCTATGTCCAGCAGTGGACTAGTATAGCATGATGATGATTATGATGTTTTGTGTAATTAGTGCTAAAACATCCGGCAAACAATGGTTTTTAATCGCAAAATACGTAAATTAGTTTCCAAATGAAGCCTCGCCATAAGCAGCCAATTATTATACAACATAAACTTAGTTCAAATAACACATGGCTTGTGACCTGTTTTTCATTAACAATCATTAATCACTCCCCCTCAGAAAAAGCTTAGAATTCTCAATTAAGTTTTCAAATTTCCAGCAAAGGCGATCTAATGCATACATATTGGCGAGAAAGTGATGGTTGATAGGCCACACACACAGATCAACTTAGCCTCTTGCGACAACATCTGGGGATGAGAAAGAGAGCACGCCCAAAAACCACCCGATACCTCATCATCATCATCAACTCATTATGTCTTAACCACGGGGCACGGGTCTCTTCCCTGAGGAAGGTATATTCCATACTCCACCACGGGAGCCAAGTCTGAATCAGTACCGATCAATCGGAGACAAATCACATGGGTTGGGATAGAAAGACGCTCGATGTCGCCGCTCAAGACCCCAGCAAGTGGAGGTCCTTTAGTAAGTCCCAATGTCCCTAATTAGAACCATTAAAAAATAGATACAAAAAGGAAGAAAGCATTCAAATTCAAATATATGCAACAATTCAAACAAATATTTTTTTTGGCGCTGCAGCGTGCTAATGTTGCCAACGTACTGAGGACCTTTGGTCCAGGATAACAATCCCCCCGCAAATTTGTGTGTGTCTTAATTATATTATTGTTTCTGTGGTGTTGGCAAAACATTTGGTGGATTTTGTGCATGTGTTTCTAGTATTCATAAGTAGGTATGTTAACGATTTGATTGAATAAATAAACTATTAAAATCAATAAATCCGAGGCCTCTGCGCAAAATTCTTCATTCTTGACTATCTGTCTTGCTCTATAATGGGTTCTCACTGCAATAAACGCTTTAAAGCGCTCGTGTAATCACCGTGGTTCGTCCGTTGAAGCTGATTTATTATCGGTCGTTTGTATGTACATTGTACGGACTCGTGCTTTATTCAGCATTCGACGTGTTGTATGACTTTTATTTTGGTTATTTATTTAAATTTTTGGTCGTAAATTCCACCACAAAACTCTATAGCATATCAGACAACACCGTTAGTCGTTTTAAGGGTTTAAAAAAAAGTGAAAATTCGTTTATTGTGACCAACAATTACAGGTTTGCCAAAAATAAAAAAATAATTACTGAATTAGACTTACAGTTGGCAACAAAAGGTGTGCTCAGTATGTGCCGCCAGAGACATGGCATATCAATGTATGTGCCTGTATGTAAATGTTATGTTATATCTTTCAACGGTGCTGTTTTTCAGCACTCGGATTTGGCTTCTGAAATAACTTTTATTTTACGTTGAAAGAAACGTAAACCTGCGCAGTTGTCTGGTTTAGTTTTAAAAAAAACGCTGCCAGCGTTTTGGCAACCTTTGGCTCAATTATATCACGTATGAGGCGCAAGGTGCCTTTTTCATAATTAGATAAGATAAGAATATTCTTCATTGTACACGAAGAAAAGAAATACATATTTTTTTCCAAGATATCCGTACAATTGGCGGCCTTATTGCTAATAGCAATTTCTTCCAGACAACCTCATCATGAAAACAATTCTGAAGGAAAAGTGAGACGAGTAGTTTGGTGCAAAAATGAATATTAGTATACATACTTACATAAATAACAATACACCGACATAAACAACGATTAGGCAACCACATGTACTTTTAGATTAAGAAATATCTGTGTAGTTTTCTTTTTTACGTATAATAAAGTTTTCAGAAGAAAAAATCTTTATTAATCGCCTATCCTCAGAAACAACGAAACAGTCTGCTTAAAATGGAAATCCCACCTAAACGCTCTATCTGGATGAGATCAAGCTTGCATTGGGATTAGACTGGACAGGGCAAATGGCTTGGAAGACCACATCGCGCCTGTCTTTACCATCGGCTGCTTGAAACAGCGCATTTATGCTTTATGAAGCGAAATTCCTTGGTGGACTCAACATAGTTGTCTGGTGGTGCAGAAGCCATGTCGAAATTGTGTAACGGCACTGACTCAATGTTCAATAAATTTATAACATAACATTTACAAACACATACATTGCTTCTGGTCCCACACTAGGATACCCTGTGTCGTGGCAACCAGAAACAGCGACGTCACAAACGTGTGAACATCCAAGACATGGGTTTTTATATGTCCCCAGCCGGGATTCGAATCCGTATATACCCGTAATATGAGTATCATTACGACTCCGCCACGAGTCACTGTAAAAACACCTAAAACGATTCCAGTGTCTTTAAAATGAAGATTGCCCACGATTTTGCCAGGATTCCGTGGTCAGATCCTGACTATGGGACTTCCTGAGAAGTCTACATCTTTAACATGTAGAATTATGGTGTGCCAATGGCTCATTATAACATTGGCTTATTATTGTTGTTTTCAAAAACAAATTCCTAAATTGGTCGAGGCATCTCCGAGTAGGTACATACAAAAAAAAAACCGACCAAGAACCTCCTCGTTTTTTTGAAGTCGGTGAAAATAGCTCGGAATAAGACATATTAGATTAGTTGTGATGCAAAAGAGTAATCGAGCAAACTATGGACTATTTACAAGTAGTTTTTGTCTATTTTACATTGTTTTACTATTATTTACCTACATAATCACTCCTGCGAGGAAAGCATGGCAACCGATAACTGTTTTTTTTTATTATTATTACATTATCATTATTAACACCCTCATTTAGCGACCAATGAATGTCGATGAAGCGAAAAACGTTTGTCAAGATTATGGCAAATGTAAAAATCCTGGCCTCCATCTATCCTACCGTGATACAGCCGTAACTTAAGCAATGAATGCAGTTCTAGTATCTAATATAGCTTCTCTGCATTTAGGAATCGTGGTGATTTAGCCTTCCCTTCACTCATATTTACACCCTGAAGGACGTCTAAAGGCTGCTTAATGCCTATCCTATCTCTCGGAACCAATATAGCGCTTAATACTCTCAGAGACGACCTGCTCGGACCGCAAGCTGCATTGGACAGGTTGCGGCCGTCTGCGGCTAAGCCCCATCAAATCTTACTGGGATGGTCGTCGTGAGAGACTAGGCCTTATGCCGGCGCCAGACCTAGCTTCACATATTTGAACACATCTTTGAACACATCTTTGAAGACTTTTGCAAAGTTTGAAGGCGCTTTGCCATGCGGTGTCGGTTTTTTAGCGCACATCAAAGCGTTCAAAGGTTCATACTGTGGAGAGAAATGTTTGCGTAGCATGTCTGGCAGGTTGCGGCAATATGTGTTCAAATATGTTTTCAAGTCTTTGCAAAGTCTTCAAAGATGTGTTCAAATATGTGAAGCTAGGTCTGGCGCCGGCATAGGTGTGGGACGCATAAGATGGGCCTGGGATGAGGGCACAAAGAAGACGCGGAATTCTTTCAAAATGTACAGAAGGGAATTAAGTCCATTATATAAGTCGGGGTCGTTGAGGCGGATGCGAATTGCGAGAGACCGTGTGAAATGGCATTTGGGGGAAAAGGCCTATAACCAGCAGTGGGCAGCGGTGGGCTGATGATGATGATGATGATGATAAGTCGGGGTGAGGACGCGAACTTGCGTCTTTTCCGCGCTCGTCCCAAGTCCTTCCTGTGTGCCACAGGCCCTAAGGCCAGTGTTTGAAATGAAATTGCGTTTGAAATGCGAATCGCTTGGCGGGGTATGGACTTAGATAAGAGAAATACACCAATATACATAAAGTTGAAGGATTACTAATGGTTGACCAAAAAATTATTGACAAATGGTCATTCGACAAACAACGTTTAACCAAATGTTCATTTGGCAAACGAGACATTTGACAAAAGTATCATCTTTGTTACGATTGGGGTTCTTACAGGAAGGTGATAAAATAACACTGAAGTTAAATAAAATAACACTTTTATTTACCAAATACCACCACCGACGTAGACCTATACTACCCACCACTAGACTATACTAACATTGCCTATGCTACTTACTAACTATTTACACTAAGCATAATACTTCTTCTATTATAAATACGGTAGCGAAATATTGGCAAATGACAATCAACCGAAGAAACTAAAATGACCGCAACAAAACAAAAGTTCACTAAATGCCAGGCGAAGTTTGATCCCGGGACCGCCCGTACGTTAGGAAGGTTCACTAACGCTTGATCCACCGTCGCTTGTTGAAAGTGGATCGAAATTAGTTTATATAACCCGTATGTTGTGATTTCACTGGCGTAGCCTGGTATGCCGAATAAACACGGGACTCCTAATGGTAAAGGGCGTTTCCTGACGCTGTGGACAAAGGAAATAAAACCCTTCACATCCTATTCTAATGACCAAAAACTAAGCATTGTGACACTTTACTTTACGTAACAGATCACTTACCCCGTGACGAAGCACAAATCCGAAGAATTATTTCAATGTTCCGTACGCGTTATCTTATCGTAACGCTACACACATGGCACATTATATACGGTCTCTGACCATACGGCACGCGAATCACTTTAATTTATAAAATAAAAGACATTGCGCTCTGAAGCAAGTGAACGACCAATTCTCTCAATCTTTTTCTGTCCCTTGTCAAAATCCATATCTTCGCCTACCCCGAAATTGATTACTTCAATCTGCCACTTGTCAATGGAATGTTTAAATTAAACTACCGCCCGAATCTATGGAAGACCAAGTGTCGAAAACGGGGAAGTAAAATACTCCTAGCGCCATCTCTTGGTCACTTACTATCAATGATCATCTCATCTTACAAAAACTCACTTAGCAAATGATCCATTAGCAAACACTACATTTGTTAAATGTTTTGAATATTAAAATGTCAATTGACCTTTTTTAATTTCACCAAATAATATGTTTCGCAAATGAAGCATTTGTCCAAATGTCATTTAACAAAATGTTGAACGCATCAAAGTCGAGTCTGTTTTCGATCTTACATAGAGAACCTAACGCTCCGACGCGCTCCGCTTCGCTACGCGCGTCGTCGCACCTATATTTCTGTTGTCACGTATTCTTTACATCGCCGACCCCCCGTTCGTAAGATTGATTAATAAACGAAACATTTGTCAAATAATACATTTTATCAAACGTTTTTAGACCAATAGTAGTTTTGTCTGATAACTCAGTTGTTAAATGTTCATTAAGTAAAATAATTATTTGTAAAATGTAAATTTAAGTGTTAATCATTTGGATAAGTGAGTTATTTGTAAAATGATTAGTAGTAAAATGATCAATGGCGAAAGCATTTTTTGTCAAACGTTGTTTGTCAAGTGTAATTTTGACAAACGACTTTTGGTCAAACAGCAGGACCCCAAAGTTGAATTAACTGTCAGTTTTGCTTACATGTAAAGATTTTTTACAATAAATGTCTTCCGGCACTACCCCATCCACTATCCCCATTACCAAAGGTTATCTCGAAGAAAATACTTATCAGTCTTAAGCCCGCGTATGTATAAATGTTTTTACTGTGCAATAAACAATTTTCAATCAATCAATTAATCAAGCAATCAAGGTAGTCTACCATTCTCCGTACTGGTATATACTGTATTGCAGCAGAGAGGATCACGTCTCTAACACGTATGGTTTTCCAGGCAAAAAGGTTTTGCCTGGTCTACTAGAATTGCAATAGTAGACAGAAGATTCACAGTTATAAAATAAAAAATAAACTCACGCCCATTATCCCCAAAGGGGGTAGGCAGAGGCACCAATCACTAAAACTGGGCCCACGTCATGCCCAGTTTATTAGGTCCCAACGTGACAAGTGGCAAGCCTGTCGCCGTTATCCGGGCACAATTTATCAGCGAATTGTGTTGCTGTCCAAACAAACAAATGTACGTAACTAAAAGTCATTGGTACAGTAATCTTACATAAAAAGAGAACGTACAATTGTAATACGAGCCAACATTATATTGTTAATTTCAAAACACTCAATCAGACGAAGGTAGATGGATAGCTCAGGTTAACTATTGGGAATGGCCATTTCAAACGTAAAACTAAATTGAGGCCAATGTTAATTAAACCGGATATTTATTTAATTTCCGTTTCAAACTACAGACAGGTCTATAACAATAGTAAAGGACGTTATAGACTCATCACACTTTAGGTTGGAGTTATCGGAAACATGCCAAATGGAGCATTACGCCTCCGTTCCAATATGATTCTGCTTTCCCGTTCACGACGTCTATCTTTGATTGGAATTGTAGTATTGTAGGTTCGCGTGACCCGAGGAATGAATTCAAAACTTCGTTCCTGTCCTACATTTTAAGAACAGGATTGCGTGCTTTGTTTTCTTCAAAACAATAACTTCGAGCAGCAAAATTTACGTCAAAATGTGATTATTAACAAAATAATTATTACGTTGGATTATCATTCTAAAGTCAAAAAACATAAATAGTTAATTTACTGTGTGATTATTTTCCTGATTTACTTACAGTTAATTAATTAATGCCTATTAGTTAAACACCCTGTGTATAATTATAGGACACTTAAATTGAGTATACCCTACATACAAAGGAGCTACTAATATATTATTAGTAGCTCCTTTGTATGTAGGGTATACTCAATTTAAGTGTCCTTAGACTCGGTGATGATCTTTGCAAGGCGGCTAGCGTGCAATGAAAGAGCAGCAGCGGACAAACAAAGGCCAATAATGATGATGAAGTGACAATCTGCAAAACTCGATTGGGCCATCATGATAATGGTTTTTTATTGTTCTTTTCAAGGTTATTATATAACAGGTTAAACCAGTTGGGTCTGCTCCTGGGATCTGTGATACATTTTTCATAAAAATGCTAAACAATACTTTTAATTAGCATTAAGTTATGTTTACATTTCTAGACAATGTCGACATCAAAATCTATTACTTAGGTGACTGCCTCTTTGGTCGAGCCGTTAAGGCGCTTCGCTACCATGAAAGAGGTAATGGATCGATCCCTACTGGGCGCCGCCATAGAATGTAAAAATGTACAAATGGGCTCAGTCTGGGAGTTTTTCGATATTTGTCCTTGCCTGGTTAACATAGCACAGGGTAACCTTGTTTTAACATTATATGAAACATTGCGTAGATTCAAAAATGCGCAGGACTAATCAAATTTAGTATTTATTTTTATTTAACCCTAGCTGTGGACAGCTAGACTTGCTTAATTACATTGTGTAATAATGTTACGAAGTTAATAATTTTATTGATCAACTTATCAATAAAAAGTTTTGATTCAATTAGAAATAGTAACGTGAAAAATAAGAACCCCTCACGATTGAGGGATTCCTAGTATTGAGGCCGCCAATTAAGTTTATTTACATATAATAATATGGTAATCAGCTTTGACAAATTTTGCTGAAAAAATTTAACTTTATTTTTGATTTACTTTACTGATACAGGCATGTCATTGGAACTTACTTGAATATAAGATATTGTACATCGGAAAAAATAAAATATTTATGACTTTCTTACCCAATCTATTAGAGTCATCGCAAACAGGGCGACTTGTCGCCGCGTCAAGTCACCGCGTCAGACGCGACGTCGTCATTTGCTTCTGGCGTCTTGCCGTCGCGATTCCGCGACTTAAACGCCAAGTGTGCGGAGATTCGAACAAAATTTATGAAAATTGACAACCGTAGCCTGTCGTCGCGTCTAGTCGCCGAGCTGTCGCCTGTCGCGTGTCGCTAGTGTGCGTCTAGGCTTAATAATCTAGTACGCATTCCTATTCCGTACCACTATCGAATCAAATGACGGTCGTCAACCCGTCTCCGATGCGGTCACCGTTTGGACGTTTACATCGAATGGGTTACTATCGAGTCTCCTCAACGACTCGAGTTTTAATTGACAGCTCTTGTCTCGTGGTTTTAAGGACTAATTTGCCATACTATTTTAATAGGCCTGAGAAACTTGTAACGTAATTGGGTCAGGTACTTACACGTGTAAGCAGATAAACCCCTGAAGGCCTTATTATGGTGTTTGTAGCCTAATTACGTTACGTATACGTTCTTACCTGGGAGAGATGTATTATTTTAAGTAGGATTCTCTAGAGAGGTATTTTAATATTGAAGAAGAAGAGGAAAAATATTTATTATACCTACTTGACACATCACAGAAACAAAATAAACAGACTAGCAGCATAATATGTATATGCAACGCAACAAATTATATACCCTCGTTTAAAGCCGTACACAGAACATTTTTTTTGTCACTTGCGTCAGTTGCGTGGTGACCCTGAAAAGAAAATTGTACCGGTTAATTAATAGAATAGAATAGACGTTTATTAGCTTTTTTGTTGTACATAAGATCTTAGTTTACTATTATAGTAACAAAACAAGAACCCTGCTAGGGCGCTTAAGATTTATGCATAACTTAAATTCTTACTTACTAGCTAACCTAATATAATTATTAATTAAGTGCTTAGTTATTCTAGTTATTAATAGTTTTTATACACTCTCTGATATAAAACAATAACATTAGGTATATTTTAATTAAGATATAACAAATTAATTACAAAACAACTTTATCATGCTCAATGTAAAACTCTTGTAGAGTATAGTAGCTTTTTTGTAGCAGGTATTTGCTAGTACGAAGTACTAGTACGCTAGTAATAGTGCGAAGGAATCGACAAAGTTTCCAAAAACTATAAACTTACGTTGGTTTTTTCTTATTTTTTGCTATCGTAAAATTAAACGCTGCCCCAATCAGCATTCGTCTCGACCACGCCAGGTTTAACTTTGTAGGTTTCAATCCAGGCTCGCGATTGATCTGCCAAATTGGATTGAATTTTTGATGTCGCCAGTGTATCTATAATATCACTATGTAGGTACTGACAGCGAGTACAGCGAGAAATGTACTACTCATAATGTTTTGCAGGAGGGGAGGCTTTTGGCGGCAGTGGAACGCAAAAGAGGCTAATTAAATGAAAAAATAATATATGTTTACAATATATTGAAACTACTTACTTAAGTAGGCAGGCACAATTATTGAGAATATTTGATTTTTTTTCTCAATATTTTGCCTATATTTTATCATACAAGTAGTTTTTATAAATGAGAAGAGAAATCTCTTTAAGTTTCAACTATAACCTTTTTTTTCTTGCACTACCTGTTGCCAGTCTCTTCAAAACCAAAGGTTTGCTGGAAGATAATGCTTCCTGCATTAAGCACGCCCTTGTACTCATATTGGTGCAATAGATCATTTTAATAATAATAATAATAATAACCAGGCATGGATAGTAAAAGTTTTTGATTGGTTTTGGACTTTATTTATTTATTTACATTTATTTAAGGTGATAGGTTCAATTTAAAGTTTGATCTATTACACTAAATCCTAAGTGGAGCTTTCTAAAATACGCATTTGTTAGTAGTGAAATACTGAAAAACATATCATCAATTCTAAGCCTTCTAAAAAACGAAATCGTAGAGATTTCCGAGGTCTCGTTCATCGCTTTGTTGAATAGCATACCAATGGCGAAGTTCTTATCGCTTATTGGACGAATAATTTTCTCTGCAAAGTATACCTAGATCCGACGAAAACCCTATTCTATTAGGAATACCGACGTTCTCCTTACACAGCAACATAAATACACGAACTTTTGAAGACGAATAGGAAGGCAGACTAAAAGAAGCAGTGAATGGAAACCAACTACATTACAAATCAAGGCTCTATGCAAACATTTCCAGTGAGAGAAAACGTAATCCAAAAACCGCCTAAGGCCAAGTTGCATTCGCGCACCGAGGGTTCCGTATGACCTCATATTACACATTACTAATTTAGAAACATTGTGTCCCATTCATTCCGGGGATTAGCTTCGTCCGATTTACACTAACCGGTATTTATTATAGGTACTATCGCGATTTTATTTATTCTAATCACTATAAGTTATTTATTAAATTCTAATTACCGTAAGTTACACATATAAGTGACAAACATACCAAATTTTTCACTTGTTTGTATTATCATCCAATCCAATCCAATCTAATCTAATTAATTAATACCTACATTGCCTGTTCATATTGCACTTCTTGCAATATTTTGAGTAATATTTAATCAATGCATGCTTATTTAAATAATTATAAAACAATAGCTCAACCAATAAGAACGCTGTATCTACCTGTAATCGGGATGTACATTAAAAGTGAAAGCATGTAAGCAAAATTATATCATGTGTATGTTCTATCTTGGTGGTAGATCTAATAAAAAAAATTAAAAAAAAATCATTTTGACAATAGCCTAAAATACGAGAAAACATCACGTCTGTTTATCGTTCTAAGAAACTTTTTTGAATCCTTTTATGAATAACCCTATAAAAATTTTGTTGTGTCGATTGGCTCACCACGACAATGGTTTTTAATTTAGGTCACAACGCAACTGACTACAAAATGTTCTGTGTAAATTTTGACTTAAATTGAGGGTTTTCTAAGTCAGGTTTTAGGGACAGAGACACATAATTTTAATGAAAATGACAAATAAACAACCATTTATATACAGGCGCATACATTGCTTGAGGCCCCACACTAGGATACCCAGTATCGTGGGAAGCGGAAACAACAGCATCACAAATATGTAAACATCCAAGACGTGGGGTTTTTTTCCCAGCTGCTATTCGAACCCGGGACCTCTCGCATGTTAGGCATATTATTATGCGCTTAACACTACGCCATAGAGGTAGTATGTGCAGCAGCTTATATACGTGCCACTACACATAGCCAAGACACAGGCCTTCCTTAAACATTGTAACCATAGTTACGGGTTCGCACCATTTCATTACGGTACCTTAAAAAGAATTTGACTAAACACACTGCCTAGCTGTCACGTCACCAATCTAACTTAGTGCGACAAAAAACTCTCGATTGCCTGAGAGGGAATGAGATGCAAATTTTAGTCGTCCCATCCGTCATTCCTATAGTCTAAGGCCGAAGGGCCAAAATCCGAACGACTCGTCCCCAACAAAACCGTTTTACATATCAAAGGGAATAATAATAAGCCCGGGTCTTAATGAATTTGTGATTTCGGAGCGTGAATGAGGTGTCTTATTGCTGTCGAAGAAACAACGGCGTTATTGAGTTCGAGAGCAAGAAAATACGGTGACTTTTTTACAACAAAAACTCCTTCACCAGTGAAGTATGCTGAGTTGGAGCCCTTTTTTATTGTCACAGGAGCACCTGAGGCGTTTGGAGTTGGGGGTGGCTGGGCACCATACACTACTGTGTGGAGCCCTGCTGCCGTAGATTTAAAAAACGGTTGTTTGTTTCCCTTTGTCTCTATTTTATTTTTCTTGTTTTGTTGACTCTTTTGTATTTTGTTTATTATGTACTTTTGTCATCATTGTGTTTCTGTGACATACTAATAAAATCTTTCTTTCTTTCTTTCTTTCTTTCTTCAGGTGTATTTATGTCATGTGTTATTCACAAACAATAACAGGTATGGCAGGCAGACTCGAGAACAGATTACAATATACAAGACAATACAAATAAACTTTATTTCTCTATCCACAAATTTGGTACAATAGATGTGATACAATATGGCACAATAGGAAACTGTGGAAAGACTAGGTCCTAAGCTAGATCAAAGATATGTATCTTAGGATGCCAGGCCTCCCAAAAACTAGGGCAACAAAGTATGTAACATACTGTAGGTGTAGACACAAGTCAAGACCAACAGAGAAAATACAAAAACAAAAAAAAATACAAAAATAAAGACACAAAAACCAAATAAACTGGTACTTACACTCATTAAGACTCATATTTTTTTAAACATAAGCATTTACATAGGTACAGGCACGAACATTGCCTCTGGACCCACACAAGGCTACCCTGTGTCGCGGAAACCAGAAACATCGACCTAATAAATAATGTTAGATAGCTGTAATTTAGGCAAAGTGCATAAAAAAAACTGACCGCTATTAAGAGTACATCAACAGATTTATCGGGTTATACGACGCTCTCTACACTGTTACACGCTGCATCGGGTATACCCTATACTTGTCTTGGCTCTAAAGACTAGTTAATTGATGACGAAGAAATTAGAAACTCTAGACATAGTAACTGGGCAGACCTGCGGCCCGTTGGTCGGGCGATGTCGTTGAGGCGGTGGAAATGCCATTTGGGGAAAAGGCCTCTTCCCAGCAGTTGGCAGTGGTGGGCTGATGATGATGATGATGATGGTGAAACATAGTTACTGCAATGGATCTTGGGTATATTGTTAACGGTATCGCTGGTACGGTTTTGGTGTGTCGTGTACCAATCCTTAATGTCACTTTTAATTACTTCTTGATAACTTTTTTTACTTTTACAGAGATAAGTTTTGTAATTTTGAATTTGAAAACCCATGTCCAAAAAAGCACAAAAAATACATAATATAAAAACTTAAAATTTAAAAGACCATGTGCGGAGTGGTCTTTTAAAAAACGACTATAAAATAGGCGGTCCCAAATGATTATTTTTCATCTATTAAACTTTTTCCGAATTTCGAATTTCCCCTCGATTTACGTCAACACGGGAACAGTTTCCAAAGGAAATAAAAGCAATCTACCTTGACAAATCACACTCCGGATTGCGACCGGAATGTCTTGATCTGTGCAAATGCCGCCTTAATGGAAATTCTGTCCGTGACATGTACCTGGTTCAGATTTTTGGGGCTGCATAGGTAATACAGTCTGTTAGCTTATAGAATATATCTCGGCTAATATCTAGAATCGGATATATTCGTTTATATAAGGTTTACTTTGTATTGTTATTTACAACTTTACATACCAAACTTTTCAAAATAGTGATAAAAGTTTTGTACAGAGCAGGACGTAGTATTACACTCATGTGCTTTCGGCGAAAACCCAAGCCTACTCTAGAGCCCGAGGTATATCCTAAAAGCTAACAGACTGCACAGCGGCGGGAGATACTCCCCCTGAGAACGACAACTCAAAATTTCAAAATGTTGGGAATCGACAAAATATATTTTAAGACATTAAGGAAGTATCCATCTATGCATAGAATTAAAAAATATTGGAGTAATTAAGCATAGTAATTTTATAATAAATATTTAAAATAAAGTGTCTCTTTTCTATCAAATATATTTTCAGATATTAAGCTGTTTAGTGATTGAGGCTCTTTAATATTAATTTTGAGTAATGTAATTTTGACGCAGTCATTATTGTGGCTGTATCATATTAGAAAAAAATATATTTGATGGGGTCGTTTAGAATGAAACAATCACAAAACTGATTGACTCACTCGGTTTGCAAGTAAAGTCAGAAAGAAACAAGCTCAAAGTGAAGTGAGGCTCTAAAAACCTTACCGCATCGAAGGCAAACTTACTTTTCTATCAGAATAAAACAATCTGAATTGACTTTTCAGCACTTTTTGTCTGATCGCATGCGGTCTTTCTCTCAGCAAAGCTAACACAAAACTAAAAATGGCGTTGTCGCGCAATCTCGTTCATAAAAATCATGTCCGTCAAAAAGAGACTGATGTATGGGTTTGGCCTGCTCCAGCCTTTATATGCTCCTTTTTTAATTTCTAGGCGATAGAAAATGTAGTTATGAGGCTTTTCATTATAATAACTCAATTTTCGAAAATTTCGAATTGTGGCACTTTCGTTCTCAGTGTGCGTATTTGTCGCGCTCAAATGTCAGAATTTCTCAATCAGTGTATTGAAAGCCGCAGTACATTTAAAACACATGACGTCACTTTTGCTGGTATGAAAAAGGTGAAGAAGAAAAAACATTTGATATACCAACGAGACACAAAGAAATAAATTAAACAGACTAATAACATAATATAATGACGTAGACGTGTGACGTGGTATCAGACGTACTCAAATATAGTGCATTATATTATATAGGGCTTTATATTCTAGAGGTGTTGGGTTCCAGTATGAACCAACCGGTTGCTGTCTCAGTGACGGTGGGAGGTAGTCCAGTCTGCGCACCCGCCTAAATAGCACCTGCACAAATAGCATCTGGCCTAGTCCAGATTGGGCACCTATTGATATTTTTGGCAGGTGCTGTTAGTGAATTCAAATATATTTAATATGCCAAAAATATCAAAAGGTGCCCAATCTGGACCAGGCCAGGTGCTATTTGTGCAGGTGCTATTTAGGCGTGTGCGCAAACTGGACTACCTCACGGTGGGGTGGTCAATTCACAAGTCATTTATTATTTGTACCTATTTTGTGTGGACAGGCACCACCACTGCGACCGCGACCACGATTGCCTTGGTGTGTTGATCCTTTAAAAATAAATGTTGTTCAATTTCCGCTGTATGGCTGTCCTTCGGTAGTCCCGACTTCGCGAACACAGCCAATACATTTTGTACCAAGTTTCGTCGCTCTTCCTGCATTTTGAATGAGTGTCATGATTCGTTATCTTATAAAATGCTTACAGTGTACAGTTGACAGCAAATCAATGTACTTTTCTATGGCTGAGTCGTCTTTAACGTAACCAAGTACAGCACACGCGTGTTGTGGTGTATGTGCTATCAATTGTATCTTACATAGGCGCGGTCCTTAAATTACAAAGAGGAATTGAGGGGAACATTCTCGCGCTTGAATAGATGTGAACTCTCCATTTATAATGAAGTTTTGATCTGACAATTGTTCGTATTTAGAGCCATCGCAAACAGGGCGACTTGTCGCCGCGTCAGACGCGATGTTGTTCTTTTGTTTCTGGCGTCTTGACGTCGCGACTCCGCGACTCTGACGCCAAGTGTACGGAGATTCGAACAAAATATATGAAAATTGACGGCCGTAGCCTGTCGTCACGTCTAGTCGTCGAACTGTCGCTGTCGCGTGTCGCCTAGTGTGCGCATAGGCTTATGCTCGGCGGCGCATTCGCAATTTGTAATTTTACTTTTTATGAGGGTAAACATGTCAGTGATGTTGTCGTGGACTTTATTGACTATTTTGAAGCAAGTCTTTGTGGGTGATTTTCTTTTGTTGAAAAGAAAATCTGAGGGTCACACATTGCAAAATTTTTAAATGAATGTTTCAAATTTACTTGAAACGATAGATAGGCACTGGAATGACGTTAAAAATAACGATCATGCTAGTCATATTTGAGTAAGTATTTCTTCGATGTGATCCATCAAACAGACACATGAAATATGTCGGCAACGAGATAATTCGCAAAATAACCAAGGTGATAGAAAAGTATGATGTTTAGCACGGAGGGTGTTTCAAACATCTTAGAAAAATTAAATATATTGTCAAAGTCACGAAGTTTTTTTTTATGAAATGTTCTGTTCAATGATTCGTTTGTGTGTGTGTGTGTGCAACAAGTATTATTATTGATATTTCTTTTATTAATAGGGTATTGAATAACCTGGGACACAAAACAATGGAGTCGTAGATATCATTGCTTCCTGTATTGTTGCTATTTCTATAAACGTTTGTTCATAAATAGCTGACTGAAATTATATTTATTGTCAGAAGTGTAGAACTTACTGGCGAGGTTATTGCTTAATACTGCATGAAAAAATAAAAAAAATAAACTCACGCCCGTTATCCCCGAGGGGGTAGGAAGAGGCACCAATCACTAGAACTGGGCCCACAGGTCCCAAACGTGACAAGTGGCAAGCCCTTCGCCGTTATCCGGGCACAATTTATGAGCGAATGGTGTACATACAAACAAATGTACGTAACTAAAAGTCATTGGTACATGTGTTCGAACACTGTATGAGTATTATGAAATATATCCTGTTATTTAAAATTTTGTTATCTTTTTACTTAGTGATGCCCGCAGGTTGTATGCCTAAAATTAACTATGTTAGTCTACTGCCGGGCCATTTTTACATTAGTAAAAATAAAGTATAATTCAACGGAAGAAATTTACATTATTTTCTTTGAATTGTTTGGATCTTTGTTACTGTACAAAGTAATCCGCAATTTTAGAAAAAGTCGAAAAAAAAAATAGCAATTCGGCCATCTTCTCTTAAATCATCTTAAGTAGGTACAGTCTGTTAGTTTTTACAATATACCTCAACTGAGCAATCAAAAACCGATTATATTGCCATAAGGTAAGGTTTATTTTGTATTGTTATTTATAACTTTACATAACTTGTCAAAATAGAGAAGAAAAGTTTTAAACAGAGCAGGAAGTAGTGTTACACTCGTGTGCTTTCAGCGAAAACCGAAGCCTGTACTCTAGAGCCCGAGGTATATTCTATAAGCTAACAGACTGTATTATACAAATTGTTGTACAAGTACTACCTAACAAGAACCTATGAGTATAATCAACAATATGCAATAATAAACATAGTAAAAAAAGTAGGAAAACACCATGGCCAGACACACGGGCATCCGTAAAATATCGTTAATAGCTATCAACGATTTCTAAATCTCCTATCAGCGATGAACCACTCAATTTCTATCCAGCAAAATATAAAAGCAAATTAAACCTCAAAAGGTACCAACGGATGCACACAGCAGCCTGAATTACACGGGAAAACCGTTATATCCGATGAAAATCTCTCATCCCGTGGATTTTTCTAAATTTTTCATTGCGGCGAGTGCTTAACCAAATTGGGGCGGATCGGAACTCGTTTTATGGCGGCAACTGCGCAGGGAAATTGAATTTGAACAGACGTAAATTGAGACGGTGAGCGGTGCAGTATACAGAGCGTGCCACAATTCAGGAGGTCAGTCGCTTCTCGTTCTGGGCCTAGATTCTACTAATACATTGTAGTACAATTATAGTTGCGTGAACGCGTCGATTTAACTTCGCTGCCGCTTCAAATCAACACAATCATCATCATCATCAACCCATTATGTTCCCACCGAGGGTAACGGGTCTCTTCCTTGAGGAAGGTATAGGCAATACTCCACCACGGGGGCCAAGTCCGGATTGGTTAAGGCTTGTAAGACTGGTGGCTGGTCTTACTGTCAGAAGTTTTCAAGCCGCCTTATCAAGGCTTCTGACTTGGCTTAACGACTGCTATCTATTGACGGCAACCGGTACCAACTGCTGAACGTGCCTTGCAAACACGGAACCGCTCGGAAAAATGCCACTAGCGTCTGTCATAGACGGTCATCCATACATGGACTGAACGCGCCCTATGTTGATTAACCCTCGTGATCGCTTAAGATCACTCAGGCGGCCGGGGCTACGAGCGATTCTGCACTACAAGTGCTACTACGATTCTAGGCGCCAATGGAATTAAAAAAAAAAAAACACGTGACCCGACCAATTAACTGTCATAGAACTGTAATGCATTTATTACATGTCAGAAATTAGTGACAAAAGTGTGACAAATGGTCACCTTGCACTATGATTTTTGACGCGACCTTTATGATTAGTCTGGCATACATGAATATTATGCAGTTAAAGTTAATTTAACAACCCAAACAAAACATTACTGTTAGGCTTATGAACTTGTGATTATACCAATTAGGAAGGTAAGTACAAGAATTAAGACAAATAAAAGCTTGATTGTAGGAAAATAAACACCTATAGTTTGATACGGCGTACCAAAATGTAAAACTTAAAAATCACAAATAAACATCGTAAACTAAATAATGGGATAGTTTCCTGCTCTTCGATCCAATATTGCAAACTATGTTTGACGAGTTAGCTGGCATAGAATAAAAATATACGAAATCACTGATCCATTTCGTGATAAAGGTACATAAAAGAAAGAGCGGTTGAGTAAATATTTTTTCTTTCGAAAATTTATTTATCTCCGTTTCTACTAGCATCTCAAGTCCTCTTAATTGAAAAACTTTTCGGGCCCCCGAGGGGGTGGTCGGGCGGGGGGCTGGGTAAACACTTCGAGTGTATATCGAATGAAAAACTCGAAACGTAAATTGTTTTTGTTCGTAAGGGCGAGGTGTTTCTTTGGATCTGACGTTTTGAACCAATTTTAACTTTTAGCGAAACATCATAATCCTAGAAATATCACGCTTAGAAGAAGTGAGGTATTTCATTACTGTGTTAGACTTCTACAGAGCTTAAACAAATCTCTATGTTTTTATGAAACACTTACCATTATTATTAAATCCACTGTTAGAGAAGACCAATTTTGAACTATTTGTAAGCCAATTCGAAGAGAATTCAAATAGGTCAAACTTTTTTATGTACTTATATTTTTATGGCAATGAGAACTTGAGATTATGAAAAATCAACATTTACATTTTTGTGTTTTTGTTTGTCAAAAAAGGGCAACATTTTCATTTTTGATTTGAACATGAACATTTTAACATGGATTTTACTATTTTTATTTGAAATGGGTACAAAACGCGGTATCAAAGTGCAACAACACGTCTCGCTGCCGCTCTTAGAATCGAGAAATCGTTTTTCACTTTATGGTTTCTAACAGGGGCGGCAGTTTAGCATTCTTTTTATATCACATTATGAAGAACAAATTGTGAACAGTATTTCATTGTTCATTTTAAAACCATAACAGGTTCATTGTTTACAGTTGACAAATTTTTTTGTATCTACAAAAACATAAATTCTGTTTTTAAAGATTTTAATGGTCTTACTGTCAGAAGTTTTCAAGCAGCGCTTTAGGTCTCTGACTTGGCTTAACGACTGCCATCTATCGACGGCAGACGGCACCAACTTAACGCGTCTTGCAAAGCACAGAACCACTCGGAAAAATACCACTAGCGTTAGTCATAGAACGGTCACCCATCCATGCACTGCACGCACCCTATGTTGGTTAACATTCAAGATGACTCAGGCGGCCAGGGCCTCGAGTGATTCTAACAATGTTTTTGTCAAATTTGCCGTATTTTTGCTCGCTATAAACGTACTTTTACTTTACTTTCACTTTGCTTTATTTAACTTAAACCATCCTATTGGGCTGAAGTGGAGTGTTCATTCTAAAAAAAAGGTAAAACATACATTAATTTTGTTGTAGCCTGGTGATTAAGCAGCAGATACTGCTAGTCGTTAAGTTGATAGGTCCGTACACACAGCGGGACGCATCCTAATCTCGCCCGCACATGTGCCCAGCGCAAAGTAACAAAACAACCAGAAGGCCGACTACCGAGTGCTACATTTTTAAAAAGAGTCGCCTAAACTTTACGGTATTACAAAACATATCATCATCATCAACCCATTACCCATCATCGTCCCCACCGAGGGGCACGGGTCTCTTCCCTGAGGAAGGTATAGGCCATACTCCACCACAGGAGCATAGTCCGGATTGGTGGAGGCTTGTAAAACTAGTAGCTGGTTTTACTGTCAGAACTCTTCAAGCGCTTTTTTCGCTGCTTTTTTCTCCATTACAGTCTTCCCCAAGGCAGCGGCTAGCATTAACATTATAAGTACATTGACACTCAACAAACAGAATGAATGTTAAAATAAATTTCTGATTTCTGATTGATATTATGTGCGCGCGTAGACTTGAAGTGGCGATCTTCTTCATAGCGTGTCGATGGCAAAACCATTTGTAATAAATAGTCTTTTCTAGACAATTATTGCGGCCCAGAACATTGCAACGGTGACTTCTTTATCACTTGCAGTCATTAGGTCCTTCTGAATGCAAGTGTTAGAGCACGGAGGGCACCATGAGAGGTGCTCCATCGTCTGAGTCCTGGCGTTTCTCCTATCGCCATTTCAGATTCGAGATCCCGTCACCAATATCGAGGGAAATCTATATAAATAAAATTCAAAGTCCTGACTGACTGATTCATTCACTCATCAACGCCCAGCCTAAGCCGTTGGACCTAGGAAGCTGAAATTTTGCACAGAGTGTCTATATATAATGTAGGCAAGGAATAAGACAGGATTTTTTTAAATTCAACCCCCAAGGGTGTGAAAAAGGTTGCCGAAATTTGTATGGAAAGTATAAAGAATGTTGTCTAATTTTCTAGAAACTTAAATGATTTAACACGTCACGTGTTTCGCCGTTTTTCTAAATTTAAACCCTAAGGGAGTGAACGGGGTTGCAAAATTTTGAACTAAAGTCCACGCGGACGGAGTCGCGCGCGAAAGCTAGTATGTTATAACAGAGTGTGTAAGCTGCCGTGCTCTGAGATATATTTTAGCGGATCGTGGTTTTATAAATAAGACCTTTTAATTTTATTTCTGTGAACGTCTTAGATAAGCTCATCATAAGATCACAAGCAGCCTAGCAGCATAAGTCTTACAGATGTACCTATGATCAGAGGGAGATAGAAAGAGTGTGGGTGTTAAACATGTCAGCAAACCACAAATTGGCGATTTTAAACTAATTCAGAGTCATTATACCACTTGAAGATCCGTTGCTGGCTATTTTGTGCCCTGTGTTTGTGCCTTTTATGTCCACTTTAATCCATTACTTGGGACTGTTTTACGGAATGTATTTTTTTGGACAAGATGAGTAACTAAAGATCCATTGCAGTAGTAAAGGGTGGTGTATCAATATCTTTTTAGTTACTCATTTTGTCCAAAAAAATACATTCCGTAAAACAGTCCCAGGTAATAGATTAAAGTGGACATAAACAAAGGGAAGATTTTCTCCTACTTTCCTACACCACCCGCAGTCAGTAGGAACTAAATCAAAACCATCAAATAAATAAATTCATAGACAATTAGAAAAAGGCAATAATAAACATTCTTAATCTTTTTTTTATAAAATTGGCATAGTTTAATTGTTTAAAACACACACAAGCGTGTGTTTGATCGCTTAAAACGCACCTAACAGTATCGAAAATACTGTTGAATATTTGCAGACTTACTAGGCTGTAAGGCCTTTGTCAATTTAATCCTTGTGTTCCGCCACTTTACACGTGGCTAAACAAAATTAATATTTAGAGCAGGCTCTGTGAATGCGCTCGTATTTAATAAGGCATCTGATCTACCTATCTAAGTAAGAAATAGACTATAATGATAATATTTATTTGCTTTTTTTTGTCTGTTGTGTTACATACAATAGGCTAGTTTCCTAAAAAAATGTAATTAGTCCGTCTTTTAGATTATAAAAAAATATTGGATACGTATTTTTTCTTTTTTCGATTAAACAAAAAATAACAAAGATATAGCCCATTGAAGTTACGTGTGACGTCACTCAGTGCTACAAAATGCAGAAAAAATACGTATCCAATATTTTTTTATAATCTTAAATACGGACTAAATAGAATTAAATTATTTTGACCCTGGAAACTACCCTATTATGTTACTTGACTGTTTATTTTGTTACTGTGATGTGTCTTGTTTGTATAATATTTTTTTTTTGTTTCTTTCCTTTTCAAGTAATATTTGAATAATATTTCATATTATGATGTATTTAATTTAAGCGAAGCATTCTCTGCACAAAAGAATAATTTAGCACATAAGATAAAACACAACTAGCTATTTCACACACAGTAAAGAACCCTATATACGTCCCACTGTAGGATCTATCTCTCAGAGAAAGAGAGTATGGTGGGCCTAATCACCACACGTGCCCACCGCGCATTGGCGATTTCAAGCTCTGATGTATCTAAACACAGAGTATTTTGCTGTAAAATGAACTTATCTGCCAGTTCAAACCCGTTTTACTTCTTCGATTGCTCAGAACTGGAATAAAAAGCATATTTCTCTTTGAAAATCACAATTTAGCCTATGCGCATACTAGGCGACACGCGACAACGATAGTTCGGCGACTACAGGCTACGGCCGTCAATTTTCATACATTTTGTTCGAATCTCCGCACACTTGGCGTCAGAGTCGCGGAGTCGCGCCTACAAGACGCCAGAAGCAAATGACAACGTCGCGTCTGACGCGGCGACAAGTCGCCCTGTTTGCGATGGCTCTTGAAGTCAGTTTTCATGTAATGTACTTTTGTAAATGAGACTGTAGCGTAGGTACTCTTAGCTCTAAACAATTTAGGATAACATTAACATTGCAATGTAAAGTCGGGCAGGGTTGCTTACGGAGCCCATCTCAATCAAGACTTACATAACTTCTCAGCTCCGGGTTCATATTCTCTAATGCCAAGAAATTTATATCAACTTGTTTTGTAATGATGACTCACAATACTCACACATCGAAATCGTGGTAAAAAAGGATTGCTGTTCGTTAGTCTCACTAAAACTCGAGAGCGGCTGGACCGATTTGGCTGATTTTTGGTTTTTTGTATTTCTATAATTCCAGGAAAGGTTTGAATGGTGGGAAAATATTGAAAAATTACGAAAACATTGGCAGTACGAAGTTCGCCGGGACAGCTAGTAGTTAATATAAATTTATTAATAATGTCATGATTGTGAGGTGTTTTAAATACATACTTACAAAATTAAGGCAATCAATCACGATTTACATTGAGCTAGTACAGTCGGGGTCTGAAAATGTTTACCACCTTAAGGTTCATAATTGTACAGACAATACGCTACTTGACTCGTATCAAATTGGACGCGATAAATGGATATTCCCTGTAGTATCTAACGTAAGAAACCGAAATATATTGACTTTGCTAAATAAATATGCAGGATGGCTGCAAAATTTGCAAATAAAAAAAATATTTTTCGCTTTTAAATCGGACGGTGAAAACACTATCCGCCATCTTGAAAGCACCTTTGGTTGTAAACAAACATCTGTCAGTCGTGCGTGCGTAGGTTCTATTGTGACTCATACTTCTTTCGCGGCACGAACTCTATCTATGTTGAATGTCAAACTTTGTTTACAAACGTGACTTCAAACCATAGACAAAAATGGCGGACCGCGTTTTTGGCTGTTTAGCAAAGCAACGTTTTAAAATAATGTTGTTGTTGCTTTTAGGTCCTCAAAAAATATACTAAAATATTTTTTGGTTTAATGGAAGAGATATTTAGCATTTAAGACATACTTGAAAAAAAAGTCAAGTAGCGGATTATACGACACAAGGTCGATATTTGTATTGATTTGATTAGATAGAGCATAAAGCTCAGAATAAAGAGTTGAGTACCAACCTGTCAAAGCTTAGAGCAAACCTTCTTCGCTCCCTCAAGGAGGTTTTATTTTAATAGTATTCAATCAAAAAGTGAAAATAGTATTCAATCTCATATTCTGAGTACATATTCAATATATTTTCAAACTTTCTATTTTGACAGAGTTTTGATCTGTGTCACTTTAACAAATGCAATAATTTTAAAATAAGAAATGAATTTAGATACTTGTTAGAATCGAGGCTTCGGAACTTTGAAAGGTAATAAGTACATTGTTAAAGCATTATAGACTATAATGCACATCTTGCAACAAAGAATCAAGTTTAAAAACTGGTAAACATTCTTAGACCCCGACCGTACTAGGGAAAAGAGTGAACGAAAAAATAAGCAAGGTTCCGACGACTCGAGAACCTCCTCTTTTTTTAAATCGGTTAGAAATAAGTTTTGAGGATGTTTCAACATTTAACCTCTTTAGTTTTAGCACTGTAAAGAAAATATCGCCTTTATAATGTAAGTGTTTTTTTTTTGTGCTTGTGGGAACGTTTTGCAGCTCGATATCGGAACGTTTTCCAACGCAATGTAAAACTGGCCAGTTTCTTAAATTCAAAATTCATAAAAATAATAATCAATAAAAGTCGGCGCTTGATTGGAAATTCCCGAATATCGACGATCCGCGATCCTATGCGTTTCGTGTAATTCGTCCGATCGCGTTCGGAACTCCGGAATCGCACCCCGCTACGTGTCCAGCCGACAGCCAGTACGTACGGCAGATGCGCGGCGAAATTTCAATTTGCCTAGTGGTTTCATATTTCAAGCGGCTCACCGACGAGACAGCAATATCGTTACAGAAGTCCAAGCTCAATCAACCTTCGTACGTTTTCTACATTGAAACCCAGACTAACTCTCTGAGAGGAGGTCTGTATCCTGCAGTGGCACGTATGGGACGTAGACCATGTATATAAAAATGATTCTGAAAAGTGAATTTGTTTGGGCATCCACACTTGTTTAAGCTTTCTGACCTGTCAGATCATAGGTCAGAAATTCTAAACATGTCAATACGATAAAAAGTGTCACCTGACTCTACTGCATTGTCATCACGAGCGACTTACAAATAATTACATTTCTAATTAATCACCAAACCCATTATGTCCCCACCGAGAGACACGGGTCTCCTCCCTGAGGAAGCTATAGGCCATACTCCACCACAGGGGCCAAGTATGGATTGTTGGAGGCTTGTAAGACTAGTGGCCGGTCTTATACTGTTTCACTGTACTTACTGTACTTAAGTTTCCAAGCCACCCTAAGGCCTCTGATTTAGCTTAAGGACTACCATCTATCGACGGCCGCCAGCACCTACTGCTTAGCGTGTCTATCGCCATAAATGACGTATGACCGGACCGCCATCGTCGCAACTACTGCTACCGCCACCGCCATCGCAACCGCAACCGCGACCTCGTTGGATATTTTATCGTTTAGGTTTGGTTCCACGTTTATTGTAGAGTTTCCTCGCAGATTTATATTCTATTCCTTGATAATAATTGACTCTAAAGTTTCATAAATAGTTCAATTGTCCCGGTCTCAATAACCCAAAGAGGCTAGTTCTTTTGTCACTTTCACTTCACGAAACTGGTCACGTTCCACCATAAATTGGTTGGTCGCACTGGCCGGTATAGCATTTGATTGATTTTTTTTAGAAAAAAGGTTCTTTTTTTAAATAAAATTCTATTTCGACGCTGTGCCGTATTGACGCGTGAATCGCTGTTGACAGTCCAGATTTTTGCGGACTTTGGACATTCGCTGTGGCAAAATTTGGGTTAGTAAATGTTTTTTTGGGCAAAAAACAAATTGGTCAGTGATATAGGTGGACGTTTGGGTATTAAGTACCGTAGAGGAAGAAAAAATGGAGCATTTTATGAAGAACTTTTGCTGCGATCACTTTAGTGGGCCGTGTTAAAGAAAAAAGATATTCATAATACTTCACGAACAATACTCAGTTGAGAATCCGTTTTTCATGTATTTCTTAATATAATAATGTAATGTTGACCATACGTACACAAACACACATATAATACACAACAACCTGGAGTCGTTACATGAAAAATATTACTATTCCATCTTAATTTTGTTTTTAGCTGATGTTTAAAGATGTTTTAGTTTGATTGTATAGAACTAAAAAAAAATTGAATTTCTGAGGGTGACATGGTCACTTGTGCACCAAGCCCTTTAAAATTAATAAGGATTTAAAAAAGTCTTATTTACAAAACTAAGTTTGTCTTATAAATTTTTCGGCCTATGCCCAGTAATGCATTCTGTAAGCGGTCGGTATAGATAAAATATAGTAGTTTTACTCAAAATCTTGCAATGTTAATGAGAAGTTGGAACTCCATGCATTTGGGTAAGTCTGCACTGCAGTGGACACGATCGCCCATTATTTTGTAATTTGTTAATTTAACTAAAATTCAAAGAGCATAACGTCACGCGTCCCCCGCCAATGGGTCCCACAAACATCCCACTCTACGGCACATGTTTTCTCTCAGAGAGAGAGTATGGGCTTCACCAAAGGTGCTCATCGCGAATTGGCGATTCAGGGCCATCGCAAACAAGGCGACTTGTCCCCGCGTCAAGTCGCCGCGTCAGACGCGACGTTGTCATTCTTCTGACGTTGTCGTTGTCGGCTTCTGCCGTCTTGTCGTCGCAACTCCGCGACTCTGACGCCAAGTGTGCGGATATTCGAACAAAATATAAATACATATAACGCGTCACGTGTCGCTGTCGCGTGTCGCCTAGTGTGTGCATAGGCTCAAAGAACTGAGGTATGCGCTCGGACACTCAGGTCTCCCCACAATGTTTTTTCTACCCTTAGCAAGTAGTTCTGCTATTATAACTGCAAAAATGTACATAAGTTAGAAAATAAAGTCATAGGTACCTGCCTGCTCTGGGAATCGAACCTGAGTCTCTTGCTTCCGAGTCTATCATTCTACCCACTAAGCTAGCAGGCCTGTAAGTAAAGCCGTTTAAATCCAACACCCGCAACTATCGCGGTAAAGCGCATTCTGCCTCCCGAGGAGATGTTTAACTGAAGAATTAGGAGAACATTCCTTGCTCTGAAAGGATAAAGTTTTAATTCTGTACAACTTGAAACAAAGAGGGGAGCAAAATATTTTAGCACTGACTGAATCCTTCACTTTGTAGCAAAGCTCGATCTTTGTAGCGATTTTGAGATGAACCAGTAGTCTCGCAGAGATATTGTTTAAAAAAAATTGTGGTTCTTTTTCACTATGTTTAGAGTTCTATACCCCAAGTAGTACTTGAAAATCGAGCTCCAATTCAAGTTAGTAAAAAAATGGGCATAATTAAAAATCAAAATAATATTTATAGGATAAAATTGACTTCCTTGATTTTTTTTTATAAAAGTACATGGTAACATTATTAAAATTATAATAGATATTAGGTAATAGCAATTACACCTAATTTATTAGCCGATCTCTGTGGCGCAGCGGTCAGCGCATCTGACTACCATGCGAGAGGTCCCGGGTTCGAATCCCGGCTGGGGACAGAAGAAAAGAAACCCAGGTCTTGGATGTTTACATTTTTGTGACGTCGCTGTTTCTGGGTCCCACGACACAGGGTATTCTAGTGTGGGGCAGAAGCAATGTATGTTCCTGTTTGTAAATGTTTTGTTATGTTACTCTATTACTTAGACTCCACTGTCCGTCTGTCACCAGACTGTATCTCATAAACCGTGATAGTATACAATTGAAATTTTCAGAGAGTTTGTTATTTCTGTTGCCGCTATAACAACAGATACTGATAAAAGAATATAATGAATATTTAAATGGGTCTCCGTTACAAGAAACGTAGTTTTTTGCCGTTTTTTCTCGTTATAAATAACGGAAACAGGTAGACTTGAATTATTCGAATGTTGTATTAGCACTTGGCCGGCTTATTTCTGTTTTTTTATGTTATACTTAATATTTTCAGTCCACTTTCAATGCCATTAAATATGATATTTACCTAAGTTTTTCTGTTAAGATAGAAAGTGCTAGAAAGACACCAAATCGGACTTTAGCTGATTCCCCCTATTTACAGTATAAAGAAACTTTACATATCTAACATATCTCTTGCTCTGTAAGTAGTCACTTACTTCCCTGAATGCCGGGGTGTATGGATATCATTACTGCATAGGTTTCAAAACATACCACGTAATGCTAACATTACAGCATAGGTTTTGGAATTTGAAAAAAGAACTGTCATTCTCATACTCCAAGATTTTTTAAAAGTTAATATTTTTTTTCTCGGTATCGATTATTTACTCGAATCGGAATCGAGACAATTTATACTAGAATAGCTGTTGCCCGCGACTACGTCCGCGTGGGCTTTAGTTGAGTAAAGACTTTGCAAATAAGATAGGGATACTTTTAGTGCATGCGAAAGAGCTTTCATACAAACTTCGCAACCCCCTCTTACACCCTCTTAAGGGATGATTTTCGAAAAACTATTTTACACGTTCTTCACGACTTTTAATGAAGAACCTTCATGCTTAATTTCATTCGAATAACTTCAAAAATGGCTAAGTTACATACTAACATGGCACCCCCCTTTTATCCCCTTAAGATTTGATTTTCGAAAAACTATTTTACATGTGTTTCATGACTTTCAATGAAGGACCTTCATATTGAACCTCATTCGAATAACTTCAAAAACGGCAAAGTGTCATACTAAGTTTGCACCCCCCTTTTTCCCCCTTAAGGGGTGATTTAAAAAAAACTCGTTTACACGTGTTTCATAATTTTAAATAAAGAACCTTCGTACCAAATTTCATTCGAATAACTTCAAAAACCGCAAAGTTTCATACTAACTTTGAACCCCCATTTTACCCCCTTAGGGGATGAATTTTCAAAAATCCTTTCTTAGTGCTTCCCTACGTTACAAAAGAAACCCCTGTGCAAAATTTCAAGTTTCTAACCCTTATAGTTTAGGCCCTGCGTTGATATGTCAGTCAGTCAGTCAGTCAGTCAGTCAGATTCTCCTTTTATACACATAGATTTATGAAAATTTTACTTTAAATATCGAACTATTGGTTTCGCAGTCACATCGTATGTTAATTGAAATCGATTTAAGAATCAAACTGGCCAGCACGATTTGACGCGCTTGCGTGCCATAAAATCGTGAAGAGTAAAAAAGTCAGTCAACTATGTAGCTAGGCGCGAAAGTAATATTTTTTCGTGTTTTAAAACCTGGTTTAAAATATTAAACCTGCTTTCTTGTTTTTTTACTTACCCCGATTTTTACAATCGATATGTAAAGCAGAGTGTTTACCTCGTCGGGTATAAGCATCAATTGCATACTAACATAACATTAACATTTACATACAGACACATACATTGCTTCTGGCCTCACACTAGGATACCCTGTGTCGTGGGAACCAGAAACAGCGACGTCACAAACATGTAAACATCCAAGACTTGGGTTTTTTTTGTCCCCAGCCGGGATTCGAACCCGTGACCTCTCGCATGGTAGTCAGATGCGCTAACCGCTGCGCCACAGAGGTCGACCAAATACTCGGGCTAATTGGCACCCGAGCCAGCGCCAAAAACCTCGTATGCAATTGATGTCATACAGCCCTTGGTTAACAATCTACTATTACTGCGCAACGGGGTGGTTTCATTTCATCGCCACTTCATGTCTACTCTCTCACACGTGTCCTAGTTTAAAATATAAAATCTGAAGGAATCATTTATTGAAAGACATACCTATAAGGATAACATGAAGGACACAGCCTCGCTTTTGCAGAACATGGACGGCTAAGACTTGCATAGGATTAGGATACGTGTGAAAGCGCTTAGATTTCAATTATTGAAATCTAACCATTCAACACTACGTGTTAGGTATAATAATATCTGCTAACTCATCGCGTGAGGATATTCCATGTTAATTGAGTACAGCAATGAGCTCCGGGCTGCATCCCTCAAACGTAGATACTGAGGGTGGCAAGTGTGTATCAAAATTGGAACGCTGTGTGCAGAGACAGGGCGCATTTGCACACGTAATGAACGCGGAGATGGGTTCTCACCCGACTGAGCAACAATGCTTGCTTACGGCAGGCCTGTTTCACTACGCGTGACGGTATCGAACGCGTAAGTACATGCGGCGACCACTCCGGAGTGACGACCTCTGTGGCGCAGTGGTTAGCGTATGTGACTACCAAGCGAGAGGTCCCGGGTTCGAATCCCGGCTGGGGACAAAAAAAAACCCAGGTCTTGGCTGTTTACATGCTTGTGACGTCGCTGTTTCTGGTTCCCACGACACCTTGTATCCTAGTGTGGGGCCAGAAGCAATTTATGTGCCTGTATGTAAATATCATGTTATTTTAAATAAATAGTAATTCGGGCGCCAGAAAAGGTAAGAGTTACGCGGTAGAAAAAGAGGCAACATGTAGGTGAATATAACGTAGCTTTTTAAGCGCCGTACGATCTGAATTGCACCTAGTTGTATCGCTGCTAGAGATCTTTTTACTTTAATTGATTTTGCGGAGTGAATATTCTGTACCTGTACTATTATGTATTCTGTGCTTACGGCAAGGGCAGGATCAGACTGAGGGCTTCTCACTCCCGCACAGTGGGAAAGAGATCCATCGCTAGGGTTATCGCTAGAGCGATAATAGTATTTTTTAACCGACTGTATTTTTTTATGTTTGTTTCCTCAGAACTTTTGGCTGGGTGAACCGATTTTGATGACTAGGTTTTTATTTGAAAACTGATTTACGTATGGCTTAATTTCAATTTGGTTCTGTTCTGATAAGGGCATCCATGAGAAAACCACGTATTATGTCTTAAATTTGCATTTAAGAATTTTAAGAAATTAATTAGAAATTAAATTTCTTAAGAAATAAGATAAGAATCCGGAATCCACCAATCCGGACTTGGCCCCCGTGGTGGAGTATGGCCTATACCTTCCTCAGGGAAGAGACCCGTGCCCCTCGGTGGGGACATAATGGGTTGATGATGAAGATAAGAATAATTTTCTTGAGAAATTAGAAGAAATTTAAGAATAACTCAATATCACGCCAACCGAACGACGATTAATTTTATTGGAAAGGAATTATTCTTTCTTCCTTCCTTTCTTCCTCAAGGGTAGTTTGATGAGAGTTTGGTTAGGTTCTGTTAATGCGATAACGAAACTATTCATTTCTTTAGACCAAAATAACGATACTCGGCTGAATCTTTCGTAGGCTCTCCGGATATTTGTGGCGTCTAATTAGTTAATGTACACCAGATTCACTAAAAATAACCAATAAACAAAAAATATCAATAAGGGCCGGTTTCTGAATTGAGAAAATCACTAAGTGAATACTTAAGCAACGTTCTGTCACGCTCTTTCCAGAGAAAATTGATGAGACAGCACTACAGTTAAGTAGTTACTTAGCGAAATTCTCAATACGGTATTTGACACTATCAACAATAAATTATTTGAGATGCTCGATAAAAACTAAAATTGAAAAATGATTCGGAAAATGTATTTCTATTAATCATTTACTAGTTATTACAATTTTTAAATAGATGAAACATAAAAAGTGTACTCTGAAATGTGACGTCACAAGCAAGTATTATGATACAAAATTCCATTTTAAAAGTAACTCATTTGACATCCTGTCAAATATTATATAAAAAAAATTTTTTTTATATTTTTTTTTGCTACTGAAGCAAAAAAAAAAAAAAAATAATCACAAATTTATATGGCTTAGCTTCTATCGTTTGCACTTGACGGGTCCGGCGGGGGTTTCGCGGGGTGGGGCTGGAGAGTCTGCCCGCGCGCTCGCCTCCGGCCCCGCAAAACCGAAGATTTTAGGTGATTTTCACTAAAAAAAATTTTTTTGTATATTTTTTTTTGCTTCAGTATCATGTAAATAACCAACCCTGAGTCGGAGTAAAGTGCACAAATCAACACCCTGTATATCCGGAATAAATTTAATAATGTCTAGTACTCACAAAAGTTTTAAGTTAAAAAATCATTTAGTAGTAGTCACCAGGTACCGATTTATATGAAACCCTGTCCGCTGCAGAGTGTAAAGTAAACAGTCAACAAAATAATGGCAACACGCCGTTACAATAATAACCCGGCGGTGGTACATATAAAACGGGACCAAACAACACTCGCGAATGGTAAACAAGAATAAATAGTGAGTACTCTACCGTTACGGGCTGCGTCAGTGTTTGCGAGGTCGGCTTGCTCCTAACGCGTGCATTCTTTGTTCACCAGACACACATTTCACCTCTCAACGCGGCTGCCGAACAAAACTTCAATCAACGATTATTTAGGGAACTTTCTAACGTTGCAACTGCTGGCATTGTTAATTTTAGTTAAAAAAAAAATAAACTCACGCCCGTTATCCCCGAGGGGGTAGGCAGAGGCACCAATCACAAGAACTGGGCCCACGTTTTGCCGAGTTTGTTAGGATTAGAATTTTAGTTACTTCCATAGAATTTCGTCTTACGTGATACTACTGTGGGGTCAGATGCAAACAATGAGACTATCTTCATCCTGCAGAAGGGAGCGATCCGATTCATTCACAAGCTGTGTAGTAGGGAAACGATAAGAGATCTCACTAAAGAAACAAACATCTGAAACTTATTGCAAGCCAATAAACTTATGAAAATATTATGTGCGTTCGAAGAATATTAAAATAATAAGATGTGGAGTTTCTTTGTTAGTGAAACTAACAACTTTGACGTTCATAAAGTAAACGTTTTATTTTTATCATTAATTAACAATAATAATTTGAATGCGAGTTCTTGAGAGTGCGTGTATGTTAGATCAAGAAATATATGTGTATTTTGTACAAAACGAAATCTGACAGGATTGTGGCAAGTGGCAGTGCCTTTTCTCTGTGTACCTCTCTGGGATACCGGTGTGAGCATACATAACGTACGTATGTATGTATTTGTCAATATCATCTGTTTACTATACAGAAAATTATTGTGAGGAGTCGCGACTGTCTGAGGTGTTAACATACATACGGAAACTTAAATCCGCGGAGGGTAATTTTCTTGGTCAACTAATGTGATTTGGCAAGTTGATTGACCTACACATTTGCAAGTAGATAGATTTGGCTGTCTAGGTACCGTAATCATGTTTTGTATACAGCTTATTATCAAATCAACGATTATTTAGAAGACAAGGGCGTATGGCATTAAATAGTAGTTTAATATTAAATTTAATCAGAGTATAAATGTGTCTAGTGTTCAACATATCCAATACATATATTATTTTGTAAGTTTGATTTGTCACTCATACCTAATTTGTATTAGCTTTAAGGTGATTTGAGAAAAGATGGTCAGAGCGGAGTTTTTTTTTTTTCGCTGACTTTTTCTCCACTACAGACGGCCCCAAGGCAGCGGCTAACATTATACATGTGGGCGCATTTCATTTAATCACGTTTCAAAGTGGATGATTAATGTAAATTCAATTTGTTTTATTCGAAACATGGTTACGCCTGGATTGTAAGAATAGCAATATTTATACTTTTATAGTCGGCACTGAAAATATACGCCTGGATTGTTAGAATAGCAATGTTTATACTTTTATAGTCCATACTGAAATACTGTAGTATTTAATTAGCCACGTTATATTTTTAAAACTATTATTATTTAGCCACTTACTTAATACTTAATTAAGGAACAAATAGCCATTTTCTTAGAAGCTTAAACAACAAAATAGCTTTATGAAACTTTGTGACTACTTCCGGTTCTTTGCAAAAATGTGTTTATTTCACTAATTAATGTTTAAATATTGTTACATAAGCCGTATTCTGTAATAATAATAGTTTTTAAATCGATTATAGTCGAAATAATTAGAGAATTTGTATTGTGTGTAAATTTCAATTTATTGCGTAGACACATTGCTAATCATAACATTGTTTGACAATAAATTAATTGTTAAAATGTAACGTAATAAGGTTTCCATGAAAACTATTATGTTTGTAAATTCACGAAAGTTATATTTTAGTAATTGGCTTTGATAAATAGTAATGATTGCTAATAATTTCATAAAATAGAGTAACTTTATTGACTCTGTGCTATAAATAGGAGTGACGCCATTGAACGGTCTCTTTTACCTTTGTGAATTTTGAAGAAAATCATTATACTTGCTGCTGATCGTATCCGGAGTTTATCTTCATCCCCTACGACCACCCTGGCCTTGCGCCGACATACATAACTGTATGTACATTGACATTCAACAAGCAGAATGTAAATTCTTTACGTTGAAATAAATTTATGATTCTGATTCTGATTCTGAAAATAATTACAATTCAAGTCGCCAATCGCCAATGGATGATTAAGCCCATACTCTCTCACTTTGAGTTTGAACCATAGCACCGAATGGGAATAAGCCGGCGTTATTTTACGTGTGTGCGTTGATACAAACACATTGGTGGAATTTAGCACTTTTTTGTATGTCGCTGCTTAAGTTGTTTTTTTACATTTAGTGCAGATAAAAAGTGCAGGTTTTTAGGGCGAATGCTTGGCTTAAAGCCAATTTCAGCGCTTTTGACAATGTTTACCTTTTATTGTGTATAAAGGCAAACTTGACTGCCTCGTTGGTATAGCGGTATCAAATTTGATTACCAGTAACGAGGTCGTGGGTTCGATTTTCACTGAGGGCCGCCGTATATTTGTGCAAATGGCCTCAGTCTGGGTTGCCTAGTTATTAATATACCCTAACTTGGGAGCTGGACAGGTGATTGTGTTCTGTGGAAGTTATTTTTAAACACTATAGCACTCGGCAAAACGTGGACCCAGTTTTAGTGATTGGTGCCTCTGCCTACCCCCTCGGGGATAACGGGCGTGAGTTTATCTACTTTTTTTTTAAAGCATTTTCTTCCGATAATATTATTGACCATTTCTATAATACGAACGACGTCTACGACGATAAAATCTAAAATATTTTTATTAAATTACATACATATATAAGCTCACGCCTGTTCTCAGAGGAGTAGGCAAAAACCAGGGACTGCTACCTGCCACGATCCTAACAAATCACTTTCGGGTTATTGACATTCAATAGTTTTTTTGTAATTCAATTAAATTTTTTAAAATGTGCGTTCGGCCGATCACTTAAGAACTAAGCTATGTACTATAATAGGGTAGACTTTGTGCCGTTCATAGATTCAAAACCTACAATAAAACATACCACAGTCCAGACAGAAACGAGCGAAATGGCAGTTACAATACCGTACAAAGCACAATACGCGCTGATGGCAACGGTACACTATGGCCATAATCTGCTCGCAGCAAGATTGGAAACGACCTACGGCATTGTCACCGAGATTGTCCCCACGGGAAATAGAGGCACATAGACACGAATTGTTAAACTACAGAAGGATATCTAGTTCATTTTTTATGTCTGTTCTGGGACCTTGATTGAATAAAAGTTGAATGGTACTTTCTGCTGTGTTTGTTTATTTTTATTCTGCATATGGGAAAATGATAAGATAAGATAATGATCTTATTTATACACCAAAATACACATTCATACATTTGGGTGAAATTAAAATTATAAAAGACGAAAAAAGAGAAAAATTCCAAGCGTAGCCACATATTACTAAGCGTGGCAATTAGAATTCGCATCCATTTACCTCTTAAATGTACATACTATTTTAAATTGCGTAAATCCTAAAACATATCGGTTAGAGTTCCTCAGTGCCATTTTTTCAACTTTGTAAATTGAAAATATTTACACACTTACTTATAATACCGACAAATAAATAGTTCAGTGAGACAAAGCTATGTTACTAATGTATAACTAATGTAATGTAGATATTTGCTTCTGAATGTAAGTAGTAAAATTACCCGAGCTCCAACACAGTGCATAAGGTAATGTTTGTATTGTTAATTTTACTTTCAAAGCTTTTACTAACAAGGAACCCTCATTTGTTTCAGGTAAGCATGATAATAGTATTTCACAAATACGCGGCCTGCAATTCTGTGCACCCAAAGCAGATTCTCCTGTAAGTAACACTGCAAATAAGACACAGAAGACCAGTTTGAGTGTGACAACTCGGGCCACGGAATAAAATATTAATAATAAGCTATTTGAATAGTTGTTACAACATGAGTGCTCTACTGACGCAATCTCTGTCTCTATTTTTAGGGTTCCGCAGTTTTAGGTTTCTTGCCGACTGCGGAACCCTTATAGTTTCGCCATGACCATCCGTCTATTTCTCATGATGACATGACAGATGTACAGACATGTGATCGTGTCTGCACTAGAAAGTTGAAGTTTGCCAGAGATATATCAATACTATTAATCAGGTAGACAAATCGGAAATATAAACTCTTAAAAAGAATTTTTTTTTTTGGTACCACATTCTACACTAACTGTAGTAGAGTAAATTAGTTAGATTGTTCGTTCAATAATATTGTGGATTTAGAGGAGAAAACCATTTTTTTACTCCATCTGCTCGAAATGATGCATTTTGATGCCCAAATTTAGGACCCAAAACACGCAATTGTTGTTCAAGCTAAGATGCATCAAAGTAAATAGACACAAAATCCAATTTTGAATTTATATTCTAATGCACTCATTTGCTAAGAAGTCGGACCTCTCTTTCACTCTTGAGGATTCGTCCTATATCTATTTTACTCCAACCCAAGCAATAAGCTTTAAAACTAAGTTTGAAACTACTTACTGAACTTCCAAACTATTTGCTGCAAAACTTTTAAGCACCTAATTGTCAAATATTTGAAATTGGAATGCCAGTACGCATTTTCATTCCTCTCAGATGGTAGTGAAAAACAGAGTGTTCTACACGGGCGCAAATCATTTTTGGTCTCGGTAGTGTTGATTCCCTCACTCCTTTAGCGATTCTAAGATTCTTTAGTACAAGAATCGCCTCAGTTCGCTCTGGATTCAATTTCACAACCTCGACGCAAAAATTTTGTTTGCGGTCTACTATTAACTTCTGTTCTCTATATGGTGTCCCCCGCTCTCCAGGCTAAATGGTTGAAATGTGAAAAAAATCAGAATAGTAGCATGGACTATTAAAATCTTAAAATGAGAGGTCTCCTTAAGCTCACGGTTTAGTCTTTATACGTTAACGATTAAGTAAGTAAGCAGCGTTTATACGTCCCACTGCAGGGCACAGGCCTCTCTCAGAGAGAGAGAGAGAGAGAGAGCATTGTGGTAAGTTGACGAGTAATAGCGACCAAATAAGAAAAAGAACTTCGTCTATTGAAAATCACTTTGACGAAGGCTCTTTGTGCAACAGATATAGCCCCCTCTTCTTACGGAACCCAACACTGCGCGTGGCTCGACACGCGCCTGACTAGTTTTTTTATGTTAAAGCTCTACGGATCGGCACGAAACCTGATTGGACCGATGTGACGTAATAAGTAAATGAGTCCGGATTATTATTTCTGAAGTAGCCCGTGCTCTTCACTAGGTTATGTTGTGGTCGATTTTGAACTAAAATGTACTACCAGACAAATAAATTAAAATATTATAATTAAGTGATAACTGTAAAAAGGAAGAAGCTGACTCTTAACTGATACTGGTTACATTAGCGTAGGCGTCAGGGATTTACGTAAGTGTTTAACCTAATATGTAACTTTTGTAAAAATGTAATGTCTCTGTAAGTTACAGCTTTTGCGTCAGTTGCGGTCCGGAGTGACTAAAAATGTTGCTTTACGTAACTGTTTTTTTATGCTTTTTTATAATGTGACCTTTTTATTATGTTGACGATGCCCTTGGCGAAATATTTTTACTTTTTATTAGTTTATATCTTTTATTATAAAACAGATTCCTATAAAGACAAATAAAAGTTACAGCGAAGTTTTTTTTTCTAAATTGGCCGTGACTATGTCCAACTGCTAAGCAAAAGCCTGGCCTTAGATATCCACTCCTCTCTATCCCTGGGCAATTCGTCCCACCAAGGTAAAATTATTTGGTCAGGTCACCCACCATCTTTGCCTCAGTCTTCTGCGTCGGTAGCCATCGCACGGCACCCAACCGGTGCACATTTTTCAAATTTCCGGGTCCATACGTCTGACAGGGCCAGCCCAGCTCCACTAAATTTACAGCCAATAAATTCTTTGTTTCACATTAATCTGCTATTGACAACACTCGTCATCAACCCATTATGTCCCCACCGAGGGGCACGGGTCTCTTCCCTGAGGAAGGTATAGGCCATACTCCGCCACGGGGGACAAGTCCGGATTGGTGGAGGTGACTACACTAAACACAATGAAAAATGTAGGACACAATTAGAAGATTGGTCGTATAAGCTATTGCGACTGGACGCTACGGGAATGAAAGCTCTTTTAGACGTAGTGCCAAGTTTTGTTGCGTTCAATGATGTAGTTTGTAAGTGACACAAAATTACGTCAGCATGGAAATCACCTCAAGTGGCATCTTCTATAAAGCATTTTGTACAACAAACTTTATTTTAGGATCTAAGGGAAACTATACTTCTGTTTACATAATCGGACAGCAAAGGAACAACGATGTGCGCTAGAAATGCAAAACGTACTCGCCTAACATGCACTTGTTTCCCTCTAACTTGTTTGCAAATACTTTCCTCTTTGACCGGTATTAATACACGGTGAAATAGACCTTAGCACGTAGGTGGTAAGAGCTGCAGAATACATTTCGGCAGTCCGACGTAGAATTGGTCCGTTCGGAATTCGGACACAAGGTACGGGAACATTACCAAGCAAGCACGTACCGGGTAGAATTTCAATTGAAATATTTCTCCCTTCTCTCGCTCGCTCGACACTTGGCGGTGTACGAGTGGCTGAAGAAATGGATGAATTTGAAATTCGAATTTTGTTTGCGCTCTCGAACGAGTGTGCGGGTTCTTTTTTTGAAATGTATTTCTCGGGTTACTTTTTTCATTGCATTTAATGGCTGTGATGGAATTTAAGTGGCCAGTCACCTATATCTAAGTATAAGATTAAATTATATCCAGTAGGTCGTAGATATCACAGCAAAGAGGTTAGTAGGGTCTTGCTATTTTTTTATTCTAAGGGTTGGGATGGGTATCACACGTCAAACATAAGAAGCTTGTTGTGTTATCATCACTTTTAAGTTTAGCGCAGCATTCTTAGAAATAAACTATTAGCAGACTACCTAATTTTATTCAGCAATCGTCTTTTGCCTAAACTATCTCCAGTCGAGTACAAACCGCAACTAAAAGGGTCCGAATAGAATTCACCAACAATGCTATTCAACCTCTTTGCAACTCTTTGTAGAGCGCTTTTCTTTTGAGCGCTCTGAATACCCAGAGCCGTTGTAAAATGGGAATTTGTTACTTTGACGACGATTTAGGAATTGGTTCTAGAGAGTTCTGAAGGAGCTTTGAGTCTGAATATTTTTTTATGTTTACTGGCATAGGTTAAGCTTATACTACCAACTTTGGATCCTTGGTCTGAAATAAACACATAATATTATTATAAAAAAATCTGAATCGAGTTTTAGTCAGACGGAGAAAACATTCCATTTATAATATAAAGAAGACAACTATGAAGTTATATAACTGTCATAGAAGACATGTGAGGTATCACGTTGATATTTCGGTGGTGATTTCCAAGACACTGGCGTGAGCTTAGTAATGTAATGTAATTTCATCTATAAAATCCAAGTGCCTTCAATACTGGTGTATTGTAAGGCAACGCAAACAATGCGATATAACCGTACAAATTTGAAGAATGTGTGCCAAAGTTTCATTTGGAGCTTCGAAACAACTACAGCGTCTGGTGACCTCTAAAACCATTTAAAACGCATTGTACGGAGATAACTAGTATATAACTCGTCTACGATAATGCGGAACGTGCGAGATTTAGCTTTAGTACTGCCTGACCAAGTATTTGAGATTACCGAGAGGTCAAATACCAGTCATAGGACGGTTGCTACTCCAGGTCGGAAGCAGGTCAGGCGTTTGTGGTTTTTTTAATTTATTCACAATAAACCATACAGAATCTGAATCACATTAGTTTGCCAAATTGCTTGTATAGCTAATCGACAAGCTCTTAGTAACGATCCCTATTCACTTTTTCAGTTATACAATCTACACTGGCGTAGCTTGTGGTTTGTATCTTGGGTAATCGCTTGTTTGGAACAAATTTAGAAGGGCGGTTTACTGGGCATGGTGGTGAATTATTTTCTTTGTTGTTGTTGTTGTTATTACACTTTATTGCATAATATAAACCAATCAAAAGCGATCCAAGGGCACGTTCTTGGTGCTGTAGTGTAGTATAAACTTACTTTCAACTTATTATATTTCGTCGGCTTAATGCAAGAAGTCATTAACTGCCAAAAATCATTAACTGCTTTTTTTAAAGGTTTAGCCGTATTTTGACATCCTCAACTGCAAGTTTCCCTAATTAACTAAAATAAAATAAAATAGTTATTAAAATTAGCAAAAGGGAACACAGTATTGTACAACCTTAATGTAATGACAAAAATTTACATCTTTACTTTGTTAAGCGGAAACAAAAAAATCTCTTGTTGGTGTTGCCAAGATACACAACTAGTGTTAGTTGACAATAGGTGACAACACTTTATGACTCTAAAAGCATAGTATGAGTCATCATCATCATCATCATCATCGGCATATGGTTGTCCACTGCTGGACAAAGGCCTCTCCCATTGCACGCCACTGAGCACGGTCCTCGGCTACTCTCATCCAGCTCTTGCCAGCCGCCCTGCGAAGATCATCGCTCCACCGAGTCTGAGGACGTCCTACACTACGTTTACCGATCCGCGGTCGATAGGATGAGTACATGATTTTGAATTATGCTTTTACGTTTTTGTTTGGCGCTACGCGTTGGACAATTTTGGCTTCACCGTTTTAGGTAGCCCGCCTTCCAGAAAGTTTCATTCGCAATTTAATTTGTTCTTTCTACAGGTATGAAGTATGCGGCAGTAATTTATTCATCGAGGTCCCTGTGTAAAGCACACTTTGTGCCAAGGGTCCTATAACATTAAAGAAAATTAAGATGTCAATGTTGTCTGGGATTCAATCCAGTTTAATGCACGACTTTTAGGTCATTATGAAAATTTATGTCATCATCTTCATCATCATCATCATCAACCCATTATGTCCTCACCGAGGGGTATGGGTCTCTTCCGTGAGAAAGGTATAAGCTATACTCCACCACTCCATCACAAAATTTATGTAAACTCTGTTAATTAAAGAGTTGCTAATCCATTTTTTCTCCAAAATTAAAATAGATTTTCATACGAACCTTAACTTGTAACCTTTATTGAGTCACAATTTCTGCGCTATTTGGAATAAAACACTTTTGATTAGATTTTTATTTATTTTTAACGGGGCAAGTACTTACGTGACATTTAGGCAGATGACTACAGTCTATTTACTGAAGCGAACGACTAATTGTCAACATGTCAAAAATTTGGTTTTTCGATATGCCAAATTTACAACGCTGCATAATATTTAGCAAAGTTATACAAAACGATGTGCCTAATAAATGCCATTAAGCAATAAACACAATAACACTGTTATAACCTGATTTATCCCTTACTCGCAGTTTATTTAACTAAATATTTAATTTTATCATGAAAATACAATTTGCGTAAGAGATCTGTGGCCCAAAAAATACCTAAAATTTCAGTGGTCCTCAAAATAAAAGCGATCCTACTGCTGCCAAATATGTTCGCAAAATCGCAACTACCAAAGATGACGGAATTTTGTTTAAAGGCCGATTATGATCGATTATTTTATGCTAATGCGCTACGCGATGTGTAGGAAGAAGTATGGAGAGCTGACTACGAACCTCTTTTTTAATTAGAGGCAAAAAAAAGTAATATAGCCACCCCGACGCCATATTTTTACTCACGATTGACGTTGTTAATGCGAGTGCAACTTCTCTAAGCTATTTTATTTTCTTTTGTATTTGTTTTGTCTTGTTTGGTTGTCTGTCTGTTTTCCTTAAACAGTAGGTAGGTACCTACCTTAACCTATGTGGGTATACGATGCAAGCAAAGCTGCGTGCATGAGCTATTTTGAGTTACATGTAAGTTTGAGAGATGCTGTGTCTTTGTTTACCTTTAGTCGTTCGCTTCAAAAAATAGGATATAGAATAGAGAACACATTTCATCATCGGACACAGAACAGATAATCTGAAAAAGTTATGTTATAGAAATAGGTTCGTATTTCTAACAAATATATTAATAATAACAATAACTTCTACACCACACAATCACTTGACCTGGGATGCGATTACGTAAGTCCTCCACTGTATGGAGTTGTCTGATTTAGCCTACACCGAACTGTCAAATGCATATATCGATACTTGTAATTTCAATTGACCTAAAGCACAAAACCCAACTTTACAGAAGAGCCAAAAGAAGTTTTTTTTTTTTAGAATTTAATTCATTACGCTTGTGTTTTTAAAGTTATATAAAAGTGATGTAGACAAAATATACCTAAAATCTTGAGATGCAGACGATGAAATATTGAGTTTTTATTTAGTGTATTATTTTAGAAAATAGATGTGCCTTACATCTAAGAAAATTCAATAAAATGTTCTTTACGCCCAATAAAATTATGAGACTCAGGGCCCTTAGTGCGAGTTTTTTTAACTACTCGATCGCATTAACGTAAACTCATATTCTATAGGAGTGACAAAGCGCGCCAGCTAGTTGCCTCTTTGTCACTCCTATACAAATTGCAAACGCTCTCGCTATCGAAAGTGAATGAAAAAACTCGCACTAAGCAAGCTGATTTATTTTGGGCGTAAAGCACTACTGAAAATATTATACTCTCTACGCCCTAAAAATAAACGCTTAAGATTAAAGTGAGTGCAAGTGTAAAGCTAAATAAAAACTATCTTTTATCTTATATTTTGAGTTAAAGAACTAACTTTATTATTTTTTAAGGCGGTGAAGCATACATAGCTACAAGTAGTTTTAAATAACGTGTATTGTCAAGGGACGTAAATAATGAAAATGGATAACTAACAAATGTCCATGGCCGTGCGCGCTTCCAAATGCCATAATTTTATGAATGATGAGGAGATTGGTGTGACGACTGTTATCTAGGACCTACTAAGTCTTGTTAATTTTTAAATAGCTTTTAGTACAACCTCAAAGTCTAGTGCTTTGGCTGCAGCGTAATTGTACCTACTATGATGTCTTTTAAATATTGTTTTTTATTATTTTTAATTTTATTTTAAAAAGAAAACAATCACATGATTACATCATGTTTTCTTTTTAAAATAAAATTCGTACTGCTTTACATATTTATCTGAGAACTATTAACAATTGTAGATTTCAGTTAGTTGTGTTGATCAAAATTAATCGGTTGGTATTATGGTTATTATTCAATGTATGAACGTTTTATTAAGGTTCAGATAGTTTTGTAATGACACTAAGACCAGAAAAAATAGCTGAAACTGTTTTTTACAAGGTTAGTATTTACTTAAGCGGTGGTGGCGAAGTGGGGTTGACCCTTGCTTCTCAATCATGAGAGTCTGGGTTCGAACCACGTATGTACCAATGACTTTAAGTTACGTACATTTGTTTATACAGCAACACCATTCGCTGATAAAATGTGCCCGGATAACGGCGACAGGCTTGCCACTTGTCACGTTTGGGACCTAATAAACTCGGCAAAACGTGGGCCCAGTTCTAGAGACTGGTGCCTCTGCCTACCCCTTCGGGGATAACGGGCGTGAGTTTATTATTTTTAGTATTTACTTAATCTACATATTACGGTGTTATGTTCTCACATGTTGTTTAGCCTCCGGAGTACGTTTTTGCAACATTGGGTCTCTTTCTATCACATTGAGCCATGTTCATATGATTTTTTTTGTGTTTAATACATATTTTCTGCGAAATAGTTACAAATTACAAATTAGTTTTTACCAAGTACTTCTTTTAAATCGTCGCTGGAACTTGATTCATCATTACTAGTCCATAGATCTGAACTTCCTGAGGAGAAGTCTTGTTCTCCTATATTCGGTCGATAACAAAATCGATAATAGCCATATTTAGTTTCGTTCTAGCTACGTCTGTTTCTCTTTTGACTGGATGTAGGTTTCAAATCGGAAATGATGGGTGTTAATCAATTCGAGACGTGCTTAGTAACTGGCTGGGTTTCCTGGGACTCAGATAGGTTGCATGGAGCATGCGACGAGGCTTCCACAGGATCAAGTGTGAGGGCCGGCGGCAGGGCACGCTGGTCGGATGGCGAGACGTGCTCAGTAGCTGGCTGGGATTCCTGGGACTCGTAGTGTAGAGAAATGCAACAAACCGTGTTCTTGTGCTTTATAAACTTTACGAAAGCTTTTGACCGTGTATAATACGAGGTATTGATTAAGATACTTATAGCTATAGACCTGGATAGGACATACGCATCATCACTAGCCTTTAATGTAGGCAAACAGCAACGGAAGTGTGGAAGAGTGGAAGGCGAAGAAACTCACGCAGTTGAAATACAAACAGGTGTCCGTCAAGGTTCCATCTTGTTCCTGTTGTTTTTCAACCTATAATCCGAGACAATCATCCAGGAAGCACTTGAAGATGCGGAAGCAGGAGTCGTCAACATTGGGCGTGTGTTCAAAAACCTGCGGTTAGCGGATGATACTGTCCTGCTAGCATCCACCCAAGAAAGTCTTCAAATTGTTATAGACAAGGTCTCTGAGTGTAGCACAAGAGTTGGATTGAACGTCTTAAAGACGAAATTCATGGTGGTATCTGGGGGCGGGCCCCGACAACAGGTGGACTTACGAATCGGAGCGAATATCGTAAAAAGAGTTGAGAAGTACAGGTATTTGGGATCATAGCAAGCGATACTAAAATACAAGAGCGTATCGAAATAGCCCGAGCTTCATTAACGATATTAAATAATGTTCTGTGTTGTCGGGAACTCTTCATGAAACTCCGCAATAAGATTCTGCACTGCTACATAAATGGCCTGTCGTTCTTTACGAGTGCGAGTCATGGACCATAAAGGAATACCTCAGAAGAAGACTCACGTCTTTTGAGATGTTGTGCTATTGGCGAATGCTGCGGATCAGTTGGACTGAAAAAGTGACCAACGTCGAAGCCCTTAGATGGATGCACAAGGACGTGGATCATGTTCATACCATCAAGCAGCGGAATAGAGCCTACTTAGGCCATGTGCTGCGAAGCAAGAAATATCGACTGTAGCAGACCATTTTGATGGGCAAGGTGGAAGGAAAGAGGAGGCCGGGCAAGAGAAAGATGTCATGGTTGTGTAACATCAAAGAATGAATCGGTGTTAAAATCCCGGAGGAGCTGTTCATAATTGCACTGAACAGAGACGACTTCGTAAAGAGCTGACTTTAAACCTCCAGTGATGGAGAGTCTTTAAGAAAAAGAATGGTAAAGGTTGACCTGCTCTCGACTTATAATACCTCTGTATATTTATGACCTATAATATATATTTATGACCTTTTTATTCAGGCACTTTGAAATAAGAAATACTCGCTTAAAGAACATTCCGGATAGTTCTTACCTTAATTTTTTTTAACGCCTTTTGTTTAGTTATATTATAATTATATTTCCTACGCTTACGTATTTATCTTCATCAGCCATTTATATCGTGTGTATACCTACTGTTATAATAACACAAATAAATGGTTGTTTTTAAGGAGAGTTCTCATTAATCGTGCAGTGTTTTATTGTTTGAATTGCGTTTGGATACTTTGAAACAACTTCTTAAAAATCGTATAGATGCAATTCATAAAGTATTATTTTTAATTGAAGAACATTAAGGGGTCTGTAACTGCTTGCGCGGCACCGCAAGAGTCAAAACTTTTGATGCTATTTTACCAACATTCAAAGTTTGTCAAGGAATTTCAGAGCTATTGTTCATTGCAATAGAGTTCAAATAATATTAGTTGTGATTTTGATGAATAGGTTAAAGAAACAAAATAAATGTTGGTACCTATACGTAAGGAACAAAATTATGTTATTAGTCTCGGGTGTAAGGTTGTAAGGTATCGATTGTTTTGACATTAACACTTAAATAGTGTGTAAAACACAAATACCAACTTTAAAAGTTATTTATGCCCTCAAAATTTAAGCGAGAACTAGTAGGTATAGCAGGTTAGGTGGTAAGTAAAGCACATAATTTTGCAAAATGTGCTTTACGCCCCATTATGTTTAAAGAGGTGATAAACAGACTTTGACTTAAAGCACATTTAGCATTATTTATTCTGAATGGTTGGGCAGTAAAAAACAACTCAATATTTTGATGTTCTTTACGTTTGTAATTTTTCAATTTGACAGCGAAAATGTTCTTTACATTACTTTTTCAATGTGTCTAAAATCGTTATTAATGGTCGGATCGCTACGTGGATAAGACAGAAAAAAAGAGAAAAAAAAACTAAGTAAGATGGCATTCAAAGCTCATTTTGGCCAAAATGTGCTTTACGTCAATTGAAATTACAGGTATCGATATATTTAGACACATCGGAGTTGTCTAATAAATGCTTGACCCGATAGAGGGGAAAGTTACGTTTTTTTTTTTTAAACACTTTATTGATAAACACATTTAGATTTTACATTGTTTTAAAGCATCACTTAAACCTTATTAGGTTTTTGCGTGAAGCCTGAGCCGCTTTTGTACAAACACTCCTTAATTTCTAATGCACTCGTAATACTTAGATAATAATAATATACATGATAAATGTTTGAACAATATTAATACTAGTTATAGTATCATTATTACTAATAATAATATTATTCACTAAAATATTCCTTTAATAGCACTTTAATTTTGTTTGGTTTTAGAGAAGCAAGATTACCCACCAACATTTTTGGTAATTGGTTAAGTATAGTCGGTAGCATGAAGTCTACTGTTCTTTTTCCGTAGTTGTTGTTATATTTAGGTACATTGTATGTAGGTAGGTAATCAAGATTTCTCAGTGAATATAACCTTTTTTTCTCAGACAAAGCTTCTATTTTACTTATATGTAATGCAAGGGCTGGTCCCAAACTGGGATATGACGTCACAAATATCGAAAAACACACAGACTGATTCCATTTGGATCAATATATAGCGGCCCCAGTGGGTTCAAACTCACGACCTTTTTCTTGACTAGATCAGTGGGCTCATTGTGTAATTTTCGCAACGGACATTCATACGTCTTAAAAAGTCACGTCAACACAAAAACCGACGTCGTACGGAGTACTGTCTTGCTCTAACATAGGGTCTTAAAAGAAGATTGTGCTATACAGTAGTGGTATACATGACTTTAAGACGTATGAGTATCCGTTGCGAAAATTACATAATGACCCAAAGGCCTGTTTTACTACGCGTGTCGGTATCGACCGCGTCAGTACATGCGGCGACCACTCTGGAGTGGCAAATAGGTAGGAATTCAGGCGCCAGAAGAGGTAAGAGTTATAGTGTAGAAAGAGAGACAGCATGTAGGTGAATATAACGTAGCTTTTTTAGCGCCGTGCGATCTGAATTGCACCTAATTGTATCGCTGCTAGAGTCCCTTTTTCTTTTATTGATTTTGCGGAATGAATCTTCTGTACCTGTACTATTATGTATTCTGTGGCTAGATCAACAAGGCGGTCAAGGCAGGCAGGTAATATTTTTCTCCTTCAGTGTATGTATCAAATACCTATAGAAATGTAACAATTCATGTGGCGTTAAAAAATGTATGTACTCGTACGAACAGCTCAGCTTCACACATAACTCGAGCCCGGAATTCTATTCGCAGCGCCTTGTGATTGGTAACACGATCAATTTAGCCCAATAATCGGAGGGGAATTGCCCGCCATTGTTCTGTTCGCTCATTGTTGATTAACAAAATACTAGTGTCTGCTATTTGGCCGTGATTCAGATGAGATGGCTTCTACTCAATGATGAAGCTTAGCATTACCTTTATCTATCATAACTTCGAGCTATGTATTCATTTCTGTATTGTCCACTACGTATTTTATTTATTTTTACAGTTATTTTAGTCTGTTTTGTATATTTATTTTCTGCATAAAGTAAGTTATTGTTAAGGATATTTGTATTATAGTTTACGTAGCACTTTTTCCAAAGTCGCTCTTTGATTGTAGCTCCCTAGCACTATGAAATGATATTCTTATCTTGAATGTTTGACGGTAATTTTAAGTTTTAGAAAAGTAATGCGTCTAATTATTTTGTTGTATCAATATTTAGCCTAGATATAAGTAACTGCTAAGAATGCGCAGATAAAAAATAAATAAAATAAAAATAAAGTCCAAATGTACTGCGTCGCTCAGTGGGAATCGAACGCACTACCTCTGCCTTTGTAGGCAAGCACCTCAGCGGCTAGTCAGCAACGGCAGTCGCAACGAGGTGTTTTTTAATTACATCACCATGACCTTCTTTGGTCAGAAGATATAATGTCTTGGTAGTGGGTGTCTTAATTGCATTTCCGTATACATACGGAAATAAAACCCACAACCTCCGGACTTTGAGACGAGCATTTCACCAATGACCGGCTCCTTAGATGATTAAAAGGTGAGTTGGTGACCTTTTTTTCTTACCACTAAGGCTTGTACCTTGTGGCTTGTGACATTGTTGTCGCATTTAATTTTGTCTGTTTGTCCTATTGTTATTTTTTTGTTGTCATTGTGTATTTTCTTTTTTTTCCTCTTTTTTTCTCTTTCCTTCCCTCTTACTTCTCTCTATCTTTGTCTTTTTCTTTCCTCTTTCTATCACTCTTCATTTCTCTCTTTTTTCACTCTTCTTCTCTCTTTCTTTCTCCCTTTCTTTCCTTCTATTTTCCCTCTTTTTTTCTATGTCTTTCTTTCTTTTCCGCTTCTTTCTCTTATCTTCTTTCTTTATCTATCTCTATCTCTCTTTCTTTTTATGTTCCTTCCTCTCTTTATTTTCTTCTTTTTTTTCTGTCTCCGTCTTTCTCTCTTCCTTTCTTTCTTTTAAAATACTTATTCCCGAAAACAGTTAAATACTAAGTAGGCCCCTGTTTAGGGAACGTACAGCTCTATGTTTCCTTATTTCTATTCCCATCCGGTTCCGGCGTGTTGTTATTTATCTTCTATTATGAGGGGAAATATAAAGGGAGAGTATGAATTAGAAAAGTTCGCTGGTTTTGTTTGCTTGTTTAACTTTTCCTGTATAGGTTAATCAATCGAACTTGTAATATTTACGCAGGTCGTGGGTTCCAATCCTGACTTTATTTATACATATAATTTTGTTTTGTAAGTTATGTACATTTGAGAAGTTTTACTGGCAATACCAGTCGTTAACTGCAAAGTAAAATAGTCATAATAACAGCTTTCACACAACACATTCACTTGACCTGGGCCTCAATTCTGTTAGTGCATTATAATACGATGACAGAAGGGCAGGAAGGCGTTTATAGAAATGATTCTTTACGTACGATCCCGATATTTTCTGATTATTGTTTTTTATTAAAATGTTGTAAGCAATTTGGCACAGGCCTGCTCTCAGAGAGAGAATGGAGAATTTCCTCACGTTGTTTTCCTTCACAGTTAGCGAGTGGTATTGCTACTATAACTTTACAAATGTACATAACTTAGAAAAACAACGTCATAGGTATATATGCCCGCTCTGAAAATAAAACATGGGTTTCCCGCTTCAAAGTCAAGTTTTTTTTTCCCGAAATAAGTTTTAATTTCAAATAATTGATAGATATTGCAGAAAGATAAATCTGGTAAATGAAGGGATGAAACAACACAATCCACTTACAGCACAAAAGTCAGTCTATCAATTTCAATCAAATATCAAACAGAGACGACTCCGCAATTACAATAAAATTGTGCTAAAGTACGCTCTCAGAAGACTTATTTCTATTGTTTCATATGCCGTAATTGTTGGTAAAGGAGTGGCTTTATTAGATTTCTGATTATTGTTTTGCTTTAATTAGACATCCTGACTGCCTTGCGCTCAAAGCACTAATTATTAAAGAGGCAGGCTCCTCTAATTACACCAACTCGCGAGTTGCTGCTTCTGTAAGACTCCTTAGTCTTACAGAAGCAGCAGCTCGCACATTCCTTAATGTATTTATAAACCACAACACTGGATTATAACGTGAATTTATAATGTGAAATCATCATCTACCCATTTGGGGCACGGGTCTCTTCCCTGAGGAAGGCGTAGGCCATTCTCCACCACGGGAGCCAAGTCCGGATAGGTGGGGGCTTGTAAGACTAGGGGATGGTCTTGTGTAATAACGTAATGCTGCCTCGCAATTTGACTGAAAATTGTACTGTTTAATCCATCAAGCCCCGCCGCCGGATCCGATGTGAAGTACGGCGCATTCCGTCAGGCCCCGTAGACCCGCCGGCGAGTTGGTGTTGCGACGGCACCTTAAATCAAATTTTGAAAATGATATAGACCACAGTTGTAAGAGCCTATTTTATTCTTTGAAAACTTTGATAATCGCCATCATCCACCCGTTATGTCCCTACCTAGTGGCACAGGTCTCTTCCTTGGGGAAGGTATAGGCCATGTGGGGTATGGCGCCGTCACACCGTCTATGACTAACGATAGTGGCATTTTTCCAAGCGGTTCCGTGGTTCGCAAGGCACGTTAAGCAGTTGGTGGCGGCTGTTGTCGATAGATGGCAGTCATAAAGCCAAGTCAGAGGCCTTAGGGCGGTCTGAAAATTTCGGACAGTAAGACCAGCCACTAGTCTTACAAGCCTCCACAAATCTGGACTAGAAAACTCTGATACTCTCTGAAAACTCTGATAGCTCTGATACATTTCCAATATTACTCTGTGAATAACTAACTTAGCTGTGAATGGGAAGTGTTCTAGGCCTGAAGGGTTAAAGATAACCAGCTATATTAGCATCTTCTCACCCACGAAAATGTATTCAAAAATTAATTCAACACAGCCCCGTTCGACGTTCAGAAATTTGTCCAAAATCGATTAACGGATTCGAACTCCAAGGAGAACTTTTACGCATAATGCTTGCTAATTTACGCATGCCCCAGAAGTTGTTGAGTGGGCCTCACACATTTCAAGTTTAATATTCAAAATTCATAAATGGAACTCTTCATACGACGTCAATATTACAGGCGCCAAACTTTTGCATGAACTTGTTAATTCTTAATTTGCATTTTCATTCGGTATATCTAAGCTTTGAGGTCGCCCAATTCTCGTGATATGGGGAGCAATATTTTGTTATAATATTAATGTAGTCAGTGCTATAGACTTGCAAAAGTTAAGATACTTCCTTTATGGAGCTCTATACATATAAGGTAAGGCAACAATATTCCCAAAGATATAGTAGAGTTTCCTCCGACGCGGTTTAAGAAATGTGTTAAGAACTTTCTGTAAAACAAAGCTTATTATAAAATCAATGATTATTTAAAAGACAAATGTGTCTGGTGTCAAACAGTAGAATAATATTAAATAGATATTCAGAGGAGAATTGTGTCTAAAGTTCAACGCATCCATGAATAATGTTTTTTTAGTTTGAACGGTTGTTCATTAAGCTAAAACTGTTTTTAAAAGTATAAATATGGAGTTTTTTTGTCAGTATCTTCTCCAAATAATATATTAATTGTGAAACTAACAACTTTGACGATCATAAAGTAAATATTTTGTTTTTACTGTGAATAAATATATTTTAATTTTCAGTTTCTTCAGTTTAATTAAATTTAGTTAAACTGATGACAAGTTATTTAAACCTAAACACCTAACATTCTCATATACACCATAGTTAACTATTTGTCGACCACTTGTTAATATTTGGATGTGTTAAGTTTTAAATTGCACTTTTATGTTTTTGACACTTCTACTTCGCTAAGATTTCGGGCAAAATAAATTAAATTGTTGTTAATTATTATCAAATACTCTTATTTATTATTCTTTCTGTTTTAAATGGCACGCATCTCTACGGATCAAAACAGGCATTCTCAGGATATTTTTTTATTAAAACCGGATTTAAAAAAGTGGTTTTACTTTTTACGGGCACATTTTTATGCTTATTCATATAAAAATAAATTACTCATTGTTTATACATAGATTGATAATCTATGAATAATTAGTTTATTTGACCAAAGAAAAGGACTACAAGAAAAAAATACAATTAAGGATCCTGAACAGTAACTACGCTTGAGGACTGTTTCTCACAGGTTAGTGCTTTTACAATAATCGTAGTGCAATTTTCGTAACTATTGCACTGTTAGCAGAGGTATTTCAACTACGTTCTCAGATTACAATAGCTTCGATATTTGAAAATGCAAACACGTAATAAGCCAATCTCACCAAAACACTATTAAGACTCAGATGAAACCGGTTTATAAAAGGAATTCCTGACATATTTTTACAAATAAGACTGCAGGAATGTATGATTGAGAAACGTACATTCAGGGAAAATTCTGTGGAAAACTTAGCTTTACTCTAATTATGTTCCTGACACATAAATAAATCAAAATGTTCTAGGCTGTATACACCAGAAATTCCTCTACATCAGACAAAACCACTCAAATTCGGCACAACGCAAGAACTTTCGCTATCTCCATCGAATTTACATTTTAAGCGAAATTAAGCCATTGTTTTACTGGACTATATGCATGACTTTGTGCATCGAGCCCTTTGCTCTTAGCAACAGATGTATGTAGCTGTCACTAGCACTGGAAAGGTTATGACACAAAAGGTTCACATCTTTTTGCGTCTGCCAAAAAAACTAATATGCTATCTCCTTGCTAGATCAAACTTTTTCTTTTTCAATAAATCTTTTTTAGTTTTTAGTAGACAATTTTCTCATTTTTTTTATTATAACCATTGGCGACAAAACATTAGTAGGTGGGTCGCGCAGTTTGTGTCGAGATATTATTGGAAAGTGCAGGTAAATCACTCTTATAAGGGCTCCCTAGTTAACAAGGAATCATCATAGTTTCGCCATGTCCGTCCGTCTGTATGTCTGTCTCTTCGTTTATTTGTTCACGGTACAGAGACAATAAATACTAGTAATATAATACATTTAATAGGCCGACAAAACGGTAGAATAAAATCTTAATTTATTTATTTAGTTCTTAAATTAAATCTTGAAAATCATTTTTCATTGTACAGACCTTACACCTAAATTAGGAATGCATTTTTTCTTATAGTAAATGGCAGTAGTTCTGTGAAACAGATAAGAATCTTTCTAGGGAGCCCTACATTGCGCGTAGCCCGAAACGCATTTGGTCGATTCCGAAAAAAAAAAACTAACGTATTGGGTAGTTATTCTCCTCGTTTTCTCGTCGTCCTACTGATTTGTACTACTAGTAGGACCACGAGGGAGACCTATTTCTGTCTGTCCTACTATGTGCCTTAGTAGCTGTTTTTTAAAAATATATTAAAAATTAGGTACGTCTTTTTTTTTTGTATCCCTCTTATGTTTAGTTTTAGTGTAAAAACCATTGCGAATCGGAACCATTGAATATACAGGTGGTTTAATAATTGACAACAGCTACTAAGTCACATAATAGGATAGACAGAAATATTTCTCCCTCGTGGTCCTACTAGAAGGACAAATCAGTAGGACCTCGAGAAAACGGGGCCATTCTTAAGATACGCTAATTTTGCTATGGCTCTCAAACCGCCCAAAATCATTGTGTATTACGACATGTAGCGTTAAAAAGTGTGGATTTTCGTCTATCTTAAGCTTCAAGCGCTCTGCGATGAGTGAACGTTTTGTGGGGCGTATTTAGTGGCGGCGCGCGAGCAAAATTATGTTGGAATTTTAATGCCAGACCCAGGGGTCTAATTGAAAAAGTTTCCGCCCTCGCCGCGTACGGCGCTTCAAAAGACGCTATGTGTTTGAATTAATAAGGAACTCCGTCAAATGCTCTCTGGATTCTATTATTTACGTGTGTACGGCGTCTGAGCTGCTAGAGGTAATGTTCTAAGCGCTAGCGTTCGAGCGAAGACTATTTTTGGCAGTGAGCACCGGTGAGCTGATTGTACAATAATGATGAAGAGAAAAACTGATGGTGTTTTTAACTGAGCAAATCAATGAGAACATTATCATCATCATCATTCAGCCACAAGAAGTCCACTGCTGGACAAAGGCCTCCTCCATGGATTTCCAAAAAGACCGGTCGGAAGCGGCTTGCATCCAGCGTCTTCCCGCCACTTGGATGAGATCGTCTGTCCATCTTGTGGCTGGACGTCTTACGTTGCGCTTGTCGATATGTGGTCTCCATTATTATTGAACATAAACATATACAGGTATGTATGTATATTTCTTCTGGCCCCACACTAGGATATCCCGCTAACGTTAAACCTACATCGCTTCATTACCCACTCGTTGGATTTAGTTTTCTGATTTGAAAACTGAAACTGAATTCCAGTTCAGCGCCGACTCGTTTACCTACCTACCAAGGCCGCTGCACATTTGTACAAATGTCCTCAGTCTGGGTGTTTCTCCATGTTTGTGAAGTCCTTGCCTGGATACCTTGCATCCTAGTTTGGGACCAGGGCCTCGATTCTGTTAATGCATTATACTTCAATTGAACGTAGTTAAGCAAAAAGGTCCCAACCCACAACATGGTCATTTTTGACTTAAGGATACCAAAATGATCACTGTGGTCTATAATTTAAGAATCAAAGACTTGCATAGCGTTCCGATGAGTATGTACAAAGTTATGACACATGGTAGTCAACTCACATGTATGGAGAACGTAAATCAGCTTAAACCTAAAAACTCAAATATCTCAAAACTCAATTTGGAACCTTTTTGCTAAAATACGTCAAATTACAGTTACATGGTCGCTTAGAAGCTTAGAGTCACTCGTAGCCTGGGCTGCCTGAGTGATCTTAAACGATCACTAAGGTTAAGCAACATACGGCGCGTTCAGTCCATGGATGGGTCACCGTCTATGACTAACGCTAGTGGCATTTCTCCGAGCGATTCCGTGCTCCGCAAGGCAAGTTAAGCAGTTGGTACCGGCTGCCGTCGATAGATGGCAGTCGTTTAGCCAAGTCAGAGGCTTTAGGTCGGCTTGAAAACTTCTGACAGTGAGACCAGCCACTAGTCTTACAAGCCTCCACCAATCCGGACTTGGCCACCGTGGTGGAGTATCGCCTATACCTTCCTCAGGGAAGAGACCCGTGCCCCTTGGTGGGGACAAAATGGGTTGATGATGACGCTTAGAATTATTGATAGACGTCCTCGCGTTGTCTTGAAGCGGCGATGAAACTGAATCGCCATGTTCTATTATGCATTAGCAGCAGGTCATGTGATTGTACTATGTGAAAGTTATTATTATTGTTTTCCCTACGACTGATCTCATAAGTGGCCACCGCCGCGTAGTTCAGAATATTTACCGTTTTTGGAAGTAAAACGAGGAAATTAACAAAACATATACCGCGCGTAACCAATCCTTTCATCCGCTGCGGTTTCGGCACGTCTGCTGCGGCGAGAATAAATTGTATTTCATATTTTGGGCTGGTCCTAACCGATGTTGTTTATAGACAATCTAAAATCTATTGAAAGCTCAAACAGAAATAGTTTCTACGAGTACTAATTCAAACATAAACCACAGAGTGAGTGTTAATTTGTTAGCTCTCGTTTTAATAGGCTATTGACAGTGTGAAAAAAAGTGTTATTTACATATAATATATATTCGTAAAAATTATGAGTGTTCGAACCGCTATAAGGCATTTCAAAATTAAAAAAATGGATCATTTGTTCAAAAAACTAGGACAAAATTTGACAATTTTCTATCTGTACCCAATTTGTCGAAAACGATTGTAGATTGGCCGAATCTATGACGACGTCACAGCTCAGTAAAAAATGGCGTCTATCATTCATGCCGTTCGTACGTTTATTGGTTTTGTTTACTGATCTGTGACGTCATGACGCCATATTTCTCGAGATGGCGTTTTGGCGGCTTATTTTAAAAGTTAATTTTTATTTCCTTTTTTGAGAAGAAATACACGAATGAATTTAAAATTACCCCTTTCTGAGCACTCAATGAACACTAACAAAAAATGTGAGATGGTTTTCATAAACCTGTCAAATAGCCTATTATATATAATATTGACGACCTCTGTTGCGCAGCGGTTAGCGAATCTGCTACCATGCGAGAGGTCCCGGGTTCGAACCTCGGCTGGGGAAAAAAAACCACCCCAGGTCTTGGATGTTTACATGTTTGTGATGTCGGTGTTTCTGGTTCCCACGACACAAGGTATCCTACTGTGGGGCCAGAAGAAATGTAAATGCCTGTATGTAAATGTTTATGTTATATTTGTGTCATTGGAATTTGAAAATATCAAAATGCTTGCCTTTTTTGGCAAGCTCTTGTCATTGTTCTACCCGGTTGGAGTCCCAGGCGGGATTAAATGTATGGACGAGTAGTATTCTATGAAAGAGGTATTTATTTATAAAATGTATACAAATAATTAAAACCAATGATGTAAACTTGAATCACTGGATGAATCGCTCGTAGCCTGGGCTGCCTGAGTGATATTAAACGGTCACTACGGTTAAGCAACATACGGCGCGTTCAGTCCATGGATGGGTCACCGTCTTTGTCTAACGCTAGTGGCATTTTTCCGAGCGGTTTCGTGCTTCGCAAGGCACGTTAACCAAGGTAATCCACAGTGATTTACCCTAGTGTCCTGTTTATGTAAATGACAATAGTCCCATTTTGGAGCGAGAGTTTGTAGGAAACAATACTAATACGGTTTGTTTCAAAAATCAGAATTTATTTCAACGCTAAGAATTTTCATTCTGTTTGTTGAATATCAATGTACTTATAATGTTAGGCGCTGCCTTGGGGCCGAATGTAGTGGAGAAAAAGGCATCCAAAAAAAACCACACTCTTACCATTTTTCTCAAATTGTCATTTTTCAGTCATGGCTGACAAGTTTTTGAACTGAAACTTTTGTACTTCACAATACTTTATTAATTTTATTCCGGATACACCTAAACAGCAAAGCATACACCCGAACTAACTATATCTGGAATATAATGAATGACTGACACGGTTAAAATAATTCACGTGAAACAGGGACCTGTTTTATTTTGCCCACGACTTATTTTGCCTAATGCAACGAACGCCAGTTAAGTAACCAACTACTTGTTGTTAATAAAAAGGTTAGACCAAGTCCTTACTTAATTTAAGACGTATGGTGTCATTAGTAATTAAGTTTTTTTGTAAAAAAACATAGACAACTCACAGTTTTCAAGATTTTATACGTGTTCCTTGTGCTAATAAAAAACATAATGTTAAGTTGTTTATTTCCTACCTTCTAGTAATTCCGTAGAAAATCTTTAATTGCCCCTTACTACAAGTAAGTATTAAAAAATACCCGAAACAGGCATGCGTGCATGCAACGACTAATGAATGTTGATGAGGCGAAAGTGATTTGTCAGGATCGTGGCATCGTGACCTTGGGCTTTGCCTACCCCTCTGGGACAGGCGTCAGCTTAAGTATGTAATTGTATGTATGTATGCAAAGCGTGGGCCTTCTAGTGATTGGTGCCTCTGCCTACCCCCTCGGGGATAACGGGCGTGATATTTTTTCTTTTAATTTGTATGTATAAGTACTTTTGTAAGTAATATTTTGTTTACTTTCGCTATTGATTTTTCTATCAATAAATAAATCTAACATATGAAATTCTAGTGTCACAGTGTTAGTGTCCATACTCCTTCGGAACGGCTTGACCGATTTTGATGAAATTTTGTACGTATATTTGGTAGGTATATTATCTATCTTTCATATCCCCTAACTGGCAAAACAACGTTTGCCGGGTCACCTAGTAAGTAAATAAAAAAAGATATTATTATTATATTTCGAGCTTTGAATTAAAAAATTCATAGCCCACAATAGGGTAGTTTCCAAGGTTAAAATAATTAAATTCTATTTAGTCCGTATTTTAGATTATAAAAAAATATTGGACACTTATTCTTTTCTTTTTCCGATTAAACAAAAAATAACAAAGATATAGCCCATTAAAGTTACGTGTGACGTCACTCCGTGCTAAAAAATGCAGCTATATCTTTGTAATTTTTGGTCTAATTTACAAATAAAAAAATACATGTCCCTTATTTTTGAATAATCTAAAAGACGGACTAATTACATTTTTTAGGGCAACTAGCCCATTCTTATTCTCTTACTCACCATATCCCACGACCCTGGCCGCTCTACAAGTTATTATCATGGAGATTTTAACACTGCGTTTCTATTCAGCGCAAGGTTATTGTTATTACTGGTGGGGAAGTTTTACTCTGGGCTTTCTGATTAATTAGGCAAAGTTTAATTAACGCCCGGGCTATAAATTCGTGATGTCACCACAGCGTTGCCCTTTTAACTGCTGCTCACTATGTATAGACAGAATGGAGACGGGTCAATGTACGTTTGTTATGCTAGTGTTTTGTTTGAAACTTTGTTAACACACTGTTTGAGGGGGCATTTTGTCAAGCCACTGTTTCTAATTAGTAACAGTGATGCCAGCCCTAGAACGTTCCCTTGTGGGACAATGGTATGTTTTTGTCTGTCTTTTATCTAGAGGCATCTCGTTTAATTTCACTCTGTAGTAATGAGGGCTTATCAAAGCGTCATAAAAAAATACAGTACCGCAAGTTACCGATAGATCGTGCTGACGTCACATAATATGTCAAAATTGACATTTACATCACTGTAGGTACCTTCTCTGTGTTTCTGTCCTATGTTTTTACAAAAATGCACAATGCCTGGGATGACCAAGACTGAAGACAAAGTTCACGTTCGTATGTTATGATTTCTTTCCTATTTTCTCAATCATCATAATCAACCCATTATGTCCCCACCGAGGGGCACGGGTCTCTTCCCTGAGGAAGGTATAGGCCATACTCCACCACGGGGGCCAAGTCCGGATTGGTGGAGGCTTGTAAGACTAGTGGCTGGTCTTACTGTCAGAAGTTTTCAAGCCGCCCTAGGGCCTCTGACTTGGCTTAACGACTGCCATCTATCGACGGCAGCCGGCACCAACTGCTTAACGTGCCTTGCGAAGCACGGAATCGCTCGGAAAAATGCCACTAGCGTTAGTCATAGACGGTGACCCATCCATGGACTGAACGCGCCGTATGTTGCTTAACCTTAGTGATCGTTTAAGATCACTCAGGCAGCCCAGGCTACGAGCGATTCGGCAGCCCAGGCTACGAGCGATTCTCAATGTCAACGTCAAAACACTTTTTACAGCTGCTAGCGATAGTAACTACTAAAAAAATAAGCTTTTTATTTTAATCCCACTAGCTTTAGTCATAGACGGTCACCCATCCATGCACTAAACGCGCCCAATGTTGCTTAATATTCGTGATCGTTTAAGATCACTCAGGCAGCCGGGGCTACGAGCGATTTTGTTACACCATATATACTAATATACTACTGTAATAACACTACTACAGTTACTTCAACAGCTGCTTAATAACTAGGTATTAAAAGAAGAAACACCGCAAAAACGATAGAAAGCAGTTATTACCTACTACTATCAGCAATTCAGTGTCTGAATGTTTAATCATTTAATTTTGAACCTCAATGCATAAAGTTTGTTCAGCAGCATGAGACGCGGGCAAATTTAATTCATTCCACATAGAATCGATGCTAAAGTATGGAAATCCCAGTTGGTATTATCCAATTTGGGATGGAATATTCCAAGTGCCCCGGAGAGCTGTCTTCCTAGTAGGATTTAATACTGATACACGACTAGCTAACTGTAACACCAATTCCGTTATTTATTTACTAAGTTACTGTTTCTGAAAGTTTTTAAGTGGAAGCGTCGATAAATCATACATTTTATTGCTAAAGGCACACTGAAGTAATGGGCCTGCGCTATTTGTGTTTTTTTTTATTGCGCTGTAAAAAGTTCGTAAGAAATACTGGCCACTTTCGCGGTTACGGCAAAACATACGTTATTTAAAACGTTTTTTATTTATCATGGTAAACTTAAATTTAACGAGCGAGCAAATATGGGTGGAAGGGCTGGTAGAGGACGCCCCAGGTGAACATACTCCAGTGGAAATAGGGGATGTATTAGCAAAGGGTAAGATGAGAAGTACCGGAAACCGTCGTACGTGCATGCAACGACTAATGAATGTTGATGAAGTGATAGTGATCTGGCAGGATCGTGGCAAGTGGAAGTCCCTGGCCTCTGCCTACCCCTCTGGGATACAGGCGTGAGCTTACGTATGTATGTAACTGTAAACTTAGTAGATCGGCTTCAACGGAGCGTTTAAATAACCTTTTTCAAGTACATTGTAGTTATTTCGTTCAGCTTTGTCTACATTAACTAAACCTTCAATAGAAATCGCTAAAAAAACCGAAACCAATAATATATAACATACCATGAAGTTGTATGCTAGTCCTAGGTAGTAAACATAATCTCATTAATTAAAAAATAACAATACCTTTTCGTGGCAGTGATAATTCCATAAAATATTTATTTGCAATCAAACAAAGGCTGAATGACATGAAAATAAAATAAGTTCACGAGTATCAACTTGAACCTATGCTTTTTATGCTTTTTTTTATTAATTAATTAATAACTCTGGATTAAACTGGAAGAAGCCTTTGCCCAGCAGTGACATACAATAAAAGAGGCTACTTAAAAAAAACAAAACAACATCGTATTAAATACTGGCCACTTTAAATCAAGAGCATTACGTAAGTGCACAGCTGACAGCTGACAGGTGAATTCAGCGATTCACAAAAAGCTGAGTATAGGCGGTTGTTAGCTTGGTAGTTATGCAAACTCTACACGGCCTATCAGACTATCCTATCAATCGAGTGCACTGCCTCGGACATGTTATTCATCGGGAACCAATAGAGGCAAAGCCTTTGTAGGCACGTCTGACCACGTTACTACACTTCCGAGCCGACCTGAATTGGATCGCTCTTGATAAAAAAAGCAGCTGTTATAAAGGCTGGATGGCGAATGCGTTGCGGACTTTTAAATTTTGCAGCTTCACTTATTCATTCAATCGATTTTGGTGGTCTTTTGACGTATTTCTGCATATTTAAAAACATGTACAGGGTGACTTAGAGTTTGAATGACGAATTTGAAAGGACTTTCTAACTATGATCTAGAAACATACTAGTTGAAATTAAAATAGTTTCAGTTAAAAAAAAAGTGGGTCGAACGCGGTCGAACGTCTTATTGCCGGCGCCATCCTTTTTGTGCATGAAGGTTTCATGCACAAAAAGGATTGTGCATGAAGGTTTCATGCAAAAGAATTTTGTCCAAACATAAATAAATATATACAAAACGAAAACGTCAACTACATCAAAACCAACATTTCCACTCCACCAAAAACAGGGATAAAAAGATGCACCACATAAACTTATAAACATTTATTAATGCTGAACCATAATCAAAATCTGATTCATATCTTTTTTCTCAACATCTTTGAGTTCTTTGACTAAGTCTTCGATCTGACCTTTAACATTTTCGTCATCCGACAGACCTAACAACAAGAACTAATTTATGTTTGCTTTAAAACATTATTACTCGTATGTACATACTAAAACATAGGTAAAATTATGTTGAATAGAAACAAAAGTTTTTTTTGTTGTTTAAATCTAGGACGAGTATCAAACTGTTTGGGCTGTACTACTTGCAGCTGAAATACCTAAGTTTGACAGTCAGAGTGTGGCCATATGAAGAATTCGAAATAAATCGTGTCCCAGGACTCGCTTGTCAGACTCTAACAACTTTTTTCCAATTTGTCATATCATTGCCGATAAATTTATTAATACTACTGTTTTAACAATGAAAACGATACTCTGTCAAAATCTAGCTAATGATTGTTATTTAGTAAAATCATTAGACATGTGTAAGTAGTGCTCGTAGTGTTACTAATGGGTTATCACACAATTAAGACAAACTCGCGTACTAGTCGCTTAAATTGCAGGGTTCGATTTACCTGGTCTATTATCTAAGGTTTATTATTTAAGGCCGTCTGCCAAAAAGCTAAATGTGATCATATAAAAAATAAAATCCTACAATCACCGAATAAAATTAAAACAATTTGGACCATAATAAATAGAGAAACGGGTAAAGCTAAATTGGAAGAACGAGATATTTCGCTTAAGATTGATGACAAAATAATAACAAAAAATGAAGATATCGCTGCAGCTTTCGAACAGTTCTTCATTAATATACCAATTGCAACCACAGCTCTGTTGAACTCAACACCTGATCGTGCAGCAACGTTATTACAAGATCATGTCGCCGCGTGCGAACACGATTTCACATTTAATTACATTAAGCTTCATAACATAGTTAAAATTATTAAATTATTGGATCTCAAAAAAACTGAGGACTTATGGGGTATGTCAGTAAAAATTGTTAGTTCAGTGATACATATTCTAGCATCGCCGTTATCAGAGATATTCAATAAATGCGTAGAGGAAGGAGTATTTCCAGACCTCATGAAATACAGTAGGCTAGTACCTTTATTTAAAAGCGGTGATAAACAAGATCCAACAAATTTTAGACCCGTATCAGTCTTACCAGTACTAAGTAAAATATTTGAGAGAATTATCTTGGATTCATTATTTTTGCATTTCAATAATAAAATTACAAACTCCTTCATAGTCAGCAGTTCGGTTTTACTAAAGGGCGGAATACAACAGACGCTGGAGTCATGTTAATTAAACATATTTTCAGTGCGTGGGAGGATCATAGGGATGCTGTCGGAATATTTTGTGATTTGTCAAAGGCATTCGATTGTGTAGACCACAAAACACTACTCTCAAAGTTAAAACATTACGGAATAAAAAATGCAGGATTAGATCTTTTAAAATCGTATTTAGAAGGAAGGGTTCAAAAAGCAGACATAAATCGTATTAAATCGTCGGGTTCACTTGTAAAAATGGGAGTCCAACAGGGATCTATCCTAGGGCCGTTCCTTTTCCTGGTCTATGTAAATGATTTACCGTTTATGGTAAAAAAAATGTGCGAGATAGTGCTATTTGCTGATGACACGCCACTTATTTTTAAAATAAGGAGACCGGTGCCTCTGCCTACCCCTTCGGGGATAACGTGCGTGAGTTTATTATCTTTTATTATCTTTTTTAAGGAGACAGAAAAATAATCTTGACGAAGCAAATAATGCTCTCTCGCACGTTCTAGATTGGTTTACTGCAAATAATCTATTGTTAAATTCAAAAAAGACAAAATGTATGAAATTTACCCTACCTAACGTAAAATTAGTTGAAAATAACATTGTGATTGGAAATTAACAACTAGAATTTTTTGAAGATACTGTATTTTTGGGCATCACAATCGATGCCAAACTACAATGGGATCCACATATTTTAAAATTAGCACATATACTTAGCTCCGCAATATATGCTGTAAAAAGAATTCGAGAACTTACTGACGTTGCAACTGCTAGGCTTGTTTATTTTAGTTACTTCCATAGTATTATGTCCTATGGTATACTACTGTGGGGCCGGGCAGCAGACATTGAGACTATCTTCATCTTGCAGAAGAGAGCGATCCGATTTATTTACAAGCTAGGTAGTAGGGACTCGCTAAGAGACTTTTTCAAAGAAACTAACATCCTAACAGTTGCAAGCCAATATATATAATGAAAATATTATGTACGTTAGGAAAAATATTACAGACTTCGAAACACTTGGTAGCCATCATAACGTTAATACTAGGAATAAACATAATTGTCATTTCCACGATCTAGACTTGCAAAAGTTAATACTTCCTTTATGGGGCACTGTATAAGGTTCTACAACAAGATACCCCAAGATATATTAGAGTTACCTCCAACGCGATTTAAGAATTGTGTTAAGCACACTCTTTGCAAAAAAGCTTATTATAAAATCAACGATTATTTAGAAGACAAGGACGTATGAAATTAAATAGTAGTTTAATATTAAATGTAATCAGAGGATAAATGTGTCTAGTGTTCAACACATCCAAGATATTATTTTGTAGGTTTGATTTGTATTAACTTTAAGGTGATTTGGGAAAAGATGGTCAGAGTGGAGTTTTTTTTCGCTGCCTTTTTCTCCACTACAGACGGCCCCAAGGCAGCGGCTAACATTATACATAACTATAGGTATGTACATTGACATTCAACAAGCAGAATGTAAATTCTTTATGTTGAAATAAATTTTTGAATTTGCATTTGTATTTAAAATGGAGATTGTAAATATCTCACCAACCAATGGTGATCCTTAAGTTGCATACAATTTATCAGCAGCTCGAGGTCTAATCTCGCGGTTTTCAGTGAATCGATAGGGCATACTCGGGTGCATGGCACGAAATATTCGGCAATCGTCGCCACCAATAGATGAAAAAATAGTTTGATGCTTACTTCATCAAAGATAAGGTATAATATCCATTGTACTGTGATAATCGTCACGATTTCTGAAAACCATCTCATATTTTTTGTTAGTGTTCATGGAGTCCTCAGAATGTGGTCATTTTATTTCTTTCGTGTATTTGTTCTAAAAAAGGCAGACGAAAATTTAGTTTGAAATAAGCCGCCAAAACGCTATCTTGGGCAATATGGTGTCGCACAGGAATAATGACGTCATTTCCCAGTAAAACAATCAATGAACGTAAGAACAAATGATTGGCAGACGCCATTTTTACTTACATGTGACGTCATCATAGAATCGGCCAATACAGGCCGTTTTCGATACAATGGCTGATACATAATTATCAAATTGTATCTTGTGTTTTGTTTACAAATAATAATTGTATCTGAATTCTTATAAATAGGTAAACAAGTATGTGTACTGACATTTTTATGCCAGAGTCTGGGGCAGACATGTACGAATTTGTACCATGTTTGCCTAGAAATAAATTTTATTTTATTGCTTTCTTTCTTTTTTTAATTACCTGTAATTTTGAATGTGATGAGAAAAAGTTATGTAGTAGGTATGTAATTTTTACAATTGATAGAACATAAAAGATTTTTTTAAATAATGTCACTTAGTTACGCATGCCAAAACCAAAAGTTATTATTACTTTTTTTTAAGACACCTACTAATAATGTGTCTTATGTACTATCCACTATAGATAAATAGGTAAAGAACACTGTATTGTATACTTTGCTACCAATTATTTTATTGCTGCGGAATACAGGCATCAGCATTAGCTTATATACATATGTGTATGTATACAAGTATGTGTATTTATGTTGCACGTCTATTCATAAATGAGAACAGTAGAGAGCTAGAATGTATTTCAAAGTTTGAAAGCATTCGTTTAATTTCATTCATAGTACAGAAACAATGTTCGACGTTGAATTTCATATTACTGCTTTCCGTTTGTTACGCGAACAGTATTCCGGAATTGAATTTTAAAATTTCGCGCCCTCCCGTCTGGTCCGTTCCGAATTCTAACGCGTTTTGACTTCAAATTAATTGGGAAACTGTCCGAGTAATCTTGTCTCTTGGTTTGACAGTTCGTTTTTGTATCTCATAAAAAAATCTAGAGAGGTGTAGAATGACCTCGAGCTGTATTTTCGATAACTTTTTAATATTCTTGTCACAAATAAACCTGGCCATTAATTTTAATGCCTTAATTAACAAAAATGCAAGTATCCTTTTCTTTTTTTTTCAGAATGTTCAGTAAGTGGCCAGTAACAAATGTAAATATTTTGACAAGAAAGAGTATTGCGGAGGATAACTTTTTGCCAATACTCATTTTTTATATTAGCAATTTTTGTGCTACCCGCCTAAGGCGGATTATAAAAACATGAAAAACAGGTCATTAAATAAATATAATAAAGATATATTTCAAATTCTTACCCAGTTATTTAAAAAAATATAACAGTAAAATATGGGTTCGGTCCAAAAAGATTTTAATCTCGATCGCAGTGGTCGTGCGTTTTAATTAAATTGCCCGTAGAAACCGCGCACGTGACAAATAGCTCTACACGTCAGAAGCATTAGTGCTAAATAGGGCAATGTATTTTAAAACCTCCAATATTATGTGCCGGAATTGATGTTGCCTACTTTCACGTTGGCGGGCCTGCCAGGGGGGTCGATGACTGATAAGGCAGCAAAAGGGAAATTGGTGAAATTGGCAAAGTGACAGAGGGGCCTATGCTCAACGGTGGGTAACTATCATTATACAACGCCTGATGAATATTTTGTACTAAAGGTGTTTGTATTTACTGACTATTCTATTACCGACAATCTTCTTACTAACCTATACAATGAAAAAATACTTCTACTATTATTGTCTAACGCCTATTAGATGCCCTATATAATAACAAAAAGCTTCCAACCCATACAAAGTGATTTTTGAGATATTTGAGTTTTTAGGCTTGCTGATGTACGCTCTCCATACATTTGGGTTGGACTACCATGTGCACATACACATAGGATCGCTATGAAAGTCATTGATTCTTAAAGTATAGTGCATAGTGTTAATTTTGGTATAATTAGCTCAAAAATTACCATGTTGTTGGTTGGAACCTTTTAGCTAAACTTCGTCCAATTGTGCCTCCCGCACCGCTCTTCTTATGCACGAGCCTGCATTAAAAGTTAGAATAATAGACTAAATTGGGCCCACAACCTGAAGAATTTTGAACGAAATTCCGCCCCACTGAAAAACAAAAGCAGTTAAAAATGTACGCAAAACGCTTGTCTCAAAACTCGGACATTTCGGCTCGAGCGGGCGTCAACCGAATTAAAGTTTCAGGTGCCCTCTGGGCGTACTAAGCCAGGGCTCGCCAACCTGTGGCCCGAGGTTTTAATTTTTCACCTCGATTGGATTGAAATGTTACAGTAAAAGTGTATAAAGTTGAAGAAACAAATATACAAAGAGAGCAATTTTATTGTAATAACGGAGGTAACCTGCCTTGCCCTGTATTTACTTATCTTTCAAGTAAAAGAAATCCATTTACCGAATGTTTTTTTTAATTACAAGTAATAATATTACTGTAATATTAAAATTTGTGTATTGTAATAACCTTATACTATTATTGTCAATATTATGTTTTACGTACCACTTGTCAATCTACTTTTCATCTTTTTACAGTTTTGTCCATGCTGTGGTTGTCTAGGTGGAATTATTTTGATAATGGCGCCGATATTTATTTATTTATTCTTAAACAAAGTATTACAGCTTAATGCGCTATAAGACTAAACGTATATAAGATATCATCTTACATATAAGAATCACGTGTCACAGTGTTTGTCACCGAACTGCTCAGCTACGAAATGGTTCCACAGATTGTTTTTCTTTTTTTTGTGTATGTTTAGAAGATCTAAGAATCTTTCATAGGCTATTTAATATGGAAAAGTAACGTTTGCCGGTTCAGCGAGTATAAATAAAAAAAATAATGAATACGTAAGACATATTTGTAAATGAATTAAAAACTGTCAAGTCCAAATAAATGATTGCGCCACAGTCGTACATCGGTGACATTTTGTTTGTCGGTGAATAACTTTGAAACAAGATAAAAAAGTAATGACGTCCTTTACGCAAGAGGGGTTAGCCAACCCAGCACGTATCTACCAGGGGCACATAAATGCTGCAGAGCTTGCTAGATTTACAGCGGCAGCTAGTGAAAACACGTACCTTTTAGAGTTATGCTGCCCTGGTCGGATTGATTTGTGGTCTCCACGGAAATTGGAATCCTGGCCTTCTTTGGTGGCTGATAAATTATTACATTAAGTAAATGCAGTTGACTGGACATCAACTTTTATTAAATACTCCGGCTGTTTATTTAGGCCAGAATCATGTTTTCATTTTTTATCGTATAAGTCTGACCAGGTTTCGCTATAATGTAAAACGAAATTTTAGTTTAAGAAATGTAAAAGTTGATTAATTTCATGGTACAGAAAGATCAAAGCTTTACTAACGAGTATATAAATCCCTGCAGACTACACCGTCAGTTTTTCAACGCTGTCAAAATATAAAAATAAACAACCAACTTGTTGAGACCCACCAAACTAACCTGAAGATCTCAAACTGCGAATCTCATAATCCGCATTGTCACTCTCAGATTATCGGCTTCAATATGCGATGCCTCCAGATACGTATTAAGGGATTAGGCTGGGTAAAACATTTTTTCAAGTATACTATACTAGTCAAAACAAAATAAGGGCCACTGACTCATTTCAACTTTCGGGTCGTTTTTACAACTTAAAGGTGTTCTTAAGTGGCTAATTCTTTTGTGTGGTTGTTACCCTAAGTGTTAACAAACATATCGAGAGTATTACAACTGCATAATTTGTGAAATGGGAAAACGTTGACATTTTTTTGTAACCACTTAAATTTACCCACATTTGAAGTTGCATTTTAAAATCATACAAAGTGTGGATTTCTTTGTGTACACATTAACTTTTGCTAAATTAGTCCCTAAATAAACATTGGTTTACAAAATGCCGAGAATTCGAAAACATATGGACCTGCAAACCACAACTAGAGCAATAACATTGATCCAAGAGGGCCATTCACAGCGTTCTGTGGCTTTGCAGCTAGGATATTCTCGTCGAGCCATCCAGAATGCTTGGAACAGTTTTCAAGAAACTAGCAGTTTATCCAAAAGATGGGGATCGCTCACAGGAAGACCGTTACTTACGTTTGACTGCGCGCAGAGAACGATTTGTTACTGCACGCTCCCTACAAAACCGCTTGCGCCAGACCACTGGAACCCACGTTAGTGACCAAACTATCAGAAATCGGTTGCATGAAAATCAGCAGTTTTCTAGAAGACGTGTAATGCGGATTCCATTAACAAGCGCGCATAGTGCAAACCGATATCTTTCGTAAGGCAGCACCAGGACTGGAACATAAATGATTGGAGCACAGTATTGTTCACTGATGAGAGCAAAGTTAAATTTTTTAGTGATGATCGTCGCATCAGGGTTTGGAGACGAGAAGGTGAGCGATTTTCCGATTCCTGCATCCACGAAAGTGATAGATTTGTGGGTCCCAACGTAATGGTGTGGGGAGGAATTTCTCTAACTGGTCTAACGGAGCTCGCTATTATCAACGAAGGCACGATAACGGCTCAACGATATATTGAGGAGGTCATAAGACCCTATGTGATGCCGTATGCAGAAAAATTTGGTGCAAGTTTTAAGTTAATGGACGACAACGCCCGTGCCCATGCAGCGAGAGCCACCAGAGACGTTCTAAACGAGGCTGGTATATAGGTCTTGCCGTGGCCTGCCACCAGTCCGGACCTCAACCCAATCGAGCACATGTGGGATTTGTTAAAAAGGAGCGTCCGCGATACAAACCAACCGGTGCATAATGAAAGACAGCTCATGAACGTGCTTAAATCAAGCTGGGAACAAATTCCACAAGAGACAGTGCGACACCTGGTGGAGAGTATGCCTTCCAGGCTTCAAGAATGTGCTGGGAAACGGGGAGGACACACACGATACTGAAAAAAGGTAAATACCAAAAAATAATATCTTTTTATTTTAATTTTAAACTATCGTACCAATAACGATATTTTAACTAAAAATGAATATTTCGCAAAAATCATTAAAAAAGGTTCTTTTTCCAATAAAATGTTCCTTAATTAGTGTTTTTTAATTAACGATTGATCAACCCCTTAAAATAAATACGGCTATAATACGGCCCTGGGTCCTACCAAAGTTACTGCCGAGTCGGAACGGCTAGATAACCGGCGCCGGCCGCCGGCTGCATAAACTCCGTCTGCCGGACCGTTGGTGTTTTAACAAAGATTTATGCGCCGCGCTGTCTCGCGGGTGGGCTGTTCAGAACCGAACCATTACTCCTGATGCTGGTTACCTTCGACGAGCCGTTAGACGGTTCGGTTAATTTGTTTATCTGGTTGACACGCTTAGCTAGCAAAATAGAGCAAAATAGGGGTAGTGAAATGGTCTGTAATGGCCTCCGTCTGGGTGTATTTCCATATTTATGATGTCCTTGCCTAGCCTTTAAGTACCGACGTGCTATTTTAGTTACATAAGTACCGACGTGAGGTCTGGCAGACCACCATAGCTTTAATTACGAAAACTTTTTTGTTTCTTGATATTCTTCTAAAAAAACGTTACCTTTTATTGCTTAATTAACTAGTTATTATATAAGTAAACCAAAACATAGAAGTCTCAACATTTATTACTAATTATAAGCTTTTACATTGCAGTCTCAAATTCTTTGGGAGAAAAACTTTACTTTTATCTTAATAATTATTATTTGTCAAATAAAAAGTAGAAACTCTTCTCGACTATACTTTTTTAAAAGATTAATAACTACGTTACATGAAAAATAAAAGTTTGACAAATTAATTAAACGTTTTTTTGAAAATCACAGGTCACCCAACTGTAGGAATTATCATAGCTTCCAAACACTCTTTGCATATAGGTTTGCTGCACGTGTTTCATACAAGAGTCACATTTGTAGGCAGTCTTGTGCTTTAGTTTTGAAGGACAGATATGACAGAGTTTTCTGGTTTGATTACCCTCTGCTTCATTTTCTTCCCTTACATCATCTGGAGCATTTGGCCCGAAAACTCTTTTTATCGACAAGTGCGATTCACTTGGTAGATTCTTATTCAAATATCAGCGCTTTTTTGCATCTGTGGCTGCCCGTTTCTTGCCCGGAGTACCTGGTACATCCATTTTTATAACTAACTGAAAATAAAAGAGAAAGGCGATATAGTCTGGAAAAAGTCATATCCAAAAAAAGTTATACAAGTACAGACGAGTGGTCTGACAGACCACTCGCGATCTTATAAAAATCAGAACTCACCGGAATCGCACGCGCCGACATAGCCACTCACCACGGACGCTCCCAGGCGACAGCCCGAGGGGTAAAGAAAAGCGAAAGGTGTTACCACTTCGCTAACATGTAAAATTAGACATATCGAAATCTCAAAGTGTCTGTCAGACCACACGTCGGTACTTAAAGGCTAGTTACCACAGTATCCAAATTCCAGGACAAATGATTGTATTTATCATCATCATCAACCCATTACGTCCCCACCGAGGGGCACGGGTCTCTTCCCTGAGGAAGTTATAGGCCATACTCCACCATGGGGGCAAAGTCCGGATTGGTGGAGGGTTGTAAGACTAGTGGTTGGTCTTACTGTCAGAAGGCCCTAAGGCCTCAGACTTGGCTTAACAACTGCCATCTATCGACAGCAGCCGGCACCAACTGCTTGACGTGCCTTGCGAAGCACGGGACCGCTCGGGACTAGCGTTAGTCATAGAAAGTAGTACAAAAAAATCAGCAAAGTGGATATGCTAAGTGCTAAACGCATTGTAAGGTTGTACGCAAAATTGAACGTTTAATAACTTCAAAGTTTTTAGTTTCGATATTGATAGATTATGTAGAGAAGAAGCTAATAAAGAAACTCCACATTTATTATCCATATCTATTCATGTTTTTGATGTGAAAATAAGTACTAAATAATAATATACCGAGGCCAGTGGCGATTCTCGCACCAGAGGCGAATACCTCTTTCGGGTCGTTGAGCTATGCAATAAAAGTCCCAAATCGGCGTAGGTACCTAATTGTGTCGAGAATTACGTTAAAGCCCATTGCTTTCTTAAATAATTATGTTTAATCATAATTTGACTAAAATTATTCATACAAAATTCTATTTAAAATAGCTTAAGAAGTGGTGCACTTGACCTTAATTTCAAAATGACGATAGTGTAAATTCAGATGAGAAATAGTTATTTGGGAGAAGGCCGCTCTCTAGATGGCGTCAGACGGCGCGTCGCGATCGCAGCTTAGGCTATATTATTGTGATATACGCGCTTTGTTAGAGAGAGGCTGGAGAGCTTTGTGCTCGCTGCGGCGTTAGTTCTTCTTATATCTGTTTTGTTTGATCCGCAATATTATCCTTCATTTAGTACAGAAACTCCAGAGTGCTTATACTGAGTCTTTTCATTCAAATTCGATAGCGAGAGCGTTTGCAATTTGTATAGGAGTGACAAAGCGCGCCACCTTGACTCTTTCGCCAAGTTGTCTCTTTGTCACTCCTATACAAATTGCAAACGCTCTCGCTATCGAAAGTGAAATGAAAAAACTCAGTATAAGCACTCTGAGCGTCTGTTGAGTTCTGGAGGCATAAGCATAATGTTATTTAATCGTTTGGTCTAGGACTAATGATTTTAATTGTTTGTTTTATTTCATGAAGTTTTTCTATTATAATTAGCATGGTATGTATTACTAGCATGCAACTAATTAAAAATAATAAAAATTATTGCTTCAAAATAGCTACTTTTTTGCAGTTCAAACGAGGGGTCAAGCTTATTTGGGTTAGGGGGCCTATTTTTGAATTGAGAATTTCACTAAGTAAATACTTAATTAACATTATGTCACGCTCTTTTTGAGAAATTTGACGAGACATCAGTATAGTTAGGTAGTTACTACTTAGTGAAATTTCAGAAACCGACTCTATAAATGTCAGAAGAAGTCTTAACCACGTTTAACTAAAATAACACAAAGCCTAAAGTCCGTTTCTTCATTGCCGGTAAAGTAAACTACTTCCAAAAATTAAATAATACTCTTAGTTACTACTAAATAGTCGTCTATCAAGACGTACCTATGTTGCCAAATGTACGTAAGATAAGAAAAAAAGTAGGGAGCCTATAGACGTTCCACTAAAGGACATAGAGCCAGTTTCTGAATTGAGAATTTCACTAAATAACTACTCAACTATAGTGATGTCTCGTCTAATTTATCAAAAAAGAACGTGACAGAATATTACTTAAGTATTTACTTAGTGAAATTCTAAATCCAGAAACTGACACTATTTAGTACAAATTTAATAAGATTATACATATTTAATACATTTACTTTTTTGCAATGCTATAGTAAAGTCCACTGTTTCCTAACAAGGGTTGAAACGAATGGTTATAATAAGAACAGACGCCTTGTAGCTGCTAGTTGCTCTGTCAGTGAATTTCTATTTGCATCGCTAACTGCATGTGATGTTTCGCCTTTTGTAGAGGACTGCACCCTCAACTACTTTATGTCATCTTTCATCATGCTTTGCGACGCGTTGGAATGAACAGGATGGCATGTTGTAACAGAGTTCAACTACGGAAGTTGTAGATTTAACTTTGTTGATGAATTCTAGTGGAGTTTCTGCGTCTTTGTATTCCTGTTCAGTTCTCAAACTATTAACGTTTGTTTGTTGGTGATTCGATTGTTAAGTTTCCGGTTGTATAGTTAACTGACCGTTGGGTGGTTAACAAGCACTTTATTAAATATTTGTTGAGATTTGTGTCTACTTTAATCATTACCTGTATCGTATCTGTTTGTTTTCTATTGTAGATTTTGTATTTAGCACTCTCTATGATTCACTGCCTGTATATTAGAATAAAGAACATTGTATTTGAATTCAGTGTCATTAAGTTTTGGTCTGGGTGTAAAAAACTAAGATGTACTATTAAAGTAAAAAAAATATGAGTGGGGTGGATATGGATGAATGATCTAGGATCATCTAACATCTTGATAGAGGTCATTGCTTAATTTTTTTCGTCCATAATATAATATCCTACTAACAGTTTGTTTACATTATGGACCAAGGCTCTAATGACGAAATATTAGCGATATTAACTTGCTTAGTTAGTTTTTTAAGAATATTTATACAGCGCGTCTCAAAATTGGCAAACAAATGGCTGTTGTTAGTTTTACAACAAACTTTGTCAGACGTTACTAAAAACATATTATGCACATATTTGAGGTGACACTATAGGCAAAGAGCTGTCATATTTATGTGATCTAGTATTACTAATTATGAATGTCAAGCCGAGTAATTTGTATACTCGTTACACCCAACAAGTACTTATATCGAATGACCGTGTTTATACATAGAATATTCATTATAGCTACTTCGTGTAAAGATCGTCTGTATTGCAAATACGAAAGATTTACGATATATCAGAGCCAAGTTTTGCTATTTTACGACTTTTATTGAATGGTTAACTTAGACGTTCATAAAGTAAACATTTTGTTTTCATAAGTATAACACATATTTGATACTGAATTACTGACCGATGAGGTCAGTAATTCAGTATTCAATAGTATTAAGTAAATAGCTATATTTTTTTGTTTTTAAGCTATCACATTACTAATACACAAACGTTTTCAATATTACTGATATTTCAACAGATATGAATATATCGGTTCCATCCTAATACGTACATGCATCTCTCCGAAGAAATAGGGTTCGCTGAAGATAATTTATCACTTCAAACGTCGCGGCCCAAAACTGTGCCATTCAAATAAGTAACCCTTCAAGTACCATAGCGGAAATAAGAGCCTTGACATATTCGGTGAGATGCAAGAATTGGGTCAATTCCGCGGTGTGGGGTTCAACGAGGGCGCGCGATCCTTTCGACATTCGATCTGCCATGCGAATTGAATAAGTCGCCAAATGCAGACTGGACTTTTCGTTTATCTCTAAGTGTGTTTTAATTATGTACTAATACTAGCAACACTGAGAATTAAGTATATAAACGAGTGACAGATTTACCGAGGAGAACGAATTTAATTGCCACTAGTAGTGTTCTGTGCATACGCAGATCCCACTAGTATATAAAGTTACTAGCTGACCCAGAAATCGTTTTTTTGCCAGATAGAGGTATGAAAATTAGATAAAAACATATTCTCAAACCTACCAAATATCCATATAAAATGTCATCAAAATCGGTCAAGCCGTTTCGGTGGAGCATGCGCACTAACACTGTCACACGAGAATAGTATATATTAGAAGAGAATATTAAGGAGACTCGAACGCTATTTATAAAACTGCAATTCATAGTAGTTGGGGCTCATAGGCCCGTGGGGCCATGATGCGCATAAACTATAATTATATCAGAAATCAGAAATTTATTTTAACGTAAAGAATTGACATTCGGTCTATTGAATGTTAATGTGTAAACAAAGAAATATCGACGCACCTCATCGACTCGTCAGGTCACCCTGGAGCTGGTAGCTCCTCGGTCAGCGATCAGCCTGGCCATTCAGAGGGGAATGCTGCCAGTATCTCGGGTACTCTCCCTAGCGGCAGTGGTCTGGAGTATTTTTTTGTTATGGACAATGTTATTTTATATAGTTTAGTTTTAGTTAGATGTACAATATAATATACAGGGTGTTCGGCGCACGGATTGTCAAAAATTTTCGGGGTACTGGTGGGGTCACTTAGTACGTTAAAAAAACAAATCTAACTAAAAAAGTTATGAAGCCTTAAATACCTACTATATTATAGGTAATTTTATACAAAAATATAAAAAACATATCTCCATAGCCGTAACTCTTAGGACCCAGGGTCCAAGGGTGGAAAGGTAGTAGATGACCCCACCAGTATCCCGAAAACGTTTGACGGTCCATGCGCCGAACACCCTGTATGTAGTTGTAACTTAACGTACAATGTAAATAAAATGGTCATCAATAGAATAATAAAATGAGTAGTTTATTGCAGTTGCAGCAATGTAACACCCTGGTGAAACTAAGGAGCTATCACTCCCGGTGACTTCGTTAGAACTTGAAACTAACAATTTACGCGTTGTAAGCCCTTAGCAGTAGAGCAGTTGCACAACGAGCTAGTAATTGTTACTCCATAGATAAATGTACAGACAGTGTAAGTGCATACTATAAAACTATGCTATTATTAATTTTTTGACATAGCTAGTGTTGGTTGCACTCACGGATCTTGTGTTTCTTAGGTAGATGGACATTTATGCCAACTTTGTATTAATATTAGATTTAAGGTGATCTGATAAAAGATGGTCAGAGTGAAGTTTTTTGTTTTGCTGCACTTTTCCCCATTACATTCAGCTCCACGGCAGCGCCTAACAATGTAAGTTCATTTACATTCAACAAACAGTATTTAAATCTTGGAGTCCCTAAATACCTTTCACTTTTTTTCTTCTTTTTCGCCTTTTGAGACTTTTGCCTTGAGATTAATGAGATTCTCTACTTCGACATCAAATACCGGCTGGCGTGTTACCGTTCCTATTACCGGAATGTCCAGTCGGTTTAAAAGATCTATTTCTTTAAAATCCACCTCTGTAAACTGACATTTACCTGGACGTTCACGTGACCGCACTTCTACGCTTATAGTGTGTGGCTATAAGCTTTCATTTTCTCGTTCGCAAAGAACTGAAGAAGACTTTGTGATGTCGGTGAAAAAAGTATGTAAAATAAATAGCCTTGTTTTGACGTTTGCGTCCCTACTTTATCCTTGAGGGCGTTTTCCTGTTTTTCTTGCATTCTCGCTTAACCCCGAATGTTTCATCCCGTTATTATAACTCGTTGTTGGTCCAATAACACGCTGCAAATGAATTATGGAGAAAATAACAGCTGACCCTTATTTTCTCGTGGTAAAGATGATTGGGAAAAGCTCGTTTAATATTTTAGTATGAAAACCCTTTGAGAACCTCGGCATGTGATGTTGTAATAGATGTGCTTTATTCGAATCCAGATGGAAACTAGGTAATACTATACTTGACGACCTCTGTAACGCAGTGGTTAGCGCTTATGTCTACCATGCGAGAGGTCCCGGGTTCGAATCCCGGCTGGGGACAAAAAAAAGAAACCCAGGTCTTGGATGTTTACATGTTTCTGACGTCGCTGTTTCTGGGTCCCACGACACAGGGTATCCTAGTGTGGGGCCAGAAGCAATGTATGTAAATGTTATGTTATGTTATACTGCTTCTTTTACTTGAAATTTTGAAGGTAGAGCGCAATTGAATTTCAATCTACTCTTACTTTCGTTTTTAAGTATTTCGATAAGCTGTTTTTTTGACATGCGAAATTGTTGTTTCAAAATGTGTTTTTTCTTTGTTTTTTATATTTTTTAGATTTGATTTTTTATTGTATTTCAATGACTTGCAATGCTTATACAAAATTAATATTATTAAATATGTCCAAATCCGAGAAATTTCACGGGTAGGGTCTGTCTGTACGTTTTAATCCATCAATAAGAAAATATTACTTTTTGAACGAGAAAATATTGTACCTGGCTTATGTGCGTGTGCAATTAGGCAGAAGTACCTTTGTATGCTTCCAGGTACAGAGACACATTACAAACAAGTCAGGCGTCCCTGTAACGTGTTTACAAAAGCCTTCACCCGAAAAGCATTACCATCTATACACTGTTCAGGGTAAAAGTTTTCTGGTTTCAAAAACACAATAAAATAATAAATTATAACATTTAAAAAAATACCATTTAAATACAGGCACATACATGATTATATGATTGCAATTGATTTTAATCAGTCAGTTATGTCTTAGTGCCCAGATTCACTAGGACGCCATGGCAACTTCGCGAGCTACGTATCCAAGCAGTTTGTATTGAATGACGACGTTGCCAACATTAACTGCTTGGATACGGTCGCTGGCGACGTCACCGTGGCGTCCTAGTGAGGCAGGGCACTAAGACATAACTGGCAGCATCATAGATAGTCATTAATCATTTCTGATAGATAGTCAGCACTACATTCGGCCAAAAGGTAGCGGCTAACATTATAAATAGGTACATTGACAGTCAACGACCAGAATTTAAATGCTTTACGTTGTCATAAATTTATGATATCTAGATTCTCCATTTTTTAGGTGTGCAAAAACTATATATTTGAAAACAAAAGTTCAGAAATCAGCCCATTGGCCCAATTTGAGGATAGGTATATTTATTAACGCCTCTAATTTTGAAACTCAGTGAATAATTGACGTTATAGCATATTGAATAAGTCAAGACCATAGGTAAATTAATCTTTAAAAAAATACCTGTATTATTTATGACTGTAGTAAATTTAATGCAATAGCTACTATTTATAATTGGGCTGACAAACCAATTTTTAAACACAACACAAAAATTGTAGTAAATTGGTTTTCTTGCAACGATTTTCCAGTCTGTCATTATTATTTTCAGTTAAGTCCTAAATTGAAACCACTTTATATTTCCTTTTAACAACTCATTACTCTGGACAACTAAGGGGTGACATATATTTTTTTTGATAACGATCGTTAAAATCACGAATAACAAATAAGATTATATCTTCTAATGGCGACGGCGGGCTTAAATGGGTTAAGTAAGTGTACATTTATATTGTACTATTAATACCATACATATAACAGCTAGCGACCAGACAAACGTTATTTTCCAGATAAAATATTTCTACTGGACCACCCTTATCATTAATAGATATGAAAAATATATAAAAACCTATTCTTAGACCTACCGAATATATATAAAATTTTATCAAACCGGTCAAGCCGTTTCGGAGGAGTATGCGCACTAACACTGAGGCACGAGAATTTTACGCATTAGAGATAATGTAGATAATATTGTTTACATCATTGGAACTTTGGACCGTCACAGACTGTTATACGACATCCTACTTAGCATTCATGCGGCTGCCTCCCCCGAACCAATAGAAAGAGAGAGCACAGGAAATCAAATGACTCGATCCACGTCCAAACCGGAAGTCTCCAGATGACGTCACTCATTGACTTCCTGCGACCGGGCGTGACTGAGAACTTGAATATCTTAGCCTTTTGTACCTATCGTAGACTAAGCAGTGTAGCGGTATTCTAAGCCGAAATGATGTTGCTTTGGCTACAATACGGTATTTGATACTATCAACAATAAATTATATGAGATGCTCGATTAAAACAAAAATTACAAAATGATTCAGAAAATATATTTCTTTTAATCATTTAGGTACTGGCTAGTTATTACAATTTTTAAATAGATGAAACATAAAAAAGTGCTCTGAAATGTGACGTCACAAGCAAGCATTTTCATACAAAATTCCGTTTTAAAAGTAACTCATTTGACATCCTGTCAAATAGCCAATTGGGAGACGCCGATGTCTGTAACACAGGTTATTGCCTAGCACAGGCATCAGAGCAAATTAAACAAAGTTATTGTAAATGATGCCTTCATTTCTAGGAGTTTATTTTATTAATGAGTAGGTTTATTTTTATTTTCTTTTTATTGTAAAATTACTTGGAGTTGGGTACAAATAATTTTTTCATATTAATTTTTATTTTCTTACTACATATTATTATTATTATTTATTAGCTACTACTACAACATTGGAGTTATTTGGAGGTACGTTATTTGTACCCAACACCAAGTAATTTTACAATAAAATTTACATTTTTCAGTAATTTCACAGTGCATTTCAAAACTAGTTATTATAATTGTGTATAAATGTATAAAAAATATTATGTTATAATTCAGTGTGAAACACCTTCACAAGAGTAAACATAAATAACTATTCGATATTACTATAGAATATTTAATTATGTCACTATTCTATAGCACGAATACAGTTGCATGGTTTACAGGCCAAACAATTTTTACTAACAAAAAAGTATATTATAAAATGATAATTTATATAGAGAGATGGAAAGGTGGAGGGGAGGCCTTTGCATTTGTCCAGCAGTGGGACAAAATTATCTTACGCTTAAAAATATGCATCTTGCTCCAGCGGCAAAATTATCTTACGCTTAAAAATATGCATCTTGCTCCAGCGGCAAAATTATCTTACGCTTAAAAATATGCATCTTGCTCCAGCGGCAAAATTGTTGTTTGCCGCTAGTTTATTATAGACACAGACTTTGAGTACATACATACATAAGCTCACGTCTGTATCCCAGAGGGATAGGCAAAGACCAGGGACGCCCACTTGCCACGATCCCGACAGATCACTCTCGCTTCATTGACATTATTTGTCGTTGCATGTATGGTATGCCTGTTTAGGGTGCTTTTTATCTTACCCTTTGCTAATACAAGCCCTATTTGATCGGTTGTCATTCGAGTATTTTGTTGATTAATTACTTTATTAATTTAATAAAAAGCGGTGGTGTTGTAGTGGGGTTCACCCTTGCTTCTCGATCATGAGGGTCTGGGTTCGAACCACGCATGTATCAATGATTTTTAGTTACGTACATTTATTTGTTTGTACAGCAACACCATTCGCTGATAAATTGTGCCCGAATAACGGCGAGAGGGTTGCCACTTGTCACGTTTGGGACCTAATAAACTCGGCAAAACGTGGGCCCAGTTCTAGTAATTGGTGCATCTGCCTACCCCCTCGGGGATTACGGGCGTGAGATTATTTATTTTATTTTAACTTAATACACTTAATTTCGTTATTTAAGAACGCCAATAGCGTTCTTAAATAATTAAATGAATGACAAGGAACAACGTGAGCTTCCTTGGCGATAAGAAATAAGTAAATAAAATGCCATCAAAACAAGCAATCACCTTTACGAAGTTATAGGCTTATGAAATCAGAATAATTTCCCGGATATCCTTTCAGGCAGCGCCGTTCCGTCCTGCCAAGAGTACCGCCGGCCGTGGTGCCAGCCGGATGCCAATAATGAATTTCGGAAAGAGTCACTTTTCAATTTATATAACTCGCTTTCAAGTAAACGAATCAGCCAGCGAGTTCGTCGTGGCAATTTGGATCCCTCTGCGAGCTGGCTCTGCCTATATTTTCTCGGGAAATCGTTTTACCGACATCGGAATCCGACTTACATAGATTCCGCGGTGAAAGACTCGGCGCTGTTGATCAATACTACATCACAACCAATCTTACCTACCTTTGAAAGTTGAAATAGCAATCTACGCAAGCTTTTACGATCTAGGCGACAAAGATGTCTGGTTCTAGCCATTGCAATTCAAAATTGTTGGAGTGCAGTCAGTGTGTACCTCGCTTGGAACTTGTTGTTCTTTGTAAAGTGTACATTACATAGCGTTTCTTCTAAAATGTGAAAATTCCTATAATAAGGCCTATTTCATTGAAGTTTGTTTTTTATAAGAAATTCTTCGTTTTAATATGATTTTTTTTCCTATAAAATTACTAGCTGACCCGGCAAACATTGTTGTGCCAGGTAGAGGTATGAAAAATAGATTACATCCTATTCTCAGGCCTACTGATTATGTATTTAAAATTTCACCAAAATCGGCCAAGCCGTTTCGGAGGAGTATGCGCACTAAACCGGCGAGTGGTAACACGAGAATTTTAGGTATTAGACTGGCTGCCGCGGCAAACGATGCAAAGTTTCATGAAAATCGGTGAAGTCGTTTTGGAAGAGTATGCGCACTAACATTGAGACAAGAAAATTTTATATACTAGATTAGAAGAAAGAAAAAGAAAAGATAGTTTATATTTTCTAAAAGTAAGGGTTATCATTTATTGTTGATTTGTAAATACTGCATTAAGTTTTGGCAAGTACATGTAATTGGTGGTCTTATCGGTCTAATAATTTAATTTCATAAGGACCACTTTACTTTTGATGTTTGATTATTTTACTATTTTACGTCTTAATATCAAATAGATTTCTCCTTACCATGAATGCCTGTTCCAATGTTAAAATAAACACGTAGTAAGACGACATCTCTATCCCACGATCTATAACTTCACCGTCGGTATTACGTCAGAAGAATTTATGATCTCAGCCAAAGGGAACATCAAAGAGGCTTTCCATGTAGCTAACCCAAGAATAATATAACCCGAGTCAAAAAGGTAGAATTGGTTTTCACGCATGACCTTTTAGTAGAAACCCATCGAGTGAGCTACCAACCGAGCATGATAGATTGTAGCTAAAATCGATTTTTCTGTAAAAATATTCTCTATATTCAAAATATTCTATACATGGGTGTGTCAAAGACAGATAGAGGAAACACCCGCCCACGTGACCATCTACTGTGAATGCGTGGAAAAACAATGGGCCGCCATCGTCAGGAAACTGGGATATTTTCAGGAGGCCTGCAGTGATATCAAAGCATTGCTGGCCTTTTGGAAAGAGATAGGCTGGCTGAAGTAAACTCACCGCCTTGCTACGTACAATAGTCTAACTATGAGGCTAAGTAGGGAAATCTTAGGCCAAACTTGGCCAAACTAACAAAATAACTAACTATAGGTGTGTCAAAGTTATTTTATTCATCACGTGTGCTCACGAACACATTAGATTTTACTGTGCATATAAATCTTAAGGCCCCGTGCATACATACACATACCTACATACTTAAGCTCACGCGTGTAACCCAGAGGATTAGACACAGACCAGGGACCGCCACTTGCCCCGATCCTGAAGGCCCTTTCTGCACTGCTCCGGTCCGGCGTCGGAACCGGAATTAGTCATGAGAAAAATATCGGATGCCGGATTATGCTTCTCAACTTTATCCGATTATAATCGGCAATGGACGTGACGCAGTGCTTTATTAAAATTCCTCGGTTTTTCTATTCGTGGCAGGGAACGTATTCCACAGATTCAACACGTTTTCGGGTTGTATGCGCGGTGCAAAAACGTGTATTGTTTTTGTACGTCGACCACTTCGGCCCGGTAAAATACCATTCTGATCTAGCAAATTATCGGACCATTAAAAAGCGGATGGCGGAGTAGTGGAGAAGGTTACTAGTATTCTTGTGTGTTTTTAAATCGGACCGGTAATTAACGTTTTCCGGACCGGAGAAGTGGAGAAAGGCCCGAAAGATCACTTTCGCTTCATCGACATATTGTCGTTGCATGCACGCACGACGAGCGTGAGCATCTTGCACTCAAGTTTTTAGGACTCTCTACTTCTAAGTGCCATTCATATAAAAAATATATTTATTTTTGCTCATACGAAGTATGGTTAAAATGATCAGCGCTGACAGTTTAAACCACCAGCACAACGCTGGTTTTTGTGACAACCTATATAGATACACCATAGGCTATATCTTTGTTTTTTTTACTTGTTTTGTCTCTTGCGTTTTTATTTTTCCACTGTTGTTGTGCATATAATCTAGACCCGGCGGCCACAAGCACTTAAGGGTGTAACAAGGGTAAATGTTGCAAAATTGGCTAGCTATAACTGAAATGTTAGGCAAAACTACGCACTAAAAAATTCTGAATAAAATCTTTGGTAATAAAGGATACGAGTATGTCAGTGACTAATTCGTACGGAAAAAAAATTGCATTCAACCTGTCTAGGTGGCAAAAAAATTTTTTTTTCCAAAAGCTTTATTTTCCACAGAATCTAATTTCGCTGGAAAACGATAGTAGCTTTTCATTTAAATCTTTCATGCAAATATCGGCCACATCAATATCTGCAATCCTATCTGATCATATATTTTTTAATGTTAATATTAAGCGTGACTAGTACAAAATTGTACGATTTCTTAATTTGCGCAGGGAACAATCGCTATCCAAAATCCGCCACATCTCTTATCTGTGTAATCTTTGGATTATGGATTAGCCTCTAAAGTATTCGCCGAAGAAGTACAACAAACATTCAAGAGATTGCGCTAGTTTATTATTTTATAATTCAGAGGTCAAATGCTCAAAGTCATTCGCCCTTGTTACAGCCTTAAGTCAAATATTGTTCTTATGCCCTACACCGGCTGAAATAAACACTTAAGTCCACAGACGTTCATGGGCCTGTTGATGTCATGTCGGTCATTCCAACTTAAAATTTTATTGCAATTTCAGCAGCGATAACAAGCACCTTTTTTTTTTTTTTTTTGTTAACGGGGTGAAATGCTTTGTGCACCATAACCGCCACCCTTGGGGGAGGGCGACGGCCGTGTGTCGGACTCTCCTCTCCTAATAATAGGAGAGGCATACCTCCTAAAACAGCCCGGGGGCCGTCCTGTCGCTCGTGCAATGGGGCGCCGCCGGATCTCGCAAGTGGTGTAAGACCACAACGCGAACGCGACAGCGGCGCCCCGGCGACGTCGACCCGACTCGCAAGGAGTCGAGCCCACCCTCACTGGAGAAGGGGCATGGGCCCCCCACCCCCTTCTCCCGTCACGATATCGGACGGCAGGTCCCCCAACCTGCCGTCTGTGACCCTCCCTCAACCGGCGGCGCGAGGTCCGCGCAGCGTCCCCCGCGCCACCGGCTCTCCTGGCGGAGAGGCGCGAGCTCCACAAGCCTCCAACTACCGAGGACCCGTTGTGGCCCTCTGCCCGGATCCTCGGCCCATCAATAGTTCCTCGAAAATAAGCACCCCTCGGCCAGAGACTATATGGGGTGCCCAGTCCCTAGTCCCTGGCTTACCTCCCGCAATGTCCCTCCCAGGCCTGGCTTGTGGATCTCGCGCCCCTCCCCGCCCCTCCAGCCCTCTTCCATGCCCTCTGCTAAACAGAGGGACATAGAGAGGGCCCCCACCGTTTGTTTTTTATAGAGGTTGTCTCCAGTGATAACAAGCACCTATGTTAAACTAACTAATCACTTTAAGATGTGTACTGTAAAAATTTTCCATCCATTTCTTTTTGACTTAAGTGCTTATTCCTTCCGGGTCTAGATATTATGTTATTTGTCTGTTTACTGTGATTCTAAGACGTGTTTTGTTGATATAACAAATGTATTTCTTCTTCTTCTTCTCAAGTGAATTGTCTATAATAGATTAAAAATATATTAATACAGAATACATTCAGTCAAAAATGTACCGGAAATGGGCGAGTTGTTTATGGTTTTAGAGCTGTAGCACCGGCGGATTCTAAATTGGAGTCCACAGTTCTTCGAAGTAACATAAAAGATAAAATTAAAATTAATAAACTCACGCCCGTTATCTCCGAGGGGGTAGGCAGAGGCACCAATCACTAAGTACTGCGCCCACGTTTTGCCGAAAAAAGATAAATAGACGACTAAATTTAGTCTAAGCTTATATAATATACAATTTTTTTAAACTAAAACTTCCGTTGTCACTACACAAAGTAAAGTTAATAATTTATCCTTAATGCGAGAGTCCACCTCGCACTTAACCTTTTTTTAATAACTTCTTTGTCAAGTTTATTTGCACTAGACTTAGTTTGTTTTTCAGCTCGTAGAAAACTAGCCTTTCACAAATTATTTCGAATTACCATCTATTCAGAGTCGCCTAACTTCACTTAGGGTATTCAAACTTCGCCCAAACAACTAAGTTAAAGTCTAATCAGATTCAACTTAGTATTTGATAAGCCTTAAGGCGTAAAATTTGCCATTAAAATTTCGGCCCAGTTAACAACACTGATCATTTTTGCGTCTCAAGGTTTTGTTATCCGTCCGGATTTAGGGAACCTCTTCTGGCCGGCAAATTAATTTGCTAAAGGGTCTATAAGCAAATAGGTTGGTTAGTAAATTTAAATAACGCGGTAAAAGGAAGTGGAGCAGTTTGGTCTAAAGCTAGGTTTACGACTAAATACGGGGCCATACTTAAATGGGCTTACTTTATTCGAAGCATACTGAAGCGAGGTTTTGCTACTTTGATTTTCTGGGTTTTGAAATAGTACGACCACATGCGCGGTGAAAAATATTGCGAACTATACTTGAGCCATTACAAACGTGCGAACTGAGTTATAAACATCAGTATCAGACCTCTCTCTCACACATATAGGAGGCATATCAGGCATATCGGAACTGTCGCTCGCACTTTTATGACTCGGTTCGCACGTTTGTAATGGCTCAAGTATAGCTGTCCCGGTAAACTTCGTAACGCCAAAGTTTTCGTAATTTTCCCTATTTTCTCACCATTTAAATATTCCCTGGACTTCCACAAATCTAAGTTATCTAAGTTTTCTCGCAACTAACAACTTGTTATTAAAAAAAATGTTTTAAATCTTCTAATATATAAAATTCTCGTGCCTCAATGTTAGTGCGCATATTCCTCCGAAACGGCTAGACTGATTTTGATGAAATTTTGTATGTATATTCAGTAAAAAAAACTAATATGGTGAAACAACGTTTGCCGGGTCAGCTGGTAAATAAATCTATTTCATTTCGTACACAAGAGTTCATTTTATACTTATCAGTGAAAAAAATTACGACTGTAGGTATTACTTAGCTATTACACACTATAACAAACACAATGTGACGATGAGACTATAAATTGTTACCTCGCTAAGATTAACTCGTAAAAATGTGTACCTGTGTTCATTATTCTACCCTAATTCTTTCAACCACTTTATTGTTGGTGGCAATAAAATCTTCTGTACTTTCAAAAGCTTATTTATTATTAACAGGCAGTCGTATCGTCTAAAAAGGCTCTCAGACCGGTCAGCGAGTATCCTGAGCATCTTGTAAAGGATAAAACACACTAACGCGTGGTGGTCGTGGTGACGGATGCTGATTGGACATTTGCCTAATGTCCTAATTTCTTACAGTTTATATAAACATAAACATTTACACACAGGCACATACATTGCTTCTCGCCCCACACTAGGATACCTTGTGTTGTGGGAACCAGAAACAGCGACATCACAAACACGTAAACGTCGAAGACCTCTGGTTTTTCTTGTTTCCAGTCGGGCTGGGTTGTTTCAAACCCAGGACCTCTTGCATGGTAGGCAGATGCACTTACCGCTACACCACAGAGGTCGTCATCTGTACTGTACTACTACGGTTAATTTCCTATAACAGCCTATCATTTATAGGAATACTAGCTGACTCGGGAAACTTTGTTTCGTCATATAAATTATTTATAGGCATTATAACATTGTAAAAATTGGAGTGGACTCCCCTTGTTACTTAGAGGTATGAAAAATAGATAACAGCCTATTCTCAAACCTACCAAATATACTTATAAAATTTCATCAAAATCGGTCAAGTCATTTCGGAGGAGTATGCGCACTAACACTGTGACACCAGAATTTAATTCTATCTATATTAGATTCTATCCACAAAACGATCCCGGTCGCGGAGAAAGTGGCGGTCCATACAAAATACTACTGCCATAAACGCTCTGCAGTCAAATCGACATTTGAAATTTGTCTTATAGCTGCTACACACTATGCCAGCGGCACGGCCGGGCAGCTTTGCCCCCGGCATGCTTAGGCCGCCGCCACTTGGCGCTGGCTGTCGCAGAGCATCATTGGCATGATTTTCTAGCACAACACTTTCAATCGAATGCCGGGAGCGAACTGCCGCCGGCTTGCCCCAAAACCCGCCGGCATGACTCGCCGCCGGCCTGCCGGCGGCTCGGCATGTGCGGTATTTCCGGCGGCTTTCTACCCGCCGGCATAGTGTGTAGGAGACATTATGTTCTAAAACCTCACTGTTCACATGTACTGCTACTGTAAAGTACCTACAGCCTAATACTTTGTAAGGAAAGTTTTTAGGTCTATCCACAAAACGACACTTATGTTCCGAATCGCAACAACAGAAGAAAGTAATTCTAATTTGTGAACCAAATTGGGCCCATTCCTTCGAGCTACCTGTTAGGCCCTCACGTTTAATCTTCGGCTAAGCCGATTTTCATTTTGTTAATCCTAACACGGAGGGATTGTTTGCAGGCGGCTAACATAGGGACTAATTAATTAATTAGAATTATAACAACGACGGCTCCAAGTTGGAACGGCGCGGGACGAGCGGAGGTATAGAATAAATTATCACCAAATGGCAAGTCTGCTCGTTTGTATAATATCCACTTATCGATGGATAAGACATTGAAAAGTAGAATTAATCTTTTAGTATTAAGTTTCAGAAATTTCTTCTTGGCTTGGTAAGATAAGAATATTTTTTATTGCACACCGGAAAAAACAAAAATAAACACATAATATTTATAAAGGTTCTTAGTACATTATCAATTTATACTCAACGCTTACACAACCATTATAGTCTATTAGCTTTTAGAATATACCTCGGCTGCTATCGGATAGAATCGGATATATTCATGTAATATAAATATCAGAACTAATATGACACTTAAATTTACATAACTTTTCAAAATAGTGAAGAAAAGTTTTATACAGAGCAGGAAGTAGTATTACACTCGTGTGCTTTCGGCGAAAACCGAAACCTACTCTCAGGTATCCTCTCAGCACTGAACGTCTTATTACCGGAATGTCCAGTCGGTCCGTTAAGTCTATTTCCCTGAACGTCCACTTCCTTGATAGTCTACTTCCCTAAACGTCCACTTCCCTGATAGTCCATATCCCTGAACGTCCATTCCCCGATAGTCCACAATCCTAAATGTCCACTTCCCTGAACGTCAACTTATAGATATCCTAGATATCAATTTTTGTTCCGGCTAGTCCTCTCCGGACCACCTAGCCAGACACAAAAAGTACTAGGGGCACATAGCTGCTAAGAGATTAAGTCATGTTGCCATAAAATACGTCAAAAGAGATCACTTATTACAAAGAGAGTAAATAACTTTTTTCCTGTGTATTTATGAGTCCGCACTGAGATTGAAGCTATATTTACAACTATGTACTCCTAGTACTTTCTCTGACTGGCTAGGTGGCCACCTTAACATTACCCTACCACCCTAAACAAAACACAACCACAAAAATTCCATATCGCATAAATTCCAAATTGTAGTAACTCGTTTTTTATTTTTTATCCATAAAGTCAGAAGTCCGGGGAACAATCCCTAATGCCATGGGTCCACGGGTAATTCAAATTATACGTGGACCCGGTGATGGGTCGACCCACCGGAACCATGGGTAAACACTGTATTTTCATGTATTATTTTATATTAAACAAAAAACAGTGAGTACTTAGTACTTTATTTTTCTCACATGTAACCTATTTAGAAAAGATAAGCACATTCAGAACTGAGCATGAAAACAGGCGTTGTTGGAAGTGGACGTTCAGGAAAGTGGACATTTAGGATTGTGGACTATCAGGGAAGTGGACTCACAGGGAAGTGGACATTTAGGATTGTGGACTATCAGCTAAGTGGACTCACAGGGAAGTGGACATTTAGGATTGTGGACTATCAGGGAAGTGGACTCACAGGGAAGTTGACTATTAGGGAAGTGGACTATAAGGGAATGGACGTTCAGGGAAATAGACTTAACGGACCGACTGGGCATTCCGGTAATAAGGCGTTCAGTGCTGAGAGGTCAGGTATATTCTAAAAGCTAACAGACTGTATTTCCCTTTCAGATTGTTCTTTTCTCTTCCCTTGATTGTATTTTTGAAAATAAATAGACGTAAAAGCATAGTCAGTGGCTATCAATACAGTCCGTTTACCGAACAAAGAGTACATACTGTTTGTTTTCCAGAACAGAACTTCTATCCAAGGAGCTTTTTGTGACAAAACAATTGTCTCCGCTTCCTTTATTTTCTTCCTAATCCAGGAATGGTAACGTCTCAGTAGTCACAATGCCAATGGAAGAAGGTTTAAGTTCGCATTTTAAACATAAATTTAAGCGAAACTTTAAAAGTCCAAAAACATGACAAGACAGAGTGCTCTTTTTAGAAAAACTTCAGGCCAACCTTTGACCCTAATAATTTATTTTAAATGCAAAGGTTAACTATTTATTTTTGAACTAAAACTCTCGTAAGCACTACACTACACACACATTGATGCGGACCAAAAATTTACATTACTATCTAGTCCGAAGATAATCTCACGCTTGATTGAATGACGAGTTTACAGTTAGCCCCTAACTCCTAACAGTATAAAGACATACCCTGCGGTATGGCAGATATTAAGGAATTAAATGCACTTGCAAACCTACCCACTATTACATGTTTGAAAGAATTGCAAATTTGAAACGTAAAAATCGGACCACAATCAAGCGGGTGATTCAGAACATTTTCATAAATCAGTTGCGACCTCCCACCAAACATTCTACACGTTAATAGATATTGATTTTTATAGAAAACATATCAAAACAAGCCTCCACCAATACAGACTAGGCCCCCGTTGTTGAGTATGGCCTATACCTTCCTCAGGGAAGAGACCCGTGCCCTTCAGTTGGGATATAATGGGCTGATGATGATGATGTTGAAGAAACATAAAACCGCAAAATATTTGTTTCAAGGATCACAAGATCACTACAAATGTGAAAAATAAAGCTACTTAAATCCAACCAAAAAGCTACGTTTTACACTTTTAAAGCTACTTAAAAAAAACAATTGTACACCAACCAAGAAGATTGGTCTGTACTGGTTATAAGCCCAACTAACTAAACTGCTATGCGATAATTTATTTTCAAAATCGACATTGTTCTCCGTTCCACGGGTCGAACTCTTAGGGAAAAAAATACTCACGTCTCATTGGTGACGACCTCTGTGGCGTAACGGTTAGCGCATCTGCTTACCATGCGAGAGGTCCCGGGTTCGATCCCCGGCTTGGGAGAGAAAAAAAAAACTCCAGGTCTTGGATGTTTACATGTTTGTGACGTCGCTGTTTCTGGTTCCCACGACACAGGGTATCCTAGTGTGGGGCCAGAAGCAATTTATGTGCCTGTATGTAAATGTTTATGTTTATGTTATGTTATTGGTCAATACATGCGGTCAGAGACAATCAAAACAATAAGCAAAGACAGTCCCCTTGATATTATTATAGGTTTATATGCTATTGAAGGTCACATGCATTAATCAATGGGCGCACAAAGACAATTTTCTTCGGGAGCTTGTGTCATAAAATGGAGTATAGAGTTATTATGTCAGTAAGTATCTAGTATGAACTCAAAGCATTAAATAGTAAGATGTCTGTGAATATCAATGTCTGAAAGTAGATTTGTTCGGTTTTCTATAATGCCGTTTATACTGTCATGTCTATCCAAAATGAATTGGGGTCAAGGATGTCGGTGTTTTATTGATAAAGATTTATGTGAATGCATAAACCAAGTCACAAAACGCCAAAGAAAGTTCTCGGAAGAAAATTCCTCATCTTGCACTCTTATTTTTGCAGCATTGAGCTCGACGGTAAGCTCTATTTCAATAGCATTTCTAAACAGGAACAAATGTTTCACTCAAAAAAGATCTTTGCTTGACAGTCAGCTAAGCTGAGTTTCCTTTGTCATTAGATTTTGTTTTCTCGACAATTGATAATTATTTTAAAGTCTTTATTTTGCAGGAGGTAAAGTCGAGTTTGGCTTGGCTTTGTGATCGCTTCCGGTACGATGAATGTGGCTTTGTTGGGTTGGGGTCTCGTTTCAGAGAGCAATATTATTTATTTGTTTCTAATGTCCATTAGAACTTCGCTTCCATTTGAAAATCAACTTAATTTTGAAATAATGTGACTTACTGCTTTCAAGATTATTATCCTTTTTGAATAAACGCTGATGGCGGCGATTGAGACGCAAAGGTTGTCGTTTCATTTTCCTATTACTTGATTTGAATTTGCGTTTTAATTTTCTCTTCATGTAACTTATATACTATATACTACCAGCTACTAGCTAGCTTGGTACGCCATATTAATTAGCCTATGACTTATTCCCGGATTACCAAATATGTTGAAAAACTAATTAAAATCAGCGAAGCCGTTTCAGAGGATTTTGATAGCAAATATTATGAAACGAAATTTTTATATATTAGCATTGAATTTAGAAGGAAATTCAATGATATTAGATCCGTGATCAAACGTCAACTATTTCACCGAGTAACTGATCTTAAGGACGTAGTTTAGCAAAAAACTTGATGAAAAAATGATCACTATGCTCCATATTTTAAGAATCAAAGACGTTTATAGCGATCTGATGAGTATGTGCAAAGTTATGGCACACGGTAGTCTACGGAGTGCGAAAATCAGCATAAACCTAAAAAACTCAAATATCTTAAAACTCACTTTGAGTGGGTTGGAACCTTTTTGCTGAACTACGTCCAATGTTGTATCTAATCAAGGACTTTATATTACGTCCTCGTCCATGTATCTAATAAACTAATTGACAGGTGTGTATTTTTCACTAGGACGTATGCTGTCAAATGTATACAATATAAGACAAGACGATTCAAAAAACAAAGTACTTATTTACTTATTTCTTGATCAGAAAAACTTCACAATTTTTGCTACACAAGTTCGATTTCCCACGATACTTTGTGCTTCTACGAACCATAATATCATTACGCAAACACTCTTCATTTTCAGAGGAAGGCATTTACTTCCTTACAACTTACAAACACAAAAATACGAATGCGAATACGAATTAAGTGGTTAAGCAGATATTTTTTTGTGAAATGTTTTTGCAGAAAATGCGATATGGTGACGTTAGCACGCTTGATGATGCGATGGTAGCTACAAGTTCATGTTCAGTTCTTGACCAACTTAGTACAGAATTTCTCTGTAAGTAGTTTATTTAGAACTAATACAGTTTTATAAGTAGCTAACGTTTATTTTAGATATATAAATAGATAGGACATAGAATATTATTTACGGCACTCATAAATTACATTCACAGAATTTTTATAAATCAAAGTGTATTTGATGACAATTACTGTGACGGTAACGGCCTTAACTTTTATTTTAGAATTCGTAGTATTCAAATAACTCAAACAAATTACTTTGTTTTTTCAGGCAAGTACCACATATTGCCAAGCTATTCTAATTATATTGAAAAATATGGGTTTTATAAACCCAGCTCACTGGGATGAATAGGAAATCAAGGAAAGGTAATTTGTTTTGTTCATTCGGTCATTGCATATTTGATTCACCACCAAATGAAGCATAACGACGCAAGTGGCGACAACGCGTTCAAAACTCACTTTGAAAGATTTTCCTGTGCATTTGATTCCCAAAATACGCGACTTGCATTGACATGTCGTCAATAGAAATTCTTGGTATTCGCGACAAATATATCTTTTTTTCTAATAAGGGGGGTCTTGTAATCTCCAGGTGGAGTTTCAAACGTGTCTCGCCCCAAAATAAGCAGCTTACAGGGACGGAATGACATAAAAGCAGTAAAAATATATACAGATTTGCGTGCCCGCCGCGAAATATTACCGCTATGCAAAATGCTCTCTATTGCCCGATGTATTAATGGTGCCGGTATAATTTGTACGTTTACAGGTGTTCTTCAAAGAATACGGAAAATTACCACACGTGAAAAAAAACTATTCGAATACTATTACATACATAAATGCTTAATACATACATAATAAAAAGGTATGAAAAAATATATTTATATAAACATACAATAAGCTCACGCCTGTATCCCAGAGGGGTAGGCAGAGACCAGGGACTACCACTTGCCACGATCCTGACAAATCACTTTCGCTTCATCGACATTCATTAGTCGTTAGATGCACGTACGTCAATTTTGGATACTTTTATACTGCCCTCAGCTAATACATTCCCTATTTGGTCTCCGTATCTCAGCCTGGGGCGGCTAAGCTAACGAGTCTCCGAGTGCTTCTCATTTGGACCGATAGTTCGCTGGGTGGAACGCCTGGTGAGATTTAAAAATTGTTTCTTTTTTTAATCAGCGCCTGTTATTTTGTTATTGCATTACAGTTAAATTACAGTTAGGCCAACATGGTTAGGCCACGTGACATGTTTTTTTAATTTCATTGACGCCTAGAATTACGATTAAGTGTGCGCGCGTTGATTTGAGGCGGCAGTGAAATAAACTCGACGCAGTCCTTCAACTGACGACCTCTGTGGCGCAGCGGCTAGCGCATCTAACTACCATGCGAGAGGTCCCGGGTTCGAATCCTGGCTGGGGACAAAAAAAAAGAAGCCCAGGTCTTGGATGTTTACATGTTGGTGACGTTGTTGTTTCTTGTTCCCACGACACAGGGTATCCTAGTGTGAGGCCAAAACAATGTACCTGCCTGTATATAAATTTTATGTTATGTTAATTGTATTTTAAACGGATGTGTCAAAAATTGGCGCCAAGACCAACTAATACCATGTGGTCGCCTTTAGCCTATAGAAGGGAGGGCTCGACGTCTTGTTCTGGCGCTGTAGTCGGGAGGAAGCTCTGCCCGATTTAAGAATTTATACCGGGCTAAAAGTTTAAACTGTGAATGTTTGAACTGATTATAAGCCTAGATAATGTTTACTGCGATTGCGATTTTTCCGATTATTCTACAGTAAATTGTCTAAAGTCAGACCACAGCGATCAAGTTGTGCATTTTGAAATAGATACAAAAAAGGCCGAACCTGTTATCCTCTGCCGGCCCGTAACAAGTAAAAAATTAGTTTCATTTAAATCAGACCTAGAAAGTAGTATAAGGACTCAAGAAAATTATGAAAATGCTATCATTATCATTACAAAGAGTTATTCGAAGTGGTGTCGGGTAGTTTTAAAAAGATTTTTAAATTGCGCCATCTAAAAAGCAAGGACAATAGAGTAGGATTCAGTGAATGGGCTACGTCAGGTATTCGAAAGAGCAGAGACACACATTATGAATTATATGACAAAAAGACTTATACATATGACGCCAACTTCATACAGTACGTAAAAACAAATATTCAAACTTATTTAAGGCCGTCTGCCATAAAGCTAAATGCGATCATATAAAAGGTAAAATCCTACAATCACCGAATAAAGTAAAAATAATTTGGACCGTAATAAATAGAGAAACGGGTAAAGCAAAGTTAGGAGACCGAGATATTTCACTTAAGATTGATGACAAAATAATAACATCAAATGAAGGTATCGCTGCAGCTTTCGAACAGTTCTTCACCAATGTCCTAATCATAACTACAGCTCCGTTAGACTCGTCACCTGATCGTGCGGCGACATTATTAAGGGACAGTGTCCCCGCATGCGAACACGATTTTACGTTTAAATACATTGAGCCCCATGACATTGTTAAGAATTTTAAATTATTAAATCTTAAAAAAACCGAGGACTTATGGGGTATGTCAGTAACAATAGCTAGTTCAGTGATAAATATCCTAGCTTTGCCGTTAGCACAGATTTTCAATAAATGCGTAGATGAAGGAGTATTTCCAGACCTCATGAAATATAATAGGTTAGTACCCTTATTTAAAAGCGGTGATAAACAAGATCCAACAAATTTTAGACCCGTTTCAGTCCTACCAGTATTAAGTAAAATATTTGAAAGAATTATCTTAGATCAATTACTTATTCATTTCAATAATTACGAACTCCTCCATAGTCAGCAGTTCGGTTTCATTAAAGGGCGGAATACAACCGACGCTGGAGTCATGTTAGTTAAACATATTTTCAGTGCGTGGGAGGATCATAATGATGCGATAGGAGTATTTTGTGATCTGTCAAAGGCATTCGATTGTGTAGACCACAAAACATTACTCTCAAAGTTAAAACACTATGGAATAAAAAAATTAAGTCTAGATCTTTTAAAATCATATTTAGAAGGAAGGGTTCAAAAAGCATACATAAATCGTATTAAATCGTCAGGCTCACTTGTAAAAATGGGAGTCCCCCAGGGATCTATCTTAGGGCCGTTCCTTTTCCTAGTCTATGTAAATGATTTACCGTTTTTGGTACAAAAAATGTGTGAGATAGTGCTATATGCTGATGACACGTCACTTGTTTTTAAAATAAAGAGACAGGAAAATAATCTTGACGAAGCAAATAATGCTCTCTCGCACGTTCTAGATTGGTTTACAGTAAATAATCAATTGTTAAATTAAAAAAAGACAAAATGTATGAAATTTACCCTACCTAACGTAAAATTAGTTGAAAACAACATTGTAATTGAAAATGATAAACTAGAATTTGTTGAAGATACTGTATTTTTGGGCATCACAATCGATGCCAAACTACAATGGGGTCCACATATTATAAAATTGGCACATAGACTAAGCTCCGAAGCATATGCCGTGAAAAGAATTCGAGAACTTACTGACGTTGCAACTGCTAGGCTTTTTTATTTTAGTTACTTCCATAGTATTATGTCCTATGGTATAATACTATGGGGCCGGGCAGCAGACATTGAGACTATCTTCATCTTGCAGAAGAGAGCGATCCGATTTATTTACAAGCTAGGTAGTAGGGACTCGTTAAGAGATTTTTTCAAAGAAACTAACATCTTAACAGTTGCAAGCCAATACATTTATGAAAATATTATGTACGTTCGGAAAAATATTAAGGACTTCGAAACTCTTGGTAGCCATCATAACGTTAATACTAGGAATAAACATAAATTGTCATTTCCACGATTTAGACTTGCAAAAGTTAATACTTCCTTTATGGGGCACTGTATGAGGTTCTACAACAAGATACCCCAAGATCTATTAGAGTTACCCCCAACGCGATTTAAGAATTGTGTTAAGCACACTCTTTCCAAAAAAGCTTATTATCAAATCAACGATTATTTAGAAGACAAGGACGTATGGCATTAAATAGTAGTTTAATATTAAATTAAATCAGAGGATAAATGTGTCTAGTGTTCAACACATCCAAGATATTATTTTGTATGTTTTATTTGTATTAGCTTTAAGGTGATTTGAGAAAAGATGGTCAGAGTGGAGTTTTTTTTTTCGCTGCCTTTTTCTCCACTACAGACGGCCCCAAGGCAGCGGCTAACATTATACATAACTGTATGTACATTGACATTCAACAAGCAGAATGTAAATTCTTTACGTTGAAATAAATTCTTGATAAATTCTTGATTCTATACTGTGATAAAGTGAGATTTATGAAGTGAATTGTGTTGTTCATGTTACTAAGCCGTAGCCAAACTGGCAATTTTATTAAGCAGGTGGCCCCCCCTCAAGCTCTTTTCCCCCCGCATACCCATAAAACAATCGCCCTAACCTAATATCGCTCTGGAATCTTCGTCCGCCTCTACTCGTATCGCGCACACGCGGATTGATTTATAAAGGCACGTTTTATTGTACCCTCTGCCCGGGCCTTATCTCGTAATTAACCCGGCTGGGTCTTAATCCAGCCTAACGGGGTGGAAACTGGCCTCGGACCCGTGCCCACTGTGCTGGCTAAAAGCGTTTGTGTTTGACGTTATCCTATTAGCTCTTTGGTGCCAGATTTACGATTTAAGAAATGTTATGTGGTTAGTGGTTCACGCCGCCGTCTTACCAGGTGCTGACATAATAACAGCGCTGAGGTGGTCACCCACCCTAGCACATGCTGATTCAGAACCTTTTTTACATTTGCCACACCCACAATTTTCTGTTGTTTTTTGTTGTACGTAACTTTTTTTTCATGTGTATTATTATTTTTCTTTCTGTGTATTGTTTTACTGTATTAGTTTAATGTTCTCTTTGTTTGCTTTTGTACTCTGTGCCTATCTTTCCTGTACATGTGTTTGTAAATGTGAATAATTTTTTTATCTATCTATCTATGATATGTTTGTAAAAATGTACGGAAATTGTACGAAGATTGGTGGGATTTCAAAATTTTTAAGTGGATAAAACCCACTTGTAAGTCCTACTTGATAATGTGAAGTTTGGGTTTTTTAACAAACTCAAATTATTTTTAACAGTTCTCTTGCTAGATTCAGAATGTAATCGGAATCGGATTTAGTTGTCCAACTACATTTATATAGTTAACCAGAGTGGTAGATAAAGACGACTTGCCCGTGGCAAGATTTGATAAATCTCAACAAATAATTTAGAGTACAGTTTTACTGCTACCTTTATTTTTTACACACTTTATACATATGATTTTTTAAATAAATACAAAATCTTATTAATTTATTTCTGCATACACTTACCTGACTTCTTGCCACAAGAGTCCTACTAGGTTTCACTTTCGTTTCCCAGAGCTTAATCATGGTGAGCAGAGACGGAGCTCGCGCCGTCGGTTGCTAGTCTCTGACGAATAAGATTATTATGCCTAGTGCTGACGAAAGTTGTTCAAAAATACCTTATCTCCTTGTTCCAGGGGTGGTGTTAGCCTAAGATGGTGTTGGCGCTGGTGGTGGGAGTGTTGTGCTTGTGGGGCCGCGTGAGCGTCGCCAATCCCGAGGCGAAGCGGCTGTACGACGACCTACTCTCGAACTATAACCGACTCATCAGGCCCGTGGGCAACAACTCCGACCGGCTGACCGTCAAGATGGGGCTGCGGCTCAGTCAGCTCATCGACGTTGTAAGTACCCTAGAGCTATCTTACAAGGCGTTGATTCTGTTCATCCATTTTAGCACAATTACAACTGTATATAATGTAGTCTATTCTATATGCGTCCCACTATAAGTGTGTCCTATATATATGACTGATCTATTTTTAAGCTGTGCTATGTCGGCTAGTTTCGTTCTTTTTCCCAGACACCTAGCGCTCTCGATAAAACTTTGCGTCTTTACAGATTTTATACAGCGAGAAAAAAATTGCATACTAAATTTGGGTGAAAATTCTGAGCAAAACCGTGTTTTAAAAAAAACCTACCGTTTTTTCTGCATTATTGATATGCATGACTATGCCAAACTTGTCATCTCGGTGCTAAGCTGTGGACAGACTGACGGATAGATGAATGGACATGGCGATACTGTGATTGTTCTTTGTTGACTGCAGAACCCTAAAAATACCATCGTCATTATCATCGGCTTATAATTGTTCACTGCTGGACAGTGGACATAGGCCTCTTCCATCGCACGCCACTGAGCACGGTCCTCGGCAATTCTCATCCAGCTCTTGCCAGCCGCCCTGCGAAAATCATCGCTCCACCGAGTCTGATGATGTCCTACACTACGTTTACCAATCCGCGGTCTCCACTCAAGAACTCTTCTACTCCATCGGTTATCAATTCTTCGGGTGATATGGCCAGACCACATCCACCTCAGCATGCTTCGGTGGGCTATCTCGGACTTTACCAAAAATACCACATATACCTTAATTTTGTTCAATTTTCCATACAAACTATACATAAGCCTTTGCAATATGAATGTTTAATCTCGACTTGTAAACAAAAATCACCAACATCATCATTATCAGCCCTTTGACGATCACTGCAGGGCATAGCCTTCCCTCATGATTTCCCAAGCTTCCCGATCTTTAGCCGCCTGTATCCAAGGACCCTGCTACCCTAACCAGGACATGAGACCATTTGGTGGAGGCCTGCTCACGCTGCATCGTACGGTCCGCGGTTGCTAACGCCCATCAATTCATGTGCCCTGCACACTGCCACTTTAACTAAGCTAGAAAGAAAACATAAAGTTCTTGGATGTTTACATTTTTGTGACGCCGCTGTTTCTGGTTCCCAAGACACAGGGTAACCTAGTGTGAGGCCAGAAGTAATGTATGTGCCTGTATGTAAATGTTATGTTATGCTTATGTTATAAACATTTACATGCAGGCACATTCATTGCTCCTGACCCCACACTAGGATACACCGCGTCGTGGGCACCAGAAACAGCGACTTCACAAACATGTAAACATCCAAGACCACAGGAAACATTAGTAACGCAGTTAGATAATCCCTCAAGTTATTTCTATTGAACTAATACTGGCACTGGAGAGGTCCGCTTCCGTCGAAAAAGCAATTTAGAACATTTGAATGAGAGATAAAACACTCCTACAGTCAGAGATCCTAAAGCTCAGCTATTAAATTTTAATACGTATAAAATAGCCGCGTCTGATCGAGTTTGGATTGGAGTTGTACTTACTTGTCCAGGACTGTACCCAATCTGATATGCTCATTTAATTAATATTATTTGTTTTTGAACTACAACTTTTGTGACCACTACACAGTATTAACTTTATTCCGGATACAATTATTTGACTTTTTCTCGGAAAAGTCAGACCAGGTTTCGCTCTGATTTGCAGAGCTTAGTCATGGTGAGCAGAGACGGAGCTCGCGTAGTCGGTTGCTCGTCCTGTGGGCTGTAATTTGTAATTTTCGCAACGGATATTCATACGTCTTAAAAAGTCATGCATACCACTACTGTATAGCACTATCTTCTTTTAAGACCCTATGTTAAAGCGAGACAGTACTCCGTACGACGTCGGTTTTTGTGTTGACATGACTTTTTAAGATGTCTGAATATACGCTGCGGAAATTACACAATGAGCCCACTGGTCGGACTCTCTGACAAAAAGTCAAGTAAGTGTATCCCGAATAAAATTATAACTATTAACTGCACAACCAACAGCTTTGAAGTTAATTAAGTAAACATCTTTTTTATAATGAATACAAATAAGTAATAGGTATGACTTTGACTTCAAACAAAAGGAAATTCATTGTATTTGCGTCACGATTAGCAATCAAGTTTCCTTTTCAGAGCTCTTTGGAAAGTAATAGGTATATCGGTGCACTCACCGGAGTTTTGTTTCCACGGTAACAGTTTGTTAAGCGTTAATTAACAGATGTTTTTAAGGTATTTAAAATAAATTAAATACCTTACAACGTACAGGCTTAATTTTGCCGTTCAAATAGTCATCCTCATACAACATTTCTTATTACTTATAGCTATGATCAATAAATTCTCATCGATTTTTGCTCATTTCAATATTCTTGGATAGCGAGAAATGTTTATTTAGTACATTTTTTTAGTTAGTTTAGTGGCAGTCTTTGTCTCTGCTTACCCTTCTGGAATACACGCGCGAGCTAATAAACTTATGTACGTAATAGTTAATTTAGCTGTATGAAAAATGTGACACTTAAATAATTTTCAACTTAGCAACATAGGGCACGTTCAGTGCATGGATGGGTGACCGTTCTATGCCTATCGCTAATGGCATTTTTCCGAGCGGTTCCGTACTTTGCAAGGCACGTTAAGCAGTTGGTGCCGGCTGCCGTCGTTAGATGCCAGTCGTTAAGGCCAAGTCAGAGGCCTTAGCGCGGCTTGAAAATTTCTGACGTAAGACCAGTCACTAGTCTTACAAGCCCCCAACAATCCGGACTAGCCCCCTGTGCTGGAGTATGGCCTATACCTTCCTCAGGGAAGAGACTCATGCCCCTCGGAGGGGACAGAACGGGTTGATGATGATGAATTGAATCCAAACATACAAACCTCGTAAAAGGTCCAAATCTAATGAATGTTTGAATCAGACGGGGCTGAAGACCCAAAATAGTGTGTGTTCGAATAGGTCGGCTTTTCCGGCGATTCGTTTGGAATCCTTTCATTTAAAAAGGATTTAGTTCGAGACCCTGTTACGAAAGTTATATCTGTCGCTTTCTACATTTTACTAACGAGATTATATGCATGCATTAACTGTGCCAGAGTTTGTGAGAGGTTTTAATGAGGGAGTGTAAAATATTGTAAGGTTCAGTCCAACCCAAGTGAAATTTTTGAAAGTTTGAAAATCAAACAGAATGAAGGTATAGGTGTATTAAAGTAAAGATTTAGATTAAGAAATACATGTGTAATCTACTTTTTATGTAATATATATATTATCTTTTTTAATTATAATGAATATTCCCATCTTATCTTATCTTATGTACAACTAAGGTGTTCTATCTATATATCTAAAGTAAAGTATATACTATTCTATTTTACTTATTCCAAAGGAGTTTACATATATAATTATAACTGAGGGAGTATTTACAAAAGAAAACAAATAATAAGAAAAAATAAACTAAAACCTATATTCTCATTTAAATAAAATATTGGAACCAGATCGCTGTCAGCGAAAAAAAATTAAAATAAATTTCGCTGGAATAAATTTATTGTGCCTGTGGGACATATATAGGCTGTAGGACGTATATAGGCTGTGGAACATATATAGGCTCCTTACAAATTATAATAAGTTTAACTTCTTCTACAAAATTTGATTTAATTACGCGTGGAACGAAATAAAATCTTAATCACTCCGTCAGAAACAAAGTTATTCCCAATTCAAAGGAAACGTTTTGTAACAACTAAGAGGATATTTCCATGTTTGAATACACGAGTACGATGTGAACACGACTTTATTCGTGGAACACTCTAACAATGTGTCTAGAAAGTTTAAATTGAATGAAAGTTGAATTTGTGTGTCGCTGTTTTGACTTGTTGCTAATGGTAGTTGGTGGAGGTTTGAAATAATCGTACGCTGGAAAGTGCACTAAATTCATCTACGGTTTTCATTTCTAGTTCTTGGTTTTCAATTTTCTGTTGAGTATTTCTCGAATTCTCTAAACACAATTCTGTAGTACGAACTAATTCAAATGTGTATGAGTACTCCAGCTTTAAAAGTTGGATTGAAAATGCACAATAAGACCAAGTGTAGTAACAAGATATTCTTTAATTAGTTTAATTAGTTAGCGTTATGATTATAAAAAAAACAATTAGAAACCATTGTAATAGTGACGATTTGATCTGAAAATTCTACAGATTAATATTAACTTGCGAAAAAATTCTGATAGGTAACTTTATTTGCCAACATTATAAAAGTATACTCAATTTTTTTTTTTTTACCTAAAATATAAATTTATCTCAGCCTACGCAAAGCTTATATCGTAGGTGGCTACGCCGTAGCAACCTGCTACACCGTAGCACTCGATTGTATAGGTGATACGCGGTCGCGTAGGCTTTTGAGAAACTACGCTATTTGATTTTTCACTTTAGAGAACACTTTTTATTGTATAAAGGAGATTACACAGATATTTTGACCTTATCACTAAAAGTGATCACTTCCAGACCATTTTTGATAGACTGGGGCACAGGATTGTAAAAGGAAGTATATGTAATTTAAGTTTAAAAGGTAAAGGTTTCCAAGGTACAGATTTTCGTTATATTAGATTAATTGAGGTCGAGGTTGGTTTCAAAAATTACTGAATTTGGGTCTGTAAGTAGTTTGAATCAAAACTTCGACGATAAATGTAGTTTTTTTTATTGTTATAATTATGACAGTTGGTAGACACGGCGTACCAAAATATTCATACGTACAACATAAGCTCACGCCTGTATCCCAGAGAGGTAGGCAGAGATCAAGGGCAAATCACTTTGCTTCATCGCGATTAATTAGTCGTTGCATGTATGCACGCCAGTTTCGAGTGCTTTTTATTTTGGCCTTAGCAAGCAATCGATTGTAAAAAATATTTTTATTGATGTGTTTAACCCGCATTTCTTATACGGGGATTTTGTTACACTATATATGGTTTTTTTTTTTAATAATAAACTGTGCATTGTAAATATCTGAAACCTCTTTGTATGATAGACTACTTTCAAATCTTTACAATCTAAGTACCTACTCTGTTTAGGGAAATATAAATTAAACATTAACCCCCTTATTCATAAAAAAATTTAAGCATTGGTTAAGTAAACAACTGATAAAATGTCATGCTGTCCTTTATATTTCAATGACATCTGTCAAGGACAGCATGACATTTAATCAGTTGTTTACTTAACCAATGCTTAATTTTTTTTATGAATAAGGGGGTATGTTGTTATTCAGGAATAAAAAACAGACAAACTACCATTTAAACCTATTATACAATACACTCCTTTTGGCTTTTCATGTAAAAACAAAATAACTAAGAAAGAAAACTGTTAAACAAAAATCATCATTACCTTCACTCTGCAACTTCCGTTACCGACGAAACTTTCTCTATCAAAGCGATTGGAATGGCGCATCAAGCGAAAATAAACCTAAATTATTGCCCGATTCAGCACAAAATCCACTCTCCTCTGTTTACCGTCGATTTAACAGAAACAAAAGAGACTCGACCAATAACAAATGGTCCATCCGTATAGTATGGTTGCCTTGAGTGAAATATATCGATATTTCAACATGTCGATAAATTTTCATAAAACGATCAATATTTATGACCAAAAATTTTTTCACGTGCATAGCAGAAAAATCTGTTAAGACATAGTTAATATTAGCCATTTGGGAAACTGTATACAAATAAAAAACGAACAACAACAAACAATGAATTAATAGATTGCTACCGAACGATAAACTGGAGGAAGTATAGAATTTTTAGATTTTTTTTTAAGTTATTATAGCATTAAGTTTATCTTTAGAACTCTTACATTTGTTTGTTGTATAAATAATAAAATAATAAATAGTTAATACTTTATTGTACACAAGAAAGGAATGTTACAAAAAATATAAGCGTAATATATGATAGGCAAGTACGTAAGTGAGTTTATTTTTTACTGAAATCTCTTCCAGCCAACCAGATCATTTGTAAACTATTATTTTAATAAGTAGGGGTTTAAGTAAATAGTTTTAGGCGAAAGCTAATAAAAATCTAAATGTTATTATTTATATTTTTTACGATAAACAAGTCTTTTAAAATTATCGATAATATATTTACCAACATTTTAGTAATCTACCCATCCCTATGGCTCGGATGACCCTCGTTACCTTTGCGGGCGAGTTTAATCTTTGACGCTACTACTTTAAGAACCAATTTTGCATTTCAGCTGCGGTTGGCTCGGTGTAATTTAGTGTGGTCTGATATCTGTCGATTTGGAAAGCCAGTTGAAATTTTGGCTACAGTCTGCACATCCGTTCCTGTCAGGCTTCTACATTGCCTTTATTTTTTGTTTCGAGAAGTGATTGTGTTTAAAACTGTGTGGGCGAGTGTAGTTTTAATCCTGTTGGTTTCGTTTAGGTATTTCGCACGATTTTTATTTACCACGTTGAGAGTATGGAACATGAACTGTTTGAATACAACAGCTATTTACATGTAAAAAAACAGAGCGTTACAGAAAGATCTGGTATAACATTAGGGTTTATTTTGTATAGATTTTTTCTCGATTTCAGAGGTTTTCCTGTAAAAAATATTGGTTTTGATGAGTAATGTATACTGTTATGTTGCAAAAACTCTGTATAATTAATGTTGTCATGACCGATGTTAGTAACTTAGAAAATTTGTTTACTTGGTCCAACTAGACAATTTCAATTTTTGTTCGGAGTAACTTGCAAAAACTGTGATGTTTCGTGAGGGCTGTATATGTTTCAACTTGATCTGTGCAATTAATTCAACATAATAGCCATTACCTATGGCTTACTTTTTGGCTTATGTATTGCCTATATGTAAATGTTATGTTATTACTTAAAACGATTCGTTCCAGACTTGTCGTGTTCCAGATCTGTCGTATTCCAGATTTGTCGTATTCCAGATCTGTCGTACTTCAGATTTGCCGTAATACAGTCCACCATAGAAGCATACTCACTATAAATTAAAAAACAATATAAGAATCTGAATCAGAAATTTATTTCAACGTAAAGAATTTACATTCTGCTTGTTGAATGTCAATGTACATACAGTTATGTATAATGTTAGCCGCTGCCTTGGAGAAAAAGGCAGAGAAAAAAAAAACTCCACTCTGACCATCTTTTCTCAAATCACCTTAAAGCTAATACAAATCAAACTTACAAAATAATATATTGAATGTGTTGAACACTAGACACATTTATCCTTTGATTATATTTAATATTAAACTACTATTTAATGCCATACGTCCTTGTCTTCTAAATAATCGTTGATTTTATAATAAGCTTTTTTGCAAAGAGTGTGCTTAACACAATTCTTAAATCGCGTTGGAGGTAACTCTAATACATCTTGGGGTATCTTGTTGTAGAACCTTATACAGTGCCCCATAAAGGAAGTATTAACTTTTGCAAGTCTAAATCGTGGAAATGACAATTTATGTTTATTCCTAGTATTAACGTTATGATGGCTACCAAGTGTTTCGAAGTCTTTAATATTTTTCCTAACGTACATAATATTTTCATAAATGTATTGGCTTGCAACTGTTAGGATGTTGATTTCTTTGAAAAAATTTCTTAGTGTGTCCCTACTACCTACCTTGTAAATAAATCGGATCGCTCTCTTCTGCAATATGAAGATAGTCTCAATGTCTGCTGCCCGGCCCCATAGTAGTATACCATAGGACATAATTCTATGGAAGTAACTAAAATAAACAAGCCTAGCAGTTGCAACGTCAGTAAGTTCTCGAATTCTTTTCACGGCATATGCTGCGGAGCTTAGTCTATGTGCCAATTTTATAATATGTGGACCTCATTGTAGTTTGGCATCGATTGTGATGCCCAAAAATACAGTATCTTCAACAAATTCTAGTTTATCATTTTCAATTACAATGTTGTTCTCAACTAATTTTACGTTAGGTAGGGTAAATTTCATACATTTTGTCTTTTTTGAATTTAAAAGCAGATTATTTGCTGTAAACCAATCTAGAACGTGCAAGAGAGCATTATTTGCTTCGTCAAGATTATTTTCCTGTCTCCTTATTTTAAAAATAAGTGACGTGTCATCAGCAAATAGCACTATCTCACACATTTTTTGTACCATAAACGGTAAATCATTTACATAGACCAGGAAAAGGAACGGCCCTAAGATAGATCTCTGGGGACTCCCATTTTTACAAGTGAACCTGACGATTTAATACGATTTATGTATGCTTTTTGAACCCTTCCTTCTAAATATGATTTTAGAAGATCTAAACTTAATTTTTTTATTCCGTAGTGTTTTCACTTTGAGAGCAATGTTTTGTGGTCTACACAATCAAATGCCTTTGACAAATCACAAAATACTCCTATAGCATCATTATGATCCTCCCACGCACTGAAAATATGTTTAACTAACATGACTCCAGCGTCTGTTGTATTCCGCCCTTTAGTGAAACCGAACTGCTGACTATGGAGGAGTTGGTAATTATTGAAATGAATAAGCAATTGATCTAAGATAATTCTTTCAAATATTTTACTTAATACTGGTAGGACTGAAACGGGTCTAAAATTTTTTGGGTCTTGTTTATCACCGCTTTTAAATAAGGGCACTAACCTACTATATTTCATGAGGTCTGGAAATATTCCTTCATCTACGCATTTATTGAAAATCTGTGCTAAAGGCAAAGCTAGGATATTTATCACTGAATTAACTATTTTACAAATTGTTACTTATTTTTATTAATAAAAATAAAAGCAATGGACTTATTAAAATACTAAAACTTATTAAAAACAAAAAGTTATTTTTTGAGAATGTACAGTCAAGTGTGAAATTATGTAATTACGAATGCTGCTACTTACGTATGCGGAATAGAAAAAATAAACAAATGTATATGGCTAAATATGATTTTATTGTTTTTCAAAGCATTCTCCACTATGATCGATGCACTTTTGCATTCGATGAAACCAATTTGTAAAACACTTTTTCCACTCTGATTGAGGTATCTCCAAAACGTGCTGTTTGAACGCATCTACGGCATCTTCACGGGTCGAAAATCGTTGACCACGTAATTTATTCTTTACATTTGGGAATAAATAGAAATCATTGGGAGCCAAATCAGGTCTGTACGGTGGATGACCCATCAATTCTATTTTTTGACCATCCAAAAATGTAGTTGTTTCCTGAGATGTATGACAGCTGGCATTGTCATGGTGAAGTATGATTCTGCGTCGCTGGTTGTTTTGGCGTATTTCTTCAAATACTTCCGGCAAACAAATGGTCGTGTACCACTCCGAATTAACCGTTCTGCGATCTTCAGTGGTATTGTAGCCACATGGCCATTAATACCAAAAAAGCAGGCCACCATTTGATTTACAGTGCGTTTTGCTCGAGCCACTTTCGTAGGGTTCGGCTCATTTTGAAACACGAAAACTGTTGATTGTTGTTTAGTTTCGGGATCGTACGCGTAGATCCAGGATTCGTCACCTGTGTAGATATTATAAACAGATTTTGAGTCGTCTTCGTTGAATTTTTTTTAAGGTTTTCTTGCACCATTTGACGCGAGCATCTTTTTGATCCTGAGTTAAGTTGTGCGGGATCCAACGCGAACAAATTTTTTTTACAGACAAATGTTCATGCAATATCCTATGAATGCTCGTCATACATATGCCCAGAATAGCCTCTATCTCGTGATACGTAACATGGCGGTCTTGCATTATTAGTTTTCGCACAGCTTCAATATTTTGTGGCACAACCACCGATTTCGGGCGACCTTCTTTAACCTCTTCCGTGAGCTCACTGCGCCCGCGATTAAACTCACTAAACCAGTGATACTCAGTCGTTTTTGATGGAGCTTCACCACCAAAAGTCGAAGTTAATTGATCTATGCACTGTTGTTGCGTTAAACCATGTCGAAAATCGTAATAAATCATAGCACGAATATTTTCACGAGTGAGTTCCACTTTTTCAGCGATATGACATTTTAAACCCAACAAAAACAAAACACTATATGAGAGAAAAATATTAGCATCCAGTATTTAAAAAAGAACGGATTTGACCATGGAGGTCAGACATTGCGTTTTAAATGATTGGAATCCCAGATTCCGCATACATAAGTAGCAGCCTATGTACCTACGAAGTTCCTGCTCAACTGTATTACGGCGAATCTGGACTACGAAAAGTCTAGAGCACGACAGATCTGGAATACGACAAGTCCGGAACAAATCCTTAAAATCTCCTGATTTGTACCGCTAAAATGTCGACCGCCTCGTTGTTCGAGCCGTTAAAACGCTTAGCTACTATCAAAAAGGCCATCGGTTAGATTTCCATTGGGCTCTGCCGTACATTTGTACAAATGACCGGTCAGATGTCGACAGTCTAGATGTTTTTTAATGTTTCTAATATCCTTGCCCGTTTACTATAGCACAGTGTATCCTAGTTTGGGACCAGGTCCAGTGATTGTGTTGTGTGCAAGTTATCGATGTCAGAGAACCTACCCTGAAACCAAAAATTTACGCTAACTTACAGACATTCCACGTCAAACCGACAGACATGTAATTCGACACAGCTCCACCGTTTTTTTGTTTTTTAAACTCTTTTTAACTGATTTAAAAATGCTTATTAAAAATACTTTAAGATTTCATTAAATTTTTTATTTATTGAAAGAAAACAAACAATTTTACAATATGGTTGAACACTTAGAATAATTACATTTACAATATGTTATTGCACAACCAGCGGCATTTCTTATAGACTAATTTGAAGACATAGAAGAGAAAAACTCATAGCTATATTGATGTCTAAGAGAAGGATTTATACGATAACACACTATGCAGCAACACGGAGACGTGAGCTTTAGTGGTGCAGTTAACTTTTCTTGTACAAAATTCCAGGAGTTGAAGTAGACAATGTTATTATTAAAATAACTCATGCTCACGTTCTCGCCGAGTAAAAACTAAATTACTTCCGCACACTCACACGACGAGCTTCGTTGTTGAACCTGAGAGACTCAAAACGAAAAAAATCCTATTAAAGTCTTATTTTATCAGTAAGAAAATGCAATTTTTCAGGCTTTCGCGGCAGCCGCCCGGTCCCACGCTTTTAAGTCTAGTTTACACAGATTCTGTTCAATATTTGCATCTTTTGCGCTAGCAATAGGGTCCATGCGTTGCGCTATGATAATAGCCTCTCGGTTTAAATTGATACGGCCAAAACCTTTGCAAAGCTCTTGTTTTAAAAATGATATTATACGTAGTAAAAATAAGTTTACAATATATTATGACGACCTCTTTGGCGTGGCCGTAGCGGTAATCGGTATCATTCGATTAAATTTAATATTAAACTACTATTTATTGCCAAACATCCTTGTCTTCTAAATAATCGTTGATTTTAAAATAAGCTTTTTTGGGAAGAGTGGGTATAACCAAAGTTAAACGAAAACGAAAAACAAAAAACGAAACGAAACATACGCGCGGCTTAAAGGCAAGTACCGAAATTTCGTGTGAAGTAATATAGGTATCGCACCAGGCAAGGTTCTGCTAGTTCAGATCCCGGATTTGCAGAACGTATGCAGTCCGCCCGCTCCGAAGCTCTACTGTAATGCACATCTCTTGGTGAGCGCGTTGCTGTTAAGGGGATACAGTGCTGTCTTAAACAGAGTGAAATGCTCATTGTTCCGTTGTTCTTGTTCTAATTCTACTAACAACATTATAAGATCAACGAAGGAAGCAAGGAAAGACGTTGATTTATTTATTGATAAAAGACGAAAAAAAAAAAACATAACATAACATTTACATACAGGCACATAAATTGCTTCTGGTCCCACACTATGATACATGAAAATGCATGAAATTCAAAAATAAAAGAGTAACCAAAGGTGATAACAAATACTATTTAGTGTAAAGCTCGCCTACGTATGAATGTTTTTATTGTGCAATAAAGAAATTTGAAACACACAAGCGAACAAAGAGTAACTGAGAGAAACATGTGAGCGATAATTACTTATTTTTATATGTTGGCATTATGAGATATGCCGTATGAGCGCAGATAGGTGGGCTCAAATTGCGACCAACTGGGTTCCGCTAAATTCCCACCGAGACGTCGCGGCAGATCAAGACGAGGATGGCGGGACGACCTAAATGCATTCTTACCGGGAGAGATGGAAAGCAGAAGGGGAGGCCTTTGCCCTACAGTGGGACATACGAGAGGCTACGTAAAAAAAAAGAGATATTAAAATTTTCATCACTAATGTAACACTTTGTTTTGTAGCATATTTATATAATTATCTCAAGTGCAGTGTAATCATTTAAAATTTCGACTAAATATGAAGATAACACTAAAAATAAGTTAAAATTTAAGGTAATCCCCAAGTTCCTCCATGGACCCAAAAAGAGTAATCTCATTAAAATTTAATTTAATTAATTCTATATCTTTACTTTCGTAAAGTAGTGTTTTTTCCGGAGCCGGTGAATTTTGAATTAAATTTTGAGCGATACGGTAACTTTGGATGTAGCTACGCCCTTTACATTGTGGCAGTTATATGGCAACACGTTCACAGCTAGGAAGAAAGCTTTTTGGAGGATCCGGGTGTGACAGCTGAATACAAATTCTCAACTGTCTGTACACTACGTGCCCAGTAAAAGTTTGCTGGATGGAAACAAATCACTGATGAATAATTCTTAGGTAGTATTTTGTTCTAATTTACATGCATATACTCACAAACTCACGCCTGTATACCAGAGGGGTAGGCAGAGACCACGGTGCCACCTGCCACGAATCTGACAAATCACTTTCGTTTTATCGACATTTATTAGTCGCTGCACGTTAGTTTCGGGTTTTTTTTATCTCATTATAATTTATTGAAAATAAGCAGTGGTGCAAAAACATAATTGAACTGAATTGCTTATTTATATGAAAACATGCACATTTCAACTTATTAAAAAATAAACAGCGAACTCAATCTTAAGAAATCTTTTGAAACAATGATGTTGAAGCCTCAATAATATTAGACAGTATGTAGTGTTTATTTAAACAAAATAACTACCAATCAAATTCCATGAAAGATGAACTAATCACAATAATTCGTCGTCTAATTATTTTACATTCATGGCATTGATTCGAAAAAATCTCATAACTACATCTATAATATTATGTTGACGTCTCGCAAACTTTTTGCCTGTATAAAACATATAATACTAAAGTATTCTAAGCCAAGAGATACCTACAAGAATGTTACGTCATCCTATACCCACTCAATTTTACTACCCGACAAATACAACAAAAATGCTCGTCTGGATCGTAACTTGCTAGACAAGCATGACGATGAATTGTGTCTAGTTGACAGTTATTAGTTGAGTTCATTGTTAGTACACCCGATACCAGATCTTCATTTTAATATTTAGATGTCTCGTAATAATTAATAACTAGAAACCACATCATTGACCTTAGCCTTTACATCAACATCATCATCAAGATCATCATCCCACGTCTGCCCAAGCAAGGACATTACAAACATCGAAAAACACCCAGCCTGAGACCATTTGTACAAATATATTTTTAAATTTTTAATTAAATATTTGAAAATTTTGTTAAATAGATATAGTTAAATTATAATCAATATTAAAATATGTATTATACGCATTACGCATGTACCTTACCATAACTATAACTAAACGATTATACCTAAGTTAATGCCAATGTATTAAGTGAAGAGCGGGGTTTCCTGGCACAAGTGTTTACACACTTTATAGGAAGTCCCCACCACAATGTGTAATGAATAATTTTGGAAGCGAAATGTTTTTTTTTATATTGCGGCCCCTAATGTTAATCAAACCCACGACCTCTATTTTGGTAGATAAGCGCCTTAACGGTTCGACCAACAAGGCAGTCAATTTATAGCATAGCACGTTTGTAGACCGTGGCAAGTAGCATCTAAAAGATAAAATAAGAATATCTGTTTCTCCTTTTCAATGCCTTAAGAAAACTCTCTTTGATATGGAAGAGCTGTTATTTTTCCCACAATTTTTCCCCACAGCTACAGATGTTTGCACTACTTAAAGAGTAAAATTTACATTTATATAATCTATCAGTGTGACAACTGTGCACGTGAAAATTTACGAAAACGCGCATGTAACTTTTAGGAATCCTTTTTATTTCATCTTTCCTATCCGAATTGCATAGACATAGTCGTTATTCTATATAAAAACTAGCGGACCCGGCAAACCTTGTTTTGCCAAATAGGGGTTAGAAAAATAGATAACAACCTATTATCAAACCTACCGAATATACATGTAAAGTGTCATGAAAATCGGTTAAGCCGTTTCGGAGGAGTATGCGCACCTATATATTGGAGATTAGATAATCAGTCAGTCAGTCCGTGAGTATACCGTGTTGTAGCTTTATATATTTTTATATATTAGATTAGACGTATAAATAAAAAGTAAAAAAATAGAAAAACGTCAGAAATGTTGATAGATCGGTCGGCAAAACAGTGTATCCGTCTTTTTCTGTTTCGTGTCATTTCATGTTTGTGATGACTCAACGTAAATCTAGGCTGTATCTTTCGTAACGTCTTTATATGTCATCATAGGCCTTTTCCCCCAAATGCCATTTGACATGGTCTCTCGCCATTCGCATCCACGAACCTTCCGCCGACTCAACGACATCGTCCTACCGTTTTAATATTTATTCCGACAAATTGTTGAGTTCGTAATATATTTATATCTGCCGTTCCACTCTCTATATTACAAACCTTTTTAACTTCAAGCTTAGTAACTGGAATATCTAGTTTCAGCAAGTATCTTCTGTCAAATGGAAACTTTTCATCTGACACAAATTTAGAAAGCTTTCTTTGAAAGTATACCAACTCGAGGTGTCAATGCGGAGTACATTATTGTATTGAATTTCACGGAAAGTGTTATTTGCATATCTTTAGCTGTCTGAAAATGTTGAACGAATGGTGAAATGCTAAGAAGTACTTTTCGTTTTAGTTTGAAAATTCGTTTATTTATTTTATAATCTTATTGTTTTGAAAATAAAAGCATGGTATGAGCAATGCCAATCAGTAAAATGTGGCCTAAGATAAGATAAGAATGTTTTTTACTGTAGACAATAAACAAGAAAGAAAGAAGACTTTTATTAGAACTATCACATAAACACAATGTAGGCAAGTACGTAATAAACAAGAAATATACAATACATAAAACTTACAGTTATAAAAATACAGTGGGACACCTTATTCCTAGCAGCAGCGATGTTTCTTTAAATACAATTTAAAAAGATACTAAGTACAAAGTGTGTAATTGAATAAACAAAAACATAATTAAAATATATACACAAAACTTTTGTGCCACTGTAAAATAGTTATTAAAGCGATTAATAGCATACGGCGTTTAATACACATTACTCACTTTGTACATACTCTGATCCCTATACACCGGCACAATACGCCTTGCTACACCCAACATATTTTACCAAACACGTGCTACACAAAGGCTTCATTCTTACACGGCGTAGCAAGGCTACAAAGTCACTACTATAATAGGAAATTTACTGCAAATACGCACCTCGGGGCTCCCGGCGACGTTCAACAGAAAGTTAAATCAGTACTTATGAAATGAAGCTTGTGATGACTTCCACACAATATCGTCGTTCTTCATCGTTGTCTCACAGTAGGGTACCTTAATCTACGGTTATCAGATATTGATATAAAACATACAAAAATAACCAAACAGCTATACTCTGCACCATGAACCTTTGTAAATATTTTGCAATAAAGTTTTTTTTCTGGTATGCAATAAAGATCTTTTATCTTATCTTACTTTGATTTATATTGTATTTGTTTATAAATCTAGCGTGAGAGCGCTTGATCAACTAGAAAGTTATTAATAAATTGAATTTTAAAGACTTGACAAAGCGTCCAAATGTATGTTTTTGAAACAAATACCATGGATCCTAACTCATTGGAGTTGATATTCCGTAGTTACAGTACAAAACATAATTCAATGCAGATATCAGTCAGACTAACGAATATAAATAAAAAAAAAAAGTTGAATATGTTTTCTTTTCCTTACAAAGCTAGTTTGGAACGAGTTCCTGCTGCGTACAGTACCAAATTTACGTGGAATCCACCAAAACTCGCCCGCACCATGTCTAAAAAAGTACTGAGCTGAAATTCTGTAGTAGTCATTTTACTCTTGGAGCGCCTAGCAGATGGTTCCTGAATGCTTTGCGCGGGAATGCTGCTCTACATAATATAATAGTTGCTATGTTTAACTAGTGTTATAATAGTTGCTATGATATTCTAGTTACAATGAAAATAGTTTATTATTATTATTATTATTTTTATACCTACTTAAGAGTTGTCCACTTCATCTGCCCTACCCCACTCGTTTTTTTAACATTCCGAAATGTCTAGACTGGCTGGAAGAAATTTCTTTAGAAATAAGTCCGCCTTTGCACGTTGTTTTTATCACAAACCTGTTGTTTAAGTTATATTAGTATTTTCTTTTGTGCAATAAAGTGTAACCACAACAACAAAATACTTAGACACTATGGTGAGCCCAAAAGGAGGGTAATGAGTTCGTTTCGTGCATTGCATACTCATGAAAATATTCAATTTATTTTTTACTTAAATAATGGGCGTTGGAAACCTGGTAAGTATTATTAGCTTTATTCTGAATACACTTACTTTACTTTTTCATATTCATATTCATTTATTTCGAAAACAACATACATTGTGTTCAAAAGCTATCTTAAAACTATTTATAAACTAATACCTATATTGCATGTCAGTGCCTTATGAAAGTTTTACATATTCAAATATGTAGTCTCAAATCAATAGTTATGTAATTTTTTTACATTTGCGTAATTTATTAATTGTATACCAATTTGCCGGAAGTGTCTGATCAGATCAGAGAAGAGCAGCCGACAACGCGAGAGACGATCTCGACCAACACCTGCCAAAGCGATCTGAGGTGGCCCAGGACCGAAAACTCTGGACTGAACTGCGAACTGGGAGGCCTTTGCCAAGCAGTTGGTCACAATAATGGAGGCTACGTAAAAAAAGTAAGCTGAAACTCTTTAGCAAATAATTATTGTGGAGTTCTATGTTCTCTTCTTTCCATTAATTGTGAAACTAACAACTTTGAGGTTCATAAAGTAAACATAAAAACAAAAATGTGTGATTTTATTTGAAAAAGATAGTTATTGTTTCCCTTGGTAGCGTTTGGAACTCACGTTTACATAACAAACTGGCGACAGGTGTGAATGATAAAAAAAATAGAAATTTCGGTTTGGTAATACCAACAAGAAATAAAATTGAAGAGATCTGTAATTTAAATTCCATCATTTTACGAAAAGCTTTTGAAGTTTTACAACAGTGACATTAACAATTAATGTGTCGAATATGCCCTTTGAAAATGCCAAAAATATAGCCAGTCTTAGATTTAGATTTAGATTTATTTATTGAGCTTCCTTGTTGTATAAATGATGTTACTTAAAAAAACTAGAACTAAACAAGGACCCTGCAAGGGCGCCGCTAAAATTAGGTTATATTTATAACTAAATTAAACTAAACTCTATTTACAATGTAGGTACATATTCTATACATACATATACACTATTATAACCAATTATACAATGAAAATTTATTTACAATCTTATATTACTATCATGCTCATCGATAAAATCTTTCAAGGTATAGTAACATTTTTCGTTCTAGTATTGACTAAGAGCTTTTTTGAATACGTTTGGTTTTTCTATTATCTGGATATTTTTAAGTAAGTAGTTGTAAATTTTCGCGGCCGTTGAATGTGGGCCAGAAGTAACTAAATGAAGTTTTGATGAGCATGCTGCTAATGTACTGTTTGGCCTTAAGATTTTTGGGCGTGTTTTGGTGGGGAATAAATTCATGTTATTTTTTGCAAATGAACAAGCTTCTAATATGTACAAAGATGGTAATGTAAGAATATTGAATTTAACAAAATATGGCCTGCAACTGGTCATAGTGTCAATATTTGCAATTATTCGAATACATCTCTTTTGTATCTTATTAAGATTAATATTACGTAGTGCAAGCGAGACAGTTGCAGAAATATCATATGCAGCCTCAAAACCCAAGTTGTGTATAACCTAGCAATATCACGCTGTATATTCACCAATGTATCATCTAGCACGTATGATATAAGAGCTAGTTTTGAATGCAAAAGTTTTATACGTGGGATCGCTTCACGGATGCGCTTGGGGACACATTAGGGAACTTGACACTGTAGCAAGACCTTACGGCGAAGCTCGAGGAATGCCTTGAAACCAGGAAAATAGTGGAAGATGTAGCGGGACGGATAACCTAAGCGTTTGTAGAACAGTAAATAGATTAACATAATTTCTTAAACTAAAACTTTCGTAAGCACTATACATTATTGTCTTTATTCCGGATACATATACTTGAATTTTCGTTGGTAGAGTCCGACCAGGTTTTGCTCTGATTCGCAGAGCTTAATCATAGTGAGCAGAGACAGAGCTGGCAACGTCGGTTTGGCTTGTATCTGTTAGAGTGAAACCTGATCGGACTCTTCCGACAATAAATCTAGGTACAACTATCTTCTAAAATATGTAACATTCTCGTGTCACAATTTTAGTCCGTATACTAATCCAAAACGACTCGACCGCTTTTAATGAAATTTTATATGTATATTCGATAGGTCTGAAAATAGGTTGTTATCTATTTTTCATAGCCCTAAGTGAAAAAAAATATAACAAAAATTCAACTTTTGCCGGGCCAGCTAGTTTGAATATAAAATCTTAAGATGTTAAAATTCAAAACATTCGCAAAAAGCTATTTCAGACATAAATTTTAAAGTGAAAACTAATACTACCAACGCACTACTAATTATTTTATGAAAGACATCTCTTGCCAGGCTTTATAAGTTAATAACTGGTAGGTATTTAAACTACAAACAAGGGGCGCCGTATAAAACCTCAATACTTCACGGTACTTTACAAGCAGTCATTATTTATTTCCGCCGGCCTCATTACTCAGCGGCGCTCAGGTCGCTCGTTCCGTGGCACCTCTTAACGTTAACCGACGAAGTGCAGCTGAGACCCACCGCATATGAAACTATGATAAAGATGCATCCCTCTTTAAAGTTGCAAGATAATACTTGTTCCCAACTCGCCCGCCAGATGCCACAATATAGGGTAGCGTAGAAGGTTTACTAAGTTGGAGATAAGAGTATGAATCGAATTGTGGCCTAATTATAGGTTTTCTCGGACCAAAGGAAAGAGAAAGAGAGTATGGATTTGTTACGTGGCTAATGAGATCATGTCATTGTGTGTTATCACGGTCGATTTCAGTTTCAATCATATAATAAGTGAGTACAAAAACAGAGGCCATGGGTTTGATTCCTACTGGAGGCCGAAAAAATGCAGTACTTTTTGACAAATTAAAGAAAATAAAATAATAATCCAACAAAAGTCACAATATTATAAAGTGAATTCAATTTGCAAAAGTTACACAAAGCCCAAAAATACGTCAGAATGACATACAACATTGGCGTTACAATAAAATGGCGGCACTTACCGAGGCAACACAGCCATCTTCTGCTAGGTCTTGCTGGCAACAGAGTTGTACAAACATGTTTGTAATGTTCTTGCCTGGTTACTATACCACAGGGTATCCTAGTTTGGGACCAGGTTAAGTGACTGTGTTGTGTGGAAGTTATAATTTCTTGATTTTTTGCTAAATGCTGTTGACGGTGATCAGTGACTCGAAATTCACGAAGCATTCAACCTTATTAAATTTTCAAGCTACAATCACGAAGCCGCGCAAAATTGTGGCTTGTGTTTATTCCCATACTTTGCTGCTATTCTAAGGAATACATTAACAGGTGGATCGATCTTTGTTAACTAAGCGAGCTTGTGGCTGGACGCTGTTGCACAACTTTTGCCTTGCTCTGGACTCCTGGTACCTCTTAGTTGTTAATGAGGATATAACCGTATACTTATGAACGTTGACTGCCCACAACTTCTCAGTAAATTTAGGATAAAAGTTCCTTGCCCCATAAAGTAATTCCAAATCCACTATCGGCTCCATATCGGAGAACTGTGATGGGGCGAAACTCACCGATTCCACGTCTAAGCAACCTGTATAACAAATTCAGTAGCATTTTGGACGCGCACTCCGACTTTCGATATTGTTATCAAAAAAAGATTGCTGTACGAGTTATGCTAAACAATCTTTAAATGGTATACAGGTAGTAGCTTTATAGTGTTAGGATACTAGTTGTAGGTACATACTTGTTTATTTTGATGCATGCTGTGTTTGTCTGTTATTAGTTGTACATTTAGTTTAATACAATATGTTTTCTCAATTTTGCTTGTACGAATGTCACAACTGTTGATAAAGCTAATAAATAAAATAAAATATATCTTTGACGACCTCTGTGTTCACATTCCTGGGTTCAAATCCCGGTTGGGGAAATCCAGGTCTTGGATGTTTACATGTTTGTGACGTTGCTGTTTCTAGAATGAAAACCCGGCTTCGCTTGACTAAAATGTAGACTCATAATTATCACTACTGTCTAAGATCGACAGGAATTCCTTGCCCCCAGTATGTTACAATGGATTCGCGTTACCATACTGTAGGCAAGTGAAAAATTTGGGTCTCTTCATTCAGGACAACCTGACGTGGGATAAACATGTGAGTGAAATAAGTAGGAAGATCTTTTCATCCATGCACTTGCTTAAACGTATGCAAAAGTTCCTGCCGTACTTCGCCAAAGTTACGTTAGTCAACTCCTTGCTTCTCCCTGTCATTGACTATGCAGATGTGTGCTACCCCGACCTCACTGAGGAACTTCTTGATAAATTAGATCGCCTTCTTAACGTTTGTATTCGTTACATCTTCGGCCTCCGTAAATATGATCACGTGTCCCAATTTCGCACTCAGCTTGCTTGGCTAAACATCTGCTCTCGCAGGAAAGCCCACATTGTGTCACTTCTCTATGGTATACTACATGACCCCTCGATATCTTCGCGAGCGTTTCGCCCCTCGTGGCGCGCATGGTCGCCTTCAGCGCCCATGCAAAGACTTGCTTCTCGAAACCCCCTTGCATTGTATGGCAGGTTATTCGGATTCCTTTACTGTGACGGCTGTGCGCCTGTGGAACGCACTACCGCTGCACATTCGCCAGGCCCCATCGGCCGAAGTGTTCAAGAGTGCGATTCATGAGCATTACTTTGGACTTCCGAGCAATCCGCAATAAGGATGCATATGAAAGTATTTATTTATTTTATTTTATATTATGGCACATAATCTATGGAATATCGTAATATAGTGTGTAGTATATTATGTATAGTAGATGTATTGTTATATGTATGTATTATTAGTATGAAGTTTATGTATTATATTGATATTACTAGCTGTGCCCCGCGGTGTTACCCGCGGTTCATCGATTTTCCCGTAGGAATAAGATATTTCCCCGCGGTAAAACGTAGCCTATGTTTTAATCCAGGGTATCGGCTAACTCCATACCAAATTTTATTAAAATCCGTCCAGCCGTTTCAGCGCTAAAGACTGACAAACATATAAACACACACACAAACTTTCACGTTTATGATATTAGTGTGAAGTGTGATGTGATACATCAATGGTAATCTGTAAGTAAGTAATATATCTTTTCTATATTACTTGGACTTCGTAGCACTGCCCCTTATTATTTCCACATCACCCATGGTTAGCTGGAAGAAAATACTTGTTAGTATTAAGCTCGCCTTTGTGCAGATCTTTTCTTGTGCAATAAAGAATTGTTCCTTCATTCATTCATCATCATCATTATCATCGGCCTATGTTTGTCCACTCCTATTGCATGCCAGTGAGCACGGTCGTTGTTGTTGTAGTTGTTACACTTTATTGCACAAAGAAAAAATACATAAAATGACTTAAATAACAGGTTTGTGATAAAATATACGTGCAAAGGCGGACTTATTTCGAAAGAAATTTCTTCCAGCCAGCCTAGAAATTTTGGAATGTTAAAAAAAAAAACAGAGTGGGGTCCACGGTCCTCGGCTATTCTCATCCATAATCAATTTCCACATTTTCTTCAGAAAATTTAAATTATACCCAGATTATAATAACCTTCTTGGATTCTACGGTGTGCCAAACACCATGGAGTTAACAAATTGAACCCTACATTTCACAATGGACTCTTGGACACGTGATGACGTAACACTAACGCAACATTGGTGACATTGTTTACTTCGCAACCCCATAATTAGGAAGTTCATTTTTACATTTAAAATAGGTACTCGATAATCCGAATTTTCCGTCTAAAAGTTGTCGCATTAGTATTCAACCGTTTTTGTACTTTAGGCTTGTTTCGGCACATACCTTTGATTTCTTTAACTTTTTGTAAAAAAAAAACTAATACATAAACAAACAATACAAATTAATAGTCTATTTGACCGATTTCAGAAAGCCATCTTATATTGTTTGTTGGTGTTCATGGAGTCCCCAGAAAGTGGTGATTTTAAATTCTTTCGTGTATTTCTTCTAAAAAAGGCAAACGAAAATTTACTTTTCAAATAAGTCACCAAAACGCTATCTTAGGCAATAATTATGGCGTCGCTCAGGAATTATGACGTCACTTCGAGGTAAACCAACCAATGAACGTAAGAAAGAATGAATGACACATGCCATTTTTACTGCCATGTGACGTCATCATAGAATCCAGACCGTTCTCGATACAATGGCGGCAAATACAAATTATCAAATTTTATCTTGTGTTTTTTTACAAATCATTTTTTTTTTTAGTTAAAATGCCTTAAAGCGGTTTAAGACACATAATTTATACGAATACGTATAAATAATGCTGTATTTTTCACACTGTCAATTAGCCTATTACCGTTGGGTATTGTACACGTATTGTATTGTAACGTTCGCTGTTTCCTTGTTCTATCCAGCGTAAAGGCCCAAACACAAATCTCTATTTCAATTCCAAAACCCGGAGAATAACTTTTCAATATCTATTCCAATGCGCACAGCCATAGTTTCAGAGATTTTAAAGCCACAGACGAGGCTACAGTGAAAATGTTACAGAAGGTACAAACATAATTATATTGTTATGCATAAGTATTGTATGAATTTTGGGTGGTTTGAAAGCCAAAGCAAAATTAACGTGCCTCAACAAAAGCCATCGAAAACGCTAAATTGTTTTTGAAAGAGCAGTTTTTAAAATGTATCGCACCGAGAATCATTAAAACAAACATAAACATTTACGTACAGGCATACATTGCTTCTGGCTCCACACTAGGATACCCCGTGTCGTGGGAACCGGAAACAGCGACATCACAAGCATGTAAACATCCAGGACTTGAGATTTTTCTGTCCCCAGCCGGGGTTTGAACCCGGGACCTCATTAGCAACCAGAAAAGCCGTGCATATATGCCACGGGTTCGCGGGAAAAAAGGTCAATCACAAAAGTCGAAATCTATTTGTTGACGCGTTAGTCCGTCTTTTGTACGTCATTTTATACGTTCAGTACTGCGTCTTTTGAGAATTCAAAGTGAACTATGTCTTCTCTCAGAGTGGAGCTTTCACGTCTAGTGCTAAAGCCAAGACATTGGGGACCGCGTAAACTCATACATTGCAAATTACAGTCGACGGCAGTAATATTGGCCCCCAGCAAACATACTGCCGACACGTTATATGTCACGGGACGTGCTGTTGACTCTTGAGCCAATAATGCTTCAGTTCCTTTGTACGGTGCAACTACACGAGGTCTAGGGTGAGGTCTTGTTAAAATTTTGATGGCTAGATAGATAGATGAAGAACACTTTTCTGTACATAAAAAAAGGAGACTATACAGGTATTTCATTATATCATATTTATATAATCTACAACCTCTTTTCAATAAATATCTTCTGGCACTACCACATCCATTATCCTCATCAACAAAGGTTAGTTGGAAGAAAATACTTTTTAGTATTAAGCTATGTACATAATTTTTAGTGTGCAATAAAAAAATTTTATTCATATTTCTTCTTAGAAAAATCTTTAAATCACAACTGAAGAAATAGTTTCAAATGATTTAATGTATTTATATGTAAGAATTATTGTACGCATATGGCCATGCTAAATTTTTTACATGAACGGAAATTTAAAAAACATTTCGAGAATTATGCTTTCAACACAATTTCTATTTATCAGATTTGTAAATAAGTCTGCATTTTTTTTAGATATTCAATAAAAAGTCTTGATCGTAACCGATTTTTCTACGAAGTCGAATCTATGAATGTATTTTTAGTCACTTCCCAGTCGTCAGCATCGACGTTATTGGTAGTTATTGTTAACGATATCGACATAGTTACCATAGCACAGGATATCCAAATTCCAGGACAAGTGATTGTATTCATCATCATCATCAACCCATCATGTCCCCACCGAAGGGCACGGGTCTCTTCCCTGAGGAAGGTATAGGCCATACTCCACCACGGGGGCCAAGTCCGGATTGGTGAAGGCTTGTAAGACTAGTGGCTGGCCTTACTGTCAGAAGTTTTCAAGCCCCCCTAAGGCCTCTGACTTGGCTTTACGACTGCCATCTATCGACGGCAGCCGGCACCGACCGGCATAATAAAATGTATTATATTGCGAAGTTTCTTTTTAGTAAGAGATGTTTCTATTGTATGACAAGAAAGCACTTTTTTGTATGCATTGGGATCTGATTGCACACCAATTATAGGTCAACAAACACATTTACGATTTCCTTTTTAAAACGTTCTGTATCTATATATATCTATCTGTATCCTATATTGTGTGTACAGTCTGTTAGCTTTTAGAATATACCTCGGCTACTATCGGATAGAATTGGATATATTCGTGTAATAAAAATATCGGAACTAATATAACACCTAATTTCGAATTCGGAACTAATATGACACTTATATCATTTCACTTATACAGAGCAGGAAGTAGAATTACACTCGTGTGCTTTCGGCGAAAACCGAAGCTTACCCTAGAGCCCGAGGTATATTCTAAAAGCTAATAGACTACTTATTTGGATGGTAAATAAAAAAATACAATGTGCAACTGAATGGCGATCGAATAGATCGACGAAAATAACAGTTGTTTTTGTGAGCATCGTCAATGTAATCCTGAATAGGCTATTTGACCGATTTCTGAAAGCAATCTCATATTGTTTGTTGGTGTTCATAGAGTCCTCAGAAAGTGGTCATTTTAAATTCTTTCGTGAATTTCTTCTAAAAAAGGCAAACGAAAATTTACCCTTCAAATAAGCCGCCAAAACGCTATCTTAGGCAATAATACGTGGCACAGGTTTATGCCGTCACTTTCCAGTAAACCAACCAATGAACGTAAAAAAGAATGAACGACAACCCCATTTTTACGGGTATGTGACGTTATCATAGAATCGGCCAATTCAGGCCGTTTTCGATTCAATGGCGGCAGATGCCAATTATCAAATTTTATCTTATGTTTTTTTACAAATCACCTTTGTTTTAAAACACATAATTTATACGAATACGTATAAATAATACTTTTTATTCACACTGTCAAATAGCCTATTGCACTTCGAAATAGAACCTTCACTGTTTTTCTTCGGTACCTAGTAGTTGTCCCTCGTTACTAAGCCCGAAGGAAAAAAAGGTATCTTTGAATAATTAATTCTCTTTGTTACGTACTGTTGTTGGCCAGTGACATCTGGAAAACTTTTCTCCGTTGAGCAATTGTCTGCTTAGTTTTTGCTTCGGTTCATTCTGGGACTTCTTTGTTTTAAATCGCAAGCAAATTGTCTTGACAAAGGAACTTTTCCTAATAGTACTTAATTATTCTTTCGGCTAAGTTTATTCATAGGTTTCTATTAAGGTTTCGTAACATAAAACTAGCGCGCGCGCTTACACACACACACACACAAACACACAGCGCCTCATTTAAGCGTGCAGTACGGTAACTTACTCTCCAATATAGGTAATATGGTATTGCTTTCAAACAAAAATTCCGATGTCCACATATTGCATCATTCTATGCACACTTAACATCACACGCCTCGTAGATGCATTATTGTGCTACGGTGTATGTACTTCCTAGCGTGGTATTTTGCGGGATAGCACGGTATTACTAAATAGTGATAACGCATTATAAATAATAGCGCGCTATAATATGATATTGTTGGTACAACAGAGTTGTACACAAGTGCTTCCAGCGTCAGCTTTTTAATATTTTATTAGGTTTGTGCAGAATTTCATTTAAGTTTCAGGTAGGAGTTACGACGCTGTCATAACCTTTACTGGGTTCAACGGCAACGTTATTTTTATTGTTGGAATTTCTACTAGAAAACTTAGCGTAAGCTCATGCTTGTATATCGGAGGGGTAGGTTGAGGATCTATCATAGAACACGTTTGTGTTATATTCCTTTTTAATTAGATTAAGATTGTTTTTTTGTAAAGTACCTGAAACTGGCGTGCATACAACTAATGTCGATGAAGCGAAATTGATTTATCAGGATTGCGGCAGTAGGCGATTCTGCAGCAGGCAGTAGGCCTATCAACCTGATTACCGCTACCACTGCATTTTTACCACTTTCTTATTCAGACCTCGATTCTTCACTAAATATGCTGCTTATTATATTGCAGAGGCTAACCTTTAAATTTTGAAGCAGTTTCGGAGGAGTGTGCGCACTAACACTGTGATACGAGAATTTGTATATCCTCGTGAGGCCCAATGTCTTCAAGTGATCACAAAATCAATTGTTATTTTCAAGGTCGGGCCTCACGAGGATAAATTAGAAGAAGAGAAGATTATTTTTATTTGTATTACTGCCCTCGCACGGGCCGCCCAGTGCAAAGTAGGGACACCATTATTTCGTAAATTATTAATATCGATCAACAGCCATCGCGCTACTAAAAGGTTCCTTGACATCAATATTCCCGTGTAACTGACGGGACCTTTTCGGGAGTGCCTGGCGGCGACGAATGCATTACCTATACCCGATTCTACCCTTGCTAATGGCAAAAGTTAATTTTCAATCATGACCCCGCACATGTGGATAGACGCCGCGAGGTCAACTTGATGGTTTTCATGACGTGACATGGAAAAAGCCAGAGGGTTGAAATTATCCGTGTTTTGAATGTTTCGCTCTTGTGAGCTTTCTACCGAAGAGTATTGGAGGAAAAAGTTCAGGATGAAGAGTTTTTAACTGTAAAGACATACCTACATAGACATTGTTAATGAAATCAATACAACGTTCGTCTCACAGAATTTGTTGCTCAACTGGACCAAAATGGATTCACAGATTTTTGTGATTTTTTCGTGTATATTTGACAGGCCTAAGAATAGGTCGTAGACTGACTAATATGGCGAAACTACGCTTGCCGAGTTAGCCAGTAAATAACCATTGTTATCATCATCAGCTCGTTATGTCCCCACCGAGGGGAACGGGTCTCTTCCCCGAGGAAGGTATATAGGTCATACACTACCACAGGGGTCAAGTCCAGATTGATGGAGGCTTGTAAGACTATTGGCTGGTGTCACTTGCCGCAGTAAGGCCTCTGACTTGGCTAAACGACTGCCATCTATCGACGGCAGCCGGCACCAACAGCTTAACGTGGCTTGCGAAGCACGGAACTGGTCAGAAAAATACCACGAGCGTCAGTCATAGACGGTCAACCATCCATGCCCTGAACGCGCCCTATGTTGCTTAACCTTCGTGATCGCTTAAGATCACTCAGGCAGCCGGGGCTACGAGCGGTTCGAGCAGTAAATATCAAATTACCTACCGTTGTATATCAAATTACCTAAAATTTTTTTTAACTAAGACATTTGTAAGCACAACAAAGTATTAACTTAATTTAGAATAGAATAGAATACTCTTTATTTGGCACATAAAATTACAAAAAATAAATAAACTTCACATAATATTAACAATTATACAAGCAACCGTCTCAAGCTCCGTCTCGAGTAACCATGATTACGCTCTGCAAATCTCTCTCTTCCAACGAAAAATCAAGTTAGTGTATCCGGAATAGAGAATAAACGACAATTATAACCAATACACATATTGAGGAACCTACATTTTAAATTAATTAACAGTTTACCTAAATATAAAATACTGCACCCAAACTTAGCTGAGTCTGGGAGTCAGTCTGGCAGGCTTTGATACAGTTTGTTAGCTTTTAGAATATACCTCAACTGAGCAATCAAAAATCGATTATATTGCAATAAGGTAAGGTTTATTTTGTATTATTATTTAAAACTTTACGTAACTTTTCAAAATAGTGAAGAAAAGTTTTATACAGAGCCGGAAGTAGTATTATAGTCGTGTGCTTTCGGCGAAAACCGAAGCCTACTCTAGAGCCCGAGGTATATTCTAAAAGCTAACAGACAGTACCTCAGTAGGTGGCGAGACTTATCTTCTGCCCGAGGTGAGGGCGAAGGTCAGCCAGCAACATTGAAGTTAGATATTAATCCCACGGTTTTACTATTACTTTACCGTACCAGGCCGGTTTCACTACGCGTGTCGGTATCGAACGCGTAAGTACATGCGGCGACCACTCCGGAGTGACAAATAAGTAGGAATTTAGGCGCCAGAAGAGGTAAGAGTTACGCGGTAGAAAGAGAGGCAACATGTAGGTGGATATAACGGGGTCCTGCTGTTTGACCAAAAGTCATTTGGCAAAATTACACTAGACAAACAATGTTTGACAAAAAATGCTTTCGCCAATTGATCATTTTACTACTAATCATTTTACAAATGACTCACTTTCCAAATGATCAACACTTAAATTTACATTTTACAAATAATTATTTTACTTAATGAACATTTAACAACTGAGTTATCAGACAAAACTACTATTGGTCTAAAAACGTTTGATAAAATGTATTATTTGACAAATGTTTCGTTTATTAATCAATCTTACGAACGGGGGGTCGGCGATGTAAAGAATACGTGACAACAGAAATATAGGTGCGACGACGCGCGTAGCGAAGCGGAGCGCGTCGGAGCGTTAGGTTCTCTATGTAAGATCGAAAACAGACTCGACTTTGATGCGTTCAACATTTTGTTAAATGACATTTGGACAAATGCTTCATTTGCGAAACATATTATTTGGTGAAATTAAAAAAGGTCAATTGACATTTTAATATTCAAAACATTTAACAAATGTAGTGTTTGCTAATGGATCATTTGCTAAGTGAGTTTTTGTAAGATGATACTTTTGTCAAATGCCTCGTTTGCCAAATGAACATTTGGTTAAACTTTGTTTGTCGAATGACCATTTGTCAATAATTTTTTGGTCACCCATTAGTAATCCGGATATAACGTAGCTTCTTTAGCGCCGTGTGATCTGACTTGCACCTAATTGTATCGCTGCTAGAGTCCCTTTTTCTTTAATTGATTTTTCGGAGTGAATCTTCTGTACCTGTAAAATTATGTATTCTGTAACCGTACTCGCAATCAAACAAAGAGAGTACTCGCCCACTCTCATATGTCGTTGTTTTTTGCATGATTTTCATATGTTTTTTTAAGCTCCTGAAAAGTTGGCTGAATTCATTTCCGCTTTCTTACAGGAAGGGCGCGATGTGTCGATTTATAAATCCTTAATCGTCATATGAGGGTGGGCGAGTACGTCTCTTTGCTTGCTCAGAAGCATTAGCTTTGTATATTTGAAGCAGTCATACAAAATGTTTAAATAATGTTATGCAGCAATTAGATAAGCCACGACAAACTATATCCATTTTGATGGCCCTGAATTCTACTAACAAAATGTTATACCTATAAAGCAATACCCGACAAAACATAAAGTTTTTTATTTTCCATCAAAAATAGCCCCCAATGGTCGCCTACGCAATTAGTTGTTGTTGTTACATTTTATTGCACAATTGAAAAATAAATTAATATAACTTAAATAACATGCCTATGATAAAAAATTACGAGCAAAGTCGGACTTATTTCTAAAGAAATTTCTTCCAGCCAGCCAAAAAAAAAATTGGAATGTTAAAAAAGAGACTAGGGTAGGGCATTTGAAGTGGAAACACAACTCATTTTACCTAACTAATATATAAAAATTTCATGTCACAAAGTGTTAGTGCTTAGTCCTACAAAAAGGCTTGACCGATTTTGACGAAATGTTGTTTATTATATATATATGTATATTCAATAGGTTTGAGAATAGATTTTTATGTTTTTTTTTTAGTTATAATAATCGTTACTTATAATTTATACGGCAAAAAAACGTTTGCGGGGTCAACTAAAGTTAGTATAAAAAGCTACTCCTTACTAACTACTTTTGTATTCTGTGAATTCCCGCATAATACGAGTATCCTAACTCAGGCTGTAAATGAGACGAATAATATATATCGACGCCTTACTGCTAAAACAGACTATCTGCATGAAATGTTGTTCCGAGAAAACTCGAGTTTAAGTTTTGGATATCGTTAACTATATTAAAACTTGTAATGGTGGATGCTAAGTTTGTGTTTTTGTTTCCGTTATTTCGACCATTATGTAGATCTTGAAGAGTAGATTCTGATGGTATTTATAACTCAGTTTTGACAAAAAGGACACTTGTTGGTTTTAGCAGTAAGGCGTCGATATATAAAATCGCTGAGCATCCATTTTTTAGTTTTAGCGCAAAATCAACACTCCTGGAAACTTCAGGAGATGCACATTTTTAATTAGCTAGCAAAAACTATCTAACCTTAGAAAATTTCTTAAACTCTATCGCCCTGCATCATCAGACAGAACACAAACCTCTCCGTTATCTTAGTTACCGCTCAATTTTTAAAGGCATCCAGGGAGTATCAGAAGTGCCACCGAGGAAAAAAAAATATCTCTTTTTCTCTCTCTTAAAAGCGTCTTTACAATCTCTCAATCGTGTAAGTAGGTGTCTAGTCTAGTGTCCATATAGTCCCATAGGTGATTCTAGGTTATCGGCCGTAGGTTTTAAAATCACTGTTATCAATCATAGATCGCAATGACACCTTTTGCGAATTCGATGTCTAAAAGAGATTTATTTTTCCTTAGTGGCGTTAGTACCTAAATTGGATGGAACCCCTTAAGTTATATTCAACGTCAATAAATGTTATTACGATATTAAAAATAATACTTTCAACGGACACAATTTCTCGTTCTAATCCCAAATTGACAAGGATATTCACGTTTACTTAGTATTCCAATCTTAAAACTTGTAATAAAATATTATAATGATATAAAACATTTAGAATAGTAGAATAGAATTCGTCTGAAAATGTGTGTTCAAAACTAGAAGATCTGCTATAATATTTGCGGCCTTTACCGGTAACTAAGACATTCTCATTTGATGTGATGTTGTGTACCGTATGTAAATGAGAGCGTCACTGCTAACTTTAATAAGGAATCTAGAACTGTAGTCTTTATCTTAAACACTATTCTAGACGACGTAGCCGAGGAACTAGCAGTACGAAACAGGGGTTCGCCAGTTTGGTCTGCTTTGGTGTGTTTGTCATTTCATGTAAGATATATTTGGCTGCGGATAATAACCTATGAGATGCGCTGCTGTATTATTGACACGGGTTGGAGATTTGAGTGAAAGCGTTATTGTGATACTGAAGTAGATTTTGATTGAACTAGCTTCAACCGATATTTGTAATTGCATTTCAATGCGTAGCCTCATGTTTTTACTATGCGTATCACTATTTTCACTACCACTATGGACCTAAATTGCATATTCTGCTCTATAGAATGAAGGTGATCGAACATCCTAACGCATTATTTGCGCGTAATGCGTGTATGTATGTAACATACACACAAAAGCTTACGCCGGTATCCCAGAGGGGTAGGCAGAGACCAGGGACTTGCCACGATCATGACAGATCACTTTCGCTTCTCAACATTTATTAGTTGTTTATTAGTTGCATTTATTAGTTGCACGCACGCACGTCGGTTTTGGGTACGTTTTATCTCATAACTTTACTCTTTTAGTCCACGCATACTGTATACGAAAATTGTTGCATACATTTTTAATTTCAAAAGGATTAACGTATCCTTTTGAAATTAAAAAATGAAGAAATATCTTACCACGCATGTACCAATGACTTTTAGTTACGTACATTTGTTTGTTTGTACAGCAACACCATTTGCTGATAAATTATGCCCGGATAACAGCGACAGGCTTTCCACTTGTCGCGTTTGGGACCTAATAAACTTGGCAAAACGTGGGCCCAGTTCTAGTGATTGGTGCCTCTACCTACCCCGTCGGGGATAACGGGCGTGAGCTTTTTTTTTCTGTACTGTGATTCCCATCCATCCGGCAATCTGCCCACGAACATCGTTCAAGCAAGGTTTTCAACTACATACAACAAATTGATTACTTATTTGAGTTTTATGTTATTAAAAAGCCAGATCCTTTATTTATGGTGTCCATTCCATGTCCATCCAAAAATTTTAACGAGCGTCATAAATTTTAACGACAATTTAAATTGAAAAATGAAAACTTTCTTTGTAATTAAACAATTCAGTACTTAATGTAGTAATCGCAATAGTCATTATTAGTCATTGTAATATTTTTTTTGCATTCTTCTCACCTGAAACGTTAAACTCATTCCATGCATGCATGAATGTGCATACGCCTACAATAGGTAGAATATGGAATGACGTTTATTATAATATTTTTCAGACCTTTTATATTAGTACCTATGTTTATCAATACATAATTCTGATTCTGATTATGAGCGTAACAGCCCCAATTTAGTGAACGACAACTTTTTGACAAAACACACATTTCCACCTAAAGCAAAAAGGCTCTCGAAATACAAAGACAGGTCAACCGCACCCTGAAAATCTCTTCCCCACAATCTGAAGGTTAAACACACACAACTCATTTGTGATTACCGACCGCATTCACACAAACGAACTTGATTCCTCCTTTTTTCCAACGATGCTTGAATTCCATTAATTCGGCCACATAAATCCCAGTTAGGGCCTGAAAGCAGGACTGAGAGGCATCGGGCTCTCGCGATATAAAGCTGACCAAATAGACTGGACCTCCTGGCTCTCTCTCTTCGCTTTGACGCGCCCCAAGAATGGGTTTGTTGCAAGGGTTTGTTGAAGGTCTTGTTGGGGTGGTCTTATGATATCTCGTTGATCCAACCTATGTCACGCAACCCTAATTAAATCCATCCTCGCGATTTGTATGTAGATACTTCTTGCATATAGATTTCGGTTGCCGAAGGCTCCACTTTTGTTTGATTACTTTTTGATTTGGCCTCGGTCCGCTTTTTGAGCCCCTCATTGATTGTCACTTATTTAGGTTTTCATTCGGTTTGTTTGTCGATTCGATGTTCCATATTTGAAATTGAACGTGAGAGCAGGTTTCTCGCGGCAACATCCTACGAGTTCTTTTGTTTCGAATGTCAACATGAATTTAGTTTCGGTAAACTTTAGGACTGTGTGTATAAGATCGTGCCGCCGATTTAGCGAAGCTTAACGTTACAGTTAGATTTTGTTATGCATTTTCAAAATTGTTAGAACTAGTTGTAAAATATTTAACCCTATCAAGTTTATTCCGGATACATTTTCTTGATTTTTTGTCGGAAGAATCCGACTAGGTTTTCGAGAGACTTCTTGGTCGTGTATCCTAAAGAACACTATTAACGTGATTAAAAGTATGACACTGAAAAAACGTCCTGCAAACAAAAATTTATAATACAGGGTGATATTTTCACCGGTACAATAAATCAACATACGTAATACTAAGTCCAAAATACAAATACCAACATTTTTTGTTACTACCCCGTTGGTACAAAAAAAAACAAAAATACCAATGTCTGAACTTATCTGCAAATCTTAAAGAAATATGGACTCATTACGCATGAGCACAACTAAACGCACGAACTGGCAACTGCGCGCGGCTTGCGGGAAGGAAAAGAAGCGGCGGCGGCGGCGCAGCCAGTAGGTATGACTTATGTATGACGTAGCAAAAAAAATCTTACTTGATTTCAATTCTTCCTTCATACTTGCACGGGCTTAGGACCGTCACCGGCGTGGAATGCTTGCACTGGTTGGTAGTGGTATGAATTTCCACACCACGTACTGGCTAACGCCGAAGTGCGCCGTGCGTACCGCGTCGTTGGTGCTCCTTCTGGGGTCTTCCTCGAAGAACGGGAATATCTGTTCCTCGATCTCCACGGCCAAGGGAGGTCTCCCTCCTCGGCCTTGAGCGTGCGCTGGTGCAGTGAACTGTCCGTAGTCTAGCAAATGCTGCGTCACTCTCATGAATGTCTTGGTGTTGAGTATTTGAGGTTCAATAAAACCGGCATTTATCAGGTGGGGCAAACTTTCTTCAGCGTATACCCTCCGAGCTGCACTGTATTTTCGCCACTGAGAAAGTAACTACGAACCATTTCGTAATACTCGCGGTTTGTAATTATCGTGCGCGCGTAATTTTTGACTGCAGGAAGTGCGGAAACGGCGCACGTGCACTCACCTAGGTCAATGCGCGCGGACTGAATGAATGACCGGCCAAATCGTGCGCCGGCCAGCCCGCCGCCCGTTCACTCACCCCACCCCGCCGCCCTCTGCCTCGCACCGCGATGACACCTTGTAATGGGTGTCCATGAGTTACAAATTGGATGAATGATAAATTAATGAAAATGAAAAAAAATATATGGTAATTTTATTCGATAAATGTAATCTATTATCGATACCAATGATAATGGTAAAATTTATTGTACCGGTGAAAAAATCAGGCTGTATATTATGAGTGGTTGACCAAAAAGGGACCTCAAGGGACAATAATTGATTTCGAGAAAATCGCGTTTGAAGTTTCGTGTATAGACAGGTTTGGACTCGGCTTGGCTCACAAAAAAAAATCATAAAATAATTACGATAGCACCTAAACATATTCTGGTTAGACCAAAACAAAGCTAAAATAAAACAGATTATAAAATTTTTATAAAAAAAATAACGGTTTCCAATCCCTTCAGGTCCCTTTTTGGTCAACCACTCACATATATTTAAACAGTTGAAGTCGTTGTAACTGCATTTAGTGCCTTAATTTATTTGGTAAGTTCCAACAGAGCCCAAGAGCGGCAGCAGGCAACATTCATATCTGTGCCGCCTCACACAACCTCCGTACAGTCTAACGTTGACACAGCCGCCGTCATGTCGTCGGCAATATTGGATATTGAATCGGCGGATGTTCCCTCCGAGAACAATGGCCGAGATAATAAAATATCGAATAGTTATTAAACTTTGGACGCTGACATTTTCTGTCTCGCAATGGTCTATGCTTTGTGGGAATCGTCGTTCGATATGTGGCTTTGTTTATTGATGGCCGGATCGTATTTGGATAATTTTGAAATTTCTAAAGTAAGCCCACACTTGTTTCCGGGTGTACAATACATACATACATAACCCTAAGCTCATGCTTGTACCGCAAGGGGGTAGGCAGAGGCTAGGAACTACCACTTGCCACGATCCTGACAGATGACTATGACTTTCGCTTTATTGACATTCATTAATTGTTTCATGCATATACGCAAAATCGGAAATTGTTCAAATGGAAAATATTATAACAGATTTAGTTATTGGATTATTATGTCAGAAATTAATCTGCTCCATTGATCTGAACGCTTTTTTTCGATGAATTTTACATGAATTAATTCTTAAATTATTTTATTGAATATGTGTAATTAACTAGTATAAAAATAATCCATTTCAAATAAATCTTACTTTGGTCAAATTTTTGTTTCAAGGTATCTTTCTGTATGGGTTGTGCATGCCTAAAAGTGGCAAATCCTGGCTACACTGTAATATAATATTGCATTATCTAATCTTAGATAGCCGTCAAAGTATGCCAGCTCAAGCAACAAAAATTTAGTGTACTACTGACGGTGTACACTATATTTTGGAACTATACTTATGTTGGAACCACAGCAGACGATCTCTGTGGCGCAGCGGCTAGCGCATCTGACTACCATGCGAGAGGTCTCGGGTTCGAATCCCGGCTGGGGACAAAAAAAATTACCAAATTCTTGGTGTTTACATGGATGTGACGTCGCTGTTTCTGGTTCTCACGACACAGGGTATCCTAGTGTGGGGCCAGAAGCAATGTATGTGCCTGTATGTAAAAATATTTAAAATATATAATTATATATTGAAAGACTTCTTGTTTTTATGATGCCTAACCAACTAGAGTAGGTTGGCAGTTAGCTCCGCAAGTTTTTCTCTGTCTTTTGCAAGACGAAATAGCTCGGCATCACTAGCGATTCCAGTCCATTTTCGCAGGTATCTCAACCAGGAGCCAGGATTGAAGGACTTTATTGGAATCACTATTATTACTCCAAGTGAAGATAGCGTTGAATCATCCTAAAGAACTCAAATACATTCTGGAGAACAAGGCAGAGACTAAGATTCAGAGAAGTTCAAAGACCTCTACATTACAGGTACCTAGAATATCCCCCAAAAAGCACTAACATCCTTAATCAATTCACATTATCGCGTTGCCACCCTCATCACATACCGTTGTCATAGCAACGTAAAAAAATAGCTGAACTGGCAGCGAACCTTCTTGAATACTGAGACCACCATCAAAAGCGCCCGGAAATATACGGCTGCCAAAAGGTCTAAGGGGTCGGGGAACTGGTTCCTGTGGTCACGTAGAGAACAAAGAGATGTATGACGAAGGTCTAGTTATTATTAAAGGCGTCCAGCACTGTAAGCCCATTTTATTTATGCCCTACCCTTTTGGAGCACTACCCTGCGTTTTCATAAAAATCTTGTAGCAGAGTTGTAGGTTACTTGGTGGCTTCCATTCAGGTGTGCAAATATTTTAAGCTTGAACGTAGTACAGTGTCTTACTCAAGTAAAATAATAAGATAAGATAAGAATATTCTTTACTAGACGGGTAATATGTAGACGCAAAATAATATTCCACTATGTTTTTTTATATGGTGACGCCTCTGTATTTATCAACCACCAGTAGATATAAATCTCTTAATACATTCAGATACATAAGCTCACACCTGTATCCCAGAGGAGTAGGCAGAGACCACGGACTGTCACCTGCCACTATCCTGACAAATCACTTTCGCTTCATCGACATCCATTAGTCGTTGCATGTACCCACATCGGTTTCGGGTACTTTTAATCTTGCCCTTTGCTAATACATCCCCTATTTGGTCGAAGTATGTCCAACTGGGGCGTCCCTTACCGGCCCTTCCACTCACATTCGCCCGATATATTTGCTTTGTCAGTCTTTCTTCGTTCATCCTCTCCACATCTCCAAACCAACGCAACATTCCTTTTTTCAATTCTAGTCACTCACTACATCCTCGGTCTCTGATCACACTATTACGTATTCTGTCATTCAAAGTAACACCACACATATTTCTTAAGGATCTCATTTGTACTGCACTAATCGTACTTTCATGATTCTTTTGCCATACCCAAATCTCGCTACCATGCTTACATCTGTATTGGAACCAGCACACTATTACGGATAGCCAATCTTGCTCTTTTGGACATGTTCTGGCTACTCACGAAGGAATGCAAGGCGAAAATCGGATACTTATCATAACTTTGTCATGGGTACCTCATCACAAATTACTAAATGAGCTTCCTTCATAAACTTAACAGCTAGTGAATCTAATGACGTATGAGACGTAGAATCCACTTGGCTAATCAACTAAAAACAGCTCCCTCTCTTTGGCTTTACAGCTTTTAGTTTTGTATTGACCACATGTTTTTCTTCATCATTTAAATTTTTGGTATTTTTCTTAGCTTTTTCATTTCAAAAGGTTTATTGGTACTAACTAAGCAAAACAATAAAGATCAATTTATGACTTTGATTTCCTTTTTTAATTATTTTTCAGACCCTTCCAAAACTCACTGTCAATTATTGTCTTTCCTCCCGCCCTCAGAAGAAGGACCTTCTTCTGAGCTCCCGCTAATGAAAACCACCACAGATTACTTACTACACCTTCTCAGTTGGCACAGATTATAATAACCTTTTTGGATGCCACGGTATTCCACACACCATGGAGTTAACAAATTAGATCAAAGGGCCGGTTTAGATTATCTTAGTGTTTAGGAGAGCGCTTTACTTAACACTCTGTTGCAACATTATGCTGAATCGGGCCCATTTTGGGGGCTCAACCTTTAACGACCTCTGTGGCGTAGTGGTTAGCGCATCTGACTACCACGCGAGAGGTCCCGGGTTCGAATCCCTTCTGGGGACAAAAAAAATCCCAGGTCTTGGATGTTTACATGTTTGTGACGTCGCTGTTTCTGGTTCCCACGACACAGGGTATCCTAGTGTGGGGCCAGAAGCAATGTATGTGCCTGTATGTAAATGTTAATATGTAAATGAAAATTATTATTTCCATGTTGTACAGTTTATTTATTTTTACGCTTTTTATGCTTTCTGTGTTATTATTTTATTATTGTACGCATTCTGTGTGTGTGTGTGTGTTTTTTGTTTTACTTTGAGTATCAAATTAATAAATTTTCTTTCTTTCTTTCTTTCTGTCTTTCTTTTTTTCTTTCTTTCTTTCTTTCTTTCTTTCTTTCTTTCTATCTTTCTTTCTTAAGGAGAGTGCTTTTGTAGAAACGTGTAAGCGCCACTTGCTTTAGTACGTTTTACGGTATAGTACGGTTCTAGTTGCCTTTCAATTAGAATCAAAATAGAATTGGTTTCTATTGTTCTATCCAGTAACACCTGAGCGCGTCTATCCTCGTTACTTATCTGTGTATAAACTAAAAATTTAGTGAGAACTTTAGGAGAGTGCGCAAGTGACTCGTGACGGGTGCGTGTTGTTTTCATTAACTCGAATTATCAAACTTACTTATGTGTTCCATTAAAACTCATAGTATTTTGAGTAGGATAGCGCATATTTCGCGACGTCGACGAAGTGACACTCTACTGGAAGAAATATAAACGTTCACTCGAACGTCTAGTAATGTACTAATATTAATGCACTTCCCTCTCTAATTGTATTATAGCACTCTCCTAAACACTAAAATAATGTAAACCGGCTATAACAGTTCACAATGAAAACTTGTGACACTAACACAACAATTATGACATTGACATGTTTACTTAGCAACGCCATTGTTGAATTTAATAATTGCCCATATGTTGTCGACTCAGATCAACTATTTTTTTACGCTCTTTCATTTGGTGTGCATATCGTTCGAGTCTACCGTAGACCCGAACGAAATTATTAATATAGATTGTACACGAGGAGAAACACAAACATAAAATATTTACAAGGTAATAGTACAATTGGCGGCCGTATTGCTAATAGCAATTTCTTCCAGACAACCCTATGATAAACAAATTTCTGAAGGAAAAAGGAGACGGGTAGTCGGTGCAAAAATGAATATTAATATACATACTAACACAAATAGCAATACACCTACATAGACCATTTCATATATAGTTATGATAACCATATATTATAATAACCTACAGGAGGAATAAATAAATAAATAACTAACATAAATAACTTAAATAGGGGAGAAAAAATAAATACATGAAATAGAATACATGCACAAATATCATAGAGAGAGATACAACTCTTTTACCTTGATTTTAAAGACAGCAGGGGAGGGCGAGCGCCTTACTAAACTCTTTAAAATTAAAATAATAATGTACACCACAATCACTTGACCTGGTCCCAAACTAGGATACCCTGTGTTATGGTACGAGGCAAGGACTTAACAAACTTGAACAAACGCCCAGACTGAGGCCATGTGTATAAGTACGGCGGCCCCCAGTGGGAATTGAACCCACAAACTCTGTCATCGTAGGTAAGCACCCAAACGGCTAGATCAACGAGGCAGCCAAAGTACAATATTGTAGTAGCATATTTTAGACTATCAGTCCCTTAGATCAGTGTTATGTAAACATTTTATTTTCAAGGAACAAAAAATCGGAAATAAAAAACTCAAAATCGGAAAATTTCAGTGTTAAACCATAAGTAACAAATTTAATCTACTCACACTTTATATTTGCTGCATACAGAAGAGGCACGATAAAACACAACCTTTCCAGTCCAACCTATAGCCAGTCTGAGGCCATTTGTGCATATTGCTATGTCTGTTGTGAGTGACTCTTCACCTTCATCAACCCATCATGTCCCCACCGTAGGGCACGGGTCTCTTCCCTAAGGAAGGTATAGGCCATACTCCACCACGGGGGCCAAGTCCGGATTGGTGGAGGCTTGTAAGACTAGTGGCTGGTCTTACTGTCAGAAGTTTTCAAGCCGCCCTAAGGCCTCTGACTTGGCTTAACGACTGCCATCGATCGTCGGCAGCCGGCACCAAATGCTTAACGTGCCTTGCGAAGCACGGAGCCGCTCGGTTCAATGCCACTAGCGTTAGTCATAGGCGGTGACCCATCCATGGACTGAACGCGCCGTATGTTGCTTAACCTTAGTGATCGTTTAAGATCACTCAGACAGCCCAGGCTACGAGCGATTCTAACTCTTAGGGACTTCTTAAATTTTTCTTCTTGGGTAACGTTTTGGTGAGTTGGCTTGGCAAATCAGGGCTGAAGCAATGCGCGCTGGGGGGAAGGTCTGACTACATCGATGTGGTCATGGTAGCTCCCTGGATCATGTTCAGATTTCAGTAGTATTGTAGTGAAGACAGTTTTGCGTCAGGGTGGCTGTAGTCTACAGAACTGAACTTTGACCATGTGGCTAGAACAAGACTACACCAGCCATTTAAGCGACCCTTATAAATCTACGTACGTCCTATATATATTGTTTTATATAGGTAGCAGGCTTTCGGCCCTTTGAACCGTGAGGCAATGTCCTGTTATAGGCCGTCACAATGGATCTTAATAGACGCCATTCGGTTATCTCTCGACCAATATTCGATGTTCGTCGGATGACAGTAAACGTTTGGGTCCGCTTGAGTGAAATAGAGAAAGAACTCTGTACAGAAGCTTTAATTGCGAACCAGGCCTCCATTATTTAAAAATATATAAATAAATATAAACTCACGCCCGTTATCCCCGAGGGGGTTGACGCTTGCTTCTCGATCATGAGGGTCTGGGTTCGAACCACGCATGTACCAATGACTTTTAGTTACGTACATTTATTTGTTTGTACAGCAACACCATTCGCTGATAAATTGTGCCCGGATAACGGCAACAGGCTTGCCACTTGTCACGTTTGGGACCTAATAAACTCGACAAAATGTGGGCCCAGTTCTAGTGATTGGTGCCTCTGCCTACCCCCATTATTTATTTACTAAAATAATACTGTTACAAATTAGAAAAATCTTCCATTGATTCATATTATTATGTTTTGCTCACCCAGTGGCGTGAGTGTAGATTAGTACAATTTAATCGTCGACACTTCGCTTTCAATCAGAAGTGTAAAGTGAGATTCGAGACTCAAGTTCTCTTTTCTTTTTAAGTCCCTTTTATTTAGAAATTATATCTTACTGGCTGACCCGGCAAACGTTGTTGTGGCAGATAAAATATTTTTAGTTGATCACCCTTATCATTTAGGGGTGTGAAAAATAGATAACAACCTATTCTCAGACTTATCGAATATAATACGTATAAAATTTGATCGAAATTGGTCAAACCGTTTTGGAGGAGTATGCACACTAACACTGCGATAAGAGAATTCTTATTGCAATAACTTAAAAAGTTATTGCAATTTTATAAATGTGATACCTACTCAGTTTTTCAGGTAGATGCAATGACTATATAACACTGATAAAGCGAAAATTATATATCAGGATCGTGGCCAGTGGCAGTTCCTGGTCACTGCCTACCCATCTGGGGTATGGGCGTGAGTTTTCTACGTATGTATGTATGCTAAATATCGGAAAGATTACTCCCTAAAATCTTAAAAAACATTATATAAGCCTATGCTCCTTCCTTATACTCGTACCATCGATACAAATTTGTATTTGTGTTTTACGTGCACCTTTTGCTCATTTCGTATTCTAACCATGTAAATTGATTGACGTCGCTTCCGGCGGGCTATGAAGTCGCAATTACTATGTGTTTGTAATGCTCTGGAAATTGTAAGGGCGATATTGCGCTCGAAATACCATAAGCTCCGTGTTTTGTTACCCAACCTCTCCATAGTTATCCCTAATGGACCAATTGGGATATTATCATTGGCAATTGAATGTCTTAATTGGTAAATTGTAACAGTACATCGTCTGTGTTTGTATGAAAGTACGAACAACTATAGCCAGGGGTACGAATAACTATAGCGAGGGAGAGCAGAGACCAGGGACTGCCACCTGCCACCAACCTTACTGACTGTCTGTGTTTGTATGAAAGTACGAACAACTATAGCCAGGGGTACGAATAACTATAGCGAGGGGTACGAATGACTATAGCGAGGGGTACGAATTACTATAGCGAGGGAGAGCAGAGACCAGGGACTGCCACCTGCCTCCATCCTTTCGCTTTATGGACACCCCTCTGGGATGCAGGCGTGAGCTTATATATGTATGTGTGACTACAGTGAGGACTAAAACCTGTAAAAAGTTATTATTAATAAGTAATTATTTTACGCTCGCTCGTAGGGTTCGTAGTCAGTCACATGTGTCCGATACATCTCTCATGAATTGGCAGGTAGAATAAATCGTCATCAACCCATTATGTCCCCACCGAGGGTACAGGTGTCTTCCCTGAGGAAGGTATATGCCATACTCCACCACGGGGGCCAAGTCCGAATTGGTGGAGGAATAGAATATGTTTAATCTCTTTAAACGAGCAATTCTCGTATATATATTTATATATAATCAGAATCTCGGAAACGGCTCCAACGATTATCACGAAATTTTGTAGGCAGATGCTTTCGGGGGCGTTTAATTGATCTAACTAGGTTACATTTTTAGAAAACGTTGTTTTATCCGTGTTTTAAGGCAATTGAAATTTGCTATAATAACATACAGAGGTAAATTTCGCGTCTATCTGCAAGGTTGAGATAGTCCTGACGGGAAAACGGGCGACCCGTTTCGAGCCGATTTCAAGAGACCCGGTTCGAGTCATGATTTTTTTTTTCCAAGTTCTTTTTTTGTTGGAAAAGGATTATTTTAATTTTATATTACATATTTTATATTACAAAAAAAGTACCGGTAACCCAGGTACTTTTGTTTAATAAAATGGTGAGCAATTATAAAATTTGGTCAGCCACAAAAAACAGCATTTAAATAATTTGGTCAGCACACAAAGATTTTGTTTGCAATAAAAAAAATCAGGCAGCAATCCTTGTTCGGCAACTAATTTTGACAATGGTAAAAAAATAAATCATAAATATTCAGCTTACAATAATAAGAGTCAGCATAATAAACATTCAGTCCGCAAAATGACTACTTGATCAGCAAGATTTCATGATTGATCAGCAGATAAAGCATGTCTATAAGCAGTGTATATGATTGGTATGCATATTTAAAACATGGTGAGCAAAATAACTAATTAGATTGCGATTTTGTTAAAAAATCGGCAATGTTCGTTATTTATGCATGCGGTATCTATCTGTAATTGGAGGCACATTAAGCAAGGATGAAATTAATAAAAATATATCTATTATAATAATATACGATGTAATGTAACTTCTCTCGATGGATCAAATAAATAAATAAAATAAAAAATGACAATAAAATAAAAGTAGGCGGAGCAAGTGCAGATAATTTTCGCTATGTCTGTATTTTAAGAATAAAGATAATTATAGCTTAAGTACTTATGTACCTACTTAATAGTTTTTTTTTATTTTTTCTGAATTTATCTTTTATATAAATAAAATTCAAAGTCCTGACTGACTGACTGATTCACTCATCAACGACCTGCCCAAGCCGTTGGACCTAGGAAGCTGAAATTTTGCACAGAGGGTCTATAAATAATGTTCGCAAAATTTTGAACTAAAGTCCACGCGGATGGAGTCGCGGGCGAAAGCTAGTTTTTTGTAAGAATAAAAAAAATATTAATTTATACTTCTATAAATAATAAAACATACCCAAACAAACACATCCACTCAGGGAGTAAATAAATTAAATAATCTTTGTATGAAATGCATCCATTTTGCGCATGACAAGTAAAGTATTTTTGCTACCTTTATATATGCAGCAAAAAATGAATTTTTTTGCTTACACTCTGAGTGCTTACCAAAATTTTATTAAACAGGAGCAGCTCATTGCGGCTTATGTAATTAATATTCTGTACAAAAATAATTACAGCCATCCAGAGTGACATAAATTGCTGATTGATTTTGAAATGTTTGCGGGCCATGAGTTGCTGATCAATTAGCTATTTCTGCTCACAGATTATATTTTTCTGCTCACAAAAATACCAATACTATGCTAAGCATTTAAATAACACCCTTATAAGAAACAATCATCTAGAAAAAAAGTGTAAATATTTTATTTACCTTAAAGTCAATGCTAATTTTGATCACGAAATTATCAACGTACTTTTAAGATTCAAAACAAGAGCTTAACTAACAAAATAACATCCTACAAAGGATAGATTACCAGCCCCCAGCTTATCGTTCGATAAATAAACTCCAACAATAGATACAACACGACATCACTTCTATTGTTATTAAAAAAGAGATGTCAACATCTTCGGCAGTGATTTATAGCCTTTCTTTGTTGAGCCATAAATGGCTGCGTTACGACACACTAAAGATGAGGCTTGGGGGTCAACTAGGGAGAAACAACGTAAATTATCGAACTCGAAGACCACGGATGAAAAAAGAATTATCATATTTTATTTTGTAAAGGATTTGCAAAAATGTGTCTACAATCTCAGTGTTTTATTAACAATTACTGTTATTTTCAAGACCCACGATAAAGAATCTAGGTTCACGAATCTGGGACTAGCATTTATGCCAAAAACGTAAAACGCCGTTTTTCGCGTTCATCATCAACCCATTATGTCCCCACCGAGGGACGCGGGTCTCCTCCCTGAGGAAGCTATAGGCGATACTCCACCACCGAGCCCAAGTCCGCATTGGTGGAGGCTTGTAAGACTAGTGGCTGATCTTACTGTCAGAAGTTTTCAAGCCGCCCTAAGGCCTCTGACTTGGCTTAACGACTGCCATCTATCGACGGCAGCTTGACCCCCGTGGTGAAGTCTGGCCTGTACCTTCCTCATGGAAGAGACCCGTGCCCCTCGATGTGGACATAATGGGTTGATGATGACTATGATAATGATTAACCAATTTATTGATATTAATTACTGGTTTGCAATAAGTAGTTACCTATCTACAAATATTTATATACGAGCTGTTAGCGGAAGCCTTCACCCAACAAGCTGCACAAGGCGCAAAGTTACCAGCTCAGTGCAGCGTGTCTCGAGGTAGCATAATCAAGTGGCGGGCGTCTGTCGCGCTGACCTCTCGCCGAATCCAATTACAAAGTTTAATTACTCATCAGTGCACAGTGCCCTAGACAGTTGACGCTAGATAGTGGCGTGTTCTTGCCTCGGACGTGGGTCTTGGCCTCATTCTCTGCAGAACAAAGTGTTATCTATCTATTTATCTATCACAATCGCTTGGCAGGTTTGGTTGTAAGCCCATTTTCCATATTACTAAGCCACGCCGGTGATGTGTGGTCTTGAAAGACATTTTAAGCAGTAGTGTTTACACCTGGAAAATAACAATTGAAGACCAGTGCTTTGGTGAGCTAATCGGCCCACCAAGGTCTACAGGTTGATGGGTTTTTTCTATAGAAACACAATTTCTCAAAACACTTCAGAAACATTATTTGAACAGTCGGTGTCGAAGACTTCACAAGAAAATTATGTAACCGGAAATTAAGTAAACTGCTTACGAGGAATCGTGTTTTTCTTATAATAAGGCCATTTAATTTTCGTTAGCTAAGTAAGTCAACTCTGCTATTATTACATTAGATCACAGAGTTGTGTAGGAGTTTCTTTTAGATATAAGACCGCCAATCATACTCTTTATCTTTGTATGTTATTATGTCATGTGATCTGGTGGACAACAAAAACCATTCTTACGATGAGTAATTACTCGTAACTTAGTTTAAGAAATGTACCTACATTTTTCTTATCTCATTCCGTGTTTGTGAGACTCACACGTTTTGGGACGCTAAAATGTCAGAATCCCCTTGAAAACACTGTTTAATTACTCTTATAATAGAGGTTTTACCTCTATTATAAGAGTAATTAAACAGTGACAGTGTAACAAAATTTACTGATATTTACAGTTACTGTTTCACTACAACAAAATGATAATTCGCAACACACTAAGGACATCTGTTGGAAAACTTTATAACTTAAAACTTGAGTATTACTACAGTGTTGGGTGGTGAAAACGGTCGCAGACAAATAGAGAATAGCCCGTAATTTCGCTGATGCCACCGCCCACAGATGGTTCTTGCTAATTTTGTGTATAGCGAGAGAACTTTACACGGCGAATTGAGGTCTTTCATGTCGTTTAGTGAGAAGGGATAACTTAAACGGCAATTGACTACATTTACATCGGCTGTTGCAACTATTGTGTTATAAATATATGAATTGATCGTAGAGGTTTGAACAAACGATTAACTTTGTAGGGAAAAGTAATATCATCATCAACCCATTATGTCCCCACCGAGGGGCACGGGTCTCTTCCCCTGAGGAAGGTATAGGCCATACTCCACCACAGGGACCAAGTCCGGATTGGTGGAGGCTTGTAAGACTAGTGGCTTGTCTTACTGTCAGAAAGTTTTCAAGCCGCCCTAAGGCCTCTGACTTGGCTTAACGACTGCCATCTATCGACGGCAGCCGGCACCAACTGCTTAACGTGCCTTGCGAAGCACGGAACCGCTCGGAAAAATGCCACTAGCGTTAGCCATAGACGGTGACCCATCCACGGACTGATCGCGCCGTATGTTGCTTAACCTTAGTAATCGTTTAAGATCACTGAGGCAGCCCAGGCTACAAGCGATTCATTAGCCATTAGCCTAATGCCCATTAGGTGCCCGACGAGCACATTACGGAATTTTTCAAATTGATATCGTCCCTAGTCTGTCGTAACGTGGAAAGGCTTTATGAGTTGCACTTATCTGTAACGTGCCGTGTCGTGTGAAGTCTCTCATCAATAGCTGGGTGGTCGGAAAGTGCACGGTACCGTGACGAGGCAACTTTGATTACTTCGTGCGGGGCGTCTTGCCCGCGTGTGATGGATGACTCGGCTTCTTAGTGGTGTTTGCTAATTACTGGCCGGGCATGGAAAATTAAGGCTGTCTCTGAGACAGGTATCGATAATGAAGCCCACATAACATTACACACGCTTTTGTAACTTGAACATCATCAGCTATTTGACACCCACTGCAGGACATGGAAAGGTTTTCCAAGCTTTCCAATTATTAGATACTAGCGACCCGCCCTGGCTTCGCACGAGTGGCAAACATTTCCGTGGAAATATCTACCTATATTAGTTCCGTGGAAAATTCCCGAGGTAGTATTTTTTTTATACCCTGGGTTACATTGTTAGAAACGTACGGTTCCCTAAACTTTTTGAAAATCAATATAGCCTTCTATGTTACTCACGAAGAATGTCCGCGATATCGCGGACGGACGACGACCACGGACAGCCACGCACCACGAGAGGCTCTTCCAACTGACCTGTGTCGTCTGTCTGTGCTATCGCGGACTAAGACCCTTCCGATGTATCGTGCGAGCTGGTCCGCGTCCGTCCGTGATATCGCGGACCGTGGGAAGCCAGCTTTACTTTTCAAGCACAATACGTTATATTTTACAAACTTGCAGAGTCACATTAATGTTTTGCCTCCCACGCTGTCGCGCAAGAGGGAGACGAAGAAAAGGGACAATGTAACCTGTCACATGTTAAAAACAACTGACATCTCCATTTATTACGTGCAAGATGCAACTTCAGTTCCTTTTGAGATGCAAACGCGCTTGCGGAACGGGACTCTTTCCCTTTATTTGGTAAAAGTTTAACATGAAAAACCATTACGAGTAAATACTTCTTTGACACTGAAGAAAATAATAACTTAGTCGATGTTTTGAGGCAGAGAACAGCCTTACAGCCTTACGGAGTGTACAACAAAATGACAAATAACAAATCGCTAAAGGTGCTCAGTTTATCTGATTACTATAACTATGACCCTACCCTATAAAATGTATACTGTAAATTAACTCTGCTTAGTTGGGTTCATAGTATGAACCCTATGAACTTCATAAGCATCGATCAATAATGTTTTTTTGTGGGTAGGACAGAAAAAACTGAGAAAATTGTGTTAGAAGGAGATGCTAGGCATCCAACCTTTTTACGCAAAATAGGCTCCATCGTAGTCGAGTTGCGGAAACCCAAATTGTCATCAATACCAATAGCCACGCCTTTTCCATCGCAAAATATGTTTAAAGCCTATTTTAAATTTTCTTTATTTTCATATTTTTCAAGAATGCTTTATGTAGAGGTAAAATAGAATAAAGACAGCAATTCCTTTAAAAGCAAATAATAGACCAATAATCGTAGGGTGTATAATTATACACTATGTATTTCAAGTTTTCTTAAAGTTCTTTATAATATATGGTACGTAATTATAACTATGAATCGGAGTAAGTTTTTAACGTCTCTATCTTAATCTACCTCTAAGGAAAGCATGCTTAAAACGCATGAAAATAAATCAAATGTATATCAAGCTTAAAGCACCGTCTCAGAAATCACGTGACCTATTTTATTACAAGATATCTATGTATGTAAATGTTATGTTATGTGTATAATAATAAGTTTATGTAAGTAAAGATATGTAAGTTTATAGTCATTAAGTATAAGTGTATATAAATATTCAAATTTGCACCGGTTATCCGTCTTTCAAATTTCTCTTAGCAATTTCCCATCGTTAGACTGTCTGGAAGAAATTGCTTTTAGTAATAAGGCCGCCAAGTGTACCATGAACCTTGTAAATATTTTGTGTTTTTTTGTTTTTTCTAGTGTGCACTAAAGAATATTCTTATCTTATCTTATTTAAGAACAAAAACATAGATAGAAGAATACTTAAGAATTACGACTAGGCATCGTAAAATCATCGTGAGATGCTACGATGATTGAAAGATGTAAATGCCTCATTAACATTATAAATTTACACCCCGGCCCTCTAGCCGTTTTTCCGCGTCTCTAAATTGGCTTTGATATAAATTGGACGTCAACAAGTTAAGCATAGAGTAGTGCGGAGCTCTGTCAGTGACGAGTGGTAATTAAACTTTGTAATTGCGTTGCTGTCGCCGCAGTGCGATTGTGGAGAATCTGCTGTGGTCATATTTAGCTGTGTCCTTTTTATTTTTCAGTAAGTATGAGTATTTGTACTTAAAGGTATAATTTGAATTAAACTTTTGTAAGCACTGGACATAGACATTATTAACTTTAATCGGGATATACTTATTTGACTTTTTGTCACAATAGTCCGACTAGGTTGTGCTCTGATGCGCAGGCAGGGCCGAGACGGAGAGACGGAGCAGAGACGGAGCTGCATCGTCTGCTATTCGTCACTGACTGAGAAGAATTTAGAACAAAACCTGGTTGGACTCTTCCGATAAAAAGTCAAGTAAGTGTATTCGGAATAAAGTCCGAAAGAAACTTAAATTAAAGTTATTTCCTACTGAAATTTGTATAGGATGTGTCCAAAACCAGTGCTAGAGTCTCTTAGCGTTCCTGAGTCACTAGCGCTATCTGAGACTTTTCTTAATATTTTCTGGACCTTCAAATCAAAACGTCGATAAATTTTCTACCATTACATAGGTTCTCAATCGATCAATCAGCACTCGTCCACTGCCAGACAAAATCTTTCCCTGAAAAACGCGACTTTTTCTCTACAACAAATTGACATTCAGCAAATGGAGTATGAATTCAAATAATTCTTTTGACTTTATAGAATATATTACAATATACTATGCTTCTAAGATATCCGAAACACTGAATGATTTGCTCAACAACCGGTGTTTATTTACGGGCAGTAACCCAAAATCCGGATCCTCAAGCCATGTATAGTCCGATAGCTTTTAGAATATACCTCGGGCTCTAGAGCAGGCTTCGGTTTTCGCCGAAAGTACACGAGTGTAACCAAGGATGTTATAATCAAAGAGGATAGAGCACTACAAAAAACCTTCCATAGAAAACTAAACTCTTTGTCTTCTCAAATAAAACATAAAATCGTATATGTAAGCAACTAGAGTAAAGTGTCCAGAGCGAGAGCCACAAACTGAAGGAGTGTGTCTTACTCTTACTCATTTATGTGGAATACTATGACCATGATGTTGTAAAATGTAGGCCATGTGTTTGATTACTCAATGGTCTCTTTTCAGTTTTACTAAAAACGAAAGCTTTCGTTTAAAATGGATGGATGCTATATGAGGCTCTGGTTTGACATAAAAAAATCCTGCATTTTGTGAAGCCTGCAAAAGCCGGTATTTTAGAAAATAAGATTTTAAGCCTACGGTCTTACCTAGGTTGAAGGAAGATCCTGTACCATTTGTAGTGGTGAGTAAAAGGCTTCAAACCTCTGTAGCATACCTAAAGTTTGTACGTTTGTACATGAAAAGTTGCCGTTTGGTGTACATTATGCCAATCGATAGAAAAAATAATTATCACAAACAACAAATACTCTTTGACAAAATGTCCCCAATTTATAGTTGTAACGCAAAATACTTTAAAATGATGATAATCTATCATCATATAAAATAAAAATGATGATGATAATAATGGACAATTGAATGAATTAAATTGGTTTTTTTTTATATTTTATATTTTCAAACGGGAATAACTCAGAAAGTATCACTTAGTTTACTTTTTATTGACGTGCTTACCAACCCCTTTAGGTACGTTGCACAGGACTTTTCTGTTACCTTTGTGTTTTGTTTGCTAAGAAGTTTATTAGAAAGTAAGTAATAAATAAATATTTACAGCCTGTGGCGAAAAAAGTAATGGTACTAAGCGACGGAAGAAAATGTTGAACTGGAAGAACTACCAACGAAGCAACCACAGCTCGATGCAGGTGCCTAAGCTGACTGAATGCATTCCCTAAAGAAGAAGCTTTGAATATTATGTTTGAATAGAAAAATTGACAGGAGGTATAAGAGAATATTTAATTTTATACTTAATAATTCTATTCTATTTTGTAATGTATATTAGCTTTTATGCATATTTTAAATGTAAAAAAAACCATTCAAATGTTTGTCATCAATCTAGCTAGCTACATGAGTTTTATTCGTATTGGCAAGTTAGATTTTATTATATGAATTTACAATTTGTACACTAAAATTTGTGTGCAACAACAGTTTTAATTTTTAATTTAACCCTTGTCGAGACCAAGAGTACCATCTATCTATATCCTCGTGAGGCCCAATGTCTTCAAGTGATCACAAAATCAATTGTTCTTTTCAAGGTCGGGCCTCACGAGGATATATATATAAAATTCAAAGTCCTGACTGACTGATTCATTCACTCATCAACGCCCAGCCCAAGCCGTTTGACCTAGGAAGCTGAAATTTTGCACAGAGGATTTTTATATAATGTAGGCAAGGAATAAGAACGGATTTTTTTATATTCAACCCCTAAGGGGGCGAAAAGGGTTGCCAAAGTTTGTATTGGAGGCATAAATCTATCTTCATCTTGCAGAAGAGAGCGATCCGATTTATTTACAAGCTAGGTAGTAGGGACTCGCTAAGAGATTTTTTCAAAGAAACTAACATCTTAACAGTTGCAAGCCAATACATTTATGAAAATATTATGTACGTTCGGAAAAATATTAAGGACTTCGAAACTCTTGGTAGCCATCATCATACTAGGAATAAACATAAATTGTCATTTCCACGATTTAGACTTGCAAAAGTTAATACTTCCTTTATGGGGCACTGTATAAGGTTCTACAACAAGATACCCCAAGATATATTAGAGTTACCCCCAACGCGATTTAAGAATTGTGTTAAGCACACTCTTTGCAAAAAAGCTTATTATAAAATCAACGATTATTTAGAAGACAAGGACATATGGCATTAAATAGTAGTTTAATATTAAATTAAATCAGAGGATAAATGTGTCTAGTGTTCAACACATCCAAGATATTATTTTGTATGTTTTATTTGTATTAGCTTTAAGGTGATTTGAGAAAAGATGGTCAGAGTGGAGTTTTTTTTTCGCTGCCTTTTTCTCCACTACAGACGGCCCCAAGGCAGCGGCTAACGTTATACATAACTGTATGTACATTGACATTCAACAAGCAGAATGTAAATTCTTTACGTTGAAATGAATTCTTGATTCTGATTCTTGATTCTTAAAAAATGTTGTCTGATTTTTTTGAAACTTAAAATAAATACTCTTCAACACAATAAATTGAACACGTGTTTCACCGTTTTTCTAAATTTAACCCTTAACGGGAGTTACGGGAGTGAATGGGGTTGCAAAATTTTGAACTAAAGTCCACGCGGACGGAGTCGCGGGCGAAAGCTAGTAATGACATAAAGTTCTAAATTGGTTCACTGAAAATAATTTGTAAACTTATGCAGATCAAAATATGATTAAGTTAATTCCGCAGAATGAGTGCGATTTCCGCGATAAAAAGTAACCTACTGTTAATATAAGTAAATAACTGTGAATATATTAATAACTGTGAATATAAGTAAAGTTCACTATCTTGCATGTATCCATGTATTCATGCAAGATAGTGAACTTTACTTATTCTCAAATTAAAGGCCCAGACTCGAATCGATCCATGAATGTATGCTAAGTAATTTTTGTAGCAATACCACTCAAGGTTTTAAAAACGTATTTTAACATGGTCGAAGTTGAGTTTTATCTTTACTCTTCTCTCTACTCTTCTTTTCCACTACAAACCTTATTTGAGGGCAGTATGTAATGTACGGTACATTAACACTCAATAAGCAAGTTGTAAATTCTATACATTTAAATGAGTTATTTCTTTGTGTTTATTTTTGGATTAAAGCTAATTTTATGACTTGATTTTGGCTTTCATTTTATAACGTTAAAACTTCGTTAAATGCAAATATAAGTATAATTAAAGTTCTTCAGTCAATGAATATACCTACCACTAGGTACTGTGTCGCCCATTATGGAAGTAAATGCCCAAGTTACTCCTAAAGAGAGAACTTCGCTCGTTCCTTCCGGCTGGCTTCCCTGATGTTTCGTCCGGCTTTCATTGACATCAAGGTCACCCTACTTAGAAAGAGATGACATTCACTAGTTCGAGCCTTCTTGTCAGGACATTTTTTTGTCAGAGTACTCAATCCTCTTTGATTATTACATCCATGAGTGTAACACTAGTTCCTACTCTGTCTAAGTGACTAGTCGAGTTCTGATTTCGAAATTAAGTGTCATATTAGTTCCGATTTCGAAATTAAGTGTCGTATTAGTTCCGATATTCCTATTACACGAATATATCCGAATCTATCCGATAGTAGCCAAGGTATATTCTAAAAGCTAACAGACTGTATCTCTTATAGGCTCTCAGTCGCACTGTGTCTCGAGCCTAATCCTGATAAATAAAGATATTAAATCCGTCACAAAACGTTTATAGCCTCGTTTAGCATTTATAACTTCGCGAAATGGCCATGCAATCATCTCAGCTGAATCCGGGCTAGCTGTTAAGTGCCCATCATACAACCGATACGCCTCTCTATGAGTGTTTGACGTGTTTTCGTCTGTTTGTTGTGAGTCTGTTATTTTTGAAAGTTAATCATTACAGCAGAGTAGAGAAGTGCCAAGAGTAGAGTTAAAAGTGGCAGGAAATTGAAGACCTCATTTCCGAATCGAAATGCCACCAAATCCGTTGAAATGCCACTTGATCACGTAGAAAGGATCAAATAGGATTGAGTGATGAAGAGAGCATACTTGGGGCTTGGCTGCTCCAGACATCGTTGGAAGGATGAAGTGGCCAAAGACCTGCAGTAAGTACGAGAAGTACAAGTTTTTGTATAAAGTGCAAGATTGTACAGCAACGGTATTGTTTTGGCATCGCTTATATGGTATTTTCTTTAAAATTTACATATGTCATAATATTCCTACTACAGTTAATGCGCGGGACGGGCAAACGCGGATGTGACGACAAATGCACAGCCCTTTGTAATGGCGGATCGGACGATGCACTGTTGAAACGCGCGAGGAGGAAAACCTTTTAAAACGGGACTGCCTATCTTGGCACAATAGGCTAGTTTCCAGGGTCAAAATAATTAAATTCTAGTTAGTCCGTATTTTAGATTATAAAAAATATTGGACACGTATTTTTTTTTTTTTCGTTCAAACAAAAAATAACAAAGATATAGCCCATTAAAGTTACGTGTGACGTCACGCCGTGCTAAAAAATGCACCAGCCCATTAAGGGCTATACCTCTGTCATTTTTGGTCTAATTTACACAAACAAAAAAATATGTGTCCCTTATTTTTGAATAATCTAAAAGACGGACTAATTAAATTTTTTAGGGCCACTAGCCCATTGGTGTAAAATGTGATATTTGGTACTTTTGTCTCCTATGAGAATAAAGAAAGCTGGCTGGCAGGAAAACCTACACTTTTAAACTCAAAAGGTTCACGCCGGTACGCGGGCGGGTGAAGAACACGGAACCGAAAAATTCCCTGAGCGGAGATGAATGATAAAGAGAATGATACTATATTATGTGGAAAAGCAATGCCAAAACCGATGCTCAGGAAACCAGGACTAGCCAAACCACTGACTATCGTAGGTCTTTAGCCCAAACAGGTATCGTTTTGGGACCGTGCATCAAAAACAAAACAAACGATTAATTTATGGTGACTCTAAATTTTATCATTTCAAATTTCCTTTTCCTGAAAGGTCTCTTAGGGACAATTATTTTTGACGTGTAAAATTTCGTGAGGCCCGATCGGCTCACCATATGAATAGCTGTTATTATTCTCTTTAAATTAAGACCTTTATTGATACGTTTATGAAACATAGGTTAGCAAAATACGATGGCATCTTGGTGTACCTAGCAATAAGCATTACAGGTCAGTTATCTAAAACTGGCACGTTCACTGTACTCACACTTATGCAATTTCACTATACAGCATGTTTTAAAATAAATGATTTTGATTCAAAATGCGACTCTAGTTTAAGTGTAGACTAGAGTTAGGTTTTAGTAAGATGGGTGCGTTGTAGATAAATAAATACAAATATATGTGTTACTTGTTAAAATATATTTTTAGCAAATTCGAGCAAAAAGTATTAAAAACAAGGTGGAATCAATGGTTACAAAATAGTTTTGATTTTCAATAAATTTTCACATGAACAAAAATAATTTCACCTAAGAAAATCTTTACCAAAACAGAAAATAAGTATCCCAGAAATCCTCAACAATTTATTTATAATTTAATTATGTAACAAAGGGTCACGGTCGCTCAGTGGTCAGTTACTGGATGAATTACCCTACTTTTTTTTTATTGCTTGCCACAGATAAAAACTTGATTACTGTTCTGTGATTTCATCGACTGGAAGGAATCTGTGATCAACTGAGCAACATCATTCGGTTTCTATTGTGGTTACGCGAATGTTCTGTTCTCCTATTCTTCTTTTTCTTCAACGTTTTTTCCATGATTGTAACACCAATAGCAGTTGTCCGAAGTCCAATCACAATCAAATGCAAGAGCCAAAAGAAAAGAGGAAAGACCACAGAATAAACTGGCAATTCCCATTAGAAAAACAAATACCCTCTCTTAAAAATGCCATCTACTGACAAATGAGCCGTAAAAAAAAACGAATGGCTGTCAAAGGAATGCAGTTTTGGACCTCAGCCCAATGTGTGATACATTGTATGTTATTTTTTTGAAATTGTCAATGTTAGTTTTTTTTTTCAATACAATATAACTCCGAAAGGACAAAGATTTGGCTGTTGACGTCATAGAAACTTTTATTCAGCTCGCTGCAACCTATTCGATGATGTATCACACATGGCTATTGGACTGAGGTCTAAAATTGCATTCCTTTGACAGCCATTCGTTTTTTTTTTAGTTCTTATGAAAACGGCTCATTTGGAACTACTTTTCTTAGCTGTCAGAAAAATCCCTCATTGAAACGCACATACGGTTGAATACCAAAAAGATCACGCTGTATTTATAAACAGTAGCAAAAGTAAAACTATAACTGTCTCCTTCACACTCATAAGCTAGACCGCGCGCAAGAGAGACGGGCACACTTTTCATGATGCGCATGCAGTAGACGTCACGCCGCGCGCTTATTCATAGACACTACACAAGCGCAACGTGTAAATGTGTTGAACGTGCCAGCTTTACTTAACTGACCTGTATCAACCATTGAAACACAATTGACGCATGAAATTAGCTGGTAGGCATAAAATGATTTATATTCCAACCAATATGTCTGTCTATTCTTCTGACATATCCTATTAGTGAAATACTCCAGAGGTAATACCCTCTATCTCTGGAACCGTAATTTGCCAAATGAACCGGCAGACGCGTCGTAGGGATATTAATTGTCCTATTGGCACCCTTCAGGTACCAAACCGTATAGTAGCGGAGAGCTACGAAGAATAGAATAGAATAGAATATTCTTTATTGCACACTAGAAAAGACAAAAAAAAGACAAAATATTAACAAAGGTTCAGGGTACAATTGGCGGCCTTATTACTAAAAGCAATTTCAGGAGAAGAAGAAAACAGCTGCACGTACATTTGTACGTACAGTCTGTTAGCTTTTAGAATATACCTCGGGCTCTAGAGTAGGCTTCGGTTTTCGCCGAAAGCACACGAGTATAATACTACTTCCTGCTCTGTTTAAGTGAAATTAGGTGTCATATTAGTTCCGATATTTCTATTACACGAATATATCCGATTCTATCCGATAGTAGCCGAGGTATATTCTAAAAGCTAACAGACTGTATAACATTAGTAAGCAGCCTATATACTTTCGACTGCAGGGACAGGCCTTCTCTCAGAGAGAGAGAGAGTATGGGCTTAATCACCACGCGTGCATACCGCGGATTGGCGATTTCAAGGCCTGAGGTATGTGAAAAGTTCAGACGCTCAGGTTTCCTCACGATGTCTGCCTTCACGGTGGCAATGCCATTAAATTTCACAAATGCACGTAACTTACATTTACAACAAAGTCATAGGTATATCGGTCGAATCGCTTGTAGCCCCGGCTACCTGAGTGATCTTAAACGATCACGGAGGTTAAGCAACATAGGCCGCGCTCAGGGCATGGATGGGTGACCGTCTATGAGTAACGCTAGTGGCATTTTTCCGAGTGGTTCCGAGCTTCGCAAGGCACTTTAAGAAGTTGGTGCCGGCAGTCGTTAAGCCAAGTCAGAGGCCTTAGGGGCGGCTTGAAAACTTCTGACAGTAAGACCGGCCACTAGTCTTACAAGCCTCCACCAATCCAGACTTGGCACCCGTTGTGGAGAATGGCCTATACCTTTCCGCAGGGAAGAGAACCGTGCCCCTCGGTGGGGACATAATGGGTTGATGATGATGATAGGTTGCCCGCACTGGGAACCAAACCTGTATCTCTCGCTCGCCAGTCCATTGTTCAAACCACTCGACTACCATTGCTTTTACTGACGTATAACGTAGTCTGTCTGCAAATGCCCATATCCATAATCTCCGTTATCCCTCTCTGGGATTCCCCGGAATATAACTACGTGGAGAGGATATTATTTTTCACTTAGAACGCTTTTCCTTTTCTCTCGGTTTATATTTTATTGGTGTAGATAGTTTTTTACCGTTCCTGTGGATTTAGCTTGTTAGGCCGAGTAGATGGATAGGGTATCGGTACAGCCAATCTTTCTTAACTCACTGATTGAGTGTGGTATAATTTAGTTCTAATGGGATGAAAAACATATTATCTGATACTGTGGCATGAGATGAAAGTCGTTCACAATTTCGTACTATTTTATGACCAATTATCAAAGTTGTTACCTTCCTACGAATAGACTTTTAATTACAATTTCAATATATTTGCAACACATATTAATATGTGTTGCAAGTATATCGAAATGTAATGTAATGTAATCTTATTTATTTAGTGATTGAATTAATTTATACAACTAATCTTCAATGGAATAATTTTGAGTTATGTTTAGAAATGTTATTTAATTTAATTTTAACTTATGTTGTCGTCAATAATAATTATAACATAACATAAAATTTACATACAGGCACATACATTGCTTCTGGCCCCACACTAGGATACCCTGTGTCGTGGGACCCAGAAACAGCGACGTCACAAACATGTAAACATCCAAGACCTGGGGTGTTTTTTGTCCCCAGCCCGAATTCGAACCCGGGACACTGCGCCACAGAGCTCGTCTAATTGTGCTAAGCATTTGCTAAGCAAATGTTAGAACTCTAAGGCTGACATTCAGAGACGAAAACTAAGCAAAGATTGGTCTCAGAAATGTCAAAATCACGTACTTAGAAACATCTCGTATTCAGAATCGAATCTTAGCAAGTTCAGTATGAAATGGTGCTTAGCTAAGTGTAAGTAGTCAATATCGGTGACTTTACTTCACTTCTAAGCCTTTTGTTCACAGACTACTCCAAACGTCATTTCACTGATGTTCTACGAGCATTATCTGTGGGATTTTTTTATTCACTCTGACATATATAAAATTGTATGATGTTGTCCTGCTCTCGTGTAGCAATGTCAAATTTAAAAAACCGGTAAGAACTACATCACTAAAAATGATAGACAATATAGATGACTTTCTTAGGTACTGTGAATACGAAAATTACGGCGCTTTACTAAGTACGACTTTAGTTTACTTTGCTAAGACTGATCTAAGAGTGAACTTAAGATTCGTCTCTGAATATCAGCCTCAATGCATGATATTGTTCTCTTTTAGAAAATTTGTATTTATGCATGCGGTATCTATCTGTAACGGCACATTAAGCAAGGCTGAAATAATAATACAGCTAGTATGTTATATACGATTGAATGTAGCTTCTATTGATGGATCAAATAAATGAAATAAAAATAGTAAGTTTTTTACTCTTTTCTACTTTTATAATAATTCAGTGTCCTGGTTGACCAATAAAGTGTTATCTATCTATCAACTATTTTCTCTTGATCGTCTTTTCGTTAACCAATTTAATACTTAACTGAATTAAGACCAACAAAGACTGCGGCTTGCAATGAAAGATTTTCTATAATATTATCTTCAAATATCTCTTAAAATAACGAGCGAGACAGAAACTTCATTCGGAGAAATGTTCCAATCAGGAGTTTACCAACTAACAGAGCAACATGTTGTTCCTAGCACAAACTATATAAAGCTTTAAGCCGAGTTCAACCTACTTCCGTGTGATCACTATGGCGAGAGCGTCAAACAAGACTCCGTATCTTCCCCGTAACACCCCCCTTGTATCACATATAATACAGAAAAGTCATTAAACAGAAGCCTCACTTAATTGAAGATCTTTGTAGCGTTGCGGTTAGTGCATCTGCTTACCATGCGAGAGGTCCCGGGCTTAGGCCCTGGCTGGGAAGAAAAAAAAATCCCAAGTCTTGGATGTTTAAATGTTTGTGACATCGCTGTTACTGGTTCCCACAAACACAGGGTATCCTAGTTTGGGACCAGGTGAAGTGAATGTGTTGTATAGAAGTTAGATAGATAGATAGATAGAATATTCTTTATTGTATGTACACCAGGAATTACACATGAAATTTGACAATAGCATAGTACAGTACAATTGGCGGACTTATTACTTAAAGTATTTTCTTCTTGACAACCATTGATGGAAAACAATAAAGAAGCTAAATTACGGATATTCAGTGCAACTAGACAATATTAAACAAGATATTTCTATATCTAATACACATACATAAAGGGTACATAAATATTAATTAAATATAGAATAGAAGTTATTGTTATTATCCTTATTGCATTAACAAAATGAAATATAAATTAGTCCTGAAATCAACGTCGTCCAACTGTTGTACCCGCTCTGTGGCACCGTATGCCAGGTGGATGATATTAACCAGTCAAATGGAAAGCGCTCTCGAACAATTCACGCTATGAATACTTTTACACTCGGCCGCTTTGTTTAGTGTTATACACGGGTATAGGGGTCTGCTACATTGATGTAGCAGACGCTATCTCACTAAAGTCTGTTTTTTAATTCAATGCAAAAAAATAAAACTGTCAAAAATCTGAAGGCTGTCAATGTCTGAATTTTGCTAGTACGCAAAAACCAAATAACCCCATTTTACTTCCAACTAAAAATTGTTTGTGCTACGTAGGTGTTTTTTTTAGACTTTGCTCTTAAGAGGAATTAAATTTTAACGTCTTTGATGTGATAAGGATTTTGGTCACACGAGTCTTTTACTCACGGTAAAAAAAAATCTACCGATAAACCTATATATTTTATATAGGTATACTCGGTAATCGGTGTGTAATCTTCTTTTTATGTATTCATGATAAAAACAAAATTTGCCGTAACACAGTTTTAACTAGTTTTTTTTACCTATATAATTTATAGACTACCCTATAAAAATTTTACTTTTACACGTAGTTATTATTTTCACAATTAAAAGATTATGTGGAGTAGAAGCTAACAAAGGAACTCCACATTTACGTATTTTTTCAAAGCAATTTTAGTTTCATTAACAAAGTTTTAAAGTTAAATTAAACTTATTACCAATTAAGAGGGTTCAGTTTTTTAGGTAAATATTTACGGAATTCTAGACTGTTCTCTCCCTGGCAATAAAGTTCCAGGTGGAACAACTTTCGTCTCGAATCTCTTGGCCTTATTACATTCCTATCGGAGTAAAAAAATCCTGAGACGCTCTTACAATCACATGCTTCAGATTCACCGCTTCGAATACCTTTTGGAAAAGAATCTTCAGCGAGAGGCAAATCGGTGTTCTGAGATACAATAAAAAATACAGTGGGTCCGTATTCGGGCGTAAAATTGTTCGTATTAGGACGTCTTCATCATCATCATTCTGAATTTCTAATGTTGTCAATATTGTTTCTGTGAGTTCGTGCTTTGCCGCTCCCACACGCGGTTTATTTGTCCTATAATAATATAGTTAAAATTTAGTTATGTCGGTTTTTATTTACCATCAGCTCCTTAAATACAGTCCACTAACTACAAGGGTGTTCTACAGTAGGTATGGCGTGTTGGAGAAAAGGCCAAGTTTATGACAATTTTAATGGATCTGGTCAATTTTAATGTTTTTTTTTCTATACCGTCTTTAGCAGCATATGCAGGTTAATATTTCCCACTGTAGGACACAGACCATCTCTCAGAGAGAGACAATACAACCACTACAGACATTCACATTTTCTCATGATTTCATTACACGGTCAAATTCACTGTGAGTGCACCAATGATTGTTTTCTACGTAACGTGCTTTATGAAATTAAAATAGCACTAGTACTCAGTGACTGAGAAGAAAAACATCGTGAGGAAACCTGAGTGTCTGAGGTACATACCTCAGTGCTTGAAATTGCCAATCCAGCAGCCAATTCTACTGTATCTTTGTATTCGTGATTCCTGGTACAATAAATAATATCCTATCTTATCTTATCTGCGGCGGGCAAGCGTGACAATAACCCATACTCTCTCTCTCTCTAAGAGAACGCCTTTGTCCTCCAATAAGACGTCTATATAAGCTGTTTTATAACAATATTACTTATTAATTAATTCCTGATTTCTTGAACAGCACCTGCACAGTGAATTTCCTCGTTTGTCCGCCCACGAAAGTAAAACTTCTGTTCCACTTTACACTCGAAGAGTTCTGGAATGTAATTCTATCAGATTCCAACCGGGAACTTCAGGTAATTAAAACCGTGCTAGGCAAAGGATAACAGAACGAGAAACTTTAAGTGCGGTCGGGGCGAGTCTGGAAAGAGCGCCGTTGTAAAGGCTCATCGATTTTATATTAGCAGTCGATTTCTGAAACTCTTATGTACTCGAGTAGTGAATACCTTTCCAATGTTATTCAACAGGTAAAAAAGTTATAAGGATCCTGCTTTAGTATTATTAAGTTAATTCCGGATACGCTAACTTGATTTTTTGGCGAAAGAGTCCAGGTTTAGCTCTGATTCGCAGAGCTTAAGCCCTCAGGCCTGATTTTCAGAGCTTAATCATGGAGAGCAGAGACGGAGCTTGCGTCGTCGGTTACGCGACTCTAACTGAGATCTCTGATTAAGATAATATTTTAATAGGTTGTGTAGGTCTTAACTCTAAAAAAATATTTAAAGCCTGTTTTCGAGTTTCGCGTATGTAAATACTTAACGGCTGTACTCAGCGACGTCATAAACGTAATGTTCTTTAAAATTTTTAGTGATCGTATTTATGCGTATTGATATAAGTGTTATTTTTCTTTGTTAACTAACCATTAAAGTTAATGAATGTCTCTGAGTACGGCAGTAAGTAACCTTATGTCACGCTCTTTTCTGAGAAATTTGACGACACAGCACTAGATTTAAGTAGTTGCTTAACGGAATTCTCAATTCAGAAATCGGCTATTAATCGTTTAAAAGTTACACAAAACCGTTCTCAAGTCTGAAAGAGTGCGCCGCTTCGGAGCCGCGCCACTTAAACTAATTTTATTTAAGTTTTACTTAACCACTTTGTCAGTTTGCGCGAGAAAAAAGCGAAGTTAGGGCCTGTGCAGACGATGTCTTGTAACGGTGTCAACCTCCTTACAACATTCTTTTTAATATGTGATTTTTGTTCAAAATTACTATTACACATTCATTCCTGCTTCACCTTTTGACGAGATCCTGAACTGAACGTTCTACTTGCTAATTATATTATTATTTTATTTCTATCTACTTTCATAACTTATCATTGAAATAAAACCACTAGTTTCCAAATCGTATACAATTTGATTATCTACATCAAAACCTCGCCGTAAACCTACACAGGTTTGAGTGACGCTTTTTTGTATTATAATGTATTTTTGTGAAGTTTCTTGAAATATAAAAAAAAAACTTAAAAGGGCATAGGCTGCAAATTACCTGCCTCGAATACGAGGATCTTATTAATGTGGTAAACAAAATAAATGTGGGATAGTATCGGTAACACAGATTAACATTTTCTGAGGAACTGCACACACTGCGGGCGAGCAACCTCGTGTAGTTGAAAAATGTAAAATTACATACACACATAAGCTCACACCTGTATCGTAGAGGGGTAGGCAGAGACCAGCGACTGCCACGAGTAAAATTAAAATTATAAACCATGCTAAAAGCGGTAATTTCACTACCGTCCGACCGCTGGGAGTTTACGATCCTGACAGGTCATGTAGAACGGACGACGTAACCTTGAAGTGGCGTTAAATTTTCGATTAAAATATTTTTATGTACTATTTATCCTACTAGCAAATAATTGTCATTGAAACTTTATCATTGTGTAAACTTACAATCAATGTTATATTTTGCACAGTGATTTAAATATGCGAAATAAGAAGAAATCAATATTTAATGTTCGTGCGTAAAATCCTTACTACGCTGTCACAAGGTTATGTCAACCATATTTTTTTGTAGTGACGTACCAAAAATAACGAAAATAATAACGGTCCCTTTAACGATACGAAGTTGATGAACAGGCTTTAGAAAAAGATCATCGCGTTCTCAGAATCTCTCCGTACCACTGCCGTACAAAGCGATTGAGCTGATCTGGGCCCAAATAAAAGGTCGCACAGCTCGCCACAACACTTCACCGCCATTCGGTACAAAACAGATGATGACCCTTCTAAAATGCCTGCGAAAATGGCACAAGAGATGACTGAGTGAAGGTCGTCTAAAAAACAAAACTACTTAATCGTGAGTCAGTAGCAAAAGCTAGCTTTCTCCCATCACTAGTCATATGAAACAGACATGTGTCAGGATCGTAAACTCCCAGCGGCCGCACAATATTTGTCTATCTTTCTCTATTTTTTATGCCTCGTATGTCTGTGTAAATCAATGTATTTTTTTTCCCCTTGTTCATGTATATTTGGTAGGCCTGTGAATAGGTTGTTACCTATTTTTCATAGCCTTAAGTAACAAGAGTGGTACACTCAATTTTTTTTTATTATAATCCCTACGAATATATTTTCATAGGGAAACTACGTTTTCAGGATCAGCTAGAACTGATATAAAGATAGATTAACTGTACAAATAACAATCATCATCATCATCAGCTCATTATCTCCCCACCGAGGGGCACGGGTCTCTTCCCTGAGGAAGGTATAGGCCATTCTCCACCACGGGGGCCAAGTCCGGATTGGTGGAGGCTTGTAAGACTAGTGGCTGGTCTTACTGTCGGAAGTTTTTAAGCCAACCTAAGGCCTCTGACTTGGCTTAACGACTGCCATCTATCGACGGCAGCCAGCACCAACTGCTTAACGTGCCTTGCGAAGCACGGAACCGCTCGGAAAAATGTCACTAGCGTTAGTCATAGACGGTGACCCATCCATGGACTGAACGCGCCGTATGTTGCTTAACCTCAGTGATCGTTTAAGATCACACAGGCAGCCCCGGCTACGAGCGATTCAAAATAACAATATTTTGCTCCAATTATTGGCTGTTTTTTCTTGCAGTGTGTGCGAAACCTAAATGGCTGCGCGTAGCTCCCTCCTTGGGGATTACCTACTTTTCCAATGCCTTAATAACAGCCACTCCGCCTTCAGCTTTTTTCTTCATATTATATTCTGTCTTGTTTCGAGAAAACAGTTGAGGTAATATCTCGTAGTCGTTTGACGAAAATAACTTTTTATACTTGCAATCCAAACTTGACGAGCTCTTTCTAATCATCTGAGAAATCGCACCCCTAGATGAAAATCCCACTAAGTCGAAATAATATGTGACAGTTTGGTTAGCTACTTTTTCGACTTCCTGACCCTAAACCGGACCGGACAATATAAGTCCCGTATCGTCTCCTTCAAGTTGAAGGTATCGTTATGGGAGTTATATTGTTCGGTCCGGTATAAGGTCAGGAAGTCGAAAAAGTAGCTGACTAAATTGTCACATATTATTTCGACTTAGCGAGGCTTCCATGTATGGGTGCGACATATATTTACACCTTATTCTATTGCCGGGATAATTCAGGTGCATAATATAGAATGTAGGCACGCTCTCCTGTAAAGTATAAAAATGACAAATCCGTCCAAATGCTTCTGACCTCGAGATATATAACAGATGGTTCAAAGTAAGTTCATGGAAATCCGCTTTCGTCCGGTAGATCATGGAGGTTAAGATGGTAGAATACTCAGTGTATAATCCGAAAATAATTTGTTGCCATTAGAAGGGCTATTTGTCAAGATTGAAATATGAACTTACGCCAACGACCACAGCGTATCCTAGTGTGAGGCCAGAGGCAATGTATGAGCCTGTATGTAAATGTTTACGTTTATTTAGATAGATAGATCTATGGCAACATGCAAGTAAAGACATTACAAACATGGAAAGCCACCCAGGCTGTGGCCATTTGTAAAAATTTACGACGGCTTACGAACTTTTAACTTACAATACTTAACCTACATACAATATTAACCAAATTGTAAGATGAGGCTAACAAAATGTTCTTTCTCTTGTTTCAGAATCTTAAGAATCAAATAATGACAACGAATGTGTGGGTGGAACAGGTGAGTCTATTATACAAGTTAAAATTAATATTTAGTTTAGTCAGCGACATTTTACAGTGATTCTTACACTAAATCGAAAAGCTGTTGCGGTGACCTTCTTAGACTTGACAATGCTGTATGTAATGACATCCCCATAAACATCAACAAAATAGGGTCCTATTTGTCAAAACGAACAGCTTTCAGTCAGAGAAAATCGTCGCGAACCAAAAATCTACTGCGCCATAAATGATCTTTACATTTAAAATTTTACTTTTTGAGCGTATCTTTTATAGATATACATACACATTTATATGTGTAATTGTGTATGTATGCATATCTATAAAAGCTTGAAGGAGCTTATGCTCACGCCTGTATCACAGAGGGGTAGCTAGAGACCAGGGACTTTCACATGCTATCGAAATCGATTCATCGATTCGCATTTGCTGACTAATAGAGTCGTCGTAAATATCGGAGGTCAATTGTGGAAACAAATTCTGCCGTTTCTCACTCCACCAAAATTACTCAGAAAATTAGAGGTCGTAAAATACATTCGGCTTATTACTGTATGCGCAAATAAAAAATGAAATAAAACATCACAATAACGAGCACCATCCAAAACAGAAATAACGTACGGAACCGGCAAATGTACTAAAAAATATTTATTACACCAACTTACTGAAACTTCCCGGGCAGCACATATTTCAAACACGATGTGACAGCCCTTTTGATAGTCTGATAACACACAATAATACCTACTCGCTAATCTTTACGAGCGCTGCAACCGAGAATGGACCTTGACTCCAGCTACAAGGGACTACAGAAAACGACTCGTAAGTTTGTAAGGAAAAACGATATTTTGTTCATCGATGACCCTCAACTGAAGCTCGTTTAGTCGTGTCAAGTTCCAGTGGCAGAATATTTTGGTTATTTTAGAACTATTTACGTTGCAGGTTTTGTTAACTTTATTGCGGATAAACTTATTTGACTTTATGTCAGAGACTAGCAATCGACGACGCGAGCTCCAGCTCTGCTTACCATGATTAAGCTTTGCAAATCAGAGCGAAACCTGGTCGGACTCTTCCGACAAAAAGTGAAGTAAGTGTATCCGGAATACAAAGTTAATAATGTCTAGTGCTTCCGAAATTTTTAGTTCAAAGATACCAGGCTTTTGCTCGTAAGATCTTCTCTTTGTTTATCATGTTTTGTTTCTCGTAATCATCAAGGGGACTTCACACGAGGCATTTTTAATGAGAACACAACCCTGCCTTTGCACAGATGTAGGATGATCATTAAATTTGTGTACGCATGCGTCTAACGTCAACGAAACAGTCGTATTTTGACGTGTTACATATTTCAGTTTGGTAGTAGAGTATCACTTGCTAAAACCATTTGCAACGAAAACGTATCGGCTTAACAAGGGCTGTATCTCTGTATATGAGTTGTAGTTGGAACTCTCTTTATGTATGTATTTATTTATCATTGAATGGAACAAAGAAGCCATTCCCTCTTTAATTTTCCAATAAACTTTTGCCATTAGTAACTTGACAAATGTCACTTATTTCATTTCGAGAACAGTTCTTACGAAATTTTTGAAAAACTTAACGAACCAAAAATGCAAATAGTTTTTTATTAAAAATACTTGAAAATAAATTTATTGTATTAAAATGTTTTATTGATATAAAAAAATATATTTTAACTCTTCTTCGCCATGTTGGTATTTAGGTTTCTAAAGCAATTTGTATTGATGCCTTTTATTTATACCTTCAATGTGCCATTAGACGGTGCCAACACCGTAAAAAATTACGCAGTTTCAGCTAAAAATTAACGCTTACTTATGAAAGTTTTATACCACTCACGGATTGTGAAGGAAAACGTCGTGAGGAAACCTGACTGACTGATCTATTCAGTACATCAGTGCTTAACATCAGCTACTTTTGACATTCATAAAGTAAACATTTTGTTGGTATTGTGAATGAAATATTTTAATTTGAATTTGAAATAGGCAATCCGCGGTGGGCATACGTATTTATTAAGCTCATACTCTCTCTCTTTGAGAGAAGGCCTGTATTCTATAGTGGCAATCATATACGCTGCTTACAATAGACGTGTGACCCAACGCAGCCCCAATGACGGGCCCAGTTCATACATACCTAGTTGCATTTAACAGGTCTTAAATCACGAATGGCTTAAAGAAAATACCTCACAAAAATCAGGTGATCAGACCATCCGTGTGGAGTTTCTGGTCCAGACCAGAAAATCAAAATCTTCTATTTATTCTAACGCAAGTGTTACTTATAAAACACAAATCTTATTGACTGGAACTCTCTAAACGAGGCTTGATTCTAGCAAAAGCTTTCCGTCTCATTTAACTCATAAATCTTGATACTTTTCCTTCTCAGAGCGCTCTGTGATGAGATTCGTTGTCAAGAGGCGTAAACTTTTATTTTGAAACATTCTTCAGACTTTCAAGATTGTTCGGTTCGCGTTATCGATGACAAAGTGTGTAGAGATATTTATATCGGTTTTGATAATTATTGAAATATAATAAGAAAGTTCACGAGTTTACGAAGCTGGTCAAATCTGTCTGATAACCGTAGATAGTGGAGATTAAGCAACTAGCAATGGCAGCGTACGACGTCCCACAGGTTTCTGGACCAATGACATAGGACATATTAAAAATTACATAAATTACATTAATGAAAATTTATGTACGTTCGAAAAAATATTAAAGACTTCGAAAATATTGCTAGCCATAATCTAAATACCAGAAATAAACACAAATTGTCATTTTCATTATTAAGACTTGTAAAATATACAACCTTTATTGGGTACTCTATGTAAGGTTCTACAACAAGATACCCCTTGGGGGTAATTCACATTAAGGTGCATCGGAGGTAATTCTAATATATCTTAATATATGAAATGTGTATAAGAAATTTGTTAAGCACACTGTTCAAAAAAGCTTATTTTAAAAACAACGACTGTTTAAAAGATGTCTGGTGCTAAACAGTAGATTAATACTAAATGGATTTAGAGGAGAATTGTGTCAAGTGTTCAAGACACCATTAGTAATATTTTTAATGTTCGAAAGTTTTGAAAATAATAAATGTGAAGTTTCTTTGTTAGCTTTCTCTCCCTAGAATGTGTGAAACTAAAAACTTTGCTGTTCATAAAGTAAACCTTTTTATTTTTATTATCAATCCAATAATATTTGAATCTTTCGTAATAATATATTGCATACAATCTTTTTAAAAATATCATCATCATCAACCCATTATGTCCCCACCGAGGGGCACGGGTCTCTTCCCTAAGGAAGGTGTAGGCCATACTCCACCACGGGGGCTAAATCCGGACCGGTGGGGGCTTGTAAGACTAGTGGCTGGTCTAACTGTGAGAAGTTTTAAAGCCGCCCTAAGACTTCTTACTTGGCTTGATGACTGCCATCTATTAACGGCACCCGCCAACAACTGCTTAAGGTGCCTTGCGAAGCATGGAATCGCTCACAAACATGCCACTAATATTAGTCACAGACGATCACCTATCCATGTACTGAACGCGCCCTATGTTGCTTAACCTCCGCGGCTTAAGCTCACTCAGGCGGCCGGGGCTGCGAGCGATTCATTGCTTAACATATTATTACTCAAATTTATAAAAAAGCTCGGATTTTGTGAAGCATTATTGTTACAACGGCTTAACGGATTTTTAAAATCAGAATAAAATAGATAGATCCTGTTATAGATAGTGCTAGTTTTAAGCAAATACCTTCCGTCCAAACGTTGACGTTTTTTTATAGCTAGTTCATAAATAACCTGAGATACCATTTTCTATTGAACGCCTCTGAATCGAGCTTCCACTTGACATTTCATTTTGTAGCTTTATCTTCCGTTAGATCCATCGACATCGACTTTCAAGTTAAACTCGGTGTTTTTGTAGACAACTTGAGGCAAAGTTTCCTCGAATTTGTACCGTTCTTGTTCTTAAGTCAACAGCCAAATTCTTAACGGAAAAGCTTACAAACAAAGCATATTTTGGGTCAACATAAATTCTGATAAAACTTATTATCTATACAGATGAAATATCAAAGCTTTTGATCGCCGATTTCATTACCAATGCCTTGGGGCTGCATAAATTTCAAGTTTGAAATACTGCAGAACTCGTGGCATATTGTAGTAGAGTAGCAGAAAGTATGTTAATTTAAATTAAAATATTGTATATTAACATACTTTACAACAAATGTCTGTGTACAATAAAGAATATTCTATCTATTTATCTATGTTTAAAACATTATACAATCTTAGTACTAGTACTAAACTTTTCACATATTGGACCACTTTATCTAGGTACCAAAGTAAATGCAATATTTTCAAATTGTTGCGTTAATTTTCCCAGAACTCATTTCTTTTCCCTAAGGGATATTTTTTTAAGGGGTATATTTTTACCTCACTCTTTCTTTCCTCACTTTACAAATTCGTACATTGGCAAAATTATTCATACAAACACACCCTCATACACTCAAACACACCCTCACACGCACACACTATGCAGTCATGAATTTTAACAGCACTCTGTTTCTTATACAAATAAGTTTTAAAATATGTAAGGCCATAGCCTGTTTTTTCTTTTTATTCCACAGAAAAATTTGTAAAATCTGTTTTTACAACTTAAATTATGTAAGTCTATTTTTAAGTTAAGTTAATATAAAGTGGCCTATGTTTCGATATTTTCACACAACCATATTCTATAATTTAACTTGTGCTGTGGGTTTTGTATTAAACTAAAAATAAAATAAAATATGCTACGGTGTAAACTTTTAGTCCGGATTTACTTACGGGTGTTGTTATATCGGAAGAGTCCGACCAGGTTTCGCTCCGATTCGCAGAGCTCGATATCGATAGCTCTGCGAATCGGAGCGAAACCTGGTCGGACTCTTCCGATATAACAACACCCGTAAGTAAATTCGGACTAAAAGTTTACAATGTGTTGTGCTTGCGAAAGTTTTAGTTCAAAAATATGCTACGGTCCTTAGCTACGAGCTCGCTACGCTCCGCTACGCCGTAGCATGCTACTTCGTAGCAGATTTGCGAGTTACTACAACGTAACATTTTGGCCTTAAACTCCTGGTGAAAACCACAATTGATGTCAAGGCATAATCTGCTCTCACCCTAAGTAGGCTTACGGTGGTGGGCATGTATCAAGAGGGTTTCCCTTGTCAACAGATTTCTTTCGGTAGGTTCGACCAGGAAAAGGTTTCGCGGAGTTATGGTTCGCGGACATTTTGTAGCTAAAGCTTCTCTCACGTGGAGTATCCTATCTCGGTCACACAATCAAAGATAAAGATATTTATTTTTCGAACATGTGTACAGAGAGGTGGAATTAACAATATTTTGTTCAGCAGGTTTCGCCTTAACAGGCGTAATTTTTTTTGTCTTTATCATAAAAATAGCATTATATTATTAAATTCAAAATATGTCACATTTTTGTTAAGTAGAATGTAATTGTTATGCATACTTAGTCAATATTATTATCGGTCAGACATTCAATTATTGAATAATAGCATTTTTCAGTAAATATTGTAGACATAACGATTTTTTTTGCTCTTTCTTGCTCGATATTGATAACGGCAACTGGCAGATGCTTGATATATTCACAGAATATTTAGTTACACATTCACTTTAAAGATAACTAATTAAATTGAAATAAAACAAATATTTTAAGGGGCCTCCCATACAACAAACATTATTTATTTTTCTTGATATCGATAACGGCAAAAGGTAGACGCTTGAAATGTTCACAGAATATTGAAATATAATTCATTCACCTGAAAAATAAAGAATTAAAATAAAATAAATACAAAAAATTTCATTTTTTTTTCGAACATTTAATGGTACCCTTCGTGCGTGAGTCCGACTCGTACTTGGCTGTTTTTTTTTATTGACTACGCTTTTCCAGCACCTATACTATCCCGACAGCTTAGTCGGTATAGCCACAGAATACATAATAAGGTTCACTCCGCAAAATCAATTAAAGAAAAAGGGACTCTAGCAGCGATACAATTAGGTGCAATTCAGATAGTACGGCGCTAAAAAAGCTACGTTATATTTGATTATATTCACCTACATGTTGCCTCTCTTTCTACCGCGAAACTCTTACCTCTTCTGGCGCCTGAATTCCTACCTATTTGCCACTCCGGAGTGGTCGCCGCATGTACTTACGCGTTCTATACTTATATATATATATATATATATAACGTATGTATTAATATAAAAATTATATGTGTATTTTATGGTAAGTTTAAGTATTATATTGAATATTATACATAATTTTATGTAATTATTAAATACCTAATCTAATGGACCGAATAAAATCTGTAAGTCAGTTTGTTTATGCGTATCCCCGCATATCCCCTCATTATACTTCTTGTACACTTACCTACCTTCTCTCTACATCTTTTCTATCCATCCCAAGGTTGTCTGGAAGAGACCGCTTTTAGCGATATTTTAGCGATTGTATACGGCAAAACTTAGTTTTTTAAGTCTTATAATGTATTTGTTTGTTTTTCTGGTGTGTACAATAAAGAGTTCTAATCTAATCTAATCTAATCAATACCGAGACGTGTAGTGAAACAGGCCTGGTATAGTTCACAGGAAAGACTTTTCTGACGATGTTTTCCAACACGGTAAGCGTGAGATATTGCTAGTTCAAATTCACATATGATCAAAACTTTGAAAATAAACAAAGTCTTTGTACTAAAACTTTCGTAAGAACTACACACTATAACACGTTTCACGGATTCATATATAAAATTTACACGTGAATAAATTTCATCTAAGAAACGAATAAAGAATATTCTTACCTTAGGAATTTTTTGATGATGATACTACCAGTTGTTACTAAAAGATTTTATTGTCTTTTATTGTTTTTAATGAAATAAAACAAAAGCTTGTACGTACCAACTAAATATTATAATGATCGTTGTGTTTAATAATTAGAGTATATAAATTAAAAGTAGTAACTATATAAGTAGATAGATAGATAGATAGATAGATAAACAATTTATTTGAACTTCTTACACGCACACACATTCTGAAACATAAAATCAAATAATACAAGTACGCACTGTTGCCAACCTCAGGAGAGCAAAAAACAGCAAATAGAACTTAAAAAAACAGTAGAAAACAGTAAAATAGTAATTTCCTAATATCAAATCGCAAATCGAATCTGACACATAACATTTATAGACTGGAGAAATACAACTACTCGTAGATCTAACACAAATTGCCTTTATTTATGAAATTCTGAGAATTTTTTAAAACTAAGAACTTTGAAAGGACCTTGAGAAAAACCTAGCTAGTAGCTTTTTTATTTAGAACTAGTATTATTTAGAAGTACTATAAACTATGTAATTATTTAAATTACATAATTTTGTATTACCATTAGCAGCGCCCTAGCAGGGTTCTTGATTGATACTTTTACTATATAACACATCTCATGTACAACAAGAAAGTTCAATAAATATCTTATCTTATCTAAAGTAACATCCTGGTGCGTAGTTAACCCTAAACTAGTCAGCGACTATCTGTCTGTATAACCACATCGTACCTGCTATCGGCCGGGCCGTGAATCAGCTGGGCCCGCGTAAACCGGTGACAAATCGCCACCGGATCCGGATGTGAACAGCCAACTTGCCAGGAAACAGGACTGGGCCTTTCTGGGGCTTTCTTTCGGGACTAGCGCGGGTCGCGACTGATCTCGGCGCGTGAAATATGCCTTGGGTTAAGCCTCGATTTTTTAGGGGTTCCGTAGTCAGCAAAAAACCTTTAGTTTCATAGTTTCACTGTGTCTGTACGTTTGTCTTTCTATCCATTTGTCTGTCCGCAACTTAGGACCCAGACGACCAGCCTTTTCTGAAATCGATCTGAAATTTAATATTCTTATGTAAATATTTACCAGTCGCGTTATGATCTTGAAAATAATCACTAAAAACTATTATTATGGTAGGCCAACGGCCCATTAAACATTCTACACATTAATCAAGCCAAAAAAAGACAAGAATAACATAAAAATTAGGTTCTTTTTATTGCGAACCTTTTTGATAATATCGTTTATACTGTCACATATTTTGTCAACTCATTGTTTCACACCATTTTCTCGCCTACATTTTCTATTAAACTCATTAGCCTTTGTCTTAGTTTCTTTTCAGTTTTCTTATACAGTCCATCCGTAGTCAATATTTTCGTTTCAAATATTACGAATGCTTTTTTATCACCTAGACTTTTACGAATTAATACGCTTTCACTTGTAGAATGTGAGTAGAACAATGGTTTTCAATTGTTTTTTTTGTTTTCAAAATAACACCAAACTAACTAGATTCGATTTTTTTGTAATAGTAAAGCGTCATTGCCTCCACCATACGCTACCCTATTGGTCACCCGGCCGCGGTTTGAAGAACATTATTTTTATCTTTAACCGTCACAAAGCCACCGACAATTTCTTAGAGCGCGTTAGGACTAAATATTAAATTAAAAACAGAGCTAAACTTACTCAAATTATACTTGAAAGTTTTATTGAAATGCGTTCTAGTAACTGCTCGGAAACAGTTGTACCCACCGACCTTTATCCACTGTCACCGACAATACACGCGAGACTAATGACGCCTGACGCTGTTTTGTTATGAGCTGCCCACTTCTGACTTGTGACGAAAAGGGTGAGTCGTATGGAAGCGAGTTGGATGAATAGCGGCAGTGTATGATATAAGGGAGGCCTTTCCTGTTGGAAGCGAATTTGTCTGACCCTTCCGTTGTGGAAAGCATAATAGAACAGTGATCTGATAAAGTTCTGTGACGGAACGGTCTGGCGTATTGTTTCCGTTACAAGTTTGCTAGTTACTTTGTATGATATAAACATTAGCTAAAAGATATATAGACAGAGATGTCGACGTGCCTTATTGACAGAGGAGTGGAGGGCTGGCATACCTCGGCCAGAGAATAAGTCTGGCTATTCCGAGAAGAAAAGTTAATACTTCTTTTATGGGGCACTCTTTAGGTTCTACAACAGGATTCCCCAAGATATATTAGAGTTACCTCCGACGCAGCTAAATAAATGTCTCAAGCACACTCTGTATGTATAGGTCTGTTATCTAAAGCTGGCACGTTCACAGTACTCACACTTATGCAATTTCACTATACAGGATGTTTAAAAATATATGATTTTGATTCGAAATGCGACTCTAGTTTAAGTGTAGACTAGAGTTAGGTTTTAGTAAGATAGGTGCGTTGTAGATAAATAAATACAAATATATGAGTTACTTGTTATAATATATTTTTAGCAAATTCGAGTGAAAAGTATTAAAAACAAGGTGGAATCAATGGTCACAAAATAGTTTTAAATTTCAATAAATTTTCACATGAACTAAAATAATTTCACCTAAGAAAATCTTTACCAAAACAGAAAATAATTATCCCAGAAATCCTCAACAATTTAAGTATAATTTAATTATGTAACAAAGGGTAACGGACGCTCAATGGTCAGTTACTGGATGAATTACCCTACCTTTTTTTCTAATTGCTTGCCACAGATAAAAACTTTATTACTGTTCTGTAATTTCATCAACTGGAAGGAATCTGTGATCAACTGAGCAACATCATTCGGTTTCTATTGTGGTTACGCGAATGTTCTGGTCTCCTATTCTTCTTCTTTTTCCTCAACGTTTTTTCCATGATTTTAGCACCAGTAGCAGTTGTTCGAAGTCCAATTACAATCAAATGCAAGAGCCAAAAAAAAGAGGAAAGACCACAGAATAAACTGGCAATTCCCATTAGAAAAACAAAAACCCTCTCTTAAAAATGCCATCTACTGACTAATGAGCCGTTTTCAGAAGAAAAAAAAACGAATGGCTGTCAAAGGAATGCAGTTTTGTACCTCAGCCTAATAGCCATGTGTGATACATGTTATTTTTTTGAAATTGAAAATGTTACTTTTTTTTCAATACAATATAACTCCGAAAGGACAAACATTTGGCTGTTGACGTCATAGTAACTTTTATTCAGCTTGCTGAGACCTATTCGATGATGTATCACACATGGCTATTGGACTGAGGTCCAAAATTGCATTCCTTTGACAGCCATTCGTTTTTTTTTCTTAGTTCCTCTGAAAGCGGCTCATTTGGAACTACTTTTCTTAGCTGTCAGAAAAATCCCTCATTGAAACGCACATACGGTTGAATACCAAAAAGATCACGCTGTATATTTAAACAGTAGTAAAAGTAAAACTATAACTGTCCCCTTCACACTCATAAGCTAGACCGCGCTCAAGAGAGACGGGCAGACTTTTCATGATGCGCATGCAGTACACGTCACGCCGCGCGCTATTCACAGACACTACACAAGCGCAACGTGTAAATGTGTTGAACGTGCCAGCTTTACTTAACTGACCTATACAAAAAAGTTTATTATAAAATCAACGATTATTTGGAAGACAAGGATGTCTAGTGTTAAACTGTAGATAAAGGCACTAATTCAACGCGGCAGTTGTATATAGTATGAATACTGTGAAGTTTCTGGAAATAAACTGTGCTTGTTGTTACTCTAAGTAAGCTAACAAACCTGCACGAAACAAAACGAGTGCTCTAACTGTGCCCGAGTTAACACAAGGCTGGGACCATTAACACTACCATTAGGTGTAGGTAGAAATTGGTCCGGGAAGATTTGTAATGCGGTAACCGAGTGCCACGGGGTCGGCTCTAGCACCTGAGGCTACTACTCTGTTAACGAGAGAGTGTCAATCAGGTTTAGTTGGAGAGCTTATACGGTACCTACTTTTAAAGAGAGACTACTCACAAAGAAGAATAATAGTCAGTATTAAAATGTGAAAATTACTGACGAGCCGGAGGACGTCTCATGATAGAGGTGAAACGCGTCGCATTTTCTCACACAAGTATTGGTGTCGGTGGTGATACCTCCGTGTCTTGCTTCTGCTTGAAAAAGTGGGAGGGAGGGCGGTGCATTAGCTAACCGCATGGTGCTTGTGAGATTTTGGCCGAATTTAGTAAAGTAATTTTCACATTTAATTCTACTATGGTTTTCCGCAAAGTAACGCCTGATTCCGTAGAATAATAGTTAGTGCCTAGTATTGGTTTAATCAATACTCTTGGAAAAATAGTCATCGTTATAGTTGCCTCGCTATTATATTTGATAGGTTTTCTATAAGAAACCGTTTTCCGTTTGCTCGCGTAGACGCAAATAAACTTAGGTAAATAATAATTATAATAGCTTCCACACAGCACAATATCTTAGTCTGGTCTCAAACTAGGATACCTTGTGCTAAGGTAAAAAAAAGGAACGGCGCGACCCCTGGTGGAAATAGGAGTCACTACCTACAACATGGTAATTTGACGTGATACCATAGGACCAACGAGGCAGACAACGCACCATATTCAAGCTATAAGCGAAAAACTACGTGTATTGTACTTAAAAAATAGATATATTAAAAAGAATATAAGTTAAAAAAAAACAAGAAAACTAATGTATTCTAGTGTTATAACAGTTTGATGAAATTTTACTGCGTTTTAAGTCGTTGAAAATACCTTAGGCTTGCAGTGAAGATATCCTTAACGTCAAAACATTATTTTACTTTTATTTAATAGGAAAACCAATGGCCCTTTTATAAAACACTTTTTATTAATGACCTAAAACTGATTAATTGTAATGACAATTAATCAGTTTTAGGGCAACTTTCATCACGATTAAATATTTTTATCGGCTGAACGTATTTAAGTAGAGGTCAAACTGTATAAACACGTCAAATTTAAATAAAATATTTTTTTGGTGCAAGCCTCCCTTAGCCTTACAAGATTGCCAAGTAAACGCTCATAATAGCATTCTTATTAAACTTTTTTAATGCGCTAGGATAATCGATACACCTAACACGTGTTAGGGTGCGGCTATAACCTCTTCTATCCTGACCCTGAAGAAGATAAATAATCAGGTTTGCCGGTCCAGGTAAGTACTGATACGTACAGGTATATTCTGTTTCATACACACCCTGATCAGGCAAAGTCTTCAATCGGTATGATCAATGCAGGTAATCCGTACCGACACATACCGACAAGTATTAACTGGCATCTTTTATATCCGATCAGAACGGATCCGTACGTGTTTGCCGTAAGGATTACCTGTTTCTTTATAACCGCACCCTTGATGATGACAGTCCCAACCGATATCGGTCACGGTGACCCGGTGAATTCCTGTTTTGGCGGCGTTGGTGCGCTTGCATATGGCTCGCACACCCAAGCTTTTTATAAAGGCTCTGCCACATTGCAGACATGTGAGCACACCGTTAACGTAATTATTGATCGCTGCAGGCGGACAGGATTTAAAGGCCTCTCTCTTCGCGTCCTGCTCAGAGTGCTTATCCACTCGGATGTCCAGGCGCGCGAGCGACATTAACCCCACCTGTCCTTGTGTCAAAGGTCACTTTCTCCGCGGTTTTTTTCGCGCTTTCACCCGCGACCTTCTTGACAAAAAATATCTTAGCTAAAATACTATTATAGCTGCACTAAAACTAAGTATACCTGGAGAAAGTTAAAAAAGTGCACAATTTTATAAAATTACGCAAAAAATACTCCGTATAATTTTAAAACTAGAAAATAACTTACAATTTGCTAATTGCCATAAAAAAAAAATTAAGTCTACTTTATTTTGAACTTTACCATCTGATTTACAGTTTTCGTTGATATTTATCTTATTAGAAACCAACTAGATAATCTAACGATTAAAATGATACTAGTATCATAGCTTAAATATATTGCTTTCTATCAAAATAAATCGAAAGTATCTACGTACTCCTCATTACGTATCTGGGAACAAGTTGCTTTTTAGGGGTGATCTTCAATAATTAAGACTCTTTTCAAATGTAAATGTATATGAATATGATAGCAATAAAATAATCTCGTATATTGCACACAAAATAATGGATAATATAAAAGAAATAATAATGATTCAACACTGAATCGTCAAACGAAAACCGTGAGGCGATGCTTTATCGTTTCAAGTAGGATTACTCAATTTGTACGTCCTAATACAAACCTATTACTAAACACATCTGTAAAGCAAATATCTTCACAATTATTTTGATATACAATGATCGTTAAAATAAGTCTTATTAATGTTTTATTTACCACATTATATTTACCTCATTTACGTAAAAAATCAATGTAAACAAAGAATGGCGGACCGCCAACTTCAAATTTTTTTTGTTTTATCTGTTTGTTGCCATAGCGAGAAAATAAATACGTCTAGGGATGGAAAATTTAACACAGAGTAATGGGAGATTTACCGGTTAATCTAATATCAGATGTATTCTGTGCAAATTAATTTAAAGTGAACGCAGCCGTAGGGAAGTCGGGCTGGGTACTACAGTACCCACGGACAGTTGACGGATTATACTGAGTTTTTTCATTCACTTTCGATAGCGAGAGCGTTTGCAGTTTGTATAGGAGCGACAAAGTGCGACACCTAGTTGTCTCTTTGTCACTCCTATGCAAATCGCAAACGCTCTAGCTATCGAAAGTGAATGAAAAAACTCAGTATACGCACTCTGGGCACCTAAGAGTTTAAAACTCCGAGACTTTGGTGTTGATAAAAGCCCTCTATTCCGGTCGATTTGATTGGCCAGTACATGTGAGAGGTGTTAAGGTTAAAAAGGGTTAGAGGCACCGAGTAGGTACCCAGTAATCTAGTTACGGAGGGTGATATAAGGTGTGCTTTGTTGCGTAATTGGGCAAGAAATTAGAGCTGATGAATCATTTTGATACTTTCTACTTAGTCAGGCTTGGGAATTAAATGAGTTAAGTTAGTGTTAAATCGGAGTTTGCAAAACATAATCCTTTAAATTTGTGTGGGTGATTTTATTCATAACTTAAAGCTTAAGCTTCTGTTAGCACTCTACACATCAATAGCTTTATTCCGGATACACTTACTTGACTTTTTATCGGAAGAGTCTGATCAGGATTCACTCAGAAAATCAGAGCTAATCGGAGCAAAATCTGGTCGGGCTCTTCCGGAAAAAATGTCAAGTATATACTTTTTTTTTTTAATATGAAAATATTTATTTAAAGTAATGAATACAAAGACTTACATTTTGTGCTTATATTATTCTTAAAGAAAATTCATACATATAACGTCCTAACAAATCAAGCGCAAATATTTTAAAGGGTAGTCATATATAGTGTAATAATACCTTTGAGCAAAATAAATATTAGATCATTAAAGGATTTGCTTAATATTTTTCTACAACAAAAATTAAAACTTCCAAACAAATTCATTTTATATCATCCTGTTTTCATGCACGCACAAACACACAATTGAAGTACTTTAATGACATGTGACATTCATGACATGACGTGTACGTAGTGCGGCGGCACTTATGTGTGCGTGTACATTATTTAAAGGGTGTTTATTTAGTATGGATGATCGATTTTTTATTTATTTTATTAATAATTGTTTAATTAATGTATTGAACATTCTAAATTGTTATTTATTTTTTACTCTATTAGCCCTTAAAATATTTGCGCTTGATTTGTTAGGACCTTATATACCTACTCATACTCATATAGTCAAGTATATGTATCCGGAATAAAGTTAATTATAACTTAATACTTTACATATTAGAGATTCCTGTATAGGATTTGACAGAATTCCTATATCTAACTGAAGTAACTTGGTTCTTACCAACTTTAATATGTAGAAAATTACGAGAATGCAATTGAGAATGCGAGAAGAGGACAATCAGGCATCATGTATCATACAAAAATGTATTTCTTTTAATCATTTAGGTACTAGTTATTACAATCTATATATATAAAAGGAGAAGCTGACTGACTGACTGACTGACTGACTGACTGACATATCAACGCAGGGCCTAAACTATAGGTATAAAGGTTAGAAACTTGAAATTTTGTACAGAGGTTCCTTTAGTAACGTAGGGGAGCATTAAGAAAGGATTTTTGAAAATTCCTCCCCTAAGGGGGTAAAATGGGGGTTCAACGTTAGTATGAAACTTTGCCGTTTTTGAAGTTATCCAGATGAAATTTGGTACCGAGGTTTTTCATTTAAAATTATGAAACATGTGTATAATGGTTTTTTTTAAATCATCCCTTAAGGGGGAAAAAGGGGGGTGCAAACTTAGTATGAAACTTTGCCGTTTTTGAAGTTATTCGAATGAGATTTAGCATGAAGGTCCTTCATTGAAAGTCATGAAACACATGTAAAATAGTTTTTCGAAAATCATCCCTTAAGGGGTAAGAGGGGGGTGCAAATTTAGTATGAAACTTTGCCGTTTTTGAAGTTATCCGGATGAAATTTGGTACCGAGGTTTTTCATTTAAAATTATGAAACATGTGTATAATTGTTTTTTTAAATCATCCCTTAAGGGGGAAAAAGGGGGGTGCAAACTTAGTATGGAACTTTGCCGTTTTTGAAGTTATTCGAATGAGATTCAATATGAAGGTCCTTCATTGAAAGTCATGAAACACATGTAAAATAGTTTTTCGAAAATCATCCCTTAAGGGAGTAAGAGGGGGGTGCAAAGTTAGAATGAAACTTTGCCATTTTTGAAGTTATTCGAATAAAATTTGGTACGAAAGTTCTTCATTAAAAGTCATGAAACACATGTAAAATAGTTTTTCGAAAATCATCCCTTAACCTTCAAGCGGGCGCGCGTAGTCGAATCGACCGCGCTTAGTACATTTTCGTTCCTATTATTATTATTACCCATCACATTTAATTTTCATTTCTAGTAGCCTGTCCCTATGTCATTGGGAGTAAAATAAAGAATAAACCGTCACTCGGGGCGCTCCCCCCACTCCACAGATCGCAATTGTTTTAGTCTCGGTGCAGTCGTCGAAAAGACTACCCGCGCCTGTCGTCGAAAAGGTTACGCGCGACGCTCAACGCGACATACCCTCGTTCACGCTTGTAGTAGTTTTTGGGCCATCATCATTGAATAATATTGATTATCGAATTAAGCTTGGATTTTTTTTACTAAAATGAAACATAAGGGAGCATTTGAACATGGAGGATAGTGCTGCTGATACGGAAGCAGGTATTTCTGGCACATGCAGAGGAACTTGTAAAATAGGCAAAAAAAACGCAATGTATGAAAAATATTTGCAGAAGTCGTACAACATTTATTTGCAATCAATGTTATATGGACGAACAAACTGATTCTGACGAAAAATAAACCAAAAGTTAATTAATTTTTATTCTTATTTTATAATTTTTATTATTAGAATAGGTATATAAACTAGTCTAAGGTATGTAAAAGGGTTTTGTTTTGTTTTGTTTTGATTCAAAGAATTGAATCAATACAAAAATGAGGAACCCAAATACACATAAAATAGGAACACATATTTGAGCTATGTTAATTAGTTTAATAATTGTTTCGTTTTCATAATTTTATTTACTTTTTTTCACAAATCAGACTTTAAAGATAATGATAATATATCTGAGTACAAATAAATAAATAAATATTCAATAATTAGTGCTTTATTTCTCTTATTCATGACATAGGTCTTTTCGGCTACGCGCGCCCGCTCCCGTTACAAATGACCGCGCGCCCGCTTGAAGGTTAAGGGGTAAGAGGGGGGCGCAAAGTTAGTATTCAAATTAAATTCAGCATGAAGGTCCTTCATTGAAAATCATGAAAGAAGTGTAAAGTCGTTTTTCGAAAATCTTGCCTTAAGGGGGTAAGAGGGGGTTGCGAAGTTAGTATGAAAGCTCTTCGCATGCGCCAAAAGTATCCCTACCTTATTTTCAAACACTTTACTCAACAAAAGCCCACGCGGACGTAGTCGTGGGCAACAGCTAGTTTTTACATAAATGAAACATAAAAAAGTGCTCTGAAATGTTACGTCATAATCCAGTATTCTCATACAAAACTCAGTTTTAAAAGTAACTCATTTGACATTTTGTCAAATACCCAATTGGGGTTATAACATAGTAATATCATAGGTACCCTTCTTTTGTCAATTTATTGTTACTTTTTACTTTTAATCTCGTTAGACAAAAAGTGAACAGTCAGAATTTTTTAAGAGTTATGAACACTAGAATACAGTCGCCGAATAAATGAACCGTAAACTGCGAGCGATCACATTATACGCAGCGAGCAACTTTTATATGGGCTCTAAAAAAGTTTGCCCAAACGAGCATAATAAAGCGAGATGTGTTAGTATTGTCTTCCAATACGTTGGTAGAAAATCTGGAAAGATACGATATAATAACATGCTCAGCATCCACCACGGTGGCTAAGTCCGGAACGAGCCACCCTGTAAACCATGCAGGGTGACTCGTAAAGATCTATCATCATCATCAACCCATTATGTCCCCACCGAGGGGCACGGGTCTCTTCCGTGAGATAGGTATAGGCTCCACCACGCGGCCGTAGTCCGGATTGGTAGAGGCTTTAAAACTAGAGGCTGGTCTTACTGTCAGAAGTGTTCAAGCCGCCCTAACGCCTCTGACTTGGCTTAACGACTGCCGTCTATCGACGGCAGCCGGCACCAACTGCTTAACGAGGCCTGCAATGCACGAAACCGCTCGGAAAAATGCCACTAGCTAAAGCTAGTGGCATTTTAGAACGGTCACCCATCCATGCACTGAACGCGCCCTATGTTGATTAACCTTCGTGATCGTTTAAGGTCACTCAGGCAGCCGGGTCTACGAGCGAATCTACGATTAGATAGTATTAACGGCATGAACGGCCGTTTTTACACTAGTCTATCTATGTAAGAAATTGAAATAAATAAATAATGGTCCGAGGTTCATGCTCCTAGGTCGCGGGTCCTAAAAATCATTGTTGACTTGATTTAAAGACTATGGGTCGATTTTTAAATTGAGAATTTACACTAAGTAAACACATAAGTAACGTGCTGTCACGATCTTTTCTAAAAAAAATTGGCGAGACAGCCACTACAGTTAAGTAATTACTTAAGAAAGTGAAATTCTCAATTCAGAAATCGACCCTATACGTCTACATTCCTAGTATGGATTCCAGCCTCTCACATAGGAATAAGTCTAAATTGTTCCAATTGTTCAATTTGTTCATATTTAGTGTTTCGATACCTCTGTGAGAAGGAAACAAATAAAATACTAACAAACTTACGGCAAATTCGATGTGTGAAATGATACGATATTTTTCCTCGGCGCTTCTCCCTGGAGCTCCTAAGCAGCGGTCGGGTTGTTTCCTATTTTTATTCCAGCTGTCATTGAATGTCGATAATTTATACAGCGATGTCACTACTAGGCTAACATGTACCAAAATGGCGAAACCGGGTGGCTAAACATCAAAACATCATTATCGACTTTCACTTTACGATATTCTGTACCGAACGGATAAGAGTCTTTTCACACCGTCCGATCCGATATCGGTATCGGACGCCGATGCGATTTCGGGATAAGTAAAAGTATGAAATAATAGCTGATCCTGCAAACGTTGTTTCGCCATAATTCCAATTCAAATATTTTTGTTCACAATACAAACAAAATGCTTATGAACAATCAAAGTTGAGATATAAAAAAATAGATAACAACCTATTCTCTGACATACCTAATATAAATATAATATTTCATTAAAATCGGTCACGGGGCTCGGACCCGACACAAAAAGCTGAGTTCTTGCAGCAAAGCGAAATTTCGTTCAATATTTGTTCATGCAAATGTAAGATAATAAGTCAGTGCTATTGTTCCAAAGAAGTTAAAGGGCCTAAAGAGGAGTACCACTTTTTGATTGATCAACGGGGTGAGAGAAAAATTAAAATCGGCGGCATTGATCGCAATGGAACAAAAAGTTTACAAAAAAATCAACAAAAATCTGTCTGAAGAGCAGTAACTACCCATCCAAAATGCCAGAACAAGAATTAATGTTATCAACAAGTAGTGATTCTGATACAAGTGTTTTATTTCCGGAAAAGCTACACAGACATATAGTAGAGCCCTTACCTTCTACCCCTGAGGTAGAACTATGGAAAATAAGAAATATGTGAAAATTTTACCAGTGTGGTCTCAAATTTAGAATAGAGTATCCGGGAAGGCTGATGCTGCGATTGCTTCTACATTTTTACACAAACTTTCATCAGATATCGTTGTAGATAAATTTAATCCACCTTTTCTAAGAAATCAAACATATGACGAACTTATTCTTAAAAAACCCAGGTCTTGGATGTTTACATGTTTGTGATGTCGCTGTTTCTGGTTCCCACGACACAAAGTATCCTAGTGTGGGCCCAGACGCAATGTATGTGCCTGTATGTAAATGTTATGTTATTTCATGTTATTCAGATAACAGAGAAAAAAGGTGACGAAAGGATGTGGTTTTTTAGGCTGCCTTGCCATACACAAGCGGTTGAACGAAGTGTAAAGATAGTGGCAGCTGCTGCAATGTCAACACGTGATAAGAAAAGGCAACAACTACAAACAAAAACAACAAAACAAACAAAAAAACAAACATTTATGCAAAACTTGCTTCAAGAAAAGTTATGCTGAAATTTGATAGTACGCGGGATTTTTTGTATAAAACTTGATATTTTTTTTGGTAACTTTTATATGTATTTGTTTAAGTATTTTTGTTTTAAACGTTAAAATATGTCTTTCACTAAATATTTATTATGTTTTAATAATACTTTAAGTAATTTCTAATAAAGAACTGTGCCATTTAGTAACACGCGTTTTTTTTTCAAAAACGTATAATTTTGCAGCGCATGCGCGGCATGAAGATGTATGTTTTATAATCCGTTCTTTAGCTAAAACTTCTTTTTATAGTACACAACAACTTAATATCACTATTAGAATTTGATCCATCAAAACTTTTTTTTCCATACTAGAGCGACCCACCCTAATGTACATTCAAGGAAAAACGACGACATCTGAACTAGTGGTAAGCACTGTATTTCAGATGTCAACGCCAACTACCGCTAGCTTTCAATTGTACACTTGTATGCATTATTTAAATAATTTATGTAACATAAATTGGATTAATAAAAATACAAATAAATTACTTATACAATTTGTTAAGTGTTGTGAGATGTAGGTATAGAAACAAATAAATAAATAAATAATAATAGTACAAAGGGGAATTATATGAAACATAATATATACGTACGTAGTAATATATAAATACATCGAGGGTATACTGCGAGAATCGAATAAGTGCAAAAATTAGAAAAAATAAGTTAATTACACAGGCATACGTAATTTTTGATGCTTTTTTATCTGGCAAAACCACAAATCTGTAGGAGCAGTTTTGACGGTTATTTTCTTGTTGAGAAACGGCTATTTGACAATCTTTTGTATAAAATTACGGGCAAACTATGTTATTCATCCTTTAAATTGGAAACTAACGAAATATTCTACAAGGAGAACAAAGTAAGGAAATATATTATTTTATCGTTGAAAAACAATCATTAGGGAATGCCGTAACACGTAGCAGGTAGATCAGTGCATATACTTTTATTTGGTTTTACCTATCAAACCGTAATCATTTCCGTTATCATTGACAGGTAAAACAGAGTAACAGTGCTTTGTTTTGTTTTGCGAGTCTCCGAAATTATGAAATTCGATGCTACCCGTCAATGTCAAAAGCGGCTAAGGTCCCATACTATGTTCTGTTTTAAAGTGATTTTATGTTTCTATTACCTGGGATTCATTCGAAAAAGAAGAAAAGTGATATGCTACGACGCATTGTCGTAGAAAGTAAATAATTTATGTAATATTTAAGTTGCACTACCTGTAATTGTTTTCATAAATAACTAGGTTAGTTGGAAGAAAATGCTACTTAGCATTAAGCTCGCCTATGTGCAAAACGTGTGTTTAAATGCAATAAAGAATTTTAATAATAATAATAATACTGTCTGTGGACAGATCTTTTTTTTTCGTTTCAAATATAATAAATACAGCAAAAGTTTAATTAATGTTATTGTTAGATATAGTTAAGTGAGGTAGTTTGTAGTCAGTCTTGCAATAAACGTCGTCCCGTTCAAGCGTGCGTGTATTATTTGTCAGTGGCGAACGAGGTCAATATTTAAAAGTGAACAATAGTGCAAAAACAGTTAAAAAAATGTCAGTGGGTCAAATACGGGAGTTTTCAGTGAAGACCGGCACCTGGTCGTCGTACGTAGAAAGGCTGGAAAGCTATTTTGTGGCTAACAAAATTGCGGAGGACGTGGAACTACCTACTTTAATAGCCGTTATGGGGGAAAAAGCCTATGAACTTCTAGCAACCTTAGCTAGTCCTACGAAACCAGCGTATTTGACCTATGCCACCGCGGTGAGCTATTTACAAAATCATCTTCAGCCCTAGCCCTCAATCCTGGCGGAACGGTGCCGGTTTCGCCAGCGCCGCCAAATGACGGGTGAACCAATATCAGAGTACGTAGCTGAACTTAAAAGAATGTCGAGAAACTGTGAGTTTAATGCTAACCTAGAGGAAAATCTGAGAGATCAGCTTGTTTGTGGTATACGAAGCGAGATAACCAGGCAACGCTTATTTGCCGAGAATAACATAACCTACAAAAGAGCGGTGTCCTTAGCGCTATCTTTGGAGGCTGCAGAGAAGGACGCCAGTGCGGTGGAGCGTTTCGGCGAGGAAAGCAATAAAGACGTAGCGACGGGCCTACATAAAATGTACATTAATGGATGTTTCACATGCGGAGACAGCAGACACAATGCCAACAACTGTTTTTATAAAGAATATATATGCAGTTATTGCCGACAAAAGGGCCACCTGAGGAGAATGTGCCAGAAGATGCGAGAAACTTATGCGGACTATAATACAAGACGGGGAGAAATGGCGGGAACTGCCGGCGAGTTTAATCGTTCATCACGCGGAGGGCGCGTGAACGGAGACAGGCGTGCGAGCCCCGGCGGCGGCGGCGGCGGCGGAACCGGCCGTGGGTCCGCGGGGCGCGGGTGGCGCGGAGCGGGGAGTGGTTGGGAGCGGGCCCCCCAGTTGCATCTGTTGGAGGAGGACAGCGAAGCGGCGGCAGTGGCGCGAGCGCAACATGACGTCGGGGATGACTCGCCCAGTGACGATTATGAAGAGCCTATGTACCAAATGTCGTTGAGCAAATACAAACCGGTGTGTATTAAACTTAAGGTTCATAATTGCATAATCAATATGGAAGTGGATACGGGTTCGGCCTTATCGTGCATCTCTAAGGATGTTTACGAAGAAATGTTCCATGAGTTAGAACTGAAATCATGTCGGTTAACCTTAAAGTTTTATGACGGAACAATTGTGCGCCCATTAGGCTATATTTGTCCTGAAGTTAATTATAATGATAACATTAAAAGATTAGATCTGTATGTAATTGATAAGGGGACCACCAGTCTTTTAGGTCGGCAATGGCTGTCAGAGCTAAATATTCCAGTAATTATTCCAAGCACTACCTAAAATAGTTATAGTGTAAGCAATTGTGTACAAAATGGAGATAAAAATATGAATGACATTTGTTAGTGAATTTTAATTTAGTTCGGATTTTGTTTTATTTAATTTAATATTAATTTTATTTTTAAATTCTAAATTTGTTAATTGTATATTATTAATATGGGTCATCGATACCAGAAATAAATGATTTTTATTTTTTTTTATTTTATTATTTCCAGACATAAGTCGTTAGTCGATGGAACATTGGGCTGTTATTTGGGCGGTGAGGCCGAGCTGTGTGTGCGAGAGGGAGGATTTTTTAGACTAAAATGGCATAGAACAAATGTTTAGTGCCCCATACCGTCCGGCTTCCAACGGGGCAGCCGAAAACGCAGTCAAAATTTGCAAACGAGCTATAAAAAAAGCGCTAAAACAAAATGTGGACGTACATACAGCCCTCTGTAGGTTTTTACTAGCATACAGGAACACAGAACATGCTACGACTGGGGACAGCCCCGCCAGCATCCTGCATCGACGCAGCCTGCGCATGAGGCTGGACTGCCTCAAACCGGAGCGAGCGCGCCGCGGGCGGGGCGCGCCGCCAGTTTGCACCGGGGGATGAGGTCTGGTATCGAGATTATCGAGGCACAGATAAGTGGCTTGCTGGTAGGGTCGAGGCGTCTTTAGGGAGTACTGACTATACGGTGAGGGCCAATTTAAGGTACACAGACACGTCGATCAGTTGAGACGAAGGGTAACTCAAGTTCTAGGTGAGAGTGAGCGTAAATCGTTCTCACAAGTGGGGGTTAGTAATAGGCAGTCACGTCGGACCTCCCTGTTGTTTCCTGGGGCTGAAGGGGAGGCCATAGAGGGTGACGTTTCAGCATCATCTCCGGCGTCAGCGCGGGTCGTCGGAAGCCCAACTGCGCACTCGCCCGCGCACTCGTCCCCACAGAAGCCGGCAGGTACAGCTTCGCCTTCACATTCACATTCACATGCAGTACCTATACCCACTGTTCCTACGAATAGCGAACCGACTCAGACTCCTGAGCGTAGATATCCTTATCGAAATCGAAAGCCGCCTTCTAGATACGGCTTTCCAGAAATTGATTGAGTTGTTATGTAACTAAATTAGTGAACGAATAATTTCACAAGAAATTGTTAATCTATGTTTGTTAAATTTTAAGTTAGGTATTAAATAATGGTGGAGGTGTTAGATATAGTTAAGTGAGGTAGTTTGTAGTCAGTCTTGCAATAAACGTCGTCCCGTTCAAGCGTGCGTGTATTATTTGTCAGTTATTCGTTCATGAATAAACATAACTATTATTCCCAAATAAAAAAATACAGCAAGTAAAGTTTTGTCAAGTTCTATTATAGTCTACCATTATAACCTGAAGTTATCGAGGAAAAGGCTGTATTGGAACGATTTATCGGACATTATTATTATGTGAACACAGCGCATGGTGCCGGCTATCGAGTGTCGACTATCGTAGTACGATATCGATGTCGGATCGGAAAGTGTGAAAACACTTTAAGGCACCGAGTTTTTTTAGGCCATCCGTTCCAGGCACAGGTCATAAATCATCGCACCCGTCAAATTGTCGGGTTAGCGAAGGGCAAATCGAGTTACTGGAGTAAACTGTGAGCGAGTCCACTTGCCGGGCGAGTTGACTCGCTGACTTGATTGCTTCGTTGTATTTGACTTGATTGCTTCGTTGGTATAGCGGTAGCGGGAGTTGGATTGGGGAACTCGCGTCATAATTAAATAAAGTGATATTGCTTTTATACCACAGGAAATATAGAAAGAAAACACGGGAAAAAAAAATTTTGTTTTTTTTTGTTAACTTTATTTCGGATAACATTACTTTTTGTCGGAAGAATCCGACGAGACTTCGGGCGGATATACAGACTTTGTAGTGCTAACGTTTTGGTTCAAAAAATCTTTTTTGGACACCAAAAAGTCCCAACTTATTAGGTTTTATCAGGGTTTTATTAGAATTTTTCTATTAAATTATAAACGTTTTTAAATAGTGAAATATTATTTCATGAGATAACTCAAATTTTGATAAACTCTACTACATTCTAAGGCGTTACGTGCATAGGTGTATGGGAACTATGGGAACATTTGTATGGCGCGTGTTTCTACCACGTGACTAGAATGAGTATTCGACTGGTTATGCACGTTTTCTACCCATCGACACGAACAACATTAATCAAAAATGTTAGGGATAGAGAAAACAAAACAATCTTCTATCGTTCGCGATCGATAATCTTTTTTATAGCAATCTCTTTATATAAAATTTCTCGCGAAAAAGGTCCGCCTAGTGCGATAAACACCAGTAACCAATTATTTGTAATTATCTATATTTTTCCTATTACACCCGCATTACATAAGTGAAGTCATTACTTTTATTTTTTATTATTTTGCTTCCATTTTTTTCCTGCAATCTGTCTCACGACATTTAGCTACAGTTTTGTTTTTTTTTCATTCATTTCATTTTATTTCTTATTATATAATTATTTATATAATAATATAGTACCTACATAATTATGCATTTGTATGCGTCTAGTACATACGTTTTTTTGGAAATAAATTATTTCTTTGATTAGATTGAACTAGCCGCGTTTATTTACCTTTTAGCATGGGCTCTTCGATTAGAATAATACATTTTGCGTACAAGTTTTGCGTTTAGATTATTGTTAGATGATTAAAAAATAAATCTGAAATGATAGGGCAAATTATTTAAATCTGGCTCCAATAGAGGCAGACGTATTGTTTGACTTAACGAAATTTTTGCAATGTTTTCTGGACTACAGACCTCTAAAAAACAGAAAACAATGAGATGAACATTGAATAAAAACATTTTGAAAGCGTCCGTTGCTTTGAGAATCAATACCATGCCTTGAATTCTTTAGAGGGCTCGAAAAACAAAATAGCGTAATACGAAAGGTCAGAGTGCGTATACTGAGTTTTTTCATTCACTCTCGATAGTGAGAGCGTTTGCGTTTTGCATAGGAGTGACAAAGAGACAACTAGATGGCGCGCTTTGTCACTCCTATGCAAATCGCAAACGCTCTCGCTATCGAAAGTGAATGACAAAACTCAGTATACGCACTCTGATTGTATTCAATTCTGTGGAAACGTCGATCGTAATATTTTGCTCGCACAATCTTTCCCATCGGAAATTTATTATGCAGGGTGGCTCATTTAGATCGATCAATATAGGAAAGAGCGTTAGTAAATATTATACTGTGCAGTGCTTGTGAAGAGTGAAGGTGATCTTCTATATATATTATTAGGTCTTTACCTATGAAATTGCCGTTTTGTATGAAAAAATCTAAACTAATTTTTTTCATGTATTTTTTATTGTATTAATCGAAGTAATCACCCATGCAATCAATGCATCTTTGCAAACGCAGTGGTAGTTTATTGATGCCCTTCTGAAAGAAATCAGCTGGACGGGAGGCAACAAATTCTTCAGAGGCATTTTGTACTGCCTCTCGGGTATTGAATTTTTTTCCCGCCAAGAAGTTATCCAAATTCTGAAAGAAGTAGTAGTATGTAGGCCCAAGGTCTGGTGAGTAGGGCGGATGACGGAGAGATTCCAACCCCAGTTCTTGCAACTTGGAGACCGTCTGCTGTGCAGTATGAGGTTGCGCGTTGTCGTGCAGGAGCAGCGGAGACGAGCGATTGACCAATGCTGGTCGGAGATGTGCCAGCTTCTACATCATTGTGTTCAGTTTTTCACAGGACACATTTGCAGTAATGCTCACCCCGTTTGGTAAGAAGCTGTGATGAATCACACCGGCGCTAGACCAACAAACGGTGACCATCAATTTTCTAGGGGTGAGTTTTCGTTTAGGGCATTGTTTAGGTGTTGAACCAGGATCCAACCAACGTGCAGAGCACTTGCGGCTATCAAATAGAATCAATTTTTCATCGCAGGTAATGCGGTTCAAAATTCCTTCATTTGTGTATCTGTTGAGCAGTGCAAGGCATGTCTCGACGCGTACTTCACGCTGGCGAGATTGAGTTTGTTGGGCACCCATTTGTCAAGCTTTTTTACCTTGCCGATTTGACACAAATGGACCAATATTGTTTTGTAGCTAACGTCGAAAGCTGCTGCTAATTCAGCCGTAGATTGTGTATCATCAGCTTCCACAATCGCCTTTAATTCGTCATTGTCGACCAAAGTCATCGGACGACGTCGAGGTTCATTTTTCAGGTCGAAATTTCCAGAACGGAATCAAGAATCAAGAATTTATTTCAACGTAAAGAATTTACATTCTGCTTGTTGAATGTCAATGTACATACAGTTATGTATAACGTTAGCCGCTGACGGAAGCGAGCAAACCAATAACAGGTGGTGTGTTGGCTTGTAGTGTTAGCTCCGTAAACGTCGTTGATGTTGCGTGCCGCTTGTGCCGCGTTGCTGCTACAACGGTACTCATATTCCATAATTAGTCGAATTTTTTACGTATTCATGATGACGAAAAAGATTGAAATGCGATGAAAATGTAAAACTAATCAATAAACAAATGACTACTTTTGGAAAAAGGATTCCATGTTCTTAAAATAAAATTAATTTGAAATTAGAATTCTTAGCCAAACAAAAAATATTTTGATTTTAAATGGCCAGTACTGCAGAGCGGCAATTTCATAGGTTAAGACCTATTATATAAAATTCAAAGTCCTGACTGACTGACTCACTCATCAACGCCCAGCCCAAGCCGTTTGACCTAGGAAGATGAAATTTTGCACAGAGGATCTATATAATGAAGGCTAGGAATAACAACGGATTTTTTTAAATTCAACCCCTAAGGGGGCGAAAAGGGTTTCCAAAATTTGTATGGGACCTCCCATAAATAAAGTTGTCTGATTTTCTTGAAACTTGAAATAAATACTCTTCAACACAATTGATTGAACACGTGTTTCGCCGTTTTTCTAAATATAACCCTATAAACGGGGTCGCAAAATTTTGAACAAAAGTCCACGTGGATGGAGTCGCGGGCAAAAGCTGGTACATAATAAACTTAAATATTAGAGCTGGATGAGAGTAGCCGAGGACAGTGCTCAGTGGCGTGCAATGGGAGAGGCCTATGTCCAGCAGTGGACAACCATAGGCCGATGATGATGATGATGAAACTTAAATATTATCATCAACCCATTATGTCCCCATCGAGAGGCACGGGTCTCTTCCCTGAGGAAGGTATAGGCCATTCTCTACCAATAGGTCAAGTCCGGATTGGTGGAAGCCAGATACCATCCTTCTATAGTTTTGCTTTCTTTTGCCCGAAGCAAAAAGTTGGAAAAACAAATTATGCTGGCCGTTTTCAACAGTCTCTTTTAAGATTTTCGTGTAATTTTATGAATTTTCATTTTGTTTTGCTTTGAGTACACCTGTCGGCATTAGGTAAATACAGTCGACAGCACATTTTCCCTTTACGCACGCGCTGTCTTCAGTACAACCTTAATTAAGTAATTACTTTTTCTTTTGAACTTTTTGTATAAAATTAAATAACTTGTATGCAGTATTTAATTATCTTGAAGTAAATAATTTCACCGCTCGTCTTGGCGGATTTTTTTCTTCTGTGAGTTGAGTCACATTGCCTAAATATTATATAATTCAATTCAATTCATTTATTTCAGACCTTTTGTTCATAATTTGTTTTGTTAGTAATTGTCTTACAACTATGTTAGTATGATATAAAAAAATAAAAACATATAAGGTGCTGGGTGATGAGGGTCTACAAAATGAAGGTTCTGTTCATCAATTCGAAGAACTTTTACTCTATAGTAAAATTTCCAATTTACCCCTATGGGTAAATTGGAAATTCAATGTCTTTAATGTCACGTTCGTGTCACGTCATCAAGCGTCACAGGTATCACAGATTTGTATTCTGTTATCCATAGTGATATTTAAGGTCGTGATAGTATACGTGATAGTTACTTGGGTAAATTAGATTTAGTAGAAATATCTACTGGTGAAATATCGATGCATAGGAAATGATGACCAAAGCGAAGCTGGGTTTTCGTTTATCCATTTATAAAATTTAAAACTCAAGTCGTAAGTCAATAAAAATATAAAATAAAATTTATTACAAAAGTTAAAAAACATAAATAGCAGGTAAGCCAATGTGCACACTAGGCGACATGCGATAGCGACAGTTCGGCGGCTAGACGCGATGACAGGCTACGGCCGTCAATTTTCATATATTTCGTTCAAATCTCCGCACACTTGGCGTCATAGTCGCGGAGTCACGACGACAAGGCGCCAGAAGCAAATGACAACGTCGTGTCTCACGCGGCGACTAGACGCGGCGACAAGTCTATGCACACACTAGGCGACACGTGACAGCGACAGTTCGGCGACTAGACGCGACGACAGGCTACGGCCGTCAATTTTTATATATTTTGTTCGAATCTCCGCACACTTGGCGTCAGAGTCGCGGAGTCGCGACGACAAGACGCCAGAAGCAAATGACAACGTCGCGTCTGACGCGGCGACAAGTCGCTCCATTTACGATGGCTCTAAATGTCGATGTAAAAAGGACGACTTATTTCAAATCCTAATTGAAGTGTTCACCTCAGAGCTTGAAAATGCCAATGCCTGTGGGTACGCATGGAATTTAAGCCCATACTCTCTCTCACATAGAAGATCTGTGCCCTGCAGGCGATATTATTGTAACATTTTTTATAATATTAAAAGTTGTTTTTGATTCATCATCAACCCATTACGTCCCCACCGAGGGGCACGGGTCTCTTTTCTGAGGAAGGTATAGGCCAAGTCGGATTGGTGGAGGCTTGAAAGACTAGTGGCTGGTCTTACTGTCAGAAGTTTTCAAGCCCATTAAGGCCTATGGCTTGGCTTAACGACTGCCATCTATCGACGGCAGCCGGCACCAACTGCTTGACGTGCCTTGCGAAGCACGGAACCGCTCGAAAAAATGCCACTAGCGTTAGTCACAGACGGTAACCTATCCATGCACTGAACGCGCCCAATGTTGCTTAACCTTCGTGATCGTTTAAGATCACTCAGGAAGCCGGGGCTACGAGCAATTCTTAGAGCGTTTTAGATTATGAGTAGAATAACCCCTCTTGAATTTCACCAGTCTTTTCTGAAACACAAAGTTTTTCCCTCCCTTTCATAGCAGGGGAAGTCCCCCTCTTAAACATTCTGTGAGGGCACATTGAGCGGACCACAATATTTCATTTCACACAAAAGTTGGGCCAGAATGTACCGTCAAATGGCCACGATTCAACCCTCACAATGCCGATGCGGTCAACTAATTGAAATAAACGCAGAGTGCCCACCCGTGGGCCCAACCGCTGAAAAGCACTGCATTTTATTCGCAAGAACATTAAGGCTAACATTCGGAGACGAATCCTAAGTTCACGCTTAGATCAGACTTAGCAAAGTAAACTAAAGTCGTACTTAGTAAAGCGCCGTAATTTTCGTATTCACAGTCTTTAAGAAAGTCATCTATATTGTCTATCATTTTTTAGTGATGTAGTTCTTACCGGTTTTCTAAATTTGACATTGATATACGAGAGCAGGACAACGTCATACAATTTTATATATGTCAGAGTGAATAAAAAAATCCTACAGATAGTGCTTCTAGAACATCAGTGAAATGACGTTTGTGAGTAGTCTGTGAACAAAAGGCTTAGAAGTGATAGTTCTAAGTTCACGTAAAGTCACCGATATTGACTACTTACACTTAGCTAAGCACCATTTCATACTAAACTTGCTAAGATTCGATTCTGAATACGAAATGATTTGACATTTCTGTTTCGAAATGTTTTTTAAGTACGCGATTTTGACATTTCTGAGACCAGTCTTTGCTTAGTTTTCGTCTCTGAATGTCAGCCTAACAACCTCTAGACTACAGTAAGTAAGCGAATAAGCAGCCTATTATACTCGTACGTCTCAGTACAGAGCACAGGCCTTCTCACAGAGAGAGAGTGTGTATGGGTTTAATAACCTCGCGAACCCACCGCGGATTGGCGGTTTCAAGCGCTTCATCATCATCAGACCAGATAAGACCAGCCACTAGTCTTACAAGCCTCCACCAATCCGGACGTGGCCCCCGTGGTTGAGTATGGCCTATACCTTCCTCAGGGCAGAGACCCGTGCCTCTCGGTGGGGGCATAATGGGCTTATAATGATAAATTTACAGTCAATATTCCCTACATTTAAAACAAAAAGTCTCTAGACCATAGAACGGCATCTCGTTGAGGAAAGTTCCCTAGATAATGGCCAGGCTGACGCGCTGACCGAGGTAGCTTTTAGCTGTTTTTGTTTTTGATTTTTATTTAAAATCTAGCAAAGTTCTAGTGACAGTCATGCTTTTAATTTTAATTTTTCGTAATTTGTGTTCAGAAACGTGCAACAAACCGGTTCAAAATGTTGCAACGTAATAAGATTAAAATCGGACTTTTAATTTGAAAAGTCCTTTTAATTTTTTGTGGTAAAGCGTTGCCGCTAAAATTATAAGGACGATTTCAGGCGAGCGTTCCATTTACAAATTACTCACTTTTTTGACTCGTTTGAAAATTCATTTTAGTTTTTGGTCAGCGCAGATTTTGTGAAATGCCACTGGCTGGTAAAATATTGTTGCTGAAAATAAAATATGTTTTAAAACGAGTTCATTTCTGCTGAAAACGAGTGATTTGCAGACAAAATGCTAGGTTTTTGCCTACGTGGCCTAGGTTAAATTATTATTATTTTACTTATTTTGTACATCTACTTCCTTTTCCAATGTTTAGCTCCAGTCCATCCAAAGGTTGTCTGTAAAAGATCACTTTTAGAGATAAGCCCGCGGTCTGTACTCTTAGATTAAGACATACCTGGGTAGTCTCCTTTTTATGTACAATAAAGTGTTTTTTATCTATCCATATATTTATCTAAATGCCTAGGATTTGATATTTAAAACAAGTATGATTACGGTTGTTGGATATAAAATTAGCTATTACAATGATTGAGATGTCAGGGCTTAAAAGTTTCGTAAGCACTTCAAATTATTATTAATTCTGGAATTACTTACTTTGTTGTATGTCGAAATAGTTTGACTAGATTTCGCTCAGATTCGTAGAGTTTAATTATGATAATAACTGCCACACAACACAGAAGGTGGACCAAGGCAATCACAGAGTGACGCCAACAGGATGACAGTCAGTGGGCAGTGGGCATTGAGTGATATCGTCTTATGCCCGATTCCTGTAATATACACCTACCAGCTACGATCCGTTTGTTCGTAGAAATTGTAACCGATCGTAAGCAAAAACGAAGCGTTTTGTGGATACTGGAACCGGGCGGGGTATACTACGAATACATAGAAAAATCTGAAAACTAGACTGTAGTTAAATAAAAAAAAAACGTTTTTGAAGTGACGACCTCTGTGGCACAGCGCTTAATGTATAGTTTAGTGTAATATTCTAGTGACGGGCCATATGCATGTGTTTGTATGTAAATGTAAAATAAATCGAGAAAAATTAGAAGAAGAGAAGGAGAAAGGAAAAATAAATGCGAGTACGGAACCCTCGGTAAGCAAGGCAGACTCGCCTTGTTTTTTTTTATAAAATAAGATAAGATAAGAATATTCTTTATTATACGCGAGGAAAAACTCAAACATAAAATATTTAGAAGATAACAGTACAATTGGTGGCAATAAAATAAAGTAAATAACATTACATAAAATTTACATACAGGCACAAACATTGCCTCCGGCCCCACACTAGGATATCCTGTGTCGTGGGAACGAGAAACAGCTAAATAGATTTAATAGCTAAATATAGATTAAATATAAAAGAGACCGTTATTTAAGTTTGTATTAAAATTTGTACTTTCGGGACCGGTCGCGTTTATTACATTTAATAATACGTTGGTGCTTTATATATAAACCTTTTAAAATGCTAGTAGCGAGTCTGTGAATCACGTACAGTGGAAGTGTCCGTTTTCAATCTGTATCGGACGGTCACCCCTTACGGGTGCAATTTCCGTTTGCCGTGCACTGGTCTCTTAAAAGTATATTAAAAGATGATATGTACTTGCTTGGATTGGAAATTGGTGTTTCTTGTGAACTTTCACACAAATACTCAACATAAAGTGAAAACACAACACGATATAAGCAGTTAGACTTGTGCTTATTTATTTATATCGTTAATATGGATGTAGGGGTCTGTAAGAGACGTCCCATTTGGATATTTTTCGACCAAATAGGGGATTTATTAGCAAAAGGCAAGATAAAAAGTCTTAGAAACTGGCATGCATGCATGAAACGATTAAAAAATGTCGATGAAGCGAAGGTTATTTGTCACAATCGTAAAAAAAACATTGGTCTGTGCCCATCCCTATGGGAGTATAGTATAAGCTTATGTTATTCTAGTAACTATTAGATTTAGTAATAAACATTACTGAAATATTGGTAGGAAATAGGATAAAATGGCATGCCAATTTTTTTTTAATTGAGTACCTAAATCTGAAAATGAAAGTTTGAAACAAAATTGTAAATTGAATTCTAGGCTTAGACCATACAATTAAGAACAGCAATAAAAACCGTAAATAAGGCAAAAAAGAGACAGTAGGTACTGCCAGCTCGGTCTGAACTTGGCTTAAGAGACATAAAACAACCTTAATGTCTTAACAAAATTAAAATTACGAACTCTTTTCATTCCAAACAATCTGTCACATCACAAAATCTTAGTGGGACTGAAACAAAACATTTACGATCAGAAATATCAAAAGCATACAGAAGAGGCAGCGTATAGGTACACCAATGTTACTTATTTATTAAATCTAAATCACATTTTTGTGTCAAATCTTGTGAAAGCAATTCTAATAAGTTTTAAATACATCTTCATTTTTTATATAATTCATTCAGTCGTTCACTTTATCATTAATGTTTTCATTCACTCATTCATACCCTTTTAGGGCTCCAACAGACGAGCGACAGCTAGTCAGTGACAGCTCGCGACGCCGGTCGCGCGACCGTCGCCGACGGTTACGTGACCGCCGCCGATAGTCGCGCAACCAGCGTCGCAAGCTATCGGCTTTGCAACGGCTTGTACGGTCGGCGACGGCTTGACGGTCACCGTTGCGCGATCGGCGTCGCAAGCTATCGCTCGTCTGTTGGAGCCCTTAGAGAAATTGAATGGAAGGTTTGCCCTTCATTTTTATTTCACTCTATATTCAGCAACTTGCTTTCGCAAGCGCAAAAGTCACTCTAAACTTCTGTACGAACGTATTAAGTGTTCTATGCTATGGCGGGAACAAATCGCGAGTGGCTCGCAGAGTCTGGAATTCAATTATTATTTTGGCAAGGTTTTGTAGCCGTCTTAGTTGGGAAATTGAAGTTGCTACAACTCAATTTGGATTTGTCTACGTAGTCTTAATTTCGCTAGAGGAAGTTGCTAATTCACGTACTGAAATAATTATGTTGAGCCGAACCGCGGCCTTTCGTATAAGAATGGAGCCTTGGTCTAGTTGACAAAAAAAGTAAGATTATTTCTTCAACGTGTATTTCTTGAAGAATGACGATTACCGTATTATCAATCTGTCTGATTTAATCCTGGCTCCCCTCATGGGCCACCAGGAATGTTTGACTTATGTCTCCTGGATCCCCTCGTGGGCCACCAGGAATGTTGCACAAACGACGCCGCCTCGTCGGCGTGACGAGACTTACCACGTCACTGGTACTGTCCCCTTCGACGGCCAGTCGAAGGATCTGTTTTGGGCCACCACCGACGGCAAGCGCACCACTGCACTTGCTACCGGATCCAAGGTCCAGCTTCCTCGCCGTAACCTCAGGTGGTCGGCGCCTCCTCTCCCTGCAGTTCGCCGACCCACACTCCGTGCGAACGGGTGATACTGATACCAGGGTAATTCCCAACCCAGGATCCCCTTTGATGAAGACTCCAAGACTTCGTGAACACCTTTAATGTACTTAGTAGCAAAACTAACCTACGAAATAACAATTTTCGTCTTGATCACAGACGTTGAAGCGATACAGAGTGAATTACAATGAGCAGTGTTACCCTATCTAATTAGAAACTAATCACAATTTGAGTCACAATATTGAGACAATGGTGCTGTTACACCAAACACCAGTAGATTAATTAGTGGTAACACCGGGGCTAACTTAGGCGCTCAAATTGATCATAGATGGCGTTACCAGTTTCCGAATTCGAGGTACAAATATTATAATTTAAGAAATACATGTTAAATTGAGTTAAGATTCCTGCCCCACCGCCAGGGGAAGGTGAGCTGAACACTTGAAGCCTCTATCTTAACAAGTAATTTGTTGACAATGAAACCATAAGTAAGTATTAGTACAATCTTAAATAAGGTATGCTCTTTCGGTAAGTTACTACGATTGGCACATGACATGATTAGAACCTTATGATAAAGTATAACAAATGACTAATTAATGATTAATTAACTATCTATAGGTAGTTTACAAAGCTTGACAACAGGCCTGACCAGTTCCCCATTTTGAGTTCTTAGTTTAACTGACCTAGCTACCCCGTCTGAACCTTTATGAAGTTCTGTAACACGCCCTCTACGCCATTCGAGAGGTGGTGTATTTTCATTTATGATTAGGACTAAATCACCTATCTGTAACCCTTCAAAATGATTACACCATTTGTTACGAGATTGCAAAGTAGTCAAATATTCCCTTTGCCATCGTGACCATATTGATTGAGTAGCCTTTTGAATAGATTGAAATCGTGATAAACGTGACATTTTAGATTCAGACCAGTTCGGTTCTGGCAACGCGACCAATGGTTGCCCAGTAATAAAATGACCGGGTGTGAGAACCTCCAAGTCATTGGGATCCTCAGACATTGGAATCAACGGCCGCGAGTTAAGAATCGATTCTACCCGTGCTAGTAGAGTGGAGAGCTCTTCAAAGGTGAGTATACTTTCGCCAAGCTCTCTCTTGAGCAGGTTCTTAGTGCTCTTAACCGCCGCTTCAACAAGGCCTGACATGTGAGGTGCGCCAGGGGGGTTAAATTCCCAGCGTATGTTTCGTCTACGAAACTCCTCTTGCGTGGTGACCTTGGAAGTGAGCAAAACTTGACTGACCTCCTTAAGATATGCGTTCGCCCCAACGAAATTGGTGCCGCAATCTGACCTGATGACTGACGGCAGTCCACGACTGCTGACGAACCGAGTGAAGGCTGCAATGAACGCCTCGGTGCTCAGCGAGGACACTAACTCGAGGTGCACAGCTTTCGTACCTAAACATACAAAAACACAAAGGTAAGCCTTCACTGATTTAGCATTTCGAAGAAGGCTGCTTTTGACCAAATATGGACCGGCAAAGTCCGTTGCAACACCTGCAAATGCGCGCGTGGCTGTGACCCTGTCCGCCGGCAGATCAGCCATGAACGGCGCCTTGACTGAGGAATCGAATCTGATACAAGATAGGCAGCTACCGATGACCTTCGTGACTTGCCGCTTTATCGACGGAATCCAGTATTCACGTCTGATGATGCTGATGAGCGCTGTGGTAGGCGCGTGACAATACGCCTTGTGGTAATGTTCTACCAACAATCTGGTCCACCTATGATCCTTAGGTATGAGGTATGGATGTTTTGTTCCATATGATAGCGCTGATTTTTTCAGTCGTCCCCCGACTCTTATGAAATTGTCATCATCGACAAACACACTGAGCTTCTGCAGTGATTTACAGATCAGCTTTCCTTTCTTGATGAGGATGATCTCGTCTCTATACGAGTCTAATTGAATTTTCTGTATCCAATAGTTCGTTGCTGCCCTGGTCTCCTCCAGTGACAGTACAGGCTTAAGATTCCGTTGATCCCTGGGTAATCTTATATTCCTGCGAAATCTGAGAATGAAAGCAGTAACATTGATGAGTTTACTGAATGAACTTACTCGTGATATGAGTGTGTCTTCCCACGCTTCTACTGGCGTAACAACACGTACCAATTTCTTGAATCCGGGTATATCCTGTGATATGATAACAGGTAGGCTGGGCCATTGACGTTCATCCTTGAGAAGCCAGTAAGGTGACCACCATAGACTATTTCCAAGTAGATCCCTTGCCGTCGTCCCTCGGGAAGCGAAATCTGCTGGATTGAGTTCTGATCTGATATGGCGCCACGTCATTGGACGTGTTGATCCTTGAATATCCTGCACCCTGTTGCATTCGAACGTTTGAAGCATGTGAGGTCGTGTGTTCAACCATGACAGCACGATAGTACTGTCCGACCATGCATTGATGCTGTCCAGCTGGATAGAGTCCTCGTATGACTCTGCTACGTGGTTGAGTAGCTTAAAGGCTAAGTGAGCCGCGCTCAGCTCTAACTTAGGTATCGTTTGTTTTGTTTTCTTAGGCGCCACTCGTGATTTTGAAATAATTAGCTGAACCTTGACCTTGCCTGATGAATCCTCTGTCCTGAGGTAGACGCTTGCTGCATATCCTCAAACGCGTCTCCAAACCCGTGAAGAGAGTACGATGCCGCCCCTGGCAACGTTACACATCTTGGTATTTCCAACCTTGATAAATTATGTAAATCCTGAATTAGATTGCTCCACTGACCTTGTAGAGTGTCATTCAGAGGTTCATCCCAATGTAACCCATCTGAAAACAGTGACTGTAGAAATACCTTGAACGTAAAGACGACCGGCGCGCAGTATCCACACGGATCGTATAACCTTGCTATAGTGCAAAGCACGTTTTTCTTCGATATAGCCTGCCCAAGTGGAATATTTACCTGGTATGACACTGTGTCTGAAACCGGATTCCACTGTATTCCTAAGACTTTAATGAGACTCTGATCATCTGTGTCAAACTGATGAGGTAACTCACAATGCTCTTGAGGTAAATCCTGCAGCAATTCTAGACAGTTTGACGACCACTTCCTGAGCTCATAGCCCGCCGACTCTGCGAGCCGAATAAGCTCCGATTTTAGCTCCTGAGCCTCTGATAAAGAATCTGCTCCCGTGAGAATATCGTCCACGAAGATATCCCTGCGCATGACGTGCGCTGCAGCAGACTGGGGATGACTCGCCTCCCAGTCCTCGGCTAGGCGTAAGATCGTCCTGATTGCGATGAATGGGCTAGAGCGCAGACCATAGGTATTGGTATTCAGTTCATATACCTGTACTTCTTCGGCTGGGCTCTCCCTCCATAAGATGAGCTGGTACTTCCTGTCCTTAGGATGAATCCAAGTTTGCCTGAACATCATCTTCACATCCGATGTGAAGACTACTTGATGACGTCTGAAATTTAACAATATCCTGGTAATATCGTTTTGAAGCGGTTTGCCTGAGTGTAAACATTCGTTAAGTGAGACACCATTCGTGGTTTTTCCTGATCCGTCAAACACCACCCTGATTTCCTCTGTGCCTTTCTTAAATATACCATGATGTGGTATGACAAAATGTTCAGAGTCGAATTGAAAATCTGAACGTGACATATGACCTAGCTGTTCATACTCTCTCATGAAAGCAATGTATTTTTCCGCAAATACTGGGTCCTTTGACATTTTCTTTTCTAGTGATAAAAGTCGTTGCATGGCTAAGCCTCTGGACTCGCCCAACGACGGCCTTTTGGATAGTAGGGGTAAATTGACCATATATTTGCCATCTGGCATACGTTGAGTAGTGGAAGTGTACAACCTTTCACATTCCAGGTGATCTGGGTGCACCGCTGGGTCAGAAGGCGGCTCCTCCGTCCTCCAGAAGCGCTCCAATACGTCCTCCAGCCTGGTAGCATGGAGTCCGTAATCCTCGACTGACGTCCCTGCAGTCGGATGAGGAGGTGCTACTCCCATGATGACATAGCCAAAACACGTCCCATATGCTGACAGGCCTGGAATGTTCAGTGAAACCTTTGATCCATCAAAAACATAATCGAGTACATCCGTACCTAGGATAATATTTATATCTTGATCTTGATCAAAATCACTATCAGCAAATTCTAGATTTGATTCCCATAACTGATTCCTAACCTGTGAATTAATTGCAAGAGTGGTACCTGACAGCTGGTACATGACCACCGCTGTTGTGCTAATGATTAATGGTTTACCGACTGGTTTAATTACCAATTTAACAACTGACCCCGGAGTGTTGATCTTAATATTACCTATACCATAAATATTATTATTGGTAGACTGTTGATGCAAATTTAATTTCTCAACTAATGATTGTTTAATAACGGTGACACAAGCTCCGGTGTCTAAAAGCGCGATCTGACCCTGATATACTTACCGTTTGCTGCTCTGACCCTAAGCAGTGCCGTGGGACATATAGTGACTGGTAGATGCCCCATGCGTCAACAGCACCTTTCTTTCAGAATTGGTCCTGATGATCTGACCTCCTGCCAAATCGAAGCGCCTCGAACGCTTGACCTGCCCGTTTGACACGCTCGCCTACGGGAAGTCTTGGTTGGTAACCAGCAGCAGCCATATGCTCTGGTTGTGACGTAGTCAGCTCCCTTGAAACCGATGTGACCGTTGAGTGACCGCTACGGTCCTTGTCTGATGAACTCGACACGGCCTGCACCGGAACGTGTCGATTCTGATATTGAAGTAGACGCGGTGGCGTCTGAGTGCGCGGCGGCGTACGTTGGCGCGGCGGCGTACGTTGTCGCGGCGGCCTTGATGGTCCTGGATGATGAGTACTCATCAACGTGTGTAGGCTCTTAACCTTGAGCACGCCCTCTGCTGTGCACAAGAGAGAATTGTGCTCCTGTGACCTGCAGTGAGCACACCAGCCATGACCAGTGCAATCCCTCGCAAAGTGTTTCCTTAGACACTTGAAACAGTGGCCTGATTTATTTGCCCACCGCTTTCGTTCCACGGGGTTCAGCTTCGTGAAGCCTTCAGACTTGTATAAAGTGTGAAACCGAGAGTTGCAGAATGAGCATAGGGATGATTTCACCTGCTGTCCTGATGTGGATGGTTGCTCGGGTTGAGCATGTGCTACACGAGCTGATCCTGGACGTCCTCGCAGCTGTGGTACCGTCTCTGCTGCTGAGTTGTCTCTGGAGTGGCGGAGACCGCCAGCTGCATCCTGAAGTGGTCGTCCAGCACCTCCAGAAGTTGGTATATGGTCGGTAACCTCTCCAGGTCCCTTCCAAAGCGCTCCTCAAATGTGGTCCTGATGTGGACCAGCAGTTTCTGTAACACAATGTATAGGACGAGGTACGACCACTCACGCACCGGTTGCCCCAGTTTTTCCAATGCCCGCAAGCTCTCACTCAGCGGGTCATAGCATGCTGATCGCAATGTGCTATCACTAGTAAAAACTGCAGGCAAATTAACAATTCGCCCTATGTAGGTGTCCAGAAGAAGCCTACTGTTCTGATATCTTGCCTTCAGTAACCCCAACGCTACTGAATAGTTGGCCTCATCCATAGGCAGCTGTCTGACCACCGACAGCGCCAATCCGGTAAGTGAAGACCGCAGATAATAGTGCTTCTCAGCATCTGATATGTCCCTACTGTCGACTAATGAAATAAATAAGTCGAAGAATGGCAACCAGTCTTCGATTGTCCCTGAAAATTTGGGTAACTCTATTGATGGGAGCTTGGCATGACTACCCTGGCCAAGAGGTCCCTTCCGGTCCGAAGCTGCACTTCCTGTGTCAACTTCCGTCGCTTGATCCAGCTCAACCAACAGCCGATTGAATTCGGTGAACTGTTGGTTGAAGTTCTCCATTTCCTCCTCTGAAACATCTGAGGTATCGGAACCCATGATGGTTTCGTATGCTGACACGAACTGAGGATAGTACGTGCTAAAATGTCGCTTGGCAACCGTGGCAGAAATAGAAGTTGATGCCCCAATCACAGAACCCGCATAGTCACACAGCATGCGGTACTTTGACCTAAACTGAACCTTGGCATTCTTAAATGACATGATGAAACACTTAACTTCCTTTGCAGTCTCGTAACCACACAATAACCCGCCCGGTATTACTATGACACGCTAACTAGACTTTATTATGATTGAATTTCGATTTCGCAACAAGAAATAGTCCGTACTCCCGTGTGATTAGTGCGAGTTTTTTTAACTACTCGATCGCGTTAGCGTAAACTCATATTCTATAGGAGTGACAAAGCGCGCCACCTAGGTGTATCTCTGTCACTCCTATACAAATTGCAAACGCTCTCGCTATCGAAAGTGAATGAAAAAACTCGCACTAAGGGCCCCGTACTACGTAAACACGCCTTTTTCTAATTCCCACTAAATTAACTTGATATTAAGTAATTAACACCGAATTATAAGTATAAGATGAAAGAATAACAATGAATATTATAAATTCTTGTTTGTTTTGATTGACATGAACATAGACTAATTAGAGATATGATTGAATGAAATCTAGGGATGTGACACAAGATTAGGCTAATGAATCGATTTTAATCGGTAAAGTGACGAATTAAAATTGTCTATTCGCGATGTTGAATTTCCGGTTCCGCAAGATGGCTTACAAATCCGATGGCATTAGATGACCTTGAATGATGAATGACGACGCAAATTACACTGACTTTCACGTTGATAAATTAAATGTACTCACGTGACCTTGAATGACGATGTAAACACACTTATTAAATTTTAGCTGAAGACACTGAACTTTAGTAAGAGTTATTTTGCACAAGTCCTTGATAGTGTTCGTTAAACATCGATAGTTCACGATTTCGATAGTATCGATAGTTTCCAAGAAAACTATCGATTTATCGATATTTAATCGATAGTTTGTCAGGTATCTCAAAGCAAAATGAAACGCATGAATAAATAAATTACGGTGTAATTTTATGTTATTAAAAGTTAATATTATAATTATTAAAAGTTAATATGACTGGGCAAGAAAAGGAGATCATCACATTACAACCGGTTTCATCAGATGTACTACAGATGTATACTACAGATGTCAGATGTATTAATTAACTATTTTCTTTTCAATTCACGAACTGTGCAAAAAATATGCTGGAATGAATGAACAGAATATGACAGTTTAATCTCGGTCATTCCCCACCAAAATTACCGCCACAGCTTATAAAATTCTTTATTGAGTTGCGTTTCAAAATCAATAAAACAATCGATTTTTTTGTTTTTGACTATCGAATGTTTCGATAGTGGGCCGACTATCGATTAATCGATAGTACTATCGATGTTTAACGAACACTAGTCCTTGAATTACTTGATGAGCTCCCGTCCCAAGAGAATCGTACTAGTCCATATCTCCCCTCATGGGCCACCAAAATGTTTGATTTAATCCTGGCTCCCCTCATGGGCCACCAGGAATGTTTGACTTATGTCTCCTGGATCCCCTCGTGGGCCACCAGGAATGTTGCACGAACGACGCCGCCTCGTCGGCGTGACGAGACTTACCACGTCACTGGTACTGTCCCCTTCGACGGCCAGTCGAAGGATCTGTTTTGGGCCACCACCGACGGCAACCGCACCACTGCACTTGCCACCGGATCCAAGGTCCAGCTTCCTCGCCGTAACCTCAGGTGGTCGGCCCCTCCTCTCCCTGCAGTTCACCGACCCACACTCCGTACGAACGGGTGATACTGATACCAGGGTAATTCCCAACCCAGGATCCCCTTTGATGAAGACTCCAAGACTTCGTGAACACCTTTAATGTACTTAGTAGCAAAACTAACCTACAAAATAACAATTTTCGTCTTGATCACAGACGTTGAAGCGATACAGAGTGAATTACAATGAGCAGTGTTACCCTATCTAATTAGAAACTAATCACAATTTGAGTCACAATATTGAGACAATGGTGCTGTCACACCAAACACCAGTAGATTGATTAGTGGTAACACCGGGGCTAACTTAGGCGCTCAAATTGATCATAGATGGCGTTACCAGTTTCCAAATTCGAGGTACAAATATTATAATTTAAGAAATACATGTTAAATTGAGTTAACACAATCCATTATGTCCCCACCGAGGGGCACGGTCTCTTCCTTGAGCAAGGTATAGGCCATACTCCACCACGGGGGCCCAGTCCGGATCGGTAGAGGCTTGTAAGACTAGTGGCTGGTCTTACTGTCAGAAGTTTTCAAGCCGCCCTAAGGCCTCTGACTTGGCACCAACTGCTTAGCGTGCCTTACGAAGCATGAAACCGCTCGGAAAAATGCCACTAGCGTTAGTCATAGAACGATCACCCATCCATGCACTGAACGCGTCCTACGTTGCTTGACCTTCGTGATCATTTAAGATCACTCGGGCAGCCGGGACTACGAGCGATTACAGTAGTTAATGCGATTTACGGCAACATTGATTCTAGGACTATTATAAATCACATTAAATGTATGAATTTTGCATGTTTATCTGCTCTGTTGTGGCGCTTTTTTATAGGCGTGTTACAACGAATGTCTCTCCAATAATAAACGACAGTAATTTCCTTAAGAACTTGATAGAATTAACATTGGCCCTGACTCTTTGGAAAACATAAATTTGAGACAAGAATTCGTCTTAAGAAAAAAGTGGTTCTAAAATAGCAGGGAACTTCAACCAAAAAATATATTTTAATATACCTAATCAGGTAGACTATATTAAACGATAAAAATATACGTGTTTTTTTTTCGCTACGCGTAAGAATCTACATAGGCTGCTACTTATGTATGCGGAATCTGGGATTCCAATAATTTTAAACGCAATGTCTGACCTCCATGGTCAAATTCGTTCTTTTTTTAAATACTGGCCGCTAATATATACACTAACTATACGTTAGTGTTTTGTTTTTGTTGGGTTTAAAATGTCATATCGCTGAAAAAATGGAACTCACTCGTGAAAATCTTCGTGCTATGATTTATTACTATTTTCGACGTGGTTTAACGCAACAACAGTGCGTAGATCAATTAACTTCGACTTTTGGTGGTGAAGCTCCATCAAAAACGACTGTGTGTCACTGGTTTTGTGAGTTTAATCGCGGGCGCAGTAAGCTCACGGACGAAGTTAAAGAAGGTCGCCCGAAATCGGTCGTTGTGCCACAAAATATTCAAGCTGTGCGAAAACTAATAATACAAGACCGCCATGTTACGTATCGCGAGATAGAGGCTATTCTGGGCATATGTATGACGAGCATTCATAGGATATTACATGAACATTTATCTATAAAAAAAATTTGTTCGCGTTGGATCCCGCACAACTTAACTCAGGATCAAAAAGATGCTCGCGTCGAATGGTGCAAGAAAACCTTAAAAAAATTCAACGGAGGCGACTCAAAATCTGTTTATAATATCTACGCAGGTGATGAATCCTGGATCTACGCGTACGATCCCGAAACTAAACAACAATCAACAGTTTGGGTGTTTCAAAATGAGCCGAACCCTACGAAAGTGGCTCGTGCAAAAAGCACTGTAAAGCAAATGGTGGCCTGCTTTTTTGGTATTAATGGCCATGTGGCTACAATACCACTGGAGAATCGCAGAACGGTTAATTCGGAGTGGTACACGACCATTTGCTTGCCGGAAGTATTTGAAGAAATACGCCAAAACAACCAGCGACACAGAATCATACTTCACCATGGCAATGCCAGCTGTCATACATCTCAGGAAACCACTACATTTTTGGATGGCCAAAAAATAGAATTGATGGGTCATCCACCGTACAGGCCTGATTTGGCTCCCAATGATTTCTATTTATTCCCAAATGTAAAGAATAAATTACGTGGGCAACGATTTTCGACCCGTGAAGATGCCGTAGATGCGTTCAAACAGCACGTTTTGGAGATACCTCAATCAGAGTGGAAAAAGTGTTTTACAAATTGATTTCATCGAATGCAAAAGTGCATCGATCATAGTGGAGAATACTTTGAAAAACAATAAAAGCATATTTAGCCATATACATTTGTTTATTTTTTCTATTCCGCATACATAAGTAGCAGCCCTCGTATGACATCACACTTTACACGTAACACCTTGTAATGCATGAACATCGTATGAACATTTTACCTTTCTTATAGTAAGTAATGGATTCATCATGAGCTTTACACCATATTACATAGCATGTAGAAATCAGTGAAAGAAACGAAATATAATTTTTTTTTTTTGTTAAGAGTAACCTAATTTTTCTCATATTTTGGGACCCCGAGAAAGACGAACCAAGTACTTTTTTGGTTTTATGTTTAATTCTTCTTAAGCTTTTCTGTCTCTTATAGTATAAAAGAAATTTCACTTCTATATACCTTTGACGCAAGATTCCCATAAGATGTTTGGATAATAATAATTTAAAAAAATAATTGAGTTGTTTAAACTTTATTTTATATTATGCTCTTCAGGTCCGGGTTAAAAACTGAATCACCCTAAAAAGGAAATAAGTGTAGCGGATTATTTCGCTGAAAAATTGTTCAGTTATAATCCTACGACTTCATTCATCATAGAAAGTCACAATTCATTGATTTCCAACCTTAAGAAAAGTAATTATAACAATATCCACGGTGATGTTGTCATACACACACGACAGTTGTATTGTTCGTGGCCCCTACCTCAAATCCTTAAGTGACCCGACACGCATAAGATTTTAATTACAAACGCCGCACTGGGGCGTGGTATCCATAATGAGACTAAAGGCGGGTATGCGAATTCGTCTTTACAGAAAAGACTACACGCATGTACCAATGACTTTTAGTTACGTACATTTGTTTGTACAGCAACACCATTCGCTGATGAATTGTGCCCGGATAACGGCGACAGGCTTGCCACTTGTTACGTTTGGGACCTAATAAACTCGGCAAAACGTGGGTCCAGTTCTAGAGACTGGTGCCTCTGCCTACCCCTTCGGGGATAACGGGCGTGAGTTTATTATATTTTTTATTATTTTTTTTTTACTAATATAAGGTTTCACATACGCACGAGTTTATATTTCATTTACTTACACTGAGAAAAACATCACACAACACTTTTAATTCACTACTAGTTGACTAGATGGATGCTATCCAGGAGCTAGATTCTGTTAATAATTGTAGTACAATGACAACCGGATGAACATGGTGATTTAGTTTCATTGCCGCTTAAAGTCTACGGCACGCATATCAAACAATATAGGTATCAATGGTATGAAAAAACACGTCACGTGACCCGATCGTGTATCTGTCACCGTGCTGTAATGCACTAACTGAATCGAGGCCCTGGTAAAATTAAAATAAAATATGCATTGTGATCGATTCTTGAAATTCAACAGACGTAAATCTGTGTATGTCAAAGAAAAATTATGGAATACTTAATCAGTACGAAAGATGTAATTCGTATTCGTTCGAATAGCAAATTGTCTTTGAAAAATCATCATTTATATTGATTACTAGCTGCCCCGGCAAACGTAGTTTCGCCAATTTTTTTTTACTTAAGGCTATGAAAAATAGATAACAAACTATTCTCAAACCTACCGAATACAAATGTAAAGTTTTATGAAAATCGGTGAATAAGGAGGCCGTTTCGGAGGAGTCTGCGCAATAACATTGTGTCACGAGAATTTTATATATTAAAGAATATATATAGATATATAATATATATCAAATACGACGGAAGGTATCAATTATTTAGCAGGGTGAAACTATTGTTTACTTTTCTTGTACTATTTTCTTGCACGGCACTGATTTGATTGGCTAATCAAATCATTGCGTTTCGACTGAAGAAAGGATAAGTTTTTCAGACTTTCTATCCTAGGTTTTACAGATGTCAAAATCATATCTGTGGATGGTTTCAAAAACCTTGTCCTAATTTTGTACCTAATTAAGTAGTCCAACGATACAAAAAACTGTACATCAGTCCTTTTAAATTTTCTATCTTAATTAAGAAAGTGGAAAGAGAGCATTTTTCCATTAATCTTAATTAGATTAATTAGATTTAATTAGAGAGCATTTTTTCATTAATCAAAATCTTCACAAAACTTGACCTTCATTGACTTACAAAGTTACCTCCGTGTTTATAAGTATGTTAATTAATTGCTTGCCACTTGTCACGTTTGGGAACTAATAAACTCGGCAAACGTGGGCCCAGTTCTAGTGATTGGTGCCTCTGCCTACCCCCTCGGGGATAACGGGTGTGAGTTTATTTATTTTATTTTTAATTAATTATAATGTGGATGAAAATATAGCCCAAAAATATGAAAATAGAAGTCTCACCTATATGCAGGAAAAATACTTTTAACCCTTTCGTAACCCTTTGTAATACTTTCGTAACCCTAGATTACGAAATTGCAACACCTGCAAAGCAAGACCTATGTACCTACACTTAGTCGGCAATAAATATTTTTGAATTTGAATACTTACTTTTAGTCTACCATACACCAGCGCGTTTACTGAGGTTGGCCGTAGTCAATACCACATCCAAAGCCAGAAGCAATGTATGTGCCTATATGTAAATCATCATCATCATCATCAACCCATTATGTCCTCACCGAGGGGCACGGGTCTCTTCCCTGAGGAAGGTATAGGCCATACTCCACCGCGGGGGCCAAGTCCGGATTGGTGGAGCCTTGTGAGACTAGTGGCTGGTCTTACTGCCAGAAGTTTTCAAGCCGCCCTAAGGGGTCTGACTTGGCTTAACGACTGCCATCTATCGACGACAGCCGGCACCAACTGCTTAACGTGCCTAGCGAAGCACGGAACCGCTCGGGAAAATGCCACTAGCGTTAGTCGTAGACAGTGACCCATCCATGGACTGAACGCGCCGAATGTCGCTTAACCTTAGTGATGGTTTAACCCTTTAACCAGGCATATCTAGTAAGAGTTTTTCATTGGTTTTGGACTTTATTTCAAAGTGAGAAGATTCAATTTAATGTTGAATATATTGTACCAAACCCTGGTTAAGTGTTAAGATCACTCAGACAGCCCAGGCTACGAGCGATTCTATTAGATATGTAAATACATACATACATACATAAACTCACGCCTGTATTCCAGAGGGGTAGGCAGAGACCAGGGACTGCCACCTGCCACGATCCTGACAAACCACATTCGCTTCATCGACATTCATTAGTCATTGCATGCACGCACGTCGGTTTCGGGTACTTTTTATCTTGCCCTTTGCTAATACATCCCCTATTTGGTCGAAGTATGTTCGCCTGGGGCGTCCCTTACCGGTAAATGTATGTTATGTAAATATTAATGTTTATATTTGGTTTGTCCCCAGGAGTGGAATGATTACAAGCTCAAGTGGAACCCAGATGACTACGGTGGCGTCGACACGCTCCATGTGCCTTCCGAACACATCTGGCTACCGGACATCGTGCTTTATAACAAGTGAGTGAAACAACTGCAGATCCATACACCTATTGATGACCTCTGTGGCGGAGCGGTTAGGGCATCTGCCAACCAGGCGAGAGGTCCCGGGTTCGAATCCAGACTGGGGACATAAAAAACCACAAGTGGGTGCTGGTGGAGGTTTGCATGTTTGTGATGTCGCTGTTTCTGGTTCCCACGACACTGGGTATCCTAGTGTGTGGCCAGGAGAAATTTTTGTGCCAGAGTCCTTATACTGAGTTTTTTCATTCACTTTTGATAGCGAGAGCGTTTACAATTTGTATAGGAGTGACAAAGAGACAACTAGGTGGCGCGCTTTGTCACTCCTATACAAACCGCAAACGCTCTCGTCATCGAAAGTGAATGAAAAAATTCAGTATTAGCACTCTGTATGTAAGTGTTAAATTGTGTTAATGTATTTACGTATATTAAGCTCAGGCCTGAGACGGTTTGGCCTACTGGGACCGTCTGGTTGCCTGCCTAACAATACATTTATTAAGCATCTAAAATCGGTCTTGTAAAAGTATTCAGCTTTTCCAGTCATTAAATTCAGTTGTAACATAATTTTCAAATTTTTAGGCACCTTTTCAAGCTGCATAACAAACCAGACACCAACTACTGTATTTTTCTGTATATTTATTTGAATAAACATCTTCAATCAATCATCATCATCAACTCATTATGTCGCCACCGAGGGGCACGGGTTTCTTCCCTGAGGCAGATATAGTCCATTTAAAATAACACCACTCATGTTTAAAAAAGACCTAACTTCTACTGCATTAATCAAACTATAGATCTCTCTATCATTCCTAAGTATCAACTTTAGCCCAAAAAAATCATCAAACTATTAGATCTTTTTATCATTCCTAAGTATCCATTATAGCCCAATCGAATACATGCCACTTAATCTCGCTCTACTAGATTTTGTGACGACCCAAAGACCAGAAACCAACCACAAACTTAAATCTCCAAACACACGAAAAGTACACGTGATAGCCATCGTTTCCTACAAAAGCAAAGTTGTAAAGATACTTTCCACGACCGTAAGCTTTTGTCTTAGACTCTCTTGATAACGTGAAATAATGGGATTTGTCCCGAAAGAGCGACAAGGTAGGGAGCTCGATCTAATGAACGAAACTTTATGGATGTTCGTAAAGAAAAGTTATCTTTCATTGCAAAAAACTGACTCGCACGCAGAGGGTTCCGTGCGACCATAAATATAATCTAAAAGTTTTAGGAAGTCTTTAGTTCTTTTTTCGAAGAGACTGGCTTGCAGGACACAAAGAAGTCTGTTGTGCAAGTTGGTGTTTGAAACTGACGAAGTTGTTACAATAAATACTTTAATACACAAGTGTTATTGGCCAGTTATTATTTAAAAAAAAAAACTTCTAAAAGTACTTCGATTTATCTTTTGTTGTAAAAAACTGACTAGCACGCCGAGGTTTCCGTACATTCATACATATTATCTTAAAGTTCTAGAAAGTCTTCAGTTCTTTTTTCGAAGAGACTGGCTGAAGTTGTTATAATAAATACTGACAACTAAATACTTTACTATGAAAGTATTAGTGGCCAGTTATTACACAAAAGTTTTAAAAGGACTTCAATTTATAAAAATATGTAAATATAATTTCTGTGAACAACAAAAAATGTTCTATCATCTGTTTATCTATCTATAGAAAACGTTTACAATGTATACTTTTTATTTTAGTACCTACACTTTAACGTTTCTACTCAGTAAAAATAAGACTTCATTCGTTTACCTCTGGGTTCTTAATTTTATGCGATTTTAGTGCAAATCGTACAGGATCTTTAGCTTCCTTTTGTACTTTGTTTTCTTTTACCGGAAGCTGGCATCATTAAAGCAACATCGTCCTGTGATTTTGCAGCTAAAATAGAGTTTTAACACTCTATAACAGCAAATTAATAAATTAGGCAGAGTGTGAGTCAGTGATCCAGAATGATCCAATTAATCTCGTGAATCCAGGGAACCAGAATTTTTTACAATAAAATAAACTTTGGCCTTTGCGTCTATGTAATTGATACAGCGTCCCGTGGCAACGTAACTCGCCCTATATTGGTGGTGGGTTACAATAGAGCAAAACCCAGTTGCTAAAGACAGCTCTCGCCATCTCGTCATCGTTATAATGTAATTTTCATAACAGTGCCATCAATGTAAAGCTGGGGATACACATGCCAGTAAATCGGCAAAATAGCTGGCACAACATTTGATTAACTTGCATGCCCGTTGAAGGAGGGGACGAGGGGTGTTGCCAAACTGACACGCCATTTAGCGTATACACAATGACAGTAGCTGGTACGTGCAAGGAGCTGGCATGATAGTGTGCAAGCTACGGGCATGTGTATCCCCAGGTTTAAGCTAACGCGTTGACTTGTATTGATTCCAACAGATGGCGCTGTTACCAATTTTGAATCTGCCTTGTCTATGGTCTATGTTCCCTCTCTTTTGTAAAAAATCGATGGCTGACGCTCACGTAACCGAATACATTTTTTTTTTAATAATACATCCTATAATTCATCACCCACCTCAGTTCTGACAATGGCTCTGCATTGTTATTTTCAAGGGCAGAACTGAGTTATATTAGCAAGGAGAATTAAAGACAGGAGTCATATTCCCATACAAAAAAACGTACCCCACTAATTAGCACAAATTATGTCATATCACCAGATGTCGCTACCAATTGACCGCTAGCATTGAATATTCAATGCCGCTAGTTATTTAAAAAACCGACAGATAGCGTCGCGAATTTTCTCTCAACTATGCTAATTTAACGCTATCTAGCGTTAATATAGAGAACAAGTTCGTTACCAAAATGTGCCAAAATAGACCTTGCAATCTACGAGCGCGCGTGACCTTTAGTTTGTAGTTGTAATCGTAAATACACATTTTTGTTAGTGTGCGTACCGGTGATGGATTTCGTAAAGCTTGATTTTTTATTCCGTAGAATTCTGACAATAATAACTTACTTATAATCAGTTGATTTTACATACATTCAGTGCATAGTATGCATTCATTTTAAACTTTGTTTTTTATTTCATTAACCTAAATATTTTAATTCTCCTTGATATTGCTAAATGCGAAAGTAAATAAACTCGAGTCATCAGCATGACAAGGAATGTAAATGCTCTCTGCAAAATATAAGAGCAAGCAAGCGCCATCTTGTGTGTGTTGACTTTAACCACTTATCGTTTGACATAACTAACAGAAAAGGATGAAGATGCGATGAGATGATATTATTTTCGTCAAAAGTAATCGTTTAATTGTCGTTTAATAACTAATAGCGCCATCTAGATACACGGTCGGTAAATAAATTTCGAAATACGCTTCAAAGTATGGCGATGATCACTCCTGTCTTTAATTCTCCTTGATATTAGTTGGGTATTTAGGCATAAAACACATGCTCTGTGAAAATTTTAGTAAGCTACCTAACACAAAAATGATAACATACATGCAAACGCAAAACCTCACCCCTGTATCCCAGAGGGCTAGGCAGACCTTAGAATGCCCCCTGCCACGATCCTGACAAATCACTTTCGCTTCATCAATATTCATTAGTCGTTACACGCACGCACGCCGGTTTCGGGTACTTTTATCTTGCCCTGTGTTAATACGTCTTCTATTTGGTCTGTTTTTTTTCTTTCATCCTCTTCATTGTTCAAATCAACGCAACATTGCTTTGTCAATTCTAGTCACTACATCCAACAAAGATCAGATCATTTTCGTTTTTAGTCTGAGAATTAAATGTGATATCATCAAGATTATTTGCCGTTAGCACAGGGGCTAATACGGATTTTATTTGGTCTGTCTTTTTCTTTCATCCTCTTCATTGTCCAAATAAACTCAGCATTGCTTTCTCAATTCTAGTCACTACATCCAACAAAGATCAGATCATTTTCGTTTTTGGTCTAAGAATTAAATGTAATATCATCAAGATGATTTGCCGTTTATGGGTGAGAAAGAAGTAGTAGGCATAACAATTGGGTTCTTTTTGCACCCTTTTGGTACGAAACCCTAAAAACGGTGAGGACCAAGGGTGAAAGTGGCAGCGGTGGAAGTTTTGGAATTGATTGTCGGTTTAATATTTTAAGCAACTATGTCGGTGAAGTTTTCCTACTTTATTTTCATTGAGTGGGGCTGTGTTTAGCATGATTCTGCATTTTATGTTTTAACCTGTAGATTTTTTTGGAGGACCGATTAGTTCACTATTTCTCAGCTTTTTAATTGGTGTTTTCAACGTCATAACACAACTGATTAATACAGTTGATATAAGTGTGTATGCCACATTGTGATTTGGTAATAGCATTGCTGAAGAAAGTTTTCTGTGCATATTGTGTCATATTGCTTACCTAAATATTGACATGCAGTCCATTGTATCATTTGTCCCCACCGAGGGGCACAGGTCTCTTCCCTGAGGAAAAATTAGGCCTTACTCCACCAAGTAGGCCAAGTCTGGATTGGTGGAGGCTTGTAAGTTTAGTGGCTGTTCTTACTGTGAAAACCCTATAAAACTACAAAAAGAAGTCACTTTTTTCTAAGAACCTTTTTGGCGATATTTTTTAGGTTGATTCAGCTATCGTATGAAGCCTAAAGTTATATGCGTACGAAAACACAGTCTTAAACAGCTACTAATACCTACTTACCTATAATTTTTTTCTTCATCAATCTCACATCAGACTAAATGTGAGTGGTTGACCAAAAAGGGACCTCAAGGGAAAATAACTGATTTCGAGAAAATCGCGTTTGAAGTTTCGTGTTAGACATGTTTCGACTCGGCTCGGCTCACAAAAAAAATCATAAAAAAATAACTACGGCACCTAAAAATATTCTGGTTAGACCAAAACAAAGCTAAAATAAACCAGATTAAAAAATTCAAACAAAAAAAATAACGGTTTCCAATCCCTCCTTGTTCGTGCCTTTTTGGTCAACCACTCACAAATAAATCTTGTTGTTAAGCCATAACCAATTCACAAACTTGGCTTCAAGACCTCACAAGCTCTTACAAATGACGCTAAATTGTCTTTCTGTCTCCAATCAGTAATTACGTCTTTGGCACCAGTTCAAGCTATAAAAATCGACCGTTCTCCGAACGAGACCATTTTTAGTCCATAAGATATTAGTACCGGCTATTATCTGTGGCAGTTCACTGAGTATATGTTTGCAAACCCTGAGATCCTGCTAAATGGATATGAGTTCGAACCACTCTATAATAAGGTTCGGATTAGCATAATGCTTGCTCTTATACCTCGAGATTTTCCGAGCGTAGCCGAGGTCAGCCGAGCAGAAGGTACGTAAGTATGTACAACTCGTTTAATCTAAATAGCATCAAGATGGCGCTAAATATGCCACCAAGAGCCATGTAAATAGTCGTTTAGGTTGTTGTTTACTCGGGCTAAGCCTTTTTGAAAATTGAACGTCTTCTGGGCGGGAATTTCGTAAAATTTACTCCCGGGTGATAGAATACTGGCAGCTAAGAATGCCATAAGACATTTACTGGAAAAAATTGATAAAGAAATTTAAAAATAAAATCAATCGTAGTACGATAGTGTATAATTTGGGGTTTATAATTTAGATGTGCTTTCTTAGATGTATCTCTTTGCAATAAATGTAGTGAATGTCCATTATTATCTTATTTTGTTTACTTATAAATATTGTTATAAATACGTAAATTTCATATGAAAAATATCTTCAAGTACCTAAATAAGTAGAGGGCTCCTTATTTAGCTACTTATAAGTATTTTTATTTTTTGTGGCCTCAACCACAGATTCCCATTTCTGACGATCGTTCGTGGCAGCTCCCTCCTGTGGGTTGACTAGTAGAACTTACTATCAGCATTTTTTCATCTTTTGGGCTATGCATAATGTATAATAATGGACCAATATAACAGTTCAATTAAAGTCAGTCCCAGTAGTCATACCGACAACGAATTTATTTTTGTCACTCGTTTAGTTCTACTGCACAGTTAAATTTGTAGGTATGTAAATATGCGTATCGCAAGAAAATTTATTTTTTGCTACATGTCATCAGTGTTTGATCTACCTACCATGTAAGCAAAAAAAACAAGGCTTCAAGCACACAGTTCCATAAACAAAATACTTTTACTGATACAGGATATTCTTCACTTCGCTGGGCACAGATCTTCTCTCACGAATAGACTTATAGAACCCCCAACGGATTAGTGATCTCTGATGTGTCGTTTCTCGTCAGATCTCATGTCAATTTTGTTTTTTATAAACAGATTAATGAAACCTTCATAGTTCTGCCCCGTGTATTCAAGAGTAAGTCTTGAGACAATTTTAGAACAAATAACATTTTTTGTCATGTTCCAAATTCAAAATTACAAGCAATCCAAGCAAAGTGGCCAGTTAGATATAAATTATTCTTTATCGTATGTAGTCTCATCAGGAATTGCACATGAGGTTTGACAATAACATATTACAGTACAATTGGCGGCCTTATTACTAAAAGTAATTTATTCCAGACAACCATTACCATTACCAGCAGTGGGCAGAGGTGGGCTGATGATGATGATGATGAACCATTACAAGCAACCACAAAGAATAGGAGATTGTTAGACATGCCGCACCCTCAGTGCAATAACGTCACTTATGAAAAATTGGCCAAAATGAGCTGAGTATGCAGAAAATTTCTAAGTAAAACAACTTGGGATATTTTATTTTATTTATCTAGACAATTATACGTAGTAGTAAAGATATTATATACTTACTAGCTGTGCCCCGCGGTGTTACCCGCGGTTCATCGATTTTCCCGTAGGAATAAGATATTTCCCCGCGGTAAAACGTAGCCTATGTTTTAATCCAGGGTATCGGCTAACTCCATACCAAATTTTATTAAAATCCGTCCAGCCGTTTCAGCGCTAAAGACTGACAAACATATAAACACACACACAAACTTTCACGTTTATAATATTAGTGTGATAGTGTGATTTTGTTTGAATCAGGAAGTATACACATTTTATAGGATGGCAAATTTTTAAATGCCTCTCCTAAAAAATTTGCTTTTTGCATAAGTGACGTTGTTGTACCGGGGGTGCGATTGCGTTATTCCAGCGTAAAGCGTAGCCTATCCAAAGTCATTAGCTGTCCAGGCTAAACAGCTCGTGTTTTTAATTCAAGGTGAGACAGTTTAATCTAATGCACCTGCGGCCACTAAAAGCATTGTTAGCCAACACCAGTGCGCCGCTGTTAACTTTATTTTTAATGGAACGTTAGCTGCCATTTTCATGTTGGTACTGCTCCTTTCACTGCTTGCGCTACCGCCCCTTCTGCAATTCGACGTTTAAGAAATTCTAGTATTAACCGGCAAAATTGTTGGTAGGACGATCGGTTCACCATAAAAATGGTTTTCAATTGTTCTTTTCAAGGTCATAACGGAATTGATTAAAAAAATGCTCATCAAAATGTAAACATACATAATATATTTTTCGGATTTTCTTGTTCGCAGTCAACTTCATTTAAATTTTAATAGATTTTTTTCCGAGACTCCATGAAAATCCATAAAGACTGCAGACAAGTCTCTTTCTTGTTATCTATCCGGCTTCCGTCATGGTAGTAAGATAGAATATAAATAAGGTTAACGAAAATTCAAAAATCAGTGATTAGATCAGAATTCCCTAAACACCATATTATCATATTATACTCTTTTTCTAAAGAAAAATAGTGTAAGTTTTTAAAAACTTGCTTATTGGTTTTTCTTGTAAACCTGTAGATAATTAAAAAAAATGTATAGAAAAAACGATAACATTATAAAATAAAAATAAATAAAAACTCACGCCCGTTATCCCCGAGGGGGTAGGCAGAGGCACCAATCACTAGAACTGGGCCCAAGTTTTGCCGAGTTTATTAGGTTTATAAAATTTACTTTAATTAAAAAGCTCTAGCAGCATAATGAACAAGTTAAAAACTAACAAATCTACTGTTCAAAATACTATTTTAATAGAACAATGTATCATTAAAGTAGTTAAGTTAGAAAAGTTAAAGATCTACGGTGTTCACACGACTGCGCATTATACTCCCTTATTACAGTCCGGCAGCAATGTGAACGCAGCATTGCCTCGGTGTTAATGGAAGACAACGTGACCTATATTCTGCGGGATATTTTCATGTTTGAATAATGCTGTAAAGTTGCTCTCGACAGCGCTTTTAAGGGGGAAGTGGGAGTCTGTTTTAGAAAATTGGTTGTTAGTTTTATGGACTGACCTTTACTTTTGTGAGCACGATACGCCTGTTAAACCTACGTACGTACGTACTGCATTTATACAAAATGTCGCTTTTTTCTGCGGGAATTCAGCAAATCAGATCAGATACCACTAAACTCTGTGGAAATTCATGAGGGGCTGTTTTTCTTTTTGTCTTTAGTGGTACTTTAATATAGGTAGTGTCACAAAATAAATGTGAAAATATTATATGTCATAATTATTTAAATAAGTTTATATTTAAATTTAATTTTAATTTATAATTATATATTCTAATTTATTAATTTATATAATTATTAAAGTATTATTTAATTAATTTAAATAATACTTTAGTTCATCATCATTAACCCATTATGTCCCCACCGAGGGGCACGGGTCTCTTTCCTGAGGAAGGTATAGGCCATACTCCACCACGGGGCCCCAGTCCGGATTGGTGGAGGCTTGTAAGACTTATGACTGGTCTTACTTTCAGAAGTTTTCAAGCCGCCCTAAGGCCTCTGACTTGGTTCAACGACTCCCATCTACCATAGGGGCCAAGTCCGGACTGCTGGAGGCTTGTATGCTTGTATTTTTATATAATTAGATGACTTCTATGCAAAAAAGTCTGATAGCAAAAAAAAACTGCTGTTGGATAAGAATAGACAATATCTAGTGAACAAATGAAACGACTGATATTTTTTCTCTGTTTTCAAGATGGTGTCATATTTTTGTTGATCTGTAGAATTACTGAAACACTCTGCATAATTATTTGCTTGCTTATTCATTTTCCCGGACGAGGAAATCTAAACAGGAAAAAGAGTCTTAGTACACGCAAACATGAGCCGTATCGCTTTATTGCATTATTATCATAACAGACAACAAAATCTTTGATGACGCATGAACGTAAATATATTAGGCAATAAATGCTACTCCGCTAGATCATTACATTTTTACGCTTGCAATGTCCGTTTCCTATAAACGACGGATCGTCGATGGCTGCCGACAGTTTAAATTATTTCTCATCTTGAACATAGGAAATAAGCGTATGTACAACAGAAGTAGAGAATAGCCTGCTTCAGATCCAAAAAGTAGGTATCGTTAAAATACTCCGATATAGAAATCGTGGATTGAACGATCCTGCGCAACATCGGGTAAGTAAATAGATTGAAATGTAACTCTCTTTATAGCACATCAGTAATTGCGGCAATATTGCGCAGAAAAAGATAAAGAAAATATATTTATTATAAAGAAATTCGTACTTGCGGTATCTGCACCAGATTCCTAAATCTGTATCGCAGAGACCTGATGAAACTTATTTAAATTATTTTTGACAGTATAAACTGTTTTCCGGATTTCGGTTGCTCGTTCTTAAGCACTTAGGAAAAAACATGGCTTAGTCTAGTTAGGGACAAGAAGAAGTCGGCTTGTAAGCCGCAAAACCGCATATTCTGTTGACTTCTGACGACGGTACCCGTGTCGGTTTTCAGATAGAAGACTCACTCATAGAGCGAACGAGCCCGATGAGTCGGATCCAACGAAAGCCGGTAAAGGTTTAACCAAGTTACAAATGGTAGCCGACACGCAGGCAGCATTATTTCACTTTGAAATAAACCTAAAATACTCACTTCTACAATACAATTGTGAAAAACTGGTCGTTTAAACAGCCCGTCCACCGCACAAAACCGGATTTTTTTGCGTTAGTATTGTAGTCTATAACAGTACTTGCGCATAATTGCGTTTACAGCCAGGCGTCATATTAAGCTGCTTATAAAGTTTTGTAAAATGTAATTGAAAACGTAGCGAGCACATGTCAAATCTACACGCACATAATAAACTCCAACATTCCTGCATCGCGCAATCAAAGTGTAACACATGACATACCGAATAATGAATACAACGTCCGACGAACCACAGTCGGACCGGCCGTCCACAGGCATACAATCTGCCGGCCGGAATATTTCCCTTTATAGTAAATGAGCATGATTACCATCTCTTCCTTATAAATGTATGTGTGTTCTTGATATCGCTGTTTCTGGTTTCCGCGGTACAGGGTATCCTAGTCTGGTGCCAGAAGCAATTTATGCGCATGTATGTAAATATTTAGGTTTTATTTTATACAACCTCTTTTTGTCTCCTTTTGACCCTAACACCCGTCTCCCTTCCCCAGCGCTGATGGCAACTACGAGGTGACGATAATGACGAAGGCCATCCTCCACCACGACGGGAAGGTCGTCTGGAAGCCGCCGGCCATCTACAAGTCCTTCTGCGAGATCGACGTCGAGTACTTCCCATTCGACGAGCAAACGTGCTTCATGAAGTTTGGATCCTGGAGCTACGACGGTTACACGGTGAGTTTGGGTTTTCTACATACCTACATACATATACTCACGCCTGTATCCAAAAAGGGTAGGCAGAGACCAGAGACAGGCCTTTTCTCAGTAAAATAGTGTGGGCTTTATAAGTAATCCACGCATGCCGCGGATTGACAATTTCAAGCGTAATAATGTAAATATCGTTAGCGAGTGGTATCGCTACTTCCACTTCACAATAATGCATACCTATCTTAGAAAAAAAAGTTAGTAAATGCTGGGATTCGAAATCCCAACTTTCCTGTGAGGGCGCATAGGCTCCAAAAAGACCAATTTGTCTTATTTTTACTTTATTTGATCAAGAAAAACCATCGATGGTGGCATAATATTGACGATATGACATAATAATGACGACGAATATTGACGACCTCTATGGTGTAGTGGTTAGCGCATCTGCTTACTATGCATGGTCCCGGGTTCGATCCCCGGCTGGGGAGGAAAAAAAACTCCATATCTTGGATGTTTACATGTTTGTGACGTCGCTGTTTCTGGTTCCAACGACACAGGGTATCCTAGTGTGGGGCCAGAAGCAATGTATGTGCCTTTATATAAATGTTTATATTAAAAAAAAATTAGTAAACTTGCGTGGTTACCGTAGCACTGTCCTAGTTTGTAGCCTGCGTTTTTATCCTTTGGTTATTTCCATTGTACTTTTCCCATGTACTCGTATTATGGCAAATCTGCAATGCTGTTTTAAAGGAGAATGATCAATTTACTATCTACAGTACTATAGGAGTTCGTCTATTTTTGCGTCTTCTTGCACATTGATGAAACCAACGGTAAACTATAAGAAATTAGCTCTGGATTATGCAGGATAAATATTATGAAAATATTAGATGGGAGTTTCGAGAAATCTTAATTTTGAGCCCATGTTTTCAGGTTATGACAACTTTGGTGGTTTGGTGTTATTTTGGATTGGCATTGACACCTTTTAGTTTTAATTATACGCATAGGTCATTATCAGTTCGTTCCTCCCTTATTCTGAGGTTCGTTCCTACGGAAGAAGTTTGTGCTTTATGCCACAGATTATTTATGCTTTTAGCCAAATATGCAGGCGTTTACATACTGCGGCTTTTTGCAGATAGCATGTGTGTGTAACGATGGACGATTTGCGAGTGTAGCCATGCACTAGCAAATCGTCTCAATCGCGACTATATCGCTGCAAAAAGTCGCAATGTTCAAGGAACCTAATGGGGGACAAAGAGATAATTTCTGATAAGCATAAACAGTCTTAGGTCCTGCGCACAATTGAGACAAGACTATCCTAAGCCCACAATGGCGGTTTATTTTAGTTATTTATTCCACATATTGTTCATACATCATCATCATCATCATCATCATTTCAGCCATTGGACGTCCACTGCTGGACATTAGAATCTCCCAACGATTTCCAAAATGGCCGGTTGGATTGTTCATACACATTACACATGGTCATTTTAACAATAAACTACATTAACTAAACAATATCAAATCCACTAGGATCAATTTGCAAAAATAAGACCGTAATAAAACCGCTCGTTTGAATTCCCGTCAAAAACCCCCGTTTGCAGTTTGCACTTTCGCAATGTCGTACACAGTACAACTTTTGCGATTTTTGCAATAATTTAATCTAATCTGTGTTTGTAATCTGTATTGAGTGACTGAAGTAGGTTACTATTGCACGGACCGAGAATGTACGGCATGAGAATGTACAGCCCGGGAATTCGTGCCCAAATGACACCAATTATCGAGATGTGCATTCCTGCCTGTACATTCCCGTCCGTGCATTCCCGGTCCGTACCGGGAATGTACGAACGCGGAACGTACAGCCCTGGAATCGGTGACCATTCGGTGCCTCGTTCACATCACAGAGAATACAATCAACTACGTTGTTTACATCATAGGTTTTGCGCGTTTTACTGGAGTGTGTGAGGTATTTCTTTTGGCATTCGTTTAGAAACGCTGAGAACGTGCGGACGGGAATCCATGTACATGTACACGGATTCAATGGCTGTACATTACCAGGGCGTACGTTCTCAGGATGTGCATTCTCGGTACGTGCATTATCATCTCCCACTGAAGTTATACAATCAATACAGATACTTTTTAATTTTTACTTTTAAACCCCTGATTCTTTTATTTTATCAAATAGAACTATGAAATCATTTTTCAAAAGAAACATTTTAGGTATACATGCTTAAAGCGCAACGCAAAAGCAACATAGACTGTTTTTGGTCATTCTCCTTTGACAAGGTAGTTTTAAGTATGACTTTTTTTAAACGTGTGAAAATACGTGGTGAAAATTTCGTATTGAACCCGCAGGTGAAGTGATTGTCCTGTGTCAAGTTATTTATTTACATAAGACGCTTAGTGTTACGTTTGAAAAGTCGTGTCTTTGAATCCCAACTAACATACACGTATGATTTGGAATTACCACTCGCTATTATAACGTACATTATCCATTCAACAAAGATAATACTGACTTAGTGTCTTGAATTGAATTCTACAAAGAAAAACTGCGAAGTAAAACTGTGCTTTAATCAAAACCAAATTATCTAGTGCAAGATTAATAATCTCGCGTGTAGCTACCGCAGTTCTCGGTTTCACGATCCTCGAATATTTTCTAAGGCTGAGGATAGACTTGACCCCAATTTTCACTTTGCATAGAAATCAAAACTTTTTATTTAGGTACAGCGCACAAACTCTGAAAGATTAGACATGGCTACATTTACCCTAAAGGTGGTAAGGGTGGTGAATGTTTTTAGTTTGTTTGAATGTTTTGGAGCCAACCTTATAGATTGACTTCATGTATACGTGATTAGTAAGCTGGCTCTTTTTATATGTACGAGTACTTCATATTTTCTAAGGCTGTCGAAATTGTATGTGGTTATTGAAATGAAATTGTGTTCTGTAACGTTACTTTGATTCCTTTTTGCCGCTATCTGTGGAATCTTTTAATGACTGTCTGTTTTTATAAAAAGTAATCTGTCGCATATTGCTTCCAGCTATGGCTGGCATGACACCGTATCCGAGATAATTTGAGTGTGTGCCTGGTTGCTGTTTTGTTTTAACAGACCGGTTGTTCGTAGCCTAAGGGCCCTCGCCCACTGCGACTTTTTGCAGCGATGCAGTAGCGATGCCGTCGCGCGTTCGCATCGATACAGTCGCGATGCAAACACGATAGCGACGCGCTTCTGTCGCGATGCAAACGCGATTCAGTAACGATACATAATGCCTGCGATCGCCGCAGTTGTAAATATTTATAATCACAACTAGGGGCCGCACTCCCTTCAATCTTTCCCCGATGTCGCCCGATACGATCGCGTGTTAGCATCGATACAACCGCGATGCTGTAGCGCGTTAGGACAGCAATGGCTGCTTATTTCTTGGCATGTCGTTGTAGTGGTCTAAGGTTAAACAGGGGTTTCAGGGCAGTGGTCGGTGTTGTCAGATGCATTCTGTTACCAAAAGACATGATAAACGCTGTAGGTTCTGTAATTGCAGTACTGCTGATTTTTGTTTGTTCTGATCCACACAACGGCGCCATATGTTAAAGCGCACATATGACGACCTCTATGGCGCAGCGGTTAGCGCATCTGACTACCATGCGAGAGGTCCTGGATTCGAATCCTGGCTGGGGACAAAAAAAAAAAACCAGGTCTTTGATGTTTACATGTTTGTGACGTCACTGTTTCTTGTTCCCACAACACAGGGTATCCTAGTGTGGGGCCAGAAGCAATGTATGTGCCTATATGTAAATGTTATGTTATAGCGGGTCTTGTTCCCGACGTGTACTACAGCCATAGCGGCGGGTGAAGGCTGACGTGAGTTTTATTTCTTACTCTGTCCCCGGCCTTACCCAACAACGGATTACGTAGCAAGGAAGAAATATTACTCCCTACCTAATTTAATTAGCAGTCAATTATGAAAACAATTTCGCATTCCTATTTCAATGTAAGGAAAATACGCTGGCTCCTTTAGGATTCATTAGTCGAGATTATTATTTCAAATTTGATGTCGGAGTTACTAGGTATTGTTTGAACTCGCATTATCGCGGATGGGATTGATTTAGTTAATTTTTACATAGGTACCTACATTTAACATTTATATACAGGCACATAATTATATTGCTTCTGGCCCCACACTGGCCATACCCTGTGTCGTGGGAACCAGAAACAGTTGCATTAGACATCCAAGACCTGGGGTTTTTTTTGTCCCCAGCCGGGGTTCGAACTCAGGACCTCTGTCATGGTATGCAGATGCCCAAAAGTCGTCTATTATGACTCTGGTGTGACTAGTTTTAGTCAATGATATCAGTAGTAGGAGATGGTGACTTTTTTTTCAATATTTAAACTTATTTCATGGTCAATAAGAGCTACTGTGGGTAGACTCGTCTCGTCAAATGAGCCTGAGATATCAGAGACGAGCAACCAACGACGGGAGCTTGGTCTCTGCTCACTATGATTAAGCTCTGCCAATCAGAGCGAAACCTGGTCGGATTATTCCGACGAAAAAAAAATGAACCCGGAATAAAGTTATAATAAGCTAGACAAAATCTGGCTTCGCTCGGTTACAATTTAGACGCATAATAATACTACACTATTTTTTTTATAAAATGTAGATAACGCCTCTGTATTTATCGATCACTATACCTCGTTTTTTTAGCAGGCAGATGCTGGATGCGGCAAGCTGAAGACAGGGCGCTATGGCGCTCATTAGGGGAGGGCTATGTCCAGCAGTGGACTAATATAGCCTGATGATGATGATGATGATGATACTTCGTTTTTTTAGCATTATACATTTTTTAAACAAAGAAGAAGGGCAAGTCAACCTAAAAATCATCTGCCTAATTTACAACTTTTTTTTAAATATACATAATGAATATTTAAAAATCGGCTGCCTAATTTATAACTTTTTTACATACACATAATGTATATTTAAAAAAAGTATATAAATTAGGCAGTCGATTTTTAGGATCATTAGCCCTACTTCTTTGTTTACAAAATTTCTTATGCTAAAAAAACGAAGTATAGTAGATTTATATCTGTTTAATTTTATTTATGCAAATAACTGTCACGTCTCTGTCTCAGAGTCAAATAACTTAAACTAAGCTCTAAACAGGTCATAATGGATAACAGAATACAAACCTGTGACACCTGTTACGCGTGATGACATGACACCAATAGGACATTGAGGACATTGACATGTTTGCTTACCAACGCCATTATATAGCAATTAACTCTCGTAATTAGTATCTCGTAACTCGGATCGACTACTTTTTTACGCTCTTACATGTGATGTGCATTTCGTTCGAGTGTACCGTAGACCGGTACGCAATAGTTAATATAGATTAGCTATAGTCTATGTGCACCCTGAAGTTCCATTCTAAATACTGGTGAAAGAAATTTTAAGGTCGGGCTAGTACTTTCGGAGAGCACTGCCTGCAAACAAACTTACATTTTATTTTTTCTCTTTCTTTCGTTTTCCTATTTCTAATAGAAGTCATCATCATCATCATCAACTTCTATGTCCCCACTGAGGGGCACCGGTCTGTTCCCTGAGGAAGGTATAGATCATACCTACTCCACCACGGGGCCAAGTCCGGATTGGTGGAGGCTTCTAAGACTAGTGGCTGATCTTACTGTCAAAAGTTTTCAAGCCGCCCCTAGGCCTCTGACTTGGCTTATCGACGGCAGCCGGCACCAACTGCTTAGCGTGCCTTACGAAGCACGGAACCACTCGGAAAAATGCCACTAGCGTTAGTCATAGAACGGTTACCCATCCATGCACTGAACGCGCCCTATGTTGCTTAACCTTCGTGATCGTTTGAGATCACTCAGTCGGCCGGGGCTACGAGCGATTCTATACTGATAGAAGTATATAATATTATTATCTACACAGTAGGTATTAAATTCTTTCAAAGTAATAGCTAACCATTTTGGCTCTGTCTAAAGTTGTCTTTGTTTTCGCTCGCGCTCGACTTACAATTCGCGCAGAGTTCTGTGCCAAAAAAATAATTGAAGCACGCAATGGACGGCGAAGTTTCAACAAACCCAAAGATACAACCAACAAGATTAACTCGCGAAACAAAAGCTAATAGGAAACTTTATCAAATCAACTCGATTCGGAGTTAGATATTTTATTGGCTAGCAATAAATAATATCGCCAATACGATCGGAGACAGGGCGTTGTATAAGTTTGGAATGGAGTTAAGATCGTTATAGGCTCAAACCGCCATCCATCCATCTTGGGAGGTAGTCCCTTAAATGCATAGTTGTTCAATGGGAAACTTGCATCAAACTTAAATTCTTACTTTTAACCTTAAAACTTAAAAGTCATAATGCTTTTAAATCTTGTAAGACACAAGAATCAAGAATCACTCATATCTCGACTGCGTGAGTGATCTTAAACGATCACGAAGGTTAAGCAACGTAGTGCGCATTCAGTCCATGGATGTGTGACCGTCTATGACTTACGCTAGTAGGATTTTTCCGAGTGGTTCCGTGCTTCGCAAGGCACGTTAAGCTGTTGGTGCCGGCTGCCGTCGATAGATGCAGTCGTTAAGCCAACTCGGAGGCCTTAGGGCGGCTTGAAAACTTCTGACAGTAAGACCAGCCACTAGACTTCCAAGCCTCCATCAATCCGGACTAGGCCCCCGTGCTGGAGTATGGCCTATACCTTCTTCAGGGAAGAAACCCGTGCCCCTTGGTGGGGACATAATGGGTTGATGATGAAGACACAGAAAAGTAGACTTCTTTAGTCCAGCAGTAGACTTCTTGTGGCTGAATGATGATGTATAAAATGTTTATACTATTTGTGGGGCCGGAAGCAATTTATGTGCCTGTATGTAACTGTTATGTTATGTTTTGAGTGTTGTGTGTTAAATAAATGTCTTATCTATCTATCTATTTGGCTCTAAGGCATGGTTAAGGGAAAAGATAAATCTATGTGGTTCCGTCGGTCTCAATAAATAAGGATAAATCCCGCTTACCCGTCTACGCCTCTATATCACGCGTGTTAGGATTCATTGGGGATTGCAGGGAAACGCTCGAGGTTCTGATCTCCCTTTTAGATACGAACATTCGACGTCATTACAGGGTACAATTGCGTTAGACAAATAAATGCCTTTTTTAGTCGGGATTTCCCTCTCATATGCTTTTTTAAACGAGGCCGTGTGCGTCTGGCGATTATGGAAGCGTTTAATTCAAAGAGAACATATGAAGGTACTTTGTTACGTTTGCGGATCAAAGAGCCGTACTTTGAATCTGTTTTCCGAATTATCTTCGTCGCAGATGTTTTTTATGGATGGATTTTTAAAAAATAAGAATAACTCTAGTGTCTGTTTCACAATCTGCAGATACAGTTCCGGATAAGATATCCGCAACCAGGGCTGCCGTTTGTTCTAAATTTGAAGCCATAAACGAACACACGCAATATAGGAAAATTTATTAGAACAAACGACAGCTATGGTTACGGATAGTTTATCAAGAACTTTATTTGAACATTGTAAAACAGGGGCTTACTCTTATAAACTTTTAATACATTTTCTCTTATTTATAATTATTTAAGCATTTACATTTCGAGCTTAAAACACAGGTTTATTCCTAGTTTATGCTACGTCTTTAATCTTTCTTATGTTAAAAATTCAATTGTTATGTTCACTACAAACTTAGGTACAGTCATAGGATTTTATGAATACATTTTATCTTATCTTATCTTGTTCACAGGTGGACCTCAGGCATTTGAAGCAGACGCCCGACTCCGACCACATAGGAATGGGCATCGATCTCTCCGAGTACTACATCTCGGTTGAATGGGACATCATGCGAGTCCCGGCCACTAGGAACGAGAAATTCTACTCCTGCTGCGAAGAGCCTTACCCCGACATAATTTTCAACCTGACCCTCAGAAGAAAGACTCTGTTCTACACAGTCAACCTCATCATCCCCTGCGTCGGAATTTCATTCCTCTCTGTCCTCGTCTTCTATCTCCCTTCCGACTCCGGGGAGAAGATCTCGCTCTGTATTTCCATCCTGCTCTCTCTTACTGTGTTTTTCTTACTGCTAGCGGAGATCATCCCGCCGACTTCCCTAACAGTCCCGTTGCTAGGCAAATACCTGTTGTTCACAATGATGCTAGTCACGCTGTCAGTAGTTGTCACGATCGTGGTGCTAAACGTTAATTTTAGGTCGCCCGTTACCCACCACATGGCACCGTGGGTGCGAAAGGTCTTCATAGATTTTTTACCCAAAATACTGTGCATTCAGAGGCCGGAGAAGCCGCCTGACGATGATGATAAGCCGACAGAGGTGAGTCCCAAGCTGAAATAGAAGGCAGCAAGAGTTAACTGCAGAGTGTGTAACGAAATTCCCGACTTTCAGAGATTTGCTAATTTTATTAGTGAATACAAACACTTTGACTTTGAGGAGTAGTTTGAAATCGTGAAAAAACTGTCAGCTGTTTCATATATCCAAAATCATGGTGGTAACTTGAATATAGACCCAATGATACCTAAACACGCGATTTCAATAGAACAATAGAAAACAAAAGGCAATAAACATAAAACATAAACATTTACATACAGGCACATACATTGCTTCTGGCCCCACATTAGGATACCCTGTGTCGTGGGAACCAGAAACAGCGACGTCACAAACATGTAAACATCCAAGACCTGGAGTTTTTTTTTCTCCCCAGCCGGGGATCGAACCCGGGACCTCTCGCATGGTAAGCAGATGCGCTAACCGCTACGCCACAGAGGTTGCCAAGTATTCATTTAAATTAATTCTCTCTTTAAGACTATGGTGGACAATAATAATATTCATTTAAATTTATTATCTTTTTAAGACTATGGTGATTTTGTTACACACTATACATAGTTAATGCAGTTTTGTACTGTATTGTAGGTAAAGTTGATCTATGTACATACATAAGTTCACGCCTATATCCCAGAGGGGTAGGCAGAGAGCGTAGACTGCCGCCTACCACAAATACAAATTAAAGTCTCTTTGTATCACATATCTATTTGAAATTGAATTTTAAATATATTGATCAAGGCAACTAAGATTCCTACTGTACAGTACAACACTCTATTAATATATTTTATTTCTCTTCTTCTCGTGTATAATGAAGAATATTCTTATATTATTTTCTTATATTTTGAGAACATAAAAACTTATCTCTATTAGAAGGAACATGTTTTATCTCGATGCCGTCTCTAAAGAGTTAAATAGAGTCAAACTTATCGTCTCGACACTTTTTATAAGTGCCTGATTTTCCTCCTAACAAAGACAAGCTTTGCCACGTTCTCAAAATCTCGGAAATGCGTAGGCAAGGATACCAACATACAAACAGAGGCGTACGTGACATAACAGACATTCTATATTAAAACAACATTATAGGGTGCTTTGACACTGCAAACATAAATCCTTTGACACAGTTCCACTGGAAAATACTAGCGGAAGAGCCTGAATCGTTTTCTCATTACAAAATATTCCTACGCCGGGAGATACTTCAAACAAACCCTGCCAACGCTTAGGTTTTAATTAAATTTGTAAAATAAAAGCTCTCACAAATAGAGTTCCCGACGCGAATCCTTTTCAGCGCGCAAAAAACAGCGCGTTTTCTCCTCAAGTTTCCCTCATTCAACCAGAACGCTCTCCATCGGATTCAATACAAACAGCGCCATTACAAGCGGAGTGAGCCGGCTCCCTCAACAATAAACATTTTAATTGTCCTTCGCCTCTGGGACGGTCTCCTTTCAACAATATTCTAAAACCATTGTGCCCTATGTGTATCACGAAAATATCACTTCCAACCCAATTTCATTCCATTTCGATTTTCCTTTATTACTTGGCGCCGGCGGGCTTAACGAGCGAGAGCGGCCCGGTTATTTATGTTCCCCTGGTGGTTGCGGACGGATCGCGATATACGAGCTGCTCTCCGCCGCCGCTAATGTCCCTACAGAAGGCTGGTCAGAGCCACCTTAGCCGGTTTCCAAAAACTGTACCATACCACAGAATACATAATAGTACAGGTACAGAAGATTCACTCCGCAAAATCAATTAAAGAAAAAGGGACTCTAGCAGCGATACAATTGTGCAATTCAGATCGCATGGCGCTAAAAAAGCTAAGTTATATTCACCTACATGTTGCCTCTCTTTCTACCGCGTAACTCTTACCTCTTCTGGCGTCTGAATTCCTACCTATTTGCCACTCTGGAGTGATCGCCGCATCTACGCGTTCGATACCGACACGCGTAGTGAAACAGGCCTGAACATACATACATACATAAGCTCACGTATCACAGAGGGTAAGGCAGATACTAGGGTCACAAACCTGCCACGATTCAACCCCCAAAAAGTGTACCAACTCCTTCATAAAGTCTTAACCCTGTAACCTTGTACGTTATCTTACTAAATGTTAAATATTAATGGCCAGTTTCTGTATTGATAATTTTACTAAGTAACTGTAGTGCTGTCTCATCAAATTTCTCAGAAACGAGCGTGACAGAACGTTGAGCCGCACTATATTCGATGGGGAATTACAGACGTCTAAACAACAGCTACCACCATGGTACCTGGAGCCGCGAGTAAGTCTGACCAAGTGATCTGACGTTCTGACCACGTTTAACTTGTAGAATTTATGGTGCACTGATCGGCTCACCATGACATTTTTAAATCAAAGTCATAACGCAACTGGTAAAGGGGTCATTAGAAATTGTACGTGAATATACACTCAATTGTTCACACCCATTTAAAGGATCCAAGCAAGCTTCAAACTCAAGCGGTGTTTTATTTGACAAGCTCCGGCTATGCATTATTGGTCTAACGTTAACGCCTCACTGCTGAGTTTAGGTACGTTTTAGGTTTTAATTGTTTATTTCTCATAAGGACGAATTACCTTTCATTCCCTTAAAATGAGAAATACAGTACTATATATTATCTAAGTAAGATAAACGTAAACATGCAAAACCTCTGATTAAAGTAGTCTGTTATGGAGATTTTACTAGGAAAATATGTAGCCACAGGTTAAATAAACATAATTTTTCTTTTGTCCTAGAGGGAACTTGGTTCTTTTTCTAAATAAGGCCGTTAAATTATACATTTTTCTTCAGTATTTTGTACGATAGCTCTTATATTATAATCCGACGTGATGGTATGGCAATGGAATCCGAATGCAAAATACTGACCGCGTATAAATAGAGTATTGTAAATCGAGCATCCTGATTATAATCAGGAAGGTAATTACCTTTCTCACTTGTGTCCATTCTCTGTTGAGCTGCTAATCCTTTAACATAAGATTACTTAATACTTCAGCAATTTACAAACACAGAATCCGGTGTCACTAGCATGACATAAATCAAATCAAATCGTTTAGTCACTTAGGGCCGATTTCTGAATTGAGAATTTACACTAAGTAAATACTGCACTAGTTGAAACAAACAGCGCCACAGTGATCTGGGCACCGATAGTATGTGCGTTGGTTACTACATACTATCAATAATCCGCACATTTAATCACTTATCAGTGACACCGTTTTCATTTCACTTATGTAAGCAGCGAAGGTGATGAAATGTTACGCTGGCTTTTCAAATTCTAAATGTTCATCAGTATTACTATAGTTTCAAGTTACACTTCTGTTGTTAAATACCCTGCGCTGCAATCCCTAATTGTGCAGCTTACACCCGGCCCGCTCTGACATTTTAATCTCTTTCCACTTACTGACCCAGACCCAGTCTCGAATGACTGAGTGACGCTCATTGGAATCCTCTCGCTTCGCCCGATCTCGGTTTCCCGTTGCATTGTTCTCTGTCGGTATACTCCATTGGAAACGGTACTGCCTGTCCATGATTTTGTTGAAGTTTCAAGAAGCTACGAATCAAAATCACTTTGACATTATTACAAACTCACTCTTAAATTATTACATACATACATAAATGTAATAATATATATATATATATATATATATATGTGTATAATTGTGCCCGGATGACGGCGACAGGCTTGCCACATGTCACATATATATATATAAACTCACGCCCGTTATCCCCGAAGGGCTAGGCAGAGGCACCAGTCTCTAGATCCACGTTTTGCCAAGTTTATTAGGTCCCAAACGTGACAAGTGGCAAGCCTGTCGCCGTCATCCGGGCACAATTTATCAGCGAATGGTGTTGATGTACAAACAAATGTACGTAACTAAAAGTCATTGGTACATGCATGGTGCGAACCCAGACCCTCATGATCGAGAAGCAAGGGTCAACCCCACTACGCCACCACCGCTTTTTTAATATGTAATAATAATAATAATAAATTTAATAAGTCTCACGCCTGTAATCCAGATGGGTATGGGTAGGCAGAGACTAAAGATAGACACTTCCGAAACCAAAAACTCAGGTCTTGGATATTTACATGTCGCTGTTTTTTGTTCACACCATATCCACCATAATATTCTAGTGTGGGTCCAAAAGCAATGTATGTGCCTGTATGTAAATGTTTATGTTTACTTGTCACGATGTTAACAAATCACTTTCGCTTCAGCGACAATAATTAGTTTCGGGTACTGTATATTTTATAGATTGTTTTACTGATTCACTTACTTCAATTTAGTCGAAACAGTCCGACCAGGATATATCTTGCCCTTTGATAATACGGAATCAGGGAATATTTTATTGTTAATTGTTATCTACCTTTGAAAACCAAAAAAGGCACTAAAATACACGTAGTATTGCCCCTTCCATTAAAACAAACTCTTCAACGTCCACACAATCCCAACATCAATCACTCAACAATCTTATAAAGCTCGTCAGTTTTAACTTAAACTTTTACGTTCAATCACTAAACCAAGTCTGTGCTTGAATTTTTCCACAAAAATAGGCACTTGACTTTCATACACTTCTTCGTATATTTCGCCATGTTGGTGTGTTTTTTCTATTTATAAAATACGTAAGCAAAATTGCGCATAATAATGTATTTGGTATGCTTGCTGTCGTAGGCCCGTGGAGGTTAACACCTAAACTTGCTAACATCAAACTCTCTCCTCTCAACGGCGTCTGAGGGGACAGTTTCTGAATTGAGAATTTCGCTAAGTACCTAACCACTTAACTGTATTGCTGTCTCGTCGAATTTCTCAGAAAAAAACGTGACAGAACGTTACTTAAGTATTTACTTAGTGAAATTGTCAATTCATAGACCCGCCCTGAGTGATCCTTTCACATTATTTGTACAAAGAAATGACTACAAGACACTGTAGCCAAATAAACGTCTGCGATCATCACTGACGGCATCGTACTTTCCAGATTCTAACCGATGTCTACGGCGGCGACGACCTTGATGGAAAGTACAAAGAGTGGGGCTGCGAAGAGTACGAACTGCCTGGAATGCCACCGTCCCCCCCGCCCCCTCCGGGTGGGGACGATGAGCTCTTCTCCCCACCCCCTGGCTCGCCCTGCAGGCTAGACCTGGACGACGGGAGCCCTTCCCTGGAGAAACCGTTCGTCCGGGAAATGGAGAAGACTATAGAGGGGTCCCGGTTTATAGCGCAACACGTAAAGAATAAGGATAAGTTTGAGAGTGTGAGTATTGTCCACCATCATTATTATGTTGATCTTGTCAGTGCAGTATTTTCCACGTACATTATCATAGCAGGGAAAGAAACCGTTTTCCAATTTGGTATCTATTTCGTTTCTAATTTGGTTTCAAGAACTATGGATCCCTTTATGTAATCTAATCTAAATTATCACTTACCATACCTTCATACCTTCTCTTTATATGTCCTACATGCGGTAGGGGCTGCCGCTCTCCAATTGGACTTTTCAGTCACTCAAAAAAGTGTCAAGTCCTGTGTCCTTATGGTACGGCCACACTATCGCGATAACGCGAAGATTTGCGTTGTCGCGACGTGTCTGGCCAAAAAATTCGTCCTATCGCGAAGCATCATCGCGAATACAAACACCCTTCGCGCTGCTGTCGGTAAAATACCGCACATCAAAGGGAAAAATTAATTTAGTTCTAAACGTTCTAGATTGTCGCGACGTAGCGAAGGTTTATTTGATGTGGCCAAGCTCTTCGCCGTAGAGCGAACACGAAATTTTGTCGCGACAACGCGAACACGAATCTTCGCCTTCAAGTGTGGCCGCAGCATTAGGCACTGTTTGAATCGTCCGTAATGGACGCGAAGGCCTATGATGATGATGATGAATAACTGGTTATAAGATTGAACGAGCACTTAACTTCAACAACCATAAATTATCTCAAAAATTATCAAGAAGTAAAAAACCAACCCGAAAAATGATAGTGATAGTTACAAATCCCTGATGAAATAAATCATGATGATGTAATTTGATCCTTTCAGCCTTGAGTTTTCTAACACGCACCTATTAAGATACCTTACCTTACCTTAGATACCTACGTAAGGTTCTTAATTTATTTATTTCTTTCTGGTGTGTAAAATAACGAGTTCTAATCCAATCTAATCTATTGCCCGCAGGTGGAGGACGACTGGAAGTACGTAGCCATGGTTCTAGATAGAATCTTCCTGTTCGCGTTCACGATAGCGTGTGTAGTCGGCACTGCGCTCATCATATTCCGAGCGCCCACTTTCTACGATAACACCAAGCCCATAGATATCCTCTACTCAAAAATTGCCAAGAAGAAGCTCGAACTGCTCAAAATGGGCTCAGAAGGAGATCCGGGTCTCTGAAATTCGTCTTACGTCTTCGGTCACTCGCCGCCGAAGACGTTTTGGGAGCTCATCGTGATGTGGTGGCATGGATGATCCATGTAAAGCTCCCAGCCAGGATTCGCCAGGCGAGAACTATGCTCAGTGTGGTGTGGTGCCAAACGTGTGTGTCGCGTTCCGCATTCGAAGCCGTCTTCTTTTGTATCTGTCCGGAGATCTGCCCAATTGGCCGCAGCGGGACCGACGTCCCAATCATCGACATCGCCAATTTGCGTTGCCGCCGTCTGACTTCAACTATTTTTGTACTTCAATAGCTGCGTTGTATTATTAAGGGGAATTTTGTATCTGTTTTTTCCGAGCGATATTGTGAGGGGTTTCGTTTCCGTGATTTTATTGAATTAATTTACTTGATACGAGCGCACAAACATTGTAAAGTACTAAATTAGGAACTTAAATGTTTAATTGTTTTGCGGATAGGTTCTTTGCCGGAGAGTTTACAAGCATTACTATGTACTTACCATTTAAGGTTCACTTCGAATTAATCGAGCTCAATTTCATAATATTTAAGTATTGTAAAAAGGTACTACTCAATCAAAGTGTCGATTAGCGATGAGTTAATAATAATAATTAAAGAAAACTAGTTGGATTGGTACATGTTCGATCTAGTCGAATGTACTTACTCAATATGGTGAAGTAATAAATCTGATAGGTAAGCATTTAGTATTTGATAAACTACGTACTCGCGTAAAAATCATAAGGACAATATCGATTAATTGACGAAAGCTAATAATTTCCCTATAGTTTACATTGGGCTAAGAAATGTAGATAATTATAATTTGTTAGGTATTAAAGTCTAGTCCTATGTGGAATTATTCTTTAAAAAATAATGCCAAATAGTTAATAGTGTCACGGCAAAGACGGTGATATTATTTGACTAGATAATCGTGGAGCGCAATTGACTGCCAATTGTAAAAATACATTTTTATAAGCTCGATATTCTTAGATAGTTCGATAGATACTTGTTTTATTAGACGTTTAAATACACCCAACGGAGTGCCAACTACTCACAACAAGAGAATGTGAGTTTCAAAGGTATTTAACGGCGGAAAAGACTTGGTCTGATTATTTTCTTTACAAATCGTGCAGTAATCGGTGTGAGAGTTCTATTTCTTTGCTTATTGAATGCGGATGAGGAGTTTGCACAGTGCCATTTTATTAGTAATTAAAAAAAAACGAATGCTTGCCAATAACAAAAAGTAATGACTGAATGACTCTAATGCTTAGGATTATAATAATTCAATCTGTTGGAAGGATGCCACAGAATGCTAGGACGCGATTAATTTTCCCGGAAATTCTAAATCCGCAATCTCAATTATAGTCCTAGAGTACAGGGTAAATTTAGTACGAGTTTCTTCTCTTGTTTTTGTATTCTCACTTTTGTCACCAGGTAGTAAGGTCTATTCACTTATGGCACATTACTACTCAAACACTAGCTATAAAATCATTGTTGAGGATTGTGACGTTAGACGGTAAAATAAAGTTAACTAGGATCCCGTTTATTTGTAGCTTAGATTCGAGATTAGTGATTTGGTTTTCATTACCATTTAAGTGTTACCTTGTCGTGTTTCTCATTCTTATCACGGATAATTCCTTTTAGTCGTACGTTTGACTGGTCTCAAACACCTTTACCTCACTTCAACCCATATTGTAGGGTATTCGTAGCAAACTATCGTAATAAAATAATAAAAAAAATATTTCGAGCCGCGTATTTGATATGTCAAAGTAAATCATAATGATGTTTAATTAGATAAAGAAATAAACTTAGATAAAACTGAAAGTTATTGGATTAATGAATTTCCACAGACGAACAGTTAGGAAAACAGGGAAGGTATTTAGTAAAATGAATATTCGACTTGTTTTGTGTGATTTTATCTTCATATTCATAAGTGTTACTGAATGTGTATTAGCTGTCAGTGTCAGAAAATGCATACAATGGGCTAGTTTAGATTAGAATACGTAATAACGTAGTTTAACATTGGGACGGTTGTATTGCTACTGAACAATCGTCGTGACACGCTCGCTGAAGGTTGCAAATAAAAAAACTAAAATACTACTTAGTTCTTTACTGTTAATCTATTTAATTCACTTACTTAAGGCGCACACGTGCCGGTTTTGAAGGAATTTTTGGATGGAATTGTTCGTCTCATGAAATGCAACTTTTTCTCGATACTTTTAGGACACTCCAGCACTTCGGTTATATACAGAAGTAGGCATGTGCTATTGCACGCACCGAAATACACACCAAATAGATTTATCGATAAAGTAAATTAAATATTATCAAACTAAATATGATAAGTTTAAGTCCACAAGCTATCCACAATGAATCACGGAGAGCCGGAGTTTTACTAATAAATAGAATATTGGTTAGGAAGTAAATTCGGTCTGTTGTTATTTTTATATGACTGCAAAGTAATTATAAAAATGAGATAGATTTTCTAACAAGAGAAACACCATAGGCTTTTAATATGCCAACTCTATGTGTTAATGTGCATGCAGTAATCGATTTCAAAATGATAACCATATAAAAATTTAAATGTAACAAGAATTTTAAGCACTGATCACGTCATTGTGCGCAAGCAAAAGTTCTTTCAAAAAGTGTTGAAATAAACTTTTGCTGTTCAGTCGCCAGCACGTCTCAACCTCTATATTTTAGTTCCAAAATAGCTCGTAACGCAACGGCGTAGAGTGCATGGATCTAAAGGACGCTGTTCTGTCGACAAACAAATGACATAAAATTCTATGAATGCACATCTTCGGTTTTTTGTACCTTTATTTTGGTAAAAGGAACGAGCTAGGTAATCTGAGTAAATACAACGATTTAAAACCCTAATTATTGGCGTCTATGTTGTTATGAGAGCCATTTTTAATCTTCATTTATTTTCACTTGTTCAAAATCTCGTAACGTTCAGTATTTTATTTCTGTGATCTCAACAACTCTGTTGTAAGTCTCAAAGACGTAATTATAGTTTTAAACTTTTTCTTACATTTATATGAATGTTAGTATTATTGTAACAACGTGGTCGTTTATTTTCACAGTTTTTAAAATAGTTGCTAGGTATTTACTTACCAATAATTATGCCCAAATGACGAACTGTACTAACCGAGGGCTACTAAAAGCCATTTCAATGAAATTCGGGGCTGCAAAAACATTGAAAGACATACGAATCTGTCTATTTTGACAACTATTTTAAAAATTGTAACAAAACTGTGGTTGTATAAAATCGGTCATGAATGTCAAAAGGCCTTAATGGCCAGTAGTTGAACCCCTTGACAAATATGTAAAATCTGTCAGAATGTTTCGGGTGATAAACGGGTAAGAAAATCGTAGTGAATTTGCCACTTTACGGGCAGTAGATAGGAAAATAAAATAATAAAATAAAATTAAAGAAAATAAATTAAACAATAATCTCAAAATATGAAGCTAGAGGCACTTTGTTAATAAGGTACTTTAAGTAATATTATTGGGTATATAATAAGTGGTATAATGTTAGCTTCTCAGTGTTTTTAGAGTTAGTCGACGAATGGGTCTGTTCGGTGGCACGATGTCAGATAAATGCGTTCATCTATAATTTAGACGATAAGGATTTTCGTTATTGTATTTTAAAGATGCGTCGTGCTTATTTTTTTGAATTTTAACGACAGTCGATGTAAGGCTGGGTATATATTAAACGTCTGTTTTTTTTTGTTACCTATGTTTCCTTACAATATGGAAGACCGAGAGACTATTCCACGCATATTTTATCCTCTTTTCCTTTCTTCAATTTCTAGAAAGTAATAACTATTTCAGTCGATCCGCCCCTAATTGTCTTGTCTTCCTCAGACGCAGTTGAAAGTTATTGAATTTTTTTAAGTATTACGAAACAAAAATTTTTTTTTCGTCAATTTTCTATTGTTTTCACATCAGATAGCGCGTGTATCTACATCGAGTCATGGTGCTAGAAACTCATTGTCAGCTATCACATGGCTGTCAGTAATTTTAAGAAATCAACTTATCCGAGGTGTTGACATGTACATATAGCCGGTCAACATAGAAATATAAAAGTAATTATTTAACTGACAATTTATTTTTCTACGTTCCTTTCACAGTGTAAACGTACCTTTAGTGCTAATAATATATACGTAGTGAGGTAGTTGTGAATGGATGTCGTAGGATATACATTGGCTATGACTTTGTCACGTTAAATTTTGCTTTTTATATATTCACATTGTATTTATATTGCTATCGCAATTTGTATCTCTTTTACAGCGTCAGTAGATTAAAGATGTTTATTTGTCGTGTTTCGATCACATTGATTTAAGTATTTAATAAGTCACATCATAGATGTAACATCGTTTTAATTTTTGAACGGAGGTCAGTTGAAAATAATCCACGACGCTTTATAATTAGGTTCGTCGAAATCTTCGAAAGAAGTTTCTTATTGTAATTTCCTTCTAATTACACATTTCTTTTTCATCTCTCAATAAAAATATGCTTTTATCTTCTAGCACAAAAACTTTCATAGTTACATTCTATTAATACTTTCTATCGCATTTTAGTTATTGTAATCGTATTAGTAGACTCAGATGTGCATATATACGCAGATAACTAACAACTTTTGAAATACAAAGAAAAATAACAACTTGATATATAATATGATGTCTGTGGATGCCTTTGCTTTAATGAACATAGCTGTTCTTAATGAAAAAGTTGTCCTCGGAAATATCTTATCTTAAAAATCACCTCATCACTATCCTAAAAATATATAGACGCCTATTGTAAGCTAGCCATATTTGTGCATGTTTAATCGAACGTCTTCCAAAGTGACGTAAGAATTTTTAATTAATTTTCAAAATACTTCCACTCTCAATAGATGAGTGACTTTGCCTGGGACTTTGTTTAGATGAAATAGGCTTCCCCGCATCTATCTATACAGGGTGTCCCATTAAGAGTGGTCCAAACGGTAATTAGCGACGGGTTGGACTGTCCTCTGTCAGAAAAAAACAAAAATAGGTTTAATAAAAGTGTCATTTTTTCTTTTAATTATGATTTACATCTAGTAGCACTTGAAGTCAGAAATATTCACAAAAAACAATTAAAAAAATTTTTCGTAGATTTTACAAGAAAATGTAAATAATATGAAAAGAAAAATCTTTTATATCAAATATCTCGAGAACCATAATACTTTTACTAAGCTTTTTTTTTGTTTCACAGATAGAGGATAGGCCAACCCTTCACCAATTACCATTTGGACCACTCACAACGGGACACCCTGTATACTATCCTGACAGCTAAGTCGGCCTATCCCATATTAAAGACAAGTACTTAAATGAGCCAATCAAACCATGGGTTTTCTCACGAACAAGAAAAGGTTTATTATTATCCAAGGCCTTTTGATTTTTGCCTTTTTTTTCAAATTGTTTTTTTTCGGCGATTTTTAATTTTACTGTCGTTTTCATAAGCCTTTTAAATTTTAATTTCACATTATAGTCGTATAGCTATTCACTAAATAACAATGTTGTATTAGGGTAATGTGTACTAACTAGTTAAATAAGTAGTTGAAACCACAAGAGAACATTTGCGTTGAGCTTCCAAACACGATTAGATGTACATACAGAATAAATAACTTCTTCTCCTCCTTCGATGTTTTTCAGTTTATTTACAAGGATAAAGGATGACACACACCGACGCGGTCGCGGTCGCGGTGGACGGCGGTGCCGGTCTATACATACGCCATTTATGGCAGTAGTATTTTGTGTGGGCCGCGACCGTGATTGCGATCGCGTTGGTCTGTTTTATTTTTTACGTTTTGTGAAGAATTAAATTTCCTGTGTTAAAATTACTCTGTTAAGTTAATGAAACGTGTAGAATTTATGTAATTATAATTATGTAGTCTATATTTATTTGAGAACGAAAGCAATAGATACAGGTCAAATAAGAAAGCTACGAGTTTATGAATTGTCACAAAATATAATCATGGCGAATGAGCAAAATCCTTTACAATAACAACTTTATCAATAAATACAATTGTTCAGAAAATTGAAGCATAAGTTTAATTTGGTTTTGAAATAGGCATATATCATAAAACTACAATAAATGTTTTACTAATATTAACTTTATTCCGAATACACTTACTTAACTTTGGTCGGATGAGTCCGACCAGCCCATTTAGACAACTCGAAAGAGTCAAAATAAGAATGTATATGACAGTTCGGATTAGGAGTATGAGATACATACTGGGAAAAAAGTCCCAGAATATAACAGTGTGACAAACCAGGAACATAAGGGCTAAATCAGACAACTCCATATAGTGGAGTCTTACGTAATCGCACCTCTGGTTGACTTTGAATGGTTGAATCGTGACAAGCAGAGACGGCGCTCGCGTCGTCGGTGGCTCATTTCGTAAGTGTATACGTAATAAACTTAATAATGTCTAAGTCCTTGCGAAAGAAGAAAAAAACTTCACTATGATTATTATATGCTTACTGCAAAGACGATTAACCTACAAAGTAAAATTCGACGTAGTTTATAGCAAAAAGGTTTCACTCCACACAAAGTGAGTTTTGAGATATTTGAGCTGTAGGTTTAAGCTGATCTACGCTCCCCATACTCATCGGATCGCTATGAAAGTCTTTGATTCTTAAAATATAGAGCATAGTGATCATTTTGGCATATTTAACTAAAAAATTATCAGATTCTGGGTTCTAACCTTTTTGCTAAACTACATCCAATATCATCTATGAAGATTACGCAAGTAATCATTATATTGACGTTGTAAACTATGCATTGCAGTTACATGAACTGCCACTAATGTCCATCTGAGATTAAAGCACGAAGCGATGACGCGTTGACATCGGCCTAATGATTTTGTATTCCCAATTACCAATTTAGTAATACACATTTTGGGTAACAATTTTATTGACACTAAGGAAATGAGCAGTAAGCGGTTTATCTATGATTGTTTACGTTATTACCCTGTGTGAGTGTATCGGTTAAGTGAAACTTATTTAGTGTAAAGTTTGGATTTTGTCTCGTATAATTGTTATAGATACCTTCTAAGATTAAATGTCCTCTTCTAGTAATATGACATTTTTAGTTATAATTAAGATATTTTTTTTCACTTTTCTCGTCACGAGTAACGGCATTTTTTTGAGTAAAAATCGATGGTTGTTAAATTCATTCATTTGTATTCTCGTAAAGAAGTTGAGCGTAACCTATGAGTTTGATTATTTTCAAAGCTACGCCCGTTTGAAAATTTACAGTAGCACGCTAACCGTGAAAGAAAACATCGTGAGGAAACCTGCGCCTTGGGCGCCATCAAATCCTTTTCAAAGTTTTCGAGAGAAACAAAATCAAAGCTTAGAATCTTGCTCATTTTACACGAAATAAACTATTAAGTGCAAGTCTTGAAACTATGAAAAATAAGTGATTTGTTTGGTGAATACCTTTTACTAAAGTTAAAAACCCCACTTTTTGCTTGCACAGCATTATAAGTCCGTGCTCTCGAAGAAGCCAGCCTGATTTTGCGTTTCATAGATATGAGTTACGAATTGTGTTACAATATACTAGTTACACATACATCTAATTCTAAAATATGGTTGTTGGCACTCTAAGTCCTTTTACTAATAAAAATTTCAATGCGCCTGGTTGTAAACCTATGACCGTCTGTTGCCAAAAAAAAAATTAAAAAAATAACATTGTGGAGACGAGAAACAATATGCAGCCACTCGAAAAAATCACTTGTAACTTGTAAGTTATGTGTTAAATAATTATTTTAAGCCATCGAGTTTTATTCGACCTAAATGGCCAGTGAAAATGACAATTGCAAATGAACACCACAGTAATTAGTTACAAATTATAGTTATATAGTGACTCATACGCGAGTTATTTCCTAATTCATTTTAAATGTATTAAGGATGTACTACTGTAATTTTACATTGTAATAAAAATACAATAATAGACTTCTATGGAATCCAATAGTCTATATTATTATAGGTGTTAGTATTGTATATAACCGTATTTACCTATGATTTTGAACGTGTTTATTGATAATTTGATTTTGTGAAGATAAATTCAAACGAGCTGAACTAAATTAGATGATTGGAAACAGTCATTTAGTTTATTTATTCACATTTAAAAAACAATTTTATAGTACCAAACTGTCAATACAGTTTGTTGGTACGCTGATCTTACTTAACATTGAAAATTCATATGCTAACATGGTTGATATTTCTGTACAAACAGGACTATACCTTATAAAGGTAGTCTTTCTTTAAAGATTTTTAAGCACTATTGTGCTGGCTTATCTCAATTATTGAAGTAGTAGTTAGAATAATTAAAATAATTTTCAACATTTTTTTTAATCGGTCTGTCAGTCCATATTCATCCACCGCTGAGCAATTGAGCATAGCATTATTATGCCAAAGCATCCCACTTCTTACTGTCCTTGTCCATTCATTTTTTTTGTTGGGGATGACGTAAGATACCATTTTTTTATAGCGACTGTTACTGCTAATTGTATGACCCATGTCTCTAAACTCACAATAAACATTCTTGATTCTTGACGAAGGATAGTTATTGATAGTAAAAAAATGAGCATGGCCGAAAATAAGTAATAGATCATTTACAATGTGGCGGATGTAATGCGGTAAGAATAATTTTTTACCATTTAACCATTTAAGAGTACTTGCAATAAGAACCTACAAATTTTACCTTTTGATATACATATTATTTCAATAACAATTTTAAATATTATTTTAAAAAACTTTTTCATACGTTTTTGTCATTTTAACCAACCCATATTTGTTATTTAATTTTATTTTGCTTACGTCATTTTTGTGTACAAGAAAGAAATAGTATATACACCCATATTTTACCAATAAATTATTTACTTGTATTTGTACTGGTTTAATCAGGTTCTCACTGGTTTTATCTGCCTAGTGTGGAAGCCAAAATGTAATGCCAATTTATGTACTGTTTTTTTAATAAATCTTCTGCACTATAATTTCAAAGTAATGCTTGCATTTTTTTTTTCATCTAGCCACTTTTGTGTCCAACTGCTGAGCAAAGGCCTCCCCTTCTGCTTTTCGTCTCTTTCTGTCTCCAGCCACCTCGTACCATCCCGGCAACAATGCATTTAGGTCGTCCTGCCATCTTTGCCTTGGTCTGCCGCGACATGTAACCATTTTGCGAAAAAATATATATTTTTTTTTTCATTCGGTACAAAATGTCTTGTAACGGATTGTTTTTATTACTTTATAAAGTGAAAATGACGTATGCTTAGTATGATCGTTTGAGTTTATCGTCACGCCACTGATAAATTAGTTCTTAAGATAACGAAAGAGTTAAGTTCGTTTAGAAGTCTTATTAAGATCATAAAATTAGCTCAATAACTTACGGATCTCTATGAAATTGTAAAAACAAAATAGCTCATAAGCGATCAATATAAATAACTTTTATGTAATGTTTGCAAATATATCTTAAGGACGCGAAATAATTAATATTTTAGACGATAAGGTTTAAATGTTAGGTCCCATTTTGTAATGATACAATTAATTTAAAAAATCAAGCACTACCACGTACTTATATGAATACACTCATGATTCTTATTGCTAATATTGAAATGTACTATAAATATGAACTATAAATATTAAATGTTATGCGTTAATAATAAAACAAGTGTTTTCTTTACAATTTATTATATTTACGCTATTCCCTAAGACAATCATCATCGACTCATTATGTTTCCACCGAGGGGTACGGGTCTCTTCCTTGAGGAGGGTAGAGGCTTGTAAGACTAGTGGCTGGTCTTACTGCCAGAAGTATTCAAGTCGCCCTAAGGCCTCTGACTTGGCTTAAGGACTGCTATATATCTACGCCAGCCGCCACCAACGGCTTAAAGTGCCTTGCGAAGCACGGAACCGCTTGGAAAAATGCCAGTGTTAGTCAAAGAACTGTCACCCATCCATGCACTGAACGCACCCTATTCTGCTTAACTTTCGTGATCGTTTAAGATCACTCTGCTCGATCAAGCGGCCGGCCCTACGAGCGATAGGTTATTACTTTGTGCTAATGAAACATACACATTTACATACAGGCATATACATTCTTTGTGGCTCCACACTAGGATACCCTGTGCTTTGCAAGGCATGTTAAGCAGCTAGTGCCGACTGCCATCGATAGATGGCAGTCATTAAGCCAATTTAGAGGCCTTAGGGGCAGCTTGAAAAAAAAACTTCTGACAGTAACACCAGCCACTAGTCTTACACGCCTCCACCAACCCAGACGTGGCCCCCGTGGTGGAGTATGGCCTATACCTTTCTCAGGGAAGAGACCCGTGCCCCTCGGTGGGGACATAATGGGTTGATGATAGATCTGTAATTTTACTCTCTAGTGCCGCCATAGACTGCATTTTATCAAAACATACAATCATTAAAACTGAATGTACGGGCGTGCGCCAGAACTAAAATCTATCCAAAAGAGCTACTGAAAAGTGCCCACGGACTCCGCTCAGGGTCCAACTTAGGAGCCGGTGCGTTGTAATACCCCTGGGCTAAATCCACCAGCGACAAGGGGCACTGGTAGCTGTCGCAGGACTTCAGTAGAGCCCCTAATCGGTGCGCTGCGTCGTAGATCGTGTGCTCCAGGGGCTCAGTTTGGAGCACCTTCGTCATTGGTAGACTGGAAAGAGGAGAAAATTGGTTAGATTAAGATTTTTACGAAAAATGTACGATGAATACACTCATGAGATGGCCATGAATAGATAAGTACCTATATTAAAAGTTACAGTACACGTGTCTTTACGCGTATTAGCGACACATAAATATTTGAATGCATTGGAACACTCCAAAGAAACGACCAGCCACAAGATGGACAGACGATCTCATCTAAGTGGCAGGAAGACGCTGGATGCAAGCCGCTTTCAACCTGTCTATTTGGAAATCCATGGAGGAGGCCTATGTCCAGCAGTGGACTTCTTGTGGCTGAATGATGATGATGATTAGTATGAACTTGATTTTTCGTTGGAAGAGTCCGACCAAGTTTCGCTTTGAATTATGGTGATTACTTGATTAGAGACGGAGCTAGAGACTCGGTTGTTTGTCTCTGAGTAAAAGACAAACAACCTCTTCCGTCAAAAAATCAACTAAATGCATCCAGAATAAAGTTATTAATGTTTAGTGTTAATGAAAGTTTTAATACCTATTATGTTTCATTAACATTGTTTTCTACGAGTTTTTTGCAAGATTTATGTAAATACTAATTGTACTACATAGAACGATGTTCTTTCTAATTTCGTAGAATTTTCGGTAGAACAATCGCCTCACAATGTTTTTTAATTGTTCTTCTTAAGGCCATAACAAAATTGATTCAATTTCTAATAAACAGTACTACAAGAAAGCGTTAAGGAGTTAAGGCTTACAACATCATAGAAAATTTTCAAAACTGGAAAATTGACAAAAAATATCAAAAAAATTAATGATGCTGGATGCGGCAAGCTGAAGACAGGGCGCTATGGCGCTCATTAGGGGAGGGCTATGTCCAGCAGTTGACTAATATAGCCGGACGATGATGATGATGATGATGATAAAAAAATTTAGAACAAACATTTTTCTAAATGACAAACTATTATTGACGTATTTTAGGGCTTATATTTTAACCTGCGGTTTTGGATACAAAATATGTAGGTATAAATAGAAGTGAAAGGATGTTTCTTACGTGAATAATGTCCGGAACATTTCTTCTATCATATTTTCTCCGTGCGGCACGATGCGCTGCGTCGTCTCACACAGCGTCTTCAAAATGCATTCACGACCATTGTAGCCAATACTGGAAATAAATACGATTATCAAACTTCCCAAAGATAAGGAAGAAAAACTCAGTCCAACCTTGTTTATCAGGACAACATAAGACTCATGTTGAAAATTTATCAAAATAATTGAAAATTATTATTAAAGTCAGCAACGTCTTTTCTAAATAAGTCACGATTGTGCAATATGTAATTGTTGTTGAAATAACCCAAAACCTGAAACCCGTTTCTTCAGTAAGGCCCCGCATTATATACCCTTCAGTATCAACCCTACAAAGGAATTTTTTTTTTAAGAGTAGGTACATACAACCTTGGGACTCGGGAAATTGGTATGAAATACATAAATTGCAAATTGGAAGAATTGCGTTGCATTGCATTGCGTTTCAATAAATGTACATTGTAGAGCGGGGCGATAATAAATAAGAGGGTCCGAAACCTTTTTTCATCCACGAAAGCTGTTTTTACGGTCTACTAAAAAAAAAAAAACCAAACTCACTTATCCAAAATAGTCTCAATTTTCTCATACAGATCCCTTCTGCTTCTTCTTTGGGCCAAACCTTTGTTTAGCAATCGGTTCTTTCTATGGTACAAGGCCAGAGTTTGAGTCTCGTTGGGGAGTTCATAAGCTATGCCCCAGTTGAGGCCAAAAGTGAAGGTGCCAGGGGCGGTGGACGGAGATGGCTGGCCAATAACACCCACGGTCATACATGCCGCACACTGGAAAATAAAATAGTTATTTAAACACTAGCTAGAGGAAAATTCCTTAGGAACCTCGCTGGTCCCAGCGAGAGGCCTACCTTGTCCTCTAAAGGACCTACCATGCCACGGGATCATCAACAAGTGATTATTAGATTATTTCGCAGTGTTGTGGAGTGTTTGTTAAGGTTAATTTGTTGGCTGGTATTGCATGTAAAATGAATTTTTCATAATATAATTAAGATCCTTAATAATAATCAAGAAATATGTAATTAATATTAAATAAGTAATGTAAATCTATACAGATTATCTGCATGCAAATAAAGGCTTTATTATTTTATTTTAGAGGAAAATTAAACGCCCCATGCCCTACATACAGTCGACAACACGTTAACCTTCACATTTTAGTTGGAAAGTCGCCTGTAATACAACGGAGTAGAGTGCATGGCTGTACAGGAGGATGTGCTGTCGACTCTACTACAAGCTGCTGCTAATTTTTATTTACTGAGCAACATTCACATTCTATGAATTGGCTACTTGACAGGCTTCTCAAAACCCTCGTCTTTTTTGTTCGTGTTCTTGAATGCTCAGACAGAGGTAATTTTAAATTCTTTCGTCTATTTCTTCTAAAAAAAGCAAATAAAAATTCACTTTTAAAGTAAGCCGTCAAAACGGTGTTTTGTAAAGTAAGCCGCCAAAACGCTACCTTGAGCAATATAGCGTCGCACAGAAATCATGGCGTCACTGGCCAGTACACAATATCTGAATGACAGATGTCATATTTACTAACATGTGACGTCATCATAGATTTGCCCAATCCAGGCAGTTTTCGAAAAAATGGCCACAGATACAAAATTATCAAAAATTGTGCTGTTTTTTTTGGATATATACTCAAGGTGTTTTTAATACTTTTATTCATAATGGCAAATAGCCTGTTTTCTTGATCATCTCATTGTTTTTCGTTCGAATATAATTTGAATCATTATCTACAAAAATGCCTGTTGGCTCTACTGACATTGACAGAAATGACCGGTGGGTATTTTCTGTCTCAACTTACTTTTATTCTTAAGCAAAATAATTAGCGGCTCTTTAGCATTTGATCTGAGGCAAGTTGCGGCTGGATAACTCCAGAATTCGACTGGAGGATAAAAAAAAGTAAAGGCACGCCACGGAGGTGGCCTATGTCCAATAGTGCGTCCACGTGATAATAGATTGAAATATTCTACTATCAATAAGAGAAGATAAGAAGATAAGAATATTCTTTATTGTACCAAGAATAGGTACAATAAAGGCGTATAATATGTATAGGCGTACTTAATATTAGGACAAAAGAGCCGTGGTGAAATGCGACACCTCTACTTGTTTTAATTGTTAGTTTTAAATTCAAATTCAAATATTTTTATTCAGAGTAGAAACCAAATATTTACTTAGTTTTGCAATTAACAGATTATGTGAAGAAGAGGCTAACAGAGAAACTCTACATTTATTCTTTACAAAACAGCTTTAGCTTAATTAACAAACTTTCAAACTTAAAAATTATTAGGTACTCATACATTGTGTTGAAAATTAGACACAATTCTCTTCTGAGAGTTTATTTAGGAATGCGAGTTTAGAAATAAACAAATGACGTAAATGTGGCAGAGAAACAGCTCGAACTCACCGAAAAACTGGAGCCTTCAGGAAAAGTGACGTAACGCCTTTTCCGCGATAGAATCCTTGACTTTTCCGAGCGTGTCATTTCCGTCGACATTCCTATCTCGGCAAAACAACACGCTAGGAACAAAACAACAAATAAGTTTGAATTTCGAACCATGTTTTAAAACCACACATGAAACTGGCCACAAAAATTTTAAAATAATATCAATCCAATTGTTACTGGCCAGTTGCAAAAGAATAAAAAGACGTTTGGTTTTAGAATGTCGCAGTCAAACTGATGAGATATGACCTAGAAACGATGTCAAGTAACATAACGGGTGAATTTATTTTACTGTAACATGCTCCGGTCAGAGGAAAACGTGCTAAGAGACACCAATTGAGAAGTGCTAGTTTATAGTAAGTACCTACAGTCGACACAAAAAAAAATTTGTTCGAAAATAGCACTAATGCTGTGCGTATCAAGAACTACAAACTGTCGGCTAGGTGCAACTCTTGTAGAGTGTAGTAACTAGATCCCGGGTTAATTTGAATTTAAAATCTGGGTCAGTAGTCGGGTAGACGTTGAATAACGGTTTTTGAATACGCGAGTGAACCAAAGAACGTACCTACCGAAGTATTTGCATGGTGATTGAATTCATGGCGGTCTCAAAAACATTGGTGCATGTAAGCGTGAGATGTAAAACAGTAAAACATATTCACTACCATCTGAGAGGAATGAAAATACGTACTTACGTTCCAATTTCAATTATTTGACAATTTGGTACTTAAAAGTTTTGCAGCAAAGAGTTTGAAAGTTCAGTAAGTAGTTCCAAACTCGGTTTTTAAAACTTATTGCTTGGGTTGGAGCGAAATAGATGTAGGACGAATCCTCAAGAGTGAAAGAGAAGTCCGACTTAGTAAAAAGTCTGTACTTAGTAAATAAGTGCATTAGTATATAAATTCAAAATTGGATTTTGAGTCTATTTACTTTGATGCATCTTAGCTTGAACAACAATAGCGTGTTTTGGGTCCAAAATTTGGGCATCAAAATGCATCATTTCGAGCATATGGAGTGAAAAACATATTGACTGCTTCAATGTTTTAGTCGTTAAGGCGCTTACTTACTAAGACAGAGGTCGTGTCTTTGATTCATTTGCACAAGTTACTTCAGTTTGGGTTTTTTTCCATGCCTTTTTTTCAACGTATTTGCCTGGTAGCCATAGCACAAGGTATCCTAGTTTGAGATCAGGTCGATTGGTTGTGTTGTGTGGAAGTTATTATTATTATACTGAATACTTCATGAAAAAATAATTCAAGTTTTGATTGCGAAGGTTTGAGTAACATTTTTTTGGAGCCTCGTCAGGCGAGTGTTTTAGTGTTTTAGGTGTTTTAGAGTGCGATCAATGATATATACTTTATATATACATAACTTTGGACTTCAGAGCAATCTGACATAGTTATTTAATTATTTATTTATTGTATGTATATAATAATGGCACATAATTTATAAAGTACCATAGTATAGTGTGTAGTATATGTATCACAAGTTTATGAATGTGTAAGTAGGTAATTTATCTTTTTTAATTTTCTTAACACTTCTCTAGCACACCCCTAACTAAATCTACTAACTAAAATACTTTTTAGTATTAAGCTCGCCTTTGTACCGACATTATTTCTTGTGCAATAAAGAATTTTCCATCAATCAATTAGGTAAACAATTCGTTCTGTCTAAATAACACCTTGTTTTTATAAATACCTAGGTAGATAACTGGTTACCATTGTTCGCGAAAGTGCATCAATTTTCGTGCCAGCCTTATTTACTTTTATAGCTGTTGTTATTCTAAAACGCCGCAGTAAAAATACCATTTTATCGAGTGAGCCAGTACTCGCGTGGAGGGTCGTCAAAGGCTTTCTCTTTAATTTATCGACTTCATTATTGGACGTGAAAGCCTGAAAACCTTTCATGTCAACTTATTGGGTTAAATTGTGATGAACAAAAAAAGTTTGCCGATGCGGGCTGGTAACATAAAGGCTTTTTTACAAAGTGATAATTTGGATATCGGCATGTTTCTTGAATTTCACGAAAGTTTCTTTTTTCATCCTCAGGCTCGCTAGTGACTTTTGAGCCTGAGCATAATGTTAGAGACAAAACGCGTCGCATTTCCTCACACAAGTATTGGTGTCGATGATGGTGCGTTCATCTCTAGCTTCTGCTTGAAAAAGTGGAAGGGAGGGCGGTGCATTAACTAACCGCATGGTGCTTGTGGGATGGAATTTGGCAAAGTAATTTTCACGTTTTAATGCTAGGTATTATGGAAGAGGCTTGCATCCAGCGTCTTCCTGACACTTTGATAAGATCGTCTGTCCATCTTGTGGCTGGTCGTCCTACGCTGCGCTTGCCGATGTGTGGTCTCCATTCAAGCAAGGATGCAAGCCGCTTCCAACCGGTCTTTTTGGAAATCCATGGAGGAGGCTTGTGGCTGAATGATGATGATGATGAATGCTATTATGGATTTCCGCAAAGTAACGCCTGATTCCATACAATATCGACAATGACAGTTTCGGGCCCATGGATGAGAATGGCGAGAGACCGCAAAGTATGGCGTAATGGGGAAAAGGCCGATACCCAACAGTTGGTAGAGTGGGCTGATGACTTGGAAGAAGATCCACAACATTTAAATATTAATAGCAATCGTTATAAAGATTAAGATCATCTCCAACTAATTAAACAAGATCTTTTGACACAGATCTTTGATCTTTCTGGTTCCCACGACACAGGGGATCCTAGTGCGGGGCCAGAAGAAATGTATGTGCATTTTATGTTTGTCTTTTAGTAAGACGGCAGGTGTACTAGGGCAGTAACGGAGTAGCGGTCAGTCGGTAGGTAGACCAACAGCCCGATGGTTGGAAGTTGTGGCAAGGATGTCAGGGGGTCCGTGGATGTGAACAGAACGCGAGGCTTTTCGCCCGAGAAATGGCCTGAAGGCCTGTACCTAGTAGTGGGCTGATGATGATGATGAGTTCTGTCCTGTCGATAACGAATTCGAGTAACTTGGTAACTTAGTGAAATGTGCTTGATACAAAAAAGGCACGTAAGTACTACGACGTCAATACTTTGAGTTCAGTTAAAAATAATGTTTTCATGTGTTCCGAGTTCAATGGCAAAACTAAATGTTATTAATTTTTATTATTGTGAACCCCCAACGCAAACATTTTTTATAACCATACTACTATTACCTACACATCCGGCCTTCCGTTTTATCTGTAGGGCTTACAAAAATCAACAAAACCATATTTTTCTATGGGGGTCATTAATAGCGCCAACGACTTGGCATAGCGTCTTAGGCCTCTTCCCTTTTGGGCCAATCTTTTCAGACTCAACCTCATCCAGTGATCCAATGATTTGGATCGTCACGGCCAAAACAAAAGCGCCAAGAGCGAGGCGACTGAGTCAAGCCGTGGACGTCAGGTAGTCGGGGTCGTATCGCAAATTAAATCCGCCCGTACGCGGCGCGCAGTCGATAAAACACATTAACCCCGAGCTGATCGCGCGCTGCCTATACGTAAGCCGGTCGCGGGTCCTTCCCATAGAATCCAGTTTTTTCGGCGCTGGAAAAATATGGTAAACGTTAACCCTCGGAGGATTCATTACCCTGACATCCCTATCATTTGAGAGTTACATTTAAAAAAATTGCTTAGGGTTTGGCGCGTGTACTAAAGGGGCGGTCTGCTTAAAGGTGTTCATTAAATTGATCAGTAAAATCAGACAAAATTAATTTCTGTTGTTGGAAAAGTAATTTATTTTGTATACAGTAGCTTTTCTTACATGACTAAATATCTAGCGTTAAAACCAGTTTATGAGATGAATGAGATGTATTTTTAGAACGTTCTACGTATTCGTTGAAATACATTGTGTATTTGTTAGATGTTTCATTTGTTAAATTCATTATATAATATCTGCACCAAATTGAAACTAAAATTGTCTCTGGCTCAATTTTAAATAAATAAATGAGCTAGATTAAAATAAGAATTGCTTCCAACTAAAGGCAAAGTTTAAAATATTAAGAATAGAGTGGACGTCATGTCACTTTTTATTAACATTTTATTTGTGCACTTTATTCAGTTAATATACTTATTGCGCTTCCTAATCTGTCTATTTCATCACTACAAATAGAAGATGTTTATGTAACGACATACATTCTGCAGCCGGATTTTTTACTAAGAATTCTACAGTTGACAGCACCTCAATCTTTAGTTGCAAATTCACGAAATCGAGTAGACTGCACTAATGTAAGGTTTATTGAATTTTGGATTTTATAGGAAGTGCGACCCAACGCCGATCCATTAGAATCGATCACTACGATCACACGCATCTCGAATTTGCATTAACTACGTGCCAGCGCCTCCCAGACGAGACCCCTTTATAAAAAGTATTGCCTACGATAACTAAATTCTCTACTAGCGCCGCTATCAACTGAACAGTTAAGATGGTGGCACTGTAGGTAAGGAACAAAGATGTAATTAGGTACGTCATTTTTTTTTTGTTATTACTGTAAATTGCAAGTATTTTTTACAAATATATTTCTTGCTACCTAAAACTTATAATGTTTTGAATCACTTTTTGAGTACATATTTTTTCCGGGTACACTACTGACTTTTTATCCGGCTAGGTCTCGCTCTGATTTGCAGGGCTTAAGAATGTATCCAGAATATAGTTAATAATGTCTATACTAAAGTTTTTCTCTTTTACTTCACATAACAATTTCGGCTAAGAAACATCCCAAAAAAACAGTTTCAATTCGGATTCACGGATTAACTGTTAATCATCTACGAATACTACACGATGATCATCAACTAGTCTCTTTTTAACCAACTTCAAGAAAGGAGGATTTCTTTTCTAAAGTGAATTTCATGGCCTGTATAACATTTCCAATAGTGCGCTCTAAGGATCTGGAGGTTATTTGAATAAGAAAGGTTCAGCGAACAGTACATTGTAGAAAAAGTAAAAAAAAAAACCAGTTTACATTGAAGTAAGTACCTACTTTTACTGCCAAGGAATGAAGCGATATTATAGGAAATACTCGTAAGCCTATACAATGTGGTTTTTCTTTGAGCTGGAAACTACGCTCACAAAAAAGGCAGTCACTCTTCACGCAACGGTATCAAAAAACCAATACATAAAGGCCTACATAAACAATTCTGATAAAGAAACAAAAATCATCACAGCATTGCCATTAAAAAAAAAAACAAAAAAAAAGACAAACGACCTTTCGTCCAATATCGATGACGGAGTGAAAAAAAGTTACAAGGGGGCCTATTCGCAAAACCTTTCTTTCTAAACCAAACAAATTGACTTCTAAATTGTACCCAAAGCGATAGATAGTGACTCTCAGTTTATTATGGTATCCAGAGGTAATTAAAAAACTTACTCAAGGTAAGTACCATGCCGGAGATTGCAGTAAGTTAAGATTCGGTTAAGATTTTTATTCAGAAAAATACGGAAAAATATATGTTATAGTTCTGCCAAACAGCATAACAGATTGGTATGATTCCCTACGATTAGGTGAATTGCTCATAGCCCCAGTCGCCTGAGTGATCTTAAACGATCACGAAGGTTAAGCAATATAGTAGTTCAGCGTTCAGTGTATGGATGGGTGACCGTTCTATGACTAACGCTAGTGGCATTTTTCCGAGAGGTTCCGTGCTTCGCAAGGCATGCTAAGCAGTTGGTACCGGCTGCCATCAATAGATGGCAGTCGTTAAGCCAAGTCTTTAGGGGGCGGCTTGAAAACTAATGTGACAGTAAGACCAGCAACTAGTCTTACAAGCCTCTTCCTCAGGTATGACACCCGTGCCCCTCGGTGGTGACATATTAGGTTGATGATGATTAAATGGTCCTTGCTTGGTTACCATAACACAAGGTAAAAGATAGCCTTTACATTTAATGAGATGTTTTATACGTCCATTGGCACCTTCAATCACCATTTATTTTAATTTTAATGCTGCAATAGCTGGGACATGATTTAGATGGGACGAGAAAAAGTGATTGAATTAATTAATTAATCAATCAATCAATGAAAACATTTATTTGTCATAAGCATAGGTATTGAGTACAGGTCTTGAGACTCATTTAGATCTCCATGCTTTACCCACAGGGCATACAAATATTTTTGGGGCATAATTTCAAATTAATATCAATACCATTCTGAAAATGTCTAAGTTTACAATATTGTTTTAAAAAAATTTTAAGATATGTCAAATAGAATTTGTAATTAAAAATTATGTAATTAAATAGTCAACACGTTTATAAAATTGTCAAGATTAAGTAGTCCAATAAATAATAAAAAATGTCGGATATTCAATAGAGTAGTCAAAAAAAATTATATAGTCAAATCGCTTAAAAAGTCTTGTATCGAATAATAACATTTTTCAATTAACAGCTTATTCAGATTAAATTTAAACATTGGCAAGTTCATCTTGGCAAGTAATATGAAGTGGAATTTTATTGTAGATAAGCGGAGCCATACACAGAACACTTTTTCGCATAAGGGCTTTCTTGCATTTTGGTATTGACAATTTTCCTTTGTATTGAGATCGTATTGGCTGTTTACGTGAAGAAGATAATTCATGAAATAGACCCGGATTCATTTTTACAAATACACATAGCTCATACACATACAGCGAAGGTACCGTAAGAATTCAGTGGAAGTTGTTTTTTTATCATCATCAACCCATTATGTCAGAGATCACTTTTAGTGATAAGGCCGCCGTCTGTACTCTTAGATTAAGAAATACCTGTGAAATTTCCTTTTTTATATACCTATAATAAAGTGTTCTCTGTGTCTATCTATTTTTCTATGTCCACACCGAGGGGCACGGATCTCTTCCCTGAGGAAGTTACAGGCCATACTCCACCACAGGGACAAGTCCGCATTGGTGGAGAGACCAATTTGTCATCACCATCATCATCATCATTCAGCCACAAGAAGTCCACCGCTAGACATAGGTCTCCTCCATGGATTTCCAAAAAGACCGGTTGGAAGCGGCCCAAATTTATCACTTGTTCGTATTTACGTGAAAAACGTGTGACTTTTCGGAAAGATTGACTCCCGAATAAGCCACGGACCTTCAGTTGACGGATCCCAGCAGTTCCATTAGATGCATTAGGCCGTTACTGGCCTCAGCAAAAATGTTTTAGCCATTACTCTCAATCCCGATGTATACAAATCACCGTGTGGTCGGGATGTCAAATGTACGCTTGGCTTCAAAGGGTAGAGCTATTTTGGCGCACGAATGTGACGCTTGTGGTCTCTATGAAGCCGGTTTTGCAATAATTATGAATCTTTTATTGGCTCTTCATAACTATTATTCCTATCTTGTTTTCTAAGACTTTCAACCTAAAGTATGTTTTTTTAATTCAATGCAAAATAATAAAACTGTCAAACAATCCAAAGGCTGTCAATGTCAGAATGTTGCTAGTACGCAAAAACCAAATAGAAAGAAAAATATAAGCCATACTCCACCACAGGGGCCAAGTCCGGATTAATGGGGGCTTGTAAGACTAGTGGTCATACTGTTAGAAGTTTTCAAGCCGCCCTAAGGCCTCTGACTTGGCTTAACGAATGCCTTCTATCGGCTATACTCGGCACCAACTGCTTAGCGTGCCTTGCGAGGCACAGAACCGCTCTCGGAAAAATGCCACTAGCGTAAGTCATAGACGGTTACCCATCCATGGACTGAACGCGCCGTATGTTGTTTAACCGTAGTGATCGCTTAAGATCACTCAGGCAGCCCAGGCTACAAGCGATTCTCCGTGTTCCGTTTATGTGCCCTTCGTATTATAAAGACTGACTATAATTTAGTCAGCCTTTATAATACGACAAAATCGTAGTCTTTTATAAATTAGGCCCTATTTCCCGATTATTCAGTCCTTTGGCTGCATTCTGGACTCGTCGACATACCGCTCTGCATACAAATGCATTGGAAACTCATTCTTCAGATTTGGAGCGCCGAAACGCTCTCAAACGCTCGACAAAATGCCTGGGGCCGTATGTATACCAAACGAATGAAAGTTAATAAATCCTGATGATTTAACTAAGGTATACACACTAATATTACAAAAGCGAAAAAAAAGAAACCCAGGTCTTGGATGTTTACATGCTTGTGACGTCCCTGTTTCTGGTTCTCACGACACAGGGTATCCTAGTGTGGGGCCAGAAGCAATGTATGTGCCTGTATATAAATGTTTTTGTTATTTTTATGTTTGTAAGTCTGTGAGTGTGTATGTTTGTTACTTCTTCACGTCTAAACAGCTAAAGCGATGTTAATAAAATTTGGTATGGAGTTAGCTGACACCCTGGAATAAAGGCTACTTTTTACTGGGGGAAAAGTATGTTGTTCCCATGGGAAAATCCCTAAAATGTGAATAATTTTTATTTTTACTATTAATACACAATTTATTTTCTCTAATAAGCTAGTTAGAGTATATACTCTATACACTATATATAGTATACGCTCGAGTATATACCCGAGAGGGAGGCAGAGAAAAAAGCGATAACCGTTGGACTGGCTTAAGTTTTATTTTATGAGTGAGAATTACCAACAGATTACATTAAATTAGGAGATTTATTTTCCCAAGATTTTTCAGAACGTCTTCCTAGCAATAGCTGTGGAGACATAGATAATAAATTTCTGTAGTTATACTGATCGTTTCCTATATTATTCGTGATCTCATTTCATCATCAGCCATTTAAAGTTTCTCGGTCTTATGCCGCCTCAACATAGTTCGAATTCAGTGTATGGATGGGTGACCGACCGTTCCATGCTTCGCAAGGCACACTAAGCAGTTGATGCCGGCTGCCGTCAATAGATGGTAATCGTTAAGCCAAGTCAGAGGCCTTAGGGCGGCTTGAAAACTTCTGACAGCAAAACCAGATACTACTCTTACATGCCTTCACCAATCCGGTCTTGGACCTTGGAGTATGGCTTATACCTCCCTCAGGGAAGAGACCAGTGCCCCTTGGGACATAATGGGTTGATAATGATGATGATGGTGCCCTTACTCCCGCTACTACATCATACTTCATCATCATCATCAGTCCACCATTACCTCCTGCTAGGTATACTCCTTTTACCAAGTGCTATCACACCCTCCCACCTTTCTCATACGCGGACCTTCCGCTGGCTTAACGACATTGTCTAAGGCTGGTTTTAGAGTCACGCTGACCACGCGCTGACAAAATGTATGGCTGGTCAGCGCTGAACGGTCGGCGTTTTACTAAAACGCTCCTTAGGACGTAGTACATACTGGCCTGGTCAGCGCCAAGTGTCAGCGTGACTCTAAACCGGCCTAACGGTCCACAGATCTGCTCAATGACCATCATCCTGTTCTGGACCACCACTCTGTGATTGGGTTAGTCCACCTGCCGTCTTATTTATTTATTGATACTTTTATTGCACTTACATTTAAAGTAAAAATATAGTTCAATGCGGCGGACTTAATGCCTTAAGCCTTTTTAAATTAATAAATTTTCATTCAGGGTAAAGTTTCTTATTCTTATCTCTGCCGCATTCCGTCTATAATATAGGCGTCAGATGCGGAGACTACCACAAACCACTGTTAAAAGGAAAAAAAATGTCCTCCTTAGGAATTAAAGGACAAATTAAATATACTATTTCATATTTGAAAACCACTTTCAATCCCTCAGAACGATTAAATTATTGGTTCAACAGTTGATACTTCTGAAAGTGACACAATAATAATAAAAGAAAATGAAACAGTTATAATAGGCTACTTTACAGGTTTAAAGAACCTACTCAGATTGTTGTTGGTGTTCATTAAGTGGTCAGAAAGTTGTATTTCTTTTTTCTTTAATTTGAAACAAAAATTAACTTTTAAAAATAAGCCGCCAAGACGATGTCTTGGACAATATGGCGTCACACAGGAATCATGACGGGAATACAGTTTTTTTTACTTCATATGCTGTGAAACTGTTTTAAGGCGCATAATTTATACAAAAGAGCAAAATAATAATACTTTTGTTTCACATTGTCAAATAGTCTATTATCTAACAAAATATGAAACTTCAAACGCGTACATAACTTGTTTAAATAGGCTGTTACATGAGCCCCAACCTCCTAGCTAGATTATGATCTCATATTTTATGTAATAAACGGTAATAAGAACCGTTTATTACTGTGCGGTGGAATGCTATTTTTCTCAGTCATAATATTGTAACCTAACAGATACACCAACACCCAGGGGGCTAGGTAGATGCCAAAGGAAACAAGGATGAAACGGGGCTGTAATCTTTGTAGATAATATAATTTTGTGTAAATCGCTCATAGACACGGCCGCCAAAAGTAAGCAACATAAGACGCGTTCAGTCGAAGGATGGGTGACCGATCTATAACTAGCGCTAGTGGCATTTTTTCGAGCGGTTCCGTGCTTCGCAAGGCATGTCAAGTGGTTGGTGCCTGCTGCCGTCGATAGATGACAATCGTTAAGGTAAGTCAGAGGCCTTAGGGCGGGCGGCTTGAAAACTTCTGACAGTAAGACCAGCCTTACTAGTCATACAAGCCTCCACCAATCCGTACTTGGCCCTCGTAGTGGAATATGGTCTATATCTTCCTCAGGGAAGAGACCTGTGCCTCTCGGTGGGGACGTGTAACGAGGCGATCGCCTCGTTGCTTTTTTTATCATTTTCGGCCATCTACAATTCCAAATTTAACTATTTTATGACATTCGCCGCAGTGTTCGGACGTATTTGGACAGATATTCCTCAGCCTCCGAAGCAAGTGGACGTAAACGTGATTCTATACTTATTATAATTTTTTTATTATAACACGTCTGTCACCTTATTCTGCGTACTCATATTATTTACCTACGAAATCACAAATATTGTAAAGGCACATAAAATTTATGTAAGTGTTCTACCTTTTTATTTTCGAAATTGTATTTTTATATTTATCTTTTAGACCGTAGTTAAGCTTTTCTATTTCTTATTGTTCTCAGGTGCCTTTCCTTTACATTTTAAATCAAATATAATTATTCTACCGTGCCCCTGGATACCCCTCTTTCATTCAACGGATCGCACCCCTAACTTAACTTCGTGCGACACTGGCGCCCAACATTAAGAACCCCACCCACGCTCCCGAACTTGACGCTGCCTACTGCTGCTTGCTGCTGCTTCAAGACAGCCACCCGGTTCCTCAAGATTTTTACTAATTTTATCTAATTTAGTTTAATCCTTTTTCCAAATTAGAAAAGATTTTATCATCGCCGTCACCACTTTCGATCTTCTTTCGGCCTAGATTCTTTAACTTTTAATTCTTACTTATTTACTTTATACCTTATACCATATCTTCATCCATACCCACCCAATCTCTAATCAAAACTAATATTTCTTCCTCCTTGTGCCAACGTATGTAGTAGCCTACCGCGCTAACAGTACTCCTACAAGACACTTAACAATATTATATACAAAACATAATACATACAGAAACACTAAACGAGATTCCCAAAGGAATTATCACAATTTTGACACAACCTTTGGTGTTCTTAAAACTCGTTCGAGTCACCAAAGTGAGTGTCATCAACCACTTACGGGCAGTGCTGTTGGGGAATACCCTCAGTGTATCCTACACACAACCTACACTGGAAAAGAGACCTTCCTAGGATCTTCGAGGTCGACTACCTAGAGGTCTCCGGACTAGTTACGGTTGAACTCAAAACACCGGTAGCTAACACTAAAAACTTACCATTATTTGATATTTTATTAACTTTTCTTTTTACAACGAATGAACCAACACTTACGATTTCAAAAATAATTTTTAATAACTTTATTTACACTGGTTATATTTTACCACACTTAAATTAAACTATTTCACAGAGTGGTTCACGATGAACCCCACACTCCTAAATAAGCCTGAATTGGCATATAAACTAAAACTCCGGTCAGTTTCTTTTCCAAGCTCTGCAACAGCTGATGACTTGCGCCAACTATTGCATCCTCTTGTGGACACTCCTTGTACCGTCGAATCTAGCCCGTATTCGCCTGAACAAGACATTGAGGAGGTTGAGAAATGCCTCACAATAGTTTCAGCACGTATTCTTCTTGCTTCTTCAAACAGCATACATAATGACAAAATCAGAACCTATTTAATTCACATTTCAAATAGAATAAATCGTATTTCTATCCCTTGGGCCGCACTCATTGCGATAACCCGAAGATTCGGGCTATCGTGATGTGTGTAGCCAAGTATTCGCGTATACTTCGGAGCTTTGTCAGGACTTCGCGTAGCTGTCGGTAAACTTTCACAGATCAAAGAGTTTTATCACGATGAACTTCGCTTGAGCGGCCACACTTCAGTCAGCGTGCACCTGTCAAACGTGGCGGACGTGTTATATCACAGAGTAGGTGCATAATCTGAAGCGTAACATGGATTGGAGTAATGATAAAATTTTAGAATATATTGCAAACTACGATAAATAAATAATAACTACGACATAAATGTAAAAAATCATTATTTGCTGCCATAAAATAGAGAGCAACCGCGGCGTCCATTTTGTTTTTTGCATTTGACATCGCTTGCAAATCGCGATAAACTTTACATCGCGCATTGTGTGGCCGCGAGGATTCGCCGTAGACCGAAGACGAAGTTTATCGCCCGAATGTTATCGCGATGAGTGCGGCCCAGGCATATGTCTACTGAGACAAATACAAATTTATTAAACAATTTTAAAAATATTTGTGAGAATTTGACACAATGTCAACAATAATTCAATGACACACAAGTGTCAACGAATAGTTCCAATTATGAATCTGCAACCTCTTTGATACAGCCCCGCACTGATTTCGATCTGCTTGCTCAGAAGTTAGCAAATTTAACCGACAACCGTCCCACTGACCTAAAAAGGTTTAACTTCAAAGGTGATAGCTGTCCTCATGATTTCATTAATAGGATTGAAGAGTTCGCAGTGGCTCATAATATCGACCACAAAAGATTACATAATTATCTATATGATTGCTTATCAGGACCTGCTCTAGACTGGTTCAGAGCCAAGAAATCAACTATGACTAATTGGCAATCATTCAAACAAAAATTTGTTGAAGATTTTGAAATTTACGATCATGATTTCAAACTTATGCAAACTATTCACTCGCGTAAGCAAAAACCAAACGAGCGAATGGTCATATACTTCTCGGCAATGGAAGCACTTTTTCCAAATTACATGACCCATTGTCTGAAAAATCTAAAATAGATATTCTGCGTAGAAACTTGAGTCCTTTATATAGCTCTAGACTGTTACCTACCGACATTATAACCATAGATCAATTATTTAAATCTTGCAAATGGTATGAGAGTTGCAATATTATGCAAACACCCATACAAACTTCTGATACTTTTCAAAGTCCTCATATACCACCTTTTACATTCACATCTCAAAGCGCAGTCCATACTGTTGCACCTCAGTCTAAACCTACATTACGTTTCTCTTGCCCGCGTTGTAGAACAAATAATCACGAGTTAAATAATTGTACTAGTACAGATATAGTTTGCTTTCGTTGCGGTAAACAAAACGTCAGTTATCCAAAGTGTACCAATTGTCATAAATATTCAAAGAAACTAATAAAGGAGAAAAGTAATTTACCAAAAACAACCACTGCAGAATGGAACCTTTGGCTTAATACACTTAAATTATTTATGACTTCGTATAATACATCTACAACACTATTTACTAAGAATAATAATGACGAAAGGCCTTATATAAATGTTAAGTCTATGTGGTCTATGCGGTCTTTTAGATAGTGGAAGTGCTATCACAATTATAGGGAATAATTCCCATGAAATTCTCTTAGCCTATGGCTACAAACTCAATAAGAAACACAAGATTACAGGCACAGTAGCTAATGGACAATCAATACACTCCATTGGTACTGTTCAACTACCTCTTCTTTTTAAAGACAAAATAGCAATTATTACTGCTCACATCATACCCTCAGTAAATCAACCTTTAATCCTGGGCATTGACTTCTGGAAGATGTTCAATTTAGCCCCAGACATTCTTCAAACGTTGACTTCTTTTTCTAACAAACGTATCAATACTTTAGTTGTTGATACAACTTCTCAACATGTTGGTCATTACGACACTCTCACAGACACTCAACGTCTAATTTCTGATACTATTATCCGACAGTTTCAAAATATTTCAACAGAATCCCAACCATTAGGTAAAACACACCTCGTAGAACACCACATAGATACAGGAGATCATCTTCCTATACGACAGCGTTGCTATAGACTTTCACCTGAAAAACAGAAAGCCTTATGCAAAGAAGTAGATGAAGTGCTAAAATTGAATGTCATCGAACCTTGCGAAAGCAAGTGGTTAAATCCTGCCATAATCATGCCTAAGAAGGACGGCACATCGCGTTTTTGTGTGGATAGCCGTAAATTAAATTCCATTGCCCGTAAAGATGCTTATAAGCTTCCTTTTATTTCTGATATCTTAGACAAGCTTAAAGAGGCTAAATTTTTATCTTCTATTGACATAGCAAAAGCCTTTTGGGAAATACCATTACGTCCTTCAGACCGACCCAAGACTGCTTTCCATGTACCAGGACGTGGAATGTATATGTTCCGTGTAATGCCATTTGGGCTTACAAATGCCCCTGTCACACAACAACGCTTTATGAATACACTATTCCCATCAGAAAATCTGGATAATTCAGTTTTCACCTACTTAGATGACATTGTAATTATTAGCAAGACGTTTAAAGAACACATTGAATTACTAAATAAAGTCAAACAAAGACTTGCTCAAGCTAACATAACTGTAAATTTTTCAAAATGCTCATTCTTTAAAAAGTAACTTAAATATTTAGATTATATTGTTAACGAGCATGGCCTTCAAACCGACCCAGATAAAGTTAAAGCTATTCTCGATATTCCCGCTCCCACTACTCCACGAGAAGTTAAAAAGTTTTTAGGGACAGCTAGTTAAAAAGTTTTAGGTATAGACGTTTTATCCCAGATTTTAGCACTAAAGTTGCACCTCTCACTAAACTTACATCAACTTCAAAGAAAGCCCCACCTTTTAAATGGACTACCGACGCAGATAAAGCTTTCAAAAACATAAAAGAAGCTCTCATCTCCACTCCCATTCTCGCTTGCCCAGATTTCACCAAGCCATTTGCAGTTCATTGCGATTCTTCCGGTTTTGCCATCGGTGCGATGCTTACCCAAGAATTTAATGGTATTGAAAAACCCATAGCCTATATGAGTAAATCCCTTACAGGTCCTCAAAAGAATTACTCTATAACTGAAAGAGAGTTGTTAAGCGTTATTCTGTCCTTAGAACATTGGCGTTGCTATTTAGACAACGGTCTAAAGTTCACCATTTATACCGATCATTCAGCATTACAATGGTTCCTCCATCTAGACAATCCAAGTGGACGACTAGCCCGTTGGAGTATCCGCTTATCAGCATATAACTTTGAAATTAAACATAAACGCGGTAAAGACCATTTAGTTCCTGACGCGTTATCTCGTTCTATCCCAATAAGCATTATTAACTACGACAGCTCACATACTCACGATGACTGGTATAATAATATTTACGCTAAGTGCAGCACTAATCCTAACACCACCCCAGACTACATTATACAAAATAATAAATTATACAGATACGGCCAAACAAATTCTTTACTTCAATCTGAATACAATTGGAAAGAAGTTATTCCGCTCGAATACAGAGTTCCAATTATTACTGAGAATCACTCCACTCCAACATGTGCTCACTTTGGAATTTTCAAAACATACCAAAGACTAAAAATGAAATATTTTTCGCCAGGCATGTACAAAGATGTTTATGATTTCATTTCTAAATGCGAAACTTGCTTATCCTATAAACATCAAAATCAAACTAAATTTGGTCTCATGGGTAAACCTAAAAAATGCTCTCGTCCTTTTCAGTGTATTTCGATTGACATCATCGGTCCCTTACCGACAACCCAGAAACATAACAAATAAATATTTGTTGTAACTTGCTGTTTCTCAAAATATTGTCTCCTTCCTCCAATAAAACGTTTGCAATAAAACGAGCTACTTCCTCCGTTGTTGCACATATACTAGAAAACCTAGTTTTTCTTATCTATGGTATACCGCAAACTGTAATTCTTGATAATGGTCCCCAATTTACTAGTCAAGAAATAACAGTCTTGTTGCAGTCCTATAAAGTCCCTAAAATTCATTATACTCCCCGGTATTGTCCGCAAGTAAATACAGTCGAACGATACAATAAAACAATAATGACAGCTGTATCATCATTCGTAGAGAATGACCACAGAACTTGGGATAGAAACTTACATAAAATCCAATTTGCTATTAATACTTCAGTTAATGAAATAACTAAGTATACCCCTGCATTCCTTGCCTTTGTTCGTGAATTAGTCACATGTGGGTCGATCTATGAACATTCAGATCTCACAGATGACATGATTTTCGCACCACGAGACGAATTTGCAGACAACCTTGGACTTCTTCACCCTGTATTTTCAGAAGTTCAAGCTCGACTTTGGAGAGCGCATCAAATTTACTCTTCGTCCTATAACAAACACCATCAACATTTCGAATTCAACGAAAATGATGTCGTTTGGAAACATAATTACTCAATCAGTAACGCAGATAAATATTATTCGGCCAAACTAGCACCCAAATTTGTAAAATGCATAATTACAAAAAGATTTCACCCCTTGTTTACATTCTCGCTGACATGTCCGGAAAACCACTCGGTCGTTGGCACATAAGACACTAAAAACCTATTCCCAAAATTCAAAATTAGAACTAGGTACTTTCATAATTTACTTTTCTCCGAACTTCTACCTATTGTACATTTTTGTATATAAAAGAAATATTAGTTTTCTCTTCTCCATCTCATTACCGTTTTAGGCCAGTCATTATATATCGTTGTATGATTATATACTTCTTATTAATCCCTTTTTGCTAGGTACTTACATTCCAGTAAGTTACCAGTTCTTAATAAGGAACTTTATCCGTCAAGAAATTATTCTTGAACTTCATATCTTAATAAAGAATATTCTTATCTTATCTTATGGGGTAAATATACCACAAGTTGTATTACTTAATACATCATTATATACTGGACATTCTTAATGTCACTACCTTGTATATATTGTATAAATTTTAATTTATTTCATCATTTTAATAAAATATCAGCGGATGGTAACTGGAAAAAGCCATAGTACCACTTGAGAGCGATTTTTCGAGTATTAAGATGATTATTTCATGGTACTCTAATACAAGGCATATTTTGGTTATGTATAGAGATAACCAAAATAGTTTGGAAGATTGAAGTATGAGTGTTAGATGAATGTTAGTTGTATGTAGGTTTAAATCGTCTCTCATGTAATATACTCATTATAAATAGCATACTTCATTTCTAAATTACAGTCACTCACGTCACTCCATTACTTAACATCCTCATTCACCGCATTTCTTATACAAAAAAAAAACCATCAGGATTTAAGGTCCCTCATGATTTTTTTTTTCTGGGGCAGACGGGGTACTGTAACGAGGCTATCGCCTCGTTGCTTTTTTTTATCATTTTCGGCCATCTACAATTCCAAATTTAACTATTTTATGACATTCGCCGCAGTGTTCGGACGTATTTGGACAGATATTCCTCAGCCTCCGAAGCAAGTGGACGTAAACGTGATTCTATGTTTATTACCATTTTTTTTATTATAACACGTCTGTCACCTTATTCTGCGTACTCATATTATTTACCTACGAAATCACAAATATTCTAAAGGCACATAAAATTTATGTAAGTGTTCTACCTTTTTATTTCCGAAATTGTATTTTTATATTTATCCTTTAGACCGTAGTTAAGCTTTTCTATTTCTTATTGCTCTCAGGTGCCTTTCCTTTACATTTTAAATCAAATATAATTATTCTACCGTGCCCCTGGATACCCCTCTTACATTCAACGGATCGCACCCCTAACTTAACTTCGTGCGACAGACGTAAGGGTTGATGATTACACCTTGGCATCTTCAGCTCGTCTTAACTTGGAGATTCTTAGCATTATTAAGGGAAGACCCTGAAGAAGGTATAGGCCATACTCCACCACGAAGGCTAAGTCCTGATTGGCGGAGACTCGTAAGACTAGTGGCTGATCTTACCGTCAGAAGTTTACAAGCCGCCCTAAGGCCTCTGACTTGGCTTAACGACTGCCATCTATCGACGGGAGCCAGCACCAACTGCTTAAAATGCCTTGCGAAGCACGGAACCGCTCGGAAAAAGGCCACAAGCGTTAGTAATGGAACGGTCACCCATCCATGCCCTGAACGCGCTCTATGTTGCTTAACCTTCGTAATCGTTTAAGATCATTCAGGCGGCCGGGGTTACGAACGTTTGAACAAGCCAAGGTGTAAAGCTTTCAATTAAAGATATGTCTTGAGTTAGCCGCCGCGGATTAGGTCAATTTATTTCTGTAACGATTGTCCGAACATTTTGTTCGTCTGGTCTGTCCTCAGCTCTAAAATAGTTATCGGCCCACGGTAGGTCTAGCTGCTTGATATATGTTTTCATAAATCTCCTAAGCGCTAAATGTGTCGGATAAGCGCCATTTTACGCCGCCTGTGCCGAAGCTTGGAATCGGTGCTTCCAAAGTTCATTCTCGGACAAAAAAATTGCAAAAAATCTTGTACCTACATTCATAAATGTAGTGTTTGATCTTTATTTGTTGATCATTTTTGCACGTTAAATCTATTATAACAATAACATTATGCCTTGTTATTGCTTACAAAAATACCGCCAAAAATTGTAAAATTTTGATGTAGGTACAATGTAGAATCTGTATTGACATCTAGTTTTGACTAACTGTGATTCAGGAGTGATTCCAGGCGCAGTGATGATATGTAGCATCTCTTATTTCTGAGATGAGTAAGTTAATGAATGAATGAAAATTCTTTATTGCACTATAAAAATTATGTACATAGGCGAGCTAAATACTAAAAAGTATACATACATACGAGCGAGTGTATAATTGGCATGATGTAACTAAAATCTATTTATTAATATTTTCCTTTATTCATCGACAATGCAAAGTGTAACAATGATACAGGACAGTCGTATACCCGATCACAGAAGTCCGGGTCTCGAAATTCTTCATAGAGATCAGAAAATTCTTGAGCGAAGTCCTCTTCATGTATCGGAGCCCTGGAAAAGAAAAATTAAAGCTTAAGACCTTCATATTCTCTCATTTTATTTAATTTATTTGATGATAGTAAAAAAAAACAAATTTAAATTACGCCACGTAATTACTTGAAAGTGTGGGTGAATTAAATTAAATGTGAATTAAACGTAAAAAAGGAGAAAATTGTAAGGCAAGTGCTCGAGATTAAGTTTTCATACATTATAATGTGGGCATTTGACCGCAAACTAAATAATATCCAGTGCTTTTTAGATCTAATTGTACCTATACATAATAATCGCACAATAAAAATCGCACCTAATACGAGTACAATCGAATCTCGAATTCTACCCGAGATATTGATTTCTTATTGAACGTGGTATGAAACTTAATGTCACGGATTTTCCAGTAGTAATACAGGGTAATGTATGCTATGTCAAGTTCCTGCAGGCTGACTGTAATAAAACACCATTGGCATTAATTCCCTTTCTTCCCTGTCAGAAGCATCCCAGCCGCCCTAAGTAAGGCCTCTAACTTGGCTTAACGGCTGCCATCTATCGACGACAACCGGCACCAACTGCTCGAAACGAAGGAACACCAAAGGTGTCGAAAAAATGCCTAGGGTTAGTCATAGAGCGGTTACCCATCTATGCACTGAACGCGCCCTATGTTGCTTAACCTTTGTGATCGTTTAAGATCACTCACGCGGCCAGGGCTACGAACGATACATATCGCAATAAATATCGATTACCTACAAAGGATGAAATTGATAATAAAATTCAAAATTGTTGTGCGTCACTGCTATGTCGCTATCACTAACGGGGCTTTTCTCATTAATGTAAAAACTGAGCTTCTTTTTCTTTCATCATCATCAACCCATCATGTCCCCACCGAGGGGCACGGGTCTCTTCCCTGAGGAAGGTATAGGCCATACTCCACCACGGGTGCCAAGTCCGGATTGGTGGAGGCTTGTAAGACTAGTGTCTGGTCTTACTGTCAGAAGTTTTCAAGCCGCCCTAAGGTCTCTGACTTGGCTTAATGACTTGATCTATCATACATTTACTTGACTTTTTGTCGGAAGAGTCCGATCAGGTTTTGCTCTGATTCGCAGAGCTTAATCATGGTGAGCAGAGACGGAGCTCGTGTCGTTAGTTGCTCGTCTCTGACTGAGCAACTCGAGTTCTTTGTTAGCGTAGTCAAATCTACGATAAGCTGATACGAGTATAAACTTATCACTCAGATACAATTTCATTCTCCGATATACATAGAGTGTCATCTTTTATTTATATATGGCTCCACTTATAGCCTCTTCCATACAGACTGACGACTTTAGTAGCTCCGGAGAGCATGAAAATTTAGTTAGATTGCGAGGATTGTATCGCTATGAATCGTATGGTGCATCGTGTTTACCCTTATTATCCGAGTATTATGGTGTAATAAAAAATGATTGAATAGAATGAAGATTGAAAATGAGTGAAATGTATGAATAAGAATAAAGAAAGCGCAGGGACTATCTTTGTACTTACTTCTATCTACGTTTAAGTGTATATGCGCTGCTGGAATACTATCTAAGCTAGATATTTACACCCTTTTACCTTCACAAATTACAAAACTCACACTCATACTCACACACTTGTACTATAAATACGATGGCTGCTACTTATGTATGCGGAATAGAAAAAATAAACAAAGGATGATGGGCAAAAATGTATGAAGTGTGGGTCCACCTCCAATAAAAATGGCTTGTTTATTAAATTAAAGGTCTACATACATACGTTTATTATCGGGCAGGCGGATGCCAGAATTCGCTGTGTGTCTGGAGTTTTTTTATTTAGAAAAATTTGATGTTTATAAAACCATTTTTTTGCTTATATGTAAGCCACCTAATGCTACATCCTGTATAAGATAATAAGTTGAGATTTTTAGGGTAGGAAAATAGAAGTTTTTGGTTTATAGAATGAAAATAATATATTTATAACAGACCAATAATTATCGGTATCCGTGGCATGGGTGGCGGAGAGGTCTCCACAGTAGCATCGCCTCACGCGCACTCATCTAGCACGCTTCACGAGAATTAAAATTAATGATCAGTTTGGAGCCGATCTGCAAGTACCTAACGCAATTATCAGATTTTTCTTAACGTCATCATCATCATCATCAACCCATTATGTCCCCAACGAGGGGCACGGGTCTCTTCCCTGAGGAAGGTATAGGCCATACTCCACGGGGGCAAGTCCGGATTGGTGGAGGCTTGTAAGACTAGTGGCTGGTCTTACTGTCAGAAGTCTTCAAGCCGCCCTAAGGCCTCTGACTTGGGTTAACGACTGCCATCTATCGACGGCAGCCGGCACCAACTGCTTAACAATGCCACTAGCGTTATTCATAGACGGTGACCCATCCATGGACTGAACGCGCCGTATGTTGCTTAACCGTAGTGATCGTTTAAGATCACTCAGGCAGCCCAGGTTACGAGCGATAATAACGTCATCATCCTAGCATTATCCCATTTTCCTAGTGCGCTAACTACACTAAGTTTTATGGCGAAAATACTAATATTTATATGGTCAAATGGATATTATTATGCTGGAAAAGGAAGACCGAGGAAAAGGTGGTTGGATTGTGTGCGTGATGATATGGTGATAAGAATGTGAATGCAGAGATGATAGGGACGCATGGAAGAGAATGACATACTGCGCCGACCCCAAATAATGGGAACAGGGCAAGAATATGATGATTGTTTTTTACATGAAGCGATTGCTAGACAACCCAGAAGGGCAACCAGATGTGTCTAGGTCATGTATGCAATATAGTCTGCGCTAAGGTCTAAATGGCCGTAAGTCACCTCTTACGACATCCATAAGCTGAAATGGGTTGGTCATTTACTATTACAGTAAATGATGTAGCCTTAAGTGGTTTACATATTAGCAAAAAAATTGTTTTATAAGCCAAAAACTTCTATTAATAACCAAAAATATCAACTTTTTCTAATTCGAAAAACTTCAGCCACACAGCGAATTCTGGTATGCACTTACCTGATAATGAACGTATTTATATAGACTTTAATTTAATAAACAAGCAATTTTTATTGGAGGTGGGCCCATTTTGCACATCATCCTTTATATGGCTAAATATGCTTTTATTGTTTTTCAAAGTATTCTCCACTATGATCGATGCACTTTTGCATTCGATGAAACCAATTTGTAAAACACTTTTTCCACTCTGATTGAGGTATCTCCAAAACGTGCTGTTTGAACGCATCTACGGCATCTTCACGGGTCGAAAATCATTGACCACGTAATTTATTCTTTACATTTGGGAATAAACAGAAATCATTGGGAGCCAAATCAGGGCTGTACGGTGGATGACCCATCAATTCTATTTTTTGACCATCCAAAAATGTAGTTGTTTCCTGAGATGTATGACAGCTGGCATTGTCATGGTGAAGTATGATTCTACCTCGCTGGTTGTTTTGGCGTATTTCTTCAAATACATCCGGCAAACAAATGGTCGTGTACCACTCCGAATTAACCGTTCTGCGATTCTCCAGTGGTATTGTAGCCACATGGCCATTAATACCAAAAAAGCAGGCCGCCATTTGCTTTACAGTGCTTTTTGCACGAGCCACTTTCATAGGGTTCGGCTCATTTTGAAACACCCAAACTGTTGATTGTTGTTTAGTTTCGGGATCGTACGCGTAGATCCAGGATGCGTCACCTGTGTAGATATTATAAACAGATTTTGAGTCGCCTCCGTTGAATTTTTTTAAGGTTTTCTTGCACCATTAGACGCGAGCATCTTTTTGATCCTGAGTTAAGTTGTGCGGGATCCAACGCGAACAAATTTTTTTTACAGACAAATGTTCATGTAATATCCTATGAATGCTCGTCATACATAGGCCCAGAATAGCCTCTATCTCGCGATACGTAACATGGCGGTCTTGCATTATTAGTTTTCGCACAGCTTCAATATTTTGTGGCACAACCACCGATTTCGGGCGACCTTCTTTAACTTCGTCCGTGAGCTTACTGCGCCCGCGATTAAACTCACTAAACCAGTGATACACAGTCGTTTTTGATGGAGCTTCACCACTAAAAGTAGAAGTTAATTGATCTACGCACTGTTGTTGCGTTAAACCACGTCGAAATCGTAATAAATCATAGCACGATATTTTCACGAGTGAGTTCCATTTTTTCAGCGATATGACATTTTAAACCCAACAAAAACAAAACACTAACGTATATAAGATAAAAAATTTAGCGGCCAGTATTTAAAAAAAGAACGAATTTGACCATGGAGGTCAGACATTTCGTTTAAAATTATTGGAATCCCAGATTCCGCATACATAAGTAGCAGCCTATGTACATACACTTTACCTCAATCAACCAAATATAACATAACATAATAATAACATTTACACAGGCACATACATTGCTTCTGGCCCCACACTAGGATACCCTGTGTCGTGGGAACCAGAAACAGCGACGTCACAAACATGTAAACATCCAAGACCTGGAGTTTTTTTTTTCTCTCCAGCCGGGGATCGAACCCGGGACCTCTCGCATGGTAACCAGATGCGTTAACCACTACGCCACAGAGGTCGTTAAAGTAAACCAAAGATTACTATTTTTCGTTTAAAAAACCAAACAATTATATTTTGAGTATCTTATTTAAATGCTCGGGCCCATTTTTCTATGGTGTTCTGTAAGTAATATATCTATTTTACTTGGACTTCTCTAGCACTACCCCTTATTCTTTCCACATCACCCATAGTTTGCTGGAAGAAAATACTTGTTAGTATTAAGCTCGCCTTTGTGCAGATCTTTTCTTGTGCAATAAAGAATTTTTCATTCATTCATTCATTCATTCATTCATTTATTTTTTCTTGTATGCCACTCTGCAATACGCTCGAAAGGCCAGTGCAGGTGAAAGTTGCCAATTGGGAATCAACTTGTATCATTATAGTGTATCTTTGCAAATCATATTTTTATCCAGTAAATTATTTGCAATTGTAAGCAAAACAAACTATTGCAACATAAGTGCCCCCACCACCTCCCGAAGGCACTGCGGTATATTTCGTTAATTGCCGTATAATCCGCGCACGTGACGACGCTCGATACACGGCCGGATTATGCGGGATCCATTATGCGTGCCGCCAATCCAGCGAAGCAGTAGAACGTATACATGGTGTTATTGAATTAAAGAAGAAAAAACAAAACACACCACAAAAACAAAATAAACAGACCAATAACCTAATATAAATATGCAAAAAGGCAGACAAAAATAAATTAAAAAAACTGATGTAGTCTGTGGTGTGCCTAGGTTGCCACAAGGGACTAGTCATAGTAAGCGCCCGGGGCGCGCGCCCGGAACGCTGCGCTTTGAGCGCGCGTCGAGCGAGCGTTGGACGCCTATCGTACGCTCGTCAATTATGCTAGGATGAGCACACTTTTCTAATCCGCGAAGGAGGGGCACGCGTCGTACGCGCGTATGACGCGCGCACCACGGACGCGGACGCTTGATGTAATCCGTTGCAAAGAACTTCATACAAATTTAAAGAGCGTCCGAGACGCAGCGTATCGTACGCGAGACTCGGGCGCTTTCTATGACTAGTCCCCAATAGGCAGCTTACTCAGCGTTGTGCTGAGGGTGTGAGGATGTGCTTCGTGGAGCCCCACACTAGGGGAACCCTAGTCCCCAAGGAAATAAGTAAAGTAAAGCGAATAATATTAAAGAAGCAATTTTCAGTTTCTACCTTAATTGAATGTCTTTTTATCTCTATTTTTTATTATCATCACTTCACTTATATTTACTCCTTGCATTTCGTTTATGGTGGTCTTATTCTATATTTTACGCATTAAAAAAAATGTTTAATTATCACTATTAATTATCATAATAATCATCATCAACCCATTATGTCGCCACCGAGGGGCACGGGTCTCTTCCCTGAGGAAGGCCATACTCCACCACGGAGGCCAAGTCCGGATTAGTGGAGGTTGTAAGACTAATGGCTGGTGTTACTGTCAGAAGTTTTCAAGCCGCCCTAAGGCCTCTGACTTGGCTTAACGACTGCCATCTATCGACGGCAGCCGGCACCAACTGCTTAGCGTGCCTTGTGTAGCACGGAACCGCTTGGAAAAATGCCACTAGCGTTAGCCATAGACGGAAAAATGCCACTAGCGTTAGTCATAGAACGGTCACCCATCCATGCACTGAACGAGCCCTATGTTGCTTAACCTACGGGCTACGAGCGGTCAGCATAGTTATGAGCTTTTCTCTTCTATGAGCAAGGGAAAGACACGTGTCTCTGTTGAAGTCCATAGAAAACGCTGCTGTTTGTACAAATACTTATACTATATCATAGTGAGTTTTTCTAACTTTTAACCATAGTGTTCAATTGTTCATTTTCTTGCAATAAATAAAAATAAAATTGGATGAGAATGGCCGAGGGCAGAAATGAATTACGTGCTTTGAGGTGGTCGATGTCCAGTAGTGGTTGAAACTGGGCCCGATTCTGTTAGTGCATTACAGTACGATGACAGATACATGGTCGGGTCACGAGACGTGTTTTTCCACACCACTGACGCCTAAATTGTTTATACGTGTGCGCGCGTAGGCTTGAAGCGGCAATGAAACTAAATCACCATGTACGTGCAGTTGTCATTGCACTACAATGCATTAGCAGAATATAGACCCTGGACTAACAGATACGCATTAGATACGAATAACAGCTTACGTAAATACAGCCCTTAAAAGGTCATGGACCAAGGAGATGCCAGGTGGCGCCAAATACTGCTTTGCCTCGCAGATGCTCCTAAGAATGCAAGATCTTCCGTTGATATTGTGACTGCAAAGAAACAAAAATGTTATTAGAGCTTTTACACGACGCGTCCCATTCGAATCTCATCCGCATCTGAGAAAACACGTCCGTAGAAATCACGGACCAATTTCGAATGGGAGAGTTTGAATTATTGGAGATATTTTTGGAATTGAAGACGGAATTAAAGTATGGAATTTTGTTGGACTGCGGTTTGATTAAAGATGTTTAGAGCCATCGCAAACAGGGCGACTTTTCACCGCGTCTAGTCGCCGCAGCAGACGCGGCGTTGTCGTTTGCATCTGGCGTCTTGTCGCCGTGACTAGACGCGGCGACGAGTCGCCCTGTGTGCGATGGCTCTTAGCTTGTCGTCGCGACTTCGCGACTCTGACGCCAAGTGTGCGGAGCTTCGAACAAAATAAATATAAAAATTGTCGGTCGCAGCCTGGCGTCTAGTCGCCGAGCTGTCGCTATCGCGTGTCGCTAGTATGCGCCTAGGCTTAGAGTCATCGCAAACAGGGCAACTTGTCGCCGCGTCTAGTCGCCGCGTCAGACGCGGCGTTGTCGTTTGCATATGGCGTCTTGTCGCCGCGACAAACCTAGATATAGTCTGTGGTATGTCAAGGTTTCCTGAAAAGGCAACCGACTCACCATTGCGCTGAGGGTATGAGCCCTCAGCGCTGATTTTCAGTCAGTGCCCACGGTAATGTACTCCGGAGTGCGTGTTGTGGAAAAAAAGTTTGTTAATGAGGCAAAACAACGTTTGCCGGGTCAGCTACAGTCTGTTTTTTCATTCAATGCAAAAAATATATATATTGTCACGTTGACATCTCCATACATTTTTTTTAATCTTCTTTATCTGCTAATAGCAGAATAGGCAAAGGACTTTCGTCCGTGCAGCCAGACATCTCCATACAATTCTTAGGCTGTCAATGTCTGAATGTTGCTAGTACGTAAAAACCAAATAACCCCATTTTACTTCCAAGTTAAATTGTGTATGCTGCGCGGGTGTTTTTTTTTAGACTTTGCTCTTACGAGTGTGATGTTTTAATGTCTTTGATGTGATAAGGATTTTGGTCACATGAGTCTTCTAATCACGGTAAAAAAATCTACCGAGTTAACCTATAGCTTTTATAGCGGTAACACCACGTCATTTTTTTTTTGCATAGAATTAAAAAACGGACTATAGTAGTTTTATTGTATTGTATTTATTTATTTCAAGCAAAGGTCCATATCGTGTTAGTAACAATGGTACTTATACTATGTCATTCAGCCACATTCAGCCACAAGAAGTCCACTGCTGGACAAAGGCCTCCTCCAGGGATTTCCAAAAATACCGCTTGGAAGCGGCTTGCATCCAGCGTCCATTACAATGTTAGTAATACATTAGTTTTATGACAACACCTTTGGACTCACAATTCCAGAGCATTCTGCATCCGCTCCCAGTAGTCTCGCTTCTGCCTGTGATGCAGCTTTCTTCTAGAATGGGCAACGGTGAAGTTGCCATCAGGGAGAGGAAAGAACACGTCTATCTCGACGGCGAAGTTCCAACCGGACGGGACGTGGGTCATGAAGGTTTTAACCAGGGATATTGTAATCTAAAGAGAGAGAATGAAAAAGATGTAGCAAACATAAACAGAAATATTAACAGACTGGCATACACATCGCTTCTGGCCCCACATACGAAAAAAGAAAGAAAATATGATATTCAGTTGCTGTGCTTAGCTGGCCTCATAAAATGTATGTTCATTTATTTTGATTACTATCTTGTTCCATTCAAGAACCTTTCGGCCCCATCGGCCATCAGTTCTTCGTGCCCCGCCCACTGCCACTTCAACTTACTTATCCGGTGGGCTATGTCGACGACTTTCGTTTGACCACACATCGGCAGGCGCAGCGTAGGACGACCAGCCACAAGGATGGACAGACGATCTAATACAAGTGGCAGGGAGAAGCTGGATGCAAAGCGCTTCCGGCTTTTTGAAAATACATGGAGGAGGCCTGTGTCCAGCAGTGGACTTCTTGTGGCTGAATGATGATGATGATGACTATCAGGATAGTCATCATCATCATCAACAATTAACAAGATTCTTGTCAATTGTTAGAAAAATACCCGTTTAAAAAAAAACCAGATCTTGCATGTTTACATGTTGTTTGTGATGTCACTGTTTCTGGTTCCCACGACACAGAATTTCCTAGAGTGGGGCCAGAAGCAATGCATGTGCCTGTATGTTTATGTATATTTTCGTTGCTTGTGACTAAAAAGTTCCTGAAGCAATTCATTATAGTCATACAAACATATACATAAACTCACGGCTGTACCTCGGAGGGACAAGCTAAGACCTTCCTGTATATTGCTGTTCTTATGTTCGGATATTCTTAAAATTTACTTAAAATTGCACTTAAAATTAAAACTAGACAAAATACATTTATGTTCCTAATGATTAAAAAGTTGCTGAAGCAACAACAATTTTTTTATCATACATACACTCATGCCTGTATCCCGGAGGCAAGCCGAGACGACGGTTTGCTTTTTGTCACAATCCTGTCAAACCTTGACCAGTCTCATCATCAACCCATTATGTCCCCACCGAGGGGCACGGGTCTCTTCCCTGAGGAAGGTATAGGCCATACTCCACCACGGGGGCCAAGTCCGGATTGGTGGAGGCTTGTAAGACTAATGGCTGGTCTTACTGTCAGAAGTTTTCAAGCCACCCTAAGACCTCTGACTTGGCTTAACGACTGCCATCTATCGAAGGCTGCCGGCACCAACTGCTTAACGTGCCTTACGAAGCACGGAACCGCTCGGAAAAATACTACTAGCGTTAGTCATAGACGGTCACCCATCCATGTACTAAACGCGCCCTATGTTGCTTAACGTTTAAGATCACTCAGGCACTAGACGGGCCTAAGAGCGATTCTTGACCAGTGTTTCAAAATAGAATCAATTCGTTTTTTTTTATTTTGCTACAGGAACTGATAAGGGGTTCCAACTGAACATTTCCCGGGCACTTCCCTCAAAATAAGCACTTCTAACATATACGATCCATAGGATCATAAGTCAAGTTATTCAGGAAAAGCCCATCCACAAATGCCCTATCAATCATGCGGCCCCGATAAGGATGATAGCGCAGATGATGATGATCTATTACATAATTCGCATGCAAATCAAAGTCTAAAGCCGTCGTTACACGGGGCATATTAATTAACAACAACATCCAATACCCCAACGGTCAATGTTTGACAAACTACATCGGGCAATTTAGTTAGGCGGCTCGGCGGAATCACAAATTTTCCGTTCTGAGGTTTCGTCCCTTACATCCGCCATCGGTTTACCTTTCACGACCTCAATTGGAATTTAGATTGTATTAATTATCGACTCACCACAAAGTTGCTGCCAGCTGGGAACGCCAAATGTCTCCTCTTGCGAATATTCCCGAGGGGCGTCTTTACATTCGGGCAATTCAGCCAGTCCTCGACGCCTGAACTCAACTCGCTGATCGCAAATAGCAGAAATAAAAGCGTTGCTACGTACGCCATTTTGCACGCGCCCCTATGAATTTTTTCCTCCAAATGTAAAGGATTTATTGACACGTTACTGATTTAATAAACGCAAGAGAATCAGGCTGCGAGCGTGCGTTTTGAAGGCTTACACAGATATGTATGGCGCGACATATGATTTAGCTATTGACGTCAGGCTAACATGGAATAGGATTGTGTCATTATTTAGTTATAAAGACATTATTTCTATTTTATTAAGGACACTTTTCTGATAGTTCCTATTTTCACAAGTCAAAACCAAGGCACCATGCGATCGATTTTCGTGCATCTACCGTTCGCTTTACGACCTACATTGGCGTCCTCAAATGTTGCAGTCTCTAGGCTATCCACACAATGGTAGCGCGAGAATCGCAAGAATCCCCGCCAGCCGTGTTCAGTGACCCGACGTGTTTGCTCGGGAATTAGAGCTCGCGCCGAGTTTGTTCATTAGCTGGTCACGCCGAGTACGTCTTTGAACTCTGAGTCGCTTAAGGCTATTGACTTATGCTCTCCTGGTACATCGTACTCCGTATCGGAATTCTTAGTGAGTGCCTGAAGGTGCCTTGAGAAGCTTTATCACTTGACTGAAGATATGTTCAAAGATGCGATACTTTCTCGCTTGCTCGCTATGATAGCGGATTTTCGTTAAGGTTCCTCAGGAATTGTAAGCCACCAAATGCCGTTGAGCCAAGATATTAATATAAACATTTACATACAAGCATAAACATTGCTTCTGGCCTCAAACTAGGATGCCCTGTGTTTTGAGGACCAGAAACAGCGACATCACAAATATGTAAACATCCAAGACCTGGGGATTTTTGTTCCCAGCCGGGATTCGCTAGAGGCGAATCAGCTAGAGGGTAAATGACAATAACACAATGACGACGATGGCTATCGAGTTATTCCACTTATAGAAGAGGCAAAAGGAGTGTCTCAATAGTCAGAAAACAGAAATGGTAGTCAACGGCAAATCCTCCGCAAATTCGAATTGCAATGTAATGGAGCACGTATCCATATTTGCACACACTTATAACAAAATTGAATTTGCATCGAGCAGAGCAGTGGTAGTCTAGAACAATGGACTTTGAAGGAGGAGGGTGAGGTTAGATTCCCAATGCGGGCCTATGATTTTATTTTCAAGTTATGAACATTTGTGAAGTTTAATAGCAATGACACTCGCTAACGTGAAAGAAGACATCGTGGGGAAACCTGAGTGACTATATTTACTGATTCGTTGGTTGTTTTTATTACATTGTGTAATAATTTTATATCGCAATAAAAGATTCTATCTTTTATGTTTTGTTTTAATTTAGGATAAAATAAATTGTAAATCTTCGGTTGATCGGCTTAAATGCCCAATAACGACAAATCTATATATTTAAAAGGAGAAGCTGACTGACTGACTGACTGACTGACTGACTGACTGACATATCAACGCAGGGCCTAAACTATAAGGGTTAGAGACTTGAAATTTTGCAGAGGGGTTCCTTTTGTAACGTAGGGGAGCATTAAGAAAGGAATTTTGAAAATTCATCCCCTAAGGGGGTAAAATGGGGGTTCAAAGTTAGTATGAAATTTTGCCGTCTTTGAAGTTATTCGAATGAAATTTGGTACGAAGGTGCTCCATTTAAAATTATGAAACACGTGTAAAATAATTTATAAAAATCATCCCTTAAAGGGGAAAAAGGGGGGTGCAAACTTAGTATGAAACTTTGCCGTTTTTGAAGTTATTCGAACGAAATTCAGAATAAAGATTCTTCATTAAAGATCATGAAACACATCTAAAATAGTTTTTCGAAAATCATCCCTTAAGGGGGTAAGAGGGGGGTGCAAAGTTAGTATGAAACTTTGCCGTTTTTGAAGTTATTCGAATGAAATTCAGAATAAAGGTCGTTCATTGAATGTCTTGAAATACATGTAAAATAGTTTTTCGAAAATCGTCTCTCAAGGGAATAAAAGGGGGGTGCAAAGTTTGTATGAAACTTTGCCATTTTTGAAGTTATTCGAATGAAATTCAGTATGAAGGTCCTTCATTGAAAGTAATGAAAGACGTGTAAAGTAGTATTTCAAAAATCATCCCTTAAGGGGATAAGAGGGGGTTGCGAAGTTAGTATGAAAGCTCTTTCGCATGCGCTAAAAGTATCCCTATCTTATTTGCTAACACTTTACTCAACCAAAGCCCACGCGGACGTAGTCGCGGGCAACAGCTAGTATCTTATATAAAAACTCCTTGCGTTCCTTGTAGGTTTTAATACAAAAGACGCTAAAAATCAAAATTGCGAGCCCTAACTCGCAAACTCAAGCTCGTGCGGGTGAATAAAATAAAAAAAAACGTCCACAAGTGTACATTTTCGTATATTATGTATTCCATAAAAAATGTTGAGCAAACCTGAGTGTTTGACGTACTCTAGAGAGTTCGTGGTGAAGTGGGAACTCTTGGTAATTAAACTCATACTCTCTCTCTCCCTCTCTTTCTGAGTGAGTATGAGTTTAATTACAAATACATCCGCATACGTCCCGCTGTGGGTCTAACAGCGGGACATACAGGGTGTTGATTTGTACAGTTTCGTCCGATTAAGGGGTGGTTATTTAAATGATACTGAAGGAAAAAAAATATAAAAAAAGTTTTTTTAGTGAAAATCACCCAATCATAAAGTTATATGGTTTATCTTCTATCGTTTGCACTTGATGGTACGGCGGGGGTTTTGCGGGGCAGGGCGGGAGAGTAAATAGCCCACTTACACGACTCTGCTACCACCCGGCGAAAATAATATCATTCAAATATGAGTTTTCATTATTGCTGTTTAGATATATTTTACATTGGCATCATTAGCTGACAGCTGACTGCGAGCTGTCTGGTGTCATTGGCTATGACCTTAAGCTCGCCACTGGCGCCGCAAAACCGGCGAATTTAGGTGATTTTCACAAAAAAAATATTTTTTTTTTGTATAATTTTTGCTTCAGTATCAGTAAATAACCATCCCTGAGTAGGACGAAACTGTACAAATCAACACCGTGTATACACGCCGCATTATTAAGTTCCTGCTAGTACATTCCAGGTGAGGTATTGTTTTATTTGTTAAAGGTCATTGAGAATCCAGATTGCCGGTGAGATCGTACACACACTCAGGAAACAATTTGCTGCAGTCGCCGGTGGCTGTATGTGCCTCGTCGTACGCTTTGTGATGGTCCGTCTCGAATTCCTGTCCGCCTGGTAGTCTGTGAGGGTTTGTTGTGTTATTTTAGTTAAGATACACTATAGAGTTTAATTTATGAAAATGCTGAGAGCTGTGGTTTCTTATAAATGAGATATGAATGATGATTCACAGATATACTTTAAGGCTAGAGTGAATAGGCTCTTACTGAACCAACGAGGAACATCGTCGGCTCCATCTTCACTTACCATCAGGTGAGATCGGGGTCAATCGTTGGTCAGTTTTTAATAAAAATAAAAAAATAAAAAAAATAAAAATAGGGTTGACTGTTAAGTAGTAAACCCAAGAAATTTGTAAATTTGAGATGTGATAATTAGGTACCTAATTTCGAACACCTAAATGTATAGATTGCATCTTTATCAGAGTTATCAAACTATTATCAAAAGCTTTTTAATAATAGTTTGATAACTCTGTAGTCACTCTAGTAGTAACTCTGTAGTTACTTTCGTAATTGTATTCCTTCCTGACCGCTCTACTGCAGGAAAGAATATTATGATGATTATCATTTGCATGTAGAATATTATACCGTGGTAAATATCAGACATATTTTAGATACAGTGTTTGTGTCTTCCGCAAACGAGGATTTCTTAAGCGCACAATACATTAGCGTATTTTAAAGTTCTAGTAGATATACTTGATTAAATTAGTTCGGAGTAAACAAAAATAGATTTATAATACAGGAACAATGAATAATGTACGCTTAAGCAAGCCAATCAGGAATCATGATTTCCTACATATGTATATAAACGTAAACTCTTATGATGAATGAAATGTAACTTATGAACTAATTTTGTATATGTCCTTCTTTTTGCTAACATCATAGAACATGGCTGTAATCTGCATCAGAAATCTGAAATTTATTTCAACGTAAAGAATTTACATTCTGTTTGTTGAGTGTCAATGTACTTATAATGTTAGGCGCTGCCTTGAGGCCCAACATATTGGAAAAAAAAGGCAGCAAAAAAAAAACTCCACTATGACCAACTTTTCTCAAATCACCTTAAATCTATCAAAAGATCCATCGACTCGTACAAAATAATGCGAGACTCACGTGAACACAGCGCGCATGATCTCGCCAAGGAATGTGTCCTGTTCATCTCTGCGTCGTGATGACTCGCATAACATCTGCAGTATACATTGCCGGCCTTGCAAGCCTAACCTGAAACAGAAAAAGTGAAGATTTGGCTTGTCGCAACTGGAACTTTCAGTGTTCTGTTTTCTTACTTCTTAGTGCAAAATTCTAGAGTCGGCGAACTAAAAGTCTACTAGATAACACAATTTTTTGAGACAGTAAAATAAACCTGATGTAAATTTACTCTATAGCATTTTTATTATCTTTACTCCTTTAAGGGAGAGTTCTCATGAAACAATGAATTGAGGACTCTTGTTTTTTTACAAAATTTTAGCAAACCACCTTTTTAACGTATTTATATTGTAAAGACATATATGACGACATATGATGCCAACATAATTATTATGGCGCATTCAGTGCATGGATGGTGGCCGTTGGTGGCCGTTCTATGACTAACGCTAGTGGCATTTTCCGAGCGGATTCGTGCTTCGCAAGGCACGCTAAGCTGTTGGTGCCGGCTGCCGTTGATAGATGACAGTCGTTAAGCCAAGTCACAGGCCTTAAGGCGGCTTGAAAACTTCTGACAATAAGACCAGCCGCTAGTCTTACAAGCCTCCACCAATCCGGACTTGGCCCCCGTGGTGGAGTATGAGAAGGTAGAGGACCTTCCTCAGGGAAGGGACCCGTGCCCCTCGGTGGGAACATAATGCGTTGATGATGATCATTCGTGATTCCAGTCCAATGTTCATGCACCGAGCTTTTAACAGAGTGGGTCTTAAAATGAACATGGACGAGACGAGGACCCGGGTTCGAACAACAGCTAGGGGCAAAAAAACTTCAGGTCTTGGATGGTCATGTGTTTGTTATGTCGCTGTTTCTGGTTTCCATGGAACAGGGTATCCTAGTGTGGAGCCAGAAGCAATTTGTGTGCCTGTATGTGTCTTGGCATATGTTTATTTTGTTGTATGAAAACACCACAAATATTTAATTTGTGACGTTCATTCATTCATCATTTCTGCACTACAAATAAATTACCCTGATTTTGATGGACAGTATTAATCAGATAGATTACTTACGCATCGAAAAACGTTTCGAGCTTTTCATAAAGCATCTGCCGTCCATGTCTGTGAAATTCGGCGTTGCACTCCTTAGAATCGACACACAGCAGCTGGTGGCCCTCGTGATGTAATTTGTGCATTTTCTCTATGGACATACGGTCCATTATCGGGTTGTCGACGTCTTGATGGTGTTTTTTTTCTAGGTAGTCGACACTCCGCTTTGCGAACGCGGGGTTTATAATTGGTTTTCTGGAAACGGTTGAATATTGTTTATTAAAGGGCAATACAGAAAGACGACATATTGTCGACACAATTATTCTTATTAATTTAAAAAAAGTATATTGAAAAGTATTGGAAAAAAGTTTTGTTCCTCATAGGTTTTTTATCCAAAAATTATTTTACAAGGTAATTTTACTGATTTTAGAGGTTCAGTATCTCAAAAAACAGAGTCGTTATAAGATCGCTTTTGTCCTATAAGGATCCTTCAAGTCTGTTTTTTGTTAAGAACCGTTTTGAAAAAACGGATAAAACTTGATTGATATACTTAATAAATTTAAATTTTTTTTAAAGTTTCAACCTTCTAGTGGGCTTACAAAGTCAATGCGAGATATCTTTTCCCTGGACATAAACAAGACTGATGAAAATCCGTAAAATGCGACAAATTTTGAGTGCCTGGTTATTTTAGCAGTATCACGTTTAATTACCAACGGTTGTAGATTCAATTTCCAATGGTAACTTTAATGGAATAAATATATTTTTGGTAAGCTCTAGTTAATTAGAACTGTCATTTTCACACGCAGCCTCGTAGTTAGGTCAAGCAATTGACCATTCAACGTTTTTTAACATGAACGGAAATCTCAAAACCTTTCCGAGAATTATGCTTTTAGTACAATTTCTATTCATCGGATTTGTAAATAAGTCTACATTTGTCAAGATATTCAATGAAAAGCCTGGAATTTAAATGACTTTTCATTCAGTATAAATCCTTTGCCAAACTTAAAAAACCAAACCAAACCAACTGGGGCTAATGACACTTATTAATTTTTCTTTTCTATGTTAGCAAAGACACTTACATACAAAAAAAATCAGTTTTCTTAATCATCCTCAAATGACGTAAGAAACACCAAAACTTAAGAAAAATGTTTTATTAAAAATAAACTCAATATGTTATATCAATATTTTCAAAATAAATTATAAAAAAACATATTAATATAAAAAATAAGTAGCGTGGCCAATTATTGGGTCACTTTGTAAAGCATGCAGAAAGTCAGCAGTGCTCTGAAGTCACTGCAGGCTTCATGGAGCTATCCGAGCGTCGTGATCCTTAACTTTTCCTCGTTTTTACAAAGAAATTTTAAGTGTATGTTTTGTTCCTTGAAACATCGCCCGAAAAGCTACCTGGCGCTGTGATAACACTAAAAAAGTATTGTTTACACGCTGCGTTAATAATCCTAACAGGCCACTGCTCACTGAATAGGATGGTTAGTCAACATGGGACTAACCGACATCCCACTTTGCATCCCCGGCCTAAAAGAAAAGGAATGACCCACCCAAGTGACCATCTATTGTGAAGGCATGGGAAAACAACGGACCGCCATCGCTGGGAACCTAGGATCCCTTCGGGAGGCCTGCAGTGATATCAAAGCACTGTTGGCCTTCTGGAAAGAGGCTGGCTGGAGTAAATTCACCGCCTTGCTACAATGACCCAACTATGAGGTTAAGTGCGGAAATCTTAGATCATAGTACCTATCCAACACAGAGTATAGAGGCACTTATAACTGTTACCTTCTATAAGGAACCTTAGCGATGATTCTTCCCTTCTCATCAATATAAGTTACATGCTTGCCAATAATATCCTCTCTTCTTTGGGCACCTAATTCAGATTTCTTCAGAGATTTCAGGAAGTAGAAGTTTTTGGGGTCTGAAGGGAGCTCCCAGGCTAAGGCCGCCGTGTTGCCGAACCAGACGACGTCTCCTATTTGGAGATAGCCGTGGTTTTGGGTACAAAATACTGGAAAAAGAAACATGTGCTTATTTCATCATCATCATCCTCATCATTCAGCCACAAGAAGTCCTGCTGGGCATAGACCTCCTCCATGGATTTCCAAAAAGACCGGTTGGAAGCCGCTTGCATCCAGCATCTTCCTGCCACCTCGATATGATCCTTAGTCCATCTTGTGGCTGATCGTCCAACGCTGCGCTTGCCGTTATATATGGTCTCCATTCTAGAACTTTTCAGCCCCATCGGCCATCAGCTCTGCGAGCTATGTGCCCCGCCCACTGCCACTTCATGTGTTGTTTACTTTTTATATTTATTAAGTGATCTCTATTCTTTTATTTTTATTTCTCGGCTTAGTTCTTTTTTATGAACCCTGTGCCGTGGCCTGCAGTGAAATATATGACAACCTCTGTGGCGCAATGGTTAGCGCATCTGCCTACCGTGCGAGAGGTCCCGGGTTCGAATCCCGGCTGGGGACAAAAAAAAAGAAACCCAGGTCATGGATGTTTACATATTTGTGAGGTCGCTGTTTCTGGTTCCCACGACACAGGGTATCCTAGTGTGGGGCCAGAAGCAATGTATGTGCCTGGTAAATGTTATGTTATGTTATATGCAGTGGGACATATCGTTCCACTGTGGGGCAGAGGCTTTCTCTCAGGGAGAGAGTTTGGACTTACCACGCGTGCTCACTGGCAAGCGACGAGGTATTTGAACACCCATTACTCAGATTTCCTCACGATGTTTTCCTTAGCTTTAGTTCTTACTCCTAAACAAAACACGTTAAAGGAAATATTTACTGGTAAAGAGAAATTCATTTCATTTTGTTTCGTGGACATGTTTACTTACCCAATTGGAAAGAACTGCCATCCGGAAAGACTAAAAAGCGTTTTCTTCTCGACAGTATTTTTGTAGAATTCTTTTCATAATTATCTTCCTCGAAATCGTTTGCAAATTTCTCTTGAACATTTTGTGCTTGAACGTCGATAAATATAAGTATAAATGCTAATGTAATCCATTTGTTTAGGTTCATTAGATCTGAAATCACATTTGAGTAACAACGTTCTCAATAAAATCAATAAGTATTAGTTACCTATACTAACTATTCTATTATAGAGAATGACTATTCTCGAGAATGACTACTACAAATAGAATGACCCGTTATGTATAGACGTTCATTAAGCTTTAATTTAGTAATGATAACTTGTATCACATAAATTATTATTGTAAGCTAAGTCGTACACTCTCAATGAATTACTTAATACCCGCCCTCACCTTTCATACTCATAAGCCTCATAACAAAGCACTACCCCCAATTTATGATAAGCTAACAGTCTGTTAATCTACTGTTAACAGCTGCCAAATGTTTTTGGCCGGGTGTTAGTGAGATATATATTTTTGGATATAGGCCTAATACATATTATATCATCTAAGCTCAAAATAAGTGGCATATTTGTGTAATATCTCCGTATTTAAATGAATAAATAAAATAAATAGACCACTTGTACCTCTTATTTAGGAATATGACAAGCTAACAATTAACTTCGAAATCACCCGTGTCGAGATACTGTTTAGTGAAACTAGAATATTGAAATCACAAAAAAATACAAAATATAATATAACCTTGCGCAACATATTTCAATATAATGTAAATCTTGTGCAAAATTGAAGAAGGTTGCTTTACTTTCAAGATTGTTTATAAATTACAGCATACATTATGTTAGTTGACTACGTGTTTAACTGAAAGTAGCAAAAACACATCGATGTTCATAAGGAATGTCCGACAGACCAAATCGCAGTAAAATTTTAATTACTCACCTTCAACTACACGCACGGACTGCACTTCTACCCTTTTCCAACCTTAGTTACCCACGGTCACAATCTCTATAATTCTTTATTGTGTTTTGGGGCTAGACAACAAATTTAAGTCACGATCCACGAAAAGCCTACGACGTTCTGGCGTAGGGTTAGAGACGAAGTACTAACAAACACAGCTATATGAATTGGCACGTTGACGAGTCGGTTCAAATTGGCGACAAATATGTTGCCACTGTTAAAGGCTTTATTATAACTGTAAATATGAGACAAAGTGGCCGATGTCTATTTGATATACCGTAATTTCACATTGGTGACGTTCTATATAGCAAAAACCTATGACTCGGAAGTTTATAGTTTTATTTATTCATGGTACTGGCTCCAACACTAATTTGTGCTAGCGAGATTTGAGTATGTGTGGTGTTATTTAGAGTGATAGTATATTTTATTGTGGACTCAAAGAGGATGTAATAACTAGAATTGAGAAAGAAGGACCTATAGAGATGTACTATATCAGGCGAATGAGGCCGGTAAGGACCGTCTTAGGCGGACATATCGGCGTAACCCAAACTCACCAATGTTCCCTTTGGTCCCGCCTGTTTAGTAGTTAAGCATTGCAGCTTAGCTGTCGGGTTGTTGGTTATTTTTTCTTTCAGTTTTCTAATTGCGTATTACGGGATGGATTAAGTACAATTCGTATTACCATGTACAGACTTCTTCAACAGACAAGAGGAAGGTGCAATGGAAGTCCAAAGATATTATTGCTACACATAAACTACACCACACGACAGTAGTTTGAACAGAGTACTAATTCTTGTTTTACATTGACAGTCTGGGGAAACAAAATTGGTTACCCAACTCCTATATGAGACAGTATATACAGAAAAAGAAGAGCTTCGTAGCTAGGCCATGGTACATGGTAAGTGCTGATGCATGTAAACACCAAAGATTATCGGGTTTCCCAACGAAATTTTCCTTTACAAATAGCAATTGTATTGGGTACATGAACAAGAAGACAGTGCCGGGATTCAAACTTACGACCTTTGTAATTAGAAATAATAAACTTGAAGATACCATTTCAGTTAGTATCGATGCTAAGCTACAGTAGGGTTTACATATTGTAAAATTAGCACACAGTCTTAACTCCGCAGCATATGCAGTGAAATTAATTGGCGAAATTAGGTACTACCGGTACAACTTTACTGCTAGGCTTGTTAATTTTAGCTATTCCATAGTATCGTGTCGTATGATATACAATTGCGGGGGCGAGCACCAGACCATCTTCATCTCGCAGAAGGAAGTGATCCAATTTATTCAGAAGATAGGTAGTAAAGATACGATAAGAGATTTCTTTGAAAAAACCAACTTACAAAGCTTATTGCAAGCTAATACATTTATGAAAGTATTATTTGCGTTAGAAAAACATTATAGACTTCGAAAAAAATTGGAGCCATACTAATGTTAGTACTAGAAATAAATATTATTGTCTTTTCCATGATTTACATTTTTAGTCCTTAGGGGGCACTAAGTAAGGTTCTACAACAAGATTCCAAGATATATTAGAGTTACGTCCTATGTGGCTTAAGAAATGTGTTAGGCACACTTCGTGCATTAAAGATTATCACAAAATCAACGAATATTACCACAAAGATGTCTGGTGTTAAACTGTAAATAAATATTAAAGGTATGTATTTATTAATATTTTTATGTCCTATTTATCCCACTAGCAAATAATTGTCATTGAAACTATATCATTGTGTAAACTAACAATCAATGTTACATTTTGCACAGTGATTTAAATGTGAAATAAGAAGAAATCAATATTTAATGTTCGTGCGTAAAATTCTTACGTTGCTGTCACAAGGTTATGTCATCCGTATTTTTTTGTAGTGACGAACCAAAAATAACGAAAATAATAACGGTCCCTTTAACGATACGAAGTTGATGAACAGGCTTTAGAAAAAGATCATCGCGTTCTCAGAATCTCTCCGTAGCACTGCCGTACAAAGCGATTGAGCTGATCTGTGCCCAAATAAAAGGTCGCACAGCTCGCCACAACACTTCACCGCCAATCGGCACAAAAAAGATGATGACCCTTCTAAAATGCCTGAGAAAATGGCACAAGAGATGACTGAGTGAAGGTCGTCTAAAAAACAAAACTACTTAAGAATAACGTAAGGAATGATAACGTTGCTTTTCTCCCATCACTAGTCATATGAAACAGACATGTGTCAGGATCGTAAACTCCCAGCGGCCGCACAATAGTTTGGTAACACATACACAAGTAATATTTTTTAAGTTGAAAACTTTGTAAATTTAAAGCTAAAAAGAATAAATGTAGAGTTTTTTTGTTAGCTTCTTCTCCGCATAATTTATAAATTTTTACATTCAGAAAGTAACCCCTAATATAAATACTGGTGCGACGAATGGTACTATAGTGCATTTACTGTGGTTTCCCAATGTGAAACCGGCCTTATGCTGTGACAGGGCTTTGTTACATATTTGACGCACTGAACTGTTGCGTTCAGATAAATTTATTTGATACTCCATGCCAGAAATGTTCGCACCTATTTGAATAATAATAATCACCATCAAGTGGTCGGATGTACAATAAATAACAATAACTTCCACCGTCCAGGTCCCAAACGATATGTGCTATGGTAACCAGGCACAGGGAATCCTAGTTTTGGAATCTGGACAAGGAACATGACATATAGAAATAGAATAGACAGAAAAATATTTGTCTTCAAACAAGGCAGTAACAATAAATCTCTTAAACTTAATACAGAACTAAATTGTTAATTCTGTGACACGTTTCTACACTATGGCATCAATATCATTACAAATATTTTCGACAAGTATGAAGATAAAAAGGCTGTGCCTCGGCTTGTAACTTCTGTACACCAGAGTGCATTAAGTAGCCGATTTTTAGGCAATACAAAATCATATATGGAAATACACTCAGAAAGAGGTAATTTGTTCAAATGTATGCCCCTCAGTGGAGTTGTACCACGACATCCGGCTAGTTTATTAGGCGTCACCGCTAGTACGACGAGGTAGTCAAAAGAACATAATATTAATTCCATCTTATCTAATCTCTTTAAACGAGCAATTCTTGTATATATATTTATATATAATCAGAATCTCGGAAACGGCTCCAACGATTTTCATGAAATTTTGTGTACAGGCGGTTTTGGGGGCGATTAATTGATCCAACTAGGTTTCATTTTTATAAAACGTCGTTTTAACCGTGTTTTAAGGCAAAGAAATAACTGCTACACTACAAGAAGGACATTTTCGCAAGCATCTGTAAGGTTGTCATAGCTCAAGTGGGAAATAGGACGATACCGTAAACAGAAGACCCTGGTTCGAGACTTGATAATAATTTTTCTTTTTTTTTTTCAATTTCCTTCTTTTGTGTGAAAACCTACATACCGGGTCATCCAGGTACTCTTAATAATGAAACGAATGTTGTATCAGTAAACTGTTTATTTTTTCTTCTTGTCATCATTAAATGCCAAAGTCTTCGCAATCCGGGTACAAGGTAGAGCAGTCAACGTTTGCAGTGTGCGCTTCGTCGTAAGCCCTGTGTTGTTCTATTTCAAACTGCTCGCCTTTTGGTAATCTGTGGACAACCCACTCATATTGATATACAGGGTGTAAAAAATCTTGGTATAGGCATGTGTGCATGTAACGACTAATGAGACTTGCTAGTATCCAAGCAAGCGGCTGGCTCTGGTCTCTGCCTTACCCTGCCAGATACATGCGTGAGTATATGTACGTATTTGTGTGTAACAATCATCATCATCATCAATCCATTATGTCCCCACCGAGGGACACGGGCCTTTTCCCTGAAGAAGGTATACTCCATCCAACACGGGGGCCATATCTGGATTGGTGGAGGCTTGTAAGACTAGTGGCTGGTCTTGCTGTCAGAAGTTCACAACCACCCTAAGGCCTCTGACTTGGCTTAACGACTGCCATCTATCGACGGCAACCGGCACCGGACTACTTAGTGTGCCTTGCTAAGCACGGAACCGCTCGGAAAAACGCCACTAGCGTTAGTCATAGAACGGTCACCCATCAATGCACTGAACCCGCCCTATGTTGCTTAACCTTCGTGATCGTTTAAGATCACTCAGAAGACCGGGGCTATGAGCGATTCTGTAACCAACCCTCACGGAATTAAAAAAATGGGGTTTTTTTTTTGTCAATACGAATAACATTAAACTAATTTTAGGAAAACTTCAAAAACACAAAAAAAAAATTCAGCTGCGCAATCCTAAACTTATCCGGAACCTGACAGGTCAGTCAGGTTTCATTAGGCAAGGAAAGCCGATGGCGGTCAATCACCTACATAACATCCATAGCATTTGGCCGCAGATAGCAACTTTAGTATTCCTCTTCTTTCTTCCTTTAATTCCTAGGGGAGCATAGTGACTCAGCCACAGATTTCCCCTTCTGACAGTTTAATGCGGCAGCTTCCAATTCAGACCAGCTAGTACCGATCAGCTTGGCCTATATCTTACCTATGGCTTGTACATTGGCTACGGATCTTTTCCAGGTGATTGACCGCCCTCGCTTTTGATAGCCTAATGGGGTGTTCGTGAGGGTCAGATATAGGTACCTGGAGCCTTCCAGGCGTCTATTAACCAACTGAAATTTTTGGTACGGTTTCAATTTATTTTCCTAATGTTAAGATATTTAAACTAATGAAGAAAATCACCCACAGTCGGATGAACCTATGGAGATTTTGTTACTCTAAGGCACGTTAAGCAGTTGGTGCCGGCTGCCGTTGATAGATGGCATCATTAAGCCAAGTCAGAGACCTTAGGGCGGCTTGAAAACTTCTGACAGTAAGACCAGACACTAGTCTCACAAGCCTCCCCCAATCCGGACTTGGCACCCGTGATGGAGTGTGGCCTATACCTTCCTCAGGGAAGAGAAACCTTCACCCGTAACCCCACACTGAGTGGGGCCGGGGGCCTTCGGGCCGCGAGGAGACAACCTCTATAAAAAACACACGGTGGGGCCCTCCTCTATGTCCCTCTGTTCAGCAGAGGGCATAGAGGAGGTTGAGGGAGGGTCACAGACGGCAGGTTGGGGGACCTGCCATCCGACATCCTGACGGGAGAAGGGAGTGGGGGGCCCATGCCTCTTCTCCAGTGAGGGTGGGCCCGACTCCTTGCGAGTCGGGTCGCGTCACCGGGGCGTCGCTGTAGCATTCACACTGTGGTTTACCACAAGCGAGATCCGGCGGCGCCCCATTGCACGAGCGACAGGACGGCCCCCGGGGTGTTTTAGGAGGTATGCCTCTCCTATTATTAGGAGAGGAGAGTCCGACACACGGCCGTCGCCCTCCCCCAAGGGTGGCGGTTATGGTGCACAAAGCATTTCACCCTGTTAACAAAAAAAAAAGGGAAGAGACTCTCTCAGTAGGGACATAATGAATTGATGATGATGATGTATGTAGAAGTTACGCAGGACACACTTGTAGTTTTTTCTACCACTTACGTGTAGACGATCCTTAGCAACTCTTCCAGAAAGGAGCCTTGTTCTTGTCGCGCTTGAGCGGCGCGACAAAGTTGCTTCAGTACGCATTGCCTTCCATCCGATTGTCCAAGCCTGTAAGTGGAATTTGATTACTACCTTTGTCTTTGTGTACATTTTCATGGTGAAACGATCTCAAAATGCCTACCAATGTATACGCTCGTCATTCCTATATTTTTTTACTTTGATATGTTTTTTTTTTTGTTGCATGCTGATGGAAAACAAGAGCTGCAATATTGGTGCTTTAAAAACCGTGGTTATATAACTAGACTAGTACTTTAAAGTATAGACATAAATAAAAAAAACGATGAGAAATATGTTCTTAAGTTTTACTATTTGGTACGGCTTCTAATGAAATGTTCGGCTGATTGTTATTTTGGTACATTGATCTTGCCTATTTATATTACTATTGAACGATTAATAAAAGAAATCTCCTGGATAATTATTTGCCTCTTGCTCACAAAATTATGTCTACATTATTGTGACAAACTAGTTCAATAGTAAATAACAGTGCTGCATTATGTAAGTTTGAAAGAAATATTTTTAATTCTATTCGTTAAGGTACCTACGCTTTGAAAAGTGCCTCGAGCTTCTCAAACAAGGTCACTCGAGTGTGTCTGTGAAATCGAACGCTCGACTCCTCCCAGCGTTCCTTTTTCAAAAAGTCCCGCTTTGATTGCTTCCCGTGCAGCCATTTTTTCAACGTTGCCATATCAGGCCTTTTCGGCGTATCCTGAGTGGGGTCGTTTACGCTTCGCTTGGCGAATGCAGGGTTGATTATCGGTTTTCTGCAAATAGACAAGGATTTGTTGACGCTGCTTGTTAATTGTAGATGTCTCTTAGGTACGATAGCTGCACTAATTTGAATTCGTAAATCGAAATTTCGAGATTGAACATCCAATCATTAGAGCGCCTTGCGATGCTATTTTAAAACGCATGTAGTTTAGTTGTGACTTCCAAAAATCACGTGAGATTGTAATAAAACCTGCCAGATTTGTTTTTATGAATACATTTTCATAGTGATTTAGGGACTTTATTGATAAAAAATAAACATAAAAATTTTGTTCAGCTATTTAGCTCAAGTGGCTCTAAGGGGTAACACTACACCAGCGAGGAAAAAAATATTTTTTAAGTGACTTCAAAAAAGAGGAGGTTCTCAATTCGACTGTTTTTTTTTGTGTTTGATACCCCAGAACTTTTGACTTGGTGATACGCTTTTGATGATTCTTTTTCTATTTCGTCTTGGTTAGGTATATTGGTTGGTTGCAACATTGTTGTAGTTTTTCTTGAGTTGACACTGTCTATAAAACTAGCAATAATTGTAACGCAAGTAAGTAAGAATACACAAGTATTGTTAAGTAAGAATACGCAATTATTGTCAACTTTTTAGTACATATAATATGTTTTAAAATAATTTCTTGTTTGAAGTCTGTTTTTCTTTTGTTAAGATTTTTGTTTACAGATTGAATTTGCAAAATGTGTCTGTTTAATCTTTCAATATTGTCAACATAAACATAAACATTTACATACAGGCACATATATTGCTTCTGGCCCCACACTAGGATACCTTGTGTCGTGGGAACCAGAAACAGCGACGTCACAAACATGTAAACATCCAAGACCTGGGTTTCTTTTTTTTTTCCCCAGCCGGGGATAGAACCCGGGACCTATCGCATGGTAAGCAGATGCGCTAACCACTACGCAACAGAGGTCGTAACAGTGAATATAATTCAGTTTAATGTTCCGTAGCCCAAGGAGTTAGGGTCTAAGACTCCACTGTCCGTCCGTGCGTATGTCTGTCCGTTTGTCCGTCCGTCCTTCCGTCTCTGTCTGTACAATTGGCTGCAGGTTCTGACGTATAGTGCTGTTGAAGAGCTTTTGTGTATTGTGAAATGAAAATATAAACTTTTGTACACACACACACACACACACACACACGCACCTTGATTTGAGTGGCTAATATAATTGTTACTTTTTGTTATTATCTGTTTATTATATTTTTTCTTTGCATGCAATAAACTTTGTTATCTTGACTAACAGTCGTCCGCTCTAATGTATCTCGATTACGTATATGTACGCAAACTTTTAATGTTTTAACTTTCACCTTCTCCTAAGATACAGGTTTTTCGCCTAGTTTAAGAGACAGAATGCAACGACGATAATATTGTATACTAGACAGCACAAAACGATTGTCGATTGACGAAACGATGTAACGTTTTGGTTTTAAAATAAACTATTTGATATTTGATTTGATTTGATTTGACAATCTCTCAATCGTGTCACCGGTGATTAATAAGATATACGACAAAGAACCTAGGATCGCGAGCCTGGTACTACATAGCATTGGGGCCAGAAACGGCCGTTTTGTCGCTTTAATACTCTCTCGGTTTTTACCGTAGGTTCATGGGTACAGGACCTAAAAATCGTTACTATCACGATAGAGAGATTTTACGGACACTTTTTAGCAATAAAGATCTGCAACCGAATATAGTATTTATTTTCCTTGGTAGCGCTTGTGAACCGCGTGAAGCTCGAACACTCTCATCCAAACTTCTCGCAAGGCTGTAATTATTTCTGTTCACAGTTAACTTGCAATTAGACACCCGATCCAACCCTGTTATGTATCTTTTTAATTAATAAATTACCGTTACTAGTAAATAACGTTACATTGCGATCTAAAGTATCGTTTGTAAATTATAACGAAAGAACGTAGTGCAAGAATCAACTGAAAAGGTGGTTCGGCGAAGTCTTGGGTTCAATACCCAATGAAGGCCATCATTATTGTTTTTTTTTTCATAAACAACCTCAGTCTGCGTGTATTCCCATACTTCATGGCCTTGCCTGATTACGGGTGCTATCATTTTACTGTTTACAAAACATTTACAAAATCCCAATAGCATAGTTGCTGCCCAGCAACACAATCACTTATCTTAAGTCCCGAACTAGGATGCGACAGTAACTAGGCAACGACATGACAAGTGTGGAAATGGTTAGGATGAGGAAAAAAGCTTGATGAAAGAAATATCAAACGCGAATCGATGGGATCCCAGAGGAATCCATGACCTCCGTTTTGGGACGCAAGCGTTCGAACTGCTTGACCAAAAAATAAACAAACATTCCAATAACAATAACCCTATTCCTTTTCCACTCTACAACCTTTTAAACACTCTGCCATAAAACCCAGCAACACATACTAATAAATAAAAAACCTCATGCATAACATTACATTCGTAACCATAAAGGCATTGCAAACCTTTTATACGGGACTTTGGCGAGAAACTTCCCGTCCTTAAGCAAATAGATGTTTTTCGTCACGTCGGCTCTTCGTTGGGCCTCGTCAGATCCTTGTCCGTAGTTTTTCAACATGGTGAAGAACTCGGGGTCTGTCGGGAGGTTCCAGGCTAGTGCCGCCGTGTTGCTGTACAGGAAGATGTCTCCGATAGGTATGAGGGCGGCCGTCTGGACGCAGAATACTGAAAGGCGCAAATACAAAATACAAAAACATTACAAAGTTAAGAATTAAGAGAAAACATTACGTTTTACGTTGGTTGCCACACTAGATGTAGATCTGTACCGTGGTAACCAGAGGAAGGTTTGACATTACGTTTAATTGGCGCTTACCGTTTAAGGTTGGTTTTAGTTAAATGTTACTGTTAATGTTAATGTAACTCCAGGTCTTGGGTGTTTAAATGTTTGTGACGTCGCTGTTTCAGGGTATCCTAGTGTGGGGCAATATAATAATGAGAAGCAATGTATGCCTGTATGTAAATGTAAAAAAAAGGTTTAAAATGCTAATTTTTCCGTTAATTGTTAATTGCGAAAAATGTGGCTGTTATCATGTCTACTTTTATTGTTAAGCCGAATTTACATTACGAACTTAGTGGCATGAAATTAATGTCGTGACATTAGTTTTATCAAAATTTTCACGTGTAATTTAGTACTTTCGTAATGCATGCATTAATTTCACGACAGCTAATGAATTTCGTGTTCTGCGCTATTTTTTGGTGAAATTAGCGTCATGCAACTAATTTCATGTAGATGCGACGTGAAACTAGTTTCGCGAACGCGCCTGCGCTGTGCGGACATATGTATTTTCGCGCGCTTCAAGCCTTCAAGCGTTGAAAATGGCTACTATAGCTTTGATGCTGACCGGGCCATGGTTACTATTATACAATTTCACGACACTAATTATTTTACGAAATTACTTTCGCATATATCGAAACTAGTTTCATGAAACTGAGGTCAACATGCATGCCAGTAATTTCGTAATGTAAATTGTCAAATCTCATGTGTAATTCAACACTGTCTATCTGTTGTTTTATTCGTATGTTCATCTGATCTACCCTCCGTCCGTTATATTTTGACGCTTAAAGCACACAATCAATTAAACCAATCAGGAACGACCCCGTCTGCACACATAATACCTATTAAAAGTCGCAAAGTAGTCTGTTAATCCAAAAAATAGGACTTTTTACCTCTAATGGATTACAGAGGTAAAAGGTCCTATTTTCACTCACTCGCATATTTTTGCGTTATTAATTATATTAAAATTATGAACTTCAATTTTAATAAATCGCTCGTACAGAATAATAACGATAGATCACACTAAAGAAGCGAGATATTTACGTATTTTGTTATAATAATATATTAAAATACTTAAATATCGTAATATTATTACCACTAAAGTCAGGTAAAACCTCTTGTTACTATGATAACGATGTTTAAAGAAACAGAGAAATAACTGCTTATAAGTTGTCTACTCTTGCGTTACTAGTATGTATACAGCTATATACATACACATACCTTACCTAACTGAAAAGAAGAGCCATCAGGAAACACCAAAAACCTTTTTCGTCTCGACAGTATTCTGAAACTTTGTTCCGTTTCTGACACACTATCCAAAGTACAGTTGTCATGCTGACATTTCCCTAATAATATGTCACTTGCAAATATTTGGATAACGAAAACTGTTATCCATCGAAATCTTATTCCACGTGATCCCATTTGTGCCAGCTCACGAAATAAGTTTTCACGGGACCAAACTTTTTCTTTGACTGGCCGGAAAAAGGAAAATAAAAAGACGTCAATCACTTGCAAATAAATTTGTCACTGGCCACTAACATGAAGAAATTAAAAAGCAAACGTTTTCATAAAAAATAAAGTAAGTTACTTCAGAGAGTACTGGAAATCGACTGCCATGCCCTTCTTGTTATGACCACTGCACTGTGTGCAAATTAGCAGCTCGTGACAATTTTACTGTTACAATCGTGTATTTAATGTCATATTTTTTGACTCGTCAATTAGGATCCGGTAAGGAGTGGAGGTGAAAAAAAAAAACAATTTTCCCGTCTGATAGGTATCTAATTTTATCTAGTTCACTCTTTATCTACACTACACATATACATAATACGCTACTTGACTCGTATCAAATTTGACGTGATTAAAGGATATTTCCTGTAGTATTTAACGTAAGAAACCGAAATATTTTGACTAAATTATGCAGGATGGCTGCAAAATTTGCAAATTCCAAAAATATTTTTCATTTCTTTTAATTCGGAACGGTGAAAACACTATCCGACATCTTGAAAGCACCTTTGGTTTGTAAACAAACGTCTGTCAGTCGTGCGTGCGTAGGTTCTATTGTGATTTGGATTGGATTTAGTGTTTTTGCAAAAACTCTTCTTGTGCAGTTAGTGTCTTATCATTTATTGATAAATGCAATCATGGACGCTGGATTCGTGGAAGCTGATAGTACCAATTTGCCAAAACCAAACCAAATCAAACCAAGCATTATTACAGCTAAAAACAGTTTCTGTGTACATTGATATTACAGGACTTACATCAAAGTGATTTTCACATAAATACACCCAAGTTTCAGTCGATAAAGAATCGAGGTCTCTCTTGGCAAGTTTGAGCCAAGTTTTTCGTATGTTTATTTCACTGGGTACACGAATCCGCGACTTCCCGGCGGTCTTTATTGACGTGTTTTTGTATTCTCGAATAATGCAATAATGATAATTGATATATTTTGCATGTAAACTCGATGAAATCATGGTTGCGTTGTTGTTATTCACTATGCTCACAGATCACTAACAGATTTCAGGACTAGGTAAAGATCGTTTCACCAAACAAGTCCCATGGTAAAATCTTTAAGCCATAACAATAAATAAAAGCCAAAATTCATTAACTCATACTTCTTTCGTGGCACGAACTCTACCTATGTTGAATGTCAAACTTTGTTTAAACACCTTTAGGACTACAAACCATAGACAAAAATGGCTGACCGCGTTTTTGGCTGTAAAGCAACATTTTAGAATAATGTTTTTGTTGCTTTTAGGTCCTCAAAAAATATACTAAAATATTTTTTGGTCTAATGGAAGAGATATTTAGCATTTAAGACTTACTTGAAAAAGAGGCGGATTATGTGGAATAATCTTTGTTAAATTGAATAGTAACTATTACAGCCTTTAATTACTATTAACTACTCTATGCTAAAATCACTAAGCATAATGGGCTAGTTGCCCTAAAAAACGTAATTAGTCCGTCTTTTAGATTATTCAAAAATAAGGGACACGTATTTTTTTATCTGTAAATTAGACCAAAAATGACAAAGATATAGCGCATTGAAGTTACGTGTGACGTCACGCCGTGCTCCATTTTTTAGCACGGAGTGACGTCACACGAACTGTAATGGGCTATATCTTTGTTATTTTTTGTTTAATCGAAAAAAGAAAAAAATACGTGTCCAATATTTTTTTATAATCTAAAATACGGACTAAATAGAATTTAATTATTTTGAGCCTGTAAACTACCCTATTATGTAGGTATTATGACCTGTAAATAAAATGACACAAGATAATAATTATTTATTCCGTCAATTTGACCACATAAAGTTATTTATTTATAGTATGACAAACAGTTGAGAAATCCAAACATATATTTACTGGAAGTGTTTCCCCTGAAATTTATAGTTATCCCCGAGGGGGTAGGCAGAGGCACCAATCACTAGAACTGGGCCCACGTTTTACCGAATTAAGAGATTAAAGCGTCTGGGCTGAGGCCGTGATACCGGCTCACAGAACCATCTAAGTGTACAGTACTCAATAAAGCTGATGAATTACATTACGTTACATTCTCCGTTTTCGAGTCACTTTCATCAAATGAATTCAAAATGTCAATATAAAACTGTAGAGATCGAAGGTCTGTATGTCTATATTCGAATTTTAAAACTCAAATGCCGAACCCTGTTATTATTTTTTTCGTAAAAAAAATATATGCCTCTTTTGCACCATGATAAAAAGTTCGTTAGAAAAGAGGTATACCTCTTTCAATTAAGAAAATATTTTAATTTTTTAACCACAATTTCTTTCAAGCTAAGTGAGTCGATACTCTATCAAAAGCTGAAACTAGGTACAGACGGATCAATGGTAGTGGCGACACAATCAGGGTATAACTCGTCACATGACCCCGTGGCGCCATGAGCTCTGTCGTATTCCTGATGATAGTTCACGTCGAAATCTTGCCCCTTTGGTAATCTATAGAAAGACGAACAAATTCAATCAAAATTATGCTTGATTCAATTAAATCTAAGATCTACTTTCACCATTTTCTCAAATAGATTCAACTAAAATTATTGATAGAAAACTCGACTTCAATGGCTACTTAAATGATGTTTAGTAAGTTTTTTTAAATGATAAAAATTGGCATTCTGACGATGACTACTGACATGTTGTTTAACATAAAAAGTACTACACAAATATGGTTTTATTTATTTTTATTAGTCTCAAACTAATGACACACTTTTAGAACGAAATTTGAAAAAGATGAACATTTATTTGTTTGACGATGCAAACAATTCAATAGTCAAAAACATGAATTCACATAACCACTTTCATATGAAACTAGCTAAATGTTGCTTTGCCATATCGATTCCCATACAAGCTACCAAAATGACACGATAAAAATCATGAAAATCGATGCAGCCGCTACGCAGAAGTTTCTGGAAAATCACTATGCCATGAGATTTATAGAAATATTAGATTAGATTTCATGCGCGTGATACAACGAAAGGTCAACCAACGGTAAAGGGGTTCTGCATAAATAATTCAGAAAATAGTCATGTGTGAACTCCACCGAAACATAACATTAACTTTGCTTTGCCTTAATTAAGGTAAACTTACGTAAAAACAGCCCGCAATAGCTCCTGAACAAATGAGTTCTGTTCATGTGTCCGACATTGTCCAACTTGACATAATACCTTCAGCATGCAAGATCTTCCATTCGCACCAACTCTGTAAAATGTGGCGATAGTCAAAACACAGCATAATTAGCGGTGGTTCGATTACCAGGACGGGCATGTACGTAACTTATAACATAACACCGGCCATAACACTTCCGGCCGCACACTGGGATACCTTGCGTCGTGAACCAGAAACAGCGACGTCACAAACATGTAAACATCCAAGACCTGGGTTTTCTTTTTTTTTTGTACCCAGGCGGGGACCTGTGATTGTATTTTCTATGCTATGTACATTAGTGAAGTTATAATAGTGCTCGCTAACTGTGAAGGAACACATCGTGAGTAAACCTGAGTCTCTGAGCTATTCAATCCGTCAGGGCTGAAATCGCCAACCCACGGTGGTCATACTCTTTCTCTGAGAAAAGATTTGTGCCCTATAGTGGGAAGTATATAGGCTGCTTAAATACTTAAGGCCAGATTCACAGTCGTGACTTTACTTTACAGCAAAGACGTCTTCACAAAGTAAGCTTTGTTTGACAAAGTATACTTTCAACTTTTTCAATTTCAGAGACAGTTCCTTGGTCTTTAAAGTAAAGTCTGAGCAAGTTTTGAATTTGACAGAAGCTGTTACATTACACGCATAATTTTCATTCAAGAAATAATGGTGAAAATATCATTAAACTTGATTTATTTGAATGACACGGAACGTCATTGAAAGATGTCAACTTTACCTTGACTTCAAGGATGTATGGTAATAAACCTCCTTTCGGGGCACTTTTTGGTCCGTGAAAAGCGAATGAAACAAAAAAAAATTTACTTTAATCAGAATCAGAATCAGAAATTTATTTCAACGTAAAGAATTTACATTCTGCTTGTTGAATGTCAATGTACATACAATGTACAATTTACGTTTCAGAAGTATAGACCAACCTAATAAAATTTGATTCGGTTTTATGAAAATGTCTTTATCATTCAGGACTACATTATTTGTACGCATATTGATGCTAAGTTTACTTTGAGGCCAAAGTCATGATCATCGACTCCTTCGACTTTATTAAGCAAAGTGTAGGCTAGTGAAAGTAAAGTAATGGTGTGACAGGGCTATGACACATATTTTTGATTGAAAGTCGATCTTTTCGTCAAAGTAAAGTCAAAATGCAGTTTAAGAATCTCAGCCTTAGGTCGACAAGTTAGTGCTTATGGTTCATAAAATAATATAGATACATAGTATATATAATACAGCCTAAAACTATTTACTATGGTGCCGGTGCAAGGCACCGGCTTTCTCTCACAAAGAGAGAATATTCTAGCCGTGCAACTTCCAAAATGCTGAACTATGCAGACTGATCTCACAGAGAACTATTGACTCGGAGGTTGGGCCCTCGCCCACGGCGACTTTTTGCAGCGATGTTTTAAAAACGCACGACAGCATCGTTTCTAAACGCGCGTAGGTCGCATTTGCAACGCGCTGCAGAATCGATGCAAACGCCCGACCGTGTCTAACATCGGGGAAAGAATGGAGTAAACATAAAAAAAGTAAACATAAACATCGATCGATCGGGGTCGATACAATACCACTGTGCAAAAAGTATTAAAGATAATTAACATAATATTTGGTTTTGTGCAAGGGTGGCGATCGGAAGCGTTTTTATACCTTCACTGAAACGCGTTTGCATTGCGACAGAAGCACGACGGTATCGCGTTTGCATCGCGACTGAATCGCGGTTACGTAGGTGAGGGCACACAACTAGCGACCACATCGCGACAGTATCGATTTGAACATGCGACCGCATCGCTACTGCATCGCTGCAAAAAGTCACCGTGAGCGAGGGTCCTTAGTCACTGGATCCGTTACTCGCTAACTTGGCATGTGCCAGCCCGGTTTTCGGTCTACCAAGACTCAACGGATGCATGTCTTCATGATCTTTGTCACAGTTTTTAAATATTTTTTCACGGTTGGTAACGATACTAAAAATATATCAGGTGACTGACGCGGTTTTGTTTTTTTACATACCTACATACATAAACTCACGCCTGTATCCCAGTGGGATAGGCAGAGGCTAGGGATTGCCATGGGTACTTACGGAATCCTATTACTAAGACTCCATTGTCCGTATGTCTGTCCGTCACCAGGGCCTCAATTCTGTTAGTGCATTACGTTTCGATGACAGATACACGGTTGGGTCACGTGATGTGTTTTTTCATACCATTGAGATGCCTAGATTACTTGATTTGAGTGCGCACGTAGACTTGAAGCGACAGTGAAACTAGATCGCCATGTTATTATTATTATTATTAAAATTCTTCATTGCACCAATATTTGTACAAGGGCGTTATCCCCAAAGGGGTAGGCAGAGGCACCAGTCACTAGAACTGGTCCCACGCTTTGCTTAGTTTATTAGGTCCCAAACGTGATAGTAAGACAGTTTAAATATTCATAGATGATGTATTTCTATTGCCGCTTTGACTACAAATACTAAAAGCAGAGTAAAATATATTTACAAACAACAACGGGCGAAAAATGTTTTCGCGACAATATCTCCCAAAGATAAATAAAAAGCTTCAACAAATTATTAATACGCTAAGCAGAGCAGCACGAAACAACTTGAGAATTCGGGCACAGCCTTTTCAAGTGTTGTTAGCTTCTTTTGAGTTGTTTATTTTCTTACAAGCTACAGGGCGCTGTACCGTAGGCAAACAATCAACGAAATCTGTATCGTGAGAAAATATTTAGCTACCGCGATGTTTACATTGACAAACGAGTGATGTTGCTACTAAAAATTCACAACTGTGTAGACAAGTACAAGCGACAAAGGAACCAAAAGAAGATTGTACTAAACCACTGTAGTTTAATGACAATTGCATGAACATGATTTAGTTCTATTACCGTTTCAAGGTAGTACTCTGCAGCAGAGCCACCACCTTAGAATCTAATCATTTATATCGTAAAAAAATCACGTCAAACGTACATAGTGTACGTATGTCGTTGTGTGCTGTAGGTGCCTTAGGTAATGATAAAATAGACATTTATTGTGGCTCCGCTGCGGAGCATATTCTCTAGCAGAGCCACAAAGAATATGTGCTCAGGAAAGATAAACGCTCCCGTTTTTGGTTTAAAACTGTTGAACGAGTAGTGTTTGCGTGAGTGTTAAAAAATATCAGTATCGGACAGCGGATTTAAAGATATATTTTATTTTTATCTACCATCGTGCTATAAAGAACCACGCATAGAATACACAATTTAAACAGCTAAACACGTGACACCTGTCTTTTAGAACATAACATAACATAACATAAACATTTATACACAGGCACATACATTGCTTCTGGCCCCACACTAGGATACCCTGTGTCGTGGGAACCAGAAACACCGAAAGTTATGAAACTGAATCGCTCGTAGCCTAGGCTGCCAGAGTTATCTTAAACGATCACTAAGTTTAAGCAACATATGGCACGTTCAGTCCATGGATGGGCCACCGTCTATAACTAACGCCAGTGGCATTTTCCGTGCGATTCCGTGCTTCGCAAGGCACGTTAAGCAGTTGGTGCCGGGTGCCGTCGATAGATGGCAGTCGTGAAGCCAAGTCAGAGGCCTTAGGGCGGCTTGAAAACTTCTGGCAGTAAAACCAGCCACTAGCCTTACAAGCCTCCACCAATCGGGACTTGGCCCCCATAGTGGAGTATGGCCTATATCTTCCTCAGGGAAGAGACCCGTACCCCTCGGTGGGGGCATAATGGGTTGGTGGTTATGATAACTATAAAGAACCAAGGATAGAATACACAACTTAAACAGCTAAACACGTGACCTCTGTCTTTTAGAAGTTATGAAACTGAGTTTAGCTCGGCAGTTTGCGACAGGCGTTTGAATTGAGTGCTTCCCAAAGGAAGTGCTGCCTGAAATTAAGCTTTTAGCAAAGTCACTGTAGTTATCGTAGATACGGCATGAATAGAAGACAATTGCAGAACAAAATTATCAATATCGTGGTGTGACATTAACGTCACATATATAGGAACACTTCAAAAGTGACAAAAGTACACACATAAGCTCACGCCTGTGAGGGGTAGGTAGAGACCAGGGACGAAGAGAAGTGATTTGTCATGACCGCGGCAGGTGACAAAAGTAATTTGTATATTTTATGTACGAAAAAGGACACTATTACAATATCTGTATTACGTATGTACGTAACGTGTGTATGTAGTGTTTGTTATATTGATTTAGCACTAAACGATTGTCGTCATTTTTACATGTATTTTTTGGTTTTAAAATAAACAATTTAATTCGATTTGATTGATTATTGTTGTTATCTGTATCTGAATCGTGTACCTTTAAAGGCCTGTTGCTCTTAAATTGTTCTGTAAAAGATAGCCTTTTAAAATTTTCAGAGGTATATGTAGCAAAAATTAAGTTGTTTCTAATAGTGGAGACTTAGAATTGGCCTTCTGTATGTTTAAATATTATGTTAATCGTTGTTATGTGCTGTTAGTCTTCTTAATATTAAATAAATAAATAAAAATATCGAATAGTTACTTACCTAACATTTAAAATAAAATAGCACTTAATTCAGAATACGAAACGTAAAAACAACATCCTCTTTCTGCGTAACCCAATACGCACTTTGCCGAATTTTGTTAAACTCATAATGCTAAGCTCACAAATCACAGGTAATATGGAATAATGATTCTACCAATGTTTTGCACAAGGAAAATTAATGGTTTTGTGTTGGCAGGTTCTAACATACATACTGTTTCTAGCACGAGGCGGCACACATTATTCAAACACACACAACTTACGCTTTGAGTAGGAGCTCTATTTTTTCATAGAGCTCGGCTCTGCTGTTCCTATGAAACTCAACGCTGCGTCCATCCATGTGTTCCACGTTCAAAAACTCCCGCCTATTTGCTGCGTGCATCTGCCGCCTGTCCATTTTGAATTTCGAACTTTCTTTTTCGTCGACGCTCCGCTTCGCGAACGCCGGATTCACTATTGGCTTCCTGCAATAAGCGTTTATAAATGGCCAGTGTTGTTTTAATTAACTTTCTAGTAGCTGTATGCAGTGCGCGACTCTATGGCCTACTCTGGATACGTCGTCTTTTGTACGCTCTTGGATGGTGTTCAAATAGTATATTTCATTACGATTGCGGAAAGTCTGTCATTGCAAAGAGTTCCGACAAATGTCTACCCTGCGCAAATATTTACTGACAAATGGTAAAAGCTGTAATGGTATGAAACCTTTTAAATAGTACAAATAAATAATTTTATGTGCCCTGCAAGCACTTTTGCGTCTGAAGGCAATCCGTTGGATATTGCTCCCAATAGGGATCCGAATTTAAACTTCAAAGTAAGGCCTACCATAATTTGGCACTCACAAAATTCTTTCGACGTTCTGTTGCACCAAAATTAATTGTAACACGACAGAAACAGCGAATTTATAAGCGATTTCGTATTTAGAAATTGAATTATGCCTTTTGAAACAGAGCGCAACGGAAACTGAAGGGAGATTTTGGCTAACTGCCGGTTTTTGAATTGAGAATTACACTAAATAAATAATTAAGTAGGTAACGTTCTGTCACGCTCTTTTCTATGAAATTTGACGAAACAGCACTACAGATTAAATACGCGTTAAGCAAACAGCGTCGAGAGTACGGGGGCTTTCGTGAGTGAGTCGGCTTGAATGCATTAAATGTCAATGGACGGCTTTAAATTTCAGGCACACTGTGCAACTTCAGTCAAATTGACAAAACGACCCTTTGTGCGCTTAATTCGAAGTATCAATCACTTACAATTTACTTGCTAATAATTAACAAGAGCGGAAAGAGGCGCTGTCTGCTGAAAAACTTTCAGTATATTTTAAATCTTTTGTTTTGTGTTTATTTTATGTCTGCTTTCAGTCTCGTCCCCTGTCATATTAGTTCTGTAATAATTTATTGTTACATTTGGTAGTCTGGTAACTAACCGCATACCCGTATAAGCCACTTAGTTTACTAAACTTGTTCTATCTCCATCGTGAGAGATGCCTTTTTAATTTGTGCGGATTAAACCATTGGAATTATATTACTTTGAAGACTATCAAATAGACGCAATAATTGGAATAGTCGTGCTTATTAAATTAGATAGAAATTAAGTTTTTTTTCCTTTTTATAAACTTTTTATTGTTCACAAGTAATTTACAGAGACCAGATACTAAACGGTTGATATCAACATTCATCGTAATCATCATTCAGCCACAAGAGGTCCACTGCTGGTCATAGTCCTCCTCCATTGATTTCAAAAAAGACCGGTTGGAAGCGGCTTGCATCCAGCGTCTCTCTGCCACTTGGATGAGATCGTCTGTCAACATTAACATAAAACAATTCGGTCTCTTTCCAATTTTCTTAAGATCATCGTAACTTACTTACTTACATTATGATTATATTTAGACACCTACTTACTTCTTATAAGGTCGCTTAAAAAGGATCTTTCCGTCGTAATCAGTGTAGTAAATATTTTTTGTGCTATCAACCCTTCTGTGCAGAGGGTCCGCGTGGTGGTTGAACGGTGAGTAGGGGTCCTGAGGCAGCTCCCAAGCTAGCGCTGCCGTGTACCCGTAGAGGAAAATGTCGCCGATTTCAAATATCATCGGGAATGTGTTACAGAATACTGAAAAGGAGGATTCCCGCTTGCAACATTCAAGCTGAAACTCAAACGGATTTTTTATATTTTATTTTAGATTATAGGAACTAAGAGCTATTACAAGGTTACATACGTAGAAAAGCGCTAAGCCAATTAGAACTTTATACAATTACATAGATAAATAACATCTTATTACTCAACCAGATGTAATTAAAATTCCGTGTTAGATGTAACTTATAACGCGAAACAGATATAATTTTATTCTTTCAACAATTCTGAACGAAAAATAAATTACTTTATTAATAATGCTATTAAGATGACAGCATTTTATAAGAACGATATAAACTAATTTTTGTTGACTTACCAAGCTGTACAGAACTGCCTTCAGGAAATATAAGAAATCTTTTTCTTCTTGATAGCACAGGACTTGGAACAACAATTTGTCTAGTGCCATTAGCATTAAGGTCACTTTCGTTTGGACTTCCAATTATTGCATTAATCATAAACAAAATAAGCAAGCAGAATGAATTAACAACTTTTCGTTTCAAATTAATCATGATGCTGGTCCTTTTGACACCATCAAAGATCAAAGTGTTAATTTTTTCACTTTTATTTTGTCCGAAATTTTAAACTTTTTATCGTCAACAATATTTTGCGCCCGCAACTTTTTTCTTTGAATATTTATTAATGACCGAGGAGCTTTGTTTGTCGAGTTTTTTTACTGTGAGGAACCTCGTTTGTTCTTGACAGCTTAGCTTAGCAACTCCGGCGGATTATTGTGGAGATCGTGTTAAGATATTTTCGACATCCGAACTTCGTTTACCTTTGGACCGTTACAAGTTTCATACAGGCTGGTTGGAAAGCATTATGATTTTGAGTATAGTTACGATTCTTCAAAGTATTAGTTTGTTTCTTTTCAGGTCAGTCACTGTTTTTTTTATATAGCCTATATAATTCCACGGCACAGGTTCACTCTCAGAGAGAGAGTTAGATTTTAATTTCTACGAATGTTGACTGAGGTTTACCAATTTCAAGTGCTCAGGTATGTAACCTCAGACACTCAGGTTTCCTCACGATATTATCATCTACCAGACACTAGTTACATGTTAATATTTTTCAGCAACCTATATTTGTCCCACTGCAGGCCAGAGGCAATCTGTCAGAAATTGTACGGGCTTACTGAACAAACATCTTCAACACGGATAGGCTGATTTTTTCGCTGGTATTTATCGCCATCTCAATGATATTTTTATTGGAAAGTTATTGTTCCGTAAAACACTAAATTAAAGAACCTAAAGGCATAACTCGCTTCGCTAACGGTCTAAGCGTAAAAGGGCCCTTCGACGCGTGTTTGTTATAATACCTTCCGTTTGCCAAACTAATCAGAGAACCCATATTAGACCAACCTGTATAATGCACTTACGTTGTCCGTTACAAGACCACAAGTTTATCTGGAGCAATATTCAAACGTTAATAGCAACAATAAATACAGCGCACACACAGCACCATTTCCTAACCAGTAACCATTTCTCGAGTACTGTTATGGCCTGCGAAAGTACTTTTGGATATCATTCCTGATGGTGGATCCCCACTGTTTTGTCTCGACTCGAGGTTGCGAAAGTGTCTTTGTGATTTTAATTAAAATTGAAACAGGGGTTTAAGTTTTAGGTGCGACGCTGTTTGGTGTGCTCCCAAGTGATACTCAAATGTAGTTTCGATTCGTATAAGTTTTATGGTGGTACCAGAGTTTTTGTACACGAACATTGATTTGTATACGAACACCAATGGATTGGCTCTAAGTTCTTAATTAATTAATTAATAGAATAATAAAATGGCACCGTAACGGAGTAAGCCTCTACTTAAACCAAGCTGCAGTGAACTTACAAAACTGTTCACAGTTTCTAAAATACTGTGTGGCATTATGCACAAACTGTTTCAGGTGGCTTTTCTCAGTTACATTGGTCTGCTTCTGTTTGTATTAGTAGACTTTGTCAAGACCGATGATGCGACTTTGGTGCATGAAAGGCCCAGGCGTTTCTTGAGCTTTTTGAATATCTCGCATTTTTTTGTAAGTATTTTTAACACTCATCAGATCTTTGTACGTAATCTGAAATATTAACTAAAAACTATTCACAGATTTGCAGACATTATTTACACCGTTGTTGGTACTGTTATATATAGGCGTAAAACCGTGAAACTTTCAAACAGTACAACTAGTTTCAAAGACATTGTTATTTATAATAGGTACTAGACAAAACAATATAGGCCATTTTCCATTAAAACGTATTTTTTTTAACAAATTTAATTGATACGTAGCAATACAGTTACGAACTCTTTATTATCTGAACTCTTTGTTTCCAGTGCTTGTGCCCAAACACAGGCCATAATTTTCAATAAGTTTTAAATTTTAATTCTTTATAGCGTTTTGTTTTAACTTGGGACCATTTAGCATTAATTTTCAGTAAGGAATCGTATTTTTTTTTGTGTAATTATTGTTTCAAGTTAACAATGCCAAGAGTACGAAAGCATTTTAGATACAATTTATCGGCTTTACTATCCTATACTAACCTTTATTAGGTTATGAGCTGTGTATACATAAAGCCGTTATGTGAGGTCTGACAAACTGGTTATTTGTACGCTAAATGCGATTAAACCAGTATAAATTGATATACGTCAAATAGTTATTCAGATTGTACATATAACTTATTATTATTAAGGCCGTTAGGATATAGTCAGAAGTCCAGGGAACAATTCCTAATGCCATGGGTCCATGGGTAATTAAATTACCCGTTGATCCGGTGATGGGTCGACCCACAGGGACCACGGGAATGTCCCGGGATTGAAGCCTTTTAAAATGACTATTGTAATATTACGTTATTCTTTGCAGTGGCGGATAAATATAAAGGCCAATATGGTTCCCTGGAATCAGTTCTTCGCCCAAGGCCTCGGGTTCAGGATGAACTGGGATGAACCGCCGGACTCCTTTCATGCCTACCATCACGTGCACAGGAGGAGCGCTTATAAGCACTTGGAGACGCTACTTGACAGGTTGGTTTTAACAACAAAAAAATAACGTAACATAAACTCACGCCGATAGATGGCAGTCGTTAAGCCAAGTCAGAGGCCTTAGGGCGGCTTGAAAACTTCTGACAGTAAGACCAGCCACTAGTCTTACAACCCTCCACCAATCCGGACTTGGCCGGGTCTCAGGGAAGAGACCCGTGCCCCTCGGTGGGGACATAATGGGTTGATGATAATGATGAAACTCACGCCGGTGTCCCTTAGGGATAGGCAGAGACCATAGTCTGCCACATCCCACGATCCTGGCTCCTTGACAAATCTCTTTCGCTCCATCGACATTCATAAGTCGTTGAATGCACGCATGCCGGTTTCGGGTACTTTTTATCTGATATTTTTTTGGTTTTATTAGTAGTGTAAGGAACATTTCGTTATGTAACTTATTTCAGTTATTCCTGACCTAAAACTTTCGTAAGCACTACACATTGTAAATTTTTGGTCCGGACGACCAAAGTCCGGTCCGGTCTGATTTTGGTTTGAGAAGAGCAACCGACGACGCCAGTTCCGTCTCTGCTCACCATGATTAAGCTCTGCGAATAAGAGCGAAACCTGGTCTGGACTCGTCCGACAAAAACCCACGTGAGTCGATCCGGACCAAATATTTACCACTTATTCGTGCTTCGTTCGTAAGTTCGTTCGTTCGTTCGCTCGTCCGTCCGTCCGTCTGTACGTCCATCCGTCCATTGGTCCTCCGTCCGTTTTTGTTCGTTCGTTCCTTCGTTCATTGGTTTGTTTATTTGTTAGTTTATTTATTTGAATGATGATAATTATGAATGAATAAAATGACTATTGTTTTTCTCTCCTCTCTGCGTGCGTCCACTGTCCATGTGACGTTGCGAATTTGGGAGCGTAAGTTCTGAAAACTGTAAGCTGTTATAAGCTGTTTTAAATGCCACATGAATCGGTAAGGGCAACCTTTTCATCAACAAATAATAATCTGTCTGCCCACTAGCGTCTGTTCCACATTAACATTTTTAAAAAATAATTAAATATGTGTAAGGATGAATGTCTATGAAATTTTTGCAATAAAACTTTCACTATCCCTTCCACTATCCACATAACCCAAGGTTAACTGTAAAAAAATACGTTATAGATTAACTTTAAAAATGCAGTGGGGCATATAACATTTAACATTTTTTTAAACATTTACATACAGGCACATACATTGCTTCTGGCCCCACACTGTGATACCATGCAACGGATCAGCCTGGCTGTCCAACGTCTAATGCAGTCAGCGTTTTGGGAACTTTTGCATCAGATATGGTCCGGGGCGACTAAACATGTTGTTTAGCATAATTGCTAGTTTATGCTTGACTTTAACAACTTCCCTGTCACCATACAACTCACTTTAGTAAAGCCCTACGTCCATTATTTTTTTTAAAGTAAAAGCTTTTTAACATCACTGTAATACATAAAAAAATAATTTTGTAATCATTATTTTATAAACTACCCTCCATGCTGGTGGTTATTTTTTTGAGTCAAATGTGACTCACGAACGTAGCGTAATAAATTTTCTACTACACGTTCAATGAGTCATATGTGAGCGCACACACGGAAAGGCATTTTTTTAGTCAAACGTAAATCAACTGTCAATATCTAATTGGGTTAGAAAATAAATTGTTACTTTTGGGTTATAATTGATATTTTATTGAAAAAAAAGTACGATTCATGTAATAATTGTTACTATTCGAGAAATGTTTTCGAGAAAACGAGAAAAATTAACATATTGCGTTAAAAAAATAAATAAAAGAAAAAATTAATATGGAATATAATACATTTACACAGTTTATTTTATGAAACTTTTCTTTGAATAAAACCTTGCCTTTAATACTTACTTGAGTTTTATGTATTGCAAGTTTCTAGTAGTAATTACATGAAAAATAAAAATAAATCGCGATCTTTTATTTTTTTATTAAAAACTTTAGGTTTATTGCCTTACGTCCAGGTGTAATTAAAAAAAATATCCCTTCACGTTCATTACAAAAATTGTCCCTTAAAATGTATAGAGAAATGAGTCACCTGTGACTCATGAACTTATTCCAAAACGTTCCTGTGAGTCATATATGACTCATCGGACAGGGAAGTTGTTAATACTGTCACCTTTTTATTTAATTTTCTTGACGAAGCCCGTGGTGAATTATTGTTATTTTTAATATTACATATTAGTTAAGTGACATGTAAACTTTTGATAAAGTAAAAAACTACAGCGACATAACAGTCAAACAATACTTATTAACAAGCTCACTTTTGAGCAAATAGTGCTACAGAAAATCAATAAAGAATTTTCTAATTTCATCACCATCAGGCAATCTCGACCCACCCACTGCTGGTATTCAATTCAATTCGTTTTAAAACGTCCACGCTATACGCGTAAGTTTATATGGGTACCTTGAGCGACAAGGTTTCTTCTATCTAAACGACATTCAACACCGATATGGCAGACAGGCGCTAAACGTTCCGCGCAGACTCAATTTATTCATTTTCTCGACATTCCATTTTCACCTAGTGCTAGGAAATTGGTCTCTACTGTGACAAGTCAAACTTTTATATCATAGGTCACAATGAGACAGCCACAATGCGACCACCGACAATCGCTTTGCTGATAATACATTTCGCACCCCTAGATGAATACCCCACTGAGTCGAAATAATATGTGAAGATTTAGTTAGCTATTTTTTCAACTTCCTGACCTTATACTGGACCGGACAATAACTCCCATAACGATACCTTCAACTTGAAGGAGACGATATGGGACTTATATTACTTTAAGACAGAGGTTGTTCATTTTGTTAATTTTTTGTGACACTTCTATAAAAATGTCATCAAAAAGATAATTTCGCATCATGTTGTTTTTTTATCTACTCAAAACCTCTATCGATAATTGAATTATACAGATATTACAACCAGGAGGAGGATATTACAACCATGCGCTCCAGTTCCATGTCAATTTTGTCCTTCAGGGCGTAGGGAACTGGCCGCGGCCTACAATGTATCGGACGAGCCGAGGGCTTAATGTTTAGCTTTATAATTCCGCGGTTAAACTTACCAATTCCTGGGGCAAAAACCGCCGGAAATGCACTTTTCAACTCGCTGAGTACCTTGGCCGGGCGAGGGCTGTCGCTGCCCGCGCCTCCATCGCAGACCGCGCCGACGCCGTCCGCGCCCGCCACCGCCACTGATAACAACTCCCGCGTGCATTCAATACCTAGCGCCGTCATCCACCGCCTACCTAGTATAGCTGGACTATTATTTTGTTTTACAATGAGAAGGTCTAGGTTTTCCACCTTTTTTGAATTAAACTCCACGGTACACTGAATCTTGCCGAGCGGCAGCACGCCTTACACGTTATACTTATATTTATCGGCGCAATTTTCACACTCACGAAATATTTTTTTTACAGTTTGTACGGTATAACGCTCACTCCGGCTCCACTGTCCAATTGCATCATAATCTCCACACCGTTTACGTTAACGCGGCGGCTCCAGGGACGGTCGACCGTAGTGCCGTCCTCGATGACGTAAACAGGTACATCGTCGAATTCACTCTCGGCATCACTTTGATCACCTTCGCTGCCCTGCACCACGTTCACATTCCGACGTCGCAGTCGCTGCTGGCACACCTTCGCTATGTGCCCCTTCTTGCCACACACGTAGCACTCCGAGTTGGCAAAGCTGCACCTGCCCGGCCGATGGGTGCGCGCGCACCGCGGACAGGTTTGCCCGGCGGGCGGCGACCGGCGCCGGTCGCAGGCCCGCGCGCCGCGCCCGCCGCTCAGCGCTGACGCAGCCCGGCTCCCGCCGCGCACCGCGTGCACGGCCTCTTGAAGCCCTGAGCCGCAGCCTCCAGCGACAGTGCCAGCTCTGTCGCTCGAGCGAATGTTAGCCTCTCTTCTACTAGTAAGCGAAACCTTATGGCCTCGCTGCGCAGCCCGTAGACGAGTTGGTCGCGTAGGTTCTCCTCTAAATACGTAGCAACTTCAATTGCACGGTTTAGCCAGCTGCCGTAGCCTCGCTATGTACTCGGTCAACGATTGACCTGCCTCTTGCTTGCACGCATGGAAACAAATACGTTCGGCTATCTCCGACCTCTTTGGTGACAAATGACTTCGGACCTTCGTCACAATTTCACTAAAGGTAACAGTCTCCGGGCGCTGAGGGTGACACAAGTCGATTATCAAGTCGAGCGCTTCGGATCCGACGACTGCGAGTAGATACTTGTTACGCAGTTCTGGTTTCACGTCATTAATGTCCAACCAGGCGGATAACTGACTAATGTATGTGTTCCACTTGCCACTCTTTGGGTCAAACTCCTTGAAATTCAATATTTGAGTCGCCATCCTCGTTGCCAGATGTTATAAAGGGGATAACCAGGAAGACGAAATGAACACAACGGCAATCCAATCGGAACTGGTTTATTCTTACTGAAGGGTAGTTATACATAGCTCGATAAAGCAGCTACCTACATACATTACAGATAGGATAAGAAAAAGAATATTTTTTTGTACCAGGGAAAACACGTACAAAAAATATCCTACGTATCCTAGATTAGGGCCAGGATAAGTGGTTGAGTTGTGTGAAAATTATTATTAATTCGCCCTTTGCATCTTCGTAATAGGATAATGACACAGCGTCCAGTAGCAACTTGACGTACTCTATATGAGTCAAGGGACCATTTGGACGATGCAGTGCCTGGGACTTTGTTTTAGATAGGGTAGGCAAGCCCCGCACGTATGGGGAGCCAACCAACCGTTAGCGCGTGATACTGCTACTAGAAATTCGCAGTTGTATCACAGAATACATAATAGTACAGGTACAGAAGATTCACTCCGCAAAATCAATTAAAGAAAAAGGGACTCTAGTAGCGACAGAATTAGGTGCAATTCAGATCGCATGGCGCAAAATGCTACGTTAGATTCACCTACATGTCGCCTCTCTTTCTACCGCGTAACTCTTACCTCTTCTGGCGCCTGAATTCCTACCTACTTGCCACTCCGGAGTGGTTGCCGCATGTACATACGCGTTCGATACCGACACGCGTAGTGAAATAGGCCTGGTTGTATAACGACGCCCTAGGCCCTGGTTACGGTGGCCGAGTTCCTGGATGCGGGCGGTACAAGGCCGGGAAGCTTGAAAAACCATGAAGGAGGCCTATGCCCTGCAGTGGGCGTTAAATGGCCAATGATGGTGATGACGGCAGTTTTTATCTTGCCCCTTGGCTACATTTGGTCGCCTGGCGTACAGTCACGAGCAATAATAATACACTCTCACATTTTCTAAAAATCTTAACTTAAAAGAATCTAGAAACAAATGTACGAAAATTTGTCCTAAATTGTGTAACCAATGGTTAGATATTTTAGGACAAATTATCGTACACACGTGCAGTACAAAACAAAATGTGTCATCATCATTATCAACCCATTATGTCCCCACCGAGGGGCACGGGTCTCTTCCCTGAGGAAGGTATAGGCCATACTCCACCGCGGGGGCCAAGTCCGGATTGGTGGAGGCTTGTAAGACTAGTGGCTGGTCTTACTGTCAGAGGTTTTCAAGCCGCCCTAAGGCCTCTGACTTGGCTTAACGACTGCCATCTATCGACGGCAGCCGGCACCAACTGCTTAACGTGCCTTGCGAAGCACGGAACCGCTCGGAAAATTGCCAATAGCGTTAGTCGTAGACACTGACCAATCCATGGGCTGAACGCGCCGTATGTTGCTTTTTTTTGTACAAAATAAAATGTGTACGTCGTACAAAATGTGACAGTGTATATATATTATTGCTCGTGAATTTCAAAAAGAGGTTAACTGTTTTATTTGGCATTACAGTAATGGTGTCAGCGGCCTCCACTGCATTAGAAGAGCAATCTGCGAGCTTGACACGATATCAAATCCACGAAGCGTCTATTTCAAGATATTAAAAATTTTCTTCAGGTAATACTCAACTACTTATAAGAGAAAAAAATGAATATTAAAAACACACCCTAGAAACCAATCACAAAAAAGGAGAACAACGGGTTACAATTGGTGGTCTTATTGCTGACAGAAATTTCTTCCAGGCGACCCTATATGTGAAAGATTTCCGATGGCAAAGGAAGGAAACACTTATCGATTCTTATAATCAATAACAATGCTTATTAATCTACATGCGTATTAGGTGTTTACATAATAATAAAAATAATAAAAAATACAAAACCCACTTCAGAACACGATACCACAAAAACACAGAAATAATGTTTTTTTTTTTTATTGTTGACAGAAGGCGATCATCGATCACTGACAGATGGCACAATATGACGGATGCAAATTGCCACAAATCCCAATCATATTGCCCGTTCTCTATATTGGAAGTGTCTACGTATACGGATCTATGATACAGCTGCTCCCATAGGATGGGCCACCTCACCATCAAACAATTGTTCAAAGTGGCCTACGTTGGACCGTTATGAACGCACGCGTTTGCCAGCAAAGGCAGTTTGAACTTTAAATTAACTTTTCACATATGATTACTTGAGTGATGGCTGGTGATGGGTGGACGAGTTTTCTCTCGCGAGACGAGATCAACGATTGACGAGATCTTGATAATTAACAAATATGGGTTTTTCTATTGAAATAATTTACGGTAATTTCTGTACAGTCGACAGCCCATCAAACCTTACATCTCAGTTCTAAAGTCTCCGTAGCTGAGTAGACTGCACTAAATAATATCTTGAAAAATTTACATGTATGTACACTGTACAGTCGATAGCAGACCAACTTTTAAATCTAACTTAACCACTTTTGTGTTTATTTGTACTTGTCCCTGTTTCTGCACCTTTAAATAAAATGAAATAAATAAATAATAAACGAGATAACACGGCCTGAAAGTATCTGCCTGAAAGTACCTGCCTGACTTCTTGAAGCAAAGTTAGCATAATTTTCTCGTCTAAGGGCCGGCTTCTGAATTGAGAATTGGGTATAATATATGACAAAATGTCAAATGAGTTACTTTTAAAACGAAATTTTGTATGAAAATACTTGCTTATGACGTCACATTTCAGAGCACGCTTTTGATGCTTCATCTATTAAAAAATTGTAATAACTAGTAAATTATTAAAAGTATACATATTCCGAAACATTTTGTAATTTTTGCTTTAATCGAGCATATCAACTAATGTATTGTTGATAGTGTCAAATACCGTATTTCATTAATTAAATACTTAAGTAACGTTCCGTCACGTTCTTTTCTGAGAAGTTTGACGAGACAGCACTACGGTTAAGGAGTTACCTACTTAGCGAAATTCTAAATTCAAAAACTAGCCTATGACCCGGTGCCTGCTTGCAAACTACAGAAGTTAGATTAGATTAGAACCCTTTATTGTACACACCAGAAAAACAAATAAATACATTATAAGACTTATATATCTAAGTTTTGCCGTATACAATTGGCGGTCTTATCGCTAAAAGCGATCTCTTCCAGACAACTTTGAGATGGATAGAAAAGATGTAGAGAAAAGGTAAGTGTACAAAAAGTATGAGGGGATATGCACATATACTAACAGACTTACAGATTTTATTAGGTCCATTAGAGTATTTTTGTAGCATATTTTGAGATTCGAGAAGAAATTGTAACATTAAAACCTTTCCCAAAATCCCCAAACACATAGATAACTTTTTCGTGCACACAATTTTTGTCAGCCACACAAAATATTTCCGTAATGCAGTCAACGATCGCTTCCTAAGCGAAAAATATAGAATTAACCAAGTTACTGTCGGAATAGTTAATAAATTCCCAACGCGTCGGGACCGATCTGATTGCCCACTGGGCCCAATAAATGAGTCTTGTTAGTGACCCCCGAAGGTACAATTTTACGTTCGACATTCGATCTTATGCCGCACGCGTTAAGACTTCTAAAGACTCAAACTGACTGAATCGGTAAGCTCCATGGGACTATTCTCAACGTCATCGGTGTTGAAAGTTCCTAGAAATGTCCTCCAGTCGAGCGAATCACGATGAGATTAGATAAGAGAATAGTCTCTCCGGGTAATTCGATGGTATCCCGATTAACTGCCTCAGTTTTGTCTTTAATTTGATGGCTATGATCCACGAGTTCCACGAGAGGATTTTGCTGGCTGTGCCAATCACTTTCGAATTAACCAACTTATTATTTTGAAAACGGTAGAAGTCCCGGTTATGGCCATCTTAGTACCGTTTTTGACCATTTGAAATTTCAGTTAATTTGCAGAGCATTTAACGGTAGATTTTTTTTTTCATATTTTAAACTGTTACATTTATACGAACCTTTATTAAGTTTTACATTTATAGAATTATTTATATAGTAATTTGAACATAAAAGTGGCCAAAAAAGGTACACTGGCCTCAAACGGTACATATCCTAGTCTAACGTTTTTTAAATAGAAGAATGCAGTTGAACATTGTTGTGAGGGTTTTAACCAGTAGAATTTTTAGTAGGCCGATCTGTTCATGCAGATATAAAATATGTCATATGGAAGGAAATGAACGAAAAACATACTAAAATTTGCATAAAATCTTCATCTAACTCGTTACGTATTAAATCCATAGCACACGACCACAGTAATCCCGTAGCAATCCATAGTACACTTTCACTGCAGCTGTCAGACGATTGTATTCAACAATTGCTTGTGTGTTGTGGCATCGCTTGCTGATAATGGGCACGGTGCACATCAGGTGTCGACAAGTGGTGTCGCGTTTTAATTATCTTTCCCCGCCTTTACACTTTAGGAAAAGGATGCCCTAAAGAAATGGACGAGGAGGCGTCACGTTTCAGCTTAGGCTCGCAGTTTCAACTTCTGAAAACAAGAAACTCCCCACCCTACCTTCAACTTTAAGCCCCGCCATCTATCTCCAGGTAGGTATTAAAGAATTCTAGCCAGCCGGCGCCCCGGGGAGGTCTGGAATCGATTTGTATTCTAATCGGGAGCAGTCAGTAAGTGCGCGCGAGTTAACAGTAAATATTCGAAGCGAAAGATCGCCCGCACGTGCTTTGGAAGCGCGTATGAGAGGTTACTTAATTTGATTCTGCTAGCCTACCGATACAATAATTAAATTACTTTATACTTGACCGGCGCTAAATAATTGACTTAAGGTACGGCACAGCACTATTGGACGTATACAGGCTACATTTTATGAACTATCTTCTAAGGTCATGTATAAGTTGACTAACTTATTGAGCTTCAATTTACATAATATTATAAGCTCAAGCTAATATACATAAGCGCACGCATGTAACCCAGAGGTAGGTAGGCAGAGACCGGACTGTCACCTGCCATGATCCGACAAACATTTTTTTCCTCGACATTCGTTAGTAGTTGCATTCACGCACGCCGGTTACGGGTACTTTTTATCTTGTTCATCATCATCATTATCAGGCTATATTAGTCCACTGCTGGGCCTAGCCCTCCCCAAATGAGCGCCATAGGACCCTGTCTTCAGCTTGCCGCATCCAGCATCTGCCTGCAGTTTTTCGCAGATCGTCGTCCCACCTGGTTAGAGGGCGTCCTACGCTACGTTTGCCGAGTCGCGGTCTCCACTCAAGAACACGTTTACTCCAGCGGTTGTCGGTTCTTCGCGTCGGTTTTTATCTTGTTGTTTGCTAATAAATCCCCTATTTGGTCGAAATATGTCCGCCTGGAGCATCCCTAACCGGCTCTTCTACTCACATTCACTCGATATATTTGTTTCGTCAGTATTTCTTCCGTCAACCTCTCCACATGTCCAAACCAACGCAACATTCTTGTCTCAATTCTAGTCACAACATCTCTTTCAGTCCACAACTTTCGCTAATCACTTCAATTTGTCCAATTAAATCATTTGACAAAGTCTAAGAGAATTAACACCGAGAGGAATTATTAATGTTAGCTTTAAATCAAAATGCCCCTTATACTACAAGGTAATTTATTCATTTCTCAGTACAGTGATCAACTCCAAAAGGCCAGTGCCTTCCGGACAAAGACTGTAGATATAAGGACAGCTGAACATCTGTCGGCCGGCTGCGTACGCGCTGGTGTAAGCGGACATACTTGCCTCCCAGTCTGGATCAAGCTTGTCGAACTCTGAGCGTCCGTAATGGGGCCTGAAAACGATGCAAAAGGTAAATTATACCCAAAAAACCTTCTAAATGGCCCTCGCAGACGCCAGACTTTTCTCCGCGGACTTTTTTATCCGCTAAAATAGATCGCTTACAACTGTATCGAGTAACGCAAACGAGGGATTAAAAGTACCGCGTACTAAAAATCCACCGAATAACCGAGGACATGCAGGGAGCAGACCGGATTAAAGTACGCGGGAGTCCGCGTTGAAATATAAGGGGATGGACCGAGTATTTCGCACGCCCGTGTGCGTTGAGTTCGCGGTTAATCCGCGGAGGACTACGAGGGGAGGGGGGACTTCATCCAGCAGTGGATCCTAATTCCTAAGTGGTTCCCACGACACAGGGTATCCTAGTATCGGGCCTCAAGCAATGTTTGTGCCTGTATGTAAATGTATGTATGTATTTTGATGTTCTGTGGAGGACACATCTCAACGTCAGAAGCATTTGGTCAGATTTGTCATTTTTATACTTTACAGGTGACCGAGCCTACAAGTTACTATAAGCCTAAAACCGACATTATGCAACTGAATTATCTCAGCAATCGAATAAGAGAGGAATATGTTGCTCGTGGTATGGACCAGCCACTAGTTGTACAAACCTCCACCAATCCGGATTAGGCCCCCGTGGTGGAGTATGGCCTATACCTTCCTCAGGGAAGAGACCCGTGCCCCTCGGTGGGGACATAATGGGTTGATGATCCTCAGATGGTTAGAAAGACCTTGATGAGCTGAGATTAAATGTGTAAAAAAGTATTTTTTGTCGGAATCGAAGGATCTAGGATACCCTGTGTCGTGGGAACCATAAACAGCGACATCACAAATATGTAAACATCCGAAACCATAACGAATAACTTACGTAAGTATAATATGCATAAGTTCTCCGACCAAGCCGTCTTCCTCAACGGGATACTGCGCTGCCTCGCAAATAGCTCTCAGCATGCAATCATGCCCGTTCAGACCTTTACTGAAACAAAAAACAAAATTGCAGCCAACATCAGTTTTTAAATATTATTTCACTGCATCAACTAGAGCTAAGACAGGATGAGTTACAAATACAACAAGTTTCACACGTGAATAACGTAAATTAATAAATCTATTTTATATGTAAATTAATATTAATATACTCTTTCCACATCACCTATTGTTACCTGCAAGAAAATACTTTTTAGTGTTAAGCTCGTCTTTGTGCAGATCTTTTTCTTGTGCAATTTTAAAATCTAACATACTACCCCGATACTATTTTTTTTAATAAAAATAGTATCGGGGTAGTATATTCGATTATGTAACATGTTCCTTTATGTAACATGTTCCTTATCGTATAGCCGCTCTCGAAAGTTCTTTTCCTCTTTTTCGGCGTGGTGGAAAAAATAGTGGAAATGACGATCATCCTACAGCAGAGGTTTGAAATAAAGTCGTCTTCCATTTTTATCAAAACTTTAAATACACTCTTAAACTAGTATAAAACGAGTATAAAACCTGGTCGGACTCTTCCGACAAAAAGTCAATTAAGTGTATCCGGAATAAAGTTAAGAATAGTATTGTTAACTTTTAGTCATAATGTCTATGACATTGCTGACATTAAGTTTTAGTTCAAAAATAATAAACTGATCTTTATTAACAAGCGTAGTACTGTAAAGATTCAAATTCAAAATCAAAAAAACGCCAAATTGATGATGAGGATATTTATAGCATTCACGAATTAACACAACTGTTGTCAAATACAAATACTTTATTTGTGAATATGGTTGGTACAAATATAATAATGCATGCTCAGGTGTAGAAGAAAATGACAGGTGTATCATATTTTACCATGTGGCGTGCAAACATGAAAACAATTGGTCGTAACAGAATAGGTAATATTCTACGGATCTTTTGAAATACTAACAAAGCAGATTTATATTCTAGGTTAATAACGTTGCAAATTATAGATGAAACATAATTGAATAAAACATAATTGAGTGATTAGTTGATTGATAAACTAAATATACAGACTGTTAGCTTTTAGAATATACCTCGGGTTCTAGAGTAGGCTTCGGTTTTCGCCGAAAGCACACGAGTGTGTGCCTTCCTGCTCTGTGTAAAACTTTTCTTCACTAATTTGAAAAGAATATTATAAATAACAATATAAAATAAATCTTACCTTCATCATCATCATCAACCCAATACGTCCCCACCAAGGAGCACGGGTCTCTTCCCTGAGGAAGGTATAGGCCATACTCCACCACGGGGGCCAAGTCCGGATTGGTGGAGGCTTGTAAGACTAATGGCTTGTCTTACTGTCAGAAGTTTTCAAGCCGCCCTAAGGCCTCTGCATGACTTGGCTTAACGACTGCCATCTACCGACGGCAGCCGGCACCAACTGCTTAACGTGTCTTGCGAAGCACGGAACCGCTCGGAAAAATGCCACTAGCGTTAGTTATAGATGGTGACCTATCCATGGACTGAACGCTTATGTTGCTTAACCTTAGTGATCGTTTAAGATCACTCAGGCAGCCCAGGCTACGAGCGATTCTCTTATCTTATTGCAATACAATCGATTCTATCCGATAGTAGCCAAGGTATATTCTAAAAGCTAACAGACTGTAATTAGTTAATCAACCAATCAATCAAGTAATATTCATCTTCTCAAAATGATGCCACATAGGGCAATCAGGTCTGGCCAATACCTGTAGGATACCGCTGGCGCATTAAGGCATGAAAACCATCCGTGCGGGCCTCGGCAATGGCGTCTTGGCAATATATTGGATAAACATTGTTATTGGAAAAACATACTTTAATAAGTAGTTATTGAATAAATAATTGAGAGAAAATCAAATTCGATGTACATTTTTTTTTATTTCATCCTATAATCTTAATGACACAAAAGCTCCCTCCCCCTCCCCCCAAAGCTCACCTATTCATCATCTCTTCAACAGCCTTATACAAGACCAGTCTCTCGTCCCTTCGGGCCTCCCACTCCGTGTCCCTTTGCTCTCTCGACACCGTATTGTATACGTAGTACTGGGAGAGTTGAGTGATGTTTGTGAACTGCACGTACTGGTACAGAATACTGCACAGGAGGACAAAGTTGACGTTGTCCGGATTGTGAATGGGAGTCGTAAAGCCGAGGATCAACTGAAAAAAGGGAACGCTGAGTTGTAGAACGTCACAAAAGGTTTAACGCTTCAAGAGCATATCGAAAAATTTAAAGAGACTAATGACAAAAATTCTGTTGTTTTTAATCTCTTCAAGTTTTTAATATCCGCTTTCAATTTAAATTACCAAGAGCCAATATCTAAATTGGAGATTTTGCTTGGTAAATACTTAATTGTAGTGATGTTTTGTCAAATTTCTCAGAAGAGAACGTGACAGAATCTTACAAGTATAATATAGATAGAGAATACTTTATTATACATAAAAAAGGAAATTAGTCTGCGGTTCCTCTGAGGCGGAGCGGAGCAGAGCGGAGACGAGCAGTGCCGTGATTCACCAATCACATAGCGGAGTGGAAAAGAGATGTGGATTTCAAGCCATGTGATTGGTGAATAATGGCGCTGCACGTCGCCGCTCTTCTCCGCTCCGCCTCAGTGGAACCGCAGCCTTACACAGGTATTTCTTAATCTAATGAAATTTTGAACTTAGAAACCGGCATTTAAGAGGTTATGCATGTAATAAGTTGCTTTGTGAAAAGAACATTTAAAAACCATTGTCATGGGAAGCCGATCGGCATTCCAGAAATTCTGCATTCTGCTTTTTTCTATTTGCCAGTACTTCGCTAGTGCTCTTGCAATAATATGTACGAAATCCAATGTAAATTAGATAAATACCGATAAAGGACAACGGCAAATGGTGTACCGCCCTATTAAAAGATTGTTTTGGGGTTATATTTTACCAACTTTAGTATTTCGCAACGGGCTCTTTTTTTCAGTTTTTCAAATAACTTTTTAAAATTGGGGGAAGAAAATAATTTAATAAAACGCAATTTACAAACAGAAACCTAACGCCCCATCGATTGTTTTATCTGGCAAGCTCAGAATAATCTATGCATTCAAGCCAAGAAAAAAACAACTGTCATGTCAAAGTGTCAAAGCGTTGTCAAAGTGAAAATCAGTAGAGTTCGGTTCACGAATCCCATGAGTTAATGAATTTTGGCTTTTATTTTTATACTTTTAAGGATCTTACCGTGGGATTTGTTTGGTGAAACGATCTTTAGGTGTTCTATGGAACTGCTTCGGGCAAAAATAAAAAAAAAGAAGATACTTGCCATCTCAACCAGTGATTATATTCGCTGTGATCTCAACAACAAACTTGACATGGCAGAATCCTACAGTCCGTTTTTTAATTATATGCAAAAAAAAAATGACGCGGTGTTGCCGCTATAAAAGCTATAGGTTAACTCGGTAGATTTTTTTACCGTCAATAGAAGACTCATGTGACTAAAATCCTTATCACATAAAAGACATTAAAATTTAATTACTCGTAAGAGCAAAGTCTAAAAAAAAACACCTGCGCAGCATACACAATTTAACTTGGAAGTAAAATGGGGTTATTTGGTTTTTACGTACTAGCAACATTCAGACATTGACAGCCTAAGAATTGTATGGAGATGTCAACGTGACAATATATTTTTTTTGCATTGAATGAAAAAACAGACTGTAGGGGTGCTATTATAAAATAATTCAATTGAATTTAAGTCTCGTCACTCTTCAGGAAAAAACATACTTCGTTTTAATTGTTACTGAAAGATTTAATCGTGGCAGAGAAGCAATAATAAGTTATTGTTGCAACTGCATTGTAGAGCTGAGAACTGTGGGGTGTTGCTCCCATGTGATGAGTATCATCTGGTGCCTGGGCTATGCTCTCCATGAGGTAGTGACGCGACCAGCATATGTGCATAGGTATGTACGTGTGTGTATATTAGAATTATTTTGTTTTAATTATTTGTGTAGGTATTTATCTCTAACAGTCAAGTGAACGGGGTCGTAACATAACCTCCAAACTTCTTAAAAAAACAACCTTAACTTAGGACTCCCAACTTTATAAAAAAAAAGAAAATTAATAGAACGAATTCTAATACAATGATCTATTAAATGTAAATATTTCATGTTTCAACAAGACCTTTCGTAGGTGTACGAGACTTCCACAGAAGCCTGCCATTCTCCTTTATCCTTACCCGATAAACTCCTCCGTAGGGATAAACAAGCGGTAATGTGTTTATCTGACGCTTGCTGCGCGCGTCTAACGTTTTAATCTCCATTTCGGCGTCATTCTGACTGCCGGTTGCCACCAAGCTGCTTGTCATATCGGCGTCGCTATGACTCTCCGATGTTCCGAGTGTCGAGATTGATGTCATTTGAGTAACAATATTATCATCATTTGACGTTATTATAGAGCCATGACTGTCTTTTTCCGCCGAACCTGTTGTAATTTTTAAGTGACCACTGTCCGTTGGTGCTAGTATATTTTCGTCATGATGAAGGTCATTTCTGGCGTCAACTGACGCGATAACGAAAAATAATACTACCTCTAAATATATCAAATGGTACCTGAAATTTTGATTAGAATTAGACAAAATATACTTTGTATCACAGAAGTCAGATTTTAACTATCTCTTGGGCCTCGATTATTTCAAGATGATTGACTCTCAACATTTAAGGAGCATTGCGAATTATACAATATTGTATATATTGGATATCATGTCTCATCGACAAAGGTTATATTATTTTTCTTAAAAACTAAATCAAATAATTTGTTGTGATCTGATAGATAGATAGATCTGATACAATCAGATAACTTTTTCAATTCAAGATATATACAGTAAGCGACATGAGAACGAATACCAAACAAAAAGCATAATATCCACTTCCACGTGTCACGGACTGTACAGCCGTCGGCACATCAACCTTTACAAACGCGTACTCAACTCAGTTGCATTACGGTTGACTTTGCAACGCAAATATAAAGGTAAACCTTTTATCGACTGTACAACATTCTACTGAAATCGCATTTAATAATTACCGTGTTCCCCTCATTGCTCCAATTACAAACTCCATCAAACTAGACTCCTAAGTATGCGGGGTTCACATGTCATTGAACACTGTGCTGTGTGCGAGTAATAGATTGAGTTCGTGTGTCGCTAAGTTTTCGAATTACTTCCAAATTGGCGGGGGCTTTGGAAATATAACTTTATATATTTCGTGTTTGACTAAATATGCCGAGACTTACCGGGGAAGAAATCAATTTGAAGGCAAGACTTATAGACGGAGAAATTCTAGAAGGCAGCAAAACTTTTACAATTTTAACATTGTTTTACAAGCCTTCACCAATCCGGACTTGCCCCCCGTGGTGGAGTGTTGCCTATACCTTCCTCAGGGAAGAGACCTGTGCCCCTCAGTATAGACATAATGGGTTGATGTATGTATCGAATTAAGTAGAAAACCGGTCAGTCTATAAGCTGTTTGCTATCTCAGGGCTGCTAGATAGCAGCCCTCATACTTAGATAAGTTGAGAATTTCACTAAGTAAATAAAATACCTACTTGAGTAACATTCTGTCACGCTCTTTTCTGAGAAATTTTACGGGAAATTTTCTGTTAGCTTCTTCTCCGCATAATCTATTGTGAAACTAACAACTTTGACGTTTATAAAGTAAACATTTTGTTTGTAATATGAATAAAACATTTTAAATTGTATATCAATGTTGATCACAAATACGATTGCGTCTAATTAATTTCATTTACGAAACACGTGCTCGTGAATATATGCAGAGCAAAACATCGGAAAGCGAAGATTAAAAGGATTTGAACGTGATTATTTCACACATTGCGGCTGTGACCTCTCATCACGACAAACTTCATTAATCACAGGGAAAACAAAATGAAATGCGTCAGAAGTGCAGTTCAGCTCCAAGCTATTCTGCCCTCGTAAGGAAGAACGCAGTAATCGTAAAAACGGAGTTTTGAGTAAATAGCTATTTACTTCTTAGGATTAGAAGGATTTCATACATTACTGCATATTTTCTTACTGAAATTTCAGGTTTCTAGTAGACCTACAGCCACCATTAATTTTTCACCTATAGATAGGTATACCACCAGGGAGCCCAATTTTGCATCCAAAGTAAAAACACAGTAATGGCTATTACTGCGTTCTTCCTTACGAGGGCAGTATTGTAAGCATCAGCCATTAGACGCCCATCGCTGGACATAGGCCTCCCTCATGGATTTCCAAGTTTCCCGGTCTTGTACAGTCGACAGCACGTCAATCTTCACATTTTAGTTTCAAAGTCGCCCGTAATGCAACGGAGTAGAGTGCATGGGTGTGTACCATGGTGTGCTGTCGACTGTACCGTCCACATACAGCAACTCCCTGCCACAGTAATCAGGGCCTCGATTGTGTTAGTGCATTAGAATTTAACCCTTAAGGGAGTGAACGGGGTTGTAAAATGTTGAACTAAAGTCCACGCGGATGGAGTCGCGGCCGATAGCTACGAAAATATCAAATGTTTAGCCATCGCGGTTCATGAGAAACAGCTTGGTCATAGACAGACATCCAAACAAGCATACTTCCATTACCTAGGTTCAGTTGCTAATATAGCATTTTATTACTATGTAATACTTATTACTATATATTTTTAGTACTAATACTTTAATACAACATAACATTTACATACAGGGATATGCCTACATTGCTTCTGGCCCCATACTAGGATACTTTGTGTCGTGGGTACCAGAAACAGCGACGTCACAAACATGTAAGCATCCAAGACTTGGGTTTCTTTTATAGCGTTTTATTCTGAAGTAAATATATTATTATTGATACGTTTATTACACATAGGTAAAATTTACAATGGTAATGCGGCGAACTTAAAGCCACAAGAATTTTTTACCAGTCAACCGCAGGAGTGTATAAAAAGACGGAAATTTTAAATAAGATAAATTCCTGAATAGTACTTTTCATAATAATTATATGAATATTAATAGCAATAATAATTACTGTCCTTCTGTAATTATCAAATAACTTTGGACCTGACCGCATAACTCGATATTGCAACACTCTGCCAACAAAAACTACGTATTTGTATTACCGATGCATCGAAATATTATTGAACGAGCCAGCACCAAGAGTCGGTTAATTCCGCAATCAACGTAAAAGTATGTAAATCAGTTAAATATTTAATAATCGGAGGCAATAATGTTAACGAGTTGTGTTTTAACATGTATAATTTTTAGTAGACCGATAGGCTCAACATAACAATGTTTTTTATTGTTTTTCCAAAACACCCTTGTTCTTTTCTAGGTCTTAACGCAACGTATAAATAGAATCATCATCATCGACCCATTATGTCCCCACCGTGAGACACGGGTCCCTTCCCTGAGGAAGGCATTGGCGATACTCCACCACGGAGGCCAAGTCCAGATTGTTCGAGATATAATATTACTTATTAATGTTATTACAGACGTACGTTCTTACCACGATGCTAAAAGTTATTCGAAAGCGATACGACTTTTGGTTGGGGTTTGAACCCACGACTATGTGCATAATTACGGTCTCGAATAGGAGCTGCGGTCTAGATTTGATCTAAACAACCTAATTTTACCGCCATGCATCTTTCGGTTACATAGAAAACTTGCCTTGCATAAATCTTCTCTCAGAGAGACAGAGAATCGGCGTAATCATCACACCGATTGGTGATTTGAAACTCTGAGCTAGCCACATGAGCACACTTACCTAACAAAGGCATCCGAGAGGCAATTAAGTCCATACTCTCTTTTTGAAACGACTGTGCCCTGAAATATTGCATAAAATAGTCTCCTAACATCATCTTCTCTAAGAACAAAAATAACTAGATTTTTTCATGAGTAAAAAATACACAAAACCAACTATTTTTCTTCGCAATTCAGTGCTACACACATATTGTACTTAACTGCCTTTTGCCGAGCTCTCCTGACCGATCTTAAGCTGTACCCTTTTTTGCTGAAAATAACAATGGCAGCTGTATTTTTGTAATCCTACTAACTTCGCACACACACGCTCACACTATCACTGCAGAATTAACAAGAATTAAAAAAATAACTTAGTCTAGCCTAGGTACCAGCTCCGCGCTCCGTTAATAAATGGGACTAAACCGGATGCAAGTAACGTGGTACGAGGCGAGCTTTAACCTATAACATGGTAGGGTCATGTGACTGCGATGAAAAAGGCACTAATTTGTTTATTCAACACTAAGCGAGTGGCCAAGCGTGGAGTGTTGGGCGTGGGCGGGTTTTGATTATTGTTATTATTATTGAGTGAAGTTTGTGTCGGTGTAGTAGACAGTTGTTGTTTCAGTAGCGATAATTGAACCACTTGCAGTAGAGAAAAAATAATTTGTTTATCACTCATATTTTATAAGAGGAGTTTTTTGTACATTTTTTCTTTAAAATGATCTCTTGATCCCAGTGTAACTTGTGAAGTGCATCAAGTCGCAGTTTTATGGTACAATGAATAAAAAAAATCTGAATTTAGTGAAAAATAATACCTAAAATTACAAAAGGAAGTCTCATTAATGTTTTAAGTCGCAATTCTTCAATGACGATGGTTAAGATAAAAATTAAAAAAAAATTGCTTTACTATATTAAGCTAATGTTAACGTCATTGAATAGAACTTTTAGGTTACTCATTCTCAGTTGTACATTCTCTATGTGGAATTTTTGGCTGGCTGAGCGGCTCGCTATAACAATTGATTTTAAATTGTTTAAGATCATAACGCAACTGATCAATCCTTAGGCTGACTTGCACCACCGACTAAAATCCATTTAGCATTAAATTAAATAGAATTTTGACGGATAGTGTATGGCGGAACTGTCAAAATTCTGTTTAACTTAAAGTGAAATGGATTTTAGTAGGTGGTGCAAGTCGGCCTTAGTATCTATATAATCAATTGGTCTCTCAATGCTGAGAATCATGGCCGCTGTGACAGGAACGGGTGTAGAGTGCTCTTCATCCGAACCTGTCCTCCACTGTGTTGACCGCCTGATGGTAGTTTGAGGAAACAAAACTTAGAAATAAAAACATTTCACTGCAAATAAAAGTGTTATAGCTTGTTACTTCTTGGCTCTTCAACTAAGATTCCATCTGCTATGGGTAGTCATTCTACTTTGTTCAACAAGGGTTGATCAGCCCTTATATTACGTAACTTTCCACTGTATCGGGTTAAACAATTGAACTACTCGAAAGAGTCAAAATATGTATGCATATTATGACAGTTCGGTGTAGGAGAATGACATACCTAATGAAAAAAAAGTCCTACACCCTATTTACTGAAGCGAACGAGTGTCAACATGTCAAAAATGTGGTTTTTCAATATGCCACATTTAAAAAACTGCATAATATTTAGTAAAGTTATACAAAACGATATGCCTAATAAATGCCAATAAGCAATAAACACAATAACACTGTTACTACCTGATTTATCCCTCACTCGTAGTTTATTTAACAAAATACTTTATTTTATCATGAAAATACCATTTGTTTAAGAGATCTATGCCCCAAAAAATACCTAAAATTTCAGTGGTCCTCAAATAAAAGCGACCCTACTGCCGCCAAATACGTTCGCAACTAGCAAAGATGTAGGACTTTTGTTTAAAGGCCTATTATGATCGATTATTTTATGCTAATGGGCTACGCGAAGTGTAGCTGACTCGAAGCTGACTACGAACCTCTTTTTTAATTAAAGGCAAAAAAAAGTGAGACAGCCACCCCGACGCCATATTTACATTGACGTTGTTGATGCGAGTGCGACTTCTCTAAACTATTTTATTTTCTTTAGTGTTTGTCTTGTCTTGTTTGGTGGTCGGTCTGTTTTCCTTAAACAGTACTGTGGGTATACGATGCAAACAAAGCTGCGTGCATGGGCTATTTTGAGTGACATGCAAGTTTGAGAGATGCTGTGTCTTTGTTTACCTTTAGTCGTTCGCTTCAGTAAATAGATTGTAGACCAACAATGTAACATAAGGTGGTGTGACATACCGGGAACAAAAGGGCTAAATCAGACATCTCCATACAGTGGAGTCCTACGTAAATGCACCCCGGTCACTCCTTTAGCGGGTGGTCATCCTCGAGCTATCTTTTTCTCCACCTGTGATCCTCCAGTAATTTAGTTCAAAGAAAAAACGATCACGGGCTGTTTTTTTTTAACATAAACATTTACATACAGGCACATACATTTCTAGGCTACCCTGTGTCGTGGGAACCAAAAACAGCGACATCATAAACATGTAAACGTCCAAGACCTGGTTTTTTTTTTTGTTAACAGCCGGGATTCGAACCCGGGACCTCTCTCAGAGTAGGCAAATAAGCTAACCGCCCCTATAGAGGTCGTTGATCACTCGCTGGTTTTTTAATACCACAAGGGGACCCTAAAATTTGTTGTCTTGTATACGTGTATACTTAGTAAGTCGTGCGGTGCTGATTCAGTAAGTCCATCGGCTTCAATGAAAATCCTTCTTTAGCGCACCGAGATCTGTGGAACCCAGATAAACACGTTAGAGGTGAGTTTTATATTGTCTTCACACATGAACATATAAAGAAGAATACTTTAAGTAATTATAAGAACCCTATTTTTTAAGTAAAGTTGTTGAGATTAAACAGTTCATAGGTATTGGATACCACTTTAGTTATAAGGCTTTTGCTGTGCCCGACGGCGTCCATAATGATAAAATTACCTGTTAATTAAGATCTATAAAAACTAATGGCTTGCTCGTAGCCCAGGCCGCCTGAGTGATCTTAAGCGATCACGAAGGATAAGCAACATCGGGCGCGTTCAGTGCATGGATGGGTGACCGTCTATGACTAACGCTAGTGGCATTTTTCCGAGCGGTTCCGTGCTCGCAAGGCACGTTAAGCAGTTGGTGCCGGCTGCCGTCGATAGATGGCAGCCGTTAAGCCAAGTCAGAGGCCTTAGGGAACCTCTGTGTCTATTTACATAACTCAGCGCTTGAAATCGTCCCTCACTCTCTCCCTTACAGAAGGCCTGTGCTCTGCACGTTTAAAGGCTGATTACTGCATACATTATAAAAGTACACTACTACTAATATACTATTGTATATTTAATAGGCTGTTTGACGATTTGTGAAAGCCATCTCCTATTTTTTGTTGGTGTTCATGGAGTCCTCAGAAAGTCATTTTAAATTAATCCATGTATTTCTTCGAAAAAAGGCACACGAATATTTACTTTACAAATAAGCCGCCGAAACGTTATCTTGGGCAATAGGCGTCGCACAGGAATTATGTCGTCACTTCGGAGTAAACCAACCAATGAACGTAAGAACGATCGAATGACAGACGCCATTTTTACATACATGTGACATCATCATAGAATCTGCCAATCCAGGCCGTTTTCGATACAGTGGCTGCAGATAATAATCATCAAATTTTATCTTGTGTTTTTTTTACAAATAATAATTGTTTTTTAGTTAAAATGCCTTAAAGTGGTCTTAAGACTCACAATTTATACGAAGACGTTTAAATAATACTGTTTTTTTTACTCTGTCAAACAGCCTATTTTCTCTTCCAGGTTCGAGATATCACACCATGAGGAAGCCATGCCTCTCAGTTGTCTTTCTAGCTTTTTCTCTAATGGCTGCAGTAGAAGCATATAGTCACGAAGAGACGGAGATGCACAATAATGTTCTCTTGGAACGAAGTAAAAGGCAATTGCTGTGGCCCAACACAACTGTTCTTCAGGTGGGTTGTATTTATCATTAACATAACAAAAACATTTACATACAGGCACATACATCGCTTCTGGCTAGGATACCTTGTGTAGTGGGAACCAGAAACAGTAAAGACCGCCATTCACTACACGCACCGCGAGCCGAGCCCCAAGCCGTACCCATTCGTGGACAAATCCGTCATCGCCCATACACTACACAAGCACCGAGCTGCTTACTACTTTATCTCCAGACGACGAGCGCCGCGCCGAGCCGCGAGCCGCGCACCGAACCGAGAACCAACACATTCACACGCAGATTTACAGCGACAAGTCCGGCGGATGGGCGCGCCTATGAATGGTTGCCTTTACATCACGAACATGTTAACATCCAATACCTGGGGTTTTTTGTCCCCAGCCTGATAATTATATTTCTAATTAAAAAGGCCCCTCAAGATGTAGTTTTCATACAAATGTAGTTTGGTTTTAATACACAAACTATTCCGAAACAAACATTTAATGCTCGGCGTCTTTTCAATTAAATTTCATACCATATGTGCAGATGCGACGGGACATAGCCCACACAAAGTTAATGAAAGTTTTTACAACTTAGTTTACTATGCAGAACTCCGAAACCCAAATGTGATTAAGTAATAAACATAAAGATTTGCATACAGGCACAAACATTGCTTCTGGCTCCAAGCTAGGATACTCTGTGTCGTGGGAACCAGAAACAGCGACATCACAAACAAGTAAACGTCCAACACCTAGGGTATTTTTTGTTCCCAACCGGAATTCGAACCCATCGCACCTAGATATATCCATCTTTAAGACACCATTACGCAAATCACTATGGAACAATAGCTTGCAAATTATTCGAGTTTTCTTTATTACGGTACCGGCCGTGGTTAATTTGTGTTGTTCATCATCATCATCATCATTCAGCCACAAGAAGTCCACTGCTGGACATAGGCCTCCTCCATGGATTTCCAAAAAGACCGGTCGGAAGCGGCTTGCATCCAGCGTCTTCCTGCCACTTGGATGAGATCGTCTGTCCATCTTGTGGCTGGACGTCCTACGCTGCGCTTGCCGATATGTGTTGTTAATTGTTAACTAATGTTAATTTGTGACTGCTTTTACAAATAATTTTAAACCTTAAGCGGCTTAAGGCGAGATAAACTGTGAAACACTTTAAACTATTGGTTCAAAATTCGTAGAACGTCGTACAGGAGGGAGGTTTTTTTTTTTATTGTATGGCACATTTAGCTCCAGTATTGCTCAGACTTAATACAAATTTTGGAGACACCTGGTTGAAACCTCATTAATCCGTGGGCTCGGTAGCCAAACAAATGTTTGGAGTAACTGTGGAAAGTATTGGTACCTAGAGAACTGCCTTCAGACAAAGTAAATCTAGAGTCTGGAACTAATTCAACCCATTAGTTCTATTCAAGGAATCTAACCACCGCGTTAAAACATACAGAAGGACGAATAGGTACAGTTTGTTTTCATTGTTAAGAAATAGAAATAGATTTTTTTTTTTATTTGTCTTCAAACAGGGTATTTACAATTAATAATCACTTATACTTAAACTAAATTGACAATTTTGTGACACATTTACGACATTGTTAACAAATATACAAATATTTAAAAATATACAAATGGACGACCTCAGTGACGCAGTCGTTAGCGCATCTGCCTACCATGCGAGAGGGTCGAATCCCAGCTGGGGACAAAAAAAAAGGAAACTCACGTGTTGTATGTTTACATGTTCGTGACGTAGTTGTTTCTGGTTCCCACGACACGGGTATCTTAGTGTGGGGCCAGAAGCAATGTATGTGCCTGTATGTAAATGTTATGTTATATGAAAACAAATAAGCCTGTGTCTCGGCTTATAACTAATGCATCCCCTCCCCGCCCCTCTTAAAGGTCTAGGTTAATGTATTTTCCTATGCTTATGTAAGTTTATTATCATCATCATCAACACTACACAAAAATAAAAACGAGATATAATAAACTTCGCTTGCGAATCGCTCGTAGCCTGGGTTGTCTGAGTGATCATAAACGATCTCTATTGTTAAGCAACATACGGCGCGTTCAGTCCATGGATGGGTCACCGTCTATGACTAACGCTAGTGGCATTTTTCCGAGCGGTTCCGTGCTTCGCAAGGCACGTCAAGCAGTTGGTACCGGCTGCCGTCGATAGATGGCAGTCGTTAAGCCAAGTCAGAGGCCTTAGGGTGGCTTGAAAAACTTCTGACAGTAAGACCAGCCACTAGTCTTACAAGCCTCCACCAATCCGGACTTGGCCCCCGTGGTGGAGTATGGGTTATACCTTCCTCAGGAAAGAGACCCATGCCCCTCGGTGGGGACATCATGGGTTGATGATGATTACTCGCTAACGGTGGTGGCCCCCGTGGTGGAGTATGGCATATAATATGTACCTTCCTCAGGGAAGAGACCCTTGCCTTTTGGGTAGCAAATAATTTCAAAACACTTTGAATAAAAAAGGCACGGACCCAGAGTGTGAGGAAACAGAAGTATTTGGTCAACGTTAGCTGACTTTCCGTACTGCAGACTTCTATAGCCAACTACACTACAAATTCTACTACTGCCGGATATTAGGAGCAACATTGTAGTGTCCATTAAATGTACCACATTTCTCGGGTAACCAGCATTTCGCAAGCACCAACTCCCTTGCCCGACCGATGTCAATCGCAAACGAGGCACCTAATGTTTTGCAACCTCTCTGCCACTACAATATTCTCCGGACTGATCTAATAATTGAGTAATTCAACCGAATGATTCGATACAATGGAGTTAAGAGGCTTATATTTCGGACCGATGATTCCATTCAGACGTTGGTACTTGGCAAATGAAACTTAATCATTTTACGAGTGTTCTTTGAAATCTAGATAGTTAATGTCCTTTTGTTGAGGAACTGGGCTGGATTGTGAGAGTTTGATTAACTAATCAAACACGCCTAACCTTCTCTAATTCCCAGTTTCTCATTCACTTACAATGTATTAATCTACTGACGACAGCTGGAAAAAAGATTCTTTTACTTTTGCTTGTGAGCCTGAGGATGCCTCGTGTTAGAGGCGAAACACGTCGCGCATTGTCTCACACAAGTATTGTTGTCGGTGGTGGTGTGTTCGCGTCTTGCTTCTGCTTGAAAAAGTGGGAGGGAGGGCGGTGTATTAACTAACCGCATGGTGCTTGTGGGATATTAGCGGAATTTAGCAAAGTAATTTTCTCAATTTAATGCTATTATGGATTACCGCAAAGTAACGCCTGATTCTATAGAATATCTTTTACTGTTACCAGAAACAGAAGCAAAGATGCCTCATCTAAATTCAGATTAGCCAAGATAAAGACATTATTTGTAGGATAATAGTGTACGTTTTTATTTATAACAAAATTGCAGAAAATATTTTATCTCTGCCAGCAAATAAATTTAAAATTTTCATTAAAAAGGCGCTGTGTAATTGACGACTTTATAAATGAATAAAGCCCTTGGCGGTAAGCCAATTCCACAATGAGCAAGTCATTGGTATTTTATAGTTATATTTATTATATAGGGTTTAATAAGTTTTTTATAAATGTACAGACGCAGTGACGGGATAAAAAAACTGTGCTATTATTCTTTTGACGCAGCAAGTATTTATTGCGCTCTTGGGTCACGAGCTTCTTAGAATTTCGTACCAAAATACGTATTATATTTAAGGTGATTTGAGAAAAGATGGTCAGAGTGGAGTTTTTTTGCTGCCTTTTTCTCCACTACATTAGTGTATCCGTCAAACAAACTATAATGGTACTGCTTACAAAAGTTTTACTTTTTATTATATGATAGATTATTCTCAAATTAATATTTCCAGTTCAACGCGGGCGTAGCCACTCCAACTCCGTTGAAGACGGTCATGGTAAACTGGGCATTCCAGGCCAACTTCCAACTTCCCTGGAACCGATCCCAGGTCCCAGTGGATATCCTCCATGCCAACTCTGGCTACGAAGGTGACTCTAGGAGTGAGAGGGATGCACGATACGGAACGAACGAGATACGAGATGAAGAGGAAAGAAAAACTTCAAACTACATGGAGTCTTCGGTGGCTGATAGAGGCGTCGCTACAGGAGAGAAAGAAACGACCGTATCGGAAGTTCGATATAAAAAGACACAAGAGCCCCCAATGAATGAAAGAGACGCAAATACATCAAATAAAGAGACAGAAAAGGGAGGACAGTATGAAAGTGATACGGGCCTCTACCAGTTTTATAAGTACGTCGCTGAAATGCTGAATGGGTAAGTTACTTTATTTAGTTCCACGTTCTCGAAGTATAAATTAGCGTCGGCCAGATGCTATGGTTATCTATCTACAATAAGTTATTTGATATACTTGATTAAACCAAAAATTACAAAATGTTTCGGATAATGTATCTCTTTTAATCATTTACTAGTTATTACAATTTTGAAACATAAAAAGAGTGCTCTAAAATGTGACGTCATAAGCAAGTATTTTCGTACAAAATTCCATTTTAAAAGTAACTCATTAGACATTTTATCAAATACCCAATTCGGATTACGGGTTGTCATAAATAATTTTGCGTAAATATTTAGGTTTAGGTATAAACGAAAATCTTGCTTGTAAGATGTAAGTGGCTGGTCTTACTGTCAGAAGTTTTTAAGTTGACTTAACGACTGCCATATACCGACGGCAGCAGGCACCAACTGCTTAACGAAGAACGCAACCGTTCGATAAAAATCCACTAGCGTTAGTCATAGACGGTCACACATCCATGCACTGAACGCGCCCTATGTTGCTTAACCTTCGTAATCGTTTACGATCACTCAGGCGGCCGGGGCTACAAGTTATTCCTGAGTGTTCACGTACCTCATCGCTTGAAGTCATCACCATATCCCGGTGAGGTGATTAAGCCCATACGCCTGTACAGTGGGGCGTAAGCCTATGCGCACACTAGGCGACACGCGACAGCGACAGTTCGGCGACAAGACGCGACGACAGGCTACGGACGTCAATTTACAAATTATATTGTTTTGTTCAAAACTCCGCACACTGGGCGTCAGAGTCGCGGAGTTGCCAGAAGCAAATGACAACGTCGCGTCTGATGCGGCGACTTGACGCGGCGACAAGTCGCCCTGTTTGCGACGGCTCTTATACATACATATAGTGTAACTTTTTTTTTTTATTTGAGAAGGAATTTTAACCTCTATTTATGGTTTTCCAAACAGCAATTGTTTACTTTGACAGGCAATTATGCCGCTAATTTCATTTGTCAATTCCAACACTCCATTTCGCGAGTGGAAAACGGTTGTCATTGCTCAGCAAGGCGAAGAAAGTTCGCTCCGCTCTTAATTGAGTTTTTTATCAGACTGTAGGGTAAAATAAGCTAAAATAAGAATATTCTTTATTATTAACTTAGTTCCGGAGTCACTTACTTGCTTTTTTGTCGAAAGAGTCCGACCAAGTGATATACTCACCATTATTAAGTACTACAAAATAAGATTGAAACTTGGTCGGACTCTTCCGTCAAAAAAGCAAGTAAGTGAATCCGGAATTATGTTAATAATGTTAAGTGGTCATGAAAGTTTTAGTTGGAAAATATTCTTTATAACAGTTAAAATGAAGATACACATGACTTTCAGCTTGCTTGCTGATAGCAATTTTGTCCAGACAACCCTGTAATACACAGATTTCCGATGAATGAATCGAGATAAATAGTTGATGCTAATCCAATATCCAATGTACAATAACCGCCTGAGTGATCTTAAGCGATCACGAAGGCTAAGCAACTAAGGCGCGTTCAGTGAATGGGTGGTTGACGGTTATATGACTAACGCCAGTGGCATTTTTCCGAGCGGTTCCGTGCTGTGCAAGGCACGTTAAGCAGTTGGTGCCGGCTGCCGTCGATACAATTGGCAGCCGTTACGCCAAGTCAGAGGCCTTAGGGTGGCTTGAAAACTTCTGACAGTAAAACCAGCCACTAGTCTTACAAGCCTCCACCAATCCGGACTTGGCAACCGTGTTAGAGTATGGGAAGGGAAGAGATTCGTCTGGGAAGAGACCCGTGCCACTCGGTCGGTGGGAACATAATGGGTTGATGATGATGATAACAAAGCTATCTGTATTTAATTTATCAGCAATGTTGTCGTTTCGAACTGTCATTTGCTTCTGTTTACTTTTCCGTATAAATTATTTCTGTGCCTCGGTTGTACAAATTAATTCCAATCAGTTTTTGAAATATAATTGGCTCGCCAGTTGCAGACCTACAATTTCTTACCTCTTGAAAATAATTAGTTCATCGGACCAATAATAAGTAAATAGAATAAGTTTTGATCATCTAGAACTGGATCAAATATTAGACAGTAAATATTGATTTGGAGGGCACTGACACTTGTAAAGATTTTTCCTAGCACAGGCAGACGCATTAAAAATAAGTGGAATTCTAATTTAACGACATAATATTAGGTATATTTTAAAAAGATGTAAAATTTTATTTTATACATGTTTTGTGTCAATAAAGATTATCATCATCATCAACCCATTATGTCCTCACTGAGGGGCACGGGTCTCTTCCCTGAGGAAGGTATAGGCAAACTCCACCACGAGGGCCAAGTCCGGATTCTTGGCGGCTTGTAAGACTAGTGGCTGGTCTTACTGTCAGAAGTTTTCAAGCCGCCCTAAGGCCTCTGACTTGGCTTAACGACTGCCATCTATCGACGGCAGCCGGTATCAACTGCTTAACGTGCCTTGCGAAGCACGGAACCGCTCGGAAAAATGTCACTAGCGTTAGTCATGGACGGTGACCCATCCATGAACTGAACGCGAGGTATGTTGCTTAACCTTAGTGATCGTTTAAGATCACTCAGCCAGGCTGGGGCTACGAGCGATTCCTCAGGCAGCCCAGGCTACGAGCGATTCACAAGGACATTACAAACATAGAAGAATACCCAGCCTGTAAAAATGTAAGGCAGCCCCCAGTGGGATCTAACCAACGGCCCCTGTCTTGGAAGGTAATCACCTTAACGGCTAGATCAATGAAGCAGTCTTAATCTTTCAGCTTCGGGTATAACGGTACAGACTGTGTGTTACGTGCCCTTTGCCAGATTGGAGCTGAACCGCTACACACTGATGAGGAAGAGGATCTCCTGCATGAGCTTGCAAGTTTCGTGCTCAAGTGAGTTTAAATCTGAAACAATTTTTTATTACTTCTTTTATGTAAATTTATAAAGACTTTTCTAAGTCTAATCTGAATCGCTCGTAGCCCCGGCTGCCTGCAACATAGGGCGCGCTCAGTGCATGTATGGGTGACCGTCTATGTGTAACGCTAGTGGAATTTTTCCGAGCGGTTCCGTGCTTCGCAAGGCACGTTAAGCAGTTGGTGCCGGCTGCCATCGATAGATGTCGCTAAGCCAAGTCAGAGGCCTTAGGGTGGCTTGAAAACTTCTGACAGTAAGACCAGCCACTAATCTTACAAGCCTCCACCAATCCGGACTTGGCCCCATGGTGAAGTTGGGCTATACCTTCCTCAGGGAAGAGACCCGTGCCCCTCGGTGGGGACATAATGGGTTGATGATGATCATTCGTGATTCCAGTCCAATGTATGTTGTACAATACCATGAATATTTTTTTACTTTTTCTGTCATTTTCAGCCCCAACAATGACCTAGAAGACTCGTCGCTGCCTGAGAATCACGATGCGTACGCTTTCGTGGAAGCTTACAACCGAGGTCAAAGGCAGAGCGACTGCCACTCCATCCACGAATGTCCACTATCACTGCTCGACATGTTCACAGTAGTACAACGCTAAGGGAGGAAAGACTGAATAATATAAACTAAAGTGAAAGTTTATGTTCTTTACGGTTCAACTTTAATATACACAAAAACAAAGCATTTATATACACCATTATTATGGATGGTTTAAAAGACAGAAAAATGAAGGTACCCGACAATAGCTGTCAAATGAATAAAGAGCATTTCTGTTCAGTTAGACGGAGAGGCAATACTGATTATTCGCACAAGATTTCTCAACTCGAAACAAGATTTATCAGCTTTTTTTTAAATTTACATGTCTGTGCTTAAAACCACCGAAGGTGTTATACTGAGAAGAAGACATTTATTTCATAACAGTAAGAAATGAATTAATGTAAAGTTAATTATTAATATAAATGAATACTTATTTCTACTTATAAATTAAGTACTCGTACATACCTATTTACAAGTAAATATATTACAAATATATGCCATTTTTAACGCTTTATATAATTATAGGACCGAAAACTTTAGACTGAACTGGGGGAGACCTTTGCCCAGCAGTGGGACACAAAAATAGAGGCTACGTAAAAAAAATATTATAGGAGGTTTTCAAACCACCCACATTTGGGAGCTTTATTTTAGGCCAGCTTGTTCTCTTCGCAACTAACTGATTATAGTACATTACTGCAGCTGCCAGCAAAAGAGGCATTGATGGACAAACGTGGAAATGTGGGCCGAGGCAAAGCTGATTTTTCTGCTGATTTTTCTCAAATAATGCACGGAAACTAAAACTATGAACTCATTCTGTTAAATTCAATAAACTTACAAAATCAGACAAACCACGAACGAAAAACAATAATTTTTGCCGCGTTAAAGTGTTCTTTTTTTTCAATAGGTATATCCAGCTTTCTATCGCAAGCCAGTTCGAAATTTAAATAAAACCTCTGATAAGTTACTTCCTTGGTTGTCATTGTTCGGAGTAAAAGATCGTTCCATTTTTAAATAACACGACAGATCTATATGAGTTTAGAATGTATTTTATTTGGCCGCAAAACACAACAGTTATGAATTTTCATAGAACTTTTTGCGGCCGCTGCTCGCGTGTAATTGGCCAGTACAGCAATTTCGATTTATCTCGAAGAAGGTTGTCGAAATAATGCTCAAATTTCCAAGCATGTTTGAGAAAAGTTACTTAGAGCCTGTTCCGATATGAGATCGCTCATGAGTGCGATGTCAAACTGTCTAAATTATTTCGAATAGCATCTTGAAATGGGCACTCAGGTACGACCTCAGAGGTCAGAGAACTTTATTAATACAGGCCTTAACAAATAACGACCTCTGTAGCGCAGCGGGTTAGCGCATCTGCCAGCCATGCGAGAGGTCCCGATTTCGAACCCACCTGAGGACAAACAAAAACCCTGGTCTTTGATATTTAGATGTTTGTGATGTAGTTGTTTCTGGGTCTCACGACACATGGTATCCTAGTGTGGGGCCAGAAGCAATGTATGTGCCTATGTAAATGTCTATTTTTTATTAATTAAGTCGTTAAGGAGCAGAGAGCACCTTTAAAATGTCTTACATGTAACAAACCAACGTACCACAATCGATGAAAACTAAGTGGGCCCAGATTCTGCTAATGCATTGTGGTACAATAACAGTGGCTTAACGCGCGCGCGCTCGAATTTGTAATTCTACGCGTCAATGGAATTAAAAAACCAGTCAATGACCCGACCATATAACTATAATTCAACTTTAATACACTAACAGAGGCGAGGACTTGTTATTACGACTTAGAGGAGTCTAGAATATTCCAACTTAGTTAGGCCATAACTAGGCTAGCTCGTTAAGCTCGGGGGCATATTTTGTCGACATCATTAACCACATTTCTGACGTAAAGAAACTCGTACAAGTTCCCAGAAAGACTTTTCATAGACGCAGCGAAGAATGGAATTTGTTATGGCGCTCGGAGTGAAATATTCAGTTTGGTTACTAACTATGCTGGGGCGCGGTATGGATTTAAATAGAACTTCCTTTAATGAAACCTCAACTTCAAAACAGTCGGCTGTTTTCATATTTAGGTAGGTATTCAAAAGGTGCATCGGTTTGGAATTAAGGACGGAACACAAAAATCACATTTCCACTGCAACGTCACTCGAAACTTACTTAATTGCACAGAGTGCATACGTACAGCAGATAGTTTTAACGTAAACTGACATAAAATTTAATTGCACTAGCATTAGTCCGAAATAAATATTGACGACACAATTTTCAGATCTTCTTCTTCTTCTTCAGCCCGTCGATATCCACTGCTGGACAAGGACCTCTTCATGCAAGTGCCAGTCGTTCCTGTTTTGTGCTGTTCTTCTCCAGGTCTTCCCTACTGCCTTGTCGATGTCGTCACGCCATCTAGCTGGGGGTCGGCCCACACTTCTACGTCCGGTCCTCGGTTGCCACTCTAGTACTTTGTGACTCCATCTCTTGTCCTCCCCGCGACAAACATGACCTGCCCACCTCCATTTTAGTGTAGCGACCCTTCTTGCAATGTCGGTCACTTGGGTTCGCCTCCTGATCTCTTTGATCTGATCTCGCAGATCGTTTGGTCTGCAAAGGGATGGTAAAGGCTTGCGCGACGAACTACTCTGCCTCGCTTATGAAAAACGCACTAAGTGCCATATTTTGCAAGCATAGTTAGTGCGTTATTCGTAAGCGCGGCAGAACTGTCCCCTAGGGTACTTTTTTGTCAATCGATAACGAGTAACGCACACAAAGGACTAAAAGTACCCCGTACAAAAAGTTCCTCAAACTACCGAGGACATCGAGAGACTCGACTGGACAAAAGCACGGGGGAGTCTACTGTAGGATTCGGGAAAAAAAAGAAAGAAAGAAGACTCAATTTCCGGGCAACAAATGACCGCACACCGTATGCGTTGTGTCCATGACAAGTACTTGGTGGATTTTTTTAAACAGTTTAGGGATTTTTATGTTGACAAAAGACCCTCGTCTGCGCAGGCCTTGATGGTGATCAATTGAAGCCTCTCTGAATAAAACAGGCTGGGTATTCTTCTATGTTTGTAATGTCCTTATGAATCGCTCGTAGCCTGGGCTGCCTGAGTGATCTTAAATGATCACTAAGGTTAAGTAACATACGGCGCGTTCAGTCCATGGATGGGTCACCGTCTATAACTAACGCTAGTGGCATTTTTAACGCCGAGCGGTTCCGTGCTTCGCAAGGCACGTTAAGCAGTTGGTGCCGGCTGCCGTGGATAGATGGCAGTCGTTAAGCCAAGTCAGAGGCCTCAGGTCGGCTTGAAAAACTTCTGACAGTAAGACCAGCCACTAGTCTTACAAGCCTCCACCAATCCGGACTTGGCCCCCGTGGTGGAGTATGGCCTATACCTTCCTCAGGGAAGAGACCCGTGCCCCTCGGTGGGGACATAATGGGTTCATGATGATGATGAATAAAACATTTTGACTTTGACTAAAGTAAACATAGTAACAACTCTTCGAACCACTTTACTTTTTACCACCATGTTACTAACATAATATGTATCTTCCACATGCAACTTTCCGAAACACTCAAAATAGCTCCGGAAATGTCGCAGTGGAATTCTACAAAAATGCTTCGAAATACTGGAAACTATTCCCAGCAGCTAGAACTCTTGAGTAAAAATGTCAATAGCAGGCTATTTGCAGTGCAATGAAAAGTAATGCGAAGTTTAAATGCGGAAAACTACCGTAGTACGGCGGACAACTAGATAACTTTCACGTTATTTTCAATAACTAGATATTACAATCCACGGATAATCCTTGCCTCTTCAAAGCCTCTACTTAAACTTAGTTTATTATCCTCAGTATGCATACCAAGCCGTCCCAGGGCTGGGGCTGTAGTATGGGATATGTAGATAGGTTATTCTGCTGTAAAACTTTGTTACAAATAACTCTACAGAAGACACACTAGTCGTTTGAGACACTGCTGCTCGTATGTTTGTCAGGATCTCGGTAAGTAAACACTTTTTTTAAAATAAATTATTGGTGTAAAAAATATTTATTGCTCAAGATAGTGGCAGAAATAATTTAAAGAATACCCTGCAAAAGAATTTAATAGATTTCAAATTTTTGCACCCTGTCTAAGCAGATTTCCTTGTATTGTCCAGAATTTCACGAAAGGTCTTGCATGCGGGGAACAGTGCCTCGCATGCAGTGTTGCCAGATCCAATTTTTGAAATACGGGAGGTGTAGCAACAAAAATCAGGGAGATGTATGGAAACAATGAGAAAACAATCGGGAGATACATTTTTCCTTAAAATTAATTAAAACAATAATTAATTTTAAGAGACCTCAATAAATGTTGTTATTGTGTTCACATCAAAATCGTAGCAATTTTTCAATTATATTTCTTTTTCTTGGGGGGTGTATTTTGCACCTCTGTATGACTTTCAGAGGGATACCGCCGTTTAGCCAAAGTATTTTTCGCCAAATTTTACTTCCCAATAAACTTATGGCATCAGTTTCATTTCCCAAATGAAACTTTAGCAAGTTTTCATTTCGCATTTTATTCATTTGGTCAAATTATCATTTCGCATAATTTTACTGCGTCAAGTTTTATTAAGAAAAACGTTTATTATGCTAACGTTTTATTTTGGCAAGTGTTATTTTCAAATAATGGAACGGGGGGTCGGCGATGTAAAGAATACGTGACAACAGAAATATAGGTGCGACGACGCGCGTAGCGAAGCGGAGCGCGTCGGAGCGTTAGGTTCTCTATGTAAGATCGAAAACAGACTCGACTTTGATGCGTTCTTACCTTGCCTCTTGTTGCCTCTTTGGTAAAACGAATTTTGACCAAGTATTTATTTGGCAAACAATAACTTGCCATAATAACTTTTGCTAACTGTTTATTTGCTTTAAGTTGTTTTGAGAAATGTTTTTTTGCCAAGTGATAATTTGCGGAAAATAGTTTGGGAAGTAATACTTTGGGAAACGATTTTTGGCAATACATTAGTAAACCACTTTCAGAACTTGAAGACATCCTGCCTCATAAAAAAAAAACTAACATTTTCAATACAATATAACTCCGAAAGGACAAACATTTGGCTGTTGGCGTCATAGTAACTTTTGTTCAGCTCGCTCCGTTGATTCCCTCCACGGCTTGCTCACACATGGCTATTGGGCTGAGGCCCAAAATTGCATTCCTTTGACAGCCGTTAGTTTTTTTTTTTAGTTCTTCTGTAAACGGCTCATTGGGCCGGATAATCAAAGCAAATTTGCAATGTTACAAAATTAGGAATCTATAGCAGCCAAAACTTTGCTACTGAATATTAAATTTTATTTCACAAGGTGAAATTCAGTCTACGCATTTAATAAAGTAATGTCTTATACATTGCACAGGATTTCGTTTGGTTTCGTTTTACGCAGATGTTTCGCAAAAGAGTTTTATGTCGTGGTATTTTTAAAAAATCGGGAGGGTTGAGTATGAATCCGTGACATCGGGAGACCTTTACTAAAATCGGGAGATATCCCAGAAAATCGGGAGATCTGGCAACGCTGCTCGCATGGGACCTCTCCGCCGCGTGATAGTCGTTGAGCGTCAAATTAATAATACTGACAGTTGATGGTGACTACAAAAATATCAGCAGTAAAAAAATTCATCAACTCATTATGTTCCCACCGAGGGGCACGGGTCTCTTCCCTGAGGAAGGTATAGGCCATATTCCACCAAGGGGGGCAAGTTCGGATTATTGGAGGCTTGTAAGACTAGTAGCTAGTCTTACTGTCAGAAGGTGTTAAGCCGCTCTTAGGCCTCTGACTTGGCTTAACGACTGCCATCTATCAACGGCAGCCAACACCAACTGCCTGGCGAAGCACGGAACCGCTCAGAAAAATGGCACTACTATGTAGCATTAGTTATAGAACGGCCCCCATCCTTGCACTGAACGCGCCCTATGTTTCTTAACCTTCATGATCGCTTAAGATTACTCAGGCGGCCGTGATTCGTTAAAAAATTAAGGACTGCGTAATGAAATCAGATGTTGAAGGTAAAACCAGCCATGAGATTTTTTCGTAATTTTGACAGAAACTTTATACGTACCTATATGGAATTCAATGTTTCGTTATTCATAATAAAAAGATAAATGAAACAAGGAATAAACTCGAATAAAATTTAATAGAGTCCGAATTTGTGCAGCGTGTCTAACCCTATCTCCGTGAAGGTATCCAGAACTGAAGCCTCGCATTCGGGGAACAGGGCCTCGCAAGAGATCTCTCCCGCTCTTCCGAGACGCTCTGCCGCGTGGTACTCGTTATCCGTGTGGTGGGAGAGGGATTCCTTCGTCGTTGATGGCCTTTGGAGAGAAAACAGGTGTTTTAATTATAATTAAGACTTGGTAAAGCCTCTGCATGAGAGGGTCAAAGACAAAAAAAATGGCGTCTCTTGAGGCAACGTTTGTTTCGTTTTGATGCTCCGTGAGTTACCGGAAGGCCCTAGCTGAAAATCAATGCTGTGGGTGCCAATTCTCAGCTAATACTGAGCTTGAAAGCTTTTTTCCGCTGCATCGTCATACAGCTTACATCTACTGTACTCTTAGGCTATTTTTCGCACAGTAGATTCACATTTCTTCCACGTCTTATATGAGTCTTATATTTCCGTGAATTTTTATCCGGATACACTTACTTACATATTACTTTAAATAAAAAAATAAACTCACGCCCGTTATCCCCGAGGGGGTAGGCTGGCATTCTCTTCTAGGCACCAATCACTAGAAATGGGCCCACGTTTTGCCGAGTTTATTACATATTACTTTATTTTTCTGTATTTACTATGTATGTCAATGTTTCGTTAAATAATTGTTTTTCTTCGTCAACGAAGCCAACTGCAGATTGGTTAACCATCCATTCTGCTATTTCAGGGAGGTAATGTGAATTTGTCACGCAGAATAATTCTATAAAATATTTTGTTTGGTAATTGTGATTATTAGCGGTATCATTTATAAGAACAAGAATCATCTTAAATACAGTTAAAAGCATTTCGCGTAAAGTACTCATGATTATCAATAGGAATGTAAGTTTTTTACTGCAATTCTCTAACTGAAGTTACGGAACACTAAATATCTATTGACAAATATTTAAAGCCGAAACTCAAATCGAAGTTCGGTACCTACAGCCATAAATCTAAACAAAATAAATTGGCATCAAAAACATTCCGACGGTCCCAAAAATATATTGTAAGCTTCAGTAAAAGCCTCCTATAGTCCTAGCCGACTATAAAATGGCTATTCAAACACATACGTCACACGCCCCTGTCGCCAGATAAACCGTTTGCTGTACAAAATGTGTCAAATTCACAAAAACGGAATGCGTTTTGTTTCACCCAACAGTCGTAGTCGGCAAAAAGAAATCATTTAACCTGAGTTTTTATATACCTAACCTGAGAACTTTATACTTTTATGATGACACGAATACAAGAGTAGCCAACACTTTACAACTGCACTTAGCTACTCGCAGTTTAATGCTGAATAATTTAATGTTTTAGTGATGGGATATGTATGTCTAATGTCTGCTGTGCTGTGTTTAGCTGACCTGACAAATGTGATTTTCCATTATATATAAGTCTAAATTAGCCTACTGACCTATTTTTCTACCTATATAAAAAAAATCCGACCGATTTTTATCAAAATGTTTGTATATTATGTTTGGTCGGTCTGAGAATAGGCCGTAAGCTAATTTATTATGGCAAACCAACGTTTGTGGAGTCAACTAGTATGTAAACGTATAATATATTTCATCTTCTAATTGTACTACACAATTAAGATAATAGTTGAAATATATTATTTCCTGGGAATTTCATAGCATATCCTTAACAACTTGTATATTATCTCCCACAACAAAGCATAGGCCTTATCTCAGAGAGAAAGAACCTGAACCTTAACACCACAGCCTCTCGTCTCTCAAATCTTTTACAATAATTTCCTTCAACTAAACCTAACTCCAGAAAGTACGCTTACGCCTCGCATCCATTGGCCGCTGACCTTACCTCTTGGCAACAGGAAGAAGTCCAGGAATCAAGGACAGAGAAGGCGTAGGGAGTGTTGATGAAGAGCAGGTTTGGAAAGTAAAAGGATAAGTGTGATCCTAGCAATAGAGGCTCGATGAGGAGAAAAACGTTCCTTTGACACTTACGTGAACAGAATATGCCCTATTTCACCAAGCAATCCGTTTTCGTGTGTGAACGGTACCTCTGCAGCTTCGCAGATCGTCCGCAGCAGACACGGCCGGCCGGAAAATCCGTATCTGAGGGGAAACAAAAGTAAATTCTATAGAGATACTTCAAAAAGTTGCGTATTGTGGAGACATGAAACACGTTGTTACATATTTACTCTTCTGAATTTTTGTAGAAGGATAAGTTTTTCTTCCGTCGAATATTCAAGTAAGTGAGTGAACTTTAGTTAATAGAATATAAGTTGTTATAAAAATCTGAACAACAATGCAATAAGATGAATTGCAAGAACAATATTGACCGAATTTAAATTGTAAAGTTAGTATTTAATAGGTAGATGTTTAGTTTAGTAGATGCAGTAAATGTTAGTATTTATTCTATAGTAAATAATTTTAAAGACTTGGTAAACCTTTTAAAACTAAACAATACCTTTCTGTCATATGCTCAATGATCTTATAAAAGTCCCATCTATTCGCTCTCTTTGGTTCTTCTTCTTGATCTTCTATAAACTTCTTGTCAATAATTTCTTGCCTTCTTATAGCTTCTTCTAGCGGTAATTCAGTTATCTTTTCATATTCATATGTATTTATATCATTTGTGTTTATCACACCACCTTCAGAGTACACGAGTGACCTTTTCTTTCTATTTTTGTCAAATGTAATATCAACTAGTGCATTATCTTCACCGTCGTCTTCTTCAGAGTCAATCGTTGAAGAAGTTTGATTGAAATCATCAATTGTATGGTCTAAGTTTCGTATTTCGTCGCCAGTTGGAGAATTTCCTTCGTAATTATCGATGGTATCACCGTCCATATCTCTTGAAACTGTATTGACAAATCCATAGATCCTGCTTGTGTATTCGGTACTGTTAGTTGGTAGGTCGTATTGAAATTTGATAACAGTCCCCACTGTAACTGCCTGTTCTTTTAGATCAACTGGTATACCGAGACCTATGATAAACTGAAAGAATTTAGAAAACACGGCTTTACAATTATTAAACGATAAGGATTATTGATCACAAAATTATCTGAGGTTAGTGTTTTTAGTGTTATTTCGTCTTGATCTAAACTTAAGTAATATTTTATATTGGTTTCATATTAGATGTTTCATCGGTCGATTGGTCTATAACTGCACTATCGGGTAGTTAGAGGCTAATTGATAAATACAACAGTATTTTTCGACTTTCAAACCAATTAGGTCATACCACCTAGTGTACATCATTACGCCGAGGATAATCAAATAAGCCAAGATAAAATATGTCGCCCAATTAATACGGAATTCAGGAGCGGAAAACGCGCGCGAACCTCGCAAAAAACCGACGACTTAATTGCATTTAAATTCACGAGAAATAGGGGGAGAAAAAGAATCAGAGCTTCGTTAAGCGCAATTTGAAGTGCAAAAAAAACATCATTTGCTTGAAAGTTACGTAATTTCACCGCCAATTCCAGGGGCCTGTTTCATAGAACTATTAATTCATGGCTTCTTAGGACACATTGAATTGCAAAGTCGATTAATACACAGATTAACCCGGCATGAATGAGATGAGAAATTGTTACACCAGCTATGAGGTGGGTTTGAGATACCCGAAACTACATGAGGTTCAGTTTTTGATACTGTGATTGTGCAATTATTATGTGATATCAATAATAGCAATCACTCAATAAGATGAGTAAATAAACTACCGGCATTAGAGACAAAAAGCTTTATTTTTTATTGGAAAAGCGAGGTGCCTAATTTCTTTCGGAAAAATACCAATTTTGTAAAGTAACTAAACTCGTGTTTTTTGAGTTTTTTTCGTATAAAATCATACAAAGTCGCAAATAAGGTAGTAAATAAACATAATTTCAGTTGTTTTTTATTGATATGACTAAAAAATAACCGAAAAATTTTATCAGATCATGTACAATAGCACCAAAGTTGCACTTGCAAATCATGTATCTTACCGTCACCGGTGACGTAACTCTAAGCTTGACAGTGTATCTCGCCCCTCGCACCCTTACCTCCAGCTACTGAAACTTCAGGACTCACATGGCAACAATATAATAAAATAATCTGCGTTTGAAAACTACTCGGCTATGACATACCCGACCTCACTCACGCCGGGTTAACAAAACGCCTCTACGCCTCATGATAGCCTACTAATATTAGTTTTATGACACTTTGTCCAGATGTCTGATATGTCGAGATTGACTTTCATAATTAATTGACTATCATATTTGTTTGAACAAACTTTAATATTCGTGATCAATTCACTTGGACGGACGGTGTAGACGAGGACATGATACAATATTAATTTTATTCAGTTACGTGACGTTCGACTTTTGAAATGTAAAATATAAAAGTAGATTTTAATAATAGTTTATTTTATAACTAAAACTTTTGTGAGCACTGAACATTATAAAAGGAATTCCGGAATCCCTTACTTGATTTTTTATAATATTAAAATATTACATATTATGTATTTATTAGTATATACCCTAAAAAGAATATACTTCACACAATCAAGACTCCGGAATGATTTTAAACTGATTCAATCAACTTCACTCACCTGTGTTCTAGCAGGTCCACCATCAGGATATACCAGATACCTTCTCCGTCTTTTATGATTGTTATGTGAACCCTCTATCACCGCGAGGCAATTCAACGCTAACAAAACTGTACCCAAAAGCATTTTCAATAAAAAAAATACCCGAAACTCCTACCAAAAAACCAAACTATTATTTTTTCTAATCTCAAAGCAGGTGCGTTATTTAAATGTCTATTTTGGTACACAATCCGTGACCACGGTAGCTGCAAATGTTGCTCAAACTAAGTCACTAAATCCAACGCTTATTAGACCTACACTCAAGTAAAATACTTAAGAGAAAATATGTAAAAGCGACTGTACTTTCCCGACCAATAAAACAAAACGCCGGGCTTAACGTTTTCAGAGCTCTTTCCCAAACCCTTATGAGGGTGAAAGGAAGTGATAGTGTGCAGTAACGTCTTCTAAAACTACATTAGCGAGAGGCGTGGTGAAGCGACCGTGTCACTAAACAAAATGGTAGTGTTTGCTTAAAGCGTGCGACTGAGGCCAATGAACCGTTATGTTGGCCCAATGTGTTAGTCCTGCACGTACAGTTGTCGAGACAAGTGTTTGGGTACCTACATGCTTATTCTCAGCTAACATTTCGTGTCACGATTCCTGCGACGGAACTTAAGGCTGATTAACACATGGAAGTGGGCAGCCCGTAGTCAGTGCAGATGAAAATTACATCAGAGAAAGCAACCCACTGAATTGTGTACCTACTTCTCACGCGATCACAAAGGCTGAGATTCGAGCCTCATGCATGTAACTCAAGCCTTGCAAGAAAGGTAAGTTCTACCGATGTACCACCACTGTAGAAGGTGCTAGTAGCTGTTAAGTGGTAATCGCTAACTGTAATAGTTTTCTTGCACAGTCGTGAGGAAAAGTGTCTGGGGTTTCGAGGTTTCCATAAATTTGAAGTATCACAACTCATAATTTCCACGTGAAAAACTAAGCAAAGTATGTACCTATATTCTTAACCTTCTCATATTGTAAGTAACACTGTGTAAATTAGTTTAAATAAATATTTTTTACGTTTTTATGTTATGTTATATGTTTAAGGTTTATTTTTGTATGTTAATTGACTGCTTTAATTTGACAATACATCAGCAACGCGTTGCAACGGTGACCATCTGAGACAAGGAAGGGATGAAAATAAATATTTACAAATAGGCACGTGCAACGCTTTTAGCCTCACACTAGGATAACCTGTGTGATGGGAACCAGAAACAGCGACATCACATACATGCAAACATCCAAGACCTGGGGATTTTTTTTCGTCGCCAGCCGGGGCTTGAACCCGGTACTTACAGGATGACGGAAAATGAACATTCGAGGCTCATGGATAATCGTAACATTTACCGGCTGAATTAGTTTCAATTCACATCCATCTTTAGCCGTCATCATCAACCCATTTTGTCCCCACTGAGGGGCACGGGTTTCTTCCCTGAGGAAGGTATAGACCATACTCCACCACGAGAGCCAAGTCCGGATTGGTCCATCTTTAGCCGTAACTGCTAGTTAACTATTCTTACAAACAGAAGAGTCCTTGAATTTTCTGCGCCATAGCGGAAACACCATTCCAACAGCAATTTCACGTCAAACGCAACAAAAAGCGCAAAATCGGCTTCAAACGAATCGCGTATTCCGACCCCTGGTACGTCTACAAACAAACACGGAACCAGTCCACCGGGGGGTAGCAAATTGTGATTTACTTCAGGTAAAACAAGCGGTGTTTATGTAGACGAAATTGCCACTATGCTTCCTCTACCTGCTATATTGGCTCGTAACTCAGATGGCCTGTTTTTGTGTGCTAACGTTAACCTCCGCTTGGGCCTACTGCAATAGGGGAAAGGAGTTTAATAAAGAAAGGTTAAGGAAGGAAAGGAAGAGGCTAAGCTTACCACGGACTAAATTTTAGCATTTCTACAAAGAATGTCTTTAATGATGCTATCCAGTCTAAAGATCTTGGTCCTAGCTGTCAAGACTGATAGACCGTTAGACTACCAGTTCTAAGGCGAATATGACTTAATGTTGACAGTTGTGGATAAATATGGCAAAAGTCACGTTTTGATACGAGATGGGCAAAAACATAATAGATAGATAGAATATTCTTTATTGTATGTAGCCCTAGAGGTGCTTATCTCTGGACACTATCTTTGGGATGCCTTGTACAATAAGACTAATAGATTTAAGATTTGCATTAAGTTCTGCAAAAATGGATTGTGGAGCTATGTCATGACACCTTTTCTAATCCACAGTTTTCTTTCATAATCAGAAAATAACTAAGAATTAAAATAAACCAACAAAAATCTCAACAGATTTCTTTAATTAACAGCTACCTCGCCTAAATCTTTGTTTTTATGGAATAAGGAATTTTAATATTTATTATGTAGTCTGCATAAGCCCCAATGCAAAGCATAGGTCTTTTCACAGAGAGAGAGAAATAATAATTAGTAACATTTCTTTCAATTTCAACCAATATTCAAAAGATATGCAGAAAAAAACCATGCAAAGCTTCTACTAGTTTCATAGACCAAACCGCATAGAGAGTAGAACTACTTATTCCGCATCCAAACAGCTGATCCGCTGCAGCGGGCATGACCACAGAAGCCCATTATAGAGCCCTTCATATCAATAAATTGGCTCGCTGCTGGCAGCGAATGTTTTCCTTTGATGCGGCGGCATGGCGCCCGATGGAGAAATAACGGTTTGAACGATGGATGTGGCATTATACAATAACAAACTTCATGATGCTCTGCTATATTCTTAGGTTTATATAGGTAGAAAATCGTACCAACTTATGTAGGGACTTCACACACGGCAGCTATAATATACATTACATCCCAGGATGTATAGCTTAGAGACAGCTCAGTACCTTTAAGATACGAAGATGTAAAGATGTATATTGTAGCTGTCGGTGTGGTCTCCTGACGATTTCTATGGAAAGATGTAATAAGATATATCGTGCTACAGTATACATCTTTACCTTATAGCCGCCGTGTTTGGAGTCCCAGGTTTAAGATGGTTTGAGAAAAGACAGTCCAAGTGGAGTTTTTTTTTTTTTCGCTGCCTTGTTCTCCACTACCTCCGCGCCATCACCGCTTCATAATCGGAAATCAGAAATTTATTTCAACGTAAAGAATTCGCTTCCAGTTTCTGAAACTGAAATGCGAGGCCGGTTTTCTACCTCCGCGCCATCACCGCTTCATAATCGGAAATCAGAAATTTATTTCAACGTAAAGAATTCGCTTCCAGTTTCTCCTCGCATTCGGGAGGTCGTGGCTTCGAAACTTGGAATGTACCATGACTTTGTTTTCTAAAGGTTAAGCCGCCGGCAATGTTGCACAAGCCGAGCCGCCGGCTAGCCGGCGGGATGTACCGGCGGGAGATCCCGCTTAAAATCTCCTTTTTCTTTTGAGTCTTTTGCTAATTAAAATTAAAACTAAGGCCGCGATGGCGATGTCAACAGCTTCGTTGTCCATTGATTAGAACTAGGAACACAAACCGTACAACCCTACTGATCTACCCGGCTGACAACTTGAAAATTATGCCACAGAGGCAATGATGCTCTGTGGCAGCCAGCGGCAAGTGCCGGCGGCCTGAATATCCCGGCGGCATACCCCCGCGGCGAAAACCCGCCGGCCGTGCCGCCGGCATAGTGTGTAGCAGCCATTAGATATGAATATTCTTTATTGCACACCGAAAAAAAACAAAACATACGTACCGAGATACAAACCAATGACGTTCTATCTTTTACCATCCAGTGAAACTCCTGACATTCACACCCCACTTCCGTTATACTATATCAACCGACACCAACATCCTCGTGTTCGAGCGTCCTCCAACCTACAATACATTTTCATTACCTCCCTCGTAATCTGATTAGCTTCCTATTCACGTGCTCGTCAACTTCCAATAACATAATAATAATATGCAAGCAATTCAATCAAAAGAAGCCTCATCCATCGCGCGTGATACGTACAGGGGGCGCACGTCGATGTCTGATTACGCCCGCAGGCACCACCCTGTATGACGGAAGGAGACGTATGCTGAATGTGTTTAGGCTGTTGCGGCGTTTAGACCGGAGATCAAGATGAAGGGGCATTTATTATACGTGATCTTGGTTTACGACCTCTGTGGAGCAGAGGTTAGCGCAACTGCCTACCATGGGAGAGGTACCGGGTTTGAATGCCGGCCTGGTTACCATAGGACAGGGTATCCCAGTTTGGGAACTTGTTGATTGATTGTGTTGTATGGGAGTTATCTGTAATACCAAAACTGGCTAAATAGGCACCAAAACTGAAATTTATGTTTATATACTTCCAATTAAGACATGTCTACGATATGTTTTGCGTTATTTTAACTACAACTTGTATGTACCTACTTCTTAACTGATAAACGAACGTCGAACAAGACAAGGAGCTGCAACATGTACCTACTACAAATCAATTACAGGGGCCTCAAGTAAGCATTGAATCTATGAAACAGGAAATCATTTCAACGTAAAAAATGTAAGTACATTATGTTCGTTGAATGTCAATTTACTTATGAGGTTAACGTTAGCCGCTGCCTTGGGGCAGACTCTAGTGGAGGAAAAGGCAGCGAAAAAAAACTGCTCTCTAACTTGTTTTCGTGACCTCCGGAATAGAAAACAAAAAAAGCTCTTGTTCGTTGCTCCTTAAGTCTAAAAACGCTGCAAGAAGCCTCTTTCAAAGCCTATTTTAAGGCAAACTTCGTTACCCAGAGGTTTGGGTGTCTTAACAACGTTATTAGCTCTTTGCCTTTGGAATTTACAATTTTAACATCCCCTGTGCTTAGAAGCTGTTTAGAGTTAATAATTACTTCGGCTGAGTGAATCAGTGAAGGGAGCAGAGTACAACCTAGCTGGGATTACAGGGTGACGTTGAAATAATTCAGTTTTTTTAAGTGGATATATTAATTTAGGCCTTAGGGCTACTTGAAAACTTCTGACTGTAAGACCAGCCACTAGTCTTAAAATCCTTTACCAATTCGGACTAGGCCCCCTGGTGGAGTATGGCCTATACCTTCCTCAGGGAAGAGACTCGTGCCCCTCGGTGGGAACATAGTAGGTTGATGATGATGATGATGCAATTATTACACGACAGGAATGCTATCCTTTTGCCCCTGATGGCATGGCAGCAATCACTTTGTATTGTAAACACCCCTAATGCAGTACACACACGTTATAATTTGAGCTCTATCATTCAAATTTATACAATTCATTCAACTGAGAGTAATAGAGCTCAATGTACCACTTTATAGTCCTACAAGTACAGTGAATCTTCCACCCTTCGTTAGCAATAATTACAATTGCAATATTGCTTTCGCCCAGAATATTATCTGGCGTAATTACTGGGGTCATTAATGCTTATCAAAACTTCATTGACAGTTTTAGCCCACAACCTCGGATTACAAATATTAATGGTAGTGGTTTTGCAAAGCTATCGTTGTGTGGCACTATCATAGATATTATAGGCTTTCGTAAGCCTACTAAATATAACAACTGAAGATTATTTTTTATAAGTCAGTCCATCTACATTTCTGTTTCGAAAAAAGTAACAGTCTGCCTCATCAAAATTAAAGAGTTAAATTTTCTCCAGCCGGGGGAAAAAACCCAGGTCTTGGATATTTACATGTTTTTGATGCCGCAGTTTCTGGTTCCCACAATACAGGGTATCCTAGTGTGGGGCCAGAAAGCAATGAATGTGCCTGAATGTAAATGTTAATGCTTATGTAAAAGTGTTCATATAAGTTTTACCAAAATGTATTATGTAAGAAAAACTTACAAATTAAAGTCATTAAATATAGTTTAATGAATTGCTTAGTGACCTTGAAAATCACAATTAAAAATCAATAAAAAATAAAAATAAATAAACTCACGCCCGTTGTCCCCGAAGGGGTAGGCAGAGGCACCAGTCTCTAGAACTGGACCCACGTTTTGCCGAGTTTATTAGGTCCCAAACGTGACAAGTGGCAAGCCTGTCGCCGTTATCCGGGCACAATTTATCAGCGAATGGTGTTGCTGTACAAACAAATGTACGTAACTAAAAGTCATTGGTACATGCGTGGTTTGAACCCAGACCCTCATGATCGAGAAGCAAGGGTCAACCTCACTACGCCACCACCGCTTTTTATCTATTTTATTAATTAAAAATCAACACGAAATTTTTTACAGACAAATCGTGCAGAAATCATGTCTTTATAAATAACTATGTTTTTTTGCAAATATTCTCCACTACTATTGAGAAGTCACAAAATACTACAATGTACAAAATATTTCAGTTTGAGTTTTCTCTGACCCCCGTGTTGATTCGATGCGTTTTTCCATGAGATATGGGATATTTTCACATTACAACAATCACTATGGTATTTCCATCCAAAAGCCACTTCTCATGATTCCTTGCCATCTGCATCCACGAATCTTCCACAGACTTAACTCTGTCTGACCGTCGAGCTGCTGTTTGTGAAAAAATGATCCCATTTGATAAAAAAAAAAATTTATTAAGTCACACCTACATTCTAATTAGCGTTCGTAGTTTACTATGACGTTTCGAGGTACATTACGTAACTGAGTCCACTTTTTTATCCGTAGGTTGATTGACTTTGCAATGAACATCGAATTGTCACTATAAACATGAATGGTAGTTTTACAAAACAGGCCCCAGGAAATAGTATCGCGCTAAGTTGTCACGAGACGTACCCAATGAGTAATTTGACTGACAAACAGCTAACTACAGATAAACGAGGGAAATAATACGCCTCGTCAATATTCGGAAATTGTGTTAGCAATTCATGTTTCCGTTAGCGCCGTTTTCCGTTGATTTTATATATTGGACTATATAACTGTGAAATGAAATTAAGTGAGTTTTTTTGTATGAAATATCGTACTTACAGTGTTCGATTAAGTACCTATTATATTGGCATTGACATTGATTACACAGACTGTTGATTTCTAAAACAACGCCCGACTGAGAGGACTGTCTACTCATCAACACAACTGTTACTATGGGATTGACCACGAAATCGCAACAAAAACGCCCTTTTCATACTAAAATGTTATAGGTACCTACTGAATAAGATATATGGTACAGCTGATTTTTTTAAAGATTTTAGTATTGGTGCCATTGTAAAAGTTGTTTGTATTGATGAGTAAAATTACCCCGAGTCGGATGTTACTCAAATCGGCATCTTATAGGTATGAATGAAAAATTATTACCACGTGCATGATAAAGCATCACTTGGCAATGAGTCGACCGAGTGAGTGTAAAGTAATGTAAAATTTTAATAGTCAGTACACATTTCGATCAATTGATTAAATATTGACACAGTAATTTGTGTCCCATTCCGCGTATCTCGAGCTATACAGTCAAAACGATAACATCTGACACGGCATGGTCTCCGGCCACCGAATCTGTATGACTTTAACGTTTCCAAAGATTGTCAAGTCACGTTATTTCACTCGCTACACCGTATGCAGCGACTAATTCGACCAGCAAACATCTTAGGAAGTCGTCTCGACATCTCTCACATCCCGATGGAGGCGACAGCAAACAGTCGTGATTGCAAAGAGTAACAGAATAAATAAATAAAATACTAACACATTTTAACTTCACACGAGGCACTCTAAAGCCCGAGACCGTTGCCACGCAAAACTCAGCCTTCATCACTTGAGGCGTATGGTAAATATCTTGTTAATTAAAGCTCTCCTAACTTGGCCGGGTGGCCGTCAAATTATTTGAATAAACAGGAATACCGTTGGACATTGTGTGGCCCCTTGTGACAATTTTCGTTTGGTGGTACACCGCTGGCTATTTCGTAGTTTAAGAATAGTTAATGAAGCGTAGGTTGTAAGTTCGGCGGTAAATTAAAAGATAAATATGGTGGTTAGAGCGTTCTTTATCATGTACGTTGTTTTTTAAACGATTATTTGTCTTAGTCAAATGTATTTTCGTGGTTGTATGGACAAAGAGACTTTGTTGTTCAATAGTACATCTCAAAATCAGATACATTTTGATTGAGTTTATCAATCAAAATACAGTTTTGTACAAATCACAATCTCTCCAACATGCGTCATTATTATAACAAGAAATTTAATAGAAAGTATTCGAAAATAATATTATTCAATCACAGTTAGAGCCCCTTCTTTATGAAGCCACGATAATATAAGTTTTTATAAGATACATTTTTCAAACTTTTGACTTAATTTTCAGATTGTTGCTGCAGCTATCTCACGGAAAAGATGGTTCTAACTCGTATCGTAGACAAAAGAGATACTTGCTTTTTACAACAAGTACGCAGTGGGGAGTAAGTTTTGTTTTATGTATACTGCTTTCGTGTTATCCAACCAATATATATATATATATATATTTTTAGCAATCAAACATTCAAAAATAAAATGCAACCAAAGTTATTTGGAAGCTAAACAGAAACTTTGTAAACATACTTATTTGATACAATAGTGCAGAGCTCCTTATTTCACTTAATTTGTTATTTGTATACCAAAAAAATGGCATTACATTTACGGTATCTTTACTTTTCTAATATAATATAGATATATTATTGCTTAGAACCGTATTATTATTAGTTATAAACTTATAATATAACGAGGAACAAAAAAATATTTAATAGAAATGGAAGGAGACACGTTAAGATATAAATAATCGAGATTTTTTTTCTCTGCGACTAATGTTTTTCATAACATAGCCAGTCGAAAAGTCAATTTAGACGTAGTAGAAAACCCGCTACACAAATCGGCCTTAGACGATGACGTCACTCCATCACGTAACGCCTTATAAAGTATGGAGCATTTACTGCTTTTTTTTTACTAAATCTGCACTTTTATGAGAACATGTTTACAATTTAATGAAAAAACTAAGTCTAATAAGTTTCTTATTGTTATAGTAACCTTATATTTCCCTTTTTTTGTGATCTCAAAAATCCGGAAAAAAATATTTGTGTGGTTTTACTTTACTCCAATTAAAATAGTCTGTGATGGAGATCTCACAAGGAAAATATGTAGCCCCAGAAATAAACGGAGTTCTACATTGGTTTAGAGAAATCGTGAGAAATCATTTTAAAAATAGAGTAATCATTTTAAAAATGAGGTCGTGACAGTCTTATAAAACGTCCAAGTTACTAAAATACTCTACAGACGTAGTTAACGCCGAGGGTAATTCCATTTATAAGTTGTTGTCAACTCCGTCTTAGGAATCATCATCATCAACCCATTATGTCCCCGCTGGGCTACAAGCGATTGAATAAATAATTAAATTAATATTTCGCACCCTTGCAAGAACAACGGTATTTTGGAGTTTTTTTTTTTATCTTAGATATTTAGAACCGCCACAACGAGCTCTTTTTTCAGTTATAACGCGGTTTTATTTACTCCTAAAATGCCGGAATTATAATCGTTTAAAAAGTATAATTATGTTACACTAATTTTAAGGTCTACTTTCAGAAATGCTCAGAAATTTTCAGATGCTCTCCTGTAAAGTAAGGGTTTTTGAAATAACACGTTGTTCTTGCAAGTTTGTGATTTCATCTTATGTTTTAGGTCTACGGAGCCGTCTCCGTGCCTATCCACCCAACGTCAAACGTGGCGGTGTCCTGGTTCCTCGAAGCCAACTACTACAACGTCGCCAATGCCACTTATTGGCATCCCTTACTCGAAGTCGATTCCGTAAGTTCTTAAGACTGTTCTTTCGTAAAGCATCGTGTTTTACGCTTACTATCTTACATTTGTTATTAAATAAAAATAGGATAAGAAAACATGCGTTGAATATCCACAATTTAATTATCCATCACACTCTGAAGCCAAATTTATTCCCACATATACATACAACGTAATCTGATTTTATTACTTTTTGAAAATTGTAAATATTGCTAGCGACACAGCATGCTCCACGTATTACACCAGCTACATCCAGCTATTACACCACGTTGGTTGACCGTTAAATAGCAGATTTTTTATTAAAACCATAAACAACTTTAGACAATATTTCGACCTATTTTGATATCATAGAATAAAATCAGCCTTGATTTTTTATCACCGCCTACGTTAGTACCTACTTGGGAAAGTTTTCGAAATGAGATCGTTAGAGCGAGCTCCGTCTCTGCTCACCATGATTAAGCTCTGCGAATCAGAGTGAAACCTGGTCTGACTCTTCCGACAAAAAGTTAAGTAGTGGATACACTACAATAAAGTTAAAGTTATAAAAATTTTCATCATGACCCCATGATGTCCCCACCGAGGGCACGGGTCTCTTCCCTGAGGAAAATATAGGCCATACTCCACCACAGGGGCCAAGGCCGGAGTGGTGGAGGCTTGAAAGACTAGTGGCTGGCCTTACTCTCAGAAGTTTTCAAGCCGCCGTAAGGCCTCTGACTTGGCTTTGTTTAATATTATAATTAAAATACACACTAAAATGAGACTCCGCATAAGCGCATACTATACGCACAATGCATTTATGCACGTACGGTTGCCTCTGTGCATTTACCTAACACTTGTAATCTGAAACACAGTAAAAACGGCTTCGGTAAATGATTAAAATTTGCAACAGTGAATAATATGGCAAATTAGAATTATATACATTTTAGATAACAGTACGTCCCACTACAGGAAACAGAGAGAGAGTGTGGCCTAAATCACAACGCATCCTTACTGCACATTGGCGATTTCAAGCGCTAAAGTATGTCATCGATAGAGTGTGTCTTAATTACTAAAAATTCACTGCGATAAATAAAAAACTCAGGCAACCATGTCAGTTCTGAGGGCTAGAATATGAGGGCAGTGTTCTACCAGTGGGCTACTACGGCACTCACTAGTAGTACATAATATAACCCATGCGAATTCAATAGACACATCGCGCGAAAGGGTAAAATGCAACGTCTGAAAAAAAGTGTAAAAATATCTTGAAAACGGCCGGGTGGGTGTTTTGCTCCGTCTGGTTGCTTTATCAAGTCCTTCTCTAGTTGTCTAGGTAACGCGGGGTCCAAAGCAATCAATTAATCTATACTCTGTTCCACGAGTAGAGCTCCTAGGGAACAAAATATTTGCATCTCACATTTCAATGCGCGTGGCTAGAGATGAGTAAAGCAAATTAAAGCGCAGATGGTCCGCTTCATAGGGTAGGATTGTAACGAGGTGCAATTCGCCTCGATGCTTCATTATTATTATTTCTGGCCATTTACAATTCTAAATTTAATCATATTTCGACATTTGCCACAGTGGTTGGACTTAGCTGGAGGTCCAGATAACCCTCAACTTCCAAACTAGGTGATCCTAATTTTCATTCATTTCATTCTTTCTTTTTATCACGACCCGGATCGATTTATACTGCATATATTTAAGTGCAATAAAAGTATCAATAAGTAAATAAATAAATATAAAATATTTGAAAGGCAAATATAATTATCTACTGCCTCTGGATACTCTATTTTTTATTGTTCCGACCGCACTTCCGAACCCTATTGTGAACCATTATTGCGACAGGATTACGTGTTATTGAAAGTTACGCGCGGTAACCAATGGGCACGGACATTTTTCTCTCGGAGCTCGTTTCGTGGAATAGAGTATAGGATTAGATTGGGCTGATTTCGTTATGTGGATGATATGATATTTATTAAAGTACCGAATTTATCTTCTCTTATCTTTTATCTGCTTATCCCAAATATGCCGAGCCTATGACACATCATTATCTCGCTATGTTTTCGTTCGCTTATTTGGAATGGATCTGGATGGATCTGCAATGAAATGGATAATTTGGACCGGTTCAGTAGAAACCCTAGGAAATTATTCCTTACTTGGAGTTTTACATAAAACAGAGGTGTATTAGCCAATTGGTACCAATAAGAACTACTACGAAAATATCGTAATTATCTTGACAACCTCTGTGGCGCAGCGGTTAGTGTATCTGCCTACCAAGCGAGAGGTCTCGGGATCAAATCCCGGCTGGAGACAAAAATAAACCCCAGGTCGTGGATGTTTACATGTTTGTGATGTCGCTGTTTCTGGTTCCCACGACACAGGGTATCCTAGTGTGCGGCCTGAAGCAATGTATGTGCCTGTATTTTCAGGTATCCAGAAGTAGAGAGGAGCGAAGTATGCAAATGAATGACTCAATGCTGACACGAAAACTTATCTACCAATTCATAGAGACCATGCTAGAAAAGTAAGTGATTGTAAAATCTTATTACCAATCTATAATCAATTAATTACTCTTAAACAACATTATTTTCTTCATAAACAGTGAACCACAGATTTTCCATTGACTCTTTGTACCAACATATAGTTAGTACCTAAATAAATGTAATGTTAGGGCGGCTTGAAAACGTCTGACAGTAAGACAAGCCACTAGTCTTACAAGCCTCCACCAATCCGGACTTGGCCCCCGTGGTGGAGTATGGCCTACGCCTTCCTCAGGAAAGAGACCCGTGCCCCTCTGTGGGGACACAATTGGTTGATGATGAAATGTAATGTCCCAACAGTGGGCTGAGGTGGGCTGATGATGATGATGAAATGTAACGCATAGAGGTAAATTTTCACACAATTTGTTTGTGCATATTTTAAACTAGCTCTTGTTTGAATAATACATAAAAACGTGACGTAAATACATGACTGCATAAGTTTAAAAATGATATTTCAAAATCAAATTCACTGGGTTGGCTCTTACCTTTGAGACATTTCTTTCCTGTAATTCAGGGTTCATTTCAGGTGTAAATTATAGGTATTTGGATAATAATCTAAATATCTTTGGTTATTTTAGTATCACTCCAGCGTTATGAAGCTGTTTGTAATTTATTACGTGTCAGTGTATATTTTGTCCTAATGGCTTATGCATCTACTTATCTTTATGATACACACAAAAAAACAACGCTTTTATGCTATGACTTTTATTATGACTGTAATCTAATGTTCATATAATGAACGTATAATTTGTGTTTTGGCAATAAATGTAGTTGACTATCAATTTCTATTCAATATGCACCGGTAGAATTGTAAGAGAGTATACTAGACTGTCATTAGACGTGAACTAAGGCCGTATAAACTTTTATATCGAATCGAAAAAAACTTAAAATCCACCCATATCGAATTGTCACTTACCTCAAGTTTCATGGCAAGGAGGAGCGCCATGACACTCTATATCCTATTCCTCTGGACACAGAGCTCCAAATCGCTTAGCAAGGGTCACTTAGACCATTTCAGTACGTTTTCCGACGGAGGCACTAATCCCTTAATAAAAAAAACGTAACAGCCCACTATTAGAGCTAAGCTCAGCCGTCTTTGCCGACATGATTTCCCGAATGACTTTATACTCGTTCGTTGAAGAAATAAACGCAATAATCTCTATAATACAAACTGTAAAGATGCCAGACAGCTCTCTTAACTCAGAAGGGTAATAGAAAAAAATAGAAACACATTTACTATAACATATTAACACACCACAAAAAAAAATACAATAGGTAATTACAAATAAAAAATAGAAAAGGAAACCCATAGAAATACACAGACAACAGTACAAAGTCTTGAGTTGTATCAACTCAGTTTAATGACTCAGTATCAGGCAATCTTCCATACTTTTGGCTAATTGGTAGATTATAACCTAGACCAATAAGTAATAATAACCTAATATTATTTTAACCTACTTCAAAAAGCGAGGACGAGCTTCATACTAAATACGTTCGTATAATTTTATTACTTAATATGTTCAGCGATCATTCTTCACCACTTTGCGTAATTTCATTGATTATTATTTTTAGAAATGAAGGTGTATTTCAAAAGTGGTCCCATATAAATATGAGGGTTTGGGTTCGAATCCCGCATGTACCAATGTCTTTTAGTTACGTACATTTGTTTGTTTGTACAGCAACACCATTCGCTGATAAATTGTGCCCCAAATTGTGTGATAAATTGTAACGGCGACAGGCTTGCCACTTGTCACGTTGGGACCTAATAAACTCGGCAAAACGTGGGCCCAGATCTAGTGATTGGTGCCTCTGCCTACCCCCTCGGGGATGACAGGCGTAATTTTATTTTCTTTTTTTTCTTTTCTGACATAAATTAGGTCAAGATTTGTTGACAGAGCGTTACCAATATTTTAATGCGTTCTTGAAAACTTTCTTTACAACAAAATAATATCTTAGTGGTTTTTATTAAGTAGGTACCCTGGTAGTATGCATTACGAGTGGTGTTAGCGCATTGATAGGGCACTGGCTTCATAGATTTTGGGTTGGATAACGACATGTACCTACATGGTTTCTAAATCGCATAAATATGCAAGATATGCTGTAAAAAATATTATACAAACAACGATTATTAGGAACACTGAAATGTCTGGTGTTAAACAGTAGATTCATATTAAAATGTATTCAGAAAATAATTGTGTCTATTACTAACACAACACATTCAAAAGTAAATAAATTACAAGTGCAAAACTTTCTTAATTTAGCTTAAACTTTTTTGAAACGATTATAATTATAAGAAGTTTCTTTGTTAGCTTCTTTTCCATATAATCTATTAATTTATGTAACGAACAACTTGGACGTTTTTAAAGTAAAAATTTTACTCTAAATTTGATTCCTCTAAATCAATACATTGATCACTTCAAACAGGCAAATATTCGTACGAATGTACCAATATACTCAAATATATTGAAACTTTTGGTTTTTTTAAGTGGTTTAAATAAGATAATAGAATAAGATCATAAGATAGTGGGAAGATACAACTATCCATCCATTCTTTACGCTGCACATTAATAGTAACTCGAACTGAGACAATAAAACATCGTGAGGAGCCCTGCATAGCAGAAGAGTCTTACCCTATTGCTTGAGCTCCATGTATCTACTTCTACTTACCACAAACATCACTACCTCTCCGTAGAGCCTCTGTAACCAGCTACTTTTTGTGTCTATAGTAAATCATCTAAATAAGGTGTTAGTAAGAAGCGTGCGAGGATATTTCCACAAGTTTGCCCTTGCCTCTCTTGTCAGGCCGAAATGAGCTTTGGCACTCCAGCTCTCGGTACAAGAAAGCCCTTGTAAAAGCGTATCTCTAAGTTGGTTTTCGCGTGTAGTAAGTTGCAGCACGTGTGGTGGGGCGTGCCTACAAAAATATATTGCTCTTTTCGCTGGAAAATTATTATTTTCCCGTCTCTCTTTGTTTTGTTGTTGTGGCTGGCGAAGGGATTTGTTTGTTGGGCGGGATGTGTTGTTCGTTTTCGGGGTTCCGTACCTACAAACTTGCCAAGTGCGTGTCGGGCCACGCTGTGTAGGGTTCAGTAGAAAGTATTCCAGGGGTCTGGGGTGTATAGAGTTTCTTGTCCAAAATGCAATGGAGTGTTACGTGGGCCAGACAGGTAGGAGTTTCATAACTCGGCGTAGGGAGCATGTGGCAAATACCTATTGGATTCGGGTCATGTACTTAATAATAAACATAATTTGGAAATTTTACACACCTGCAGTAAGGGGTTGAGATTATCTATACTGGAGCAGCTGGAAATGTCCAAATTATCTAAGGATAGGTCATTTGCAATGCTGAATGAGCAGGTGGGCAGCTTCTCTATTTCCGCATTAATCGCGATTTTTGCGCAAAACAAAAGTGACCGCTAGACCGGTTGACGGGGCAGGGCGGGGGTGGCCTAGCCTAAAAATATGGAGTGTTTTTGGGGTGACGATCCCTTGTGAGCCTGAGGATGCCTTTCTCACACAAGTATTGGTGTCGGTGGTAGTGCGTTCGTGTCTTGCTTCTGCTTGAAAAAGTGGAAGGGAGGGCGGTGCATTAACTAACCGCATGGTGCTTGTGGGATTTTGGCGGAATTTAGCAAAGTACTTTTCACATTTTCATGTCAGAAGAGTCCAACCAGGTTCCGCTCTGATTTACAGAGCTTAATCATCGTGAGCTTGAGCACGGAGCTCGCGTCGTCGAATCATGATTAAGCTCTGCAAATCAAAATTCGAGTAAGTGTATCCGTAAATTAAATTTATAATTAATTAAATTAATTAATTAATTAATCAATCAACCAATCCGAACCAGTGAAGCTTAGTTATTCCGTCAGCCCATCGTAGCATCTTTATTTAGCCTGTTATTTGCCGACTTAATCATGTCGATTATTACAGTCCGGAGAGTGCGTGTCCTACTAACACGACCATGGCCTCAATTCTGTTACTGCATTATAGTTCGATGACAGTTACACGGTCGGGTCACGCGACGTGTTTTTTCATACCATTGACACCTAGATTGCTTGATTTGAGCGCGGGCCTAGACTTGAAGCGGCAATGAAACTACTTGTTCATGCAGTTGTCAAGAGCAAAGCAATTGTTTGGTGTGGCCTTCTTTGTAACTTGTAATGAGTCTCAGCGCGATGTTAATTCAAGGTAAGAAAATTTACTGCCGTCGAAAATTATTTACTTTTAAGCTTATGACTTTCACGCGCTCTTAATTAAGGGTTCTTTAAAAGGCGAGGGCTGATCAACCACTTGATTTTGTGGCGATTTCATCCTTGTTATAATTACTGAATGTTTTCGTGTGATAAAAAATTTAAATTGGGAGTTTTGAAATGAAAAATTAAACTGTGAGTTATTAAATATGCAGGACATTGCTTCCCCTATTTAGTCGTCGTACACATGTCGTAGCCATATCGTAGATTGTGCAATTTCATGATGTGGTTAGCCATATCACGAAATGTGTCCTTTTCATGAAAAGGCCAAGTCAAACTGGCCGTATCATGAAATGGCTTAGCCAGATCAATGGGCGACCGACGTTTGACGATTTGAATAGCGAAATGCATGACTATTTCATGATGTAGCCAAACGTTAGCGGCCATATCGTAACATACTTCCATTATCCACCGTTAGAGGCGCTGATGTTAGTAATATTTCTAGTGACGGCAATATTCCCGTAAATACCTACTATGCAAAATGAGGAAAGTAGGGCAGCAATCATCAATTTGTTAACGGCATCAATTTGTTAATTAATAAGATTTGTTTATGATACTCTTAAACTTAATTTTGTGCCATTTTCTAAAGATCTCATTTGGTTGCTGGTAATCATTGTACCGCATTGTATCTACGAGTGATAAAATATAAACTTTTGCTTCTTTCATTGGTATTTTATTCAACCTATAAGGTTCAAATGCACCAAACCACTAAATATGTTAGGCATCTTCAATCTATTTTACAGCTCAATGCAGTAAATATGTCAAACTTAAATCAAGTTGGTGCATGGAAAAGTCATGGGTACCCTACATTATGATATGGCAAAACGTAGATTGCCATATCGTCAAACGTTTATGCTTAAACGATACGGCCAGTTGGACTTGGCCTTTTCATGAAAAGGACACATTTTGTGACATGGCTAACTACATCATGATATGGCACAAATTACGATATGGCCACGACACACACATCTACTGAGTCACGTTATGTTATGTCCTTAAAAGGAACAATTAAAAACCACGTACCGCTGGGATTCAGGCTTCAGTAAATGTATATAATACTTTATTGCTCACGAGACATTTAACAGAACATTACATAAAAAACGAGAATAGCTCGTAGCCTGGGCTGCCTGAGTGATCTTAAACGATCACTAATGTTAAGCAACATACGCCGCGTTTAGTCCATGGATGGGTCACTGTCTATGACTGACGCTAGTGGCATTTTCCCGAGCGGTTCCGTGCTTCGCAAGGCACGTTATGCAGTTGGTGCCGGCTGCCGTCGAAAGATGGCAGTCTATAAGAAAAGTCAGAGGCCGGCTTGAAAACTTCTGACAGTAAGACCAGCCTTACAAGCCTCCACCAATCCAGACTTGGCCCCCGTGGTGGAGTGTGGCCTATACCTTCCTCAGGGAAGAGACCCGTGCCCCTCGGTGGGGACATAATGGGTTGATGATGACATAAATAACAACATGTACAAAGGCGAGCTTATCTCTGTAAGATATTTATTCCAGCAAACCTTAGAGAGTTAGAGCAGCGGTAAAAGATAACGGGCCTATAATAGGTACGTGTACAAAACAGAAGTGTTTTGATCACTTGTTTTACTTATTTCCTTACAGACATGGTTTTCCGGGACGGCCTTGCCTCCTCCGGGCGGTGTGCGAAAACACTAGCACTCACTACATACGACATAACGGTCTCATCGGCGATCTGATCCATCTCACTCTTACGTAAGTATTCGCTTGTGTAAACGACTGCCAAACGACTTAAATTCTAATATAATTTTCTCGTGTCACCGTGTTAGCGCGTAAACTCTTCCGAAACGGCTTGACTGATTTTGTTAAGATTTTATATTCAAATCTTCGATAGGTCCGAGAATAGGTTTGTTATCTATTTTTCATACCCTATCTGGCAAAACAACGTTTGCCGGGTAAGTTAGTAATCTATATAATACCAAAACCACTACAGGGCACTCTTACGTAAACATAATTTGCTTCTTTACACGACTGCCAAACGGCATAAATCTATCTATCTATATATATAAATAAAATTCAAAGTCCTGACTGACTTACTCATCAACGCCCAGCCCAAGCCGTTGGACCTAGTAACTGAAATTTTGCACAGAGGGTCTATATATAATGTAGGTAAGGAATAAGAGCGGATGTTTTGAAATTCAACCCCTAAGGGGGCGAAAAGGGTTGCCAAAAATTGTATGGAAGGTATAAAGAATGTTATCTAATTTTCTTGAAACTTAAAATAAATACTCTTCAACACAATTTGATTGATCACGTGTTTCGCTGTTTTTCTAAATTTAACCCTTAAGGGCGTGAACAGGGTTGCAAAATTTTGAACTAAAGTCCACGCGCGCACACGCACCAAAAGCTAGTAATCTACATATATAATGCAAGACCCCAACCACAGGGCACTCTTTCGTAAGCATTAGTTTATTCAGGCGACTGCCAAACGGCATAAAAGAACCTATAAGCTACTACTCTCACTCATTATATTTGTTACTCTATATTTGTTTCTTCAAACGACTGCCGAACTGTATAAAACATCCTCTGTTCACGTTCCACTGCAGGCAGGCCTTTATAGAAAGTATGAGATCAATCACCTCATACCAAACGGGGATCAAAGAGACTATATGGGTTTAATCACCTCCGTGGATTAGTCATTGGCAGACTCATTGCTAGCAGGATTGCTGAATAGTCAGATTACGTCCACTTCCACCAGTCAAATTACGGCTACATTAACTGCGAATCGAACCACACGACCCGTACTGCTCATTAACTGAGGCACCTTATTTTTCTTTCAGGCCATCTTCTTCTACAGTTGAAGAAGAATTAGAAGACTGCTTCTACGAGGCGGAATACATGGGCGAAGCTGAACACGACTGCAGGATATACACGGAAACATGCATAACAAACCCTATTGAGCTCATATCAGTCCATTTTGATGAATTGCTCGAACAAGATATAGCGTGAAATCATTTTTAAGTAAAAAGTTGTACTTTATAATGGACCGTTTTATTTTAAATTGTCAAAGGAATTAATAGTGACAGTGAATCGAATTCAATTTATTATCACGATTGAACTGCGCATCATACGGTCAATTAATTTGGGAAGGGTTTGAGTATCTACTTAGGTAGGTATTTACATTTTCGAACTTCGTCCACTTCAGTGAAAACAATGTATTGTTTCTTTCAGTTTTTTTAAGTCAGTTTCAGCTCAATTGTAACGAGCGTGAGTATTTTAGTGGGTGTTGCGACAAATAAATTACTGAGTTAGTGTCGACGTCACGTAGAAAAGATTAGAACTCTTTATTGTACACACCAGAAAAACAAACAAATACATTGTAAGACTAAAAGCATTGTAAAGAGCAAATATTTTATGTATTACGGTTTTCAATAAGCTGAGAATTTAGAAATAAAATATGACAGAGATACATATATGCTAAAAATATTACGTATTTCGACACGGAAATTTGCGATTGCATATTTGCACGTTTCCTAATAAACGAATCGTTTTTTTTTTGAACGTTTGGGACCTAAAAATTCGGCAAAACGAGAGCGCAGTTCTAGTTTTTGGTGCCTCTGCCTACCCCCTCGGGGATAACGGGCGAGAGTTTTTTTTATTATTATTTTTTACTAAGTCTCTTGTGTGTTTCACTGCTGGGCAAAAGTCACCTCTCCTGTGTTTTCTTTCCTTATTACCTGAAATTTATAACCTAGAAAAAAAAACTCTGCACCAGATACATATAGAATAACTAGTTATTTCTTAGCGTGTTCGCAAAATAAGTCGTGCAAGTCAGAGATTAAAAAAAAAACCTTTTTGTCTTAAACTATCGTGAAGCCATTGGAAAAACGGCGCGGAGCCCAGAATGTAGAGTTGACCAGATGTCGGGTACACACGGCCATCATACCGGGCGCTGACGCGGAGGTCGGGGAAATATTTGCCGAACACAAAATTGCTTACGTCATCAGCCAAGCCCAGCGGGGCGCCCGGCGGTAGAACCGGGTAGATGACTTTTTGCCCTGGGAAAGGTTTGCTACAAATGATTTGGGTATCGTAGTTAAAATCTGTAACATGAAATACGAACAAACACGAAGCATGAGTTCAGGCTTGTTTTGTATTCTCTTGTGGTGTAGTTTAGTGTGTACGATAGTATAATATTTATCGAATTGCAACAGTTGACTTGCTTTGTTATTATGAAATACCCTAACTTTATTCAAATTCTTCATGTAGATTAGAACAGTCATTAAAATGGAAACTGTATTTACTTTTAAAAAATATATACCTAATGCTAAGTTGACATGAAGTCTACTAAAATTTTGTAAAAGATTTTTGGTACCAAAATAAACCAAGACGAATCGTATATTAGTTAATTATAATAAAATGTATTGTTTAACGTTTTATGCACGCTATTTGTATTTTATACATATTTAACATTTTAACAAAATATTTCTAATTTAAAGTGTATTAAAATCGATTTTCTACATAATGCCAAATGCCAAAGTGAGTAAAATAGCTTCTAATATGTTCTGATTGACTTTTGCTGTTCATTGGTTGTTAACTTGTCAAAAATGACACCTTTTACTTGTTTTTCGTATCCACTCTCTTGTATCCTTTAACTGTAAAACAACAAAATAAACTTGTTTAATTGCTATAATGTTCTGTAACGAACACAATCATATCATGAATCTTCGTAAGGTGTTTCTTTCGTTTATTCTTCTAGGTCGCACAGTAAATAGAACATAAAAAAAATATATTATAGATGGATTTATTTATTTATTTATTGATACTTTTATTGCACTTAAATTTTAAGTAAAAATATAGTACAATACGGCGGACTTAATGTCATAAGCATTTTCTACCAGTCAACCGCAGGAGGTAAAACGAAAGAGTTGGTAGGCGTGCAAAAAATAAATCTAAAAACATACATATATTGAATAAACTTACACATTAATTTATACTTACATATATAATAAAAAAAATATACTAAAATATAATGAGTCTAAATATTACAATAAAATAAAATACATAATATATCTACACACTACGAGAAACCTAGGAAAAATATACATATAATTTACCATAAATCTATGATTAAAAAGATGCAGAACATAAGGAACATACAACTGAAAGATCCTTATCGTGGAAAGTGGCTAGGGGAGGTTCAGGTAACACTTCTCGAGGAAGTGTTTCCGGACAAGGGCTTTGAAATAACTGATTTACGGATTCATTTACTTGAATTTTGTCGGAAGGGTCCGACCAAGTAAATCCATCTGTAATGTGTAGGTAGTGCTTCCTTTTTAACATTTAATATTTTTACAGCTTTTTACTATATCCTTATTTCCGTATTTACTAATAAGCGAGGGGCGAATCCACGTGACTTAGATTTTTTCAGACGTTGGTTTAGTCAGATTAACAAAAGCTTTAAATTCAAATTGTCTTATGTGACCATCATAAATTCATTTAAACTGTGCGGATCTTAGTTCAAGTTATCGGTCGGACGGTAGAAAATCCAAATCAATCAAAAACCAAGCCTTTGTACGCTGTATCTTCTTTTAGCAACTTCTTGCACTACAAGTTTTGATTTTGGCCCGTGTCTAACGGCAATGCAGCAGAAAATATTGTAAATATACAGCACTGAGGCCAAAACCCCAAAGCTTGCACTGATCAACCTCAACTGAGCTACGTTTGTATTTTATTTGTCTGTTTACTTTCGCAACTGTTGTGAACATTTGACGAAAGCACAGCGTTTTCAGGCAAAACAACTGAAAATTTCGCTGTAGATTAACAAGCACGAGAATTAAGTACTGAGACATTCAAGAAATTTCGCCATTTCCTAGTGGTCATATTAATATGACATATCAGTATGACTACGAGGATATACATGTCCTCCTGGTCATACCCTTACACGATATTTTTAGAAAAAGGCTTTTCCTTCCTCTGTATAATATAAATACTTTTCTGTGTAAATAAATAAAGTAGTAAATACTTCTACTTCTAATAGATTAAGTAGTATTTACTCGTAGTTTTATATGTGTTTCCCCCTACAGGATGTTCAGAAAAGTGAGTATGACCAGGAGGACATGTATATCCTCGTAGTCATACTGATGTATGACAAATTAGTACGACCACCAGGAAACGGAGAGAAATTTGCCGTTTTTGTAACTAGTTTATATAAGTCCCACTATAGGGCACTTGGCCTTCTCTCAGAGAGAGAGTATGGGGTTTAATTACCATGCATGCCCACCGCGGATTGGCGATTTCAAGTCCTAAGGTATATGTATTCACACAAAGCTAGAAGTACCGCAGCTGTTTTTGTCTGAGTTATTGCGCAGACACTCAGGTTTCTTCAGAATGTGTTTCTTCACAGTTTGCTAGTACATAGGCTGCTACTTATGTATGCGGAATTTGGGATTCCAATAATTTTAAACGCAATGTCTGAATTCCATGGTCAAATTCGTTCTTTTTTTAAGTACTGGCCGCTAATATTTTTCTCTTAAATACGTAAGTGTTTTGTTTTTGCAGGGTTTAAAATGTCATATCGCTGAAAAAATGGGACTCACTCGTGAAAATATTCGTGCTATGATTTATTACGATTTTCGACGTGGTTTAACGCAACAACAGTGCGTAGATCAATTAACTTCGACTTTTGGTGGTGAAGCTCCATCAAAAACGACTGTGTATCACTAGTTTAGTGAGTTTAATCGCGGGCGCAGTAAGCTCACGGACGAAGTTAAAGAAGGTCGCCCGAAATCGGTGGTTGTGCCACAAAATATTGAAGCTGTGCGAAAACTAATAATGCAAGACCGCCATGTTACGTATCGCGAGATAGAGGCTAATCTGGGCATATGTATGACGAGCATTCATAGGATATTACATGAACATTTGTCTGTAAAAAAAATTTGTTCGCGTTGGATCCCGCACAACTTAACTCAGGATCAAACAGATGCTCGCGTCGAATGGTGCAAGAAAACCTTAAAAAAATTCAACGGAGGCGACTCAAAATCTTCTTCTATATATATATAAAACGAGAAGCTGACTGACTGACTTAGAATCAACGCAGAGCCCAAACTACTGAACCTAGGGGGTTGAAATTTGGCATGGGAGTTCCTTAGGGAGCCTAGGGGAGCACTAAGAAAGGATTTTTGAAAATTCATCCCCTAAAGGGGTAAAATGGGGGTTCAAAGTTAGTATGAAACTTTGCCGTTTTTGAAGTTATTCGAATGAAATTTGGTACGAAGGTTCTTCATTTAAAATTATGAAACACGTGTAAAATAGTTTTTTAAAAATCATCCCTTAAGGGGAAAAAAGGGGGGTGCAAACTTAGTATGAAACTTAGCCATTTTTGAAGTTATTCGAATGAAATTCAGCATGAAGGTCCTTCATTGAAAGTCATGCAACACAGGTAAAATATATTTTCAAAAATCATCCCTTAAGGGTGTAAGAGGGGGTTGCGAAGTTAGTATGAAAGCTCTTTCGCATGCGCTAAAAGTATCCCTATCTTATTTTCAAGCTCTATCTACGCGTAAGGATCTACGCGTATGATCCCGAAACTAAACAACAATCAACAGTTTGGGTGTTTCAAAATGAGCCGAACCCTACGAAAGTGGCTCGTGCAAAAAGCACTGTAAAGCAAATGGTGGCCTGCTTTTTTGGTATCAATGGCCATGTGGCTAAAATACCACTGGAGAATCGCAGAACGGTTAATTCGGAGTGGTACACGACCATTTGTTTGCCGGAAGTATTTGAAGAAATACGCCAACACAACCAGCGACGCAGAATCATACTTCACCATGACAATGCCAGCTGTCAGACATCTCAGGAAACAACTACATTTTTGGATCGTCAAAAAATAGAATTGATGGGTCATCCACCGTACAGCCCTGATTTGGCTCCCAATGATTTCTATTTATTCCCAAATGTAAAGAATAAATTACGTGGTCAACGATTTTCGACCCGTGAAGATGCCGTAGATGCGTTCTAACAGCACGTTTTGGAGATACCTCAATCAGAGTGGAAAAAGTGTTTTACAAATTGGTTTCATCGAATGCAAAAGTGCATCGATCATAGTGGAGAATAATTGAAAGAATAATTGAAACATCGATCATAGTGGAGAATTGAAAAAGAATAAAAGCATATTTAGCCTTAAACATTTGTTTATTTTTTCTATTCCGCATACATAAGTAGCAGCCCTCGTAGCATTGCTATCTTAGCGCAAGATAAACGCTTCAGACCCACCGTACTCCTGACCATACCCCTGGTGGTACGGTGGGTCTTATAAAGTTAAACGGTACCACCGATTGTAGGTCACTAGTGGTGACCTACATATCACTCGCATAATTAGCTACATAAGTAAAGTATTTGAAGTAAGATAAAATAAGTAAAATAAAGTGACCTCAATGGATGTACCTCTGTGGTGCAGTGGTTAGCGCATCGAGTCCCGGCTGGGTACAAAAAAAAAGAAACCCAGGTCTTGGATGTTTACACGTTTATGAAGTCGCTGTTTCTGGGTTCCCGACACAGGGTATCCTAGTGTGGGACCAGAAGCAATGTATGTGCCTGTATGTAAATGTTATGTTATACGTTATTTAAAAATAAATTGTGGAACAAAAACTATAGTAACTACCTGCAACCTTGAGTATTATTATTACTTCCAGCTGTAGATGTCGACATCACATCACTAGTAGTCAGTGGTATCGTTTAACTTTAAGAGACCCACCATACCACCAGGGGTATGACCAGGGGTACGGTGGGTCTGAAGGGAAGATAAAAAGTACACGTAACCGGCGAGCGTGCATACAATGACGAAGGTGATCTGTCAGGAGCAAGGCAAGTGGCAATCCCTGGTGTCTGCATACCCCTCTGGGATACAAGAATAAGGGTCACAAAAATATCTTCTAACTGTAACACAATCAGAATTTTTTTTCAACGAAAATAATTTACATTATCTTTTTTGAAGGTAAATGTACTTGAAACGTTAGCCGCTGCCTTGAGAAAAGTGCCGAAGACGGGAAAAAAACTTCACACTGACCATCTTTTCTCAAATCACCTTAAATCTTATACATAAATTGATACAAATATCTGTCAACCTTATTAGCTCAAGACCCATGAATGCAATAAACACTTGCAATGTCAAAACACTGTTTATCATTCTTACAAAAGTAGAAAAACACACGGTCTTCTAGATTTACGGACGGCACCCGTTCACGACCATAATGCAGGGGTCAGCCATCGCCAGTCGCAACCATATTAAAGGGAGGTAAGCGACCCGGCCACCGCGCCACCATTCGCATAGCCTTTGGCCAATTTGTGCAATCAAAATAAAAATATCAATGTATACAGTGTCAATTACGTAGGGTCTTGATTTATTAATGTAGTCTAGATTATGATGTTCTCTCTGTTCTTTAAACTATAACCAAACAAGCACCTCTCTAACTCGTTGTAAAATTTTACTGTGGCACAACAACTCACGATTTAATCTTCTTTCGTGAAAGCGGTAGAGCCGACCGCTGTTTCAAAATTGTTTTTCTTATTTCCCGCTATTATAAAGCCATCAAAACATTGCTCTAGGCGATTTGGGATTAAAGGGTGGCTTTAATTCTTTCACGGTTCCTTCTTCAATCTTTCTATCTTAATCCAAACAAACGCCACTATCCTTTTTAATTTTTTTTTTATTTTATCTCTATTTTAGAAACTCTATATACTAATATATTTAAACGAGCAATTCTTGTATCTATATTTGTATATAATCAGAATCTCGGAAACGGCTCAAACGATTTTCATGAAATTTAGTATGCAAGTGGTTTCGGAGGTGATTAGTCGATTTAGGTAGGTTTCATTTTTACAAAACGTCTCTTTAACCGTGTTTTTAGGCAAAGAAATAACTGCTACCCTATAAGAACGTAAATTTCGCATTAATTTGTAAGGTTGTAGTAGCCCAGGTGGGAAATACGACGATACTGTAAACAGAAGACCCTGGTTCGAGACTTGAGCATAAAGTTTCTCTTTTTTTTTAAATTTTTTCTTTTATGTGAAAAACTATTATTAGGAGCCCTATTATCAACGCACCTAATTAGTATCCAAATATATTTTCTAAAAGGAAAAAAAAATCGGGGCAATGGTCATTAGAGATTAAACTCTGTTATTTAGAACAATATTTATTTTATTTGTTATTTTTTAAGGCGCTGTTGGATGGATAATGTTAGAAATCATACGTTTTAATCGTGTGATAATCAGACATCCAAATTATTATGGCCTTTTTTCGAAGCAAAACAATCATTTTCCTGAAGCTGTGTCATTGCTAGGGAGTGCAAATCTCGAATTTATCTCGGAAACAGCTCCAACGATTTTCATGAAATTTAGTACACAGGGGGTTTCAGGGGCAATTAATCGATCTAACTAGAATTCTTAGAAGACGTTGTTTTATCAGTGCTTTTAGGCAATAAAAACTGATCATTGTAATTCTCCTTGTTAGAATACGAAGGTTGGTTTACAAGGTTGTCAGCGCAACTACAGCGCCCCCAAGTTATATGTTCAGGTGGGCAAAATTGTAACTAACTAATTAATTGTAAATCCTGTTCCCCATTTTTATTTTATTTATTCACTTACTAAGATTTATAGATATATTTTCATTAAAATTGAAAGACCGGTTAAAATATTCTCATTTTTCTAGGGAAATTTCTTAAATGTTACTACTAAGTTCTCCACTAGCGCCCCTATCAACTGAACAGATAAGACGGTGGCACCGTACTATCTACGTCTTGACACCAAGCGCCATCTATTGGATATTTACATTACCGCAACATGTATCGCCATCTATTAACGAAAATATGAACTAAAAATAGCCCTACCTATATCGCTGAGAATCTACGTTTTTTATAGATACACTGCTTACTTATCTTACCTATTCGAATCTAACGTAGCTTGAAATAAACCGTTTTGGAATAACGAATAAAATAAATTATTTAAGGAGCCCTGAAACCCCCTGATACTATACAAGGTTCTATTGCCTCAAGTGAGAAATCGGGCGGTCCCGGAAGCATAATTTTCCGCCGGCTCACCGCGCAACCCGCCGGCACACCCTGCCAGCCAGCCGGCGGCTCAGCTCGTGTGGCATTGCCGGCGGCTTAATTACCCGCCATCCGCCATAGCCGGCGTCATAGCCGCCGGCCGTGCCGATGGCATAGTGTGTAGAAGCCATAAGAAACTTTGACAAGGCAAAACGAGGACGAGGAACTCCACCGAGGCGAAGCCGAAGGCCGAGCTCCATCCAGTACCAGGTCGAAGGCTAAGACGTTGCGAGCTCCAGCGTAAAAGAAACAATGCAAAATCCAGATAGGACAAACTTGCGAGGCCAAAGGCCGAGCCTTGCGAAGCGAGCATGAAAAACTTTGACAAGGCAAAACAAGGCGAGGTCAAAGGCCGAGCTCCATCCAGTACCAGGTCAAAGGCTAAGACGTTCCGAGTTCCAGCGTAAAAGAAACAATGCAAAATCCAGATGGGACAAACTTGCGAGGCCGAAGGCCGAGCCTGGCGAAGCGAGCACGAGAAACTTTAACAAGGCAAAACTAGGATGAAAAACTCCACCGAGGCGAAGCCAAAGGCCGAGCCCCATCCAGTACCAGGTCGAAGGCTAAGAAGTTGTGAGTTCCAGCGTAAAAGAAACAATGCAAAAACCAGATGGGACAAACTTGCGAGGCTGAAGGCCGAGCCTTGCGAAGCGAGCATGAAAAACTTTGACAAGGCAAAACGAGGACGAAGAACGTCAGCGAGGCGAGGCCAAAGGCCGAGCTCCATCCAGTACCAGGTCGAAGGCTAAGATGTTGCGAGTTCCAGCGTAAAAGAAACAATGCAAAATACAGATGGCACAAACTTACGGGGCCAAAGGCCGAGCTCTGCAAAGTGGGCACTGTGGACCCCGCCATGGCGAGGCCGGAGATATAACTCAGTTCAGGCCAAGGCTGAAAGCCAAGACGTTCCGTTTTCCGGCGTAAAATTAACAATGAAAAGCCGGATAGGACAAAGCGAGGCCATAAGCTCCGCGAAGCGGGCAAGAGGAACCTCGCAGAGGCTCCGTTCAGGTTGAGGCTGAAAGCCGAGCTCCGTTCAGGCTGAGGCTGAAGGCCAAGACCATACATGTTCCCATGCATCAAATCTCAATCAAAAGTGTCTAGCAAGGCCCTAGGCCGACTGCCACAGAGAGTGAAACTTGGAGCGGCTGAAGGTTGGCGCGTGTAAGCGTGCAGGGGCTTGCCCCTTAGTCCGAGTGTAATTTCCAAAAAACACGATTTAACAAAAAGATACCGAGCAAAGCTCGGTCATCCAGGTACTCTTATGTTAAACTAAATAGACCTCTAGTTTCTCATAATTACAAATGCAAACATTTTCAAGGTTTATAAGACACCATTCGGATAAGAGCTGAGAATCGGAAATCTCAACTATAAAATAAAAAATAATAAAAAGAAACAATATGCAAACAACATTTCGATGCTCATGTAATTTTAATTTACAACACGAATTAATTATTCCATTTTAGAAACACACAAAACCAATGCCCATTTTTTTACAGTTATAATAATGTTAATCCATTAGGTAAAATGTATATAAATTATCTATACATTATACATTAACATTTATGCTTTGGCATTTTTCTTAAATTTACTTAAAGATCGATTAAACATATTATTATCATTCTCTAGTCAGCACATCATCTTTTACTCCAAACTCCTCAGGTATTTTCCTGCGCCATTGCATCCCTAATTTCTAACGTATCAGAAACATATACTTTTTACCGAAGGTAGACAGAAACGTCCCATCTATCTAACCAGCCCGTCAATAGTGCCCACTGTTGGGCAAAGGCCTCTTCCCTTTCATCCCAACCCATCCGGTCCCATCTATCTAACCAGCCCGTCAATAGTGCCCACTGTTGGGCAAAGGCCTCTTCTCTTTCATCCCAACCCATCCGGTCCCATCTATCTAACCAGCCCGTCAATAGTGCCCACTGTTGGGCAAAGGCCTCTTCTCTTTCATCCCAACCCATCCGGTCCCATCTATCTAACCAGCCCGTCAATAGTGCCCACTGTTGGGCAAAGGCCTCTTCTCTTTCATCCCAACCCATCCGGTCCCATCTATCTAACCAGCCCGTCAATAGTGCCCACTGTTGGGCAAAGGCCTCTTCTCTTTCATCCCAACCCATCCGGTCCTGTCTGTAAATACCATCCGGACTGTAAATAGACGCAAATATAAATTTATTTAAGATGATAATTTATGCAGTAATATACAAATAAGTTTTATTAAAACTGATACTTTAGTTAGGAAATATAGATATATATAAAACTGAAATTATAAAACAAGTATATATTATACAAGATTCTAAATTATGTCATATATACATAATAAACTCTATATATATATATATATATATATATATATATAAATACTATAACAATAATATAAATACGAGCATTTAAAAATAAATAAATAAAGGAATAAAAAAGTTGCCACACAATAAATAGTGGCAGTAGCTGGCATAAAAAAAAAAAAAAAAACCCATCCGGTCCAGTGCTAGTCTCGTCCCTTCGGGCTGGTGGTCTAGCCACCGACCGTCGACCCGGACTTAGATTCCGTTAATGCATTATACTACAATTACAACTGCATGAACATGGCGCTTTAGTTTCATTGCCGCTTTAAGTCTACGCGCGCACACTTATCACAACTTGTAGGCGTCCATGGTATGAAAAAACACGTCACGTGATCCGACCGTGTATCTGTCATCATACTGTAATGCGCTAACAGAATAGAGGCCGCGTTCTTGGTCGCCACTCAGTGGCTACCTTAGTCCACCCGTCTTCCCGCCTAACCAAATGTCCCGCCCATCTCCATTTTAGCTTTGTAATAGGCTATTTGACACTGACAGTGTGAAAAAAAGCTGTATTATTTATACGTATTTCTTATAAATTATGTGTTTTAAAACCGCTTTAAGGAATTTTAACTAAAAAAATTGTGATTTGTAAAAGAACACAAGATAACATTTGATAATTTGTATCTGCCGCCATTTTATCGAAAACGGCCTGGATGATGACGTCACATACCAGTAAAAAATTTTATTTGCCTTTTTATAAGAGATACACGAAAGAATTTAAAATGACCACTTTCTGAGGACTCCATGAACACCAACAAACCATATGTGGTAACTTTCAGAAATCGGTCAAATAGGCTATTCTTATGCGTACTTCGCACTTCGACTTTAGTTTTTTGTCGAATATCAACGTTTCCAAACGTCCCATTCAAACGAAAATTCCGTAAAATTCTAAGAAGCCAATTAGCACCTTATCGAACTAGTCCAATTGGTTACTTCACGAGTTTCACCTATTGTCACATAACGGGGACAGATTTGTATAGGTCGTTCGAGGTATTGCTGAGCGTTCTCGAGTGAACATTTTGTAGATATTTGTGAAATCGTCACAACTCTCGAATCATTAGAATTGCTTCACGAAGATGATAAAAGTTACCTGATAAGTAAGCACTGGTTTATTGTTAAAATAATACGGTTGTATAAACTTTAACTTACATGTTCAGAAGTCTAAATTCCTGTTGCCATTGAACGGCTGAGTGGGTTGTACTTTGATATGAAAATAGAGCAAAATTAAAAAATATCATCCTTGTATACTTTTTATCCGAACGCCATGCAAGCAGTAAGGAATACCCTGAGTAAGGAATACTCTGATCGCTGAGATCGCTTTTAGCGATAAAACCGCCAATTGTATACGACGAAACTTAGGAAAGGTTCCTAATGTATTTTTTTTTCTGACGTGTAGGTACAATAAGTTCTAATCGAATCTATTACAACCATACTCCGTAATAAAAAGTAAACGAAAAAAAAATGTTGAGATACGTAAACTTTCACATTCATAACGATATTCTTACAACCATTTCAAACACACAAGAACGAAAACGTAATAAGTGAAAAAATGAGAAAACAGGATAATGACAAAATAACCACATAACCAAGGTTAACTGGAAGACAACGCTTTTATGAGTAAGTTCGCCTTTGTACTTTTATTTTTATAAAACTGTGCAGTAAAGAATTTTAATAAGAATATTTTTTAGCATTAAGTTCGTCTTGTACTTTTATTTTTATAAAACTGTGCAGTAAAAATAAGGCCGCCGTCTGTACTTTTAGATTCAGAAATACCTGTGTGATTTCCTTTTTTATGTACAATAAATCGTTCTCTATCTATGTATCCAAAGAATTTTAGATTTTAATAATAATAATGACAGAGAAATATGCCCATCCTCATTTACTAATACTAGACTCCATACGTAAGACGTACCTATTCCAAAAATGTGATTCTTAGCACCGTGCTGTCGACCCAGATAAGACAAAAAGCGAGCACAGTAAGTTAGCGATCAATTGTCACGTCTGCCCCCGCTAACTTGTTAACCACTGTTTAGGAAGATAAATGTTTACCGTTAACAGGCGGCCGACTGGTCATTTTTTAAAGTTAGTGGAACTGTACATACATAGGTATACGTGCATACTTCGTAACGCTTGGTAAATTAAATATATATCTGTAGTTGTTTTCGAAATACTTCAGTTTTGGTGGAGTGGTATTTTTAATATGTCAGCGAATAGAATGGAACACAGAAGATTTTTCACCGGTTTTATGTTGCTGTAAGTAATTTCGTTTTTATTTTATATTTCACAACTCTCAACTTTATAATCCTTCTTTGAGAGAAGGCCTTTGCCGCGCAGTGGACGGTATAAGGGCTGCATATAAAAATACAATCTGAACGTAAACATAAATAGTAACGATCGCACGAAAAAAAAATCATACCTTCCACACAACCCAATCACTTCACCGGTTCCCAAACCCTGTGCTATGGTAACCAGGCAAGGACATTATAAACATGGAAAAACACCCAGATTTTCCTACATGTACAATGTACATAATTATACAAGTGCACGGCGACCTCAAGTGGAAATCAAACCCACGACCTCTGCCGTAGATAAACGCCTTAGCGGTTAGACCGACGAGACAATCAATTGTATGCACATGACTTTTTTGTAAATAGCTTATGTATGTCCCATTGAAGGGCACATACTTTCTCACAGAGAGAAAAAAAGAGAGAGGTATTAATTAATTACTACAGGTGCCTACCGCAGATTAACGATATCAAGCGCTTAGGTAGTGTGTGAACAGATATTCGGATTACTTCACGATGTTTTCTTTCACGGTGTAAATTTGTGTAAGTTTCAACAACCAAAGAAGTAGCATGTCTAATTAGATATTTTAAAAAAAGTCATGTGCTTTTATTGTCTGCTGTTCGGTACAGTTTCAATCTCATTTAACGAATGAGGGTGCGACGGGTGATTCATTTTCTCTTTTTACGAACGGAAACGGAATAAGGGCTATGGTTTTGCTTTGATCCGCAGAGCTTAATCATGGAAAGTGGAGATGTACACCGCGTCTAGTTTTTGACTGTCAGACTTACTTGACTTTATTTAACTAAACAAACACATTTTAAACTTTTAACTTAATTACCGGGGATCCGAAGATCATTGTGTTTGTAGTTTTACTTACTTACTGACTTACTTTTTAAGCGAAGTCAACTTTATCTACTTATAAGCGGGACTACTGTCCTATACTGATGCTTAAGTTCCACAAAAATTAGATCTTCGACAAATTGATTTTTAAATGCGGGATGTTTCCGTTACCGGAATATTTAACCCATTTTTACACACATCCAAACAGTGTGTGTGTAAGCACTAAGCAAGAAAAAAATTTATTTTTACAACCCGAGAAAGCTCAAGAGGGTTGGAGTACCCAATCAAGTTAATTTTTTTTTATCACATCTATTCAAAAAATGATATTATAGTCCTTGTAAACAGGGACCAAAATAGCTCTTTGATGCCTAAGGGAGAGAAGTAACTCTAATTTAGAAGTAAATGTTCCAATCACCAAAAAGATCAATCATAAAAATAATATGAACAAATAACTGGCTGTATGATAAATATACCGCGCGCGAGCCAAATTAAAAAAAAAGACTCAGAAAAGTAAAAAACGCGCGAATTCTTCCACCATTCTTGTTGTACATCATTATTGTTTACATACTGAAATTCGGATTTTACTAAGTTTTTGTAAAAAAATGAGTTGGTCCTCAAGTAGTGAGAATGAAAGTATTATCTCCAGATAGTATTGCATCGGGCGCAAAAAATGTGGTACCAATCTTTTCTATTCTTATTCGTAATTTGAACTTGGTAATTATTTTTTTATAGAGGGTGATAAAAAGTGCAGTGATCACCTCGGGAGCAACACTATTTTAAACTCGAGTATTGTACTTGGATTCCTTAGCTCAGAATTTTACTTTTAAATCCTTTGCTCTGCTCGGAATTCAAAGAAACACTCTCGCCTTCTTGATAGTTCTTTGTTGTCTTGGTAAACTACCTGCTATTCTATAATTTCAGGCTCCTCTCAATCTCGGGAACAGCGGGTGTGTCTAGAGAAAAGAGGACCTTAGTATTTCCACCGACGAGTCTTTACGGAGTAAGTACCGTTATTTAAGTTCCAACTTTTCAGAGTTCCGTTAGGTGGTATTAGGACCCTACTATAAAGCCTATGAAGTCTATAAAGTCTGCTTAATTGTGATAGCCAGTAAAAGAATTAACAAAATACCTCCTGTCTTATTACGGTCGATTCCTTATCTAAGAATAAAACTAACTTAAAAAAAGGGAGTTCTTAAAATCTATTTTTTTATTATAAATTTCTTTTGTCTGTCATAAAAAGGGTAATACATAAAGAATGTTTGTGTCCCACTGCTGGGCATCTGCGCTCTATTTCCCATGTCACCAGCTATTTCGCATTATACTGCCAAGTACTATGTAGTAAGGCTGTCCCAACATCTTTTCCTTTTTCTCCCGTGACGCTGGTGTCCATCGCGGGACTCAGTCGGTCGCAATTTCAGACCATCCACCTGGGCCCCAATTCTATTAGTGCATCCTAGTTCAATTACAATTGCATGGTCGGGACACGTGACATGTTTTTTTAATTCCATTGACGCCTAGAAATATTCATACGTGTGCTCGCGTGGAGATGAAGTGGCAATGAAGTTAAATCGACGCGTCCATGCAACTGTCAGTGTACTAAAATTGATTAGCAGAATAAAGGCCTTGAGTTCTTACAGTAGGCATAGTCCCATCGTCATCAACCAATAATGTCCTCACCGAGGGCCACGGGTCTCTTTCCTGAGGAAGATATAGCCATAGTCCCAACCACGTATCAATTGACCACGTCGGAGTTGGACTTCAGCTAAGATTTTGGTACTGTGAGTACCAAACTAACTGACTGCCTCGTTGGTCGAGCCGTCAAGGCGCTTACCTACTAAGAAAAAGGTCGTGGGTTCGATTCCCACAGGGGTCCGCCGTACATTTCGTAATGGTCTCAGTCTGGGTGTTTTGCGATGTTTACCTTGCCTGGTTACCATAGCACGGGTATTCTAGTTTGGAACCAGGTCAAGTGATTGTGTTGTGTGGAAATTATTATTGTATTTTTGAACTAAAACTTTCGTAAGCACAACACATTACAACACCCGTAAGTTGATCCGGATTAAATGTGTAAAATATTATTGTATTATTTGACGACCTCTGTGGCGCAGAGGTTAGCGCATCTGTCCCGGGTTCGAATCCCAGCTGGGGACAAAAAAAAACCCAGGTCTTGGATGTTTACATGTTTGTGACGTCGCTGTTTCTGGTTCCCACGACACAGGGTATCCTAGTGTGGGGCCAGACGCAATGTGTGTGCCTGTATGTAAATGTTACAAAAAACCTAACCTAAATGTTATAAAAAAACCCTCGGTGCCAAAATGCAGGTCCCACTTGGCCGGTTATTCCTCTTTTTCTGCTTGAGCGTTATTTTTCTTTCGATAACTGAAGTCCTGTTCTGCCGCTAAGTTTCTTTGGCACTTGACTCGTTCCGGGAAATTTAAATTGATGTTAAATTGATAGCTGTTTCCGAAGTTTTACGCCATTTGGTGCTCGTCTTACTAATATAACCTCGTTGTCTCATTAAGCAAACGAAATGACATCAGCTGCGAAACATCGTATCATCTCCTTCCAATCATACCCAAAAAACAGACAAGTTTGTGTCCAAGTGTAAACAGTGTAGGTTTCAACCTGCATAATGCATGTATGTAATACCTACGTGTTACGTTCCGGATGCAAAAAAATATATTCCGGCCCCCACCACAGAGGCTATATAGGCCTAGTTTGGGGACCATCGTTACTTCAATTTTTTAACAGCAAGTATGTTGCTATCATGTACTTTTTATATAATATTATGCAAACGGTATATTTGTAAACTCTGTGCATGCAATCTTATTTCAATAAATTATTCTTATTCTTTAATTCTTATTTTATATATTATGGATCCAACTGAAAATCTGTTTTACTGGTGTAGTGCTATCCATCCATAGCACACACCAGTAAAGTCTGCTGAGTTGGAGCCCCTTTTTTGTTGTCACAGAAGCACCTGAGCTGTTTAGAGTCGAGGGTGGCTGGGTAGCATACAAAACCGTGTGGAGCCCTGCTGCCTTAGATTTTAAAAACAGAGCAGTTTCGTTTCTATTTAATTTTTCTTGTTTTGTTAACTTTTTGTATTTTGTTTATAACATAATTCATTGCGTTTCTGTGACAATTCTAATAAAATTCTTTCTTCTTTCTTTCAACCGTTTAACCAAGACAGGGGGGGAGGCTCTACTCCGACAAAAAATTGCGCTGTAAATCTTAATATTTCTCAAACAGAACTCTAAATAAAAAAAATAGTCGTTCTACATCCTCAATACGTTTGAACGACCAATCCAATGATACACACTACAACCATAGTGTCGAGTATCGTTGATTTGATTGTATTGATGAATAAAATACCCGATCAGGGAAATGTTCTAACAGACCATTCTGCAACACCCTGAATTAACATTAATCGAAGCTTTAACCAATTATAAAGGGACTTCTTCTGATTTCAGACGTTCCTCGCCATAGCGGTGCCCATAGACATTCCAGACAAGAACGTGTTCGTCTCGTACAACTTCGAGTCTAACTACAGCACGCTGAACAACATCACTCAGATCGACGAAGTGCTGTTCCCTAATCTACCGGTAATAAGGCTTATAATCGTCAAAAGTCTATAAAGCAGATGAAAAACTATGCTCCGTTCGATGAGTCAAACTTGTAGGGAACCAAATACTCGCATCTCATCGGTCAATACCCGCGGCTAGAGATAAGCGAAGCCTAAGCGAAGACGGTCCGATTCATAGGGTAAGGCAGTGGCTATTGGGACATCTAGTCTAGCAAAAAGGTTCCAACCCACAACGTGGTAATTTTTTAGTTAATTATACCAAAATTATCACTATGCTCTATATTTTAAGAAACAAAGACTTTCATAGCGATCCGATGAGTATGTGCAAAGTAATGGTACATGGTAGTCCAACCCACATCTATGGAGAAAGTTTAATAGCGTAAACCTAAAAACTCAAATATCTCAAGACTCACTTGGTGTGGGTTAAAACTTTTTGCTAAACTACGTCAGCTCGTTTCTTGGAATGCAGTATAGAGCAATAATGAGTGGTGATCTGAATGGTGATGAGTAACTATACTGCAGTGCTCACGATTACCCGCACGGCGGTTCAAACCTCTACGAATAGAAAGAACATAGACATAGCGTATAATACTATATAACACGGTCCAATTAAGCCTAGAAAATACTTGAATTCATGAATTCATCGCAGACTCCCCGTTCAACTTGTACCCTCACCAAATTCTTTGGGAATACTGACTCTTGCGATAGCAATTAGGATGGTATTTGACAGACTATTGGGATGGCGCATGATTTTGTATACTAAATATAGGGACAGATGACCTAACTACATCGTACAAATGGTCTTAAATTGATGATATACCGCGTTTAAGACTCAATACAAGTAATTGCTACACTTCACACCACCAACTTAGCGCTTCCCCGCTGAATAACAATGACAAGCAAGTCACGTTTGAAATGAATACCGGCCGAAGGTTGGCAATTTGGCCAGTCTCCCTGGAAAGGCGATAGGTGCCTTGTTTAATACGCTCTAGTTGACAAAGAATAAATTTTGCTCTCATTTGGAAGACCACGATAAAATATAAAGTTTCGTAATATATTTTAAACCTATTGAAAAGTAGTTCTAATCACAACCAACAAAAATCTCTCCGTAGTAATAGACGCAAACTGTGTCGTCACAAATTGCAACTGACGTACATACACAAGCTCACGCCTATATGACAGAGAGGTAGGCAGAGACCAGGGTCTGCCACCTGTCACGATCTTGACAGATCGCTTTCGCTTCATCGACATTCATTAGTCGTGGCATGTACGTTTTTATCTTGCCCTTTGCTAATTTATCCCCTGTTTGGTCGAAGTATGTCCACTTGGGGCATTCCTTACTGGCTCCTGCACTCACGTTCACTCGATATATCGACAGTTTTTCTTACTTCATCCTCTCCACAATGTCCAAACCAATGCAACGTTCCTTTCTCAATTCTGGTCACTACATCCTCTTTCAGTCCACACCGTTCTCTAATCATAGTATTGCGTATTCCGTCATTCAAAGTAACACCATACAAATTATTTCTGAAGGACCGTATTTGAATTGCTTTGATCCTAATTTCATGATTCTTCTGCATACCCAAGTCTCGTTACCATACATCAGTTTTGGGACGTATATGTTTAAATTATATTGTAAAATAATATCCTCCGAAAGAATAGTTGTGACTTTTAAGTCTTTGTTAATGAAAGTCCTTTAGGCTATAGATAAGATTAAATCAAACTCCAATCTACTTTTTAAGTCAACAGCCGCTTCATACTTGTTTTTGTTTCAGCTCATCAGCTCCAGGCACAGTCGCAGTATCACGAGGGAATTGGCCTACACGGTTCTTGAAACACGGTTCAAGGAGTAAGTCAGCAACCGATTTAGGGTTCTTTACCGAAGCGTGCAAATGGTCTATATCAAGTCCGTTTTTTAATTCGAGAAAATAGGATTTTTTTTTTACCGTGAATAGAAGACTCGCGTGACCAAAATCCTTATCACATCAAAGACATTAAAATTAAATCCATCATAAGAGCAAAGTCTAAAAAAAACACCTACGTAGCACAAACAATTTTTACTTGGAAACAAAATGGGGTTATTTGGTTTTTGCGTAGGTACTAGCAACATTCAGACATTGACAGCCTTTGGATTGTGTTGAGATGTCAACGTGACAGTTTTTACTTTTTTGCATTAAATTAAAAAACAGACCTTAAGGCTGGTTTTAGAGTCACGCTGACTACGCGCTGACCGTCAGCGCTGCTAGAAAAAATGTATGGCTGGTCAGCGCTGAACGGTCGGCGTTTTTCTAAAACGCTCCTTAGGACGTAGTACATATTGGCCTGTCAGCGCCGAGTGTCAGCGTGACTCTAAAACCGGCCTATCACCTTTAAACTTTTTATTTTAAAAGTCAATGAGTGAACACTATTTTGGAAGTGTATGAAAAGTATGACTGAAATGTTTGATTTATTTTTGAAAAGTAGATAACACTTTATTGCTCAACCAGGATACACAACACAGTTATTCTAATTTCCTTAAGTCTAATCATTACTTAGCGACAAGACCGCCAATTGTATACCATTGTATACAATTGGCGGTCTTGTCGCTTAGAGCGACCTCTTCCAGAGAGCTCTGAAAAGTAAATGTGAATCTTAACATGTCATCATAATTGAAGCGGAACACATGAATGACCATACTGATTTATTTTTAGAAGTACCCAAGGTGACAAAGTAATTGATAGATACCCCACACTGCATCATCATCATCAACCCATTATGTCCCCACCGAGGGGCACGGGTCTCTTCCCTGAGGAAGGTATAGGCCATACTCCACCACGGTGGCTAAGTCCGGATTGGTGGAGGCTTGTAAGACTAGTGGCTGATCTTACTGTCAGAAGTTTTCAAGCCGCCATAAGGCCTCTGACTTGGCTTAACGACTGCCATCTATCGACGGCAGCCGGCACCAACTGCTTAACGTGCCTTGCGAAGCACGGAACCGCTCGAAAAAATGCCACTAGCGTTAGTCATAGACGGTGACCCATCCATGGACTGAACGCGCCGTATGTTGCTTAACCTTAGTGATCGTTTAAAATCGCTCAGGCAGCCCAGGCTACGAGCGATTCATCTACATCTTCCCCCTATAAAGAATTAACAAATTTACTAAATAATAACTACCACCAGAATTTAAAGAAAATAATTTGCAACAAATTTACAATTAAATTAACTTCCTATTTTTTTGCAAGACAAGACTGATTTATTTTTACAAGTACCCAAGCTGACAAAGTCATTGATAGATACCCCCTTCCTGTAATGGCTGATGTCATCGTCAGCCATTACAGGAAGTGGGCCTCCCTCGTGGTTTTCCAAGCTTTCCAGCGACACTTTGCCACCAAACCTTAAGATGTATTAACAAATAATAATGCGGTGAAACGGAACCCTCAGTACACGAGTCCAGCTCGCACGTGGCCAGTTGAAACTTACCATGATCGGTGATTCCAGGAACGGCATGAGTGGCCGTGATTGCCTCCTGAGAAACATCTGCGAGGCCGCAGAGACACCTCTTCACCACAACGGCCTCCTTGGTCACCTGATGCACATCATATTTACGTAAGTTCATACCAGCGGCTCCCAACCTCTACCAAAATTAATAGGTAATTCGAGCAGCGACTTCGTGACAGCGGTTCGTCTATGGAAGGCTTTAGATAGATAGATAGATAGATAGATAAATAATTTATTTACACTTGCACACACACACTAAATGTACACAAAAGGAAAACGAAATAGCATAAAAGGAGTACAGTTGGTAGGTGAAACACAATAAAGACACAAACATAACAAATCGAAAATTACATTACGTTCAAGGATGCAAGGTACGGTATTATGTACCTACATCAAATATCACATAATATTGCTTTAGCTCTAATTATTCGCCAAGATTCTTCCAACCGCCCAACGGGTGATTGTGCTTAAGGCCAAATTTGATAAAAGAGCTGTCAATAAATGGAAATCCTGAAAGTCATATGCGTAATACGAGATAGACTCAATACATACTACATGTCCATGACTCACATATTAAAATTAAAAACATTCACGAATTGTTTGATATTTTTTGCAAAACCTCACACTTGGTGGTCCTTGCTAACAATAAAGTATTCAAAGAAGTCGGCACAGATCGATAGTTGGCATCGCACTACTGAATCGATACAAAGTTGGGAGCCACTGGTTTATACATTTGACATAATATTTGAGTGCCTTGTAGTTGTAGGTTCGATCCATCTCGCCTCAATCATAAGCCGAACCCAATTACGCCACCTCAACATTACATTCCTTAAAATTTTAATTAACCCACTAATGCCCGCAATAAATCACTTTCCAGGCCTTCGTCATCAAAGGAGGAAGGTCTCGACGACGCCTATTACGAGGCCGAAGCCCTAGGCCAAAAGGGCGATTGTGACAGATACCTAGACCTCTGTCCTTTTAGCCTCTTTGACCTCGTTACGCGCCTGGTCGAGATTAGACACTCCTGATTGGCTGTATTAATTTGGCAGATTGATTGATTAAGGCTGCGTTTACACTAAGTGGAGTGACATAAAACAAAAAGACGAAATATAACATAACGTTAGAGTTGATAAAAAAACGATGTCATAGGTCGATAAAAACATGATTTCAATATTATGTTACATTATTTTTCATGTTAATAAAATAGTTACCAAAATAATGTTTGTTAAGTTTTTCCGTTAAATTCACATTGTACAGGGGTTCAAAAAACGTAGATGCAGAAAAGGGTCATCTCAAACAACAACGCAAAAATAACAGCAAAAAACACAGAACACAGGCAAAAATATATTTACTAGAACCGTTCCAATAATATTATCAGTGTTCTGGCTATTGCTATTCAAGAAAAAATATATAGACTATTTGCTTTTATATTGTCATATGTGCCTTCAATGATCGGATCAGATATTGTTTTAATGTATTTCTAATTCGAACAGGACTGAAAGATACAGTGTAAACGCTACCTAATTGTAAAGTATAAGAGGTAATTAATTACTAAAAGACATTGTGGTGAATAAATTATTTAATAAAAACAGTTAAGTATATTATGATTATGAAACAGTTTTCTACAGTGTGTAATTATTTAAATCTAGTAGTAAAATGTTTCTACTGTAATTCTTAGAAGTAATTTTTTCACGTACTTACTGAAACTAAAACAATTCACAGCCTCTTTCAAAATCATAATTTAATCAATTCATAAATACACTATTTTTTCTTTGTCAATTAAAAAAAATACACCAGAAAGTGTTACAGTATAGAGTGTATTATAGATATTTGTTTATATAAAGTTGAGACGTTATGCCTATTCTATACATTAATAACTTGAATTACTTTCGTATATTACTTATCCTAGTACTTCATAAGTATCTGTGAGGTTAAAATTACCTCTAAATTACCTTTTGACGGTTAATATTCAAAACGATACTTTTTAACTATGCCACATTATATTTTCGCCGGTAACTCTAAGTAATTTTATTCATTCCACTAAGTTGTGATATCATTATTATATAATAAAATAAAATAAATAAACTCACGCCCGCTATCCCCGAGGGGGTAGGCAGAGGCACCAATCACTAGAACTGGGCCCACGTTTTGCCGAGTTTATTAGGTCCCAACGTGACAAGTGGCAAGCCTGTCGCCGTTATCCGGGCACAATCATTATTATAATATCAGTATTATTTATTAAGATTTGGTAGAAGCATATTTATTAATATTTGATTTTTTGTAATAAACTCCGCCCTCTTCTAAGAGCGAGAGAGTCAAGTTCACTTCAGCACAATGTAATATTTTTCCTATCTTTGTGAGAAAATTAACTAATGTTCTGGCTTTTAAAGCTGCTCTGATTATATTAAGCTTAAAAATATTTGAGAAAAGGTGAAGTTTTGTCCCTTACTGCCTTTTTTCCACCACAAATACGGCCTGAAGGCAGCTGCTAACATAGTACATTGTCATTTTATGAACATTGACATTCAACAAGCAGAATGTAAATTCTTTACGTTGAAATAAATTTCTAATTTCTGTACATGGATGTTCAGCAAACAGATGTAAATTGTAATTGTAGTACTTTTAAATTTACGTTGATTTCTGAATTCGTAGTTAATTGGTGCATTGCGATGAATATTACGTAGCTGAACCGTCCCGTTTGTTAATTTTATGTACGTTGATAGACTTTGCAAGATACAGTAGATAGCACGTTCGCCTCTACGTCTGTACGTGCACTATAATCAGTTGTCATAAGGGTCGCTTTACTTTTCATTTAATTACGCTTAAGAATAAAATTATTGCATTTTTTTTTCTATTAATGCATTATCTGGTATAGCTTCCCTTTCAACGAAATTGTCACGTATGTATTGTAGTTCTGTAAATCAGGCACCAGGACATCAATCGATTTAATTACATTCCAGTACAACATTTTAGCTTTTATTATGGTTTGCGTTATCCCTACCAGTTATTGGTGTGGGTGCCTTTCGAAGGAAATTGAATATGCTCATGATCAATGCTGTTTAACTCACAATGCCGATAGTTTCGACATCCTTGGGGTAGAAGAAGTTGTTCTTCCGCATCGGTATGGAGGAGATCTGCTGGTCTACCGGCACCCTGGTGTCGTAGAGAGAGGGTGATTGGAATATGATGCCGAAGGTCCCCACAAAGCAGGCGACGGTGAAAAGCCACAGGAAGAACCGGTCCAGCACCATAGACATGAACTTCCAGTCTTCGATAACCTGGAGACAAAGAGTTACTTCGGTTGAAATCTGATTTAGAATACTCGTTTTGGATTATCGTCACGAATTATCGTCTAAAACACTTCTCACGGCTGTAAAAAGTGTTTTAGAAGAGTATCCCTATTGAACACACGTGAAAATAATATTTGATAAAAGCTTTAAATATCTAAGCTTTGCCATCAACTCCTGGTTCAATCGCTGAAAGCAATTTCTTTTCGACCACCTATAAAGATAAAAAAAATGTAGATGGTAAATTCATCAGTTTTATGGTCACCAGTTATAGTAAAATAACATTCAGCAAACAGTCGAATTTTTTTTACGTAGATTTAATTATTTCTGATGTCTAATCGAAAAGATCGCTTGTTGTCGTGGTACACCTCGTCAGTTCATCTAGGTCATTCTAGGTTATCCAGGAACAAAAAATGCCTCGGACGAAAATTGAATGTTGAAATTCGAAACTTAATCCGTTTCATGTTTCGTTAACGTAGCTTCTACCTAAGCTAACAAACGAAATAGCAGCTACTTCTTCCTTTTATCGCACTCAAAGAAAAATTGAAAGAGGCACTGCGTAAAAACATTGCGCCCCAAGATAGTAAGCTCTCCAGCAGTTTTTCGAGTTGTTTTCTTTTTCTTAAAGTAAAAAAGGCGAAGTGGCCATAAGCTTTCATTCCTTTACGCTTCTTAAAAAGTTTAGTCAAGAAAATCCCGGCCCAATTACGTTAAAGATACAGTTTTGACGGCGTCCAAGCTAAAGCTGCAAGGAGATAGCGCTACGCCTCGCGCTTGCATCGCTGCTCCGGTATTCACTAGGTACACTTTTCTCCCGTTTAGCTTTCTGCATTTTATATGCATTTTCAACGGCGAGCTAGAGTTAACATTATACTAGATAGGGTAAGGCGTGGCCTAGTCTTAGGCCGACTTGAACTACCGACTAAAATCCATTTAGCGTTAAATTAAATAGAATTTTGACAGATAGTGTAAGATGGAACTGTAAAAATTCTGTTTAACTTACAGTTAAATGAATTTTAGTCGGTGGTTCAAGTCAGCTTTAATCTATATTTTTAAGGTTAGGTTAAGTTATATGGATTTTTGGTCCAAAATAAACTATTTGATTGATTAATTGATTGTAACATGCACTATTCCACTTACATTGTGGATGAGCTTGTACGTGGTTATGGACTAGATTTATGATTTGCTTAACTTGTAGAATTTTTGATGCGCCGATTGGCTCAACATAACAATGGTTTAAAATTGTTATTTTAAAGGTCGAAATGCAACTGATTAAAATAAAATTATACATTCACAAACATGGCGAGACTATATTGCTGCATCGAGTATGATATGAAGATTGTCGTCTCTGATCTGAGGCTAATAATGTTTAACTGTCATCGAATTAACACACTGTGTAACTTCGATGACAATACAATTATGAAACTTATGTCAAATTTCAATTGATTTAACTAGGTATTAGTTAGCAGTATCGAATCTACTTACAAATTTATAAATTTAGGATGGACTACTTACATTATTTTCATGCGTTATCAGTTAAATTAAAGCTAACACAAACAGATTGCTAAAGTTATCTATCTGCAACATGAATTCATTGGAAACGTAAGTTTCGTACGCTAGAAGCAAACGCACGCCTCCGAGGCACAAGCCTCGCGCAGTCTGATCGCACCCTTGTTTACTGTTTACAAAAGAAGGCACTTTAATTGAACCCCTTCTCTTAGGACAATACAAAGTTTTAAAGGACATTTTTCATTATTTCCGCCTTTGTAAAAGCTACCTAAACAGAGCGTATCAAGAAGCAATTTCCTGGGAGAGATTAGAAGGCGTTTGTCAACAATTAAGTAGGTAGGTATACGAGAGGCAATTTTTTTAAACGTTTTCGACAAAAGAAAAATGAGTACAATGTAAAGTAGTTTGAAACTTTGACCGAGGATGTGACGATGTTTTAAGGCGAAAATTTACTGAAATTATTTCATAGTGATTTTTCCGGTGCTTTCGAATAAACCAAACTCAAAATACCATCTTTCGATATTAATTAATTAGATGAACAAATGAAAACAATTTAACAAACAGCCCTCGGGCTCTTAACGATTTCTGTCATATTTTGTAAATGAATACACTGGAATAGCACAGGTACGCAATATCGATAGAAATAAATCCTATACTTTACGGCCCCAGCTTACATTCTATCACAGATTAAGGACAAGTCGTTTCCTTCTGGTACTAAAAAAGAACAATCTGATGTTTGAAATTTATTAGATTTCTGTCATCTAGAGAAAAACTGAAATGTCCTGCGCTACGCGTCCGACTCCGAACCGGTAGTGCCACTGGACACTGTAAGAATCATCTCACTACGTAAATGCAAGGCTCAAAGTTTAGTAGCAAACAATACAGTAAAAAACTAACTAATGACCAGTAGACTTATGCCGGCTATACACGTATCGATATAATAATATCGTAGCGATTAAACTGTGTAAGCCGGTTTGCACAGACGTATCAATCGCGAGGAACGATAATCTGTAGCGATAGATTTATTTTTTATTTTTTAAAGAAACAAAGCTTTTTATGTGTCCCCGATATAAATAATAATCAATCATGTTGCAATTATTTAAAGTAAAACTTTCTACTTTAAATAATTGCAACATGATTGATTAAACACAATAGATTATAGTGTAAAAAGAGCGGAGCCTCCTAGTATCGGTAAATGTATATTTAAAAATGGATTTCTGAAATATGCACGAATGCACGTGTATGTTTTGACTGAAAAAAAGGCATTTTTTCTTTCATTTTTCTTGGTCATGCACACGACCGACACATCTGCGTAAACCGGTTTGCACAGTTCGAACGCTACGATATATCGTTACACGTATAGTAGGTTTTAGCATTGATAACGTAATTATACAATTCTGTGTGTCACTTTCCCCGAGTCTTAAGGTGAATTTATAAATATAACAACGTATCCTTATGCGAGCTCAATTAACTTCGTATTATTTTACCGAATGCTTACATTTTCGTGAAGAAAATAACTCACCGACAAAACATATCCCGAAACCCCTTCAGGGTAACGCGTGACACTTGAAACGGAGCGCAAACAAATCGTGTCGCAAAAAGTACTTATCATAATACGTAGACAAACGGCTCTCTCACAGTCCGTACAATAAACAGATGATCCACTGACTCTAAGTTTTTCATTATCTAACAATCTGTTAATCTATTATTAACAGCTGATAGTTGGCAGTTGGCTAAAGTGTATCCAAAAACAGCAGCAAGCTGCTTAAGAATAGATTAGATTAGTTAACTTTATTCATCCTACTTGGCCCCTCTTTCACAATGTTTAAATAAAGTTCCAGGTAAGCTATTCGTAGCCAGGGCTGGCGTTTGTTCTAAATTTAAATAAATTTTCCTATATTGCGTGTGTTCGTTTATGGCTTCAAATTTAGAATAAACGGCAGTCCTGGTTGCGGATAGCTTGTCTGAACTTTATCTGCAGATTGAGAAACAGACCCAATATTATATATGAAAGTTTGTAAAGATGTTAAGATTTATATCACTCAACCACGCAATAACGGTTTAAAAGAGTTACATGAAACATGCATCAGATGCTCTCATTTGGAGCATAACATTTCAGATTTTATTTTAAGTATCACATTACAATGCGCTCTCCCTGACTTTACGAGCAATTGCGTGTGATGTATCATTGATTTGTTCTGGACTTGTCGTGTTCCAGATCTGTCGTACTCCAAATTTGTCGTATTCCAGATATGTCGCACTCCAGATTCACCGTAATACAGTCCACCATTAAAGCATACTCGCTATAAACTAAAAAACAATATACACATCGTTAATTATTTTTATTAACAAAAATAAAAGCAATGGAACAAAAACTCTCAAAGAGAAGAGTAATTTTTTAAGATTGTACAGTCAAGTGTGAAATTATGTAATTACCTACAGACCCACTTGCGTCAGCCTGGGTTAGCTCATTTAACTCGAGTTAACGGATTATTTCGACAATTTTGACCGATAAAGTATGGCGGTGGTGCAAGCGGGCCTAAGGGGTCCATTACACGATAGGTTTTGCTGTCAGTTTTACCACAGTCATGGCTGTGACTGACAAATAACCTACCGTGTAATGCGGTGACTGATGGTTGCATGAAATTGATTGATGAATATTTGGATATTTTGATTTTTGCATCATGCAACTATCAGTCATGACTTTTGAATGAACGTGTAATGGCATTTCGTCAATCACGCGTCAGTCAGCGCGCATACAGCGATGGAGTCGGACATGGAACACTTCGAAAAGGCGGCGCCGCCGCCGCCCAACTCTTGTTTATTTACTTAAAAATTACTATCACTACTCAGTAAGATTATAATAATTTATTATTTTTGTTGCACTAACCCGTGCTAAGGACTATTTAAAAACCTATTTAGAGGCATGGGTGCAATTTTTAGCAGCTAATAGGTTTTTAAAAATTATAATAGCTACTTAATTTACAATAACATAACATAACATAACATGACGTGACGTGGCGTGACGTGACGTGACGTGACGTGACGAGACGTGACGTGACGTGACGTGACGTGACGTGACATGACATGACATGACATGACATGACATGACATGACATGACATACACATACATAATACAATAATTATATTTTACCCTTATTATTGAAATACATAATTTTAACAAAAATTGTCTCTTATTATTTTTGCATCTGTTGGTGGCTTTCGGTTATGTATTATGTATTATGGTTTTATGTATTAGTTTTCCAATTTGATGCCAGATGTCAGATCCAACATCGCAGTCGAAATTCCAACACAGGCTTTTCTTTTATGAATACCCATTATTATCTTGCGTAAATACGTGGTATCCCTTGTATCCTTTGGGTATGACTGACGATCAGTCAGAGTGACCGTCTAAGGTCTATATTAATTCCTTCAGTCACCAACAATCAAACGTAATTCATGATTGATGGAATTGACTGACGCTTGCATGACCGTCTAATGGACGCCTAAGTGCCTGCTCAACTGTACGTATTACGGCAAATCTGAAGTACGACAGATCTGGAACACGACAAGTCCGGAACAAATTTTTTTAACAGATTTTAATATAGATATATTAGGCTTAACAGAACATTGGCTAAAAAAATCAGAAATGGTATTTAATTTAAAAGACTACCAGCCTATTAGTACCTACTTATAATAGAAGTAAAGCATTAAGAGGAGGTTCTATGATAATTGTAAAAAATACTTTAAGAAGTAAGGAACGCAAAGACATTGTAAGCCTTTCTGTTGAGCGATTAGTTGAGATCTCGTGTGTGGAATTGGACAGGTATATTGTTATGTGCGTTTACAGGCCACCTCAAACTAATTACAATGACTTTGAGGCAGTGGTAGAAGAGGCATTAAAACGTCTGTTTGCGAGCAATAAGCGCATAGTGATATGTGGCGATTTTAATATTGATCTGTTAGTTGAGAGCCTACTACACACCAAAATTATTAAGCTTATTTAGATAATTTAACTTACAAAACCAGTTTAAAGAACCCACTAGAACAACGGCAACTAGTACTACATGTATAGATAATGTGTTTTGCAACTGTGAGCATCTTGAAAAGAAAATCATAAATAAACTACAGTCAGATCAAAGTGGTTTATTCATTGTTTTGCCTACAACAGTAGAAAAAGAATGCCGAGAAATAATTTGTAGGCCCATAACAGAGAGAAAAATTGAATTATTTAAAAGGAAATGAAGTACCCACATAGGCTTACTAAAATTTGATAGCAATGATCCCAACACATTATATAAAGAACTAGCTTTCGCCCGCGACTCCGTCCGCGTGGACTGTGGTTCAAAATTTTGCAACCCCGTGTACTCCCTTAAGTGTTAAATCTAGATAAATGGCGAAACACGTGTTCAATCAACTGTGTTGAAGAGTATTTATTTCAAGTTTCAAAAAAATCAGACAACATTCTGTATACCTCCCATACAAATTTTGGCAACCCTTTTCGCCCCCTTAGGGGTTGAATTTCAAAAAATCCGTTCTTATTCCTTGCCTACATTATATAAAGATTCTCTGTGCAAAATTTCAGCTTCCTAGGTCAAACGGCTTGGGCTGGGCGTTGATGAGTGAATGAATCAGTCAGTCAGGACTTTGAATTTTATATATATAGATTGTTTACCACAATAGCAAAAGAATTCGAACAGGTTTTTAGAATTAAAAAAATTAAAGGCGTTTAAGGTGGTTTTTCAGAATGGGCCACTCCTGGTATACATAGAAGTAGAAAGAAATTGTATGAATTGTATGAAGAAAAACAATCAAATCAGGATCCGAGTTTTAAAGAATATGTTAAAAAATATTCTAAAACCTTTCTATAGCTAAAGCTCTCAGTATAAGTAAAAAATAGAAGCGTCATTGAATAAAATAAAAACGGTTTGGCAAATAATTAATAAGGAGACAGGCAAAACTAAACCTAGGGACCAAAATTTTGTACTAAGAGTAGATGGGACAGTAGTTGACACAAGTGAGGATATCGCAAAAATATTCGAAAATTTATTTACAAACATCCCCCTCAATATAACAGCGGGTTTAAATTCTTCCCCAGAGTCAGCAGAATCCTTGATGTTAGAAAATATAAAACCGTGCACAATACCATTTCAATTCTCCCACGTTAGCGCCCAAACCATTTTGAAAGCATTTAAACAAATAAATATAAAGAAATCCGAAGATCTCTGGGGACTATCAGTTAAATTGATATCCACGGTAATTCATATCATGGCACCACACCTTGCTATAATTTTTAATAAATGTCAATACATCGAACGTCCACTGATCAATATCAGTGGACGTTCCCTGATCTCTTAAAGTTTAGTAAAATTGTTCCTTTATTTAAGTCAGGTGACAGTGATGATTCGAACAATTTTAGACCCGTAGCAATACTTCCAGTATTTAGTAAAGCATTTGAAAAAATAATTTTACACCAATTGCTGACACACTACACATTAAATAAACTCTTCCATAAAAAACAATTCGGTTTCACTAAGGGTCGTTCAACGACAGATGCAGGTGTGGCGTTGATGAATCACATCTTTGATGCGTGGGAGGAGGCGCAGGATGCCATCGGGGTTTTCTGTGACCTATCCAAAGCTTTTGATTGCGTAGACCACAAAACCCTCCTTCGTAAGATGATCAGATACGGTCTCAGTAATTAAATCTTTAGAACTTCTTAGATCGTATTTAGCTAATAGAGTGCAGAAAGTTGATATTAATGGAGTTAAGTCACCCGGATCCGATGTTAAAATAGGAGTTCCTCAGAGTTCCATTTTAGGGCCGTTCCTTTTCTTAGTGTATGTTAATGATCTGCCGTACCTAGTTGAGAAATGGTCACAAATAGTATTGTTTGCGGATGACACTTCTCTAATTTTTAAAATCAAGAGAGGTCAATCTAATTTAGACGATGTCAACAATGCTCTTTCTAAAATTCTGAACTGGTTTAACGTAAACAATCTTACGTTAAATGCCAAAAAAACAAAATATATTAAGTTTTCATTGCCCAATGTCAAAAAAGTGGACACAAGTTTAACAATAGCTGGTGACAGACTAAACTTAGTTGAGACAACGGTGTTTTTAGGCATTACAATAGACTCAAAACTACAATGAGATCAACACATAGAAAAGTTAGCGGGTAGGTTGAGTTCAGCTGCATTTGCAGTTAGAAAAATTAGACAATTAACAGATGTAGAAACTGCGAGGCTAGTTTATTTCAGTTATTTCCACAGCATTATGTCATATGGTCTGCTACTATGGGGGCGGGCGGCCAATATAGAAACAATTTTTATTCTCCAAAAAAGGGCTATTAGAGGTATTTACAATTTACCTGACAGACACTCACTACGTTGGTTTTTTAAGGAAATAGGAATTCTTACGCTAGCTTGCCAATATATATTCGATAACATAATGTATGTATGTAAAAACATAACTACATTTAAGCTAAACAGGATATACATAACGTTAACACCAGAAATCGAAACAAAATTGCCTCATCTAGATTCAGATTAGCCAAGGTAAATACATCATTTGTAGGATATAGTGTACGTTTTTATAACAAAATTCCAGAAAGTATTCTATCCCTGCCAGGAAATAAATTTAAAAACCCTTGGCAGTAAACCAATTCCACAACGAGCTAGTTATTGGTATTCTAATAATATATAGGGTTTAATAAATTTCATACATATGTACAGACGCTGTGATTGCATATCAAAACTATGCTATTATTATAGGTAACTGACAAGAACTTTATCACACAAGTTTGCCAAAGGCCATGCGAATGGTGGTGCGGTGGCCGGGTCGCCTATCTCCCTCTAATATGGTTGAGACTGGTGATGGCTGACCTCTGCGTTACGCTCGTGAACGGGTGCCGTCCGTGTGTCTGGCCGCAGCATTGGTGTTTTACTACCTTTTAAGAATATTAAATGATGTTTGACTTTGCAAGTATTGATTGCACTCATGGATCTTGAGATTCTTGGTATACGAACACTCATACCTAATTTGTATTAGCTTTAAGTTGATTTGAGAAAAGATGGTCAGAGTGGAGTTTTTTTTCGCTGCCTTTTTCTCCACCACAGACGGCCCTAAGGCAGCGGCTAACATTATACATAACTGTATGTACATTGACATTCAACAAGCAGAATGTAAATTCTTTACGTTGAAATAAAAAATTTTGAATTTGAATTTGAATCATTACATGCAATTGCTCGTAACGTCAGTAACCCAATTAGGTTCACAATCTATAATCAAGCGGCGCACTGTAATGCTCGGATCTCTTCCCTCACCAATGCGATGGTCGAAGCTGTAGCATATTTAAATAGCATAGTTAAAGCATAGCTAAGGGAGCACCATAACGCAAATCCGTGCTTCTATTCACCCCCTCCTATGGCGCGGTATTAAAATTTATTCCACGCCTCCACGGAGCGACTGTCTCAAACCGCGTTTGTTTTATTTTATTTCAGCCACTGCAGTGTATTAGCCAGCGTTTAAAATATACACTGGGAAGAATGCTGAAGGGAATTTAGGTTACAAGCGAGGAAAACACCGAATATGTTTCGAGTACTGGTTTTGCGAAAACGCCCATATTATTATACAAAATAGTAGGTTGCTATATTAAGTTAAATACACAACTATTATTTATTGTATTAACTACGGAAGAGGAAAATATTGTAGCCAATTAAGGATTTTTTCATGGTTGAAGTGATGTACCTAAGTTCCTTACACATTTAGGTGATCAAACATTTTATAACGGTAGGTTTCCTAAAACTGCCTTCTATTTAAGGAGTCAAAGTTGAAAAAACAGAATTACCCAACGATAAATTCATGTTTTAATATTATTGTTCCTCTGCTTTGCTTTTCTTGATTACTTCATTCAGGACCATTGAATTTAATTGAGGCTACTTTTTAACTCGCCCTCTGCATTAGCAGAACTAATACATCCCCATTAGGGGATGTATTAACATCCCCTATTTGCTCGAAATATGTCCGCCTGGGCATCCCTTGCCGGCCCTTTTACCCACAAGGATCGTGACAAATGGCAGTCCCTGGTCTCTGTCTGCCCCTCTGGGACAGAGGCGTGAGTTCATGTATGTAAGTATTCTCAGTCATAAGCACAAGCAAACCTTGATTGGTGTCCTCTAAACATATTGGGTACCGTCTGTTAGCTTTTACAATATACCTCGGATTCTAGAGTAGGCTTCGGTTTTCGCCGAAAGCACACGAGTACGTAGAGTGATTATACTGGAGTTATTTCATTTCACTTTCGATAGCGAGAGCGTTTGCAATTTGTATAGGAGTGACAAAGCGCTACCTAGTTGTCTCTGTGACACTCCTATACAAATTGCAAACGCTCTCGCTATCGAAAGTGAAATGAAAAAACTCAGTATAAGCACTCTGATGATCGAGTTCTGATTTCTAAATTAAGTGTCATATTAGTTCCGATAATTCTATTACACGAATATATCCAAGCCGAGGTATATTCTAAAAGATAAGTGTAAGATAATACTGTAAGTGTCATTGTGAGCTGGCATGTCGTTTGTGAATTAAAACAAACTACGTTTATATGTGAATTCCTCCTTGAGGGACCCACTTAAACAAATCACCTGAGGCAGGCAAACTGTGAAGCATACCAAAGGAGGCTCAAAAGTAAACAGAGTTGCAACATCCATCCCGCACACTACTCAGAAGTCAAATTCCATCGTGTGCAAAGCAGGATACAGTTTCCACGCAAATCCCATGAGTGATGAGTGCACTCCGGGCAATTTTGGACTTCAGAATAACGTGGAATAACGGGCGGCTACTCGCGAATCGTTCGGCGAGTCTGGGATAAAAATCTCTTTTATAATAACAAAAGCGGGTGGTACTGTGTCGCGTTACATGTTTGTTGGTGTTTTTCTCAAAATGCGCAATATTTTACGCATTATTGGCGCCACATAGCGGCACGATTAAATAGGATCTAAGTAATGGCTATTTATTTTACTGAACTATATATCAATTAATCGCATACGATAAGTAGTTACAGAGTTGTAGCCCTCGCACAGGCGACATGTTTTCGATGCAAAGTGCCGCTCGTGGGTCTGGCCGCAGCATTGGTGTTTTGTTACCTTTTAAGAATATTAAATAATGTTTGACTTTTGCAAGTATTCATTGCACTCATGGGTCTTGAGGTTCTTGGTAGATGAACATTCATACCTAATTTGTATTAGCTTTAAGGTGATTTGAGAAAAGATGGTCAGGGTGGAGTTTTTTTTCGCTGCCTTTTTCTCCACTACATACGGCCCCAAGGCAGCGGCTAACATTATACATAAGTGTATGTATATTGACATTCAACAAACAGAATGTAAATTCTTTACGTTGAAATAAATTTCTGATTTCTGATTACATGTCAGTAAAAATGGCGTCTGTCATTCATTTGTTCTTACGTTCATTGGTTGGTTTGTCAAGTGACGCCATAATTCTTGTGCGACGCCATTGCCCAAGACAGCGTTTTGGCGGCTTATTAGAAAAGTAAATTTTCGTTTGGCTTTTTTAGAATAAATACACGAAAGAATTTAAAATGACCACTTTCTAAGGACTCCATAAACACTAATCGGTCAAATAACCTCTTAACAGTATTGTACTGAGCTTACATGCTAAGTAGGGGCCCAGTACCGTTTCGGTTCGCATGAGATTACTTTGAAACGTGCGCTGAAATGTCGGCGTTGTGGCTTGTGCCGAATTGAAAATGTATGACTTTGACATCAAACTAATTGAGCCTGCAATTTCGTTTGAGAAGAATTTCCCACGTTACTGTATGAATGTGAAATTTCAGCTATAAAAAGTACTCAAACAAAACAGGCGTGCGTGCATGCAACGACTATTGAATGTCGATGAAGCGCAAGTGATTTGTCAGGATAGTGGCAGATGGCAGTGCCTGGTCTCTGCCTACCCTTCTGGGATACAAGTGTAAGCTTATATTTGTATGAATGTGTGTACAGAGTGTTTTCAATTTGAGCTTAATTTTTCAATAAGAATCAAGAATGCTTACTAGCAGTAACAGTTGCTATAAGATAAATAGTATCACCAAATCTTACCTTAATTAATTACTCATTTAAAAATATATAATATTATGTATATTTTTTTATATTAATAGTTTCTTTTATCGTCTGTATATAAAATATTTTATTATAAATATCTATATAATATGTATTAGTATGTACTTATTTAATATTAAGTATTAGTGTGTATTGTATTATATGTATTATTGTTATTTATGTGCTCGCAACTTACTTTCAAGTATCTATTTTATCTTTCTTTTTTGCACGCCCACCTCAATTTTTGCTTCTCCTGGACCTCCTGTGGGTTGACTGGTAGAAAATGCCATTAGCATTAAGTCCACTGCTCTGCGTCCGCCTAGGACACTTACTGGCCACTTCATAGGTATTTCTTTCGTCAATCTTTTCTTTCCTTTTTTCATATGCCAAAAAAAATATATTATCTTCAGCCCGAAGCGTGAAATGGAAAAACACACAAATACACATCATAATCTGGTTCCTGCGGCCCACTTCTCGTCCTACATAACAGTGTTTACTTGGAAAATCCTGCCAACAGGCTGCGAAGGAAAAATGCTAAAGCAAACATAGGATTTCTGCGCTTACCCGACCAATGGAGTGAGAGGCAATTTATTTATTCGACTAGCTTTTGGCCACAGCTCTGCTCAGTGATATTGGGACTTGTTTCGGTGATTTAATGAAAGTTCTTATGCAGGAATATTCTCTGAGAACTTTCTGCTCAGCCCACAAATTCTCAGGTGAGACGACAGGTAACAAAAGAAGTTCTGATAAAGCTAGGGATACACGACGACAGCGACACTAGACACAAATGTCAACACTCGTGTCTGTAGCGTCCACAATGCTAACGTAAGCAATTTTTTGTGTCGACATTGGTGTAAACATCTAAGTATCTAATGTCCCAGTTCTAGTGTATTTAATTGTCTACACGATTTGATGTATCCACGGCTGCAACATAGACACTGAGCGACATCGCCACTTCATCTGCAAAGTATCGCGGCACGGACACAGATAGACAGTCGATGTATACACTGAGTGTCTAGTGTCAGGTGTCGTCGTGTATACACCTTAACTCCCACGTAAGGCGTGAGACACACAAGAAAGACGTAAGGCGAGGGCAGGGAAAACACGCGAGTTTTATATTGGTTTGATAGAAAAACAAACACAGATATATATGTACATGCTCGCTCGCGAAATTCAAGGCTGAGGTAAGTAATGGAATGACATGAATATAAATAGCATTAAATTGAGAAAATTACATTGCTAAATTCCGCCAATATCCCACAAGCAGGGCGGTGCATTAACTAACCGCATGGTGCTTGTGGGATATTGGCGGAATTTAGCAAAGTAATTTTCTCAATTTAATGATGGATTTCAGCAAAGTAACGCCTGATTTTATAGAATATATGAATATAGGTACCTAATTGGTATTTTTATTAATGGGCAATATGTTCTTAATTTGTTTTTTTTTTATATAATGGTATAATTTTAGGTATGGTTTTTTCATTCTATTACTTGATGAAATTCTATCAATAATTTGTTGTTTTCATATTTTATGAAATTTTATGAATTGTTAGTTTGTTACATTTTAATGTTGTGATGACATAGTTTAAGAAATTATTTAATCTCATCGATTTTTCTTCACTTTTGTGATGTTATTTTTATTTAACCTGCTGAATTAGTTAGGAAACCTATAAGGGCTATTATGATAGAAAAATATAATTATTTCTCCCCGTATCTACCACATATTTTGTATGATAATTAATTTATTGGTACGACGACGCGTCTTTTCAGTGACCCCACATCCCTTCTGTGTAATCTGGGCCTAATAATGGACTTCTCCCGCTCAGAAAGTACGAGCCTCCTATTTCTTTCGGGCAGACCTTCCGCTGACAGGCAGACAGGCGCGGCCATTTCTAAATATAAGTAGGAAATATTTATCAAACAATTTCGTATTCAAGCACCGTCCGTCATGTTCAGATAAGTCGAAGCTCCATTAATATGGTTCCATTGAGCCGATCCGGCTAACCCTCGGGCCCTGCAAACAATGAATGGGGCATTTTTACCCGACAGCGAAAGCAAGGGATTATTTTTTTGCACGCGCAAGTCATTTCGGGGCCATTAAATGCCCACAAACTTGACTGAGTTTGACAAATAAATAGTATTTGTTGCTGCGTAGTATGTTGATTTATTATGGCTCCTACACACTATGCCGGCGGGTAGAAAGCCGCCCGGCAATGCCACAAAAGCCGAGCCGCCGGCGGGTCGTGCCGGCGGGTTACGCGGCAAGCCGGCGGCAGTTCGTTCCCGGCATTCGATTGAAAGTCTATGCGGCTGCCAACTAGAAAATGATGCCAATGATGCTCTGCGGCAGCCAGCGGTAAGTGCCAGCGGCATACCCGCGCGGCAAAAAGCCGCCGGCATAGTGTGTAGCAGCTATTAGGCATTAGAAACTACGTAGTTTCTTTGTACGTACAAACCAGAACGTATTGTCTAGTACATTATCCAGGTACTACACTACATTACTGTACCGTGTATGGTCAAATTTTTATGTGTTACCGCTTCCCATGTATGTTACTGTATTATTAGCTCGCTTTTGTACGGGTTGTTTTTTACGTAATGTTCTGTTCAATGTCACGTGTGCAATAAAATAAATCTATATATATTATTATAAAAAGTTGTATAATTTCTTAGTGCTGTGATTTGTAGTTGTTTTGCCTTGTTTTTTATACGTGTGTGTGTGTTATGTAAATTAATTATCAATCTATCTACCGATCTACTTCAAGAACCATCTTTAAACTCTCAAACAAAAAACAAATAAGCCACCGGTAAAGAACGAACTTACCTTTTACCAGGAATTTAATAAGACGTTTCGCCTATTGATTATTAATGAAAAGTTTGTTAAAATAAAATAAATAAAAAAATATGCAACAGCCTCCTTCACCTAGCGCAGTCGGTTTTTATTTTATGTTTTAACAATTTTATTTTTTTCAAAACGGCCCAGTTCTTTGTATAATCGGTCCCGGTGAAAATTGATGGCGTTGGATCTCGTCTGTCAGGGTGTGAAAGGTTGAAATATTGTGCCGATATCCGTAATAGATAAAGACTATTTGCGGATGACGCACCCTCACGAAAATAATCGCCACTTCCACAAATCGTAACTAGCCCAATACAACAAATATGTTTTTTTTTTATATTAATCTTGGGCTAGATTCATATTAAAAATATTTTTGTATATATTTTTTAATATACAGAAATCAGAAATCAAAAATTTATTCCAACGTAAAGAATTTACATTCTGTTTGTTGAATGTCAATGTTTATGTCAATGTTAGCCGCTGCCCTAAACTCCACTCGGACCATCTTTTCTCAAATCAACTTAAATCTAAAACCAAGTTGGTATGAATGTAAAGTAAGATTCATCATCATCATCTTCATCATTCAGCCACAAGAGGTCCACTGCTGCACATAGGCCTCCTCCATGGATTTCCAAAAAGACCGGTTGGAAGTAAGATTAAACAAACGATCACGAAGGTTAAGCAACATAGGGCGCGTTCAGTGCATGTATGGGTGACAGTCTATGACTAACGCTAGTGGCATTTTTCCGAGCGGTTCCGAGCTTCGCAAGGCACCTTAAGCAGTTGGCGCCGGCTGCCATCGATAGATGGCAGTTGCTGAGCCTAGTCAGAGGCCTAGGGCGGCTAACAGTAAGGCCAGCCACTAGTCTTACAAGCCTCCACCAATCCGGACTTGGCCCCCGTGGTGGAGTTTGGCCTATACCTTCCTTGGGGAAGACTCCCGTGCCTCTCGGTGGGAACACGGAAAAAAATCTGCCCTAGCAAAGTACCAATTTGGCTTTGTTGAAAATTACTCGACTACATATAACTAAGATATATTTAAAACGCTCATTGCAGCTTTGTTAATGATAGACAAGTAACTATTGCTAAATGTTCTAGATTATTTTAAATAAAGTACTTTTTTATTTTCAGTGTCTCGGTAAACGTAACCTTTGCGGAAATCATTTAAAATTAGACAAGCTTACATTGTGAGCTACGGCTAAGCATGTTATTTAACTTATTTAAAAAGTCCCTTACACTTGTTTACCTCCAAATAAGTGGCTTGATTATTAAAGAAGTATACCAAGCACTTGGCATGGTTTACCAAGCAACTAGGTTGGGTCTACAGATTGAACTTATTTGTAACACTAAGAAGTTTCATTAAAGTTACCCAACTTTGATGCCCAAGTTTTTAACATACGTATTGGGTTAAGTTTACCAACATACGTCAACAAAGTTGAATGGTTTAATTTTAGCAACAGATTTTGCAGGCTCCCTCAGAACCAAGTCACTCGATTGAAAATATACACTACTTATTTACTTTTAGCCGTTCTTTTTTTCTGTGAACATAATGGGTTGATAATGATGATGATGACATTATTATATACAAAACACCGTCACTGAAACCTGCATGAGACATTAAGCTTTGCGAACCAGAGCGATCTTCTGGCAAAAAAATCAAGTAACTGTATCCGAAATAAAGTTAATAACTTTGGCTGGCTCTTACAGTCAGTCCCATCGCACGTGTTCGCAAAGGTTTTTGCCACGTATGTCGTACGTGATGTTTTTATAATCGTCTAGTCGTGGGCACGCGGTGCCAGAGTATTTTTTCACCGCCGAGTTTGCTGGTTCTTTTTGCGAAAACTGAATTTGATTTGCAAACACCGCGATGCTTCTCGTTTTGCACATTTAGCTGGACTCATGCGGATTTGAGCAAAGAGCGTTGTTGAGCCGTTTTTTGTTAGTAACAGCACGTTACGGTTAAAAAACTTTTTTCGCCTTTTCTTTCCATGGATTATTTATTGGACAATCCTCCTCTAATCCTAGGCGTGTGGAGTTTGTTTGATTTGTTAGTTTATTAAAACATTATTTTAAAGTGTGGATAACGGAGCTTGATTTACAATTAACTATTATATTTTTTAAGTTTAAGTAGTCTGATCATACAATGTACTTCTATTTGTTGTCCCTAATAAATAAAATGAAAATAAAATAAAAACTATCCACTGATATTTTATCTACTGTATATTCTTTTCTAAATTCTATAACAAAAAGTAATATGAAAAATTCTGAATGTTAATGAATATATTTTTATACGAATTTTATTATTATTTATCATCTATCTAATTTTATTTTTCACATTTTTGTAATCTTGAAAACCCTGAAATAAATATGTTTAAATATGTTTTTATTTTGTGATTATTCTTAATGTGTTTATATGTCTTCTATGGCATAAAAACAATGTAACTTCAATCGAACTGAGACGCAAGTTCCCAAATACGCCTGTCACCACTGCCACCGCTAATGACCAATCGAAAAAATAAAAGACAGCTGATCAATTTGTCCGGCAGAGGCCAAGCCAACAAAAATAGATTACGCGTTACGCCAGTTAATCCAATGCGGGGCTGTTTAAAATTTATTCACCCGAAGGGAGCCATTTATCGTCTTTTCAAAAATGAACTGCGGTTATCTGGAAGACGCTAGGACGTGCCCGGAATAACAATGCGCTCCTAGGCCGCGTTTCCGCCTTGCGCCGGTATGTTTGCTCGGGGATTTATTCGGACAGCTGAGGCGCTCGCCTAGGAGTTTGCGGGATCGTCGATTAGCAGGAGCAAGACGCAATGGTAATTGTAAGGCTTGATGCATTGTCATCATCATCATCATCATTGGCTTACGCTTGTCCACTGCTGGACATAGGCCTCTCCCATTTCACGCCACTGAGCGCGGTCCTCGGCTTCAAGATCATCGCTCCACCGACTCTGAGGATGTCCTGCATGCATTATACTCCGGGGAAAAAAAACGAAGAACTTATAAGACGAACGCATACCTATCCTATCCTTGACCTCTCCCTGTAGCATACAGGTGTGAGTTTAGGTCATATCTGTACGCATAAGACACTTTTTTTCTATGAAACGTGATTCTTTTACGTTGAAGGATCAATGTTTATAAATATGGAACAATTTTATTTCAAATACTATTTAGTATTAAGCCCGCCAATTGTACAATTTTTACTGGTATGTACAATAAAGAATTTAATAATAATAATAATAAATTGTTTGGGATTAATATTTTTGTTTCCTAATCTTTAAGTACGTATAACACTATAACACTCTTTAGAAGTATTTGGAAATAACTTCTGGTACCTACTAAGCTGCTACGAAATGTAGGAAATTCCCAATATTTATAACCAATACCTCGGTGACTAAATCGTGCCTCCAGCACAAAGCTCTACAAAACCATCTGCAACGAATAATAACTCCTATTATTAACTTTAAATTAGCTTATTCTCCGAGACTCTTAGTGAGCGTAAACTCGAACAGAGCAAAGGCGGGATCATTATAGCACGTTGACCACAATCCGGGATCGCGCGGGAACTTTTATAAAATCCGTCTCTGACGGAAGTCAAAGTTTAAATTGCTTTCGACATCCGCTATTTGGACGCAACGGGAGGAGTGCGGTGTTCGATATCGGAGTCACAGAGGCCCATAGGGCCCCGGATTTCGACCCTCATACAGAAAAAAAAAGCCTCATCACGGCCAGCTCTCAGCGTCAAATCTCTACGCAGCGCACACGCAGCGAATTCGTTGCGGACGCGCAACAAGATCGCCGCATAAAGCAACGTGGACGCTATTTTATACTGTCGTGTACAGACGCCAGGCGCCGTCCGCCCCTCCTCTCTTTGTCGCAATATGAGATTAAATAGATTAAATGAGACAATATGAAGTAAAAAATAAATGAGGGTTACCTAATACCCTCAGCACAACGCTGAGTCAGTTGCCTTTTGTGGCAATTTAGACACACCACAGACTACATCCTATGGTTTTTGTTTTAATTTACTTGTGTTTTTTGCCTGTTGCCCTACTTATTATTATGTTACTCTTGTCTGTTTAATTTGTTCCTGTGATGTGTCTTCACAATGCAAATGCACATTTTTTCAATGCACAAGAATGTAGAAATTGTATATGCGTTACTTTTAAAGAAAAAACGTGCGTAATAAATACTTAAAATGAAAAATAGGATCTTATGAAATATCTGAGTGGGCGCAACCCACGCGGAAGAAGAATGATTAGGGACTAACTCCCTGTTGAGCGCTCGCGGAAGGAAGCCTAAAGCTAGAAAGGCTAACTGTCTGAGGTTTACGTTAGAGTACGAAGCATTGCTGCCTACATATTCAGGATTGTAGGGAATACCAATTCAATACAAGTTACCACGGAAACTGCAACAGAAAAGTGCTATAATCCTGATATACATATTTTTTTGTTGTTATAATCAAAATAAAAGTGTAACAATCATTTGCACTGGCTTTGCACTTTGCACAAAATTCTCTGCTTATGATTAAAAAATAATAGTTTCAATTAACATTTACATACAGGCACATACATGACTTCTGGTCCCACACTAAGATACCCTGTGTCGTGGGAGCCAGAAACGGCGACATCACAAACATGTAAACATCAACGACCTGGGGTTTTATCCCCAGCCGGGATTGGAACTCTCGCAAGGTAGGCGAATCGTCCCAGAACGAAAGACAGTGTAGACTGCAGATCCACCCAAAGGTCGAGTAAGAAACCTTCTACGGACGCTTCGTGGCATCTTTGTGAGGAATTCAATCTATTCCACCGACTACCTACGTGCTAGGTATTAACCGAGGTGTAAGTACCGATTGTTGAATTAATGACAGGATCTAAATCCCGTGAAGCCGTGATTAATGTAGCCGTTTTGAAATCTAGTTGATTGGAAACTGGACTAATAAAATAAATATTTAAGGGGTGCTCCCACAGAACAGAAAATTCTGTTCTGTGGGGACTCCTATACAATAAACACGATTTTCACGTTTTTCGCTTGATATTACGGCAACGGCAACAAGTACACGCTTGAATTATTCAACTGTTGTATAATACGCTTCTTTGCTGGTTTTATCTCTTCTCTTCTATCTGTTCTTTTAAATCTTGCTACTACTTAATATTCATAGTTATTCAGACAAACATAAACATTTACAATTTTACATACCGGTTGCTTCTGACCCCACACTAAGATACCCTGTGTCGTGGAAACTAGAACCAGTGATGTCACAAAGATGTACCTAAACATCCAAGACCTAGGGTTTTTTTTTGTCTCCAGCCGGAGTTCGAAACCGGACCCCTTGCATGGTAGGCGGATGCACTAACCGCTGCGCCACAGAGGTCGTCTTATTTTGAGATCTAGATGGCGCTGCTGTAACTAAAGTAAGTTTCACCTCACGCTCAAAGTAAACTCCTGCTAAGGGTATCGAAAAGAAAATTGTTTCGATTTCTAAGTGGTTCCTAGGGAGTTATTTTCAAAAGTACTAAGTAAACTATAATACAGTGTCCATACTATTATATACAGCAATAGATCAAGCTTTGAAATAACACACTCACTCCTGCTGGGCTTAGATTCTATTAATGCATTGTAATGCAATGACAACTGCACGAACGTGGCGATATCATTTCATTGCCGATTTTAATCTACGCGCGCACACCTACCAATTCTTCTAGACGTCAATGGTATAAAAAATCATGTAACGTGACCCCACCAAGTATCTGCCATTGGACTATAATGCACTGGCAGAATTGAGGCCCTGGTCCCAGAGTGGGCTATGGCAATTCGGAAAAATAAATTATGGTTATAGACTTTATGAATTATGGTTCCCACGACACAGGGTATCCTACTGTGGGACCAGAAGCAATGTATGTGCCTGCATGTAAATGTTATGTTATGACTGTTATTCCAGTTTCAATCACGGGGGTCTCAAATGGAAATCGAACCCATCTCTGTCTTAGTAATCAAGCGTGTTACCCGTTAGACCAACGTGGCAGTCAAACGTAGAGTTATTATCCGTAGAGTCTCATTCAGATCGTTGAGAAAACGAAATAAGACATAATGATGGAGATCAATATAAACCAGTTTTATTACTGGGGATTATTCTTCACAATTTCAGGATGAGGCCGAAAAAAGTTGTTTATTCTCTCGCCACGTTGCGTTTGATCCTTCCTATCTGGGACATCGTGTACAGTCTACAGCGAAACAACCTTCAAAGAAAGATTAGTTATAACATAACGTACTTATTAAGCACAGTATAGGTGGCGTTACTTTTCTAAAAATAAATAGTTAATACCTTTTCACTGTAAATCTATACTACTGCACACATTTTATTGTACCATTAGATACCGAAACTAAACTGAATACTAAATTGAAAAATAGTAAAAAAAACAATTGTCATCATCAATGAGAGTTGTAAGACTAGTAGCAGCTACTAGTCTTACAACTCCCATTGCTTCGCAAGGCACGTTAAGCAGTTGGTGCCGGCTGCCGTTGATAAGCAAAGTCAGACGCCTTGGGGCGGCTTGAAAACTTATGACAGTAAAGCCTCCTCTACACGTCGGCAGATGCATCTGCAGACGTCATCTCCAGATGCGTCCGCCGACGTGTAGAGGGGGTGATTTGTGCATCTGTGGTAGGTATTTAACGTCTGCAGACGCGTCCGCGGACGTCTGCCTCGAATCCGATTGTTGTCGGTTTTTGTGGCACACATCAAAGGGTTTCGGCGCGAACGTTCGGCATCTGTCCACACGTCTGCCGACGCATCAGTTTGATCGTAGTTGCGAATGAGAGTGCACGCGTGCTTCTTGTGGTTTAATTCCCCCCGAAATGACTAACAATATGAGCGCCGAGAAAATTTTAGGTTTATTGAGCTGTATCAAGCTGAAAACTATCTATGGAATCCAAAATATAAATATCACAAAAATAAAAATAATTATGTAGATAGGTACCTATAGCTAACATCCACCACCGTCTTCTTCTCCATTTCTTCTTAATAACTCTGCTGCGATGTAGGTACAGTCAACAGCACGTCAACCTTCATATTTTAGTATTTTATTTGCAAAATCGCCCATAATGCAACGGAGTAGAGTGCATGGGTGTATATGATGATGTGCTGTCGACTATACAATCAAGTAGTAGTTATAAGTAAATAGCTGCGGCAGCTACGGTCTCAATATCCATTTTTTTAAACGGGGCGAAGGCGTGTTTTGTCTGCCGGGAATGAACATAGACTAATCGACCTACAGACGTGTGGACAGCTCGTGCAAATTCATCTGCGGATGCATCTGCCAGCGTCCGCGGACGCATCTGTTGACGTGTAGAGGAGCCATGAAGACCAGCAGCTGGACGGAACCGCTCGGAACAATGCCACTAACGTTAGTCATAGAACGGTCACCCATCCATGCAAAAAAACGATATCTATTACAAATAATAGGTTTATACAATAAAAATGGTCTATCGCCAACCGTCCCCATCTTCTAGAACTTTAGGTACCATTAGTAAGATCTTTGAAAATAGATATTTTTCTGTGTAACTTTGTAACTAACTTAAGAAAAAGTTATTTGATATTTAAGTACGCTTTGTGAATTTACGGCATCGACGCACGCGTTCTGATGTAAAGTTATCAAATACGTAAAGTATTTCAAATATGCCTCTTTGTGTCTAGTGTTCAACACATTTATGGGTAATAATTTTTAGGTTCAATATTTTGTGCTAAGCTAAAACTGTTTTGAAAAGAATAAATGTGAAGTTTCTAGAAAAAAGAAAACTAAGAACTTTGGCGATCATAAAGATATCATCATCATCATCATCATCAACCCATCATGTCCCCACCGAGGGGCACGGGTCTCTTCCCTGAGGAAGGTATAGGCCATACTCCACCACGGGGGCCAAGTCCGGATTGGTGGAGGCTTGTAAGACTAGTGGCTGGTCTTACTGTCAGAAGTTTTCAAGCCGCCCTAAGGCCTCTGACTTGGCTTAACGACTGCCATCTATCGACGGCAGCCGGCACCAACTGCTTAACGTGCCTTGCGAAGCACGGAATCGCTCGGAAAAATGCCACTAGCGTTAGTCATAGACGGTGACCCATCCATGGACTGAACGCGCCGTATGTTGCTTAACCTTAGTGATCGTTTAAGATCACTCAGGCAGCCCAGGCTACGAGCGATTCCATTAGTCTACTTTGAATAATAATATGCCACATACAACTATTTGCCTACCGGAATTATAGGTGAAGCATGTTTGCCCAACTTTTGTTAATTTACACCCATAAATATATATAAATAAAATTCAAAATAAAGATATCATTTTGTTTTTATTATGATTTAAAAGTATTTGATAAAAAGTTAATCTGTATATCTACTGTTAACAGCAGAGCTGTCACTTGCTTTTTTTGTATGCACTTTTGACAACTGAAAGCGGTTAACAATAGATCAACAGACTGTTAGCGTTTGAGAAACCGAGGGTTAGTCTGGGATTCTTCAGAGATGGTTACGGAAATTACCTTTAGTTGCAAAGTTAACTAAGCAAAGCGCGCGGGTAAAGGTTGATATCCTATCGACTGTACCTACGATAAAACATGTTACCTACACAAGTGCCTTCTTCTGCTCCGATTGGCCAGTGCCTTTGGAAAGCCACTCATAGGATTACACGTCTAAGATCGCTATATCGAAGTAAAAATATTTCCCAGCGATTCCCCCAAAGGACTGGAGCAAAGTAAACAAGGATAGCTCCTATCCGTAACAGGCACGTATGCAGGGGATTTAGACCCGGCAGTAATCTCGGAGGTATTAAAACTTACGAAGTTACAAGTGCGGCGGGTTGCTGTAAGCCAGTAGCTTAGACTAATAACGCATAGCGTATCGGAACTATTTACCTTGGAAAGTGAAACGAACGCAGTAGAACAAAGCCTCGATTCTGTCAGCGCGTTACGTACCTAGTACAGTCTGTTAGCTTTTAGAATATACCTCGGCTACTATCGGATAAACCGATTATATTGCAATAAGGTAAGGTTTATTTTGTATTGTTATTTATAACTTTACATAACTTTTCAAAATAGTGAAGAAAAGTTTTATACAGAGCAGGAAGTAGTATTACACTCGTGTGCTTTCGCCTAAAACCGAAGCCTATTCTAGAGCCCGAGGTATATTCTAAAAGCTAACAGACTGGTACGATGACAGATACACGGTCGGGTCACGTGGCATGTTTTTTCATACCACTGATGCCTATACCATATTGTAATTTCTCATATTTATTTGGGTCTTAATAAATACGAGAAATTACAAGAGAAATTACACTGAAATAAAATTTAACATTTACATACAGGCACATGCATTGCTTCTGGCCCCACACTAGGATTGTAAATCGGCGAGTGTTTTAAGATAAGGTAATAATATTCTGTGTTTTACGGCAAAAACAGTAATTATAGAAAGAACACTTCAGAAGAAAGAGCATCAACCCATTGTCGACTTTAACATTACTAATATGACAATAAATCACTATTTTCATAAGCCTTTACAACGCAAATGTTAACAATGCTCAAATTTCTTTTTTGTCATCCTGTTGTAGATATAAGTCGCGGAAAAATAATATATTCTTTCTTCTCTTATCTGTTTCTTCCAGAGCATCCTAGCTACATCCCAGATCCACTACCGAACAGAGGGTAATGTTATTTGCGCAACGAAATCTTCAGACCGCATGTATTTGCGTTACATTGTGAGTTTATGCTGTCTCGCGAGGCACCCGGCTCTGTCTGGCGCGCAACGTAGAGCGAGATAAAGGGATTTTGTATTCACGGATGGGTTTATTTTTAGCCTGTTTCCAACATAGAAATAGGTTTCAAAAGAACTGGTAAGTTTTTAGTAGGTATATCTGTTACGATAAGCCTTTCACAAACATTCAATTCAAATTCAAATATTTTATTCATAATAAAAATAGAATATTTACTTTATGAACGTCAATGTTGTTAGTTTCACAATTAATAGATTACATGGAGAAGAAACTAACAAAGAAACTCCACATTTATTCTTATCAAAACAGTTTTAGCTTAAATTACAAACTTAAAAAAAATACTCTTGGATGTGTTGCGCACTAGATACATTTATCGTCTGATTAAATTTAATATTAAACTACTATTTAATTCCAGACATCCTTGTCTTCTAAATAATCGTTGATTTTATAATAAGCTTGTTTGCAAAGAGTGTGCTTAATACAATTCTTAAACCGCGATGGAGGTAATTCTAATATATCTTGGGGTTTCTTGCTGTAGAACCTTATACCGTGCCCCATAAAGGAAGTATTCACTTTTGTCGACAATTTAAATATGAAGAAGACTGGGGCATGATCATTCACTTTTCTCTGTCTGTCTCTTTCTTTCTGTGAGCGTCCGGTATCCGTGATGGTGGTGAGAGGAGTATGCGGTTGCCTTCTCAACAATTGGGTATTTGACAGGATGTCAAATGAGTTACTTTTAAAACGGAATTTTGTATGAAAATACTTGCTTGTGACGTCACATTTCAGAGCACTCTTTTTATGTTTCATTTATTTAAAAATTGTAATAACTAGTAAATGATTAAAAGAAATACATTTTCCGAATCATTTTGTAATTTTTGTTTTAATTGAGCATATCAAATAATATATTGTTGATAGTGTCAAATACCGTATTGTAAGAACCGAATGGATTTGTAGGATGTTATTGAAAGCGTGAGAAATTCGTATCCGCAAGAATGAGAGAATTGTAGCGACTGACTTTTCAGGCGTGTAACGCGGCGGGGACAATCTTCCGCTGACCAGCACATGCGAGGCACGAATGCTTCACAATAACAATCTATTTAATTAACGCTTAACGCCTGTTTCACAATCTGCAGATAAAGTTCCGCATAAGCTATCCGCAACTAGGGCTGCTGTTTAATCTAAATTTCAAGCCATAAACGAACACACGCAATATAGGAAAATTTATTCAAATTTAGAACAAACGGCAGCCCTGGTTGCGGATAGCTTATCCGGAACTTTATCTGCAGATTGTGAAACAGACCATTATAAAGAGGAAAGATTGTATTTTTGTGTGTATGTTTGCAATGAATAGGCTCAGAAACTACTGGGCCGATTTTAAAAATTATTTTACTACAAAACTACATTCTTCGTGAGTAACATAGACTATATTGGATTTTCAAAAAGTTTAGCGTTCCGTACGAAATCTCGAATAATGTAACCCAATGTGTAATAAATTTACTACCTGAGAATTTTCCACGGAACTAATACAGCTATTTCCATGGAAACGTTTTTACCACCCGTACGAAGCCGCGGCGGATCGCTGGTATATTATATATTGGCATTCGTCGATGCAACGACTAATGAATGTCTATTTATTTATTTACATTTGTAACTTACAGCTAATACCAAATCGCTACAAAGTTAGTTAAATAGAACATAGCATAATTAACTCAAATACTAAAGATAAAAACGCCAAACAGATTCATCCCTCTTAAAGCATTCCCTTGCATTCTTCAATAATTTTCCCAATCCCTGTGGTAAACATATCATAACATAACATTTACATACAGGCACATACATTGCTTCTGGCCCTACACTAGGATACCCTGTGTCGTGGGACCAAGAAACAGCGACGTCACAAACATATAACATCCAAGACCTGGGTTTCTTTTTTTTTGGCCCCAGCCGGGATTCGAACCCGGGACCTCTCGCATGGTAAGCAGATGCGATAACGACTGCGCCACAGAGGCCGTCAACGCAGGCAACGCATCACGTTGCGGTACCGCCCTGAGCAGGGAGTTCAGCAGTGCGAGCGCGCGGCACGGGCGCGCTATGAAGCAACAATGGCAGGATCGTGACTATTGGCAGTCCCTGGGCCTAGATTCTGCTAATGCATCGTATTACAATGACAACTACATGAACATGGCAATTTAATCTCATTGTGTTAGATTCTTCATAAATGCTCGTGTAATGTATCCATTGCCTCTATTCGTAAACACAATCTTTATGTCTAAAAGGGATTGTCTGTGGTCCCCTTCTCTTTTTGTGCTCAATGTCGACTGTTCTTGTGCTACAATAAATCCAAGTTTATCGTTGAAATCGTCTCTAATTCTTTACCATATCCCTTCACATTGCCGCTTCAAGTCAACGCGTGCACGCGTGTAAATAGTTCTAGGCGGCAATGGTGTGAAAAAACATGTCACGTGACCCGACCGTGTAAGTGTAATTTTACTACAGTGCACTAACAGAGTAGAGCCCCTGGTCTCTGCCTAACCGTCCGGGGTACAGACGTGTATGTATGTATGGTAAGCAGTATTGTTAAAGCGAGCCTGAACAATTTATTTTTTAAATTACTCTCATTAAAAAGGGCATCATTAAAATTTGTACTTATTTTAGTGGAATATTAATTATGTGCTCAATTTGTTGCTATACAAACGAAAATATATACACGTAAGCTGAACGTGTATTTATTTTGTATTGCATTATCTCAACAAAAATACTTGAGAACTATCACGTTGTCTGCTGGCAACATGTTGTACAAGCTAAGCCGATAAATCATACTTGCAACTTGCAATACTTCAAAATATCACACCCCTGCGTCTAGACTTAGATATCCGAGAGCTGTAAGCTATATGAAACCGTGCTACGAGCCTTCACACGCCATATTTGTACGGGAGTATTGTTGGCAAGTTTTTGAAGAATTTCTTGATCCTTTGCTCAAGATGTTATTGTAACTATGCGGGGAGAAAAGCTTTAGGAACTAGAGTCTTACCTACTTTGTTATTCCACTCAAGCAACGAGTCTTAGCCGCAGATGAATCATAGAAGTCTTATTTTATTCCAGCTTAGTGGAAGACGTGCAATGATAGATGAGAATATAATTGTGCGTTTGATTCATGTATAGACGATGCTAAGCTAGTGTAATAGTTAGTTAGTTTATGTACATAATTCATCACTGTATTTCCTGTACATTTACCTACCTTCTCTCTAATCTTTTTTTTCTATCTTTCAAAAGGTTGTCTGGAAGAGATCGTTTTTAGCGATAAAACCGCGAATTGAATACAATTCAAAACACGACAAAACTTCTGTATAAGGTTTTTAATGTATTTATTTTTTCTGGTGTGTACCAGTAAAGAGTTCTGCCTACCAAGCGAGAGGACCCGGGTTCGAATCCTGGCAGGGGACAAAAAAAATAAGAAGCCCAGGTCTTGGATGTTTACAATTTTACATGTTTGTGTCGTCGCTGTTTCTGATTTTCACGACACAGGGTATCCTAGTGTGGGGCCAGAAGCAATGTATGTGCCTATATGTAAATGTAAATGTTCTAATCTAATTCTAATCTTAGAAAAAAGTATCAGAATAACTCTCTGATACTATTCTAATTAATGCAAAAAAGAAAGTGTACAACTTGGTTATCATCAACTTGGTACAACAAAGCAAACCCATGCATCACAGCAAAATATTAAGCAGAACTCAGACTAGAGATTCACAGAGCGTTCAGGATCATCTCGGAAACTTCGAGTCCCAAGGGGACACTTTAAAATCCACCAATGTGCCGGGCTGCATACCAAAGGAAATACTCGTACTTTAAACTATACCAAAGGAGAAGATTGCATAATCAAATCAGAAATCAAAAATCTATATCGACGTGATGAATTCACACTCTGTTTGTTGACCGTCGATGTACAATGTTATCCGTTGTCTTCGGGTCAAATTGTAGTGGGAGAAAAAGAACTCCACTTTGAACATCTTTTCTCAAATATACAGCGTGTCCCAAAAATGACACGTCGCAGTGACACCGGAGGTAGACCTGCTCAAAAGGCACCGAACCAACCTAACATGACCTCAGTAAAAGTTGCACGGTTTTCGAGATATGGCCAACTTAAACTTATTCTAAATTCTCACTTTTTTTAACAAGTTTAGTGCTACATTTAACACGTGTCATTTTTGGGACACCCCGTATATTATGTTTGTTAAGGGTATTTAAGTTACTGTAATAAAAGGAGTAAATTTTTGATAGAGGCGTTCCAAGTGTTGGATATGCATCCAATTATGCAATTAAATTACGGACGTCTTACATCTTTCTTCTATCTAATATACAAAATTCTCGTGTCACCGTGTTAGAGCGCATACTCGTCTGAAACGGCTTGACCGATTTAGATTAAATTTTATAGGTATATTCGGTAGGTCTGAGAAATACGCAATATTTTGTTATAGCATTGCAACTTTTTAGTGCAATTTATTTTGGTATATTTTTTTGTTTCAAGTCGGTTTCATACTGTCTTTCTGAGAGAAGGATAGGAAGGAGAGAAGAACGTATAGGCTGCTTAAAATTGTGGTGGTGGTGTTATTATCCCACCGGGCGAGGTAGAATCTTTGAGGTTTTCAACTAAAGAATTGCCGTCCTTTCAAAGAGAAAACACTCCTAAGATAAGATAACGCTGTAATCTTTCCTTTACAGGGAGATTATAAATCCGTTTACGCGATATCAAATGAGCGCCCTTTATACCGGGCAGAAGGGCAGCCGGCACAAAGAAAACTAAGAACGAGATCAAAGAGTGAACAAAAAGGGTCCGCCCGTTTTCACGTCAAACGCACGCTTCGGCTCTTAAGGTTCCGTAGGCTAATGGAATAAACTGGGCCATATGTATTTATTAAAATCAAACTCTGTAACTAGAAACTGACCCATCACACTGGGAATTAGCACTGCTTGCTGTAATACACGCGTCAAGCCTAGCACAGCAACAGAAGCAACAACAATAATATAATAATGTTGATTCATAAACTAGTTGTAATTTTAGATTGTATCAACACTGGTTTCTGGAAAATAAATTATTCTTATTCTTAAATTATTCTTATTCTTATTAAAATCAAAGCCAGCCAAGTGTACGTCGAGCCACCCATATGTATAGTTCCGTAATTAGATACATAAGCTCACGCCTGTATCCCAGAGGGGTAGGCAGAGATCAGGGACAACCACCTGCCATGATCCTGTCAAATCACTTTCGCTTCATCGACATTAATTATTAATGTCGATGACTAATTATTAGTCGTTGCATGCACGCACGTCAGTTTCGAGTAGATTTTACCTTGTCCTTTGTTAATAATAAATAGGGGATCCTATTTAATTTTGGTAGAAGTATGTCGGCATAGGGCGTCTCTCACGTTCGCTCGATATATTTGCTTCCTCAGTCTTCCGTAATTATCCTCAAAATATATGAACCTAGAAATAAGGCTTGTTAATGGGTTTTTCGCACATACAGTAATTACTGGTTTTACGTAGGTAACAACTTAATCAAAGTAATTTTCAATAGAATATTTTCATTTGTAAGTTGGTACACCATTTTTCGTTAACTTGTAAAGTCTATTAAATTCTTTTAATTTTTAAGTTTTAATTAATTCTGCTCCCATCTTGAATTCCGTTTACGTTTCAGCAATCGTCCGCTTAGCCGAGATAGGAGGGGGGGACGAAATCATATGAGGTTCTTGTTGACTACGGAACCCTTAAAAGCAAATGTTATTAATTGTGTTTTGTGGGGGCTTATTCTAATAAGTGCTTATTAGAATAAGCCCCCACAAAAACTATTACTTGGTTTGAAGGTTAATTATAAATTATGCGAACAATAGGAATTACGGTTTCCTCAAGATGTTTTTCTACTCTATGTCATTCATAGACACATCATCATCAACTCATCATGAGGCATTGTTATTGTCAATTGACAACTCATTGACAAACCCCGGTATTGTACTCGTAAACACTGCACTGCTACGGAGTTGATCTATTGACCATATAGAATCACCATAATAAAGGAAGATTTAGTTGTACATAAAAAAGAAAATTAAAGCTTATATAAAGAGGAATTGTAATACGAAAGTCGAGTCTTTGCCCTTGGAATAAATTCCCGGGGCGATAATGTGTCAAGTTTCCTTTTTTGCTACGCAAATTGTTCTCGAGATGTTCACGACAAAATATTTAGAGCCTGTTTTATAAACTAAAGGAGATAATTAAAGCAAATTTTTTTAGCAAAAGCTGCAACCATTGAGCGATAACTTTGACTGCTTCCTCTATTCAAGATTGACGTACGGGCAGAAGATTTGTCTGTCTGAATTGTCTGAATAAAATATGCCGTCTAGAGTTTGCGTTATACTGTGTGAACTATTTAAAAAAACCGGCCAAGTGCAAGTTGAACTCGCGCTTCAAGAAAGGGTTTCGTACCGTTAACTGTACAACATTTGAATATTTCAATAGGTAAACCTATTGCCGTTATTATACTCGAGCAAAAAACGGTCAAAAACTCGTATTTTATTCTGTGTTTAGTGTTTGTGGTTATAGCGAAGAAGAGAATTACATTATCTGTAAAAACGTCAACTGTCTAGCTATCACGGTTCATGAAAAATAAAATAATTTGACTCATACAATGTGTGCTGAAGTAACATGAGTAGTTTGACTCATTCATGGAGCGTGTGCCGAAGTAACAGAGCAGTTTGATTCATATAACAGAGTAGTTTTCCTCATACATGGACCGTGTGCTAAAATAGCATGAGTAGGTAGTTTAAATCATACAACAGAGTACGAGTATTTTGACTCCCGCACAGACCGTGTGCTGAAGTGACATGAGTATTTGGACTTTTACATTGACCGTGTGCTGAAGTGACATGAGTATTTTGACTCTTACATTGACCGTGTTCTGAAGTAACACGAGTAGTTTGTCTCATACATACAAGTAACACGATAGTGTGACAATTGACAATTGACAAAATGACAATTCATGTGTATTTCTAGTACTAACATTATGATGGCTACCAATATTTTTTCGAATGTACATAATAGGAATATTTTCATAAGTGTATTGTCTTACAACAAGGCAGCGGCTAACATTAACATAGTCCCTCCTAAATTGACTCTGCTTATTAATTGACGCACTAATCAAGTAGTAAGTAACACACGCTATCCAATCAAAATAGAGTGTAACAAATGAGCTAGTACACGCTAAGTGCTTACTACGAACTCCGAATACACTTTATCAGTTTTTGCTTGGGGTTCAGCGAAAAAGTAGACAATGAACCTACAGAATGCCTGCCGATGACGACGTAATTGAACTAAGGGTATCAGAAATCAGAAATTCATTTCAAAGTAAAGAATTTACTGTCAATGTAATTAAAGTGTTAGCCGCTGCCTTGTTGCAAGACAATACATTTATGAAAATATTATTATTATGTATGTACATCCAAAAAAATACTTCTTTCATAAAGTAAACATTTTGTTTGTACTATGAATAAAATATTTTATATTTTGATTTTGAATATTGGTAGCCATCATACTGTCAATACTAGAAATACACATGAACTGCCATTTTCATGATTTAGACGTGCGAAAGCCTATACGATTGACTTTGCAAATGTTGATTGCAATCATGGGTCTTGAGCTTCTTAGGTAAATAGTGTACCGACTTATCTTTAGATTTAAGGTGATATGGGTGGAGTTTTTTTTTCTCGTGTGGGGATAACCCCACACAGTGTTTAAGCCCTGCACACAATTCTCTTCTGAATGCATTTAGTTTCATCATCATCAACCCATTACGTCTCCACCGAGGAGCATGGGTCTCTTCCCTGAGGAAGGTATAGGCCATATAGTCCGGATTGGTGGAGGCTTGTAAGACTAGTGGCTGGTCTTACTGTCAGAAGTTTTCAAGCCGCCCCTAAAGGCCTCTGACTTGGCTTAACGACTGCCATCTATCGACGGCAGCCGGCACCAACTGCTTAACGTGCCTTGCGAAGCACGGAATCGCTCGGAAAAAATGCCACTAGCGTTAGTCATAGACGGTGACCCATTCATGGACTGAACGCGCCGTATGTTGCTTAACCTTAGTGATCGTTCAATATCACTCAGGCAGCCCCGGCTACGAGCGATTCAGCTTATTTTACCCCTAAGATATAAAAATAAAATAAAATACAATATTAATCTCTTTTAAAAAACTATGCAACCCCCTTGCTGGTTTAAACTTATTACCTATTTTATCTCTTTTGTTATTTCTTCTTGTTAAGCAATTTCCACAAACAACACGTATTATTATTAAAACCATTGTTTCTACAGAAAAGTCTGCGTATTTTTTCTGCCATGATTTACAGAAGAAATAAATCTCATCAATTAGCGAATGTGCAATTGATAACGGTGCAGGCAATATGCGCGAAGCTTCGCCGTCTTCCAAATTAGTGGCCATACCCATTTGCCCATACATTCGTCTGATTCCCAAACGGCCGATTCGTTCACCGCCCGCCTTGGCTACCACCTCCATTAGCCGCGTTAATCCAGTTAATGCCAGCCAAATTATACCCGACGCCTTTGGAGATGCGTGTTCACAGTTACCATTGAGTAAACGATAATTCGTAGGTACGTTTAAGGTACATGGTTATTCGAATAGCGACTCAGTTAGCGTAGTTATTGAATGAAAATTCTTTATTGTACAATAAAAAAATATAACTTAGGCGAGCTTAATACTAATGATCATTAACATAACATTTACATACAGGCACATACATTGTTTCTGGCCCCACACTAGGATCATTTTCTTACCTTTTGCGATGGGATTATGGATGGGTTAGTTCCAGAATATATTTATTTATTGAAAAAAGTATTGAGCCCATGCTCAATATTTTTTCTAATAAATAGTAATTATGTAAACATGAAAGACATATTAAATTACATAATTATACATAAAACAGCTATAATACTTCCCCACAAAGTGGATCCGAAGAAGATACTTCGTTAGTTCGTGCGGATACCCAATTAGTGGAACTCGAAAGAAGTACATTTGTTAATGATCAAAGAAATGAATGGACACTTAAACAAGCCAAACTAGGAGTCAAGAATTCCTACATCTTAAACTGAACTCGGAACTCGCATTTTGTGGTTCTTCCGGCATACCGTCCCACACAGGCTAAGGTCCATCTGTCTATACTTGAGTATTGGGGTAAACAACAATGGCGTATCAATAAAATTTGACACTTACAGGGTTGGGAAACAGTGAATGAACTATTTGAGATTAGCAATATTTATTGGTGAATGAATGAATTGGGTTTTAAAAATGTTCATGAATGTGGTGATTGTTACTTGGAGATATATGATTGATTATTATGATAATAAAAAAAACAATCTTTAGCTTGCTATTAGCAAAAATAACATAAAAATTACCCATAATTTAGAATACCTACTTACTACAACTTCAACGGTACCGAACACCACCATATTTCATTGTAAAATAAAAAGATCTAAAATTAACATATTAAATATTATTTCATATTTTGTCCTTAGACCCTGCGACTTTAGACCCGTTACTATTCAGGATACAAAAATAAATCCCTATTAAGAGGTGCACTTATGTGCCAGTTGAATGACGTCAGCTTAGGCAACTTGTACTATCGGATACATTCATTTTTTACTGTTCGGAGTCTTCTAAATAGATAATTTGTCACAGTGGAGATTTTCATAATCAAGAGGACTATTTTCTAGTCTAGTCCTAATTAACAAAGTTACAAAGTAAAGGAGGTGCACAAGGTGGTTTGGCGATGTAAGTGAAAATAAAATTATTCCTTCTCTTCTTAGAAATTTTTACACAAAGTGGTTTTTAAATCTCTCAATCGTCTCAATAGCGATTTTTGGGGCTCGTAATCGAAAAATGGGGCCAAATCACTAGTCTAGTCTTAACTAGACAGCAATTCCGCAAAAACTGGCGTTTTTGGCTTATATGCTAGTCCCAAGTCCTTGGCCCTAGGTTTTCGGTCATAGGACCTAGAAGTCTGTGTCAGATGTGCGTGTGCGTGGGCAGGTTCGTATTGCCATATCAAATTACAAAATAGATGGCGCGAGAAAAATGTTGTCTGTGAAAAAATATGGTAGACATTTATTTAAAGGATATCTTTGCTGCAGCATAATATATTATTTTTGGTGTTTTTTTGAATTTTAAGTTATGTTTTATGAGCGCAAACTAAGAGACGAAGAACATTAACGGTCTTATTAACAACTCTCTAAAAAATATTTTAAATGTGGGCCCTTCTAATGTTGAAAAGGCTTAAAAAGGGTTTAAAGAGTTGTAATGACTGAATCAGTAGTTTCAGAAAGAACATTAGCCATAATCTGCTTACTTTTCAGTAGACATACAAAACTGATTTCATAGTGTGACTAATGTTGTTTCTGCGTCTACTGAGATTTTCAGTGCCACGTAGTTCATTGATATTCATTGGACTAATGTTCTTTCTATAGGGATCCTGTAGATTTACCCTCAAGGATACCATAGACAACAATAAGTCAATCACACAAAATTTGGAGTAATTTTTTTTTCGGAAACTACCGATTCAACTATTATGATGAGTTATTAACCCATAGTTGTTCTGCTATCAACACTTTTACAAACGTTTTTTCATTCACTTCAATTTGTTCTTTCATTCACTTGCACCCATCCCTACAACAAAATATCAAAACTAATCTGTGTGTTTTGCTAACCTGTGTCCTGATTTTATACCGAATTACGATTTTGGTTAAAAATCACATATTTAAAGATATTTTTGAGCAGTTTTCTGATTAATTAGACGCGTTAGTGTTCAAACTAGTGTTTAAAACTTATTGTGGTTATCTACGATGTGTTATGTCTTAGGAATGTTGTGATTTGTGCTCGAGTGAGGTTTGTTTACCGAAATACTCAAGTATAGACAAATGGACTTTAGATCTAGATAGTCTGGAACACCTCATTATCACCTATCGCGCAGAAGAAAAAGAACAGAGGACAAGCGACCAATGGGTGGAAGTTATGGAAGCACCCTACAAGCGGCCATATATATTATCAGGACGTAGATTCTGCGATACCCCCCCCCCCCCCCATTAATTAAAAAAATTATAACTTTTTGACTGTTCACAGGTCAACTCTTGTACAGTCTATTATACAGCTTTTAGAATATACCTCGGGCTCTAGAGTAGGCTTCGGTTTTCGCCGAAAGCACACGAGTGTGTGCCTTCCTGCTCTGTATAAAACTTTTCTTCACTATTTTGAACAGTTATGTAAAGTTATAAATAACAATACAAAATAAACCTTACCTTATCGACGACCTCTGTGGCGTAACGGTTAGCGCATCTGCTTGCCATGCGAGAGGTTCCGGGTTCGATCCCCGGCTGGGGAGAAAACAAAAACTCCAGGTCTTGGATGTTTACATGTTTGTGACGTCGCTGTTTCTGGTTCCCACGACACAGGGTATCCTAGTGTGGGGCCAGCAGCAATGTATGTGCCTGTATGTAAATGTTTGAATGTTTGTGTTTAAATGTTTATGTTTATTGCAATATAATCGATTCTATCCGATAGTAGCCGAGGTATATTCTAAAAGCTAACAGCCAAAAACTCCTTAACTATACATAGATAAAAGTCTAGATAGAGCCCAGACTCCCACACCTTGAGATTTCTCCAACATAGCTTTAACAGCTTTATTTTCAGCTGAAGACACGCCGCCCAACTCCTTTTACAAACGTCTAAACTAAATTTTCGCTTCTCAAATTCAAATTAAGTACGATTTACTTGATGACTTTTAATTATTGAGTGAAGAGGTTCCCTTTACGGCTGTCTCGAAGTCCCGACGGGATATTTTAATATTCATCGCTGATCCCACTCCAGTTTTAATGTACAAGGATAATTTACTTGGCATTTTGCGTTGCTTGCACAGTTTTTCATTCCTCTCGCTATACTTATTCGTATACACTGTTGTCGTTTGTCTGTTTTAACAGACAGATGATCAATTTGTAATTGTTAAGGCTGTGTGGTAGTCGCGTTTATTATAATTTTGTAATACTTTTTATCACGAACGAACGATCGAACCCTCACGATCGACTCAACCTACTGCTCCAAGATGCAGGCGTAAATTCATGTTATGTTTTTTCCCTTCAAAAGCAAAACTGCGTGACTCTTTTTACAACGGCGCAAGTAAATAGCAAGTTGTAAGTCATTAAAACTTCCTTTACTGAGGCATTTTCTTCTACTTTATGAGTTTCAAAGGAATTGAATGCCTCTCTCTACGCGATGCCATAAGTAGACTTTAATTACGAAGTACTTTTACATTTACATAGAGGCACATACATTGCTTCTGGTCCCACACTGTGTCGTGGGAACTAGAAACAGCGAACTCACAAACATTTTAACATCCAAGACCTTGGTTTCTTTTGTCCCCAGCCGGGATTCGAACCCGGGACCTCTCCCGTGGCAGGCAGATGCCCTAACCGCTGCGCTACAGAGGTTGAAAGAAGAAGCCTTTGCCCTAAAGCCCTTGGAGCAACCACATGTCAACTCTGGGCGCGCTCTATACGGGGTGTCCCAAAAATGACAAGTCACAGTGACACCGGAGGTAGACCTGCCCAAAAGGCATTGACCAACCTAACATGACCTCAGTAAAAGTTGCACGGTTTTTGAGATATGGCCAATTTAAACTTGTTCTAAATTTTCACTTTTTGTTAACAAGTTAAGTTAGATAGCCCTCGTGTTTGGTTTTTTTTATTTGTAGTCGGTCACGAACTTACTAACTTAGCATAAGTGCTAGCATAGCACTAAAGTTGCTAAAAAAGTGACAATTTAGAATAAGTTTAAATTGACCATATCTCGAAAACCGTGCAACTTTTACTGAGATCATGTTAGGTTGGTTCGACGCCTCTTGAGCTGGTCTACCTCCAGTGTCACTGTGACGTGTCATTTTTGTGACACGCTGTATACTACGATATTTCTGCATAGCGCAAGAAAAGGTTACTCGTGACATCCATAAATATAATGGACCTACAGACATTAGTCGCACCCATAGATATCTGAATAGTAAAGAGATTGGACATACCGTTCCAAGGCTTGAGAAATAAGCTTGCACAGGGTGCAAACACTAACCTCATTTGGGACATCTGAGCGAGCGCGTCAGACGTGTCAGAAACAATTTCGTTTTAGAAATGCCGGCCTGTGCGATCGTTTTTTGCAAAAGACACAGTGACAAAAACTACATCCACACCGATGGAACTTCATTTCACAGGTAAATGCCTAAAACACCACTTATTTCTAATAAAATAATATTTTTGTCGTAATGATACAACAACGGATAGATAGCGTAACCATGGAGACACTTCTTTGTTTCTTTCTCATTCTAAACGGATGAGCGTGAGAAAGACAGAAACAATTTGTGACGGAACTAGTGAGGAGATAATTATGTACGAAGTCAATATCGATAATTAAATATGTACTTCCGCCGCCGGCGCCGCCGCCGTATCCAGATTCATTGTGTATGATGTATCCCATCAAAAACATTAATGTGAATGATATGAGAGCCAAGTTCAATAGGTATTAAGAACATACGTCGTTATCGACTTCGCCGACAAAAGAATTGAGATCCTTATGGGTGCTGCCAAGTTCTCTGAAGAAAATCATGAAATTTTAGTTACAAGATCACTGAGATGTAAATTGTAATTCAAGCTCAAGATTTGACTGCTAGTTTTTACCAACAACCAATTTCAGAAAAGTTACATAGGTATGATATCAACCTAACAGCATAAGTACAATACAAACAGAAAGTACACTAACCTCAGTATGACTAAACTAAATTGCTTTTTGTTTCTGGTGTAGTCACTTTATAAAGATAAGGCTATACTGAGACAAAAATGTATAATTTAACATACTTAATTATTTTACTTTATTGCGTGTTTTGATAAAATTTTGCCATTTTTTTTTTTGGAAGGATTATTATTTTTCGTTCTAAAATAGTTAGCCAGAAATCACTCACGCAATTCGTGTTAGATTTTTGTCGCTTGCATGACGAGCTGACAGATGAGAAAAAGCTGATTGAAAAAATGTGATTTTCGGTATAAGAAGTACCTATTGAAGGAGGTACTTTAGAGCTTAATAATGTATGAGAATTACAATAAACAAGTTGATTGATTATTTTCGCCCAGTTTTTCGGTGATTTGGGTGTAGTCTGATTTCGGTGATTTAAATATTTCGTTTTATAGCCGAGAATCTGACTACCCAAAATATATCATGTTTTACAGTTTTTAGCCCTTTATCCAAAACAATCGATAAAATTCCTGAAAGACGAAAAAAAAACGACCACCGAAGTCAGCAATTTTTGCCTCTTCTGGAGAAATGCCTAGACGTGTTATTTATTTTCAACCTTTTGCCACATATTTTTCAGTTCTAACATAGGCGCCACGCACATATTTTATGTTTGCACAAACAATTAAATTTCTCGTGACTTCAGACACACAGAAATGAGCTACTAGATGCACCTAATTATCGACAACTTATCGACTAAAATCTGTCCCAGCTAGAGTGTGGTTGTGGGGGTGCGTACCATGAAGTGTGCGCACATCTCGTAGCGTTGTGTGAGTAACTCGGGCTTGCGACACCCGGTTCTCATACAAATTCGGCGATAGGTCCGAGTGCGTATACTGAGTTTTTTCATTCACTCTCGATAGTAAGAGCGTTTGCGATTTGCATAGGAGTGACAAAGAGACAAATAGATGGCGCGCTTTGTCACTCCTATGCAAAACGCAAACGCTCTCGCTATCGAAAGTGAATGACAAAACTCAGTATACGCACTCAGGTCTCCTTTACTTCAGAGTGCCTATACTGAGTTTTTTCATTCACTCTCGATAGTGAGAGCGTTTGCGATTTGCATAGGAGTGACAAAGAGACAACTATATGGCGCGCTCTGTCACTCCTATACAAACTGCAAACGCTCTCGCTATCGAAAGTGAAGGACAAAACTCAGTATAAGCACTCTGAGTGCGTATACTGAGTTTTGCCGTTCACTTTCGATAGCGAGAGCGTTTGCGTTTTGCATAGGCGTGACAAAGCGCGCCATCTATTTGTCTCTTTGTTACTCCTATGCAAATCGCAAACGCTCTCACTATCGAGAGTGAATAAAAAAACTCAGTATAAGCACTCTGATGTCTGTGGTCGCACCGGTCGGTCGGCCATACTGGCCTGCGGGGAAATTTCCTTCACAGTGGAAGAGCACTATTATTTGACAGATTTCTGAAAACCATCTCATATTTTTTATTGGTAGATAGATATATAGATAGATAAAAGATTTATTTCTATAGGACACACACACGTAAATATAGCAACAAATGAAATCACAAAGTAACAGCAAATTATAAACACTGACAAAACAGAAACGTACATAAGCAAAACCTACAAACATTTTATGTGGTAGGAGAAGTACCTATCTATAGGATGTGCGCGAATAAATAACGTGACAACGTGTGTGTGGCAAATGCAAACGGGTTTGGACTTTCGAGTCAGCATGTGCTGGGAGTTTCAAAAGAAAACTCCAGCGCTGGTATTCTGCCGATACCCAGATTGGTGTTCACGTAGTCCTCAGAAAGTGGTCATTTTAAATTATTTCGGGTATTTCTTCTAAAAAAGCCAAAAGAAAATTTACTTTTGAAATAAGCCGCCAAAACGCTATCTTGGGCAATATGGCGTCGCACAGGAATTATGACGTCACTGGTAAACAAAACAATGAACGTAAGAGTGACAGGAATGACAGACGCCATTTTTACTGAGCTGTGACGTCATCATAGAATCGGCCGATCCAGGCCGTTTTCGATAAATCTTTCGATCGAAATTTCGATCGTCCTGGGTCCTGGGGTTTTTTTTTTTTTTTTAAATGCCATACAGCGGTTTTAAGACTCAGAATTTATACGAATACGTATAAACAATAGTGTTTTTTTTCACAGTGTCAAATAGCCTATTTGGTAAAAATAAATCGTATAGGCACTGTACATCTGTAACAAATAACAGTTTCTTCAGTAAAGTTCCAGCTGAAATTCGCAAGACTAATAGCTGTAACAATTGCAACACTTAATGGTGTAATTAACATTGAAAATCCGCTGTAATCCAGCTAGTAGCTACTTGGGCGCAATTTATTTCACAGCTTTACGGTTTTCACCAGTGCCGTCTACGTGTTTCCGGATCTATCCAACTTTGAAGCTTATAGATTGCCCATTAAAACTTATGTGATTGTAACTCAAACAAAAAACGTAATAGAAAAGAGTACCAATTAGCGGCGGTTAAAAATGGGGTTAGCGCATTCTACCACGCGAGAGTTCCCGGGTTCGAACACCAGATGGGGACGAAAACAAACCCCAGGTCTTGGATGTTTACATGTTTGTGATGTCGCTATTTCTGGTACCCACGACACAGGGTATCCTAGTATGGAGCCACAAAGAATACATAATGCTTGTATCTGCCTGTAAAATCGCTCGTAGATCCGGCCGCTTGAGTGAGCTTAAACAATCTCGTGATCGGGTTACATTTTACATTTACATTTTTACATACAGGCACATACATTGCTTCTGGCCCCACATTAGGATACTCAGTGTCGTGGGAACCAGAAACAGCGACGTCACACACATGTAAACATCCAAGACCTGGATTTTTTTTGTCCCCAGCCGGGATTCGAACCCGGGACCTCTCGCTGTACAAACAAACAAATGTACGTAACTAAAAGTCACTGACTAATATTTAGAAATTGCGAAAATATATCTGAATTGAATTACACACCAAATTTTAATCAAAAGCAACCTAACACACAATTAAACTCGCGAGGGTATATTCAAACATAAACACAGCTCAATCATCTGAGGCTCAGTGCGCCAATGGCGCCACCTGTGTGATAATGGCGGGCCATAAGACATTCATTCGTTTTATCACATGTTCGCGCCCTGTGGGGCTAACGGATGACGTCATATGCCTCGGTCTCGTGAAATTAGTTTTTCGAAATGCTGGAATTTTCGTCTTTTACGTTGTCGCGCTGGCATTTGTTTTCATTTTACTTACTACATCCTTCATCGCTCGTAGCCTGGGCTGTCTGAGTGATCTTAAGCGATCACTACGGTTAAGCAACATACGGCGCGTTCGGTCCAAAAATAGGTCACCGTCTAGGACTAACGCTAGTAGCATTTTTCCGAGCGGCTCCGTGCTTTGCATGGCACGTTAAGCAGTTGGTGTCGGCTGCCGTCGATAGATGGCAGTCTTTAAGCCAATTCAGAGGCCTTAGGGCAGCTTTAAAACTTCTGACAGTAAGACCAGCCTCTAGTCTTACAAGCCTCCACCAATCCGGACTTGGCCCCCGTGATGGAGTATGGCTTATACCTTCCTCAGAGAAGAGACCCGTGCCCCTCGTTGGGGACATAATGGGTTGATGATGATACTTCATCAACTCGATACTTACATAAATTGCACTCTACGGTTATCTTAGTTACAGCGCGACCACGATCCTCAGCGCTTAGAGACCGAACGGGTTCGATTGGATACGTTATACTTATACGTTTACCTCTACATTTAATATTATTATCATATATCTATTAGCCGCTTCCAACCGGTCTTTTTGGAAATCCATGGAGGAAGCCTATGTCCAGCAGTGGACTTCTTGTGGCTGAATGATGATGATGATGATATCTATTACTATTACATTATATGAAATTTTTAGTTCCACGCCTGTGGTAATCCCATATGAATTTGATCAAGGTGTTTCAGGAAAACATTCATTTCAGATATCGAATTATTTCAAGGTTACGTAGTACATGTCAGACGATTTCATTCTTAAAGCGCCGGTTAGATAATTAAAGCGAAGATAGATAAATTATAGTATATACCTAGGGTTTAATAAGTTATTAATATTCATAAATGACCGTCTGACTGCATACCAAAAACTGCTATTATCGTTTTGACATAGCCAGTGTTAATTGCACTCATGGGCTACAAGCTTCTTCATAGATATTCGCACCACATTTAGGGATATTAGATTTTATTTAAATTTAGAACAAACGGTAGCCCTGGTTGTGGATAGCTTATCTGGAACTTTATTTGAACATTGTGAAACAGGGGCTTAAGGTGATTTGAGAAAAGATGGTCAGAGTGGTTTTTTTTCGCTGCCTTTTTCTCTACTACCTCCGATCCCACGGCACCGCCTAACATTATAAGTACATTGACATTCAACAAACAGAATAGAACTTCTTTACGTTGAAATAAATTTCTGATTTTGTCACTTGATCAGTAAAAACTCAGTAGAAACCCAACATTGTTATTGAGAACAGAATTCAAACGTAATTAGTAGGTCCCTTTGCCTTGGCAGTCCCTCTTTATTTTGCGGCCACAGATGTAAAATCTATTATTTTGTAGCGCAATTTAAGTATTTTACAGACAGCAGAAACTCATTAAAACGGACAAATTGCCATCTTCCGCGAGGGTCCCGATAATTTATCCCGAGACTTAAAATCACATTAGTCCCCGGGAACCAAGTGCCGCAGTATCGTTGTTCGCAATATTTATAAGAGAACTAATTAAAAGGTCAGTGAAATGAATAATTGGTCAGAGAAGCAAAGCAACAGAAACTCCGTTTGAGCAGGGAACAATTATTTATTTTAGTCAACAGCGGGAAAAAAATTACCCGACACCGACGTGCGTGCATGCAACGACTAATGAATGTCGATGAAAAAAAATAACTGTTAGGATCGTGGCAGGTTGTAGTCCCTGGTAGCCTACTCCTCTGGGATACATGCGTGAGCTTATGTATGTGTATGTATGAATAGCAGGTATAAGTTTGTGGCGGCACAGCACTAGCGGTGCCTACACACATCACTAGACGCGACAAACAGCACATGCGCAAGACCGATGTCGCCGAGCTGTGTACTGTTTGACGTTACGTGATGAATTTTTCCTTCCGCTTTCTATTTTGCTTTTGTGTTTTCCCGATCTTCCTGATTATACTCCAGAGTGACCTAAATAAGATCAATTCTTTTCCTTACTTCCCTTGTCTGTGCCGGTGAAAATATAGCGGCAACACAACCCCGCCATATTGGTGACCCTCTAGCGCACGGAGGTTGCGCTCGCCGGCTACGATGGCCAACGCTAACGAGAACGTGGCATCTGAAGACGAGGCGGCGTACCAGGACAGCTACAGCGGGACCGTTGAACGTATCGCGGTAAAGCTACCCACTTTCTACGCGGACGAGCCTGATGTATGGTTTGACCAAGCTGATGCACAGTTCAGACTGTCCAAAATAAAGGATGAAAGCACGAAGTTTTATCACATCATTGCCCAGCTCGACTACAAGTATGCTCGCGAAGTGAAAGATTTAATTAGAGATCCGCCGAAGGAAAACATGTACCAAAGACTGAGGCAGGAATTAATCAAGCGCCTTTCAAGTTCTCGCGAACAGCAGATGCGCCAGCTGCTCACACACGAGGAACTAGGGGATCGTAAGCCATCCCAGTTCCTGCGGCACCTCCGAACATTGGCAGCCGGCGGCGTTTCCGATGAGTTCTTACGCAGTATGTGGGCAAGCAGACTACCTCAGCACGTCCAAGCTATCATCGCGACGCAGAGTACCATCAACCTTGACGACGTCGCGGAACTGGCTGACAAAATCTGTGAGGTGGCATCTACACCCGTTCACCAGGTAGCCAGTACGTCGTCAACGGACAATTTTGACGATTTGCTTAAAAAGTTAGACGTCCTAATTACCCAGCGCGTACAAACCGAGCTCAGTCAGCAGATATCACAGCTCAATCTACGTGAAGGGCGTCCATTTCGTCGAGACGAATCAAGGTCCAAGAGCAGAGGTCGGAGCAGGAGCAAAACACCAGGAATGTGCTGGTATCACAGTATTTTCCGTGACAAAGCCCGAAAATGCATATCACCGTGCAACTTTAAAAAAAACTGACAAGACAGTCAATCGAGGCGGCAAGCGACTGTCAAACTACGACTAGCCGCCTTTTTGTAACAGACCGGAAAACTAAGACTCAGTACCTAATAGATACGGGGTCTGATCTTTGTGTTTTACCTCGTCGTTTTCTACGGCAGTCCAAGTCAGCAACCGGTTACAAATTAACTGCTGCAAATGGCACAATAATTGACACGTTTGGAACACTTACCTTGCATCTAGACTTAGGTCTGCGGCGTAATTTTACGTGGAATTTCGTGGTGGCAAATGTGGACAAACCAATAATTGGCGCTGATTTTATCTCACATTACGGCTTACTTGTTGATTGCAGAAACAGACAACTACTGGACAGCCTAACCACCCTTTCTACTTCTGGATTACTCAAGCGCTGCAATTTGGCTAGCGTCAAGGTTATCACAGGTGACAGTGAGTACCACAAAACTCCTGGCTCGCTACCCCAGCCTTACCAAGCCACCCGGTTTAACTCGAGAGGTAAAACATTCCACTGAACATTACATCCGTACAACAGCTGGACCACCTGTGTTTACCAGACCACGCCGACTTGCACCAGATCGCAAGAAAATCGCTCAGGAACAGTTTGAGGAAATGGTACGTAATGGTACAGCTGGTCGATCTGACTCACCTTGGGTTTCTGCGTTACATCTGGCACCGAAGAACGATGGTTGGAGACCATGCGGTGACTACCGTGCTTTAAATGCACGCACGATTCCCGACCGATACCCAATCAGACACATAGAAGACTTCTCCTATAGACTGGCAGGTTGCACAGTGTTCTCCAAAATCGATCTAGTGAAAGCCTACCATCAGATACCTGTGCATCCAGAGGACATCCCGAAAACGGCAATTACCACTCCATTCGGTTTATTCGAATTTCCGTACATGTCATTCGGTCTGATGAACGCGGCGCAGACGTTCCAACGATTCCTCGATGAAGTACTAAGAGACCTGGACTTCTGTTTTTCATATATCGATGATATACTGGTGTTTTCGAAGGACCATGTCGAGCATCAGAAACATCTGGAATGCGTTTTTCAACGCCTACATGACTACGGCATGCTGATAAACGAAGGCAAGTGCGCTTTTGGACTCAGCGAAGTTACATTCCTCGGTTTCTTAGTTTCTGAAAAAGGTACTCGACCGCTCGAAGATAAAGTCAAGGCTATACAGGATTTCCCGCCCCCGAAGACCGTAAGTGGCCTACGCAGATTTCTGGGAATGCTTAACTTTTATAGGCGTTTTATCCCGCATGCAGCTGACTTACAAGCACCACTTCATGACATGCTTGCTGGCCCAAAGGTAAAGGGGACACATCCACTTGCTTGGACTCCAGAACTCTTACAAGCATACGATGACTGCAAGAAAAGCTTCGCTAACTCCACGCTACTAGCTCACCCTGTTATGAACGCACCGTTAGCCCTCGTGACTGATGCCTCAAACACAGCCTTGGGAGCGGTACTCCAGCAGATGGTTGATGGATGTTGGCAGCCTCTCGCATTTTTCTCGAAAAAGATGAGTAAGACCCAACAACATTACAGCGCTTACGACCGAGAACTACTCGCCATCTACGAGAGCGTCAAGCATTTCCGGTATATGGTCGAAGGAACGCATTTTGTGATTTACACAGATCACAAGCCGATCACGTTTGCGTTCCAACAGAAAGATCGCAAATGCTCACCAAGGCATTTCAATCATTTAGATTTTGTATCGCAGTTCACGACGGATATTAGATATATCGCCGGGAAAGACAACATCCCCGCTGATGCTCTTTCCAGGATTGAAGCCATATCTTCTCCGCCACATTTTACCACGATTGCACAGGCACAACAGACTGACTCAGAACTTCAGGAACTTCTGTCCAGTGGATCTTCGGCACTCAAGCTGGAGCAAGTACCCGTACCCGGTACAAGCGTCACGCTCTACTGTGACGTTTCTCTCACGAGGCCTCGTCCTTTCATAACGAAGGAGTTGCGTCGTCAGATATTCTCTGCTCTCCACAGCCTCAGCCATCCAGGATCCAGGGCAACCACGAAGCTTGTCACCGAAAGATTCGTATGGCCTTCAGTTCGAAAAGATGTTCGCTCGTGGGTTCAACAATGCTCAGACTGCCAACGCTCAAAAGTCCAGCGACACACGTCAGCTCCAATCGGTAACTTCCAGTTGCCAGCAGTCCGATTCAGCCATGTACACATAGACCTCATAGGACCCTTACCGCCATCACGTGACTACAAGTACTGTCTAACTGCGATTGACCGGTACACCCGATGGCCGGAAGTGAAGCCACTAACAGACATAATGGCAGAAACAGTGGCTCAAGCTTTCTATGAGATGTGGATATCGCGTTTTGGCTGCCCAGAGACTGTGACAACAGACCAGGGTCGTCAATTCAACTCACGATTGTTTAAATCTTTGACAGATCTCTGTGGTATCCGACTACGCCACACGACTGCTTATCATCCTCAGGCGAACGGAATGGTCGAGCGTCTCCACAGGACCCTCAAAGCTGCTATTATGGCACATGGTGAGAAGAGCTGGACTGACAGCTTACCTGTCGTTCTTCTCGGCATGAGAACTGCGTGGAAACCTGATCTGCAATGCTCCGTGGCAGAACTGGTATATGGTGAGCCCTTAAGGTTACCTGGTGAGTTCTTTAAAAACACTCACGCACACACCATACAACCACCAGACTTTGTCGCTCAGCTAAGGACGCACATCTCTCGTTTACGTCCTCAACATGCATCCAGACACGCACAAAATGCAGTTTTCATACACGGCGATCTAAAAAACGCGACGCATGTATTCCTAAGAACGGACGCCCTTCGAGGTGCTTTAGAACCACCTTACACTGGACCATATCGTGTTTTGAGCATGACCGATAAAACTGTCACTTTGGATTTATTAAGAGGACCAGTGACAGTCTCCATTGATCGAGTGAAACCTGCGTACACAACTACAACAACAACTTCGGAGTTTAAAAGCAAAGATTTGCCAACTGAAACATCGAAAGCTTCTACGGAAACCCCAGTTTTAACCAGAACCACACGATCTGGGCGTGTTGTCAGATTTCCTGATTATTTTTCCGCAGGACCTTCCATCTCCAAGGGGGGTGGTGTGGCGGCACAGCACTAGCGGTGCCTACACACATCACTAGACGCGACAAACAGCACATGCGCAAGACCGATGTCGCCGAGCTGTGTACTGTTTGACGTTACGTGATGAATTTTTCCTTCCGCTTTCTATTTTGCTTTTGTGTTTTCCCGATCTTCCTGATTATACTCCAGAGTGACCTAAATAAGATCAATTCTTTTCCTCACTTCCCTTGTCTGTGCCGGTGAACATATAGCAGCAACACAACCCCGCCATAAGTTGGTATGAGATGTATTGTTTTCCCTGTTTTGTTGCCTTTTGTGTATTTTGTATATTACGTTATTGTGTCAGTAGAATGAAAGTCTTCTTTCTTTCTTATAAGTAAAGTAACAATTTATGTTTTTAAATACATCTTGTCATTTTTATCTGTGTCGCTTAATAAGTTGGTTGTGACCTTGAAAATAACGATTAAAAACCATTGTTATGGTGATTGGCGCACCAAAAATTCTACAGGTTAAACAGAATAAAATTTACGATTTTCCAGATTCTATACACTTCTTTAATACAAATACCTATTTACTGACTCAAACATATTTTACGGCTTTAATCAATCAGCCCATATTCGTCCACTTTTGGACTTTCTTCTTTCTTTCCTCGGCCATCTTTATCCAGCCGATGCCAGCAATATCCCTCATTTCATTGCCAAACTTCACTTACCAAAATTGATCCAAAACTAAAAAAAAAATTGTTTACTAATAATGAATTTAAAAGCTGATCAACGTGGCATTTTCTGTTACTTAGGGCCGATTTCTGAATTGAGAATTGTCATCAAGTAACTACTTAATTGTAGTGCTCTCTAATCAAAATTCTCAGAAAAGAGCTAGACAAAACGTTAGTTATAAGTATTTACTTAGTGTAAATTCTCAATTCAGAAATCGGCCCATATTCCCTTAGGGCCAGTACCTGAATTGACAATTTCGCTAACTACTTAACTACCGTGTTGTCTCGTCACAAAGTTACATAAGTATACTTATAGTCTGTAAAATATAGCTTGAGCTCCGCGACAACAGCTGTCATGGACATTTGCGTCCATGAAGTTTTGAATTTTTTCCCAGAATATTTGCACTGTGAAAACTCCGTACTTACTGCCATCGAATAGTGTGCAGTAAGTACGGAGTTTTCATAGTGCAAATATTCTGTGAAAAATTCAAAACTTCATGGACGTAAATGTCCATGACAGCTGTCGCGGAGCTCAAGCTATATTTTAAAATTCTCAGTTCATAAACCGGCCCTTAGTGCTTAAGTTAGTAATCTCCGTTTACGACAAGTTACCGCACAGAATACTTTCGTCGGTGACAGAAAACGTCTCAAACTGACTAAAATAGTTTTTTCATGCTGATTTTATTATATTAGACCTCCGAATTACAAGTGCCGCAGTGTCATAGACGGAAATATTTAATAATGGCGTGAGAAAGAAAGAGAATAATACTTGTTTTATTTACGGGGCTGCGTTTTAAATATTCATGTTTTCGTGTACGTAGCGTAATGGGCCCGCGGTACGAGGATGCTGCTGGAAAGGTACAGAGCTCCCGTTTCAGTACACGGTATTGAACGTGTAGAAATTCACCCCCGGTGTTTCGTCCATCAACAATCTGTTAATTTACTTTTGACAGATGTCAGATTGTGCTAATTGCTTGCAATGGAAACAAATCGCCGCTTTAAGCCGGCTACACACGGCCCTAAAATCAGAGGCAATATCGAGGAAGTGGTGGGGAGCACCCTAGATCGCCTCGTGTGTAGTGTAGGCAAATACCCTAATTTTATACTCAGAAATTGGTTCTGACGAGCTCACGATTTCATTTCCACCAGTATTTGTCCTGATATCGCCACTGATTTTTGGCCCTTGTGTAGCCGGCTTTTAAACAATTATTAGCACAATTCGGTATTTGACACTCAACAATAAATTATTTGATATGCTCGAAAATTACAACTTGTTTCGGAAAATTTATCTCTTTTAATAATTTACTAGTTATTACAATTTTTAAATAGATGGAACATAATATAAAGAGTGCTCTGAAATGTGACGTCATAACGTCATGACGTTTCATACAAAAACCCGTTTTAAAAGTAACTCTTTTGACATTTTGTCAAATACCCAATTGGCAGCGAAAAAACGGGATTAAGCCACCATCTCATTTTAAGTTTCATTTAAGTAAATAAAATAAAAACACACCCCAAATATCAGGTGTAACCATCCAACTGTCAAATTCCATACTAATTTGACAATTGGACGATGAGAATGGCTCCGAACTACAATCTATTTACTGAAGCGAACGACTAAAGGTAAACAAAGACACAGCATCTCTCAAACTTACATGTCACTCACAATAGCTCATGCACGCAGCTTTGCTTGCATCGTATACCCACATAGGTTTAGGTAGGTACTGTTTAATAAAAACAGACAGACAACCAAACAAGACAAGACAAACACTAAAGAAAATAAAATAGTTTAGAGAAGTTGCATTCGCATCAACAACGTCAATCGTGAGTAAATATGGCGTCGGGGTGGCTATCTTACTTTTTTTGCCTTTAATTAAAAAAGATGTTTGTAGTCAGCTCTCCATACTTCTTCCTACACTTCGCGTAGCGCATTAGTATAAAATAATCGATCATAATCGGCCTTTAAACAAAAGTCCTACATCTTTGCTAGTTGCGAACATATTTGGCAGCAGTAGGATCGCTTTTATTTGAGGACCACTGAAATTTTAGGTATTTTTTGGAGCATAGATCTCTTAAGCAAATGCTATTTTCATGATAAAATAAAATATTTAGTTAAATAAACTGCGAGTGAGGGATAAATCAGGTAATAACATTGTTAATGTGTTTCTTGCTTATTGGCATTTATTAGCCATATTGTTTTGTATAACTTTGCTAAATATTATGCAGTGTTATAAATGTGGCATATTGAAAAACCAAATTTTTGACATGTTGACACTTACTCGTTCGCTTCAGTAAATAGGGTGTACAGCGCAACCAAGTTATCTGTTCAGGTGGGCAAAATTGTAACTAACTAACTAATTGTAAATCCTGTTCCCCATTTTTTGTTTTATTTATTCACTCACTAAGATTTACAGATATATTTTCATTAAAATTGAAAGATGGGTTATAATATTCTCATTTTTGTAGGTAAATTTCTGTTACTACTAAATTCTCCCCTAGCGCCGCTATCAACTGAACAGATAAGATGGTGGCACTGTAGTGCGCGTTATATGTGGGCTGAGCGGCCTTTCTGGAGCCGCCATCTTGTGTAATGGCGCCGCGAAACAGGGGAAATAATGGGGAGGGCGGCGACAAGTGATGTCGTGTTGTGTAGAGTTGCTTTTTTTGACTTTTGTGCGCATTTTTTCAGAAATCATAGTTACCCTCATTTACGACTTCTCTACCAATCTTTTCAGTATTAAAAAAGTAACCGTGATTAATCAGTTGCGTCGTGAGTTTATGGATTACTAGCTGTTGCCCGCGATTTCGTCCACGTGATCTTTAGTTGAGAAAAATGTTTGCAAATAAACTTATTTGCAATAAAATGTTTGCAAATAAGTTACGGATACTTTTAGCGAATGTGAAATAATTGAAACATAAAAAATCGAATGTTTTTTTCATACAGTTTTTATTTTACTAAACTTTTATACCAACTAAATTTACACCCCTCTTTTACCCCCTTAGGGATTTGATTCACAAAAAGGCATGTCGGCAATAAATCATTATTAGGAACTTTTAACCCAAATACAAAATTTTATTGAAATAATTTTAAAATCCGAGAACTTTTATACTAATTTTGCACGCTTTTTTACCTTTTTTTACACGGATGATTTTCGGAAAAATATTTTACAACAGTTTCATGACATTCAATAAAGAACCTTCATACTGAACTTCAATCGAATACTTTAAAACGGCAAAGTTTCATACTAACTTTGCACCCCCTTTTGACCCCCTTAGGGATTGAATTCACAAAAAGGGATATCGGCAATAATCATTATTAATAATTCATAACCCAAAATGCCACATTTTATTGAACTTTGAAAATCAGACAACTTTCATACTAACTTTGGACCCTGAACTTCAATCGAATACTTTAAAACAGCAAAGTTTCATACTAACTTTGCACCCCCTTTTGACCCCCTTAGGGATTGAATTCACAAAAAGGGATATCGGCAATAATCATTATTAATAATTCATAACCCAAAATGCCACATTTTATTGAACTTTGAAAATCAGACAACTTTCATACTAACTTTGGACCCATTTAACCTCGTGAGAACCAGTGTAGTAAGAGAAAATTAAATACAAAAACCATTGTTATTTTCAAGGTCGGTTGTCACGAGGTTAAGGTATGATTTTCGAAAAAAATATTTTTATTGTGTATGACTAATCATAGAACGGTCACCCATTCATAGACTGAACGAGCCCTATGAACCCTCGTGATTGTAGAAATACTTATGTTACGGTGTGTCCCTATTACTGGGAAACGCAGCAAACTAAGTAGATGTTTTCGTAGTGTATCCGGAATAAAGTTAATCATGTTATTACGGACGAGCACGGTTTAATTTCGCATCTTTCGCAACAACTTCACTAGCTCTACATTACAAGCCCCACGCTTTCGAACATTCGGAAAGATCCGCAGCAACAGTCGAGTGTAAGCCCAACATTAACGATGTTAGCGCGAAGTCGGTTGTTGCATCACACCCACTGTAAACATTTGACCAAACTTTGCTCGTTAACCAGTGTTGGTTTATCATTTAAATATTGTTATTTAATTTATTGGTTGCGAAATAGCTCGGCGAATTCGGGGAATATGGGAGTAGTGGTCGCACGGCTATTACGATGTTGCGGTACGAGGAAAGCCATCATTTTTGTTGAAATGTAAATCATGAAATTTCGTTGAAATTAGCTGTGCTAACAATCAATGTTGTTTTCGTATTTTCCTTTGATGAAAGAAAAAATATCATCAAAGGTATTAATTAGGGCCCTGAACGGAAATTGTAATTACGATAAAAATTATAGTAGTGAACTACAAATAGAAAAGTTAAGCCCAAGCGGCAGACACAAAAGTTTGCGTTTTTGTGTATTTTATTATGAATCACCATGTTTCCTTCTCAAGTTTAGCCAGTAACTACATACGCGTAAAGGTAAATTAATTAAAATTTATATAATAATAATAAACTCACGCCCGTTATCCCCGAAGGGGTAGGCAGAGGCACCAGTCTCTAGAACTGGACCCACGTTTTGCCGAGTTTATTAGGTCCCAAACGTGACAAGTGGCAAGCCGGCGACAGTTAAATTAAAATTTATTAAAAAATATTTGGAAAATCGACAAGAAACACAGCGCTATTTATAAAAACAGAAAACAAAGAAAAATAGAAAGAAAACAGAAAAAAAAATTAAATCTATAACTGTGACTTATTGAATGTTACAAGTAAAACTAACAGTCCCAGATACGTACCCTTTAAATTATGAATAATCACTTAGGTGTGAAACATATTGCCGCCCCGCTAGACCCACCTTAATTTTCTTCAAAAACTCAATCGCATAAGAGAAGCTCAGGACATGTTAGAGCGAGTCAATTCCGACCCAACATTAATAAAAGTACCTGGGTGACCGGTACTTTTTTTGTAATAAAAAATATGTAATATAAAATTAAAATAATCCTTTTTCAACAAAAAAAAGAAATTGGAAAAAAAAATCATGTCTCTTGAAATCGGCCCGAAACGGGTCGCCCGTTTTCCCGTCAGAAGTATCCCAACCTTGCAGCGCGACGCGAAATTTACCTCTGTATGTTATTATAGCAAATTTCAGTTGCCTTAAAACACTTATAAAACAACGTTTTCTAAAAATGTAACCTAGTTAGATCAATTAAACGCCCCCGAAAGCATCTGCCTACAAAATTTCGTGAAAATCGTTGGAGCCGTTTCCGAGATTCTGATTATATATAAATATACATACAAGAATTGCTCGTTTAAAGAGATTAGATGCATTGTTACTGGTGACGAAAGTGGGTTTACGAGTTTGACATGCAAACTAGCCAACAAGCTTCGGATTGGCGTCTTCCAACTGAACCGAAACCGAAAAAACCGCGCCAAAGTCGATCAAAACTCAAAGTCATGTTTACTGTTTTCTTCGACTATCGCGATGTGTGCACTCTGAATTCTTACCGGAAGGTCAAACAGTAAATAAAGAATTTTATTTGAGCGGCGCTTAAGAGAGCAAATTCAACGAAAAAGGCCAGATTTGTGGAAAGAAAATTGTTGGCTTTCGCCTTCGCATAAGGGCATCATTACATTGTGAACGAATTTTTCACCAAAAGCTCAACTAATACCATCGAACAACCACTTTATTCACAGGATATGGTTTCAGCCGAGTTCTTTCTTTTTCCTAAGCTCAAATTACCACTTTGTGGTACCCGTTTTCATTCGATAAAAGACATAAAGGAGAATTCGCGGCGAGAACTGAACTCAATTCCGGAAAAGCGTTTAAATAATGTTTCGATGATTGGATTATTCGCTGGCGTAAGTGTGTCGTTTCTGAAGGAGCATACTTTGAAGACGTTGAAATAAATTTGGATGTATAACTAATACCTATTTTGTGTATCATTGATCGTTTCCCGGTACTTTCTTAGAATATAAATTTTAGAATAGAAAGAGTTTATTATCATATTAAGATAAAGGGTCGAGGCTCAGCATTATGCTTCCAAGTCAGCGCAGTGATCTTGGCAGCGCTGATTTTCAGCAACAACCCATAAAAAAAACTAAAACTAAACTTAAATGTAGGAAAGAGGGTAACAAACTTAGATTACAATTTTGTTGCACCAAGAATATAATTTTACAATATACACTACATAATACTACTTATATAATATTAATATGTATCATATTTAACAATACATATACGAATATGCACACTATTTATAATACATTGTGATTTTATTATGAATTTTTACTATACATACAAATATTACATATAATATACTAATAATAACATAAATAGATAAATTATATCGATGGGTGTTACAAATTGGTTACGCACCGCTATGCGCTAGTGAGTATCCGTGTTCCTGATTGTGGAGTGGGCGAGTCAAATGTGTGTGAGTATGTGTGTGTCTGTGTATCTTGTGTTATGTTCTAGTCCAGGATCCAGGGTGAGCCTTACAAGTACAGAGCCGTCTGCTTTTCCAAAAGTACCTTTCGATAATGTAATTTGAAGGTGTTTGTAGAGATTTTTAGCCTTAAAGGAGGTGGAATGGTATTCCAGATTTTTGCTGTACTGTACTTGAAACTCCCCCTGAAACCTGCTGATCTATGTTTTGGGATCCTTAGAAGATCTGATTCTCTTGCACGGGTAATATAGCCCGAGCCATCCCTAAACCAGTTAAGCTTTTTATATAAATATGCCGGGGATTTATTCCAAATTATTTTGTGTGTGAGGCAAGCCAAGTGTAATTCGCGTCTATTTTTCATAGTTAAAGTGCCATGCTCATTTAAGTAAGGTGTCACATGTGCTCTTATCGGTATATGGTAACAAAAGACAGAGTGACTTCTTGACAGAGTAGTATTTCAACTCAATCTGGCTCAAACCGCTCATGCATGACAGATAACCCACAAGAACCAACTTCCTTTCTCAGTAAAAACTAGAACTAAAACCTCGATAAAACCTCCTATCAAATAAATCTTTGATCTTTCTTTTTGGCATCTTTTTGGATTTGGCATTGTACGCTATTCATTTAAAATTAACTATTGTCAATATTTAGGACTATTCCCGTCAGTAACTATTAGAAAACCTCAGCAGTAAATACAGTAAATTATTTTTCATACCTGCGTGACAATTTTAATATGTTATCGTGAACCAGAAAAACATAAAACTCAATTCCATTTATCGCCCAAAGACCATTGTGTTCGCGACAATGTTAGTCATAACCAAGTCATAACAACAAAAGTGCCCGATCACATCGCTTATTACATTATAAATATTCAGCAGGTCTTAACGGAGAAGACGAGCATTTAAATATGTCATCCAATAATCGCAGGACATTAGACTAAGTCCACAAAACAGGAAGGTATAGAAGCATGGAGGTTCCTTTGACTCTGTTTTGTGTACAAAAGCACGCAGTCGAAATTCAACATTGTATCACAAATCCAAATTTTAAATTGAGAACTTTGAACGTTTGCTAATTGGAAGCGATATAATCCTCAGGCAGAATGAAGGGAAACTAGGGAGTAAACTAGCGATTTTCGTAGCTACAAATTAAATTCGATTATTTCAAACAAGTAGTCCATAATATGTTGTGTTAGTATAGTTTAATAACTATGTAATATCACTCGCTAACGGTGGAGGAAAACCTCGTAACGAAACTCCATGATGAGTTAATATAATGTCAGCTTCGTACAAAATTAAAATCTCTGTTTCTGGTTCCCACGACACAGGGTATCCTAGTGTGGGGCCAGAAGCAATGTATGTTCTTGTATGTAAATGTTATGTTATGTTATGTTATATTAGGTGTCGGGTAGTATAGATAGATGGATAACACACTAAAATAAAAATTAGGTTCGTCCTGGTTGAGCACAACCAGGACAAACCTAATTTTTATTTTCTAGTTTTACTTACACCTAATTTTGACTTCACCTCTCTTCCAAAATGGCCTTTTGTACGATACAGTTTTGCGCAAAATCGTTGCTAATATAAATTTAAGTCTATGCTAATTTTCTCGTAATAAAACACGATGCGCCGCGGCTCGAGGTGACGGATGAGAGACGTTTGTAACTCAATTTGGGACCGAAGGAGCAACTCGAGTTTCATTAGGGGCGTAATTAGGTTCCTACCTTCTTCATTTGTTTTCAGCGAGATCATTACACGTTCATTGTTTTCAGATTCTCTTAGGAAATATGACAGAGCTGCTTCAAAATGAGGCTACTCTACCCGATTGAATTTTTTACCTGCTTTTTAAGCTTTCTGTGTTAATTTTTTTTTATATATTTGTATGTATTTTGTAATGGTTTTGTGTATGTGTTTTTTCTTTTGTTTTGAGTATTGTGTCGTCAAATAAATAAATTTTCTTTCCTTCTTTCTGATTGTTTTCTGAGATTTCACAATTCATAGTCGATCGACGACTATGCATAGATAGACAGATGGAATATTCTTTATTGTATGTACACCAAGAGTTCCATTTGAGTTTTGACAATAACATACTACAGTAAACATAAACATTTACGTACAAGCACATACATTGCTTTTGGCTCCACATACCCAGTGTCGTGGGAACCAGGAACAGCGACATCACAAACATGTGAACATACAAGACCTGGAGTTTTTTTTTTTGTCTCCAGCCGGAGTTCGAACCCGGGACCTCCCGCTTGGTAAGCAGTATGCCCTATTGGGCCTAATCGCTGCGGCACAGGGCTCGTCAATAAGTAAGACAGTACAATTGGCGGCCTTATTACTAGAAGTAATTTCTTCAAGATAATTTGACGTTGACACTAACGGAAAAAATAGAGAAGCTAGACGGGAAGTCGGTGCAACTAGGCAATATTACGTAATTATACACGTTAGCTGACTCGGTAGACGTTATATTGCCTTAATATTAGCCTACGTTTTGTCAGATCTACTAGATATAAACAAAAAAAATCAGAAAAATTGGTGAAAATGTTTAGGAAAGTCTTCGATAACAAACATCGTGACACGAGATTTAAAAAACTCAATACTTTACTGCAGCCATACCTTTGGTAGGATCTTAAATAGCACATAACCTTTATCATTATGGGCCCTGTCCACAGCAGAATCCTTATAACCTTATATCCCTTCCCGTGGCGTTTGCCCGCTGCGGGCAGGCGGCCATTGATTAACTATTGTTATGCTAATTGGTATCCAAGCCAGTAGTGTATACCTTCGAAGGCTAGTTTAAGAAATTTCAATGGTGCTTGACTCGTTGAAGGCAATTGACTACAAAATGAATGTTGGATTGGTTTGCATATATGGAGGCTGAACCTCTCGGAAGAAATACGTTGTATTTTTCAATGACTCGCAATATAGTTATAACGAGCGAAAGTGGTAGGCCAAGTCAATAAGGGATGAACATACATTTACTTAATAGTGAATATTATGTGTCAGTGAAGAGCAAGATATAAACTAAAATATAAAGCACACCTAAAGCCGGCGTGCCTAAACGGTGAGCTTACCTTAAGGCTGTAACAAGGGCGAATGACTTTGAGCATTTGACCTCTGAGTTATAACATAATAAACTAGCGCAATCTCTTGAATGTTTGTTGTACTTCTTCGGCGAATACTTTAAGGGCTAATCCATAATCCAAAGATTACACAGATAAGAGATGTGGCGGATGTTCTATGGCGATTATTCCCTGCGCTAATTAAGAAATCGTACAATTTTGTACTAATCACGCTTAATATTAACATTAAAAAATATATGAGCAGATAGGATTGCAGATATTGATGTGGCCAATATTTGCATGAAAGATTTAAATGAAAAGCTACTATCGTTTACCAGCGAAATTAGATTCTGTGGAAAATAAAGCTTTTGGTAAAAAAAATTTTTTGCCATCTAGACAGGTTAAATGCAATTTTTTTCCGTACGAATTAGTCACTGATATATCCTTTATTACCAAATATTTTATTCAGAATTTTTTAGTGCGTACTTTTGCCTAACATTTCAGTTAAAGCTAGCCAATTTTGCAACATTTACCCTTGTTACACCCTTAAGGGGATCCAGGGCGTAGCACTATAGCGTCGCCGACGAAAAACATGATATATATTTTTATATCTGTACCAGCTCTCAACGATCATTATCATTGTCAGCTATGTGACGCTTATTGGAAGACATAAACTCCCTTTTGGTGAAATATGTTAATAGTGCCGAACCTAAGGCAAAAAAAACCACGACTAGATACTTACTACGACTAGAACTTTTGCATAAATTGTAATTTACAATAAGCTACCTAGTGCATTACGAGAACTGAACTTGAGCTTGTTCAAGCACAAATTAAAGAAAATACTGACCGAAAAATGCTATTATACAATAACTGAATTTCTGACCGATAATAATATTGACTAAGTACCTGTGCCTGACAATGACATTATATTTGTGACGTGACTCGTGACCTCTCTACTTTGACATTTTAATTTTATTATCGCATGGAATGGTTTTGTTTTTGTTTTTATTTTCTATTTTGTGACATATTCTGAAGTTGATATTATAATGCTATTGTTATGATAATGAAAAAATTTGTACGCCTGTTATGGCAAAACATGCTGATCTAAATTGTCAATTCCAACCTTCTGTACACATGTTTGACAAATAAATCTATCTTTATCTTTATCTTTATAAATGCTATTTAATTTATATACAAGTTCGTGATACTAAATTGTTTTTCTTGAGTCCTAAAAAATACTGTTTCTTACATGATTAGGGAACCTGAGCAAAAGCGTGGCCCTAGATTCTGCTAATACATTGTAGTACAATGACAGGTGCATGAACGCATCGGTTTTATTTCATTGCCGCTTCACGTCAAAGCGCGCACGCGTATCGATAATAGGGAATGGATGAAAATATCAGAAGTGCTTGATATTTTTTGTGGCGATAGGAATAACCTTCCTTAACGCGGGAAAAAAGTTTCAATTTTTTTGGCCCCGTAGTTAATTTTTAAATATACTTAATATTTTTCCATTCGTAGTTCTGGGCTCAGTACGGCTTAACAGACATATTCCTTGGTCCGCTACGTATTAAAAAAAAATTCTGTGGTGACATTGACAGCTTTTCAAGGTGGATTTTTCTCGCGTTAAGGAAGGTTATTCCTATCACCGAAAAAAATATCAAGCACTTCTGATATTTTCATCCATTCCCTATTCTAGGCGTCAATGGAATTAAAAAAACATGTCACGTGACCCGACCATGTGACTGTCATTGAACTATAATGCACTAAGAGAATCGAGGCCGTAAATAGACTGTTCCGATAAAAAGCCAAATAAGGAAATTGTACAGACACTTGGAAATTAAATCTGTAAAAGAAGATTTTTTTCCTCATTGGCGCTAGTGTTACTCCCTGGAGCCCCTTAAGCTGGTATATTTCCAATCCAATCACATAAAGTAACTGACCAATGCTCATTCTGCGTTACAAACTGCGCCACTATATTCAATGTCATTTTGTGAAACTCTGCGATCTGTCACGTGGGTCGGCTATAAATCCCGCGGCCACTTTTCAGTTTTTACCTTTCAAATTCCACTTGGAAAATCTCCTAGAGCGGAGCTAGGAATTCTTTATTCGTGAAGTACAGAAGGTCTGCTTTACCTAAAGACCGATTACCAAAAAACAACGATGCCCGTCTTTGGTTCAATAGGAAATTTCATAGGATCTCCATTGAAGTAATCGAATTCACTGTGCACGTTAATAAAATTAACGTGGACATTTTTCGACAGTTTTTTTTTTCACGTAAGTAGGTAATCATAATATTTTTTTGTACATGGTGTAACAAAATCTCTGAATGCAACTTAAAATAGGGAGATCTTCTCGGAAGTAATAAGTCTTCTAATGGGGGTAATTAGCATAACAATAGTTAAACAATGGCCGCCTGCCCGCACCGGGCGAACGCCACGCGAAGGGTTAAACAACTTTCTTTACCTTCTGAGAAACGTCAAAATCGCTTCATCATCAACCCATCATGTCCCCACTGAGGGGCACGGGTCTCTTCCCTGAGGAAGGTATAGGCCATAATCCACCACGGGGGCCAAGTCCGGATTAGTGGAGGCTTGTAAGACTAGTGGCTGGTCTTACTGTCAGAAGTTTTCAAGCCGCCCTAAGGCCTCTGACTTGGCTTAACGACTGCCATCTATCGACGGCAGCCGGCACCAACTGCTTAACGTGCCTTGCGAAGCACGGAATCGCTCGGAAAAATGTCACTAGCGTTAGTCATAGACGGTGACCCATCCATGGACTGAACGCGCCGTATGTTGCTTAACCTTAGTGATCGTTTTTAAGATCACTCAGGCAGCCCAGGCTACTACAAAATCGCTTAAAAATAAACAATTAATAACATTCACATAAAACAATCACTTGTCCTAGTCCCAAATTTGGATAGATCTGTTCTTTGGTAACCTGCAAAGGACATCACAAATACGGAAATACACCCAAACTCCTCAGTCTCCAGTCATGGTCTCCCATTCGTACAAATAGGCTACTTGACAGGCTTTTGAAAACCTTCTCAGTTTGATACTTTTAAATTATTTCATGTATTTCTTCTAAAAAAAGGAAATACAAATTCACGGTTAAAATGAGCCGCCAAAACACCTTCTTGAGCAATGTGCCTTCATGACGTCACAGGTCAGTAAACAAAAGCAATGAATGTAATAACGACATGAATGACAGACGCCATTTTTACTGAGCTGTGATGTCATCATCGATTCGGCCAATCCAGGCCATTTTCGATAAAATGGCTACAGATAGAAAATTATCAAATGTTATCATGGTTTTTTGGACAAATGATGCATTTTTTTAAAGTTTAAGTGCCTTAAAGCTGTTCGAAGACTCATCATTTAGACGAATATAATTATATAAATAATATTTTTTTCTCACACTCTCAAATAGCCTATGTACGGCGACCCCTAGTGGGAATGGAACACACAACCTACGACATGGTAACCAGACGTTATACCGCTAAACCAACGAGGCAATCTAACTAGGAGCAGTGTCTTACATTTTAATTCCCTCCTGCGAGCAGTTACGATTAACATCCAATATGAAACGCAAATAGCAGCACTTTCCCCCTGTACGTTCTATAATCGACCTTCTGTACCGACTCTACGTCCCTAGTTGGTCGTGAAGTTGCCGAGAGTAATGCAGGGGCGTGTTCCGAACATTTATTTCGCTAATGATCTGAAGTTAGCTGCGCTCCCCGAGCTCCCAAGGGAGCTGAGTATGGGATGAGAGGATGAATATTACACTCAGGATGCGGGGAGAATCACGTGAGCTGGCGAATGCTCCAAGCCATCTTGCACCGTACCCCTATAGGTTGTAAGGCGGGGATTGCGCTTGGGTGTTAATTCTGATTTGTTATGTATGCGTATTTTGCAACCTTGATTGGAATAGATAAAATATTTGTAGGGTTGATTAGACGACGCGATTAACTCAGCCATTTGGTAAGTTTAGGTTCTTGACTTCAGGTTAATTTGTGCTACTAAAATTTTGCCAAAAATATGCCTGTGCAAGAAAGTTTTTACGCGTCCATAAACTCACGCCTGTATTCCCGATAGCTGTACAGAGACCAAGCCCTGTAGTCCCGGGCTTAGAATAGGGCTACGGTATCTCCTGTTTGTCGTAAGAGGCGACTAAAAGGAGACCGGAGTCGTGGGTAGCGAGAGTAGGAGATCTGACCACCGTTTCAAGCGACCCCGCGGTAGAAGAGGCTTCTCGAGCTCCAGCCCGACGCGAGACGGGTGCCGAAACGCACAGTGGGGTTCCGGATAGTGTTCAGTGAGATCCCGGAGCCCCCAAATTAAACCAAATCAAAAGAATCAAATGAAAAAAAAGTTTGTCGAAACCTTTTTCGATTAATTTGATTTGATTTTAAAATACTTTAATCGCACACGAAAAGATCTTCACAAAGACAAGCTTATTACAACATTAATCAGTCTTATCATGCACGCACGGCGGTTTCGGGTGATTTTCATCATGCTCTTTCTTCTTCTTCCTGTGATATGCTGATGACCTTTCCGCGAGTGGAGGATGGTCATCAGCCCGCATATTCTTCTTCGTTTCTTGCGAAGTGTAACAGGTCTTCGACGCTGGCTACCTCGCTGGCTAGCTTTCTTGCCCGTGGCGAATACATATATTAACTTACTTACCTCATTGTCTTTGTCAGCGTCTTTGATGTGTTGAGCGATAAACCTGACGCTTTGCAAGGCTGCAGCTACCTCAGGAGATAGGTGACGAGGCAGCATGTTTTCCGATTCGGTTACTGTGGAAAAGCAATAACTTAATACGACCACAATGCTCGTGGTACCCAAAGGCTAAGTAAGAGCGAACTTCAGCTGTCGGCAAGCAGCTGGTATAGATAGACTAGATCCGTCCAATTGGCATTCGAAGTTCAGCAAAAATAAAGTTCTGTTTTTATATTATTTTTTAGATCAAATAGGTCCAATTGGCATTCAAAGTTCTGCAAAAATAAAATACGGTTTTTATATTTATTTTTTTCCAAAAAAAAAGGGTATTTTTGAGAGCCTGGGCGGAATATTTTGATTTGGGGCGTAAATATAAAGCCAGAGTCTTTTATTTTTTACTTTCAGTGAAATGGGATCTGGGATGGCAAAACAGTCTTTCTTTTTTGGCTGTCAAGCAGGCATTTTCAATAAATACATAATATTATTTAAGCTCTTTCACAGAGTTACTAGCGCCACCAAAGAAAAACATCATATATGTTTAGATAAATAGTTTTTGCAAAGAGTATCAGTACAGTCGTATTACCTACTAGTGATTTTTAGGATCCAAGTCTGTGAACATAAGGCAAAAAACTACATTAGGCATTAGCAGCAAAAACAGGCATTTTTGGCATAAATGTGGTCCGTGCCTAGATTCTCGATAGTGGATCCTAAGACCTAATAACATGATCGAGAGACTGTACCGACACTTTACCCGAACGCGATCTGTAAAAAAGATATTGTTTTTCCTTCCGAATTTTCGGTGTAACTCGCACTTTCCAGTTTTTTGTAGGTACTGTAGCAACTCCTCTTTGTAGCAGCTGCCGTCTAGGATGATTTTGAACTATAGAAAGGGAATCGCTACGTTTTCGTTTAGGTGTCAGTCGGCCAGCGATGCTCGACGAAAATGTAAAACAAAGGTATTTTTACCTAATAAGACTTTTCAATAAAAGTAGTCCGCTACAGTACCTACCTGAAGGTCTCTGGAGGGCTCCAGCCCCCATCATGTCCTCCTCTGGGTTAGGCGACTTGCGATAGTCCCCACTGCCGTCTCCCTTGCTGTCGCCAAATGCATCCGTCAAACTGTCCCTGCTGAAAGAAAAACCACGTTCAAAGACCGGACGCTTACGATCATAGTTCGCCCGGTAACGCGTCTTTAGGGACGGGAGTTCTGGAGATAAATCAGTGGTTTTGGAGCTGCTTTGATGTTTTGCTGTTTGTTATTAAATAATAACAAACAATCCTAATAGGCTAGTTGCTCTAAAAAAGGTAATTAGTCCGTCTTTTAGATTATTAAAAAATAAGGGACACGTATTTTTTTATTTGTAAATTAGACCAAAAATGACAAAGATATAGCCCACTAAAGTTACGTGTGACGTCACGCCGTGCTGTATTTTTTAGCACGGAGTGACGTCACACGTAACTTTAATGGGCTATATCTTTGTTATTTTTTGTTTAATCGAAAAAAGAAAAAATACGTGTCCCATTTTTTTATAATCTGAATTACGGACTAAATAGAATTTAATTATTTTGACCCTGGAAACTACCCTATTTAATCAAATTGTGTAATCCGTAGAAATTGTAATTGGGGTGACTCAGGAATTGCTTATAAGTGTATGGTTGTCGAATAAGATACAGAAAAAGTTACGGAAGGCGTGGGGCAAAGGATGGACCTAAGACGAGGACGCGGAAAAGAAAGTTTGCGTCCCCGCCCCCCTATCTGGGTGGGCTACGTCCCATTGCTTCAGTATATTTTGTATGAAAGTCTATTGAACAACACCGCGACTTTTGATGTTTTTCGCGCCCTTCTGATGTGCCCTACACTACGCCTAAACTTTGATGTTTCTCTACTTCACACACACAACTAATCGCAACTTTGTACTTACATCCTCCGTACCTAACTAAACATTCAGTAAGCAGATTGAAATAACTGGCCATTACAAATGCAAGCACTCAGTTTGTATTAACTATTTCGTGAAATAATGGCGCCAATATGGCGCCAGGACACAGATTAAGCCGTACAAAATGGGCGGTGCGATTGTTTGCGTATTAGTTTCGATTAATGCCCGGCGGCTGATCGGTTGCGATGTGAGTTTAATCGCTTAGCAAACAATTGGATGCACCGCGGTCCGCTCGGTGGCGGAAAATTTGCGTGTTTCAGAAACTTTCTTAAGCCCTGCACGTTCATAAAATTAAATGTTGACATTCGCAATGATGTCTTTGAACGAGACGCAATAATTTTCGTCTTGCATAATTATTATGTAAGACGAAAATTATGTACTCTTTATTAATATAAGTTACAAATTTTGAAAGTACATTGGTCGACCATGTTGTTAGCAGCAATTTTTACCGGATAATCTTGTGAAGGAATGATTGCCAGAGGAAAAAAGACACGGGTAGTTGATGCAAATCGTACTGCATCAACTTCTAATAAAAATTGTAGGTAATAATAATATAGGCGTTGTATTAAGCTATGTCTGTCACACTGTAAGTAACAGCTGTTTTTGTCAGGTATTGAGCAAATAATTCATTTAAAATTCAAATACAAATAATACGTAGATAGATAGAGAAAACTTTAATGTTTACAAAAAATTAGATTACCTACATAGATATACAGCTACATACTTCATAATTAATTCTTATCCTTTTCTCTGAAGCATTGTATATCTTTCGCTTCTCTTTGCTCTCCAAGACTCTATACAGAAATAAGTTAAGCTTCACCTTTTGACCAGATCATGAAGTGACAACTTTATACTTGCTAATTACCTATATATTTTATTTTTTTCCTATCATTGAAATAAAACCACAGTTCTTTGAAGTCGTATACATTTTATTAATGGAGATGAAGAACTCTGGAACAGCGTTTAAATACATTTTGGCTATAATGCAGTTCTCATAATAAATCTCATTCGTATTAATAGTAGATTGTACGTATATGAGTGTGTTTATTCGCGAAGACTAAAACAAGAACATAAATGTGGTATCGCTACAAGACTAGAGTGGTGATCATCAAATAAATCAGGACGGCGAAATTAAGCGTACATCATTCAATGTAGGATCTGAGATGTGATTTGATTATACGCAAACATACTCGCTTATTATATTTTAAACAGGGTAAAATCGCCATAACAGTCCATATAGTAATGACGGAACAACCCAATGGCTAACGGCAATAAAAATACCAGCTGGTCTACGTTAGCAGTGTTGATTAAAAAAATGCACATTTAGGTGCCCAAAATGTTTACTTGGTCTTCCTCATAAATCTAGTTACCTCGGAATATCTCAGCTAAATTGCTTACCTTTAGCCAATATATCGTGTCCTGTGCATCGAAATTGCAGTTTTGCGAACAAAGCCTGTACCTTAATAAAATTCATAACCTAAACAGAAGAATGACCTGCTTAATTAAGAGTTGATGTGTTTCTTAAGTAGTTTTTATCATAAGTGTGTAGTTGGGACCTAATAAACTCGGCAAAACGTGGGCCCAGTTCTAGTGATTGGTGCCCCTGCTTACCCATTCGGGGATAATGGGCGTGATTTTATTTATTTATAGTTTTTATTTATTTTTGAATAGCACCTATAATGATTTAAAAATAAAATCTCATTTCTACCAATTCTCCTTGTTACTACTTTTGATTTTTAAAGTAACATCTGACTCAGGGTACTTTCTACTCACCATTACGAATAACTTTTACAACAATGGACCAACCCTAAAATACATACATACATACATAAGCTCACGCCTGTATCCCAGAGGGGTAGGCAGAGACCAGGGACTGCCACGATCCTGACAAAACTTTCGCTTCATCGACATTCATTAGTCGTTGCATGCACGCACGTCGGTTTCGGGCACTTTTTATCTTGCCCTTTGCTAATACATCCCCTATTTGGACCCTAAAATAATAATAAAAAAATCAGCTGTTCCATTAATTTCGTCCTGATTTTAGTGTGGAATGAACTTTTTTTTATTTACGACTTCGAAGTCGACTCCATAGTAAAAATTGACTGAGTTGACAAGTAGAAACTACCCTAAGTTGGGCGTTACTTTGTAAATCAATAAATTGTATAATATCTATCTATACAGCCCAAGAAACACGCCTTCTTGGGCATACGTCTCTTCAACAACTATTCATAGATATCGTTAAAATATGGTTGACAATAATGTCTACCAAATTGTTTAAGAAAGGCAGAAGAAGTTTATTAAAATTTTCACAGAAACACAATGTAGACAAGTATGTAACAAACAAAATGCACGGAAGTCAACAAAACAAAATAAAAACAAACTAATCTTGGAAAGAACATGCGAGGCATATAAAATCGAAGGCAGCCGGGTTTACTCATCAACCATACATTCTTCTCACTAATCTAAGAAATATCAACCTCTATTGTCAAACAGTAAAAACAGGTATATACGAACAACAAAGCTGAATGAAAAGAAATACCTACATCAATAGTTTATTAAATAGGAGTCGACCATCTATACCTACCCAGCTGTTGTCAACCGACGGTCCCCGCGTTAATTCCAATGCAATCTCGATAATGCCAGTATGCACATAAATTTCACAGTACTCTACGCTGCGCTTATGTCTCACTTTTGTTTAATCACCCGTGCGAGTAAAATGTATGAAAACGTGGGTCACCAGAGCTTGGGTCACCGTAGTTAGCCTAGCAAAGTACGTAAACCAGGCTTGAGGCTGATTAAATTTTTATGTTGTCTTTTTAAGAGCTCTTATTTTAGCAAATAAAGTGCATCAAAATGTTTCACTTGACTGGGTTCCAAACTAAGATACCGTGTGCTATGTAAAGCTGGCTTCCCACAGTGCGCGATTCTGCCGACGGCCGACGCGGACAGCCATGCACCAACCACGAGGCTCTTCCCACGGTGCGCGATTCTGCGGATATGCGCGCACGGCCGATGAACACGTACCCACGACCGGTACGTACGGCGTACCACCACAGACGTCTGTGCTACCGCGGACCGAGACCCTTCCTACGGTGTGTCGTGAGAGCTGGTCCGCGTGACCGTGGGAAGCCGACTTTAACCAGGCAAGAACATCAGAAACGTAAATACACAGACTGAGGGCATTTGTATGAATGTACGGGGGCCCCCAGTAGAAAACTAACCCACGACCTCTGTTTTGGAAGCTAATCAACGAGGCAGTCAAAATGCTGATATACATCTGACAAGAGCGGATTCTTATCGACAGTACGGACTTAACGGTTATTAAAAAAAATCTCGCGACAAAAATGTCATTATCGCATTAACTTTAATGTACCTTTAGCATGTAAAAACAGTTTTTTTTTTAATATTTCGTATTTTTCCTAACCAAAAGGCTGTTTGTGAAATCCGATTTTTTTTTATGTATGTGGTTATATCTTACAACTCACCATTTTATTTTCTACTATAGTTATTATTTCTCCACTTCATCACTTAGGTATATAGATGACGATATCTCGTATCCGTAGTGTTTATCGTCTATGCACGGTGTCTGATGGTGTGTCGTTGACTGTAAAGACAACTTTAGCACCCCGCGACATTTTTTTTTCTACGATTAGCACCTTATTCCTTTACCTGAAGAAAGATAACAGCTGACAGTACAATAAAAGTATTGACATGGCTCTCATTTTGTACCAAATAAACCTTGTAAAAACTTACTAAATTGTTATTAGTAGATATGTTTACGGTTTCCTCTCGCATGGTAGGCAGTTTTTTTTTTTTTTTTCACGCTGGGAAAAATGCGTTACGCATCTCCTCCCGTCGGGGGAGCGGAAAGAGTATGTGGGACTCCCCGGGAAAGTGGTTCCCGGTATACTCACTAAACAACCCAGCGGCACTCCCTCTTCGCCTTGGTGACGGGAGTAAATTAAAAAATTAAATAAATTATGAAATACGTCGATAAATTATGAAATTAGAGACCGGTAAACTTGTCGCCAGCACGTGGCATATTCCTTTTTACCAGCAAAAGATACCCGAAATATAGATACCCGTTCTTGTAGTAAATAGTCGCTTCGATTATTATTCGACGAATGCAAGGCAAAATAAAGATTTGTGTAAATGTGCACATATATCTTATTTGAAAACACTTTTCTCAACTGAAGCCCACACGGACGAAGTCGCCGGCAACAGCTAGTATTCAATAAGAAGTAAAGATACTATAGTTTCGATTGTCTTCTCTTAGTCTTTATAACTCTATGACAAAGTACCTGAAATCAACAAGGAAAACTAGGGACCAATCACAACAAGTGTTGGACTGTTAACCAAAATCCAATCAGAGTTCAAGAAATTCAATCTTACTAAGAGAACTCGCGTTTTTGCAAAAGCCCTATCTTTTTTCAGTGAAATTGAGAAATGTCAAAGCCATTATCCAATAATCCGTGTTTTCGCGATACACCTAGGATTTTGCGAAAATCCAATTTATCAAATCGTCCTACGACATATGCAACAACTTGCCTGAACGACTGCCAATATCGACAGCAGCCGGCACCAACTGCATAACATGCCTTGCGAAGCACGGAGCACGGCTTATACAGACATTCAATAAAAGTAGCACTTAATATTTATTTTAATTAGTAGCGTTTTGCCAGCATTTTTTTTTTATCTATTTGCTCAATTCTTATGACTGCCTCGTTGGTTTACCCGTTAAGGTGCTTACCTACCGATTGTGTTGTGTGGAAGTTACTTTTTAGCTGTGCCGGCAAACTTTGTACCGCGGAAGTTTTCGTAATTTTTCCATACTTTACAAAATATACAAATATAAAAAAAAACAAAAATTTGCCAAATCGGTCCAACCATTCTTGAGTTTTTGTGAGACTAACGAACAGCAATTCATTGTGATATATAAGATTTATTTAATATTGTTCATAATCCGTCTTGGCTGCAATTCCTTACCTCATCTCCAGCTCGTTGGTGTATCCGTTGGAGACAAAGGTGTCGTCGTAATCAGGCAGCGAGTATTTGGTCCTCCTCATCATCAGAAGCTTGGGCATGAACTGGAGGAAGACCTTCTTCATCCAAGGAGACATGGTGTGAGTGGATGGAGACCTGCGGACAATCGAGAACTTGCTCTAGTTACTTTTGATTTTTATCATCATAAGCCACAAGAAGTCCACTACTGGACATAGGCTCCTCCGTGGATTTCCAAAAAGACCGGTTGGAGGTGGCTTTTTTATTTCATTTAATTATAATTATTATTTTATTAAATTTAAAATAAATAATAACACCATAACACCAAGACATTGTGCATACAGCGTAAAGAGATATTATCCCTTCTGCAAATCCTCGCATTAAAAATACGACGACTTTTAAAATAGAAATTAGTTTTTCATGGGGAAGCGTGCTTGTGCAAATATTATTACATGAAAAAAAAAACAAAACACGATATAGACAAAAAAGAATAAGTTTGAAGTACCAAGGAACTATTGGTACCTACTTTGGCCAAAGGCGAACCCTCGCCATACACCGAGGCAATGCCGCATGCCTTCTCGGAACTCTACCGGCCGACAGCGATCTGGCTCCAATATTTTATTTAAATTAGAAAATAGCTTTAGTTTAGTTTTTTTTATATTATTATTAGTTTTAGTTTTGTAAACACTATGTAATTACTTTTCTGTTATGTTATAATTTTAATATTTGACTTGTTTGTGTTAGCTTCAAGAATAAAAAAATATTAAATAAATGTAACTACCTATTTATCTTTAGGTGAATAAAATAACTCAATATTCTGTGAATATAACAGGCGTCTACCTGTTGCCGATATTAAAATCGAGGAAAAACGACCAAAAAAATCATGTTTGTAGTATGAGAGCCCCCTTTAATATTAATTGAATTCTGATTTCTAGTATTTGTTGTTATAACGGCAACAGAAATACATACAACTGTTCAACTATCACGGTTAATGAGATACAGCCTGGTGACAGACGGACGGACGGACGGCTGACAGCGGAGTTTCGGTAATAGGGTCCGTTTTACCCTTTGGGAAAGGAACCGTAAAACAAAGGTGCCAGGAGGTTATCCGTTTATTTAATTTGTGGGTAACCAGACAATTTCTTCGAGAAACTCACTCATACTCCTACGGCACATTTAAATTATTCACAATTGATGGCGATCCGCCCATTAGGATAAAACACACCAACGCGGTGGCAGCGGCGATCTACAGAAAATAGATAGTTAAACAACACAACACTTGCTCAACCAGGATGCAGAGTTATTTTAATTTCCTTACATCTATGTAATGGTATACGATGGGCAGTCTTATCTCTTAGAGCGATCTCTTCCAGACAACATTTGAATGGAGAGAATTGCAGGAAGAACATAGTCGGTAGGTATGTATATTTAGGATGTGCATACATAAGAAAATCGAAATATTGACAAGTAGTATATTATGATTTAAAGAACATAAATACTACCTCCGTAAAAAAACGCATGTATGGACCGCTAGAGACCGCGTTGGTGTGTTTCACCCTTTAGAAGGCTCGGTTATGATTGCCCGTCGTATAGTTCGCAGATGAAGCCGCCAATTTCGTTTTATCTTGGCACATCGCGCAATTTACACAATCCATTGTTCCACGTTATGACTAAATTACAATGAGGCTCATTGATTTATGTCTTAATCGCGGCGCCTACGGGGTATTGCGGCTGGGGCGCTGAATTTGTTAGTGGGGCTTCGTCAAATTGATTATTGGCGTACCCCGGCTGGGGAGAAAAAAAAACCCAGGTCTTGGATGTTTACATGTTTGTGACGTCGCTGTTTCTGGTTCCTACGAAACAGGGTATCCAAGTGTGGGGCCAGAAGCAATGTATGTGCCTTTGGGTAAATATTTATATATATTTATTTATTTACACATTTCCAGTCCGATCCTGGTCGGACTCTTACGACAAAAAGTCAAGCAAATGTCGTCTATCGGAGACAGTACTGGAACATTTCAAAATTTACTAGGTATACTCGGGTAATTGGCCATCAAAGTTTTGGATCTTTTAGGACTGTAATGGCTTTTATTAATTAAAAAATAATAAAAAGGAGTGTTAGAGATATTTGTATACTGCACTAGATTGCAACGGTCTAGAGGAGTCTATTTGGAAGCCTTGAAGTTCCAGTCATGTCTCCGATAGACGATCTATCCGGAATGAAGTTAAAAATATTTGTAATAATTTGAAGCGGCTGCTACTGCTTTCTCTCTCACACAATGTTTTTTTTTTGGGATCTTGGTAAAAAAAAATATACTTGCACTGAAAACCGGCGTGCGCGCAAGCAACGATTAGCATATCTTGATGAAGCGAAAGAGATCTACAAGGATCGTGGCATGTGGCAGATGCCAATCTCTGCCTATCCCTCCGAGAAACAGGCGTGAGTTTATTTTGTGTTCGTATAATTTTGATAAATGCGTTCTGAGAATGGGAGAGATTGTATAATTACATACATTTTATTGAGTTATTTAATAAATTTCTTATTAAGTTTGCTCAATCAAAAACTAGGAGCTGGATAAGAAAAATATCAGTGTTCAGTGTTCGTAAGTTTATTAGACAAATTTATAGAAAAGTAGTTCAATAACGAAGCCTAGTAAACATTTTTTTTATTTATGCGTTCATACCAAACGAGGCTGTTTCTAAAATACGCATTACGTACAACATGTTGTTAGGAGTTTGTCATTTGTAATAAATCGTTTAGTAAGTTTATATAAAGTTAATTATTGCGAAACACTGGATTCTAAACCCCACATTTCATATCCACACTAAGCCTAAACAGTAATGAAGTCATATTTTATGCGCAGCCCCATATTTTACATCGCATATGTTTCAATAAAAAAACATTTTTAGCTTAGAGTGCTTTAAAGTCGAGCAGAATTTATAATTTACAGAAGGCACTCTTTGAATTAAATCTAATCTTGCGTCAATAAGCAGCTGACAATAGCTTTTTTTATGTATGTTTGCGATGTAGAGTCCGCGTCAGCGACAACAGCTTCTTGGTCGTGATTGCGGAACATGTTGTGACACCAGGCTTATAAAACACTGGAGCAACTTGCATATTAATGTAAATAGTATTACGAAACAGGTTAGGTTTATATGCCACAAAAAAAACGTACATTTCGACATTCAAATGAATTGAAATTCTTAGGGTACTTTTAGCTGATCTAGAACAATAAAATTTGGTAAGTAATATCGGCTTATGCTACAAATACAGGTAAAAACTGAAAACAATACCTTTACTATGAAATCAATAAAAAAAATACTTTTAACTCCGGATAAACTGCAATACTTGATTCCTGAACTATTAATAACGTGTTATGTACCTACGAATTTGAACGGAACCTTCAGTGGTCGATTCACACTCGCACCTGTCCGGTTTTATTTATAAAATTCTAGTATGTACCAAAAGTATTAGCGTGATTTTGTTATTGAAACTAGCTGACCCCGCAAACGTTGTTTTGCCAGATAGGGGCATCAAAAATAGATAACAACCTATATTCTCAAGCCTACCGAATATTCATACACAGTTTCATTAAGATCGGTCAAGCCGTTTCGGAGGAGTATGCGCACTAACATTGAAATACGAGAATTTTATATATAAACTAGGGGGCGAGCCCCCTGCGCGCTTACGCGCGCCAACCCCCAGCCGCTGTGAGCTTCGCTCTCCGCGGCGTTCGGCCTAGGGCCTCGCTAGAAACTATTGGTTGGGATTTGACGCGTGGGAACACGTGTGGTCTCGGCCTTCGGCCTCGGCCTGAACGGAGCTCGGCCTTCGGCCTCGCCGCGGCGGGGTTCCTTGTGCCCGCTTCGCGGAGCTCGGCCTCCGGCCTCGCAAGTTTGTCCACTTTGGCTTTTGGGTTGTTAGTTTTTCGCCGGAGCACGGAACGTCTCGGCCTTCGGCCTCGCCGCGGCGGGTCTCTAGTGCCCGCTTCGCGGAGCTCGGCCTTCGGCCTTGCAAGTTTCTCCCATCTGGCTTTTGCGTTGTCACTTTGACGCAGAAACACGCAACGTCGACCCCGCCGCCAGGCCGAGGCCTTCAGCCTCGGCCTGGCGGCGGGGTCTTTCGTGCCCGCTTCGCGGAGCTCGGCCTTTGGCCTCGCAAGTTTGTCCCATTTTTTGTACTAAATTTGGTACTGAAAGTAAATTTTCAGTGAAAAATCTCCATAGAAAATTGGTCAACTTCAGTCATCGATATCTCGGCCGCCATCTTGAAATCTCAAGATGTCGGATTTTTTTGCTATACCTGGGTCTTTCGACAACCCGATGCCGTAGAGAGCATGTCACCAGCATTCGCCCAGTTGGCTGCCGACTTTTTTGCGCAGAGGTCTAAAAAATGACCTATTTTCGGGAGGCTATAGCTCCGCCGCCATTTTGGATTTCGAACAACTAAAATTTATTTCCCAAATCGGAATGGCTAAACAATATTCTTTCAAAATTTGATCCAAATCGGTCAGTAAACAGCAAAGATAGCTTATTAGTATGAGAGAAGGAATTCGAAATTCAAAAATCGGCTTCATAGGATGGCTGTATATCGCACCTTCCCTACAACTTTTTTATACAATTTTTTTCTCTAAAACCCACCGTTTCTGAGAAAACATATAGATGATTAATCAGTCAGTCAGTGAGTATACCGGATTGCAGCTTTATATATTAGTAACTAGGGGGCGAGCCCCCTGCGCGCTTACGCGCGCCAACCCCTAGCCGCTGCGAGCTTCGCTCTCCGCGGCGCTCGGCCTAGGGCCTCGCTAGACACTATTGGTTGGGATTCGACGCGTGGGAATACGTGTGGTCTCGGCCTTCGGCCCCGGCCTGAACGGAGCTCGGCCTTCGGCCTCGCCGCGGCGGGGTCCCTCGTGCCCGCTTCGCGAAGCTCGGCCTTCGGCCTCGCAAGTTTGTCCACTTTGGCTTTTGGGTTGTTAGTTTTCCGCCGGAAAACGGAACGTCTCGGCCTTCGGCCTCGGCCTGGACGGAGCTCGGCCTTCGGCCTCGCCGCGGTTTCTCTCGTCTGGCTTTTGCGTTGTCACTTGACGCCGGAACACGCAACGTCTCGGCCTTCGGCCTCGCCGCGGCGGGGTCTCTCGTGCCCGCTTCGCGGAGCTCGGCCTTCGGCCTCGCAAGTTTGTCCCATTTTTTGTACAGACTTTAGTACTGAAAGTGGATTTTCAGTGAAAAATCTCCATAGAAAATTTGTCAACTTTGATCATTGATATCTCAGCCGCCATCTTGAAATCTGAAGATGTCGGATTTTTCTGGTATACCTGAGTCTTTCGGCAACCCGATGCCGTTGAGAACATGTCTCCAGCATGCGCCCAGTTGGCTGCCGACTTTTTTGCGCAGAGGTCGAAAAAGCTGTAGCTCGGCCGCCATTTTGAATTTCGAACAACAAAATTTTTTTTCTTAATTGGATCATTAAGACAACATTCTTTTAAAATTTCGTCCAAATCGAGCAATAAACAACAGAGATAGCATATTTGTATGAGAGAAGGCGTTCGAAATTCAAAAATCGGCTTCATAGGATGGCTGTAATATGCACCTTCCGTACACTTTTCTCATACAAAGTTTTTCTCGAAAACGCACCGTTTCCGAGAAAACGTATGGATGAATCAATCAGTGAGTATACCGCATTGTAGCTTTATATATATATAGATAGATAGATAAAAGATTTATTTCCATAGGACACACACACGTACATATATCAACAAATGAAATCACAAAGTAACAGCAAATTATTAACACTGACAAAACAGAAACAGAAACATACATAAGCAATACAAGCATTTATGTGATAGGAGAAGTACCTATCTATAGAATGTGAGCGGATAAATAGCGTGACTACGTGTGTGTGGCAAATGCAAATGGGTTTCGACTCAGCATGTGCTGGGAGTTTCAAAAGAAAACTCCAGCGCTGGTATTCTGCCGATACCCAGTGTGAGCGGCGCGCAGAGCCCAAAGAAGTGATGCATGCGAAGTAGTGCCTGTGCAAACTTTAACAATTCAAAGTCGCAGATAATAATAATGTTAATATTATTTGGTGAAAAAAGTAAACATAAATAAAATAAAAAATATAAAAGATGTCAATGTTTACCTTGCCATAATGTCCGATTTAAAGAATTATAAAATGTTATTGTAAAATTTAAATTAAATATAAATTGATTCACAGATAGATCGATATAGGTATATATATTATATTAAATAAAATGTCCAGGTAAGATAAAGTCACAGTTTTACATAGATTAAACTCTTGTTATTATTATATTCATACATTTTGTAAAATTATTTATTAAATCATTGCATAAATTACATTATATTATACTATAAACTAATAATTAATTCAAATAATTGAAATGAATAATTTGATTTGATTTGATTTGATATATAATAACTAGGGGGCGAGCCCTCTGCGCGCTTCGCGCGCCAACCCCCAGCCGCTACGAGCTTCGCTCTCCGCGGCGCTCGGCCTAGGGCCTCGCTAGACACTATTGGTTATGATTTGACGCGTGGGAACACGTGTGGTCTCGGCCTTCGGCCTCGGCTTGAACGGAGCTCGGCCTTCGGCCTCGCCGCGGCGGGGTTCCTCGTGCCCGCTTCGCGGAGCTCGGCCTCCGGCCTCGCAAGTTTGTCCATTTTGGCTTTTGCGTTGTTATATTTTCTTAATTGGATCATTAAGACAACATTCTATTAAAATTTGGTCCAAATCGAGCAATAAACAACAGAGATAGCATATCTGTATGAGAGCAGGCGTTCGAAATTCAAAAATCGGCTTCATAGGATGGCTGTAATATGCACCTTCTCTACACTTTTCTCATACAGACTTTTTCTGTAAAACCCACCGTTTCCGAGAAAACGTATGGATGAATCAATCAGTGAGTGAGTATACCGCATTGTAGCTTTATATATATATAATATAAAGTAATATAAAATATAAATATAATGTGCTCAGGTTATCGACCCCACCCTGTGGCAGTAGAAGGAGATTTTCAGTACAATTTTTCCATAGAAAGTTAGCTTTCATCAATCGTCAATAACTCGGCCGTTATTTTGAAATTTCAAAGGTTTTTTTTTCTTCAGATACTTAAATATCTTGGTAACATGGGGCCGCCCCCATCTTGGCAATTTTCTTGACCTTTGACCTCCACCAATGGTACCGAAAAAGAGCAGTTTTCTATGGAAAAGTCGTTATTCAATATGAAAAGTATGAATTTCTCAAACTGTAATGACTCGATGGCCAATTCGAATGCTTCAATGCCTCGCCGGAATGACCACGGACCCAATTAAGCAGTAGTTTTGGCCTCTAGCCTCCATCGGTAGTACTAAAAAAGTGCGATTTTCTATAGAAATGTAGATTTTTGGCACAATTTTTTCAACTAATGTATGAATTAATCAAATTTTAATGGCTGTCTGGCCAATTCGAATGCTTCAATGCCTTGGCAGAATGGCGATGGACCCAATTAAGCAGTAGTTTCGGCCTCTAGCCTCCATCGGTAGTACTAAAAAAGTGCGATTTTCTATAGAAATGTAGATTTTTGGCACAATTTTTTCAACTAATGTATGAATTAATCAAATTTTAATGGCTGTCTGGCCAATTCGAATGCTTCAATGCCTTGGCAGAATGGCGATGGACCCAATTAAGCAGTAGTTTCGGCCTCTAGCCTCCATCGGTAGTACTAAAAAAGTGCGATTTTCTATAGAAATGTAGATTTTTGGCACAATTTTTTCAACTAATGTATGAATTTTTCAAACTGCAACGACTCGATGGCCGATTTGAATGGTCCAATGCCTCGGCAACATGACGACGGACCCAGCTAAACAGTAGTTGTGGCCTCTGGCCGCCATCGATAGTACAAAAAAAGCCTAATTTCTGTTGAAAGCGTCGATGTTTAGTACAAATTCTATATATTTTCAGTACAAATCTTCATAGAAAATTTGTCAATTTCAGTCATCGATATCTCGGCCGCCATCTTGAAATGTCGAAATGTCCGATTATTCTCATATACCTGGGTCTTTCGACAACCCGATGCCGTTGAGAGCATGTCTCCAGCATTCGCCCAGTTGGCTGCCGACTTTTTTGCGCAGAGGTCGAAAAATGGCCGATTTTCGGGAGGCTATAGCTCAGCCGCCATTTTGAATTTTGAACAGACAAAATTTTTTTTCTCAATCGGGTCGGTCGGTAAATATCAAAGTTAGCATATATGTATAAGAGAATGCGTTCGAAATTCAAAAATCGGCTTCATAGGATGGCTGTATATCGCACCTTCCCTACAACTTTCTCATACATTTTTTTTACGTAGCACCTACCGTTTCCGAGAAAACATATAGATGATTAATCAGTCAGTCAGTCAGTCAGTCAGTGAGTATACCGGATTGCAGCTTTATATATTAGTAAAGAAAAAGAAAGATTGAAGAAGTCCTTCTGCACGCTTGTACGTCACTATTGGACCGTATTTTACCGCGCGCCCATTGTGCTGTTATCGCGACGACAATATAACAATGAACACCGGGAGATTTATGCCGCAGATAGATGCTTTTATTCGGTCAGCCTGTACTGCCTACCCGCTTAGGTATGAGCTTCGTTTGGGCGGTCTTTGCTTTTTATTGAAAAAATGAATCATTACAGACGTTAGCTGTGACTTGGTTAGCGGAAGTATCAGGTGAAAAGCATCTTCTGGGCTTAAAGTATAATATGCGGGTTAAGCCTTATACTAGGGGGGTTCAAGAAGTAATGAGAATGAATGGCAATTGACTTTTATGGAATGTTAATTTATTTTTCAACATAGTCACCTTTTAGTTGTATACACTTAGTATATCTTTTTTCTAAACCTAAATTATTTTTTTTAATCTTCCTCTTGATTCTCCAAAAAACCTTATAATGCGGCAATCACTGCGTCATCGTCATCAAATTTCTCGACTCTTAGATATTCTTAAGATGTTGGAAAGTCCCTAAAAACAAGGTCTGGAGAAGATGAAGGATGTTCCACCAATTCGAAGCCAGCATTTTTGATGGTAGCCATCGCAACTTTGAACTTGTGCACTGCAGCGCGCTGGGGCATTATCTTGATAGAACAAAACAACGTTAGCGAGTTTGCCAAGCCGTTTTCCGCGTATTTTGTCACGCTACTTTTTGATTTATTCTGTGTACATATTCCCCGTAATAGTGGCTCCATGACTGAGGTATTCGGTCATCATCACTCCTCGGCGGTCCCAAAAAAGATAACGCGGCTGAAAGATTAAAGACGGCATGCCCTTGAATTTCTTAGGGTGATGATGGTCTCTACCAAATCATGGATTGTTTTTTTTTTTTTGTTCCAGGGTCGTAATCGTGAGGTTTTGTTTCACCCATAGTTAGAAATCAAGATAAAACCGGTCAGGATCTTGTTGTAACAGTTCCAAACAGCTTTGTGAAATACTCAGCCTTGTTCGGCCGTAGGCACCCAACGCACTAAGATTTTGTCATTCCTATATGATCATCCATTATAATATTATTTTTATTATTATGAACACTCCCTATCGAAATTTTAAGTTCTTCAGATATAAATTGAACAGTAGTACGACGATCCGCTAAAATATTTTTGCCAACATTTTTATTATCGTGGGCCCAGTTCTAGAGACTGGTGCCTCTGCCTACCCCCTCGGGGATAACGGGCGTGAGTTTATTAATTTTTTTTTATCGTTTCTGTAGTCGTAAGGCAGAGTCGTCATTTGTGGATATTCTTCCCTTCTTAAACTCAGCATACCAACGTCCAACCGCAGAATAAGGAGAGGCATGGACCCATGAATTTACTCGTACTTGTGTCATACTATTTTTTTTTCAACCCTTTATCTTTAATTGCCGCGCGAACTTAAATTTTCTCCATTTTCGATTACTCGTTGCGACAGAACAAAAGTAAAAACCTTTTAAGATTGAAAAAATAAGTGGTTCACTAGTAGAAAATGCTATGGCATTAAATCCGCCGCATTGTACTATATTATTTTTTAAATATAAGTGCAATAAAAGTACCTATCAATAATTAAATAAAAACAAATCAGCATCAAACTTTTTTTGATTTATTACGTTGACAAATACGTGGGCTAAGCCTGTCAGTATGTTCCTTTTATCTATCCAAGGAGCTTGGAATACTGGCACACTCACTCTCACTACTTATTGAACAACCCTCGCATATAACAATCCAATGTCACAGTGTTTCTTTTGTAGTACTGGCTACTAATCGAAATTGTATTTTATTAGTTTTGATTTATTAGTTCTTTTTTGTATTGACACTTTCGTTTTTATTTTGACTTTCGGTGTCGATAAAACTTCACTTGTAAATAAACATTATGAGAGACAAGACCTCTTCTTTAATTCTAATAGTTTCTTATCGAACTCCTCCAAAACGGCTTCGCAGATTTTTGTTTTTTTGTGAATATTTTGGTAGGTCTGAGCAAAGGTCGTAATAACATGGCACTGGTTGGGCTAGAAACGTTTCTAGAACTCGTCGAAAGTATACAGGTCACGAACTCACCTGAAATGCACGTTCAGTATGCAGACAGTCATCCAGACTGACAGCGACACCAGTATCATTGTGAAGAGCAGGTATTTCCCCAGCAGGGGGATGGCCAGCGATGTGGGGGGGATGATCTCCGCCAGACCAAGGAAGAACACCGTCAACGACACCAGAATTGAGATGCACAGCGATATCTGTGGGGTGCCAAGGATTGTTGAGGATCTGTACTCTAAAAAGACTTACGTCAGTTTGTATAAGATTGGTATTTTGAATGAATGATTTATTGCTGTGGCAATGATGCTTACAGAATACTATTAATAATAATTACATTATATAGAGTATTTTTCAATAGACTATTTCAGCGTTTGCTGTTTTTATTCGAAACAGAGCTGGTTCTCATATAGAACTTCGCACAGTATAAAAAAACACACCATGCAGATAGGGCTTATGGCTAAAAAAAGTTAAAACTACAAATAAAATTAATAAATCAATGCATTTATTCAATATTATAAGAATAGAATAGAAAAGCTTGGAATAGAATAGAATAAGCTAAGTTATGTTATAAGGAAATTTAAGAGGGTGTTAAACTTATTTAGAGAAATAAATTTTTACTATTAGACTAACTCTGAATTATCGAAAAGACATCAGTGAATATTAAAATGCAGTTGTATAGTACAAACTAAGTTTTGATATTCCCAAGTGAACCAATTATTGAAGTCCGTCGTCAGAGACCTGACATAAAAATAATTACCTAGATGTTTTTCAAAAAGGGGCAATTAAATAAAATTACAAAAATAGTTCGGTTTTATTCACAAACATGCCAGATTTCAATAACTCTTAATAATATGTTTAAGGGCTGATTTTTTAATAGTCAGATAACTTTTATCTGAGGAATAAAAATGGTGGTTTGACAGCTTATGTACGAAAGTTATGTCAAACCGCCATTTTTATTCCTCAGATAAAAGTTATTTGACTATTGAAAAATCAGCCCTTAATCAAATTCATTATGAAAAGGCTCATTGAGGGCCGCTTTAAGTGTCTGGATACAAAAAAGAACTCTTGTTATTTTAACTTAGATGTGTATTTTACCTCTGTGGCGCAGCGGTTAGCGCATCTGCCTACCATGCGAGAGGTCTCTGGTTCGAACCCTGTCTGGGGACAAAAAAAAGCAGGTCTTGGATGTTTACATGTTTGTGATGTCGCTGTTTCTGGTTCCCACTACACAGGGTATCGTAGTGCGGTGCCAGGAGCAATTTTGTTGTTCAACCTGCTTTTTCTACCCCTTAAAGGAGCGATTGAAAAGCTTAAAGTACCTTTTCACCAGAATCCGACGGCAGGTAGAACACGAGGACGGTCAAAAACGTCAATCCCACGCACGGTATGATCAGGTTCACCGTGTAGAACAGAGTCTTCCTCCTCATGGTGAGCTTGAATGTGATGTCTGTAATAAAATATAGACGTAAATACTAGGGAGTCTGTTAGTGGATTATAGTACGATGACAGATATACGGTCGGGTCACGTGAAGTTTTTTTTTATAACATTAACGCCTAGAACTTCGATATGTGCGCGCGTAGACCTGAAGTGGCAATGAAACTAAAACGCCATGTTTATGCAGTTGTCATTGGTCTGCAATAAATAAAAGCGAAAAAAATAAAAGTGTCGTCTTGACTTCAATATTTTCAGCACCGCTCCGAGAAACAAAATGGCTGCCTTTCCCGCTCAGAATAAGGACTATCTGATCTGAGCTTTCCCGCCAGCCAGAAGCTCACGGGGGTGAGGGGTGAGGCGCGCGGGGGGAACTGCCTCATACATAGAAAGGAGGTTGGGCGTGGCTCGCTCTCATTTAGACATCCATCGACCTTTTTATGTTCCACCTTCAAGGAGTAATAAAATTAACAAAAAAGGTTGGAGTTATTTATAAAAGAGTTTGAAGTTATGTACAACAGAGGTTGTCACGTAGTTGCGTCGCCGTCACTAGCAAATGCCACTGGCCACTTTCTTGACAAACTATTTCCCGTTTTTTTTTTCTTTTACCTAATGTAAATACCTTGTAATACCAAACATTAAACTCACATAACCCCGTTACATAATGCAGATACCTCCAAAGATAGTACAGTTTAGCGATTTATATTGGCATTCCGCAGTGGGCACACATGGTGACTAACCACTCTCTCTCTGAGGAGACCTGTGACCTTTGTAGTGACGTTGCTTGATTGACAATGAAACCCTAAAGTGCGATGGTATCGGGGCGGTCTCATTCGGGAGGTTGCTTCCCGGCTTGTACCAGACTTTATTATTTTTTAAAGTTTTATACGTACATTTCTGAAGTTATGCGTAGTGCATGCCTTGAGTATAGGTGTTATCCGTCTGTCTAATACCACCCGCAAACTATAAAGGAAAATATTGTGTGGAAACCTGAGTGTATGAGGTGTTCACATGCCTCAGCGCTTGAAATCGCCAATTCGCGGTGGGCATGATTGGTGATCAAGCCCTCTCTTTCTCTCTCTCTCTCTCTGAGAGAGGGCCTGTGCCCTAATAGTGGGACGTATATATACTGCTTACACATTAAAATTAGAGTACATTGCGTAGTAGAGTCGTTTTATTAATTTGTGGGTGAATCGATCGGTGGGCAATGCACATCGAATTGTTTATGTACCTACCATGATCAGTCGTTTTATGAAACAGGCGCCTGGTCGGTTGGCCATTTGCCGCGACACTAAAATGTTATCAAAAATTTACATTTTATAGGCTATGTAAAAAATTAAGCATAACATAAACATTTACATACAGGCACATATGTACATTGCGTCTGGCCCCACATTAGGATACCCTGTGTCATGGGAACCAGAAACAGCGACATCACCAACATGTAAACATCCAAGACCTAGAGTTTTTTTTTCTCCCCAGCCGGGGAGCGAACCTGGAACCTCTCCCATGGTAAGCAGACGCGCTAACCGTTACGCCACAGATGTCGTCAATTACCAATAGGATGAGACATTTACCTGAGAAAGGCTCGGGGCAGCAAGGGTAGTATTCCTCGTTCCTAGTGGCGGGTACCTCCAGTATGTCCCACTCGACCGAGAGGTAAAACTCGCTGAGGTCTATGCCGACGTGTACCAGACTGCTGCCGGACGACTGGTCCATGTGTTTTAAGTCCACCTGGCGAGGATAAGATAAAGTAATATCATCATCAACCCATTATCTCCCCACCGAGGGGCACGGGTCTCTTCCCTGAGTAGTATAGGCCATACTCCACCACGGGGCCTAGTCCGGATTGGTGGAGGCTTGTAAGACTAGTGGCTGGTCTTACTGTCAGAATTTTTCAAGCCACCCTAAGGCCTCAGACTTGGCTTAACGACTGCCATCTGTCGACGGCAGCCGGCACCAACGGCTTCACGGGCTTTGCGAAGCACGGAACCGCCCGGAAAAATGCCCCTAGCGTTAGTCATAGACGGTCACCCATCCATGCACTGAACGCGCCGTATGTTCCTTAATCTTCGTGATCGTTTAAGCTCACTCAGGCGGCAGGGGCTAAGAGCGATTCTATCCTTTATAGTCATCATCATCATCATTCAGCCACAAGAAGTCCACTGCTGGACATAGGCCTCCTCCATGGATTTCCAAAAAGACCGGTTGGAAGCGGCTTGCATCCAGCGTCTACCCGCCACTTGGATGAGATCGCCGGAAAAAGTTCTATGAAAATTCATAACTGTCGTGTTTTGCGGCCAAATAAATTACATACTACCGTCCGGCCGCTGGGAGTTTACGATCCTGACAGGTCATGTTAGAACGGACGACGTAACCTTGAAGTGGCGTTAAATTTTCGAATAAAATATTTTTATGTCCTATTTATCCTACTAGCAAATAATTGTCATTGAAACTATATCATTATGTAAACTTACAATCTATGTTATATTTTGCACAGTGATTTAAATGTGAAATAAGAAGAAATCAATATTTAATGTTCGTGCGTAAAATCCTTACTACGCTGTCACAAGGTTATGTCAACCGTATTTTTTTGTAGTGACGTACCAAAAATAACGAAAATAATAACGTTCCCTTTAGCGATACGAAGTTGATGAACAGGCTTTAGAAAATGATCATCGCGTTCTCAGAATCTCTCCGTACCACTGCCGTACAAAGCGATTGAGCTGATCTGGGCTCAAATAAAAGGTCGCACAGCTCGCCACAACACTTCACCGCCATTCGGCACAAAAAAGATGATGACCCTTCTAAAATGCCTGCGAAAATGGCACAAGAGATGACTGAGTGAAGGTCGTCTAAAAAACAAAACTACTTAATCGTGAGTCAGTAGTAAAAGCTAGTTAAGAATAACGTAAGGAATGATAACGTTGATTTTCTCCCATCACTAGTCATATGTGTCAGGATTGTAAACTCCCAGCGGCCGAACAATAAAGTCATATCTGTCGTGTTATTTTAAAATGGGACGATGTTTTACTCCGAACAATGACGACCAAGGAGGTAAATTATCAGAGGTTTTTTTTATATTTTGAACTGGCTTGCGATAAAAAGCTGGATATAGTTACCTATTGAAAAAAAAAGAACACTTTAACGCGGCAAAAAATATTGTTGTTCGTTCGTGGCTCGTCTTTATTGAATTTAACAGAACGAGTTCTAGTGATGAAAATGACTGCGATGAACTAATTTTAAAGCCACCTGAAATAATTGAAGACGCGGCAAGAGCCGTGATAGAAAACTTGTTACCGCCAAAATCGAAAGAAAAAGTTCTGCCTTAGTAGTAGGTAGGTACTACTTATCAGAAATCAGAAATTTATTTCAACGTAAAGAATTTACATTCTGCTTGTTTTAATTTCCTCGGCCCACATTTCCACGTTCGTCCATCAATGCCTCTTTTGCTGGCCGCTGCAGTACCTAATGTACCTACTATAAGTTTGATACCAAGAAAATATTTTAAGTTTACCTGGGCCCCGTTATAAGTCCAAGAGCCGAACTTCATGAAGCACGTCTGTTCGTCGAAAGGGAAATATTCGACGTTGATCTCGCACGAGGACTTGTAGATCGCGGGCGGCTTCCAATTGACCTCGCCCGTGTACTTCAGGGTCGCCTTCGTCATCAAAGTCACCTGGAAGAGGTGAGATTGTCGCAGTTAGGATTCGGGAGTGCGGTCGTAACAATAAAAAAGGGGTACCCAAAGGCAGAGATGTTTCTAATTGGTTTAAGAGGTAAAATAAAGGCACCTGGGAACAATGAAAATAAAGGTATCTTAACTAAGGTCTAAAAGATAAATATACCTAAAAATACAATTTGGAGTATAAAAGAAAGCACGAACACTTACATAATAATGTGCCTTTCGAATATTTAATTGTGATTTATCCTCGTGAGGCCCGACCTTGAAAAGAACAATTGATTTTGTGGTCACTTGAAGACATTGGGCCTCACGAGGATATATAATAATAGGTATGTATGGAGAAAAGCAATCCGGTAACGTACTGACAGACGTGTTGTAACGATAATAAAGGTAGAATGACGTTTACGTCCACTTAGTTCAGAAGCTCAGGTTTATCTGGACCAGATACGTCCGTCCACGGTGACAAACGTCAAAACTAATTAAATTTGGAACAGTTAAAGGCCAAAAATGATAAAAAGCAACGTTAGCAACGCAAGTTACAAGATTATCTTCAGGAGGCTGGTGAGGGTCGATTCTTCGCATGTACGCACATTGATCCGCAATGGCGACAAAACGACCTCTTTGGCGCAGTGGTTAGCGCATCTGCCTACCATGCGAGAGGTCCCGGGTTCGAGTCCCGGCTGGAGAAAAAAACCCAGGTCTCGGATGTTTGCGTGTTTGTGGCGTCACTGTTTCTGGTTCCCACGACACAGGGTTTGTGTGAGGCCAGAAGCAATGTACGTGCCTGTATGTAAATGTTATAAATGTTATAAAACCACAAAATGTAATTAATAAAACGCGGAAAAATTCAATTGTGACCCTCGAAGCATTTCCGGATATTTCTTATAATTTGTCATGTTCATTGTAAATTTTTGAGAAAAAAATCACCTAACTTATTGAGTCATAAGATATTTTCGTCGGCGCATAGCGTCCCATAAGTGCATCACAAAGTTTTTGGAATAAAATTTGAATTTTGTTTGTATTTATCATCTGGCAACATTCAAAACCATATACTAGATGTACACTTTGACGTTCTATGTCAGAGAAACGCTAGCAACTAATTTAGATCTCATTCACACTTTATTATTGAAACTCGTTTTTATGTTGATGCAAATTTGGGACAGCATGCATTTTGGGCTCGCTAACTTTGTTCATATATGGTACCGCATGCAAAAAGATGAATAAAATGCTTAGTTCATATATGAAACTATATGCATTGAGGGTTGCATTTTTTTTTAAATGTACATAATATTTTTCTGCAATTTTCCTGGTTCTATTACAAAACACTTAAAATACTATCAACTGTTATCTGATATTTGTATATTTCTGTTTATTTTTATCTTTGTGTTATAGTATCCTTTCTTCCTTCTTTTTCTGTGAATGTGGTGGTACTCCTTCGAACTTCTTTTCTGTATTTTCAGGTAAACATAAAATGAGTTAGTTAGTAATTTGCGAAGATATACCAGAGTGCGTATACTGAGTTTTGTAATTCACTTTCGATAGCGAGAGCGTTTGCGTTTTGCATAGGAGTGACAAAGCGCGCCATCTAGTTGTCTCTCTGTCACTCCTATGCAAATCGCAAACGCTCTCACTATCGAGAGTGAATGAAAAAACTCAGTATACCCAAGGTGAGTGAGGTCGAAAATATTTCGGATGACGACGGCATAGTCCACTGAATTGATTTTTCTTTTTTCTTTTTAATTTTCTTGAATTTCATGGGCCTCAAAACGTAAATGTTAATTAATGTACCTACCTAATATCAATAAATAAACTTTTATCTTACGTATTGTCTGTATTATTCGATATTTTACACGCATACTGTCTCATATTTGGGATGCACATTTTTTTAACTTAGAGTGCATGTTGTACCATATATGAATTACACTTTTTAGGGCTTCCTGATCTTAAATTAATAAAGACATTTTTTTTTCTTATATTTCCTAAACTCTTTAAGGTCCAATCTATAACATTTTTTTTTTTCATTATTTTAAAAATCCATGCAGTAAGGGGTTAAGAGCGTGATTAATTAAAAAGTTAAAACATAACGTAACATTTACATACAGGCACATACATTGCTTCTGGCCACACACTAGGATACCCTGTGTCGTGGGAACCAGAAACAGCGACGTCACAAATATGTAACAAAAAATAGATGAAATTGGCACACTCCTAAGATGAAAAGCCATAACATGGAAAATCACACCTTTTCAAATTAGGAAAAAAATTATTGTGCACTGGACTCACCCAAAAAGGCGTAAAGAAAAAAATTACTACTTTTTATTCTATAAAAACGTTTTTACTAATTTGAAAAGCCCTAAAAAGGCACTTAGGGCTTTCCATTATTTAATTATATCGTTCTGAAGTAAAATTACGCCTTTTTATGATTGTATAGAGACCGGATTGATGATGATGTCCTCCTCGTCGTAATCGGCTCTGATGTGACTTGCGAAGCCCAGCTTATTTTTGAAGGTTCGGTTACATTGGCCGAAGTGAAGTTGAAGTTACAGTGAAGTTCACCGCGGTCATTGTACGTATACGCACCTCCGCTACAAGGAGAGACCGGATTATATGCATCATAAAAACCCAAAATACGCATGCAAATATGCCAAAAATAGCCAAAATATGCACAAAAATCCATAGAAAGGGCCTAAATATGCAACATGAATACCTAATTAAAAAAAATTACCAAAAAAAATTACCGACTTCAAACAAGAAACAATTACTTAATACTGCACTAAAAAGTTGAAAACTTACTGGCGTTACAATTTTATTATTGTTACTATTAGACAAGGAAACACTACAATATATTATTATTATTGAATTCTTTATTGTACATAGTTTGTACATACAGTGTTGCCATTTAGGTAGATTTAGCACATTTTAAACAGGTTGAGCGACTAAATAAAACTAAAATCATCAGTTCTTAGCACCAAGCTTGTCTTTATCTGTCAACAAATCGAAAATGACACTACTGAATCAGAATTTGATTTGAGATCGTTCTATATATCTATCTATCTATACAGCCCTTAAACAGAGCTCACTGCTGGGCATAGGGCTCTTCCATGTCACGCCAACCCAGATCGTTATTTGAAGAATCAAGTTTCGAGACCAACAGATAAATAAATTAATGTATCCCGCGTATCGGTCGATTCGTTCAGTGCTTTTAGTGCGCGCAGGTTTCGGCAAACGGTATCAATTATTTTTCTAGTTTGAATGGGCGACCCTTTGTTTGCTGATTGCATGGTAAATAACGACTTGACGTGATTATGTACTAGGAGGCGATGATTATGGAACCTAGCCGTTAGGAGTTCCCTGCATGCTGGTAATTAGAAGCGGTGAACTCCAAAGCACTAAGACCTGAAGGGCACTTCCTGATAACGATGATTTTAAATAATGAAATTTATGGATTGGATCAAGGTCTGTGCGACTGTGTATCACGGACTCGTATGAATTCCTGAACTCTAAACAAGAATCGTAAGAACCATCGAAGGCAGGCAGTTTTATGCCGGGTAATTTTACATTGGCCCTAATTGCATTTGATGAGGAATTTAATTTAGGACTTTCGTCTTCGCTATCAATTAGACATTGTGGTGCAGTAGCCATGCAACTATAAAATTGCTCTTCAAAAGACTCCCTGTACTCCAACTGACTCCCATCGTCATCACTAACTATTGATTCAAGCTAATCCTGAACATTAAACTTCTCAAAAAAAAAGTTAGCTGACTGCATTCGCACATGAAGTTCAGCCTTTTGAGCTTTATTTAGGGGCTGATCTATATACGAATTTTACAAAGAGAGTCAACCTACCATTCAAGCTACCTCTTTGTCTTTTTCAGATTATAAGAATTTATTATTGTATGAAGAGTGTTTTAAAATAATTGTTAACTATCTGTATGTAACTGCAGGTAACTGCGAGTTGAAATTAAGCTTGATTCATTTATATTTTTCCTTTTTATTTAAACTACACTGGGTGCCAAAAGTACTCGATACCTGAGTAACTCGATACTTTTTATACAAGTACGATACCGGTATCGAGTACTTTTTATACGATACTACTCATGAGTAAAGTATCGATACTTTTGTTTCGATACCATATCCCTACTTGCGAAATAATAAAGTTGGGAAAATATAACCCCAAAACATTATTTTAATAGGGCGGTACACCATTTGCCGTTGTCCTTTAAGTTAAGTTTTTTCTTAGCACCGCACCACATCGCATGACCGCAGGTACGACGTCCTACTTACAACTCCTTTCTTTAGCAATATAAAAAGTTCCACCGAAGTGAAACTAAAAAAATTCATAAGACTCATTTGAGTGTTCCCCTCCACGGAAATCTTTAGTAAAAGGCGAAAGATTTATACGTATTGAAGGGAAACCAGAGTTAGCTAAAAATTTTTTTATTTTTTTTTTTTTTTTTTTATTTTTTTTTTTTTAGCCCTATAAAGGGCACCCTCCGGAGGACACGGGGGAGGGAGGTGGTGAATGCTCATGCATGCACAGCACGGGCCCGGCCGTGCTGCCAATGTGGGACTCGCAGAGTGCGCCTACCCACTAAACACCACCTTGGTGCTGGTTTGGTCCTAAGGACCCCTAAACCTACATCATGAGCGACCCCCCTCGAGGCCGAGGAGGGCGCACAGCGGAGCTCACTAGAGCTACCGCTTAGGGGGATTCGTCACATAGTGACAGAAACAGAAAGAAAGAAAAAATTTAAGTGTCCCCGGGGACACTGTTGGGAGCGGGGGCTACATCTGACTGGGCCTGGGCCTCCAGGAGGAGGTCGAGGTCGGATGAGAGCTTATCGGGTGGGTCGACTAGAACGTTCCTGGGCCTGCGCACCAGGTAACGAGGATTAGTCGTGGGGGGAGGGTAAACTGCTGATTCGCGGATCAGGGGGTTAGAGTGTTCTTCAGCGCGGCTGAAGAACGACTCTGAGAGGGATCTAATAAACTGTTGGATAGTTGGAATCTCCATATCCCGATGGAGATCGGCATTTCTGACGCACCAGTGTGCGTTCAGAGCCCTACGTAAGAAATTATTCTGGACTATCTGAAGTTGATACATGAGATTGGGGGCCGCGTGTGCGAAAACGGGAGCCGCGTAGGTCATCACGGGACGAATGCAAACTTTAAAGAGCGTGCGCTTGTTCCTGGCTGTCATTTTACTTTGTCTGCCTACCATGGAAGATAGGCGGCCAAGGTAAAAACGAGCGGTCCGGGTTACCTTCCGGATGTGTGTCCTAAAGGTAAGTCTGTTGTCTAAGGTAACTCCTAAGTACTTGGCTGATGTTCGCCAGGGGACTGGGGTACCTAACATGCGGATGGGGGGGTAGCTAAAAATACCATACCTAGCCTAATATACTGATAGTAAAGAAATTTAGCTACCACGATGTACGAATGTGCCAGCGCCACCTAGTGTCAACTCATTGAAACTTATTTTACCACATGTAAACGTACTATCAAGGACTCAAATAATATATATAAATGTTTAGGCATTTCATCAATTTCATCCCAGTTATTTGAAGATTACCCCCCGGTTTCTCAAACGCTAATAGCCTGTTAATCTACTCTTAGCAGTTGTGTCACAGCTGTGTGTGTTTTTTATGCACTTTTGTCATCTGATAGCTGTTAACCATACATTAAAGACCGGTTATAGGTAAAAAAAAACCACGGTTTAGTCAGTCCACCAGATGAGGGTACCTGCAGCAGCCATAAGAAAGGGCGTCACTACCACGAAGTAAAATTTTACTAAATTAAAATTTAGTGAATAGTGACGCTTGAAGCGTTTCCTTTGATAACTTTGTAGACTCTGATGAAATTCCGTTCGGATCTAGTGAAGTCTCTTGAAAACCATGAAATGCTGTAGCAATTACGCCTTTCCAAATAAGGATTCAGAAAAATTGAGCAACAGGCTTGCATACAAAAATAAAATTACGACCTGTCATACAAATATAAGGTTTTTACTAATAATAAAAGTCTATAAAAGTCTCCTACTTTCGTATTAAAATTGTATCCTTAGGAAGTAAAATTAAGCCCTTTTATGCTTCATTGCAAAAACAAAACATCACTGTTCACTGTAAGTCTGTATACATATACAGGGTGTCCCAAAACTCAAAGTCAAGCCGGAACCGGGTGAAAAGGCAAGCCATACTGGTTATCAGAAAAATAAAAAATTAAATGCGTGAAAAAAAAATTATAGGAATTTAAAAAAAAAATTAAAAATTTTGTTGCCACAAATCTTTACTTTTTCCAATTTTTTTTTTGTTTTATATCTCTGAATAATGCTTCTTTAATCTAGTTACAAAATTTCAAAACCAGCTGCTCCAGCTTGGAAGTAAAGGAGACTCTTTAAAAAAAATTACTTAAAAAATTGCCCATTTTTAATTTTAATATTCATTGTGTTTGTGAAATTTCTTGAATAAATAATAATTAAAAATCTATTTTTTTATATTTTTCTGATAACCAGTATATCTTGCCTTTTCACCCGGAACCGGCCTGACGATAAGTTTCGGGACACCCTGTATATAACAAACTTTTAGTAAAAATGTATCCCTTATAAAGGCAATAGCTGCACAATAGAGCATTTCCACTTTAGCCATCAAAAAAGTACCACCGAAGCGGACCTTCGAAAACTTCGAGATGCTCAAAATTTGAGTATCCCCTCCACGGATATCTTTAGTAAAAGGTGAAAGATTTATACGTATTGATGTAGACACCAGAGTTAATTGGCGTGATACGTAGGTCACACTAAAAGTGTGACCTACGTATCACGCTCACAAAAAAAACGCGATCATTTTTTTACCAACGTTTCTCGCTTGCCTCACTTTTGTTGGCCTGTTTTCATTTTCAAACACCCAAACATCGTTTTTTTTCGGGTTCGAAACAATAAATCCAAGTTTCGTCTCCTGTGACAATGTCATAAACAGCATTAGAATTTCCGTGGTCGTACTTCAGTAGCATCTGTGAGCACCATTCTATGCGAGCCCGCTTCTGCTCCGCTGTCAGTTCATGCGGGATCCAACGACAACAAAGTTTCCGAACTTTTAATACTTCGTGTAAAATTTTCTGAAATTGGCTCATACCAATCCCCAATAGTCCTCGAATTGTTTCATAGGTAATCCGCGGGTTTTCTTCAATTAGTCACTTAACAGTAGCCACATTATTTTCGTTAACGGCAGTTGAAGGCCGCCCTTCACGAAATTCCTCATGCAAAGAAGCCCGACCTCTCTCAAATTCAGCAAACCATCGCCTCACGATGCTCTAACAAGGTGCTTCTCTCCCAAAAGCATTTTGAAGACGAGCGGCACAGTCTTGCGGAGATAGAGAACTTTTAAAATCATAAAAAATCATCGCTCTAAAATCTTTTCGACATAATTCCATTTTCGTTGCGTACGTAGAACTTTGATGTGTGAAAAAAAACAATTGACAAACGATTTCCCGCCAATTATTTTTTTTAACACTAAGAAGGTTTCAAGTCGTTTCAAAAAATATAACATTCGAAATTCAAATAGTTCCAATTAGCTAGAAGTGCAAAACTTTTAGTGTGCCCCATGTATAAAAGCGATAAAAAAAATTGCTACCTTTATTAAATTGCTACTAGCACCGATTTCAACTTACTGAAACCTATTTCTCAAAATAAAAAAAAATAAAAAAATGCACAGGAACTGGGATTTATTTAACGATACAGGTAAAACTAGGTGTCCGTTTCAAAATCTAAATGATTTTATGGAAAAAAACAGTGAAAAAAACTCCAAACTTAGTTCTTTTCTAATATGTTCCTTAATTAGCAGACTCTAAATATTTTATTCTTATAAAATTATTGCATTGAATAGATTTTAATTTCAGACATCTTTGTCATCTAAGTAATCCATAATACAGTAGCCCTTTTTGCACAAGGGCATAAGTAGAATGAATGCTAACTAAGGTAGGTACTTCATAATTTCTATCCCAGTTGTAACAGAGGACTTTGTCAGGCATCCAGAAACACTCATGCTGTAAATTTGTATGTATGTAACTCAATACTTTGAGTAGAAATTAAATTACGCCGTTTCTTATAAAGACGACTTAATTTTAGTTTTATATCCTTGTGAAGCCCAATGTCTTCAAGTGATCACAAAATCAATTATTGTTCTTTTCAAGGTCGGGCCTTACGAGGATATAATTAGTAATTACGGCCTTTCTTATCGCAAAGATTACCAAACCAATTTAACAGTGTAAGAAGTTCTGCCGAAGCAGAACTAAAAAAAATTCTCAAGACTCATTTGAGTGTTCCCCTCCACGGAAATCTTTAGTAAAAGGCGAAAGATTTATACGTATTGAAGGGAAACCAGAGTTAACATTATTGGGTCCTTAACTAACGTCATATAGTGAGAGTAAAAACAATTTACTACCGCGATGTAGGACGTTGCCAGTGCCACCTAGTGTCGACATATTGAAACTAATTTTATCAAGCGCCTTGTGTACCATTGCTTCGTGCAGTCAATGACTTAAATAAGAAAAATGCTTACTTCATAATTTCCATCCCAGTTGTTGTAGAGGACTATGTCAGGCAACCAGATGTGTTCTGAGGGTACGTAGAGCATTTCCAAACCGCCATAATCTTCAGGCGTCCACTGGAGTTTATAGTCGAACCATTTCTGTAATTGAAGAATTTCTCGGGTTAACGTAAATGTTTCATTAAATCGGAAATAAACTTGACGAAGGTAAAATTCACAACCGTATCGAAGTTCAAGTCGTCCAATAGAATACAGTGCAAACAATGTTTAACACTAACATTCGGTACATATTATAAAATCCATTACAAAAATTGCGATCTGGCAATTTCTTGAGTTCTTCAATTCGTATCCATTATTACCTTAATTCTGGATTCACTTACTTGCTTTTTTGTCGGAAGAGTCCGACCAGGTTTCGCTCTGATTGGTAGAGTTATGATAAGATAAGAATATTCTTTATTATACCAGGAAAAAGACACAAAACATTTACAAAGTGCTTACGAAAGTTTTACTTCGTATCAATATCACAAGCGGATAAAATTGTCAAGTTCTGGATACATAAAATACTACTTATTTTTATTCGAATCATCTAGTTGTTATTTCTTTCATTAATACTCATGATAATGATAATAATACTAAGTTTTTTTACTGTGTGTCAAAATATCTGTTTGTTTTATGGTTTACCTATTTATATATATTTTTTCTTGGGCTTATTTCTACGGTGATCTGCTTATGCTTAAATTTTTATGAGTGCGTACATCCGTATTATTAATTATATTGCTTTGTCTATTGGATATGTCTAATAGGCTCACCTGTTCCACCCACAAGTTGGTGGTCATGACCTGATTCTTCAAATTTACTTCCATCAGCTGAGACAGTTTCAGGCCCAGACGGACTGTTAGGATGTCGGTGACGTTAGTGACAGGTCGGATTAGTCGGTTGTAGTTTGATAGAAGATCGTCGTATAGTCGCTTCACGTCTGGATTTGCTTCTAGTAGTTTTACACCTGAATTTTTGGAATTACTTGGGGCTTAGCAAATGCAATTTAAGAACAAATACAGTTTTTTTAAATACAGATTTTGTAGCTTTATTTGTCCATTTTGTTTCGAAACTGTAGTTTGAAGTGTAGTAACCTATGTTAAAAAAGTAACGTCCATTAAATCACAATTTTTTCGCTATTGTATATAGGGTCTGTTTCACAATTTGCAACCGTTTGTTCTTAACACACGCAATATAGAAAAATTTATTTAAATTTAGAACAAACGGCAGCCCTGGTTGCGGATAGCTTATCTGGAACTTTATTTGAACATTGCGAAACAGGGGCTTACTATAAAAAATATTTGGCAAGGTTAAGAAAGGTTGTACATAGTAATAAAATGCTTTCATTAACAATTACTAACTATGGCAAAAACTTTGAAATAATTTCATTTCAATTTCAGCATTTTAAATCAAACAAAACATTTTAATTCGTGGATTAACTTTAGTACGCCAGAGCTAATGTTTTTTTTTCTATTTTGGAGGTTATCACGATATTTGCACACCCTGTTTATGCAGATTTACAGAAGGCTCTTTTTTCTTAATTAGTAAATTACACTTAACATTGCAAGGAACATGGGAACACACCAGGGAATACCAATTTGGGATCCAGGTTGAAGATTATAACCCTTTCTTGCAATAAGCTAATGCCCTAAGATAATATACTTACGTCTTTTTTTTTATTTCAATTCACCAAAATATGATCTACTTTACTTGGTAGGTGATCATTAACAAAATCTCTCAATAGAAAATGTTCAATGACTTACCCAGACATATCCTGGCATAGGCCAAGAAAGCCAACAGTATTTTGAACTTCATTTTCACTTCCTAGTAATTTCGTCCAAGAACCATGTTGACAACACAGATGCTGCTTGCCTCTGAGATGTGGGCGAGATTGGCGCATGCGAAATCAATACAAGTGCACTTTTACCCTAGAACTGTGCAGTTAGACCTAAATACTTGTGCAGTAAAAGCTACTTTACTAAAAACATTCATTTAATACGTTCCAAGTTGGTTATTAAACCTTATAGTCTTGGAAATAAGGATCGTTCTCTAAAGATTGTTCTGGCGCTACAAAGCGATACTACGTGGAACTTCCAAGCGTAGTACACGGTTCGTAGCCATCGCTACGATATTGGCGTAGTAGTACATGTTGCTTAGGATAGATGGCGCTAGGTGTTCTAAAACTCTTTTTTTTTTATAATAACTGTCTTGGAAGTCCTAACGCCGACCAAATTCGCCGGCCCTCTTCTACTTGAAGGATTAATTAAAAAGTACCTACTCTTAATTAATATCCCTCGGGCTTAGAGCGAAACAGGTTTGTGAGCATCGTTAACGTTTTGTACCAACTTTACTTATATATTAGATTTAAGGTGATTTGAGAATAATGGTCAGAGTGGATTTTTTTTTTCAGTGCCTTTTTCTCTACTACATTCGGGCACAAGGCAGTGCCTAACATTTTGTGTTTGTACATTCAACAGATTTATTTCTGATTTCGTCAAAGAGTATTAAAGTCTGTTAACACTTCTTGGTATCTATCGTAATACAAACGGCAAACTTTGGTGTCTACCTATGTACTCTACCGGGTATGAGTCTTTGTAGGTATATGTATGAAATAACATAATTAAAACAAAGTATGTTAATATCTAAATTAATTTATCCTCCAAAAATTTACAGTACTTACAAGTTACAATAAAACAAATTGACTTAAAACTAATAATATCTATTATTAGTATAGGCAATCACTATCTTTTACTCAAATTATTGTATTTCATATTATCTAGGCGTCTTCTCAGATGGAATGTCTCGTGCGACTCTCCAGATTCTGTAAAATAATAAATATACTTTTATTCAAACAACTGAAAAATTGTATTTTTCGTTAAAATACATGTCATGTCGTACAAAATTAACATAACATAACATAACATTTACATACAGGCACATACATTGCTTCTGGCCCCACACTAGGATACCCTGTGTCGTGGGAACCAGAAACAGCGACGTCACAAACATGTAAACATCCAAGAACTGGTTTTTTTTTTGTCCCCAGCCGGGATTCGAACCCGGGACCTCTCGCATGGTAATCAGATGCGCTAACCACTGCGCCACAGAGGTCGTCTAAAATTAGGTACACAAATTACATAAAATCACACCTGTGTACCGGAGGGGTTAACAGAGACCATATTTTGCCCCTTACTACAATCCTGACAGACCTTGTTCGCTTCATCAACATTCATTAGTCATCCCATTCACCCTCGCAGGTTTCGGGTTATCTAGCCTTTTGATAAATACATCTCCTATTGATCAATTGGCCTCGCACGTATAGACTAGTCTTTCCTGTGGTTTAAGCCGGCCAGGATATAAGTGCTGGGCGAGCCTACTAAATCTAAACCAGGGTTTCTTAAAGTGGGGTCCACGGACCCCTAAGGGGTCCGTAATATGCGCACTAAGGGTCCGCAGCAGCTCAATTAACACTTAAGATTAATGAAAAAAAATGAAAGTTAACTAAATGCTAATTTGCTTGACCACTCTCGCTGGTTATTGTCAAGCGGCGCGAGGCGAGAGGCGAGAGCAATAAAAGTGATTCTTTAATCTTGTTTTTTTTTTCACAAGAGGTAAATATTCATTGACAGGGGGTCCGTGGCATTTTAGGAATTCTTAAAGTGGTCCGTGACTGCAAATAGTTTAAGAACCACTGATCTAAACGGTGTCCCAGGTATTGCAGCGTCCGAGCGGTCGGTCCACACATCTAGTGCAAGTGGAGGTGCCAATAGACGCTGTATTAATGATTTCAATACATGCAAAGGGAAAAGTTTTTTGGTCAAAGTTGTTGGGCGTCGTTTACCGGCTCTTCCCACACTCACATTCGTGCCATATATTTTATAAGTCTTTTTTTGTTGGTCCTCTCAATAAAACATTCCCATGTCAATTTTATTCTAATTACCTAAGTAAATTCTATGTGTATATCATTTTCATTACACAAAAAATAAGTGTGGTAATTTATTTATAAATAGTTCTTACAATTCAATGACCCTACTTAAAATTCGATGGTGTTTGACAGTGACCCTTTTTCGATTTTGATATATTGTTTACTTTTCTCCTTTCCATTACTTTACGTACCGATTTTCGTTCTTCCAGGATATTTGGGTATCGGCCACAAACTGAACGGGTAGGTAAAAGTCATCGGTAATCTTCTAACTTGAATCGATTCTTTCAATATCATCTTGGATTCTGAAAAAGAACAAAGAACTTAGCGTTAGCATGATTACCATAGCATCGATTTTCTATAAAAATACTGGGGTAACGTTTAGATAAGTAGTTGTGCAAGTCGACCTTAATATTGTAATCCGTATAGATACAAGTATATAAGGAATATTTTATTTTGTATCTTTAAGTATCTGAAACATCACAGCTTTACTAATGTAGATAGTCATTACCAGAGAGCATAGGTTCACGATGCACTTACAGAACAGTGGTCCAAGCTTAACGCCTAAAATTTTGGGCCACCTTAACACAACGGCATAAAGTTCTATTCAGCTCAATGAAAACGTGATGTGTTTATCGTCACATGTTATTTATAATGGAAGAGTCTGGCTCACTTAAACACGCGTCACAGATGAGTTATGTAATTGTGTTGAGTGAAAAATAGAGGTTCCTCGTCGACCAGGAAGACCTATCATACTGTCAGCTCGTGAATTATTATTATGGAAATTGCGAACGAATAACCTATTGTTACACTATTAGAACTGCAACTGATTCATTGGTAGCAAGTTGTTTTGCAAATGACTTTCTGTGTTAGAACAAACAAAACACTGATAAACATAAACAAACAATATAAACATTTACATACAGGCACATACATTGCTTCTGGCCTCACACTAGGATACCCTGTGTCGTGGGAACCAGAAAATGTAAACATCCAAGACCTGGAGTTTTTTTTTTCCAGCCGGGGATCGAACCCAGGACCTCTCGCATGGTAGCAGATGCGCTAACCGCTACGCCACAGAAGTCGTCTAAATTTAAAAATGTTGATAGGTACATCGAGATTTGTTACTTTATACCTAATAACCTATTTGAGGCTAAGACTTTCGTAAGCGCTAGACATTATATTATTGCGGATACATTACTGAATGACAATAATAATAATTTTAAAAAAAACGCTCCGAGCCACATCCGACCCCAAAGTCAAGACCCCAAAATACAGGCCGCGTTACCAGTCTGCACATGCACAGCAAGGGAAATCCTTTGGCTCAGATATGCCCCAGAGCGAACTTCCATGCCGCGGTCCCTCAATCGGTGCCCCAGCTCCCGAATAAAAGCCATGCCCTGCGTTCCCCATATCTACACCAGAAGTTTCTTTAGCCAGTGGCACAAAAATGTAAGTATTCATGAGCTGGCTATCTATACTTCTGGGTCTTATGTCTCTTAGGTACCTACCTGTTTGACTCTTTGAGGGAGAAGTCCGACCAGGTTTCGCTCTGATTCGCAGAGCTTCATCATAGTGAGCAGAGACTGAGCTCGTCGTCGGTTGCTCATCATCATCATCAACCCATTATGTCCCCACCGAGGGGCACGGGTCTCTTCCCTGAGGAAGGTATAGGCCATACTCCACCACGGGGGCCAAGTCCGGATCGGTGGAGGCTTGCTCGTCTCTGACTAATCAAGTAAATGTATCCAAAATAAGGTTTCTAAATGTGTTTCTTTCTATAAACTTATAAGACCTTCAACATCTTACAAGCCCTTCGCGGTAACTTTAGAGAGAAGAAAATTATTTTCATGATTACAAAGTTTTACCTACATTAAAAGGTGTTCGTACTGACTATAAATCAATCAGCCCGGACCTGTGCACTGCTCATCCCATCCACATAAACACCATTCCTATAGTACATTCCTCGAGGACAGTTTACGTCCTTGCCTGAGTAGTCTATCTACCAAAAACATTTGTATATTTTTACAGCGTTAATCAGCATCATAAATAAAGGATCCCTGTCGTACTTGATTTACCTAATAATAATAAAAAGTATGCGTGGTCTTCGCGAATCATTACAAAAATACCATCCGTGTAAAGTGTAGTGTACGCAAACTTCCGACACCGTAGTAGGTATCATGACAACAGTGAACGACGCGGGTGAATGAGGGCTTTAGACGATAAGTAAGCCTCTGCTTATTTATTGTATAAATATGTGCCAAATGGGTTATTATTCAGAATATAGGGACGAGGAATCTGCAATTAATACTACAAACAGCTGCTATTGATATGCTAATCAATAAGAATAAAATGCCTCGGAGAAAATTCTTCATAGAAAAAAATATTAAAATAGGTATGTACCTAAGTATGTACTTACATTCAAACATAATTGTTTGGGGTTTTTTTACAGATTAAATATGTAGCTATTTCGTTTTTCCACTAACAGCTGCTGTCCGAGTGTTTTTTAATACCAAGGTTCCCACCGTTATATAAAAAAAAACAACAAGAAACAGATAATAAATAATAATTATGGTTTTGAAACAAACAGGGGGGGCTTGCAGGGAGGAGAATGCCCTGCCATAAAAAACTATTTTCACCCCAAAATATGTAGGTTTGCTTGTAAACTCATGTAGGAGCACCATATGTATATTTTTAAAGTCATAGGAGCAATACCTACCAGTCGCAAAATGTGAAGGAAATCATCGTGAGGAAACACGAGTAGTATCTGAGCTATTCAATACCTCAACGCTTGAGATCGCCAATCTGCGGTGAGCACGCGTGGTGAATAAAGCGCATACTCTCTCGTGCAAAACATTCTTTGTCAGATGACAATGACAGATGAGCATAGATATGCTCACTTAATTAAATCTACTGCTTCAAACAAAGTGTTTCCTCTAAAGGTGCGTTCCATCAATCTAAGCCGGTGGAGAAATCACTGTTTGAATGTTTGCTCCTCATTTGACGTAGGTATTAATTTGAGGCTTCAATTCAGCGTTCCTGTTTTCTGCAGTCCCTCTGCCAAATGTTTTTCAAACTCCATAGTAGGTATCAACAAAACAAACAGCAATAAATCAGTGAACGACAGGCGAATGAGGAAATGCAGACCGCAACATAAGTAACCAACCAATAATCCAGCGTAACACAATTGATGTAATCGGGAACCAGGAAGATAGTGGGTTGAAGGAATCAAGGCCTGGAGTGTCCCAGTTGAGATCATTTCCTGATTGGATGTTACACATTTTTCAGGAACGTTTTGGAAGGGGATTGGTATATAATACCATAGAACATTAACTGAATATGTACTTGTATTTTTGTGAATAAGTGTGGAACTAACTCGACCTTTTCAATTTAACGTTAAGTTAAAGTTTTTACGTTAGTAAAAATACATAAGATACTTTTAATATTTTTGAATGAATCACGCCAAGATAATTATGTCTCGGTATTCCGTAAAATCAATTATACTTATCTTGCCTTATTCTGAGCTTGTACATTTAAACAAAGAGTCTTTTTAGTTTCGTTTATTTAAAGAGTTTTTGTATCGAGCGGTGGTATCACAGCTAGTAGGATCCCAGTTGACGACAATTAATTTCCGTGCATGACGTATTGAAACTGGTGAATCTAAAACCATTTTCAGGTCGATCTGAAAATTTTGGTTTCTGAGAGATTACTTAGCTACGAGTATAATAACGATGGCAGATTATCAATAAAACCTTGCTTCACATTCGGCAGATCTTAAGTCCGATTCTGGCACGAACGTATTTTTGTACCTACTACATTTGCGAACTTTTAGAACACGGAGCCGCATACTGGTATGAGCAATATATTTTATGTGGCTTTAGAAGATTCTTAGTTGCAAATCTAAGTGATAAGTTGCAGTGATTTGCTGATCAGGTACCTAATTAATGTAGCCTATGTAAATACAGCTAATCAGCTAAAAACTGCTAGACCGAATTGTTCTACCGCTTCGGGATTTAGGCGTGAATTTATGTTTGTACGTACTTTTTGTAGTATTTTCACTGTCACTGTCATTCACCATCTGCGTATAATTTTACATTCAATGTTTGTCTGGCTAGGGCCGCAATGCACCACGATATCACACAGTTGTTCTAAATCACCTAGACCTTACTCTTAGCCCAAAAACTGATTTAAAAATTATACAACAGTGTCCAATTGTCCATGTCACGTTCCCTAGACCTTTAAAAAGAAGTAATTCACGAAGAAACTCCGCCAAAACGACATTCACGACAAATCGACGTACATTGCAAAGTGGATTAACCCACAAAGTAACAAAACGGCTCTGCTACGCAATGTACCTAAAGCTTTTTCCACGAAAGAAGTCCCATGAGTTAATGAATTTTGGCTTTTATTTAACTTAATTAAGGGTCTTACCGTGTGACTTGTTTGATGACACGATGTTTACCACGAATTAACTACCAACGAATAAATAAACAATGACATAATACTTAATGTACGAATTGTAGTTTTATGACACCGGGCCTGCGGTTTATTATAGGTACCTAATTGATAGAGTTTAAATGGCACTTTCCAATCACTTTTAATATCTGACCTTTGTGTCATACCTATAATTAAGTCTCTAAATACTTGCTACTCTACTAGTATAGGTACCAATCTATTTGATTGCTAAGCAAATTAATTTATATAGCTATAACTGAGTTTTAAGAAAAATAAAAGTTCCAAATAGTTTATTTACAATGTTTGTCATAATAGTTTTAAGTTTTTCTATCATAGGTACTTATTTGTAATCTGTTTATAATATTTATTGTAAAATTTTAAATTTGTTACTTAGATTATTAAAGTTTAATATTTGTACACCTTAACTGGTAGAGCGTGCATGATCTTAAAGTTACTTTACCACACTGTAACGCATTTACCATTATCTTATCTGTAATGATGATTAATTACGATACAAATAAAAAAATACCTAAAGACAATACAGGTACTCAGCTAGTTATATGTGAAGCAAACGATCATTCATCCGCCTTTAATGAGTTGCGTTATGACCTTAAAAAAACTATCATTATAATAAGCCGATCATCCCACCAAAATTTCTACACGTTAAAGATCCAGTCTAAATTACCACCGAAGAACTTACTGTAGAAAAAGGGTACGGATTATCGCTTCGTAAGACTAGACTCAACAAAGCCGGACCTAGACCGTAGCCCTCCACAAAAGGGTACCTACCAATTTACCACTTAGGGTTCGCACACACCGTTCCGGGCTCGACTGCTCGTAAACTCACGATGACAGTGACCTAATCAAATATCGCGAATGTTTTATCTGCTCCCTCCTTATGCCTGACCTACGATAATTTGCGCGCAAAAAGTTCCGTACCTAGATGGGTTTCAATGCCAACCTGTTTACTGAGTCTAGCCAATGTCAAGTTGCTGAATTTGTTTCGTTTATTCGCGTAGGGTCCAAGGTGATGGACACCGGAGGCGAGTCTAACCAAGGTAACTTGGCAAAATTTGAGCTTCCGAAAAGTAGTGGGAGACTTATCAAAAGGCTTTATGATGGTTTTATGACGTAAGAAGATGACTGGATGAGGTTTAAAAACATTCGTTCAGACATCGCAGTAAAGAATCTGCCATATACCTTCCAGTCTATTCAATCGGGTCATAAATGCTCGTCTGTATACCTACTGGATGGGCTACAAGCGAAGCCGAGCCTTAGGGGGCGGCTTGAAAACTTCCGACAGTACCTAAGACCAGCCACTAGTCTTACAAGCCTCCACTAATCCGGACTTGGCCTCCGTGGTGGAGTGCGAACACCTTTTAATGTAGGTAAAACTTTGTAATCATGAAAAAAAAATTCTTCTCTCTAAAGTTACCGCGAAGGGCTTGTAAGATGTTGAAGGTCTTATAAGTTTATAGAATGAAACACATTTAGAAACCTTATTTTGGATACATTTACTTGATTAGTCAGAGACGAGCAAGCCTCCACCGATCCGGACTTGGCCCCCGTGGTGGAGTATGCCCTACACCTTCCTCAGGGAAGAGACCCGTGCCCCTCCATGGGGACATAATGGGTTGATGATGATGATGATGATGTTTGTTATAGGTACTCTACGACCCTAGCAAATGTATTTCGCTTTAACAACCCTAAACTTCTCCAATCAAGTCCGGTACGAAATTGCTTACGTAACTTTTAACATAATATCACTGCTTCGGATCATTGCCCTACAATCTAACCACTTGTGAGGCACATCACCGCGCCCTATATAAGAAGAAAATCGCCCACAATCACTCAATCATCTCAACCTAAGGGCCAGAGGGTCCGAACAAGATGGCGAAACAAAAAGCGTCTATAAATAATCACTTGGCTACATCCTGTGACCGGACGTCATGTGGAACGGTGACCCCAGAGTGTTAAAGTGTTGGCCTGATGATCGAGTTATTGGTTTCCTTTTAGACGTTTATTAAGTAGCTAGGTTTTGCAGACACATGTACTAAGGTAGATTGCGGTTGGATAATATTAGGAGGCGTTTTTAAACCGATAATTGGATTATGGCAAAAGATATTCTGAACACTATTGTGGTAATCACAAATTGACAATACCTAATTCTGCTTGTAGTGGAAATCTGAGTACCCAAGCAATCCTAGTTGAGCACGGGTCTCTCTCTCTCTCACTGAGAGAAGGCCTGTGCCCTACAGTGAGACATACAATAGCAATACAATTCTTATAAAAGGCTATTAACAATATAATGAGATGGATGTTGCTCGAAGCGCATGGATACCCAGAAAACATGAAGTTCAGCGGGAAGACCTTTAGAAGTTTGATTCAAAGCAGAAAGTTTGCTGCAAATTTTAACTTTAGGTACTAAACATCCTTGTTGCCGCATGCAAAATGGATGGCATTTGGGTAAGGGTTCTCTGCCAGCGTGTGGTCTGATGAACTAGTAGAAAGTTCACGGACTAGAAAGTTTGTTTCAACCTCGGAGCAAGTTTTTCAACAGCAAAGGGCTTTTGGCTGCTAGTTTGTTTGCTAGTCAAACTTTTTCATGATGATCTGACGAGACTCCCTTACGAGGAACAAATCGTGGAATCACGAAACGTGGAATCACGAAATGTGGAATCACGAAACGTGGAAGCTGTAGCATACTTAATATAAGTTACAGTGATGTTCTTACCAAAACTATAGGTAGTGAGTTTTTTTAGAATGGTAAGTAATTCGTTCGAATCGCTCGTAGCCTGGGCTGCCTGAGTGATCTTAAACGATCACTAAGGTTAAGCAACATACGGCGCGTTCAGTCCATGGATGGGTCACCGTCTATGACTAACGCTAGTGGCATTTTTTCCGAGCGATTCCGTGCTTCGCAAGGTACGTTAAGCAGTTGGTGCCGGCTGCCGTCGATAGATGGCAGTCGTTAAGCCAAGTCAGAGGCCTTTAGGGGCGGCTTGAAAACTTCTGACAGTAAGACCAGCCACTAGTCTTACAAGCCTCCACCAATCCGGACTTGGCCCCCGTGGTGGAATATGGCCTATACCTTCCTCAGGGAAGAGACCCGTGCCCCTCGGTGGGGACATAATGGGTTGATGATGATGATGAAGTAATTCGTTATAAGGTTGGGGCGTGCATTTATTGTGATACATCTCATCGTGTACCTATATATCTTCGTTGAGGTCTAGATATGTAGAGTCGAGAGTCGGACAAAAAATAAATGGTAATGTTTTTATGGCTCTCTGTAATACGTAATATGTCGGTGAATTGTCACCGAGTAAATTTACTGAGCAACAAAATAGAAGCGTATCTATCATTTACTGCGCTAAAAAAGAGAAGTACCTAGCTACTGAGATATGGAAATTACCTTCTTTGTGCAATATTGGTAGGTAGGTATACGGATACAAAGGAAATAAAAGCTGAGGTGTGAACCTTTAATTTGCCTTATATATCTAATCTGAAGAAGAATCTAATGATTTGCCATCTACTTCGTGTGGTAATCTCCAATTGGAGGACTGCTATCATAATGGCTTCTGCGTTCTGTGACCTGTGATGTGGGAGCTCAGAAAAAGTCGATGGGTCTTTTCTCAAGCTACTTAGCTAGCAAGGATTTTTTGACAGGGTTTTTTTCTACGACCAAGTCTTCTGCAGATTTGTATTCTTCTCCTTAGGACCAATTGGAGGATGTAAGTACTGTTCATTAATTACCAATCATTGGTCTATACTTTGTATTTTTTCAGACTTTAAACGACACTAAATCAAAAACCTTTAGCGGTAGAGGGCTCGAAACAGTTTGCAAATTTAGTGCTAGCTAGTACTAAATTTGCAAACGGTATCGAGTTTTCTGACGCTAAAGGTTTTTGATTCAGTGTCGCTTGAAGTCCAGAAAAAATGCCAAGTAGGTATGGACAAATGGATTATACATACGGAGGTGTCACATCATTATAAAATGCATAGGTACATAATATGTGACACTGAGCCTCTGAGAGTTATCTTCCACCCTGTAACATGTGATTAGAAGTTAAACTAGGTCACGCAACGGATCAAACACGCCGCGGGTACGTTGACTTACGCACGAGTGGACCCAATCGGATTGGGCTCAGCGGCGTGTCAATTGCATAACCGCGTAACGACGTGCAGTTCCGCTCAGGGTGGTCACTGAGCCGATAAGGAGTTCTTAGAGGTGTCGAGTAGACCCAGGCACAGATATTAAACGTAGGCATTACTTAGCTAAGACAGACTTATGTGATGGATGTCCCAGGCGGACATGGATCAAGCATAGGTATACGAACACTGGGATGCCTTATTAGAGGGCATGACAAAGTTCCTACCCTAACCGGCGAGGGTCGTGGAGACCGGGAAACTTGGAAAACAATGAAGCGACAAATTTTTGTATTTCCTCTGCGTTACGTATGTTTCGTCATGGATATTCCACCCAGCAGACATACATCGAGCTTACAGAGGATGTCTTACCTAAGGGCATGATAAAAATCGACAGTAAATGGCGAGTGGCAAACCTTAGGATTTTCTTGATTTCCTCGATTTCCCAGGCCGACATACATTGACCCTTTTGAATAGAGGGCATGATAAAGCCTAACTGTCATAACATCGGCAAGCGCAGCGTAGGACGACCAGTCAAGAAGGACAGACGATCTCATCCAAGGGGCTGGAAGACGCTGGATGCAAGCCACTTCCAACCGGTCTTTTTGGAAATCCATGGAGGAGGCCTATGTCCAGCAGTGGACTTCTTGTGGCTGAATGATGATGATGATAGATGGACAATCCCGAACCTGATGAACATTGATGAAACGAAAAAGGTTTGTCAGGATCTGTTACTGTCTAACCTCTCCTCTGCCTACTCGTCTGGGATACAGGCGTGCGTTTGTAGACGGTCGTTTGACCTGTTGCATACAAAAAACATTATAGGTGAATTGGGCGAGTGCCAATTCACCCAGCTGTCATTCAGGACGTTCAAAGTCGTTTTACAACAGCCCCGCTCGTAAAAAGCAAATCAGGTCCGATTCAGGAAAGCAAATCACCCTCCTGACCCGAATTTCTCCGAGTGGGAGATGCCGAATTGAATGTCAAGAGTGGGCCAATGAATAATCAGTTGTTTGGGAGCGAGGCTGAAAGCGCTGATGGCCCCAATTGTATGTAATGACATAACAAATGTAGGTAACACACCCCACGGGTACCTCACCTAGGTGTGTCGTTGTTAGGGTAAACAGGTCCTCGTGTGAGACGAGCAACCGACGACGCGAGCTCCGTCTCTGCTCACCATGATTAAGCTCTGCGAATCGGAGCGAAACCTGGTCGGACTCGTCCGATAAAGCAACACCCGTAAGTGGATCCGGACTATATGTTTACAAGGTCCTCAACAAGTCGAAACAAGGGTTCCGTAGTCAACAAGGAACCCTTATACCTTTTGCCGTGTTCTTCCGTCCGTCTGTCTGTTTTTCCGCGACTTAACTCAGGGACTACTAGAAATAACTAAAAAGTTGTGACATATAAATGTTATGAGCGCCGTTTGAAGAATTTTAGCACAGAGAGGAAGGCTACCACGCAACGTGATTTATTTTTTATTGATATTAATAACAACGGCAACAGGATAGAGGCTTGAAATATTTACAAGAATTACATGATTTACTTAAAAATTAAATAAATAAAATCAATAATTCCCTAAGGGGGCTCCCATACAACAAACGTGATTTTTTTTTTCAATCTTATAATGGTACGGAGCCCGTCGTGGGCGAGTCCAACTTGCACTGGACCGGTTTTTAAGTACAATAAAGTGTTCTACCTATCTATATTATACCCTGTGCACACAGTTAACACAATATCGACACATTGTGAAGCACAACTGTGAAGTCTGGCTTAGCTCTGATTCGCAGAACTTAATGCCTATCCGGAATAAAGTTAATAATGTCTAGTGCTCACGAAAGTTTTAGCACAATATACGAGGTTCGATCCCCGGCTGGGGATAAAAAAACTCAGGTCTTGGATGCTTACATGTTTGTGACGTCGCTGTTTCTGGTTTCCACGACACAGGGTCCTAGTGTGGGGCCAGAAGCAATGTATGTGCCTGTATGTAAATGTTATGTTATGTTCATGCGGTAACTTAAAACAAACAATATTAGCTATATGGATAGCTAATTAAGTACTTATCACGAGCATCGCAAGTCATTAAAATATTCAAAAACTTAATGAGCAACTTTATGGTCACAAGAGCAAATCACAGACCGAGGCCCTTTCCGATGCTACGACGCTAGGCTTAGGTAGGTACTACGACGCAGTTAAGAGGCAAATTAACAGTTTTATGAATTAAGCTGATAGTGCTTGCGATAGTTTCAGTTCGAAGTCTTATTTTCAAAACAAGAGTTTATAATATAAACTGCATTTGACGAGGGTTTCAGAGGAACCGTGTTTTTTATAAATAGCAGCGTGACTGAAATATTTACGGTGTTATAAAAACATTGGATTCACTTACCTATGGTCTAATTTTGAGCACCAAATCTCGAGCCGAGCATTTCCAATCGTTTGTCAAAATTACGGTAGGTAGTTAATTTTAGGCCAGTTTTTGAATAGTGAATGGATGAAAATATCAGAAGTGCTTGATATTTTTTTGGTGATAGGAATAACCTTCCTTAACGCGGGAAAAAGTTTCAATTTTTTTGGCCCCGTAGTTAATTTTTAAATATACTTAATATTTTTCCATTCGTAGTTCTGGGCTTAGTACGGCATATCAGACATATTCCTTAGTCCGCTACGTATAAAAAAAAATCCACCTTGAAAAGCTGTCATTGTCACCAGTTTTTTTTTTTCATACGTAGCGGACCAAGGAATATGTCTGATATGCCGTACTGAGCCCAGAACTACGAATGGAAAAATATTAAGATTATTTAAAAATTAACTACGAAGCCAAAAAAATTGAAACTTTTTTCTCGCGCTAAGGAAGGTTATTCCTATCACCAAAAAAAATATCAAGCACTTCTGATATTTTCATCCATTCCCTATTGAGAATGAGCCGTTTTCAGAAGAACTAAAAAAAATATATTACGGCTGTCAAAGGAATGCAATATTGGACCTCAGCCCAAAAAAAAACTAACATTTTCAATAAAATATAACTCCGAAAGGACAAACATTTGGCTGTTTGCGTCATAGTAACTTTTGTTCAGCTCGCTGAGACCTATTTTATGATGTATCACACATGGCGATTGGGCTGAGGTCCAAAATTGCATTCCTTTGACAGGCGTAAAATTTTTTTTTTTTAGTTCTTCTGAAAACGCCTCATTACGCTATGTAGAATTAGGATGTAGAATCCGCTACTTGACTCTCTTTTCAAGTAAGTCTTAAATGGTAAATATCTCTTCCATTAGACCAAACAATATTTTAGTATATTTTTTGAAGACCTAAAAGCAACAAAAAAAGGTATTTTAAAACGTTGCTTTGCTAAACAGCCAAAAACACGGTCAGCCATTTTTGTCTATGGTTTGAAGTCCTAAAGGTTTGTAAACAAAGTTTGACATTCAAGATAGGTAGAATTCGTGCCACGAAATAAGTACAAGTTAATGAATTTTGGCTTTTATTGTTATGGCCTTAAGGATTTTACCGTGGGACTTGTTTAGTGAAACGATCTTTACCTATTAAAATGTGATAGTGATCTATGAGCATAGTGAAAAAACAAAAACGCAAGCATGATTTCATCGAGTTTACGTGCAAAATATATCAATTATCAATAATGCAATATTCGAGAATGCAAAAACACGTCAATAAAGACCGCCGGGAAGCCAAGAGAAACCCCGATTCTATAGCGACTGAAACTCGGGTGTATTTATGTGAAGATCACTTTGATGTAAGTCCTGTAATATCAATGTCCACAGAAACTGTTTTTGCCTGTAATAATGCTTGGTTTGATTTGGTTTGGTTTTTGCAAATTGGTACTATCTGCTTCCACGAATCCAGCGTCCATGATTGTGCTTATCAATAAAATGATATGAAACTAACTGCACAAGAAGAGTTTTTGCAAAATCCAATCCAAATCACAATAGAACCTACACACGCACGACTGACAGATGTTTGTTTACAAACCAAAGGTGCTTTCAAGATGGCGGATAGTGTTTTCACCGTTCCGAATTAAAAGCGGAAAATATTATTTTTATGTGCAAATTTTGAAGCCATTCTGCATATTTACTTAGCAAAGTCAATATATTTCGGTTTCTTACGTTAAATACTACAGGAAATATCCATTTGTCGCGTCAAATTTAATACGAGTCAAGTAGCGTATTAGGTAGGTACATAAATAACTTTCTCAGAAAAGAACGTTACTTAGGTATTTACTTAGTGAAATTCCCATTTCAGAAACCGACCCTTTGACAGATACACCATTGAAAACGCTCATTATAAATGGTGCGTGTAATAAGAGACTGCTTGTACTCTTCCGACAAAAACTTAAAAATAAGTAGCTAGATAGGTGTTAGTTAGTACCTATAGGTACACCTACGTTACTTCCCTCTGCAGGGCTCAGACTTTCTCTCAGAGACTGAAAATGTTATAGATCTTTTATATTAAAAAAAGAAACTCAGGTCTTTCATGTTTACATGGTTGTGACGTTGCTGCTTCTGGTTCCCACGACACATGGTATGGGGCCAGAAGCAATGTATGTGCCTGTATGTAAAAGTTATGTTATATTCCATCTCTACGGGACTGGCATCGCCTGTGGGACCTGTACGCTTACCCAAATGATGTACCTAATAATTGTATACGGCAATAAACGTTTTATAATTTAGATCTGCCACCAACCTTTCTGGCTCTTCTGCGTGCGTCGAGGCGGCGCGCACGCGGCCCCGGCCAGCAGTGCGCACACGCAGAGCGCAGCGTAAGCGCGGACGTGCGACATTCGGGATGATTTCACAACTACTGCGGCAAGTCGCAGAGCTTAGTGCGCCTATTTAGGTAGGTAGCGCGCAAGCAGTGATATACAGGGGGCGGGCGTGAGGAATATTACCTACACGGTTCAATCATATTCCAGCAATGCCATTGAAAGGCATTGGACATTGAAAAACTTGCCTATATATGTATATTTACGCGGTTCAATCACATTGAAGTACTTAATGTAATTGAAAAACACTGAACGATAAAAAATAAGCCCGATACGTTTTGGCGAATAAATAAAGCTGTCAAGACTGTTATTGTTTCGAGTAATTTTTCATTAAAATACAATTTTTTCATCTAAGCAATCCTTTTTTGTCGGTTCTTCAATCTTTCAGTGGCATGTAGATTGTAGAGTGTGGTTACCAGCGATTAGAGGACCAAGGGCCGGTTTCTGATTTGAGATTTTACTTAGGTAAATACTTACTTAACTTTTTAGAAACTAGTAGGTACTGTCTCATCAGTCACGACAGTAGTGCTGTCTCATAAAATTTCTCAAAGTAAAGTCAAATTTCTTAGAAAAGAGTGTGACAGAACGTTACTTGTGAAGGTAGCTTAGCTATTTATAATCCATTTATCCATACTTGGCTTTTTGGACTTCACACGACACTGAATCAAAAACCTTTAGCGTCAGAAAACTCGATACCGTTTGCAAATTTAGTACTAGCTAGCACTAAATTTGCAAACTGTTTCGAGCCCTCTACCGCTAAGGTTTTCGATTTAGTGTCGTTTAAAGTCTGAAAAAAATGCCAAGTGCCTATAGACAAATGGATTATACATAGCGAAATTCCCAATTTAGTCACCGGCCCTAAGAACTTATGACCCCCTCTACTCTCGACGCAAATTTAGCAAACTTACGTTACATACAATTGAGTAGAATTGTTTAATAGTTTGGCCAGAATATGCTTCCAGTTTCTGATGGGCTCTGAAGTTTTGGACCTTCAGAGCCCATCTTTATCAGTTGAAAGCTGATTCTTACACGTAAAACAAGACATCTAAGTCTTTATTTCTGACTTGATGCATTCAATTTCAACGCAATAGTAGTTAGCAAAGAATCATCGAGAGTAGAGGGGCAGGTCCATACTTTCCAGTTTTCTTATTCACAACACGCAACAAGCGTCATAATATCTGCACAGATATCTCAGATATATCATGCAGGAGCTAGGCGTGTCAACATCTCTCCCACCTCTGCTTACTGTTGTTTTCCTCATTCATTGAGGTAATTGATCGATAGCGACCGCGCTCCGACGCGTCGATTCCTCGTTGCATACAACGTGATCCGCAACCGCATGGTAACGGTTAGACGTTTGCATCAAATCGCTCATGAAAACAGCACCGGAGCTCAGGCCTCACATTGCAAAGCTCGTGGGCTCTAACCAGGCGTGTACTCTGCCCTCGTATGGAAGAACGCAGTAATCGTAAAAACGCAGTTTTGAGTAAATCGCTATTTTATTTCTTAGGATTAGAAGGATTTCATACATTACTGCATATTTTCTTACTGAAATTTCAGGTTTCTCGTAGACCTACCGCCACCATTATTTTTTCACCTATACTAGATATAGGTACCACCAGGGAGCCCAATTTTGCATCCAAAGTAAAAACGCAGTAATGGCTATTACTGCGTTCTTCCTTACGAGAGCAGTACTAATGTCTGTTTTTATGTTTTTTGTTTTTAAGTTATTAGCAACCCTTCATCATCATCATCATTCAGCCACAAGAAGTCCAGTGCTGGACGTAAGTCTCCTCCATAGATTTCCAAAAAGACCGGTTGGAAGCGGCTTGCATCCAGCGTCTCCCTGCCACTTGGATGACCGGCAACCCTTGCTAACGTGAAATAAAATATCGTGAGGAAAGAGTGCCGGAAATGTTCGCTTATGCCAGCGCTTGAAATTAAAAATTCGCAGCTGGCCCACGTGGTGATTAAGCCTAAATTCTCTAGCAGAAGACCTTCGCCCACACGGTAGGAAGTATAATAGAGTATAATAGTTGCTACAAATTCACATTACCAGGCCTGTTTCACTACGCGTGTCGGTATCGAACGCGTAAGTACATGCGGCAACCACTCCGGAATGGCAAATAGGTCGGAATTCAGGCGCCAGAAGAGGTAAGAGTTACGCGGTAGAAAGAGAGGCAAAATGTAGGTAACGTAGCTTTTTTAGCGCCGTGTGATCTGAATTCCACCTAATTGTGTCGCTGCTAGAGTCCCTTTGTCTTTAATTGATTTTGCGGAGTGAATCTTCTGTACCTGTACTATTATTCTGTGACATAACTTAAAAACAAAGAACGTAACTTTGAAAACAAAGGCATTGCTTTAAGCAATAAGGCCGCCTCTTGTACTGCATCTTATTGTTAATGTTCTGTAATTATTTTTCCTCGTACAATAAAGAATATTCTTATCTTATCTTATCATTATTATACACCGGAATTCGAGCCCGCGACCCTTCGAATACGACGCAAGCGATCTAGAATGCGCTACGATCCCTACTAAGCTGCCTCCCCACGGTCCGTGATATAGCGGACGGCTGCGGACGGCCGACTACCACGGAGAGCCACGCACCACGAGAGGCTCTTCCAACTGACTTGTGTCGTCTGTCTGTGCTACCGCGGAGCGAGACCCTTCCCACGGTGTGTCGTGCGAGCTGGTCCGCGTCCGTCCGCGATATCGCGGACCGTGGGAAGCCAGATTTATATTCCTGTACCCGCCCGAACGCATCCGTCGATAACGAACTCTGAAGAACTCTCAGAATAAGTGCTTTAGTTGGAAGAACTAAGAAGCAGAGACAGTGCCAATACGTCCATGGACAGTGCACTCGCTTTTTAATCTGTGGATAGAACCACAATAGAACATTTGACAGAAATGTAATTTTTCGGGTGTCACAAAATTGTCTGGCGAAAACACAAAATTGTTCCGTGTATAGGACACCGGTCCACCGTAACATGAAAAAACAAGCATCTCTTTCAGACTATAAGAAAACATATCTCTTCTTCGAAAACGTATCTTCAAACTTGGAATCGAAATTGGACAAAATTCGCAGTGAAAATAATAAATTGCAACGCGACCTGTTAGAAGCCACGGAGAAACAGCACCAGGAAATGTCCAGAGCTATCGGGCTCAAGGAGAAAAACAAGAAACTACACAACCAAATTTCTAGTGCCAAAATCGAGGTGTCTAGGCTACGCGATCTCAACTACAGACTTAAAAGTTTGAAGTTCTAAAGTCACCCGCGATGATGCTACCCTGCTGCGTCTGTCGCAAAACGCACCTGATAACAGAGAACGAAGCTTTGAAAGACAAAATAAACTACTCCATAAACAGAAGGCTTGAGGCTAGCTGTGTAGCCAAAAAACTAGCAGAGGCAAACTTTCACTTGGTGAACTGCTACTGTGAATTATGTACAGAGATACAGAGGCTAAAGGAAGAAAACGAAAACTTGATCTCTCACATACAGAGAAGGGCTTACCAAGTGGAATCTGTGGAACTAAAACCTACTACTTATTTCTAGTTGGACAAAATATGTAAGTAATGTAGGTATAAAATCTGTTCTAATAAAAATATTAAGTTTAAAGTTAGTAATGTAAAAGTGTATTAAAAGTCTACTCAAGTAGTTAACCTATTCATTGTGTTTCAAGACATTTTGAATGTAATTACTGAACTGCGGTTCTTCAGGTGATAAGACACAAAGTTACCGAAGTATTTATTTATGTGGTGAATATTTTTTTGTAAATCCTCACATTGATACAAAAATTTATGGTTTTTAAATTGATGATGATAGTGAAATTATTTATACGATTATAATTATACATTAGAATCAGAATCAGAAATTTATTTCAACGTAAAGAATTTACATTCTGCTTGTTGAATGTCAATGTACATACATACAGTTATGTATAATGTTAGCCGCTGCCTTGGGGCCGTCTGTAGTGGAGAAAAAGGCAGCGAAAAAAAAAACTCCACTCTGACCATCTTTTCTCAAATCAACTTAAAGCTAATACAAATAAAACTTACAAAACAATATCTTGGATGTGTTGAACACTAGACACATTTATCCTCTGATTAAATTTAATATTAAACTACTATTTAAAGCCATACGTCATGCCAGTCAAGCCCGCCGTCCTTGTCTTCTAAATAATCGTTGATTTTATAATAAGCTTTTTTGCAAAGAGTGTGCTTAACACAATTCTTAAATCGCGTTGGAGGTAACTCTAATATATCTTGGGGTATCTTGTTGTAGAACCTTATACAGTGCCCCATAAAGGAAGTATTAACTTTTGCAAGTCTAAATCGTGGAAATAACAATTTATGTTTATTCCTAGTATTAACGTTATGATGGCTACCAAGTGTTTCGAAGTTTAGAAGTTCGAAAAATTAGCAATCATGATTACATTGTAAATGTATAATTATTACTAATTTTCGTAATAATTTCCTTTCATGATTTTTTCTTTCCTCTACACTACTTTATTTTTATCCTATTGTCTCTAGCATACGAAAGTTTACCATTAGTCCCCCTTAGAAGTAGAAAAAAGTCGTTAAATACACGAAACCTGCAGAGGTACCCTGCAGGTTTTGTGTATTAACCCAAAATAATAATTCCTCATACAATGACTACTTAGTAATTAATAGACTAAATAGACTACTTTACGAAAGTAAGTCAGGGCCCTATGGTTATAAATACTATGACAATCCGCTACTTGACTCTTTTTTCAAGTATGTCTTAAATGCTACTCGTAAATATCTCTTCCATTAGACCAAAAAATATTTTAGTATATTATTTGAGGACCTAAAAGCAACAAAAACATTATTTTAAAACATTGCTTTGCTAAACAGCCAAACACGCGGTCCGCCCTTTTTTGTCTATGGTTTGAAGTCCTCGACGTTTGTAAACAAAGTTTGACATTCAACATAGGTAGAGTTCGTGCCACGAAAGAAGTATGAGTCACAATAGAACCTACGCACGCACGACTGACCGATGTTTGTTTACAACCAAAGGTGCTTTCAAGATGGCGGATAGTGTTTTCACCGTTCCGATTTAAAAGCGAAAAATATTTCTTTCATTTGCAAATTTTGCAGCCATCCTGCATATTTACTTAGCAAAGTCAATATATTTCGGTTTCTTACGTTAGATACTACAGGAAATATCCATTCATCGCGTCAAATTTGATACGAGGCAAGTAGCGTATTGCACAGCCAATATAACCTAAGATAAGGTAAGAAGCCTCTGCTACACTGAATTGTGAATTGAACTACGAATTTTAATTTTATAAAACAGCCATGTTACAAGAAATATTGATATTTAGTAACATAATTTCGTACCGTTGCAAGAACGTGATATTTCGAAGAAGACCATTTTTAATTCATTCATATAACGTAAGGGTTCTGAAATAACACGTTGTTCTTGCAAGTGTGCGATATGAGCATCTAGGAAAGATTAGATGCTGTAAATGCACTGTATTACAGTCGGCATAATGTAAGGGTTGATGTGCTTGTCCACTATACAGTGGGAATTACATAAGCTAACCCCCAGTTTCTCGAACGCTAACAGTCTGTTATCTATTGTTAACAGCTGTCAGTTGTCAAAAGTGCATACACAACAAAACAACTGACAGCTGGTGTTAACAATAGATTAACAGATGTTAGCATTCGAGAAACAGGGGGTAAGTCATGCCATGCTAAGTCTGTTAAAAGGACCATAATACACTAAAAAACCGCAGCTTCACTTACCTAACAAAAACCTACAGAAGACCCTAAAACATCCATACAATAAATAGTTATCTGTATTAAAAACCACCAACAGAACAAGCCTCAAGACTAGACTCACCTAACAAAAAACTCCACAACACCAAAAACAGTTCCTCCCACTGCAACTCTTCAATAAAACCCGCCAATACTTTAGCAAGTACTTTTATTAACCCTTAGCCGTCTATTCCCTCATCATCTTCTCCTTCTGGCGGGCCAGTTTCTTCTTGGAGAGCTTCTTCTTGGCGGGCGCGGTGTCGGCGGGCGCGGCGCGGGCCACGGCGTCCTCGCGCTCGCTGAGGCAGACCTCGATGTGGCAGGGTGACGACATGTAAGGGTTGATGCGACCGTGGGCGCGGTACGTCCTCCGGCGGAGACAGGGGGCGCGGTTCACCTGGAATTGAACAATTGCTTTTGATTAAGCTGAGATATGGGATGGGTCACCGTCTATGACTAACGCTAGTGGCATTTTTCCGAGCGGTTCCGTGCTTCGCAAGGCACGTTAAGCAGTTGGTGCCGGCTGCCGTCGATAGATTGCAGTCGTTAAGCCAAGTCAGAGGCCTTAGAGCGGCTTGAAAACTTCTGATAGTAAGACCAGCCACTAGTCTTACAAGCCTCCACTAATCCGGACTCGGCCCCCGTGGTAGAGTATGGCCTATACCTTCCTCAGAGAAGAGACCCGTGCCCCTTGGTGGGGACATAATGGGTTGATGATGAAAAGCTGAGATAAATTTAATTGAATGCACGATTAAAATACACGCAACACTCTTTGGTCTAGCTGTTAAGGCGCTTAACTAATGAGACAGACGTTGAGGATTAAATCCCACTGGGGGGTTGCCATAAATTTGTACAAATGGCCTCAGTCTGGGTGCATTTGCATGTTCCCATAGAACAGGGTATCCTAGTTTGGGACCAGGTCAAGTGATTATGTTGCGTGGAAGTTATTATCATCTAAAATCTACTTTAGATTATAAGCGCTTGGATTGCAAAGCCGCGTAATTGAGCAGGGTGAAGGATGTCGAGCTTCTTGGTGTGTACCAAATGTACCACTTCATGGCAATAAACGATTGAACTTGAACTTGTATACAGGGTTACAGGGAAAGTCGTACACAATATTAAAGGTTATTATTTAGGTCATTTCTGATGGATTTTGTTCTATTATATAGGGTCCGAAAGTTAACCATTATGGAGATATTGACTGTTAAAGATTTTAAAGAAATATCAAAATTTTTTGGCTTTTCAATTGATTTTTTCTCAGAATAGAGCTCATAAAGTGGTTTTTTAAATGTATTTAGTTAAAAGGCATGTCAATTGATAAAAAATATCAGCAAAAGCTGCACCTACGGCAACGGTTAGAATTAAATAACTTAATGGAACTTATTCTGCAAATAATTTTAAAACTTCTACGACTCTTTAACTATTCAAAAAGGTATAACATTTAATCGGTATGTGTATACAATTTTATAATAATGTCATTTGAGTAGGCTCTAGTGGTAGTACCTACATAACAGAACTTCGATACAAAAAAAAACTTTTTACTTCCTGGCACCTTTAAACTATGTAAAAAGGTCAGATAGGCTTCTTTGTGCTCTGGAGACATGCTGTCTCAGGTGTTCAGGTACCTATTACAGTATTTTTTATATGAACTTTGAGTAATCAGAGTTCATATAAAAAATAGTTTTTTTAAATAAACTAATGGAGTTTTAGTGAACAACAAACACAATGTTGGGAGGGGAAGGGCTAGCACTGCAAGAATTAAAATCATATATGTATCTGGAAATGTCAGCGACACATCAAAATAAAAATAAAACTATTCTAACTTAGATACATGTTATCACTTTTACTTTTTGCCTTTTGAAAACAGATTGCCAATGTAATAACAAAATGTCAAGCTAAAAGGCATGTTAAACAATATTTTATTGTTACATCATAAGCTTCTGCAGTACTGTTGCTTCTAGGCAAAACAACTTCCTTCATTTGTGCTGTGTTTCAAAAGAATCAAATCACAAGAAACAACAACATTGTGCAGTGGAGTGGTATAATGAAAATTATACCATTAGATACTTTAGCAAAGGCTCAGTATGAGCTCAAGACAGGTGATTGGCAGGAGATCGACCATAACTTTTTGTATTGGAAGTCAAGGCCTGCTTCTGGTCATCAGAAAGAGTAATACAGGGCCCGTAGTGCGAGTTTTTTCATTCACTTTCGATAGCGAGAGCGTTTGCAATTTGTATAGGAGTGACAGAGAGACAAATAGGTGGCGCGCTTTGTCACTCCTATAGAATATGAGTTTACGTTAACGCAATCGAGTAGTTAAAAAAACTCGCACTAAGCACACAGTAATACAGTAACTTTATAATCACTAAACTCAAAAGTTTTTTTTTTTGCCTTCTCTCTTTTTCTCCACTACAAATATAGCCCAAAGGCAGCGGCTAACATAGTGCATAGACATTCAGCACAAAGAATGTAAATTCTTTACGTTGAAGAAAGTTATTTTTATTTGATAGTATTAGATCTTATCAGAAATATTTCACCATGTCAGCTACACCAACTAGGTACATTACTATAGTTTTAATACAGAGATTGAGAAGAGGTCTATTACAGCATTCGAACACTTGAACATACCTTGATCCTTATCTCACATTCACTAAACATAACCTAAAAAGTCTCACAACAAACACAAACTTGACCTATACCACGTATTATGGAGATAAAATTATCTACAGAAATCTTAATTTAATGACACAATGAACATACCTGAATGTGGTCAATGACGAGCCTGTCAACATCCAGACCTTTGTAGTCAGCGTTCGATTCAGCATTTCTCAAGAGCTGGAGGAGGAACTCGGCGGATTTCTTGGGCCAGCGACCCTGTGTGGTTCCGAACTGCTTGGCCTGCGCACAGCGACCAACACCACCGTTGAAGCGGCGGAAAGGAATACACTCCTTCATTTCAGTCACATTCTTCAGGTATCTGACGGCACGGCGAAGCGGCAGCTTCTTGATAGCCATAGCGGTCTCATAAGTGTTCTGTAAACGTAGAAATAAAGGTATGAACGCCTACGATCCGACAGGAAGGTGGTAAAAACAACTTCGGTAAATGTACATGTGGAATGTGAAGTTTGGTGGCAGAAAAACAGTTTGTTTACGTACCTTGAAGTGAACGCGCAGGTTTGAGCCTCGCGCTTTGCATGATTTTGCTGGGTTATCCGGCTCCCGAGAGTAACGACCCATTTTTAGTTTCTGAAACAGCGGCTTGATGTTACAAACAGAACGCACAGAGGTTATGAAGTTTTGGGGGATGAACTTCCTCTGGGACAACGAAATACACACAAAAACCAGAAGATAGTGGCATTGTGGAGCACAACATCGAAGGATTCCATTCAATGCATAGTATTTTACTAGATATAATTGGATTTTAGATAGTATGAAACCAACCTCTCAAGAGAATTTTAGACAGGAAAAGGCAAAGGCATAGACAATTTATTTTGACTTTGACGTTTGTCAAATTAGTGTTGCCACAACCAGATATAAAAATTCTACCCTTAGAAAAAAATATTTTGTGTGAACGGTTGGTCCGCTGAAACACAAAGAATGATGCGTGTATTTGTAAAAATATCAACTCTTAAGCCAGGAATTCACTAGGGGACAAATTGTCGCAGAACATGTCTAGGAACACTGTTTCTACGTGTCGCCGCAACGTCGCGCTCTGTTCCGCGACGTCGCACGCGACATTCCAGCGACATCCACGTGTCGCAGAGCAAGTTCCGTGTTTTGGCTCGCGAGCCAGAACTTCCTGCGACATCTGTCGCGCGACGGATGTCGGCGAGTGTAGACGCGTCTGCGATTTGTTCTTCAACATGCCCGTAGAGTGGAGCAATCAGTTCGTGCTAAAACTAATCGAACTTTACGAAAGCAATGGATGTTTGTGGGACATGAATAACCGTGACTATAAAAATAAATAAAGGAAAATGATGCTTAGGAGGGATTAGCCAATGGCCTTCAAATACTTAGGAAAGATGTTAAAGCAAAGATCCACAACCTCCACTCACAACTTATGCGTGAGAGAAAGAAAATTGCTTCCTCGAAAGGCATGGGTAAAGCACGTTCTTGGTTTGCCTACGATGCCATGAAATATTTATTAAATTTTATTAAACCACTCAATCGAATATAATATGTACGCAGCACTAACTGAGTGCTTATACTGAGTTTTGTCCTTCACTTTCGATAGCGAGAGCGTTTGCAGTTTGTATAGGAGTGACAGAGCGCGCCACCTAGTTGTCTCTTTGTCACTCCTATGCAAATCGCAAACGCTCTCGCTATCGAAAGTGAATGAAAAAACTCAGTATACGCACTCTGTTCCTCGTTCGACATCTCTGCGGCGACTGACTGGTGTAGACAAGGAGAATGTCGCGCGACATGTAGCCAAAATATTCCGAGAACACGCACCGTAGATGTTCTGGCACATGTTTCGCAACTTGTCCCCTAGTGAATTCTGGCTTTATAAACCGCCTGCTAGAGTGCGACAAGTGAGTCGTGGCTCAAGCCTTTGGCTGGAAATTTAAAAAATCTCTTTTGATAACCCTGCATATCGTCTTAATAAACCATCTTGATACTATTGCTTAACTTGATTATTTGTTTAATTAGTTTGGAGTCTGCAATGAATTTTGTCCAAACATAAATAAATACAAAACGAAAACATTAACTACATCAAAACCAACATTTCCACTCCACCAAAAACAGGGATAATAAAGATGCACCACATAAACTAAACATTTAATAATGCTGAACCATAATCAATATCTGATTCATATCTTTTTTCTCAACACCTTAGAGTTCTTTGACTAAGCCTTCGATCTGAAGTTTAACATTTTCGTCATCCGACAGACCTTACAACAAGAAATAATTCATGTTTGCTTTAAAACATTATTACTCGTATGTACATACTAAAACATAGGTAAAATTATGTTGAATAGAAACAAAAGTTTTTTTCTTGCTTAAATCTAGGACGAGTATCAAACTGTTTGGGCTGTACTAATTGCAGCTGAAATACCTAACTTTGACAGTCAGAGTGTGGACATATGAAGAATTCGAAATAAAACGCGTCCCAGGACAGGACTCGCTTGTCAGACTCTATTACAGCCTGACGACTATGATGAAAGCAACTCATCCATCGTAAATCATTTTGTCATGCGTCGTACTACCATCCCACTATTCAATTATTCTGCAGGATAGATCTACTAGGAATAGTTCTAAGTGAAAAATCATGTGTGAAGGAAAGAATTAAAATACTTACCTACCCACTTACTTACAAACTCACCTCATCACCGCCGTGCTACCCCTAATAATATTGTTTTTCATAGCGCAGTGATAGCAGATAAACATCACATCACATCAGATGTTATGAAAGAGATACCTACTCTTTTGCGAAGTCGTCCAGCAAAGGTACTATGAGGACGTGAGTTGCGCGCGACAACGTCAAAAGTCGCGAGAATTTGACAGTTAATGTACTGGAAAGTCGCGACTTTTGACGTTGTCGCGCGCGACTCGCGTCCTCATACTACCTTTGCATAACGTAGCGTAGTAAAGTGCAAGTGCAAGTGAGAGCTATCAAATTTTAGTGCAACCACTGCTCGATATAAAACTTTTTAAGTAGGTAGGTACCTAAACGAAACAAACAAGACTCTTTATTTGTGCAAAAGTAAAGGGTAAATTATAGGTACAGCGCCACCAAGTTATCTGTTCAGGTGAGCAAAATTGTAACTAACTAATTAATTGTAAATCCTGTTCCCCATTTTTTGTTTTATTTATTCCCAAACTAAGATTTATAGATATTTTCATTAAAATTGAAAGACGGGTTAAAATATCCTCATTTTTCTAGGTAAATTTATTGTTACTACTAAATTCTCCACTAGCGCCGCTATCAACTGAACAGACAAGATGGTGGTACTGTACTTTGTTTTTTTACGGAATACCGTAATGTCAAGAACTTTTGAAGTTAGTCACCCACTTATTTACAAAATATAAGAACTCAGTTCTAGTTATTAATTTATAGTAATTTTAGCATTTTAATATTCACTGAACTTTAAAACGAAGTATCATTGTCAGTATAATAAGTAATAGTTCTTCAATATTCAGAACAATCTATTGAAAAGCCCCGCCCGCCTTCCCACAATACGCTACTTGACTCGTATCAAATTTGACGCGATAAATGGATATTTCATGTAGTATCTAATGTAAGAAACCGAAATATATTGACTTTGCTAAGCAAATATGCATGATAAGCGCAATCATGGACGTTGGATTCGTGGAAGCTGATAGTACCAATTTGCCAAAACCAAACCAAATCAAACCAAGCATTATTACAGCTAAAAACGGTTTCTGTGTACATTGATATTACAGGACTTACATTAGTGATCTTCACATAAATACACCCAAGTTTCAGTCGATAAAGAATCGGGGTCTCTCTTGGCAAGTTTGAGCCAAGTTTTTTCGTATGTTTATTTCACTGGGCACACGAATCCGTGACTTCCCGGCGGTCTTTATTGACGTGTTTTTGCAGTCTCGAATAATGCAATAATGATAATTGATATATTTTGCATGTAAACTCGATGAAATCATGAATGCGTTGTTGTTAATTCACTATGCTCACAGATCACTAACAGATTTTAGGACTAGGTAAAGATCGTGTCACCAAACAAGTCCCACGGTAAAATCCTTAAAGCCATAACAATAAAAGCCAAAATTCATTAACTCATACTTCTTTCGTGGCACGAACTCTACTTATGTTGAATGTCAAACTTTGTTTACAAATCTTTAGGACTTCAAACCATAGACAAAAATGGCGGACCGCGTTTTTGGCTGTTTAGCAAAGCAACGTTTTAAAATAATGTTTTTGTTGCTTTTAGGTCCTCAAAAATACACTAAAATATTTTTTGGTCTAATGGAAGAGATATTTAGCATTTAAGACATACTTGAAAAAAGAGTAAAGTAGCGGATTGAACCCACGTTCACCCCACGGTCATTTTCTAGCGCTAGTTAGACATTTATGTTTGTATCCAGACAGTGTTTATGTTTTCAGGGTAAACAATAAATAGAACCTTCGTAATCACAATTTTATTGTTAGGTTATTAGTGCACTAACATCCAGTCAAGTAGTTACACGTCTTTTTTTATAGATAAAATATTACATTACTTAACTAAACTACCTAATTAATTGGCTCTAGACTGAACTAAGTTATCGGTATCAGAAATTATTATTCCCTGTAGCCAATACTTATTTACAATAACATACAGCGTGTTGCAGAAAGAACATCTCAAAGAAACTTTAATAATATTTAAAGTAGGTACTAATGAAAAAATCGCTAACATAAGAATATCGGTTGCACTCTATTACCAACTACCAACTTCTGTATTTTACTGTACATTTATTAGAATAAACGTCTTCAATCAATCAATCAATTTTCGATACTTCCGTTGATTTTGAAATATATATACAGTTTTTGCTATTTCAGTGTTATCCACAATATTTCGTCCCCGTAGAGCGAAAAGTGACTAAGTAACATAAACCATGTTTCGAGAAATCGGGGTTCACAGTTTCCAAAACGAAAAAAATATATAACTTTTGTTTCAAGTAAGATATTTCAAAAATTGAAGTTTTATTGCAAAGAAGTTTTAATTAAGCTGTATTTATTCTGACAGATTTCCAAGTAGGTTTAAAGGTCATAGCCAAAAAACTAAGTTGGTTAGTTTCGTCTCACAAATCATGATACTTCTTGTGAATTAGTTACTTTATGAATGTTAGTTAGTGATTTTTTGTTTTGAGTAATTGAATCTAAAGTAAGTTAGTTTTATAAAGATTTTTTTCAGTAAGTATTTTTATATGTTTAAAAATCTATAAACATAATTTTTTGTTATTTATAAGTTCAACGAATTAAAACTCGATGAATTACACTAAAAATAAAATGTTTCTGAAAATATATATTTTTCTTTTATAGATTTTTATTACTAAATGAATTAAATGAACTGACTGACTGTACAGAAAATAAAAACATAATTATGTAATTACTTAATACAGTTTATTATTATAAACATACAAATTAGGGTAGGACATAATAAAGGCACATCCAAAAAGGTCTCGAAATATTCAAAACTCTCCTCCCCCTTCGCAGGTTTCTGTCACATCTAGCTGACATAATCGCTCTTCAACGTCTCTGCTGGTTTGCATACTAGGCGTAAAGTTCTTGAGGAATTATACCTTTGGAACCAAATCCCTTTTTTTAGCCTCTGAGATCGGAAGTCGAGTAGAAAACGCCTTTGGGATAACATGACCTTAAGGCGGCTTAAAAACTTCTGACAGTAAAACCAGCCACTAGTCTTACAAGTCCCACCGATCCGGACTTGGCCCCCGTGGTGTTGTATGGCCTATACCTTCCTCAGGGAAGAGACCCGTGCCCCTCGATGGGGACATAATGGGTTGATGATGATTATTTTAACTCCGCTATCCATTGCTCTCGTCTTTCTTCACCACTGCATCCACCTAATAGACCGAGAGATAGTGACACAAATTACTTGGTCATTAGTAACAGTATGGCGGTTCTTCAGGGGTCTTAGTACGCAATGACAAAAAGAAAAATGATGGTCATAGCGCTGGTACCGGCGGCCCAATCGCGTGCGCGTTATGAGCGCGGGCTTATTTTATTTGGAGGTATCGTTGCTTGACAGCAACATTGAAGGAGAAACGGTTTCAGTGGAATTAGATGATCTTTTTCCAAACAAAGATCTTTATGCATTCTATCATGTTACGCACTCGATCCAAACGACCATCGTGATTCGGCTCAGCCTTATACAATTAAAGAACTGTCTTACTAAGGAATGCTGGATGGTCGTGCTTTAAATAACCTGTTCATGAAGAACGCGAGTAGAGACACGGAAGGAAAAAAAGTTATATGGCTCTGATTTTTTATTGATTCTCTGATTCTTGATTTTTGTGGTACAAATCGTTTGACACTCGTAATTTATCCGACGAGTTCGACTAACGCGCACGCGATTGGGCCACCGGTACCAGCGCTATGACCATCATTTTTCTTTTTGTCATTGCTTACTAAGACCCCTGAAGAACCGCCATACTGTTACTAATGACCAAGTAATTTGTGTCACTATCTCTCGGTCTATAACTCTGGGTCATTTTGGTGTCTCCTTCTCTTGCTTGTCCGGGGCACATTATTATTTTCAGTTGTGACATCCAATTCATGATATGGGCCTTCATGAGAATATCGAAATAGTACCACTACTGGCGAGTTCTTTTGAAATTTCAGGCATTTAATTTTGAGCCATATAACTTTTTTTCCTTCCGTGTCTCTACTCGTGTTCTTCATGAACAGGTTATTTAAAGCACGAACATCCAGCATTCCTTAGTAAGACAGTTCTTTAATTGTATAAGGCTGAGCCGAATCACGATGGTCGTTTGGATCGAGTGCGTAACATGATAGAATGCATAAAGATCTTTGTTTGGAAAAAGATCATCTAATTCCACTGAAACCGTTTCTCCTTCAATGTTGCTGTCAAGCAACGATACCTCCAAATAAAATGAGCCATGACACCAAGAAATATTGAATTAAAAATTACAATGATTTAATCAAAAATCAGAAATTTATTTCAACGTAAATAATTCACATTCTGCTAGTTGAATGTCAATGTACCTACTTAGAAAGATATTATGTTAGCCGCTGCCTTGGGGCCGAATGTAGTGGAGAAAAAGGCAGCAAAAAAACTTTTTTCTTTTTCCTTTCTTCATCTTTTCTCTTAACAGAGAGAGTCTGGGCATAATTACCACGCGTGCCCACCGCGGATTGGAAATTTCAAGCGCTGAGTTATGTGAACACCTCAGACCTTAACAATAATATTTAAATAGTATGAAATAATATCGATTGATCCATAAACAGACATTAAACATCGCACCATTCGGGGCACAATCCTTCTGACAGGTATCTTATTTGTTTGTTTAAAGTAAGTACTTAATTTTTAAAATCCGGTTCCTATTATATTCTTTTATAATATTATTATTATCTACCGTTATCGATCTTTTATTACAAGCAGATTTAAAAACGAACAAACATAGTTTTTATAAAAATAAAAAAATGAAATGGGTATTTTACATTTTACAATTTTATTGGCTCATATTGATGATAGGGTAAAACTCATTAAACGCTTTTATTCTATGCTTTGTTACGATCTCAACAAAGTAAACCTCACTAAAAAGCTTTGATTAGTTTGAGATTTGAAATTAAACTTATAATTTTGCGCAAAACGCGATCTAAAAATCACTAATGGCACTTAGTGACTTCTTGCCCTCTAACTTTCGCCAAACCTTTCAGGCGTAATCTACCTAAAGCATATTAGTGACTTTTTGTTTCATAATTATTTCAAATATTTATGGTTTTTTGGTAGACAAATATCAACTAAGGTACGTTAGTTAGGCAAAATGCACAAGATTATGAAGTGATAAATGTAATAAGGGAGTTAATGATTTCTTCTCTTGTCAAAAGTAACGATAGGCTGTACTTAGTTATATTTTGCACTTTCTAACTTCAAAACTATTGAAGCTGTCATAATACCGATTAGACTGAAGGATAGAGAAAATAAAACTGGATCGGGTGGCATTCATAACTCAATTTCGGGCAAAGTGCGACTAGTGAGTTTTCGCTCTACGGGGACAATTTTGGCCAATAGGAGTTGAAAAGGGGTTTGAAATATTTTTTTTACCGAAGATTAATACTATTGTTTAATTATTCCAATTTTAGTTTGTGTTTAATTCATTACCTTTATTTAAGTAATATACATGTTTTTAGTGAAATTGGTTTAGTTTTTATTTTTTACCTGATTTAAGTGTGGACCAAGTAAAAAAAAATGAGAAAAAGAGATGATCTTATTATATAAACCTGATTCTGTGGTGCGGGCAGACACACACTATTTAATTTTCTATAATGATTGGACTTACTGGTAAATAATTTAAAACTAGAAAATAATTAGTGACTAGTTTAGATAACTTAGGTTACACCTACCGGAATTAGTGCGCCACCGTAGGTTAATATGTTACTTTCTAATTTAATTTAATAATCCTCTATAAATTAAAGTTTAGTAAAGTTCTGATTGATAACAACGAATATCTACTAATTTGTTTCAGCTACTATGAAACTACTTAGAACTAAATATACATACAACAATATTGCATTGCTATCAGATTGCTTTTCTAAACTATAAACAAAATCGAACAAGATATTTTGTAGGTATATGTATTGACTTAGGCATTTTAAGGATATTTACAAATATTATTACAGTTTCTATGACTAGATTCATGAGATACATTGTTATTAGAACAATTATGCATAGTTGTCAAGGGATCGAGAAGAAAACTTTGTCACGCAGGTATTATCAGCATAATTACAAAGAATATACAGTTTTCAAGACTAGATTCTTATTACAAAAATTTTAGATCGTTTCTATTTATTGGATCTAGAGAAGAAATCTACGTCATGATGACACCTAAAGTCTGATTTTTAATTCCGTAGAATTCTGACAGTTATCATTTTTTGACATGTCAGAGATTAGAAACCTTTTTTGACCGGGCACATTTTTCAATTTCAATACAAGTGTGAACATCTGAGTCTACACATTTAATTTGTTAGTGAATGTACCCATTTTATAAAGTGTGGAGCTCCAAATTAAAAGAGAATTTAAGGCGAGTGACAATTGTCTCCCTTTTCATCACACAAACAGTAAAAAAGTACAAACACAGAAATAATATTTTTATTAAAATATCTAATCATCATTAATATTAATATCACCTAATATCACTATCTTCATCATCATCATCATCGCTGACTTGAACTATTACTTCACTTTTCTAAAAAGGTTTGTGAAACCTTGAATTGGTAGGCAGTGATGCCAGCTAAAGAATAAAATTAAGTAATTAAAGTTAATTTGATGTATTTTTCGTGATTTTGAAATATTTGTTATTTTTGTATTGGGTCACTTGAGTAAGTAAATATTTAGATTTACCTTTTCGTAGGTAAAACATAAAAAATACACATCATTTTATTTTTTATTGCCCTCAAGTGGGTCAAATTTGTCCCTTTTTCGGTGGATAAAATTCAGTAGCAACACTTATGGAATGTCAGAATAGGGAATGGATGAAAATATCAGAAGTGCTTGATATTTTTTTTGGTGATAGGAATAACCTTCTCTAGCGCGAGAAAAAAGTTTAATTTTTTTTGGCTTCGTAGTTAATTTTTAAATAATCTTAATATTTTACCATTCGTAGTTCTGGGCTCAGTACGGCATATCAGACATATTCCTTGGTCCGCTACGTACGAAAAAAAAAATCTGGTGACAATCTGACAATGACAGCTTTTCAAGGTGGATTTTTTTTATACGTAGCGGACTAAGGAATATGTCTGATATGCCTTACTAAGCCCAGAACTACGAATAGAAAAATATTAAGTATATTTAAAAATTAACTACGGGGCCAAAAAAATTGAAACTTTTTTCCCGCGTTAAGGAAGGTTATTCCTATCACCAAAAAAAATATCAAGCACTTCTGATATTTTCATCCATTCCCTATTCTACGGAATAAAAAATCAGACTGTAGACAAGAGTTTGTAGTGTGAACAGGCCTTAACAACTTGATTGTCTGTGAAATCCATAGACAAGACAGGATACAAAAAAAAAACGCGACTGTCACCCGGCGCAGCGCGTAAATTTAAAAAAACTTTCGATTTCTTTTCTTCTGTTCTCGGGAAGAGGGAACGGAAATTATTTAATAGGTAGGTAATTACTAGCTTTTGCCCGCGACGTCGCCTGTATGGAATGAGTAATTTCCGGGATGAAAAGTTTCCTCGGGACTCAATCTACCTCCATATCCAATTTCATCGTGCAGCCGTCACAAACTTTTACATTTATTATAATAATATAAAGAATATAAATGCGAGTTTGTGAAGATGTTTGGATGATTTTTATACAGTCACACAATAACGGCTGAATGGATTTATATGAAACTTTGGGTACAAATAGACAAAGATCTGAATTGAGAGATAAGATATTTGATATCTGCACAGACATGTGCATTGCTCTTTAACTTAGAAAATATTTTTAAATCACTGCCTTTGGCCTCCTCTATCGAAAGCATGAAAATAAAGCAAATGTAAACAAGGCCTTTAACTAGACTAGTAGATTCATTTGAAAGGGTAGGTAAGGACTCAAAAATTGAAAAAAAAAACTTATATAAAAAAAATCTCGTCTTGCTCACAGAATATCTAATATATTAGCTATGTACTGACCCTGCAAACGTTGTTTTGCCATATTAATTAGCCTACGACCCACTCTCAGACCTAAGTATAAAATATCACAAAAAAAAAATTATAACAATCGGTGAAGCTGTTTTGGAGGAGTTATACTGTGACACGAGATTTTGAGCGAAGGCAAGGAGTTGTCCAGTCCCTTTCTTACATTAACCGTCTTAGATACGTAGGTAAATCCTTGTACCTACGTCTACTACAGTTCTACCACGATAATACCTACAGATAGAAGTCTAATAATAAATAATTACCTATTTTTTTTAAGTACCCGTAGGTACTTACTTATTTCTACACGTTCTGTAAAACATTCAGTATTTCAGTGGTAGGACTGTATTGAATAAGCGAGGATTGATCGTAAGTCCGCTAATATATCACCGCTGATTAGTTTAAAAATAGTTAAATAGGTTTTTACTTTTACCTAAACCTTATAAATAGGTTATTCAATCTAAACGGATTTATAGGTAATTATGTTTTTTTGTACAAATATACTCAGAGGCACAATTAACCGCCCACTTTAATTTTCCGACGTAACTTGAAATATTAATTAAGGAATGATTTCCACTCGCCTTTTAAAATTGACCCAAACGTGTTCGATAGGGTATACCCACGGCATCAAGGTACTACGTGAGTGGTCATGGCGAGTGCGAATCACTCCCTAATGAATATTTCAAGTTACGTCGGAAAATTAAAGTGGGCGGTTAATTGTGCCTCTGAGTGTATATAATATTAGAATACATAGTAAAAATTAAGCCCAAAGCCTTCTTCTCCTATGGAGTAAATCTAGTTGGGGTCAAGAAAGACGCAACTAGTGAGGCGCTGGCGGCGGCAGCAGAGGGAGAGGCGCCACGCAAGCTGAACACGCATCGCGATCTGAAAACAAATAAAGACGTAATTCAATAACTTCTACAAAACTAGTTCTCGTGATTGGTGCCTCTGCCTGAACCCGCGCCCGCAGCAGACATTTTTTCTAACGCATTTTTTAATTTTGGATTAGACAACCGAAAGTGAATAGTACCACAATAAACCTGTGACAGCTTACGAACTGTGCCTGCACCAGTGCCATTAGCAGTTTTTGGACTCCCATCGCCACCAGCTGAGGTCACCCGGCTGGCCGGGTCCGCCTTGATTCGAATACGCAACTGCCGCCACGTCAAGCCAAAGGTTAGTGTGTTTCCTTTCCTTCCAGGGCTGTCTTTCTATCCCAATCTCAACCGCGGCAGCCCTATCCTCACCCCCAGGGTTCAGCTCCACTTTTTTCCAAAATTATTTAACCGCATACAGTCCACTAAGAATAAACATTTTTGTAACCGCGCCGCCATTTGTTTGGTCCATACGAGCACGGATTCCTTTGCTCACAACCTATGAGATTCTTATTACCAATTCGAGTCATATTTCGCATACGCATACATTTGTACTGTGTATTATTTTAATAGTGATACGTACTCACTACGACTATTTTCAAGTTCATTTATTCACCGCATCGTAGTAAGTAGGTACTCACTTACCGCACGCTTTTAATTTAAAATAATTTAAAACGCATCGTTTATTCGATTCTGCAACAACTTTCTTTGTTAATTTACCCCGCAGTTGTTGTATTTCGTTTAACGATTTATTGTTGGTAGATAGCGAATGCATACTACTTAAGTATTAAATACAGTATCTAACGCATGTACCTAGTACCTTAAATCTTGCTTAGTTCCTAGGTACATTTAATTTTATTATCCGCAAGGTATTTGAGACGGACCTGTAGTAGGTACCTACGTTACGTTGTAGCTTAAATCCTACCTGATTAATTTTGCCGCACGCACCGCACCGCACTGTGGGTAGTATCATCTGTTCCCCATCGCTTAACGTATAGCCTGGTACAAAAATCTGGGTTATTTATTGCGACGCATATTTATAGTTTCTATCAAATTCGCATTTGAGTCATGGAGGATGAGAGTAAGTTGTCACTGTTATGCGCTAAAAGGGACCTTATTTTCTCGCGCATGCAAGTTATTGCCGATAGGTCGAAAAATCTTTCTGATGAGAATGCTAGGGAAACGTTTCTGTGCGAAATCGAGACTATTGACAAATTACGAACTAATTTCGAAAGTGTGTTGGATGATATAAATTCTTTGGGATTAAAATTAAAACCTCAACAACAAATTAATTATCAACCTCTTAACGCGTTTGAAGACTTGTACTGTCGCGTTAAACGTGCCGCGAAGTCATTAATTGTTGTACCGCAGTATAAAGGCAGCGACTTGAGAGGTGGCAGGCCCAGATTGCCGCCAATTGAATTGCTCGAGTTTAACGGTGATATAAAAACTTGGCCGTTGTTTTACACGACCTTAAAAAACACGGTTCATGACAATCCCATTTTAACAGACTCTGAAAAGTTGCATTATTTGATTGGTAAATTGACCGGCAAGGCGCAATCTGTATTTGCAGGCATCACTCCGTGCGCCGAAAATTACTCTGTCATTCTGGAGTCGCTGATAAGTAGATACGAAGATAAGCGACAACTCGCTTCTTCATACCTTGATCAAATGTTTGAGATGAAACCTCTGACTTCGGCGAACGCTTCTAGTCTTGAACAATTTCTCGATAAATTCGTTTCGTCAGTTTCCGCGCTAAAGAATTTAAAAATCGATAATATTTCGGATCTTATATTTTTGTATACTGCTTTAAAGAAGCTAGATTCCGACACCGCACGCGCTTTCGAGCTGACCAGTCGTGGCTCTGACATCCCACAGTTCGACACTTTAGTGTCATTCGTTCGCGATCATATGAAAATATTGCAACGCGCCTCTTCCACGTTAAAACATAAAGCTACGAAGAAGAATGTTGATCGCGGAATGAATGCGCCATCGAAGCCACTTAAGTCAACGCATACTTATGTAAATACTACACCCGCATCCCCGCACGCTTTGTGCGCTCTGTGTAATTCGCAACACGAACATTTGTTTAAATGTCCGGGTTTTCAAAAAATGACACCTACCGAGCGTTACAAATTTGTTAAATCGCATTCATTTTGCGTCAATTGTTTAAGCAGCCATCATCGCACACTCGGTTGCAACTCTAATACGCAATGTCATAAGTGTAACCATAAGCATCACACGATGTTACACTTTGACCAAAAAAAATACCGCATCCAAAGTGAGCACACTCGACGACACGCCGCCGCCACCGGCGCCGTCCAGCGTGGCGACCGCGCCGCGCGTAAACAAATCGCTGACGCCTCTCGAGAGGGGCGCAGGTTTGAGTCCGCTGGGGAAGGAAGGCCCTTGTTTCTCGCAGTGGCGATATATCCTTATGCGCACTTAATAATCACAATAAGGACGTTGTGCCTGTGCCCACCACTGTTTTGCTCGCCACTGCAAAGATTATTGTGGTCGATGCCAATGGCAAAGAACATTATGTTCGGGCATTATTGGACAGTGCTTCTCAAAGCAATTTTATAACGCGTGAGTGTTGTGATCGCTTAGGATTAAACGCTCATCGAATGCCGGAATGTTCTATTGTAAAAGGCATTGGGGGTTCGTCTAAAACTACTCAGGGTTCCGTAAGAGTCAAGTTTTATTCATGCGCCGATCGAAACGCGGAGTTTGATATGGACTCGTTAGTCGTAGATAAGATAACTGAACGCTTACCGACCGTGAGTATCGACACTTCGCTTCTGTCGCATCTGAAGGGCTTGCCTCTGGCTGATGATACGTATGACGTCCCCGGTGCTATAGATGTTCTAGTTGGCGCTTCGATTTTCCCGCAGCTCATCTTATCCCGCAAGGTCCAAGGTGAATCCGCACACGTCGCGCCTTACGCGATGGAAGCCGTACTAGGGTACGTGATCGTAGGCTCCGCGCCCGCTAAGTTAAATACTTATTCATATACTACTGTTTCGTGCCACTGCATCGCTGCCGATTGCTTAGAGCCTGTGATCCGCAAGTTCTGGGAACTAGAGGAGGTGAATGTTCCGCCGATTCTGAGCCCCGACGATAAAGAGTGTGAGTATATTTACACTCGCACTACAACACGCAGTGTCGATGGCCGCTATACGGTCGCACTCCCCTTCAAGGGTGACGTATCTTCCCTCGGAGATTCCCGGCGTAGAGCTGAGAAGTGTTTCCTCAGCCTCGAGCGCAGAATGCAAACTTCACCTAAATTGAAGCAAGCCTATGATGACGTCATTCGTGAATATTTAGAGAAAGAATATATTTCAGCCGCACCTCCTGAAACAGAAGAAAATATTAATGCACCTTCTTATACAATACCGCATCATGGAGTTATAAGGGAGGACAAACTCACCTCAAAATTGCGCGTCGTACTTAACGCTAGTGCCGCGACCAGCACGTCTGTGTCTCTCAATGACATCTTGTATAATGGACAGAATCTACAGGGAAATCTGTTTAACATTGTTGTTAATTTCCGCCTGTTTGCCGTTGCGCTCTCAGCTGATATTAGGCAGATGTTTCTCTGCATCGGTGTCCGCGAATGTGACCGCAGATTCCAAAGAATTTTGTATCGGTTTACGTCTGACGAACCAATTCAGGTTTTTCAATTCAACCGTGTGTGTTTCGGCCTTAAATCGAGTCCATACCACGCACTTCGCACTATAAAGCAACTCGCTTCCGATGAGGGCGAAACTTTCCCAAAGGCTAGCGAAACTGTTCGGACAGGGCTTTATATGGACGATTTTGTCTATAGTCTTGATAGCGAAGACGAAGCTATAACCACGGCTACCCAAGTTATTTCCTTAATGAAAGCGGGACAATTCGATCTTGTAAAGTGGACAAGTAATTCGCAAACGGTTTTGGATTCAATTCCACCTTCACACCGCCTCTCTTCCGTTAAGGAGTTTGACGAATCCGATTCTCATAAAGTGCTAGGGTTGTGTTGGTCACCGAGCTCTGATCTATTCAGTTTAAAGGTTTGTAAACCTGATGAAAAATGTACTAAACGCACTATTTTGTCTTGCGTGGCAAGATTGTGGGATTTGATGGGCTTTGTGGCTCCCGTGATTTTATGCGCCAAACTCCTTATTAAGGAACTGTGGCTTTCCAATTGTGACTGGGATGATGCTCCTCCCGAAAATATTGTTTCTTCATGGTCCCGCTTCAGGGAAGAGCTCCCCTTACTTGAACAAATCAAGGTACCGCGTCATGTTGACATTACAGCTGGAAGTGTGGTGAGCATCATCGGCTTCGCTGACGCTAGCGAAAAAGCTTATGGCGCAGTGGTTTATTTCCGCGTTGAAAATGAAGGTGACAGCACTGTACACCTCATTGGTTCCAAATCCAAGGTCGCACCCCGGAAGGTCGTTTCACTAGCTCGTCTTGAGCTTTGCGCGGCGCTTTTGCTTGCAAAGTTAATTAACAATATAATAGACGCTTGCAACAATCGCCTTAAGTTTCAAGCTGTATACGCATTCTCGGACTCCACGGTGACTCTGTGTTGGATCCACGCTTCGCCCCACAGGTGGGATACCTTTGTCGCGAATCGGGTTTCCAGGGTTCAGTCATTGTTGTCTCCAGAAGTGTTTTGTCACGTGGCTGGCTCGAGTAATCCCGCTGATTGCCTCTCTCGTGGTCTTACTCCCGCACAGATTATTGACCATCCGCTGTGGTTCCATGGCCCTGCCTGGATCACATGTGACCCGATAGAGTGGCCCGTTTCCACCTTTAACCCGTCGACTATTTCAAACCCGCCGGAAGAGAAGAAACATTCTTTGGTTACGTCCGTTCCGCTGGAGGAATCTTCTATCATTGCTATGGCAAGTCGCATCTCTTCTTGGTCTAAGCTGATACGCTCTGTCGTCTATGTCTGTCGTTTTATAAAATTGTTACCTTGTCGTGAGTTTATAACCGCCGCAGACTTGAATTATGCAGAACATAGAGTTTTTCGTGATTTACAGGCTTTATGCTTTTCAGACGAGATTGTCAAACTGCAGACTGGAAAGTCTTGCAGCCGCGCCTTTCAGCGACTTAAGCCGTTCTTACAAGATGGTCTTATTAGAGTTGGAGGTCGTTTAACTAACTCAGAATTGAGTTTCGAGCAAAAACATCCCATTATTTTGCCGCGTAAACATCATATATTAGATTTGTTGGTGGACTATCACCACAAAATCAACTGCCACGCAGGTCCAGATCTGCTTATGTCAATCTTACGTCAAAGTTACTGGATCTTGTCCGCCCGCAATTTGATTCGCAGCAGGGTGCACAAATGCATCCCTTGTTACAAGCTTCGTCCTAAACCTACTTTTCCGGAAATGTCAGATCATAAATCGTGCCGTGTTGTACAATCCGCTAAGCCTTTCGTGCATACGGGCACCGACTTCGCTGGCCCTTTGAAGGTCACCGTTACCCGTGGCCGTGGTATACGGTCTGTCAAGGCATATGTTTGTCTATTTGTCTGTATGACAACACGCGCTGTTCATATTGAATTAGCAGGCGATCTCAGCACGGCGAGCTTTATGTCAGCTTTTAAACGTTTCTTATCTCGTCGCGGTCCTGTAGGTCGTATGTATTCGGACAATGGGAAAAATTACGTTGGCGCGAAACGAGTTCTTTCCGAACTTCATGCTTTTTTGAGTTCGAAGCATTTTAATACAGACTTTGCCCACGTATTAGCTGAAAACCGCATAACTTGGTCACTAAATACACCAGCTGCTAGTCACTTTGGTGGCAATTGGGAAACCAATATTAAAAGCTTGAAAACGCATCTATTCCGTGTCATCGGTGAGCAAGTTTTGTCGTTTGAAGAGATGACTACTGTCCTCGCTCAAATAGAAGCTATGATGAACACGCGACCTCTTTGTCGGACGCTCTCTAGCGATCCTTCGGAACCTCTCGCATTAAAGCCCGCACACTTTTTAAATTTAACCCCACTGCGGTATCTCCCGGCCCTGGATATAGACGAAGATAGACTTCATATTCTGTCTCGCCATGATTTGCTGGATAAATTAGTACAATCGTATTGGAAGCGATGGCGAACGGAGTTTCTGCACACATTGCAGTCCCGCGATAAATGGAATACATCAAGTAATCCGATAACTGTAGGTACTGTCGTGATTCTTAATACGGAAAACGCACCACCACTTCACTGGCCTCTCGGGGTCGTTGAAGAAGTTTTTCCTGCCACAGATGGTGTGGTGCGAGTTGTACGCGTAAAGACGGCGACCGGTTCGTACTTGCGCCCGGTTGTACGTCTATGCCCTTTACCTAGACATTAGTGTTTATGATAGTCGCGTCTTAGGTTAAGTTTAGCATAGTCAACTATTTTTTGAAGGCGTTCCTTCAAGCCGGGGGGGAATGGTTGCGCCGTTAGAGAAATGTAATAGATAATTTAAATTTTCCCGCGATTCTTTAGTTCTCTATGTATCGTTTAAAAAGAAGTAAAATTGTTTGCTATGGTAGGCTGATACCCAACTTCCTGCCCATATTTGCATCCTTTTCCCACACACACGCCTACAACATGTGCGCGAGCGAGATGCAGGAAGATCGCGCTGGCAAGAAGCTTCCTAAAACCGCCACCAGAGGCGCTGTGGACTTTTTCGTGGGACAGTTAAAATCCTGAACCCGCGCCCGCAGCAGACATTTTTTCTAACGCATTTTTTAATTTTGGATTAGACAACCGAAAGTAAATAGTACCTCAATAAACCTGTGACAGCTTACGAACTGTGCCTGCACCAGTGCCATTAGCAGTTTTTGGACTCCCATCGCCACCAGCTGAGGTCACCCGGCTGGCCGGGTCCGCCTTGATTCGAATACGCAACTGCCGCCACGTCAAGCCAAAGGTTAGTGTGTTTCCTTTCCTTCCAGGGCTGTCTTTCTATCCCAATCTCAACCGCGGCAGCCCTATCCTCACCCCCAGGGTTCAGCTCCACTTTTTTCCAAAATTATTTAACCGCATACAGTCCACTAAGAATAAACATTTTTGTAACCGCGCCGCCACTCGGCAAAACGTGGGCCCAGTTCTAGTGAGTGGTGCCTCTGCCTACCCCCTCAGGGATAACGGGCGTGAGTTTTTTTTTTACAGAATTACCATTGGTAGGTCGAGGACCTGCAATCACTGCTCGTTGAGCTCTTTTTAACCATCTAGAAACATAGACATCTTATCTATTACTGTGATAATTCAGGTGCATAATGATGTAGATTGTAGTAGGTATCTCATTATTTTTATAGTAACCTGTAGGCACGCTATCCTCTATAGTATAAAAATGACAAATCTGACCAAATGCTTCTGGATGTCGAGATATTACAGTTTACATTATAAATTACACACGATCTAGTTAAATGTAGTGCAAAGTTACACAAGCAGTAACCTCTACTATTGAATTTCCTCTACCTACGACCATATCGATCCGCGTTACCTGGAGTTCTAATCCCCATATAATTGCGGTGTGACTCGGAGGGGAAGGCAAGCTTAATTAGTCTCTGCACTTGCGAATAACACACAGAGGAGCTTCAGTCAGTTAAATACACGAAATACGCATAAGTACGCATGGAGTAATCTTCTTATAAATAAAAATTAATTGCTGTTCGTTAGTCTCGCTAAAACTCGAGAACGGCTAGGTCGATTTGGCTAATTTTTGGTTTTTTATTTTCCTGGAATTCCAGGGAAGGTTTCAATGGTGAGAATTATGAAATCTTTGGCGGTAAGAAGTTTGCCGGGACAGCTAGTGTACAGTAAATTAACGATTTAAAAAGAATAAATCTTTCGTTTGATCTTGCTTTGACTACTACTACATATACTTTGCTTTTTGTATACGTTGACTCTGCAAATAACATTAAGGCCGACTTGCACCACCGACTAAAACTTTAAGTTAAACAGAATTTTGACAGTTCCGCCACACCATCTGTCAAAATTCTATTTAATTTAACGCTGAATGGATTTTAGTCGGTGGTGCAATTCGGCCTTAATTCCTCGATGGTCTAGCAGTAAAAACGTTTGACAACCAAACCAGAGGTCATGAGTTTGATTCCCACTGGACGCTGCCGTACTTGAATTTGTGATGAAATAGCCTCAGTCTAGGTGTATTTCCATGTTTGTGACATCCTTGCCTGGTAACCATAATAGAGGGTACCCTAGTTCGTGACCGGTTTCTGAATTGAGGATTTCACTGAATAAATACTTAAGCAAGGTAGAGAACCTTTTTCACGCTCTTTTCTGAGAAATTTGCCGAGACAGCACTACAGTTAAGTAGTTTTTTTTACAAAGCCTCCTTTGTGTCCCGCAGCTGGGCGGAGGCCTCCCCTCCTTTCTTCCAACTCTCTTTATCTCTTTTCTCTTCTATCTTCGCCTTGGTCTGCCGCGACGTCGGTATCAATTTTTTGTCCATATAGAAAACTTCGCTAAGTAAGTACTTAGCGAAATTTTCAATTCAAAAACTGGTCCCGTCTCGTCAAATTTCTCAGAAAAGAGCGTGTCCGAACGTTGCCTAAGTATTGACTTAGTGAAATTCTCAATTCAGAAATCGGCCGTTTTTTTCATAGTAGGTATTTGTAAGCACAAAAGTAGATGTTACCAAGTTACTGCCTATTTTTAATCCATTTGATGCTAGTCTATAGTCCAACAATACAGGGGGTCCCAAAAATCAACTTCAAGCCGGAACCGGGTGAAAAGGCAAGTCATACTGGTTATCAGAAAAATAAATAAAGTAACGTTTTTTTTTAGCAGAGATTTTTTTTTTTTAATATTTATTCAAGAAATTTCACAAAAATAATTAAAAATAAAATTTAAATAAAAAATGGGCAATTTTTTTAAGTTATTTTTTTTAAAGTTTCCCTTTCTTCCAAGCTGGAGCAGCTGCTTTTGAATTTTTGTTAACAGTTTAGAGAAGTATTATTCATAGTTACAAAACAAAAAAAAATTGGAAAAGTAAAGATTTGTGGCAATAGCATTTTTTTAAATGTCTATAATTTTGTATACCTACATTCAATTTTTATTATTTTTGTATTTTTCTGGTAACCAATATGACTGCCTTTCCACCCGATTCCGGCTTGACGTTAACTTTTGGGACACCCTGTATAATCCGCGCTCTAGAGCCTGTTCGATTGCATACCTACCAGGGTCGTGCAGATAGGGCGGTGGCGGGCGCAAGTTCGGCAGACGCCACGGGGACAGCCGGTCCTCCTCCTCCCGTTCCACCTTCGGAACCAGCGAGCCCCAGCAGTCCTCGCGGGAGGCCAGGCTGCGACATGGCCAGGGACACGCCTAGAAGAACGGAGAAAATAAAATAAACTCAAATAAACTACGCCTGTATCTCGTAGGCATAGAAGAGGTTATGCCACTAGTCACGACCACTAGATCCTGTCGCTTCATCAACATTCAATAGGGAAAAAAGGATAAAGCTGTTGAATGGCAATATTTATTATAATTTATGACGTACAATAAAATCGAAAAATCAAATACTTATAATATCAAAATCTCGTATGTTATCGAATTCCTCCTATGATACGGCTCCAACAATTATTATATTACGGTTATTATATTAATACTAGACGAAAACTCGGCTTCGCTCGGCTAAAATGTAGTCTCATAATGATATTCCACATTGTATCGATTTGTAAGTTTGCTTTGTATTAGCTTTAAGGTGATTTGAGAAAAGATGGTCAGAGTGGAGTTTTTTTTCGCTGCCTTTTTCTCCACTACAGACGGCCCGAAGGCAGCGGCTAACATTATACATTACTCTATGTACATTGACATTCAACAAGTAGAATGTAAATAAATTTTTGATTTCTGATTTTTGTTCAGCATTAGATTTTTGGTATTTTTCATATCCATTCACCTCCATTTCCTGTAGTCCCATTGTCCTTGTAAGTCTTGTCCCCGCTAAGCGGAGACAGCGGTACTTTAAGAAAATAAATAAAAATCAGGCCCGTTGTCCGTGTTGGACGTGAGCTCCTCAACGGAACAAAAATATAATGATATATATAATAATGTCGACAAGACTTACGGGGACAACGGGACTACGAGTACACCTTCCATTTCACCAAATTAGACCTTAAACTTCAGAATGGGCACTGTTCACGTGATGACGTGACACCAAAAGAACATTGGTGTCATTGATATGTTTATTAAGCAACGCCATTTTAGAAAGATAATTTTTACATTGAAAATACCTACTCGATAATCCGAATTTTCCGCCTCGGATTGGATAATTGATAAATACGGTTGTTAAAAATAAATACGGAAATTACGGTTGTCGACTCGGATCGACTAATTTTTTACGCTCTTTAATTCGATGTGCATTTCGTTCGAGTCTTCCGTAGACCGGTACTATTATTACTAGAGATGGCAAAACAACGTTTGTCGGATAAGTAAGTATTAAGTTTTAACATAAATATTGTTGCGAAGGCGAAATTATCGAAGAAATCTTTCAGACAACCTTAGCACGTCATGGTGTCAAATGGGAATAGCGAGAAAATGCGTTATGCTCGTGTATCTATAGGAGCTGTTCGTGTGTCTGGCCGCAGTATTGGTGTTTTCGAAAAGTAAATCATGTTTTAACATTGCAATAAGTAAGTGTTGATTGCACTCATGGGTCTTGCTTGAGCTTCTTAAGTAGATAGAATATTTTCACCAACTAATGTATTTGATAAATGATTTGAAAAAAGATGGCCAGAAGAGTGGAGTTTTGCTTTCGCTGCCTTTTTCTCCACTACATTCGGCCCCAAGGTAGCGGCTAAAATTATAAGTATATTCAACAAACAGAATGTAAATTCTTTATGTTAATTTTTTTTGTGATTTTTGATTTGTACATAAATAACCAATAACAATAATAATTCTAGTTTGGGGCCAGAAAAATCACTTTTCCTGGTCTCAAACTAGGATATCCTATGCTATGGCATTGAATTTAGATAGAGAGACAAGGCAATCACAAACATGGAAAAACACCCAGACATACTTAGTTCTCATTGGCAGGGAATGCGGGATGTAATAGGATGATTCAATAATAAAAATATCTCTTACGTGTCGACTGCAAACTTATTTTTGGCCAAGTTACCTGCTGGGTAAAGTAGGTAGTCTGTTAGCTTTTAGATACACCTCGGGCTCCAGAGTAGGCTTCGGTTTTCGCCGAGAGCACACGAGTGTAACACTACTTCCTGCTCTGTATAAAACTTTTCTTCACTATTTTGAAAAGTTATGTAAAGTTAAGTGTAATATTAGTTCCGATATTTCTATTACACGAATATATCCGATTCTATCTAATAGTAGCCGAGGTATATTCTAAAAGCTAACAAACTGTACCTACTACGTTTTTTGCAGTACAAAGTCTTTTTTGCATATACCAATGACTTTTAGTTACGTACATTTGTTTGTTTGTACAGCAACACCATTCGCTGATAAATTGTGCCCGGATAACGGCGACAGGCTTGCCACTTGTCACGTTTGGGACTTAATAAACTCGGCAAACGTGGGCCCAATTCTAGTGATTGGTGCCTCTGCCTATCCCTTCGGGGATAACGGGCGTGAGTTTATTTATTTTCATTTTATTTATAAAGTTTTTTTTTACGTTAACTCAGAAGTTTAACCTTTTCACGGAGACCATAGACTTGATTAGATATAAGTAATTTCAACTTCGACTTGATACCTCCACGCGTTCCCGAGATAACCGGTCTTGTCAGACAGACGGCCGGACGGGCGTTTATTTGGTTATTTTGGGGGTTATTATTATTATTTATTATTATTATTATGAGGGAAAAAAAAGGTAATTGTCTCGTCTGACCAAAGTGGCCAGACGGTCGCCCTCCGGCTGAGGAGTCCAAGCGGCCGGAGGCCAGGGCGACAGCGAGAGAAAACGCCGGACTATCCGGGCTGTATCAAGCAGCACCGCCTTCTGCATTATAGCCGGAAGTATGCCCACACGGAGTTCCAACCGCCTCAGATGGTTAGCGAGACTGGTTGGAACTAACCCATTCGCGGACAGGACTATAGGAACGATTTCAGCCGACACCACCCCCCACATGTCGGTAACCTCGTGCGCCAGGTCCAGATACTTGGTTTTCTTATCTGTTTCGGCTTTCACGAGGTTCTCATCATACGGAGCAGTGATGTCGACCAAAAACGCCCTATTCTGCGCCCGGTCCACCGCCACAATATCAGGCTTATTCGCGAGTATGGTCCTGTCTGTGATAATGGGCCGGTCCCAATAGAGCTTGACGCGGTCGTTTTCGAGCACGGCTTCCGGTGTGTACTTGTAATACGGTAGTCCCTGTGCGACGAGGCCATATTTCAGAGCGAGCGCCTGATGGAAAATCCTATATTATTATTATTATGAGGAAAAAAAAATGGTTATTGTCTCGTCTGACCAAAGTGGCCAGACGGACGCCCTCCGGCTGAGGAGTCCAAGCGGCCGGAGGTCAGGGCGACAGCGAGAGAAAACCGACTATCCGGGCTGTATCAAGCAGCACCGCCTTCTGCATTATAGCCGGAAGTATGCCCACACGGAGTTTCAACCGCCTCAGATGGTTAGCGAGACTGGTTGGAACTAACCCATTCGCGGACAGGACTATAGGAACGATTTCAGCCGACACCACCCCCCACATGTCGGTAACCTCGTGCGCCAGGTCCAGATACTTGGTTTTCTTATCTGTTTCGGCTTTCACGAGGTTCTCATCATACGGAACTGTGATGTCGACCAAAAACGCCCTATTCTGCGCCCGGTCCACCACCACAATATCAGGCTTATTCGCGAGTATGGTCCTGTCTGTGATAATGGGCCGGTCCCAATAGAGCTTGGCGCGGTCGTTTTCGAGCACGGCTTCCGGTGTGTACTTGTAATACGGTAGTCCCTGTGCGACGAGGCCATATTTCAGAGCGAGCGCCTGATGGAGAATCCTGGCTACAAGGTTGAGTCTGTGCAGATACTCAGTGTTAGCAAGCGCCGAACAACCGGATATAACATGCCTGAGTGACTCACCGGGATGGTGACACGCCCGGCAAATATCGGCAGTGCCATCCTTCAGGATGTATTTCCTATAGTTGTTGGTCTTGATAACCTGATCTTGTATTGCACAGACAAAACCCTCAGTTTCCCCGAATAGGTCACCAAATCGTAGCCAGTGTAGTGAGGCCTTCATATCCACGTGGGGCTCGTGTAGAGCCTTGAAGAACCTCCCATGCAGCTCCTTCTCCTTCCATATGTCCTCGCGCCCAGAGACACTCAGTACTACCAGGTCTTGCCATTGCTCGTTGGCTAAGGCCAGAGGGGTTAGTCCTTTATCACACCCTATGACATCTCTATGCATCGGACTATCCGTCATCGTCAGGAAGTAGCTACGGAGGTTGCATACCTCGCGATTGTGCATGGTCTGGGCATTCAATAGCCCACGACCACCATGCGTTCGCGGCAAGTACAACCTCATCACTGACGAATTCGGGTGATGCATTCTATGGAGAGTCATAGTTGTGCGGACTTTCCTATCCAGGGCTTGTAGTTCAGTCTGATTCCACCTGAGTATGCCGAACGTATACATGATGGTGGGCATGACCCAGCCGTTATAAGCGCGTATCTTATTCACGCCTGACAAATAGCTCGTAAGCACTTTTGTCAGACGCGAGAAGAATACGCTGCAAACTGACTGTTTCATGTCCGCCTCCATGACGTTGATACTCTGTGACATACCCAGGTACCGGTATGTTTCAGCCTCGGAGAGGGTTCTTAAGTTGACGGGCATAGAAGGATCTACGCCCTCAGAATGAGTTATCCTTCCCCTTTCCACATGCATAACTGCACACTTCTCAACCCCAAGCTCCATCCTAATGGATCCACTAAAGTCACATGTGATTTTTAGTAGATCCATCAAGCGAGCCCGTGTTGGGACGAGAAGCTTGAGGTCATCCATGTAGAAGAGGTGAGGAACTTTGGTACCTCCTCTCCCAAACTGAAAGCCCGTCCCCGATTTCTCCAGCAAAGTGCTTAGAGGATTTAGGGACAGGCAGAACCATAGTGGACTCAGACAATCGCCCTGGAATATACCCCTCTGTATCCTTATTCGGTCTTCAGCAGCCGTCAGCCGCTCACCTGAATGACACAGAATCGTACACCGTTGTCCCATACAGGCCTCGAGGAAGTCTCTTACTGTAACATCTATTTTGTACAATTCGAGGACCCTCTTCAGCCATGTATGTGGGACGGAGTCGAATGCTTTTCTGTAGTCTATCCAAGCAGCAGAGAAGTTTCGACGGTTCCGCTTCACCAATTTGCCAGCAACCGCGTCAATGAGGAGGAGTTCCTTTGTACCGCGACCACCCGCCCGACACCCATTCTAAGCTCTGGACATTACCTGATGTTCCTCAAGGTGCCGAGATATCTTGGAGCTCAAAATGGATGTAAGTGTCTTGTAGATGGTGGGAAGACACGTTATCGGGCGGAAGTTAGACGGGTCAGCGGTATTCTCTGACTTAGGAACTAGGTGTGTGACACCAGTGGTGAAGAGGTTCGGGAGCGCCTTCCGCTCGAGGCTATCCTGGAACTGGCGAGCAAGAGTAGCGTGACAGCTCGTGAACCCCTTTAGCCAGAAATGGTGCAGTCCATCTGGCCCTGGGCTTTTCCTGTTCGGGGCTTTACGAACTGCACCGGCTACATCGCCGTCACTGATGATAAAGGGGTTCATCGGAGCTATCTCTTCGCACGCTTCCTCTACAGCGCCTATCCAGGAACCCTCTACATGATTAACGGGCTGAGACCACAGGCCGCGCCAGAAATTAACTGATTCGGTCCTGTCCGGCCTTTGGCCCGCCACACGTGCTTCAGGCTACTCCATAGATCTATAGAACCTCTTCTGGTCACTCTGGAAGAGGCGATTTTGATTGTACCGCTTTGACCTCTCTGTATATCGCCGGATTCGCTTCCCCCAAGCAGCGACTTTCTGCTTCAGATCGTCGATGCGCTCTGTCAGTTTTTGGGCAAAGTCTGGTTGAGATAAACTAGTAACTGTACCAGCGAACGCCATTCTAACTGAGCGCACAATCCTTAATTTAATTATTATTATTATTTCGGGCGGTTATTTTTCCTTTTGAGGTACGGAACCCTAAAACCAAAGAAGATTAAAAAAAATCAACATGACGTTTCATCATCATCATCAACCCATTATGTCCCCACCAAGGAGCACGGGTCTCTTCCCGGAGGAAGGTATAGGCCATACTCCACCACGGGGGCCAAGTCCGGATTGCTGGAGGTTTGTAAGACTAGTGGCTGGTCTTACTGTCAGAAGTTTTCAAGCCGCCCCCGCCTACGGCAGTCGTTAAGCCAAGTCAGAGTATCTACGGCACTATCTGTCTACGGCAGCCGGCACCAACTGCTTAACGTGCCTTGCGAAGCACGGAACCGCTCGGAAAAATGCCACTAGCGTTAGTCATAGACGGTGACCCACCCATGGACTGAACGCGCCGTATGTTGCTTAACCTTAGTGATCGTTTAAGATCACTCAGGCAGCCCAGGCTACGAGCGATTCTAGACATGACTTTTATTGGTGTAGAAAATAGAAATCGACTCCCGGTTTCTCGAAAGCTCGAAGTCTGTTAATCTATTGTCAACAACTATTGCTTGAACCTTCTGTGCTGTACTACCCAGACGATGGACCACCTCTCATCGCGCCCTGCGTGCCCTAACACCTGCACTCAGGAGGACGTAATGATTGCAATTGATAAAGCAGTCAGCGTCGCAAAGTTCTGGGCCGCAACCAGCCGCAACTGTCTAGTAAAGACTGTTAAAAATTTTTTTGCCATTGACACGCTAAGCCTAGGCCTCAGAAGATGGTATTCCTTCTTCTGAGGCCTAGGCGCACACTAGCGACACGCGACAGCGACAGCTCGGCGACTAGACGCGACGACAGGCTACGGCCGTCAATTTTCATATTTTTTTCGAATCTCCGCACACTTGGCGTCAGAGTCGCGGAGTAGCGACGACCAGACGCCAGAAGCAAATGACAACGTCGCGTCTGACGCGGCGACTTAACGCGGCGACAAGTCGCCCTGTTTGCGAAGGCTCTAAGAAGAACAACTTTCAGTCAAAAGTGCATACAAAAAAAATAAGTGTCAACTGTTAACAGTACATTAACAGACCGTTAGCGTACGAGAAACTGGGGGTTAATCTCTTAAGAAAACTCTGCCAGACAACAGCTCATTTTAATTGGTGTAATCCGAATTGATAAAAGTCCACATCGTATAACATTTGCTCCAGAGCTTAACCAAGGCATCTAATCAGGACAAAACATCGGTCCTATAACTAATACAATGGAGAGGCGCACCCCAAAAGAATTACCGTTCCGGGCATACGAACATTAGCACAATAAAAACCCTATAGTCGAGCCCCCAGTCGAAATGTCATCTCCCAAATGAGGTAAATAAAAAATAGCATTTCTTAAATGTCACGCCGACCTTTGACTAGCGATTTTTATGGGCCACGCACGCGGATTTTACTACACTTAAGTTCATACTTATAAGTAGATACGTTGTTATTTATTGCCCTAGATTATTATGCCCTAAAAACGGGCAAGAGATAGAATTTATGTTTATACCTTGATACTTCCACAGACTCGCTCGTAGCCCCGGCAACATGGGGCGCGTTCAGTACATGGATGGGTGACCGTTCTATGACTAAAGCTAGTGGTATTATTCCGAGCGGTTCCGTGCTTCGCAAGGCACGCTAAGCAGTTGGTGACGGCTGCCGTCGATAGATGGCAGTCGTTAAGCCAAGTCAGAGAGAGGGTTATTGTAAAAAAGTTAACAGGAGCGCGCCTTTTTCGCTTTTAGTAGTAAAATGTTGACTTTACTGTAGAAAACTGAAAGGCTTGAATGATCACAGTTAATGTAAAATCAAACTTATTGTATCGGATTTATGAATACAAACTGAGAACGTCCTATGACAAAAAAATACTTCAGTGGCTAGCTTACGTGCTTAGATCAATCATTGAATAGTGTTGAACCAAACTATAAACAAAACCAAGGGCAAATCCATAGCAACTTAATTTATATTCTATTGTAGCCACATTTAATTTTGTCCGATAAAGATCTTCGTTTTGTTATTACAGTCGCCGTTCAAACACTTGGAAAGTAATTTGATTATTGCTGTATTGTTGCTTGAATCGAAATTCGATGATTTTTTTATGATAGTGACAGTTTGATAAGAGTGTTTTACTCCACAAATATAATAGGTAGGTAAGTAGGTATTACAAAACGAAAGCATAGAAAAGAATAGTCTATTTGGTTAGGCTCTGAAGCGAATTAACTTGAAATAAAATACCAATTCTATAGTAGGTAGGTATCCCTACTACAGATATAGAAGATCCGTCCCAAGTATTTTGAAATGAAACTAAGTTTTGCATAGTTTGCGTAAATTTCGCCAAAACATAATTATATAACACTTTAAAACAGTAGCTAGAGCCCGCAACTTCGTCTGCGTAGGATATCTACTTCGAGTAGCTTATTATTTTCTCCGGAAATTAGAATTTTATTTCAACGAACAGAATTTACATTCTGTTAATGGCTGGCTTAAGGCCGAATGTAGTGGAGAAAAAGGTAGCGAAAAAAACTCCACTCTGACAATCTTTTCTCAAATCATCTACAAAGTTGGGATAAATGTCCGTATATACTCTGACCCTTACTACTAAAAGTTATGAGCTGTGTATACAGCCGTTATGCGAGGTCTGACAAACTGGTTATTTGTACGCTAAATGCGATTAAACCAGTATAAATTGATATACGTCAAATAGTTATTCAGAGTTTATAACTTATTTATTAGTAAGGCCGTCTATGTGTTATTTAAGTTCTTATGTGATGTATAAGTTCCTGAAAATTCAAGCAAAACTTTTTTCATGATACAGTAACAAACATCCAAACATACAAATTTTCGCGTCTACAATATAAGAAAGAATAAGCATCAAGACCTGACATTTATTGTATCTACCAGAAAGAAACTCGGCCATGGCAAAGGGTGTTGTATTTAATAACTGAACGATTATGTGGCACAAGCCATGGTCGGGTTACGTGGATAATTGTAGAGTACCGATTGTTCATATTTTATGAGGCAGTGAGGCGTTGAATGACTAGAAATGACATATTGAATTAAAGTTCAAATATTTTTATTCGCAATACAAACAAAATGTTTGCTTTGTGAACGTCGGAGTTGTTAGTTTCACAATTATTAGATTACGTGGAAAAGAAATTAAATGTAAATTAAGAGTAAATTTCTCCTTTTATGTACCTAATGTATAAACACAACATAAACTCACGCAAACTCACGAAAAACTGACGAAGCAAATATATCGAGCGAATGTGAGTGGAAGGGCCGGTAAGGGACGCCCCAGGCGGACATTCTTTGACCAAATAGGGGATGTATTAGCAAAGGGCAAGATAAAAAATAATCGAAACCTAGACATTCAATGCAACGACAAATGAATGTCGATGAATCGAAAGTATTTGTCAGAATCGTGGTAGGTGGCAGTCCCTGGTCTCTGCTTACCCCTCTGCGATACAGGCGAGAGCTTATGTATGTATGTATGTACCGAATGTATTAAACACAACATAAACTCACGCCTATATCTCGGAGGGGTTAGTAGAGACCACAGGATACTGACAGACCACGATATCTATCCAATGTACAATAAAATTAATTTATGGCCTATTCTAAACTTTTTAAGTCTACACTGATGCATGAAGTAGTTTCGAAATCAAACAATAAATAATTGCCAAAGCTTTTCCACTAGTGTCACTGGTCTTTACCGATTGGTAAAGCAATAATTAAACCACTGGCTTTCAAATAAAATTGTCGAGCTTTCAATTAATCATTTCAGTAAACTTCACTTTAATTTTCAATTGCTTTTGGCGGAAAAGGCAGTGTCAACCATAATTATCTGAAGTGTCAATAAGGACATTTAGCAACGCACGACATAATCATAATAGTCTAGGATTTGGGAATATATAGTGATAACGAGTATTCCAAAGGTCCCTTACTTTAGACTAAATAGAGACCGACGTAATGGTTGAACGAAACTTTAATTAAAAACTAGGTATTTTAAAAAAAAACTGGAAATGTGCGCCTCCGAGGGTTCCGTATAAATTTGTAGGTAAATAGGTAACTTGTAGCTTTTTCCGAGCTTTTCCCAATCTTCAAAGACTGATTTTAAATTAAATTAATTATAACTGTGTAGATTTCAGATTTTTCCCTGTATTTGTTGTGTAAGACATTATTATAAATTATGCCAAATATCATAACTCTAGGTCAACGAAAAGTACCCTATTCGATTGTCTTGAGTGCCGAAATAGAAGCGGCTTATGACATTTATCACTAAAAGTGATCTCTTCCAGACAACCTTCGGTTGGATTGGAGCAAAACATGTTTGTGAAATCGCTGTTTCTGGTTCCCACGACACAGGGTATCCTACTGTGGGATCAGAAGCAATGTATGTGCCTGTATGTACATGTTCATGTTAAAAAATAAATTAAATGTTCATTGGAGAAGGAAGTAGATGTACAAAATAAGTAACAATTTCTATGATTGTAATAATTAGACATGCCCAAATAATCAAGTAATATGTTTTTATAACTTGATTGTGTCAATTTTTTGTAGGATAGCTAATGATAAAAGTATCCTACAAATAATTGACACAAATAAATAACCTATATTTTATATAAATACGTACTATATTGTACTATACTATACTATCGCATTGTACTTTTGTGATTGTAATTTTTTAAATGTAAGTGCAATAAAAGTATTAATAAATAAATAAATTTATAACAATAATTGATCAGTGAAAAAGTATGAAAAGGAAAACAAAAACCCACAGGTTGAAAATCACAGCCACACAGCGCAACTGTGTCACGGTAATACACGTTATTATTACTTAAGTGATAGAGTTTCGAGTGACAGTATTTAAGTAATTGTCTGCACGCAGGTAACAGTAGGTATGTACCACTAATGTAGCTACCGGATGGTCACGTTTGGGGCGACTTTACCCACGACTACATATGGGTGATAATCGATCAAACAGAACGGGTATTCTATGATATTTCAGACTAAAACCCCTATCTGATGTAACGTACTGGGCCAGATAACATTCACCCGCGATTGTACGGACCTAATATGAAAATGACACGATTTTGTAGCACGAACGGCACTGAGGAACTAAGTCAAGTGTACATTGTGAAGTTAATCAAAACTGGAGTGTGGTGATCAATTTTGTCAGGGAAATAAACGAACAAGTCCATGTGATCCTAAACTTTTACTATTACAGTTTCCGAACCGGCGTGCGTGAAAACCAACAGCTTAGACTACATCATCATCACCATTAAGCCACTGAGGGGCATGTGTCTCTTCCCTGAGGAAGGTATAGTCTATACTCCACCATGGGGCCAAGTCCGAATTGGTGGAGGCTTGTAAGACTAGTGGCTGGTCTTACTGTCAGAAGTTTTCAAGCCGCCCTAAGGCCTCTGACTTAGCTTAACGACTCCTATCTATCGACAGCAAACGGCACCAACTGCTTAACGTGCCTTGCGAAGCAAGGAACCCGGGAAAATTTCACTAGCCGTCGTTAGTCATAGGCGTGCGTGGATGCAACGATTAATGGATGTCGATGAAGCGAAAGTAATCTGTCAGGATCGTGGCATGTGGCAGGCCCTGGTCTCTGCTTATCCCTCCGGGATACAGGCGCGAGTTTATGTATGTTATTGTTCACCTACGATCAGTTACTTAACAGTGACAGACCGTGTCATGAGGAAACTAGAGACAATTATGAAAATTCGATTACACTTCGAAGTAATCTTTCTGTTTAAAAAGCAGGTAACCCATCAAAACAATTAAAAGAAAATCAACTTCAGTAGGATCAAAATTGCTGTAATAATTACAGCAACTTTGGTCCTACTGAAGTTGATTTTTTTAGCATCAGATCGAGGTAGTTTTATACATGGTTCCATCAAAATAACTTAATAAAACAAGGGAAAAAATACTCTTGTCGTCTCGAGAGCGAAGCAGGCCTTCTTCCAGAGACAAAATTGAATCAACACAAAATTGCATCAACCCAAAATTGAATCCCTGCGTTGTCGCCGCCTTACGTTAAATTATTAATAAAGAATCTGCAGATTCCGCCTGTGTGTAGGGCGTGTAATTAACTGCAGTGCGCCGGACTATCCCCCGGGAACGGGACAGTCCCGGTATTGTGGCGGTCTTAGGGTGACCATGAGTTGACTTCATGTCTAGAGAAATCGAGATGTTTTGATCAGTTTGTTTAATCTATCGTTACCAGACTACCCCCCGGTTCCTCGAACGGTGACAGTCTGTTAATCTACTGTTAACAGCTGTCAGTTGTTTTTTTTTGTATGCACTTTTGGCAGCTGTTAACAATAGATGAACAGACTGTTAGCTTTTGAGAAACCAGGGGTACACCACTTTGACAGACATTCCACACTCAGCCTACAGCACCATTCTGTCAACCACAACAGTGTCATTATTCTACGGTACTGTATTGCTGATAACACATTGAATTGATGGAAGGTGATATCCATAATAATATCATCTAGCTTTAGTAGAAGAAATGTCGCACCTGTAACTTTTCTTCCGAAAACTAAATAACAAACAAAGACTAACAAACAAAGGCAAAGACTTTTAAAAGGGAGTCTGAAACATCATATAATCATAGATAGTTTTATACGTATTTTAAAAAGCGATCATTGAGTATCATATGTGAAAATCTTCAGATTTGAAAATAAGGATTTTCTTTATTCTACGAGTACTCTATTCTACTTTACTCTACTTGTGCACATGACATAAAGAAACAAATAAAAAATACACAGTATATTTGGCGGCGTTATAACTTTGTAAGTAACTTACGACTTAATTTAATTTAAGGCAAAACTTTATAGCACCCACCCGGATCCCGTAATAATTGTTTTATCGGCTTACTTCAAATTAAGATATATAAAGATTCCTCCAGAGGTGCTAATTTTTAGGTCTGCTTATAATGAAAGTAGATAAGATCAACCAACGTAATCGCGAGCTTAGGTACAGTCTATTAGCTTTTAGAATATACCTCGGGCTCTAGAGTAGGCTTCGGTTTTCGTCGAAAGCACACGAGTGTAATACTACTTCCTGATCTTTGAAAATCTTTTCTTCACTATTTTGAAAAGTTATGTAAAGTTATAAATAACAATACAAAATAAACCATACCTTATTGCAATATAATCGATTCTGTCCGATAGTAGCCGAGATATATTCTAAAAGCTAACAGACTTTAATGCGACCCATGGTTTGCCTTGTATGCCTAGTAAATCGCTCAGCTATCAGACAGCTATGTTACGCTGGGGGTGTTCGTAATTATGTAAATGTCATTCTGTGTTATGGTTGCTAATCTATTTGCCTTTTGACGATCTTGTAACTTGTTGACTTGAAGGCCTGGTGTTCCCTTTAGATTACTCGTTTATTTGATTTATAATACTATTTTAATTCCTGTGTTGCTTGCACGTAGTTCAGTTTCACTATTGGAGATTTGACTTGACTGGATTTATATCTAACCTAAGCAAAGATGCGACGGATGTTTTTTTTGTCTGTCGTTTTACTGTTTTATGTTTGTTGTCTGATTATATTATTTCTGTGATGTGTCTTGTTGCTATCGTAAATATATTTCTTTCTTTCTTTTCTTTGAATTCCAGTAACATGGTAATGACGACGAAATTTATGGAACAAAAAAATTCGTGTCGTAGAAAAACGATACTTAGTAAAAGGTGTAAAAGGTAAATTTTAAAACATATGCTTCATGAATTCACTGTACGATATACCTATGATCAGTTTTTGTGTAAGACATTAGACAACTGCTGTGGTTGGCGCTGATTCCCTTGATTGCTGCGACGTCAGTAACTCATACGTAAATTGTCCGTAGACGAACCGTTCATGTTTATGTTTGACAGCAAAATGCGCTTCGCTCGCAAACCTCAAATACAACAAAATGTTATTGATTTCAATAGTACTTCGATCCTCGAACCGCCTTTAGATTCGTACAATACGTCATAATTATCTACATAATAGGTACAATAACACGGCACGTGGCAAAATAAATACGTTCTCCTCTGCTCCGCGTAAACAAGCTGAAGTTTCAGGAAAAGAACAACAAAAATCTCGAGCAAATCCCTGCAAGAGACAAATCACGAGTTCGTATCCTCCAAAGGAACATTAATGGTAACAGACACGCCTTACACAAACGACAGAACGTAAATACACTTTTACAAAGTTTTGCGCTTTATCTGACGCCGTTGCAGCAAAATTACTATTACAGAAGGTTATCTACGAACAGCCGGCCTCCAGCCATTTCTTTTTTCACCTATCGGAGTTTGGGAACCAATTCACCTCGATATTTTAATTTTTGTGTAAAATCCTATCTTTTTTAAAACAGTACTAACAAAACTTTGTCTACTCATCAGGACATAGTTATGTACCGCTATTGGCTAGAGTAAAAAAAATATAGTCTTTTATATGTGACTTATAATACATTATACTGTACTATTATACTATATTATACTATAAAAGACTATGTATATTTTTTTTACTCTAACGAATACTCTATCATGTCACATATTATTATGTGACGTGTTCGAATTTACTCCCCACTAAATCATCTAGTTATGTAATAAATGAACATATCCTAAGATGTCACTAAACCTTCATTTAAAATTACTTAATGCCTGGTGGAAATGGAAAATATTGTTACCACCAATTACCACTTTGCAGCCAAGCGCAGGTGAGCCTCCAACTCGTTCGCTTTAACCGAAAACATACTTTAACTTAGGCCTCTGAGCTTCGCTTCTGATATAACATATTTGGTGACGGTTACGTACCCGGAGCACGTAGGTAATAGATACTTTGGGCTGGGATTGCGGGGCGATTCAATTGTGGCCCGTGATGGCCCTTTATAAATCACTAGCGGAGTAAAGACGTGTTTTGTGAAAATAACGCAGAGGCGGGAACCGTGTTTAATGCTCTATCTAGCAGGGCTGCACGAGCTTAGTAGCGAATTTTTCCATAAGACGAGTCCTCTTAGTCATCCAAAATATGTTCTATGCACCCGGAGTACCTAGGAGATTCTGCATCAGAGAGAGTCTGTTTTAGAATCATACATGCATACACATTCATAAGCTCACGCCTGTATCTCAGAGGGGTAGGCAGAGACCAGGGACTGCCACCTGCCACGATCCTCACAAATCACTTTCGCTTCATCGACATTCATTTAAAAAAATCATTAAGAAAAAAATTGAAAAGAGTCTGATGGAAGATCGTCCAAGACATATTTCAACCAAATAGGGGAAGTATTAACAAAGGGCACGATAAAAAGTACCTAAACGAAACCTGCGCGCCTGCATGCATCAACTAATGAATGTTGATGAAGCGAAAGCTATCTGTCAGGATCGTGGCAAGTGGCAGTCCCTGGTCTCTGGCTACCCCTCTGGGACATTGACGTGAGCTTATGTATGAAGCTAAAAAAGGTAGTTAAAATTATTACTAAAACCGACCAGACCAAAGAGCACTGAGAGGAGTTCACTCTTTCATTTTATTATAAAGAAAATGAAAAATATATGTAGCTAACAAAGGTATTTGGTATGTTTTCAAGATTATATTCTATTTACTGAAGCAAACGACTAAAGGTAAACAAAGACACAGCATCTCTCAAACTTACATGTCACTCAAAATAGCTCATGCACGCAACTTTGCTTGCATCGTATACCCACATTGGTTCAGAAAGGTACTGTTTAAGGAAAACAGACAGACAACCAAACAAGACAAGACAAACACAAAAGAAAATAAAATAGCTTAGAGAAGTTGCACTCGCATCAACAACGTCAATCGTGAGTAAATATGGCATCAGGGTGGCTATTTTACTTTTTTTGCCTTATATTAAAAAAGAGGTTCGTAGTCAGCTCTCCATACTTCTTCCTACACTTCGCGTAGCGCATTAGCATAAAAAAATCGATTATAATAGGCATTTAACCATAAGTCCGTCATCATTGCTAGTTGAACATATTTGGCAGCAGTAGGATCGCTTTTATTTGAGGACCACTGAAATTTTAGGTATTTTTTGGGGCATAGATCTCTTAAGCAAATGGAATTTTCATGATAAACTAAAACATTTAGTTAAATAAACTGCGAGTGAGGGATAAATCAGGTAATAACAGTGTTATTGTGCTTATTGCTTAATGGTATTTATTAGGCATATGGTTTTGTATAACTTTGCTAAATATTATGCAGTGTTATAAATGTGGCATATTGAAAAACCAAATTCTTGACATGTTGACACTTACTCGTTCGCTTCAATAAATACAGTGTAGGTGTTCTTTATTTAGTAGATCGAACGACGAATGAAGCGAAAACAAAACAAGAGCCAGAAAACACTTCAATAAAAAATATGTCCCACTTCAATAGATTATACACTCAACGCCAAACACGTAAAAATAAAGTTGAATACACACTCTAAGCGCCACCCGATCCGGGACTAGCGCATTAATTTGGAAGATTGCTCAAATCCTCTCCCCAATCGGGCGGCGAGTGTTGTGTCAAAATATTTGTGTACGCACCCTTGTTTCACTTGCCCCTGTGTACTGTAGGGTTGTCACTTACTCGCCGGTTGAAACAGGTCGAATTAAAACTTATGTAGGGCCTGCACAACTGAAATTGTAACGAGGCGATCGCCTCGTTGCTTTTTAATGATTTTCGGCCTTTTATCAATTCCAAATTTGACTAGTTTTTGACATTCGCCACAGTGTTCGGACGTATTTGGTTCAGATAACCCTGAGCTTCCGAACTGAGTGGACGTGAACGTCTTTCTATTTTACTATGACCGACCTAATTTATTATTACGATTGCTCTATTCTCCGTACCTATATTATTTATCTACAACGATCACGTAATCACAAATATTTAAAAGCCACATTAATAAAATTAATGTGCCTTTCCTTTACCATTAAATAAACCATATACTTCATTGCCTCTGGATACCTCTCTTTTACTTTACGGATCGCCCCTCCAATTACCTAACTGCGACAAAATTATTAATTTTATTTACTCAACTACTACATACGTTTGTTTCAAAATCAATCAAATCCCATTAATAAGAATATATTTGTTAGTTGCCTGTATACGTCCCACGGTGGGATTCCCACAGTAGGGCACAGGCATTCTCTCAGCGAGAGAGTGTATAATACAATTTAATTTAAAATAATAACAACTTCCACAGAACACAATCACTTGACAAGGTACGTTAAGCAGTTGGTGCCGGCTGCCGTCGATAGATGGCAGTCGTTAAGCCAAGTCAAAGGCCTTAGGGCGGCTTGAAAACTTCTGACAGTAAGACCATAGAATAGTCTTACAAGCCTCCACCTATCCGGATTGGGCCCCCGTGGTGAAGTATGTCCTATACCTTCCTTAGGGAAGAGACCCGTGCTCCTCGGTGGGAACATAATGGGTTGATGATGACGATGATTGACAACTGCATGAATTGACATATTCACATACATTATCATCACATGCATTAACAGCATCGAGGTCCAAGGCAGCTGTAACAGTGCCGAAATGTCTGGAATACAGCGTAATTTATTTCACCTAATAATTAATCGCGATCAGACTATTTTATCGCTCGTAGCCTGGGCTGCCTGAGTGATCTTGAACGATCACTAAGGTTAAGCAACATTCGGCGCGTTTAGTCCATGGATGGGTCACCGTCTATGACTAACGCTAGTGGCATTTTTTCCGAGCGATTCCGTGCTTCGCAAAGTACGTTAAGCAGTTGGTGCCGGCTGCCGTCGATAGATGGCAGTCGTTAAGCCAAGTCAGAGGCCTTTAGGGGCGGCTTGAAAACTTCTGACAGTAAGACCAGCCACTAGTCTTACAAGCCTCCACCAATCCGGACTTGGCCTCCGTGGTGGAGTATGGCCTATACCTTCCTTAGGGAAGAGACCCGTGCCCCTCGGTGGGGACATAATGGGTTGATGATGATGATGAGACTATTTTAATATACAGGACATTAATTTTATCAAGTCTGTCTTCTTCCTCGATCCTCTCCATATGTCCGAATCAGCACAACATTGCAGAAACTGTCGGGAAGCAATCGATGAGTTATGCAATCGCTACTAGTGTCAACCCTATGAATGCTACCGAAGCACGGGCGGTAAACCCAAACAATAGATCAATTTAATAACATTGCACGCCCGCCGGCGCTAACACTAAGCTTATTGTAATCTAGACTGGACGCGAAATACGTTAATGGCTACTGTTTCTACAGGGTTCAGAGAAAGGTCAATGCGGTCCTTCGAAAATATAATAATATACCTACATTGTAAACTTTTTGTCCGGATTTACTTACGGGTGTTGTTATATCGGAAGAGTCCGACCAGGCTCTGCGAATCTGAGCGAAACCTGGTCGGAATCTTCCGATATAACAACACCCGTAAGTAAATCCGGACAAAAAGTTTACAATGTGTTGTGCTTACGAAAGTTTTAGTTCAAAAATATACCTACATACCTTTATATACATTTATAGACCAGCCACTAGTCTTACAAGCCTCCACCAATCTGGACTTGGCCCCCATGGTGGAGTATGGCCTATACCTTCCTCAGGGAAGAGAAGCGTGCCCAATTCCCATGCCCATCGGTGGGGACATAATGGGTTGACGATGATAATATACATTGAGAGAGAGAGAGAGAGAGACATTTATTTGCAGCCACAAAGATACAATACACATAACACAATGTAACACGATATTATAATAATACAGACAAATAATAAAAGACAGAACAAAGAAAAATATAACATTGGGGACATTAGTATTTTTTATGACCTTGCCGGTATGTCGGGAATTTAATTAATTAAAGTTTACCTAAATAATAATCATGGTTAATATACTAGTAACAAATAAGGTCAGATTGGTCAATCGGAATTGGGTCTGCCCCAAACACTACTTATGGGCATTTTGATTTTATTTTAAAACGAGGTTTAATGGAAAACTTGCATCGATATGGAGTAAGTACCAATGCTTTGTACCATTGAAGACACAAAAAATCTCAGAAAAAATAAAATAATCATAAATATTTTTTCAAAGTTTAACGGGTTTATAAATGCTACAAAATTAAGTTAGGTACTCTAATAACAGAAAAACCTTAGAAGATTACTTACTATTTATTGCACTTAACACAAAAAATGCAATATACTCGTAATTAAGCCCAGTTATTTTTTTAAATTAATTTTTTCATTAATTCTTAATTCATTAATTTCATATAGACTCGTAAAACAATAACTTGTCTCGATAACTCCAATATCAGACGCTTAATAAACATGGACTCTGTAGTGGATTATTAATACATATTTCAAGCGGAGTCACCATGCTCGACAAGCCCTAGGGCCGTTTAGGTAATCTAGAAAATTAAGGGCTTACTGCTTTGATAATACTGAATGTCAGATTAACTTTTCGTTTGTGGATAAATCACATGTTTGTGATGCCGCTGTTAATTTCCCACGACACAGGGTATCCTAGTGTGGGGCCAGAAGCAATGTATGTGCCTGTAAGTAAATTTTAAAATAAAATAATAATAAATAAATAAACTCACGCCCGTTATCCCCGAGGGGGTAGGCAGAGGCACCAATCACTAGAACTGGGCCCACGTTTTGCCGAGTTTATTAGGTCCCAAGCGTGACAAGTGGCAAGCCTGTCGCCGTTATCCGGGCACAATTTATCACCAAATTTTATGTGTCGCGGCGGGGATTTGACACTCTTCTGCGTATAGTAGATCCATTGGTTGCAAGCAAGGATGTTCTACATCCATGGTTGCAAGTGTAAAAAGACTGGCAGTACGCCTTAAATAATGTGATTCGTACCTCGTTCGTGCCAACATGTTACATCAGACATCCAACGATTCCTTCCTTCCTTCTCTATAAGTATGTTCAGATTGTCTGTGGGCTGTTTTCAGAGACCAGAGTATTTGAATTAAGTAACTTTATTCAAAGAAATCATCATCAGATCAAACGATGATGTCCCCACCGAGGAGGACGGGTCTCTTCCCTGAGGAAGGTACAGGCCATACTCCACCACGGGGACCTAGTCCGGATTGGTGGAGGCTTGTAAGACTAGTGGCTGGTCTTACTGTCAGAAGTTTTCAAGCCGCCCTAAGGCCTCTGACTTGGCTTAACGACTGCCATTTATCGACGGCAGCCGGCAAAAACTGCCTAGCGTGCCTTGCGAAGCACGAAACCGCTCGGATAAATACCACTAGCGTAAGTCATAGAACGGTCACCCATCTATGCACTGAACGCGGCCTATTTTGCTTTACCTTCGTGATCGCTTAAGATCACTCAGGCAGCCGGGATTGGAATTCTAAGACCTCACTGTTCTTAGCATTATACCTGAATTAAAATAGTATTAAAATAACTGAGATAAAGAAAAATAAACCATTATGCAATTATCTTTATAAGCGTTTTCCCATGGTTCGATATGGCAGCAGCGCCGGGGCGTAGGCTTTGACATCTATTACGGGTTTCACGAGATCGTTAACAATACTTTACCCTGTAACACCCGCATCGGTAGAAACTGAATTATATATTTTTATAGGAATATAGATTTTTTTAGAGTATATAGATTTTTCGATTTTTTTTTTCTCTTGCTGATAAAGACCAAACTTAACAATAATTGTTTTTTATTACAAAGAAATAACTTACGACTTTATATTCCACAATTAAAGAAGGTAGCAAAATTCGTATATTAAAATTGCTAACACTTCAAAATCGTTTAATTCAAAGCATTAAGTATTTGCCACTAAATAATGATGAAGAAAAGCTTCCACGAAACCCCTTTGAAGGGATTTGTACCTAAGCGAAGAGGCCTGAGGGCGTGTTAATTACTACTTCTCTACGTAGAGTTAATAGGACAGATGGATTGCGTAACTATTTACAGTCTGTTAGCTTTTAGAATTCGGGCTCTAGAGTAGGCTTCGGTTTTCGCCGAAAGCACACGAGTGTAGTACCTACTACTTGCTGCTCTGTATAAAACTTTTCTTCACTACTTTGAAAAGTTATGTAAAGTTATAAATAACAATACAAAATGATAAAAAAAAGATAAAAAAGTATTTATTGCCTCATCAAAATAACATTTTAACAAATTAAGGACTAAATAAACCTTACCTTATTGCAACATAATCTATTCAATCCGATAGTAGCCGAGGTATATTCTAAAAGCTAACAGACTGTAACAGACTTCGAAACAGGAGAAGGTTCTCAATTTGACGCATACATTTTTTACTACCTGGTGGATTTTATTTATCGGGTGTTGGTTTGTTCCTCCTGAAGAAAAACCTCATGGAATGCGATGCTTCTGAAGAAGATACCGGAAATAGAGCGAGGTGGAGGAAGAACATAAGGAAGGCTGACCCCATCATCATGTAGGATTAAACGTCAGGAACAGATAGAAAGAGAGCTTTGATACACCTGAAAAGGTAAAAACCTCATACTTTGGCCATTGTATTTAGGTAACGCTGGTATGTGAAAAACTCAGATACTTCCTTTAGCGAGATTTTCCTCCAATAGCGGGTGGTGCATTGGTGTTGATGTTACAATTTCAATACTAAAATGTACTTAGCTTATGCTGGCTTTTCACCAGAAGGAAACCAGTGCTGAGAATTCGTCAGAAGACTCGTTAATGGATCGTTAACTTTTCCAAATACGCAAGTACGTGTGGCCATAAGAAGAAGAAGAAGAAGAATATTTTATACATCACCACAAAGACAATAACATAACACGAGAAATGTGACGCGAAAAAAAAAACAAAATAAACACAACAGAACACAACAAGCAGGGGACATCAGCTATGTCCATGCGGCGGCAAAATGCCCTCAGGATGTACACACTGTTGTACAGTTTGTACATCCTGAGGGCATTTTGCCACTTTTTACACTTTTGGGCTACCTAAGTAATAACACAGTAAGTTCTCCTAGAGGGAAGTTTTAAACACGGAGATTTTTCATCAAACAACTAAATATATGTGTAGTACATCATCATCAGGATATATTAGTCCACTGCTTGACATAGCCCTCCCCTAATGAGCGCCATAGCGCCCTGTCTTCAGCTTGCCGCATCCAGCATCTGCCTGTAGTTTTTCGCTGATCGTCAACCCACCTGGTTGGAGGGCGTCCTACACTACGTTTGCCGATTGTAGTACATACAATAAAGAATATTCTATTCTATTCTATATTTTTTTATTAGCCGATTTAATGTCTCACTACTGGGCATAAGTCTCCCCTTTATCTATCCACTCCTTTCTGTCACCGGTTATTCCCAACGGGCTATGTTATAAACTGATTCAGTCTAGTTTCTGTAAAAAACTAAGACTAAATCGCACACTTGCAAGAACAACGTGTTATTTCGGAACCCCTAAGTTACATGAGAGCATTTTTTAAGGTTTCAAAGTAATGGCCGAAAGAGTTAGCGCTATAACGTGATGCAGTGTCTCTTTTGCTCATTATTCCAGCGTTTTCGGAGGAAATAAAATCGCTTTAAAAAAATAATATCTATGAATAAAAAATGGTTTTCTTCGAAATATCGGATCACGTTGTTCTTGCAAGGGTGCGAAATATTCTCCTGTGAAATTTGCACAAATGCAATTTATTGTATAGTTGTTATTCAGGATAAGCGATATGATCACTTGGTCACTACCAAGAGTCAGACGTAGCAGGCCGTGCTTGTGTTTAAAATATTTGTGCCGTTAATGCCCGATCATTAGAGAGGCTCTGCCGCCTCTTTTATTTACACGCCATTCCAAAGCGTCTGCTTGTTAATTAATAAACCCTTTTGATAATTCTATTACCTAACTAATTAGAGTGTAATCAGTAAAATGGCAGTACATAGGTAGTTTTAATAGGAGTGAATATTTGAATTGACTGTTTCAAAGTTAAATTCCAGTATGAATGTGATCAGTAAAATCAGTAAAATGGCAGTACATCGGTAGTTTTAATAGGAGTGAATATTTGAATTGACTGTTTAAAAGTTAAATTCCAGTATGAAAAAAACACACCTACTTTTATGATGCCAATCGAAAGAATGGCCAAAAAATAATAACTCTTCTTTACTAACATAGTATTTTAAAAGAAAGGAACAGTGTGTAATTAATTATTTTAATCAAATTAAAAACATACATGAAACTGCCGTAGTCAATTAAGTCTGTAATAAATAGGACAGTTTTATCTACTAAAGTATTTCTGTGCAAAATACGTTATATATAATACTAGCTGTTGCCCGCGACTACGTCCGCGTGGGCTTTAGTTGAGTAAAGTGTTAGCAACTACCATAGGGATACTTTTAGCGCATGCGAAAGAGCTTTCATACTAACTTCGCCACCCCCTCTTTTCCCCTTAAGGGATGATTTTCGAAAGACTACTTTACACGTCTTTCATGACTTTCACCTTCATACTGAATTTCGTTCGAATAACTTAAAAAACGGCATAGTTTCATACTAAGTTTGCGCCCCTCTTTTTCCCCTTTAAGGGACGATTTTAAAAAACTATTTATACGTGTTTCATAATTTTAAATGAAGAACCTTCGTACCAAATTTCATGCGAATAACTTTAAAAACGGCAAAATTTCATACTAACTTTGAACCCTCATTTTACCCTCTTAGGGTATGATAGATTTGTATATTTTGGTAGATTTTCAAAAATCCTTTCTTAGTGCTACCCTACGTTACAAAAGGAACCAATGTGCAAAATTTCAAGTTTCTAACCCTTATAGTTTAGGCCCTGCGTTGATATGTCAGTCAGTCAGTCAGTCAGTCAGCCAGCTTCTCCTTTTATATATATAGAAATATTCGCTTTGAAATTGGTTGAACACTGTTCAAAAAACTCAGTACAAACGGCTCTTTTATACTGAGTCGTGTCCGACGGTAAATTCTCCTTAATTGGCAGACGTACCTAAGTCCGTCAGTGCTGGCACTAAATTTAAAAAATCCCCTTAAATAAAATCGGAATGAACTTCATTTGAATTCGCCGGCAGTAATTACAGAGTTTAAACGACGTGGCAACGGCCCGGGCGCCATTTTGACCCAAAATAAGGTTCTAACAGAAGTATCTGGCACAGCTAACGATGTTAGCATAGTTAACTATAGATTGTTTAGTGGCAAAAACGTCAAAGTTAAACAAATTTGCATAGTCAAATGGCAAAAATGGCATAGCTAGCGAAGTTTTCATAGTGGACTGGTGTCATGGCTTGTAAATAAACCATTTCTCACTCGTACGTCTCATTATGTCCGACCAATAATATTTTTTGCATTGTTATTGGTTTTAATTAGAAGGCTACGTAGAGTACCTATGTGTGTGTGTTTCTGTTGTTGAAATAAATTATTTTCTTCTTCTTCTACTTCTCTTATATTTTTTAAGTTTACAATGATAAAGTTAAATTAAAATTATTTTGCAACGTGTCACAAAAAATAACGCGATAAATAACGTGACTCTGTTATAGCTATAAATAACGTACCTATTTAAAAATGTAGACGGAATGTAGCTTGTAGTTAAGATTATTTGATTAGAACCAAATATCTAAAACGATTAAAACGGCCAACTTCTCGTTGGAGGTCAAAAAATAATTTTTTCGCAGCATAATTAAAAAAAACAAAAAGTCTTCTGCATTATTTTACTTCTTGACAAAACTTTTCGAAGGACGCCATTTTGGCGACGGCCATTTTGAAAAAAAAAAAAGAACGTCCGCTCTCTCCCGCGGGATTGGCGACGGACGCGTTCCGGAATCAAACGGCGTTTATTTGCAACTGGATAAAATTAATCAATGCATTAATTACTGAAGTTTTGCGATGCCTCTATTTAATGGGTCTTAGCTGGTCTTATTTCAAGTTATTGAAGATTCTAACGACAACATGATAGCTTTAGTTCAGACTCGCGAAGAATGCCGATGATGTTAAGTAAAGTATGTAGTCCAATAAAAATTTCGAAATAAATGCACAAGTGAAACTAGAAATTATTGTACTAACTTAAAAACTTCTCTAAGTTAGTAATTTGTTGATGGATTTGAGTCATTTAAAAAGTAGATTGATTAATTTTTTGTGCTTTATGTGCCTAGATGGCTGAAGGGACCACTTGGACGCCGCTGTACAGTCGACAGCACATCATGGTATACACCCATGCACTCTACTCCGTTGCATTACGGGCGACTTTGCAACTAAAATGTGAAGAAGCACGTCAGTGCTGTCGACTGTATCTGGCACATTACATAGATTTAGTAGGCCTGATTAGCACCTAATAAATTACATATAACTAGCTGACCCGGCAAACGTTATTTTGCCAGATAGGAGCATGAAAAATATATGACAACCTATTAATTTAATTACATATAATTTTTTATCAAAATCGGTCAAGCCGTTTCGGACGAGTATGCGCACTAACACTGACCAAGAATTTTATATATTAGATTAGCTGACCAGAGAACTTTATATGATGAGAATTTTATATATTAGAAGAAGAAGATATTTCATTTACCTACACAAAATAAATTTGAGACAAAACCCATGAAACTGACCCCGCCATCTCAATAGAATCAATCAAATACAAAACAAAGCGTAATAATACGCGTATTCAGTGTGATTTAATAGAAAAGTTAAATTAGTGCATTATACTTAGGTAAATCATGTCTTACTACAGCTGCATACCGATAATAGAAATATTCTAAGGCTAATTTAGTCCAATATTGGGAAAATCTTTACAATTAGTAAATTGTTGTTTAGATTTATAAATGACTGTGGAAGAAAGACTGACGAAACAAATATATCGAGCGGATGTGAGTGGAAGGGTCAGTCCCAGGTGAACATACTTCGACCAAATAGGGGATGGATTAGCAAAGGGCAAGATACAAAGTACCCGAAACCGGCGTGCCAGCATGCACCGACTAATTAATGTCGATGAAGCGAAAGTGATCTGCCAGGATCGTGGCAAGTGGCAGTCCCTGGTCTCTGTCTACCCCTCTGGGATACAGGCGTCAGCTTACGTATGCATGTGTATGAATTTATAAATGCATCTTTTCATATGTTTATTTTTAAAGTTTTTTCCGTAATCGATGGGGTTCGCTGAGCTCTATTGTACGAATGTGGTAGATCCAAATCTCCAAGAATCTAAATTGCACATTATTTTCATTTGTTGCTTTAATTCGATTTATTTTACCTACACAAATAAACGAAAAATTTACATAGCACATAATGTAACGTAAACCAAACATGTCCCTTTTCTCGACATTGGCTTAATTAATTTACATTATGTACATTGGTTTCATCCGTACCACTAGCTGAAATGACCTAAATATTGTAAATAATAATTTAATTTCTCTACCGATTCTCAGTAATCTATACATACTTTCCAATACAATTTTCAGACTAAACCACTTTACGAATTCAAAAGAAAATACTGCACCCTGCGAGTAAGTTAGCTAAAATGCGGATAGGCGGCTTCCACGAAACAAGGAGTTTTCTTCCGATATAGCAAACTGGTCTTACCTTTGACACTAAGGGTCATGCTCAAAAAAATGTTTAGAAGAATAATCTACACATGTTATCATCAGCCATTTATGCACACGCTCATGCAGCCCACTGCAAGACACAGGCCTCTTTCATGGCTTACAAAGTATCCCGGTTAGAGCCAGCCGCAGAGCCGGTACGCTAGCGTCCCCCGCTAGCGTCACCAGATCGTCAGACCATCTGGTGGGAGGTCTACCCACGCTTCGTTAACACATTTAGATTTATAGATCGTTTTACGGATACACTTGAATTTTGTCGGAAAAGTCCAATCAATCAATATAATGTGTTTTCAAAAGATTTAGTCCAACAAAACATTTCGATTTTTCTATAACTGCATGAACCTGTAGATTATACACTTCACTGCCGCCGCTTCAAGTTATGCATTCATATGTTATCAAACCTTCCAGACGGCCATGGAATGTGAAAACATATGTTATTCTACTACAATGCACTAAATTGAATCGCGGCCCCGAGTAACCGGCTAAAAAGATTGAATTGAGCTAGGTGTGCTTACAGTTTCTTCTCTGTCTCTATATCGGAGGTATTGAAACATATCAGACGCAATATTTCATGTCTTTCCCGTGGTAGTTGTAGAGCCTGAAGACAGTATGACCAGGAACGTTACTATTAACTTATCTACAGTATAAAGAAATACTGGATACACAATAAAGCTACGAGTACCTTTTTTTTAATTCTAGCACCATTGCCATACGCTGTCATTTCTAGCAACCGTGTAGCAAATGCCATTCAAAAGATAATTCCCAGCTTGCCTGTACAAAATCCAGCACGATTACTCGGCAATAGGAGCGAGGTGATTGGAAAAATTCCGCCCGCTTTCCAAGTTTTTAAATTGGATCAACGCCGGTGCTCCGTTTGGCTCGAATGCCGCGTCCTCGTTAGAGCTGTATAATGCGATTTGAAGGCACCACTTAAGCTCGAGCGAGATTTTAGGATTCCTTTAACTCGAATAGTAGAGTAATAAATTGCATCTTTGAGAAGAGAGCGTCGTTGCGAATAATGTTGACCATCCAGAGGTGAAGTTTGAAAATGGAATTCGGAATTCGAACTGATAAGCACTGAGTAGATTTTATTTTTTTGTTAGGCGCGCCTTAGCTGCCAGTTAAGTAGATACCTTTACAGAAAACTTGGTCTTGGTTAAATAAAAAAACTGCGGTAATGTATGTGAAAAGATATTTTTTTCTCTATGAATAATAACGATACGTTTTTGCTTAATTAGTAAAAAAAAAATATATACAGTGTGGCCCTGGATAAAGTGCAATCCCGAAAGGGGATGAAACTAGACCATGAATCATTGACTAGAAAAATATAAAAAAAATTTATAAAAAATTATTGTAGGATTTATTGGTATTTTAAGATTTTCATGTTTCATTAAGGACTCTATGTACAAAAGTATTGATTTCTTCCAAAATAATGGGTCTATTTCTTTGAAATAAAAAAAAACAGTATGCCTAATACCTGGCGATGACCATGAAATAATAAATAGTCCGCAAAAAAGTAACTATCTTGGGTAAAAAAATGTATTTTTATGAAAAAAATGATTTTTTTAGACGTTTATTTTAAAAAAACTTCAAATTACTAAAAAAATGTGCCCTATAACTATGTAATTTTATAGCTTACTTTTTATCTTTACCTTTTTAGCTTCCAAATAAAAAAAAAACAATGTTCTAACTAAAAAATTGGCTAGGTAGGAGTTATTTACATTTTAGTAGGTAATAAAAGTCAGACTTTAATCACAATAACTTTATTAATAAAATTATCCGTAATTTACAATTTTGCATTTTTATTTAATGCATTAAATGTTCAAAATGGCCTCCTCGATTTTGCAAGCACATTACTGCACGAATATTAATTTGCTTAGTGGCTCTGCGAATCATTCCTGGATCATTTTTAATGTCATTTGCGCACTGAATTATTCGGTCGTGCAACTGTGCCTCGGTATTTATTGGCGTGCTGTATACTCTTTGCTTCATGACACCCCATAAAAAATAATCTAGGGGTGTCAGATCAGGTGAACGCGCTGGCCAGCCTACTGGCCCTCCTCGGCCAATCCACCGGTTCGGGTAATTTTCCTTCAAAAATCGCCGCACCTCCCGCCCATAATGTGCAGGACATCCATCCATTTGGAGATACATACGCCCACGCCGTCTCGTAGCCAGGGGAACATCTTCCATCAACATGGGTAAATTTTGTAGTAATTCTAAAAAACGTTCAGCATTTAGGGTTCTGGGTAAAATGACTGGACCAATTAAAATGTCGTCGATTAAGACTGCCCATACGTTTATTGAAAATTTTACTTGAAAAGTAGATGCCCGCTTCAATCGTGGATTTTCGTGAGACCACTGGTGCAAATTTCTGCAGTTTGTAATGCCGTCTCGGGTAAATGTCGCTTCGTCCATCCAAAAAATGCGTTTGGGAAAATTTGGGTCAGCTCTAATTTTTCTTAGAATCCACGTCGACATTACGCATCTTGGACGATTATCTACATTTTCGTGTAAATGTTGTACTCGTTGGTAATGGAAAGGATGCAATCCCTCCTTTTTCAAAATTCGCCTGACAGACGTCTTCGATATGCCATGACGCAACGCTAATCGTCTTATGCTTGTTGTAGGGTCAGCAAACAGATCGTTTAAAATGGCCTCTTCTATCGCATTGTCAATAACGACAGCTGGTTGCTCACGGCGATCTCGTGCCAAACCAAGTCCAATGTTGGAGAGCCTCCTATGAATCTCTTGAAAATTTCGAGCTGAGGGTATGAGTCTGCCCGGGAAAGCATTTATGTATGCAGTCCGAGCGACTGTTGTGCGACCATGTGACATGCCATAATAATAATGCATGTCGGCTATTTCTCGAGGTGAGAACTCTGTCAATCGCGGCATTTCGTCAACACTTAACAGCAGAACAGAAACAGTCCAAACGTAACGAACAGTAGAAAACGTAACAGTCAACAATGTAACAAAAACTTAATAACAAATCAACGAGAACACAATGCAAGGACGAGAACAGTAGTAGCAGCGGCGAGAATATCGGAGCGACTGTGTAAGTCCTGTTTCGAACCCCCTGCCTCCCCTTCCCTCTACCTGAGTGTAGAACAAAAGGACTGCGACTGCCGAAGGGCACAGAGTAGGACGGAAACAATGGAAAAAACGGTCTCTACCTGCACGGTAACACGATTAGGCTCCACTTTAAAAGTTCGTAGATAGCGTGTTTTTTTAGTTAGAACATTGTTTTTTTTTTATTTGGAAGCTAAAATGGTAAAGAATAAAAGTAAGCTATAAAATTACATAGTTATAGGGCACATTTTTTTAGTAATTTGAAGTTTTTTAAAATAAACGTCTAAAAAAATCATTTTTTTCATAAAAATACATTTTTTTACCCAAGATAGTTACTTTTTTGCGGACTATTTATTATTTCATGGTCATCGCCAGGTATTAGGCATACTGTTTTTTTTTATTTCAAAGAAATAGACCCATTATTTTGGAAGAAATCAATACTTTTGTACATAGAGTCCTTAATGAAACATGAAAATCTTAAAATACCAATAAATCCTACAATATTTTTTTTAATTTTTTTTTTATATTTTTCTAGTCAATGATTCATGGTCTAGTTTCATCCCCTTTCGGGATTGCACTTTATCCAGGGCCACACTGTATACCTATTACCCTGCTATTGCGCGACCATAAATATTCTACAAATCACTAAGCCACCAAGAGTACTCACCACAGCCGTCCTGGTGACCGGTTCCTCCTCAGTCGTCTCCACATCGACGCTCTCATCGCTGTCCCCACTCTTGGTCGACCTGGCCGGGGACCTTGGGGACGAGCGACCTTGCGCAACGGGCGAGTGGCCTTGGGTGACCGGCGAGGTGCCTTGTATCGCTGGCGAGTGGCCTTGGGAGTGGGTCTGGGTGGGGGAGCGCGTGGGGGAGGAGAGGGGGGAGCGAGGAAGGGAGAGCGGGGAGAGGGGCGGGGAGCGGGAGCGGACTGGGCGGAAGGCTCGGGGCTCCTCGATAGCCGGGACTCCGCTCAGGGCTGTTAGGGCTCCTATTGGAGAGACATTTGTAGGTTAGTGTTAGCGTCCGTGAAGAAACAAGAAATGAAAAAAATATTGCAGATTTATTGCCTTATATTTGGGAACTTAACTCTCTACTACTCTCTGTCACTAAAAAACTTCAATGATAATAAATAATAATAAGTGGGCTAGGTATTCTAAATAACCCTGCAATTTCCAAAATAATATCAGCCACTCACGGTTTATACTTGTCCTAGCGAATACATAAACAAACAATATACGAATTTACATACAGGCACAGACATTGCTTCTGGCCCCACAGGATAACATGAGTCGTGGGAACCAGAAACAGCGACATCACAAATATGTAAACATCCAAACCTGGGGCTTAAAAAAGAACATAAAAGAGTAACATAACTCAATCTTAAGTTTCATTGGGATATTCAACACACTGTATTTCATCCAAGTTTAGTCAGACGGCTTACAATCCTGACAATGAAACTTCCAGCATCCACAGACAAATAAAAAAAAGTTTTCCCTTTCTTAATAAGACTTCCTTCACTTTTGTACACTTTTTTACAATAACCATTAGAGTGTTTTAGGATTCCGTAAACAACAAGGAACCGACGCGTCGAATAGAATATAATAGAATAGAATAGAATAGAATAGAATAGAATAGAATAGAATAGAATAGAATAGAATAGAATAGAATAGAATAGAATAGAATAGAATAGAATAGAATAGAATAGAATAGAATAGAATAGAATAGAATAGAATAGAATAGAATAGAATAGAATAGAATAGAATAGAATAGAATAGAATAGAATAGAATAGAATAGAATAGAATAGAATAGAATAGAATAGAATAGAACAGAAAAACTTTATTTCAAAGACTAAACACACAATGATAAAATAACAACGATTTTACTATTTGCATGCTTGTAAGCCTGCATTGCAACATTTCGACCAAACAATTCGTGAATTAACTATTATAACTAACTAATTAAATGTTTACACACTAATAGCTATACAAAAGTGGGTGGGTGTGACGATGTGTGTCATGGCCTTGAAAAAGGAGTCTGGACTCAGCATGTGTTACGGGTAAAACCCGTAACGCTGGTCTTCCGCCAGATCCTAAGTGAATTCACGAGCATCACGACATTTTATTACCAGGAGTCAAACAAAAAGGAATAAACTTGTGTCGCATACAAAATAAACTCACCAGGAGTCCAAAGCGAAGGCTTGAGCCAGGGTATGGCGTAAGGCAGCGGGAGTCGCGTCCCCCACACGTAGTCGGCTAGTCTGGGCACTGGGGCGTGGGCGTTGGGCGGACTGGGCGCTGGGCGTTTGGGCTCCACCTCCACCACGTCGGATTCTCCCGGTCTGCGGACGGGCAACCTTCTGTGACGCGTTTTAAAGCTGCATTCGGTGTGGTTGATCGGCTTATATAGGGAGTGCGATTATGGTGGTATTTTGATCTTTTCCTCAAAAGTCCAGTCATTCTACGCAGATTTTTACACAGCTTTTTCTCTGTCCCCCAGCTCCAACTGGGCATCGATTCTGTTAGTGCGTGATAGTTCAATTGCAGTTGCATGGTCGCGTCACGTGTCTTGTTTTTAAATACCATTGACGCCTAAAACTATAGATACGAGTGCGCACGTTGACTTACGGCAATGAAAAAAAATTATGCATTCATGCAACTGTCATGGTAGTACCAATGCTAGGATCTAGGCCCCGATATTTCTGAACTATCGAGGGGGGTCTCTCAAACCACTCGGCGCATACATATTTTAACACATCGTAATTCATTGCAAATGGATCAACAATCACAATTTTCTTCCAAATGAAATCACCTACCTCATCTATTGCATTTATTTGTATGCACCTAGTTATGTTTAATGATTTATACAGCTTCTAAAGATACTTAACACTTATCTATGGAGAAAGCCAGAGTCAGCTAACTTGCGTTAAATGTATAGAAGCGAACTAACACACCGATCTCAGTATAAAAGTAGTTCACCTAGAGCTACTTTTATACTGAGATCAATTTGAATGTATCTTAAATTGATTTGAGTATCAATAAACAGAGTAGTTTAATATTAAATTTAATCAGAGGATAACTGTGTCTAGCGTTCAACACATCCAAGAGTAATATTTTTTAATTTTAAAAGTTTGTTAATGTAGCTAAAACTGTTTTGAAAAGAATAAATGTGGAATTACTCTGTTAGTTTCTTCTCCATCATCATCATCATCAACACATTATGTCCCCACCGAGGGGCACGGGTCTCTTCCCTGAGGAAGGTACAGGCCATACTCCACCACGGGGGCCAAGTCCGGATTGGTGGAGGCTTGTAAGACTAGTGGCTGGTCTTACTGTCAGAAGTTTTCAAGCCGCCCTAAGGCCTCTGACTTGGCTTAACGACTGCCATCACATCAATCGACGGCAGCCGGCACCAACTGCTTAACGTGCCTTGCGAAGCACGGAATCGCTCGGAAAAAATGCCACTAGCGTTAGTCATAGACGGTGACCCATCCATGGACTGAACGCGCCGTATGTTGCTTAACCTTAGTGATCGTTCAAGATCATTCAGGCAGCCCAGGCTCTTCTCCATGTAATCTATCAATTGTGAAACTAACAACTTTGACGTTTATGAGGTAAACGCTTTGTTTGTACTATGAATAAAATATTTGAATTTGAGTTTTGAATGTTGAACCTGGCTGCGGAGAGCATCCTCTTCCTGGTGCCCCCGTTGAACATGGCTTTCACGTCCTCCCAAGCGTGCACGACCTCATCCGGCGGGGTCCCGCTCAGCTTCATGTGCCGCCGCCACGAGTTGAAGTTAGCCGCGTCCGGCTGCAAGACATCCTGCTACTTTATAATTGGGAAACTGTCCACTTTTATACAGGATTGATCGAAAGAGACACGATGACAGAAACAGAAAATTATGGCTTCGTAGCCCAGCTCTCTGGAATACTTATTCCGCCACGAATTAAAGTTGGCCGCGTCCGGCTGAAAGACATCCTGCTACTTTATAATTGGGAAACTGTCCACTTTCATACGGGATTGAGAGGATGGAGTAAATAGATAGATAGATAGATAAAACATTTATTTCCATAAGACACACACACGTACACATATCATCACATATTGAATCATACATCAACAGCACATAGCAAACATAGACAATACAGAAACATACACAAGGCATAGGTACAAACACAGCTTGACAGTATGAAAAGAGAAGAGAAACAATATTAACAACAATAATAAAAACATGGCAGCATGTGTGTGGCAAATGCAAACAGGTTTCGACTCAGCATGTTGCTGAAAGTTTAAAAAGAAAACTCCAGCGCTGGTATTTTGCCGATACCCATTGGGAACGGCGTGCCGAGCCCAGAGAAGTGAGTAGGTTATAGTTAAAAGGTGAATATTTAGGTATTAAGTGAGCCTGTGTCCGGCTGGTACGATTTAAAAATTAATCGAACGAATTAAAAAAAAATTTATAATAATAGGTCAGTAACGTAGTGGCGGCCGAGAAGCGGGCGGCCAGCCCGATGGTCGAAGATGGCCCGATGGCCACGAGTCGAAGTTAGCCACATCCCTGCAAGACATCCTGCTACTTTATAATTGAGAAACTGTTCACTTTTATACAGGACTGATTGAAAGAGGCACGATGCTAAATCTCTCTGGAATATTCAGAGCTGACGGCATATCTTCCCTAGTGGAGTAGCACTAAAAGAAAAAGATACCTTGTCCGGCGCTATTACATCTTTTCTAACGTATGTCCCACCGCTGGGTAAAGGCCTCCTCCGACTCGGACCAGGAGTACAATTACGTAAGACTCTACTGTATAGAGTTGTCTGATTTCGCCCTTTTGTTCCCGGTATGTCACACCACCTTATGTCACGCTGTTACATGCTGGGACTTTTTTCCCATACTCATACGCATACTCCTATTCCGAGCTGAGCTATTATTTTGACTCTTTCGTGTTGTCTAAATGCTTAACCCGATAAAGTGGAAAGTTACGTAATATCCTTCTATAATACCCTGGGTCATCTCAGACCATTCCGACATCCGTCAATCATGACCGTCTCGTGTCCGTCTCCTTGGTCAAACCGGGTGGGTTGAACGCGAAGTTCACCTTGTCCCCTAAAAAGAAATAGCGTCTATCCAAAGTGTGCCAACCTGTATATACTTGTCGCCAGGACCGACTCGGTGCGAGTGGAAGATGAACTTGTTGGGTGAGAAGAAGAGACCACAGTAAGCGCACTTGATGCACTTCGCTCGGGAGGAGTTATACCTGAGGGATAGTTAAAACAACTGTAACAAAAAACTTAGCATAAACATTTACATACAGGCACATACATTGCTTCTGGCCCCACACTAGGATACCCTGTGTCGTGGGAACCAGAAACACCGACGTCACAAACATGTAAGCATCGAAGACTTGGGTATCTTTTTTTTTGTCCCCAGCCGGGATTCGAACCCGGGACCTCTCGCATGGTAGTCAGATGCGCTAACCGCTGCGCCACAGAGGTCGAGTTAAAACAACTGTAACAAATAACATCACATAAACATTTACATACAGGCTTACAATGCGACTCAAACTATAATAAACCTTGACGTTTGGCAGTCAGCATTAGTCATGGCAGCGACAATACATAATATGTGTGATACATACATTCTCATTGTATTTCTGCCGACAAGATCTTTTACGGTTATGGTCTCCGTTATAACGTTGAAAAAAGCGAGTTGATGGCATTCCGGGATAGGTCCAATCGGCAGTTGGATGTGCCTCCAGTTAGGCTCCTGGGAACTGCACTCAACAGTGTCACAATTTAAGTATCTGGGACACATTGTGACGGAAGACCTATCCGATGACTACGACATGGAACGCGAGAGGAGGGCGCTGGCAGATTAGTTACTAATATAGGTTAAGTAAAACTAATAATTTTTAAATGGATATACTCCGAAATAAATAAATAATATAATAATAAATAAATAAATTTACACGTACCACACGACTTTTCACTGAACCATCGTTAAATTTAACATAATTAATTTAAAGGTCAACGGACCAGCGACATATAGGTTGCACGATTGTAATCTAAATCAGCCTTAAACACTTACAAAGTTAAAGACTGAGGGCCGATTTCTGAATTGTGAATTTACACTAAGTAAATACTTAAGTAACGTGCTGTCTCGCTCTTTTCTGAGAAATCTGACGAGACAGCATTACAGTTAGGAAGTTACTTAGCGAAATTCCTAATTCAGAAACTGGCCTCATACTACTAGCGCAAAAAGAGTTCGAGAGAGTTCTATGCCCAACGCCCTGTGTTCTGCCGTTTTAACCATAAAAAAACGCATTTGCACGAAGGTAAGTTTCGCCAATAGTTTTTCTTCTTCTTTTACCTTTCACATCTAAATTTATAGAGATACTTGAAAAAAAAATATGTGTATAATGGCTACAGGTATGTATTTTCTATGTAATTATATTTTTTTGTAAATTCAAAAGCCTAGAGTATCTTAAAACACCCAAAAACTTTTTATTACTAGTATGCTTAATAATATCTCATACACCAATAAAAATATCAACAAACGGATTATTGATCCAGATAGATAACGCTGACGCGACTCAGAATATGTATTAACTCATTTTCGCAAAAAATGTCCAATGCGAAGGTTATCGTTAGAACGGCAGCGATGGGCTATATAGATGGGATGGGTTATATAGATAGATCAAACATGATGGTTATAAGACTTACCGAGCCGGAAGGAAAGCTCCACGGCATCCCCACGCGCACTCATGATGCACGGCGAAGGCGAAGTCGTCAGGCAAGCGTGGAGGCGCATTGTCACCCAGGAATGACTTGCAGAGACGCTCCGCCTCGCGACGCGTTATCATTCCTGCGGAACTCCGGTATAGTAAACTCCCTATAAAATCTGAAAACCTGATTCAGCTTATTCTGCCGAGAATCATACAATGTGCGTTGCGTTGCGAATGTGGAGAGGATGAAAGAAGAAAGGTTGACTAAACAAATATATCGAGCGAATGTGAGTGGAAGGGCCGGTAAGGGACGCCCCAGGCGGACGTACTTCAACCAAATAGGAGATGTATTAGCAAAAGGCATGATAAAAAGTACCCGAAACCGAAACCGTGCCTGCATGCAATGACTAATGATTGTCGATGAAGCGACAGTGATCTGTCAGGATCGTGGCAAGTGGCAGTCCCTGGTCTCTGCCTACCTCTCTGAGATACAGGTGTGAGCTTATGTAATTATGTACGTATGTAATTATGGACATCCAGCACCACTATTAAACCACTGGATGGCCTGGAATTTTCTTATTTTCCCGAAATAACGACCAATACTTTCGAACAGGCTCCTGATATAAATTAAATTTGTATCTGCAGCTGGCTAAAGTAGGAACATAAAATATGCACTAAAAACCTATTTCCAGTAGTACTTTATAAGCTTTCTTCTTATTCATCATAGAAAAAGTCCTGAAGCTCTTGAAAATTACACGTAACTAGGTCTCGGAATACTATATGTCCAACTTTTTTTAAGCTTTTAATCAAAATGCGAACTCTCAAGCAAGCACGATCCGCGAAAGCCGTGAGCGCAACACGCCAGCTATGGACCTCATTGTACGAGAGCTGCTTTGTATCCAAAAGACCCTAAAACTACTGGATGGCCTTGAATAAATCTTATTTTCCCAAGATAGCGAACCAAAAGTTTCTTTAACTGTTTCTGCCTCTTGATCAAATTTCTATCTGCTGCTGGATAAGGTAAAACAGCTTGAAGCTCTGAAAAATCGCAGCTACGTACCACATCGCCTAGAAGAGACAGGCATCGCGCCGGCCCTCCGTAGTATCTCCAGCTGCACTGGCGTGCATTGCACACACGTGATGCCCAACGCGACTCGCCGGTTGTGGATCTCATTATAAGAAAACTGCTTCAGCAGCGTGTTGGAGATCTGAGCGAGGCAGAGTCGCTCGTTGCCCTCGATGATGAGCGAGACGATGGGTACGCCGTAGAGGAGGACCGTGCTTACCTGCAGAGAGAGATTGGGTTAGTTACTTAGGTATTTTAAGATTATTAGGTATGTGGGTTTAGCGGCTAACACGCTTGACTACCAAAATAGAGGCAATAGGATACATTTTCAATGCAGACTTTATTTGGATAAACGAAGAATAATAAAAATATTTATTTATTTGGCGACACAATGCTCAAAGCAAAAAAAAAACACTAAACCATTACAATATACATTATTATACAAGTACAATAATTAACCGAGAATTAATAAAAAAAATTGATTTGATCGAACACGAAAACAAACAATAACGAAATACAAATAGATTTTAAGTACTGAGCCCACAAAACGGGCTCAACTCAGCATAATTTTGCAACCGAGTGATCCCTAAATGACAGAAGTCAGTGTTTTTGAACTAAAACTTTCGTAAGCTCTGCACATTGTAAATAAACGTAAGTTAATCTGGACCAAAAATTTACAAGAAGTCAGTGTATTTACGTATATTTGTGTTGTTTTTTGTATATTATGGAGAGTAATAATTTGGTATCAGGTAGGGAAGTATAAGGTTAAGATAAAAGTTTTATCCAACTATCGGGTAGCGTCATCTTGCTTTACGCGGTGAAATAAAGTAACATGGCACTGGCCAGTAATAGGATAAAACTTTTATCGTGACGTTACGCACCCCTAACAGAACATGTGATTGTGTTCTGGAGAAGTTACTTGTTAATTAATTATTAGTAACCCTTGTCTGGAATACCAATCATTCGTCGAAAACATCATGAGCAATTTACACAACCACATTAAAATGTTTAAAACTACACTCAGACTGTAAATTTATTTGTTGGTCAATCATGAGAATAAAATGATGGTAAATTTAAAATTATCCTGCTGCTGGCTACCTTTGGGATAGACAATATCGAAATTACTTACTCCAAATAAAAATGTATTTCAAGTAAAAAAGAGGCGTACCAATTTACAATCAGCTTGTATCTAATATTGCTACGGCGTAGCGCGTAGGGCATAATAGCAAAATACGGTATTTGACAGCACCGACAACTTCATACTTTGATGTCAGATGATAGTGTTTTCATGAGGAATTCCGTTCTTATTTGTTCATGTCCTCAAAAAAGGAATCATCATCATCAACCCATTATGTCCCCACCGAGGGGCACGGGTCTCTTCCCTGAGGAAGGTATAGACCATACTCCACCACGGGGGCCAAGTCCGGATTGGTGGAGGCTTATAAGACTAGTGGCTGGTCTTACTGTCAGAAGTTTTCAAACCGCCCTAAGGCCTCTGACTTGGCTTAATGACATCCAAATGTATTTTTTTATGAATATAATAATATTCTTATTTTGCTCAAGTGTTATTGCAAACCACTGCGGAGATTTTTGTTAAAGTACATAAAAATCATTATTTAAACTTTTAGTCAAAATATTGCCTTTAGAAATCTATTCAAAAAGTATAAAATAGTTGTTATACTTACATGGTTAGGCTTGTTATTCAACTGCAAGGCTTTGTGATCCACCCGGGGTTTCAGCGTCTCCCGTGGAGAGATGGACAGGTTGGTCGCCTCCATCGCACCTGTGCATAAACATCATCATCAAGAGTCTCTACGCCAAATCGAATAACAATACTCAATGCCAATTATTATTGATCGACAACTTTAGATCGACCGTTCATAGCAGCGAAAGCTTTATAAAACGAGCATTCATAAGATCACTGTATCAATGTTATTGGACCAAACGCTTACTGGACAAACCGCGACTTGGACTAACTGCATGTAGGACGAACGGCTAACAAATCGTATCGAATACATAAAACATCGACATTTCATTACCCTTTAAAGTCTAATTAATACATTTAAGAGTTGACTATTTAATTAATTTGGAGACTAATACACGACAGGTTTGGATCATATACAACTTTTTCCGGCCGCTGCTCGCATGTATTTGGTCAGTACGGCAATTTCAATTTATCTCAAAGATGGTTGTCTCCGATTGTTTTATCACAATTTTATACCAATTCCTAAACATTTTTTGTTTACGTGGCATCATGGGTCTGAAAAATGTACACTATTCCTAAATTACTTTTATTGTAATACAGAGTTCTTTATAAAATATATACGAGTATATTCAGGTTATATCATGTTCAGGATAAATATTCAGATTCAAGCGCTATGTGAACACCTCAGAAACAAATTCACAAATAAATACTACTTAACAATAACATGCTGCCATGTTTCTTCAAAGATACAAGTAAAATTAATGCACGAATATCCGTAATTGTGTTAGTAATGGTTTAATTAAACGGCCTATAACATACCATTCAAGCCCACCAACCAAACCTTAATGCTATAAAAATAATTGGGTGAAAATAAATAATGACCCATTAACTCGACGAAAAAAAAAAAAAAATATCTTCATTATTTACCCCAGCCGGCCATAAAACGGAAATGTAAGGGAAATTCCACCTCCTATTCTTTCTATTGTGCACAGAATTGCACATTTCGTATACAAATGGGCTGTTTGACTGGTGGGTTCGGTATCGAATATCAATTGGGTGCCATTGGTGGGGGCGTGAGTGTGAACGCAGCTCTAGGCAATAGGGTTAGCGATTTATTTCCGTTTATTTTTAACTGGGTCAGACTTTGTTTCCTTTATTTTGTTGTTTATCAAGTGAAGTACGCATGTAGCGTGAGTTTACGCCCGATTACTTCTTTAGTAAGTTTGTAAGAATAACATTGTGTCATCATGTCATGACTGGGTGTACATTTCCATGTTTGTTCCATTCCAATTTTCTCAAAAATGTAATTTTTTCAAAGTAATTTTCTCAATTTAATGCTATTATGGATTTCCGCAAAGTAACGCCTGATTCTATAGAACTTCCCTGGTTACTATAGAACAGGGTATCCTCGTTGGGACCAGGTGTAGTGATTGTGTTTTGTAGAAGCTATTATTATTAATTCCAAAGCTTCACGAACCTCGCTCCCTCTATTACTGTAAACTTAAATGTTAGTGATACGCCAAGTAGCAGAACATTGTCACGGTCGTAGTTTGAAGTTTGTTGTGGGATGTGGAGTGTGTCTACTGCCGCCGCTGAACCGACTGCGAGATTAAGATCCAGAAGTGTATGCAGCTCATGAATACTTATATTTTTGTGCCGTTGGCTATTGAAACTGGTGGTGTGTTTCGGACGTAGGGCAGGGTTTTCATTCAGAGCTGGGCCGCCGATTGAGGGACCATGGGTATGGACGTTCGCTCTAGGGCATATCTGAGCCAAAGGATTTCCCTTGCAGAGCGGTAACGCGGGCAGTATTATGTGGACTTTTGGCTTTCGTTTTTTTTTATTAAGTAATAATCACGGTATGTACCTATGCAAAAGCTTGACAACAGCCAGTTTAAGAGTCGGGCCCAGCCGAAACACAAAAGTGGTGACCCTTAGACCATATAGCCGAACAGGGGTTACCACGCGCCGTGACACACCGAACAAGTCATTATGGGGTGTGATCAGTCAATTTGTGTATCGAAGCGCCCCTATTGCGCCCCGGCTTATAGAAACGGTGGCGAAATAATTGATTGCGTTAAACGGCATTAGAGTTAATGAATGCATATGTTGCTGTTTGATCATTATGCTGATGCTGGTGTGTGCAGAGATTTTGCATAGGAAGACTGTAATGTAACTAAGGTATTTTGTTTTTTGCATTACTTAAAGGTATAGCGCACTTTTTAAAGAATCAATATGGATGATAATCTTATACGATTAGGTTCTATCTGAACCAAGATACCTAGATGGATAAAGATCTTGGTTCGTATAAAAGCTACATTCGTGTTCACGGAGATTAGGTAACATTAGAGACTTTGACACTGAGGGAGTGTCATAGAGTAAGTAAATTCGCACCCTTGCAAGAACAACGTGATATTTCGAAGAAAACAATTTTTTATTCATAGAAAATTTTTTTTACTGCGATTTTCTTTACTTCGAAAACGCCGGAATAATGAGCAAAAGAGACACTGGATCACATTATAGCGCTATTTCATTCGGCCATTACTTTGAAACCTTAAAAAGATGCTCTCATGTAACGTAAGGGTTCCGAAATAACACGTTGTTCTTGCAAGTAGGCGTATGTCCAAAAACCCGACCATGTAAATCTTATAATATATAGGGTGTCGCAACTTCTTACATAGAAGCACAGAGTTACAAACAAAACTAGAGACAATTTTACTTACCTAAACGTGTTATGTTGAAAAAAAAACGTAAAACTACGCATTTTATTAACTTAAGACATCATGTTTCATAGTTCAACGTCAAAACGTCCGAGTTCGATTCTCCAGCTGAGGACAGGTTTTTAAATGTATGAATGCAGTTTACTTGTTATTAAAATCGATGACATGATCCCTAAGAACAGATCTTTGGATGTCTCATAGTTTCAGATATTCCCGTTTTGGTTAATCTAAATTAGCCACCCGGTCTATTATCTTGCTGACCTAGTCAGCAAGTGACAAAAGCTCCGAAAAAAAGTAACTGAATCAAAACGAATTAATAAACTTGATGTTAAACGGAACGTTGAGATACCAACAAAACTCGTCTTGTAATCATCTTGTAAAGCACTGATTCGATTTTCAAATTTTAAGGCAAGGCAAGTCATGTCTTACGATACTCTTTACTGACTTTGACAGTTTTGGTCATGTTAGGGTCCCATCGGGTTACTGGTTCACAACATTTTCGCCCATCTTCATGTTTCCTTTTTATTTCAGCACTGTGTCTAGTATAAGCCATCTCTGCACCCTACAACACTGTTTAGTTAATCCCCAGCGATTGTTGCAACACATTATTAATATTAATTTCAATTACCACGCTTCAAATGTTCGTTCTTTGTGAAGAGGAGCTTACAATACACGCAACGGATAGATTCACTTGCTCATAATTACCGGGATGTGTTGTAAAAAGTGGCCATATGGCGATGATATTTTGATACAAAGAGTGGAAGAGAACGATAGATGGGTAATTTTAGGGCAAACGTGACCGCTTCGAATTTGGATCTACTTGAAAAGTGGAGTAACGGGTTGTCTGTCAAGACTTAGGTAATTAAATACCTAATTTAGATTACGTCTGTTTAATCAGTCCGTAAATAGAGCCCACTGTTGGGCATAGGCCTCTTCTCTTTCACACCAACCCATCCGGTCCAATCTTTCCCAGCCGCTTTGACAATGTCGTCGGCCCATCGGGCTAGTGGTCTGCCCACGGACCGTCGACCCGTTAAAACACATCATCATCAATCCATTATGTCCCCACCGAGAGGCACGGGTCTCTTCACTGAGGAAGGTAAAGGCCAAACTCCACCACGGGGGCCTAGTTCGCATTGGTGGAGGCTGTAAGACTATTAGATGGTATTACTGTCAGAAGTTTTCAAGCCGCCCGAAGGCCTCTAACTTAAGCCTAACATGCCACCTATCGACGGCAGCCCTTACTTTTTTGAAATGAAATAAAATTGGTCCTTAGCTACTTAGTTAAGTGAAATGCGGAAGAGATTTTTTAGGATCGTTGCAAGAGGAAAACTCTGGCCTCTGCCTCCCTTTTATATATGTGTGTATTGTATGTATTTATAGGAAAACAAACTAGATTGTCAAAGCAATTACTTTTATTTTAACACAATCAGCAACTAAGAAAGAAGTAAATAAACTCAATATAAAATTTCTACAACCTCTAAATAAAAGGAACAATGCTTAACCTTACTCTCCACGTCGGAGTCGCGTAACTTTAATATATTATTTCGGGAATCTTATTATAGAACGTGATACAGTGCCGCATAAAAAAGTAGCTAGCAGTAGGAGATAGGACGTATCTGTCCTTGCGATGAGGACACATGTGCAGCGTTCGTGCTGGAACTAATCGTGTTCACGGGTACTTGCGATTGCGATCCGACATGGTTATCGACATCGGTGGCCCTTTATTCAAATTGGTCGGTGGAATAGGCCTTAGGGTGGTTTGTTGGTACTGTTACAATGGACCTGAGTGCGTATTTTAAACTGAACAATTATTTTTAGCGGCCGATCAGCTCACCACAACGATAGTTTATAAATTGGTCTTTTGAAAGTCATAACTTGACGAAATTTTTATTATCATGCTGTATTGCCAAAAAAAAGGAGATCTTGTTCCTTAGAGGGGACGTTTGGAAGCCTTTGCTTTGTAAAAGGTGGCAAATAAACAGTTTAATACGTTATGTAGATTTATACTCGTCTAATACTGAATAATCTAATAGTTGAACCGAATGAGTTTCAACTTTTCAAGTACAAATGGAGTAAGGAATTTAAAATCAGATGAAACCAAAAAAATGCCAATGGTTTTTAAATGTTTTTTCAAGGTCATAAGTCATAACGCATTTGATTGAATTCACGTAAATAGTTTAAGCAACCAGCTGTTCTTTCTATCCAATAAAGGACCGGCTTTCCGACTAGTTTTAAACTATATAATATATTAATAATAATATGATAAGAAACAATAACTTGCACACAACACAATCACTTGACCTTGTCCCAAACACAAGCTAGGATTTTCTGTGCCATGGTAACCAGGCATTACAAAAATAGAAAAACACTCAAACTGAGGCCAATTGTACAAATGACCGGCGGCCTCAAGTGGGAATCGAACCCACAGCCTCTGTCTTGGTGGTTACAGCTAGACCGTATATTGTAGATAAGGTCTAAAGCATGCTTTATACTCTGTTACGATAACTCCCAATTTTTAACAATAATGCGGATAATTCAATGGGGAACTTGCGTCTGACTTAGATTGGAGTTACATGGATTTTATAACATAGAAAATGTTAAACGATGGTTCAGGGTGGTGGTAGTGGACTGTAGAGTTGAAAGTCGCAGCACTAAGAATCAGATAATTTATTCGTAACACAACACACACGACATGATATTCGGTCACAAAGTGAGAGGCTAAAAAACAGTTTTGCCACCTAAGAATACAAAAAAGAGGAAATTTAACAATATACTTGTCTTGCCATAAACAGAAGACACATAAGAGAAGTTAAAAAAATAAACCATAAATATATTTCTTTTCGGGTTTTCGAGATTACAAAAATATAAAAAATAAGTTACTATTAAAACTATAAATTTACTAGCTTAGTGTTTTTATTCAATTGTTTTCTTACAAAGATACAGATGCAAAAAAATATATGATGTTACGAGATAACTCAAATATTGATAAACGCTTCATACATTATAACTTTTATAATTTGTAAGGCGATACGTGAGAGAGTGACGTCATAGTCTAAAAGGCCATTTCGTGTGGGGCGTTTTTGTATCACGTTTCTATATTGACTTTTCAACTGGTTAAATTACGAAAAGATTAGTCTAGATAAAAATTAAAACCATATTTACTTATGTTTAAAGTGTCCCCTCCAATAATACAATATGTTTTTGTTCGAGCAATCTGACGAATCGGTGCAACAAACAAATATAAATATTTAACAAAATAGTAAAAAAACAATATAGTCAATACAAATCAAACCCGATAATACAAGAACCGTTCGGAAACTACATAATAAACAATTCTCGTACTAAATAGAACGTTTCTAGACGTTCCACTCCAAAGCTATTGCCGATTGCGCGATCAGTGTGCTCTCTCAAAGGAACACTTGACACAAGGAACGCCTGTGAATACGCCCTTTATTGTTAGTAGGGTCTCCATCCTTCATAATATTTCTCCTACTTGTTGTACCAAAGGCAAAATAAAAATAATTATTAAAATAACTATTATAATAGTTGAAAAAAAACTTTATCAAACTTCATCAGTAATGCACTGAAACATAGAAAATCAATAATATTTTTTTTTAATTTGGCCAAATGCCAATTTTAACCCTTTTACTTATAAATTACGTCGTCGAGACAATCTCAACCGATATCTGCTGGAGTGATCTGAGGTGGCCCAGGACCAAAAACTCTGTACTGAACTAGAGGAGGCCCTTACCCAGCAGTGAGACACAATAATAGAGACGAAAAAAGTTATAAAATAATAAAAGTGATACCTATATCGACCTCCCAGGCTTACTGATTTCAATCAAATAGATGATGAAGTACTTACTCTTTGCTAATACAAGATAAGATGTACAGAAACCGGCATACGTGAAGACAGTCACTAATGACCATTGATAAAGAGAGAGAGGTTTATCATAGCAGAGCTCTAATCTTGGCAAATTTCAAGCCCTGGTCAGCCTACCCAATCGAGACAAGACATAGACGTGAATTTTGGTTTATACTAAACACTAAAAAGTCCCGACAGAGCGGCCAAACCACAGGCACCCTACTCGCCCCTTGTGCACAAAACACACGGACAGACAACTTAAGTGTCCCTTTAGTTACGGATTATCTGACGAAGTGCGCAACCTGCTGTTGAATTGGGCCGGATTCGGCCCATCGGGGTCGCGAAATAAAAAATGTATGTAAAATAAATGTATTGAGAATGCAATTGTGTCTCGTGTTCAACACATCTATGAGAAGTAATTATTGAGTTTAATAGTTAGTTAATTAAGCTGAAAACGTCTTAAAAATAATAAATCTGGAGTTTCTTTGTTAGCTTTCTCTCCACATAATCTGATAATTGTGAAAATAACAACTTTGGCGTTCATAAAGTAAACATTTTGTTTTATCATGAATACTGTATTTCAATTTTATTGTTATAATTTGACCCAAAATAGGTGTACATACATGAACACCATAAATTTTGGGTACTTTTTATCTTGCCCTTTGCTAAGACATGCCCTATTTGGTCGAAGTATATCCACCTAAGGCATCCACCTACAGTCAGTCAGTCTGTAGTAGTGTTGTGCACCTACAGGGTTATTTCTAGAATGCGCCATTCCTTACACAATCTAATAGAGTTTGCGTTTGCTTCGATGAGTTTGTTCTCAGATTTTTATTTTTCAGAATATCAGCGTTTATATAATATAATTTTCATTAAGCTAAGCCCTCGCGTACATCGCCTCGGGCAGCCGAAAGAGGGGGCGGCCTCCGGGAACGACCTGGAAGACCTGGAAATGATCTACAGAGGACAAGGCGATCGAGACTAACTGCTGGTCTGAATTAAAAGCTTCCGCGAACGACCGTCAGAAGTGGATATCTTTCCACTCTCAGAGTATAGTTAAAGACAAACGAGCTTTGCGAATTGAGGTTAGCGTTCTGTTTTTGGCTATATCCAAAGCCAGATTGTGCCAGATTTGCTCCCGAGTAATGTACTTAAGGAGGACAAATCCAATAGGGAACAAAGTGGACCGGCATTGGGTCCTGAGCAGTTGGTAATTACTTTCTTATAACTCTGCGTAAACGGGAATGGTGGATGTTAAGAAAACTGCCAGAAAAGGTTTAACTCGAATGGGTAAATTCAAATTCAAATTCAAATATTTTATTCAAAATCCAAATAGAATATTTACTTTATGAACGTCAATGTTGTTAGTTTCACAATTATTAGATTACATGGAGAAGAAACTAACAAAGAAACTTCACATTTATTCTTTTCAAAACAGTTTTAGCCGAAATTACAAAATAAAAAATACTCTTGGATGTGTTGAACACTAGACACATTTATCATCTGATTAAATTTAATATTAAACTATTATTTAATGCCAGACATCCGTGTCTTCTAAATAATTGGTAATATGGCTATACCCACAAAACTCTTTTAAAGTTAAACTCTTTTAAGTTTAGTTTTAATTTTGAAATCAAAATAAAATAAACCCCAGCAAAGTGCGACATGGACTCGCGCACGAAGGGTTCTGTAGCATTATCTATAAAAACGGCTTAAAAAAACACTTTTGTTGTATCGGAGCCCCGTTAAATATTTATTTTATTTTCATTTAATTATTTATTTTTAAAGTAAATATATAATATTGTATGGGGCCAGAAGCAATGGATGTGCCTGTATGTAAATGATTAGGTACGTTTATGTTTATAATTAAATATTCTGGGAATATTTCAGGCGTCTACCTGCTGCCGTTATCGATATCTAGCAAAAACGAGCAAATAAATCATGTTCGTTGTATGGGAGCCCCCTTAAATATTTATTTTGTTCTGTTTTTTAGTATTTGTTGTCACAGCGGTAATAGAAATACATCAACTTTGAAAATTTCAACTAACTAACTACCATGGCTCATGAGATACAGCCTGGTGACAGACGGACGGACGGACGGACAGCGGAATCTCAATTATAGGATCCATTTTTTGTTTGAAAAATAAATATCCTACTTCAATCTAAAAGTAATATTGATAATGAACCTTTCTACCGAAAAGGTGCAGTAATTTTCGCTTCATTAACTGAACAAACTGGAAACATAATCCAAATAGAAGCGACGACATAATAAATAACTAAAACGCTCCCTCACAACGCACTCTCACAGACAATAGGCCGGGAGCTGCCTTTAAGCAAACGGCCTCGTTGAATGAGACAGGAATAGATATCACAGAAGTCTCTCTTTATGGCATGAGAGTAGCTTAAGGGTGCTGTTAAGTCAACTTCCCACGGTCCGCGAAATCACGGACGGACGCGGACCAGCTCGCACATCACACCATGGGAATGATAGGAAGGGTCTCATTCCGCAGTAGCACAGACGTCTGTGGCGGTGCGCCGTATCGGTGTGCGTGGTGCATGGCTGTCCGTGGTCGTCGGCCGGCGTCGGTCGTCGGCAGTATCGCGCACCGTGGGAAGCCAGCTTGACGGTGTACACCTCTTTACATTTTTTATTGATATTTCTTTCATTCTGTATATCATTTTTAAACCAAAATTTAAAGTTACGTCAACCATTATTCGATTTTTTTCATGATATTTTATGACAAAAACATCAAAGTCGTTAAGCCAAGTCAAAGGCCTTAGCGCGGCTTGAAAGGAAAAAGACCAGCCACTGAAAGAAAGTCTTACAAGCCTCCGCCAATATCTGACTTGGCCCCCGTGGTGGAGTATGCCTATACCTTCCTCAGGGAAGAGACCCGTGCCCCTCGGTGGGGACATAATGGGTTGATGATGATGATGACAAAAACGGACTGAAGTGTAAGTGATAAATTGACCGGAGGCATTACTAATAACAAGGCAGTGCCTAACATTATAAGTACGGGTCTGGTTCATTTCATACAAAAATATTTATTCAAGTAACCACACATTAAACTGGCACAAGTGACAAAGTAACAATATTAAAAGTGGTTGTGGCATAGAGAGAAAAATAGAGTTATCCTTTCGTCTCCAAACATTATACTAATAGACTATGCCGAGTCTTCTCGTCATCCATACCGCAATGCTTGAAAATGAAGGTTTTCAATTAATGACCTACGGAGCCGAGACGTAGACACTCACGATACGGCTGGTCCACCAGTTCAATCAGTCCTGAGGTCCATCAGTACTCAGCGAGCTATGGAGAGAGATGCTCGGAGTTTTTCTGAAGGATAGGATTCGTAACGAATACATCCGACAGAGAACCAAAGTTATCGATATAGCTCAAATAATTAGCAAGCTGAAGTGGCAGTGGGCCGGCCATATCTGGCGAAGAACCGACAACCGCTGTGGTAAACGTAATCTTGAGTGGAGACCGCGACTCAGCAAACGTAGTGTAGGACGCCCTCCGATCAGGTAGGATGACGATCTGCGAAAAACTGCAGGCAGATGCTGGATGCGGCAAGCGACAGGGCACTATGGCGCTCATTAGGGGAGGGCTATGTCCAGCAATGGACTAGTATAGCCTGATGATGATGATGATGACTAATAGACTAAGTAGAGAATTCTTCGAAATTTCATCCATCCAGTTTTTTTATTGCAAGTTTACATTCAACCTAAGCCTATGCGCACACTAGGCGACACGCGACAGCGACAGTTCGGCGACTAGACTCGACGACAGGCTACGGCCGTCAAATTTCATACATTTTGTTCGAATCTCCGCACACTTGGCATCAGAGTCGCGGAGTCGCGACGACAAGACGCCAAAAGCAAATGACAACGTCGCGTCTGACGCGGCGACTGGACGCTGCTAGACGCGGCGACAAGTCGCCCTGTTTGCGATGGCTCTAACTGAGACAGACTTCTGTACTGTAACAATCTACCACTCAACCCTGCCCGAGAGGTGTACAAAATTAATTCACGTTATTTACTCCGGGACTTTGTGCGCTTAATTGGAGCGGCGCGCCAAGACAGGGCTTAATTCGACGGTTAATATTTAATCGTCGCCCGAGGACGGGTTAAGGGTGATCGGCATTATTTTTGGACGTCCTCGGTGACTTCATTGGCCCGAAATCGTTACGGCGATTGTCAATTTTAAAGGTAGGAAATTAAAAATGTCAAAGAGTTGTATTGTCGATTTTTAACCCTCCAGAGCAGCCATGAAAAATAGATAGCCGAATTGTATGCTAACCTTCACTAAGAGACGGCACGTAAAGAAGAAGAAGACAAAGATGGTGGATGTACCTACATGCTGAATTGAGCTAAAAAGTTATACATTGACTAGCTGACCGGGCAACGTTGTTTTAGCTGTATTACGACCAATTTTTATTTCTTTAATTTCTGATTATACTCCACCAATTTATAAAATTACAGTCCTCTTGCTTTTATTTTACCTATAAAACCCTGAGTTAACAAACATTCTCTACACATTTTATATTATTGAGATTGATTTGATTGATATTTTCTGCGTAAAGCAATCATTATTATTTTTATACCCATTTCAATATAACTGTTAAGTTTTGACTTGTAATCATTGTTAAAAAAATTGTCTTCATCCCTATTCCATAATCATCGTTCATAAGTAGGTAGGTATTTAAACTAAAAACGCTTATGTAAATAATATTACCTTGCTAATGGATGTATTACGACTCTGAAGGACGATTATTATTATACTTCCTTTCCCACAAGACATATAACAGGGCATTACGTAAGAAATAGCATGTACGAAGGCGGGCTTCGAGATTGTATAAAATCACAAAGATAATACTGAAAAAAACCTGTTTACGTAACCAGGCTGACCTACACAATCCCTAAACAAACGAAAAAACTTCCGACCTGCTACCCACCACCTGCTTCTACCGCCCAACTTTTTATTTGCAGAGCGCCATTGTAGTGTATCAAAAATTAAAATCTAGGACGAGTCCGCTATTCCATTGTCTCTAGTATAGAATTTTAAAGAAAAATTAACCTTACATTTTTGGGTTAGGTTATTATTTTTTCTTGAACAAAAGATTTTTACCAGTCAACACAGGTGGTACAAAAGGTTACAAACTGTGGTATTTGGTAGGCAGGCAAATAATTTTTTTTTTAAATAAAAATAAATAAATAAACTCACGCCCGTTATCCCCGAAGGGGTAGGCAGAGGCACCAGTCTCTAGAACTGGACCCACGTTTTGCCGAGTTTATTAGGTCCCAAACGTGACAAGTGGCAAGCCTGTCGCCGTTATCCGGGCACATAATTTATCAGCGAATGGTGTTGCTGTACAAACAAATGTACGTAACTAAAAGTCATTGTTACATGCGTGGTTCGAACCCAGACCCTCATGATCGAGAAGCAAGGGTCAACCCCACTACGCCAACACCGCTTTTTTTTTACGTTTTTTTTATTTTTAAAATAATTTTAGCATTTCTTGTAGTTGAAACTGAGTAAACTACTTTTTAACCTGTGACATTGACATTGACTTCATGAATTTTTAGTGAGTTTGTGAAGCGCGATCATGTGTAATTTTTCTAAAAATGTACATAATTTTTGTGTTGAGTATAAGTTGTATACCATGTCTGTAATGCTTGTAATTTTATATTTGAAATATGCCTGAAATAAACAGTTCTATTTTAAAGGTTATCATATTGTTCTTTGTTGTACCACTTTGCTTGACGAAGTTTTTAGTGAATATTTAATATTTTAACGAGTACGATTTATTATCTTTTTAATTAAAAAAGAAGTTACCTATAGAATATTTGGTGCGTCGATCGGCTCACCATAACAATAGTTTTTAATTGGTCTTTTACAGATCATCATCATCATCAACCCATTATGTCCCCACCGAAGGGCACGGGTCTCTTCCCTGAGGAAGGTATAGGCCATACTCTACCACGGGGGCCCCGTGTTTAAAGCAAGAACCATTCTACTTTCTTATATTTATTTAATTTAATTTAATTTATTCAACGCATTCATGAGCAATTACGAAAAGTAAAAAAAAAAAAAGTTAATATCCAATGGAAAACCGTTGTTAGCAAATACAGCTCCAGTTCACTTCTCGCCAAAAGATACCCATTGTCTCCAGTGACAATAGCGGATTCAATGTTGACATAAGTCGGAATGCCGGCGGAGTTTTTCGTACAATTGAATTGGTAACTAAGCACCAGTGTAGCCATTGTTGGGCTCCAGGATTTAATAATCTGCGCGGGGCGGGCTTACGAGGCCCGTGGGTTCGGTATGATTTAGGATTAATTAATTATCTTCATTGGCAGCAACAACGCGATTAACGTGAAACTTTCTTTGGATATTTGAAAGTTTTAAATAGCTACTGAAGTTAATTATCCCGCTCGTAATAAGTTATAAGTACGATAATGTTTATGTACTCGTATAGTTAATACAAACACGTAACAACTCTCATCATTATTGCGGTCGACATAATATTATTAACCTTAGTTCTGGACACTTCGATGATTTTGTTAATAGCTAAGGTCAGAAACGCAAGTCATCGCTAATGAGACAGATTTTCAAATGTTTGGATACTTTTCAGGCAACAAATTTTGGCACACAAGTAGATTTTCCGGGGTAATAAAATATGTAGTAAGTAACATTTAATCCAAATCCACGATGTCAACGCTACGTTTAACCAAGGAGAATTAAATTCTCCTTGGTTTAACGCTACTTTTTGAAATATGTTTTTTATAGTTTATTTTGAAAATATTGACCATTTTATGAAACTAATCTCGGTACTTTTGAATTTTATTAATTATGTCTATATTTAAAAGAAATCTTAATACTGGTATTTATAACATCATCAAAGGATGATTAAGGAAACAGTCTTTGCTTACAAAAAAAAAATGTCATTAACGTCAGTTGCTTTGGTTTGTTTTTTTTTTAAGTAAGGCAAAGGATAATATTATCTTTGCTGACGTCGTAGAAAAGTCATTTAAGATCAAGGCCTTTTATTGAATAACTTAATAAATGTATTCTTATTTCCAAATCTGATAAACAGAAATATTATCAAACTGGTTTTAATAAATGTAGCATAGCCAATTACAAATAAAAACTTTTAATTTTTACTTTCTCTAAGAGCCATCGCAAACAGGGCGACTTGTCGCCGCGTCTAGTTGCGGCGACAAGACGCCAGAAGCTGGCGCAAACAGGCCGACTGTTCGCCGCGTCTAGTCGCATCTACTCTATAGCTTGTCGTCGCGAATCTTCGAACAAAATATATATATGAAAATTGTCGGCCGTAGCCTGTCGTCGCATCTACAGCGCCACCAAGGTATCTGTTCAGGTGGGCAAAATTGTAACTAACTAATTAATTGTAAATGCTGTTCTCCCATTCTTTGTTTTATTTATTCACGTACTAAGATTTATAGATATAATATTTTTATTAAAAATGAAAGACGTGTACAAATATTCTCATATTTCCAGGTAATTTTTTAAATGTTGCTAATAAATTATCCACTAGCGCCGCTATCAACTGAACAGATAAGATGGTGGCATTGTAGTCGAGGAACTGTCGCTGTCGTGTGTCAAAACAAATAAATAGAAATAAATCATATCAGAAATAAACAAATGCTTCTCAAGACTTCGTTGAGAAAATAGGTTAAGTTAGGTACTTTACCTGTTAGATTTAAAATGCTGTTTCTATGTAGATAGATAGATGGAATATTCTTATATACATAAGCTCACGCCTGTATCCCAGAGATCAGGGCCCGCCGCTTGCCACGATCCTGACAGAGGCTCTGTCACAGAGCACTTGTTTCTATGCTTGAGTATTTTAAGGATTGTTTTTTAAATAAGATTGTCAAATGGTTTTTCCTAAACAAAAAAAGTTGGGTACCTACCTACACAATGCTGCACTTTTTACTTGTTAAAAAATAACATTTTAATAATGCTGGCCAGCATTAAACTTGCAACGGCATTAACTTTTCGCCTATTAACTCCCCCACTTTCACAACAGCACTGTTGCTATAAACATGCAAATTGTTCCGGTTTTACTTGCAAAGCCCCATTTACATTAACTCAGGCTCGCTTTTCCTTGCTGTTCGCACTGAAGCTAGTAAGTGTGAAGTTTACTAAGAAATTTACTTCGTTTGAGCTTAATATCGTGATGAGCAAATCGTGTTTCAAACATAAATGACAAACGAAGTCTCGTTTCGGTGATAAATTTTGATTTATACATAGTACAAAAGACGTCTTAAACAAAGAATGCACAATATAATTTGTGTTTAGTATAATACATTATTGTACTAAACTATTATTGTAAAAACTTGACACGAAAGATCAATTTCGCTTATCTATCCTCTTCAATCCTCACCTTGAAAATAAGTATGGATTTCTGTGTACCTCAGGACTGAAGAGGCTATTAAAAAGACAATAGACAATGGTAAGCTAATGATAATGACTAGGTACGCGTGCGTTAAATGCGTTTATAATTTTTGGTGTAGACAAATTCAATTACGTTAATAAGTAACTTTAAATGATGTACGTATCCACATAAGGGCAATTATGGCAATTTTTACCCAATGATACAATCACGATTTGACAAAATCCCGAATTGTGTTCATACAATGTGCTTTTCTGCTAACTTCTCTTGCAGGCGAAGCAATGTGAACGCGACATAAAAGTAATTGAATACGCCATCTCTACAGCGATGTCATCTCCGACGGTTGATTCGATGAAAATTACTTTGGGCGTCTGTTTTTATTAACTTTGCCGAGAGAATTCTTGACTTTGTTATAAGTAAGTTGTCGCAAATACGAATGTCATCTTTTTGCGTTCGTAATTTGGTGATGTGATTTTTTTGTCCGCAACAAAATATCGCAACAAATTGTCAAGTTGAGTTTCGTGGCCGCGTGAAGTTTCTGTAACCTGCAAATTTTTCGAAGTCGAAAAATTTACAGACACTGATGAGCAATTGTTTTTTGAATGTCATTATTGTCTTCTTTGATCTATATGCACATCTGCTTTTACGAGTATAATAAATGGGGTTTCCTCGTTTTATCACATAAAACCTAGAAACAAAAGAAAAACGTAGAAAATGGCATCAAAGTTACCGTGAAATATGACCAAGACCTATTTTTTTATCTACTCTACTTTTGCATGTGTGTACGTTACGTACGTGTGTTAGTTTTCTAAAAATCTTCAGTTATAGTAACTTGTTTTCAGGAAATGCACTTTTTCCTCAGTAAAACGGTCATTAAAAGTAGCTGACTCCAGAAATCAGAAATTTAATTCAACGTAAAAACAACAAAAAAATTACATTCTTGTTGTTGAATGTCAATGTACTTAAAATGTTAGGCGCTCCCTTAAAGCCGAATGTTGTGGAGAAAAAGGCAGTGGAAAAAAAAATCCGCATTGATTTCTCAAATCACCTTAAATCTAATACATAAGTTGGTACCAATATCTATAAGTCCAAGAAGCCCATGACCCATGAGTGCAATTACAAATAACAAAACCTCAAACTTCTTCTACCAAAAACCTATACCTGTAAAGACAACAACTGGCTTGAATGTAATCCAAACAGAGCCAGCGAGCCAGCACATCAGCGCGGCACCAAGTTAATGTAGAAATAATGAATTCGCTGCGAATCGGCCACCCCTGTTTGTCTTTCAATTACGGGGCGAAGGCCCCAGGGGACGGGCCTACTGTCTAACAAGCACGGTGATACCAGAAGATCTACTCAAAGTTCACATTTACACATACACATCATACAAACATACACAAGCTTACGCCTGTATCCAAGAGAGGTAGGCAAAAGCAGATGATAGAATTAAACGTACATCAGTCAATAATATCTTATAATATCTATACTTCTATATCTATATTTCTACTATCTATACTTCTTTATTCTATCTATACTAATATTACTAATATTGAATGAATGAAAATTCTTTATTGCACAAGAAAAGATCTGCACAAAGGCGAGCTTAATACTAACAAGTATTTTCTTCCAGCTAACCGTGGGTGATGTGGAAAGAATAAGGGGTAGTGCTAGCTAGAGAAGTCTAAGTAAAATAGAAAAGATATAATACTTACTTACAGATTACCATTGATGTATAATATTATAAAGAGGTTATAAAGATATTCTTTCACCATTAGAAAGCTACATTCTTCGTAAGTAACATAGGCCAAAGGGGATTTTCAAAAGTTTAGGGTTCCGTACGAAATCTCGAATAATGTAACAATGTGTAAAAAAATACTACTCCGGGAATTTTCCACGGAACTAATATGGGTATTTCCACAGAAACGTTTTTTTATACATAAGTATAGATAAGGACATAAGGACACACGAGAGGCTACGTAAAAAAAGGATAGATGAATATTTATGTGAGTGGAAAGGCCAGTTAGGGACGCCCAAGGCGCCCAATACTTCAATCAAATAGGGGATGCAATACAAAAAGAAGAAAGAGCAATATAAAAAGTACCCGAAACGGGCGTGCGTGCATGAAACGAGTAACGAATGTCGAAGCTGTCAGTATCGTAGCAGGTGGCCGTCCACTGTCTTTGCCTACCCCTCTGGGTCACAGGCCTGAGCTTATGCGCCGTATGACTACCAGGATATACAATGATATGTCTTTCTGGTCATACTGTAACACGATATTTTTAGAAAAAGGTTTTTCCTTCCATCTGTATGATATAAATACTTTTCTGTGTAAATAAAGAAAGCAGTAAATACTTCTACTTCCATTATTAATTAGTATTTACTTCTAGTTTTATGTGCTGGCATTGGTTTTTCCCTCTACAGAGTGTTCAGAAAAGTGAGTATGACCAGAAGGACAAGTATATCCTCGTAGTCATACTGATCATATATGACAAAAAATTAATATGACCACCAGGAAACGGCGAGCTTTATGTATGTAGCGTTCACTCGATCCGAGCGCAGTAAAATCGTAAAGATCCTACTATAGCCATTTGTATATGTTCTGTGCCACTCCTGTGCTTAAACCCAACGCACCAAGTCGCGTCTATATTTAAAAAGGGCGTGAAAATCACATCTCCCGATCATCTGTCCCAGTACTCAATTGTGACTTGTAATTGTCTTGGGTAATGACTTTGTTAGTATTGCGCTTGCGCTTCGGTAGATAACTTGATTGTTCTTTTTTAGTTTAGTTGTTAATCGTATGTAGACATTGTGTGTTAATATTGTTGCGTTTTAACCTTGAAAAGCATAATTTAAAATCATTGTGTGGCTCACCAAAAATGGTACAGGATATTCTATGTCTAATGTATTTATTTTATTTCAACAATGGGGCTGTTGGCGAAAGAAATTTTTTTAACGTTTAGTTTTCTTTCTTATAAATAGATTTTTTACTATTGTCGTTTTTAAATTTAGTTTGCATTTAGCTTATCTCTAGGTTAAGTTCAAAATTAATTAATTTTATGTTTGTGGAAGAGCGGGCCTTCCTGACACTAGTATTTCTCTAATTATTAGGAGGGTTCAGCCCCTGTATATTATTTGTAAAAAAAATGTAATGATAATAAACAATTTGAATTTGATTGCTTGTGTTCCTCCAGTTTAGTGTCAACATCCAACGTCATAGAAAAGTGTGAAATAAACAAACTGAATTGTAGTTAATCGCTTGTAGCCCCGGCTGCCTGAGTGATCTTAAATGATCACGGAGGTTATGCAATATAGAGCGCGTTCAGTCCATGGATGGGTGACCGTCTATGACTAAAGCTAGTGGCATTTTTGCGAGCAGTTCCGTGCTTCGCAAGGCACGTTAAGCAGTTGGTGCCGGCTGCCGTTAAGCCAAGTCAGAGGCCTTAGGGCGGCTTGAAAACTTCTGACAGTCACTAGCCTTCACCAGTCCGGATTTGGCCCCCGTGGTGGAGTATGACGTATACACCTTCCTCAGGGAAGAGACCCGTGCCCCTCGGTGGGGACATAATGGATTGATGATGATTACAGTTAAAAGGTTTTATTTTGGAAAAGTAAGGGCACTCACGCGGTGATTTATAGCAGCAAATATGTCAGTTTCTGAATTTAGAATTTCTCTAATATATACTTAAGTAACGTTCTGTCACGCTCTATTCCGAGAAGTTTTATGAGTCGGCACTACAGTTAAATGGTTACTCAGCTAAATTCTTAATTCGGAAAATGGCCTTTATTGTAAGGACTTAGGACCCACTGAGGTAACAGTGTTCACATACTTAAGCGGTAACAATTCCGAGTCTTGAATTTGTTTCCTCACAATGCTTTCCTTCACAGTTAGTGAGTATTACATTACTACTACAAATGTAAGTAATTTTGAAAACTAAAGTCAGTGGTAAGCCTATTAACTTATGACCGATTGAATTTCAGGCGCCATACTCGCTACCATTTATCACCACATTAGTAGGTATACAGTTTATATAAAAATAAGTGGTTGGTCGCTCCCATAATGAACTACGTGTGTTATATTGAACGAAACGTTAATTGGCTTACTTGTTACGGTAAGCAAGCTGGTTAAAAAGTAACTAAAGTCAAGTAACCATTCGCTGATAAATTGTGCCCGGATAACGGCGACAGGCTTGCCACTTTTCACGTTTGGGACCTAATAAACTCGGCAAAACGTGGGCCCAGTTCTAGAGACTGGTGCCTCTGCCTACCCCTTCGGGGATAACAGGCGTGAGTTTATTTATTTTATTTTTATTTAAAGTCAAGTAAGTAGAAAAGAAAATGTTCTTTCCATTATTATAATAGTGCGGCTCAAGGAATCCGGAAAAAAGTTTAACAGCGTAGTTTAGTAAAAAGTTTTAAAAGAACTACCATTCAAAGTCCTTATATTTCGAATAGAATACTTAAAAATTATATTATATCGTCCTATTAAAAGTAAAAGAATTATATTATTCCTCTTCAAAATCGTGAAATAAAAAGCATGAATTTCGTAGCATCGCTACAAGAGCTTCGCCGTAGAGGCTTTACGGCGGAGCGTAGTCACGGCTACGCGGCGTAGCATTTTCTCCTACGCAGGAGATAGGTGAGTTGATAAAGAGACAACAAAATAAAGTAAAAGCTTTTTCGTCAACATGCTTGGAAATTTGAGCATTATTTCGACAACCTTGTTCGAGATAAATCCAAATTGCTGTACTGGCCAATTACACGTGAGCAGCGGCCGGAAAAAGTTCTATGAAAATTCATATCTGTCGTGTTATTTGAAAATGGAACGATCTTTGACTCCGAACAATGACAACCAAGGAGGTAATTTATCAGAGGTTTTATTTAAATTTCGAACTGGCTTGCGATAGAAAGATATACCTATTGAAAAAAAGTACACTTTAACGCGGTAAAAAATATTTCAAACTAGCTGTCCCGGCAAACCTAGCACCGCCAAAAATTTTTATCTTACCATTTAAACCTTTCCTGGACTTCCACAAATATTTAAAATCAGCCAAATCGGTCCAGCTATTCTCGAGTTTTAGCGAGACTAACGAACAGCTATTCATTTTTATATATAAGAGATAAAAAGTTCTGCCTTAGTACTACTTAGTTTTAATTTCCGCGCATTATTTGAGAAAAATCATATACATAGAAGCCTTGGCCACTACTAGGCATTGATGGACTCTCGTATGTGTGCTTTGGCTTCGTCTCGGCCCACATTTCCACGTTCGTCTATCAATGCCTCTTTTGCTAGCCGCTGCTGCATTATTGTACTATATTCGAATAACCGCAAATTAATTAGCACAGATAAGAAATATAAAAAAATCTCAAAAAAAAAAAACAATCTCTTTTCAATATTTTTTATTAGTCCTCGTATTTTGACAGCATAGGTTAGCTACAAAACAGATATTGAGTGAATATGAATCATGCAAAGATATGATTTAAAAACAAAATCTTAATTACATTCAATTATATCTAATTATTATAACGTGGATGCCGACTTACAATTGATTGAAAAAATGCGGGCGTTTTGAACAAAAATACCTATAACAAGTAATTTTGGATGGGTACTCAAACAAAAGGACGGTCGTAATTCATAGAAATATTTGGCTGGTGTCTAAAAAATCGGGCTGTATAAAATACGAAAAAATGTTTTTAACCGTATTAGATGAAAGTTTTTTTTAAGAGAAAGAACATAAATGCAAAAACAACACGCAAACACACTTACCTTCACAAAAACCGCTTCTCAACGACCCACGAACAGGACAAGCTAAAAAAAAAAATCACCAAAAACTCAGAACATAGTTAACTAACCGCGTCCCGACATTCAAGTAATACAAAAACCGCTTTACTTAAGGGTGAACTGTTTCACCCTGCAACTCGCCTCATACTGCCATCCTGAAGGCTTCCTGCAGCGACCAATGGAGGCTCCGCCCTTGAGCGAAGCCCCGCCCACCGGGAGGCGAACGCACCAATCAGAGGCTATCTAAAACTTTATTTACCGCTCGCCTGGTTCCGCCCTCGTCTTATCGATTGGACGAAGGCTCCTACATTTATTTAAGCGGCCGACGCTTGAATTAATTTTGTGATTGAAATTACAAATATGATGTTGACGGTGGCGTTTAATTTTAATTTCGCGAGCGCCTGTTTTGGTTCGGTTAATTCGGTTAGGATGGATTGTTTATTATTGCGGCGATGTGGTTGCCTATAATTTGGTCCACGTAAGTATATTCCACGGTAGGCATTTTTTATTTTATATTTCATAGCTTAAACATACAGACATGTTTTTAACAAATATTTTTTACAAATAAATAAACACCAGATACAGGGAGGAAAGTTATTTGAACAGACAAAAACTTATGATATCTGTGCCCAAAATAAATGTAAGGTCAAAGTTACGGTGTTATTTGTAAAAAACATGATTCTTTGATTCTTCTAAAATATTTTTAATGCAGTTTAAATGGTTCTATGGGCCATAGTCCTTCATCATAGACTATTAGAACTGCATCTGAGGATTGTTTTAAGGAATCATGTGTTTATTTTTATTTTTTATTTATTTTATTTAAAGGTAAACTTACAGGTAACAACCAAAGAGGCAGTAAAACTATCAACAAATCAGTCTTCTTTATTCATGATGGAACCCAAATGACACACTCACTGTTACCTGTAAGAGTGAATTTGCAATGTTATATGGAGACTGTTACTGGAATAAGTAGGTTTATAAATTAATAATTCTACAAGAGCCATCGCAAAAAGGGCGACTTGTCGCTGCGTCAGGTCGCCGCGTCAGACGCGACGTTGTCATTTGCTTCTGGCGTCTTGTCGTCGCGACTCCGCGACTCTGACGCCAAGTGTGCGGAGATTCGAACAAAATATATGAAAATTGACGGCCGTAGCCTGTCGTCGCGTCTAGTCGCCGTGCTGTTGCCTGTCACGTGTCGCTAGTGTGCGTCTTTAAAATGTTGTTTTAGCTTCTTCCTTATAATAAAAATAATAATAAACTCACGCCCGTTATCCCCGAAGGGGTAGGCAGAGGCACCAGTCTCTAGAACTGGACCCACGTTTTGCCGAGTTTATTAGGTCCCAAACGTGACAAGTGGCAAGCCGGTCGCCGTTATCCGGGCACAATTTATCAGCGAATGGTGTTGCTGTACAAACAAATGTACGTAACTAAAAGTCATTGGTGCATGCGTGGTTCGAACCCAGACCCTCATGATCGAGAAGCAAGGGTCAACCCCACTACGCCACCACCACTAATCTTCCTTAATCGTCCAATAAGATGTTATATAAATGAAACCATAGTTCCCAATTAAAAACAGTTTCATACAATAACATCATCAAAAAGACCTTTCAACCCTTCCAAAGATTATCATCTCGACACTTCAAATCCCAGCTTGATACTCCCCAAACAAAAAACATCCATAACACTGAATATAATCTGCGAAAATAACGTAATGTGTTATAATAAACATCTGCTGAGAGATTTAACCCCCAATTATGGCATTAGCCGGGAAAGGGTTGGCCCCTCGCGTCAATTGAACGATTTAAGGGTTAACTAGGGACGGGTTAATCAATTTATTTGGTTCTGGTTTCGTGAATTGTTTTTGACTGTGTCGTTGGTCCAGCCGTTATGGCACTCACCTACCGAGACAGAGGTCGTGGGTTTACTCCCGCTTGGGACCGCCGTAAATTTGAACAAATGGCCTCAGTCTGAAGGTTTATCCATATTTTGTAAATGTCTTTGCTTGGTTATCCTATCCAAGCATAGGGTATCCTAGTTTGGGACCAGGTCAAGTGATTGTGTTGTGTGGGAGTTATTATTGCTATTATTATGTTTATATAGGTATGCTACAAAACGATCTTCTACTTTAAAACCACATACTCTGGAAATATGTGTTTGTTTACTGGCTTTAAATATGTAAGGCAACGGATTTTTAATAAGTCCACACTTTTGTGAGAGTTTTTTGCATAAAATATTATAGTCCTCTATGCTAATACATATATTTTTTAAATTACACCAATAAATAACAACAACGTGCCTGTATGTAAGTAAAATGTTTGTTTTATTTATATATTTTTTTATTATTATTTATTACAGTAGGTAGTTTAACAAAAAGTAAGAACTACTTTGGTTTTACTTACATCTTAGTAATTATAAATTCTTGTAATGGTCTTGAACTAAGATACTATATTTCATGGAATAGGAATATCATGATATTTACAGACTACCTAGTTTTAACACCAAGACTGCCAACATTTAAGTCAAAACTAAAATTAAAAAATGTTATTCACTATAAAAACTGTTATTCACTAAAAAAAATTATTACTTCGTGAACGTCAAAGTTGTTAGTTTCAGAATTAATAGTCAGATAATATTTTGAACTGTCTTTGCTCGATGTCGATAAACTGCCTACTTTATCGATAACAACAAACCAAATATCGTCCACCCCTACATCGCACAAGAGCGGGCTATCGTTACGATCATCATATGAAGTGTTATGACGCACGCGCTGCTGTTTGCTATACCTAACTTTTAAGTTGTACTTAATTGCCGGTAGCTTGTTATAGCGATTATAATGTAAGCCTTTTTTAAAGTATCTCGGGGCGGTTTATTTTATTAACTGGCTTTCTGACATAGTTTTTGTTATTATAATAATAGTAATTATTACTGTTTTTATTATAATTTTTTAAATTGTAAAGTTATCATGTTTAAGTAAACATTCTATCTTACCCCCAGTTTCTCGTACACTAGCAATTTTTTTAATGTGCTTCCGAAAAAAAAACAAAAGACAACCCCTCCGCGGCAGTAGATTAATTCGCTCACTAGCATATTTTCAAAACATGACATAATGGGTTGATGATGATGACTTGAAGGTGAAGATGATGAAGGCATCTCAAATGACTATGTTTTTTCCCCTAAATATCTCGGAAACGTGGAACTGTACCGTACCTTACTACCGTAATTACTAGGTGCTACCGCTACCATAGAGCATTAATAACATTTTATAAAGCCAATTAAACTAAAACCTCAACCAACTAGAAAAATAACGATTATTAGCGGTACACTCGGTAGCATTCATTGACAGGTACCTTCCTCAATGAAAGGGAAAAGTACAATGAAAGGATCAATTGCGCACGAGGCTTTCTCATGTGAACTTGATAATAACAGGCGATATGCGCATTTATGTCGACCCAATAAGACATGTTTTACTTTGTTGGAAACCGGGAGACGAGATTATAGAAACGTCAATATTTGATCAACTTTATAATGGGGCATTAAAGCAGGTATTACTTTGGCAAAAGGTATTTCCTGTTGATTTTTATCAAAACGAGCAATTGATAATATTCTCTTTGCATTTTTTGCCAATTAACAGTGGATTTGGTGTTGAAACCTCCGCTTCCCTTAACGATGGTTTCCATAAATAACATAAGCGTGTTCGGAATTATGTTATTTATTCGTTTGAGGCGGATTATTTTCTCTCTCCCTTATTGACTGTTTTTTGCAGTACTGTAAAGAAAAAATAATTACGTTCCCAGTTTAGTTTAAGGCACCAATGGCAGCTGATTGAGTGATTTTTAACAAAATCTGCAGTACCTAGATATTTTGTTGTGAACAAAAGATAGGGTCGATAATATTTCTGAATAATCTAAATTAAAGTTTTTTTTTTTTTTCAAAACTGGCTGATCCGGCATCGTATTGCCATGTCTAATAGCCTGTGACCTAGGCCTAATTTTATTATTTTATTAGGCCTACCAATTTTAAATAAAACTTCATAAAAATCGGTGAAGCCGGTTCGTAGGAGTTCGTCTGCAAACACTGTGACACGAGATTTTTATATATTCCTAGCTGTCTCGGCAAACGTTGTTTCGTCACATAATTTTTTTCCACTTAGGGCTATGAAAAATAACAACCTATTCTCAGACCCACCGAATATACATATAAATTACGTCCGTCATTTCATGAAATCGGTTAAGAAGTTTCGGAGGAGTATGCGCACTAACACTGTGTGTGACACGAGAATTATATATATTAGAACTAGTTGACCCGGCCAACGTTGTTTTGCCAGATAGGGATATGAAAAATAGATAACAACCTATTGTCAGACCTACCCAATATACCTATTATCCATTTATCTATACTTGGCATTTTTTTCAGATATTAAACGACACTGCATAGTACTAGCTAGCACTAAATTTGTAAACTGTTTCGAGTTTTCTAAAGTTCGCTAAAGGTATTTGAATTAGTGTCGTTTAAAGTCTGAAAAATATGCCAAGTATAGATAAATGGATTATACATAAAAAATATCATCAAAATCACATCAAACTAACACGGTGACTCGAGAATTTTGTATATTAGATTAAAAAATTAAATTAAGACTAACTGAGCCGGCAAACGTTATTTTGCCAGATAATAGCCTAACCTATTTTCAGAGCTTCTCAATGTACAAAAACAAAGATAAAGTCGGTATAGCCGTTTCGGGGGAGTTCGATAACAAACAATGTGACAGAAGATTTTCATATTATATTCGATAACACAGAAACAGTGACTTAATGAGCGTTAGGATGAAAAACCAGGCGTCTATTTCAAAATCTAGATCATTATCAAATTGATAGATAGAATCACTATCTATCAAATAGATCATTGATTGATTGAAACAAATAAGTCTTCGAAACCATGAAATTTCCGAATTGAGAATTGCGATAAGTAACAACTTAACTGTAGTGCTGTCTCGTCAAATTTCTCAGAAAAGAGCGTGACAGTACTTTACTGAAGTATTTAATTAGGGCTATATATTTGTGCCCTTTGGGGTAGAGACTCTGGGGCCATGGGGCCCAGTTGCTAGTTCTCGTCGCGCCTAGTTGACGCGAGGGCTGGTGCCTACTTTGGCCAAAGGCTAAGCCTCGCCATACAGCGAGGCAATGCCGCCAGCCTTCTCGGAACTCTACCGGCCGACAGCGATCTGGCTCCAATATTTTATTTAAATTAGAATTTATTTTTATATTATTAATTAGTTTTAGTTTTGTAAATACAATGTAAATACTTTTATGTCATATTATATTTAAATATTAAAACTTTTCCAAGTATATCTTTTAATTAGTGAAATTCTCAATTCAGAATCCATAGACCATAGTAAAAATTCTTTGTACGAAAATCTCAATGTTATCCCTGCTCTTAAATGCTCTATGTTATTTATCACAGAACCTAAAGGGTCGATATCTTTGTACATGTTAACCGTATGTCAAGCGCCACCATTAAACGTAGCTATCGTAATTCGATTAAGCCGTAGAGTATGTAACTCAATCGCGACGGTAATGTAATTGTGACGATTAAAAGTAGCTACGTGACCGGTAAAGTGGGTAGGACCAAACAGGACCGCATTTAGGTGGGATCGGGCGCTTTAATTATTTATCCCACTTATCTCATAAGGTACGATCGTGCTTAGTGATTTAGCTGCTAGTGCTGAACGTGTTTGGCAAAAATGCTAATTGGGCCTAGGTTCTGGGCGGTAGGTTCTAAAAATACCATATTCAATTTTTCAAAGAAAATATTTTCTGTTCATTGCTCTTGGTACTCCCTTAAGGAGCTCCGTAAGGCTACTAATGTCTAAGAATTGAAAAAGACGTCAATCCATTATGTCCCCATCCCCAGCGTGGAGCACTCTCTTCTGTCTCTTCCCTGCTGAAGGTAAAGGTCATACTTCACCAAGGGGGCTTAGTCCGGATTGGTGTTGGAAAAAAACATAATATTATTATGTTCTTATTATATATTATATTCGTTTAAATCTTTTTTGAATACTTAGTATTTTAAAAACAATCTGAAATCTTTACAGGGCGATCTGTAAGTAATTACAGATCGTTTTATTGACGTCACTACCTCGGAATCTTACAAAGCCCCTTAAGTCATTTTTTCAGCTTAGATCCAATTCACAAAAAAATAAAAACTTACATTACTAATTTTGATTTTCATAAGCTTGGCCATTTCTAAGTATTTTTTAATAACTCGCGATGCTCAAATAAAAACACAATCATTTACTTTTTGCGATTTATAATCGCGATTAGACCCTTTTAATGTTGTTTCATACTGTAATACGTACTTAACATTATCATTTAATTTACACAACACATTCTAGGCATTTTAGACAATAAAAGTTGTTGTCCTGGATCCTGAATCTAATTTGAACACTTGCACTAGTGCCTTTCTAGCGATTGTCGCGCCCCTATCGGCTATGGAGTTGCGCTTCATTTTGTCTGCAAGCTCTCGCAGTGCCTCATGGACCCAGCCCTGAGTACGTCCCAGTGACCGACGTTGACTCGATTAGTTAATGAAGTAGGCTCGCCATCGGTGTCCGCTTCCGCTCGATCGTAATGGACGAAGTAATTAAAACAGCGACAAGTTGTTGGTTCAGAGTAATATCGAGTATGGATTAACATTACCTTGTAGATACGAGTAGGTAATCACTTTGACAGGGTAAAGGACAAGGGGGAAAGTTTCTTCAAAGAATGATGAAGCTGGTGCACTATTATGGAGTTAGTTTCTTCGTGCACTTCTTCTATAGATGGATACATAATCTATTAATTTTGAAAGTTTCAAATTTGTTTTGTAAGTATTTAAATATTTCGTTTTTAAAGGGTAATGTTATAAATAATGTTACTGGTGCTACGCAGAAATAGTTCAATCCACATTAAGCAACTTTCGAGATATTAAATCTTTTCTATGTTTTTAACCTGTAGAATTTTTAGTTGACCGATCGGCTTACAATAAAAATGGTTTGTAATTGTTCTATTGAAGGTCTTAACGCAACTGATTACAATCTGTTTTTTCCGTTTTCTTATTTAGAAGTAGGTATACGTATAGGACTTTACTATAAATTTCTATTGCAAACGTCCGCTTTCCGGCAGCATTTTTACGCATAATTAAATTAGGTAGGCCTCTGAGCACAAACTACAGTCTATTCCTACTTATTTTATGTTCTGTGGTATGCTGCTAAAACACCCAGATTAAAGCCATACGTAGGTATACCACGGCCTTCAGCAGGAACCGAACTCGCGACCTCTGGTTTGGTTATTTTTTCACATAGTTTATTTTGTACCTCAATGCTGGGCAAAGGCCTCTCCTCCTGCTTTCTATCTTTCTCTGTACCCAGCCACCTCGCACAGTCCCGACAAGAATTCATTTTGGTTTAGGTTTGGTAGTTTTTTTTTTTTTTTTTTTTTTTAATACATGGTTCTGTTCTTCCTCTATCATAGATAGAGACCGTGGTTGCCGTTTTATCAATTTTAAATCAGAATTTGTTATGAATTGTGACATAATTTGTCAGAGTCTTTTCTATCTATACTTAATAAAGTAACGTCTTCAGTAAAACCAAAACATTGTAAAATTCTAAAATAAAACCAAAAAATTGTAAAATACCAATAATTATCGCATTAAAATTAATATTGTATAAGTTGTAAAAATTTGGACAGCACAGGAATAACATACAACAGCAAGTTTCGGCAAGATTTTAACATATTTCATAATTTTTATAATGTCGTGAGCTTATACTTAATAAAGTAGAGTCAACTAGTATAGACTAGTTTAACCATAGGGTTAAACTTAAAACTGTAAAAGTTGTATATTGTATATTATTATTATCATTTAAACATTTTTATTATTTTGGACAACACGGAAACACAAAACAATATCACAGACAAAGTATACGGATTTTTCAAAATCACAGAATTTGATAACTTTTTTGTGTTTCTGGAGTTCTGCGGTTCCTTCAGTTATCTTTCCAATTTTCTGCTCTCCGCTTTGTTACTAAGTGGTAGCCAGAAACCTACTTATTCTTTTTATTAACTTTTCTAACGATCCTTCCGCAGAACTCCAGAAACACATCCCTCTTTGCGTCGTCGCTCATTATTGTGTGCGCGGTCTCTGTGTTGATGCCTATTCCGAGTGACATTTCTGCATCATATCGTGCCCGGCCGTGCACCGGACAGTCAAAGAGGATGTGCTCCAGTGTTTCCTGTTGGTCTGGGTCACAGGTGCACGATGGGTCCGCCCTACATTTGAATCGATGCAGATATTCGGCGAACCCACCGTGCCCCGTCAGGATTTGCGCTACCACTTTGTCGGGCACCACCCTCCTGACTATCCGATGCGCGGCTCTGGCGTCCGGGAAGAACATTTTCGTCGTGGCATCTTTTTCTTCCGACTTGTACCTGCGGTTCCATTCGTCAAGCGAGTTCTGACGAATCTGTCGCTTGACGAATGAGACCGGGCACTTGTCGTAGTGCGGTCGTGTCTTTAGTTGCAGCGAGGCCTTTGCTAGCTGATCGGCTCTCTCGTTCCCCTCGATGCCCGCATGCGCTTTCAGCCAAAACAAACTAATTTGCTTGTTTTGGCTGATGCAATCTTCAAAATTGCTGCGCGCGCGGGCGGCGAGGGGATGTCGAGAGCCGTTTTTCACCAGCGTCTCCAGCGACGAGCGTGAGTCGCTGTAGATGCCAAAAGTGGTGGCATCCAGCTTGCGGATCTCCTCCGTGGCCCTGCATATGGCCAGCAATCCAGCCTGGTAGACGGTAGCGTAGGACGGCAGCTTTAGTTTGATGGAACGGGATTCGGCCTCTCCTCGCCAGATGGACAGCGCGGCCCCCACTTTCCCGTCCATCTTGCTGCCGTCGGTGAAGATTCTGACTGCCTGGGTGTTATAGGCAGTCACTTCATCGTCGTCTACCAGGCACACGAATTGGAGGCACATATGCCGAGCTGGATGAGGAGTGTCGCCGAACGCGGTCATTCGCTCTACCTGCCCGTCCGCAAGCTCCGGTTGTGGGACTCCACGCTTGGCCTCGTAGAGAGCTGCCGCCTCCTGGACCCTAAGATCCAGTGGCAACAGTCCCGAGAGCACCAGAGCTGAGTTCAGGGAGACCATGCGGTATGATCGGCACAGTTTTTGCGCGAATCCCCGTGGGACCGCGTTCAGCTGCTTCCTGATACACCACTTCTTCGTCGCCGGAGCCCAGGCACTCGCTGCATACATCACGATTGGTTCCACTACCGCCGTGTAGATGGTCCGAATGACCTCAGGCTGGAGGCCCCAGCTGATTTTTGCGGCTCTGGACAGCTGACGGTGGACGTTCAAAGCTTTTTTACAGGCGTAACTCGCGTGGGTGTTGAACGTCAGCTTGTCGTCTATCCAGAGCCCCAAAAGTTTCAGCTCTTTCGACATTGGTATGTCAATACCGCGAGTCACCTCCGAGAATACCTCCATGGTCAGGAGCGGGGTGTCAAATTTAAGTTTCCGCGTTATAAGTAGCGCCTTTGTTTTTTGCGGTGCGAATTTTACTTATTTCTGACACCCTACTAACGAACATAGGCGAGAGCGACATTTGCCTGGGATTGGACCTCCAGCGCGGTGTCCCCATTCAGGACCAACACCACATCGTCCGCGAAGGCTTGGACATACACGCCTGAGCTGTCAAGTCCGTTTAGCAGGGGGTCTAAGAGGAGGTTCCATAAAATGGGACCACCAATGGAGCCTTGAACGCATCCTTTAGAATAGAATAGAATAGAATAGAATAATCTTTATTTGGCACATAAAATTACAAAAAATGTATAAACTTAACATACCTATTAACAATTATTATATGCATATGTACCAAAAAGGTCTCCGCTCAGCTTTATGCCATGGTTGGGCCATGGCGCTGATTTTCAGCGGATGCCTTACACTTACAAATACGGTAGTTGACACGACCAACAATAAACTATTTGATATGCTCGACCAAAACAAAAATTACAAAATACTTCGGAGAATGTATATCTTTTAGTCAATTACTAGTTATTACAATTTCTAAATAGATGAAACATAAAAATAGTGCTCTGAAATGTGACGTCACAAACTGGCACTTCCATACAAAATTCCGTTTTAAAAGTAACTTATTTGGCATTTTGTCAACTACCCAATTATATACTAATACTAGCTGACCCCGCAAACGTTGTTTTGCCAGATAGGGGTATGAAACACATATAACAACCTATTCTTAGACATACCAATTATACATATAAAATTTCATCAAAATCGGTCGAGCCGTTTCGGAGGAGTATGCGCACTAACTCGGTGACACGAGAACTTAATGTACTAGACTAAGACGCAATAACAAAAGTACGAAACAGTTTTACTATAGGTCTTTTTGCTTAATGAGTAAATATTTCTTATATTTTAATTTAAAACAGCCTACTGAAGGGGACTGTCTAATAGGGGGAGGGATATTGTTCCAGCACTTCGCGGCGCAGTAACGGAAGCTTCCCCGAAATGCTGATGAATGGTGGGGTGGGCAGACCACTCTTAATGGGATACGAGACTGACGTTTACTAAAGTTTAACTTGTTGTATAAGTATGAAGGTTGCTGTTTCTCTATCACACCGAAGAGTAGACTTGCAAAATGCAGGGCTCGCCGTGACTCCATATTGAGTAAGTTGTTACTATTTAAGTAAGGGGTAATGTGCGCTCTCCGTGGGATAGTGAAACAGAACCTTGCGCATGAATTCTGCATTCTTTGTATAATTTTTTTAGTTCTTCCCAGCAGACAGCCCCCAATAACGGTATCTGCATAATTAAGCTTTGACAAAATAAGGGATTCACAAAGATGGATCCTCGTGTCTAGATCTAGGTGGTTACGTATTTTATAGAGCACACGAAGTCTATAAAAGCAGTTTCTTACAGTTTCAAGTACATGTTTTTCAAATTTCAAACAATCATCCATTATCACACCTAAATTCTTAGCTTCTGTTACCTGTTCGATTTTCACGCCTCCTAAGTTGAGCTCAAAATTATGACTGTTTATTTTTTTAATTTGCGTTTTAGTGCCAATCACAAGAAACTTTGTTTTAAGAGGATTTAAAGCTAGACAGTTTTTTCGGGACCATTCTGATATTTGATCTAGTTCTTTATTAAGTAAATAATTTCCTCCTTCGTTTCTGAGGGATTGAAAGATCTATACACCTGCAAGTCGTCAGCATAAATATGGTATTTATTATCATTTACAATATTTGCCAAATCAGCAGAGTAGAGGATAAAAAGTATAGGTCCCAAAATAGAGCCCTGGGGGACACCTCTATTCACTACTGCAGGGATGGAGTATTTGTTAATGCCTCTACCTCCACAAACCTCGACACTCTGGGTACGATTGCTCAGGTAGCTGGAGAACCATTTCATTGAAACACTGTCAAAACCATAATAGGCCAGTTTCGATAACAGTAAAGTTGGACTTATAGTGTCAAATGCGCGCGAAAAGTCAAGCAAGACCAAAATTGCTCCCTTACCAATGTCCTGTCCTGCCAGGATATCGTCAATAACATCCAAAAGAGCCGTCGCCGTGCCTCTACCCTTCCTAAAGCCTGACTGTTTCGGAGGGAGAAATCGTTAACCCGTAAGTATTCTGTTAATTGCATTGACACGACTTTTTCAATTATTTTGGACATAAAAGGTAAAATACTTATTGGTCGAAGATCTTTTAAATCTACAGGGTTATTGATTTTAGGAAGAGGTCTCACTTTTGCGACTTTCCATGCTTCGGGAAATGTTCCGGATTGAATAGATCGATTAATAAGAGAAGTGATAATACCAAGTGTACGCGGCATTGTCAGAAGCACCATATCCAGAGTGATACAGTCGAATCCTTGAGCATTTGTTTTAAAGTTCTTTATAATTTTCATAATTGTGTCTTGATCTACTGTGTTAAGACTGAAAGTTGAAGCGTTAAAGCGGTTGAACCAGTAGTGGGTTAATAAAGATACATTGATGGAACCTTTATCAGGAATATTAAGGAAATGGTCATTAATGTTGTCGGGGTCACTTAAATGTTCGGGTAGGTCAGTTTGTCTTTTTTTAAAGTCTGCTACGTTACTTTTAATATTTTTCCATAGTTTTCGTGGATCATTTAGGTTACTATTGACGTAATATCGGAAATAAGCTGTTTTTTCATTATGCATTGCCATTTTCACAATTTGTTTTAATTCTTTGTAATATTTTTTATCAGTGTCTAATCTAGTTTTACGGCTTTTGGCATGGGCTTCATTTCTGAGATTTATCATGGCTTTCACTGTTGGTGTTAACCAAGGGCAGTTTAAGTCTTTTGCATAGATAGTTTTCACAGGTGCGTGCAAATCAAATAAATTTACGATATGAGCGTTTAGAGAGCATAATGTCTCATTTACGTCTTCGCTCAACAGACCATCCCACTGTATGGAATTTAGGTCAGCATTAAAAGCACCCATATCAATATCTTTAAGAGGCCTGTAGACAATCCATCGAGGATGTGGTTTGGGTTTTTTTATGTTAATCTCGCACGTTAGGAAAGCATGGTTACTCAGTTCAGGTACATAGTTAATGCAAACATTACTTACTTTAGTCCTACTAAATATTAAATCTATCAACGTCTCCGAGTGATCTGTAAAGTGCGTCGGTTCAGTTACGTATTGACAAAGGGCCATACATGATGAAAAGTCTTTTAGCTTTTTAGTACTAGCATCATTTGTTTTCAGCATGTCTATGTTAAAGTCACCCAGAAGAACAGCATGATCAAATCCCGAGAATGAGGTCACGGATTCCGTTAATGCGTCCAGGAATGTATCAACATTCACCCACTGCGGACGATACGCTGTGCCTATAACAACTTGAAGGCCATTCAGTTTGATGCTAATCCACATTTGCTCAATGGAAGATGGAGGATGCTCGAGAAACCGCACATAAATACCTCGGCGCAAGTAGAAACCAACCAACGATTAGACACTTTAGTGGTCCCTCTGGTCACCTCTTCTCCAGCATATAGGACCCTCACCCGCCTGTCTTGCAGGTAACTGTCGACGACCCGCCTGATGTTAATGGGGCACCTCTCTTCCGCCAGTCTCAGCCGTATGGCGGGCCACCAGGCGCTATCGAAGGCTCCCTCTATGTCTAAGGAAATGAGTGTTATGAGTTTGCGCTCCTTCAGTTTCCTTTAAGATGTTTTATTAGATCATAGAGGGAGTCCTCGGTGCTCTGTTGTGGCATAAACCCATATTGGCGAGAACTGAATTTGGGGACGAGGTGCCACCGAATGCGAGCTACCAGTATTTTTTCCAGGATCTTTCCCATCACCGGCAGTAGACCTATCGGTCTGTAGGATTTTGCATCTGAGTAGCTTTCCTTTCCAGGCTTACGCAGTATGACTACTGTCGCAGCCTTCCACTGGTTTGGAAAGTGACCCAGATGCAAACACCTATTGACCAGTGATAGGAAAGCCCCTGGATCGCGGTTTATGGCTCTCTGGCATATTTCCGAGGTCAGGCCGTCGACACCTGGCGCTTTCTTCGGATTGAACGACGTGACAGCGGCCCGGAGCTCCTCCATAGTGAACGGCGGGTCGCAATTTTCATTGCGATTATCGACGTTAACCCGGTCCGCTTGCGCTCTGATGCTCCGGTGTACCGCATTATCATCGTCGCTCAAATCTGGCGGGTAAAAAGTGGTCGCTATCGTCTCCGCGGACTCTCTTGGCGATAGTGTTCTGCCATTAACCACGAGTGGCTGGTCTTTGTGCCTCTTCATTGTTCTACCTATCACTCGGTAAATTCCTTCCCACATTCCTTCCTTTGTCTGTTTCCCGCAGAACTCTTTCCAGCTTCTTATCACTGCCATATTCGCTTCCTTCTCATATTTTTCTTTTGCTTGCAGGTACTCTGCGACCACCTTCTCTCTCCGGACCGGTGCTGCACAACGGACCCTATTCTTCTTCGTGGTAGCGTCTCTCTTCAGCTGCGCGTGCTCCTCGGACCACCAAGGTAAGTGTAGTTTGTCTTTAGTTTTAATTTTTGGAACGCTACTATTGCATGCGTCTGTTATTATTTTTATGTATGTATTTACTTTTTCTTCCAGTTCTTCCTTATTTTTTAATTTATCTACTTCTTCACTGTTAATGTTATTTTCTTGGCTCAGCACTTTCGTATGAAAGTGGGCCCAGTTGGCCTTTTTACTATTATATATTCTAGTTGTTCTATTACTTTTGATTCCGGAAGATTTTGCCAAGCGAATTTTAAAGAGAATGCCGTTGTGGTCCGAGCTCGTCAGCGTTTCGTCGACGACCCAATCCTCCACGAAGGGAAGAAGATCCGGTGTGCAGCACGTCAAGTCTACGGTGCTGGAGTACTCTTTTCCGCCCCTTACTTCGAAGAAGGTGGGGATGCTACCGCTGTTTAAAACGTGCATCCCCATCTCCTCCAGTGTACCCGCAAGGTCCTTCCCGCGATAGTCCTCCTTTCTACTTCCCCACCAGAAGCTCTTTGAGTTTGCGTCGCCGCCCATGAGTAAGTAGTGGCCACGGTGCTTTCGGATCTCGCTGATCTGGTCCAGGTAAGGCTGTATGTCGGCGGGTTTTGGCTCGAAGTAGAAGGAGACTGCGAGAATCTCCCACGCGCTGGTCCTGATTCGCACTGCCATGATGTTCGGAGTAGCAAATTCAGGACACTGGATGACATCCAGCTCCGAGTCGAAGACTGCGATTGCAGCTTTGACTGGATTGTCTCCGGGTTTTGCGCATTGGAAGATTCTCGCGCCTCGGTAGTCCTTCATTTTGCCTATTCCGCCGACATACGGCTCCTGGATCAGAGCGATGGCGATTTTGCGTTGTGACGCCTCAAGCATAACCTCGTCCGTGGCCAGCCTCTTTCTGCGGAGGTTTGCTTGGGCGACGAGACACGAAAAGGTTGCCGCTGGAATGAAGTTTCCGCCGGAGGTGCCGGAGGTTTGGTAGTTAAGGTTAATTAGGTTAGGCCTAGGTCGTAAATCTAGGTTAGGTCTGGGTAATCGCTCGTAGCCTAGGCTACCTGAGTGATCTTAAACGATCACTAAGGTTAAACAACATACAGCGCGTTCAGTCCATGGATGGGTCACCGTCTATGACTAACGCCAGTGGCATTTTTTCGAGCGGTTCCGTTTTTCGCAAGGCACGTTAAGCAGTTGGTGCCGGCTGCCGTCGATAGATGGCAGTCGTTAAGCCAAGTCAGAGGCCTTAGGGCGGCTTGAAAACTTCTGACAGTAAGACCAGCCACTAGTCTTACAAACCTCCACCAATCCGGACTTGGCCCCCGTGGTGGAGTATGGCCTATACCTTCCTCAGGGAAGAGACCCGTGCCCCTTGGTGGGGACATAATGGGTTGATGATGATGATGATGAGGTCGTAAAGAAAATAGTCGTTGTAGATAGTAAAAAAATGGAATAGAGGTAGATACGTCTACAACTGACCTCTAAAGCACGGGTGGGTAGTTTTAACTTTCCGCCCGACCGCTCGGCCGCCGCCGCGCCGCTTTCAATTAAAATAGCGCCGGGGATTTACCGCGAGGTGTGCAAGTACTTCGTAATTGTTATTGTTTCGTACCTAGGCCCCGATTCTGTTGGTGCATTACAGTACGATGACAGATACACGATCGGGTCACGGGACCTTTTTTTTCATACCATTGACGCCTAGATTCTTTGATATGTGTGTGCGCGTGTACTTGAAGCGGCCATGAAACTAAATCGCCACGTTCATGCAGTTGTCATAGTACTACCATGCGTTAACAGAATCTAGATCATGGTTACCTATATTAATAATTTCGTTCGGGTCTACGGTAGACTCGAACGATATGCACACCAAATGAAAGAGCGTAAAAAAATAGTTGATCCGAGTCGACAACATATGGGCGGAAAATTCGTATTATCGAGCAGCATCAATATAAAAATTATTAAATTCAACAATGGCGTTGCTAAGTAAACATGTCAATGTCATCATTGTTGTGTTAGTGTCACAAGTTTTCATTGTGAACCGTTATGGCCGGTTGACATTATTTTAGTGTTTAGGAGAGTCGAGTGCTATAATACAATTAGAGAGGCAAGTGCATTAGTACATTACTAGACGTTCGAGTGAACGTTTATATTTCTTCCAGTAGAGTGTCACTTCGTCGGCGTCGCGAAATATGCGCTATCCTACTCAAAATACTATGAGTTTTAATGGAACACATAAGTAAGTTTGATAATTCGATTTATTGAAAACAACACGCACCCGTCACTTGCGCACTCTCCTAAAGTTCTCGCGTAAAAATAAATAAACTGTACAACATGAAAATAATAATAAAATACATTAAAGGTTGAGCCCCTAAAATGGGCCCGATTCAGCATAATGTTGCAACAGAGTGTAAAGTAAAGCACTCTCCTAAACACTAAGATAATCTAAACCGGCCCTTTGATCTAATTTGTTAACTCCATGGTGTGTGGAATACCGTGGCATCCAAGTAGGTTATTATAATCTGTGCCAACTGAGAAGGTGTAGTAAGTAATCTGTGGTGTTTTTCATTGGCGGGAAGACAATAATTGACATTGAGTTTTGGAAGGGTCTGAAAAATAATTGAAAAAGGAAATCAAAGTCATAAATTGATCTTTATTGTTTTGCTTAGTTAGGTACCAATAAACTTATTGAAATGAAAAAGCCACTACAGTCTATTTTTTGAAGCGAACGACTAAGTGTCAACATGTCAAAAATTTGGTTTTTCAATATGCCACATTCATAACACTGCATAATATTTAGCAAAGTTATACAGAACGATATGCCTAATAAATACCATTAAGCAATTAACACAATAACACTCTTATTACCTGATTTATCCCCCTATTTAACTAATATTTTATTTTATCATGAAAATACCATTTGCTTAAGAGATCTATGCCCCAAAAAAGACCTAAAATTTCAGTGGTCCTCAAATAAAAGCGATCCTACTGCTGCCAAATATGTTCCCAACTAGGAAAGATGACGGACTTTTGTTTAAAGGCCGATTATGATCGACTATTTTATGCTAATGGGCTACGCGAAGTGTAGGAAGAAGTATGGAGAGCTGACTACGAACCTCTTTTTTAATTAAAGACAAATAAAAGTAAGATTGACGTAGTTGTTTATGGGAGTGCGACTAAAGAAAATAAAATAGGTAACTTATCTTTAGTCTGTTCATCATTGTAAATAAGGTATTGGTAAAGTTTTTTGGTCCACCGTCCAGTTGTTTTATACTTTTGTGTTTGTTATTACGAAACGGAAAATATGGGCGAGCGAGCCGGACCCAACGCTGATACTGCCAAACCGATGTACACGATGCCACAGAATACATAATAGTACAACGATGCAAGCAAAGCTGCGTGCATGAGCTATTTTGAGTGAGATGTAAGTTTGAGAGATGCTTTGTCTTTGTTTACCTTTAGTCGTTCGCTTCAGTAAATAGAATATAGATAAGAAAAATACCAAAAATTAAAATGATGAAGAAAAACATGTGGTCAATGCAAAACTAAAAGCTGTAAAGCCAAAGAGAGGGAGCTGTTTTTAGTTGAATACTTCATTAGATTCACTAGCTGTTAAGTTTATGAAGGAAGCTCATTTAGTTAGTAATTTGTGATGAGGTACCCATGACAAAGTTATGATAAATATCCGATTTTCGCCTTGCATTCCTTCGTGAGTAACCAGAACATGTCCAAAAGAGCAAGATTGACCGAGGATGTAGAGAAAGAGGATGTAGTGAGTGACTAGAATTGAAAAAAGGAATGTTGCGTTGGTTTGGAGATGTGGAGAGGATGAACGAAGAAAGACTAACAAAGCAAATATATCGAGCGAATGTGAGTGGAAGGGCCGGTAAGGGACGCCCCAGTTGGACATACTTCGACCAAATAGGGGATGTATTAGCAAAGGGCAAGATTAAAAGTACCGGAAACCGATGTGGGTACATGCAACGACTAATGGATGTCGATGAAGCGAAAGTGATTTGTGAGGATAGTGGCAGGTGACAGTCCGTGGTCTCTGCCTACCCCTCTGGGATACAGGAGTGAGCTTATGTATCTGAATGTATTAAGAGATTTATATCTACTGGTGGTTGATAAATACAGAGGCGTCACCATATAAAAAAACATAGTGGAATATTATTTTGCGTCTACATTTTACCCGAGCGAAGCCGGGTTTTCGTCTAGTTTATGTTATTCCTGTATTTGTTGTGTGTACATTCGGTAGCTAAACTTCTTCTGCATCCGTGTCGAAAACGTCGACTCCGAAGTCTCGCGCCCAATAAACACGCAAATCAACCTCTACATTGACTGCCTCGTTGGTCGAGCAGTTAAGGCGGTTAGCTACCAAGAAAGAGGTCGTGGGTTCGATTCCCAATGGGAGCCGCCTTACATTTAAACAAATGGCCTCAGTCTGGGTATTTTTCCATGTTTGTAATGTCCTTGCCTGGTTACCATAGCACAGGGTATCCTAGTTTGCGACTAGGTCAAGTGATTGTGTTGTGTGGAAGTTATTATGACGACCTCTATGGCGCAGCGTTTAGCGCATCTGACTACCATGCGAGAGGTCCCGGGTTCTAATCCCGGCTGGGGACAAAAAAAAGAAACCTAGGTCTTGGATGTTTACATGTTGGTGACGTCGCTGTTTCTGGTTCCCACGACACGGGGTATCCTAGTGTAGGGCCAGAAACAATGTATGTGCATGTATAAAAAAAATAAAAAAATACGAACGTCGATGAAGCGAAAGTGATCAGTCAGGATCGTGGCAAATGGCCGTCCCTGATCTCAGCCTCCCGCTTCGGGATACAGGCATGAGCTTATGTAATATAATAATGACGTTCACTCAACACAAGACTTAACCTGGTCCCAAACTAGGATACCCAGGGCTATCAAGAACAATACATGCATGAAAACACGCCCAGACTGGCCCCAATCGCACAAATTTCCGGCGGCGGCCCCAGTGAGAATGGAACCTACAACCTCTGTCTTGGTGGTTAAGCGCCTTAACGGCTAGACCAACAAGGCAGTAATCATGTATGTATGTATGTATCGTTTGAATCTGTAATAAATCTGTCCAAAAAACAAATCGCACCCTTGCAAGAACCACGTGATATTTTGAAGAAAACCATTTTCTATTTATAGATATTTAGAACCGCTACGACGAGCTCTTTTTTCAGTAAAAACGCGATTTTATTTACTCCGAAAACGCCGGAATAATGAGCAAAAGAGACACTGCATCACGTTATAGCGCTATCCCTTTCGGCCATTACTTTGAAACCCTAATAATGCTCTCCGGTAAAGTAATGCTTTCCGAAATAACAGGTCGTTCTTGCAATCGTGCGAAATTATCCCATTTTGTCACGAAAAACAAACCCAACGATATGTTACACTGAACCTACGAACAACAATACATCGACGAATCTGGAGACCTAGCAAGACGATTTACTTACGTGCTCATACTTACAAGAGAACGATGTTCACGGTACAGGGAATCCCCGTATTGGTACTGCGCAAGTAATCGGTTTATCCTAAGTAATGCCATTTGACGGTCTGTCGGACTTTACGCCATGCGTTGTAATGGGCGCCACAGGTATAGCTGACTAGTGATAGGCCTTATGTCATATTGAATAAGGGCGCGAGTGAAACATTATCTTCGGCCGTTAATTGTAATATTCAACTGAATATATTGTTGGTTTTATTGTCATTGTTCGAAGTTTGTTTCTAATGTAGAGAGAACTGTTAGGTAGTAGAGAGAAAAGTAGAGTTCTTAGATAGATAGATGGAGAATACTTTATTGTACATAAAAAAGGAGATTAGGTACACAGGTTTTTCTTAATCTTAGGTACCTACCTACATTCTCTTTGAATGTAGGTAGGTAGATACATTTGAACCACAATGAGGAGAGTGCAAGAACGGTGTATAAAAGCGGTGGTCTGTAGCACATCGGCTTAACACTCTATTTAACATTAACAGAGAATATAAGTTATATTCCTAAGTTATATTCTGGCATACAATATAATGATCATCATCAACCCATTGTGTCCCCACCGAGGGGCACGGGTCTCTTCACTGAGGAAGGTATAGGCCATGCTCCACCACGGGGGGCATGTTGTGGAGGCTTGTAAGACTAGTGGCTGGTCTTACTGTCAGAATTTTTCAAGCCGCCCTAAAGCATATAGGTACTATGTATTGTTAAATAGTCGTGTACCAGGTACAGTAAGACTTTCTTTTCTAAATTAGGTACATTATAGGTAGGATAAAGGTAGAAAGACTGAAGAAACAAATTTATAGAGCAAATGGGAGAGGAAGGGTCGGTAAGGGACGCTCCAGGCGGACATACTGCGACCAAATAGGGAATGCATTAGCAAAGCGCAAGATAAAGTACCCGAAACCGGCGTGCGTGCATGGAACGACTAATGAATGTCGGATAAAGGCTTGGGCTTATGTATGTAGGTACACGTACATACATCAATTTTTAATTTTAGTGGATTGTTAGTATTTTAATACTAACTATTATATATATTAAAATACTATTTTAAAATATTTTTTGCACACGTGATCAAAGATCGTTACAAACGTGATCTTATCTTAGAGAGATCCAGCAAACCCTGATCTATGACGTCTATGTTATACCCAGCTACGAATAACCTTTCATTCGGTGACTAGCTCTGTGGCGCAGCGGTTAACGCATCTGCCTAACATGCGACCGCCCGGGTTTGAACTCCGCCTGGGGACAAAAAGAAAACCTGCAAAGGTAGTACGAGGACGCGAGTCGCGCGCGAAAATGTCAAAAGTCGTCAGAATTTGACAGTAAAGCCGCGTTTTCACGGTCTTAGTGCGCTCGGACCGAGTGCGCCATCCGAGTAAACTCATGCTTCTGATTGGCCATTTTAGTGTCGTGACGAAAAACCGTCCAATCAGAAGCATTAGTTTACTCGGATGGCCGAGCGCAATAAGACCGTGAAAACCCGGCTTTAATGTACTGGAAAGTCGCGACTTTTGACGTTGTCTCGCGCGACTCGCGTCCTCGTACTACCTTTGCTGGGTCTTGGATTTTAACATGTTTGTTTTGTCACTGTTTCTGGTTCCCTCCCACGACACCGGGTATCTTAAGGGGCCCATTCACGGCAGGCCGCTTTGAATTAAATTGAATTGAAATATTAATTCACTGAAAACACAGCCTTTGACAGAATACAAATACAAAGTAAACAATTTTTAGATTACACAGGTATTTAATAATGTACGGTATTACTTAGTTAAGGAAATACACTTGCTCTTGACGCACAACCGCACAAGTTATCCTAGTTCGAGAGCAAGGGCTTCATAATTAACTGTGGCAAATTGTATTTCACAATAAAGATATTTCTATATTACAAGCAAAAACTGAAACGGCCACTCCACATGATCAATCAAGAATTCAGAACGATTTGTTTCATGTCGAATATGACCTGTGTCATTAAACGCGATGTCTTGCTCCTTGCTGTACGATTAGAGGGAGACCACACGATTTTTGGCGGCGGGCTTCAGATCGGCAATAACGGTAGAAATGCTAAAATCATCAAACTCGCGAAAGAAAACGAGCCAAACAATTCGAGGCGAACGCTGGCGCGACAAAACCAGCAAATCCAATCGCGGATAATTCGACAATTCCACCTCCGATCCGCAATCCGACAATGCCATTAGACGACGATTGTTTGCAGCGATTTGCGCGAAATTTTCATGTCGGCTTTTAATATAATTGTACAGTTTGTCTGTTGCGTGGATTACGTGTGGACTGCCAACTTTACTCTACCGAACTTCAAAGCAAAATCAGCCTTATGATCGAATCAATAAGAGCGGCGTGCAGGCAGGAGTGAGTTTGTGAGCTAAAGGCAGGATTACACTGAGAGAGGCCGGCCCGTTCAAATTGAATTGTAATATGCTATCGTTATTAATAACAACGAGTGAGGGTTTAGTGCGTAGGGCTGCCGCTGGGGTTTTAAACTGATTTTAATTCATGTGCCAAAATAGTATGGGGAGTACCGTGTAACGCAACTCCATGTTTTTTTTTCTAAAATGAGGGATTCTACTTGTCAATGTAAACAACTTTCGCTATGGAGAAAACTTTAAAAGTGTGAAAAATATATCAGTTGTAGTTGAGAAACATTTTAATACCGAAGTAAATAGCAAAATTTGAATCAGTTAATTTTAAACAATCTCGTTTTAAGCTATTCTTATTGACGTGTACATTTTTGGATATATTATAGAGATTGTAAATAAAATAAAATAAAAAAAATGTTATATCCCGTAGAGTTGCAAGCCTGCTTAAGTAGTACGACTATGCGAGTCACGCGTCATAACGTCAAAAGTTGCGACTTTTTAGTACCTGAACTGTCAAATCCTGACATTTTAGCGCCACAAAACGCGTGACTCGTGCGTGTCATGGAACTACCCACGCTGGAGACAGAATGAGCTCGTATTGACGTCTCGTGTCGCTAGCTTCTAGCTAGTATAGTCTTGAGACCCAGCGCCCAGCACGCGTAGCAGAAGACGCGAGTCACGCGTTTTAAAAGTCAAAAGTCGCGACTTTCCAGTACATTAATTGTCAAACTCTGATATTTTAGGGCGACAAAACGTGTGATTTGTATCACGCTTTCAATTGGGTTGGGCTAAGGGATGGGTTAAAAATAATTAAAAAAATACCCCACAGCGACAAAAATATGAAAAGGCAGGCAACGATGAACATTGATGAAGCCAAAGAGGATTTTTGGATAAGCGGTAAGCGGCGATAGGATACCTTGGTGTAATGTGCAAAGGCGTATTGTCTTCTCGGCTCACACCCTAAGCACGGACTGGCAAAACTAGAATGGCTGAAAACACAGGAGCATCCAATACATTCGAAGTTGTTATTTTAAGCAAAAAAATTCACTGAGCGCAGTAACAAAGAAACGAAATGTCGGCTTCTGATGCATCGGACAGTGGCACCACAAATCACAACCTTATAGATTTTAACCCGATTGGTGAGGAAATAGCAAGAGTGCGTACGTGTGGAGCCGATAATGTATAAACTTTCTAAAATATTAGGTAGGTATCCGAATTCACTTACTTGATCAGGTAAGTGGATCTGGATAATATTTTAGAATGTGTAGTGCTTACGAAAGTTTTTTTAGGTATAAACTTGGTGAGACATATTAAATAGACGTCACTATGCACTTGTTCCCCTTCAATAAATAATTTTGAACAATATGTGCGACTATGCGTTTTGAATAACGTAGCTCTGGTCGATTTAAAGCAACCTGGTTGACAACCCTACCGCTAACCCTATCATGCAGACACACAATCCAATCGGGCCGCGCACCGGAGCGCGCGCTTTTTTCCGCAACTTTTAAGCGTCTGCCGCGGGATTCCCCGAATCAGCCATATTTGTACAATAACTGCCCGCTGGGGAGCGCACAGTGCCCTCACAATGTCCTACATTGTTTGTTTAACGACCTCTCTAAGGGGGTCGGGGCAGGGCGGGACGCACGTCGCCGTTCTACGGGTTGATTGAATTATTTTTGCTAACGTTTTCGGTTATGATTTCTTTTTTTTTCGTGAAATGTCCTGGCGGTTTCGAATCTGATAACATGCCAATTATTTGTCGGGTATTTTGCGTACCCGAAACCGACGTGTGTGCATGCAACGACTGATGTATGTCGACAAAGCGAAAGTGATCTGTCAGGATGGTGGAAAGTGGCAGTCCCTATCTGCTGAGATACCCCTCTAAACACAAAAAAAGAAGACAGATATACTCTAAACTATTTTATAAAACAATACTAGGTTATAAAATTGGTTTAAAGATTTTCTCTTAGACAAAGAATCAATCTGAAAACCTAGCAACTAGGTACACATGCTAGGTTTTAAGATGGTTTTTCCGCTCATATTATTGTACATTTACAAAAATAAATAAAATAAGTGTGATTTAAGTTGTACTATTGATTTTACTTAAATTTTAAGTATGAGAATCGGAAGCCAAGTAGTTACCGCATCTTTTGGTCTAACCCCTGAAGCTCTAACTCTAGTAGTTATGTTAGGGCAAGCCTACAAAGTAACCCTCCTGTTTTTTGGCTCTCCTGAACAATTTGGTTTGGATGAGATACTATGTTTTGATATTGGGCAGCCGCCGCCCTGTATAGGTAGTACAACGACACGAGTCGCGCGCCATAACGTCAAAAGTCGCGACTTTCCAGTACATTAACTGTCAAATTGTGACGTTTTAGCGCCACAAAACGTGTGACTCGCATCATCGTCATACTACCTATGCTGGTCTCTGCCTACCCTGGGATATAGGTAGGCAAGAGCTTATCTATGTATAATGTATGTATTTTACCACCTGTAGTACCTGGCATACTCTATTATCTAATCGTCCCATAAGCAGAGCCCACTGTTGGGCATAGACCTGTTCACTTTCACACTAACCCATTTGTTCCTTTGTTAGTCTAGCGGTTCTCAAACTTTTTTGGTGACAGAACCCTTTTAGAAAGCGAAATACTTGACGGAACCCTACAATTAAAACAATTGGTTTTAAAAATGTATTCTTTATTAATAAGCTTAATAAAAGTACAATGTAACAGTTACTACTAATAATTGTATTGTTGTGGGTGGCGACTAAGTTCTGCTGTGCCTCATGATACGCCGGGTCAAAACGTTCGATCAGACAGAAGTATTTAAGTTTTTTTCTAAATTCTTGCGGAACCCCTACAGGGGTATCGCGGAACCCTAGGGTTCCGCGGAACACGCTTACAGAATGGCTAGTCTAGCCCAATGTTTCCCGGCGCCTTTATAATGTGTACGGCTTACCTGGCTATGGCCTGTTTCATAAGACTAAAACTCCTAATTTACTACGACTAATCGAAGTCTTCTTCTTCGGTACTTGAGGGACCTAGGGAAGCATAAGGCCTCAACCACAGATTTCCACTTCTGACGGTCGTTCGCGGCTTCCATTTCAGGCAGCTAGTGCCGATCGACTTGATCGACTTGACCTCAACTCAACTCGACAACTCAATGTACATAATGCAAAGTCGATTAACCCACAGATTAACAAGTAGAAAAACTGCTACGGAATGGACATTGATGAGCTGTAATAAACTACGAATTGTAGTTTCACGAAACGTGGCACCCGCTTGGCTATCCCACCATTAAATCAAAATAACCCCCGAAACACAATCGCTTCGGCAATCCCGTCGAGAGCTCAACCAGAAGGGGACAGCACCCCATTTGTAAGTAAGTACCATAGAAAGAAAGAGAAACACATTCATTTGTCAAAATTACCGACCGCGCGGAATAACTAGCGAGGTGCGGCACAAATGTACGAACCGAACAGGAGCGCTACTACCTAAGGCCTCCACTGTATGGAACTGACTAATTTAGTCTACTCCAAACAGTCAAATACTGTCATTTTGACACGTGACGACTAAAGTGGTGGTTTACGCGACAGAAGGACAAAGATCAACGTCCTTTTATACCAAAATTATAAAGTGCTGTGGAGTCTACGTTCATACTTCTACACGATCAAACTAGACGACGTACATACCGTCGTCTAGTTTGGTGGTATAGAAGTATGAACACAGAATCTTAATCACAAATATTTAATACTAGAACTTTGTAGGTACATACAGTAACCACTTATTACAATTGTTAAGATAAATCACCCGCGGCGGGAGGCGCGTAAAGATGAGCGGCGCGAATCGAACGTGCGCGTGCGTTCGTCGTCAGTCGTGTGAGCCGAATGAATGTCTTGTGGTAAGCGAGGGGCGCGGGGGCGGCGCGAGACTAGTGGTGTGCCGTATTGGTACTGAGGAGACCGCCTCAGTGCTAAAGACAATATTTATTATATATTTAGAGGGTTTCCTCCTTCAAATCTAATGCCGTTTGATCAAACATCGATTTCTTGAAATCCTTTACTCGATTGTAGGTACTATCGTACAGTAGACAGCACATCGACCCATATTTATCAGTTCAAGGTCACCCATAACGCGACGGAGTAGAGCGCATGGAAGGATGCTGTGACGTCGACTGTAACATCTACTCATACTTTCTTGTGTTTCAAAAATGAATACCTAACCTATATTTTTTCGTAACTTTAAAGATCCAAGGAGTAACGGTGGAGTAGTGGCCAAGTACTAAGTATGCAGTTTAGTTATCTTTTGGTCGACACTTTACCCTGGACAGATCAGCAGCCCGATAATAGGACGATTTGTAGTTGGTGAAAAATAGGACTTACAAAAATGTACCAACACAATAGTTTCACCGGACCTTTCTGCAACACATTGTTATTAGTAAGTCGGTCCTCTGTATAGATTCCCGGTTTGTACCAACGCTTCGTTTCGGACAGCGTCCGACAGGAAAAAAGAGAAATAACGTAACGCTAGCAGGCTCACCTGGTTTCAGCTGTAGGTATTTTAACCATGTCCCATTTTAGTTTGTGATTTTAGCTATCTTTAGATAGCATGAAAAATCAACCAACGTACCTACATTTGCCTATGTGTAACTATAGGACTGTTAATTATAACACAGTGAATCTTAGTTTGGGAACAAAACAAGTGAACAAAATCACTTTCTTATCCCAAACTAGGATCCCCTGTGTGGATGTTATCCACACATTTCATGCTGAGTATGAATACCTACCCGTTTTCTTAAACAGTTACTCCTCACGTGTACCAGATAACCTGTGATCATCAGTCGATTTATAATTTACCGTAACTAAGATATTTGAGGTAAGTACAGGGAATTATTTAGAGGTTTTATACTATTACGAAAAGGAAAAATAAAAAATGATTGATTGACACAAAGGAACAGGTTAATTTAATATTTTTCAACGGAAATATTTTCCATATGGCTTGATTGTGGGTAGGTGTTTAGAAGAAGTCTTGGATAAGCACCATCGTTATTTTCAGCACAAACAAAATTTATTAGGTACTCGAAGGAATATTTCGTGACATTAAAGTATAATTAGTTTCCTTTATCTGGCAATACTACAGTCTGTTGATCACGTAGATTATAATCTATTTTCTGTCTACGGTCACCTAACTTTTATGTTATTACCTAATTCCTCTTGTCACTTGTAGCAACTGCGCACTTTTGTGTAAAAACTTTGATTTAATGGCCGATATTTTACAAAATCAGTACGGTCTAAAACTCTACCACCCGTATGGTTTAAACTAAAACGTAGTGATTATATACTCTTTGGTTTAAACGACGAACAAAAAAAAGCAATGAGCCGTTTTCAGAAGAACTAAAAAAAAAAATATTACGGCTGTCAAAAGAATGCAATTTTGTACCTCAGCCCAATAGCCATGTGTGATACATCATAAAATAGGTCTCAGCGAGCTGAACAAAAGTTACTATGACGCCAATAGAAAAATGTTTGTCCTTTCGAAGTTATATGGGTCAATATACGCTATTTGAATTTCTATGGTCCATGGACAAATATTATGTTAAACTTATTATAATTATTGCGTCCGTATGCTTAAGCATTAAAGAATATGGTCTTTTATTTGGCCCACATAGTCTATTCACGATAATTGTTTAATTTAAGACATAATCGTTAAAAATAGTTGTAAATGTATACTCCTCTGGCCTCCCCATTTCTAGATTATAATGATTTTATGGCGAGATATTTTAAAATACGTATGCCATTATGTTTTTTTAAATATGATCATACGCTTTTATAAACACCGAAACATATTTCATCAAAGTTTTATTAATATAAAAAAATAACTTACTTTCATGACACGTTATAATAATGTCACTTCATCTGGCGAAACTCAAAGAAGTAAAATTTGACTTAAAACCGCAAAGGTATGTTTTTGTCCATGAACTACGTGCATACAATAGTGTTAAGTTAGAAACAAGCTAATGACGTTGAGCGAAATTCCTATAATAAAGCGTCAATTTGCGATTCACTGTAGGAACGCGTGTTTCTGCCAGTCGTTGGTGTATTTCCTCTGGCAAGTCTATGTTTTTGTATTTTATAGTTACGAAATTGTACATTTGCACAATGCAATGCTTATTGTGTGTAGATGTCATGTATTACGTTATACGGTGATCAGAAAAGCGAGTGATATGTTTTTGTACGTTTTGTGCGATTTTGTCACTCCTGTGCGCGTCACTCCTCTGGCGTATTTCATATTTTATTTAATACGTGTCCCCTTTCTTAGATATAATCAATGGTCTGTTACTTCCCTGCTTTCATTTGTGACTACTCTGCCAATAGTGTCAGTCCTCTGGTAACATATTTTCCTCTGGTGCTTATAAAATTCAAAAAAATGGAAAATCTTCTGGCCGTCATCATTAAACATTTAAAAATTGTGTCAAATAGAGAAATTATCAATATTGAATGGAACAGATTACATTTCCTTCTGGGACACAAAAAAATCAAATATGGTATATTCACCCATATTGTATGGAAAAAAAAAATTCAATAAAATATAACTCCGAAACGACAAACATTTGGCTGTGGGCGTCATAGTAACTTTTGTTCAGCTCGCTGAGACCTATTTTATGATGTATCACACATGGCTATTGGACTGAGGTCCAAAATTGCATTACTTTGACAGCCGTAATAATTTTTTTTTTAGTGCTTCTGAAAACGGCTCATAGCAACGGAGAGCGGATCCACGGAGGTTCGCGCGCGCCGCGAGTGTAGTGTGAACGTTACACAATCTTGTAGACTTCACATCTTTTTGTCTATGCTCCGGGGCTTCCATGCAACTTTGCTGCGTTGATTGACTGCAGAGAACGTTGTGTGATAACAACAGAATGCCCAGTCGGTTACAGACCGATTAAATTTTATGATTTTATAATTATGAGCTATTAATTAACATTATTAAAAGAGATCTTAGACATGCCTACACAACTCATTTCAGAACTGATTACATTATATTATCTAAACAACTGTTTTTGTTTTATATATATACTTATAAACATTTTTTTTATAATAACAATAGTGTTTAGTAGCAGCAGGCGTAAGTAACACCAGTACAGACAGACAGCATCTCCAATTTATCTTTTATAACAAGAAGAGCGTACAAGCGTGTAGGGTGTAAAAGAGTCTCGTTACCTGCACATCTCGTGCGAACACCTCGTACATTTTTATGGGCTCTTTATATTATCCACCCATGGCTTAGTGGTTGTATAAAAGTGGCTTGTTAAAAACAGGGTCAGACTGTGGGTTTTTATACATTTCACGTGGAATTGTTGATAAGTGGTTAAGCGCAACTGATTATAATGCACGCATGTAGGAAAAGTCGATGGGCCGTCGATTGTAACAGTGAGGGCACATAGGAAAACGCAAGTAGGTACCTACATAGGTTGTATTGCTTGTACATTCTGGTATTTTGAACTATTGTAAAAAATGTTTTGCTTTTACCTCGAATCGCTCGTAACTCCGGCTTTCTGAGTGATCTTAAACGATCACGATGGTTAAGCAACAGTGCATGGGTGACCGTTATAATTATGGCTAACGCCAATGGCATTTTTCCGAGCGGTTCCGTGCTTCGCAAGGCACGTTAAATGTCATAACCCACTTACACGACTCTGCTCCCACCCGGCAAAAATAATATAATTCAAATATGGGCTTTAAATATTGTTCTTTAGACAAATTTTACATTGGCATCATAAATTAGCACGCTGTCAGCGAGCTTACCGCCGTCAGACTGCTCGGTAGTTGACGCCTCGCTGGCCGCACGTTATAGATTAGCGGTCGGCGCGGTGTCCGCGCGCTACCTGCTAGCAGTCGCCGCTCAGTTGGTTAGCAGGTTTGCCTGATGAAGTTGGTAGACAGCTGGCCGTCTGCTAGCTGTCGCCGCGTGGACTGCTGGGTGCCTGCTAGCTGTTGCCGCGTGCACTGCGAGCATTCGTCTTAGTTTAGGGCGGTGTTGGATGGGAGCGGTGTTGCAGCAGAGTCGTTTAAGTGTGCTATGACCTTAAGCCGTTGGTGCAGGCTGCCGTCGATAGATGGCAGTCCTTAAGCAAAGTCAGAGGCCTTAGGGGGCTGCTTGAAAACTTCTGATAGTAAGACCAGCTGCTAGTCTTACAAGCCTCCACCAATCCAGACTTGGGTGTGTGTGTGTGTGTCCACTGTGTGTGTGCCACTTAGTAACACGTATCAGGGATTCTGTTTCATCATTATGCCGGCGCCAGACTTTGAACACATTTTTGATTGCTATGTGAGGCGCGAGACTTGGAATATGTGTGCAAAGTTTGAAGAAACATTGCGCAAATATGTTTTCAAAGCTTTGCAAAGTCTTCAAAGATGTGTGCAATTATTTGAAGCTATATCTGGCGCCGGCATTATGATAACTCCATAAGCCAAAATCTAATAAAATTTATTTACTTGTATAAGTTCATTTGTCTAATTAGTTGTCAAAAGCATAGGTACATAACATAGTTCCAAGGTAAATAAGTAAGTCGCTTCCCAAATTATTTACAGGCTTCTATTTATTTACTTTCTTTTATAATTATGAATAGCAAAGTGAAAAAGTCAAACAGCGTTTAGGTACCTACTCATTGTTAGAAAGTTACCGTACTAGTTTAGTCACAATAATACGCTCAGACTGTGTTGATAGATATTTTTATGGAATGGGCTTTAATTACAGTTAACCTTCTGTGGTTTTGACATAATGCTTTATCCAACATTTATCGAGTAGGTACTCGGAGTACAGAGTAGGTACTGTGTTCGTCAAACAAAATAGTGAAAATGGAAGTAGTCAGTCAGTGTTCATTTATCATCCGTACCGTGCGTTGCACTGGTTCCGTTATTTCCGTACTAAAACGGTCCTGCTAATCATAACAAACAAGTTATAGAGGTCAGGTAAGTGCTGTGAAAGTTCAGTCCTTATTCTGAGGAAAAGTATATTTACTACCGTACAGACTTAGGTACAGATAGAGAGCGCGTACTTAGTGTAACGTAGTTTTTACTAATTGTTTTATTGAAAAATCTAAACATTTACTATATTATTGAAGCACAATACCTTAATTTATGTAAAAGCTCAAGTTTTTAGTTTATATAGTTTATTCATTACATTATACAATTACATATTTTAATCAAGTTTTACCTTGTCATATTCAGTGGGGATTTGGCGCTGGATGCTGTAAAATAGGCTTTATGCCTAAGCTCGGCAGCAGAGGCTTATCTATAAAAACTAGTGAGAGATCCCGGATTCGAATCCCGGCTGGGGAAAAAAAAACCCAGGTCCCAAGACCCAAGACCCAAGACCATGTAAACATCCAAATGTTTACATGTTTGTGACGTCGCTGTTTCTGGTTCCCACGACGACACAGAGTATCCTAGTGTGGGACCAGAAGCAATGTAGGTATGTGCCTGTATGTAAATATTATTTTATGTTATGTTAGTATGTACTACTAAAGTAATTTCATGCACCTACTTATAGTTACATGAAATTACTTTATTAGGTAGTAGTAGTTTTTTATTATTTGTAGATCCTTCTAAAATCATTCCTCAAACTATTACGGTTACACAGTGATTGTTTTGTTCGTAGATTATTATAACTTTTACCTGTACCTTTGACAGAATATTCTATAAGGATTGTACTGCAGCAAAAGATTAGATACAACAACTATACACTACTTTAGTATTAACTTGCAAATGTTCATACTTAAGGGGCTTCATGAGGTTCAGAACCCACGAACCACTGGACTGGGAATGTGGCACTGGATATATTGTCTTGTTTATTTATTTAATTAATTACATACTTAAATATTGCAACATAACAGTAATTACACCAAAGGTTTATTATTATAACTGAGCCTACCTATCAAACATCTTCTATCATTCTCTTACATATCGTCACCACACTTGCAATCCCATCTGCAAACACATCACATTCTGGTGCAGCGGCAAGCATTTTCTTATTATTACTGTTATTTGAAACACTAGCAGCTTAGAGCTGATGCATGTAGGTCTGTATGCTATTGTGGTCAGCACAGCATATTATGGTTGTACTGTACTGTAGCTATAGGTAGGTGTAGCGGCTCTCTACAGAGGATATTATTTCTTTTTATTTTTAATATTTTGAATTTGAATTTGATTTTTCTATTTTTGTTTCCCATTTTTGTTTTTGATTATTATATTTGTATTTCCCACGTCGCAAACCCAACCGCGGGCGCAGTGGCCCGCATAGTAGGTATAGCAAATATACTTTTTATTTATCTTTCTAATAGAGAAATTTTTTTTCGCATCCATTGTGTTCAACTTTGGGTACGGACACATCAGACACTCAGATTTCCTCACGATGTTTTGCTTCACTGTTAGCGAGTGGTATTGCTACTACATATAATTTCATAAAAGTTACTTAGAAAACAAAGACAATGGTAGGTATGTAATACTAAACTCTCTCTGTTTGGTAATATAATTGACAAGCCACTGGTTTTACATGATTAAATGTGGAGTCATATTTTAGCGTTTGTTAGACATCAATGTCCCCCTAGGTACTTCCTCTATACAGGGATGGTAAGGAGTTCCCATTAAAGTACACAGTTACCTCAAAATTGGGAAATGTACCTACTCATTATTTCGAACTACTTTTATGACAATCTTGAAATTAAATTGTGACACATTTATGAAATACAGTGTGAGTCTTCATAAAGTGCACATATCAAAATCAGGGAAAATACACCCCATTTCATCGACGGAAAAAAAAAAAATGAATATTTGTATTTTTTATGATTTTAAAAATTATGAGTTGCACCTGTTGACCCTATTTAGATAAATCGTCATAATTTATAAACTAAGTGTGTTATTGCAGTGAAATAAATTTTGTGATGATGTCTAATAATAAGCCGTACCCATTAAGTAAAAATATCCAAGAAAACTAACCCTATAAATTTATAATTAAGTGAAACTTGAAGAAAATCTGTATTTTTTTTCATCATTTTTGCATTTGTTTTACAATTTCTCCTAAAATCATGCTATTGACCCTACTTTTTTTTCATTCTAGCTTATTTTACATGGCATTAGCTTTCTAAAAGTAAAAATTGCACAAAAAATACAATTTTTTTTTTTTTTCCGTCGATGAAATGGGGTGTTGTTTCCCTGATTTTGATATGTGCTCTTTATGAAGACTCACACTGTATAACTAGCAACCTACGCTTAACACGACTACATACCTACCTATAGAACCAATATTAGATTATTACATTACATAATCTCACATTGTAGGTATTCTGGAGGGGTAGAGGGTAGAGAGCACGGATGATACGATACCTACTCTTGTACAGTGGACAATACATCAACCTTTCCATAGGACAATACATCAACCTTTCCATAGGTGCATTCTAATCAGTTCCGTTCAGTTCAGTTGTTATTAGAATACGATTATGTACAAGAATAAGATTAAGAGGCTAACTTTATATTTGAAATCATTGAATTGAATTGCAACAATCATGTACCTAAAGCTGGACCAGCAATGACCGTACAATAGGGATACCGCCGTTTAGCCAAAGTATTTTTCGCCAAATTTTACTTCCCAATAAACTTATGGCATCAGTTTCATTTCCCAAATGAAACTTTAGCAAGTTTTCATTTCGCATTTTATTCATTTGGTCAAATTATCATTTCGCATAATTTTACTGCGTCAAGTTTTATTAAGACAAACGTTTATTATGCTAACGTTTTATTTTGGCAAGTCAACAGAAATAGGTGCGACGACGCGCGTAGCAAAGCGGAGCGCGTCGGAGCGTTAGGTTCTCTATATAAGATCGAAAACAGAAACGATACTTTTGACTGAATAATGCTTGGTAAAATGAATTTTGACCAAGTATTTATTTGGTAAACAATAACTTGCCATAGCTTTTGCTAACTGTTTATTTGCTTTAAGTTGTTTTGAGAAATGTTTTTTTGCCAAGTGATAATTTGCGGAAAATAGTTTGGGAAGTAATACTTTGGGAAACGATTTTTGGCAATACATTAGTAAACCCCGTACAATAACATAAAACATAACAAACATTTACATACCTACAGGCTTGCTTGCTTCTGGCCCCACACTAGGATACCCTGTGCCCTGGGGAACCAGAAATAGCGACATCACAAACATGTAAACATCCAAGACCTGTGGTTGTGTACCCCAACCGGGCTTCGAACCCCGATAAACAATAAACAACAATACAATCTATCTATACGAGTACATAAATAAAATTCAAAGTCCTGACTGACTCACTCATCAACTCCCGGCCCAAGCCGTTGGACCTAGGAAGCTGAAATTTTGCACAGAGGGTCTTTATGTAATGTAGGTAAGGAACATGACCGGATTTTTTTAAATTCAACCCCTAGGGGGCGAAAAGGGTTGCCAAAATTTGTATGGGAGGTATAAAGAATGTTGTCTAATTTTCTTGAAACTTAAAATAAATACTCAATTGATTGAACACGTATTTCGCATTTTTTCTAAATTTAACCCTTATGGGAGTGAACGGGGTTGCAAAATTTTGAACTAAAGTCCACACGGACGGGGTCGCGGGCGAAAGCTAGTATTCTAATGTAAATTCTTACTGTTCGCAGGACGGCAGAACCTCCGCCATGATACCCCGGTTCGAGTTCACCGCAGCCCCAGTACCGACATTCACCGGTTTTTCCTTCTATAACGTATACAAGGACGCGGACTTCCTGCGTCACGATGACCACATCGTGACGATCTTGTCTAAGGGACACCAGCTGCGCCGGCGCACCAAGGATCTGCAACCGGGAGGCCGACTCGTCGTCGACGGGATGTACGTCAGTCGCAAGTAGGTCGATTCTACAAACTGAATCACAAATCACAGAGAAATCATCATCATCATCATCATCAACCCATTATGTCCCCACCGAGGGGCACGGGTCTCTTCCCTGAGGAAGGTATCATACTCCACCACCTCCGCCAAGTCCGGATTGGTGGAGGCTTGTAAGACTAGTGGCTGGTCTTACTGTCAGAAGTTTTCAAGCCGCCCTATTACGGCCTCTGACTTGGCTTAACGACTGCCATCTATCGACGGCAGCCGGCACCAACTGCTAAATCACTAAAATAAAAATAGAAATAAAAAGAAAAGCACATTTTTACCTTCTGTTTGTTGAATGTCGACCCCAAGGCAGCAGTTAACACTACAATGTTAGCTAATGTTAGCTAATAAATACTGACGGCGATCTTTGACGGCCTCTGTGGCGCAGCGGTTAGCGCATCTTCCTACCATGCGAGAGGTCGCGGGTCGAACAAAAAAGAACCCACAGGTCTTGGATGTTTACATATTTGTGATGTCGCTGTTTCTGGTTCCCACGACACAGGGTATATTAGTGTGGGGCCAGAAGCAATGTATGCGCCTGTATGTATAACAGCGACATGACAAACATGTAAACGTCCAAGACTTTGGATTTCTGAAAAAAGGGAAAAGTTAGTTGTAAGCAGAACTCTTCGTACCATATATATCTATACTTTTAAAGAGCTTTCTCTCTGAAACAGAGTATACCACCAAGTGACATTACGATTTATTTCCCTAAAATTCACACGTATATCCCCCAGCAAACCCATCGAGATCAAGAAAGGCGGTCCGAACATACGCGTAGAAGACCACGAGTTCACCTACAACCGTCTCACGGGTCTGGTCGCCGCTTACGCCTTCGAGCATCGTGACAAATACCCCAACTTGGTGATCAGCGAGGCTATGACCCTAGGTCTCACCTGGGACAACACCAACATAGAAAAGGCGAGGCTGTATCTGGCCGCCATTTCGGGAACGGAGCACTTCTATGACCAGTTTTCGTTCTACCCGCTGGTTTGTGCTCTGAGGAAGATGCGCCTGAATAAAATGCCAGCCGATTTGGTGGTCAAGATAGCGAGGGTAAAGAACCACGATGGAGAGCGGATGATCCACTTGTTGCAGAAGAATAAAGAGTTGACCTCTAAGCTGTGGGGATTGTTCCCGGGTTCCACTAAGGAAGATTTCAGGCGCATTGTGAAGACAATTGACAAATGAGTATTGCGCTGTCGCTTCTGTGTTTTCGCTACTCTATGCAACTGTTTGTTTTAAGCGTACCATTATAAGCCTTATCGCTTTGGTATTTAAAGCAGTTGTTCATTAAAATACATGTAATACAAACAAACCGGCTTGTTTTAGTTTCCTATCACTTCTGAGTATTAGCAATTAAGTTGCACTTTGAACTATAGGCAACTGTTTGGTAAATGGATACATTGTTATTTCGGACGCGCTTGTTTTTATTCTTGATAGAAGAACGTTTCTATTCATCAGTTGCGTGAACCTCGAAAATAACAATTAAAAACCATTGTTATGGTGAAGGCTTGCCATCGGCACACCAAAAATTCTACAGGTTAAATGAGTACCTACTATTTTTTTCTTCTGTGGTATTATGACTGCGGCTTATGCAGCCCATCAAATCCTACGCTTAGTAGTAGTTAGTAGCTCAGAAACCAGGGTTTCCTCACGATGTTTTCCTTCACAATTTGCGAGTGTTATTGCTAATATAGCATTGCAAATGTACTTAACTTTCAAAACAAACTCAGGTACATGCCCGCACTGGGAATCGAACCTAGATAAGATAAGATTTTATTTCATCAAAAACAGAGATACACAGATATGGTACAATAAAATATGTATATAGAGTACATTTTCGACATTAGGAATCTCTGGCTTCAGAGTCCATTGTTTTACCCACTGAGCTACCACAGCTCTGGCCTAATTATGCGCACGTCCAATCCTCAGCTATTGCAATCGTCTAAGGCCCAGTTTCTGAATTGAGAATTTTCACTAAGCAAATACTTACGTAACGTTCTGTCACGCTCTTTTCTGAGGGCCGATTTCTGAATTGAGAATTTACACTAAGTAAATACTTAACTGTAGTGCTGTCTCATTAAATTTCTCAGAAAAAAACGTGACAGAAAGTTACTCAAGTATTTACTTAGTGAACGTTTTCAACTCGTAGTTACTTAGCGAAATTCTCAATTCAGAAACCGGGCCTAAGGGCTGATTTACATTAGCTTTATTTTCATGCTTTTTATGCATGCTTCCCATATAGGTTGAAAAAAATAGAGACGGCAAAACCGTATGCCGATTCAAAGTTTTTATTACGCATTTAAAATCTCTTAAATACAATGTATACAACAAACCATTACAGATTTATTATTTGCTCGTCTACTTATAAAGGGAATTGGTGTCTATTAGTTTCTACCTCTATGGAAAGCATGCTTAAAAAGGATGAAAATAAAGCAAATGTAAACCAGGCCTTAATGTCAGATTCCATACTAATTTGAGAGACTTGCGCGTAATATATGGGCTGATGACGAAGAGAACTTTAATTGTCTTCAATAAAAGCCTGGTATATTTTAAAGCATTTTTATTAATTTCAAAAAATAACTAGTACAGTATGTAATCACACTTCCATTATACTAAATTCAAAATATACTATGAGAAATTACACACGTTACGAATTAAAATCACATAATAAACATAACCAGAGTGAAGCTATACATTGACATCATAGTACAGGTACTATGGTGATGATCGCCCGCACCTCTGGTATCGACCAGCGAGAGACAAGAGAAAATAATGGTAGATTCAGGGTCCAGTACTCAAACGAAATAATGCGTTGGTGATGGTGATATTTTATGAGGTTGACCCCCCATTTAAAGCACTCTGACCAGCTGTCAATCTACTGTTAACAGGTGTCACTTTTGTATATGCACATGGCAGCAGCTGTTAACAGTAGATTGACATGTGTTTGAAGAACAGGGGGTAAGTGATGCATGTTGATTAAGCTAACCTCTGGTTACAATTATTTTGTGTTGAAGCAACAATGCTCATCGAAATTACAAATTAATAGTAACTATGAACGTTTTAAATTCATTTGTATTATTTTAAATTCAGTTCCAATTTGTTTATTCACGCCCTTAACAGTTCAACTATAATTAAATTTGTCATAATATTTTTTCTTTACAATTTGTCTATAGCAAATATACAGTAACCAATTTAACATCTAGATATTCCACATCGTTTGTTGTCTACTCACTAATTTGTTTCCTTTAATTATAAAGATCACCGATCAATGGCGGTGGCCTTACATCGAGAAAATAAATCAATCAAAATGGCTATACAAAGACAAGACGCATGCACGAGAAAATTATACTAAAAACATTATAGAGGGCGTTGCAAAAAGGTCCAACACTTACGGTGCATCCAAACAGCCAAACAAAATCTGTTTGGACTGATCAGTCACTCAATAAAGCTGCATTAGCGGATCTAGATTAAAAGAGATAAAAGTACTGGATCGACTGACGAGGCTAACGATGAACTTATTGGCCACATCGTGGCGATATATAAGGAAAAAATTGTACGAATCCAGTTAATGCAGCTTTAGATAATGCTGAGATAATCTCGTGTCACCTCTAGAAACGTAATCCTGGTGTACAGGGCTCACAAGAAATATGGGGAAAATTATTTTCGTGAATGGGCATCCTTACCGACGACGCCTGGATCCCAGAAGGGTAAGCAGAGGTCAGGATTTGCCACTGGCCACAATCGTGGTTGAAAGTTGGGATTATGAAAAGTCGGACGAATCCGCAGGACCTTTTCGCATCACCCCGTAGACTAGTCAATGACATATCGGTCGACATGTTGAGTAAAACGCGACGCACACGGAGTCCGCGGCCACGGCCACACTAAAAGTATAAACCCCTCTCGGAAATTAAAAGCAAATATCACTTGGGTCATTTCTACGCAAGCCTCCCGATCCTTGAATTAAACGACCGATTTTCTGTTTCATGCCCACTGTTATTGGAATCCAACTATGCAGTGTGTTAATATACTGACGCTCGACCCGAAAACTACGCAAACTGGACACCAAAACAAGCTACTATAACCAAAAAAAAATTATATTTCAAATCATAATATTTTCTTGCTTATAAAATACCAAAAATGTCACCACGGAAGCATAATATTTAACAAACTTTGTCTAATTTAATTTAAACTAAACTAATTTACAAAATTAATTTATTGTAATACCGTAAGAAAATTGGGCCTTTATTTATTATAATTTTCCGTGATCTTACTTAAGTATGGATCCTGCGTAACGCTCGTGTGCAACCCTGATGTTTTGAATGCATTGCGCATCGGACTGCAAGAGGTTAAAGATTCTTTACTGAACACTAGAGCGTACGACATACATTTCGACGTTTAATTAACTTTTGTACAATACAATGTTTTCTTGAGAAGAAATGCATGGTATATGATAAAAAAAAATGTTTTGGAAGCTATTGACTTCCCAGACATCGTTCATATGGAAAGTATTTGTAATGATTCAGAAAATACGCAGGGTTCGGTAAGAGCCTCAGTGTATTTAACACCTGTGTGTAGTCGCATATTGCGCTGGTAGGGGTTATTTTAAGCGTTATGTTAAACTTTATAGAAATCACGATTGCTATCTAAACGTGTTCCTTTGGGACACTTCACAGTCACAGAAATATTATACACGCAATTCCATCCTGATGATTCTTCTCTGTACAATATGCTACAAGCACAAGAAATATTGTTAAAGAAATTATAATTTACCATTAAATTTTCTTTTACATAAGTATATCATTTCTATTAAAATATATTCTATACATTAATTTTTCACGTATCCATCGGTTATCGCCTTTAAAATTTAAGTAGTTCTTTTATTTCAATTCCGTAAGATATCGTTCGATCAGTAATAAAAAAATCTCAAAACGCTAACAGTGTATTGCATAAGTACGAACTAATATCGATATTTTATTATACATCGTGATAATAACCGCCCCTTAGTGCGTATTACGATAATAATCTTTCTAAAAATTACTATATTATCCAAAGATTATATCTACATATTTATATTTCATATAAACATTTTGTGTTGATTTTTATGCATGCTAGAAATGTATAATAATCAAAGTAAACGAAAAATTATAATGATTAATTGTGTAATAATGCTTCATTTCACCAAAACAGAAGTGCACCTTCCCTAAAATATACTAAATGACTTTTTTTAAGTTTAACACCCGGTGGTTTTATAAAACTTATGTATAGCCTCGAAAAAAAAACAATAAGATATAATAAACACATGAGAATGTGAATGCAATAAACTGAACGTGCTCCCAAACATTGGTGTTTCATTATTTCAAACATTGGCAGTTATGACTATCACGCAACTTTGAGACGAATCCTTAACTATTGAGTCAATTTAAATCACTACTTTACATTAAGATATTCAGAGTGGTACAAAACACCCACTCCACACTAGTTACACGCACACCGAATACAACCATCAAATGGGGGGCTATCAGCAGAGGGCGCCACTTTGGACCTGTAGATACGTAGCTCCAATAAGAATCCAGACGGTGGTGTCGAAAATGCCTTTACAATCTTTGGAGAAACAAGGCAGTTTGAACCGCTCAAACAGCCAAGAAAATTCTACTGCGGCAACACTAACAGAACCGCTACTTTGTTTAACCCTACCGCTGTGCGCCCCAAAAACTCACCCTTCAGTGCGTTATGATGGTGGATACCAAACACTGCGGCACGACATGCCGATAGGGCAGCTTGTAGTTCTTAACCGTTCTGGCGGCGAGGCATTTTAGCGTGGTGTATTTGAGCGGGTTCACGATGGCCGTGAGACTTTGCTGGTTCGCTTTGAGTAGTTCCTCGGGCGTTTCCCCCTCGTAGTTGACTGTATCGATGTGCGCGCCATGATTTAGGAGCTCGCGGACCACGTCCGCTGGGCACGGATTGAGCTGTGGACGGGAGAGAGGTCGTTTATTTATTTAGGTACCTATATTTTTGCAAAGTATGGACATAGAATCGCTCGTAGCCCCGGCCGCCTGAGTGATCTTAAACGATCACGACGGTTACGCAACATAGGGCGCGTTCAATGCATGGATGGGTGACTGTTCTATGAATAACACTACCCAAGTAGTGCCATTTTTCCGAGCGGTACCGTGCCTCGCAAGGCACGTTAAGCAGTCGGTGCCGTCGATACAATAAAGAATATTCTATCTATCTATCTACCAGCCACTAGTCTTAAGCTGGCTTCCCCGGTCCGCGACATCGCGGACGGACGCGGACAACCGACGACCACGGACAGCCACGCACCACGCACGAGGCTCTTCCCACGGTGCGCGATTCTGCGGATATAGATACGAACACGTACCCACGACCGGTGCGGCGCACCGCCAGAGACGTCTGTGCTACCGCGGACCGAGACCCTTCCCACGGTGTGTCGTCCGAGCTGGTCCGCGTCCGTCCGCGATATCGTGGACCGTGGGAAGCCAGCTTAAACAAGCCTCCACCAATCCTGATTTGGCCCCCGTGGTGGAGTTTGGCCTCTACCTTCCTCAGGGAAGAGCCCCGTGCCCCTCGGTGGGGTTATGTACAGTGGCGCAACTACCCAGGGGCTTGGCGGGGCAGTGCCCCGGGGCCCTCAAGCTCAGGGGGCCCTCGCCAGTAAATATTGTTCGAACTAAACTTTTGAAAATGTTCCTTACCTTACCTACACCAATTTATTAATTGTTATTTATGTTGTTTGAATTGCTCGTAGCCTGGGCTGCCTGAATGATCTTAAACGATTACTAAGGTTAAACAACATACGGCGCGTTCAGTCCATGGATGGGTGACCGTCTATGACTGACGCTAGTGGCATTTTTCCGAGCGGTTCCATGCTTCGCAAGGCACGTTAAGCAGTTGGTGCCGGCTGCCGTCGATAGATGGCAGTCGTTAAGCCAAGTCAGAGGCCTTAGGGCGGCTTGGAAACTTCTGACAGTAAGACCAGCCACTAGTCTGACAAGCCTCCACCAATCCGGACTTGGACCCTGTGGTGGAGTATGGCCTATACCTTCCTCAGGGAAGAGACCCGTGCCCCTTGGTGGGGACAAAATGGGTTGATGATGATGATGTTACTGGTTATTACCAACCCTGCAGTACACAAAAAGAGCTGATGATAAAGTAGCTTAGAACTTTTAAAGTATTCGTATATTTCATATCTTTGCTTGATAAAACCTAACCAGTTCAGATACCAGTGGGGCCCCATTTTTTTATTTGCCCCCGGCCCTGGGTTACCTAGCTACGCCACTGGTAATGTATGTACCCATAATGGGTTGACGATGAAGTACCTTGCATGCGGGCCCTGGGTTACCTAGCTACGCCACTGGTTATGTACCCATAATGGGTTGACGATGAAATATCTTGCATGCGGGCCCTGGGTTACCTAGCTACGCCACTGGTTATGTACCCATAATGGGTTGACGATGAAATACCTTGCATGCGGGCCCTGGGTTACCTAGCTACGCCACTGGTAATGTATGTACCCATAATGGGTTGCCATTAGCAGTAAGACAGTCCCCTTCACCAGCGGTGTTTAAAAAGAGGGTGAAAGAATATTACCTGTCCACTGCATAGATAATGCAGAATTTGATCTAGGTAGGTATATTATGTTATTTCCTCTTCCCACATATAATTTTTATTATTACTATGTATGTATGTTTATTTATTTTATATAATTATAAAAATATTTCTTAATTTCTCAGTTGCACGACTACCCGTCTCTAATTTCTTTCGTCTTGTCTCCGTCTGTGGTTGCCTGGAAGAAATTGCTTATAGCAATAAGGCCGCCAATTGTACTTAGATTTATAAAAAATTGTAAATGTAAATTTATGAGTACAATAAAGTATATTCCATCTTCCATCTATCTATCTATGGGTTGACGATGAAATACCTTGCATGCGAGATGCAGCGGCGTGTTCCCGTCGGCGTCCCTCGCGTCGGGCGCGGCCCCCAGTCGCAGCATGAGGGCTACGAGGGCCCGGCAGCAGGGCTGGGCGTCACCGGGCGAGGGGAGCCACGCGCCTCGACTACGAGTGCCTTCGTCGCTGCACGACACGTGGAGGGCTGACCGGCCCTGGCGGACCTGCGGACGGGACGGCGGGTTATTTTATTTTATTCAAGGAGAAAAAAGAAGCGGTGGTGGCGTAGTGGGGTTGACCCTTGCTTCTCGATCATGAGGGTCTGGGTTCGAACCACGCATGCACCAATGACTTTTAGTTACGCACATTTGTTTGTACAGCAACACCGTTCGCTGATAAATTGTGCCCGGATAACGGCGAGCGGCTTGCCACTTGTCACGTTTGGGACCTAATAAACTCGGCAAAACGTGGGTCCAGTTCTAGAGACTGGTGCCTCTGCCTACCCCTTCGGGGATAACGGGCGTGAGTTTATTATTATTATTATTTTATTATTTATTAAAAAACAGAATTGACAAAACCTTATTACGTGAAGAATATTAAGTTAACACACAACATTTTGCCAACTCCTAAAGTTTTCCTTTTTTTTTTGGGTTAGATCACACTTTAGTGACTACAGTCTGTTAGCTTTTAGAATAGTGTTCGATGCATAGGCATCAAACACCTTTTTTTTTGTTAACGGGGTGAAATGCTTTGTGCACCATAACCGCCACCCTTGGGGGAGGGCGACGGCCGTATGTCGGACTCTCCTCTCCTAATAATAGAAGAGGCATACGTCCTAAAACACCCCGGGGGCGGTGGTGTCTCGCAAGTGGTAAACCACAACGCGAATGCGACAGCGGCGCCCCGGCGACGTCGACCCGACTCGCAAGGAGTCGGGCCCACCCTCACTGGAGAAGGGGCGTGGGCCCCCCACCCCCTTCTCCCGTCACGATGTCGGACGGCAGGTCCCCCAACCTGCCGTCTGTGACCCTCCCTCAACCGGCGGCGCAAGGTCCGTGCAGCGTCCCCCGCGCCATTGGCTCTCCCGACGGAGAGGCGCGAGCTCCACAAGCCTCCAACTACCGAGGACCCGTTGTGGCCCTCTGCCCGGATCCTCGGCCCATCAAATGCCCTCCCAACAAAACACCCCTCGGCCAGAGACCATATGGGGAGGCATCAAACACCTGACTCAGCAATTTCATTGCAGCGGTGAAGTAAATTGTCACTTTTCAACTCGGTACACGTGAAACCGCCGCCGTGTATTCATGTTTAGCATTTTATCATAATCAATCAATATTATAATTTACGTTTGTGGAATGAACAATAAACTTTTAGTGTAAAATAATCTACTCGTATCATTTACGTAAAGACATCTCCAAATAAATAGAATAGAATAGAGAATCTTTATTTGGTACTTATACAGTTTTTAAATACAGAGGCAAATCAATGTAACTTAAAATAATATAACAGTACAAAAAAGGTTTCCGCTCAACTTGATGCCGTAGCAGAGATACGGCGCTGGTTTTCAGCGGATGCCTGAAAGCTTATAACTAAAACTTAAACTAACTAAAAATTAACTAAAAATCTATCGGTCCCACTAACAAAAACTCAACTCCCCCCAAAGTATTCTGATAACGCGAACCTTGTAGATGACAGATTATATTAAATAGTTTTAGATAGTTTTAGACGGCCGCTGGTAAGAAAAATATCCACAATTTTATCAATTAAATTTTTTGTTTGGTACGAAAATATACACTTAGAATATACCTCATATTACCAGACCATACTTTTAGAATATACCTCGGGCTCTAGAGTAGGGTCCGGTTTTCGCCGAAAGCACACGAGTGTAATATTACCTCCCCCTCCATTAAAAGTGTTGCCAGTGGCAGATAGTCAAATATAACACGAGGCAGATCAAAAAGTAACATTTTCTCGAGAAACTTTTCTTTTTGAAACATAAACCTTTTTTTATTGTAGAAACAGACACAATACTTTATTATGGCAGTTTATTACACAAAAAGTAAAATAATTTTCTTGTCCCATTCGAAAAAATCTTAATAATTGTTGATTTAATAATCGACTGGCGATGTTGAAAAAGATAAAACATACAATTAATGATGTTTGCCTAATATAGGTACCAAGCAATTTAAGAATGCCTTTCAATATTATAACCTGCTCTGTCATCAATGAATATGAAAAAACGCCATCATAATATAATTATATTAATGGAGATGAAGTAAGTAACACAAAAGTAACATATTGGGTCGTGTAACATGGAGGTAACACGAGAGGGCCAAAAGTAACGTAAAATGTTACTTTTGTAACATTCTGGCAACGCTGTCCATTAAATTAAGTGTCATATTAGTTCCGATATTTCTATTACACTAATATATCCGATTCTATACGATGGTAACAGAGGTATATTCTAAAAGCTAACAGACTGTACCTCGTTGGTCTAGACCAGAGGTTCTCAAACTTTTCTTTCTCGGGGACAACTTTCAAAGTTTTAGTATTTTCGGTAGACCCCCTCATCATCATCATCAACCCATAATGTCCCCACCAAGGGGCGCGGGTCTCTTCCCTAAGGAAGGTATAGGCCATACTCCACCACAGGAGCCAAGTCCGGATTGGTGGAGTCTACACAATTGATTTAAATTAACTACATATAATTCAATGGTTAATTATTTATTGAATACTGATGTAAAATTAATGTTTATACTGTTATGTTATGATGTGAGATCTGATTGTGAATTAATCTTATATCAATAAAATAATTTTTTCCACTTGAATTTCAAAACTTGGCAATTTTTTTATCATTTAATTAAAAATGCATGATTTTGTAAGTACAGTACCTACGCTTTTGCACTGCAGGGTCACCAAGGTCTGTTCACGGTCGAGGTTCAGCCTTAACTGAAAGCATCAATCCTATCCTCTCAAAGAGTACGGTTTTGCTCAGACTTTCTGTCTGTGTTTGTAATGCCCTTATAGCATTACAGTAATTCAAAAACTTGAGATATTACATGTCATAAAAAAAGGTATTTTGCGTCAACAAACGTAATAAATAGTTAGAATTTTCGATAAAACAAGTAGGAAAGTTTTACTTTCGGTTTCTTGTAATTTTGGACAATCCATTCATTACCTGAGGCATTTTTGAGGATTCTTTTACACCGCCCCCCCCGCTCTTCCTTTGGTGAGATGTCGTAAGATTTTTCTCGACCCTCTACCCCAATCTCACGTGAGATTTTTTAAAACTTGTACTTTGGGTATAAAAGTGTTGGATTTATTTAATCGATCGATACGGCTGGCAAAGGCAGTACGAGGACGCGAGTCGCGCGCCACAACGTCAAAAGTAGCGACTTTCCAGTACATTATCCGTCAAATTCTGACGTTTATGAGCCACAAAACCCGTGACTCGCGTCCTCGTACTACCTTTGCTGGTCAATAGCGTTTAAACAATACGCTACTTGCCTCGTATCAAATTTGACGCGATAAATGGATATTTCCTGTAGTATCAAACGTAAGAAACCGAAATATATTGACTTTGCTAAGTAAATATGCAGGATGGCTGCAAAATTTGCAAATAAAAAAATATTTTTAGCTTTTAAATCAGAACGGTGAAAACAATATCCGCCATCTTGAAAGCACCTTTGGTTGTAAAGAAACATCTGTCAGTCGTGCGTGCGTAGGTTCTATTGTGACTCATACTTCTTTCGTGGCACGAACTCTACCTATGTTGAATGTCAAACTTTGTTTACAAACGTAGAGGACTTCAAACCATAGACAAAAATGGCGGACCGCGTTTTTGGCTGTTTAGCAAAGCAACGTTTTAAAATAATGTTTTTGTTGCTTTTAGGTCCTCAAAAAATATACTAAAATGTTTTTTGGTCTAATGGAAGAGATATTTAGCATTTAAGACATCCTTGAAAAAAGAGTCAAGTAGCGGATTGAATAGCTACTGTGCTGCTCTGCGGCGTTCGGACAAATATGATAAACATACTGTGTCTGATTTTGCAAAATTTTTTTTTACGTGTCTTGAACACGTAAAAAACGTGTCTTGAATAAAATTTTCTTTAATGTAATAAGACTTTCATTCAACTTTAATTAAACTTAGCTTTCACGCAGGTTCACACCATTTTCTGTTAAAATAGTACATTACGATATAAGTGCGGTAAGTTGAAAATTACAGCCGAGGCGATATTACTAGCCCGAGCCATCGGCGAGGGCTATAAGGAAGCAGAGGCTGTAATTTTCAAAGCGCACGTATGTCATACGACGTTTTATAACATATTTACGAGGAAATTAATAAAACTCTAACTAGTGAGCTTACTTACCGTTGAGCTCCCTTTTGATAGGCTTGTAAGTATCTATCGGTCGATTTTTCAGGCAAGAGGCTTAGAGTACCTAGCCTTTTTCGCCGCATTTAAGAATTGTGGCGGTGTCAAATTAATAAATTCATCACTACTTGACGACATTTTCAAATAAAAACAATACAGCGAAAAGAAAAAGCGCGCGGATTTATTTTTACTTGTCCACAAATAAGCGATGCGCGCGCATCAACTTTTTTTTTAGGCAAAGGTACAAAAACAGCCAGTATTACTAATAAAGTAAATTAATATTTTTGTGTTTTTGTTACAGATAAATGGTTGTAATTTATTGTCAAAATTAATTAAATTAAAGAATTAAATGTTTATTTGTTATATTTTATTTCCCAAAGTTAATTTTATTCATAAAATATTGACCACTTTGATTGATTTGATTTGATTGACATAAAACCTCTGCTAAGATTTTTAAAAGTATCGTTCATTTTTAGACGGAGTATCTTAAAACTTTATTAAAAAAAAAACACGTGCCTTTTACATTACATTATCGCACAAGTACGTAATGAGATACATTACGATATTGAAATTGGTGTAATTACAACCACTTTACGAGCAAATATGTTATAAAAAATATTACGCGATATTTGCCAAGACCGCGGGAGTCTTCTCATATAATCTCATCTCTCCCCCAAGTGAGATAAGATTCGGCTCGATCCCCTCCCACCCCCCTCCCCTGAATACCTCACGTAATTAATAATGGACGCCCCCTAACCACACAGAGGTGGCCGAGAACGGGACGACGGTCAATGGGAAGACCTGCGACCCGATGGTCGGACGATGTCGTTAAGTCGCGGAAGGTCCGTGGATGCGAATGGCGAGAAACCGTGTGAGATGGCATTTGGGGAAAAAGCCCTATGGGGCCATCCATAAATTACATCACACGAATTTCATGATTTTTTGACCCCTCCCCCTCCTTGTCACAGCTGGTCACATTTGTGAGACTTTTTTTTTCTTTTTTTTTTTATTAAAAACTGACCAACGATTGACCCCGATCTCACCTGATGGTAAGTGAGACTCCTCCCTCCCTAGTGTGACGTCACATATTTTGCAATTTTACATGTACATTTCTATTGGATTAAAACAGCAGTTCCGAAGTTAGTTTTATTTCCGATACAGTTAGGAATAGATAGAGTTGCAAAAGTTTTTGTATTTCTCGTTGATAGTTCTAAGTTCGTCTTTTAACACTTAGATTAAAATAGATTTTTAAATGTGACGTCACAAAATGTAAGACCCGCTCTCACCCCCTTGTCACACAATGTCACACTTCGTCGACCCCCTCCCTCCCCCTTAGCGTGTGACGTAATTTATGGATGGCCCCTATACCCAGCAGTGGGCAGCCGTGGGCTGAAGATGATGATGATGATGATACTAACCCTGACATCCCTGCGAACTAGGCAGTAAACAGCCGAATGCACACGCGTAGAAAGCTCCTCGCCAGACTCCGGCTCTTCCAGAAGTCTCGCCAGAAGCGCTGCCAACTGCAGAAGTATCACCAGCACCCGCTGCATTGTCCCCAAGGTCTGTTCCCGGTCGAGGCTCAGCTTGGACTCCAGAAGTTCCGTGCCCCGGTCGATCTCTGAGAGGGCCTTCGTGAAGACGGGCTCGATGTCCTCGAATGTAACTGGAGGGACGATGCGACCTGCCGGTGGAGGTTTGGGGTTAGTGAGATCGGGCGCAGTTGATAACTGACAAATTCTACAGAATACAACCTGGTTCCAAAGCGGAGTGTAGGGTCAAAGTTACACTGGGAACATTACAGAATAAGGCCTGGTTTACATTTTAACATTAACATTTACATACAGGCACATACATTGGTTCTAGCCCCACACTAGGATACCCTGTATCGGAGGAACCAGAAACAGCGACGTCACAAACATGTAAACATCCAAGACCTGGGTTTTTTTTTCTTTAAATTCATGCTTTTTAGCATACTTTTCACAGAAAAATAAAAAACGTATGCCGATTCATATTATATTACGAACCATATATTAATAAAAGTACCTTCGACAAATCCTAAATACATAGTATACAACCAACCATTACTGATTGATTATGTGCTTATAAAAGGATTTGGCGTCTCTATTCTATTCCAGCTTTATGGAAAGCAGGCTAAAAAAGCCAATAAAGCAAATATAAACCAGGCCTAAGCTTTATTCTCTCACCTCTAACGGGTCGGTTTGCTTTATATGCTAGATATAGAAGAATAGTTATAACAACCCAATGATATTCTAGCCACTAAGTCATAGGAGCGATTTCTGAATGGAGAACCTCACTAAGTAACACTTGAGTAACGTTCTGTCACGTTCTATTCTGAGAAATTTGACGAGACAGCCCTACAGTAAGGTAGTTACTTAATGAAATTCTCAATTCATAAACTTGCCCGTAGTGATTATTGTGCCTCACTATATTTGAAGACAAATTAACATTTTATAGTTCTATTTTCTTTCAAAATAATAACATTTCCATTATTCGTACCTACTTGAAAAACCATGACTTGCTGTTGCCAAAACAGGAATAAATAAATATGTAAATAAACAGTTCCACGTAGCCACAGAGAAACAGCATCACCGTTTGCTGTATGTCTATAGGGTAATACCACTAACTAGCATATTATAGAAGAACAGATCCGCGAAGCTGCAGACTGGACTGTGTGGGTAGAGACGCTATCCTATTCTATGCAGTATTAGGACAATCTCATCTCTAACAAGCGGACATGCTCTTAGCCAGCATATAGGAGAACAGTTTCGCGAAGCTGTAGAGACTGGACTATGTAAGAGGAGACACATTAATATTCTAATCAGTCTAAAGGGAAGAGCGAGTTATCGTGCTCTTCCACTATAAAGGGAAATTTAGCGCCAGGCAGATCGTATGCCTAGGGACGGCTGGTCCAACTGTTGTTTGTTGGACGTTGTATTTATCGTAAGTCATGTGTAATACTTCGCTTGCTCGATTCAGAAATGTTGAAGTTTATAGGGCGTGCGCAGAGTTGACATGTGCTCGCCACAAGTCTTCAACAATGATGACAATCTTACCTCTAACAGGCGGGTGTGCTCTCTCAGCCAGCATATAAGAGAACAGTTCCTTGAAGCTGTAGACTGGACTGTGTGGGTAGAGACACTATCCTATTCTATTCAGTATTAGGACAATCTCATCTCTAACAGGCGGGTGTGCTCTCTCATCCAGTATATAGGAGAACAGTTCCGCGAAGCTGTAGAGACTGGACTGTGTAACACGAGACACTATACTATTCTTATCAGTCTTAAGACAATCTCATCTCTAACAGGCGGGTGTGCTCTCTCATCCAGCATATAGGAGAACGGTGCCACGGAGCTGTAGAGACTGGACTATGTGAGTAAAGATACTATCCTGTTATATTCAGTATTAGGATAATCTCACCTCTAACAGGCGGGTGTGCTCTCTCAGCCAGCATATAGGAGAACAATTCCGCGAAGCTGTAGAGACTGGACTGTGTAAGACGAGACACTATACTATTCTTATCAGTCTTAAGACAATCTCATCTCTAACAGGCGGGTGTGCTCTCTCATCCAGCATATAGGAGAACGGTGCCACGGAGCTGTAGAGACTGGACTATGTGAGTAAAGATACTATCCTGTTATATTCAGTATTAGGATAATCTCACCTCTAACAGGCGGGTGTGCTCTCTCAGCCAGCATATAGGAGAACAGTTCCGCGAAGCTGTAGAGACTGGACTGTGTAACACGAGACACTATACTATTCTTATCAGTCTTAAGACAATCTCATCTCTAACAGGCGGGTGTGCTCTCTCATCCAGCATATAGGAGAACGGTGCCACGGAGCTGTAGAGACTGGACTATGTGAGTAAAGATACTATCCTGTTATATTCAGTATTAGGATAATCTCACCTCTAACAGGCGGGTGTGCTCTCTCAGCCAGCATATAGGAGAACAATTCCGCGAAGCTGTAGAGACTGGACTGTGTAAGACGAGACACTATACTATTCTTATCAGTCTTAAGACAATCTCATCTCTAACAGGCGGGTGTGCTCTCTCATCCAGCATATAGGAGAACGGTGCCACGGAGCTGTAGAGACTGGACTATGTGAGTAAAGATACTATCCTGTTATATTCAGTATTAGGATAATCTCACCTCTAACAGGCGGGTGTGCTCTCTCAGCCAGCATATAGGAGAACAGTTCCGCGAAGCTGTAGAGACTGGACTGTGTGAGCGGAGACAGAGGGGGTAACACCGCTCGCTGCATATCTAAGGCGTGATGCCACAGTTGCCGGCAGCGCGAGAATCGTCCCGCGTCCGCGTAGACCGCACCGCGGTATCGGACGTAGTATGAGGTGTCGGGGTGGGCTGGACCTGTGGAGGAAATATTGATTTAAGGGCCTCATACAAGACTTGGCTTAACGACTGCCATCTATACGGCAGCCGGAAGCAACTGGTTAACGTGTCTTGCGAAGCACGGAACCGCTCGGAAAAATGCCACTAGCGTTAATCGTAGACGGTCACCTATCTAAGCACTGAACGCGCCCAATGTTGCTTAACATTCGTGATCATTTAAGATCACTCAGGCAGCCGGGACTACGAGCGATTCGAGCATTATTTATTTATTTATTTATTTATTGATAATAGACACACCAACAGTACACAGATGAATAAATACTAATATTATTTAAAACATGAAATCTTAGGCCTGATCTGTGCACTACTAACAGCCGCATACGAGAGTGAATTGTATAATACACACAAAAAATATTTTTAAAAAAACTGGATATTGGCCATAGAGAATAAAAACACCATAGATAATAGAGGTCAAATCCATCGATCGCTTAGCGTACACCCGTGTGTACACTAAGCAGTTGGGGCACAAAAAGTTAGCGTACACACGGGTGTACGCTAAGCGCTCAAGGGGAATACAAAAACTTTACAAACTTTAAATAACAAATGAGTACATAAGAAACTCTGAATACGATCAGTGAATTATTAAGCTCTGCGTATCTGGTATCCGGATGGAAACGTATACGGTAAACGTAAACGGAGCGTAAGTGTATCTGGATAATATCGTTTAGAATGTGCAGTGCTTACGAAAGTTTGAATTCCAAAAAGGGACAAGTAATAAGGAAGCGAGTGAAAAAAGTAATCACCTAGAATTCTCTCGCGCATTACTAGCGCCTGCATTCTCATGGCGTCGGGGTCCGCGAGCAGCTCGTCCAATTCGTTGGCGTCGCTGGGTTCCACTGCGCACTCGTAAGCCTCGATGCGTGGAATGTCCTTCGGTTTCGGTATTGGCTCGCTGCCGTCCTCTGGAAACCTGGAAGGTGGAGTTACTGGATCAGAATTGAAGATAAGATAAGAATATTCTTTATTGTACCAGGAAAACACATACCAAGATACAGTACAATCGGCGGCCTTATTGCTTAAAGCAATTTCTTCCAGGCAAGCGACGATGGAAAGATGCTGAAGGAAAAGGGAGACGGGAAGATTTAAACTGAAACTCGAAATATTTCATCATCATCATTCAGCCACAAGAAGTCCACTGCTGGACATAGGAATCCTCCATGGATTTCCAAAAGGACCGGTTGGTTGGTTGGCTCTCATCCAGCGTCTTCCTGCCAAATGGATGAGAACGTCTGTCCATGGAGACCACACATCGGTGAGCACAGCGTAGGACGAAATATTTATTTCCACTAAATGTACGGGCAAAGCACCGTGCATCGCTGTGTGTGCTGACTTTGGATTTTCCAGCGCACTGCCGCAAGTCGGCTCGAGCCACTCGCTAAATACACATATCCTTAACTACTAAAACTTTGTAATTCTGTGTCGTGAATAAACAACAACGAAGAGATAAGTTACATCATCTTCTTCCACCAATCGTCCAATAAACAACATCTGCTGTGCGTTAGAACAAATGCTGCACACACTGTCCTCTACTGGTACAATAAATGGAAAACCACTAGGCACATAACAATTTATGTGGATCAATATCCTGGCCCACACTAGGATACCCTGTGTCGTGGGAACCAGAAAGAGCAAAGTCACAAACACGTAAACATCCAAGACCTGGGGATTGTTTTTTGTCCCCAGCCGGGATTCTAACCTGGCTGGCAGATGCGCTACCGCTGCGCCACATAGGTCGTCAAAAGCGTTATTAATAATTAGTAAGTTAGGTAATTTTTCAAGCATTGTGTTTATAATTATTATTATTATAAACACAATGCTTGAAAAATTACCTAACTTGCAGGTATTACCACATGTAACTTACATGCCAGAAGAAGACTGTTCTAACTTGTAATAACTAGGTAAAATCTTACAAAGTAATTAAAATCAACGAAGTCTTTTTTTTTTCTCCGTTACCTACATATCCTTCAATTTCGTTCTGTCAAATATTCTTCTGTCACGTCATAGATAACTGGTCAAAGTAAGAGGCGGTCGTCTCGTAGCCTGTGCAATTAGCGTACATACGTCTCCGCGTTAGAGCACAAATTAGCAAAACCCCTCTCACCGGTCATCCATAGCTCGCTTCCACAGCGCGAGTGCGCCAACCATGTCTCGTCGCTTGTCCACGTACGTCGCTCCGAGTAGCTCTAGCGCGTCGATCCTCTGCTCCCGCGTGACGAGGCCGTACTCTGTGTTTATTAAATGCTCCACGATATGCGTGTGACCGGTCACCGAAGCCGCTAGTAGGGGTGTCATGCCTGGAAGGGAAAGTAAACGTAGGGGTACAATAGAGAGTTAGCCAGATTGAAAAAAAAAATGTTAACGAAACAATATTGAGTTGTTTTCACAATTAGTGAGCGATTGCTTAACTTTCAGCATTCAGTTTCACCGTGTCTAAAGATTTTTCGTAATTACGAAAAATCTTAGCACCAATTATAATAAAAATAAATAAATAAAAATAAAACACCATAGTAAGCTGTTTTTTGCTCTACCATTAAATGTTCTCTATCTGTATCAATCTAATATTATAATACCTAAAAGGAAAGTTTGTTACTAAAACGGCTGTACGGATTCTTCTTCTTGTGGTGTTAGCTCTTATCAGAGACTGGCTATCATTGTGGCTTCAGTGGGGCATGACGTGGTTGCTTGGAACATATAACATGAATTTGTTGGCAGAACGGACCACAGTGATCATTCTGGATCACCATAGGAATATAGTGGTCTCATTTACATCTCTCGCAAACAGAGTAGTGGATAAGGTTTAAAATAGTTTTAACTATGCCATAACTACCGCAGTGGGGTAGCAAGAAGTCATTATGCTACTGGACAAAAAGTGTTAATCCAGAATCCTTAAAACGGGTAGAGGTACATATATTTATTTATTTTTTATTTATTTATTTATATATTTGCTCCGCCAACAGGATAATACATTATACATTAAAAATATCTGAATCGCATCGAACATCGCGTAGCTCTACGCTTACTGAGTCGCCTTGAAGCATATGAAACGAAATGTCGCATTCAGACTCATAATACATTTGAAAGCAATTCGTTCTCTATCCTCTTTCTAAGCCAGCCAACCAACACTCACCGTAAGAATCCACGTCCATAGTCGCGCCGTGTCCAAGCAGCATCTTCATAATGTGCAGTGAGCCGCTCTCAGCGCAGTCGTGCAGGGCCGTGTTTCCTTTGACACTCTTTCTGTTGACATTGGCGTTCAGGGAGAGGAGATATCGCGCGATCCGAATGTGACCCTTGTAGCAGGCGATCATCAGACACGTGTGGCCGTGGCGATTGGCTATTTCTATGTCTGAAAGAGAAGAGTAAGTGTTAGTGGTTGCAGTGTTAAAAAGTGGCGCTAGTAAAGAGGCGAACGCTAGTTGTAGGAAAGTCTGACTAAGAAGTTGGCGGTTAGCTCTTTGCAATATTCTGGATTACCACAGTTCTCTTGAATGCCTCCTTTTCTGACAGGCGCCTTGACATCTTTCTTACTCGATATCAGCTAAGAATTATATAGAAGCCTCCGATCAGCGGTAGGTGTCCGGAGCGGACTCGTACCATAGAGGTGGGGTGACCGCACACCAGACGGGCAGGGCAACCGGGCACCAGAGGAGCGGGTCGCCCCCTATCGCCTCACCATCGAATGTCCTGCACGCAGGATCCTGGCATCCGCAACCAAAAAACTCTCTAGCACCTGTTAAAACGAACATAGAGAGAAGTTCATCAACGCCGTTCTCGGCTAGGAACTTGACAATCTCGTAGCGTCCGTGGAACTCTCGCTCCTGTTACCTTAACACTACATAGAGAGTTCCTTACCACCAGCACCGTTTTCGGCTAGGAACCCGCACATGAGGGGCGGGATGACCGCGAATCATAGGGGCTAGGTGACCGCGCACCATAAGGCTAGGGTGACCGCGTACCATAGGTGCGGAGAGCCCTTTGTCGTCTCACCGTCGAAGGTTAAATGCAGACAGATTCTTAACGAGACGCCATCTCTCGCTCCCTCTAAATTAAGGCTTAACATAAAGTCTCTCACCAGCGCCGTTCTCGGCTAGGAACTTCACAATCTCGTAGTGTCCGTCGAAGCAGGCGGCCCGGAGCGGCGTGCTGTTGGTGCGCGTGGTCGAGTTTACGTTGGCGCCGGCGCGGACCAACAGCCGGACCAGCGGCAGGTGGCCGGCGGCGGCCGCGCACCAGAGGGGCGGGGCGCCCTCTATCGTCTCGCCGTCAAAGGTGACTGCGAGCAGAGGGGTAGAGGGTTAGTTGTGAACGACATTGACGTGTTTCTGGAAATAAATCGTACCTACATTTTAGCTGTAACGTTAATTCAGTTAAAATTTATTTAGTTAAGTGTGCATGTAATAAAATTATTCGACTCTGTATAAAAGATTTATCTTTTATACAGAGTCGAATAATTTTATTGCTCTCTATAGGCCCGAATACAATTATTTATTTCCATTAAAAAACACCTGATAGTTTCATAATAAGGTATTTCGAAGCAACATTACATAGAAATAAATATTACATAACTGAATTACATTGCGTTTTTTGTCGCATACTGTCATAGTGGATTTAATCGCCATTTGAACAAAAGCTCCATAATGACGAAAGTGGACGTGAATGTAGATTTAAAACGTCAAAAAAGGTGGGACAAGGGTGCTCATTCTAAAAATAAAACAGAGGCAATACAGCATCTGATTCAGCCTCTTTATCCTGCTTATATATAGATAGTTCTTACTAAATCATCTGCGAAGTACGGACGTAAAGATTCACACTTTTAAGTAGTATACTTGTAAATTGTTGCTATTCTTGATACATATTGGTTGAATGACATGTAACTGAATGACTGTAGTTTGGCTCCCACCCTCATAGGGAGTATTACGGATACTTCCATATCTACTTTACTATTTTCCTGAGATAAATCACTGACAACTACGAAGAAATGTCTGAGAGCACTATGACTATTTATAAAGCATGTCTTAATCCAATCAATCATCGAACTAACATCATCACTACCGCGAAACATTGAACAACATTTCGCGGAAACAGTGTATTCTTGGCTTCAATATTGATTGCACTTACAACTTTAGATATTATGAAAACTAAATTCCTTTCTGGCTTCTATCAGTCCAAACGACGGTGTTGCGGACCTTTTTGATGATTTGACGTTTTTATTTTGTTAACGTCATTGCCTCATACTATTTTTTCACGAAAATTTTCCATTAAATCTATTATTAGCTTTTTCCTTACTTTCTCTTCACTTTTCCTACACATTCCACCCTTAGACAACAGATGGTATCCTAATAGTGTTTTTGTTAACCTATGGGAAGGATTGCATTTTCGCTCTAGATTTCAAGAGACTAAAAATATAGTTGATTTCTAGCACATCTGTACAATAAAATAGTTCATCAAAACATTCATTCCGCCAAAGCACTTTTAAATTGCACAAAATTCGGTACCATTAATCTATTTTGAAGTCAAACAAAAAGCTTACCCACAGTTTTGTGTTATTTGCACGTGAAGATAGCTAACGTGTGTGAAATGGCAGTTCGCCAATGCGGTTGACGTGAGCATATCCATCAGTTAATTTGCTCTTGCGGGACACGGAAACAATGGTCGTGGTCAATGGCGCCGAGGCATTCATCCAGTAAACGATAACTATACACTTCGTCAGTACCAAAATAATTGGCAAACAATAATCGGTCAGGACGTCCACTAATTCCAATTCAATCAGTCGGTCCGTTTATGCTGAATGGGTGGAAACTCTCTCTGAGTGTATATGTAACCACTTTTGTTAACGATTTGTTGACATCGAAAAAAGGTGTGCCTATCTTTAAAGTACATCTATTCATACAGAACAGAATGACTTGAAACTTGCAGTTACCGATAGCAGGAAAACTTGAATCTGTTTGCGAATAAATGTGACCGTGCAGAGACAAGCTATCAATGAATTTACAAACAACTAAAATTCAGAAAGATCTGGGGCGCTATCGCCTTCTCCAGTGTATAGACTTGTCCTATTTAACTCCATCCGAACGGTCAAACACAACATAGTTTGACTCTTCGGAAACGTTCCAATACAGGGGACAGTCACAGAATGGCAGACAGGTAAGTAGGTAATTCGTACATATACAAATTTATAGGAATTGGAGAATTATTTTAGTATGAATAATAAGAGTTAGGCTCGCATTTTAAAGAACTTTTATTTAATTCAGAATCATCGCTCAATTCTCTTCTCGACTCACCTCATCTACTCTTTTATTGGACTGCGCTTCCTCATTTCCTCATTATCTAAGATGGATTGTCAAAGAAACTTTCAATAGCGTGATGTTTATATTTTTATTACATGCGTAAGTATATGTTAATGTGTATTATTGTGTATGTTTGTGTTTTTTTATTGTACCATGAACCTTTGTAAATAACATGTGTTTTTGTTTTTTCCAGTGTTAAAAGAATAATCTTATCATTTCTTATGTTTATTCAATGCACATTATAGTATAAGCACCTCTGTTTTTAAATTTATTTAATTACTTTAGCACGCCTACTAACCTTATCCTATACCTTCTAACGGTTGACTGGTAGAAAATGCTTAAAGGACCTACTCCGCCGCATTGTAGTATATTTTTATTTTAAATGTAAGTGCAATAAAAGTATTAATAATAATTATCATCATGTTTTGCTCAGACTTGCCAGAACTCGCTGGAAGCTATTTACATATTGTATCTGAATCATTTAAAAATCTATATTCATTTTCCTGTTCTCTTTTGACATTTCCTTAAGAATAACTAATTGTGTATTGAATGAGGAAATTGAAACAAATTTATCATAACAGGAAAAAATCTAATACAGAAAACGAAGCGAAGAAAGCCACAGATTTAATGTCATAGAGTGGACGATGCTGTTTCAATTCTGAGATTGCATAGAAATATCAACTAATACATTTATCGTGCGAAGTCTTAATAGAGCTCTATTAAAACGATAAACGATTAACTATGGACCTAATATAAGTTCCTTCAAGACGTCTTGGTTAACACATATTGCAAAACTTCAGACGGATGGTCATTCCTCGTAATAACTCGAGTAAATCCTTGTCAAGGCCCTATTTTTATTTTTATCGCAATTATTGTTCTACATATTTCTGCTGAAATAAGCTTGCCACGTCCACTTTTACGCGCGCAATAAAGTATGGAAGTATGTATTTGTCGGTCAACTGCCTAGCTAATAGCATGGCATAGATTGTCCTTTAGAGATAAAGTGTGGGGGTGGGGGGCAAAGACATTGAGACCGCGCCCACCGCGGATTCTGAGACATGTGGTCACCCACGAAGTCCACGTTTTTTTTTGTTACTGATCGGCGTGGCATGTCAGTGAAAATAGAAATGCAATACGATTGTGGTCCTCAACAGATCCTGCCGATGACTGCCTTGCATCGCTCTACGCGGTACTCGGCTACGTCGTAGTAGCCATTCCTGTAGGATATCACCACCTTCGCAACCACTAAGTGCCCTGCCTCACTAGGACGCCATGGCGACGTCGCCAGCTACGTATCCAAGCAGTTTGTATTGAATGGCGACGTTGCCAGACCATCGCCAAGTGAGTTAGGCACCATACATTTCAATATTAACTGCTTGGATACGGCCGCTCTGGTGACGTCGCCATGGCGTCCTAGTGAGACAGGGCACTGACATTTTCAGCTCGTCTGCGGTTGCCAATTTCAAGTATGGAGTGGAGGCACCTAGGCCCTCACGATGTCAATGTTGTTGAGTTGCTATGTTACAGATCGGCGTGGTGCGCCAAAATAGTAATACATACACACATACATACATAAGCTCACGCCTGTATCCCAGAGGGGTAGGCAGAGACCAGGGACTGCCACCTGCTACGATACTGACACATGACTTTCGCTTCATAGACATTCATTAGTCGTTGCCCTATGGTCGAAGTATTGCCGACTGGGGCGACCCTTATCGGCGTTTCCACTCACATTCGCTCTATATATTTACTTCGTCAGTAATTCTTGCTTCATCCTCTCCACATGTCTAAACCAACGCAACATTCCTTTCTCAATTCTAGTTACTACATCCTCTTTCAGCCCACAACGTTCATATAGAAATGCAATAGGATTGTGCTCCTCACCAGATCCGGGCAGCTCGATGTCGGCCTTGCATCGCTCTATGAGGTACTCGGCCACGTCGTAGTGGCCGTTCCTGCACGCGATCACCAGGGGAGTCGCGCCGCCGACCTTCGCACCCACCAACATGTTCAGCTCGTCTGCGGAGCGCCAACTGTGCAGGTACACCTGTAATAGAAGAGGTAACCGATTAGGGGCGGTCCGTTCGTTACGTAGACTGGTTTTGGGGAAGAGGGTCCTTTCTAAGCATCAATTTCGAGTATACTAAAATTTGAAATCTACTGCTGAAATCGTTGGCCAAGATGCATGAAAAGTAGTAAGCGGTTCTAGCAGCAGTAGCAGTGAGCAGCCTGTATACGTTCCGTCTCTCGGAGAGTATGGGCTTTAATCACCACGCGCCCCCACCGCGGATTTGCGATTTCGAGAAAGAACTGCGGTTGAATGAAAACTTATTTTTTTTACGGACATAATTATAGGGAAGAGCGGATGATCATGCTCTTCCACTATAAAGGGAAATTTCCCGCCAGGCAGATCGTATGCCTGGGGACGGCCGGTCCAACTGTTGTTTGTTGGACGTTGTATTTATGGTAGGTATGTCAATGTGTAAACCACAGAACTTTTTTGTTCTGTGGTGTAAACTTTGATTGCGCGATGCAGAAATGTTGGAGTTTATAGTGCGCGCGCAGAGTTGACATGTGCTCGCCACAGACTTTTGGGTTTATTAGTTGTTCATACTTTCAAGATCTCACGCAATGCAAAAAAAAATATTCCTTTAAGAAATTTATTAGATTTGTCAAAGTAACACTGTTGAAGTAAGTAAGTACAATTAATTATACAGGAAAATTTAATTTAATTAAATTTGCTTATTGGTTACACACCACAAAACAGGTAACAATCTTTGAACAAAATTTACTTCCGATTCTTATCACCATTCTTAATTAATTGTAACTAAGGCTGACATTCAGAGACGAATCCTAAGTGCAAGCTTAGATCAGTCTTAGCAAAGTAAACTAAAGTCGTACTTAGTAAAGCGCCGTAATTTTCGTATTCACAGTACTTATGAAAGTCATCTATATTGTCTATCATTTTTTAGTGATGTAGTTCTTACGGGTTTTTTAAATTTGACATTGCTACACGAGAGCAGGACAACATCATACGATTTTATATATGTCAGAGTGAATAAAAAAATCCCACAGATAACGCTCGTAGAACATCAGTGAAATGAAGTTTGGAGTAGTCTGTGAACAAAAGGCTTAGAAGTGACAGTTCTAAGTTCACGTAAAGTCACCGATATTGACTACTTACACTTAGCTAAGCACCATTTCATACTAAACTTGCTAAGATTCGATTCTGAATACGAAATGTTTTTAAGTACGTGATTATGACATTTCTGAGACCAGTCTTTGCTTAGTTTTCGTCTCTGACTGTCAGCCTTAGTGTGTTTGTAAAGTGAGTAAGGGGTAGTCTATGAAAGTACTTATCCAATTTCAAAAATTCTTTCACCAGTATTTAGATTGGACTTTTAGATAGACATAGGCTATAAACAAATCCGTCATGGATTGCTATAGTGTGAAAACGATTTTCCACATTTTTTCCATGTTTATGTCTGATTCAATTCAGTAGATTAAATTTTTACTCAGGACAGGTTGACACTTGACCCCAGTCACGCCTGATGGATAAATCAGTGCTCCATACAAAAAAAAACTAAGTAACATTTCGCTTCAATTCGAAAAGTGTAACAGTTAATCTTTCTTTCCAAGCTGCATTTCATAACTGTTGTAGATAGATCGTGTCCTGGAAATAACACCGTCGTAAGTCCTATGAAAACATGTTATAGGTTAAAATCAATGTTACGGTATACCGCCGTAAGTCTACGAAATGGTTGGTTGGTTGGTTAAAATTCCTGTTATCACTTTTCATTCTCTTGACGCTACGTGCTTCCGGCTGCATTAATAAATTTATTTTTAGACACCAAGGTTAATGGCCCATCATGGCCACATTAATGCACCACCAAATCCATAATCGTATACATAACAGTCAAAAATAGGAGACTTGCAAAACGTTACGATTTACCGTGCGCAATCGGTCAGTCGCCGCTGCAAAACTCACCGAATAGAACAACTTTCTTTTATCAAACCGAAGCAATGCAAGTCGACCTTGTAACCCATATTACCTAAACGTTTAACTGGCTTACGAACATGATTTTGCATCTCTGCAACAGCCGTGGACATGCCATTAATCCTATCAAGATTTACAAAAGTGAAACTGAGGTTATAATATAAAATAACAACGTCTTATTTGGCAACCGACTCGCCTGATGTGTCTGTTTCCCAACTGGCTTGCAAAACCGTAATAAGTCTGCAAAACTGATAAGCGCCGTTATTTTTTAGCAATATAGATCTTATTGCCTAGCACAAAAGAGACTTTGCAAATGCACATGTAACTAAGTCCAGAAGTTAGAGTAGACAAGGAGTTAAAACAATATGAACTCTACGCATTTGTGATAGGGGATAAAGTAAGTGAATTTACAAGTTGGCTTCAAGGTATTGGTTCGGACGTGAGTGAGTCGATCCACGGTTGCCGGTCATCTTGACGGTCAGGAAATCATGACGAATAATTCTGTGGTCACAGGACTAAAGCACATAGCTAAGTCCCCAATTTTTGAGCCACTAAAACCCTATTTAAAATCTAAGGCCCTACTTTAATAAAATATAAGTCATAGGCGATAAATTTCCGGATAAGCTATCCGCAATCAGGGCTGCCGTTTGTTCTAAATTAGAAGCCATACACGAACACACGCAATACAGGAAAAAAATATTAAAATTTAGAACAAACGGCAGCCCTGGTTGCGGATAGCTTATCTGGAACTTTATTTGAACATTGTGAAACAGGGGCTGAAGCACATAAATCAAAGTGTCACAAAATTATTGTTATTTAAGACATAAATATTGTACTGTATCTTTTAATAATTATATCTACAGATCGAATTTAGAAAGTGTCTGTTTAATCATCGTGTAGAGCGTAGACAGAGATTTTCCAGGACCCATGACCCATGAAAGAACCTAGGATCACAAACCTGGGACTAGATAAACATAAACATTTACATACAAGCACATGCATTGCATAGATAGCACTGCTTCGATACATTTGTGAAAAAAGGCGGTTTTTGACGTTAATGCTATATAGAACTAGGTTTTTTACCTTCACAGTTCACGGCCAAGGTTTCTAAAAATCACTAATACTGAGAGATTGTACTGTAGCGATTTACTTGATTGAAATACGCATATTCAGCAATAATAACTTTTATTTATATACAGGGTGATATTTTCACCGGTACAATAAATCAACATACGTATACTAAGTCCAAAATACAAATACAAACATTTTTTGTTACTACCCTGTTGGTACAAAAAAACAAAAATACCAATGTCTGATCTTATCCGCAAATCTTAAAGAAATGTGGACTCCATTACGCATGAGCACAACTAAACGCACGAACTGGCAACTGCGCGCGGCTTGCGGGAAGGAAAAGAAGCGGCGGCGGCGGCGCAGCCAGTAGGTATGACTTATGTATGACGTAGCAAAAAAAATCTTACTTGATTTCAATTCTTCCTTCATACTTGCACGGGCTTAGGACCGTCACCGGCGTAGAATGCTTGCACTGGTTGGTAGTGGTATGAATTTCCACACCACGTACTGGCTAACGCCGAAGTGCGCCGTGCGTGCCGCGTCATTGGTGCTCCTTCTGGGGTCTTCCTCGAAGAACGCGAATATCTGTTCCTCGATCTCCACGGCCAAGGGAGGTCTCCCTCCTCGGCCTTGAGCGTGCGCTGGTGCAGTGAACTGTCCGTAGTCTAGCAAATGCTGCGTCACTCTCATGAATGTCCTGGTGTTGAGTATTTGAGGTTCAATAAAACCGGCATTTACCATTTCGTAATACTCGCGGTTTGTAAACATCGTGTTGCGCGCGTAATTTGTCGACTGCAGGAAGTGCGGAAACGGCCGCACGTGCACTCACCTAGGTCAATGCGCGCGGACTGACCGGCCAAATCGTGCGCCGCCCAGCCCGCCGCCCGCTCACTCACCCCACCCCGTCGCCCTCTGCCTCGCACCGCGATGACACCTTGTTATGGGTGTCCATGAGTTACAAATTGGATGAATGATAAATTAATGAAAATGAAAAAAATATATATGGTAATTTTATTCGATAAATATAATCTATTATCGATACCAATGATATGGTAAAATTTATTGTACCGGTGAAAATGTCACCCAGTATAGCTAGCCTAGCTAGCCCTTGACTGACATCTCTCACAAAAACGATTCTCTTTCAAAATATTTAAATTCATACAAGACGGCTGTGCCAGCCAGTTACTACCAAGAAGAAACGCTACAGTACATTATGATTTTATTTCCTCGGAGGCGCTAGTTTTACTCAGTTGGAAAGACAGAGCTTTACAAAAAAACGTAGTTACATCGAGATCGAGTGTAAGTATGAAATATGAACTCAATGATCATATCAAAAGCATTCTCTTTTTTTTTAACTCTGTGTAAGTTTATGGCACGAATATTTGTAAAGTGGATAGCTACTCGGGTCTTTAAAGATACCTACTATGCCAAAATGCACTGACGGTCTAAAGGAACAAACGACAAAATGTGTAATCCTCAACGACAAATTGAGCAAATGCCATGAATGTATCTGCGATGAAATGCCCCAGCGTCAGAATGTGCATTTTACATAAAGAGCAAATGTTGGAATGATCATTACATTATAATATTTCAAGGACTTGATGTGTTTTGCTCGTAGCCTGGGCTGCCTGAGTGATCTTAAACGATCACTAAGGTTAAGCAACATACGGCGCGTTCAGTCCATGGATGGGTCACCGTCTATGACTAACGCTAGTGGCATTTTTCCGAGCGGTTCCGTGCTTCGCAAGGCACGTTAAGCAGTTGGTGCCGGCTGCCGTCGATAGATGCCAAGTCAGAGGCTCTAGGGCGGCTTGAAAACTTCTGACAGTAAGACCAGCCACCAATCTTACAAGCCTCCACCAATCCGGCTTGGCCTCCGTGGAGGAGTATGGCCTATACCTTCCTCAGGGAAAAGACCCGTGCCCCTCGGTGGGGACATAATGACATAAGGACGTAGATGACAATTATTTTCCAGGTCTTCAATCCACTTTTAATTTTGTAGAAGTTGATGAAACGACACTTGAACGTATAATTCAGATATCAACCTCAAATTCGTTAGGCTCTGATAATATTTCTATGCTTATGCTAAAGATGACGCTACCGTACTCTCTAACAGCAATCTCAGCCATTATTAATAAATCTATTTTGAACGGTGAATTTTCTGATCTCTGGAAATGTGCCTATGTTACACCTATTTCTAAAAAATCCAAAATTGAAGAGTACAGTGACATAAGACCAATTTGCATTTTGCCTGCATTATCTAAGATTGTAGAAAGGGTTGTTCTTCTCCAAATTACTCCTTATTTAGAACATAACAAACTCATACCCACTCTGCAATCTGGATTTCGTAAGAAACATAGCACGTCGACCGCTTTTCTCAACATCGTGGATGACATCCTATCTGCCTCAGATAAAGGCCAAGGTACACTGCTGGTCCTGCTGGATTTCACCCGGGCATTTGACTGCGTAAACGTTAATATGCTCTTATCTATTTTGAAAAATACCGGTTTCTCAACACAAGCTATTCTCTGGTTTAGGTCTTATTTTTCAAACCGTAGTCAAGTAGTGCAATGTCTGAACGATCAAGGATCGATATATAGGTCAAAGCCGCTTGCCGTGACGCGAGGTGAAATCCAGGGATCAATTCTGGGCCCCACCTTATTCTCCTTGTATACATCTGGCATATGTCGATCCATCCAACATGCTAGATATCACATGTATGCCGATGATACCCAGATGTACATACATACACCAGCAACCGTGTCCATTTTAGCAGACTCGATCCATCACCTCAATTCGGATTTGGAAGCCATCGCACTGTGGTCTATGAAACACAGTCTCATCCTAAACCCAAACAAAAGCGTTGCTATTATTTGTGGGACAAAACAACAGGTTCAATCATTGAAATTATTAGATCCCAAAATAAGAATTGGAGGTGATACAGTACCTATTCATGATTCCGTCCGTAACCTAGGTCTTACAATGGATGAATCCCTACGATTCGAATCTCATGTTCAACAAAAAATTGGTAAATGCTTTGGTTCTCTCAAAACATTGTATAAAATTAGACCTTTTCTAACTAATGAGATCAGATATCCGCTTTGTAATGGATTGGTTTTATCACAGTTGGGCTATTGCGACATAGTCTACGGTCCCTGTATTTAAAAAAAAACACAGCGTGCGATACAACGCGTACAGAATGCTTGCATGCGATATTGTTACCAAATTCCTAAGAGAGAACATATTTCCCCTCATCTTCTGGCAAAGGGAGTCTTGAATATGTCGAACACCAGGACATTAAAATTGTCTTGCTTTTTGTTCGACATTTTCAGGACTCGAACACCACCATACCTGTATAAAAAGTAAGACTGGTCACTCAGGGCACGAAGTGCACTGCTACTGTTACCAAAACACTCCCTGAGCAGTACCAGGGGTTGCTTTAAGATTGCAGCATCGAAATGTCACACAATGTCACACTTCGTCGTCCCCCTCCCTCGTTGTTTTCATCAGCTAAAAGGAACGAATCGCGACTTTCTTTGGTGGTTCATAAGGTGCCCCACGGTTGTGGCGCACGCTGGGAAATCACTTTAAATATTAAAATAAGGCATTTGATGTATGTAAATAAAACCAGTCTATTAAAATTCAAAGAACAGTTTACAAATTACTATAATTATTAGTAGGTACTAACGTGATTGTAAAGTATAAACAATGATATAGGTAGTTCAAACGGGTCACAAGGCTCGTGTCGAGTCATTGAACTGACATGCTTCTATTATACCAATAATGACTTTGAAGTGACATTAACGCTAATTTGAAGTACATGCAAAGAACATTTTTTTGCTTTTTAATTATGTCTGTCACAGTTTTACGAAAAGGCACATTGAATATTTACAGCATGACAGTCCCAAGAATAACATTTTAAGCTTAGATGTGTATGGTAACCAGTATATAATTTACACCTTACGTCCATGGATCGTAAATTAAGGCTGTGTTCTTTAGCGCACGCATATGGGACTTATGTCTGCTGTACTGTGCGATCGAAAAATGGGGAAAAGGTAAGTTTATTTTATATTAATTATTTAATTTTACACAAATATAAATTCTATTAATATAATTTTGAGGGCCAACTGTTTTCTGAGGCAAAGTTCTGGCAACGGCTTGATATATAAATATGAACGAGTCAACGAGAATACAAGGAAGTCCTGATTTGACGAGTATGGGCTTGCTTAATAATGAATGTGGAATCACATCTTGTGACCATTACCAGGATTAAAAGGGACACACAAAATACATAGACCGCTGGATGTATTTGAATTAGAGATACACTGGATTAACCGACGGATTAACCACAGGAATAACTGGACGACCAGAAACAAGATGGACAGACGATCTCATCCAAGTGGCAGGAAGAAGCTGGATGCAAGCCGCTTCCAACCGGTCTTTTTGGAAATACATGGAGGAGGCCTAGGTATGTCCAGCAGTGGACTTCTTGTGGCTGAATGATGATGATGATGGATTAACCGAATGGTTAATCGAATCGAATGGGAATAACAAAACTTTTTGTCTTACCTCTTTAACTGTGACATATATACATATAAGCTCACGCCTGCATCCCAGAGAGGTAGGCAGATACCAGGAACATTAATGAGTCGTTCACTAATAAAATGAGGACTCTTTATAAAATTGATAAACGCTTTTGACGTCATTTGAGAATTCATTTGCAAATAATGTTTTGCAGAAAAAAAAGATTGATAAAAACCAACAATGGCTACAAAACAGACCCTCAACAAAATCTTGTCGATTTTTCCCCGTCACCGATTACCTAGAAACTCGGCTGGACTACTGGTGCGTCACTCACCAGTCACTAGCTATACGGTAGTGTAAAGAAACCGTCGGGAAATACGCTTGGAATAAGACGGTCGGGTTCTGCAGAATTCCACGTGCGCAGTTTAATGACGATAAGATAACATATTGATTATTGTATACCAGGAAAAAACAAACTTAAAATACAAACTATTTATTTTATTTTATACGTAATATCGTAAAACGGGTTGATTAGGATCACGATGATGTTTACATGTTAGTGACGTCGCTGTTACTGGTTCCCACGACATCGACAGGGTATCCTAGTATGGGGCCTGAAGCAATGTATGTGCCTGAATGTAAATGTTAAATGTTATGTTACATAACCTCTTTTCTATCCCTCTACTGTTTGTATCCCTCTACTCTACTATTTTTACAAGTGTGAGGTCAATCTCTGAGTCGTGTTAATACTAGTTTTTTAGGACTAATGGCTGTGAAGGCAGAAACCCTACGACTAACAGCGGCCGTTTTTGACGTCTCACAATGCTATCTAGTCGCAGATCCGCGAACCTAGATCTCAGTATAACTATACAGAGGTATAATGTATTTTACTTCCTCTTGCCCCAATAAGCCGCGCCTCATATACTCCTAGGCACATATTTGTCTTTACACATACATCAAACAACTTCGACCGTATTATTGTGTGGCAGCCTTGTCTTATCTTTTCCGTCGACGTACTTGGTCAACAAAACGAAGGACCACGTTAGTATTTTTCAACGATACCTTTGTGTTTCATTTTTAGGGTTCCGTACACGAAACGGTACAACCGAACCATTTCATAATATATAAAAAAAATATTTTTTAAAAACGATAGAAGCTAAGCCGTGTAACTTTATGATCTATAGGTGGTTGTCACTAAAAAAATTTTTTTTAATATTTTTTTTTCTTCAGTATCATGTAAATAACCACCCCTTAGTCGGATTAAACTGTACAAATCAACACCCAGTAGAGACAATTTTGGCTTCGTGAATATTTTAATGGAAGCCCTACTGATTCCTCAAAAACGTAATTCTACTTAATTTAATAAGACTATCAATGGACGCTTTCGAGATAAGAATTGTTGTGAGAAAGGTGAGTAAGAAAGTATGTTGTACTGCTTGCACATTTAAAAAAATTAAACCCAACCTTCGGTTGATGGCGAGCCGGTCGGAAAACTACTTATTATTGGTTGATTCGGTCAGAATTAAATTTATAATTAATGTTAGACAGATGTAGCTATAGTACCCCTGTATAATGGCCTACATAACGATGAACAATAGACACAACTGTGTACAGAACCCTAACCGGTACACTATTATCTATAGCGTAACAAACATTACTACAACGAAATTATTTCCACGATGTCGGACGAAATGCTTTCCACGCCGTTTGAAATCTTCGTAGAAATAAGCATAAATCTGTCGACACTGAAATAATTGGCCGGCGACACACATACCTGGCTGTTGCAAAAACAATAAAAATTCGCGCCAAATCCGCGAGAGCAGACCACGTGTCCGAAACTGAATTCACAACACAACTACACGGCGTTAAATGTTCCACAATGTGCTCAATAAAGGCAGTAACACACGTGCGACCGCGATACGATCGCTCACAACTCTGCAGGCAGCACAGCACTGCTAATAGACTAAAGGACACACTTTGATGCCGGCGGTCAATGAGCAGGACACCTTAAAACACGTCAAACAAACATTCCAAGCTCCATTGTAGTGGACGATTTTGTCACTCACGCCGTCGGTCACAGACATAGATCAAGATCTGTGGTCTTAACACTGAACGAAACTTAGCTAAGTGACCATTGTCACTGGTTGAACGCAAAGTTCTCCATTATTTCATAAGAGTTCGTATTGTTCCTGAGAAGTTGCGCGATAAAAACACAATGAGTAATAAGAGTTGAGGATTTGATTCAAATCGTCATTGTTAGTGCTGCAATCAAAGTTCAATGTCGCAGTAATAAAATCTATTTCTGTGCGATTGTTCTGGAGCGTTTTTTGAGGCCACCGACCGAAGGCCGGTGCACCTGAATGTGGAGCAATCGAACGCTGAATTTCAATAGTTTTCGAGATTGTTAGACTAAACGGATTCTTTGCAAACAGCGCTTCAATCATCGTCGGCGATGCAATCAATTGTCAAAGGTCTAGACTAACTAGGCATTGTGCAATGCCGTTTACTATAGCTTAATTTGAAAACAATCACACAGCCTTCGGCTTCGGATTTCCTTATTCGCGGAATATCGTATTCAAATCGCGATCGATTCACCACAGCTAATAAAAAAAAGCATAATTAAAACAAAATTCAAATATGTACAACAGTGGCTATGTACAAATAGTGCCTGTTAAATGGAATTACCGAAAATATCGAGTGCACTGACCTGTTATAAAGCCGAAATCGGAAGCAAATAGTGACTCAGGGGAAATTATGCAAAAGGCTCTTGGAAGGAAAACAAGGTTTTAAAAATACCAGAAGTATTAATTTGCTGTTATCCGGATACGCTGACGTCGAACACAAAAATAAATAGTACTAGATCTCGTTTGCGCTGACTGCAAATGAAAAAGGCATTCTGTTGCAATAAAGTAATGATTTTAAACGTCATGTTCTTCAAATGATTGACCCGATCTACATGCATAATATTAATAGAAAAACATGCGGTACTGCGTTGGTATTACGTGACGCGTAAGATTGGTAAGAAAATTCCAAGTATATTTCTGTCATTCGCCAGTAAGAGTTACGAAGTCAAAGAACTTAAGAATTAGATTTATAACCTGAATTTTACCACTGTCTCAAAGTCTATTATTTTACAACAGAGATAAATTTTCTCAAGGAATATTTAACACAGATTGTCATAAAATAATGTATTTGTTTTCTGACTATATCTGTGCTGTTATAGGAATACCTTTCGCCCAGAATTAAAGTTTCACTACAACATTCGATGTTTATTGTGACTGATTGATTACTTCATTATAAAAATGACAGTTTAAAGGCCCTTTAAAAAGTTGTGCAACTATTTACGTAACCCGACAACATTGAAAGCTCTATCAAAATACACGAAGTTACCATAGGAGCCCTTGTGAGCCGAAGTCAATGAATTGAACTGACAGATTATTAGGTTATCATCTCATGGGACATTTATATCATAATACGTGTATTAGAACGTTTACATTTTATTTTTGCGTTTAACTATAAATTAAACGTAAAAGTAAAATGTAAACCTTGCCCTTTTACGCACCCTATGTTATGTTAGTAGCGTGATCTGAACTGAACTATTTACGCTGAGCTTATTTTTAGAGGCGGTTTCCGAATTGAGTATTTCACTAAACAAATATGTACTTATGTAACGTTCTGTCACGCTCTTTTGTAAGAAATTTGACGAGACAGCACTACTGTGAAGTAGTTTCTTAGCGAGATTCTCAATTCCGAAACCGGTCCAAAGAGGTTTAGCATTAAATACATCTACTCTGCATTCTGCATTCACGTCACTCTTATAAAACGATTCTTACAACCACAATTTTATTCGTGATTTACAAGTTGATGGACATGGCAAAGACGATTAAGCCACATATTATCAAATTAGTTTGTGCTACGTAATGCGCCTCGGTTTGTCACGTAACCTACTACGAATTGTAGTTTTACTAAACATGGCCTTGACTGTTCCAGATCTTTTTCTGCAAGACTCTACCCAGCGTGATTCTCTCGGGCAAATACAAAGTCTGTGTGCAAATGTAGGAGTAAACGCAAATAGCAAAACATGTTTTTGAGCCTATACATTGTCGTGATAATAACTCACGGCAAATCGCAATTGCAAACCTCCTCTACGTCTCTACTGTGATTCTGTAGTGAATTTGGTTTGGTCGGAGTTTATTTCCCATTTCGTCAGAGATAGAAGGCTCCTGGACCTAATTATGCGGACTGGGCCTTATCTGAATTCATACGTTAATGAAAGCAATTTGGAATTTAAAGTTACATACAAAAACACAATCACTTGACCTGGTCCCAAACTATAATACCATGTTCTATGGTAACCAGGCAAGGCCATTACAAACATGGAAAAACATCCAGACTGAGGGCATTTGTATAAATGTAGTTTATTGGTAGGTAAGCGCCAGGAGTTGGATTGGATGTTTGGATTTTTTTGGATATATTTCGTTCAGGATTTGGTGTGCGTAATATAGAAGCTGGAACAAATAAGCAGCTATATTAATTTACCTTTTTTATCCGCCTAAGGAGTCTGCGTTGGCGACGCAGCAGGTTCTTGCCGCAGTGCCTCAATGTTTCGATCCATTTGCATCGCACTGGTACCAGGTCCCATACACCAGTCGACATTATCAACACATCACAACACTGTCCGTCTCGATCAACTGGTCTTATTTCACTTTTACAGTCCCAAAGGTAGGAGGAAACGTGCGGTTGGCGTGGAAAACACTGGAGGATGAATCACGTGGTGATCTGTTTATGTGCTGACGTCGATAGCTATTTGGAGAATTAATTCATGAAATTAACAATTGCGCCCTGTCCAATGAATGATTTACGTACGATGGCTGGATTGGAACAATATTGGACAGTGAACGAATACATATTTAGGCGTGTCGAATAAAAAAAATGTAAGCCAACAACTAAAATGTAAGCCAACACGATAAGCGTTTCGTCGCTTTGGCGACTTCTATAATATTGCTGACTCCAATTTTAAAGATCCGACAAAGAACCTATGTAATCTATTTAGGGTAAAGTTGAATAACATGCACTACTTTGCGTGACATAAATAAGTTTAGTTAATATCTAACTTCTTTTTCACAATTTTAAATCTGGAGGGAAACACATGCCGTTCAGAATAGAGCTAGATGATATCGAACTAATCTATGAATGGCAGAATGCTACAAGTCAAAGAGTACTCCTGACCTACTCTTAGAGAGTGTGTGAGAGAGAGAGAGAGAGAGAGAGAGGAGAGAAAGAAGAGAGGGCATTGATTAAACAACCGCGGGTTGGCGATGAAGTAAGATTTTTATACAGCATAAGCAAATGATAGAACTCAAAGCTCCTCTTGCAAGCACTTGGGTACAGAGAGAGGCGTTTTACACAATCCAAAGGATTGCGGTTGAGATTCTCGCAATCATAACAGACACTTAATATTTAATTGACACAGATACCGCAATCAGAATGCATGAAGCACTTAAGTAAAATACCGATGCTTGTTTATAAGCCACGTAAGATATCCTGGAACTGGAAGCGTAACGAATGTAAATTTTACAAACGTTGCGTTTATTATAAACACGTGGTGTATCACGTTTTATTATTTCATTCAACGTGATCGGACTTCATTCTACATTCTTACATAATAGAACCTTGAAACTACGCAAAACTAGACACAAAAATATGGGAATGTGTGAAAATACTGTTGGTACAACATTATCCTAATTTGGGACTGAAATGTGCAACGCAACACACTAAAAGCAGGAGGAAAAAATCGGTCAAGTAAACAAGTTTCAACACGAGCCGGCGGCTATTTTTTGGCCTTTCCAAATGTCCGAACTGAATGTTGTTTGTTTGCAACGCTTTAAGCTGTATCTTTCTCAACCAATCAATTGCCGTATGTAAGGAAATATACGTTCGTGTCCCCATGAATGTAAGTGCTAAGGTTACTTAACTTGGAGACCCCTCAGAAATAAAGTAATATTTTATTTGTGGGAGGCTAAAAACAAGTGAGAAATCGCACGAACATAAATGCCTAGACATTTAAGATAATTATGAGTATGTACAATTTCAATTCAAACATGAGAACGTTCCGTAGCGCAAGATATGTGGCAAAGCTTCTGTCAACGAAGCCTGAAGTTCACTCGATATCACTAATTATGTCTCCACACATGATCCACCATTTTGGATTTAGCACACCTTCAATAAGTTGTGATTTTCTGACCGCGAAGTGCCAAAAATTTTCGGGTTCATGCGCGTTTCTTTACACAAAAATTGATGCTGAGAATTCTTGGCTCCTCAACAGCCAAATAAATATGTACAGAGGCGTACACTGCAGTCTCGAAAGGCAACTAGGTTTAAGTGGTGGCACGTTTTATCGAGTGGCTTGTCACGTTCAACTTGTGACTCACAATAGAGGATAATACCACATTTACAATGACGAAGTGGTAATTGGATTATACATAGAATTGATAGGATAGGAAAGATAGCATTGACTACGACAGATTCGGTGAAACAGAATTCGGTGACCGGACGAGGAGTAATTACTGACGATGAACAAATCAAGTTCACACTAGGGCTAATTACATTCACATTATTCCAGTAGCATTCCAGTCCAGCGCTGGAATGCTACTGGAATAATGTGAACCTGCACTGGAATGTACTATTCCAGTGATCAATCCAGTCCAGTTCATTCCAGTGCAGGTTCACATTATTCCAGCAGCATTCCAGCGCTGGACTGGAAAGCTGAACTAGAATACAATACCACTGGAATAATGTGAACCGGGCATTAGGGCTTAACTGCCGTGCGTGCCTGCCATTGAGTGTTTCAAGCACTACGGGGAATTACAGATAATTTTCTTTTAGATAATCTCCCTTGTACAGCGAGGTAGGATTACCTCACTGTACAAGAGGAGATTCCACGGAAGCATTAGCTGCTATGCCAGCGTGATAGGGAATTTTGGTTCGGAGAAGTCCCGTAGTGGTCTATTTAATTTACAAAAAGTTCATATTTATTCATCATCAACCCATTATGTCCCCGCCGAGGAGCACGGCTCTCTTCCCTGAGGAAGGTATAGGCCATACTCCACCACGGGGGCCAAGTCCGGATTGGTGGAGGCTTGTAAGACTAGCGGCTGGTCTTACTGTCAGAAGTTTTCAAGCCGCCCTAAAGCCTCTGACTCGGCCTAACGACTGCCATCTATCGACGGCAGCCGGCGCCAACTGCTTAACGTGCCTTGCGAAGCACGGAATCGCTCGGAAAAATGCCACTAGCGTTAGTCATACACGGTGACCCATCCATGGACTGGACGCGCCGTATGTTTCTTAACCTTCGTGATCGTTTAAGATCACTCAGGCAGCCTAGGCTACGAGCGATTCGTTACTGTTGTTTCCAGTGTTGTAGCATGACTTTGTATCTCACGTGTTTTAACATCGTGACTGAGTAGGTATGTCGCTCATTTCGACTACTTGCTTAAAAACTGCATTAGTCACCGTGTTTGTGCCTAATAAGCATGACTAATTAAATTATTTCGACAGAAAAAAACTCGCATTTTGACCACAACATCTTCTTAACAAAGTTTTTGTTTGTAACGTTGTGACTTGTCCCATTGCAGGGCATAGCCTTCTCTCAAAGAGAGATTATGGGCTTAGGGCCGATTTCTGAATTGAGAATTTCACGTAAGTTAATACTTAAGTAACGTTCTGTCACGCTCTTCTCTGAGAAATTTGGCGAGACAGCACTAGAGTTTAATCACCGTGCTTTAAAAAGAAATAAACATTGACAGACAAGAAACTGTCACTATCTACTCCTGGCACCAGACTAGGGCCTTGATTCTGTTAGTGAATTATAGTACGATGACAGTTACACGACCGGGTCATGTGACGTGTTTTTTCATACCATTGACGACTAGAAGACTTGATATGTGTGCGCGTAGATTAGATGCGGTATTGAAACTAAATAGCCACGTTCATTCAGTTGTCATTGTGCTACAATGCATTAACAGAACTAGGTCCAGCTCGATGGCAGTAAATTATTTACTGTTAACCGGCGGACATACTTCGAACAAATAGGGAATGTATTAGCAAGGGGCGAGATAACAAGGGCCTGAAACCGGCGTGCGTGAACGCAACAACTAATGGTCAATGAAGCAAAAGTTATCTCTTAGGATCGTGGCAAGTGGCAGTCCCTGGTTTATTTACGACAGACGTACGTAGTTTATCAATAACATACATATAAGCTGAAGCTAATAAAAACGTGTTAAAAGTACATAGAATGGGGCACCTTGGCAAGAAATAAGAACCTCGCAAGAAATGCAACGGTTTACGACTGCAGAAATCGCACGTCTACTATAACACTTCCTACTACGGAAATCGAGGTATTCGCACGAAAAGCGACCTTAACGGAAACTACAATTATTGAGAGGATACAGGAACCACTTCGTGACGGTCACCCGGCCGGAAGAATCTCATTAAAACGAAAACTAGCTTGAGGAATGACGTGAGAACGAAGTTGTCGAACAAACAACAGTTTGCACACTACTGCAAATAATAAAACAGGTTCCAGGTCTTCGTTGAGAATCAGTACAAAAGACTATGTACTAAATTTGAACGATACGAAATTCTTGCCTTACAAACTGTACAGAAACAGCTGTACTGCTTTGAGTCATTCCCTTTTCACAGTATCAAAGGACAAGCCAAGTCACGTTACAGCGAATAACTTGTCGGAAACTTACATGAAAACAAAGACCTTAGGGTATTTGAAGCGCAATCCAAACAATTCATAGAGAATCAAGCGTGCACTTTAGCAGTTAATATACCTAATAACTCAAAACAAAACAGTACGTGAGGCAAGGATGAATATAACGGTCAGGGCCGTTCAACACAGCCGAACTAACTCTCCCCGCATCTTGAGCCTCAGGAACTTTTATTGCTTCACGTATGACCAATTCGCTCCATCGAGCACGTATACAACAAAAATATAAACACACCACGTCAGCGGTTTGGTATCATCGGATACTTTCTAAATCGGACAATATAAACCGATTACAGCGGCAGTATTGTGGAAAATACTGGCAGGCAAACGTAACAAATCCTCCACCTAAAAAAAAAGAAAAACAAAACACAATCTGCGCGAGCACATAAAACACGTGAAAATCCGGGAACACAGGGCACGGCATCACAAAGTATCACAAACGAACATTAAAGCGCCCTTCGCGGGAGCGAGCGGTGGCGTAGGTGCGTTCACGGCTACGGTTTACCGCGTCGACTAGTCGGCGCAAATCGCCGGTCAATGCTTCGCTGTTGCAACCTGCAGAGGCGGAGTGGTGGGACCGGCCCTCTTTCACTCCGTGCGGTACTTGCACAAAACAGGAACACACAGAAGCTTTGCGGTCTGGAGTGCATTCAGGGGTTGACTCCAGGTAGATTACTTTCGGATATTTACGAAAGTTTGAAAATAAACAAGGTCACACGTACAGGTCCGCTCTGGGAATCGAACCTGATTCTCACGCTTAAGTACAATAACAAAATTAAATGTATTATTATTAACTTTGTTCCGGATACACTTGTTTAATAAAACTACTACTACTACTTGCCACTTTGCTCCGACGACGCGAGCTCCGTCTCTGCTCATCATGATTAAGCTCTGCGAATCAGAGCGAAACCTGGTCGGACTCTTCCGACAAAAAGTTAAGTCAAGTGTATCCGGAATAAAGGTAATAATGTCTTGTGCTTATGAAAATTTTACTTCAAAAATTATGTATTATGTAAAGGTTTCTTCAGTACAGCAGATCACAAGCTATCAGAACCAGCCGTACCACTCTATTACTAAAATGTTTGGACTGGATCTTCTAAAACTTTATATTAATTGCCCGTGTCAATATGGCTCTACACTACAGAATTCGACAAAATCAGAGAATTGCATGCAATACCGTATGTTTAATTTGGGAGACGCTGCTGCACAGGTCAGTTGGGATTTCCCACTGGGATCCACTAACTAATTATAGCAATAATAATATTAACTAGTAATAATTAAATATCAAGTAAGTGAATACGGAATAAGTTAATAATGTGTAGTGCTTACGAAAGCTTTACTTCGAAAATTAACTTAAGTAAGGATTCATTGGTAATTTTGTAGGTAGAGTCAAGGACGAGCTGCCAATGAGAGCCACTACTCAACTCATCATGATTAAGTTCAGCGAATAAGAGCGAAACATATAATAGGCAGACTTCCGAATAAAATGCAAATTACTCCAGAGTTACACTAATAATGTCTTACGAAAGTTTAAGTATGTAAAATGCTAATTTTTTTTGTAACATCAATATTTTCAGGATCGCGTTTCGCGAAACCTCAATTCGTAAACACTGGGTAGCCGAATCTTCCTACTTGTATATTGTGTACTAATAGACTCTGCGGATCGAATTGTCATAACACTCATAAAATAACACACGCATGGCCCCGACATTCGCAAAAATGGGGAAAAGCTTCCAGGCATCGAAAGCTTTCTGTCACAGCCTACAAAAGGTGGGTGCTCGTTGCATAACCCACGCTGAAAGTTGCAACATTACGTCACTGGGGACGTTTTGTTCGTCATTTGGCCGATCCGATCGATGTTGTGATCTACGTCGCTGCCATTGTCATTGAGAGTATTAGATAACAAGTACTTATTAGTACCCTAACAAGTAAGTGCAAAGACGAGCAGAAATAATAATCAATAGTTGGGTTCCGTACCGCCCCCACATTTCCGTAATATGAGGTTGCCTGGAAGAAATTGCGATTAGTAATAAGGCCACCATTTGTACCCTTTCTTTTGTTGCTACTGTTTTTGTAATAAATGTTCTTTAATGAACAATAACGTTCTAAAATATTATCCGGATGCACTTACTTGACTGTTGTCCGAAGAGTCCTACCAGGTGATGACCGACCATTTATAATGCTATTATTATATCTGATGTGGGTTTTTACAAATATTTACTGACGATGTTTCTCTGTTATATACTTCAGAAGAGTATAACAAAACACCGTACACCGTTTGTCTGGGTTTTCAAAATCGAGGGTTTTAATCGTAAGTTGTCACAACTTGGTAATGAATTTTGCAGGTGTTAAAACTCACTTTACAAGTTCACAAGGATTTAAAATGAGCATTCATCGTTTATGGAGATCCCTTGCCTCGCATAAAGAAATATCGTGATTATCGTAGTGTCTCGGAATAGACTCGAATAGAATAATGTTTACGAAGAATAACAAGAAGAATAAAATGTTGATTCTTTTGGAGAAGTTTAATATCCAAAATGTGACCAGACTACTGTTCCGATTTCCCTATATTGTGATGATGTTTTTTCAAACTTTGTTCACTCAAAACAATACTAAGCCTTCTTTGTCAGCTTCTGTAAATCACTGCTACATAAGAGTTGGACGTCACACACACATTATGTAGCACGTATGTACAGCGAAAAGTTGAAAATATTGCAACAAAAAAGCGGGCAAATGTAAATCGCGCTTGCACAATGGGTTCCAGTGCTATTTTTTTTTAAGAAAAAAATTAGATAGGGCAAGACCACAAAAAATCGTATCTTGTAGTACCTAGGTAGTTTTTAAAATCAAACCTTTAAAGTACATCAAAACATTAATCTCAAAAATCTTAAATATGTAAGCTGTTTAGTATACCTACAACCGGTCTTAATAATAACACATATTCTATGAACGTTTTTGCTGACAATACCACATTTACTATTATAAATTCTAGGGTCGGCTAAAATTATTGTCTATAAAACATAGTTAATTAAAATAGTAGTAAGCATAACTTTGTTAAATAAAAAACAGGTATCTTCAATTCAATGTTTCATTACAGCTTGCTGTTAATGTAATAAACATAATTATTATATTATTATTATGATGTGATTTCATAAAAGGTTTTTTCACTGCCTCAAAACTTTGTGTTTTCTACTTGGTGATTTAGTTCGCCGACTCTAGCCATATTCTATTGAATAATGAAAAGGAAAAAGAAGAGAAAAGGTTTGTGCCTTGCCAGTGGGTGGTATATGTGTAGGGTAGATATAAAAAAACTTGTGAATCCGCCTTAACAGTAGAATATTCTGTCAAAATTTTAACTGACTATCCTCACAAAGACGACCACGGAGCATTTAAAAAAGTCATTTACAGCACTGTCCATGTGTGTATTGATTGAAAATCGATTTGATTACCAATCAATACAAAGACATACAAACTTACACGATCGCTTTGGCAACATTATCGAGAGACTGCAACCGGTAACAAAACAACGCGAGCGAACCAGATTATGTGTGTGGCCTCAATTTCGACCAACACGGCATCTTAATCTCAACATAGACATGCGAAAGTAATCTCTGTATCGACGTGTTTAAGAGTAATATTGCGTAACGGCCTTGGGGTAATCATGTAGGTCTGAAGCCCGTATTTTTGGTTGGTAATACAGTACAGCGGCTGCCATTGCAACGAGCCGTGACTGGTGCAATGGAGGACATGACATAATGGGTGCGTTGACCTGCAATAACTAGTGTACCGATTCAATACTTCAAATATGAACTAAGATGCTGGAAAAGAGTCATTCTTGTATATTTTACTAATATAGCTAAATATAAGTAAATAGTGCAATAAGCAATTAAAATAATAAATAAATATAACGTTATGCATTATAATGTGACTTAGTAAACGTGTTCTAATAATTTTAAAGTGCATGGAGGAGGAGTCCGTAAAAACTTAACATCTCATTTAGGGACATTTCAATGCAAATGTCAATTCTACTTTTCAAGTCACAGATTAGGTGTTAAATTACTACACAAAATATTTTTAATAAAAAAGTTCTGATCATCGTCTGATCATTTTATAGTAAAATCGTGGGACGAATCTCACAGGGAGATTAGTAACAAAAGTAAATACCCGACGTAGTGAAACTTGCTTTTAAGTTTTTAATTTCTAATGCCGTTAAAGACAAAAGTGCACTCAAGGTAGAATCACACTGATCCTACATAGGTACGCTAGGCACGCGATGCTATGCGGGAAGGTCGGTTTGCGCTTTTTGTCTTGTGCGCTGCGTACGTGACGCGATTTGGCACCAGACGCCATTATCACTTCTTGAGGTGCTCTAGTATTCTATACCACCCCTGTCTGATTCTGATTACATCATATCGCCTGAGTAAATCAATGAGTTGCTCCTCTCTAATTTAAAATAAATTGACGCTCGACGTTTTAATGACGCGTCACACCAATTTGTAATCTAGTGCCATACTAGTCTTACGCGGCGGTCAGCGTAGCGACATTACCTCCACTTTCCGGCGATCTTGTGAGGCAAGTCGAACCGAACGTCACGTCAGACGCGTGTGTATCTATAATCCATTTATCTTTACTTGGCATTTCCATACTTTGGCAAGTCAAAAAAAAATGCCAAGTATAGATAAATGGATTATAAATAAATACATTCAAGCGGCCAGATCACCCGTGGAGTCTCGGGTATGTAGGATGAGTGCGATTGTAGCTCAAAGACTTGTAAGACTAGTTGCAAGGCGACGCAAGTGTTTCGTTGGATACAAACATAATTATGAATACAGATGACCAATCAAAATTTATCTTAAGTAAAATTCCACGATATGTTTATTTGTATCAGCTTATACCGGAATCGCAGTGGATGGCATTGCTATCCTGAGGCGCTAGACAGCAAAATAAACACCAAGTAATGCCGGCTACACACGTAACGATATATCGTAGCGATTAAACTGCGCAAGCCGATTTGCGCAGATTTATCAATCGTGTCTATGACGCAAATCTGCAACGATTTGTCATACACACGATGGATAAATCTGCGCAAATCGGCTTGCGCAGTTTAATCGCTACGATATATCGTTACGTGTGTAGCCGGCATAAGCTGTTATACAGACAGATCGCTGTCGATGATTCTAGAAAACCTTTTCCTGCTAACTAGATCTTGTTACTCAAGTTTTTACATTTTCCAGAGACCTTTGTGGTTTTACGAAATTAATGGTTTTGAGTTATAGGACTGTCTTCACGATTTTAAGACATATCTCAGAATATTCTTATCGTATTTTTATCTCTGTTCTCTTGGGGAAGCATAGAGAAAACCAGACTGTATACTATGTACGTCTTGACTTCATTTCAGACAACTTAAAAGAAAAAAAACCAAGGGTAATACTTTCTTAAAATACTACGAATACTGCCTGAAGGCAGCGGCTAACATAGCAAATTGGCATTCAGCAAATAGAACTGTAAATTCTTTACGTTGAAATAAATTCTTTTGATTTGGTAAATAACCGACTGGTAATTGACCTTCCTCAGGGAAGAGACCCGTGCCCCTCGGTTGGGACATAATGGGTTGATGATGAATTATTATACGAGGTACAAAGGAAAATGTAACAATAGACGGTGTACAAATAAACAGACTGTAGATAGGACCTTCAATTAGTTCACACTAGTAACTAAAAAAAAACCGGCCTATTTCGTGCCAAGACGTGACTTTGGCAGAATTTATCAACATCAGCTCTGCCCTCGTAAGGAAGAACGCAGTAATCGTAAAAACGCAGTTTTGAGTAAATAGCTATTTTATTTATTAGGATTAGAAGGATTTCATACATTACTGCATATTTTATTACTGAAATTTCAGGTTTCTAGTAGACCTACAGCCACCATTATTTTTTCACCTATAGATATACCACCAGGGAGCCCAATTTTGCATCCAAAGTAAAAACGCAGTAATGGCTATTACTGCGTTCTTCCTTACGAGGGCAGAGCTGGCAACCAGCTGAACAATAAATAGATAAATAGATAGAGAAATAAACACAGATAAAAGATAAGATATCGAACTCACGACTATTAAACCATCAATTATGAAGAAATATAATATGGCAAAACAGAGTATCGCGTAACAGTGCATTGCAACCACGTTTCGGTTGATGAGCGAATCGGTCGCTGTAAACTCACTGATGAAATTCAGTTTTACTGTAACGATAGTAGGCACTAGAAGAAAAAGTCAGGTGTAGGTATACTTTGTATACTTTGGAATTTTTGGACGTCAAAAATAAGTCAATCCCGCAATGTAGTACATTGACATTCCGCAAACCGAATGTAAATTCTTTATCTTGAAATAAATAATTTATTTACGTTTTCTGAACTTCCATGAGCAAAGAATGGGGCAATAAAGACACTTTGTTTATGTATACGTTACAAAACTCACGTCTATTAGATAACCCGGCGGGGTAGGCAGAGACCAGAGAAATCCCCTACTCACGATTCTGGTTGTTACGAACAGCTCTCCTTTATTTATTGATCGATCAATTCTTTACCCTGTAGAATTTTTGGGGGGCCGATGGGCTCACCCCAACAATGGATTTTAATTGTTATTTTCAATGGCTTATCGTAACTGATCAAAACCTAATAGAGTAAGGGTCATCAAGTTGTAAAACCCGCACTTAAATTGCGTTGTTTCAAGAATTGTGCATTTTTGTTTATATTGTTTGCTCAGGCGTTATTTGGTCGGCACTTATATATGTGCAATGACGTGCAAATACGAGGGCTGCTACTTATGTATGCGGAATAGAAAAAATAAACAAATGTCATATGGCTAAATATGCTTTTATTGTTTTCAAAGTATTCTCCACTATGATCGATGCACTTTTGCATTCGATGAAACCAATTTGTAAAACACTTTTTCTACTCTGATTGAGGTATCTCCAAAACGTGCTGTTTGAACGCATCTACGGCATCTTCACGGGTCGAAAATAGTTGACCACGTAATTTATTCTTTACATTTGGGAATAAATAGAAATCATTGGGAGCCAAATCAGGGCTGTACGGTGGATGACCCATCAATTCTATTTTTTGACCATCCAAAAATGTAGTTGTTTCCTGAGATGTATGACAGCTGGCATTGTTTTTTTTTTTTTTTTTTTTTTTATTAAAAACTGACCAACGATTGACCCCGATCTCACCTGATGGTAAGTGAAGATGGAGCCGACGATGTTCCTCGTTGGTTCAGTAAGAGCCTATTCACTCTAGCCTTAAAGGCACCCAAATTGTACCTTTCCGGAAAAACAGAGGAAGGGAGCGAATTCCATTCCTTAGCGGTGCGCATTAGAAACGACGAGGCGAAACGCTTCGTGCGCACAAAAGGTGTCTGCACAACATAAGGATGAAGTCGCTCCCCTCTCCTGGATGTCCGGTGATGGAAAGGAGATGGCGGGATAAGATCGTGTAATTCCCGTGCGCACTCTCCAAAATGTATCCTGTAGAATACCGCCAAACAGGCCACCTTCCGTCGGTGTTCGAGGCTTTGCAGTTTGGCCTCAACCAAGGGAGCATCACCAATTAGCTTGCGCGCTCGACGCTCTACGGAGTCCAAAGCAGCTAACTGATATTTGGCCGAGCCGTCCCAGAGGTGACAGCAGTATTCCATACACGAGCGGACTTGTGCTTGGTAAAGATTTAAGAGCTGTCCCGGTGTGAAAATACCGCCGCACTTTAAACAGGATCCCCAGCTTCTTGGCAGCAGTCTTCGCTTTGGACTCAATACAACGGCCGAAGTTTAGGTTAGAGCAAAGGTCCAAACCCAGCAGCTCAAGGTGATTGGTTAGCGGTACGGACACACCTTGGAAAGTAGGAGTCGATGTGAATGGACTCCTCTTTGCAGTGAATAAACACGCCTGTGTTTTGGTGGCCTTGAACTTAACCAAGTTGGCATCGCCCCAAACGGACACGGCCCTCAAGGTTTCGTTCGTGCGCTCTACCATGGCTTGCCTGAGAGACTCAATCTCGGCGTTACTGGTCCGTGCGTTGGATACGTAACTCTCCGTGACTGTGCTGTCGTCTGCGTACCCAAATGTACCGGGCTTAAGCAGATCGTTGATATGCAGCAAAAAAAGTGTCGCGGAGAGTACTGACCTCTGAGGAACACCCGAATCAATCGTCATCGAGTCCGACGAACAACCGTCCACAACGACACGAATTGACCGATTCCTCAGAAAGTCGGAGATCCAAGAACACAGACCAGACGCGATTCCGTACGCAGGTAGCTTGCTAATGAGGCTGTCATGCCAAACCCTATCGAAAGCCTTGGAGATATCGAGCGACACAGCTAGAGCTTCTCCGTGCCCATACTTCACCATTGTCATGGTGAAGTATGATTCTGCGTCGCTGGTTGTTTTGGCGTATTTCTTCAAATACTTCCGGCAAACAAATGGTCGTGTACCACTCCGAATTAACCGTTCTGCAATTCTCCAGTGGTCTAGTAGCCACGTGGCCATTAATACCAAAAAAAGCAGGCCACCATTTGCTTTACAGTGCTTTTTGCTCGAGCCACTTTCGTAGGGTTCGGCTCATTTTGAAACACCCAAACTGTTGATTGTTGTTTAGTTTCGGGATCGTACGCGTAGATCCAGGATTCGTCACCTGTGTAGATATTATAAACAGATTTTGAATAGTCTCCGTTGAATTTTTTTTAAGGTTTTCTTGCACCATTTGGCGCGAGCATCTTTTTGATCCTGAGTTAAGTTGTGCGGGATCCAACGCGAACAAATTTTTTTTTCAGACAAATGTTCCTGTAATATCCTATGAATGCTCGTCATACATATGTCCAGAATAGCCTCTATCTCGCGATACGTAGCATGGCGGTCTTGCATTATTAGTTTTCGCACAGCTTCAATATTTTGTGGCACAACCACCGATTTCGGGCGACCTTCTTTAACTTTGTCCGTGAGCTTACTGCGCCCGCGATTAAACTCATTAAACCAGTGATACACAGTTGTTTTTGATGGAGCTTCACCACCAAAAGTCGAAGTTAATTGATCTACGCACTGTTATTGCGTTAAAACCCGTCGAAAATCGTAATAAATCATAGCACGAATATTTTCACGAGTGAGTTCCATTTTTTCAGCGATATGACAGTTTAAACCCAACAAAAACAAAACACTAACGTATATAAGAGAAAAATATTAGCGGCCAGTATTTAAAAAAAGAACGAATTTGACCGTGGAGGTCAGACATTGCGTTTAAAATTATTGGAATCTCAGATTCGATGAGACTTTATTAGGAGAGTGGTGTGAACCGGTCGTCTTAGTCATTAGTTTCACAAAATTTAATAGCTTTCTGCTAATAAAATAACAAAGCAATCGCTTTTTTTTACTAATGTAAACCGGGAGTTTAAAGAGAATTTGTTCGTTTACGACCTCAGAGTTTCGAAAGTGCATTGCAGATTAATACTCCTTGAATATTCTTCATTGAACGAACATTATGTTTGGATTTCGTTGATTCCGTCGATTCTTCTGTGATACTCCCAGCTCATACATTTATGATAGAATAACACGGGTCGCTGTTCAGTTTTATTTCGAGAAATCACGGACTATTGAAGAAAATAATATATTGGTTGTACAATAGTATTCTCTATCTATGTATTCTAGATTATATATCTATTCTAACTCTAGAAAATGCTGTAGCGCCTGAGAGATTGTTTTGTTTTCGATCGTTTTAATTTCTGCATAGCACAGTGAATTTCCTTAACGGTGTTATGAGAATCAAGCTACAGGAAAACGTTTAGTAGCTATTCGAGAAGGATCAGGCGCTTTAATTGGTTTTAGTTGTATACAGGCAAAACAAGTTGGCTAAGTTGTTTGAATTAATGGCGTATCACATTGGCATTTTATATGAGCGCTAAAAACGTTCCATTTTAATAGGTAGTTATTACGCATTGTTATCAAACAAAACATTATGAGCTATGTATAATTATTTATGTGATATTAATCTTGAGCTTTAGTATGTCCGTAATATCTGTTGATAATAAAATATAAATGATACAGTAATGTCATTTCAGAGGGCATCAAAAAGTGCACTGCGCTAAAAGGTCGAATAAAGAGTTAAAAAATTCCGACCTGACTCAATTCACGGACAATTAAATGTGTGTACAATAATAAAATATGACCACGTTGATGTTGCTGATGATTCACTTTGACTTACTATAAATACCTAAAGTCCCAAATGTAGGTGATAACAAACTTGTTTATGTAAATAGCGTTTAATCATGGAATAAATCAAAACATACGGTTTACTTCAATGTAACACCAAAATAAAATAGATAGTTGCTAGAGTTTGTTGTCACATAGGCAAACCACAAAGATTGGGGTTGCCAGGATGAGTGTTATCTCAAAGAATCCTTTTTAATGAAAAAGAAAAAAAAAACGAAAAATATTTCCTATTAGATTACACTACCAGGGCAATCTTGGGCAAACATCGCCGCGAGCGCGAATTAAATTACGATTCAATTAATTCGACAAATAGGAATCCCCATACACGTAATAGAATTCCCATCATTCGGGCCACAAGATCTGATCCTCAGATCAGATCAGGTTTCCACTGAAAATCCCCACCGGTCGACGATCGTGCTATGAACTCTCGACGACACACATTCTCCATATGTCAGTAGGCCAAATATCACCGAAGGCCATCTGGTTTTCGCAAGTGAAAGTTTGAATTCTTTGTGCATTTAGCTTTAGGCCGCGAAATAGAAAGATCTAGAATGTGCCTAGATATATTGCGAATGGTGACAGAATTAATGGGTCTGGCTGTACCTTCAATAACCTTTGGGTGGAATGACGCACCTTTGTAGTTTATTTGCAGCTGCAGAGATCATCATCATCATCATTAGGCTATATTAGTCCACTGCTGGACATAGCCCTTCCCTAATGAGCGCCACAGCGCCCTGTCTTCAGCTTGCCGCATCTAGCATCTGCCTGCAGTTTTTCGCAGATCGTCATCCCACCTGGTTGGTGGGCGTCCTACACTACGTTTGCCGAGTCGAGGTCTCCACTCAAGAACACGTTTACCCCAGCGGTTGTCGGTTCTTCGCTGCAGAGATAGTATCGCGTAAATCGGTAAATAAGTCGCGACTTTCCAGTATCAATTGTCACATTTAGACATCGTATCGGTACAAAACGCGCAACCCAGGCCGTCATTCCACTTGTGCTAGTCGCCGTAACGCAACATTTGAACATATTAATACCGGAGTTAACCTTTCAACACTTTTTTGAGGTCCGTTCATTTATACTTAAATATTGCATTAGTAAAATTTTAAATCGACAAATGAAGAGCAGTTTGTGTCCAATAAAGTGTTATCTAATCTATTAAGAGACCTGACTGGAGTTACGTTTATTTTCTCAACGGGGCAAGCAAACCCGAAGCGTGGTGCATAAATTTTTTCGTAAAAAGAGTTGAATTCAAACAGAACTTGATCATAGAAAGCGTGCCAGCCAGCTCCAACATAAAGGTTGGAAGTGTCGATACGTTGTCCGCACAACATTGTCCAACCTAAATGTTACGTTAAGGACGACTTTGTCCAGCCGAAATGTTACGTTACGGACGACTTTGTTGTTAAACCGTAACCGGGTAGTGGGCCCATGTTAGAGGATGCTGTAGTCTGCACTTACCAAAACGACCAGTGGCTTTCCGTGACTTGTCAGTTTTTTATATCCTATTATTTCACACTCATTACCTACAACTTATTTGTTGCTTATTAGTCATCGGGAATTGCACATGTGTGAAATCCCACCTTGAAGATTACGACTTATGTATGATTATCACATAATGGCAATCTGGGATAGTACCTGTATTCTGTAGCTTTTCAAGACTTTATACTCGTACACTCAGTACGAATGCAATAAGAGAATGTCAACCATCGCGTCTCAATCGTCATCAAGTAGCTTTTATAAACGTTACGGTTTTATCCAATTCACTCGATGATTGCATCCCATAAACAATCATAACATAAACTCACGCATCAAAGGACCTTATTACACTAGTTCATAGGTAGGATCCTATGCGATATCCACTGCTGGTGTCGACACGTGTCTTGATCCTTATTGTGTTATAAGCCAGCAATGTGCATCATCTATGATCAATGTTCTATGATAATGTAATAGTACCTGGGTGACCGGTACTTTTTTTGTAATATAAAATTAAAATAATCCTTTTTTAACAAAAAAAGAACTTGGAAAAAAACATCATGACTCGAACCGGGTCTCTTGAAATCGGCCCGAACCGGGTCTCTTGAAATCGGCCCGAAACGGGTCTCCCGTTTTCCCGTCAGAACTATCCCGACCTTGCAGCGCGACGCTAAATTTACCGCTGTATGTTATTATAGCAAATCTCCAACTCCTGTCACACACGACTCATCTATCAATGTCGATGTGGATACGAATGAAAGAGAAGAAATACGACACTGAACCTACGAAAAGCATTGGAAAAATAAATACTGAAAATATGAATCACCAATTTAATTATGTATTATGATGTAATAAATAGTAGAAGTTGTTACTAAGATCAGAGGTTATTTTAAGAGGTATCTATGGCGAGATTTAGATTAATTATTAGCATGACGATGAACATGGACGTGAACGAAAAATATAATTTATTTGACGACACATTACTCAAAAACTTAAAATTACACAGTAAAATACAACAGAAAACACAAAATAAGCCAAAAAGTGCATACCGGTAGAAATATAAGAAACACGACGTCAAAGAATAATAACAAAATATCGGAATGTTTCAAGTACCTATTGAGCCCCTAAAATGAGCCCGACTAAGCGTTAAATTGGAACCGAGAGATCAGTTGCAATGCTGATTTTCAGTTAGGTCCATACTAAATTTATTCACAATGATAACATATTTTTACGAGGATTTTCACAATTATTACGTAATCTGATTTTGCTAAAAACTGCTAGGTTAAATTTCTTCGATTAGCAGATATCCTTAAGATAACATATTCGGTATAGAACAGCCGTGATGTCACTTTGCGTTGCGTGAAGTTCCGCAACTGGATTAACTAGCCGATTACATCTTATGCTTATGGCATTAACCTCATTGTACGATTTTTTTTGTTCAAGTACAATAAAAGTATTATTAAATAAAATATAAATAAAAATCCGCCCTCTAACCAGGTGGGATGACGATCTGCGAAAAACTGGAGGCAGATGCTGGATGCGGAAAGCTGAAGACAGGGCGCTATGGCGCTCATTAGGGGAGGGCTATGTCCAGCAGTGGACTAATATAGCCTGATGATGATGATGAAATAAAAATCTCTTATCTTGCGGGCCTGAAGCAGAGTTCTATATGAAAAAAATCCATAGTAAAAATTAAAAATATAAACTAATTATTTGCTTTCCTACTTTAAAGGAAACGTCAACGTCGTCGTCGTCGTTTCGTCGTTTTTTTTTACGAAGCTCGTGGTGAATTATTTTTATTTTTATGACATGTATTTTACTTTCTTTAATATATAAACTTTACGCTTTAAATAATAGGTACAAACTTGGCCAAAACAAAAAACTATAGACATATTATGTATGTATAAATGTATATCTATGTACACTACGTTTTATAAATAGGTATCTAGTATGTTCTTAATTGCTTACTTAAGTAGGTACGTAATTCTCTTTCACAAAGAAGATTCTACAGTTGGTGCTATCGACGATTTGTAAATATGTACAATCAGTAGTTGTAGCATATACATAGAACCAGTTATTGAAATGTCCGTGTAACTGATTAGCCACGCGTAGAAATAATTGCATGTGTATTGTAATATTATGTAGGTACGGTCAACGGCCCTTGGATATGTGTTTTTTTTTCTTGCGCACGCACTTATTTCTTACGCGATAAGGTCTGTTCTATGGTGAGGTTCACTGTACCTATATTTACGGGTTTCATGATATGCTTCGAGTTAACATTTGAATTTGAAGTCACGATTTCAACAAATATCAATACATCCTTTGAGATTTGTCTTGAGCAACTTGGTCATAATGGCAGCCTCAAAAAGTGACTGGTGGTCGTACGACATTGGTTGCTAAAGATTTGGTTGCATAAACTACAATACAGTAATGAAATATTATGTAATTATAGATCATATTCTAAAAGTATGTACAGTCGACGATCAACGTTACTTACTTTTTAGCGAAAAGTCGATCGTCGCGTAATTAGTGCACATTATGTGCACTATTTACGCTACGCAGTCGACAGCACATCATCCTATACACCAATGCACTCTACTCCGTTGCATTACGGGCGACTTTGAAACTAAAATGTGAAGGTTGACTTGCTGTCGACTGTACGTAGAGTTAGATATCTCTAGGAGATATTATTTTATCTAAAACCTCTAAAGCTATGAAAGTTATATCCTTAACTGTCTGTAGGTAGGTTCTAACGATGTCTAACATGCTATTGAGAACACTAAGAATCGTGGAGATTATAGTTGCTATTTCGGTGAAAAAAATACATTATACTTCCTCCGATTTATCAAAGTATTTGTACAAATACGCGCAGTAAAAATAGCCCAAACATGAAGACAAATAAGATTATAGATAGCACAAATTCTGATCTAGATATTTCCGTATCAGACGGCGAACAATGTTTGTTCACAACTCACAACAACGGCACTATCTCGACACAACGTCCTACGAGACATCGCGTAGAAAAGGACAGCGATTGAATCAAGACTTCAAATCTAGTTACCTAGTAGCCCAGTTACCGTCGGCTCGGTAGACTTTCACGCGATCGACCCTCGATTCGAAACCGAATCAAAGCAGAATGTAAAAAAATTACACACTAAATCAACTAGAATCATCCACAAAACCGTGGTGAACGACCATTAACATTATAATAATATACCATTTTGTCACAAATGTAATTAGGTAGATTTCGACAGAAAAACAACTGAACAAATTAGATCATACAATACTTTTCAGGTTATTTGCTCAATGTGAACTGCTGCGTCAAGCTTTGAAAACTGCTACAGGATACTGGATTTAGAAAACTAGAGCTATAAATTCTGGAAATCCCTGCCAAGCCGACCAACTAATCGGAGTTCTCTTCCCCAACTTAGCGGACCCATAAATAATTTGTAAAGAAACAATGCCGTAACTCGTAAAACTGATATAAATTTTTGATAATTGAACGAATTGCAGAAATCACATAGTTGCACGCGGGCGCGGTTAGTTATCGTGGCAATGCTATGGAAATTAGAACGCATTATTTTGTATTAAATTTTGATGTTATTGATAACAGCGTGGAATTATGTACGTGGCTTAGAATGGAAAAAAATACCATCTGTCAACGTTCAGGTTTCAAAGATTGCCTGATGGTAAAGCGCCACCAAGTTATCTGTTCAGGTGGGCAAAATTGTAACTAATAAATTAATTGTAAATCCTGTTCCTAATTTTTTTGTTTTATTTATTCACTTACTAAGAATTATAAATATATTTTCATTAAAATTTAAAGACGGATTAAAATATTTTAATTTTTCCAGGTAAATTTCTTAAATGTTACAACGAAATTCTGCACTAGCGCCGCTATCAACTGAACAGATACGATGGTGGCACTGTAACATCATGTAAAATTATCAAATCGATACATCTTTTATATGTTTCTGCAAATAACTTAGTAATTTATTCATTACATTTCATGCTAAGCCGCATACGGCGCATACCACACAGCAATTCACAACTTTGGCGTATAATATACAATGACATCGCATGGACAGTGATCAGTGACATATGGTGACACTGGCGGACGACGCGGGACGTGACTGAAAACTCTTCTGCCTTTCGTTTACTTAAATTACATTAATTAAAAACCAATTCGCTTATTACGTGTCTATCACTAACTAATCAAGACTGCGCGGATTTTTGTCCAAATAACCTACTCTTCTAAGACTGTTTCTTTATGGCTCCTGAGAGAGGTGATACGTGGGACATATTAAGGTCAAACTATCATGGAACTTCAATTTACGTCCCGTAACAGCAACGATAAATAACCTGGCGTCAATCAATTACATTAGAGACTGAAGGTGGCTTGGAATGGCTAGTCGCCGCTCAAGATCTTTTAAATGTCCTGTGTCCTTGATAAGGGACAGCAGGTCATAAGTAAGTAGCAAGTACCTACCTAACATCAGCATTGAGTATGACCTAGGATCCCACATGCAATACGACACATCAACATCAACCAGCCCATTGTGTCCCCACAGAATACTCCACCACGGGGGCCTAGTCCGGATTGGAGGAGGCTTGTAAGACTAGTGGTTTGACAAAAGGTTTGACTTGGCTTAACGACACATATAGGCTACGAATTGCGACGCAAGCCTACAAATTACACCAATGACATAATCGATCGTATGACAATTTTATTCGAATCGCGACAGCCGGCGGTTGGTGCGGTAGCTGACAGTGCAACCAAGTTACCTGTAGTTGGTATTGCGCAACGCTTCGCTTAGATTTCTCCAGACTGAGCCAGTATGTCGCGTTGGATAATAAGTGGGTGGCAAGAGAAAACGGGAAGCGTTTACATGAAACGTTAGGCTGATTGCATAGGAAAGCGCTGAATCAAACTCTGAATGGGTTGAATCTAGAAGTCTGCTTCATTTCTCGAAAGACGTCAATGTGTTGCTAATCAACATGAAATTATTTCCAACTGGAACAACTATTAGGAGCGTAAATTAATTCTAAATTACAATGATGATGGTGAAAAACTAGGCGATCGTTACGACTGGGTCTTTACAACCTGTGAAATCATGTTGTCTGTTAAAGTGATGTCAAAAATTTGCGTATTTTCACAAAAAAATTTGGGAGGATTTTCAATCTTCTTCAACAAAAAAACTTTCAGTTAGATGTGGTTTTCGTAAGGTAACAAGTTTTGACTCTAACACGAAGTTGGTATTGACCTCTTAAGACCCTAGGTACACATATGTGCACTGTAACAATGGTTTTCTATTGTTATTTTAAAGGTCAGGACTGGGAGGATAATATCGGATTACAAAAAACAGATCTGTTTTACGGGTGCTCAACACAATTCAATACGTCAAAAAGTCAATCGATGTCAAAAATAAAGATTGTAAAAAATTTACCCATGTTAATTATATTCACGCGACTGACCAGAGTGACCAGTCACGATGATGACTAATACTGCCGCCGTACGGAGAAAGGCCGTAACTCAAGTTTTTGGCAAAATTTAGTAAAGTACTAATTTGGAATCAGCAAAGAAAAATCTATCTTTCGGTCTATGTAAATAAGGTCTAACTCTTACCTAGGCGAAAATAACGGGGCGTAAAAAGCCATCCTCCAACAAAAATGGCTTGAATTTTAAAATGAAAGGCAGCATTTTGATTTTAACGGCTTTTCACATTATAAATCACGTTTGACTAGTATGAAAGGCCGTAATTGAATCCAAAGATTTTTAAATAACAACAAACCTTAATGTGAAAAGCCGTTATTTCCAAGTTGCGGCTTTTCATGTTATTTTCATATCTGATATCTTAACCTTTATAAAATTATAAGATATTTTTTTAAGCAAAACAAAAAAAAATGTATAACTATAATACGCTACTTGCCTCGTATCAAATTTGACGCGATAAATAGATATTTCCTGTAGTATCTAACTTAAGAAACCGAAATATATTGACTTTGCTAAGTAAATATGCAGGATGGCTGCAAAATTTGCAAATTAAAAAAATATTTTTCGCTTTTAAATCGGAACGGTGAAAACACTATCCGCCATCTTGAAAGCACCTTTGGTTGTAAACAAACATCTGTCAGTCGCGCGTGCGTAGGTTCTATTGTGACTCATACTTCTTTCGTGGCACGAACTCTACCATGTTGAATGTCAAACTTTGTTTACAAACGTAGAGGACTTCAAACCATAGACAAAAATGGCGGACCGCGTTTTTGGCTGTTTAGCAAAGCAACGTTTTAAAATAATGTTTTTGTTGCTTTTAGGTCCTCAAAAAATATACTAAAATATTTTTTGTTCTAATGGAAGAGATATTTAGCATTTAAGACATACTTGAAAAAAGAGTCAAGTAGCGGATTCAGTAATTTCAATAGTAATAATAATGAGTTTCTTCAACTTTAAAATTACTAAATCATCTACACACTTAGGAAATTATAGGAAAATGTATCGATCACAACACAATAGGCTATTTGACAGATTTCTGAACACCATCTCATATTTTTTGTCGGTGTTCATGGAGTCCTCAGAAAGTGGTCATTTTAAATTCTTTCGTGGATTTCTTGTAAAAAAGGCGAACAAAAATTTACGTTTGTTCTGAAACAACCCGCCAAAACGGTATCTTGGGCAATATATGGCGTCGCACAGGAATTATGACGTCACATGGCAGTGAACAAACCAATGAACGTATGAACGACATGAATGACATACGCCATTTTTACTGAACTGTGACGTCATCATAGAATCGGCCAATCCAGGCCGTTTTCGATACAATAGTTGCAGATACATAAAATTATCAAATTTTATCCTAAAACTTTCGTAAGCACAACACAAGTAAACTTTTAGTCCGGATCAATTTACGGGTGTTTCGTACTGCGAACCGGAGCGAAACCTGTTCAGACTCGTCCGATAAAAAAAAACACCCGTAAGTTGATCCGGACTAAAAGTTTACTTATCCTGTGTCTATTTTATAAATAATATTTTTTTAGTTAAAATGGCTTAAGGCGGTTTTACGAATACGTATAAATAATACAGTTTTTTTCACTGTCAAATAGCCTATTTGAATGTTCTAATACAAAGATTAAAATAACCTCCTTGCTTATAACATACAATAAAAACAAACAATCGAATAACTGGTAATAATTAAATCTTTTTTTATGGTTCATAGCGTTCATTTCGATCATTTTTGTTTTAATTTTGATACCTTTTTTCCATAAAATTAAATTTTATGCCATAATATTAATAGTTAGTTTTCTTAACAGATAGTTTTCTTTGGAAAAAATGAAATTAGGGCTTTTTCAACTGAAGAAATATCCAAAATTATATTACTGATGAATTGATAAATTTAACAAGAAAAGCCTTAATTTTCTAATTATGGCTTTCTTGCTTAACATTATATTACTTAAAATATTTTTTTACTTAAGTGAAAGGGAAATCGGAAACGAAACTCAGACCATAAAAATGTAACATATTTTTCTACAAATTTTAAAACTACTATCATCGGCTTAAAGTTAATATTAATGTTTCAAACTTCAATTCAAACAAGATTTTAATTTACTCAAAACTAGTCTCCTTTCTCCGTACGGCGGCAGAATAAGGCAGATTGCTAACCCTTTCAATGCAAAGAGGCCTATTGTATTCGTGACTGTGTCACCTAAAAATTATTTAATTAGTTCACGAAACGCTTGTCTATACACACCCTTAAACGTAAATACGTAACGTACAGAAATAAGTACTCACTGCGGAAGTTCCTATGTTTAGATTGCGCAATCTAAATCGTGTCTCTATATACCACAGGTTGTCAGTTCATCACTTGACAGAATCTCTGATTATGATATTAGCAGCTTACACAAATACCATAATAGGGCTCAAGCCTTCTCTCAAAGAGAGAAAGAGAGAGAGAGAGAAGAAAGATAATAAGAGAGAGAAAGAATAAGGATTTTTTTGTGAACAATAAAACATGTTAGATCTGCCTGTTTCTTTTTCACTGTGGACGTACACATTATAGAATAGAGTACCGTTAATTTTATTAGAACGATAAACATTTACATATAGGCACATACATTGCCTCTGACCGCACACTAGTGGGCAATAATCACATTAAAAATATTCGTTATTATTTCAAAACAATAAAACAAAAAAATAACAATCACAATTCTCAGAAAATATACAATGGTCAATCGTTAAAACTAATACTAAAGAGAGAGAGAGAAAGAATACCTGTCTGTCCATTCAGACCATGAATAGAGGCCATTAATCACAAACAGATTTTATTAAAAAAATTTGGCTATTCACTTTGAGCTGTCTTATTATTGTTTCGTAAAACTCAAATCTTTCAGTCTGTAGCGCAACGTCCTTTAACCTCGTCAGTCCTGACCTTGAATTTGTAATAATAACAATGCTAATTTTTAAGAATGAAGAAAGTTAAATAAAACTGAACATTATTTTAACTCTTACGGGATTAACAGTGTAACAATGAAGGATCAAGATATAAGTAGGTACATACATCATTTTTGTCCACGCCGGAGGTTTGCTAATCATGATCATCAACCCATTATGTCCCCACCAAGGGGCACGGATCACTTCCCTGAGGAAGGTAAAAGCCTTACTCCACCACGGGGGCCAAGTCCGGATTGGTGGAGGCTTGTAAAGACTAGTGACTGGTCTTACTGTCAGAAGTTTACAAGGCCTCTGACTTGGCTTAACGACTGCCATCTATCGACGGCAGCCGGCACCAACTGCTTAACGTGCCTTGCGAAGCAGGGAACCGGTCGGAAAAATGCCACTAGCAATACTAATACAATAAACATAAACATGTAGGTACATACAGGCACATACATTGCTTCTGGCCCAACACTAGGGTACCCTGCGTCGTGGGTACCACAGAAACAGTCGCATAACAAACTTGTAAATATCCAACACCTGGGGATTTTTTTTTCCCCCAGCCGGGGTTCGAACCCGTGACCTGTCGCATGGTAGGTAGATGCGCTAACCGCTGTGCCACAGAGGTCATCAATCTCACGCTCGTTACAATTTGCTTTGTAACTTTGCAATTTCGCCACGGTGCGTGATTTAGACGGACCTTGCTGTCGCAAATTGCTGCTTGACTTGGATGTTTATAATCCGTACATGAACCGAACAAAAGATCCTGCACCAGGAAGTTTACCTCTTCACCCAATAACTATAACTTGCACTTACGCCGGAGGATACGAATTGACGTCTGATGTTGCTTGCAGTAAACCTATCTATTGTCTATCTATATGTCTACCTATTTGCCTCTCTTCCGTGAGTTCGGCAATGACTGTGCGCATGTCAAGAGAAGACCACCTTTTTGTTGCCAAATCGTCATATAAATTTTCGTAAGCACTCGACATACCTAATAGAGAATTTGCACAAGTGTTTAAATAGAATAGAAGAGGATACGACAAATTTCAATAAACGTGGTGATCTTTTTTTTCTACGACTAATACTTTTTACAATATAACCAGATTAACCAGTCAATAAAGTCACGTAGTACAAAAAAGCGCCATATAAATAGGCCTTAAACTATGACGTCGTCACTTCCTCACGTAACTACTTAGAATGTATGAAGCTTTTATGATTTATGAGTGTACAATTCAAAGAAAAAATTTAAGACTTGAGTCTTAAATTTGAGACTTGAGACTTAGGGCCGGTTTTTCAATAGTCAGATAAAACTTAACTGGAGAATAAAACTGATGTTGTCACTGTCTTGTCGTATGATTTAGACAGTGACAGCATTCAATTTATTCTCCAGTTAAGTTTTATCTGACTATTGAAAAATTGGCCCTTAGTAGTCTAAGTTTTAACTTTATATTTTTTATTTTGAAAACCTTGAAAATATACTTAACGGCCTTACTAATAATAAGATACACTCTGAATAACTATTTGACGTATATCAATTTATACTGGTTTAATCGCATTTAGCCTACAAATAACCAGTTTGTCAGACCTCGCATAACGGCTGTATACACAGCTCTATTAGTAGGGCCTTTATTGTTTTTATTTTGTATTTTTCTTATGTGTTTATTATGTCTTCTACGGTTTAAAAGCAGTGTCACTCAAATCTAAGTGAGCCGCAAGTTCCCCATTAACTTACGTCATAAAAATATCAAGTATCATTCTGGAATTAAGTTATACGTCCATAGCATGACTATTATATACTCTTTACTTCATAGTAGGCCCAACGAACCACGAGATAAATATAACGTCGGGAAGATTCCATGACCCTAAAATAAAAATTTTAACGAAAAAAAAAGACTTGAAACAAATAACTATTCCAAAACAGATTGCATGCACTGAAGAGCTGAACAAATTTAGGACATAGGTATTATGGTTTTCTCATGGATGCCATGTTAGAACTGGACCAAATTGAAATGGGACCACACGGTACGAGTAAACACCAGCGTCCAAATAAAAATAATCATCAAAATCGTTTCACGAAAGTTCCGATGTAATAAATAATTAATAATGTGCCAAATCACAATTATTTTCAAATAAAATAAAAATGGATTAGTTTCTGATTTACCATTTATTAGGATATTTTGTCACAAGCTTAGTAATTTAAAAAGCTTAGTTTTTAGGCACTTTACACTTTTGAAATGTAAATTTGGAAAAAGTAAGATAAGAAAAAGCAAAAAGTAGATTTGGATGTTTTTTTTGCCACTTAGCCCATTTGTAAATTCCACGCCTCAAATATTAAAAAAATAGGCAAATATTAAGAAAATCTCCCCCTTTTTTGAAGTCTCTTAAAAATATCGCGAGCTGGCGAAACTTTATTTCTTGCTTTCCATCATACGGGAACCCTTGACCCGATTCCGAAGACCAATTTAGTGATGTCACTGTAGCCATTTAGCACTCCAAACGACTCGCTACTGTGTCGTGACATAATCTGGGACATCAATCACGGTCAGTTCGTATTTTCATGATGATAGATACGAAAAATAATGACAAAGGTGACTTTTTTGGTAAGCGATTGATGAAGTCTTTCAAATAAATGTATTTGTAGGCAATTAAGAAGCGTTAATAGAATTTATGGCTGCCGTTACACGTCTCTCTTTTGTTCCATGTAGAGTACACGCAAAATACAAAAAACAATAGGTATAATAGCATATACCTTCATTATGTTTTTTAATACGAGATAGAGTAAAATTGAGTAGATCATTAACATCATCATTAACAGTGCTTCTCAGCTGCATTTTTTTTTAATAACAGAAAAGTCCATTTCGAGAGTGACAGCTCTTGAACGAATCCTTAGGAGGCTGGAAAAAAGAGTATTTCTTCCAAACAAATAAAAGACATTTTTAGCTGAAATTCTGAAACTATCTCGGTTTTGAAGTTAGAGGTAAATAAAATCTCTTTTAAACGACCACAATATTATTTACTTTATTCTGGATACACTTCATTTTTTTTTCGGAAGAGTCCGACCAAGTTCCGCTCTGAGTTCGCGTCGTCGGTTGCTCGTCTCTGACTGAATCAAGTAAGTGTATCCGCGGATTGGGCTTATGAAAGTTTTAGAACAAAATTTATCAGCAATCGAAGAAACAATTTTTCAGTCTTCCAAGAAAACATCCATGCAATCTTTTCTCTACTCGTCATCATCGTGTCGTAAGCAGCCGAACGCTGCCAGAATCCATCACGCATTGTTTAACACTAAAACGCGGATGTTACCACAACCACAACTTAGCAGCCAGTATTCACTCATCCCACGCGGCAATTTGGTCCTTGTTCTAAAGGCCGGAGCGATTTCTATTTCCTCTGAAGAGAAAGTATCATGGAAAAACAATGAGGCTCACCGCTCAGCGGGTTTAGGTATTCAAGTGTGCGTCATAGGTTTTGGTTAAACAATGTGCTTATAACAAACTTCACGGAGAAAATACCTTTATATTGCACACGTGCGATATTGCGTTGCGAAATTTTAAATGTCTTGCTTGACCAACATAATATACTCACGCGTGTATTCCAGAGGGTTAGGCAGAGATCAGGGTTTACCAATTGCCACGATCTTGACAAACTTCTTTCGCTTTATCAACATTCAAAGTCTAACCCCGGTTTCTCGAACAGTAACAGTCTGTTCGTCTACTGCTAACAGCTGTCAGTTGTTTTTTTTTGTGTGTGCACTTTTGACAACTGACAGCTGTTAACAACTAGATTAACAGACTATTAGCGTTCGAGAAACCTGCGGTAAGTCTTTTCATGAAGCAAAAATTCCAATGTGCCTATTTGTAACTGTGGCCGTCTGTTGCCAAAATAAAAACAAATAATAAATTCTTTAACCCTTAAATGGGCATGGGGATAATAGTTACCACCTTAAACTGAACCTTATCGCCTTGAGATAAAGTCCAAAACCAATGAAAAATGTATAATAGCCATGCCCATTTAAGGGTTAATTAATAGCCGCTGCATGCAGGCAAGCCGTTTTTTTAAGCACCATAATATTATTATCTGTGTCTACATAAATAAAATTACCTATGTCACCCGTCACACGTCACTGCTGTATTTTTTACACGACTGAGCCGGTGATGTAACAATATACTCACTCGTACTAGAATATTGGTTACATTGTTGCGTATGAGTGTTATATCCACCTTGATTTTCAAATCAGTTGATGCTAGAAATTGTAGAAATATACAAATGATGAGACAATTCGTTAACGAACTAAGGTGATTGACATAGGGCCAGTTTCTGAATTGAGAATTTTGCTAAGTAACTACGTAACTGTAGTGCTGTCTCGTCAAATTTCTCAAAAAAAAGCGTGACAGAACGTTTCCTAAGTATTCACTTAGTGAAATTCTCAACTCAGAAGACGTTCCTCGGTCTTTAAAATTACCAAATTAGTTCGCTTTAGCAATGGGCTGGTCGCATCTGCCGAAGAACCGACAGCCGATGGGGTACAAAGGATGTTTCAACGGACTGGCGAATGGGCGATTCTCAGAAAATTGCTCAAATTGCATAATTTCTTTGGCAAAAGGAAAAGGCTATGCTCGGTATTTCTCTACGAGACCGTGTCAGAAATGAGGAGGTCCGTAGACGAACAAAAGTCGTCGACATAGCCCAGCGGATTAGTAAGTTGAAGTGGCAGTGGGCGGGGCACATAGCACGCAGAAGTGATGGCCGATGGGGCCGAAAAGTTCTCGAATGGAGACCACATATCGGCAAGCGCAGCGTAGGACGACCAGCCACAAGATGGACAGACGATCTCATCCAAGTGGCGGGAAGACGCTGGACGCAAGCCGCTTCCGACCGGTCTTTTTGGAAATCCATGGAGGAGGCCTATGTCCAGCAGTGGAATTCTTGGGGCTGAATGATGAAACCGAAAAAGCTTTTTGCCGTTTATTGGCCCCTGAAGATTGTATTGTAACGTATTTGTAGGTTTTGGTGGCAGCTACTACAATATAATAATGTTACTTTTTATTGAGTTAATATGAAAAAAAAATGCGGCAAAGAAATTATGCAGTTCTGAGAATCACCCAATAAATGCAAATAAGACATCATTGCTGGCTGGATTGGTCCAGCCAGCAATGATCAAGGGCGCAATATAATTTTAATCATGATCAGGTGAGCGCAATATGGGCCCGGATGCAGGTTGCCGGTAGTGGCTGGCTGGATGGCCGAGGGCGGAAAGATAGATATAAATGACTACGACGAGGAGGATATCATATCATCATTATTGTACATAAAAAAGGAGATTAAACATCGCGCATCAACAACAACCTAAGCTTAAACTTTTGACCTATCCATCTTAAGTCAGTACAATCGATCAAATTGTAACAAGCAGATGCAAATGGCACATCAATTTAAATTAATTAAGGCGAGGTTACAAAACTATTCAACAAATCGGCAGTAAAACAAAGCGATCGAGCCATTGTCATACATCCAGTTCAAGGACAAACTAAAGTCGTTCTAACTTAGCAACTAAAGCAACATCAATAAGTACTAAATTCGTTCACACTCTGATGTTATCAATGGGGGTCAATGTCGTTTCCCACGGGGTACATTTCGTTGCTACAAATGAAACAATGATAGGAATTGAAAACTGGATTGTTTTAATTAAATTGAAGCACAATATAGAGCGATGGTAGCCCGTGCCCTTTGGTGGGACATAACGGGTTGATGATGATGAGGTAGCCTAGGGGGTAGAGCAATGGACTCTGAAGCGCGAGGCTCAGGTTCGATTACCAGTGCGAGCACATGCTCGTGGTCATATCGATCGTATCGATCATGTGTAAACAAATAGTTGCATATTATCGTTCACTGACCAATCCGGACTTGGCCCCCGTGGTGGAGTATGGCCTCTACTTCCTCAGGGAAGAGACCCGTGCCCCTTGGTGGGGACATGATGGGTTGATGATGATCGTTCACTGCTGGCCTACACACGATCTCCAAATCTGGCCAAATCGACTTGCACGGTTTAATCGCTCCGATATTATCGTTACATGTGTACCAGGCTTTAGTCTAAATAGACGATTGAGGTCAATTAAGAATGAACCAACAGCATATCGAGTTACCGTTCCTGCTTGCATTCATTCGCCTATGATGAAGTTGCACAATCACATATTAAAAACATTGGCACTCATAAGTATTTTTTGGAACATGCTGCTATTGTTCCATAAAATAATTACAACTTCATGATCCTTAAGATCACTCTTTTGATCATACGTATGACGACCTCTGTGGCGTAGCGGTTAGCGCATCTGCTTACCATGCGAGAGGTCCCGGGTTCAATCCCCGGCTGGAAAAAAAACTCCAGGTCTTGGATGTTTATACACTCAGCGGCACAATTAACCGCCCACTTTAATTTTCCGACGTAACTTGAAATATTCATTACGGAATGATTCGCACTCGCCATGACCACTCACGTAGTACCTTGATGCCGTGGGTATACCCTATCAAACACGTTTGGGACAATCTTAAAAGGTGAGTGGAAATCATTCACTAATTAATATTTCAAGTTACGTAGGAAAATTAAAGTGGGCGGTTAATTGTGCCTCTGAGTATATGTTTGTGACGTCGCTGTTTCTGGTTCCCACGACACAGGGTATTCTAGTGTGGGGCCAGAAGCAATTTATGTGCCTGTATGTAAATGTTTATGTTTGTCTTTTTCTAGAAGAATGTCTGTCTATATGGACACACAAACATAACATAAACTTAAGCCTGTATCCCGGAGGAGTAGGCAGTGACCAATGGGCTCATTACCTATGTAATTTTCGCAACGGATATTCATACGTCTTAAAAAGTCACGTCAACACAAAAACCGACGTCGTACGGAGTACTGTCTCGCTCTAACATAGGGTCTTAAAAGAAGATAGTACTATACAGTAGTGGTATACATGACTTTTTAAGACGTATGCATATCCGTTGCGAAAATTACATAATGAGCCCACAGGGTCTACTACCTGCGACCATCCTGAAGGATCTCTGTCGCTTCATCAGCATTGATTAGTCGTTGATTAGTTGCAATACATAAAATATAATATTAGTTTTAGTTATCATGGAGTATTATATTAGACAGTCTGTCTGTGTGTGTCTTGTGTCCGTGAGTGGCATCGTAGTTCTCAAACGGATGGACCAATTTAAATGCGGTTCTTCGTAGCCGTCCCCAATACATTAGGGTATTTACACTAGTAACCATATTTTACTTTTCAAAGCGTCACTATTACTTATTCTGGATATCTTAGTTGGTTTTGTGGTAAGTATTGTTGTTATAAGAAACGTCTTTTCTTTCTATCCTTCTTAAACGGCCGATTTCTGAATTGAGAATTCTCAGTTATTGAGACAGCACGTTACTTAAGTATTTACTTAGTGTAAATTCTTAATTCAGAAATTGCCCCATAATCTACCTCTTTGTTTCTTAGTTTCAGTAACCTTGTAGAGCGTCGTGTCAGCTCACGGTGACAATGGAATGAGTCGATTTGTCACGCGTTGACTGATGAATGAGATGATTTCTTTCACATTGACTTTAGAACAGTGACACCTTTCCAGGGCCGGGGCCTTTGCACTACTGCCTTCTTATTTCTAACAGAACGCGATGGGTACAGCCTTAATGCATTGCTAATGCGCAGCGGCAACATGATAAAACGGAGCGAAAACATTGCTAGCACGGCAAGATTCCAATTCCAAAGTCACGGTAAAGGTTGTAGTCACTTTGCAAGTTTATTAGCTGGAATTAAATACACTGCACATATAAATGCTTGCCTTTCTTCGCGCAACAACGGAGGAACGTTTGTAGATATATCTTAGTATTGTTACGGATTTGCGTTATTAGGTGCTGTTTCTATAGAAGTAGCTTTTAACTGAATAAATAATAATAACATAGACGATTTCTAAAAATAATAATAATCATAATCCCCTAATGTTGTTACTTTAGTTTAGATACTCGTTTGGGTTTTGAAAAGAGTGCGTTAGCGGCCATTCCCGGTAGAAACGTCACCGCTGAAGGTTGTTTCGGTTGCACGAGATATTGTTAATTTTGGTTAGTGCTGAAGAAAGTAAATGGTTTGTATTTGATCACAACGGTGGAGTATCATTTCAGTGAGTTAACTTATAGTATTGACACGTAACCGGGTCGCTCCGGGGTCACTAGACCAGGCACTGGCGAAAAATCAGTGATGCCGTTAATAAACCTGCAGCAAATACAGATCTTGAGCGCGTTTTACCGCCGCATGGACTTAACCAGTGCCGATTTTTTTTTTTGTGTTTGTATTTCTCGTCTTATGTTTTCCTTTATCCTATGTCTTGTTTAATGTCTGTGCGGCGATAAATACAGCGCCAACAAGTTATCTGTTCAGGTGGGCAAAATTGTAACTAACTAATTAATTGTAAATCCTGTTCCCCATTCTTCGTGGCATTCATTCACTTACTAAAATTTATAGATATATTTTCATTAAAATTGAAAGACGGGTTAAAATATTCTCTTTTTTTTTTTTTGGTAAATTACTAAAATGTTACTACTGAATTCTCCACTAGCGCCGCTATCAACTGAACAGATAAGATAGTGGCACTGTAAAGGTATTTCTTCTTCTTCAAATCCACGCAGATTGCGAACAACAAACACAGAGTGCCCCACTTGTGTGGAAGTGGTCTTTAAGTGGTGCTAAAAAAGGGTGCAATGGGTTAGTCGTCCACCAGCTCGTTGGACCGACGGTCTGAAGTAAGATTGCTGGCAGTGGCTGGATTATGATGGCCAAGGACAAGGACAGAAAGAGGTGGTGTGTCTTCGGAGAAAGTCCATGTCCGTCGGTGAAGGAATATAGGAAGATCTCTTGGATTCTGATTGAAATGTTTCAACTCAGAGAACATAGGTTTGATGTGAAAATAAAATGAGAGGAAGAAACATTTTTCAGGCTGATGTACCCTCTGACATTAATGTTTCGCAAAAAAGTAGTACGCCTTTGAAAAATAAGCCTTGCATTTTGACAACTTTGAAAATAAAATTATAGATATTTTAGACAGTTTTTTAACGATCATAATATGATTATTATATTATAATAAGTAATATTGTTAGAGAAACATGGCTCAAGCAGCTCATCAAAATAAATCAAAACCTTTTTTAAAAGATCTCTACCAAAAGTATAGGATACTGAATCTGTGAAAAGAAAGTCCCAAACGTAAAAGCAGTCTTGAGTTAGTACATCTACTTGGTATGAATTAATATTAAAAAAAAAAACTAAGACGCAACGGATGAAAGCGGTCACAACGGCCTCTTTCTTCCGTTGTGTCTCAGTTTTTTTGCGAAGTGAAAATGCGATACCGTAACAAAACTGTAACGCGGGTTCACCGGTTAACCGTTAAAAAGCGTCCGAATCCGGTACAGGTTAAAATGCGAATCTGACACGCTCCTTGACTCCACAATTTTATTGTATGCGGAAAAAAAGAGCAAACACACAGTCCAACTGGGCCAACTAAACCGAATTACCGCAATGTCAAGTCATATCAATTTGACACGATTTGTTTTTTTTTTTGTTTTTATTATTATATAATATTGATTTGACATTATATTATAATTTTAACCTTGACATTTTATTTGTCGATTTGACGTGTTTTTTGTTTCTTGATGTGTGAAGTTGCTATTCAAAAACCCGCGCTGTTTCGAATACTCGCATATGACCGATTTTTATCTTCTGCCTGTTGACCGTTCCAAAATCGATAGATAGAAATCGTCAAATTCAAGGGCGAGTTCGCAATGGGCCTCGCCCAAGTTCGCGTAGTGTGCACAAATATAGTATTTATGTAGGAAGTGAGAATTCATATAAGTGCGAAAGTGTTTTTGTCGGCTTGTCCTTGTTTCACGTAGCAATCTATTGTTCTAACAACGGATCGCATTTTTGCACAGAGGTGGGTAGATAATATAGAAATGTAGTAATATCAATATAGTGTGCAGTGATTTCGCCACAATACCACTTGTCAAGGTAAATGTCATGATTTCAAAATTCAAAAATTTGTCATGTCACTTGTCATTTGTCAAAAAATGTCATGATCACCTTGTTTAGCGATTTTGGACGTGAACAAATCTTCACGCTCATGTTCAAAATCGCCGATCCGCAGCGGCCCTACGTGATAGGTGTATAAACAAACCAACACAAGTGTCTGTTCTCTCTCCGAGAGAAGGCTTGTAGTGGGACGTTTATCTAATTGGTAGTTATGTTATATTAACATCATGATATGATCAATAAAAAATCCGAAGCTTAAAACGTGACCAAAAAAATAACCTATGACGTGATTGAATTCCTATTGAAAAACTTATTGATTTTTCTTTGTTTAGTAGACGTTAAAAACTTAATTCGATGTGCTGATTTCATAATTTAAACTACTCTGAGTTAGCCCACCCGGACTTGGCTTACTTTCCTCGGGGAAGAGACCCGTGCCCTTCGGTGGGGACATGATGACACAGTCGATGATGAAACTGAGTTTAACTAAACCGTGCCCAATATTTCTTCATTTGGAATTCGGAACTAAAATTGTGTTTGAAGTTCAGGAGAAGTTCGGAGAAAACAGCTAGTACGGAAGCCCTAGGTGGACAAGAGCGAGCCCAACACGCTCTTGTCCGGTTCATTATGCAATGTGTTTTTTATTTGTACAATAAAGTATACAACATAGGTAAGTAATGTTAATGAGATATACACGTGTGTGCTACTCCTTATCTATTAGATGTAGAAACTAGACCTATCTATCTTCATTGATGACGCAAAATGAGTGTCAAGGGACCGTCTTTAATACCTAGCTTTGATACCTTAAATTTTATAGCAATTTCAAGTCACCGAGTACAAAAGTTGTGTTTGAAGCATCAATGTAAAAACAGAGGTTTCTAGGTTTAGTACAGTGTAGTCCTCATAAACACTTAAAGTGAAATGAGATATCGCATTGTTGGACCCGATGCGGACTTCCGCGCTATGGCAACGATTGAACAATAAAGGAGTATCCACATTACAACGTGCAAGCGACGTACGCGCAACACGATTTCAATCAAAATAATCCTTAAACCTGTAATGTTACAAACTACCTTATGACGCTCGTTGACAGTCATGACGACGATGTTTTTTGCATTTGCATTGTAGTCTCCAACCTTGTTTGTATTTAAGGATTATTTTAATTTGTAGTTTAGCGCTTGCACCTCCCTGTCTCTTTGTAACGTGAATAAGCCTTTACACCTGCTTAAAATACAGTCTTAAATTCAACGCAATTAACACGAAAGTGGTATAAATTACGCATCGAACGTGTGGAAAGTGCGCCGCGGTATCTCTAATCAGGTATACATGTAAAAGCGAGCCATTCAACTATTGGCACATTTACCCCACATAATTAATAGGCTAACGAGGCATTATTATCATTTGTTTGATTTAGCGGTAGCAATTCACTTTAACTTGTATTAGTTTACTTAATTATGTAAGGTTATTTTACGCAAAGTGATAAACGATCAAAGATCTTGTTATACATAATAATGGCATTTGCATTGCTTAGAATGTGGCCCCGTACAGGAAAATTACATTTATATTCTGATTGATCTAAAAGGAAAACCGCACGTCCTAATTTAACAGGATAAATACCGACGAACTTATCATAACACTTAAGAAAATACACTGAGGAAAAGGCGACGTAAAATATGCCCTATTCCATGGACTTTAGGAGTAAGAGAGCTCTAAACTACGATCTACGCCCACTTCAATTAGATACGTATAATAAATCGTCGTGATCACCCCATGTTTCAGTATCCTATTCTTGAAGGCAAACAACGGCTAAGAGCATAAAAAAGTATAAAGCGTCCGAAATTGGTTTATTTGCTTGGCATGTTTTATCGGTCAGGAGCACGAGAATAGACGCCCTGACCTTTTAGGAGCACACGGAAAAATCGACCGCGCGCTCACCTTCGGATCTCTCGTTTTGGTTATAGCAGCATGGTTTCCAAAACAGGAGAGAGACTTGTGACGGTTGCCGATGTCAAAGTTCAGTGAAAATTTTATTACCCAATTAATGTATAGCCCTCCCTACCCATAACATACATGACGTATAGCCCTCCGGCCGTTTTCGCAACTGCGTTAGCTTTTCAATGACAGCAACATATGTGTTGTTTTAGACACTTATACAAATTGGGAATTTATAATCCGTGTATATTATATACTCAGAGGTACAATTAACCGCCCACTTTCATTTTCCGACGTAACTTGAAATATTAATTAGGGAATGATTTCCACTCGCATTTTAAGATTGTCCCAAACGTGTTTGATAGGGTATACCCCCGGCATCAAGGTACTACGTGAGAGGTCATGGCGAGTGCGAATCAATATTTGATTAATATTTCAAGTTACATTGGAAAATTAAAGTGGGCGGTTAATTGTGCCTCTGAGCGTAGTTAATGCGCCTACGTAGCAAAGTCGCCTGATTACATCTAATATACCTAGATATCTTTGTCCATCTACGCACAAAGATATCTAGGTAGAATCGGGACCAGCGACTTTTGTTCAGAAATAATTATCTAATCGCCTTGATTACTCAAAACCCTTTCACTACGATGGCCAATCTCATTTACCATCGACACGTTAAGATTGAATACCGCTAAAATATTCGTTCGCGAAGGTTTTAAGGACTATCCATTTAACAACGAGCTGGGGAATTGCGGGCCCAACGTTGCAAACTAAAATTTAAACTTCAAATACTATTAATGTTTTCGGTCAGCCGAAGAAGTTTCGATAGGCGTCGGTTTAGTTTTACTATAGGCCACATTACGCTAGCCCATATTATGTTGGCAGGAAGGGTTGGTGTGAACGGGAAGAATGGCCGAGCCCAGTAGTGGGCTCCATTTCTGAGCTGGTTACATAGACAGATATGTAGGATCCTATATAACATCCATTGCTTATTATACAGCAAGTATCTGGATACTGATTGAGCGAAACCAGCATTAGCAATAGGTACATACTTATGATGGGAGTTATTGGTCATAAAACTTTCGTAAGCAATACACATTACTCACTTAATTTCGGATTCGTCAATTAGAAAATATGTTAATAATGAAGTGATTCGTGTCGACACGTTACACTTCCATGAGCTCTTTTAATTTGACCGCTGCCAGTTTACATACTCAGAGCTCACTTGCCAGTAAAACACCTACAGTAAAAACAGGATGCTCTCGATTTCGTGGCGTTTTATGTGTAACAAATTGTGTTAGTAGAGCTTTTTGACTCAGATTTGGGTCGCAGATTGATCGTTTTGTTTGTTGTGATTTTCTTTTTTACGATCCACAAAGGGCGAAACATAGATAAAGCGAAAATACCTGTTAATAAAGGGATAAATAACTGCCTCAATATCTCTCTATGATTTCTGCCTAGGGCTGGAATCTGTAATTGCATTAAATGAAATGAAAATAGCCTGGCTATTTCGTTTCTTAGCCTCTTCAGGTCTCCGCGCGTACAGTCACGAGCAATAATATGTATACACTGTCACATTTTGTACGACGTACACATTTAGTTTTTTACTGCACATGTGTACTACAATTAGTCCTAAATTATCTAAGCATTGCTTACATAATTTAGGACAAATTGTCGTACACTTCTTTCTAAATTGTTTTAAGTTAAGATTCTTAGAAAATGTGACAGTGTACCTATGTATATTATTGCTAGTGACTGTTCACGTATCAAACCTTCTAGGAGTCAATTGAACTAAAAAGCATGTCACGTGACACGGCTATGAATCTGTCATTGTACTACTATGTACTAACTCTTAACTCTCTAACTCTATGTCTGTACTCTTAGATTAAGAAATAGTTACCTGTGTAATTTCCTTTTTTATGTACAATAAAGTGTTTTCTATCTATCTATCTATTTAACAGAATCACGGTCGATATATCTAACAGTGATAAAGAAAACCTCCAGAACAATTTACCGAGAACTAAAAAATAGAGAACAGGGTATGCCACTTGCCACGATCCTGACAGCTGTCTTCTCTGCTCTGCCCTCCGGGATACAGGCGGGACTTTATGTATGCCCGTATTTGAAATATAGAGCTATTTAGACCAGGATACGATCGAGCACAGAATACAAACCCAGGCAAACATCAAGTCATTGCTAATAAGCAAAAAGATGCGTAAATGGGAAACTGCCGCGCGTGGTACAGGGGCCGACTTATCATACGAAAGATCCTCTCAAGGCCCAGGTCTTGGACGCTCACATGTTTGTGTTGTCGCTGTTTCTGATTCTCACGACACAGGATATCCTAGTGTGGGGCCAGAAGCAATGTACCTGTACCTACGTACTAGTGCCTGTAAGTAATTTTTTATGTTTAAGGCTCTCCGGAACGATCCTCTCAAGGCTCTCACACCTCACGCCACACCTAGTTTGCCATGGAGCACCAAAAACTACTGAGCAATGTACAAGAAGTTTGCCGAAGCCACACGCGTGCAGTCGCGGGCTGTAGTAGTTTCTAAATAAAGATCAACGGAATTTAGTTCTGTTATACCGACCTATATCCTGTTGTAGGTAGGGCTCTCTCTCGACTTAGGAAAAGCTCCACAACTGACTGACATTTTCTTAGTCGGTATCTCACCTAGCCGGCATCAAGAAGCCTATCCGTTCACCTCATTTCCTATGGCAACTACTTTCACCCGATCGCCGGAGTAGAGAGCAGATCGAATAGGCGTTTGACTTGAACCGATCGATCTTGTTCGTAAAATGTCGCCGGCAAATTTGTTTGCTCTATGGCAAATTGTACGAATTCTCTATGGTGGAATGTGTTGGTAATCGATAATAACGAAGAATTTTTTTAAAGGTTACTAATACAATACGCATTGCGGTTAATTTTCAGCACGATTTACTTATCGCAGACGAAAATGTATTGAATTATACATTTTCACTTTCGAAAATGAAAACGCGCTGCAGATTTTCCGCAGTGGATTTGAGGCCTTTGAAGAGGTAATTTGAAATAAAGGTTAATTCATTGTATGGATATATCGAGGGTATTCTGGCTCAAAATAAAAAAAAAAACAAAATATTTTCTAATGCAGGTATACCTACTCAGTTTCAATACTCAGTCAAAACTGCATTAGAAACTATTTTTTTTTTTTTTGTTCTTATTCGGTTCTGCCAGAATACCCTCGATATATTATCCTCCTGAGGCCCGACCTTGAAAATAACAATGGTTTTTGTACTATTTTTAGGACACAGGGACTCAGGAGGATATAAATCAATCAATCTTAGCAATTAGTACTGCTTTTACTTTCGGCTTCCCTCTCGCCCGCCCGTTCTAACATTTGTAGTGACTTAAAAATTATGTATATAGTATTTATGTTAAACTAGCTGTTGCCCGCAACTACGTCCGCGTGGGCTTTAGTTGAGTAAAGTGTTTGCAAATAAGATAGGGATACATTTAGCGCATGCGAAAGAGCTTTCATACTAACTTCGCAACCCCCTCTTACCACTTTCAGGGATGATTTTCGAAAAACTACTTTTCACGTCTTTCATTACTTTCAATGAAGGACCTTCATGCTGAATTTCATTCGAATAACTTCAAAAATGGCTAAGTTTCATACTAACTTTGCACCCCCCCTTTTACTCCCTTAAGGGATGATTTTCAAAAAACTATTTTACATAAAAATTAATGAAGGAACTTCATATTGAATGTCATTCAAATAACTGCAAAAACGGCAAAGTTTCATACTAACTTTGAACGCCCATTTTACCCCCTTAGGGGATGAATTTTCAAAAATCCTTTCTTAGTGCTCCCTTGCGTTACAAAAGGAACCCCTGTGCAAAATTTCAAGTTTCTAACCCTTATAGTTTAGGCCCTGCGTTGATATGTCAGTCAGTCAGTCAGTCAGTCAGTCACCTTCTCCTTTTATATATAGTACCTGGGTGACCGAGCTTTGCTCGGTACTTTTTTTGTAATATAAAATTAAAATAATCCCTTTTCAACAAAAAAAGAACTTGGAAAAAAACATCATGACTCGAACCGAGTCTCTTGAAATCGGCCCGAAACGGGTCGCCGTTTTCCCGTCGGAACTATCCCAACCTTGCAGATAGATGCGAAATTTACCTCTGTATGTTATCATAGCAAATTTCAATTGGCTTAAAACACGGAAAAAACAACGATTTCTAAAAATGTAACCTTGTTAGATCAATTAAACGCCCCCGAAAGCATCTGCCTACTAAATTTCGTGAAAATCGTTGGAGCCGTTTCCGAGATTCTGATTATATATAAATATATATACAAGAATTGCTCGTTTAAAGAGATTAGATAGATGTCGTCTGGGAAGGCGAGAGTGAGCCCGAATAATGTCTTAACAGTAGACTTAAGTTATCAAGTACTTTTAGACCAATCTTATACAAATCACTTTCGCTTCATCGACAATCAATCTCATCTCATCAAAAATCGATGGCAAAATAAAACATTCTTGCAACAACTTCACACGATTCAGCTATTTTTTTTTCAACTTACGTAAGTTATTGTTAGAACGTTGCATTTCAATAAAGACATATTGACAGGGCGCGTAATTAGTTGAAAGCATGTTATAATCGATCAGTGGTTGCAAAAAAAGAACAGTGTAACAGACAAAAAAATCTAGAGACAGGTTTGAAAAAAAAAACGTCGCGGTGTAAAAAATACTACATCGAAAAAATGCTTGTCTAATTTGATAAATAGTTAGAACTAAGCTGAATTAAACTGTTACCTACTTTCAAATAAAATTGCTCTAGCTTATTATTAAACTCCGTAAATAGCTGCAACTAAGTACCCATAAACTTAAACTGGGACTGTAAACTGGTTTCTAAAGGCCAATTTTAGGATGCCGTTAGCAGCATCCATAGAACTTCATACACGCCTTCTCTCAAAGAGATAATCTGAACTAATCGCCCATCACGCTGCCCACGGCGGGTTCAGATTACAAGCGCCAAGGGCATTAACAGAAATCAGTAACCACCGCATATATTTACATTTTCTCCCAATATTTCCATTTATAGTTAGCATTATTAGTACATGCTGGGATATAAACCTAGTCGTAGTAGGAAAATTATTAAAAATAAGTAGCAAACAACTGGGTCTAATAAGTTGCATCAGTTAAGCCTATGCGCACACTAGGCGACACGCGACAGCGACAGTTCGGCGACAAGACGCGACGACAGGCTACGGCAGTCAATTTTCATATATTTTGTTCGAATCTCCGCACACTTGGCGTCAGAGTCGCGGAGTCGCGACTACAGATGCCAGAAGCAAATGACAACGTCGCGTCTGACGCGGCGACTAGACGCGGCGACAAGTCGCCCTGTTTGCGATGGCTCTAAAAGTTCCATATACTAAATCCGTAACGCGTGATTGTATCATTAACGCCTAGCTTAATGGATAACATAAATATGTGTACCGCTGACGCCGATTAGATCTTATCTTAATAAAACAATACTGTGCAATAAATAATCTACCAACACGTCTGGTTTCTAACCGTATTAATAAATTAATATCATAAGTAACTCTTCCGTGTACGACTTCTCACGATGAAAAAAAACAAGTATCCATTAACTTGGCCGTTAAAGGAAATTTGCTGCGAGACCCTTTCCTTGTTAGGCATGCTGTTACGGTATCGCAGTTTATGTGTAAGAAAACTCAAGTCATCCTAGATTAAAATACCCTATTATTAAATCTTACAACCTCCTTCTATAGCAATCCCCACGTAACACTGGCCAGAAATAAAAGAACAAAACGCTTTGTTTTTCTAAATTCGAACGCAACGGCGCGTAAGGCGGAGAACACACGCAGTCGGTCACAGAGTCAAGGCGTCTCTGTCCCGTATTTGGTTAAAGCACGCGAGCGAGACCGCAGGTGCTTCCGCTCCGCGCCCACAGAGCTCGTCGACCTCCTACTAGAGTACTGCCTTTTGTGTGCACGCGGCTTTAGTACGTGCGTTTGCGCAGCTCCGTTCGATCCGAAGATGGATATGTCACTGGTTCATATCAATCTCAGAGTTTTTATTGCCAAATCTTGCATTTGAAATAATTGAGGTAGGTACTTACAAAAATCACTCAGAGTAGGTACGGAGTTACCCGCCAGAATATTGATGACTCCACTTACCTGCAACAGAAATAAAATCACAATAAAAACCTAGCAACAAAGAATAACGTCAATACATCAAGGAAGCGTTGGGTATTCCGTTTCCGGTTTTCGAAAACCCGTTGGTTTTTCCGCCTTTTAACTACATACTGACTTCGTAGTTGGTCGTGCCATTAAAAATAATACAGAGGTAGATAAACCAGCCAGTTGTTGGTTTTAGACTTACCGTGTGTTTACGCAGCATATGAAGAAGGTCAGTAAAGTTTACAAATAAGAATCTTTTCTGGAATATTTTCTCGTGAGGTTATGTAACGTGTTATTCAACTAACTCCGATTTTTTTTTTTAATAACGTAATAAAAAACAACTTCCAATCTAAATATGAAATCAAATATTTTCACAAAATTTTAAAATGCGACGATCATATTGTATGAAAAAAAATTGGTAATTTTCAATTAACATTGTGGAATTTACCCATGTATTATTAATTAATTAAAACGTTTCATTCCATCAATACTGCAGAGACTGTTTTGCGTCGTTTCCTTAATTAGCTATTAATATTATTTTAATATTTTTTCTTATTTTAGTGTTCTTTATCTATCTAAAGAAATAAATTCAGTTTTCCGATCAATTAATAGATTTTTAAAAGGTATTTTTTTAATAAAGCTATAAGTGGTCACACTGCCCTATAATAAACAATGGTCTTTGTTACTAAAGCTGTGAATCTGAAAGTCCACCAAAGAGCCAGAACGTTAATTAGTTTTCCCATCCCATAGCCAACACGGAAGACGCTTTGCGAGAAACACAGATTACAGGATGACGTCAATAGTACTCGTATAGGCATGGCGGCATGTTTGTAACGCTATTAAATTTTTTATACATCTTGTATTGACTACGTAAACTGTAGGATTGAACTGTTCGTAACCCGTTTTGGAGTAAATAAGCTCTTCTCACGTACTTGATAAGTGCTAATATCGATCCAAATGAGTCTTGGTATTCGAAAGTAGGCAGGGTCCAAAAACGTTCATGAATGACCTTGATGAAAATGTCAATATCGACTGCGTAGAGTCATCAAATATCATTACATAATAAGACATTTGTGTCTTGTGTCATACTCATAGTGTAGGACAAGGTGAGAACTCAATATATTGGACCTGGCACGTTGCATTAGAATTTAAAGTATCATTTACTTACTTTTTTTCTCTCATTTTCTTGCTAAATCTCAAATATTGGAACACCCGACAAACATTTTTTTTAAGCAAAATTAGCTTTTTTGTAGTTTGTATTTTCTCAGCCCGACGCGGCTCTAAAACCATTTTGTGCTACCTAGCTTGAAACTTAAAATGTAAATATGAGCTATGTATTTACTAAATAAAAAAAAGGCGTCGTAATTACGAAATTATTAAGTTTTTTCTTAGCAATAACAATGCCAACTTAGTTTATACTCTTAACCAGTATTTAGTTCATCATCATCATCAGGCTATATTAGTCCACTGCTGGACATAGCCCTCCCCTAATGAGCGCCATAGCGTCCTGTCTTCAGCTTGCCGCATTTAGTTATTTGCAGTATTTAGTTCTTTTAGATTAATAAAAATATGCGACATCGAGATTAGGCCGGCTGGCAAAAGAACTGAAAATGGCATAATGATCTATACTCCAATTTTTCATTTCGTGTACCAAACTGACATTTAGTGGGTTGCCAGTTTTGGATTTTGTTATACAAAAATGTACTCGAAGACTATCGAGATATTGAAACGAGATATGATTCGGAAGCCAAACTAGTATTCGGTTTGGTGATTAGAAAAAAAAGCTGCATGTTACATTTATGGTTTTTTTTCCTAAAATTAATGTAACCATTTTGAAAATGTCACTGTAGATAGAAATCAACGTTACTTTTATTACTGATCAACGTAAATTAAGATTCTAAAATTACTAATTTTAGTAAATTTAAAAAAGAAACGACTTGATCACTTAAATGATACGATACTATTTTTTTCATTGCGATAAGTTTGCAACGCAGTACCTAGTTATCAATAAGCAAATAAACAATAGAATTTTAGCTCACAATGTCGAGATCGTGACCGAGACCGAAAAATCGGTCGAGACTCCTTGAGCTAGCAACATTTTAAAAAAGAAGGAGCGCTTGCGGCTGTCAGTTTGGTACACGAAATTAAAAATCAGAGTATAGGCAAGGAACAATGTAGTCACTAGTCAGTGCGAGGGGAGTAACCCTGCGATCACTAACCTCCTTGCCCAACGCAGTGATTACGGCAAAAAATCTCTGAGGAGGCCCACGACCGATTGTGGGCTTATTTGTTGTAGGGCATTTGATAAATACATTATTATATTCATTGCACACCAACCGCAATTGTATCTTATAATAAAATAACTGCCACACAACTCAATCGCTTGACCTGGTCCCAAACTAGGATACGCTGTGCTATGGTAGTCAGGCAAGGACATTAAAAATATATAAAAACACCCAGACAGAGGCCATTTGTACAAATGTACGGCGGCCTCCATTGGGAAACGCACCAAAAAAAACGGTTAAATATCGACTCGAAGGGAATCAAAACATAAAGGGTACTTTCCGTTGACCTACAACTATAAAATTTCGTTTTATACTAATAGTACAGAAAAAAAAATACTTTTGTCATCATCATCTTAGGCCTTCACGTCCGTCACGGACGATTCAAGCAGTGCCTAGGGATACAGGACTTGACACTTTTTCGAGTGACGGAAAAGTCCAATTCGATTGCGGCAGCCCCTACTGCATGTAGGACATATTTAAAAAAGGGAATTTTATTACATTTGTAATTAAATCATAAATATGTAAATAGTCTTTGAACATGAGAAAAGCTCGGAAAACACTGCGAGACTCGATTCCTGAATTATTTATAATTTGTATTGAACCTTCGGTGGGCGAGTCAGACTTATTTATTGATACTTTTATTGCACTTACAATTAAAAATAATATAGTACAATACCTAGGGCGGACTTAATGCAGTAGGTAAAGGAAACAGTTGGTACGCGAGCAAAAGAAAATAAATTAAATTAATTTAAAAAAATACGTATGGTGTATTAAATAAACTTACACATAAATATACTTAAAGATACAATAAAATATTGGTACTTTAGTATTTAATATATTTTACTGATTAACGGCACCCATATTCCATACCGATACCGAACGCATACCGAGTCTACCAAAAAGGTGCTCTCAGCGCACCATGATATATTATGTCTGCCTATACGAACAACTGATTGCAAAATCTTCAGTTCAGTCAGTCAGTTGCAATAGCGAAAAAACGGAATGGTGTAACGCCAGTCGAGCCTGCGTTTTGTAATGGTCTAGCCCACGAAGCTAACTGTGAGGCTAACAGTGAGATTTCACGACAATACCGCTTGTTCTGTGGTTTTAGCAAGCTCAGTTAATGCACCCTTAGGCTGAGGTCACACCAGTGAGCGACGCGACTTACGACATCCAAACGATTGAAACAAACAGTTGACAATCATGTTTACGACTAAAAGTACCTAATATTGTAATGTAGCCACATCATTACCGGAGTTGGCCGTATGTATTATGTATTAATAATTTTATAGGAGGTAAGCGGAGACCAGGGACTGCCACCTGCCACGATCCGACCCGAAACCGACGTACGTGCAGTCGTGCATGCAACGACTAATGAATTTCGATGAAGCGAAAGTGATTTATCGGGATCGTGGCAGGTGGCAGTCCCTGATCTCTGCCTATACCCTTCTGGGATACATGCGTGAGTTTTATTGTTCACATAAAATAATCATAAGATACGGCGGACTTAATGCCATGAGAATTTATCTCATTACCTTTCATTGCACAATTTCTGTCGCACCGTAAATCCCTGCCTAGTGTAGCCTTAGCCTTGCGGTTATGTTTTTATTGCAGCGCAGGATATTTCTAAACACCAATCTATCACCTAGTGTACTATTACGATCGTATTTTTAGTATTTCCTTTTTTGCACACCCATGCAGTTTGAGAAAAATGGAATACAATAAGGATACCCATAGAAAACACTTTCTATTGTAAAATTTCATCTCTATTTCAATATGCGTACGAGGGGTGCTAAGTTTAAAGCATGGAATAAAGTTAATGATGTGTAGTGCTTACGAAAGTTTTATCTTATTAAACGAAGCTATCATCTTCACTCTGGTTATATTTTTGGGGTTTCAGCCCCGACTTAGCTAAAAACTATACATTGTAAAAACGATTTGAAAACGAAACAATAGAAGACGGCTGTAGAAATTAAAAAACTTGTGTTTACTCTTGGATTTGTAAAGCCAAAAAAAGGCGAAAAGACGTCACTAAACTTGCGAAAATCCGAACCGCCATGCGCCACCGCCACCATGGTTACGCCACAGCTTTACATGTTTGTTTTCAAACTTTGTGACGTAGTTTGAAAACTTTGACCTTTCGAGGTAATTTTGGAACTGCATGGCAGCAACAACGTTTTCATCTGTTCATGGAGTTTAAAACAAAAACTGAAGTTTTGTATTTTTCTAAGCCTTAAAAAATATGCGACTTATTTTTACAGTTTAATGGAGCATATTATTAACTTAAATCCTACTTAAAAAAAGGTGCAATATAACGTATTCGGTTTGTGTAGTTTAGGTTTTTATGTTTTGCTCTATTTTGTTAACAGAATATAGTAGTGCAAAACATGAAGGCAAATCCAATTTTAACTGTTTGTAGTTTTTTTTTTAATTAGTGACCCAGCTGCGTCTGAAGTTTACGGGTTTAAAAGAATAATACACAATACAGCTATTTATTTATAAAATGGGAAATTCCTGAAATAGGTTATAATTTACAACTTTTGTTATACGATTTTTGATAAATGAATAAGTTTTTGTTCATGTTAATTTAAACATTTTTAAATGAACATGAACAAAAATTAAATTAAATAAAGCACTCTAGTCGATTATAGGAAAATGTGTGGGTCAAGGATCGAAGGTAGAGTAGGTACCAATTTCATTTCTGTATTTTTGTAATGTGAGTTTTTTTTGTGATTTACACGATTCACCTAATTATGTCAAAACGAGTTTGAATATTTAACCCGGTAATCAATGTGTTTAAATTTGACAAAATCACTTTAAAAAAGAGGCTTTATTACTTCGTTTTCAGAGTTCCGTACAAAAAGGTTGAGACAACACCGCGCCGCCGCCGTCCGTTTGACGCTTGTAATTACCGTTTTTCCGATAAAATTAAAAATATAAATCATAAAAAACGTTTCTATTAAGAGGACTCGCCCTTACTTTAACTTATACTCTATCCAGACAGCCACTTACAGGCGTGCACAACAACACTTTTGATTAACAGGTACTTACGAAACTAGTCATTATCTGGCTTATAAACTAGAGACTGTAAGCTCATACATTTATAGTTTTCAGTGTATCCGCCATAATACACCGTCTATGAAAACTTCAACTGGGTACTTGTGACGGTTCAAGAGATGCGTGTTAAGGTCTGTCTTTGTAGCAAAAAAAAACAAACGTAGCATAACCCCTAACCCCAACAAAAAATTTGGGCTAAATTTCGCGTAGTTGGACAGAGTTTGCAGTGGACATCGTAATAGGAAAATTTGCTTTTAACTAATTGTAATAACTAATAAACTAAAGACCGAAGAATTCTAAATCACATCCCGCGTCCCCCGCCATTGAGACCCCAATTACGATCACGCAATGTTAAAGTAATTTGTTTAAGTTCTATGCATTCACTACAAACAGTTACTTTCTCACTAGTGCCATTCAATTTGTGTATTTGGGGATACCGCCGTTTAGCCAAAGTATTTTTCGCCAAATTTTACTTCCCAATAAACTTATGGCATCAGTTTCATTTCCCAAATGAAACTTTCGCAAGTTTTCATTTCGCATTTTATTCATTTGGTCAAATTATCATTTCGCATAATTTTACTGCGTCAAGTTTTATTAAGACAAACGTTTATTATGCTAACGTTTTATTTTGGCAAGTGTTATTTTCAAATAATGGAACGGGGGGTCGGCGATGTAAAGAATACGTGACAACAGAAATATAGGTGCGACGACGCGCGTAGCGAAGCGGAGCGCGTCGGAGCGTTAGGTTCTCTATGTAAGATCGAAAACAGACTCGACTTTGAGGCGTTCTTACCTTGCCTCTTGTTGCCTCTTTGGTAAAATGAATTTTGACCAAGTATTTATTTGGTAAACAATAACTTGCCATAATAACTTTTGCTAACTGTTTATTTGCTTTAAGCTGTTTTGAGAAATGTTTTTTTGCCAAGTGTTAATTTGCGGAAAATAGTTTGGGAAGTAATACTTTGGGAAACGATTTTTGGCAATACATTAGTAAACCGTGTATTTGAGTAATTGCTTTATATCTCATCTATTTATCGAGCTTACATACCAGGCAAGTGTGAGTCGAACTCCCACTAAGGATCTAACCTGAATGAAAGAAAAACCCATTTTTTTGTAAATACATACGATGGTACGGAACCCAAGTTGCGCAGGTCCCACTTGCACTTGACTGGTTTTTTACTTACTTCGCTTGGCACCCAGCCATGTGCGAAACTCACAAAAAACACAATTTTAGGTAGTACGAGTTGGTAGCTATAAGGAAACCGTATTGATCATGTAGGTCTTTCCTTATTAGATCCTCCTTTGAGCAATTGAACGAAGGTTACTATAGTTACGTACGACGGTCTATGCCTACGTAACTTACCAAGTCGGGTTTCTTAATTATTGAGTTTATATTCGCAAGAGAACGCTCGAAGTTGAATTTTTATTTTAGTCGGCAAGAACATAAATTTACGCGATATTTTGTGCTTATTGTTATGTTATGTTATGTTATTTGTTAAAACTAACGAACTTATTATAAAAATATGATTGACTAGCGACCCGCCCCGGCTTCGCGCGGGTGGCAAAAACGTTTCCGTGGAAATTGAGGTACATAGTAATTTTTTTACACCTTGGGTTACATTAATCAAGATTTCGTATTTCGGATTTACAGGAACCCTAAAGTTTTTGAAAATCCAATATAGCCATAGATGTTACTCACGAAGAATGTAGCTTTCTAATGGTGAAAGAATTTTAAAATCACACAAAAATACAAATCTTTCCTCTTAATAATATTAGTATAGATTGCCTCTGTGTATGCGGATGGCAAAGGACCGTGAGAGAGCCATTTAACCTCCTCAGTCCCGTGTCGACAAAATAACAATAGAGAGAGAGAGAGAGAGAAACGTTTATTGCACCAACAGTCACACACAACAAAAATACGAAATACAAATGAGAAGAAAACATTAAAGATAAAAAGAGGTACAAACATAAGGAAATACATTTATGCAGTTAGCAATAGAAAACTATTGTTATTTTGAAGGTCAGGACTGAAGAGGTTATACATAAACATAACATTTCACATAACATTTACACACAGGCACATACATTGCTTCTGGCCCCACACTAGGATACCCTGTGTCGTGGGAACCAGAAACAGCGACGTCACAAACATGTAAATATCCAAGACCTGGGATTTTTTTTTTGTCCCCAGCCGGGATTCGAACCCGGGACCTCTCGCGTAGTAGTCAGATGCGCTAACCACTACGCCACAGAGGTCGTTAAAGGTTGAGCCCCCAAAATGGGCCCGATTCAGCATAATGTTGCAACAGAGTGTAAAGTAAAGCACTCTCCTAAACACTAAGGTAATCTAAACCGGCCCTTTGATCTAATTTGTTAACTCCATGGTGTGTGGAATACCGTGGCATCCAAAAAGGTTATTATAATCTGTGCCAACTGAGAAGGTGTAGTAAGTAATCTGTGGTGTTTTTCATTGGCAGGAGCTCAGAAGAAGGTCCTTCTTCTGAGGGCGGGAGGGAAGACAATAATTGACATTGAGTTTTGGAAGGGTCTGAAAAATAATTGAAAAAGGAAATCAAAGTCATAAATTGATCTTTATTGTTTTGCTTAGTTAGGTATCAATTAACTTATTGAAATGAAAAAGCCACTAGATAAGAAAAATACCAAAAATTAAAATGATGAAGAAAAACATGTCGTCAGTGAAGTTCTAACAGTGCGTAAGTAAAAAATGACAACTTTACAGGAGAGCGAAAAAACTGTGTAAAATTTAAATTAGCTTCATTAGAGGTGTACAATTGTACATTATTTGGGAAAAGTATTTAAAATCAACTTAATAAAGATAAAAAATTGGCCGGTCGAAAGAAGCGCGCCACTTTTCTTCATCAAATGGCATCAAAAGGTCGAAACAGCCAAAAATGACTTTCGCGCTGTTAGAACTTAACTGACGATGTGGTCAATACAAAACTAAAAGCTGTAAAGCCAAAGAGAGGGAGCTGTTTTTAGTTGATTAGCCAAGTGGATTCTACGTCTCATACGTCATTAGATTCACTAGCTGTTAAGTTTATGAAGGAAGCTCATTTAGTAATCTGTGATGAGGTACCCATGACAAAGTTATGATAAGTATCCAATTTTCGACTTGCATTCCTTCATGAGTAGCCAGAACATGTCCAAAAGAGCAAGATTGGCTATCCGTAATAGTGTGCTGGTTCCAATACTGATGTAAGCATGGTAGCGAGATTTGGGTATGACAGAAGTCAGAAGAATCATGAAAGTAGGATTAGTGCAGTACAAATGAGATCCTTAAGAAATATGTGTGGTGTTACTTTGAATGACAGAATGAAAGAAGTGTGATCAGAGACCGAGGATGTAGAGAAAGAGGATGTAGTGAGTGACTAGAATTGAAAAAAGGAATGTTGCGTTGGTTTGGAGATGTGGAGAGGATGAACGAAGAAAGACTGACAAAGCAAATATATCGGGCGAATGTGAGTGGAAGGGCCGGTAAGGGACGCCCCAGTTGGACATACTTCGACCAAATAGGGGGTGTATTAGCAAAGGGCAAGATTAAAAGTACCCGAAACCGATGTGGGTACATGCAACGACTAATGGATGTCGATGAAGCGAAAGTGATTTGTCAGGATAGTGGCAGGTGAGTCCGTGGTCTCTGCCTACTCTTCTGGGATACACGTGTGAGCTTATGTATCTGAATGTATTAAGAGATTTATATCTACTGGTAGTTGATAAATATAGAGGCGTCACCATATAAAAAAACATAGTGGAATATTATTTTGCGTCTACATTTTACCCGAGCGAAGCCGGGTTTTCGTCTAGTATTTAAAAAATATCTAAGTTAAGTGATGAATAAATTTCGGTTTACTAATGTATTGCCAAAAATCGTTTCCCAAAGTATTACTTCCCAAACTATTTTCCGCAAATTATCACTTGGCAAAAAAACATTTCTCAAAACAACTTAAAGCAAATAAACAGTTAGCAAAAGTTATTATGGCAAGTTATTGTTTACCAAATAAATACTTGGTCAAAATTCATTTTACCAAGCATTATTCAGTCAAAAGTATCGTTTGGCAAAAAGTACCTTTCCATACAATACCGAATACGCTGCCGGCAATGTGTGTAAATGACACAACAAAGTCGAGTCTGTTTTCGATCTTACATAGAGAACCTAACGCTCCGACGCGCTCCGCTTCGCTACGCGCGTCGTCGCACCTATATTTCTGTTGCCACGTATTCTTTACATCGCCGACACCCCGTTCAATAATAATTAGTACCTAATCGTCAACTATATTTATGCCAAATAATAATTTGACCAAATGAATAAAAGCCAAAATAAAACGTTAGCATAATAAACGTTTGTCTTAATAAAACTTGACGCAGTAAAATTATGCGAAATGATAATTTGACCAAATGAATAAAATGCGAAATGAAAACTTGCTAAAGTTTCATTTGGGAAATGAAACTGATGCCATAAGTTTATTGGAAAGTAAAATTTGGCGAAAAATACTTTGGCTAAACGGCGGTATCCCATAAATTTCACAATATGCGTTTTTGTCACTTTATACAAAATCCAACAGAATGGATATTGCCGCCTTTGATATTAGATGATTCAATTGTTCAGATTAATTTATTTTTATTTCATGAAGTATCACCAACAAAAGTTACATAATATAAAAACTTAAAATCTAAAAAAAACATTTTACAGCATGCATTAGTAATAAGGTAATAAATAAAAAACTATAAATTGGGCAGTCCCACATAATAACAAATAATTTAAAATATAATTTATGTAACTTAAGCTGAATGGATTGATTAATTTAGGTAATACGAGTAGCTACTAATTCAACTTTACTAATTTAATAGTAGATTTGAAGATGTTAAGGATAAGAAAAGATGTCAATGTACGCTAACTATCTGTTAATGTACTTTTAACAGCTGTCAAATGCTTTTTCGTAAGCATTTTGGCCAACTGACAGCTGTTAACAGTAGATTAACAGCTTGTTAGGGTTCGAGAAACTGGGATTTAGAGAGAGCATTGTTATGACGGCAGCATCTCGTAATAGGAGCATTAATTCCCAAATTAGATTTGAAGAAAGGAAGTTAAAACAGACATAATTGGATCTCGATAGTCTCTTAGGAGCAATAAGTGATATTATTGAACTACCAGTTCAGGACAATCTATCATCATCATCATCATCAACCTATCATGTCCCCACCGAGGGGCACGGGTCTCTTCCCTGAGGAAGGTATAGGCCATACTCCACCACGGGGGCCAAGTCCGGATTGGTGGAGGCTTGTAAGACTAGTGGCTGGTCTTACTGTCAGAAGTTTTCAAGCCGCCCTAAGGCCTCTGACTTGGCTTACCGACTGCCATCTATCGACGCCAGCCGGCACCAACTGCTTAACGTGCCTTGCGAAGCACGGAATCGCTCGGAAAAATGCCACTAGCGTTAGTAATAGACGGTGACCCATCCATGGACTGAACGCGCCGTATGTTGCTTAACCTTGGTGATCGTTTAAGAGCACTTAGGCAGCCCAGGCTACGAGCGATTCGACAATCTATACATCACCATTAAGCAACTAGTGTTATCAATGTCGTTACTAATGTGTATCTCTTTCTACTCGTTGGTCTTCACTTCACTTGAGATCAACTGTCGAACGTAATAGGTCAGAGACGAGCAAAGCAATCGACTTTGCGAGCTCCGTCTCTGCTCACCATGATTAAGCTCTGCGATCCATAGCGAAAACTGGTCGGACTCTTCTGACAAAAAGTCAAGTAAAGTGTATTCGGAAAAAGTTAATATAGTAAAGGTACTTACTGACATGACCTTTTTTTTTTAATCTTGTTTATTTTATAAGCCATACATCATATTAAGTCAGGGCTTGGAGGAAACGCAGATGGCTTAAAGGTTACCGAAGTCCTAAACATTACCTGCCAGAAAGTACCGCAGTCTCCTTTGTAACCGAACTCACTGCTGAGTGTTTCCTTCCAGCCCGTAGATTCCAATATTGATGGTTGCAACCCATTTTTCTTTACACTTTCAGAATTTATCTTTTCTCTTAAAAGAGTAGATACTTCGGCTGGTTTAGATACTATAACTTATTCTATAATTAGCCATTTACCGGATAACGCGAAAGAATATCTGCTACGCATATTTAACACAATTTATACAAAAGGTGAGGTACCAGAGCAGTGGCGTAGAATCAAACTTATTGCCATAGCAGAGAGAAATACTGATAAGTATCGGCCTATCTCACTTACTGACATGATCTTAATATTCCTCGTTAGCTACTACGACTGCGAACGCAAAGGTGTTGGCGACAGAAAACAGGAATGCACATACTCGTATAATTATGTAAAGTATGCTGTGGACTGGCGACACCTTAGATGACGTAAAAAAATGCGTAATATTCTACCACGGCCTAATTTCAGTGAACTACAATTCATAGTTTATTAGGACAGTTCGATGTATATTGCGCAGCCGATTAGTACAATTAGTTATCACAATTTCGTTCACTTTGATTGGTCTGTATTCCTGACAGGCAGACATGGACGGATGGACTGACGGACGGACGGACGGACGGACGAACGGACGGAGGGACGGACGGACGGACAGCAGTTTTAGTGGTCCCGTTTTTACCCTTGGGTACGGAACTCTTAAAGAAATACTTTTTTTGTTTGTATTTTTTGTTGTTTTCAATTTCCATTTTTTTAATACAAATAAACGATTTAATAGAGAAGCATTTGTAATTTATTTCTTCTGATATTGCAATAGTGTTCTCTATTCACATACACACATACACGTATTTTAGCTAAGCCCCATTGAGATAGATCTATCAGTCAGGTAAAAAGTTTATCGAGGTGCCGTGCTGCCGTCACCAGCCTAACTTAACCTTTGTTTTAATTTTAATCATTCGAAAGTCAATATTCATGATAAGCACACGCCCGTGCCATCGAACGATTGCAGAACTAAGTTAAATTACTTTTTGCTCGTTTTAAATTTAATTTTACGCTTTCCATTCATAATATTGCTTTAATTATAACTTGTCTAATTGTATTGGATTCAATCACGAGAATTCGTTCCAATGTAATCTAATCAGTGAGTGTTTTGAATAATATATCAGGCAGACACTCCCTTGAGTTGAGTACTAAATAACTTTTAAATATTTTCAGGTGTTCGATTTCACGGTAACTGGCCTTATTATTATGCGTGTGTTTAAAGCCAGGTCGAACATTTTGATGAAGCAGTGGAGATATTGTTTGCCAAAATCTGTCGATTGGTTAAGACATTATGGGGGAACATAGTATCGGTACAACATATGATACATAAATACGAGCCAAACACATTGCCCTCCTTTTGGAATTCGCCGCAATCGGGTAAAAACGTTCGTCCTAAAAACGAGGCTACGAAGCAGGAGCGCTCAACCGACTACATAATGAGATACATGTCATGTAGATAATAACTTCCAAATAACACACAAATGAAAAATGGAAACACACCCAGACTGAGGCCATTTGTACGAATGTCCTGCGGCCCTCATTGGGCATTGAGCCAACGACCGCCGGCTTCGTATTCAGACGTGATACCGCTAGACCAATGCAGCAGTCGTTTACCGTTATGTAGGTAACATTTTCACCAAAAAACCGCAACTACCACGAGACGCCCCACTAAGTCACTCGGAACAAAGAGGCCGTCAGCCCATCGCGAGCAATATGAACGGACAAAACGACTTACAGGAAAAGCGATGACTCAGTGTGCAACTGGCCTAATTTAACATCTGCACTGCGAGAAAAGGGAGCATGTGGTATTATGTGTATAAGGGCTAGGACGGATTCTTAGGATGAGTCACAAAAGGATAATAACATCCGGAATGCAATTCTGAATTCAGAAAGAGAAGAGTACAAATATAATACCACTATAATATAAACGTTTTCATATTCATATCTCGCAAAATATTGATCTTAGGAGGAGTTTGAGTACGGTCTCATTCGATCCAGCGCAAAAAAAATATAGAAAATGATACTTCTATCGCCTAGTTTGTTTTTTAAAATTTCCCCCCTACCCAGAAGGGGTAGGATCCCTAAATTTTGTTAGGACTGCAGATCCTCATTTCTACTACCAAGATGATGTTATAAACAAAGCTTCATTGATGTAAATAATTCGCCTCCAAACTGGAATTTTTAGGCTTACTTTACCTGTACTAAACAGGGAACTTTGTAGTGTGCATAAGGGTGGGGTCGAAGGTATCCTTTGATTCAAAGAATTTGTCACAAAAGGATACTAACATTCTGAATGCCTTTAGGAAAGAGAAATTAAAAATGTATCAACATGTAAGAAGAGTCACGAGCAGTGTCTAATGCTCGACTAGACTTCGCCTTCGCATGGACGTATGTATTTAGGTCTCATTGGCGCGAGACGTCACTTTTTCAACTTTTAGTTTAGTCAAATTAACATTCACTAAAAGGAAATGAATGTTCTTACGTGTCCAGCGCGACATGTGCTTCGCTGGGTTTTCAAAGGTTATATTTTTTGTGAAAGCTATGAACAATTTCTAGTAATAGAAAACACATGACTTCACACAATTATCGATAGAGAATTCCCTTGAAAGCCGTACAGCGAAGAGCTCAAATTCTTCCACACCTTTATAACAGAAGAATCCAGAATGATCTACACATCCAGAGAATTCAGCGATGCCTCGATCGAGCAGTATATCGTACCGCCCACGCGCGCTCGACGCCTCTGTTTACAAACGGATTCAAATGGGGTCGACGCTCTCCCACCTACTTTCCCTTTGGAATACACACAGGTACACTCTCACGCAGTTAGATTGACACGTTGACATCCTCAAATCCATTCTTACCACGAGCAGAACGACGAAAGCTTTGTGTTGGAAGTGTTTGAGTCTAGAGCGGTAGCTGATGAGATGCCCGTCTAAGACAGAATCACAATTACTTCTCAAGTGTCAAAGTCTTCGTCGACTACAGTATCAGGTAGTTTACAGGTGTAAATTGCATTTATTTATTCTAATTGGTGTCCAGTTATAATTTCCAATCGGAATATTAATTTGCGGCGGTATTGACAGCACATGCAGTCGATTTCAATGGCATGCTATTAAGTGCTTAAGTGTAATTATAGCATAGCTGGACACCTAAATAGGTTTCAATGGGCAATTAAAGGATAGTCTTTTAAACCATAGACTCAATAACTCATAATAGTAATTTTAGATCATCGATATTGTTACTGATTTGGATAAGTGGTCGAATGATTCTATAGAACTAAATAGATACACAGGACGACAGTCAGTGGGCAGACCTGCAGCCCGATGGTCGGACAAAGTCGTTGAGTCGGGGGAAGGTCCGTGGATGGGAATGGCGAGGGACCGTGTGAAATGCCATTTAGGGGAAAAGGCCCAGCAGTGGGCAAGGGTGGGGCGATGATGATGAAGTAGATACATAGCCAGTAAAAATATACAAATTATTTTAAATTCTCTTTGAACATTGACTATGTGCTTTAATTAAGGTGTTTCCATAAACATGTGTATTTAATTACAGTTCAGTACAGATAACATATTTGTTACTCTCACACAATAAAGAAACAGATTGAATCTTGTCAGTTGTGAAAAACTCGATTGGCAGGAACCGGAGGCCATGATGGCAGTTGATGTGGAGAAATTTACCTCCTTGATGTGCATTGATCTTACACTAATAAAGCGAACAGGAAACACACTTCTTTATGTAAGCACACTAATCAAAATCATCAGCCATTTGAAGCCCACTGCAGGACATAGATCTCCTTCAAAACTTTCCGAGACTCTTTTCTTTAATTAATTTGTCATAATTATAACTATGACAATTACTAAGCGAGCACACGGAAGTAGCCTGGCTACCCATAGCACAGGGAATCCTAGTTTGGGAGCCAGGATGCAAATTGTTACACTTTTACTTGCAATAAAGTTTTCTTATTTCTTTTTTAAGCACACTAATAACAGCAAACAATGGCAAAAAACGTTACTAATATCTAACAAACAACATCAAAAAACGAAGTCGAGCTCGCCCACAGGGTTCCGTACTCGCAGTTGTTTTCCGCGCTTTTCATTAATTTCATTATGATTTATGATTTTATTACAACATATAGTTTCACATTTTTTTTTCTGTTTTTGTAGTATAAGACGAAATGACGAAGATGTCGAAATATGATACGTTTTTTGGCGGCATTATAAACAGCCGTTTTTTTTTTTTTTACGTTAACATTGAAGTTGGATTTTACAGCTTCACGAGACCATAGACTTGAGTACAAGATTTTAATTCACCTCGATAACTCCAGATATTGTACGGACATTTCTCCCAGAGGAATATTCCACTGTAATGCAATATTGCTACATACTGGCTTGCACTTAGTTTCTAGAACACCAGCAGTCTGCTGCTCACTGTAATCTGCTATATTCTGTATAGTCAGGAATAGTCTGCTGATAGCAGCTGTCATTATTTGTTTCTTTTTTTGCGATGTACTTTGGCCTAGAGACAGCTGTTTATATTGGCAGTTTGTTGGTGTGAGGGGAGCAGGGAAACTGTTATTACTCTATGCAGTCACTTCAAGACCCTACATGAACATTCATTAAGTGTTAAGTTAATTATCATAAGGTATGTCACATATTATTACTGTAAACTATGTAATTTGTGTACTCTTAATAATAATGGTAACTTCCACACAACACAATCACTTGAGCTGGTCCCAAACTAGGATTTTCCTGTGCTATGGTAACCAGGCAAGAATGTTGCAAACATGAAAACACCCAGACTGTGGCCATTTGTACTGATCGGATAGAACCCCCAAATTAGCCAATACCCGCCCTCACCTTCAACTTATTCATAAAGTATGTACTTACGGCTGATTTCTGAATTGAGAATTTCTCTAAGTAACTACTTAACTCTAGTGTTGTCTCGTCAAATTTCTTAGAAAAGAGCTTGACAAAACCTTACTTAAGTATTTATTTACGTGAAATTCTCAATTCAGAAACCGGTCTTTAGTGAGATATATTTTTTGAATGGATTTTTATCTCGTTAAGTTTAAAATAAGAGGCAAGTCTCCGTAATATCTCGATATTAAATAAATAAATCATATAAATAAGTAAATGAAACAATGGGGTCGATTGCCTCGGGTAAGCCAGTTGCCAAGCTGGTCTAAGTTGGTATCACTCAGATGCGCCTTTACCGGCGAACTAATTGCGCGAAGAAGACGGATCGTCATAAATAAAGCAACTATTGTCAATATTTGGACAATGCCGACTGCCACCATGTTTAAGCCCTTTTATACCTAAATGCATGTGAACTATTTGTGGGAAGATTCTGATCTTGTCCAGTATTTTTCAGCCCTTTAACATCAGTTGATCTGATCTCTGTTAACTGCAAGATAAGTGTGATAACCAACAGTATGGCAGAGTGCCAGTTACCTTCTGGATCTCTGCCCATTGCCATGTCTGTCTTATTTTGTTAAAAGTACTGTAGTTGATGGTTTTCTTAGCAAATTTGCTGTGCTCACAACTTTATTTGCGTGGGATTTGGTTAATGTAACCTAACAGACTTATTTTCTCTCTCTGAGAGACACATTCAATGCTAGGGCAAAGGTACTTACAATAGGTTTTAAAACATTTTTGAAAACCATGAATGAATTTAGACTGACCTGTCATTTTCTACCTTTTTCTCAGGCCAGACATACAGTGGTATTAAATTAAACAGTGTGATGGAAATATACCATTTTCAAAACAGTGGTCAAAAAGTGTTCTTAATAAAAGTAGGACTGATTTTCTATACCAGGACTTTATTAGTGTCTATGGTTTTTAGTGCCAATTTCACATAGCTATGTGGGTCCTAGCATGACATTGTGGATTCCTCAGATGGATTTTCAGATTCCTTGGACAGCCTCAGACAAAGAATAACCTTAGTGTGAGGATCTATTGCAACCAATTTATCTCAGTGGGTTTTTCTTTTTGCAAATTTTATCTGAAAAAAAATATGATTTTTTACTCACTGGTGCAAGTTTGAGTCAGTGGTGACCCTTTAATGAGGGCAACATGAAGCTTCACTTGAGGTTATCAAGTTCTCATACAATTCAGTAAAATTTATGGGCTCTGAGATTATAAGTTATTTACAATCATTCTCCCGCATAGCAAAGATATGATATTGGCTATGTGGAACGTTTCCTATGAAAAGTGGTTGCCACAGTAGGTATCTAATTTTGCTCATAATACATTCTAAGTATTATGAGCAAAATTAGATACGTCTTTCAATCTAAATCTTGTTCAGTTCAGAATAAGATCTATGATGAGATATCACCTCTGCGTAGATTGTACCGCTCATAGTTACAAGGTATGAAATGACCTTCTGAAACACTCATTAAAGTCCTTCTGGGACCTCGCCATTGATAGGTCCAGCAACAGTTTTGGTGGTTTATGGCAACGAATAATTCTGCCAGTGTCAGGGGTGCATAAAGTAAAAGCTCAGGGGATACTCAGTTAATTCATTTTGGTATTTTTATTTCCTGTTATTTTATTTCTCTTTACAACCTTCTGCCCTCAGATATCACCAAACCCATAAATTTTAAGTCGTTATTAACTTCAGTTTGTTCACCGTTTATCACATTTATTACTAGTTTCTTTACTAAAAACAATATCAAATTATGATGTGTCACTAACCAGATATAGACCTAGGTAATGTATAAAATTCTCGTGTCGCCGTGTTAGTGTGCGTACTCCTCCGAAACGGTTTGACCAATTTTGATGAAATTTTATGTGTATATTCGGAATAGTTTGTTATCTATTTTTTATAGCCCTAAGTGAAAAAATAGATATGGCGAGACAACGTTTGCCGGGTCAGCTTGTGACATTGTATTTGTATTTGTCCATGTTTGCCCACAGTTCAATAGCTCAACAGCACCAGTTCTGCTGTTGAGCATAACTGGTGCTGTTGAGTTATGTTAACCGTTTTTGGTTGAAATTGCTCATAATGTGCCAATTAGCATATAACGAAACGTGCTGAAGAAATTAACTGTACATTCTACAGTTAGACGAAGCAGGGATGTCAGATTCCGAACAGGCACTGACTGACGGGCCGGGTGAAGCTCCATACCGAGTAGAAAAGAACAATATTTTTAATAGCATGCTTACTTTCAGTCGTATAAGATTCCCATCCCGCGCAGCGTTGAATACGGCTGTTTTGAAATCCATGATGGTTCTCTTTGTGACGCAAAAACTCTCAATATAAAAATAACCACTTTAGGAACAGCACTTTCTTCTGAGTATAATCATTGAAAAAACACTGTTTCACGTAGTTCTAAAATACAAAGCAACCAATAATGTTTATTTCAAAACACTCCGTTAAAGGGAAAACCAACAGCAACAGCTGCACTCACAGAACACAAACCGCAATCTGCCATTTTTTAAATATTTTTTCCTTGCCATGCGATAATTTTTCAGTGTTGGCTGTTTCTACAATAAATCTACTAATACGGTAGATTTATCATGTGATTTATAATTCTTTATTGCAAGGAGTAATGGTGATAATTATTGATATTTTAGAACAAATAAAAGTAATTTATTATATATAAATAAATAAAATTGAACAATATTTATCATTATGAAAGAAATGCTTGATGAAGTTGATAGGCATTTGGCATAAAGTGGTTGAATCAAGTGCTGGAGGTAGCCTTCATAAAAAAAACAAAAAAATTGACAGGTGAACAAATTACGGCGTGGATTGATGGCAAAAAATTTGTGAAACGTTTGCTTATTTATTGATATGATTGAAATAATTACGGTTTTTACATTGTCTATTTTGTATCAATTTGGGTAATCGTACTTACATGCAAGAAGTGTTATGATAATGACCAATAATTCTAAAGTTTTGTGGGAAACTTTGTGCATATCATTGTCTGCTTTAGCGCCTTCGAGTTTTCTAAGATTTCCTGTGTTATAGCATAGGTGGACTGTGTTTGGACATGTTTACGTTGTTGTTCGTTTTATTCGGATGTAATATAATAGAGTATATTTGACCGTTTGTGTCTAAACACGGGGATAGTGGTGTGTCAGGATGTACCCGACGCCGACTCGCCACCCCGCGGCTGCGGTGAGGGTTTGTGTTATTTTTCTACTCTCTACATCGCTTTCTTCATTTGCATGCCATGCTAGCCATGCTATGCCACGTTAGGACCTGCTAGCTCTTGAATTCTGTATGTTTTGTGAACAATTTAATTGTGGCCTTATTTGTTTCACTCAGGGACCACAACCATCTGGAGGACCAATAAAATTCACTATAGCGGATACCTTAGAGCGTATCAAAGAAGAGTTCAACTTCCTTCAGGCACAATATCATTCGTAAGTTGCCACAAACATGAGTTTCTGCACAGTTATCTACCGTTGATGATTGGAAAACAATGGTACATTCTAAAGTGATAATTCAATGTCTTTCCAGCTTGAAATTAGAATGCGAGAAACTAGCCAATGAGAAAACTGAAATGCAGCGACATTATGTCATGGTAAATATTTCTACTTCAAGTATCACCTTTGTTGTTAATCTCAAGCCTCCACTAATTCAATTATGTTTTCATTTCAGTACTATGAAATGTCATATGGGCTCAATGTGGAAATGCATAAACAGGTAAAGTTGAAACTGAGTTAATTATCACTGGTCTCTGCCTACCCCTCTGGGATACAGGTGTGAGCTTATCTACCTATCTATATATATAAAATTCAAAGTCCTGACTGACTGACTCACTCATCAACGCCCAGCCCAAGCCGTTTAACCTAGGAAGCTGAAATTTTGCACAGAGGATCTATATATAATGTAGGCAAGGAATAAGAACGGATTTTTTAAAATTCAACCCCTAAGGGGGCGAAAAGGGTTGCCAAAATTTGTACGGGAGGTATAAAAAATGTTGTCTGATTTTCGTGAAACTTGAAATAAATACTCTTCAACACAATTGATTGAACACGTGTTTCACCGTTTTTCGAAATTTTACCCTTAAGGGAATGAACAGGGTTGCAAAATTTTGAACTAAAGTCCACGCGGACGGAGTCGCGGGCGAAAGGTAGTCATGTATAAAACTCAATGTTTAAAAACCCAGCCAAGAGTGAGTCGGGTTCACCCACTTAGGGTTCCATACTTGCAGTTTTTCTTTAACTTCAGAGATTATTTTTATATCATTGCATATATGTATATAGTTTTCGGATTGTTTTCCTGTATTAGTAGTATAAGACAATATTACTTGCCAAATTTCATAGTTCGGGGTAGAAGTACCCTATGAATTTTTATTCCCTTGAGTGTTGAGTGTTGAAAAATAGGTTTTTTTTGCGACATAAACGGTGGTATCTTTTTTTATTTCAAGGGACTGTAGACTTGAGTATATGGTTTAATTTAAACTTGATACCTCCATCCATTCCTGAGATAAAGGATCTAGACAGTCATAGGGGCAGACAACAAAGTGATCCTGTAATGGTTCCGTTTATTGCCTTTTAAGGTATGGAACCATAAAAATATACTTCCTCTGACCAGCACGCCATTTGAAAGTGCATCAGTAGGCAACTAACCAATCTTAAACTTTTGACTTAAGTAAGTATTTTAATTCATGATTACTACAAAATGTTCTCCACCAAACCAGGCTAGGCCCCCGTGGTGGAGTATGGCCTATGCCTTCCTCAGGGAGGATACCCGTGCCCCTCGGTGGGGACATGGTGGGTTGATGATGACAATTTATGGATTACTTTGACTATTCTATGTCCTAAATTGCATAGCCAATTACTACCATTAGTTTTCTACTTCTCAAGTACCTGGGACATTTTTTAGCCTACTCGGCTATGAATAGTTGTAGTACAATGATATGGGGTCCTAACCAGCTTATTTTACATTTCGCAGTGTGATAAGCACAACACATTATAAACTTTTAGTCCGGATCTGGTCCATAATCCTGGTCGGACTCTTCCGATATAACAACACCCGTAAGTAGATCCGGACTAAAAGTTTACAACTACTGCGTAATTATTCCACAGACGGAGATAGCAAAGCGGCTAAGCACCATCATAGTGCAAGTGCTGCCGTACCTCGCGCAAGAGCACCAGCAACAGGTCTCGGTTGCCGTGGAACGAGCTAAACAGGTCACTATGTCTGAACTGAATGCTATTATCGGTGTAAGTAAAGCTTTATTCTTCAAATTTAGCTTTAACGAGAAAAGAATATAGTTGTAATTGTTGTATTGATGCAATGGGTTTCCATTCCTTACTATACTATGTCTGAACTGACTGCTCTCATGGTGTAAGTAATTTATGCTTTATTCATAAAAAAAAATCTCATACAATCAGATTATTTGCTGGCTGTGAGCAATAAACAATTTTATTTAATGATGATATTTCGGTATTGTTACATTGGATTTCTATTAATTACATAATTTCCATATCCTATTACTAGAAAGATAAAGGGTCAGTTTCTGGATTGAGAATTTCGCTAAATAACTACTTAACTGTAGCGCTGCCTGTTTTGTCAAATATTCTCAGAAAAGAGTGTGACAGAATGTTACTGATTTGAGCATCTGAAATCTTTTTTACAAACATAATATCAACATTTCTAAGAAGTAAGCAATACATTGCACGTCTTCTAAAGTGACTTGTAGGTTGCAGTGCCATTTAAAAACACTACTTCAAGCTCACATGTTCCATATACCTAGATGTTGAATGGAATTTGATCTGCAAGGTCTCATTATCTCTTACTCTGTAAAGCATAATTATCATTTCAGTAATTATCACTTAAGACATTATGGCTCTGAAATTCCTGCTAACAGTTTGTTATTTGTGTTGATGTCGTAGGACGATTAGATAAATCAAAAATTCTAGGGCTATTGCGAAAACACGGATAATTAGATAATGGCTTTCACAATTCTCAATGTTACTGAAAAAAGATAGGGCTTTTGCAAAAACGCGGGTTCCTTTAGAAAGATTGCGAAAAGACTCGTTGGCTTTTATGACCTAAGCACACTGATTGGTCGATCGCATCGCTCAAAACGACATCTTTTCTGATTGGTTGACGACTTGACGCTTCACCTGTTATAAATTCTATTCTGTCACGGGCCTTACTGGCGATGTTTTTATGTTTTTGCATTCGCTGTTTTATGATAACTAAATAGTGTGCCATGTAATATAAGGTGTGTTTGTGAGTGCAAAATGACAGATACAAAATAAATTAATGCCGAATGGGAAATCAATTTTAAATTTATGTCTGATAAGGAAAGATTCAACATAGAATTAAGAAAGTTTTACGCCAATAGACAGGTCAGAACTACTAAACCAGAACGGACTAAAGAACGGATAAATAGTGTGATTGCTTCAAAAGAAGGATTAGGTATTTAGCGATCAAAAACGCAACAAAAGTATAGAAATGAAAAAAAAAACGACGTGATAAGTGTTGGTGAGGAAAAATTCTGATTTTGAAAAGACAACATCTTACCTCTCCTCTAATTCAAGTACCTCCAACTAATCAGTACTATGATATTATTCTGCAAACACATAGGTATATCGACTGGACAAAGCGACTCGAGATAAAACAATAGATAGACTAAATATTTGATACCGGTACCAATTATAACAATGTTCCTTGTGGAAGACCGTCAAAGTTATTTCAATAAAATGTAGTATTTGGATTATACGTTTCTAATAATGAATATTGCCGATATCCTTTTTTGTGAATTCAAGTTAGTATGAAGTTAGTATGAAAGTTCTCCGATTTTCAAAGTTATTTCAATAAAGGGTTGTATTTGGGTTGTAAGTTCCTAATAATTATTATTGCTGACATGCCCTTTTGTAAATTCAATCCATAAGGGGTTAAAAGAGGATTGCAAATTTAAATAAAAATATGACATTATTTATTATTACATACATTATTTCAATGAAATTTTGTATTTAGGTTATTAGTTCCTAATAATGATTATTGGCGATATCATTCTCAGTTTAAAGTATCGGATTCAAAAATGTACAAAATCCTGTATCTAGCGGGTCACGCGCGCGAGTAGGGGGCAGGGCGTACAGTCGATAGCACATCATCTTATACACCTATTCTCTCTCTACACCGTTGAGTTACGGGCGACTTTGCAACTAAAATGTGGAGGTTGACGTGCTGTCGACTGTACGTAGTCGGCAAGTGGGCAACCCGAACGCGGGCAGACGTCGTTAATAGTCGCTTCGATTATTATTCGAAGAATGCCAGGCAAAATAAAGATGTATGTAAATGTGCACATATATCTTATTTGAAAACACTTTTCTCAACTGAAGCCCACACGGACAAAGTCGCCGGCAACAGCTAGTATTCAATAAGAAGTAAAGATTAAAGAGAAGACTATGGTTTCGATTGTCTTCTCTTAGTCTTTATAACTCTATGACAAATTACCTGAAACCGACAAGGAAAACTAGGGACCAATCACAACAAGTGTTGGCCTGTTAACCAAAATCAAACCAATCAGAGTTCAAGATATTCAATCTTACTAAAAGAACTCGCGTTTTTGCAAAAACCCTATATTTTTTCAGTAACATTGAGAAATGTCAAAGCCATTATCCAATAATACGTATTTTCGCGATACACCTAGGATTTTTGCGAAAATCCAATTTATCAAATCGTCCTACGACATTGACATATTTTGACACAGTGGTCAGAGCTCATATTTGTGTTTACAACATTTGATAAAAATAATTGAATGTTTACGAAGTTAGTATAAAATAGAAATCCAATGCACAATATAGCCATAAGAAACAAACAACTACATATGTTCCTAATGGAAATCTCCATTGTTGCCCATTTACTTGGACCTAAGAACCAAGTAACATTAGATACTTACCTATTTATAGCATAGCATACACTAGTATACTGAATGTAACAAGGAAATCGGTATTTATGTGTAAATGTGTTACACAATGGTCCTATTTAATTTAAATTATGGTTTTACTACTATTCAACACAAACCAATTCTTCCATCAACTAATAATTTATCAACTGTGAGTCACAAGTACCATACGTAGATTAATTAAATTAATATTAAATAATAATAATAAAATCCCAAAGTAATTGAAAAGAAGATACTTAAAATGTAATTTATGTGTACAATAAAGAATATTCTATCTATTTACTACGAACTTCATTATGAAAAACTCGCTAAAATAAAATATAAATATGTCAAGACAATAAAAAAGTAAATAAATTAGTACAAATGCAAAATTTTAATACAAGTACAAAATTTATCATTAATTTTTCTCTATTAAGGGATCTATTCACTATTAAACATTGTTTTTTGGATCATCAGATGTAACTGTACATATTAAAGTTTGTCGTTTTGTGCGTGGAATAACCTGAAGTAAGAATACTAGGACCTTTTTGTAATGTACTTGCATCCCTGTATGCCTAGGACGCATTCAGACCTATGCGGACTACATACAGCAAAGTAATTTCGAGCTATTCCATCCTACGGCATTCAGTAGAGATTACGAATCTCATTGTTTCTTGTATCTCTTTGTGTCACTTCAGTTTCAGTCACGCCACTCATATGATGTTGCGTTCTTGAAGCCTTAGTGATATGATTTACAAGATTTACAATGAGCCGCAGTGTTTTGTAGTAGCTTAAGGTGGGGTTTGCTGCTGTATCGAGTCCTAGTTTCGATTACGCCCTAGGCATGCTATAATAGAGCGCAGTAAGATGATTACATATATTATGTTGTATGATCATATCCCTGGTGATATAATCAGGTTACTTGACTGAACTGTTCTGTTATACTATTTAGGAATACAATTAAGTAACTAGACTAAACTATTAAGGTGATTTCGAAACTCTTTTTAATATTTGGCCTCGTTGTATCATTATATCACTAGGCATAATAGTCATGGATAAAATTTAAACATCTTACTGCGACACAAATGTCATAATGCGTACTGCGTCCAATTGAGCTGTTTATTTTAATGTTGTCTGCAGCAACAGCAACAACAGGGTCTACAGCAACTTCTTGTAAGTGCAAAACGTTTACGAAGCTTGCCTCATTACCTATATGTGTTGTGATTAACAATTTGTTTGCTCGTCACCGGTGTTAAGTTAGCTAAGGGCATACTATCGGTCGTGCGTGTCTTTCGGACGCGGCTTACGCGCCCAATGTGAATATCAAGACGTCCGTGGACGTTTTGGTCTTTACAAATCTTGAGCGTAAGAGCCATGCCCCGCTGGACGCCATAGCGACGTCGCCAGCTACGTATCCAGGCAGTTAATATAAAATGCGACGTTGCCAGACCGTCGCCAACTGAATATTAACTGCTTATACGTAGCTGGCCACGTTGCTATGGCGTCCCAATAAGTCAGGGCTCTTACAGGTTATTTGAAGTGTGTTTGGTATAAGCCGCGGCAGTAAGGTGCGACTTTCGTTAGTATGTTCCTTTGACTTTCGTGGCTTTGGAAAGGGTTTTTCCTGTGATCGACTCTGTCTTCGTAGACGGAATATAACATGATAATATTATGTTCCCGTCCCGCTATACCTAGACATACTCGTATGTGATAGAGAAAAACATATGGAGTGGATTAGTTTGCCATTTCTTTTTGGTCTTTTAACCTTTTTAATTGAGGCACAACAATAATTGTTCAGGATCGCTTTCAGAAGAAAACCCCTTTTTGTTATCAAGCCACAATAAATGCACGGTGTATGCAGGGTGCTACAGAAATGTCCTGATGCATTTTTTGGGGTTTCATCAATATCGATAACTTGTGATATGAAGCTGAGACTGAAAAGTGATGCCAGGGTTGGCTTTAAATATTTCATTAGCATTCAAGAGTAGAATTAACCCTTCAACTATAACAGGGTCCTTATTTTATTAACATGTTTGCACAACAGTTTTGCACACGATTTCTACTTCACACGAGTTCCACACGTTTCCAGCACTTCGAAAAGCAAATCAGTTCCTTCCTGACCGCGCAGAGGTCTAACTTCTGGCCTGATAATGAGAAATGATAAGCATTGACGGCGCGACTTTTACTATATGACGTCACGATAAAAATAAAATGGCGGACGTCAACAGTCTTATCATCATCATCATCAACCCATTATGTCCACACCGAGGGGCACGGATCTCTTCCCTGAGGAATGTATAGGCCATACTGCACCACGGGGGCCAAGTCCGGATTGGTGGAGACTTGTAAGACTAGTGGCTGGTCTTACTGTGAGAAGTTTTCAAGCCGCCCGACTTGGCTTAACGACTGCCATCTATCAACGGCAGCCGGTTGATAGATGGCATTCGTTACCAACTGCTTAACGTGCCTTGCGAAGCACGCTCGGTAAATGCCACTAGCGTTAGTCATAGAACGGTCACCCATCCATGCACTGAACGCGCCCTAACAGTCTTACATAGTCAGTCAAAAGACACTGTCCATTGAATGGACTTATTTCAAGGATACAAAGAGTCGAAATAAAAGTTTGGCTTTTTGTTTGAGTAGGACTAATAGAGCTACAGTTAGGTTAGGTTTTTTATAATTTCTTTCCAAATGAGAAAGGTCTACTGGTATTAACCAGAGTTTATTCTTATTTTAAGATGAACAGAAAAAATAGTTGTTATAAAATAAAAGCGTTCTGTGACCTTATGTGTGATTGTGAACATTTGGGTGAAATTACGTGAAATGAAGTTCGTATCGAACAAGTTTTTGGCACTACTGGTGGACCGTCGATTTCAAGTTAGTAAAATATCCTTACTAATTAATTCATACCTCATCGTATACTTTGTTTCATTCATCTTTGGTCCACACGGTCCACAAATGTGTAACAAATAATGATTTAAAATAATGATTCTAGCAATGGCTAGAAATCGTTAAAATATAGCAACCAATAATAATAATTTAATATATCAAGTTTGCTCGCCCTAGGTCATTCGTTCAACTCTTTAATGCAAGAAATATCAACCCCTATTACAAATTTGTTGACTGACCAAAGCTGGATAAAACATGTTTCAGAACACATACATATCATGGGGTTATTTTACTACAAGCATGTTTGTTTTCTCTATAAACTGTCAGTATGTACTCAGCTGGAACAAATACAGCAAATACTAACAATGTAATATTCATTATGAGTCATAGGTACATAGTTTTTATTGTACTTATTGCATTATGAAAACACACATTTAAGCATAGGCGAGTACTTGTGTCTGCTACTTTCATTAATTTAATACTCCATAACATTTTTTCTGACCTTCTTCACCATTATGTATGTAGAGTAAATTTCTATATATTCAAAAATATCTGCTGTTTCAGTAAAGTTACCACATATTTGCATAATTAAGATGTATGGAACATTTTTTATTTTTTTTCGTGATAACAAAGTGTGTAGTACTACTCATGCAGATACACAATAAGTGGAAAATATGAACATATTATCTGCAGCAGTAGCAAAATATACAGGGTGTGACAAGAAAAATTAAATGGGGAATTCTACTTACAAATGCGGACACCTGCTTATACCATAGATAGATTTTTCATTACATACTGTTACGTATGTTTACCAGTACCTAGTAACTGTACCAGTAATTATATTTAAAACGTAAAAACTTTTCCTGTATATGTATATTGAGAATTGAAGACGTGAGTGGATGAAGGTGATGTCGTATTTTCGGTTTCCGGTGTTTTTGTGTGGAATAAAATTGTATTATAATTTTAACTTCAATTTACTCAAAACCTAAAAAATTGCACTTATCACCTTTATCCACTCACGTCCTTAATTGTCAAAAGAAAACTTGTTCGTAAGTTACATTTCAAATCTCCGCTGGATACTACAATATTTCACTATGACTCTTTTGTCCTTCTACATTAATCACCATGTTTTTACGACGAGCATAAAGATTGTAAGACTAATTGAGCTTACATTAATATCTATGTGTGTTTCTAACTTCACATTTCATGGTTTGACAGCACAAGAGTTCCGTAGTTAGTAATAATAGAATGAGATGACACAGAAAGACACTATCATAATGAAGGATCTGTTAAATAAATCCTCTTATTCAGAACAAATTTCAGATTTTTAGTGGCTCCAAAGTACAGACACATTTAGTGGGTACTTAAATGCACAGGGTAATGAAATACTATGTGTAAGTGTATCCGGTTAATAAAATACAAGAGTCCTTTATCTTTTTTGGAAAACCTGAAATGCAAACTTGTCACGCCCTAACTTTTCTGTGATTCTTCAAACTCACGCCTCTATGCATTAGGACTTACGAGCGGCCAGAGACCAGATTCTGCCTACTTCCTACACCCAGCAGCCTTTCATGTCATCGTGCACTTTCTTTGTCGTCTTATTGTTGCAGTTTAATAATGTTTGGAGCAAGTAATAAAACATGTTTTACGGCACAATAAATCATGAGTGACCACGTTGAACAAGCTATCGTTTATTACCTTTGTTTGTGTGAATGTTTACTAATGGGAATGTGCCACAATACTGATGTGGTAAACCTATATTTAAATGAGTATAGCGTAACTGCACTGATACATAGTTTTTTTCATTCTCGTTTACATTTTCAGCATGTTTATCATTTGTAGGTTCTTATGTGATCTGTTCTTGTTAATTCGTTAAGGCCTATCCACATTACAACGGCCCGGCGACCTACGGGCGCGACGATACAAACGAAAATAAACCTTAAATACAATATTAGCGCGAGCGTGATAGTGCAGCGGTAGAATGCCAGCTTCCCGCTTTGGGGGGTCGTAGGTTCAAATCCCGGCATACACGTAAATTTGTGAACTTTTAGTCGCAATACCATTTACTAACTGTGAAGGAAAATATCGTGAGGAAACCCTAGCGTCTGAGGTTTTTATATAATATAGCGCTTGCTACGTACAGTGGCCCAAATATGAGGCTAAGTGCGGAAATCTCAAGTCTAACTAGAACTACAATATCAGCTCAGAAAAAGCTGAACAATTTAACTTTTCTGCACTTGTATTGTAGTATCTAAGGATTAGTAAGGAGGATTATTTCAAATAGAAATCGTGCCGCCCGCACGTCACCTACAACGTGGATAGACCTATAATATCGACTATCGCTCGTAGCCTGGGCTGCCTGAGTGATCTTAAACGATCACTAAGGTTAAGCAACGTACGGCGCGTTCAGTCCATGGATGGGTCACCGTCAATGACTAACGCTAGTGGCATTTTTCCGAGCGGTTCCGTGCTTCGCAAGGCACGTTAAGCAGTTGGTGCCGGCTGCCGTCGACAGATGGCAGGCGTGAAGCCAAGTCAGAGGCCTTAGGGCGGCTTGAAATCTTCTGACAGTAAGACCAGCCACTAGTCTTACAAGCCTCCACCAATCCGGACTTGGCCCCCGTGGTGGAGTATGGCCTATACCTTCCTCAGGGAAGAGACCCGTGCCCCTCGGTGGGGACATGATGGGTTGATGATGATCGACGAATAAAAATAAATAACAGAGGTGACCTGTACAGTAGTAAATGTCATAGAATCTCTTATAAAGTAATGATTGCATCCAATTTAATGTAAACAAAGTAAGGTTCGCGTACCAACATCGCAATCAGTCTTTTTTGTCACTACAGGTGTGACAAACATGTGTGGCATACTTTAGACTGTACTCTACTAACCAAAACAAACGATCAATGTTTGTCCGCGAACAAACCAATAATAGCGAAATTATCTCCCTTTGAAATGAATTTATCAATTACAGAATAATTAAAACACCTGGCTGATTTATTTGTATAGAAACAAGATGGTTTCTTTTAGCGTTGGTACAAATACATACTTGAATATGTTTGTACTAAAACTTTGGCAAGCATGGTAATATAATTAACTTTATTCCGGATACACTTGAGTTTTTGTCGGAACAGTCCGACCAGGTTTCGCTTTGATTCGCAGAGCTTAATCATGGTGAGCAGAGACGGAGCTTGCGTCGTCGGTTGCTCGTCTCTGACAACAAGAAAGTCGAGTAAACAAGTGTATCCGAAATAAAGGTGATAAATACTTACTTGAATATTTAGTTAAAGAGTGTTTGGACCATTCTTTAGCATCCTGTACGGCTACCATTCACAGAGGTCGGTCTATCACTGAACTATAACTATCTGACGAAAAATATTGACGCACATGTTTCTATAACTTTATACCAGTGTTTTTCAACCTTTTTCATGATGCGACCCCCCTGGTATGAAAAAATATTTCGCGACCCCCCCGACCCTTCGCTTTTTTATTATGTATGTAATCATATGTAACTCCGAGATTCACGTCGACGGTTCAATTGTTTGACGACCGTAAGACATTGTTTTTACCTTTTAGTAATAATTACGCATTTGAAGTGATTTGAAATAATTAAAAATGGATAAATTCCTGAAAAGATTAACAGATCCATCAACTTCTGGTGAGAGTAGTGGAAGTAAAACAAAGAAAAAACGTCTTTATAACGACAATTATTTGAAATTCGGATTCACTGTGATTAAGAATAAACCATAGTGCGTTATTTGCTTTGAAACTTTATCAATAGAAAGCATGAAGCCATCAAAGTTAACACGTCACCTCAACACAAAACATCCAAATGAAAAAAATAAGCCCGTGGAATTTTTTGAGAGAAAATTACAAGCTCTTCAACATCAAAAAACTGGTATATTACAAATGTCCAACCTAAATGAGAAAGCGTTGCTTGCTAGTTACCGAATAGCTTTTCGTGTGGCCAAAGCAGGAAAACCTCACACTATAGCCGATAATTTGATTTTACCAGCGGCTTTAGATATACCTAGCAGAGATTATATTTGGGAAACAAGAACAAATCGCTTAAATTTGGAAAACGATTTAATTCTATGTGAAGCAAATACAGATCCACGATGGGAGAAATTGATCAATCAAAAACAGGCACAACCTTCCCATTAACATGAGTCTTAGGATTTTATTTTATGTTAATTTGTTTGTATTAGCATCGGGTCTTTTGTTGAAATTCTCTTACTTAATAAATCTTTTTAATATTTATTGTTTTTTTTACTGAAGTAGTTCTCTCGACCTCTGGCGACCCCCCTACAGAAGCTTCGCGACCCCCCAGGGGGTCGCGACCCACAGGTTGAAGAACACTGCTTTATACCATAGTGTAGTCCGCTGAAAAGTTATTTAAAAAACTGGCAGGTGATACCGTATATTTATATGTTATTCATAGGAGCTAGTTCCTTATCAGGGCTCCATAAACCCTTGAGCGATACAGAGATGACTATATTATAATAGTCGCATAATTTCGCTTACGCTGTATCGGGTACAGCAAGACGAGCAACTCATAAACTGTATAGTTAGTACTATGATGTGGATGTCTCTATGTATGTGAGCCGCCCAGTAACATTAGGCAAGTTTTAGTATCTCCTTAATATGCCACTACTTACCTTTTTTTTTTTAAATAAAATAACTGACGTCCCTTGTTGTTGTTTGCGACTACCAACCCTTTCATTTGGACCTGTATTGTCAACAGCAACAAATCCACGCGCAGGCGGGCCTCGCCCACGGGGTGCCCGGGGCTGGGGGCCTTTTGGGGCCCGGGGCGTTGCTGTTCGCAGGGGGCCCGGGCGGGGGGCCCCCGCCGCCCCCCCACCTGCCGCCGCCTCCGCATAAGGTACGAGTAAGTGACCGTTTAATTTTTTTTACATTTACAGTCATATAATTTTGTACTTGCAACGGCTAATGAATTTCGATGAAGTGAAAGTGATTTGTCAGGATCGTGGCAGGTGGCAGTCCCTGGTCTCTGCCTACCCCACTGGAATACAGGCGTGAGGTTATGTATGTATTTATCAAAAGTCGAATTTACTATAATACTCTTGAGACGGGTTTCAACTGGTTTATGGCAGGAATTCAGGCTTTGCCGACAGCCACCTTTAACTCACTCTGTGGTTTTTTTTTATTTGACGGTTATTCTGTACAGACTAACTTTTAGGAATGAGTAGTTTTTAAACTAACCAATAATAGGGTAGTTTCCAGGGTCAAAATAATTAAATTATATTTAGTCCGTATTTTAGATTATAAAAAAATATTGGACACGTATTTTTTCTTTTTTCTATTAAACAAAAAATAACAAAGATATAGCCCATTAAAGTTACGTGTGACGTCACTCAGTGCTAAAAAGTGCAGCACGGCGTGACGTCACACGTAACTTTAACGGGCTATATCTTTGTCATTTTTGGTCTAATTTACAAATGAAATACATGTCCCTTATTTTTGAATAATCTAAAAGACGGACTAATTAGGTACATTTTTTAGGGCGACTAGCCCATTTGTGTATTGTTGTTAGGTTATTGAAGAATAGATTGATGAAATTACATATTTCAATCATCAATCTCTTCAGGTGGAATTACCGCCCCCGGCCGACGTGAAGCCCCCAGTGATGCCAGGCGGGCCGCCCCCGCCGCCCCTGTTGCCGGGGCAACCGCCGCCCCGCGACGCGCGCGACAGGGACGACGAGAGAGACCGCCACCCCTCTAGGGGACTCCCACAGGTGACTGGGCTGTAGAATAGAATAGAGAACGTGTTAGTATACTAGACTCTCTGAAAGAATACATATGACACTCATTAAAACAGATACTCTAACACTCTTACCATTGGTATATGCCTTGATTCAAACGCTTCCTATCGAATGATAGGCCGGCGTTTTACCGCTTCGCTAATAGGCACGGACACACTAAATAAACTGCTTCAGAGAAGTGCTTCAAAGGAATAATGTTTTTAGGGCTCCGCAGAAAAAACTAAACTGGCGATTTCAAGAGCTGGTGTATGTTTGAAGATTTATGGCGCAGCGGTTAGCGCATCTGCTTACCATGCGAGAGGTCCCGGGTTCGAACCCTGTCTGAGGACAAAAAAACCCTGGTCTTGGATGTTTATAATATATGTTTTTGGTAGCTGTTTTTAGTCCCACGATACAGTGTACGCTATTCTAGGGCCAGAAGCAATGTCTGTGCCTGTATTTAAATGTATTTTTTTTAAGGAATATTTGACTTTTTTTGGCTTAAACTGATTCATGCTCTCCATGTGAGTTGGACTACCATGTGCCATAACTTTGCACATACTCATCGGATCGCTATGAAAGTGTTTGATTCTTAAAACACAGAGCACAGTGATCATTTTGGTATATTTAACTCAAACATCACCATGTGGGTTGGATCCTTTTTGCTAAACTACGTCCAATTACATAGGCTGCTACTTATGTATGCGGAATCTGGGATTCCAATAATTTTAAACGCAATGTCTGACCTCCATGGTCAAATTCGTTCTTGTTTTAAATACTGGCCGCTAATATTTTTCTCTTATATACGTTAGTGTTTTGTTTTTGTTGGGTTTAAAATGTCATATCGCTGAAAAAATGGAACTCACTCGTGAAAATCTTCGTGCTATGATTTATTACTATTTTCGACGTGGTTTAACGCAACAACAGTGCGTAGATCAATTAACTTCGACTTTTGGTGGTGAAGCTCCATCAAAAACGACTGTGTATCACTGGTTTAGTGAGTTTAATCGCGGGCGCAGTAAGCTCACGGACGAAGTTAAAGAAGGTCGCCCGAAATCGGTGGTTGTGCCACAAAATATTGAAGCTGTGCGAAAACTAATAATGCAAGACCGCCATGCTACGTATCGCGAAATAGAGGCTATTCTGGACATATGTATGACGAGCATTCATAGGATATTACAAGAACATTTGTCTGTAAAAAAAATTTGTTCGCGTTGGAGTTGTGCGGGAAACTTAGCTCAGGATCAAAAAGATGCTCGCGTCGAATGGTGCAAGAAAACCTTAAAAAAATTCAACGGAGGCGACTCAAAATCTGTTTATAATATCTACACAGGTGACGAATCCTGGATCTACGCGTACGATCCCGAAACTAAACAACAATCAACAGTTTGGGTGTTTCAAAATGAGCCGAACCCTACGAAAGTGGCTCGAGCAAAAAGCTCTGTAAAGCAAATGGTGGCCTGCTTTTTTGGTATTAATGGCCATGTGGCTACAATACCACTGGAGAATCGCAGAACGGTTAATTCGGAGTGGTACACGACCATTTGTTTGCCGGAAGTATTTGAAGAAATACGCCAAAACAACCAGCGACGCAGAATCATACTTCACCATGACAATGCCAGCTGTCATACATCTCAGGAAACAACTACATTTTTGGATGGTCAAAAAATAGAATTGATGGATCATCCACCGTACAGCCCTGATTTGGCTTCCAATGATTTCTATTTATTCCCAAATGTAAAGAATAAATTACGTGGTCAACGATTTTCGACCCGTGAAGATGCCGTAGATGCGTTCAAACAGCACGTTTTGGAGATACCTCAATCAGAGTGGAAAAAGTGTTTTACAAATTGGTTTCATCGAATGCAAAAGTGCATCGATCATAGTGGAGAATACTTTGAAAAACAATAAAAGCATGTTTAGCCATATACATTTGTTTATTTTTTCTATTCCGCATACATAAGTAGCAGCCCTCGTATAATGTGTTCCACACAACACAATCACTTCACATAAGTGCCCTGCCTCACTAGCACGCCATGGCGACGTTGCCATCTACGTATCCAAGCAGTTTGTAGGTATTGAATGGCGACGTTGCCAGACCGTCGCCAAGTGAGTTAGGCACCATACATTTCAATACGGTCGCTGGCGACGTCGCCAGCCACGTATCCAGGCCGTCTGTATTGAATGACGACGTCGCCAACAGTCGCCAAGTAAGGTAAGCACCATACTAACTGCTTGGATACGGTCGCTGGCGACGTGGCCATGGCGTCCCGTTGAGGCAGAGCCCTAAGACTAAAGGGTTATGGTTTTCCCGTCGCCCCCAGAGACGCTCAGTGTCGCCTCACGAGCGCGAGCAAAAGTACCGGCCGCGCTCCCCGGAGCCCGAGGCGCTGGACGCCAAACGGCGTAAGGACGAGAAGGTACACTCGCATGTGAGTCTGTGCAGTGTATGTGTCGCTTCCACCGTCATACTATCACGCTTCTTTCGTTCGATTAGAGTTCCCGAGACGGCCCGAGGCGGGACCAGTGGTTCAATCAATCATGAAGTCAATAATTCAGTTAATGAATCAATGTAGCAAATAGACAGATGTACATATAGGTAAATAATTTATTTGTTAGTGTTAAGCGCTGTTTCAGGGTGGTGAAAGTGGACTTTAGATGGAAAATCACAGCACTAAGAATCAGACAATTTATTGGTAACATGACACACACGCCACGTTATTCGGTCACAGAGAGACTTTAGAGACTAAAAAATACAGTTTTTCCAACTCAAGATACAAAACAAAAGGAAACATTACAATATACTTGTGTTGCCATAAACAATTAGATCATTGAATCATTCAATCAATATATGGACCAATCTATCACCGACGACCCCTGTGGCGTTGCGGTTAGCGCATCTGCCTAGCATGTGAGAGGTCCCGGGCTCGAATCCCGGCTGGGGGCAAAAAAACCCAGGTCTTGGATGTTTACATGTTTGTGATGTCTCTGTTTCTGGTTCCCACGACACAGGGTATCCTAGTGTGGGGCCAGAAGCAATATATGTGCCTGTATGTAAATGTTTATGTTATTTCAACGCACACTTTTTTCTGTCTTTGGCCAACCTCATCAGCCGCTGCCAGTTTATATTTCGCACCTCCTCCTCTAGAAAACTGTCATATCACAAAAAACATAGTTTTGAGAAAAAGGCAATTAAGTGATTTCGGTCTTACATTTTTGGCCACTGTGATAAATATATGTTAATATTACATTATGGTAAATATAATATTTACCACAATGGCAAAAAATATAAGACCGACAACACTTAATTTGCGTTTTTCTCAAAACTATGTTTTTTGTGATATGACAGCTTTCTAGAGGAGGTACGATTTATAACTTTAACTTGTCTTCTGAATTAATTTTTATCATTGATTATATCGCTTCCTTAAAAATACGCTTATCTGAGTGATCTATTTCTTAAACGGGTTTTACATTAAATTTATATTATAGCGTAGTGATTTTCAATAATTCTTATTTATATGTAGATCTGGTATTAACACGAACCTTTTTGTGTATACCTATATCTGAGTATACATTGTTCCCGCATCGGCATTAAAAAAAATTCATACAGTGAATTTATACAGGCCTTATGTGAAACTATTTGCATGTAGTTGCATGGGTTTTTACTGTATGCTGTGCGTACATTTTTCAAAATTATTGCTAATTAGAATTAATCAACCCAACAATATGACCCACAATCTGATAATGTTAATTATCTTTGTAGGACAGTGATGCAGAAAAGAGTGACCAAGACTTAGTTGTTGATGTGGCAAATGAGGTAAGTAAATTGCTTTCAATCGCGGAAATTAGCAGTTTAAGTAATTTAAAATTGTTAAAACTTCGCTAATTAATAATAATATTAACATCCTTTCTACAAATTAATCAAAAAAAAGTTTCTACCCGGTACGGCGCCGGCTTGCTTGTTTGTGAGCCGGCGTTAGCGACGGTTTCATGTACAGACTTTCATGGTGCTTCATACATAACTGCCACCGGCCCGGCGCCGTGCCGGGTAGAAATCGTCTCGTGAACACGAGCCTTCACTCTCCAGGCGTGTCGGTCCATAAAAAGTTCATCACAGCTGTCGTGCGTGAAACTACAAGAACTAAATCCTTGTACAGTAAAGTTCTGTCAGAGGGTACACTAGTGTTCAAATTACAAGATATTGTTATCCAGCACTTGCTCGTTTAAAAGTACATGTGGAAGACCGAGCCTTATATTTTCACACGCTGTCTTCGCAGGAGGAGCGGGGATCCCCCAGTGTGCGCACTGACGGTGGCGATCGGCAAGAGAATGGCCCGCGACCTCCGTCGCGGTCGGGATCCTCATCCAGCCGTTCCACGCCGAAGAGCTCTAAAGACGTGAGTAGGAGTAGTAGATAGATACATAGAATATCATTTATTGTATTCATAGATACTTCCCAAGAGGATAAGATAAGATTTTGGTTTATTTTTCTGTTCACAAATTGACACAATGCAGTATTTGTGGAAAGACTGGAGCCTAAACTAGATCAAAAGATCTGTATCTTAGATTTCCAGGCCTCCCAATCTACAACAGAACGGGATAGGACCGGAGCAGGGTGCAAAATACTGCAGAATTAGCGAAATTCCCCCAAAGTGCGCACGGATTGTCGTAATCGAGAATGGAACCTCGTCCAGCCAACTCGAAAGGCGTGAATAAGGGTGGTAGGCTCCTTTGCCTGAGGAGTGGAGCATTACTTCGCAGGAGGAGCGTGGCTCCCCTGGAGTTCACTCACAGAATGTTCAGCCGTGTCACGCTGTCGATCTACCAGTAGGAATAGCAATGAGTAGTTTGTAAGCTCTTTCGCACGAGGAGCGGAATAATACTTTGCTGGAGGATTAGTGTCTTATTAAACTCAAGCTCTTGAGGCAGAGCCTAGAGCTTGGAAAAAAAAAGACATTTACCACGATCTAAGATAAGACTTGCAAGGACACAGTGACAAACCACCGGGTAAATATTTTTTTTGTATGTTTAGTGGGGCCGTCTGTTTGGAATCCTACACCTGATTTCACAGTAATGTGATGAAAACTAATACTGCTAATACCAATGGGTCGAAAATATATAAATATAAATAAATAATAAACTCACGCCCGTTATCCCCGAAGGGGTAGGCAGAGGCACCAGTCTCTAGAACTGGACCCACGTTTTTGCCGAGTTTATTAGGTCCCAAACGTGACAAGTGGCAATCCTGTCGCCGTTATCCGGGCACAATTTATCAGCGAATGGTGTTGTTGTACAAACAAATGTACGTAACTAAAAGTCATTGGTACATGCGTGGTTCGAACCCAGACCCTCATGATCGAGAAGCAAGGGTCAACCCCACTACGCCACCACCGCTATATAAAATAAATCGAAGATATTCCCCGCCTTATTTCAAAGACTTATTATAGTTATGCGTGTCTTTCCAGGAGAAACCCGGTACGCCGTCCGGGAAGTTACCCCGCGCCTCGACACCCACAGGCTCCGCTCGGGGCCCTTATGGATTCCCCGGCTACCCCGGCTACCGACCGCCCCACCCATACGACAATCCGCACCATAGGACCAACGGCATAGCTGCAGCGAAACCGTGAGTGTGAAGATTCATCATCAACCCATTATGTGCCCACCGATGGGCACGGGTCTCTTCCCTGAGGGAGGTATAGGCCATACTCCATCACAGGGGTCAGTCCGGATTGGTGGAGGCTTGTAAAACTAGTGGGTGCTCTTACTGTCATAAGTTTTCAAGCCGCCCTAAGGCCTCGGACTTGGCTTAACGACTGCCATCTATCGACGGCACCGGCATCAACTGCTTAGCGTGTCTTGCGAAGCACTGAACCGCTCGGAAAAATGCCACTAGGGTTTATTTATAGATGGTGACTTATCCATGCACTGAATGCGCCCTCTGTTGCTTAACCTTCGTGATCATTTAAGATCACTCAGGCGGCCGGAGCTACGAGAGCACGATTTTGTGCGAGCGAGCGTGTGAAGATTATAAACCGCGAATATTAGTATGATGCCTAGAAATCCGTTACGCCATTTTTGACGCCTATGGTATCTGAGCGGGGATTGTACGGGTACCCCGGCTACCCTCGTTCCCGACCGCCCCATCCATACTACACTCCGCTCCATAGAACCAACATCATAGCTGCTGCCAAGCTGTGAATATTACTTTGAGCATAGCATTGAGAATCCGCCGCAATGAAGACCGGAGGACCGAAGACCGCACTCATACTTCCGCGCTGTTTTCGGCACAATAGGCTATTTGACAGTGTGAAAGAAACAGTATTATTTATACTTAATCGAATAAATTATGTGTCTAAGAACCGCTTAAAGGCATTTAACTAAAAAAAGAATTATGATTTGTAAAAAAACGCAACATAAAATTTGATAATTTCTATCTGCTGCCATTGCACCAAAAACGGCCTGGATTGGCCGATTCAATGATGACGTCACAAGTCAATAAAAATGGCGTCGGTCATTCATTCTTTCTTACGTACATTGGTTGGTTGACTGGGAAGTGACGTCATAATACCAGTGCGACGCCATATTACCCAAGATAGCGTTTTGGCGGCTTAATTAAAGAGTAAATTTTCGTTTCCCTTTTTTAGAAGAAATACACGAAAGAATTTAAAATGACCACTTTCTGAGAACTCCATGAACACCAACAAACAATATGAGATGGCTTTCAGAAATCGGTCAAATAGCCTATTGTGTTAAAAGCAGCCCCATCCTGGTTTTTCATATTACAGCGACGTAGATTCTACGTAGCTATGAGATAACCTTTAGTATCATGACTATTGACTGCCTCATTGGTGCAGCCGTTAAGACGCTTCACTGCCTATCAAGAAAGAGGTCGTGGGTTCGATTCCCACTGGTAATCGCCGTACATTTGTACAAATGACCTCAGTTTGGTTGTTTGTCGGTGTGTCTTTGCCTTGTTACCATATCACAGGGTATCCTAGTTTTGGGATCGGAAGTTATTATATTGTTATTATGAAGTTCATAATAATTATCTGGAGTCATATTTCCATCAACACGCCCATTGTCTTCGTCCCGCACAGTTTTCGGACTCATCGCGGCCCATATTAAAAAACCTAACAAATCCATCCCAAGATTCCCAAGGTATCGGATGGGTTGGCGTGAAAGCTATGAGGCTTTTGCCCAGCGGTGGGCCATCATACACCTGACTTAACGAAAGTCTCCTCCCCACAGCCCCTACTCCTACCACACATGCGGGGGCCCTCCGCAGCCGGTGCCCTTTCCCGAGGACGCCCTCACGGGTCCCGGGATCCCGCGCGGGGCCCGCCAGGTCGCCTCCCTCCCCCACGGGGAGGTCGTCTGCGCGGTGGCCCTCTCCCTCAGCAACGGGGCCCGGCACGCCTACACCGGAGGGAAGGGTTGCGTGAAGCTATGGGACATAACGAACCCGGGCTCGCCGAACTCTCTCGAGCCTTTGTCGCAATTGGACTGTCTGGTGAGTGGTGTCAGTAACTTAATCTGTACGTTTGCGGCTTTAATCGCAAAACGTAGGCATAGCTTGTATAGGAGGAAGAAGAAAATTCCTTTATTTGAATGCTAAATACTCAAAACAAGACCGTTACAATATACATACGTAATGGCTACTACACACTAGGTCTTGGATGTTTAAATTTTTGTGAAGTCGCTGTTTCTGGTTTCCACGATACAGGGTATCCTAGTGTGGGGCCAGAAGCAATGTATGTGCCTGTATGTAAATGATAAAAAAAAATAAAAAAATGCCGCACAAGCCGAGCCGCCGGCGCCGGCGGCAGCTCCCGCCCAAAATCTCATTTTTCTTTTGAGAATTGAAATTAATATAAAGGCCGCGGTGGCGGTGTCAACCGCTTCCTTGTCCATTGATAAGGACTAGGAACACAAATCGTACAATACTACTGACTGGTCTACCCGGCTGACTGGTAAACCCGCCGGCCGTGCCGTCGGCATAGTGTGTAGCAGCCATTACACAACATTTAACAGAGAACAAAAAAAAAAGTGAGTAAAAGAAAGTAAACTTTGGACTGAACTGGGGGAGGCCTTTGCTCAGCAGTGTTACACAAAAATGGAGGCTACGTAAAAAAAAAAGAAAGTAAACGCAAAGCCCCCTCTCGGAATTCTTTCAAAGCCCTTGTCCGGGAACACTTCCTCGAGAAGTGTTACCTGAAACACCCTTAGCCTCTCTCATGTTAAGGATCTTTCAGCTGTATGCCCTTTACTATTACACTTATATGTATATGTTTTTATTTTTCATATCCCTTGTTTTCTCTTACGTAATGTGTAGATAAGTATATTATTAATTCGGCTCATTGTATACTATTATAATATATATTATATTATATTACATATGTTATTTTATTATAATTATATCTTATTATATGTGTAAGTATATGATAATGTATAAATTTATTTAATGCACCATAAACAAGTATGTTTGTATATTTGTTTAGTTACTTTTGCACGCCTACCATCACTTTCCTTTACCTCCTGCGGTTGACTGGTAGAAAATGCTAATAGCCTTAAGCCCGCCGCATTGTACTATATTTTAATTTTTAAATGTGAGTGCAATAAAAGTATTAATAATAATAATAATAATAAACGGTGCGACACGAAAACTAACAAATAACAGAATGGGTATGAAAAAAAGCGTGACAGAAGTATTCGTAGGGTAGGTATTCGTATTCGCTGATTTTCATCATCATCAACATCCCATTATGTCCCCACCGAGGGGAACGGGTCTCTTCCCTGAGGAAGGTATAGGCCATACTCCACCACGGGGGCCAAGTCCGGATTGGTGGAGGCTTGTAAGACTAGTGGCTGGTCTTACTGTCAGAAGTTTTCAAACCGCCCTAAGGCCTCTGACTTGGCTTAGCGACTGCCATCTATCGACGGGAGCCGGCACCAACTGCTTAACGTGCCTTGCGAAGCACGGAATCGCTCGGAAAAATGCCACTAGCGTTAGTCATAGACGGTGACCCATCCTCACCTTCTTATGGGCATTTAATTAGATGCCGCCACCCAGTCAACGTCCTAGGCAAACAATTCGACGACGAATTTAACCATCTCCCCCTTTAACTACTTCCAGCAAAGAGATAATTACATTCGCTCGGTGAAGCTTTTGCCGGACGGGCAAATGCTCATAGTGGGGGGTGAAGCGTCCAACCTATCCATCTGGGCCTTAGCGTCGCTCACACCTCATGTGCGCGTCGAACTCACGTCCTTACTTTCTTTTAGGAATTTAATTGGATACCGCTACTCAATCAAAGTTACGTCCTAGGCCACCAATTTAACGGCCAAATTAACCCGTTAACTCCCCCTTAACCTATTCCAGCAAAGAGACAACTACATTCGCTCGGTGAAGCTTTTGCCGGACGGGCGAACGCTCATAGTGGGGGGCGAAGCGTCCAACCTATCCATCTGGGACTTAGCGTCGCCCACGCCTCGTATGCGCGCCGAACTCACGTCGTCAGCGCCCGCTTGCTACGCGCTTGCCATCAGTCCCGACTCTAAGGTGAGATGACAGAACATAACATTTACATACAGACACATACATTTCTTCGGGCCCCACACTAGGATACCCTGTGTCGTGGGACCCAGAATGAATAAGATAGTAAGATAGAAGACATTGTCACAGAAACACGAACTAAACAGGACAAAATATACGGATGTCATGTGACATCCAGATACCTCCGACTTCAAGCGCCTCAGGTGTCGACAATAGATACGATAAATTTTTGAGTGCCACGTTGGCCTACGGTTTGATTACCATTCCTGAGGTCGCAGCTTCAATTCCCACTGCGCCTCAGTCTGAGTGTATTTTCGTTTTCCATGTCTTTACCTGGTTACCATAGCACAGGGTATACTTACTATTTTGGGAGTAAAACAAGTGATTGTGTTTGGAAGTTATTATTATTTAGTACACCAGAAGATAGTTACTAATTAAAATGATAGGAATTGAATGAAAAATACTAAATCTTATAAGTTTTTTATTGTTAGAACAACATGAGTGTGTGCAGGTTTTTATCCGTGAAATCTCGAAAAAAGCCTTTTTCTGTGGGGAAATGATAACGTGTTGCCAGCTGAGAATAATTGATTGTTTGTTTTTTTCAGGTGTGCTTTAGTTGCTGTTCAGACGGAAATATAGCAGTGTGGGATCTACATAATCAAACATTAGTTAGACAATTCCAAGGTGAGTGCTGCTAACTTAACTACATACATTATACTAAAAAACAGAAGAGTTTATTCACTGTAAGCCTGCCAATCAATCAAAGTTACAGATTGTTTGTTAGGTATGGTTAAGTCGTTGTTGTAAGTTGAATCGCTTGTAGTCCCGGCTCCTGAGTGATCTTAAACAATCACAAAGGTTAAGCAACATAGGGCGCGTTCAGTGCATGGATGGGTGATCGTCTACGACTAACGCTAGTGGCGTTTCTCCGAGCGGTTCCGAACTTCGCAAGGCACGTTATGCAGTTGGTGCCGGCTCCCGTCAATAGGTGGCAGTCGTTAAGCTTTAGGGCGGCTTGAAAACTTCTGACAACAACTCTTATTTAAGTTATTATGTATTATTTTATTTCTATTGCGCTTTATATTATATATTATTTTATCGGTTATATATATATATTTTTTTATTTCTATATAAAGCATAACAAACATACAAACCAGCCACTAGTCTTACAAGTCTCCACCAATCCGGACTTGGCCCCCGTGGTGGAGTATGGCCTATACCTTCCTCAGGGAAGAGACCCGCGCCCCTCGTTGGGGACATAATGGGTTGATGATGATGGTTAAGTTAATAACAAATCCGGATAATTTGATCCGAACCAAAAATGTTTAATTTGTATGGTATGGTAAAGGTTGTCTGGAAGAGATCACTTTTAGTGATAAGGTCGCCGTCTGTACTCTTGGATTAAGAAATACCTGTGTAATTTCCTTTTTTATGTACAATAAAGTGTTCTCCATCTATCTATCTATTAGTAATGATATATTTTTTCGGAACGAGATCTACAACAAATCAAATCATTAAATCGCAGGTCACACGGACGGTGCGTCCTGCATCGACATAAGTCCGGACGGCACGCGGCTGTGGACGGGCGGACTCGACAACACTGTTCGCTCGTGGGACCTACGCGAGGGTCGCCAGCTCCATCAACATGACTTCTCTAGCCAGATCTTCTCGCTCGGCTACTGTCCCACGGGTAACTAAACACCTGAGACTGTGGCGAGCACATGTCAACTCTGCGCGCGCACTATAAACTCCAACATTCCTGCATCGCGCAAGCAAAGTTTACCCATGACTTACATTAAATACAACGTCCAACAGATTACAGTTGGACCGGCCGTCCCCAGGCATACGATCTGCCTGGCGGGAAATTTCCCTTTATAGTGGAAGAGCATGATCACCCGCTCTTCCCTATAAGACCTCATTGTACTGTAGTAGAATGGGGCGACTTTCAAATTATGGGGCGAAATTGTTTTTTTTTTTACCCCCTTTTTTTCTTGCAATCTGTCTCCCAACATTTTTGTATTGCGAAATTGATAATTAGTATCTTTTTTGTATTTAGATCCATAACTCGCTTTAACCTCGTAAGGCCCCGTGTAGTCAGAGAAATACATAAACAATTGTTATTTTCAAGGTCGGGCCTTACGAGGAGCGAGTTATAGAGCTAAATACAAAAAAAAATATTAATTATCAATTTTGCCCCATAATTTGGAAGTCGCCCCATTCTATGGTATAGTGGTATCGCCCAGGCGGATTCGGCCAGGTCCATCCGGATTTGTGGATTGGTGGATCAGTATCCACCAATCCGGACCTGGCCCCCGTGGTGGAGTATGGCCTATACCTTCCTCAGGGTAGAGGCCCGTGCCCCTCGGTGGGGACATAATGGGTTGATGATGATGAATCCCAGGCGGCTGTTGATGGGCGGACTTGACAAGAATTAGAAAAATAACAATGTGTATTGTGTAACGAACGTCTGTACAACAACTGATAGATGTTATGGATATGTTGAACGTAGTAGGTAGACATGGAAATTGTATTATTATGTTTTCACATCGATAACCATGCAAGGCGAGCCTGTATGATGGCTTTCGACGACTATGACAACACTGCTACTACTGTCCCATAAGTAACAAAACAGCTAGAGACCTTATCGCCTTCTTCAAACTATAGCCATCCGATGCTGAGTGTATGAGGTGACACCAAAATTAATTACTTACGCTTTCCGCCCCGTGCGTCGACGCCATCCCACACTAAGCGACCCCGTATCGCGGCGACCGTTGCAAACGCCGGTTGCCATGAACTGTCACGCGGTCATAGAAGGTAGTGGATTTATGGTACGACTTGCGACCGTAAATGTTGTTGTAAAAACTATATACAGCGCCACCAAGTTATCTGTTCAGGTGGGCAAAATTGTGACTAATTAATTGTAAATCATGTTCCCCATTTTTTGTTTTATTCATTCACTCACTGAAATTTATAGATATATTTTCATTAAAATTGAAAGACGGGTTAAAATGTTCTCATTTTTCTCGGGAAATTTCTTAAATAATAATAATAATAAACTCACGCCCGTTATCCCCGAAGGGGTAGGCAGAGGCACCAGTCTCTAGAACTGGACCCACGTTTTGCCGAGTTTATTAGGTCCCAAACGTGACAAGTGGCAAGCCGGTCGCCGTTATCCGGGCACAATTTATCAGCGAATGGTGTTGCTGTACAAACAAATGTACGTAACTAAAAGTCATTGGTACATGCGTGGTTCGAACCCAGACCCTCATGATCGAGAAGCAAGGGTCAACCCCACTACGCCACCACCGCTGTGCCACCATCTTACCTGTTCAGTTGATAGCGGCGCTAGTGCAGAATTTTGTAGTAACATTTCTTGTTACTACAAAATTCTGCACTAGCGCCGCTATCAACTGAACAGGTAAGATGGTGGCACAGTAATATTTGCATTCTGTTGGCGATCCTTGGCAAATAAAATACACATTGCCCACCCAGGCTCGTGGCTAGCGGTGGGCATGGAGAACTCTCACGTGGAGGTGCTGCATGCCGCGAAACCGGACCGTTACCAGCTGCTATTACACGAGTCGTGCGTATTGTCTCTGCGGTTCGCGGCGGGCGGCAAGTGGTTCGTCTCCACCGGGAAGGATAATCTGCTCAACGCCTGGCGGACGCCCTACGGCGCTAGTATATTCCAGGTGATAAGATAAGATAAGATAAGATAATTCTTTATTTGTACTTTACTTACAATATTTTCTTAAACATCATACTTAGTTGTAGTACATAGTGACATGATTAAAGTCGAACTTATGACCCCTAAACTAGGTATAAAACCTGTATCTTAGGGACAATAGGTCCATCAGTTTATAAGGTATAAATAACTACAAGGTATGGTGAGGCATCCATACTTATAGTCTGTAAAATATAGCTTGAGCTCCGCGACAGCTGTCATGGACATTTGCGTCCATGAAGCTTTGAAGTTTTTCACAGAATACTTGTACTGTGAAAACTCCGTACTTACTGCACGCTATTCGATGTCTACACTGTATTTAATGAAGCGAACGAGTAAGTGTCAACATGTCAAGAATTTGGTTTTTCAATATGCCACATTTATAACACTGCATAATATTTAGCAAAGTTATACAAAACCATATGTCTAATAAATACCATTAAGCAATAAACACAATAACACTGTTATTACCTGATTTATCCCTCACTAGCAGTTTATTTAACTAAATATTTTATTTTATCATGAAAACACCATTTGCTTAAGATATCTATGCCCCAAAAAATACCTAAAATTTCAGTGGTCCTCAAATAAATGCAATCCTACTGCTGCCAAATATGTTCAACTAGCAATGATGACGGACTTTTGGTTAAATGCCGATTATAATCGATTTTTTTATGTTAATGCGCTACGCGAAGTGTAGGAAGAAGTATGGAGAGCTGACTACAAACCTCTTTTTTAATATAAGGCAAAAAAAGTAAAATAGCCACCCTGATGCCATATTTACTCACGATTGACGTTGTTGATGCGAGTGCAACTTCTCTAAGCTATTTTATTTTCTTTAGTGTTTGTCTTGTCTTGTCTTGTTTGGTTGTCTATCTGTTTTCCTTAAACAGTACCTTTCTGAAACAATGTGGGTATACGATGCAAGCAAAGTTGCGTGCATGAGCTATTTTGAGTGACATTTAAGTTTGAGAGATGCTGTGTCTTTGTTTACCTTTAGTCGTTTGCTTCAGTAAATAGAATATAAGCAATATCGTAACCTATCCCTGTCAGTGTGACAGCTGTCGTGGAGCTCAAGCTATATTTTACAGACTGTAGATAGTCTGTCTATGCTTTGGTGCTGTACGTGGCGAAATCCGACCGCTGCAAGTGGCTCTTGTGTGTTTTTAGATATTCTAGTCGTAAGGATATTCCAGTTGAGGCTTTCATACTTAGATATATTATTATAACATAGCCTTGTTGTACGCGGCGAAACAGCTACCAGCTTCTCTTCTTACACTTTCCTAGTATATTCCAGGTGCGGCGTCCATACTTGGATATAAAACGTTTTGATTTCTGAAGTAACGCTCGACTCTAGGTATTTGCTACTCATAAATACGAACAACTGTAACTATTAGGTCAACCGCGAAATCTCGAAAAAAAACATCTGTGCCATACTAAAATACCTTATACCTTAGATAGATAGATAGATAGATAACACTTTATTGTACATTAAAAAGGGAATTACACAAATATTTCTTAATCTGAATGAGTACAGACGGACAGTAGATACACTGAACAGAATTTATTCAACAGCTGATGTTTTTTTAAATATTTTAGAGTTGGACCTAGAATAGGCTATTTGACCGATTTCTGAAAGCCATCTCATATTGTTTGTGTTCATGGAGTTCTCAGAAAGTGGTCATTTTAAATTCTTTCGTGTATTTCTTCTAAAAAAGGCAAACGAAAATTTACTTTTTAATTAAGCCGCCAAAACGCTATCTTGGGCAATATGGCGTCGCACTGGTATTATGACATCACTTCCCAGTCAACCAACCAATGAACGTAAGAAACAATGAATGACCGACGCCATTTTTATTGACTTGTGACGTCATCTCAGAATCGGCCAATCCAGACCGTTTTCAATACAATGGCGGCAGATACGAATTATCAAATTTTATGTTGTGTTTTTTTACAAATCATAATTCTTTTTTTAGTTAAAATGCCTTTAAGCGGTTCTTAGACACATAATTTATTCGAATACGTGTAAATAATACTGTTTTTTTCACACTGTCAAATAGCCTATTATCGTGGAATTGTGTCCGTATGAATAAAAAAAATTGTTTTTCTTTTCCAGTCTAAAGAGTCATCATCGGTGCTCAGCTGTGATATAGCCGCGGACGACAAATTCATCGCCACTGGTTCAGGCGATAAGAAGGCCACGGTTTACGAAGTTATGTATTAAAATTTGAACTCTGACTCGTGCTCGGTAAGGAGTAATCTCGCTTGGCAATAAGGACGGGACTTTTGGTGATGAAACCTCGGTCCAACCTGGTGTTTTACCTATAGTGAGAGTTAACTTGGTTTGCAAGAAGGTTATAAGGAAAGTTGGTGCAAAAACTGAAGCCTTGAGGGCATTAGTGATTGTATAGAGTGAGATCTTGCAACTGAGCGTGCACACTCAAAATGGCGGAAAACATGGCGGCGTTGCTAGGCAACCAGAAAAGGTGGTCTAAACTAAGTTCCCTGCCATTGGTGAATTTGTGAATCGCTTGCATTTGAACAGATGCTTGCTGAAATGCATTATTGGTAAATTCAAAAACTCGCGTAACAAACGCACATATTGGTTGTTTCTATTTAAAATAGTAACCGGAACGAATTTCGTTTTATGAGCAATTCAAATTTGCTATAGACCTATTGTCCTAAAAAAATTGAATAAGAAGAGAGACCGCCACTCTGTTGCGAGCTTGTCAAATGCAAGCGTATTTATTTACTGTAATAAATAGTAAGTTTACAAAAAGCATAGATCAATGTTGAACGTGGATATTTTTAGTGTTATTGTATATTTTTATAATAAAAATAAGAAACACATTTTTATTATCAATTATAATGAAATAACTATTTCGACACTTTTCATTTTGTATATTTTATTAAAGATTTAAGTTTAGTTGCTTTTAAGTATATATTTTTATTTGAATCGGACTGATTTATTTTACAATGGTCTTGGAATTTTTCTCTGCATTTATTTGTAATGTATGGCGTCTCATCTGCAACATAGACTAATTACATAGTTAATTATGGCTGATCTATCAATGCATCCTCTCGATTGATTTCGAGTTAGCTACCATCTTGGATTAGTCTACATATTCCACTACATAGATTTATATCTAGGCAAATACATTTTATATTCTGTTGGGTAAGAAATACTTACGTACCCAAACATAGAATTTACTTGTTTATCGGAACACACAGGTTTTTGTCTGAGCGTACTCTATGTTAAACTTGACAGATTATTCAGTATAACTTAAATATTATTTAATATGCGTTTAGGCGGTAAGGAATACTGTGTACCTATAATAAAACTTGTTGGCTTATTGTTTGACCACAAATGCAGGGGTTATCGTAATCTCAAGTTATAGGAATGGGAGTGCACCATTACCATCATCTTTTACTACGGGGGTGGGTTAAAAATTACGAAATAATTCGCTATTAACTCTTGCGACGAGCAGATTTTTTTTTTTCGTTTGATAAAAGGTATTTTTTTCGCTCGCAGATTCTAACATTTTAATTTGTCAGGCTAAAGGATTGGTCCATTCACAGGATTGTAAAACAATCAGTAACTTTGACAAATGTGGTCTGTGACGGGACAAGAAAATAAAATAATATTTTTTCAGTAGGAAAATTAGCAAAACCATTTACCAATTTAAACCACGTAATTATATCAATATGTAAGATTTGAATATTAGGCACCAAACGAAAATTCTAAAGTATTATTTTCAACTAGAAAATGCCAACGAGAGAGAATAACTTGCTCCAGTTGTAATAGTCGATTATAACGATTTTAAAGAACACCTTTAAAATTCATTGACATGCGAATTATGTTACATGCTGCTTCGAAAGAAAAACACAAGTGCCTTGTGTTGTGCTTTGTGGGAAATAGCCTTTGGATAGATCTATGGAAAGATTTAATAATTATAGAATTGTGGTCATCAATTCCATAAAAAGTAATAGACGACATTTTTTTCTTTTATTTCTATTCTAAATCCAGTGTTCAATAATTGATAGTTAAATAAATGACTCCATCATGATCTGGAAATATTGTGATAATAATGTTATAAGACAGGTGAACCAGTAATGTGAATTTGTCAATTAGTTTCAGAGCATCAAGTTTTATGTGAGAGTGATTGTTATCGTCCTGCAAAACTTAATTGTGTTGTATTACTTTAATTATATTTATTATTTCCTTCGTTCTGGTTTCATTTCAATGTTTTATTCTGCTATTGTCTAACTAAACTTTCCCAAAGCTATAACTAGAGAGTCACACTAACTGTGTCTAAAAACAGGATAATCAGACCCATAACCATTGCAGGCATAACATTTTCTGTAAAACCGATGTGACATTCGAAGTGTCTGCTGCTTGAAGAATATTTCACTAAGCAAGGTAGTGTGAATGAGTCACATGCTGTACTTGTGTTATGTTATGACCATGGACGAAAATGACGCCCATACGCCCATGGTTATAGCTGAATCTGGTGTGTCATGCTATCTAGCCGTAATAAAACGTAATAGGTACGTGATTCATTTAGATGCTAAAAAAATGTACAGGAAATTAAAATAACGAAGTTGACTCGTCGGGATATTGAGGAATATCTTGCCCGTGCTAATTCTCGGATACCTTGACATGATAATAAAAAATATGTATATTTTAACAAGAGCCACATAAAATCAGACTGCCTAGAATGTAACAAAAAAGAGTGTGAGCAAGTCCCACCCTAAATCATCATTACATCCTAAAAATCAACGTAAATACCTAAAATAATGTTTCTCTTGGCTACTAGACAATACAAATTAGACACTACTAACTACAGCTTGTCCAGAACAATAGGCTAGTTTCCCAAAAAAATGTAATTAGTCCGTCTTTTAGATTATTCAAAAATAAGGGACACGTATTTTTTTATTTGTAAATTAGACCAAAAATGACAAAGATATAGCCCATTAAAGTTACGTGTGACGTCACGCCGTGCTGCATTTTGTAGCACTGAGTGACGTTACACGTAACTTCAAGGGCTATATCTTTGTTATTTTTTGTTAATCGAAAAAAGAAAAAATACGTATCCAATATTTTTTTATAATCTAAAATACGGACTAAATAGAATTCAATTATTTTGACCCTGGAAACTACCCTATTACGTCCATGGTCCAGCAAGAGTAGAGTACGGTTTTGCTCAGACTTTTTTTCTGTGTTTGTTAGCTTGCGCTTACAAGCAATATATAAATTAAAAACTTGAGCTATTATACATAAAATAAGGTATTATGCTTCAATAAGTACAGTAAATGTTTTGACTTCTCAATAAAACAATTATTAAACTCTCACTTCCGGTTTCTAGTGTTTTTCGAGAAACTGTAGTAGTAATCGATTAGTTATAGAAATAAGCGGTTGATATCGGCTCTATTTCGGTATTTCATAGAACCGGCTACATCACTAGTGGGTTCATATTTTGACATATTTCTTCATAGTCTGTGTTTTACTTTGACAATTTGGTTCGAGTTGGCATTTGGCAATCGTTCGTTGTCTTGTTTACAATTTTTATTTACTCGCTTTTTACTCATCCACTATAACTGGTGATATTACTACGAAAACCTACTTAGTAAAAGTGATCATCTGAAATGGCTCAGCCCAACTTGCTAGAAATAGTTCCAGACGAGTTATTTAAAACGCACTATGTTGCTGATATCGACAGTGTTCAGAAGAAATTACATTATGAAATTGAGAGGAAGCGGGAAGATCTGCGAGCCATGGTCGGGTAAGAAGCTTCTTAATTGAAACTAATACATTGTCCTTGGTTAATTAATCTCTTGATTCCTAACCTTCACAACTTACCCATTTTTATATGTCAACAAACAGTAAGTATAATATTATCAAGTATTAATTAAAGAAAGAGTCTGATCTGGACAGTTATTTGGTTCTCCAGTTCTCTGTCTATAAATAATAACTTCCACACAACATAATCATTTGATCTGGTCCCAAACTAGGATACCTGTATGGTACTGTACCCAGATAAGGACATTACAAACATTGAAATACACCTAGACTGAGACTGAGAAAATATAAGTTTGTATAATCCATTTATCTATACTTGGCATTTTTTTTCAGACTTCAAACGACACAAAATCATAAACTTTTAGCGGTAGAAAACTCGAAACAGTTTTCAAATTTAATGCTAGCTAGTATACATTGAAGTTAATGGTAAATTCTTTTCTCCAGTGAAAGGTACAGAGATCTAATACAAGCTGCCGACACAATCGAAGAAATGAAACAGACCACAAGCAGCACTCTCAGCCACATTGGAGAGATGATAGCGACTTGCAAGAACTTGCATGATACTCATCTGGTTGGTTTCAAGATTCATGAGAAGCCTAAAGTTGGTTTGAGGTAATCTTGTTAATAGTTAGTTTTTTCTTTCACCATCATTATCATCAGCCCATCTGTATCCATTACTGAATAGATATTTTCCACATCACACCATTTTTGGCGGTGTGGTGCCATTCACATCCACTGGCCCTCTGCAGACTTGACTTCATTGTCCGATCATTGCGCTGCCGGTCTGCCTATGATGACTATCCATTTCCAACTTCACAATTTTACTAATTTTTATTGAATCTAATTTATATTTAAAATTTATTTAATTTTAATTTAGTCACAATTTACCTTACTCGCTTAACATAAGATTTTCATCTTAATTTAATGCTGCTTTTTCTTCTGGCATCTTCTCAATATTATTGTTTTACTTTTACAGCTCACAACTGAATTCAAGCCCAGTGCACAGTGTATCTGTACAAATAAAATTGCTTATGGAAATACCAGAAAAGATTTGGACTTGCATTGAGGCTGAAGACTTTATCAAGGCTACTCAACTGTATATCATGGCTAGACATGTCAACACAGGTGGGTATCAAAACTTGTTAGATTTTTGTTAAACTTCCTTGCTATTGTTTGCTTACTACTTTTGAATCGGCTACGATTCAAGGCTATTAAACCTACCGTCATGTTCGAACTTAACTTGGCTTGAAAGTTAATACATTTAGCCACCAGCCCTCTTAGCATGATCTCTTATCCCGCGCGCGAGAAGTAGAGAAAGAATCACCTTATCCTGCGCTCATGTAGCAGACGAGAAAGGGAAGGCGCGAGCCTTTGTGTATTCTCGCGCGCGGCATAGCAGATCATGCTAAGGTGGCAGGGCTGTAACATTCTGTTTCAAATAGACTGGTGTTTACATCCATGCCAACAACTACTTAGAAAAGTTGGAAAAATAAGAAAACTTGTGTATATTTTTGTTTCATTATACTATGTAAAAGCTCTTCTATAGTAAGATCCTGTCTCATTGCCTTTTTGTATGAAGATTTTCAAAAAGATATAATATATATTTTTATTACCCAATGTAGTGCCCCACTGCTGGGCAATTCAATAATTGGAATACTTTTCGTAGAATTAACACTTGACATCAAGTCCAGAGAGTAGGGGTACCAACAAATTTGGGATGTCTGTTTACTGGAAATAATTTTTTACATAAACTGTACTCTCTAAAAAAATATATTTTAAAGTTGTGCTATTAGAGAGCGATTATTATCAAATTGAAGGGTCTAAGGTACAATTTCTGTACTTGAAACCTGTTTCATATCCTTTCCATAATCTTTCAACTAAAACTTTAGTAAGCACTACACATTATCTTTATTCCGGATACACTTACTTGACTTTATATCGGAAGAAGCCGACCAGGTTTCGCTCTGATTCGCAGAACTTAATAATCTTTTTCATAATTCTTTCCCAGAGGGTATGCCGGCTGAGCAACCCGCAATCGTGATTGACATTTCAAATACTTATAATTATAATTCCAGCTTCGTTTCTTTACATAATAATTATATTGTCACAGGGCTTCAACTACAAATCGGGGGCAAAAACGCAAAGCCAGGCTTCCAATCACTACAGAGATTGGTGCAGCAGCAGTGGACATCCATATCCAACTTCAACCAGACCATCATTGACCTGTGCAAGGAGAGACTGCAGGATGTTGATATTACTGTCGAGGTAGGTACAAAATTAAAATTATTAATTATTTGCCTGTATCAAGGAGAATTAATTCTCCTTGCCTGTATGTAAATGTTTACGCTTATTGCCGCCTTAGTCTAGCTGTTAAAGCGCTTAACTACAAAGGCAGAGGTCGTGGGTTTTTGAACTAAAACTTTCGTAAGCACTACACATTGTAAATTTTTGGTCCGGATCCACTTACTCGGCTTTTCATCGGACGAGTCCGACCAGATTTCGCTCCGATTTGCAGAGCTTAATCATGGTGTGCAGAGACGGGGCCCTGCGAATTGAAGTGAAACCTGGTCGGACTCGTCTGATGAAAAACCAAGTAAGTTGATCCGGACCAAAAATTTACTTCATGATGGGTTTTATTTTCGCAGCTGTACATTGTACTAATGCTGAGGGCATTTGTGTGTATTTCCATGTTTGTAATTGCCTGGTTACCATAGCACCATGACAATAAAAACAGTTTTTTTTTAAATAACACAGAAACTGTGACTTAATGAGTGTTCTCACTTTTTATCTGGAACTTGTATAAACTCAGTTCTTTTAGTATTTATTATTTTCAGTTTTTAGTTTCACTAAGAGCATCTTCTTCGTTATACAAAGTGCAAACAACATACAACATTCATAAACGACGACCTCTGTGGCGCAGCAGTTAGCGCATATGCCTACCATGCGAGAGGTCCCAGGTTCGAATACCGGCTGGGGACAAAAAAAAAAAGAAAAGAAACCCACGTCTCGGACGTTAATATTATTATGTTTGTGACGTCGCTGTTTCTACTACACAGGGTATCCTAGTGTGGGGCCAGAAGCAATGTATGTGCCGGTATGTAAATGTTATGTTATGAGCTATACACCAAATCAATCAAAACTACCGCCCCGGGACACACCCGATCCATTAATTCCCAAAGTTCCAACGCTGCTAGCGCTCTCCCGCTGCACCAGGGAAATCCTCTGCATCAGGTATGCAAGGTTGTCTGGAACAAATTGGTTATAGTAATAAGGCTGCCGATTGTACCATGAACCTTTGTAAATATTTTGTGTTTTTTTTTGTATTTTTCTCTAGTGTGCAATAAAGAATATTCTATTCTATGCCTCGGAATGATGGTCATACCCACAACTCCGTTTGTAATGCTGGCATCCCATTTCTCAGGTGGCCAGCTCATGCCTGATCAGCCTCTACCTCCTTGACTCGCAAAGCATGCCTGAGCTCCTGGATACCTTGATAGCGTTGACAAGCAATGACAGGTGAGTCAGTCAATCTATCCTTGATGTGTTGCTTCTGCATTGATTCTTTCTCTATGCTTATAATAATTAGGTTATAATCCCACCTTTTCGTACTTCAATTGGCTATTTGACAGATTACTGAAAACCATCTCATATTTTTTGTGGTGTTCAAGGAGTCGTCAGAAATTGTGCTTATTCTAAAAAAAACAAACGAAAATTTACTTTTGAAATAAGCCGCCAAAACGCTATCTTGGACAATATGGCGTCGCACAGAAATTATGACGTCACTGGTCAGGAAACAAACCAATGAACGTAAGAACGACATGAATGACAGATGCAATTTTTACTAAGCTGTGACGTCATCATAATAATATAATCATCATCCAGGCCTTTTGTATACAATGGCTGCAGATACATAATTATCAAATTTTATCTTGTATATTTTTTTTAATAATCTTTTTTTTGTTAAAATGCCTTAAAGCGGTTTTAAGACTCATAATAGTGTTTTTTTCACACTGTCAGATTGCCTATTACCTTGAACGAGGTGTGTCGAATGGATGATCGTGGCAATGGATGACAAAACCAGCACCAGAGCTGTGCCAAAAACACATGAAGGATTTTTTATTGTGATATGTGACCGTCCATACCATATACATATCCGCGGCCCTAGAAAAATAACAATCGGCTTGTCTCATAATCTCGTGCATTGTTGGAAATAAATGACCTTCTAACTTTCAGTCTAAAGTCCACGCTCAGTTTCGACTTGACGACGATTTTGGAGGGTGACATCAAAGCGCAGATCAAAGAAAAGATTGTCAACGGAGTGAGAATAGTTTTGAAGACTGTCGTGCTGGTTTACTCCTGTTTCGTTGGTAAGGACCTCATGACCATATGCATGCTCAAAACAGCGCTTAAGCAGCGCATATGTAAGGATAGGCCGATGATGATGATGGTCTGATATGGTATGTCAGGATCCAGCACAAATTTATAGTATTCTACCGAAAATCAAGCGAACCATTCTACCCATGAGCTACCACCGAACCATTTGTTGGATATTACACTATATTTTTGCAATATAATCTCTATTTTATAATCTCTGCGTCATTTAGGGCACTGGCTCTTAAGTTGTATATTCAAAATACATTGTACTTCTGTTTATTGTCTCTAATAAAGAAAATAAAATTTTCAGATAACGATGGTGGTGCAGTGCTAGCCAAGCTAAACGACTTGCACAGAAAGGACTCAATACCGTTGATCGAGCTCACACAATTCAGCGATCCAGTGGCTATGAAAATGTTACCGGCAGTCATTGTAAATTATAGGTAAAAAACTACCCTTCCTTCCCACCGTGATCTTTAATAGGCGAAAGTTCAAAGATAAAGATGATTTATGTGTCAAACATGAGATATAAGGAAATTACATTAAAATATACGTCCTGTACATTGTTCGCCCATCGGGACTTACAAAATAGTTTAAAAGAAAGAAAGAAAAAAGGTTTATTTTACGCCACATGGAGATACATAATTACACAAGAAAAGTAGATACAGAAAAATAAGGCAAATATTAGACAAAAGTAGAAGAAATATGAAGCTACAGTGAGAAAAAACAAAGACAAAGAGTGTTTACAGTATATTTGCGCTGTATGTCGATGCAGCTGAAAAAAAGGTCTCTAGCTCAGTATTTGCTGAGGGTTTGCACCCAATGCACTGATTTTCAGCTAGGGCCTTCCGGTGATTCACGGAGTTTAGAGCACCATTGTTTGTCCTTAAATTATATCTGTCATATTTATACACAGTACACGCACACAGTTATACTTTTCCTACGAGCTATATTTATGTCAATTATGTTTATATCAGCAAGGAGAATTATTCTCCTTGATATCAGTAAACACAAATATAGTCCGAAGGAAAAATCATAAACAATAAAGACTTTTCAAATATTAAAGTAATTTCGAAGTGAAGTTTAGCACGGTTAGACAAAAGAACTATTTATGTCTTGTCATCGTCGTTAATATCTCCCGAACAAGCCGGTTTCCGAAAGGGCTATAGTACCATAGACCACATCCACACGCTGCGGCTAATTATACAGAAGACTGAGGAGTATAATTTGCCATTATGCTTAGCGTTTGTGGACTATGAGAAAGCCTTCGATTCGATCGAGACATGGGCGGTGCTCGAGTCTCTCCAGCGTTGCCATATTGACTATCGGTACATAGAGGTCCTGAAGTGCTTGTACCACAACGCCACCATGTCGGTCCGAGTACAGGAGCTGAATTCGGAGGCAATTCCACTGAAAAGAGGCGTGAGACAGGGAGATGTCATTTCTCCGAAACTGTTCACGAACGGACTGGAAGATGCCTTCAAACTTCTGGAATGGCAGGAACGCGGCATCAATATCAATGGCGAGTACATCAGTCACTTTCGATTTGCCGACGATATTGTAGACATGGCAGAGACGCTGGAGGACCTCGGCATAATGCTTGAAGACCTCAGTCGAGTCTCCCAACGGGTGGGCCTTAAAATGAACATGGACAAACGAAGGTCATGTCGAACGCCCGTGTTGTGCCCACCCCAATAACAGTGGGGAACTCGACTCTCGAAGTTGTAGACGAATACGTCTACTTAGGACATACAGTCCAATTAGGCCGGTCCAACTTCGTGAAAGAGGTCAATCGTCGAATCCAACTCGGCTGGGCAGCGTTCGGGAAACTCAGAAAAGTCTTTTCCTCCGATATACCTCAATCCCTCAAAACAAAACTGTACAACCAGTGTGTGTTACCAGTGATGACTTATGGCACTGAAACGTGGTCTCTTACTATGGGCCTCATAAGAAAGCTCAAGGTCACGCAACGAGCTATGGAGAGGGCTATGCTCGGAATTTCTCTACGAGACCGAGTCAGAAATGATGAGGTCCGTAGACGAACGAAAATCGTCGACATAGCCCGGCGGATTAGTAAGTTGAAGTGGCAGTGGGCGGGGCACATAGCACGCAGAACTGATGGCCGATGGGGCCGAAAAGTTCTCGAATGGAGACCACATATCGGCAAGCGCAGCGTAGGACGACCAGCCACAAGATGGACAGACGATCTCATCCAAGTGGCGGGAAGACGCTGGATGCAAGCCGCTTCCAACCGGTCTTTTTGGAAATCCATGGAGGAGGCCTATGTCCAGCAGTGGACTTCTTGTGGCTGAATGATGATGATGATGATCGTCAATATTGTATGAGCGAGAGGCAGGACAGTTCTCCAGTCCTTTTCTTTAAGTAACAGTGTTATACTGATTGTACATCATTACAGCCTTTACAGCTTAAACGTAGGTTAAAAAAAATTGTACCTAGTTTTTGTTTTTTAATTGTACCTAAATTGCAAAAAACGATTCAACCATCAACATGACCGAAAATGAGTTAGGTATGCCCAATTAATTTCAAAATTCAACCCTCAACATGATCGAACATGAGTTAGGTGTGCCAAATTAATCTTTAAAATTCAACCCTCAACATGATCGAAATGTTAATCAGTGTAAGGTTCATAAGTAAGTCGATATAAATAATACCTACTGCACTAAATGACGTATGGACCGCCACCGCGTTGGCGTGGCGTGCATCCTGGAGTCGACTTGGATGATGTACAACAAATATGATACAACATTAACATCATTAGCAATAATACGATCAAGTACAAGTGTACACGTTTTCAGGTTAACGTCAAATAAAGAACTGCAAGCCCTAGCCAAAGAACAAATCACCACGTGCGTACAGAAGTGGAGCGAGTGGGTAAAGGCATTCGTCGACGAAAATGTCAAGATGTTACTCCAGAACGTGAATAGAGTCAAAGTTCTGCACGAGATCAGGGAAGAAGCTTTCAAGATCGGTAAGTTAAGTGAACTGTAAGTTCTTTATGAGAAATAAATGTCTTTGAACCCAAGTTCCTAAAACTTAATGTTTACATCATCATGGGCCATAGCAATCTCCCACTAGCTTAGAACAAAAGCAACACATTTCCGCGTTGGGGGAGGCTTATGTCCAGCAGTGGATCTTTAGGGACTGAAGTGATGATGATGGTATTACAATTTCCTTCAAAAAGTCTTATTTTCAGAAGACTCAAAAACAAATAGGCTTATTTCGAGACTTCATAACAAATGGGCTTATTGCCATATTGGTTGAACCATAAGGACATATTTCCAAATAGACAGATGGCTCTGATAAAACGTGACTTGAATTTTTTTTTACAATATAATATCTGTAATCTGTGAACGGTGAGTAGCTGCCTTCGTACAAAATTTTGCCGCGCAGTATTGGCGATACGGTTTCTCCATTATTTCTGAAACTTTCTTGGTGCCGATCGTATTTGTATAAGTTTCGAAGTCCAGTTAACACACAGACCTACTAAATATATGGACCGGTTGTACCTACAGAAAAAAGGCGCCAAAAAGTTGTCGCATAAAATGGCCGCCTTCTAGTGCCGGAGCTAAGGATAATATCGATATCGATGTCACCGCCCGGCGGCATCGGCAGTGCTCGAGCAGCGAAAGCATTGTCACGAGTAGGAAATATATACAGATTACTAGCTGACCTGGAAACGTTGTTTTGCCATAAAAAATATTTGTAGGGATTATAATTAAAAAAGAATTCCGGATGTCCACCCGGTGATAAGGATGGTCCCACCCTTATCACTTAGGGCTATGAAAAATAGATAACAACCTATTCTCAGACCTACAGAATATATTACATAATTATAAAATTTCATCAAAAACTAACATTGTGACACGAGAATTTTATATATTAGATTAGCTACACAGAAAATAGAATTTAATTGTTATATTGGTGTTATCTATAAGACGGTGGCTTTAAAGTAACTTCAGGTTACAAGAACTACCATTTTGTGCAAAATCACAAAATGGTCACAGGTGGTAATTTGTAAGGTAGATCGAGGCAGTCGGACAAACCATTTGGGCGCTCACAGCATGAGCTATTATGTATATATTTAAAAAAAAAGTACTTTAAAACCAAATACTACAATAATTCAGCTTTGCGTGTCCGTGGGTTAAAGAAATAATTAAATAAAAGCTTCTTGTCCCTGAAATAATTAACTTTATAAAAGTCCGAAGGCCCCACCATCGTATTACGATTACGAATTACGATTACGTACATAAATGTCTCCGTGATTTATCAGGATTGTGGCAGGTTGTCGTCACTGGTCTCTGCCAACCCCTCTGGGATACAGGCGTGTGCTTACGTATGCATGTATCTATGTCTCAATGATTCCAAGGTAGGGCAGTTCTTGTTTCGGGACTTTTGGCGGTCGAATTTTAGGTTTTTACTTCTTTTTTATTCATTTCTAAACAATATAAGTTTATTAAGGAAATTCGTATAGGACACCTTGTTACTTATTTTACTTCCATGATAGCGGAACCGCAAGTCTAGATATATTTTGATCACACTTTTGACCAACAATAATCTGTGATTGGTATCATGCTCATTATTATGTGTGTAAAAAATATTTTCTGTACTATAAAATTCGTTCAGGAATCGGAATACGTACAGATAATAATTCTCGGGTTTGGTCTTCCCGTTTAACAGAGGTTTTACTAATTTTTCTGCCTTTCTTAACACTTCCTGAACATCACGGGAAGAGTGCACCAGGCCACCGCGTGATTTCATTGAAATCAAACTGTTTATATTTTCTTCTCCCATCAGTAATGCCACGCATGTATCGCATTTTATGGACCTTGCAAGTTTTCTTGCCACGAAACCCGCTACATACTCCACAACGCTCTCAGAATATTCGTCGAGATTAGTTTCTGTGTAGTCTAAAAATGTTTCGTAAAGATCACTGTGATCCTCGTCGATCTCCACTAAACTCTTTTTTTCAGTCAAATCGTTGATATTTTGAATTGGGTTGTTACTGGGACAAGTCAGAATACTTACTTGCTCCAGTGGCACACAATTACCGATTCCACCATCTCTAATTTCGGCTCTTATCATTAATTTCTTATAAGCAGCGCGAAACTGTCTCGCGTTCGGGTTATTGTTAAATCCACCTCTCGCCCTGATTGCAGAGAAAAAAAGTTCAACATGATCTTGGCTAATCTTGTATAGCGGAATGTATTTCAAGACTTTGGTATCTTCCACCAAATAATTATACAGTTCTAAGGCGCTTTTCATATTTACGATAAGGCCAATGAAACCAGTTTTCCGGCGGGATTGAACTAAAGCTTCACCGGACGGAAATTTGAGGGATTGAAGGTAATGTGTGGCACATTCAAACAACGCCTTTACAAGTCCAATGTTGTCTGGACACATCGCTTTCTTCCATCCTGGAGGCCTGATTGAATGACTGTTCAGGACGTCAACAATGTCATTGAGTATGTTGATAAAGTTTATCGTCCCGGCACAGTCTTTAAACTCTTCCATCATTAATTTGCTACGGCAGTACTCGAGAGCATCTGCAACTGAGCTGCTGAACAACTGGGTGGCCAATTTAACCTTCATTTTTTGTTTTTGAAAAAGTATATGAGCTTTGGATATTTTTGTGGCAAGATGCAAGCTATGTTTTTCTTGAAGATCGAGAAGCAATTCCAAGTATCTGAAGTCTATTTTACGTCCACAATTATCAATAAATACTCTGAATTCTCCAAAAGTATTACGAACCAACTTGATAGCGTGGCAAGGGTCAATGAAAGCATGGACGGGAGTACCGCTGTATTCAAAGCTGGTTGTCTTTTGTTCATTCAAAATATCTACACCCAAACATTCAAACATGCTAAAATTTGGTGCAGGTCCATCACATGTGATACTTACAACTTTGACACCTGCGTCTTTGCATAATTTTAAGGCCGTCTTAACAAGCACAGTTTTTTGTTCACCGGTGAGAGACCTTATTAAAAAATAACTAATTGGTAGCTTCCATGAACCATTTATGCAATTTAAAAGTATGACCAGGCTCTGGTTAGCTTCACCGACACTGTTACTATCAATATTGTGGCCATAGTCTATGCGACCGTAGTACTTTTTCGCTTTTGGATCCCAAGTGAGAGACTTTCTAATTGCCATCTCGTCAAATATGAGGCTGCATACTACTGGACGAGGACTTTCTTCGACTTTTCTTCTCAATGCATCAAATGCCTCTTTTGTGAACCCGGGTTCAGCATTGATATGCTCATACCATTTGCTTAACGTACGTGGATGTGGTAAGCATGTGTTGTAAGTTCGCCTGATAAAATCATAGGCTTTCGGTGACAAGAAATGTAATGTCAGTGCAAACTTTCGAATTTCTTCCGAATACTTCTTTTCTAATGGAAGTCCTCTTGATTTGGCAACCTGTCGTTTCAGAAAATCCTCTGGTCCCGCACATTCTTTTAGCAACGAAGACTCTTCATTGTTGATTTTATTCCCTTTCTTTAAGTCTTCAATGATATCATTTAAAAGTGCAATCTTTTTATTTCTTTTGCGTACCTTCTCATTCAATCGTTTAATTTTGTTGCGCTGCTTCTTGCACGTTTGTTTTAGTCTTTTAATTTGTTCTTCATTACGACGCATCTGGAATGAGAGAATTCAATGTGAATATTGATGACAATAAAAAAATTGCACTCGTAAATTTATAAAATACGCAAAATTAGTGTCACTTCTTATAGACGTGGATAGAAAATAACGAACATAAATTAATACCTGTTCACTGGGGTTCCCGGGGTTTAAATTGATCGACTGTGATGAAGACTGAAAATTCCCTTTTAGAACTAAAACTGTCCGTTCCGAATCAGAAGGAGTCACTGCAGAGCTGAGTCAATTTTGCACATTGTCTCGATCACATAAAACGTTCCTTTTCTTTTCTGTGGTCCTCTGAATAAGATTGGCGCATTGGCCCGTTATTATTTCATTTTAAAATGAAAGTTTGCAGTAAGAAGACCTTTAACACAAAAACTTATTTCATAGACTATGCTTTTAAACTACTTGCGTCACATAGTGAGACTAACCACAAGAGAAATGGAGGGAATTGCATCACCACGTAATCTCACCACATCAAGAGTTCTGTTTATGCTGTCCTCGCTAAAATGCAGCGAGCAAACATATTGTTGTTTGTGTCGTGGATTTATATTTTCTACGCCGATTATTTCTATCCATTTACTTCTTAAGGCTTCACTACTGGGAAACCTAGAAAAAAGTAATAAAATTAGGGTTATTTAGTAATTAAAATTATTTTAACTCTACTACTATTATAACTATTTATCGACGTTTTATGTACCATCCAATGACTTGGTCCCAGCACTACGGTTTGATAACAAATCACAACAAATGAAATACTTCTTTAGCTACGAAAATATCGGGCTAGTGAGCAGTAACACAGTAAAATTCGTCTTTCCAATATAAGTTGAGACTTGAGGCGCATAAATAGACCAAATTGAACGATATTTCTATGAAAACTAGGTATTAACCTATGAAGAGTCAACTCCGGTTGATTTTTATTCTTTCGCGAACCACATTGCACAATAGAACATACAGGCATAATTACTTATTAAGTCCGCAACAATTCCACGTAATAAATAACTGCTAGTTCGTAGTTTATACTTCACAAATTGCAAATAATTCTCGACAACAAAGCAATTTGACAGCTAACATACCAGGAAACTCACAGATTACTAGAGAAAACTTGTCGCAAAACATGGCGATTATGGCACCCGGCAATGGTATGCATATAGACGAATAGGGCCTCTCCATAGGTTTCCTTCCTCATTGAGTTACCAGTACCTTCATGACAGATAACGATGACAGTGACGTACCACCACAGATCAATGAAAGGCTCTCAGCTTTATTAAAAAAAAAACTAAGTGCGTAGACACCATCGCCATCTAGTAGCGAGATTGAAACCACTTTTTAGGAGCTGTCAGATAATCGCTCCATAAATCATAATACTGTTATTTATTATGTACTTTAACAGAGGACGAAAAAAAATTACATCATTCCATAATCCAACTTTGAGACAGGTTTTTCTCCATTACTGAAAATTAGCCCCTTTGAAAAATCACTCCTCATTTGTTATATTGTTCTGATAACCAGTATGACTTACCTTTTCACCCGGTTCCGGCTTGACGTCGAGTTTTGGGACACCTTGTATGTATTCAACCAAAAAGTCTACTGTAAGAAAAACTGATTCAAAACATCTGTTAGTCCTAAAAACAGCAATATTGGTCCCCAGAAACCCCCGCCAACTGGCCGGCGATATGCGCCGCCCTCTCCACTCCGGAGACGCACGTGTGGTGTCACTACTTCCAGCCCCTACTCACGCGCCGCGTCAAGGAAATCATAGACTCCCGCTGGGAGAGACTCTACGACAACTATCGGACCCAGATGCTGGTGGATTTGACCAAGGTAGGGTTGAAACATTCTGATTTCAACTCAAACAGATGACCAATGCTTAGATTATAGATACGCTGCGTCAAGCAGATCATAGAATCCCGCTGGGAGAGACTCAACTACAACCACGGGACCCAGATGCTGGTGGATTTGACCAAGGTAGGGTTGAAACATTCTGATTTCAACTCAAACGGATGACCAATGCTTAGATTATAGATACGCTGCGTCAAGCAGATCATAGACTTCCGCTGGGAGAGACTCTACGACAACTATCGGACCCAGATGCTCGTGGATTTGACCAAGGTAGGGTGGAAACATTGTGATTTCAACTCAAACAGATGGCCAATGTTAAGATTATAAATAGATGCGCTGCGTCAAGCAGATCTTAAGACTCCCGCTGGGAGAGACGCTACGACAACTACCGGACCCAAATGCTGGTGGAATTGACCAAGGTAGGGCAGTGACACTCTGATTTGAATTCCAACGGATGGCCAATGTTAAGATTATAGATGCGCCGTGTTAAGCAGATCTTAGACTCCCGCTGGGAGAGACGCTACGACAACTACCGGACCCAAATGCTGGTGGAATTGACCAAGGTAGGGCAGTGACACTCTGATTTGAATTCCAACGGATGGCCAATGTTAAGATTATAGATGCGCCGCGGGAAGTAGATCATAGACTCCCGCTGGGAGAGACTCAACGACAACTGCCAGACCCAGATGCTTTGATTTGTGTTCTTTCGGTTAGTTCCTATATCTAATATCATAGTCAAAAGTGTGCAATAAATAGTTGTGGATTTACACATTAAATGTTTTATTTATTTTTACATAAAAAAGTACGGTGCTTAATATCTGTGGATTACTAATGGTTGACCAAAAAATTATTGACAAATGGTCATTCGACAAACAACGTTTAACCAAATGTTCATTTGGCAAACGAGACATTTGACAAAAGTATCATCTTACAAAAACTCACTTAGCAAATGATCCATTAGCAAACACTACATTTGTTAAATGTTTTGAATATTAAAATGTCAATTGACCTTTTTTAATTTCACCAAATAATATGTTTCGCAAATGAAGCATTTGTCCAAATGTCATTTAACAAAATGTTGAACGCATCAAAGTCGAGTCTGTTTTCGATCTTACATAGAGAACCTAACGCTCCGACGCGCTCCGCTTCGCTACGCGCGTCGTCGCACCTATATTTCTGTTGTCACGTATTCTTTACATCGCCGACCCCGTTCGTAAGATTGATTAATAAACGAAACATTTGTTAAATAATACATTTTATCAAACGTTTTTAGACCAATAGTAGTTTTGTCTGATAACTCAGTTGTTAAATGTTCATTAAGTAAAATAATTATTTGTAAAATGTAAATTTAAGTGTTGATCATTTGGATAAGTGAGTCATTTGTAAAATGATTAGTAGTAAAATGATCAATTGGTGAAAGCATTTTTTGTCAAACATTGTTTGTAAAGTGTAATTTTGTCAAATGACTTTTGGTCAAACAGCAGGACCCCAAAAAAGTACGGTGCTTAATATCTGTAAATATTATTAATTAATAATTGTAGCGTTATGATCTTATATCTTTAAAATAAAGTATTAATTGTCAATATTTAGGACACTGCCCATTAACATCATCATCATCATCGACTTCGGCTTTATCGACTAATGAAAGTCATTGAAGCGAAAGTGATTTGTCAGGGTCGTGGCAGTCCGTGGTCTCTCCCTACCCCTCTGGGATACAGGCGTGAGCTTATGCATATACATGCACATACCCAATTGGCATACCCAATTGGGTATGTGACAAAATGTCAAATGAGTTACTTTTAAAACGGAATTTTGTATGTAAATACTTGCTTATGACGTCACATTTCAGAGCACTCTTTTTATGTTGCATCTACAGTGTGTCCCTGGATAAAGTGCAATCCCGAAAGGGGATGAAACTAGACCATGAATCATTGACTAAAAAAATATAAAAAAAAATTATAAAAAAATATTGTAGGATTTATTGGTATTTTAAGATTTTCATGTTTCAATAAGGACTCTATGTACAAAAGTATTGATTTCTTCCAAAATAATGGGTCTATTTCTTTGAAACAAAAAAAAAACAGTATGCCTAATACCTGGCGATGACCATGAAATAATAAATAGTCCGCAAAAAAGTAACTATCTTGGGTAAAAAATGTATTTTTATGAAAAAAATGATTTTTTTAGACGTTTATTTTAAAAAACTTCAAATTACTAAAAAAATGTGCCCTATAACTATGTAATTTTATAGCTTACTTTTATTCTTTACCATTTTAGCTTCCAAATAAAAAAAAACAATGTTCTAACTAAAAAATTGGCTAGGTAGGAGTTATTTACATTTTAGTAGGTAATAAAAGTCAGACTTTAATCACAATAACTTTATTAATAAAATTATCCGTAATTTACAATTTTGCATTTTTATTTAATGCATTAAATGTTCAAAATGGCCTCCTCGATTTTGCAAGCACATTACTGCACGAATATTAATTTGGTTAGTGGCTCTGCGAATCATTCCTGGATCATTTTTAATGTCATTTGCGCACTGAATTATTCGGTCGTGCAACTGTGCCTCGGTATTTATTGGCGTGCTGTATACTCTTTGCTTCATGACACCCCATAAAAAATAATCTAGGGGTGTCAGATCAGGTGAACGCGCTGGCCAGCCTACTGGCCATCCTCGGCCAATCCACCGGTTCGGGTAATTTTCGTTCAAAAATCGCCGCACCTCCCGCCCATAATGTGCAGGACATCCATCCATTTGGAGATACATACGCCCACGCCGTCTCGTAGCCAGGGGAACATCTTCCATCAACATGGGTAAATTTTGTAGTAATTCTAAAAAACGTTCAGCATTTAGGGTTCTGGGTAATAAAATCATTTTTTTCATAAAAATACATTTTTTTACCCAAGATAGTTACTTTTTTGCGGACTATTTATTATTTCATGGTCATCGCCAGGTATTAGGCATACTGTTTTTTTTTTTATTTCAAAGAAATAGACCCATTATTTTGGAAGAAATCAATACTTTTGTACATAGAGTCCTTAATGAAACATGAAAATCTTAAAATACCAATAAATCCTACAATAATTTTTTATAATTTTTTTTTATATTTTTCTAGTCAATGATTCATGGTCTAGTTTCATCCCCTTTCGGGATTGCACTTTATCCAGGGACACACTGTATTTAAAAATAGTAATAACTAGTAAATGATTAAAAGAGATACGTTTTCCGAAACATTTTGTAATTTTTGTTTTAATCGAGCATATCAAATAATTTATTTTTGATGGTGTCAAATACCGAATTGGCAAATTTAATCGCCATCTTGAATTTGCATTCAGGTCTCAGCTGAGAGCGAACCGGAGAAGGAAGCCGACGTGAACTGGTTCGTGTGGAAGGACTTGATCGGCGACACGGTCATCGAAACCAGGGCAGAGGTGGTCAAAGTCATGAATTCCCTCATGAAAGGTGATACTTTTCGATACGGTGGTTTTAAAAACATAGCAAATTGAACGTGCCTGACAATAGCAATCTAATACGCTATTGTTTTTTTTTTAGAAAATCCCCCTTTTTGAACAAATTTTAATCTATTAAAACCATTAATCATTGCTCCGATAGACGCAGGGGCGGTACTAATGGAGAACGTGCACAAAAAGTATTTTTCACTCCATCTGCTCGAAATGGTGCATTTTGATGCCCAAATTTAGGACCCAAAACACGCTATTGTTGTTCAAGCTAAGATACATCAAAGTAAATAGACTCAAAATTGGGTTTTGAATCTATTTACCTTTATGCAAGAATCGCCTCAGTTCGCTGTGGATTCAATTTCACAACCTCGACGCAAAGATTTTGTTTGCGCCCTTGGCGAACAATCTGCTATTAATAGAATAGACGAGGACACGTTAAAAGATTAATCAAAAGTGGTATTGTTTTTCTATATGACTCTATAGTCACGTGAAGACGTCACTTCTTCACTTAACGCATAACGTTCTTGAATATTTGAGATATCTCGTAAAATAATGTTTTTGTGCATCTGCACCCTTATGATGAAATGTTTATCAACTTTAGCGGCTTTATTTTTCACATTTTTTGTGAACTCGATAACCCTCAAAAACATTTTTATGGCTTTGATTTTTAATTTTTCGTTTGTTTTTATATATATCCTATCATTTCAATGTCTTTTATGATATAAATGCAACGCCACTTCAATATAAGTGAGACGCAAGTTCCCATCTTTTTATTTAAATACATAACTACATGTTATTATTTAAAAGTTATAGTCTGAACAGATGCAATTTTTATTAATTTAATTTCTACAAATTACATAACCGCGGCTTTTAAACCATCAAGACATAAACGTGTATTCGACCTAAATATACAGCATAAAAAAAACTCATTTGCATCTGAAAATGGGGGTTATATATTGTTTGCCCGAAAAATATATGCCATAATGTTTTTAAGCCCGAATTTCATTTGCCCGAGTGTTTTGTGTACCATAAAAGACATGTGACATACTCTTGTTTGCCCGAACATTAGATTCCATAATGATTCGAATGCCATACGTATTGTTATCCATATTTTTAATTGCAATAATATTGTTACGGGCTAGGGTTCTGGATTTGGATGTAAAACGCCAATGACAACTTCTTAGGATTTATTCACGCAGGGTCTGGTCTGCAGGTCTTCACGACACGAAGTCCACACGTAGAATCCAATCGCAGGTCCAATCGAAGTCCAATAGTATCGCTGAAGTCGTAGGTTATCGCTCGTATCGCAGGTATGTTCGCTCGAAGTTCACTCTTCGCAATTCCAAACGGAACTGACTGCGCGCCGCGGCGGCCGCTATTTATATCCGGCGGCAAGGGCTCTAGAACATTCCCGTACCTACGTGCCTACTCGAGGCAACGTCGCTCGAACAGTAACCCATTCAAAGAGTTTTGAACCTTACGCTAGTGGACGTACGAGTCATTATTGCTTGCAGCGTTTATTGTTTACTAAAACGCAGCATGCGGCGACTATTCGATAGGCTTCTAGAAGGCTCTATTCTAGATGGTTCGAGATAGGACCGCGACATCATTATGTAACAGAATATTCCAACAAATTTAACCTATGTAACGCCTTTGTCCTAAAAAGCGATTGGCTTTCTGGCACTTCGCCGGCCGCTGCCGCGGCACATATTTCCAACCTAACCTAACCTATTTTATATTTTTTCCAACATAACCTTACCTATTATATATTTTTTTATAGAAGCCATTTCGGTGGGAAATGATGTTACGGAAATTGATTTTATGGGAAACAATGATTAAAACAAATGATGTTATGGAAATTAACTTTATGGGAAACAAAGGTTCTAGCACGTGACTAATATAGTAAACAATGAGTATGACATATAAAATTATGAGAAACAATAATAATATGTCTGTTAACCATTATAGCAAATAAAATTCGGGCAAATGAAATTCTGGCAAGTGGCGGTATCCCGAAAATGGGAGCTTCTACTCTTCAATACGAACAAAAGGGTCAATCGTTGGTCAGTTTTTAATAAAAAAAAATATCAAAATGAGCTCATGAAGTGCTCACATACATAAAGGCATAAATTTGCCAATTCCCGCGGTGGGCGCCCGTGATAAATAAGCCCATGCTCTCTAAGAGAAGAACTGTGCCTTGCAGTGGGACGTAGAAAGGCTATATTTTATATAAAAAATACTAATTTTTTATTTATTTATTTTTTATTTTATTGATTAGGACCACCAACAAGATATACACCAATACATTCACAATAGACAATAGACTAACAAATAAGGTAAGTGTTACCTCACTTACAGGCAGCCACAACATGCACCGATAGTACTAAGTTGCTCGAGGACTTACAATTACTAATCCCCTATCTTTTCCAGGCATGTGGCTACAAGACCGCGGCTATACACCCACCCTCGAGAAACTATGCCAGTCCCTAGACACGGAGCTGCAAAGGCTACTCGAGGACTTGAAGGTGTACCTAAGGAACGACGCGAAAACGTTGGCCAGTAAAGAGAAGCTTCTGTTCACATACGATGAGGAGGAAGACAGGGATCAAGTTTATTTGGACAAGGCGGAGGTGGAAGGTTACTTGAAGGATACTTGCGATAAAAACGTTCGTAGGTAAGTAGGAAATATCTTTCGCCCAATACAATGACTTGTTAGGTTAGGTTAGGTTACGCACGCACGTGCGTGCGTGCGTGCGTGCGTGCGTGCGTGCGTGCGTGCGTGCGTGCGTGCGTGCGCGCGTGCGTGCGTGTGTGTGTGTGTGTGTGTCCTGGTCCCAAACTAGGGTATTCTGTGTTATGGTAACCAGGCAAAGACATCAGACACATGGATTACAATACACCTAGATTGAAGCCATGTACAAGTAGTGTACGACACACTCTAATGGGAATCGATTCGCTCAATCGACCCACGATCTCTGGTTTCGCAGTGAAGCGTGTTTACCGCTAGATCACCTAGTGAGTGTTTTTAACCGACTTAAAAAATTTGAAGGTACGTTGTTTTTGGTAATAAAATATTTATATTCTATTCTATTCTTCAGCGATAACTGCTCATAACATTAGATAAAGATTTTATCGATTCTTTTTTGCTGGAGAGGAAGTAACTCAGATGTGGTTCTAAATATGGCAAATCTGTTAACGAGATCCATGGGAAAATCATCGAGCTTTTCAATACGCAAATACTGCCTGTAAGTTTATCACGTCTGATTACGTATGGTATCGCGTTGTCATGTCGGAGGTCATGGGTGCGATACCCACTGGGGGACGCCGTACATTTTTAGGCGTATTTCCATGTTTCTTTATTTTACTTTAGTTATTTTATCATCTTTTCGGCATCACGGACACCATTACACCGCCATACAGAATACAGTCAGCGCCATCTAGTGTTAAAATAAATAACTATAGTTTCGGCATAACGGACACCACCACAACGCATTACAGAATATAGTCAGCGCCATCTAGTGTTAAAATAAACTAACTATAGTTTCGGCATCATGGACACCACCACACCGCCATACAAAATATAATCAGCGCCATCTAGTGCTAACATAAACTAACTATAGTTTCGGCATCACGGACACCAACACGCGTGTCCGTATAGTTGGCTTTCACGTGGTCGAATTTAGTAATTTCAAGTATGCCACCGAACTGTGTATTAATAGTGCCTAATAGTGCTACAAGGCACAATTAGCTAGGACAAGTATTTCCGGAGATATTCAGGCGACTCACTGAGGCAACCAACTAGACGTCTACTTAGCAGACACATCACGAACGGCTGTGTATAGAGTTATGGTTTGTATGCCAGATAATTGTGCGCTAATAGTGCTCCCTACATGCCAAGTTTCCAGAATAGTGCTTCAATACAAGCTGAGAAAACATACCCTATTGTTGAGGCAGCCAACTAGACGCTTTTTCTTACCATGATTTCTTCGTAACGGCGTAGAGTTTTAAAACAAAAACTATACCAAATAACTGTGCGTTAATAGTGCCTTTTAGTGAAACACAAATGTCCCCGAAACACCTATGCGTTTCGCCAAGAAATTAATGCGAACTGCTACGTACTAAACAATTTTGGAATCAATTAAAACGAAGTCTTATGAAAACGCAATTAGGGTGAAATTTTTTTGCAACAATTATATGATACCGTCAAGCAGAAAAGTTATTATTACACTCACTGCCATCCACTTAGTGGCTAGTTGCTCCAAAGCAGGCTGCGCTGCGTACACTGCGTGTCTTGGGCATTGGTGGTCAATAGTGGGCTAATGATGAACAAGACACGGTATTCGTTTACGTTCTCCCTCACAAATTGTGTACGACTGCGGTGGCGAAGCTCAAAAGGAGAATAATATTTCAAATGTTGTACCGTATGTCCAGATGACCCGCTTTGGTGGGATGTTCCTGGTTTTAGGGTGTTGTTCCCAGGGTGCCTATCGACACTCTTTTACCTACTCTGCCTTCACTGTCTGTCTTTCCCTATCCAACCTTTGAAGGGCTGTAACTTAGCAGTAACCAGTCGAAATTTTCACAGAATAGGTATGTTAGGTTTGGCTGATTACCTAAAAAAATTAAAATAAATTTTTTGATTTGAAGATTAAGAAGGTCTTTTAGGTATATCTTGTAGTTTCTGAGATATAATACTTTTTAACTAGGCGTGCGATAGCGCGAGCTCTTCGGCGTAATGTTGTACTAGTTAGTGTCGAAGGCTTGGTTCGTTCGTTTTTCTGTAATTCTAACTCTAATTTCGAAGAGTCTACCCACAGCGTCCTACACTCTTAAATGCTTAGTTTTAAAGATTTTCCGTAAAAGTAGAGATGGGAAAAATTTACTAACCGACAAGCTTATTATGGAAGGTATCGTAAAAATATAATACATATCTTTTTTTTTAGAATTTATATTAGAATAAAAGTTGCCTTAACAAAATAAAAAACATGTGGAAGTTGAGGCAAAACCAACTAAATATTAATTAATTTTTTTTCTGTAACTTTGACCTAAATTAAATTTTGATTGAAAATTGGATTAATATTTTATTAAAGAATGTAAATAAAATGCACTTAAACTGTCTTGAGTTTTATTAATTTTAACAAAGCAACAGGTACACAATATTAGGATAAGTTAGGTATTATAAATCTACTCGTATATCACAATATAGTATATACTATGTGTTTTAAGAACATTGAGATCACAAATTTAAGTATTTAGTCCTATTCATTATTATAATAATATGATATTAATAATTTATTATTATAATCAATACAAAATGTGAATATGTTTAGAAAACTAGTAACATTTCAGTCACAACACGATGCTCAGTAACAATTAAAATAAAATGTACCTCATAGGCACTTTAACTAAACGCCACGTAGGAAAAAAAGCAAATAAGCCAAAATTACTTAAGTGATAAAAGAACAAATCCTTTCCGAGGAAAAAATATATGCGCCTAACACTATATTGCCAGATACTGGAAAAAATTACTAAGTGGAGTAGTTACCGTTCGAACAGAAATTAATCTTATATTTATGTGCATTATACACAAATCGCACTAATCCTGCCAAAGTCACGTTTCGATATGACATGAGTTTTAAAAAAAAAACAATAAAAGAGGGTAAGTAAAGAGGAAACTTCCTTTTTGTGGACTTTACATGCAAGACGTACACAAGATGTGTGAAGAATACAATAAAGTATGATTAGGTATTTTCAGTAACATACAACATTTTACAAAGTATTTACAGGATGGCAGATGTCCACGCTATATTTTTGAAAATGAACGGAAATCTCAAAAAACCGGGTGTGCAGTGGCCCAATACGACAACACCGCAAACAGGCAAATTACCGAGACCACCCTCTTGCTAACTTTTTTAAAAGCGTTGAACCAACTCCGGATACTTTAGTCCTTGCCATATTTGCTCATTGATACTATTTTTTCACTTTTGTCCTTACATGTACCAGAACCGTAATGTATGTAAAAGTTTGCATTAATTTCTTGGCTAAACGCATAGGTGATTCGGGGGCATTTGTATTTCATTAAGAGGCACTATTAACGCACAGTTATTTGGTATAGTTTTTGTTTTAAAACTCTACGCCGTTACGAAGAAATCATGGTAAGAAAAAGCGTCTATACTCTGATTTTAATTAGGTGGACTAAACTGACAGTTAGTGGGTTGCCACGTAAGGGAAAATAAAAAATAGTGTTGTGCTCAGAGTGATCGAATAATAAATATTTTCATTCAATCATTCGTTCATTCAATTGCAGACTGGTGTATGTAATGGGCGGGACATTTGGTTAGGCGGGAAGACGGCCGGTGGACTAAGGAAGCCACTGAGTGGTGGCCAGGAACGGGTAGACGGTCGGTGGGCAGACCACCAGCCCGATTGGGCCGACGACATTGTGAAAGCGGCTGGGAGACACTGGACCGGATGGGTTGGCGTGAAAGAGAAGAGTCCTATGCCCAACAGTGGGCTCTATTTACGGGCTGATTAGATAGAATAAACTGTAAAATTAAATGATATTTAAGTTAGAGGATTTCGTGATAAAATTATACATTTATAACTTAACAACATGATAGACATACCATATTCATTCCTTTCTGTTTTGAAATAGGAAAAAATAAAATAAAAACTAGATTTAAAATTTTAATCACTTTTAAAGTCTTAGGACGAATTGCACCTCGATTTTAAAATGCGTTAGCGCTTTGTATGCGTTGCGCGCAAAATTAGCAACTAAACACGTTTAAAGATTTTGGTGCAAGCTTCGTTTTGCTTAGCTAATAAATTTATTGAAATGGAAAATCAAATAGATAATATGAAAAAAAAACAAAAAAATACTGAACAAAAACATGTGGTCGATACAATGATGAAAGCTGTAATTCTACATTGAGAAAACAGCTTTCTCCTTTTTCCTAGATGGCACATGTGGATTATTGTCTAAATCGCATATTATGTCGTTAGATTCACTGGATATTAGGTTTATAAATTTATTTATTGTTTTTAATTTGTGATGAGGAATATTGTATTGATCCTTCAAGATATTATGAAAAAGAAAGTACGTTTTGAAGGCAAACCTTTATTATTCAAGCATTAAAGGCTGAGGTGTTACAATGTGACCAATAAATACCTACTATATAAAGAAGATACTGTACATAGTAGACACGACACAATATGGTATACGAATCTATCACTAGCCAAAATATTATTTGTTGAAAACGGTTAACTACAGAGTTATCATGTAAACCTTATGAAAAAAAGTGGATATTATATGTCTAGTCGGGTTGTCATCTCGTTACTTAAACGAAATATTTCCTAAAGTTTGTGGGTTTTTCAGATGTATGTTTGTTTAATTGGTACGTATTTAATGATTAAGATTAAGTTAAATTATTTTCCCCAAATAAAGGAAATAAAATTGAAGAGTGAATGATTGAATGAAATCGAACATTCAATGAACACATCAAGTCACATCACTACGATCTTGCTCTGGCAACATTTTAAAAAAATAAGATCTTTTTGAACTGTCAGTTTAGTCCACCTAATTAAAATCAAGGTATAGTTGGCTGCCTCAACAATAGGGTATGTTTTCTCAGCTTGTATTGAAGCACTATTCTGGAAACTTGGCATGTAGGGAGCACTATTAGCGCACAATTACCTGGCATACAAACCATAACTCTATATACAGCCGTTCGTGATGTGTCTGCTAACTAGACGTCTAGTTGGCTGCCTCAGTGAGTCGCCTTAATATCTCGGGAAATATTTTTCCTAGCTAATTGTGCCATGTAGCACTATTAGGCACTATTAATACACAGTTCTGTGACATACTAGAAATTACTGAAATCGACCATGTGAAAGCCAACTATACGGACACCAACACGCCTCCATACAGAATATAGTCAGCGCCATCTAGTGTTAAAATAAACTAACTATAGTTTGGCATCACGGACACCACCACAACGCAATACAGAATATAGTCAGCGCCATCTAGTGTTAAAATAAACTAATTATAGTTTCTATTCACAACCTCTGCGGCGCAGCGGTTAGAGCCTTCCATGCGAGAGGTCCCGGGAAAAAAAACCCAGGTCTTGGATGTTTACATGTTTGTGACGTCGCTGTTTCTGGTTTCCACGACACAGGGTATCCTAGTGTGGGGCCAGAAGCAGTGTATGTGCCTGTATGTAAATGTTTATGTCTAGTGCATAGTTCGATAATGACTCGTTAGTCTTGAAGATTTGTTGGAGTGGATCCACTTATACATTCTTGACTAGGACATGGTTCGTAACTCTGTTTATTTGAAGAGATAGATAAGGCTGTTTCTAATGATTACCGTTATCAGTGTGTAACAATAACGTCGCATTGTTTCCTTGTGTGGTATACATTCATACATAAGCTCACGCCTGTATCCCAAAGGGGTAGGCAGAGATCAGGGACTGCCACCTGCCACGATCCTGACAAATCACTTTCGCTTCATCGACATTCATTAGTCGTTGCATGCACGCACGTTGATTTCGGGTACTTTTTTGTGCGTTATGTTGATATAAATGACATTTCGATGTGATAAACATTAATTTAGAAAGTTAAGAACATATTCACTAAAGCGTAAGCCAAAGTAAGGCCGTCCTGCCACACTTATATACATACATACGCTCACGCCGGTATCCTAGAGTGGTAGCCAGAGACCAGGGACTCCCCCCTGCCACGATCCTGACAAACAATTTCGTGAAAGTGATTTGTCTTGCACCACTTCTTAAATAATAATAATAACTTGCACACAACACAATCACTTGACCTAGTCCCAAACTAGGATACCCTGTGCTATGTCAACACAAAGTTTAGGCAAACACAAAAAACGTCAAGTCGCCATTTACATCGACTTTCGTACGAATAATTTTAGTTAAATACTCTTTAAATTAAATACCCACGCAAGTTGGTGCAAGTGACCTTTTGGGTCAGTTTCCGAATTGAGGATTTCGCTAAGTAACTACTTAAATGTAGTGCTGTCTCGTCAAATATCTCAGAAAAATACTTTGCAATGCCCATTATCCTATACTTAAAAAAATAAAATGTTAATGGGCTAGTTGCCCTATAAAATGTAATTAGTCCGTCTTTTAGATTATAGCCCATTAAAGTTACGGTGTGACGTCACGCCGTGCTGCATTTTTTAGCACGGAGTGACGTCACACGTAATTTTAATGGGCTATATCTTTGTTATTTTTTGTTTAATTGGAAAAAGAAAAAATACGTGTCCAATATTTTTTTATAATCTAAAATACGGACTAAATAGAATTTAATTATTTTGAACCTGGAAACTACCCTATTATCTGTGCCTGTATTTTTATCAAAGTGCATAACATTAAAATACGGTATTTGACACTATCAACAGTAAATTATTTGAGATGCTCGATTAAAACAAAAATTACAAAATGATTCGGAAAATATATTTCTTTTAATCATTTACTAGTTATTACAATTTTTATATAGATGAAACATAAAAAGAGTGCTCTAAAATGTGACGTCACAAGCAAGTTTTTTCATACAAAATTCCCTTTTAAAAGTAACTCAATAGACATCCTGTCAAATACCCAATTAATTGACGTAACTCAACCTAAAACCTCAACTCGATACAACTCAACCCGAAGACGGTGGATAACATTCTACATTGACATTCAACAAACAGGATGGCTTTTACGTGGAAATCGTTTTTGAGTTCTGATGTTTCTGTTGTTATAAACATTTACATACAGGCACATACATTGCTTTTGGCCCCGCAGTAGGATACCCTGTGTCGTGGAAACCAGAAACAGCGACGTTACAAACATCCAAGACCTGGGTTTTTTTTTGTCCCCAACCGGGGTTCGAACCCGGGACCTTTCGCGTGATAGGTACGCAGCGTTAACCGCTACGCCACAGAGGTCGTCAAACAACAGCTACTGAATAACTGTAGACTGATTGAATTGGCTGTAATTTCAGCATACTCCAATACATCAAAGCCTGTTTCGAAGAACCAACGCTCCAATCTACTGACTTACAAAAGAGAACAACCGCCATCTACGCCGCTCGCTTCACCCAAGCGATTCCCAGCCTTATGCCCCACTTGCAGAAGTGCTACATTACCTACGAGACAAATACTATCACTGTGTCGGTGGAGCCGGAGTCTATGAAGCGTTGGGATGAAATTTGCAAGGTGCTGAAGGAGAGTTGTCTCTATTGCTGGGGCAAGTGGGTCGATATTGCCTTGGAGAAAGTTCAGGATTTGACCAAAGGATTGCCGCAAGAGTTCACTTTGGAGGCGAATATTGATTATTTGATGATGGTAAGTAAATTCAAAAACTTTATACTGTAGGTAGTTTTAGTTAGAACTACTATACTACTTAAAAAGAGATATTTCCAACAATAACTATTAGGATCATCATCATCATCATCATCATCATCAACCCATTATGTCCCCACCAAGGGGCACGGGTCTCTTCACTGAGGAAGGTATAGGCCATACTCCACCACGGGGGCCAAGTCCGGATTGGTGGAGGCTTGTAAGACTAGTGGCTGGCCTTATTGTCAGAACTTTTCAAGCCGCCCTAGGGCCTCTAACTTGGCTTAACGACTGCCAGCTATCGACGGCAGCCGGCACCAACTGCTTAGCGTGCCTTGCGAAGCACGAAACCGCTTGGAAAAATGCCACTAGGGTTAGTCATAGAACGGTCACCCATCCATGCACTGAACGCGCCCTATGTTGCTTAACCTTCGTGATCGTTTAAGATCACTCAGGCAGCCGGGGCTACGAGCGATTCATGACTGACTCTTATGCCCCTATAAAATTTCAATCCAAGATCCGCTGACCCCACTGCCTTTTCAGCAATGGGACTTGATAAAAATCGACGAGAAAGACGACGAAGGAAATACCATCGAGACTTCCATCAAAGTACCTGCGGGTCCTTCTCTGAAACTTCAGGAATACCTCTACGCCACGAGCCGAATACTAGACGAGGTCGTGCCCCACACTTTACCGGTCGAAATACACTCAGATTTCATAGAGAAAGTGGCGTCCGTCACTTTCGCACACTACGACAGGGTAATAAGAGAAAAAGAAACGGAGATCAACCAACGGTGCGCGCTTCAACTCCTGATGGACGTTCGCCATCTGACAATGTTGGTGGTTCCCCGCGAGAACAAGAAAGCTATGGAGTTGTCGCAGGAGATTTGCGAGCTCATTCGGCAGAGGATAGATCCGTTTGATTATGATGTGTTCTATCCGTACGTACAGACTAACTTGAAGAGGTCTGTGCAGAGAGTTCAGGTGAGACTTAAAATATTTGTTCAGTACACTATTTGTAGCATATATCGCACCTAAGTAAACAAACGGAAAACCCCACTAAGTCGAAATAATATGTAAAAAACTTTTCCGACTTCCTGACCTTATACCGGACCGGACGATACGTACAACTCCCATAACCTCTCCTAACAAAATTTTCACATAATAGGGTAGTTTCCAGGGTCAAAATAATTAAATTCCATTTAATCCGTATTTTAGATTATAAAAAAATATTGGACACGTATTTTTTATTTTTTCGATTAAACAAAATATAACAAAGATATAGCCCATTTAAGTTACGTGTGACGTCACTCCGTGCTAAAAAATGCAGCACGGCGTGACGTCATACGTAACTTTAATGGGCTAACTCGACAAAGGATCGAAATGTTTAACAGTATTTTTAGACCTTAAAAAAGCTTTCGACACCGTCTCTCTCCCAATCCTCGTTCGTAAACTGGAAGCAATAGGTATCAGAGGTATTCCCCTTGAACTTTTCAAAGATTACCTAACAGATAGGAAACAAAGGGTTAAACTGGACCAATTTACTAGTGAAGATGCAGACGTAACCTATGGAGTTCCACAGGACCGTACTAGGACCCACATTATTTCTGGTATACATTAACGATCTCTGTAATAAAAGGATAGAAAACGCCAAAACCTTTGCCTATGCTGACGACACAGCCATTGTCTTCTACGGAGATAGCTGGAACTCTGTTAAAGAAAGCGCAGAAAGGAGAATGACTTTGGTGTCACATTGGCTGGATAACAACCTTCTCACATTAAATACCAAAAAAAACAAATTACATCTGTTTCAGCCTCAATGTCAGAGGACAACCACAAAACGACTTCCAAGTAAATGTCCATAGATGTAACGATACCGCCGCAGACAGAATATGTAACTGTCCTAAACTAGAAAAAGTTACACACACTAAGTACCTTGGCGTTATTATTGACTATAGACTATCATGCCATTTACAACTGGAGCAAGTCGCAACTAGGTTAAGAAAACTGGTTTGGATTTTCAAAACACTAAGACATATTGTGCCTCGAAATTCCAACGTGCTTAACAAACAAGGTTTACCAAAAAATAAACTAAATGAAATATATATCGCCCTAGTACAATCGGTTTTAATTTACTGTATTCCGGTCTGGGGCGGTGCATCCAAGGTTAAATTTCTAAAACTAGAACGAGTACAGCGTGGTCTTATTAAGGTAATGTATTTTAAGAAAATACGATATTCCACAGAAAGTTTATATAAAGAAAGCCACCTCTTATCCATTAGAAAATTATATATATTGCAAATCCTGTTAAAAAAACACAAAAATGTACCTTATAACCTCAACTTAAAAAGTAAAAGGAGAAATGACTTAGTAGCTAAAACACATTTAATAAGAACTAATTTTGCTAGGATGCAGTACAGCGCGCAATCGTCTTTTCTATATAATAAAATAAATTAAATGCACAAGATTTATGAAAAAACTCATTTCGAATGTAGAAGTATAATAATAAAATGGCTAGACTCGTTAAGCTACAACGATGTAGAAAAACTTATATTACGAAACGTATAAAAGTTTATTTAACATTATACAGATATTGTATCATATCATATTATATGCATAGTAGGTATCGTATCAAATATTATGATATAATATAATATAATATCATATCCTATCATATCACATCATATCATATCATATCATATCATACTCGTATCATATCATACCATATCATATATATAATGTTATGTTATATACTAATATAATTAAATTCTTACAACTTTGTTTCATTGTTTAAGACTTCTTTAAACAATTTGAAAATATTATAAGAATAGTAATGTATTGTTTTTCGATTCTCTGTGAGGAGTTTGTTGTTTACTTTATTTTTATCGCATGCTAAATTTGAATTAATTGAATTAATTGTCAACTATAATTAACTTAATTAATGCTAACCAATTAGGAAGAGCGGGAGTTTTCCTGGCACAGGTAATTTTTACTTAAAAGGAAACTCCGACAAAAAAAAATAAAAAATCTGTCTCTTTTGGTCTAATTTACAAATAAAAAAATACGTGTCCCTTGTATTTGAATAATCTAAAAGACGGACTAATTACATTTTTTAGGGCAACTAGCCCATTATTTCGACTTTGTGGGGTTTTCATCTAGGGGTGCGATATTGTCTTGGTGAGGCGTTTAGTAAGAGAGTGAACTTTTAAAGCTTTTTATATACGGAGGAGGCGACCAGTTTGATATTTGAATTTTGGATTAGCTTGAGAGTCAAATTCAAGTTTTGAAATTGAAACATTTTTATCTTATAATATTTATTAAAACAAAATAATTATTAAATAGTCAAAGGTGTTTGAAAGGTGTTTCACAATTGATAGATTATGTGGAGAAGAAGTTAACGAAGAAAACAAAGAACACATTCATTCTTTTCACAACACAACAGTACCGGCAAACCCGTACCTACCGGGGAACCTGATTCTTTATAACTGCACCGTTTAATAATATGTTACATTTTTCCGAAGAAAATCTTAAATAATGATAATTATTATCATATATTTATTCACTAAAAATAACGCAAATTTATAAAAAAATAGTTTGCCAAACTGCTAATGCAGTTTATCGGCAAGCTCTTGGTAACAGCTCTTATTCACTTACCCAATCTACACAACTAACATTATCGACAATATTTTATGTTTACAAACTTAAAACAGCTCTGAGCCATTTTTTTGGATTGTGCTTTTCTGAGCTCCTTATTACATAATTCCTCTGGGAGGGTTTTGTGAGTGGGAGGTACCGAACAATTACCTAGCCTAGATTAATAATAATTAGAGGGTTTAGTTATTTGAAATTTCACTTGTTTTCTTTTAGTGCTACGCGTTGGATAGCTATGGCTCCAGCGTTCTAAAAGGCCGGACTTGTCGGCTTGAAAAATAGTTTATAGCTTAAAATATCCTCTTCCAGACTCTCCTAGGCAGCCTGATCCTCCACCACGGCCAACTGTCGGTCATAATGGGCGCCAAACCTGCGACCAGTAGCGTGACGTCACCCGCTCTCTTGGCTGGATGCGGAGGCGACGCTCGCCAGTGGTTCTCCCTTCTGCCGGTGGCGGCGCCACTGGCCAGGCGGACTAATACTGACCAGGTTCGATTCTCATTGAACAACAACAACATTTACATACAAACAAAAACAAACATTTACATACATACATTGCTTCTGGCCCCACAGTAGGATACCCGGTTGTCGTGGGAACCAGGAACAGCGACGTCGCAAACATTTAAACATCCAAGACCTGGGTTTCTTTTTTTTGTCCCCAGCCGGGATTCGAACCCGGGACCTGTCGTATGGCAGGCAGATGCGCTAACTGCTGTCCCACAGAGGTCGTCAAACAGTCAACAGGTCGTCAATACAGACGTACATTGCTTCTGGCCCCACACTAGGATACCCTGTGTCGTGGGAACCAGAAACAGCGACATCACAAACATGTAAACATCCAAGTACTAGCCAAGTACAAAATACTAGCTGATACCTGCGATTTTTCTGCTCAAGATTACTGGAATCTAAAGTATCCATATCACAATTATTCAGATCGTTGTCTATCTGTACGCCAAGTTTTATGTAGATCCGTTCAGCGGTTATTGAGTGTATTTTTATTTATAAACACTTACATACACGCACATACATTGCTTCCGGCCCCGCACTAGGATACCCTGCTTCGTGGAAACCAGAAGCAGCGACATCACAAACATGTAAACATCCATGACCTAGGGTTTTTTTTGTTCCCAGCCATGATTCGAACCTGAGACCCAACGCATGGTAGGCATATGCGCTAACCGCTGCGCCACAGAGGTCATCCAAACATTGACATTTATAATATCAGTAGGATTTTTTTATGCTAGGCTCGTCCACTTTGTCCATCATTCTTACTTCATTGTGTATTTAATTGTTTGTTAAAAGTTATTTTCTGCAAACAGTGTTACCGCTGCCAGCAGTTATGGTATGATCGGTGTGAAGTGTGACCGATAGTTCCATCTAACGTGACTAACTTCGTGTCTGTTTGACGGAACATTAAAATAAGGACAGACGGTCAGGCGCGCACTATAAACATACATCCCCCTACTAAATGTGCATCCCTCTTTTACTCCCTTAGGGATTGAATTCACAAAAAGGGATATCAACAATAATATAATAATTATTAGGACCTTACATACATACATACATACATACATAAGCTCACGCGTGTATCCCCAGAGGTGTAGGCAGAGACCAGGGACTGCCATCTGCCACGATCCTACCAAATCACTTTCGTTTCATCGATATTCATTAGTCGTTGCATACAGGCACGTCGGATTCGGGTACTTTTTATCTTGCTATTTTCTAGGAAATCCCCTATTAGGTCGAAGTATGTCCGCCTGAGGCGTCCCTTACCCGCTTTTCCACTCACACTCGCTCGATATATTTGCTTCCTCAGTCTTTCTCCCTTCATACTCTCCGCAAAGCAATATTCCTTTCTCAATTCTAGTCATTCTCTTTCAGTCCACAACGTTCTTTAATCACACTATTGCGTATTCTGTCATTCCCACACATATTACAGTCTCTATATACACTATGAACGCATTGTAATAAAATCCTACAAATAAACTACATTTGTGTGTGGCTTTCTCACGACGACGGCGAAAGCGAAGGAGTGTTATGTTGTTTTTATGAGAAAAACCGCTTGACAGATTTTGACAAATTGACATGAGTGTTACTAATTATGTGTGGTCCATTGCTTTTTATGTTCTTGCCACATTGACACGTAATAATATTTTCAAAATGACACTCGAAAATTCGCACCCATTTTTATCCATAAGAGCCCTCGCAAACAGGGTGACTTGTCGTCGCGTCTAGACCGCGTCGCAACTCCGCAACTCTGACGCCAAGTGTGCGGAGCTTCGAACACTAGGCCACCACCGCTTACCTATACCCTGATTTTTCATTTCGTGTAAAATACGATTAAAATCAGTTAACAATTCGGCCAACCTCGGTAATAGTCGTGAATCCCTCGTCTTTTACATAGAGTTATTAATTTACAGACATGACCTTTAATTATATTACTCGTTGTCTTATTACAATACAAGAACGACATGAGCAACAAAACCTCCTATGTAGCTCAAAACTAACACAACTTTTATATTGAAATAAGAAAAATAGTCGTAATTTACTATTTTGACGGTCTACCAAAACAGTTTGGAGTATATGATACATTTATGTTTATGAACGCTAATTTCATTCGTGAAAATATTCGATTCTATCAAATTTTATCACAATTAACTTACAATAGTTATGTGTCATGGCTTCAACAAATTCAAAGCGTGGAAAAAAGTTGCTCAATCTCGTGAAATAGTAAATAATGTATATGAAAAGAAGCTTATTTATTTAAAAAAAGAGAAAAGTAAATATCATCAAATAATTTCAAATTTTGTTGAAAATTTTGAAGGTAACCGACTAGCTCTCAGATCAGACAAATTCATGTCGCTTCTGCATAATAAATTTCTTATGTCTACCGGTTAGTAATGTCATCTTGGCAGGTGCTATACATTGCGTTTATGATACTTCAAATTGAATGCTACGTAAAAGAAATCGCGGTAATGTATTTCGTGTCATTTCCGTCTCCGGATTTAGGCGATGATATCCGAGAAAAGCCGAATTGTTAACTGATTTTAATCGTATTGTACCAAATTGATATTTTGCGTCTTTGGGCCAGTTTCTGAATTGAGAATTTCGCTAAGTAACTACTTAACAGTAGTGCTGTCTCCTCAAAGTTCTCAAAAAAGAGCGCGACAGAACGTTACTTAAGTATTTCATCATCAACCCATTATGTCCCCACCGAGGGGCACGGCTCTCGTACCTGAGGAACACAGAACAAAAAAAAAAGAGTAGAAATAGTGACATGACCTATCGGTAGGAAAACCAGTGTGACCAAACTCACACACACAAATCAAAAGCACACTGTGAATACCAAGCTGCCATTGGCAAATAAAGGCAATTCTGAAAAGGTCTACATCACAAAAGTTCCAAGTAAAATATGAACCTTTTCAATCACATAAACAATGATCAAAATCAAATGATAATTATGAAATTAAGTTAGACATACGATCTTTGCTTTGTAGTACCGCTACTCTACATTAGATGGAACTACCGCCGCGTGTGATCGTCGAGAAGCTTTAAGTTTTATGCCATAAAGTCGAATATTGAAAAATAACTATCTGCTATGTTGCTACTCAGGCTAAGGATGGGACATATTGCCATATCGACAAATTATAGAACTGTTTCATAAAGCGACAGTTGAAAATGAATTTGGTATGACAATGTTTCTTAATCATTTATTTTTTTAGTATCTACATTGACAAAGTAACATAATGTATTCCCTTCTGCCAAGCTGTACCACAGTTCGATGTAAATTACGCAGCCGGCTACCATATTAACTGTCCTTCTGGATGATTGGCTACGCAATGTACCTAAAATGGAATTCTCATAATCTAACCATAGTCGCTTTATGAAACGAAGCCCAGCAAACTTATCGTGTACAATTTATAGAGAATAAGAAAGCCTATTGTATATATTTTTTTTAACTGTAACTTTTATTTGTCTCTTGCTTCTTGTGTGCAATAAGGAATATTCTTTTTTTTTACGTAGCCTCGATTGCCACAGAACAGAAAAAAAGAGTAGAAGGAGTGACATGACCTATTAGCAGGAAAACCAGTGTGACCAAACTCACACATAAGCCAAAACCCACACCATGAATGCCAAGCTGCCATTAGTAAATAAAGGCAATGCCGAAAAGGTCTACACCATAAAAGTTCTACGTAACATATGAACCTTTTGGTGATATAAACAACGATCAAAATCAAATGATAATGATGAAATTAAGTTTGACATTAGATCTTTGTTCGTAGTACCGCTACTCTACACTAGCTGGAAATCCCGCCGCGTCTGACCGTCGAGTCACATAAAACTTTATGTGATAGACCATAAAGTCGAAAATTAAAAAACAAGTATGTGCAATGGTGCTTCTCAGCTATGGATGGCCTATCGACAAATTATAGAATTGTTTCGTAAAGCGACAGTTGATATTTAATTCAATTACAATTCTATGTAAATTACGCAGCCTGTTAGTATATTAACCTACCTTCTGGATGATCGGCTACGCAACGTATATGGAATTCACATATGAAACTAACCATAGTCGCTTTTGAAACGAGGAAGCAAGGAAACGAGGAAGGAAGGAGCAAACTTATCGTATGTATAGTTTGTTTATTTTTTTATTTATTTATTTAAAATGACATTTGCCAACGAAAGTCACGAGGCTTCCCCATAGATTTATGGAGTAAGCGTTGATTAAATTATCTAGACCCCCCCAGATGATTTTACTACACGAGCACATAAAATCATCTAACTTTGAAATTATGCATGCTGGTTTAGTTTGATGACAATACGCCAATCTATACTAATAAAAATGACATGTTTTTTTAACTTAAACTTTCGGCACAACACATTGTAAACATTTAGTCCGGATCTACTTACGGGTGTTGTTTTATCGGACGAGTCCGACTAGGTTTCGCTCCGATACGCAGAGCAGTGAGTGGGTGGTGAGCAGAGACGGACCTTACGTCGTTCGGTTGCTCGTCTCAAAATGGGATGGGTAAGTTGATCCGGATTAAAAGTTTACAAAAATGACATGATACTGCAGTCAGGACCACATTCTCGCAAAGGAACTAAACAGCGTGAAGGAACATGATCAATAAATTTTGCGCAGTATCAAAAATAATTGCAACTAAAAATGTGTTAAATAATAATAATAATAATAATAAAAGATGATAATAAACACTTACACACAGGCACATACATTGCCCCTGGCCCCACCCTGGGATACCCTGTGTCGTGGGCACCAGAAACAACGACGTCACAAACATGTAAACATACAAGACCTGGGATTGTTTTTTGTCCCCAGCCGGGATTCGAACCCGGGATCTCTCGCATGGTAGTCAGATGCACTAACCACTGCGCCACAGAGGTCTTCAATTAAAATAAAATAACGACAATTATTTTCCCAAAGTACCTAATAAGACGCAGGTACTCTACCTAAAGTACCGAAATTATTTATTACTGCTAAGTCACAGACAAAATATTATCGATAGATTTTTATAATGTTGTGTCCCAGCTGAATTGAGTAGCATTTGAGTAGCATTCAAATGTTGACAGAAATTTGTAGAAAAAGTACACAGACTTCGACGAAAATTGAACATTATATTCCAGTAAATAAAGGTGGTTTTACTTTCTCACTTTCGAATTGCTTTCCTTGTTCATGTCATTGCAAATTTAATTTCTATTAAATTAAATACAATGGAAATACTACTTACCGATGGAATGTTACGGCATGATCGGTACATTTTGGTCCCCAACTTTTATTTTTGCACTCTAACACAGCACAATAAGGCATTTTTGTAGAGTTTTCACAATTGTTTTCTTTACTAGAAGCGCACGGCAACTGAGGTAAGAAAAACTGTCATAGACTACGCTTAAGCAATACATTGCTAATTTGAGGTACGCGGGCACCGCCCACTTACTATTTTTACTCTTTTTTTTTGTTCTGTGCTGAGGAAGGTATAGGCCATACTCCACCACGGGGGCCTAGTCCGGATTGGTGGAGGATTGTAAGACTAGTGGCTGGTCTTACTGTCAGAAGTTTTCAGGCCGCCCTAAGGCCTCTGACTTGGCTTAACGACTGACATCTATCGACGGCAGCCGGCACCAACTGCTTAACGTGCCTTGCGAAGCACGGAACCGCTCGGAAAAATTCCACATAGACGGTCACCTATCCATGCACTGAACGCACCCTATGTGATCGTTTAAGATCACTCAGGCAGCCGGGGCTACGAGCGATTCAGGATGCAGGACTATAGTTGCGGATAACTGAAGGTCAGAAAGTACAGACAGCTTATACTAAATTATTTGTTCGTCCCACTGGTTGTCGAAACAATGGGAGTTTTAGGGGGTGACGGAAGAGATTTCGTTAGGGAAATCGGTCGATGCCTGAGGTGGGTATGATTATCTTTCCGGGGTATACCTGCTGCAGAGGATTTCGCTGGCGGTACCGCTGGGGAACGCTGCTAGCGGCATGGGAACTTTTAGTTCGGGTGTGTCCCGCGGCAGTATTTTTGATTGACTTGATGCAAGGCTTGTTTGCTTGATGTTGGTTGTTTGTAGTTTACCGCTAAAATCATTCCTCATTTTATTTTTATGTTCATGTTTGTTCATGTTGTTAATGTGAAATAAATAATTTTTAGTTGCTGTTTACTAACGAAGTTAGCTCCAGATTGTTGTTTATCCACATTATGACGGATCGAAAGCCAATACACACCAGTTCCCCAAAGGAAAACTTTTCGCTTTCATTGACCATTATGGGCAATTGTTAAAGTAAAAAAAATATCCTTAAGATTTTTTTTTGAAAAAGAAACAAATCCTAGAAAGCTCTTTTTTTACACAGTACGGTTTAAGATATTAAAGTAATGAGCGACGGCCCAAAAAGAGTTTTCAAAAGATTTGAAGTACAGCCGACAGCACGTCAATCTTCACATTTTAGTTGCAAAGTCGCCCGTAATGCAACGGAGTGGAGTGCATGTATGTATACCATGATGTGCTTTCGACTGTACTAACAATTAGAGAGTAAAATATATTTATACTACACCTGCTTGGAAAGTACCTTGATACTTTATCAAATTTACGGTAGGAAGTACGTCATTGCATATCGAACAAATATGCGGGGAGAAAACGCATCTGAGCGGGAGAGAAAAGTGTATGAAAATCCATTTCTTACGTGGTTTTTCTTTTTTAATTTTGGGTAAGACTATGCGCCGGTAACCTAAATATCAAAAGCCAAAAAGTTTTTACAGTGACTTTTTATCTCCAAGTTCGCAAAATGACACTGGCCACTAGCAACAATTTCAATATAAATTTCAATTAGTAAAGATTTCGTTTTTTATTTTCCTTGTAGGTGTAGTATAAAGCACTATGTATCACTCGAGAGAAACTGCGATTCCCGATCTCAGGTGTTTTAAAGCCCTCGCCTACGGCTCGGGCTTCAAACGACACCCTCGACGGTAATCGGTCACTTTCTCCTCTCGGTGAACAATGTACTATTTAAACCGGTCCGGTCTTTTTGGAAATCCATGGAGGAGGCCTATGTCCAGCAGTGGAATTCTTGTCGCTGAATGATGATGATGATGATATATTTTAAAACTCCCGTTTCTGTATTTACATAACAGTTTTCTCCCAGCAGCAAAAAAAGAAGCCAGCCAGCACAGCAAGCCCCAGCCGGTCCCACAGAGCCGACCACATATCGGACCTGATGACGGGTTCTTTGCCCATAAACTTCGCCAACGCCCGCTCCGGTGCTGCTTCCTTCTTCAACTCCATGACTTCTGACTGGTTCAGCGGCTCTTAAGCCGCTTCACGATACGACTAAACGGACGGCTTCCAAACGCATAAATATCCAAATCGTGCATCCACTGGGACGAAACTTCCGGTATTTGTTAAAAAAAAAAAGATATAAAAATAGAACTTACTTTTTTTTAAACAATTGAAGACGTGAGTGGATGAAGGAAATAAGTGCAATTTTTTAGATTTTCAATAAATTGAAGTTAAAGTTTTACTACAATTTTCTACAATTTTTTTCCACACAGAAAACACCGAAAACAGAAAATACGACATAGATATCACCTTCATCCACTCACGTGTTTAATTCTGAAATACCATGCAAATAATCGTGATTGGGCCCGCTAGTATGAAACTAAGTTTTAGTTCCCTCGGAGGCGAGTTCTTGTAATAAATCATGCAGCGTGATTTTAGATCATTGGCAATATTTCGAAAAAGTATTTTTTTTTCATTATTATTTATAAAATAATTGTAATCGTGTAATTTAATTATTATTTCAATATTTGTGATATCCGACCTCAAGGTCCGAAAACTGTAAATCCGAATGGAATGTGATAACGCTAGTGCGCGTTTTGATTGTCAAAAGTCGCGACATGCCAGTATATTAACTGTCAGTTTCTGACATTTTAGCGCGACAAAACACGTGACTAGTGCCATCGTACTACCCCTGCATAAAGTGTATAAGAATGTAGCTACTGTGTTGATGTAATTTTATTTGATTTAATTTTATGAGTAATTAAGTTTCAAGTATTTTAGTTGCGTTGATTATGATTGATAATTTAATCTTTGTACCTACTGTAGACTATTTTATTTATCTGATAATAAATCAATTATTTAAAGATAGCAATGTTGTGGTGATTATTTAGTTGGCTTATATTTTTGGAATTCTTATCTTATCCGACAAGATATAACTTATTAGCTACTTAATAAGTGAATTCCGTTGACATAATATAATCACGCTTGTATTGCGGATTGGTAAGTGGGGGCAATGGTCTGTTACTTGCTAAATTAGAAACAAGCTAGGTAATTACTACAACGGTATCATCATAACTTCATAGATATAGGTAAATTGGAAAACGAAGTCACTGGTTCCGGGATTCGAACCTACGATCTCCTGAATGTGAGTTTAGCGTTCTACCGCTGAGCTATCACCACTTACTTTTGTCTTGCCTTTATTTGCTAATACATATTTCATCAATTAAAGCCCATTACACAATGAAAAAAAAAAGGTATAAGAATAAGAAATAAGGAGCCAGGAATAAGGAATAGCACAGAAATAAAATGTTTCTTGCTCAACGGTGCTGCCATTGTTGGATTCCGCTATTCCCAATGAGGAATAGGTCTGTGGCTATTCCTTATTTCTTGTTCCTTATTTTAAATTTAAATTAAAAAAAAAACGCCGAAGTAAAAAATCATTACACGTTTATTTCAGTAACAAAACGACACATAATTCATACAAAAAAAAAACAACAAGCCAAATCTTCACTGATTAGCCTCCACGGAGTCTTCCTTCTTAGCCTCTCCGGCCTTTCTCCCCAGCAGCCGGAAGTGGTCATTGTAGCCGTCCCCGTGGCCGCCGAAGTAGTTGCCGGCGCCGGCTCCGAGCCGGCTGATTCCGCCGCGGTTGTAAGCGTTGTAGCCATAGTTGGCGCCGGTCACGCCCGACCGGTTGAGGTCGTAAGGGCCGGGCCGGAAGTTGGGACGGTAACCTGAGAAAGAGTGGGGAGTGTGAAAAAAAAAATGGAGAATACAACTACGGCCTTACTAATAAATAAGTCAGGAGCAAGCATTCAAAAGCGGACTTGTCCACTTAGTCATTTTTTACAGGAGAGGCGAAAAACTGATAGAAGGCGACCGAAATGAATATGCTTTTGATCGAAATCGCTGTTTTTAGAGCTCATTTTCTATAGAATAGGACCGGATTTGAATGAAAATATTTCGACACATAATAGAACGAACCTCAAAAAATCCGGATCTGCAAAAAAAAAAAAAAAAAACGATTTTCATGGATAAGTCCGCTTTTGAATGCTTGCTCCTCGTTATACACTCTGAATAACTATTTGACGTATATCAATTTATACTGGTTTAATCGCATTTAGCGTACAATTAATAACCAGTTTGTCAGACCTCGCATAACGGCTGTATAGACAGCTCATAAACTTTATTAGTAAGGCCGCTTGAGTGCAATCATCCCTTTTATTGTACGTTGTAACTTTCCACTGTATCGGATTGAGCATTTTGACGACACCAGTGCCAACATACGTATGTATTTTTCAGTTTGGAGTAGTCTGAATCCCATCAAAATCATAAATAAATGTGAATGATATGAGAGCCAAGTTCAATAGGTATTAAGAATAGACGTCGTTATCGACTTCGCCGACAAAAGAATTGAGATCTATATGAGTGCTGCCAAGTTCTCTGAAGAAAATCATGAAATTTTAGTTACAAGATCACTGAGATGTAAATTGTAATTCAAACTCAAGATTTGACTGCTAGTTTTTACCAACAAACCAAATTTCAGAAAAGTTACATAGGTATGATATCAACCTAACAGCATAAGTACAATACAAACAGAAAGTACACTAACCTCCGTATGACTAAACGAAGTAGAGTTCATTAAATAAATATTATTTAGCCTGTACGTGAAAACTAGCCAAGTCAAATCTTAAGCTTGAATAACAATTTACATCTCTTTCAAACTTTCTTTGTCTTTGCTTTTTCTTGTAGTTTTTTAATTGATCAAGTTTTGTTGCAAATCTTACACATTTTATAAAATCACTAGCTGACCCGTTATGTCAAATTGGTTATACTTATCACTTACGGGTATGAAAAATAGATAACAACCTTTTCTCAGATCTACCAAATATACATAACATCTAAATCGGTCAAGCCGTTTCGGTGGAGTATGCGGACTGACACGATAATGTCAGCCCTTTTTTATGGAGCCCTTTTTTATTGTCACAGGAGCACCTGAGGCGTTTGGAGTCGGGGATGGCTGGGCACCATACACTACTGTGTGGAGCCCTGCTGCCGTAGATTTAAAAAACGGTTGTTTGTTTTCCTTTGTCTCTATTTTATTTTTCTTGTCTTGTTGACTTTTGTGTATTTTGTTTATTATGTACTTGTGTCTTCATTGTGTTTCTGTGACAATACTAATAAAATCTTTCTTTCTTTCTTTCATAATATTTTCTTTTAGAAGTAGGTATTTGTGGACATCGTAATTTTTGTAGAAAAATCAATGGACAAATTAAATAAATTTCATGTAAAACAAGGTATATTAGGGTGGGTATTACAATAAACGTAAGACAGCCCGCAACGTTTAAAAAGGTTAATTTAATATTGTGAAGTAAAACATCGTAAGTCAAGGTCTTCTATCTCGGGAACGCGTGGAGGTATAGAGTCGAAATCAAAACCATATACTCAAGTCTACGGTCCCTTGAAGCTTTGAACAAATTAAACTTAACGACTTTGAATTCATTGGGTAATTCCCTACTTTATCTAAAAATAAAGGGAAAATTCTCAAAGCTAATCCAAATGTACCTACTGCAATTAAATCATAAAACCACCGATCCGGACTTGGCCCGCGTGGTGGAGTGGCCTGTGGAGAACTTAGGAAGGTGTAGGCCAACCTTCCTAAGGGAAGAGACCCGTGCCCTTCGGCGGGGACATAATGGGTTGTTGATGATGATGATGATGATGATGATGAAATCATAAAAAAATATCTTCGGGAAAGGAAAGGTTCGGAAAACTGCGAGTACGGAACCCTCTGTGGGCGAGATCGACTCGCTCCTGTCAGGTTTATTTTTTTTTATCAAAATGCAACACGTGCCTGCTACTTGTATTGGAAATAACTTTGTGTTTTGTCATGAAAGTTGTTATACAGGGTTATTACCGCAATGCGTAGTTCTCGAAACATTCAAATTAGATATTAAATTAGATTAGAATTAAATAAATTAATAAATTAGATAAATTTGCCATTTTCTCCGATTAGTTAGATTCGATAACTTTTGTTCTTGCGCACGCTCACTACGGGGGATGATCATACTGACCTATTTGTGTGCACTCTTGACGAGTTCACAAGGGCCTGTTAATCTACTGTTAACAGCTGTTAGTTGTTTTTTATGTAGCACTTTGACAACTGACAGAACTGTTAACAATAGATTAGCAGACTGTTGGCGATCGAGAAATAATTTTACTTGTACAATTTCAGTATTATTTCATGTTTCGGATTTATTTTTCAAAATATTGGGCATAGTTAATTTCTTTTTTTTTACAAATTATTTTTATTACCAGGGTTGGATTTCGTGCTATAGGTAATTATAGTATTTATACTCTAATTTCATGCTTCGTACTATATACTATCCATAACTGGGGAGAGTACCTACAACAAAATACTACAATTTTAGAACAGTGTATGATTAACCGTTTTCCATCATTTTTCGTACAAAACGCCTCTTGTTTTTTTTTTCTTTCGATACTGAGAATTATTTATTATTCTGTTGGTACGATTGTGCATTCGTCGTGTGTGCATTTGTTTGTGTGAGTGCATTATTTTTTTCATAATATTCATTCGAATCGAAATTGAAACGAATGGTGGGTAAAGTTGTTTATTACTCATTTATGTAAAACCTAGATTTACAATGTGAATTTTATCTTTAAAATCAATTGTTCTTTTCAAGGTCGGGCCTTAAGAGGATATAGAGAATCCTAATAACATAGATATAGTTACCTACTTAAGTTTGACCATTACGGAAAAAAACTATCACATTTGCTAAATCACATAATATCATTAAGCCTCACAAAGAAGACTTAAAGAAGTTCTCTAGAGAAGGAACGAGACACAGAAAGTGGGAACGTGTTTCAGGAATCGCGATTTTTTAGGTAACCTGGTACCTATATGACCCTGTAATTCAATTATCTATAAGCCTTATCAAATATAGGTAACGTACCTTCTTAATACACTAATCGCGTAAAGTTATCTAAGACGCAGAATTCGCCACACAAGATATCGGTCGCTTTTTACCTTTGATAGCTGCATGCAAAATTGACGCGAATGCGCGCGAAACGCGAAATTCCATCGCGGTACATTTCAGACATCAAAAATAAAAAAATATTCAACGGAACGAATTTACATTCTGCTTGACGAATTCTTTTCCAGCATCAAATGCTCCTCCTTCCAAAGCTATCCTCTCCTTGCACGTTCTACTATGTATTAAGATGTATTCAGTTTATAGCAATTCTTTTTAGTGGATGTATTCTATAGAATCGCTCGTAGCCGCCTGAGTGATCTTGAACGATCACGAATGTCAAGCAACATAGGGCGCGTTCAGTGCATGTAACGCTAGTGGCATTTTTCTGAGCGGTTCCAAGCTTCGCAAGGCACGTTAAGCAGTTGGTGTCGGCTTCAGTCGATAGATGGCAGTCGTCTATCCTAACAGTAAGACCATGCAGCCACTAAGTCTTACAAGCCTCCACCAATCCGGACTAGGCCCCCGATGTGGAGTATGGCATATACCTTCCTCAAGGAAGAGACCGGTGCCCCTCGGTGGGGACATAATGAGTTGATGATGAACTTCCACACAACACAATCACTTGACCTGGTCCCAAACTAGGATACCCTGTGCTATGGGTATCCTAGTTTGACTTAGGACCTCGTTTTGGTAGGTGAGCCCCTTAAAGACTAGACAAACGAGGCTGTTACAGCAAAGCTAGATAGTTTGATGATTTTTAGTGTTAAATAATTCCTGAGCTACATTTTTTTTTATTAACGTAATGGGACAGTGCGTTCCTTCAGGGTAGAGTTTCATAAACTGCTTTTCGTAGATATACCTACATTGTGTAGCAGTCATACAAATTTCTAATCTATGGTTTAACCAACTTTGCAATGTAAATAGAATAAAATTATTGTCGTAGTAGCTTTACTACAGAAACAGGCCCCAGATAAAGGATAAAATAGTCTAGAGATTTTGAAATTCCTACAAAAAATTGTTAATGTTCATAGCTTTAAAAGCTTAAGGATCTGCTTGTCCAAATGTGTTAGTATGGTAATCGCATGCGATTGGCAAAACGCATTAACGTTATAACCGTGTTATTGTTAAAATTATCGCAAAGTACCTCCGTAGCCCGGGTAACCGCCTCCGAAACCACCTGGGTAACCGCCGGGATAACCGTTTCCTGTAGATTCGATAAAATCAGAATTAAGTTCTGTTCCCATCGTATTCTAATGTAACATCTAGTTCTATGTATTATTTGCACTATGAAAAATAGGATGATGTTGGCATTATGCTGTTCATGTAAAAAATGACAATAGCACGAGTTTCCGTTCCGAGATATAGGTATGTCAGGTACATGCCTACATTTTGTACAAAGTCGTGTTTCGTATAACTACAGTTCATAGTTTAGTACGACCATTATATGTAGGTAGATACCATTGATTTTTTACTGAAAATTCAACGGCTGTAACACCATTGCTTATCCGAATATTTCGTCTCGTTAATCTGGGTTAACTTTTTTGCAATGTACATAGTAAACCATTTTTGGAAGAGCCCTGAACGCCTTTAAAATTCAACCATAAATAAAGTATTTTACAAGTATAACAAACTCTATCTACATTGAGTTTGTTACATGTAGGTACCTTATGCAAGGTAAACCCTTTTGTTAGACTACATAATAATTATAGAATTGAACTACACTGGCCTGCAAAACTAAGTATCACACTCTTAAAATTGCAATAACTTTTACACAATAACAAGTACACAAGATATACTTTCAAAATAAAAAGGACTCGAAAAAGTTTAGTACTGCATATAAAAACTTCATAGTCGATAACCTTTTTGTAAGATATGCCGGAAAAAACTATAATAACAAAAACAATCCTTATTCTTTTTACCATATTTTTTTTTTTGTTTCTGTTTTCTTTTCAAATTTTTCCTTGATCGATACGCTTATGTTACGCTAAGTTAGATAAACTTGCTGAGAAATCAAGTTAAGCGATGTTACGGGAAGCACAGGTTACACAGATTGACGCTCCAGTAACTGAAGTTGCAGCACGACTTATTAAAAATGTTACTAATGTACAGTTTACTATAGTTTAAAAGAAAGCTGATAAAATTTGCTATAAAACGTTTTTTATTTTAAATCTCTAACTCCCATAGTTTAGAAAAAAATAAAATAATAGTGTGATACTTACTTTTGCAGGCCAGTGTATTTACCAATCGATGAGTATAAAAATACAATAGGTAGTATCATTAATATTTCCGAACCATACTTACCATATACCTAGATCAGCCAAAATCTATACTGAAAAAAAAAATCACAGACTAGTTCACTGTGCAGATAAATTGTATAATTTCTCTATTTCCTCTTACCTCCATAACCACCTGGTTGGTAACCGCCATAACCGCCTTGGCCGCCGTAACCGGGGTAACCGCCACCGTATCCGCCGCCGTAGCCAGGTTGTCCGCCGTAACCGCCGCCGCCGTAACCGCCGCCGCCGTAACCGCCCTGGTAGCCACCGCCGTAACCGCCTGGGTAGCCGCCGCCGTAACCACCCGGGTAGCCACCGCCGTAACCGCCCTGGCCTCCGTAGCCGGGATAACCTGAAAAGAGCAGAAAGTCAACACAACAAAAGGATGTGATTAATTGTTTGCATCTAGCTTTCACAATTTAGACGCCAATATTTTATTAGACTATCACCACGACCCTGCGGCCCCGGTAACCGCCCTGGTTTTGCCCGCTACCCAGGAAACTGCTAACCTCTAAAACATGGTAGCCAATAAAATTCCCCGTAATAGCTCTGCCATTATTGCCGGATCACCAGAACTATTCATGATAAACCGGATTAAATTCCCTGTAATTACCTCCATAACCGCCTTGGTTGTAGCCGCCCTGGTAACCGCCCTGGTAACCACCCTGGTTGTAACCGCCACCCTGGTAACCGCCGGGCCGCCAGAGGCCGTAGCCGGAGCGGCCGATACCGACTTCGTTGCTCGCCGTGTCGTCAACCGCGGCGTTGACCGCCAAGGCGCAGGTCAGGATAATTATTTTCTAGGAGAAAATAATTTCTATTAGTTTATGCCTTTTTTCAGGCGCTCCGGTTCTCAGCATTGAGGGACCAACTGATTCGTTTGGATCCAAGTTTTTTTGTAAGACGGATAGGCCACTCCTAAAATGTCACTTTTAGGAGTTTGGTTTGGGAGTCCCGTTTAAATTTTTTTTTTTTTTTTTTTTTTTTTAATGTTTGTTAAATTGTATGAAGGATTTTATTTAAATGCCTTTTAAGCCACATTTAAGAAAGTGATGCAAGTTGAACTTAGTCTTGAGTGATTTTAGAAAGACAGAAGATTTTTACTGAAATTGGCACGGAAATATAATTTAGACACGTACAAAATACACCAAATTCAATAAAACCAAAAAGTAACAACAATTGTGAAAAAAACATGTGATCTACATGTTTTTTTTCACAATTGTTATTATTTTGTTACATTTTACTTTTTAAATTGTATTGTTGATTTGCATAAAAGGTTTAATTTAGAATTTCATTGAATTAAATGAAACTAAAATATTTAGTACGATGAGGCCAGTTCTCAAATCACCAAAGTAAAAAAATCAGTAAAGTTCCGTGCTTCGCAAGGCACGTTAAGCAGTTGGTGCCGGATGCCGTCGATAGATGGCAGTCGTTAAGCCAAGTCAGAGGCCTTAGGGCGGCTTGAAAACTTCTGACAGTAAGACCAGCCACTAGTCTTACAAGTCTCCACCCATCCGGATTTGGCCCCCGTAGTGGCGTATGGCCTATACCTTCCTCAGGGAAGAGACCCGTGCCCCTCGGTGGGGACATAATGGGTTGATGATGACACTAGAGCCCATAAATCAGATAACATAACCACAATAATTTCACCATGTCACCGCAGTTGTATTGTACAATACGAGAGGAATTAACAATCCGGGACCCTATTTCACCGAACTATAATACAATTCATGGTTTGCCATGATGATGATGATGATGATTGTTCCCACCGATTTCGGCCATGGCGACCACTTTGACCCCTAATCAGGCATTTGGCGCTGGTGCGCTCGAAGATGGCTTATGTAGCCTATCTTCACGGCGAAACTCCGTGCACACTGAGGGCACGTGAGAATGGTTTGCCATAACAATTCGATGTACATTGAAAGCCGATTCATCCACACATTAACTAGTAGGAAGACTCGGCTACGCAATGTACAGTTGACATTAGGTGACCATTATATTTTTGTTTAGAAAGTAGCCCTTATCGTAACAGACTAGAGTCCACGAATGTAAAGGTTGGTGCGATGTGTACGTCGAATTTTCATAATAAACAATTAATTGTAGTTTTATTTGCTCTACAGTATAAATTATTGCGCAATAAAAAATATACATGGTGTTGATTTGTTAAGTATAACGCCCGACTCATGGCACCTTCTACTCATCAATACGAAAAACTTTTACTATAGAACAAGTCTAAAATCTTTAAAAAAATAAATGAATGTGTTACTTTGAATGACAGAATACGCAATAGTGTGATTAGAGAACGTTGTGGACTGAAAAAGGATGTAGTGACTAGAATTAACAAAGACACGACTATATTTTTCTCCTTCTAACACGTAGCTTGCGGCTATTTAACTTAACGAAACAGACTATGTGGCACGTGTTCATTTTTTAACGCTCCTTCTATGATATTCCTTATTCTGAGGCTATAATCGATGTGAATGTTGCGTTCGAAATAATTTAATCCGCTACTTGACTCTTTTTTCAAGTACCTAAGTCTTAAATGCTAAATATCTCTTCCATTAGACCAAAAAATATTTTAGTATATTTTTTGAGGACCTAAAAGCGACCTTCATCCTCTCCATACTGTGTCCAAACCAACGTAACATACGTTGGTTTGGACATAGTATGGAGAGGATGAAGGGAGAAAGACTGATGAAATAAAATATATCGAGCGAATGTTCGTAGACGCCCGGTCAGAGATGCCCCAGGCGGATATACTTGGACCAAATAGGGGATGTATTAGCAAAGGGCAAGATAAAAAGTACCCGAAACCGAAGGGCGTGCATGCAACGACTAATGTCGATTAAGTGAAAGTGATTTGTCAGGATGTGGCCAGTGGCAGTCCCTGGTCTCTGCCTACCCCTCTGGGATACAGGCGTGAGATTATGTAGGTACCTACATTACATTTGTATGTATGTATGTAAAAAAAATGGTCCATACATTTTGTTCAGAAAGTATCTTAGTAAGGTAATTTCAGCATGGCACAGCTGTTTTTTTCGATCCGATAGTAAAAATTGTTCGTGTTGATGAGTAGAAAGTACCCGCCGCCGCGCCGGTACTTTCGGGCGTTACTTTACAAATCAATACCTTGTAGGCACGCTCCTATATTTTTTGTGTTTTGGAGTATAGCCGATTCTTGAACTAAACCTTTCGTAAGCACAGACATTATTATTCCGGATACACTTGACCTTTTGTCGGAAGAGTCCGACCAGGGTCTCGATTCTGTTAGTGCATTATAGGACGATGATAGATACACGGTCGGGTCACTTGACGTGTTTTTTCATACCATTGACGACTAGATTCTTTGCTAGTTGTGCGCGCGCCGACTTAAAGTGGCGATGGAACTATATCGCCATGTTCATACAGTTGTCATTGTACTACAATTCATTAACAGAATCTAGGCCCAGGTTTCGCTCTTTCGTTTCGGACTCTTCCCACAAAAAGTCTAGTACCCACAAAACAAAAAAAAAGATAATTGTTTTCTTTACTAGAAGTGCACGGCAACTGAGGTAAGAAAAACTGTCATAGACTACGCATAGGCAATACATTGCTAATGTGAGGCACGCGGGCACCGCCCACTTAAGATTTCTACTCTTTTTTTCTGTACTGTGCTAGTACCTAAGTGTATCCTGAATAAAATGTATAATACAGGGTGTTGATTTGTAAATATACATGATACTGAAGCAAAAAAAAATATATAAAAATTTTTTTTTGTTTACTTCACCTATAATCCCCGGTTTTGCGGCGAGCGCGCGGGCGCACTCTCCGGCGCCGCGCCGCTCCGCGAGACCCTTGCTGCACCCGTCAAGTGCAAACGATAGAAGCTAAGCGTTATAAATTTATGATTTAAAGGTGATTTTCACTAAAAACTATATTTTTTTATAATTTTTTTTGCTTTAGCATCATGTAAATAACTACCCCTGAGTCGGATTAAGCTGTACAAATCAACACCCAGTATAGTCGATTCCATCACTAGAACAATGACTGCCTTCCTCCCTCGACGAATATCAAGACGCACAATGCATATATTGTATTATCTCAGAAAAACTTTGAAGCACTGCACATAACCTCTTATAAAAATCTTGACAACACTCACCAACGAGTTCATTTTAGTTACTTTTATCGACAAACACACTTAATTCGTACAAGATGTTCCTTGTTCGCGGTCCCACTATAGATTGATCATAAGCCAACGATCTGGCTGCTTATATTATACGTTGTTCAAGATCATAGCACATCCTATGCTTGGTGTGGCTTGGTGCGTGGTTTTTACGCGAGTTCTTATTGAGGAGCAATGAAATCTCAAGCGGAGCGTGCAGCGGACGACCTTGTGTCGTTTACTCGTGTCTATTCTAACCAAAATGGTTTATTTGTTATAAAAACAAAATGTTCACTTAATTTTGTTATCAAAGTTATCGTTTTCAGAATTAATAGATAAACTAATGAAGAAACCCCATATTTATTATTTTCAAAAAAGTAGTTGTAAATTTTTGGTCCAGATCAACTTACGGGTGTTTTATTAAGGTTTATCTTAATCAACAGAGTTTCGACTTAAAAATATTACTCATGAATGTGTATAACACTAAACACAATCGTCATTGAAATACACATTAATATAAATCTGCTGTTGCTAAAGACGTATTTGTCTTCTAAAATAATAAAAATAAACATATATAAAAAAAGTTTGTGGTAAAGAGAAAGTAGTAACCACAGTTTATTTAAACGGCTTCTGAGGATTGTTTTGAAGGAACTGTTGTTTTATAAATAACACTGTTATAAGACTTATACTTAGTGTTAATTCGATTCGAGATTTCCGCATTCATTTTATAATTCTTATATTTTGGTCATTGCACGTAGCAGTCACTCTCCAAAATGCCAGCAGTGCTTTCATATCTGCTGACCACCTGAAGGGATCCTGATGATGGTGGTCAGTTGCTCGGCCTCGCTCTCACAGTAAATCATAGAATATTTTATTATTGTATGTATGCACACCAGGAATTGCGCATGAGATTTGACAATAACATAGTACAGTACAATTGGCGGCCTTATAACTAATAATTTATTCCACACAACCATTGACGGATAAAATAGAAGCTAAACGATGGGTAGTCAGTGCAACTAGACAATTTGATATTAAACAAGATATTTCCGTATCTAATAAACATACATAAACGGTACATAAATATGAAATAAATACTCAAAGTACTGGTCACTTGGCCGGTTTTTTGTCTTCCTTCGGGCATGCCCGGCTTAACGAAGATTTTTAAGAGTAAATAAAAAAGGAAACCGCACAAATGCGAGTAAGACTCGCACCCTTAGGGTTCCCAATAGACGATAGCAAAATTAATGTTATAGCGGAAAATATTTACTTCGATAAAACACAGCTGCAAAGATAAGTTTGTCATTGTGGTTTTTATGTTAAATCAACCGAAATGCTTAAAAAAAGCTTGGCGTCAAGTTTGACCCATATACGGGTCTAATAGACCTTGTCGTTATTGTCTACGACCAATTTATTTCATTATTAATATTTCATCTATCTATCTATTTATATATATAAAATTCAAAGTCCTGACTGACTCACTCATCAACGCCCAGCCCAAGCCGTTTGACCTATGAAGCTGAAATTTTGCACAGAGGATCTATATACATATAATGTAGGCAAGGAATAAGAACGGATTTTTTTTTATTCAACCCCTAAGGGGGCGAAAAGGGTTGCCAAAATTTGTATGGGAGGTATAAAGAATGTTGTCTGATTTTCTTGAAACTTGAAATAAATACTCTTCAACACAATTGATTGAACACGTGTTTCGCCGTTTTTCTAAATTTTACCCTTAAGGGGGGTGAACGGGGTTGCAAAATTTTGAACTAAAGTCCACGCGGACGGAGTCGCGGGCGAAAGCTAGTTATTAATATATTCAAAGGCAAAGATTGTTATTTAAAAATAAATCGAAAACAGAGGTAGATAAGTAATTGTGCCATAAAGTAATACGGTTATTTATTTATTGTTTCGTTTGTGGCAAGTTGCTATGAACGTAAGTATGAATCTACCTATAATAAAATGACTTGCGTAATACCTTTTCGCAAATTCGACGTCAAATCATCACGGGCAGAATGAATATATTTTTCAAATTGTCAGACATTCGTCTTATTCTACTTCTGCTTATACAAGAATAAATGACGCATGTCTTACAAATTTAAACACATTCGTTGAAGACAACAACCTCCCCTGACCTTGCAATGTACACCGTCGTATTTAATTCAGACAAACCATTCAAATTACTAAACCGTAACACACGGTTTCCGCTCATTTCATAGCATCCATGTACACATCCGACATAATTACTGTTATTATACAAATTTTTGTTTTCATACTTGTTACAATTTGATTTTTTAACCTGCCGAGTCTGGGAAATGTTCGATTGTTACGTTTTGTAGGCATTGTTGAGATGTAATTGATAGGAAATGTACTTTCCACGGAAATGAGTTATCATCTTTGTTACTAACTGGTTGATTTGTGGATTCCCATGTGGGATAATGCCAACTCATATCTTGATCGTAAGATTTTGACCTCGAATGCAAATATTTCTGATTTCATTGGCGGGGGACGACGATGTGAATTAGAATTCTTTAGTTAAGTCAAGTTAACAATTCAATGTAACAAACCGTCAATCAGCTCATTGAGCTCTTTCTAACCAACTAAGAAACATATTTGTATCTCATTCTATTCATAGGATAATTCAGCTGCATAATGTAGGTAGTATGTCGGTTTTAACTTGTAAGCTCGCTCTCCTGTAAAGTATCATCATCAACCCATTACGTCCCCACCGAGTGGCACGGGTCTCTTCCCTGAGGAAGGCATAGGCCATACTTCACCACGGGGGCCAAGTCCGGATGAGCTTAGTGCATTACTTGTCACTTTCGCTAATTCATCACTATCGTTAATTCGTCACTTTCCCGATTCGTCAATTTCTTAAAAATCTTTAACTGGTCAATATGTCTAACTCGTCCCTTTACCTTATTCGTCTATTGTTGTTTTATGTTGTACTGACAAGCTCTGATGAGGGTAATCAATTGGTGTGTTATGACTTATGATTTGAGGATTTTATGCCAGAAAACCTTAGTTATAATTTATTTATTTTTAAAGCCAAAAGAAAATAAGTAAGACATATTAGTGGATGCGTTTATTGTTTCTTAGTGTATTAACGAGAGATAAATAACATAAAGAAATAATAAGATAAATTATGACCGCTGTTTTATCTACTCGTACTTATATACTTTTATACATTTCTTCGCTCTTATGAGTTTGACTGTAAATTGACGATATGTATAATAACATTGGTATATCTCAGTAATTACTTATTTTGTAAATCTGCTTCCTTCTCCAATATTTTGCTCCAGTCCATCCAAAGGTTGTCTGGAAGAGATCACTTTTAGTGTAAGGCCGCCGTCTGTACTCTAAGATTAAGAAATACGAGTACCTTTGTAATTTGTTTTGTTTTTATGTACAATAAAGTGATCTCTATCTCTATCGAAAGAGCCGTGAGAAGTCCAGGTTTTTTATTAGCCTATTAAAGGATGACTTATGGGTTCTTGTCGTGATCAATTATTGTCACATATTGTAATTTCACAGGGAAGTAATATCGCAAAGAGAAAATACACAGGATAAAAAATGTCGCTCGTTTGTACCTATTGAGTTCTCAGCGATGCAATCAGATTAGCTTCTCTGATTGGGTTGTATTATGGAATCGTGTGTCTTACCTACAGGTATACAGGGTGTCCCGTTATGAGTGGTCCAAACGGTAATTGGTGAAGGATTGGTCTATCCTCTATCTGTAAAACAAAAAATAGGTTTAGTAAAAGTATCATAGTTTTCGAGATATTTGATATCAAAGATTTTTCTTTTCATATTACTTTTTCGTATAAAATCAAATGAAAGATTTTTTTTGTGAATATTTCTGACCTTAGGTACGTGCTACTAAACGTAAATCATTTTTTTTTTCAAAATTCTCATAAATATAATTTAAAAAATATCTTTGATCTCAAATATTCAGAAAACCATAACACCTTTTTTTCTGACATAGGATAGTTCAACCCGTCACCAATTACCGTTTGGACCACTCATAACGGGACAACGTGTAGTTATTGGATTCAATTGAAAAAATATATAAGTATCGCCCTAAAATCATGTTGCACAAAAACGAGATTAATCTTTCTTCTATATTTCTCTAATTTAAAATTCTCGTGTCACCGTGTTTGTGCGCATATTCCTCAGAAACGGCTTGGCCGATTTTGATGAAATTTTGTATATGTAATCGGTAGGTCTAAGAATAGGTTATTATCTATTTTTCATACCGCTATCTGGCAAAACAACGTTTACTCGGTCAGTTAGTACTAGACAATATTTTCTTCCAGCTAGTGCTAGAAAAAAATAGAGATTGACTAATTATTTAAGTCAAAATCATCTTATGTATAAAAATGAATTGCTGTTTGTTAGTCTCACTAAAACTCGAGAACGACTGGACCGATTTGACTGATTATTGGTTTTTTATATTTCTGGAGTTCCAGGGAAGGTTTAAACGGTGAGACAAACTTTGGCAGTACGAAGTTTGCCGGGACAGCAGTTACGTAATATAGGTAATTATAATAAATTTAAATACATATCCGTAACAAAGTATATTTGACTATGACAATACTAAAATATTTATTATGAGATACTAATAAATACAGTCTGCCAGGATCGTGGCAAGTAACAGGCGTCTCTGCCCATCCACTGTGGAATACAGGCGTGAGTTTATGTGATGTAATGTACCTACCATAGTAACATAACTACCTTTCTACCTACATACTCAATAGAAGTGTGCAGTAAATAGTAGGAAATGCTCATACTCAAGATTTATGGCTGGCTTCCCACGGTCCGCGATATCGCGGACGGACGCGGACGGCCGACGACCACGGACAGCCACGCACCACGAGAGGCTCTTCCAACTGACCTGTGTCGTCTGTCTGTGGTACCGCGGACCGAGACCCTTCCCACGGTGTGTCGTGCGAGCTGGTCCACGTCCGTCCGCGATATCGCGGACCGTGTGAAGCTAAGATATCTAATGAATGTGTGAAACTCATAAATTACTTTTACGGTGCGCTTTTTAGCGTTCCGTAGTCAACCAGGAAGCCTAATAGTTTCGCTATGTCCATTTCCGTCCATCTGTCTACCTGTTTGTCGGTCCGCGGCATAGCACAGAGACTATAGGTACTGGAGAGCTGAAATTTGGTCTAAATATACATATTTATCAGCATCATCAACTCATTATGTCCCCACCAAGGGGCAGGAGTCTCTTCCCTAAGGAAGTTATAGGCCATACTCCACCACTCCTAAATTGTCCTAATTACCTATACGCCAATGTAGCTGCTCAATCAAACACAACTGTAGGTACCCTCCCAACTCCTCCCTCTCTCTAAGCGGTTAATAACAGAAACGTGAAAAAAATCAGGACACACATAAAGAACTTAAAAAGGAAAACTATCACGGCTGAGAGGGGCTTTACAAGTTAACAAATAATAGGATACAAACTTATAAAAGGAAAACTTCTTACAAAATCCATCGAAAATTACTTTGATGAAGTTGTTACTTCTGTAAAGCAGAAAAGTCCACTCTTTCTACGGAACCGCTACACTTCGTGTGGCCTGAAATGCATTTGGTCGGTTTTTTTCAATGAAATTCCTCTAAAATACGATTGCAGGAGAAACAGTTACCATGGGTAGGTAATACCAAGGAGAAGTCTTTAATTCTCCTTGGTAATACTTAGAATGGTCTCAACTATCTCGGGAGACTCTTCAAGTATTATGACGTTCATATTTTTTCTTGGCTATGGTCCAACTAAGGTAACTAAGCTATGACTAAGTTTATCGCAAATTAAAGCTAAGGCCGTCGTATCTAAAAGGTAGCGCAAGGATTATTTAAATCTCGAATTAAAACAATACAGACGCAGCTATAACAACTTGTCACGTCGCTGTAATAGCCATCTGGTCTGTTTGAATTACATTGCTATTATATTTATTTCCTTACTCAATTAATAGGCTATTAGCCTCCACCAATCCGGAGTTGGCTCCCGTGGTAGAGTACGGCATACCTTCCTCAGGGAAGAGACCCGTGCCCCTCGGTGGGGATACTCGGTGGAGGATGATTATGAAGCTATTTCACAGATTTCTGAAAACCATCTCATTTTGTAAGCAATTTTCTGTGTTTGTAAGTAACATTTTATTTTTGTATCTTTTTGTTTATGGATTTGTGTTAAAGTCTGAAATAAACGTTATATTATTATATTTTTTGTTGGTGTTCATGGAGTCCTCAGAAAGTAATTTTAAATTCTTTCGTGTATTTCTTCTGAAATAGGCAAACGAAAATTTACTTTTGAAATAAGCTGCCAAAACGCTGTCTTGGGCAATATGGCGTTGCACAGGAATTATGACGTCACATGTCAGTAAACAAACCAATGAACGTATTATCCACATGAATGACAAACGCCATTTTTAGTGAGCTGGCCGGATACTATGATGACGTCACCGTCATCATAGTATCGGCCAATCCAGGCCGTTTTCGACACAATGGCAGCAGTGCATATATTAATAAATTTTACCTTGTGTTTTTTTATAAATGTATTTTTTAATTAAATAAATAAAAAAAAAAACCTGTTTATTTCCACTGCCAAATAGCCTATTTTTTTTTGTTGAGTTTATAGCCTTACTTAAGCTATAGATATTGTTGACAACGGCCTTTTTCTTGTTTTAGTTTTCCTTTTTAGAAATGTAGTTTTTTGTTTTACTATTATCAGTTTTTAATTTGGTTTGGGTTCTTTCGTTTTAATTTCGGGTGTCAAAGTTACACTTACTAACGACCGATTTCTGAATTGAGAATTTCGCTAAGTAACTACTTAACTCTAGTGCTGTCTCGCCAAATTTCTCAGAGAAGAGTGTGACAGAACCTTACTTAAATATTTACTACGTGAAATTTTCAATTCAGAAATCGGCCCTAAGAAACGAGAACATCCTTGTGGAGCATTGAGCAAGCCTGCTCTCTCCTTACTCTGAAACCGCCTCGCGCCATCCTGTACAAATCGCACATCATCGCTCGCGGTTCCATCATAGGAATCCTAACCCATCTATCCGAAGCCTTCGTAAACGTGTTAAATCCTCCCCCATTCCATAACCCATTTGCCTCCACAAATGCAGCTCAGCTGGAAACCCAGTGTTCGCGGGGCTCCCGGCGGAATCCTAATGAGTTGAACGTTTATCTCGAAGACAAAAATCGCCCGAACAATGCATCGGAACGAGGGAGCGTCGGGCGCGGGATTCTTCAACTCAGGGGTGCAATTACGTAAGACTCCACTATATGAAGTTGTCTGATTTAGCCATTTGGTTTCCGGTATGTCACACTGTTACATACTGGGACTTTTATCCCAGTAGGTAGCTCGTACTCCTACTCCGAACTCTTTCGAGTTGTCTAAATGCTTAACCCGATAGAGTGAAAAGTTACTATAACGGCAATGGGCGATTTTCTCTTAGGAGTGAGATCTATACATGCATAGTTTTAGAACTATAATGTTTAACGGGATTAACGGTGACTATTTAATTTATGAACTGAGTAAGCTGAGGTCCTGATCGTAACTACTTAGACATAAAAAAATGTATTTCGTTTTAAGGGTTGCATAGTCAACAAAGTCAAAAGTCCATCTTTCTACACGCTGCTTAGCACAGAGATACTCTCTAAAAGGTCTTTTAGAAGTCTTTTAAAGATACCAGATTCTTCGGGGACAGAGTTGGGTCATGTAGAATTGCCACCTACAAAAACCCCCCGGTGGTCTACTTCGTGCATGGTAGGCGAGCTCCGAGCACTCTGACGAACCCATCCGGAGCCCCTCTGGTGCGTAGTACATCTCGCCCAGGCTTCGGCATAGCCGCAGCTCTCCACGGGTATCTGTGCACCCACGGCAACGCAGGGCCGTCGTCGCCGTCTTACCGGAATGGCGTAAACGGACGGATCGAGTCCACACTCTCACCTTCCGCGGCTCCAAGGTCCTCACTTAGTCGCCTCTTGCGACAGGCGAAGTTGTTAGACCTACAAAGCCGGTATAAACCCAATTGGACGGTTTTTTGATTTCGTTTTTGTGCAATAAAAAAATATCTATTGATATTTTATTCACCGCATTGTTATACAAGACCGAAACAGAAATAATGGGGTCCTTAGACAAGCGAAAGTCGTCGACATAGCCCACGAGATGAGCAAATTGAAGTGGGAGTGGGCGGGGCACATATCATGCAGAACTGACGGCCGATGGGGCTGGAATGGAGTACACACATCGGCAAGCGCAGCGTAGGACGACCAGCCGCAAGAGGACAGACGATCTCATCCAAGTGGCAGGGAGACGCTGGATGCAAGCCGCTTCTAACCGGTCTTTTTGGAAACCCATGGAGGAGGCCTATGTCCAGCAGTGGACTTCTTGTGACTGAATGATGATGATGATGATTGTTATATTAAAAAAAACCCAAAGGCATATAACAATGTCTCTCTTCGGCTTTCGCGTGTTGTTTTTCCTTTCGAAACACAACAGAAATCTTTTTTTTTATGACATATAAAAACCAAATTATATTGGAAACTTTCGGGCGCTTTCCCGAATAGTCCCCCAGAACTAATTAAGTGAGTTCTATTCAGGTGTATGTACGGCTGAACCGCGCCGTAGAATCGCCGCCGACTTCGCGCACGGGACCGGATAAGGATTTAATTAGATGGATTGTAGGTCTAATATAGAGGTATAATCTAAGATAAGATAATATCGACGCTGGAAAGGAAAAATTATCCAAGCGACATCAGAATAACATTACAGTAGAGCTGTTTAAGATTGAATTTTCGGAAAAAAAATCGTATATTTCTTTTATTGGTTCAAAAAGCCTAATTCTTATAAATTAATTTATAATTTTTTTAATCTACGTTATAGTATACGTAACTATTAAAAATAATGCTTAGTTTTAAAGTTAGTGTCGCTTATTAAAATTTTCGGTTAGTAAGAACAAAACAGTGAAATCCCACTAACTCGAAAATGTCGAAGCGACATCAAAAGTCGTCGTAGAAGGACGTGAGTGAGACCAAACGACGCAAAAAAAATCAGGCGATTCTAACAATGTATATAACTCAATTTGGCCAAAAATGTCGCTTGGATAATTTTTCCTTTCCAGCGTCGATATGAAGACGACTTCTGAGGCGTAGCGGCTAGCGCATCTGCCTACCATGTGGATGCCTACCAGCATGGTCCACGCAAGAACAGCCATAAAATTTCTGTAAAGCTATATAAAAAAATAATAATTATATGACAAATATCAAATAGAATCCCGGCGATCAACACGGTTCTAAATTCAAGCGATTTCACTCTTGCTGCCATTGAAATAGGATCAAACAAGCAATTTATTTCCTCAACTTTACGGTACGCATAATACGAGGCGGGAACGACTTTATCCCGGGCGTTAATGTCGCCAAGAAAACAATTTCACTCATATTAGGGAGAAAATTGCGTTTTTATAAAAAAAAATGGTGTTACGGCGTTTTTAGGGTTCTGTGGGAAGTAGGTTTGTGGCTCGCCGTAGTGGACCAGATAAAAAATCCTTACTATAAGGCTTGCGTAACTTTTGCTGAAGACAATTGAATCGCGTTAAATATTGAAACAAACAGTTGAAGTTTTGTTTTCCTTTACCCATGGTGATTTCTTAAAAACAACTTCTTAACCCTAGCTCACTAACCTTAATTTCAAGTAACGTTGTCACTAACCATTCGTAAATTTTACGACAGATTAAAACATCAATATTTATTTAATCAACTTTATTTATCACACACAACGATCTTAATTAGCAGTCTGAGTTTTCTCTTAATCAAACAATATAATCTGTTTGAGAATTCATTCACATTGAATAATGATTGCACATAGAGACATTATGCTCCCTGCAAATCATTTTTTTGCAGCCCGTGCACAAGTTAGTGGTCATACGACGTTTGTTTGCAACACAATAGCTGCAAGTTTTGCTAGTTCTGGGAACGTCTTGACTAGAACCTTCCTGAGGGTCGTCAATTTTCAAGATCTCGCCAAGATCTGCCCAAAATTTCGTTGCAAAGTTACAGTCTTCTTTCTTTCTATGTATGTATATCTCTTGCAGCCAGAGCTTCATTAGTTCGTCTGCCATTTCTAATGCAAAAATCCTTCTTTTCATGGGTTTTTTTTTTCAATTCCAATAATTAAATTATTGCATTAGAGACGTGGATAACATATGCATTCACTAGAGACAAATTCAGGATGTCGTAGAACAAGCACAGCGGCCATCGATTGGATATTAGGTTGAATCATCACTTGCTGCTGTGGCGGTTCCTCATGTTCGGAATCCATCTGATCCATGAACGATGCCAGTGAAGTATCATCATCAGAATCTATGAGTAACCTTCGACTATGGCTGCGATGTGGAACGATAAAATCGTCCTCTGAAGAATCTGCAGCATCCTCGACATCCTCGCTTCCATCAGATTTGATATGAATTTCAGTCCCTAAATGATCACCAACCTCGGATTCTGAAGACTTTGGTTGATTACCGGGTAATGACACCGTTTCCTTATCGGATAACCATTGTTCAATTCATTCATTTTGACTCATCAAATCCATCTGAAGGTATAAAAACAAAATTTTTCACATTTTAAACAAAAAAAAAACAACAAAATATCAAAAACTTGCAAATAACATTGAAGTCTATTAGTGATGAATAAAGTACAGTAATTATTACGTCTTATGTTTTTATAGTAGTTATCGAAAAAAATGACAATTAAATAGATGAACAACTTTGAAATAAAGTTACGTAGATTACTTTTCCCTTTAAATGAAAATTTGAATGATCGGGTTTCGATTTTTCTTCGCGGCAGACTCAAATGAGTCTAAACAAAAAAAAAAAATATGCTTCATAAGCTCACGCCCATCCCAGAGGGGTATTCAAAGACCCGGGACTGCCACCTGCCACGATTCTGACAAATCACTTTCTTTCTTTCTTTGACAAATCACTTTCTTTCTTTCTTTCTTTCTTTCTTTCTTTCTTTCTTTCTTTCTTTCTTTCTTTCTTTCTTTCTTTCTTTCTTTCTTTCTTTCTTTCTTTCTTTCTTTCTTTCTTTCTTTCTTTCTTTCTTTCTCTCTTTCTTTCTTTCTTTCTTTCTATGTACGGCTATTTTATCGGGCTGGCTTAGCATTATGTAAGGGGAGTTTAACTTGTTACGAAGATATAGGTACGTATAAGTAAAAGTAAAATAAGTAGTAGAAGACTAAGTAAGTGCGTAGTAGAGTAGGTAATAACCTGTATTTAAATTTCTAATAATTGACAATCCGTACCTGAAATGGAGTCTGCTTGCCCCCACCTTAAACCCTGAATTGAGAATTTCACTATGTAAACATTTAAGTAACGTTCTATCACGCTCTTTCCTGAGGAATTTTAGGAGACAGCACTACAGTTAAATAGTTACTTAGCAAAATTGTGAATTAAAAGAACTGGTCCTGAGTGCGACAAAGGTGTGTGAAGTTTGTAATTACTTATCTTATAAATAAGAATAATTTAAAAACTACAGGACCCTTTATAGTTAGAGCAAAAACTTGCCAACATTTTTACGGTTTCATAAATAACCGGTGAGCACAATAAAAACAAATGAAAGGACAATATATTGTCTAGAATAGCTAGAAACTGTTGTATGAGTCTTCTTATTTATCGCTAACCATATGGCACATGTGTTTTTCTGAAAATATCCTAATTCGTGCAGAGCAATAACGCTCCCAAATTTATAGTACCTAGTAGGTACGCCCACCAGGGAAAGGTATTGAGATGATCTTTGAGGTTATAACGATCCTCGCAATAAAAACAAACTGTGTACGGAATGTAGGTACTGTTTTCTGTAAAACATAGAACAATAGCTATTAGCTACAACAGCAAACAATTCATGTGATAATTTTGATAGTCATTTAAGGAGTTAGACGAAATTTGTAATACAAATATTTATATTATTTGCCACCTTGTACTGTCTTCCTAAGAATGAAGTCGAAGTATGAAAGGTTCCTGAAAGAGAATGCTTCTTGGATTGAGCTTGATTTGAATAGAGATTGATTACCACTGAAGAAAGTCGAAGTATGAAAGGTTCCTGAAAGAGAATGCTTCTTGGATTGAGCTTGATTTGAATAGAGATTGATTACCACTGAAGAAAAGTGCAGTTAAGAAAAGTTAAGCAACATACGGCACGTTCAGTCCATGGATGGGTAACCGTCTATGACTAACGCTAGTGGCATTTTTCCGAGCGATTCCGTGCTTCGCAAGGCACGTTAAGCAGTTGGTGCCGGCTGCCGTCGATAGATGGCAGTCGTTAAGCCAAGTCAGAGGCCTTAAATACTTCTGACAGTAAGACCAGCCACTAGTCTTACAAGCCTCCACCAATCCGGACTTGGCCCCCGTGGTGGAGTATGGCCTATGCCTTCCTCAGGGAAGAGACCCGTGCCCCTCGGTGGGGACATGATGGGTTGATGATGATGATGATGATGAAGAAAACATACCAATCATAAATTGTGAACGTATAAACTTTCATAAATGCAATATTCAGTGGAATAAATTTTAGGTTATAGTGTTCTATGTTTCTCTAAACAATAATGCGATATACTTTAATTTAATATACGTACTTATTACAACTTCCTGGAGAATTAATAGGCCAAAAACCAAATTAAAGTGTCACCACAACGCCGAAGTAATTTGTCCGCTTAATGAATCTTCAAACTTTAGCATTAGGTCGGCTTCGTTATACCTACCAATCATATCCAGTTGATAGGCGCCTAATTTCTATCCAAAAGACGTTAATTGTCTTCGGGTCAAGTTTTTTGAATATTTGCAAAGATGCCAAGAGACTGTAAAGATTCCCAATTGGGATAGTAACTTCGTTAGGGTTATTTAGTTGGTGGATTTCTAATTGTATTAACTTTGTTCTAGACACACTTAATTGATTTTTGTCGAAAAAGACCAGGTTATAAAAATGTGTAGTGCTTAAGAAAAAAAATTTTTTTTTCATGTGAAAGTTGCAAACGATTAAATAATAAAGAAAACAAAGAATAAATACAAACATGCTGGGAATCTCAAATTAGGGATTGTGGCTCAGAAAATAATTTATTTTTTGTACATAACGGATCTACGGGATTATGTAGTACAAAATAAAATAAAAAAATTCTTTCTGCCATATCCAATTCATACGACGCATAAGAAGTAAGAATGTATCCAGGTTTTGTGAACTAAAACGTTCGTAAGGACTACACATTATAGAGGTATTATGGCCAGTTTCTGAATTAAGAATTTCACTATGTAACTACTTAACTGTAGTGCTGTCTCGCCAAATTTCTCAGAAAAGAGCGTGACAGAACGTTACTTAAGTATTCACTTAGGTAGTGAAACCGGGTCTTGGACGAGTAACCGACGAGGCGAGCTCCGTCTCTGCTCAGAGCGAAACCAGGTAAGCGTCAGGACCCCTGGACCTCAATTGAAATATTTAGTACCTCGATAAATAGGTACGATATTGTTTGGAACTACGTTAAACAAATGTGGTCCAGACATCCCGACGTCAGAATGTCTGGCCACTTTCTTTACACGTTTTTTCGCTATTTATCGAGGTACTAAATATTTCAATTGAGGTACTAAATAGTACCAAAAAGGTACTAAAATGTAATGTTTTTCAAACATCAAATATCGCATTTGGTCCAGGGGTCCTGACGCTTACGAAACCAGGGCCTCGATTATGTTAGTGTATTACTGTACGATGACAGATAAACGGTCGGATCACGTGACGTGTTTTTTCATACCATTGACAACTAGAAGGGTAGGTATGTGTACGCGCGTGGACTTGAAGCGGCAATGAAACTAAATCTCCAGGTTCATTCAGTTGTCATTGTGTTTCTGTGACAATTCTAATAAAATCCTTCATTCTATTGTACTACAATGCCTTAACAGAATCTACGTCCAGTGGGCTCATTATGTAATTTTCGCAACGGATATTCATACGTCTTAAAAAGTCACGTCAACACAAAAACCGACGTCGTACGGAGTACTGTCTCGCTCTAACATAGGGTCTTAAAAGAAGATAGTGCTATACAGTAGTGGTATACATGACTTTTTAAGACGTATGAATATCCGTTGCGAAAATTGCATAATGAGCCCACTGGTCGGACTCACAGGGACCCGACGTACATTCGTATGTACAAATGGCCTTAGCCTGGGTGTTTTTCGATGTTTGTAACATCCTTGCCTGGTTACTACAGCACAGGGTATCCAAGTTTGGGACCAGGTCAAGTGATTGTGTTGTGTGGAAGTTATTATTTATTCAGAAATCAGAAATTTATTTCAACGTAAAGAATTTACATTCTGTTTGTTGAATGTCAATTTACATACACTTATGTATAATGTTAGCCGTAGTGGAGAAAAAGGCAGCGAAAAAAAACTCCACTCTGACCATCTTTTGCTACGTTTGGTTTCATACAAAAACCCCTTTTTGCCACACGGCGACGCAAAATGAGTTGTCTGCCGACCAGATTTTCTACTGAGCAGAAATTACGCGACCGAAATTGCGCGACTCACAACTCAAAAAATTACGCTCGTGTGGCCTCAGCCTAAATCAAATACAAAGGTATGAATCTACCAAGAACCTCAAGACTCCAAACCCTTCAATAAAGATTTAAAAAAAAAAACCCATTATAGTCGGTAGTTTTCCACCGATCTTACAAACTTTTGTTGTAGAAGAAAAAAGTGGAGCAGTCCTTATATTTTCATAGCCATCGCTCCATGGCAGCTTTGTTTGATGTTAATTAAGCCCCACTAGATATGAAAAACTAATTGTTATTCTTGTCTCTTTCTTTCTAATTATAATTTAAGGGTCTTTTTAATTAACGTCCCCTAATTGTCCCTTTGTGATGAGGGTAATTTTTCAGGAAGATGTCTCCTTTTCGCCGACTCGTTTCCGAAAGATCTTTTTTGTGCATCACTTTTTTCGAATTGCTCTAATTAATGATGGGAATCGGAGAGCTTTCGCAGGAAAAGTATACTTACTAATTTAGTGCCAGTTTTTGTTGTGTAGGTACCTACCTACCGTGCAATTGTATTTTATTATTTTTTATTTTATTGTTGGAGGCTCGTGAGAGTAGTGGCTGGTCTTACTGTCAGAAGTTTTCAAGCTGCCCTAAGGCCTCTGACTTGGCTTAACGACTGCCACTAGGTATCGACGCCAGCCGAACTTGACTGATGATAATGATTATTTTATTATAGCCTTTTATTCGGAACCCTTTAGAGAAGCATTTTTTTTCATCCACCTATTATGTCCCCACCGAGGGGCACAAGTCTCTTCTCTGAGGAAGGTATAGGCCATACTCCACCACGCGGGCCAAGTCCGGATTGGTGGAATGCGATGCAAGTGACAATCTATATTCAACTATTTTTTGTTCGCCAAGCGCCAAAGCTCTGGTATGTGGTACATTTTGTGCCAGTAGTGTCATAAAAAGAACAACGCAAAAAAATCAAGGATAAATTGTACGTGTGCGCCGGACAGCTTTGTCACATTTTGTATGTTCTATGAAAGAAAAGGCCGATGCAATTCTTTTGTCACCGCGTCACCGTCCCGTATGCTCGTGACAGTAAACGCGTGTATAACCTACCAACATGCTCGTACTGCCCCTTATTATGTAAACAATAGAGCCGATATTTAAGCGCGAACGTAATTGAATTAATTCGACGTAGGCACCACACTTGCTTGATTGATAAGATGTAATTTTGCTCAGTTTTTTTTATTGTAAGTGATATAATTGTGATCTTGACCTAGTAAAGATAAAACATAAACAGGCACATACATTGTATCTCGTCACAAACATGTAGGTAAACATCCAAAACCGGGTTTCTTTTTTTATTATAATATTCCCTCTTTACTCTTGTTCTGTTCTGTTCTTGTTGTGGTAAAAATATTCAAAGCCCTCTTTAGGACTCTTTAGGGCTTATGCTCAGGACATCACTGATAACTTTTTAATTTACACCCAAGCAGGAAATTAAATACAAAACCTACGTTTCTAGGTCAGTTGTTTCTCTTGATGAAATTTTCAAAGCGCTTTTAGACACTGAATTTTTATTTATACCATTTTATTTATATTTTAGTTTAGTTCTACTCACAGATAAAGACATAGGTATTTTTTAGTTAAATTTACTGTGAAGGGTTTTTATTTTTTAGGAGGACCAATTCAATTCTGTAATATAAAGTACCCAGCATTGTTTGTGGTAGAGCCATATACATATTATTCGTACGTCGACAGCACATCATCCTATACACCCATGCACTCTACTCCGTTGCATTACGGGAGACTTTGCAACTTTGTATACGATGATGTGCTGTCGACTGTACGATCTTGTAGCGATCAAGGGGACGCATCGATGTGAACTCGTCGCTACAATTTCGTACACAACTGAACCTAGATTTTGCTCTACAATTGCACGATTACGTAGATTTAATTTCATTGCCACTTCCATTGGCCCCCGTGGTGGAGTATGCTTATACCTTCCTCAGGGAAGAGACCCGCGCCGCTCGGTGGGGACATAATGGGTTGATGATGAATGGAATAAAAAAAAACAAGGTGACCCAGACGTGACCTTATAATTGTAATTAACTGTAATTCACTAATAGAATCGAGGTGCTGTTCCTGGTTCGCCCCCCAACAGACTGCATTGTTAGCTCAGTTCCGCGTTGCTCGTATTCGTTACGTTACACAATGAGCCATAAAACAGTCTCGAGGGATTCGCCACTCGCAATACTAAACAGCTGATCACAATGAGACGGTAGTTTTTAAATATAGCTGACAAAGCCACCTGTGCCTTATGTGGTTAGGTTTTAGTAGAAATATTGGATACGACGATCGATCGGGACATAATTTGAATATCACCCGGTTTTTCGGCAGACAACTTTTGAAGGGTAAATAATTGTTAAAAATTATCACAGCAATGTGTTCACCGCTGTCTTAAAACGACTAAATACATACATCCATAAGCTCACGCCTGTATCCTAGAGGGATATGCAGAGACCAGCGACTGCCACCTGCCACGATCCTGACAGACCACTTTCGCTTCATCGACATTCATTTGTCGTTGCAGGCAGGCGTAATACGACAATACACGATATACTTTCCCGCCTATAAGTTGTAGACTCGGATCGACAATTTTTTTACGCTCTTTAATGAGCGTTTTTCCATATGTCAAATTTAGTTTTAAAAGATTCCCTAGGTGGCGCTGCCGTACCGTAGTAATAATCGTCAAAGCAAAAAAGAATACTATGGTTCTGTGGAATTTTCTGATTGATGGTTGATTACCTAAAAAAAATGCTGTCGTTTGTTATCACCAAACGACAGCAGTGCGCTTACTTACTATTTAGATATTTTGGAGTCTTTGCTGTGGATTGTGGGTTTGAATTCTATTTTTTATTACGAGAAACCTCGTCCGAATAGCAACCCTGGCTCCTTCTCTGGTTTAGTAATCTGTGGACTAACTTTGACATTGATTGCTACGAATCACAAATATTTAAGTCGTTGATTGAGTAGAACCATAGATCAAGCCACAGTGTAACCGGTTTTGCGTCGGTGAATATTATTTCTTTGTATGCGTGAATGTTGCCAGAGTAAAGTGAATTTGCCATAATATGTGCTAAAATATTTCAGTCGTTCGTAGGAATAAAAATAAAAATGCAATTGTTTTGAACATTATTATTCATACAATAAAACACGTCTAGCAGTAGAGTTGTCAATTAAACGTCCGCTAACATATTCGTATTATTAAATACACTTTTCTCACTGATTTACGGTAGTTTAATTTACATTTTACAGGTTTCATTTTAATAATATTAAGTGTACCACTCGTGAAAACTTCAGAAATTTCTAATCTGTTCATGTGGGTACAAGAAATGGAAAGAAAAGTATTTTTTTTCTTAACATTTTAATTTTCCTATTTAACACCTGAAAATACTATTGTTAAATTACTTCACGTTCTGGTGTCTAATTTGTTTGCCGGGCGTTTACTCCCTAAATGCCGCCTGGCAAACATAGAATAATTTGTTACTTGAACACTTGTAGCAACTTTAGTTGAAATGTACAGAGCATGTTCGAGCATTTGATGTGGGTGACCAGTTCTCTCTTCCACATGCTAGCACCCATTTATCCAGAACAGGAGTAGTTTGAAGAAATCTGGAATGGAAATAGAGTAATAGAGTGTGAAAAGTGAGTCATGGCTCAAGCCTTTGGCGGGAAATTTAAAAATCTTTTAGTTGATAACTCTGCATATCGTCTGAATAAACCATCTTGATACTTTTGCTTAACTTGATTACTTGTTTAATGAGTTTGGAGTCACCGATTAATTTTGTCCAAACATAAATAAATATAAACAAAACGAAAACATTAACTACCTCAAAACCAACATTTCCACTCCACCAAAAAGAGGGATAATAAAGATGCACCACATAAACTTATAAACATTTATTAATGCTGAACCATCATCAAAATCTGATTCATATCTTTTTTCTCAACATCTTTGAGTTCTTTGACTAAGTCTTCGATCTAACGTTTAACATTTTCGTCATCCGACAGACCTTACAACAAAAAATAATTCATGTTTGCTTTAATACATTATTACTCGTATGTACATACTAAAACATAGGTAAAATTATGTTGAATAGAAACAAAAGTTTTTTTGTTGTTTAAATCTAGGACAAGTATCAAACTGTTTGGGATGTACTACTTGCAGCTGAAATACCTAAGTTTGACAGTCAGAGTGTGGCCATATGAAGAATTCGAAATAAATCGTGTCCCAGGACTCGCTTGTCAGACTCTAGATCAAAATATAATAATATTATTGTAATTGAAAAACTGCTGGCAGATGCTGGATGCGGCAAGCTGAAGACAGGGCGCTATGGCGCTCATTAGGGGAGGGCTATGTTCAGCAGTGGACTAATATAGCCTGATGATGATGATGATGATTGTAACTTTTGATTAAAGGCGATTTAAGTATGTAAAAAAGTGAATAGTATATGAAAGTAGTAATGGTCTCCAAGATGATATTCAGATTTGTTTAATTTTAAATCTTACTCGAAAAAATATTGACTCATTTTGTTTTTTTCTACAAAACAGAGTTCTCAACTGGAATTCATCTATTGTAATGCTTTGCATAACAATTTACTTTCGTGTGTATTTGACTGCCTACCAGCTAAACTAACTTATAAACTCACTAATAAATACATAGTTAAAGTAATGATCGGGATTTTCAACATGCACGAATGGCAACATTTTTTTACTCTTCGGTTGCCCCCAAGGGGCCCCAAGAAACGTCAACTTGACACCCCCCGTTTCTTGGGGGCAAAAAAAGCAGTTACACTTTTGCCTTTTATTCTGTCTCTTTTTCACCCATGATCGCTACGTAAGTTTGTTTCATTTACATCTTGTATGTGTGCGTTGTGGCTTGCTCCAGTAGAAACGATTAGCGCCATCTAGATTGTCTCAAGGAACTAAGAAAATAAAAGAAAGGAAAAACGCTCATTTCATGTGCATTTCGTTCGAGTTTACCGTAGACCGGTATTAAATTGTTAGTATAGATGAATACTATAATATCGTATCGATACGTATCAACCCCTCTGAGTATGACGTTGTTGCCGAGTTTGAATCATTTTGTAGAAATTACCAATAGACGATAAGGCATCATTCATTCAAAAAAACGTTATTATACATGCGCCTTACAACAAAGGGCGATGAAATAAAGTAATGCTCCTACTCTATTTTACGTCAAGAAACTCGACAATGGTTGTAATTTGGACGTGCCAATGCCGCGCATCTCGAGGCCGCCATCTTGTGACGTCACAACTGTCAGCGCGTGAGTCATTCTCAGTTGGGTGGTCATGGGTGTTGGATAATCAGGTACAGTCCATATCACAACGTTGTCACAGAGTGGCGACCAAGGTTAACTAGTCAAACGATAGGCAGACAGATTGAGCAATTGGATGGGTCGATGACATTACTGAAGCTGTCATGGACGAGTTTAGGTCTTTTCAGATCACAGCGGACGGCAAAGTCGGTACGATTACAATCTAAAATGATTCTTAACACTGTGTTAAAGTCTACTACATACATACAATAAGATTGCAATACGATTGTGTCCTTGCCTGTGTGTCCTACCCTAGTACAGGGTATACTAGTTTGTGACCAGTGGCTCATTATGTAATTTTCGCAACGGGTATTCATACGTCTTAAAAAGTCATGTATAGGTACCACTACTGTATAGCACTATCTTCTTTTAAGACCCTATGTTAGAGCGAGACAGTACTCCGTACCAACGTCGGTTTTTGTGTTGACGTGACTTTTTAAGACGTATGAATATCCGTTGCGAAAATTACATAACGAGCCCACAGGTCCAGTGATTGTGTTTTGTGGAAACTATTATTATTATTTTAGGTGCCACTGTTTAGTCTGCTGGAACGATTTGATTATAGCCTTACGTAAAAAGGGTGTAACATTCTACTTATATTCATTAAAAAAATCTCCGAAATATGTTTGTAACGAATGAAGAGCCCCACATTTTCGGATATGTTGTTATTTTTAATTATGTTGGAATTTTAACTGGAATTTGGGACACGCTGAAGTGAAGGAAAACCACGAGAAGAATAATTATTAACTTTATTCCGTCTACCTACACTTACTTGACTTTTTGTCGGAAGAGTCCGACCAGGTTTCGCTCTCATCCGTAGAGCTTAATCGTCGGTTGCTCGTCTCTGACTGACAGGGACTTCTTCGTCACGTCTTCTCAGACGTCTCTGACAGAGACGAGCAACCGGCGACGCGAGCTTCTTCTCTGCTCACGATGATTAACTTCTGCGAATCAGACCGAAACCTGGTCGGACTCTTCCAACAAAAACTCAAGTAAGTGTAGGTATTCAGAATAAAGTTAATAATGTCTCATGCTTAGTTCAAAAACATGAAGAATCCTGAGTGCCTGAAGTGTTCGCATACCTTAGCATTTGAAATCGCCGATCCGCGGTCGTATCAGTCTGAGAGAAATCTTCCCTATAACGGAACGTACATTTACTGATGAGTATTATTTCTCTTTCCAAAAGAAAAAGCAAACTAGAGCACCTATTGTAATTGACCAGGGCCAAGATTCTGCTAATGCATTGTAGTACAATGACAACTGAAAGAACACGGCGATTTAGTTTCATTGCCGCTTCTAATCTACGCGAGCACGTGTGTGACTAATTCTTGGTGTTAATGGAATTAAAAACCATGTGACCCGACCAGGCAGCTGTGATTGAACTATAATGCACTAACAGAATCGAGGCGCTGGGCCCCGACTCTATTAGTGCATTACAGCACAATTACAGATACATGGTCGGGTCGCGTGACGTGTTTTTTCATACCATTGACGCCTAGATCGAATGGTTTGAGTGCGCGTGTAGACTTGAAGCGGCAATGAAACTAAATCGCCATGATCATGCAGTTGTCATTCTACTACAATGCATTAACAGAATCTAGCCCCTGATCGGCAGTCATCTAGATCAGCTCAGATCGCAAGATGTTTGCTTATAATCGTAGGAGTTCTTGAAGATTTGAAATTCCCAAGCAAGACTAGCAAGACTGTCCGATTTTTATTCGTCTCTTAATACTAGAGATAATATCTGCCCTCAGATATTAATCATAATAATTACTTCCACACAACACGATCACTTGAACTGATCCCAAACTAGGATACCCTGTGCTAAGGTAACCAGGCAAGGACATAACAAACATGGAAAAACCGCTGGAATGAGGCCATTTGTACAAATGTACAGCAGCCCCCAGTGGGAATCGAACCACGACCACCTTCTTGGTATCTAAGAGCCTTAAATTTTGCTTTGTATAATTATTATAACTGTTTTCAATCAGTGTGTCCTACCTATTATGACCTACGGAGCCGAGACATGGACACTCACGAAAGGGTTGGTCCACCAGTTTAAAGTCGCACAGCGAGTTATGGAGAGAGCTATGCTCGGAGTTTCTCTGAAGGATAGGATTCGTAACGAATACATCCGACAGAGAACCAAAGTTATCGACATAGCTCAGAGAATTAGCAAGCTGAAGTGGCAGTGGGCTGGCCATATTTCGCGAAGAACCGACAACCGCTGGGGTAAACGTGTTCTTGAGTGGAGACCGCGACTCGGCAAACGTAGTGTAGGACGCCCTCTAACCAGGTGGGATGACGATCTGCGAAAAACTGCAGGCAGATGCTGGATGCGGAAAGCTGAAGACAGGGCGCTATGGCGCTCATTAGGGGAGGGCTATGTCCAGCAGTGGACTAATATAGCCTGATGATGATGATGATAATTAGAGTATCTTTTAAAAAAGGGATGGGCTGAAAACCAACGCTACTGACTACGCATGCAGTCATAGCAATAAGCTGAGCCCCTTCCTTTTTACCATAAAAATAATAAGTATTTATTGATTTGTATTCTTGAAACCATTGATTTTATGGCAAATAAAATATTTTCACTTTCATTTTCACTTCACTTAACGGATACTCGAACCTTCAAATGTCCTCATGATGTTTTCCTGAGCGCGTGCTATAAATTGCATAGCGTGCCAGTAAGTACCTAAATATGCCTTTGTCTTCCAAATGGGTGGCCTACAGGTTCGATCTCAGTCACGCCCCGTCGGCTGTGTTTATTCTCTATTGTTGTTTCTAAAATATCTAAATAAATATACAGGGCGTCCCAAAATTATGGGACATGAAGAGAAAGTACCTTAAATATCGTAGATAGGGTATTTTGCTGAAAGAAGACTTTAGTTAATTTTTGAAAGTTACTAATTCTGCATTCAAAGATTTTCTAAAAATTACTTGCCTCGTCTGGGATTAGAACCGACTCAAATGTAAAGAAAAACAGCCCTACTTTTATGATGCCAATCGAAAGAATGGCCAAAAAATAGTAACTCTTCTTCAGTAACATAGTATTTTGAAATAAAGTAACAACGTGAAATTAATCATTTTAATCAAATTAAAAACATACATGACACTGCCGTAGTCAATTACGCGGGTATTTTTTTGTAAATTAATTAATTAAATGCTCAAAATGTGATCCCTCTTGTCTTATGAAAATTATTTTCAACATTTAATCATCATTTTGAACATTTAATCTGCTGTCATCGATACTCAGTATGTATAGCAAGTTTCTATTAGGTTTCTTAGTCGTATAATGTCTTACCTAGTCAATTTATCTTGTAGTGTCTTTGAGGGTGCTGTGACCTGTATTACAGATTCTCATCCACCACAGTTGTTTGATGCCCGGTTCCTATAATATACGCCTACCGGCTACGATCCGTTTTCCCTACAATTTATTGACGGTTCGTAGGAATTTCGTAGGAATTGTAACCGATCGTAAGCAAAATCGAAGCGTTTTGTGGATATTGGAACCGGGCATGAGTCAAACAAGCATTCTAATTGTAATATAATTGTATCAACTAGTTGCGTACTTCTTAATTGAAATACCTAAGTGGTACACAAGTTACTACATACCTACAATTGTTGTTTGGCATATGAATTGCTCGCAGCCCCGGCTGCCAGAGTGATCTTAAACGACCACGAAGGTTAAGCAACATAGGGCGCGTTCAGTACATGGATGGGCGACCGTCTACGACTAACGCTAGTTAGTCAAGCACTACGCTTGCTCAAAAAAAAAAGGGATTTCAGGTGTTTTACACACTCAAAGTACTATCGGTTTCTTGTACAGTAATAATAAATAACCATCATCATCATCAGCAACCCATTACGTCACCGAGGAAGGTATAGGCCATACTCCACCACGGGGACCAAGTCCGGATTGGTGGAGGCTTGTAAGACTAGTGGCTGGTATAAAATAATCCACGTAGATTTCTAAAGAGTTCACAGTTGTATTTTTGCACTTAGGGTAACCGACAACGTTTAACAGTCATCATCATCATCAACCCATCACCGAGGGGCACGGACCTCTTCCCTGAGGAAGGTATAGGCCATACTCCACCACGGGGGCCAAGTCCGGATTGGTGGAGGCCTGTAAGACTAGTGGCTGGTAAGCTTACTGTCAGAAGTTTTCAAGCCGCCCTAAGGCCTCTGACTTGGCCTGAAGTTTAACAGTAAGTAGATTAAAAGATCGCAAGAGACGCAATAGTTCGAAATGAGAAAGTAATGTTGAGTTGGTTTGCACCCATAGAGAGGATGAAGGTAGAAAGATTTAATAAAGACGAGCGGATGTTTACTGCAGGATCGTTAGCAAATATCCCAGGCGGACATACTTCAACCAAATAGTGTACTGTGCACTAGGGAAGGGCCACTTAAACAAAAACCCGAAACGGGCGCGTTTCGTATGCAACGAAAATTAATCTTGATTTGAAGTGTTTCCGGATCGTGACAAGTGGAAAACCTTCGTCTCTGCCCACCCCTCCAGGATACAGGCATCAGTTTATGTTATGTTATTCAGTTTAGGGTTGACGAGGATTCCTCTTCCTCTTCCTCAAAATCTTTAAAATCATTAAAAAAGTCTTCTTCCTCTTCCTCATGAGGAATTTAAGAGGAAGGAGAGTTATAAGTTTTGTTGAAACGAAATGTGTTTGAAAGAGAGAGAGAGAAGTCTCGCCATATTAAAAAGTTAAAGGAAGACAGAGATGGAAACATGTAGGTAAAGAAGTTCAATACTAGCGTAATGTACGTAATTATTTTGTTCTTGGTCTTTAGCATCCTCTTCCTCGTCCTCTTCCTCTTAGTCTGCCAGATTCCTCATCCTCATCCTCTTCCTCAAAATCGACTTTAAAAAATTCCTCTTCCTCATAACAAGTTCCTCAACAACCCTAATTCAGTTACGTTACGGCAACAAATCTGGCTTCCGTGGACCATAAAAAGTGAACCAATATAGATTCGGGTGTGGTAACAAAAAGATGCTTATAATAGTTCAATTTTCTATATACTTGCAAGTCACCATTACATTGTCAAGTAAGTACTCCATATATCCGTAGGCTTGAGACACACTGAAAGGACGTGGAGCAAAGGCGCGGCATGAGAGCCAGAGCTTCCTGTTATTTTTACAATACCTATCGGAAAATAAATTAATGAATAAGATGTTTAGCGTCAGTAAAATCACTAAAAGATAAAGTATGTTACATAAGACGGCAATATATACTTACATACAGGGTGTCCCAAAACTTGACGTCAAGCCGGAACCGGGCGAAAAGACAAACCATACGAGTTGTCAGAAAAATATAAAACAATTTTTTTTTTCAGTACAGTAAATAAATTAAGACTAAAATTAAAACTAGACAATTTTTTAAGTAAAAGTTTTGACATAAATACGTAGATAAAAAAAAATATACAAACGAGAATATTTTTTTTTCTTCCTGCTTTTTTTGAATCGGGTTAAAAATGTTGACCGACTTCAAAAAAAGCAGGATGAGTTTTTGTCTGTATATTTTTTCATGCAGGTACGCTCAGCGACCGGTAATTCTTAGCACATTTCCAATTTCATCAATTGTTTTTTTTAAGTAAGGTACCTCAGACGTTGTACCTTACAAATTTGGTCAAGATCTGTTGATGGGACTCATGAGGAAAATATCGAACTCAACTTGGGGCACCTTCACGGCGCAATGAACACAACCATACTGCAATAAAGAATACAGTCAGCGCCACCTAGTTTTCATATTAGCGAACTGGGGTTTCAATTGAGTGGGTATTATGATAGCGTTTTTTTATCTACATCGAATTGTTCCTTGATTGTTTGGCTGGGTTTATTATCTCACATCGGATGATCGACATCGTTGGAATTCGGAATAAAATTAGAGAAAACTTTACTATAAATACTTGTATACAAATAGATATTACACAGATAGGTATTTCTTCGCCTAAACTTACAGACGGCAGCCTTATTACGAGCGGCAAATCCTGAGCGAATGACATCGTTCCACTAAAAAAAAATATATCTATTATATTTACAGTACCACAGAAACTGTGGCTTATTGAGCGTTACAAGTAAAACTAGGGCTCCCTTTCAAAATGTAGACAAAATAGTCTAGATTTAGAGAAAAACGGACAAGTAAACTCCAAACCTAGCTTTTTTACTGTCAAGTTAGCTAAAGAGTCAAGCTTTGGATTGTATAATCATTATTAGCCCCTTGGACCTGACATTGTAAAAGGAAGTACATAGATGTACAAACAGAAAATTGTCATTTCAGAGGTCTTGAAGTCAAAGACGTCGTCATCGTCTGATGTAAAATCAGTTATCAAAGGAGCGCTGCCACAGCATCGCGGGTCTCATCGTGATGTCTTTCTTCTAAGCGAGACCTTGTTATAAATAAAATCGCATTGAGGTATCACGCATGGGGAATCCCGCGGTCAAGGGTCCCAAGTTGACAACCTCATACCCACGCGCCGTGACCTCGTGGTGTGATTCAAGTGGTACCAAAATATGGCAATTTTGCCTTTTTATCGAACGAGCGCCGAGGTGAAATGTTATTGTCAAGGCTTAGAATACAAAAGCCGGCCAAGTGCGAGGCCGACTCGTGTAACTACGGTTCCGTAATACTTATATTTCGCTCAGTCGGAAATTGAGCGTTATAAGTATAAGTATTGAGTTATAAAAAACGTGAGCTAACCTCGACAGAATTGAATTTCTATTAATTTCAGTAAAATGACTCTTATGTATGCACCATTTGACGTTTCTATAAAACCAATGTTAATAAATATTTTATTAAATTGGCAAATAATTATGTTATTATCGATGTTATTCCGGTTGAGAAATTTGTCAAACTTCGGAAACAAGTGGAACTAAAACTGGACGAGTCCTCGGAACCGAAATTAAACCTTATATTCATTGACCGTCGTTTAAAGTCCCTTGTGCCAAGGCTTATCATTTGCAGAATTGAGTAAAAGGGTTAAGATTTCGAACATACAAACTTAACTTTGTATTTGAAAAATATGAACTCCTATGTGAACCAATTGCAAAATTAAGTTTGTAATGTAGTTTTTTACGAAAAACTTTTTGCACAAAACGTGGGTTTCTAGACTTTCTAGCCAATTGCGAAATTTGACAAGAGACGAGGTTAAGGAAAAGAGCACGAGTAAAGAAAAAAAACTCCAATATTTGACAGTTTGCTTTTACTTGTGGAAGGTAGAATATAATAAACTATGTTAAAATAGAAAACTAAGTTCGCGTATTTCCCATATATTCACATATTTTTATTGCGTTAACTTAGAAGATTGAAATATCACACATTAAATGTCATACATTACACTGATCTTTCTATTTAATATACATTTCAGCTATACCCAGAGAAAAATATTATTGACGTAAGAGCCAACAGACAGACTGATGGTTTGTTGTCCTATGAGGTTTCCTTTTTGAGCTATAGAACCTTAAAAATAATAAGACGAGTGAAATTTTTATTTTATTTTATTTATAAATTTCAAAAAAAGTAGCTCTCATGGACATAAAGTACGCACATCACACGGACATGAATATTTTGGCAGATTATCAGAATCTATCATTAATCTGCCAAAATATAGTTCGGACTGGAGGCGACTCTAACTTAGATTAATTTAATCTCTTGGCCATTTAGATTATTATTGTGATTAATCGAAGGTACAATCTCCCGGGGCTTCCCCTCTCAAAGTTCATCCATTGGAAACCTACTGAAAAACTGGACAAGTGAGAGCGAGTCCCGAATCCTGAGGATTCAGAAGAAATTGTTACAAACTTGTGGTGGGGTTTGGTAAATAAACATTAACATACAAGCACATACATTGCTTCTGTCCCCACACTCCGACATCCTGTCGTGGGAACCAGAAACGGCGACATCACAAACATGTAAACATCCAAGGCCTGGGGTTTGTTTTTAATGATAGATAGATAAATTGATGATAGATAGATAAATGATAAACAGATGGTTGGTTTAGACGTTAAGGGGCTTAACTACCAATCTAGATATCGTGGGATCGATTCGTGGGAAGGGGTTGACCCTTGCTTATCGATCCTGAGGGTCTGGGTTCGAATTCCGCATGTACCAATGACTTTTAGTTACGTACAGTCGACAGCACATCAACCTTAACATTTTAGCTGCAAAGTCGCCCGTAATGCAACGTAGTAGAGTGCATGGGTGTATATGATGATGTCCTGTTGTCTGTACATGGTGATGATATAAAGCTAAAAATGGAGGTACATTAACGGTTATAGCTGCAGAAAAAAGTTTTTACGAGACTTATCCATAATTTTTTAAAATATTCTGAAATGCATTCACAGATTTTGGAGAAAAAAATTACAGTCAGCAAAAAAATTGTCATTTTACACAAAAACTTTTTTATGCCAATCGATCCGTTTCTTATACGGATCAAGAGTCTCTACTGGACCGACAGAGTTTTGAGTAGTAAAAAATGTCAAAATTCGCGAAAAACTTTTCCTATGCATTTCGGTAAAAGAGTGAAATTTCTAAATTAGCAAAACTTTTTCCTAAGAGTAGATTCGTTATGATCCGCTATAAAGAAGACTGGCTGAAATAAGTAGGTAAGTAAAAAAGTCTTAAATTTCAAACTTCGAATTCGATTCGATAAAGTAAAATATAGTACCTAAAAAGGTAACAAAATAAAAAAACAAATATCAAAAGTTGGATACACAAAAATGTACGCCTAGCGTGCAAAGCAGGGGATTAACTATGTACTTCTGAAATGAATAAAACTAACAACATGATTTGAGAGCATAATATAATAAACATAGAAATAAAACAAATAAAATGAAGAAAAAATTAACACGCAACACATAAATACTATAAATGTGAAATAAATAACAATGAAAACGACAACGAAAAAGGTTTGGCAAATCTTAAATAAAATCTGAGATAAAATATAAAAAATCTATTGATAGTATCACCTTGATATAATTTGAGGATACATATTGGAAGTCATTTAATAGGCGTTGAGATTAACTTATAATAATAATAATAAACTCACGCCCGTTATCCCCGAAGGGGTAGGCAGAGGCACCAGTCTCTAGAACTGGACCCACGTTTTGCCGAGTTTATTAGGTCCCAAACGTGACAAGTGGCAAGCCTGTCGCCGTTATCCGGGCACAATTTATCAGCGAATGGTGTTGCTGTGCAAACAAATGTACGTAACTAAAAGTCATTGGTACATGCGTGGTTCGAACCCAGACCCTCATGATCGAGAAGCAAAGGTCAACCCCACTACGCCACCACCGCTGTGGATTAACTTTGTTACCGCTTTTCAAGAAAAATGTTGAAGCCATGATCCTTACATGTAATTATAAGTTGTCAGTGGTAGTGCTTCGTAAAAAGAGCGGGTAATAAGTAAATCCAAACACTGCCTCAAAAAATTTAGTTTTGGCCTTAAGTGCTTACGGAATTTATATGCGACCTTTCTGTAATAAACAAAGATTGACATTGAATTATCAGATCACGCACTTCGACAACAATTTCGTTAACTCTATTATTACGAAACAGGAAATAACGTATCAAGGAATTAGCAGCTTAACAGTATTAAATGAGAATTAGTTAATTGAATTATTGTTGAAATTTTATAAATGAATCAATAAACATATTATTAAATAATTTTAATCTAACCTAATCCTAATACTTTTGACTTTTTTTTTTGTTATTTTCTTGTTATTTTTGACAAGGCTTTGTGTGAATTTTGATTGTGTTTGTAATGTATTTTTTTTAATGTGTAATAAATAATAACACAGAATTTTGTTGGTTTAAAAGTAACTCACTAAGTGACATTTTTTTTTTCGAAACGAGATTTTGCTACCATTTGCATACAAATTACAAATGTTTATAAACGGTAGCAGAATCTCATGTTGAGAAAAAAATGTCACTTAGTGAGTTTCACTTTTGAACCGACGATTTATTAAATGAAAGGAGACGGAAACGCTTCCATACATTCTTGGGTCCATATGTAAAAAGACGAGAGTGGTGTCAATAAACAGCTTATATATTGTCAAACCATCTTTGAAGTTTTTGCGGATTTTAGCAATCTGAGAGCAAAGTTAAAAGAGATTTAGTAAAAGTGAGGCTATGCAACAAATTGACAACAACCTATAGGTACTTAACAGCTGATTTTATAACTATGATCATATGATAGACAGTTATTTATTACATTAATAAAATTGTAGTTCTTATTGTATTGAGTAGGAAAATGTAACGAAACTCACAAATAGATTAAAAGACAGGGAAGACAAGGATTTGTGTCATTTCATCCTGTAAAACTCGTCGGCCCAGTGTATTACATCGATAAGTCGGTATGCCACAGTCGTACAAGTTAAACAATATACTAGAAGTCCGTAGAGCAAAAGCACTGGTCGAGGAATACAATTAAAATACGCAAACGATAACCGATACAAGACGTGTAAGTAGGTAGTCCGGTGATCATGATGGGAGACGATAATGTACGTACCGCGAATGCACATCCTGAGAACGTACGCCCCGGTAATGTACAGCCACGGAATCCGTGCACAAGTACACGGATTCCCGTCCGTACGTACTCGGGTCGTGCGTTATCATATCAGGCTGTATAAAATTGGTACGGGCGAGAATCCGTGTACAGCCATAGACACGACAGAGTGGTGCCTCGTTTCCATGAAGCGTAAATCATTCACTTCGCAGCCATTACACGCTCGATCTAGTGTGTGACATTATCGAGGCTATGAGTCGCAATAGATTGACGTCCTGATCTGGCTGGATCTTACACTAGACAAGTCAATCCAAATGATCAGAGTTTAGATGTAGAGGAGCGATACATCAACCCATTATAAACCCACTGAGGGGCACGGGGCTTTTCCCTCAAGAACCTTTCTCAGTGAAAAGCCCGTGCCCCTCGGTCCTATACCTATAGGGCATACTCCACCGTGGGGGCCTAGTCCGGATAGGTGGAGCCTTGTAAGACTAGTGGCTGGTCTTACTGTCGGAAGTTTTTAAGCTGCCCTAAGGCCTCTGACTTGGCTTCATGACTTCCATCTATTGACGGCAGCCGGCACCAACTGCTTAACTTGCCTTGCGAAGCACGGAACCGCTCGGAAAAATCCCACTAGCGTTAGTTATAGATGGTCATTTGGGCGCGAATTTCCGAGTTGTACCTACATTCTCGTGCCGTAAATTCTCGGTCCGTGCAATATAGTGACCCATCATGATCATAGATTAAAAATCCAGGAGCTGTCACTGTCAGCACAGATTAAATACATTTGACAAACATAAAAAGTAATAAATCGATCTGTAAACGAGAATCTACGAGAATCGATTTTAAAGTTAATATTCTGTTTTATTGTAAACTATTGACAATATAATAATTTATTCCGTAGATTTTGTTCACTTTGATTGAATCCATCATTCGATGAGAGTGATTTTATGTTCAATAATAATTCTTGAAATCATGCACAGTAATCGATTATAGTAATCGAAACTCTATTTCATCAGTGCAATAAACTTGTTTTTAAGATGTCTCGTCTACCAGATTGTGAATTGAGCAGATTTTTTTATATTTTGAAACAGAAAAAAATACCGCTTTTTTTAAACCATATTTCAGCTTATTACAATTGGGCCCAGAGATCCCCGGCTTCTTTGAAATGTCATTGGACTTTAAGTTCTGTTGTCGCCAATAATAAATAATTTTGCTAAGCACTTAAGTGAATGGAATGAATAGACCTATAAATGCATGATATTGTTCTCTTTTAGAAAATTAGTATTTATGCATGCGGTATCTATCTGTAATTGGAGGCTAATGTGCCTCAAGGATTGCAGCAAGGATGTAATAAGGTACCCTGAGTTTACACGTGTAAAAAAAAAACAGATTACTTATCTCTCTCTTTCTCTCCCTCTTTTAGTGATAAGGCCGCCGTCTGTACTCTTAGATTAAGAAATACCTGTGTAATTTCCTTTTTTATGTACAATAAAGTGTTCTCTATCTCTATCTATCTATCTATCTCTCGAAACTAAGCAGCACGTATTATTACAAAACTTCTCGTACTACCCCTCTACTCTCGACGTAATTGTGCACTAATTGTGTCACAATTAAATGCAATAAGTCAGAAAGGACGTCGAACTAGTCAAATAAATAGCATTAAACTTATGTCAACTTCAGAGCGCATCGGAAACTACAGGTATATTTTGGCCAAACTATGAAATAAGCTTACTTAATTGTAACGCAAGTTGATTAAATTAGCGTCCGGAGTACAGCGGCCGATAAATTCGTTCAATCATAAATATAAGTTCCACACAGCGTTACCGTTAGCGTACATTTCGTACATTTTACGTACGTTTTAGGCCTCGCATGTACGATGTACGATTTCATCTCTTTACGTACGTTTTGAACTTGACAAAAAGAGAAGCTGTATTAAATTATTTTTAGTAAAAACAATCCTCATGTACGTTTTTAACCCAAAGTGTACCTTTTCTGCGCTTGACATGTACTTTTTGGGAACTCAGTTGCGGCAACACTGGTTCCACAACGATTAGCGATTTCTGCGAGAACCGGACCGGCCTAGGTATATTTCTTTGGAAGTAGCATCGCTACAGTTTTTGATAATGACTCTACCTGCAGATAAATGGTATCAATCTGATAATTACTGGCTGTTTTAATACAAGTAATGCAGGCCGTTGACTAGTAAAATAATAAGACTTTATTACCCACTCATATGCAGGCCTATACTTAAACAATAAATAATTTCATGTTGTGAGGAAAACTGAGTATCTAAAATATGTGTTGCTTAGGCGTTTCATAATTATAGACGTTATGTGCTTAATAATAATGTGGAGCATTAATCATATTAGAAAGAAACATTGTAATGTTTTGACATAATAATATCAGTAATAAACTTACACGATTTTGGGGTCTACTATCCTGTTGACAGCTGTGATTCTCCACTTCCTCTACTAAGGGTCTGATAAAGGCCTTCCTTAAATAATTCGCAAAATCTAATTAAAGTCTGATTTTAATTCCGTAGAATTCTGACAGTCATAGATTTTTGACATGTCGGAGATTACAAACCTTTGTGGCCAATTTTATTTTTCAATTTCAATACGAGTGTGAACATCTGAGTCTATACATTTTTTTTTATAATCTTTATTTATTTAGAAGCTTTGTTCATATGGGTGAGCTTGTGGGCTTCATCTAAAACTACTAATAAAATTCTAACAAATGGTTACACTTAGTTCTTACAGTTCTAACTATTAACTCGTTCTTAACTATTGGGGGGTGCTCTCAAAGATAAACTTGGTTTGACAAAATTTAATTATAAATAAAAATTGCGGCTGGACATAATGGTTTTGTTAAAATTGATTGGATATAACCCAAATCAAGTGAGTTTAACCTAAGTAGTAACACTCTGTTGTGCGTATATGGCACACTAATATTAAATTTTATTTGTTAGTGAATATATCCATTTTTAAAGTGCGGCGCTCCAAATTTTTTAATTTGGAGCGCCGGATTTACGGCGTATGCAAATTGTGTCCTTTTTTTTACAAGTAAAGAAACATATTTTTATTAAAATATCTAATCATAATTAATACTTATATCATCATCATCATCATCATCATCGCGGACATGAATTATTAAGAAAGCTAACAGCGGCATACTTTACTTTTTTGAAAAGGTTGAATATACCTGAATTATTGGGGAGTGATGCCAGCTAAAGAATAAAATTAATCATCATCATCATTATGTCCCCACCGAGGGGCACGGGTCTCTTCCCAGAGGTAGGAATGAGCCATACTACACGGGGGCCAAGTCTGGATTGGTTGAGGCTTGTAAGACAGGGCGCTATGGCGCTCATTAGGGGAGGGCTATGTCCAGCAGTGGACTAACATAGCCTGATGATGATGATGATGATGATGAGTTAAAAATAGCATATTTACTGAAGGGACACATTTTAGATTTTTGGAAGTTTGCTTATTTAGAGGAGGGGACATGAAACCATTGGACGTGCAAAATTAACACTGATTAACCAATTGCTTTTACACAGTATTTTCACTTCTTTACTCGTCCTTAATTTTGAAGTCTATACTAATATGTACTACGATCATTTAAATTTAAATGTTCAATATCTTTGAAAGAACTACTTTGATTTAGAATAGAATGTTGCTAAGCTATTGCATGGGAATCATGTGAATATCTGTACGATGTCATTAACGTTCATTTTGTCTAATAAAATGTATTCCAGCAAATGTGCCGCGCAGCACTTTTGCTGACCCGATTTTTGTTACCTAGCTAGTGTGGCATAAGAACTTAACTGAAACGCACTCATATTGTGAACACACCAATAAACTTTACTTTACTTAACTGGTGCGTTTTGAACTTTACAACATCTTCGCAAATGTATAGTGGAAGTGCCGTCTGCTAAGCGCCAAACGATACAATATACATACTTTGCTTTTAATTTTTTTACTTTAATTCCGATGAAGATTTTGCTTCTATCAGGCATGCATTTCTTCCAAAATCTGCCAGTGAAATAAAGTCTCCTTTCGGTAAATTGTCCTGTCTTAAAAAAATAAAGGAGCGAAAGTCCTCCATGCAGCGGCTCACTGCTAAGACAACCTGCGTGACTTACTCATCATCAACCCATTATGTCCCCACCTAGGGGCACGGGTCTCTTCCCAGAAGTAGAAATGAGCCATACTACACGGGGGCCAAGTCCGGATTGTTGGAGGCTTGTAAGACTAGTGGCTGGTCTTACTGTCAGAAGTTTCAATTTAAGCCTCTGACTTGGCTTAACGACTGCCGAAGGCAGCCGATATAATATAAAGATAAAGAATAAAATAAAATAATTAAAATTAATTCGATGTATTGATCGTGGTATTGAAATATTTGTTATTTTTGTATTAGTTCAATTGAGTAAGTCAATGTTTAGATTTATCATTTTATTTTTTATTGCACTCAAATAGGCCAAATTTGCCATATTGAAATATGTACTTGGAAAACGTCTGTGTGCAGTCGACAATACATCATCCTATACAATACACCCATGCATTATACCCCTTTGCATTAAGGCGTCTTTGCAACTAAAATGTGAAGGTTGACGGGCTGTCGACTGTACGATCTCTCAAGTATGTAGATAGTGATTTTCTGGACTCACGGTAAAGAATCTAGGATCACGAACCTGGAACTAGAAGTCGTTTATGGAATCAAGGGCCGTTTTCGGTATGAATGCTATCTAGTCCTAGGTTTGTAGGTTAGGTTCATGATGGTGGGTTCTAAAAATGACTACTAACATGATTGAGACATTGCATGTCTGTGCAATGTCTTTTGTAAATTCGATGTGTAAAAAAGACGTTTTTTTTCCTCGGTAGCGCTAGTTTTACCCAGTGGATCCCCTTAATGTAAAACTACAAGAAACCATTGCCATAAGCAAATAAGTAAGTAAGTTAAGTTTACCTTTAATAAATAAATAAATAAGCCACTGTCTGGGATAGCCGTTTCTATTGCATTGCTTCATCACGTTCGCTTGTATAAATGCTGCAATTCTTTGCGGCGTCAATGTAATTAAAACACCCATCAAATCCTGTTGGAATCCTGACGTTTGCGAGAGCACTTACCATGGAGTTTGAAAGTTAGAGGATTGGCATTCTTCAGAATTTAGTGCGCTTAATATATGGGCTGTTGGTACTTATTAGTTCACGGCCGTTACTGAATTGAGAATTTCGCTAAGTAACTCATTAACTGTAGTGTTGTCTCTTCATATTTCCCAGGAGAGAGCGTGACAGGACGTTACCTAAGTATTTCATCATCATCATCATCAACCCATTATGTCCCCACCGAGGGGCACGGGTCTCTTCCCTATGAAAGGCATAGGCCTACACGACAATGACTTTTTAAAACATACATTGACATACAATCACAGCTCATTGAGCTCTTTCTTCTTCTTCTTAGCGTGTCGATGGCAAACAAACAACAACAACAGCTCTTTCTAACCAGCTGAGAAACATATTTCTATCTTATTCGATTGCTGGGATAATTCAGTTGCATAATGTGGCAGCCGAATTTACATTACGAAATTAGTGGCATAAAATTAATGTCGTGACATTAGTTTTATCAAAGTGTTGACGTGTAATTTAATACTTTCGTAATGCATGCATTAGTTTGCGACAGCTAATGAATTTCGTGTCCTGCGCGATTGATTTTTTGGTGAAATTTGTGTCATGCGACTAATTTTATGAGATGCGACGTGAAACTAGTGTCGTGAAAACGCCTGCGCTATGCGGACGTATATATTTTCGCGCGCTTCAAGCCTTCAAGCGTTGAAAATTGCTAATATAGCTTTGATGTTGAGCCGGCCATGGTTACTGCGATAGTGACGATTTCACGACACTAAATATTTTACGAAATAACTTTCGCATATATCGGAACTACTTTCGTGACACTGAGGTCAACATGCATGCCGCTAATTTCGTAATGTAAATTCGGCTTTAATGTAACTTGTAAGCTCGCTCTCCTCTAAAGTATAAAAATGACAAATCAGACTAAATGATTCTGACTTCGAGATATTTTTGCATACTATATGGAGCTTATGGCTGCGTCCCCCGTTGGCAAACTGTTTGCAGCCGACTGAATTGGCGGCGTATCGGTTTAGTATACCCTTCCATATACTTCAAATGGAGTGTTCACAGTTTGCTAGTTTTGCGCTCAATCTACGCAATTTGCAGCGTTACGCGCGCCGACTATCCCAGTGGGCGGCTGACTCACAAAAAAGAATGTTCGACTCGGCGCGCCGCCGCCGCGGCGGCGAAATAGTTTTAGTTTGCTTTTGTACGCCGCGCGCCGGTAAGTCGAATTTCAGTTGACTACAAATTTGCGGCTCACTGAGTCTGCGGCGAACAGTTTGCCTACTGGGGACGCAGCCTATACTATCTGGCACACCAACTCGCTGGACTAACGATCTGACGCAGATTGCTGCCAGTGGCTGGTTATCCAGCCACTTATGTCCGCGGACATCGTTATGGATGGCCAAGGACAAAAAGAAGTGGTGAGCACTGGGGAGGACAGTGTCCAGTACTGGATCAATAAAGGCTGATAGAGGATTATAGAAGAAAAGAGAAGATAATTAATTTATTTTAACATAAAAAAATTACATTACCATCAAAATTCGTTTAAAGCTTCGTCTAAAACAAAAATCATTATTTAATGATTCTAGAGGTGAACTACAGACAACCATCCAAAAGTTCCCATGACGCTAGCAGCGTTCCCCCGCTGCACCGCCAGGGAAATCTTCTACATCAGGGAGGGAGGATGTTACCATCAGGTATACAAATATATTATGTAAAGTTAATACAGTCACTGATTTCGATGGTACTTTGTGAGAACTGAGTGAGCACACGTTAAATATTGTATATATTTTTTTATCGTTTTACAAATGCACATATTACTTTTACAATTCTTTTAGAAAATTTACTAAATGAACAGCATCCTTTTTCTATTTTTAGAAGGGTGCTCACTCAATCCACACGCACACTGTTCGACGATGGTCGATACCCACGACTCCTCATTCGTCGACCGGTTTCCCTAACGAAACTCCTTCCATCATCTGGCATCATCCCCCCATACTCCCATTATTTCGTCAGCCAGTGGGACGAACAAATTATTAGTTTTGTATAGTCTGTCTGCAATTTCTGACCGTCAGCTATAATTTATTTACGTAATAAGACCTACACACTGGTATAAAACAAAGCAATACTAATATAACTGGAAGATAATGCTTTTAGCTCTAAGTTCGTCATTATACTTTTATTTTTACAAAAATGTGCAACAAATAATGTTAAAAATAATAATAATAAATCTCATCACAAGTCACAGTATTAAAAAAGAAGATTTCTTACAATCTACAATTATTGTCGATACACCGTTCCATTTCACGCGTACGCATAATACTACCCTAGCTACTGTCGATGCTAAATTGACAATCTTGCACTACGATTAAAGAGTAGAAGTCTGAGATACGAGTTAGAAGTAACGTTTTGTCACGGTCTTTCCTGACAAATTTGATGAGACAGCACTACAGTTAAGTACTTAGCGAAAATCTTAATTGTATAAGACTGTTCTTATGTGAGGCCTGCTGTCTCGCTCGCACACTTCAACATTTTTAGTAATTGTAATTTAATTATTTAGTATTTTTGATTGATTTGATAAGTGGTTTTGATGGATAATTAAATTGCGGATATTTAATGCATGATTTTCTTAATTATCCTGTATTAAGATTTCGATTGAGAAAATTTGATTCAACAAATTAATAACAATAATATAATTAAAGCGTTCGTAGCTTACGTATGCATCAAATCCTCAGACCACATTTTTCTAAATTTTACAGTTTTTTTTAATTAAAGGAAAAAAGCATATTGTAAAATTCTTTTTTTAAAAGGATATCATTAAATATGCTGAAATATGAGAAAAGTATACCTAAACGTTTACTAAGTCATTATTTTTCATATATTGCATCCGTAACGCAATGTGGAACACAGTTTTATACGATCCTACGCGTAGTAGAATCGTATAAAATGACATTGTATGTATATAAAATAAAAGTTACATAAAAATTACCTTACTTTACTACTTTTCCTTATTCATTGATAAACTATAATAATGAAACCTGCTTAAAATATATAATTTATCTACTAACTGAATTAAATAATATTATGACTTCTATGACTAGATGATCTCGTGAATTTCATATCAACCACACACTTGCATCTTATTTTTTGTTCGCACCATTTAAACTTTTCCTTGACTTCAACAAATATAAAAAAATGCCGAACCGGTCCAGCTGTTCTTGAGTTTTAGCAACAATAAGGGAGATCATTTTTTTATATACAGGGAGTCCCACGACTTTATGCCACATGGAGGGAACGTACCTTGTATATTGTAAATGGATCATTTACTGAAAGAAGACTTTATTTTAAATAAAAAAACAATTTAAACTGCATCCATAGATTTTTAAATAATTACGTGATTGAACCGGCATTCGAAACCGATACACGAGAAAAAAATACCCTGTAGCTTTATCATACGGATCGAAAGGCTTCATCATAAAAACATTTTTTTACTAAATAACATAGTGTCTGAAATAAATGGAGACCATGAATTTTAATAAAGGACATAAAACTGATTTTATCATTTTAAAGTTCATATTACTGATGTATCAGTACAGTGCTACTTTGTATTCGACAGAATTCAACTCATATTAGGATTAGATAAATTAAATTAATTAATTTTGAGTTAAAAATAGCATATTTACTGAAGGGACACATTTTAGATTTTTGGAAGTTTGCTTATTTAGAGAAGGGGATATGAAGCCATTGGATGTGCAAAATTAACACTGATTGCTTTAACAAATTGCTTAACAAATTAACAAATTGCTTTTACACAGTATTTTAACTTGTTTTACTCGTCCTTAATTTTGCAGTCTATACGAATATGTACTACGATCATTTTAATTTAAATGTTCAATATCTTTGAAAGAACTACTTTGATTTAGAATAGAATGTTACTAAGCTATTGGATGGGAATCATGTGAATATCTATACATACTTTGCTTTTAATTTTTTTACTTTAATTCCGATGAAGATTTTGCTTCTATCAGGCATGCATTTCTTCCAAAATCTGCCAGTGAAATAAAGTCTCCTTTCGGTAAATTGTCCTGTCTTAAAAAATTAAAGGAGCGAAAGTCCTCCATGCAGCGGCTCACTGCTAAGACAACCTGCGTGACTTACTCATCAACCCATTATGTCCCCACCGAGGGGCACGGGTCTCTTCCCAGAGGTAGGAATGAGCCATACTACACGGGGGCCAAGTCCGGATTGGTGGAGGCTTGTAAGACTAGTGGCTGATCTTACTGTCAGAAGTTTTCAAGCCCCCTTAAGGCCTCTGAATTGGCTTAACGACTGCCATCTATCGACGGCAGCCAGCACCAACTGCTTAACATGCCTTGCGAAGCATGGAACCGCTCGGAAAAATGCCACCAGCATTATTCATAGAGGGTGATCCATCCATGCACTGAACGCGCCCTACGCTGCTTAACCTTCGTGATCGTTTAAGATCACTTAGGCAGCCTACTCGCGACTCATAACTTACTCATGTAATATAATACTATCTTTACACTAAGTATTTGTTAGGCTGTAGATGTAGACATCTAACTTATTATTCTTGACATCTTGGCTTCATTACAGATTACCTCCTAATAAATTCCTCTAGACATGTTTCTACCGGAAGGTCCATTATAAACACTTCTAATTCGTGGCAAGGTAACTGTTCTAGCAGACTCCACCAGAGCCACGTTTGGGACTGCGCTCCCAGCTGCTGCCATTTTTCCTAATGCGAACGCTCCGTAGCCCAGAGCTCCTAGTCCAGCAAATCCCCCTACCGTAACTAGAGAAATGGTCGTAGGAGTCCAAAAAGAATCTTCGTCGGTATCTTCGTCTTCTATAGAAGGAGTTGGCGTGAGATCAGATCCCTCTTCTTCTGTCTCTGTATATACTTCGTTTCTCATAGTCTGTACATCGTTTGGATTATCCGTTTTGCTGTGGTCCAGTAGTATAAATTCGCCTTCTTCAAATTCTTGCTCGGTGTTGAATTCGCAATGGCTTTTAGGCATACCCGGTGGTAGATATTTAAAGGTATCTATTATTAAAAACCCATCGCTTTCACAGTATCCCGAGAACGTTATCTGGAAACACAAAAAGGCAAATAAATTTCGTGATGCAGCTAAAGATACTGAAGATAAATTGCATTACTTAATTAACTTTTACTAAGTAATGCAAGCAAGTACTTTTATAAAAAGCATTTTGGAATGTAGTAGACTTGTTATTATACTTTGTTGCACACGAAACATTAAACAGAACATTACATTAAAAAACAATATGTACAAAGGCGAGCTTATCTTTGTGAGAGATTTCTTCCAGCAAACCTTAGCGAGTCTTGCTGAACAGATTGGTCTTCTATCGGATTCTCAAGTTTTTATTTTCTTAAACTTACAGGAGATCCAATTGAGATATTAAAGTACAATATTAATTGTACATAAATATTAGCTTTTAGCTACATTAAATCTCAATAAAAATTAAATAAAACCATTAAGAAATCATACATTTAAAACACGTCAATAAAAATTAAAAATTAATTCATTCTAAGAATAATTAAAGCAACTGAATTGAAAACATATTAATAAAAATACTTAAAATGGATAGAATAAGTCATAAAATGTTTACGCATAGTAGTCATAATATTTGATTTACGCAAATTCGATTTATAATCTCTAATTTAAAAAATTCTCGTGTCACAATGTTAGCGCGCATACTTCTCCGAAACGGCTTGACCGATTTTGATGATGTATATTCGGTAGGTCTGAGAATGGAGTAGGTTGTTATCTATTTTTCATACTCCTATGTGGCAAAACAGCGTTTGCCCGGTCAGCCAATGTATAAATTTCGCGTGTAACCGTGTAATGCCCAGTTCCAATATCCACAAAACGCTTCGTTTTTGCTTACGATCGGTTACAATTCCTACGAAATTCCTACGAACCGTCAATAAATTGTATGGAAAACGGATCGTAGCCGGTAGGCGTATATTATAGGAACCGGGCATTAGTACGCATACTCCTCCGAAATGGCGTGACCGATTTTGGTGAAAAATTTATGTGTATATTCAGTAGGTCTGAGAATAGGTGTTAGTATTTTCCATAGCCCTAAGTTAAAAAAATAAACACGGCGAAACAATGTTGGCCAGCTAGTCTTCTAATATTATGAAATTCTCGTGTCTCAATGTTAGTGCGCATACTCCTCCGAAACGGCTTGGCCGATTTCGATGAAATTTTATATATACAATCGGTAGGTCTGAGAATAGGTTGTTATCTATTTTTCATACCCCTATCTGGCAAAACAACGTTTGCCGAGTCAGCTTCTAATATATAAAATTCTTGTGTCACAATGTTATTGCGCAAAAGAGGTCTGAGAATAGGTTGTGATCTACTTTTCATAGCACTAAGCGAAAAAAATATATATGGCGAAACAGCGTTTTCCGGGTCAGTTAGTATAGAATAAAAAGTGCATTTTTAGTGTTGGCCAATATTTATCTATCCTTGTTGAAAAAGTCAATTGCCTAGTTAATTCAAACATTTTACAACTTTGGCCTAAGTAAGTCCTACAATAATAAGCTTTTCGATTACCGGGTCTTGTAAAAAAGAAACATTTAATCATATGTTTGACTCACATAGCCTTCTTGGACTCCAGATTTAATTTCCAACACTGCTGTTGACCATCCAGTAAGAAAATGCTTTTCGATAAAATTGTTATACTCAGCAACGACATCACTTGAGTTTTCTCTATATACTTTGATCGCTACACCACAGTTTTCTGTTAAAAACGTCACTTGTAAATTACCACCAGAGTAAAAAGCAACAGGGAATGAAGACGCACAGCTTTGATCAGTTGTTCGGACACCCGTTGCACTGTTATCATCTGGCTGTGTCACACCTAAGAATCCGTAGTTGACTACACTCCAAGAATTCGGTTTCTCACACCCTTTATTAGAAAACTTTTCATAAAAATCATCTTTGAACGAATATTGTACACATTGCACATCTTCTGTATATGTTCTTTTAGAAAATAGAGTAAGAATTAACAACAAAATCATGTTGATTGAAATCTAAGTTTTATTCACTTCCTTGGGATACTCAAAAATAATTAGTAGCGATTCCAAGTCCGTTTTATATGTAAGGGGTCTTATCACAGAAACTGCAGTATATCAACTGAAGTACTATTGAAGTGTTGTAATCTTTGTAAGTTTAGTTAGACACTGGACGCCGTATGCGGGACTGAAGTATTTGAATGTGGATGACAATATGGTATAGATTATTGGACTGTTTTCGTGATTAGCCTGGAAGATAAGAAGCGGCTAAAAAGGCTTATCTGCTGATAATCCATTTCAGTAATCCAGTCGATTAATGAAACTAAGGCACTGAAATTCTTAGCATACCAAAATAATATTTTTACATTCGGACAAGATTAGCCCGTAACGTGAAGTACTGAACTCAGTACTTCATGGTTCAGGATTTCTTTGTTTTCGTTGATGATTTCCTCGCACACTCGTCACTCGATGAAGTTCTTCAGTAACTCCTTTTCAGCCGCAGCCGTCCGACTGTGGAATGAGTTGCCATTTGCGATAAAACAGTCCCCTTCACCAACGGTGTTTAAAAGGAGGGTGAAAGAATATTACAATTAGTAAATATTGAATAGATTAGATAATTAGTCCACTGAACAAAGCAGCTGGTGTAGAGTGCGTGAGCTGGAACCTAATCAGTTTTTTCAGGATACCTAGAGGGTACGCGGTTTTCGGTCTTGCCAGCGATGATTATTCAGGTTTCTAAACGTTACAGCTTAACACATGGCGTTGTACGGTACCGAATTATCAAGATGTCATTGCGTATTATCTTTTGTGTAGACTTATAGAAGTTATTTTTGCGTGGCTTGTGGCGTGGGATGCTTGTCCAGCACCTTTACCACGTGGCCTAACTAAGTTCCAGGAACTAAATGATTTGAGAAAAGATGGTCAGAGTGGAGTTTTTTTTCGCTGCCTTTTTCTCCACTACAGACGGCCCCAAAGTAGCGGCTAACATTATACATAACTGTATGTACATTGACATTCAACAAGCAGAATGTAAATTCTTTACGTTGAAATAAATTTTTGATTTCTGATTTCTGAAGTGTCTTAAGGCTGATTTCTGAATGAAGAATTTACACTAAGTAAATCACGCTATTTTCTAGAGAAATTTGACGAGACAGCGCTACAGTTAAGGGGCCATCCATAAATTACGTCACACGAATTTCCCCAGTCCTTGTCACAGCTGGTCACATTTGTGAGGCACCCCCCTCCATAGTGTGACGTCACAATATTTTTCAATTTTCCATATATAAATTATTGACTTAAAACAGAAGTTCCCAAATTAGCTCAGATAGAGTAGCAAATGTTTTTGAGTTTTTCATTAATAGTTCAAAGTTTGTTTTTTCCACTTAGATTATAAATAGATTTTTAAATGTGACGTCACGAAATTTAGAACCCCTCCCACCCCCTTGTCACACAATATCACACTTCGTCGACCCCATCCCTCCCCCGTAACGTGTGACGTAATTTATGGATAGCCCCTAAGTAATTACTTAGCGAAATTGGGTATTTGACAGGATGTCAAATGAGTTACTTTTAAAACGCAATTTTGTATGAAAATACTTGCTTGTGACGTCACATTTCAGAGCACTCTTTTTATGTTTCATCTATTTAAAAATTGTAATAACTAGTAAATGATGAAAAAAAATACATTTTCCGAATCATTTTGTAATTTTTGTTTTAATCGAGCATCTCAAATAATTTATTGTTGATAGTATCAAATACCGTATTCTCAATGCAAAAATTGCCCCTTAGTAGTCAATTACCATAATCTATCTAGTGAAGGTGAAAGTCGCCACTGGACGGTGTATAAATCTAACATCGATGTTAATGACTTATCTTATTATACTAATAACTGATAAAGCTAATTTTTTGGACATCTACACCTACTATTTCATCTGCCTATTTTTATCTTCTGGACCATTTTTAAAATCTTATTATTTTCCGCAGACCCCCAGCTGCTACATTTCTACTGTATTCCCAAAACTCTTAAAAAAATATCACCCTATATTAGGGGTATTAAAACGAAAAAAAAGTAGGACATTTTCTTGTGTCCTATTTATTAAAGTAATACTTGTGGCTATGCAATATTATAAACATTTATTATTACAAACAATCTGCAACTGACGTTGATGGGTAAATCCAAGCCAACATTTTGGTTCCTTACTATGAAAACCAGAAACCACGTCTACGGTCTCCTATGGACCCCTGGGGGTCCACCTGGACCACTTTGGGAACCTATGGTCTAGCTTTTAGGGGGCTAACTACCAAAGCAGAGGTCGTGGTCTCGATTACCAGTGTGGGCTGCCATACATTTGAACAAATGACGTCGCCTGGGTGTATTTACAAGTTTGGAACGACCTTGCCTGGTTACCATAGCACAGAATATCCTAGTTTGGGACCAGGTCAAGTGATTGTGTTGTGTGGACGCTAATATTATTATTACCGTCTGCCTTCTTGAAATACCTTATTGAACAATGAAACTAAATATTTTGCCAATACGACCAAAGAGAACTTAACTTACTACTATTTTAGGAACACTTTTTTGTTACATTAATTAAAATAACTTATTAAGGCTTATAGGGGAAATACGTACTTACAAAAGGACTTATTTAAATTGGCGAGCCTCAGTGAATAGTTTTAATTTACATTACGTGGCCATACACCTATTTATTACATGTAAAAAATATCCGTAATAATTTGAAAGCCACTGGTTCGTACACCGCGAATTTATTTCTTGGTTAAAAGAATTGTTTGAATTGAATATTGGGCATTGTCCTAAACATTAACAATCATCATCATTATCATCAACCCATAATGTCCCCACCGAGAGGCACGGGTCTCTTCCCTGAGGAAGGATAGGCCATACTCCACCACGGAGGCCTAGTCCGGATTGGTGGAGGTATATTGACAATAGTTACAAATTATTTGATTTTAAAGGTACCTATAAGGGCAGTGAATATAATGCTACAATTCATCATCATCATCAACCCATTACGTCCCCATCGAGGGGCACGGGTCTCTTCCCTGAGGAAGGCAAAGGCCATACTTCACCACGGGGGCCAAGTCCGGATTGGTGGAGGCTTGTAAGACTGGTCTTACTGTCAGAAGTTTTCAAGCCACCCTAAGGCCTCTGACTCGGCTTAACGAGTGCTATCCATCGACGGCAGCCGACACCAACTGCTTAACGTGCCTTGCAAAGCACGGAAAAAATATAAATTCATAATATAAACCTTATTTCCTGTGTTTTGAGACTATTTTGACCTGATAGAGTTCGTTTCACACATGAACGTACTTTTAAGATTTTCGAATGCACAACGCCGAATTGACCTCCGGGTATTACATAAAACAAAAACATTCCCGGAAAAATGTAATCAAATGAGATTCTACGAGCTGTCAATTTATAGTGATGATACCTCTGCTTGACACATAATCTCTTTAAGGGTTTGTTTCACAATCTGCAGACAAAGTTCCGGATAAGCTATCCACAACCAGGGCTTCCGTTTGTTCTGAATTTGAAGCCATAAACGAACACACGCAAAATAGGAAAATTTATTTAAATTTAGAACAAACAGCAGCCATGGTTTTTTTTTTTTTTTTTTTTTTTTTAATTAATTGTTTCCTGCCACTATTAATTGTGTGGCAACTTTTGTCCTTTATTTGAATGTACCTTTTATTCCATTCTATTACATATTTTTACTATTATATTAATCTTATGGTAATGGGTTTCTTTGTCTGTTTTTCTTGTATAGGGTTGTGTCTCATTTTTTTTTTTTTATTATTTTTTTTTTTTTTCCTTTCTTTTTTTTTCAGTTTTTTTTTTTTTTTTTTTTTTTTTTTTTTTTTTTTTTCTTATAAACCCATTTACAATTTGTCAAAAATAAAAATAAAATAAAAACATGTCATATTTAAAATTACCATTGATTTTTAAGATTAAATAACTTTGCTAAAAATAGAATGTAATTACGATTAAATTGAAATTAAAATTAGGGTACAATGTATTACAATTAAATTATATTATGATCGAATTAAAATAATTAAATGTTATACAATTCCATTTAAAATTTACTTAAACGTTGCCAAGTTTTCTTATAATTAAATTAGGTGTGTTCCCCGGCGCCTTATCTCTGTCTACTCCATCGAGTAGTCACAAGCAAGGCGCCGGGGTCCCATAATGAATGGCAGCTTAAAATGCCCCTCTCGCTCGGCCAAATTAAATTTGTACAATTTGTATAGAACGGTATTTGGGTCGCTTTGGCTAAACCCGGCTCCCGTTCGCTTTTGAGGCCGCGCGCGTCACGCCCAGGGCGAAGGCGAGGAAGGCGTCTCGACTCTTGGAGTCGGCCATAAAGGCGGCGAATGCCTCGCACCTCACCGCCTCTCCCAGGAGTATCTCGCAATCGGCCCTTGCAGCTCCGAAACGGGGGCACTCCTCCAGCAGGTGCTCCAGCGTTTCGGGAGTCTCGTCATCACAGATGCAGGACGGACTCCCCGCGAGCTTGAACCTGTGGAGGTACGCTCGAAAGCCGCCGTGCCCCGTCAGGAGCTGCGCCTTGGCATTGCACATCGTGAATTTGCCAAGGACTTTGTGGGCCGATGCCACGTCCGGGAAGAACAGTGAGGTGACGCGGCCTGTGGCAGACTCACTGTATCTGGTCTGCCACTTTGCCACCGTCTCCCGTCTCACCTGCAGTTTTGCGTGTGAGACGGGATACAGGTCGTAGGCTGCCGCGTCTTTGCGGGACAACGCCGCCCTCTTGGCCAACTCATCCGCTCGTTCGTTGCCGGGGATCCCGACGTGGGCCTTGATCCAGTAGAACCGGATCAGGCCCCCGTTTTTTTCTATGTTCGCCAGCTGGCCGTGGATCTTCACGGCCAGCGGGTGTGTGGGCGAGGTGCTCCTGAGCAACTCCAGAGCAGATCTGGAGTCGCTCAGGATACTCGCCCTGATGGGAACGGGTCCCCCGGCAACGAGGTCGAGAGCCTTGGAAATCGCCACCATCTCCGCTTGGAAGACGGAGGCGAATCCCTCGAGCCTGAACCCCCTGGTGCGGACTTCAGCGCCGTCTCTCCACAGAGTGACCGCTCCCCCCACCTTACCCTCGATCTTGCTGCCGTCCGTGTAGGCCCGGGGCCAGTCGTCGGGCACCTTGCTGAGCTCCTCCACGCTGGCCACCTCCTCGAATTCGACCGGAGTCCTGCGAGCGGGGTGTGCCAGCGTGAACGGGCTGCAGCGGCTCTCGACGTCCCGGCCCGGGAGCGAGGCGAGGGGCCTCCCCCTTTTCAACTCGTAGAGTTGAAGGGCCTCCTCGGCCCTTAAGTCGAGGGGAAGGATCCTCGCCAGTAGGACGGCTGCTGTGAGGGAGGTGGTGCGATGGGCCTTCGCAATGCGGATCGCAAAGGCCCTGGTCACTCTGTCGAGTACGGCCCTGACGCCCGCGCGCTGCGCGACAGGTGCCCAGACGTTGGCCGCATAGAGGATGGTCGGCTCTATGACGGTAGTGTAGAGCAGCCGGACGATATCGGCATTTAAGCCCCAAGTCGCCCTGGCCGCTCTAGACACCATCTGGAACCTAGCCATGGCTTTGCCGCAGACCCTGTTGAGGTGGCTATGAAAATTGAGGTTCTTGTCGATCGTTAGACCCAGTACGGTGATCTCGTCCGAGAACGCGATGTCCTCCCCTCCAAGACTCAGTTTGGGTGGGATTACATCGCGCTTCCTGGTGACCACCATAGCTTGGGTCTTCCGAGCGGCGAACCTCATCTTAGCCGCCTCTCCCCACTCTGACACGGCTTCCAGCGCGGTGTTTAGGATTCTTCCAAGCTCACCCGCAGTCTGCGCCGCGGCGATAATTAAAATATCGTCCGCGAACGCCTGCAGGTGAGCTTCGAGGTCCCCACCTCGCCGGAGCAAAGGGTCGAGTAACAGGTTCCACAGCAGGGGACCGCACGTCGAGCCTTGGATGCAACCTTTAGAAGTAGGTCTGTCTACTTGTGCTCCAGCGTACCTGACTGTGACCTGTCTTTCGCTCAGGTAGCTGCACAGAAGTCGGTAGACAGACTGGTCGCATCCTGTGGCCAGGATCTGGTGTTTTATTCCCGGCCACCACGCATTGTCGAAGGCCCCCTCGATATCGAGGGAGACTACTCCGACAATGCGTTTTTGCCCGACGTGATCTCTGATGAGCTGTACAGCGTCATACAAGGCATCCTCCGTGCTGCGTTGCGGCATAAAGCCATATTGGCGCGGGCTCAGTCCTCCGCCCACCCCGAGCTGCCAGAGCAGCCTCCCGGCCATCATCTTCTCCAGGATCTTCCCCAGGACGGACAGGAGCCCAATTGGCCTGTATGACTTAGGCCGCGTGTAGTCATCTCTGTTGGGCTTAGGCAGGATTTTGACTACAGCGGCCTTCCAATCCTTGGGGAAGTATCCTAGAGATAGGCAGGCGTTCATCAGGGCAACAAATACATCATTTCTTGCCCGGATGGCCGCACTGCAGATGTCGGCCGTGAGGCCGTCCCCCCCGGGCGCCTTTTTGGGGTGAATGCCCTTCAAGACGCCCGAGAGCTCGTGTTGGGAGAAGGGAATAAACTCCCGCGGCTTGGTACTGGCTTCATCCTCCATGCGGGCAACGGCCTGTCTGACACGGGCATGAGTGTCGGACTCAATTTGAAGATCGTCAGCCGGGTAGAATGTGTCCGCTATGAGAGCTGTGGAACCTTCGGCGTCCAGGGTGCGTCCATCCGCGCCGCTGAGGAGGGTGTCCTCCTTCCGACGAGCGGCGCATCTTAGCACCCTGTATATGCCGTCCCACACGCTCTCATGCTCCTGCTTTGTGCAGAATTCTACCCAGCTGGCGGTCTTGGCCGCCTCAATGGCGGCCTTGTAGTCTTCCTTGGCCACCAGATACTCCGCAACCACCATATCCTTCCTGCGGCGATTTGCGTGCCGGATTCGACCCCTCAGCGTTATGAGCTTCCGCTTTTTGGCCTGAAGCTCAGGGCTCCACCAAATCACCCGTTTAGGTGCCTTTGGTGGAGCCAGCAGAGGGATCGAATCCTCGCACGCCCCATGGATCGCCGCAGTGTACCTTCCAATGGCCTCCTCAAGACCGCTAGGCGTCTCGATAGCCTCGATTTCGTCGACCGTCCAGTCCCCTAGACGGTCGACGAACGAGGCCCGAAAAGTATCCCAGTCAGCCTTCCCGGCGTGGTATCGCCTGGTGGATCCGCTAGGTTTGGCTGGTTCCGTCTCGGGCCCCGCCCCCACCTCGAGCGTGATCGCCCGATGATCGGGAGCGGAGGGGACGAGGTCCGGACGGACTCTCCAGCCACTCACTCGGTGTAGGAGCGCCGACGTGGCGAGGGTTACGTCTACAATGCTGGTAAACAGCTTATCCCCCCGCCAGATGTAGAACGTCGGCGCTCTCCCCTCGTTGAGAACCTGCAGATCCACCTGGGCTGCGAACTCGGAGAACAGAGTTCCCCTCTGGTCCTCGCGCTCGCAGCCCCACCAGAGGCTTTTGGCGTTGATATCCCCGCCGAGAAGGACTGCGCTGGTGCCCATGCGGTCCATGAAGGCCTGGATGTCGCGTAGATAGGGGTTGAGGTCTTTATCTCCCTCAAGGTACACCGAGACCAGGCCGATCTTCTGCCGTTGCCATTCCACCACCACCGCCACGACGTTCTCCGTGATTGTGGTGGCGTCCTGGACGACAGAGAGGGCCGGGTTGATTATTAGGATGGCCGACTTGACCGGTTTGTCCGCGGTGGCCGTCTTTTGTATACAAGTGTACCGGGTGTCCACTCGGCCCACCGACCCAGTGTATGGTTCCTGGATCAGTACGGCCGAGTAGCCACCCTCGACGGCCACTTGGACGGCCTCGTGGAACGCGGCGCGGCAACGGCCGATGTTGATTTGCATCAGCCGTATTGTGCCCCGCCGCGCTCCCCGCTGCCGCCCCACGGGGTCTCGGTCATTGTCGGCCACCCCAACACCCGGTGCGCCTTGAGACTGTGGTGTGGCCAAGGTGCCCGTATCAGCAGTATTTGATGGCCTGCCGCGCTATTGTGTCACAACGAATGCGCTCAGGGCAATCGGCGGCGTATGCAGGGTGCGAGGATTCCGCCCCTGGTGCCTTTGCGCAGTGGCAGCACCGCGGCTCCCCAGCCCGCGCCGACGGGGGACAGTCCCTGGTTTGGTGCTCTCCGCTGCACTGGCCACACCTGGCTTCGGCGCGGCAGATACGCGCCGTGTGCCCGTAGCCCATGCAGCGGTAGCACTGTACCAGTGGGGACTGGTCCACCGCCAACACGACCTGGTACCCTATCCTCATCCTCGCACCCTCCACGCGCCGCCAGATTTCGGGGGTCACCTCTAAGATGATATTACAGAGTGCCTTGTTCCTTCCGTTGGTTCGCCTAAGGACCCGGGCGTCCTCTTTCTTGAGGGCAATGCCCGCCATCAGGTCCCTATTCTGGGACTCGATGGCGGCCATCACCTGCTCGTCTGGGATGTCTCTCGCGACCCCAGCGAGGCGAATCAGGGGGCGCTTGTCGGCTGGCTCGGTGACTGTAAAGAGGCCACCGGCCCCCGACAGCTCCTTCTTGAAAGCCTCCCTGCCCTCGCTGGTGTCGCAAGAGAGCAATACTTTTTGGTTACGCAGCTTCCTGACCGCGTTTACTCCTATCCCGAGGGTGACGACGTCGACCTTCCCTTTAATCTCTGCGATCGTCTCTTCCGCAGTCTTTTTGGGGTCGGTCGACTCCACCACCATCGGGTGGCGCGGTGAGGAAGCTGCCTCGGCGTAGGATTTTGGCGAGGCCCGATCTCGCTGGGAGGGCCGCGGGACTGCGGCTGTGGCGGGGCAGGTCGGGCGGGTCGGGCCGGCGGGGGGAGCCATGGTGGGCCCCGCCAGCGCCGCAGGCTGCTGCCTGTCGAGCCGCTCGCGAAGCCCACGGAGCTCCCCTCTCACCTCCTCCACCCACTCACCGCCCGCTTTGGTGTTGGCCGTTCCCGCCACACCGCTTAACTCCTTCCTGAGGCTTTCGCACCGCTCCGTGAGCGCCTCCATCCCTTTGGTGAGGGATGCAACCGCCCCCGGAGCCGGTGGTGCCTCCTTGTCCCGCAGCTCTCCCAGAACGTCATACGAGATCAGGTCTCGCGCCGCCGAAACTTCTCTCTTAATTTCGCCCAGGTCCTTTGCGATTTGTGGCAGCACCGCGCCCGCGGCCAGCTTCTCCAAGCAGGCCGCGTGGGCCTGCTCCCTTCGCATCGCGTCCGCGGCGAACTCCGCCCTGGCGGCCTCCATCCTCAGGCATAGAGTTTGCCTGGACTCGCCCAGCCTGAGTACCATCTGGTACAAGTCGCCGAGCGAGCCCACGACAAACTCCCGGGTCTCCCGTTTAAGGTTGCCCGAGGACTCCAGCCTCTCCTTCGCCGCCAGCATCACGTCATTGGCCATCCTTGGGAGATTGGCCAGTGTTCCGGTCACTGACCCTCCCAAAGATGGCCTGCCGGTCTGGGGCGAACGGGAGGCCGGAAGGATGCCGCCAGGGGCAACAGTCTCCTCCGCCGCGGCCGCCTTAATGTTTTGGGGCGATTTGGTTGGTGGCGCGGCGCTGGCAGAAGCGGGCCCCGCGGTCCCGGCTCCCTCTGTCGGGGCCTTTACTGAGATTGCCTTTTTAGGCGGGGTCCCGCGGAGCCCCTTAACAGGCACCCGCAACAGGGCTCCCGAGCCCCCCCCGGGCCGGCTCTTGGCCTCCGCCGAGGTCGCGGACTTGCGCGGCCTGGTGTCCATAGTGCTTTCAGTCTAAAGGCCGGTTTGGCGTGGCCCAAATACCGTTAGGTCCGGCCGAGCGAAGAGGGTGAGTCAAGAACTTAAGTCTATGTCGGCAATAGGGCCGAGTCAATTATTGATACTAAAATGTATATGTCGGTTACTTAAATCTAGGGCAAAAGGCCGTGTAAAATGTAAACTTAATCTAATGCAATAGGGCTATAAAGTCAGCTTAAAACTAATATGCCAATGGGGGCCAGGTCACTTGTGATAAAATAAAATTAAATGTTTTGGAATTTAAAGATTGAAAATTAAAATTTGAAATTATATAAATTAAAAATATAAAAATTTAAAAAATTTGAGAATTGAGAAATTATAAAATTGGGAAATAATATTAAAATGAAATTGAATGAAATTGAACAATTGACAATATTTAAAAATAAAAATTGGGATAATAAAATTAAAATTAAAATTAAAAATGTAGAGTATTGTGATGTAGAGTCCTCCGATTTGTCAAAATATTGTTTTGAGGAACAATTTATAGTCAAAGGTGAGAAGACTCTACTTTTTCTCTGAGGACTCTATGTAGAGCCGTACTATTGCCACCAGTGGATAGCTCTCGCCGAGCCCCTTCCAACGACCCCAAACACGGTATCTCTATCCCGACTGGTTCTGGAGAAATCGCCGTGCAAACTTTTTGGTTTAATTCCAAAATGGCCGCCCAAAAAATGGTTACACGGCTATTTCTCCGTGACCACTGGGCCGAAATGTCCCGTGCTTGGGCTCGTCTTGATGGGCGCGACGAGATCCGTCCGATAGTGCGATTTTCAGGCCGAAAATTTTCAGGCTCCTGAAAACGCCTGAAAGCCAGTGAATCGGACAGGACAGGACCAGCCGATGGCCGAGGGGAAAACCCCAGTGCTCTGCGACGTTCCGTTGCGGAGATATAGGTGTTTTAAGAAAAACAAAATGGCTGCTGAACTGTCAAATTTGAAGTTTGACTTGCTATATCTCCGCTTCCAGAAGCCGCAGAACGCCCGGATTTCGACTGTCCCCCCCTGCCCGACCCAGGCTTTCCGCTGAAACCACTTTCAGGACCCTGAAAAACTCCGACTCCAATCCGCCTGAAAAGTGGGGATATAGTTCTTGAGGTGCCCCTGAGCACAACAGTGAAAACGGCGTGCCTCTACGCCTGCCGGTTCTCGAGTTATGGCGGATTGAATTCGGAGTTTGACAGCTAAAATGGCCGCCGAGCTGTCAGATTAAAATTTCAATCACCCGTAGCTCCTGAACCCGACGTCGGGGAGCGTCGGGGTTTTCGGTGGGGAGCTCGGCCTGGCTTCCCCTATGTCCTGAAAGTGGTTTCAGGCCCAAAAAGTTTCAGGCCCGAAAACCGCCTGAAAATGTACTGGGGCGATAGTCCGCAATTTGCGACCAATTTTGGTCCAAATCCCAGTTTCGTAGTGTATACCGGTCCGGAGATATATGCTGTCGAATATGTTAACCTTTTTAAACAAAATGGCCGCGTGTGGCTAACTTTCGCGTTTTAGAGTATATAGCGCCCGAGTTTGGGCTTATATAATGTGGGATAGGTGTTTTAAACCCGATCCCGGTGTCAATTTATTTTTAAAATTGTTTATTTGTAATTAAATTGATAAAATGTCTTAAAATTAGATATCTCCGGAACCTCAAATGTTAAAAATACCAAAAAATTCCTTAAAATCACCTTAAATCTAGCTTAAAATTACTGTTAATAATAACTTTTACAATTAAAAATTTTTACCTATATTTTTCATATAAAACCAATTTTTTTACTATTTTAATTCTAGCTCAAAAACTATTTGTGGTATTTAGCTGAAAAGTCCAAGATGTATTCTTTGCTTGAGCGCGCACAAAATAGCAGTTGCGGTTTTTTTTGATAACTGTGTTATGTCGAAAGTTATTGGCCGTTGAATTTTGAAATTTCAAACTGTCGTATTTAAATAATGATAAAAGCTAGATTCAGGTACCTTGTGATGTCCGTTACAGTTTTGTTGGGAGAAGGCCTCTGCAAAATTTCGAGCGCCTATCTTGACTCCTTCCTGGTTTTCAGGGCCACGTGTTTTTCGTTTTTCTGAAATATCGCTGAAACGCGTGGTCTGCGGGTGGTTTTGGATGGTTCGGCAGATGGGGGCGCTGGATGCCCTCCTGGATCCGACTGCAGACAGTGGGGGTCGTTCTCCGTTAGCGTTTGGGAGTGTTTTATTGGAACATAACCTCTAAAAAATGCGGTTTTTCAACCTTAACCGGTATGTTCGTTCGTCTACGGTTTGTGACAATCTGTCTCCGATGTGGGCAACACTTTTCCGCTTCGAATGACACCTCACTCGTCCAAATTGGACCAAATTATACCACTTTTTCGAATTTTTAACTGTGGATCACTATGAAAATGCACGTGGTCTCGAGTACGGACAGATCGGAACTAGCAGCCATGGTTGCGGATAGCTTAACTGGAACTTTATTTGAACATTGTGAAACAAGGTCTAAATAAACGAAACTAAAATTTGTTTTCTTAGGAAATACCGAGATGTCAATGTCTTGGCGTTATTAGTTCGAAAATATTGCAAGTAATTTAATTCCTCTGTCAAATGTAATTTAGAAGGTCGAAATAGAAGGTCAAAAATACAAAAAATCCGTTAATATTATTATATAGACTGGAAGCATTATAATCACTGACCTCTAACCTTTAAAATAACATTTTATAATTCGTAATGTCAAAATTAAAGACAATGTAATACCCATTGGCATGCTACTGTCACTCATGGACGTAATACTTGCTGTTACTACACTAGAAAAGCACGTGTCACTGCACAGATATAATCAAAATAAGGACCATAATATTACGTCGATGAAAAGGTCATAGTTCTTTATAAATTTGAAAATGTTTAAACGCAAATGATGATGATTTACAAAAAGATGAATTAAAATAATGCACTTCAATCGATATAATTAATCCAATCCAGGATATGTTTGATCATTTGTCTATGTTTACACTTCTCAAAAACGCTGATTTCGCAAATAGCTTTTAAGGCTGCTATTACATGGAGCATTTTATCTTGCTTGAATGAAACAGTTTTGGCGGATGTAATATGAATTTACTTTTTATCGATATGGTCTGAGGTTTTGATGGATAATGGAATTATGGATATTCAAGGCAATTTTTCCGGTATACCAAGTTTTTTAATGAGAAAATATCAGTCTTTATTCCAAAATTAATAATAAATATTAGCTACTATTTATTAACATGATGTATTATAATTACAAACAAACCAATAAAATACCAGGTACTTATAAGAAAAATATATTTATAAAAATAGATAATTTAGCTTCTCTATCTTTTTCCGTCGGCCGCCAATTATACTGTACAATAGGCTATTTGACCGATTTCTGAAAGCCATCTCATATTGTTTGTTGGTATGCATGGAGTCCTCAGAAATAATTTTGAATTTTTTCGTGTATTTCTTCTAAAAAAAGGCAAACGAAAATTTACATTGCAAATAAGCCGCCAAAACGGCATTTAGGCAATATGGCGTCGCACAGGAATTATGAAAGGAATTATCCCGGTAAACCAACAAAATTAAATGATTAAGAAAGAATGAATGACAGACGCCATTTTGACTGCCATGTGACGTCATCATAGAATCGGCCAATCCAGGCCGTTTTCAATACAATGGCGGCAGATACAAATTATCAATTTTTTTACAAATCCTAATTGTTTTTTAGTTAAAATGCCTTGAAGCGGTTATAAGACAAATAATTTATACGAATACGTATAAATAATACTGTTTTTTTCACATTGTCAAACAGCCTATTGTTATTGTCAAATCTCATGAGAAATTCTTGGTGTACATACAATAAAGAATATTCTTTCTATTCAAAGTGTCCGTAATTTAATTATGCATCAACTCTCAGACCAAAATAAAAATTTACGGACCTACCTAATTATAGTACATAAAAAAATATATCTTAATTTGTGCGAGCGACATAGCATGTTTTCCGTAAGAACAGTCTTAAATCCCTTTTAAATACAGCACTAAGCCAGATTTGTATAGCAACTTCAAACTATATATTTATTCCCATTCCTGCTTAGTATGCTATCCGTATACACTTTGGTTACCCGAGGAACAGTGTAAACCTTTGGAAGGTTATCAATATCCTCGAACAGAATGGTTGGGAGCAAATCGTTTGCGGCTTTACGCCTTCCACATTCGTAAAAACACCAGGTGATAAGGCATAGGGCAATGACGCACAAGACTGTGACTGATGTTATCGTCAATGGATTCCAGAAAGTTGGTGATGTGGTTATGGGGGATTCGGTGACGGTGGGATCTGTGGTTTCACTGCTATCCGAATCCGTTGCGCCAGTTTCTGTGACACCTTCCTCTGTCGCACCTTCTTCGGTAATATTTTCTTCGGTAACATCTACCTCCGTCACATTTTCTTCAGTTACACTTTCTTCAGTGACATTTTCTTCTGTAACACCTTCCTCTGTCACACCTTCTTCGGTAATACTTTCTTCGGTAATATTTTCTTCGGTAACATCTTCCTCCGTCACATTTTCTTCAGTCACACCTTCTTCCGTGATATTTTCTTCTGTAACACCTTCTTCGGTAACGTTTTCTTCGGTATTACCTTCCTCCGTCACATTTTCTTCAGTCACGCCTTCTTCAGTAACATTTTCTTCTGTAACACCTTCCTCTGTCACACTTTCTTCGGTTATATTTTCTTCGGTAACACCTTCCTCCGTCACATTTTCTTCAGTCACACCTTCTTCAGTGACATTTACTTCTGTCACACCTTCCTCCGTCACATTTTCTTCAGTCACACCTTCAGTGACATTTTCTTCTGTCACACCTTCGGTAACACCTTCCTCTGTCACATTTTCTTCAGTCACACCTTCAGTGATATTTTCTTCTGTGACACCTTCCTCTGTCACACCATCTTCGGTAACACCTTCCTCCGTCACATTTTCTTCAGTTACACCTTCTTCAGTGACATTTTCTTCTGTCACACCTTCTTCGGTAACACCTTCCTCCGTCACATTTTCTTCAGTCTCACCTTCAGTGACATTTTCTGTAACACCTTCCTCTGTCACACCTTCTTCGGTAATGTTTTCTTCGGTAACACCTTCCTCCGTCACATTTTCTTCAGTCACACCTTCTTCAGTGACATTTACTTCTGTCACACCTTCCTCCGTCACATTTTCTTCAGTCACACCTTCAGTGACATTTTCTTCTGTCACACCTTCGGTAACACCTTCTTCTGTCACATTTTCTTCAGTCACACCTTCAGTGATATTTTCTTCTGTGACACCTTCCTCTGTCACACCATCTTCGGTAACACCTTCCTCCGTCACATTTTCTTCAGTCACCCCTTCTTCAGTGACATTTTCGTCTGTAACACCTTCCTCCGTCACATTTTCTTCAGTCACACCTTCTTCAGTGACATTTTCTTCTGTAACACCTTCCTCTGTCACACCTTCTTCAGTGACGTTTTCGTCTGTTACACCTTCTTCAGTGACATATTCTTCCGTAACCCCTTCCTCTGTCACATTTTCTTCAGTCACACCTTCTTCGGTAACACCTTCCTCTGTTACATTTTCTTCAGTCACACCTTCTTCTGTGACGCCTTCAGTGACAGAACTATCTTCATCATAAATGTTACATGTTTCGGAACTTTCACTCGGGGGTATGTATCGAAATGAATCGATCAATACCGTTGATCCTTCTGACGCTAATCCCATAAGTGTTATCTGAAAACGAAAACATATTCTTAGTTAGACATTTAAATACCGATAAAAGTATTCTAGGTTTTTATTATGATTTTGTCTACTTTATAGAGCATTCAGTGTAAAACACAAACTTTTCTATTAACATTGACAGTTTTACAATTACATAAGAGCCAATCTTATCCTTCTGAAGTCATGTGAAGTTAGGCAGAGCCTGACACGGGACAAATTTAATGTTGAAAATCAATTAAAAATCTTTTTTTGTAAGGAGCAGTCGTGCGTGACATTAGCCGGCATCAGTGTGCTTATACCGAGATCAGGATGTTCAGGATGACTCAGATTTGCAGGATGTTTACAGGATATTACTGCAACTATTAGGGACGTCAACTCTGTCTCTTGACATTATTGATTTAATCATCATTAACCCATCATGTCCCCACCGAGGGGCACGGGTCTCTTCCCTGAGGAAGGTATAGGCCATACTCCGCCCTAAGGCCTCTGACTTGGCTTAACGACTGCCATCTATCGACGGCAGCCGGCACCAACTGCTTAACGTGCCTTGCGAAGCACGGGATCGCTCTGAAAAATGCCACTAGCGTTAGTCATAGACGGTGACCCATCCATGGACTGAACGCGCCGTATGTTGCTTAACATTAGTAATCGTTTAAGATCACTCAGGCAGGCCAGGCTACGAGCGAGCATTAGATAGATAGATAGATAGATAAAACATTTATTTGCGCTTTGAAACACACACACACATAAAGCATAACACAATGATCATCATAACAATATAGAATGTAAAATAAATTATAACAATGAATAAAATAGAATTATCAGATTACACAAATAGCATTGAATTAAATCACAATAATAAATAAAAATAGAGTTATCAAATTACATTCAAATTCAATCGTGATAAATAATTAATTAAAATAGTAACAATAAATTTCGAATGACATTCAATTAAAATTATAACAGTTATAAAATTATAACAGATATAAAATTCTCCAATTACTTCCATCAAATGACTTAAACTATAAAATGGCTCTGGCGGGCCATATGTGCGTGTGAAACAGCAGCACAAAAGGGCCGTATCTCAGCATTATAAATATTGCTTTCACAAAAGCAAATATTTTGCTGATTTTCAGCTACGGCCAAAGAATGTGAGAACGGAATTAACAATAACCAATACGAATACAAATTAACCCATAGCAGGAAAACAAATCAACGTCGCTCTGTACATAAAATTAATTATAATCATATTATTATTCATATTCTATATTATATATTATTATTTACTTTCAATTAATTTAGCCAGTAAGTGTATAGTGTTGGACATTGTATAGTGGAGTGTATTTACGACTATTATTTTAATTCATGCATAAATATAATATAAATGTTATCAATTGTAATTTGTAAAAATAATAAAACTAGAAGCAGTTTCACTGTTATGAGACTGCCACCTACGTCAAGTTTTGCAGACTAATCAAGTGGAGCTTAAATTGTTTTTTAAAACTGAGTTTTTATGGCATTTGAATTATTGATTTAATGAACTTATAAATTTAACTGTTTTGAAAAGAATAAATGTGAAGTTTCTTTGTTAACTTCTTCTCCACATAATCTATTAATTGTGAAACTAACAACTTTGACGTTCATAAAGTAAACATTTTGCTTTTACTGTGACTAAAAGTATTTCAATTTTAATTTAATCCCCTTTCTTAATCGTTTATTTCATAAAATATACACTGCAGTATGACACAAAACAATCGCCGAACTGTGTAGCAGTGTAACTTAAGTGGGAGCAGAATAACATGATTGGAGCATAACTGAGTCGGCTGAGTCGGATCCTTTCACAAACGCAGTGCACTGATTAAATTGAAAAAAAAAACTTAAACTTAAAATTGTTTACTTTGTATTTGTATTCTGTCATTGTACTGTGTACGTTCAGTGAATAAAATATTTCAATTCAATTCAATAACTTATCACTACGAATAAAATTAAATACTTTAAAACCTTGTCGGATTTTTTTGACAAAAAATTAATCAAGTATATCTGTAATAAAGTTAATAATGTGTAGTGTAGCAGAAGAAGCAAAAAAACATTTATTTAAAGCCACATAGATACAGGAAAAGTAAATACCGAAAAATGAGGCACATATAGAAGAAATGTGAAGCTACAGTGAGAAAAACAAAGCCTAGAGTACAATAGATTAACGCTGTATGTCGAATGCAGCGGAAAAAAGGCCTCAAGCTCAGTATAAGCTGAGGGCTTGCACCCACAGCACTGATTTTCAGCTAGGGCCTCTCTGACTCACGGAGCATTAAGGCTCAATTCCCACTGGCGCACAGTCGAAGTGTCGCGTCGCGAAGCGAAGCGTCACGTTTTTCAACTGTTCTAAATTCATCTCTATTTCTCTATCAATACGGTACGAATTACTGTTGCCAAAATTTGAAAACGCTCAGCGACGCACGTCTGCGCGCGAATGCGTGCGAATGCGCGCGTCTACGCCTGCTAGGGTCGCTCCGCGTTTTCAAATTTTCGCAACACAAATAGAGATGAATTTAGAACAGTTGAAAAATGTGCCAGTGGGAATTGAGCCTAAAACGGAACAGACACTCACTCATACTATATTCTGATAAGTCTTCTTCTTAAATTGTGCCCGGATAACGGCGACAGGCTTGCCACTTGTCACGTTAGGGACCTAATAAACTCGACAAAACGTGGGCCCAGTTCTAGTGATTGGTGCCTCTGCCTACCCACTCGGGGATAACGGGATAACGGGCTCTCACCACTCTGGTTACATCTCTAGCTCATTCAGCGTCTCGGCCGTCGTCCGGTTCGTCTATGGAACGCCCTCCCTGAAAGCCCCCTCTCGGAATTCTTTCATGATTCATGTAATTCTGTATCACGATTAAACTACTGCAATGAAGAGATAAACTACGACTTCTTCTTCTTCCACCACCGTCCAACAAACAACATCTGCTGTGCGATAGAGCGAGGGCTGCACACGCTCTCCTCTGCTCGTATAGAGCCTTTGTCCGGGAACACTTCCTCGAGAAGTGTTACCTGGACCAACCTTAGCCTCTCTCATGATAAGGATTTTTCAATTGTATATTCTTGACTATTATATATGTTTATTTTTATCTCCTGCGGTTGACTGGTAGAAAATGCTTGTATAGCATTAAGTCCGTTGCATTGTACAATTTTTTTTTAAATGTAAGTGCAATAAAAGTATTAATAACAAATAAGAAATACACATTTTTAACACTATAAATACTAAGGTAAATAATACCAGTGAATACATAATTATTATACATAACACATTCAATTAAATACGAAATAGTGCTTACGAATTACTTTTCATCGGTTTATTCGCAGTAGTTCCATTGCCGAGTTCCATGATGGAGTTACATCAGATACATAGCTTTAGTTAATAAATCATTCGCCAAACTGCGTGGCAGTTTGTTGGAAAATTATAGTGCGCTGAACTCTATTGCTTAACTTTACTTGTATATTAGGCTACCCCCCTGCTATATGTAAATCTAATGAGTCAAGACACTTACATACGCCTCAAAGGTTCCGGTAGTAGACCACACAACCTCGATCGGGAACAGACCACCAGTTGAGATAGGGTTGTCATCCGTTGAAACGAGTACTCCTTGCCCATTTGCCACGCTTTCACTATTCTGAATTAATACCATAATATGGCTCATACCACTGGAAGATTCCAACATTACATTGACTTCTAATCTGCCAGCTGCGTCAAAAGTGTACGGCGTAGACGATGAGACACAACTTTGCATTACAGAACTGGCTGATATAAAGGTTTGGCTATTAGGATGTGGTGATGGTATTGAATCACTGTAAGAGCCCACGCTCCACTGGGCCTGGCCGTTGCAAACTGCACTATCATAGTTGAAAATTTCCTCGAAATTATCCTCAAAATCGTACGTGACACATTCTTGACTTAGCACGTTTGTCGCTGAGAGAAACACTAACAACAAACTCCACGTGGGATACATTTTTTATTATTAAATAATAGTGTCTTTATTAAATATATTATTCCTATTTTATGTCCAACTTGCTACGTCAATATGATAATACTACTAGCGCTGCTAAATCACTGGCGATAGACGTCAATGTACCTATGTTTAATCAGTCTATTGTCGGGGATTAATCTTGCGATAATTGTACATATTTCCTTAAAAATATGTGATGATGGTAATCACGATTCCGAGCGTTGTTGGCAATAACAGTTGTTTGTTTGCGAAGGATTCTCCAAACTGAATAAATAAATAGTTTGTTTAGTGATTCGCGATGCTCATACCTAGTTGGCTACATTTAACGGTTGTTAAAAAACTTCGGAGAAACTGTCTGTTAATCATTTATAGTAATCATGACAACAACATTTTTAGAGAAACCGAGGGTTAGGCTAATAAATCTATTGTGAGATATTGAGCAATTAAAACGCCTTAAACTACGCAAGTGTCTAGATAGATTTTCAAACTTAATGATGAATCAGATAGAACATAAGTTAAAATATACACTTTTGAAGGATCAACTTGATCAATCCTTACTTTATTAAGTAAAGTATCTTAAGTTTATTACATCATTCTACTGTAAGCAGAAGGCCGAGGAATACAATCATTTTTGTGATGGGCCTGAAACTCGAAAAATCATTCGCCAACATGATAACTTAATCGCTAATAAACTGCACAGCGACATTTGGCGACGCTTTTTTTTGGGATAAATAAATTAAAAAAAAACATCTAAAGCCAAAACTTCTTTAGTGTGTCAGTTAACATTCTGTATTATTCTGATTCTATGTATCTAATATAATCAATTGTATGTGAGTTTTTATGCTACCGGTTTCAATCCCGATCATAAATAATGCTTTTATCTGATACGAGCAGCCTAATAATGCTTGTTCCTTGATATGATGTTAAAATTTTTGTTTAGGTCTGAATTCTGAATTCTGTGCTGAACGCAGGTTAGATGTAATATAACTTTTAGACCTGGTTTAAATTTGCTTTATTTTCATGCTTTTGTAGCATGCTTTCCCTAGAGAAAGAATAAAATAGATTCATAGCTTTTATTACGCACTATAGCGGCTCTCTACAGAGGATTTTATTTATTTTACTTTTTATGATTTTTTAATTTGAAATTAGTTTTACTTTATTCTGTTTTTTATAGCTCTATGGAAATCATGCCAAAAAAAGCGTAATAATAAACCAACTGTAAACTTAGACCACAAAAAACCAAAATCACAAAAGTAAACTGTTTACTAACCGCCTTATTATGTCTATTAATAGCCCGGTCAGCTGCCAATGCGTGGAGAGTAATCAATGTTTTTAATCATTAAATAATGAACATTTGACTACCTAATATTAGGCTGAAGGTAAATAAGTAACTATTCTAATTAATTTGGATGAATGCAAACATTACCAAAACAGCTGAATGAAAATTGAACTGACTGTTTGTGCGCTTATGTATTGGCTTGACTGGAGATTGCGAATTTTAGCCGTTACTCGCCATTAAGTATAGAACAAAGGAAAAATGTTTTTGTTTATTTATTTATTTGATCCATCAACACGAGCTACGTTAAATCGTATACTAGCTTTATTATTATTTCATCCTTGTTTAATGTGCTTTCAATTACACGTTGATACCGCATGCATAAATACCTAGTAATTTTCTAAAAGAGAACAATATCATGCATTTAGAGTTCTAACATTCACTTACGTGCTCACCACAATTATAATTATAATTATTGTTGTCGACAACAGAAATTAAAAACAAATCAAATAAAATAACATTTCAGAATACATCGAATATGCATAGGTAACTCAAAATTATTCCATTGAAGATTAGTTGTATGAATCAATTAAATCACTAAATAAATTAGATTCAATTAATTCAATATGTGTAATATAAATTTGGTAATTTCAATGACTTTTGAATACATAATATTATAATTAATAGTCTATTCGTAGGAAGGTAATTATGATAAATCTAAAGTCGAGGATAAGTAACACGACAAGTAACTGACCCTAAGATGTACGTAACTGACTCCGTTCTCGCAAACAAAGACAGTACGAGTAAAACTGAAATTACTTACGATTCATCAATATAAAACCAGGCTCATTTCCCTTTTCAGGTATCGCATTAAACTTCAATAACCAAGCCGTCTTCCAAGTTCCGATGACTCAGCTTTACTCCTCTTATCCAGCAGAGTTCTTGATCACGCAGTGGGTCACCATTCGTAGGCCGCAGGTCTTCTTGTCAAATAAAATACTGAAGGTGTTTCCAAGTAAGAAATATCTTCAGTATTTTAGAAGGCTTTAATTAAAACAATAGTTCTAAACTATATTTTATGAAATAAAATATGTGGTTTTCACCGACCTTAGGGGAGAGTGGGTATGATTCGTACACCGGGAGCATTCGTACAACGGCCATAATTCGAATACGCATGGGGGTGCATGAAAGGAGCCTCCCCGATTGACGTACTCTCTGAGCTGTACGTCTGGCGCACCCTGGGCAACAATCAGCGGGTCCCTTCCGCTGATTGGCAAATCCTTTCACCACGATGGCAAACTCAAGTCCAGCCTTAAAGCCGGCGCTTTGTGTAGTCTCTATTAATATCGAAGGTTTCTCGCAGAATAAGTCAGAAATCCTATCTGAACTTCACCGCTCAACACACTGCGACGTTATGTGCGTCCAAGAAACTCATAGAGATGAAACTCAGCCCCGGCCACACATTCCTGGACTTACGCTTATCGCCGAGACTTGCCACCCGAAGCACGGTAACGCAGTGTTTGTTACTCCCGGCGTAAGCACAAAGTCTACCAAGTGTACGACCCAGAACGGTATAGAAGTTATCACAATTGACCTAGGTTTCTGTACCGTCACATTCTGTACGTCTTTATAAACCCCCTGGGACTCTATTCCAGTTCGAACCCCCAGTAAACTTTGACGATACTCAGGCCAAAATTGTAATCGGTGACTTCAATAGCCACAGCACAAACTGGGGCTACAACACAACGGATGCATCCGGTCAAGCTGTCGAGGAATGGGCCGAGACTAATAACTTAGCACTGATCCACAGCCCCAAACAACCGCCATCCTTTAATAGTGGTCGATGGAAACGGGGATATAACCCAGACCTGATATTTGTCAGCGAAAATATCAGTGGGCAGTGCACCAAAACCATTTGCACTCCAATCCCCCGCACCCAACACAGACCGATCATGTGCACAATTCAGCCTGTTGTTCGCCCTTTAAGTGTCCCTCTTAGGCGCCGGTTCAACTACTCCAAGGCGAACTGGGAACGCTTCGGCCAAATGATAGACGAAGCCTTGTTGAGTGTTCCGCCAACCCCGAAACACTATGACCACTTCGTTGACATAGTGTCAAGAGTGTCACGGAAGTGTATCCCAAGGGGATGTCGGACCTCCTACATTCCGGGGCTATCTAAAAGTTCGGCTGAACAGCTAAAAGTGTACGAGACCTTATACAGCCACGACCCTTTTTCAGAGGATACCGTATTAGCCGGCGAGGAGCTACTATCTCGGATTAGCGAAACTCGACAGGAAAGGTGGATCGATACTGTTACTAACATTGATATGACCCATAACAGTAAGAAAGCATGGCATACCATTCACAAACTTTCCAGCGATCCCCCTTCTTCCGCATCTCCCAGTCAAGTAACAGCAAACCAGATAGCGCACCAGCTACTGCTCAATGGCAAACCATCGGGCCGTCTTACCAAGGTCCCGAAACTGAACAGCACTGCTGGTTCATGTGACCGGGTAAGCAAGCCCTTTAATCTGACTGATATTAACATGTCCATGAGTCACCTAAAATGCGGTAAGGCCTCGGGTGTGGACAACATCTCTGTAGAGCAAATTAAACACCTTGGCCCGGCTGCTGTGTCTTGGTTGCTTCGACTCTTTAATAACTGCCTGGAATCAGCTTCAGTACCCAGTCTGTGGAGAAAGTCAAAGGTAATAGCAATACCAAAGCCAGGAAAGTCAACAGACAATCCCAAACACTTTCGGCCAATATCACTTTTGTGCCACACATATAAGTTATTCGAAAGATTGCTGTTGACAAGTCTGACAGGCCTCATAGACCCAATACTAAATCCAGAACAAGCCGGGTTCCGACCAGTAAAGTCATGCTGCAACCAAACTCTAAAACTCACGCAGCACATAGAAGATGGTTTTGAGCTGGGGAAGGTGACTGGCACTGTACTAGTCGATCTTTCAGCGGCCTATGATACAGTAAACCTCAGGCGGCTGCTGTGGAAGGTGGAAACAATGACATCCGACCACGCGTTTGTCGCAGTACTCCGTGAACTTCTTCACAACCGCCGCTTCCAAGTGCACCTTCTCTCAGACCAAAGTCGTTGGCGGATGCAAAAGAACGGCCTGCCACAAGGCAGTGTCCTAGCCCCGCTCTTATTTAACATATACACCAACGACCAACCATCTAGCCCAACGTCCCGCTTCTTATACGCAGATGATCTCGCGTTGACTTCCCAGGCCACTAGTTTTGATAAAGTTGAGGCTAATCTTAACTCAGCTCTTGGTGCCTTGGGCCGTTACTACGAGGAGAATTCGCTCAAGCCTAACCCTTCGAAAACGGAATCATGCGTTTTCCATCTGCGCAACAAGGAGGCGGGGCGCAGGCTTAATATCAGGTGGCAAGGAGTTCCCATAGCTCATAACGACTTCCCAAAATATCTGGGTGTTACGCTAGACAGGTCTCTCACATTTAGGAAGAACTGTGAAAATATTAAAAAGAAGGTGCACTCCCGCAACAACCTGCTACAGCGCCTCACCACCACCAGATGGGGTGCCTCGCCTCAGGTGATGCGGACCACCGGACTGGCGCTAGCGTTTTCCGCTGGAGAATATGCATGCCCAGTATGGACCCGATCTGCCCATGCAAAGCTAGTGGATACAGCCTTAAATGAAACATGCCGGCTTATTACTGGTTGCCTCAAACCGACCCCTGTACAACTGCTGTATCCACTGGCCGGCATTGCGCCCCCGCACATTCGCAGGGCTGTGGCGAGCTCCATGGAAAAATCCAAAATGGACACTGACGCACGACACCCTATGCACGGCTACGCCCCAGTGCGGCAAAGGCTGCCAAGCCGAAGCAGCTTCGTGAAATGCGTCAACCCTCTAACCACGAGGCCTACGCAAGCGAGGTGCAACCTCTGGGCCCAGGCGGCTTCCTTACCTACCCCGTTTGTGCCGCTGTCGGAGAGTCTCCCGCCTGGACATAAATTGCCCTGGGCAGTATGGAAATCCCTGAACCGGCTGCGAACTCGTACTGGCCGAAGTAAGGATAACATGTCCAGGTGGGGGTTTGCGGATCCCGCCATCGACAATTTGAACTGCCTGTGCGGTACTACCCAGACGATGGACCACCTCTCATCGTGCCCTGCGTGCCCTAACACCTGCACTCAGGAGGACCTAATGACTGCAAGTGATAAAGCAGTCAGCGTCGCAAAGTTCTGGGCCGCAACTATCTAGTAGACTTTAAAAAAAAAAAAAAAAAATTGTTTGTCATCGACACGCTAAGAAGAAGATTCGAATACGCAAAATAGTGGTGCCTTCGTATCTGTGTATGTGATGCCCACTCACACGCATAATCTAACCGCGGAGTGGCTCGCCCGTGCGGCCGCCGACTTCGATGTGATAGGTCGTTACGTGTTTTCGCTTCGCGTAAATAATTTTTCGATGCAACTTTAAACGTGTTTTTCTTCTATAAGTTTTTCTGCCATTGTTACCTGATTTTGTGTGGTGTTTGAGTACATATTTCAGTTCATTATTTCGACATTTACTTGAAGATAATCTCAGCAGTTATTTTTATTTTGCAATATATTAGTAAAATTTCTTCATTGGGGTAGCTTCGTACAGGTCTGAACGGGGTGGATTCGTACTGTACGAATGTACCCCACGTATGATATACAATCTTTATTTTCGTAGCTGATTGAGCTTGATTTGCCATCGAAATCTGCTCAAGGATTAGTAACGCCAGAAATGATCCAACCCTACCCTAAAGTGGCTAGAGAAGTGACCAAAAAGTCCAAAAAAGGTAAACAACAGATACTCCCGAAAAAAAATTGGCGAGACAAAATAGATAAAGCAAAACAGTTAAAGAAGCAAGAGCAAGAGATAAAACAAAGAGATGAAGAGATGAAGAGGGCATTAAATTTGATATCAGGTAAAGATATTTTAATAAACCAAAAAGAAAGAGGCAAAGTTCCTGTTCCCCCATTGAAGTGATTGCTGAAGGATCTGATGTGGAGAACGAAACTCCAGTTTTAACTGCATTTGTGAAAGAGAAAGGCTTTATTCTAGTGAAGTTCAAGAAGAAAAAATCTGTCAAACACTATGTTGGTCAGGTGATTACAAAATATAGTCCCACTGGGTACAAAGTTTCATTTTTAAGAAAGAAATCCGGCGCCTGGAAATTTGTTTTTTCCAATAACATAGACGAAGGGACTGTTTACATATCTGACATCGTATATTATATTGCCGGAACCCAAATCTGCTTCTACAGCAAGAACAGCTAACATTTAGCTTTCATAAAGATCTGTCCATGTACAATGTGCATTAAGTAGATTCATAAAAATATTATGACTCTTGTTACCCTAATGGTAAATATTATTGTTGATTCATTTCTATAGGACATAAGAAGTTAAATAATGTTAAAACAAAAAGCTTAACTAATTATTGTATTTAAAACTATTTTATTATTAAGTACTTAGGCACCCAAGGCTGATTCCGTGAAATTTTGATCTCAATAAACGGTAAATTTTCTATAAATAGCATTATTAATCATGATGTACGGAGGTACCCCACCATGTACGAAGCTACCCCAACACATGTATGAAGCTACCCCGTGAGTGGGGTACATTCGTACGACTTCCACTTTTTTTTTAAATCGTCATAGCTTGGCCACACTTCTTTCTATGAACAAGTCGTCTAAGGGAATATTGTAGGCAAATATATAAGCAATCTATCATTGCTCAAATTGTTTTCAAATAGCGTTTAGTTTTTCTGGTATAGGGCTCGAAGTGAAAAGTGTACGATTCCTACCCACTCTCCCCTATACAGAATATCTTAGAAGTAATTGCTCTCTGTTCGTCAAATCTAACGCGACAACGCGACATAAGTAGCGTATGCAACGTGTGTACGTTGGGCAAAGAAAAAAAAATTGTATATGGGATCTACAATTTAAAATAAACTACCTACCTACCTAGAGACTTAAGAGAACTTGTTTGAATATAAATTGAAAATTATGTTATTGGACAATGAAACAGAATTCTTGACCAAAAGATGATTTGGAATGGCTTAGACTATCTGGCATGATTACTGACGATGTTATTATTAGTTTTATTTTTCGTTTTAAAGGATCATCATGTATTGACAATATTAGTTTCGCTTTAGTAAAACTAAGAAAACTTTAACTTTGAGAGGCTCTCTCAAAACACAATTTCTACGTCTATAGTGGGAAAGCATGCAGGACAACGACTACGTACCATCATCTTCAAAACTCATGTTTGCCAAATATCTTTATCTTTATCTCTATCTCTATCTTTTCTCCTTTAAAACATTCCTCTGCCACATTTTCTTCTGTCACACCTTCCTCTGTCACATTTTCTTCAGTGACAGTTTCTTCTGTAGCACCTTCTTCTGTCACATTTTCTTCAGTCACACCTTCCTCAGTGACATTTTCTTCAGAAACACCTTCCTCTGTCACAATTTCTTCCGTCACACCTTCTTCAGTAAAATTTTCTTCTGTGACGCCTTCAGTACTATCTTCATCATAAATGTTGCATGTTTCGGAAATTTCACTCGGTGGTATGTATCGAAATGAATCGATCAATACCGTTGATCCCTCTGAAGCTATTCCCATTAGAGTTATCTGGAAAACAAAGACATATTTAAAGTTTTAAAATACCAATAATAGTATTCTAGGTGTTTTAAGTATTTATATCACTACAAGTATACGTGACGTCAACCCTGTCTTTTGAAGTTATTAATTTAACCCTTTCCTTAAATTGTTTATTTCAGAAAATATACAGTACAGTAATATGACATATAACAATCGCCGAACTGCGTAGCTGTGTAACTTAAGCAGTAACAAAATAACTTAATAGGCATATTATTGGGTCATTGGGTGAAAATCCCACCTGCATTTTTAGCACGGCGTGGCTGATTTTGATAGTACAGAGTACTTTCGTCATCAACCCATTATGTCCCCACCGAGGGGCACGGGTCTCTTCCCTGAGGAAGGTACAGGCCATACTCCACCACGGGGGCCAAGTCCGGATTGGTGGAGGCTTGTAAGACTAGTGGCTGGTCTTACTGTCAGAAGTTTTCAAGCCGCCCTAAGGCCTCTGACTTGGCTTAACGACTGCCATCTATCGACGGCAGACGGCACCAACTGCTTAACGTGCCTTGCGAAGCACGGAATCGCTCGGAAAAAATGCCACTAGCGTTAGTCATAGACGGTGACCCATCCATGGACTGAACGCGCCGTATGTTGCTTAACCTTAGTGATCGTTCAAGATCACTCAGGCAGCCCAGGCTACGAGCGATTTATTTATTGACAGAGTACTTTAAGGCATCTATATTTTCTATCACCAAAATTTATATTTGTCATCAAGTTGTATCACCTAATAAATAGATCTATCGCCACGAAATATTTTCGTTCTCAGATAAACAAAAATTGTTCCCAGGTATGAATTATCAAATTAATGTTAATATATGTGTAAAATAAGAGATCGATAACCAATAAAATTATATTGCATTACATGAATATAAACTTCGTTCTTATAATAACAGTTTTGTTACTTAAATAATAGCTCTGTGCTCAGAATGGTAGATCTGTCACCAAATAAATCGTGTAAAGAATACGTGACAACAGAAATATAGGTGCGACGACGCGCGTAGCGAAGCGGAGCGCGTCGGAGCGTTAGGTTCTCTATGTAAGATCGAAAACAGACTCGACTTTGATGCGTTCTTACCTTGCCTCTTGTTGCCTCTTTAACATAATATGATTTATTGGTGATCTCTTTAAATTAGTTTGCTTAAATACTTATTAGGACACACCTATTATAATACATACAAAAACATTTATTTGGTACTAGACCTTATATCTCAGGATTTTAGGTGATTTATTGTGGAACTGATTTTGCATTGTTTGGTGACTACATTTTGGTGACAGATCTACTATTTTGAGGACAAACCCTATTATTTAAGAAACACAAAACTAATTAAATTGGTGATAGCTTAAATGATACCCGTACTTTAATAGAGTTGTAGTATTTTTTAAATCAAAATATAAGTTAGACTTCACCTGGAGCCATTTTTCAAATGAATATTATATAATTATAAAAGGTATATAAAAAATTAAAAAGGTCCGAAATCATATTACGGTGGGTTGTCCTTAACCCGAATTTTATAACAAATCCAATAATTTTATGAATTAAATGCCATATTTTGTAATAAGTGTTAATGTTTATGTATTTGACATATAGATTTAACACAATGGTACACTCAACGGTTACACAGACCTTACAATCATTGTATTAGGAAGTGTCCGCGCAAAAAGTACAATTTCGGTGTGTTTTATTCAACTCGACATAACTAATAACCTAAACAAGTGAGAAGCACCCCCGCACCTCTCTCGGCACGGGCCAGTAATGCGCTAGCGCAGACAAGAAACAGTTGTGTGATATCTTGCTCCACCATCCCGCCAAAAATGTAAGTACCTTCTAAAGTAGCATGGGAGAACGAAATTCTGCAATTTGGGTGGCTTAAAATATTAACTTTTACGTAAATAATTGGATTACGTCTTTGCTGTATATTGTGCGTCCTGTGTTTTCTTTTACAAACATACTATTTCACTTTTAAAAATACGGACGGTTGCTAAAATATTACCTTTTTTTGACGTGTCTTTAACTTCAGTGGTACAATTTCGGTGGATTCGGTGGTTAATTTAGCACCACAGAAATTGCAAGGTGCCACAAAAATTGTTATATACGAAGATTATGGCTGTTATTCGTACATAACCTGATTATATTACCAGCAATGTACAAGAAAATTGTATTCTTTTAACAAAACCGGGTAATGTCCTACGAAAAAACATTCTTTGTATATTACTAGCAACATAGCCAGTTATGTACAAGGAAGTAAACATTCTTTCTACATAATCCGGTTTTATACGAAGAAATCGTTGTTCCTTATACAAAACTAAGGAGGTTTGTAACTACCACACACTCGTACACATAATAATACGAACATAATCAAAAATATACTGGATTATGCTCATTTCTTTTCTTTTTATAGGGTCCAACATTATAATCTTACTTTGGGCCCCACGTTGGGTGCCAGTGTCACAATATTTGATTCGGGAGTGCGGTCGAAACAAGTAAAATAGGATATCCAGAAGCAGTAGAGAATTACATTTTGCTTATATTATGGTAAAAAAATAATTAATAGAGAATAAAACAAACCGATTCGTGATAAACTAAGTGATAATGTGATAAAATAATGTTGTTTAGGTCCACCTTGGATGAAAGCTAAGGGTTATGTAGCTCCAGCTACGTCCAACCACTGTGGCAAATGTCGAAATATAATTAAATTTAGAATTGATAATGGCCAAAAATAATATAAAGCCTTGTTAGAACTTTATACCTCAAATTGTTCAATATGGGGTGAATGGCCCCTTAAGAGATCCTTATCTAATGATGAACGACCTATTTTGTTATGATGTTTATGCTCAGCTAATTTTAAAGTATTTAGCTTTGACATAGGTACTTCAACCGTATGTTTTCAAAATACCTACGCATTTTTCAATTTATTGTGATCTTTACAAGGAAAAACGACTTCTTCATACAAAACATCCTTGTACACTGCTGTAACTGGCAACGTTGCTGCTAAAGTGCAAAGAAGGAATTTTGCTTAGTACTTTACTCGGTTTTATGTGAAACATATTTTTTCCTTGAATATCCTCGTAAGGCCCGACCTTGAAAAGAACAATTGATTTTATGATCACTTGAAGACATTGGGCCTCACGAGGTTATACATATACACTCATACAAGTCCTTATACTGTTAAGTAATAATGGGCTAGTTGCCCTAAAAAATGTAATTAGTCCGTCTTTTATATTATTCAAAAATAAGGGACACGTATTTTTTTATTTGTAAACTAGTTGTTGCCCGCGACTTCGTCCGCGTGGGCTTTAGTTAAGTAAAGTGTTTGCGTTTGCAATTAAGATTGGGATACTTTTAGCGCATGCGAAATAAATAAAACCATACTACTCTCTCTGAGAGAAGACCTATTCCCTGCAGTGGGACATATACTCGTATAGGCTGTTTACTATGGGTTGTATTTTAAAGAACTAAGAAATATTTATGAACACATGAACGGAGAAATAATAAGAAGAATTGAGAAAATTTATTCAAGAGTTAGAACGACCAATATGAAAAAAATGAGAAAGTAAGCAAGTATTTAAGGTGGTATTTAAACACATGGAAGAACAAAGAAATTCAATTAAAAAATCGCAGCGAAATGTTTAATAATCGAAGCGACGATACGAAGTAAACACGAAGAACTTTTATACCTTCTAAATTTGCAACCCCCATAAGTATTGAATTCACAAAAAGGGCTGTCGGCAATAATCAATAACTTTATCAGGAACGTATAACCCAAATACAACATTTTATTGAAATAACTTTGAATATCAGAGAGCTTTCATTCTAACTTTGCACCCCCTTGGGATGATTTTCTAAAAACTACTTCACACATTGTTTCATGACTTTCAATGAAGGACCTACATACTGCATTTCATTCGAATAACTTCAAAAACGGCAGAGTTTCATACTAACTTTGCATCCCCATTCTACCCCTTTAGGGGGTGAATTTTGAAAAATCCTTTCTTAGTGCAACCCTACGTTATAAAAGGAACTCTTGTGCAAAATTTCAAGTTTCTAACCCTTATAGTTTGGGCCCTGCGTTGATATGTCAGTCAGTCAGTCAGTCATTCAGTCAGTCAGTCAGTCAGCTTCTCCTTTTATATATATAGATTAGATAAAAAATGACAAAGATATAGCCCATTAAAGTTACTTGTGACGTCACGCCGTGCTGCATTTTTTAGCACGGAGTGACGTCACACGTAACTTTAATGGGCTATATCTTTGTTATTTTTTGTTTAATCGAAATAAGAAAAAATACGTGTCCAATATTTTTTTATAATCTAAAATACGGACTTAATAGAATTTAATTGTTTTGACCCTGGTAACTACCCTTAGTTAGTTAGTTTGGCTTAGGGTTTCCGCACTTGGCCTCATAGTTGGGCCATTGTACGTAGCAGGGCTGTGAGCTTACTCCAGCCAGCCTATCTCTTTCCAGAAGGCCAGCAGTGCTCTGATGTCACTGCAGGCCTCCTGAAGGGTTCCCAGCTTCCCAATGGTGGCGGTCCGTTGTTTCTCCACGCCTTCGCAGTAGATGGTCACGTGGGCGGGTGTTTCCTCTTCTTTCAGGCATCCCCGGCAGAGCGGGCTGTCGGTTAGTCCCATGTTATGGAAGTGTCTGTTCAGTGAGCAGTGGCCTGTTAGTATTGCCACAGCTCTGCGCAGATCATATCTTTTCAGACTAATCAGGCTACGTGAGAGATGTTTTGAGATTTTCCTTAAAGCCTCCTTGGCTTGTCTGCATTTAGTTTCTGTTCTCCAGAGTTCAGCATGCTGATTTTCTGTTCGTGTCCTCAACCATTTCCTAAACTGGTTGTAAGGGAGTGGTAGCAGGGGTTCGGGGCCTTGCACTTTAGTTTCCGAGCCTCTTCTGGCGAGTTCATCCGCAGCATCGTTACCCAAGGAGCCGCTATGACCCTTTATCCATTGTAATGTGACTAGGTTGTATGTCGACAGCTTATCCAGCTCGTGGTGACACTCTAGTATCAGGCTGTTGTTTGTGACATTGCTATTAAGTGCTTGTAGGACTGAGGCGCTGTCCGAGACTATGCGTATGGCATAGTCTTGTACATTTCTTGTATTCAAAAGCGCGACTGCTCTTGTTATACCGATGCACTCTGCCTGAAAAATTGTATTCAAGGTGCCAAGGGTTGTAGATATTTTTATGTTTAGGTCATTGGAGAAGGCTCCCGCGCCCGTTCCTGTTTCGGTTTTGAAGCCGTCCGTATAAACTCTGACTTCATGTATACCTGAGTAGTCGACTAGTTCCTCTTGTAAATGTACCTTGTATTTCTTGTCGAAAGTAAAGGTTTGAGGTATCCTGTCGCACACCGCTTCCATCATTGGCTGATCCGAAATAGCGGCCGACAAGATTTGTGAGTGCGAAAGATGGTTGTTTTGTTTCTATAGCCCGGTTGTATGGAGCCGTAAGGCAGCACTGGCTGCTTCTTGTTGGATGTGTAAGTGTAAAGGTCTTAGATTCAGCAGGGCTTCCAGGGCGGCAGTCGGTGTTGTCTTCATGCACCCTGTTACTGCGAGGCATGCCAGCCGTTGTAACTTCTGTAGGTGGAGTACTGCTGTTTTCTGTTTTGTTCTGGTCCACCATACAACGGCACCGTATGTAATAGCGGGTCTTATCACCGATGTGTATAGCCACATCATAAGCGACGGGTGTAGTCCCCACTGTTTTCCTATAAGGCTCCGACATTGCCAAAAGGTGATTTGGGGCTTGTTAATGATGTTCTGTAGATGTGAGCTCCAGTTTAGTTTGCTGTCCAGCGTCACACCAAGATATTTAACCGTCGGTGACAGGGTTAGCGTTGTCCCGAAGAGCTTTGGGAGATTTTCTGTTTTTGGGTTACGCTTGTTTGTAAAGAGTACTAATTCCGTCTTGGCTGGGTTAGCAGATAGTTGGTGAGTATTGCACCAACGCTCCACTATGCCAAAAGCCGTTCTCATTAGACTACTAGTGTGTCCTCGGATTTACCTATCGTAAGGATTGTTATGTCGTCGGCGTAGCCTTTTATCCAGAAACCACATTCATCTAGGCGTCTGATTAAGCCGTCCACTACTAGGTTCCATAGAAGTGGCGATAGAACTCCCCCTTGTGGGCAACCTTTGGCCACTATTGCTCTAGTAGTGCTGTTCACCTTTAGCGTTATGGCTCTTTGACGCAGGAGGTTATCTATCCATCCCGTGATGGTTCGTTGCACTCCTCGTTCCACCAGCGCCTGGTTGATGCTACTGAAAGTTGTTTTGTCGAAAGCACCTTCTATATCGACGAAGGCTCCTTGTACACGGAAGGTGCTAGGGGGGTCGCAAAGTAATATACTACTACTAACCTTAAGGGTTGGGGGATGATTCCCAGAAGAGGAACCTATAAAAGGTGCGCTAAGATAGGTTTTGGTCAGTCTGGCTAGGTACTTACATTTATTCAGCAGCGCGCATCAGCTCAGCGTATCAGCTCAGCGTGAATCCAGGATGGCACCAAGTTCAGTAGGCACAGCACAAGCAGTGGAAGCGTTGAAGGTTGAGAGAAAAGTCCAGGGGAAAGCACTATTTCCGCAAAAAGCACATAAAACACAGGAACGTGCGCGCGTCGCGGCGATCCAAAGGCAACAGTTCCGTTTCTAGTCGCGAGGCGGCGCTTTCGTACCAAGCCATGTCTGTCAGTCAGGGTGTAATGGAAGGGAGCTAAACAAGGGAAGTTTCTTAAGGTCCTTAAGGGATGAAGGAGGGCACTACAAATTTAGAGCTATAATAAAATAGGATCTATCTAATTAATAACTTTTCTTAACATAACCCCCGCCCTAAACATCACAAATGTTTACGACTGAGGGGTGAAAGGGATGATATCTACAGGAAGGCGTACAAGTTTGGTGAGAGAGCGTTTTTTCACTCCGGAAGGGGTTTGTACATCCACTACACGTACGACACTATCTTGACCGGGGTAAACATTAATGATGCGGCCACGTCGCCACTGTAAAGGGGGGGTATTCTCCTCCTTGAGGAGAACAAGCTCACCGACTACAGGAGGATCTGAAGGAGTCGTCCATTTATGTCTACTCTGCAAAGTGGACAGATATTCCGCGTGCCAACGGGACCAAAAATGTTGAGTGACTTGTTGCACTAACTGAAAGCGGGTAAGGCGACTGATTTTCACATCTTTGAAGGGGTACTCAGGTACAGCCACCAAGGGTTGCCCGATCAGGAAGTGACCAGGAGTTAACACCTCAAGATCCGGACTTGAAGCCAATGGGCACAGAGGGCGAGAGTTGAGGACGGCTTCGATTTTCGCAAACACTGTAGTCAATTCCTCGAAGGTTAGAGTGGTCTCACCTATAACCCGTTTTAGGTGCGTCTTCGCTGATTTAACAGCCGCTTCAAATATACCACCCCAATGAGGGCACAAAGGAGGATCGAAAACCCAGTTGATACCTCTTTTAGAGGACTGGTCAGCCAATTCGGACTGGTGCTCAGCAAGGAAGGCATGCAAGTCACCGAGGTAGTTATTGGCACCAAGATAGTTCCGACCGTTATCAGAATACAAAATACACAAAAAGTCAACAAAACAAGAAAAATAAAATAAGGCGAGCTTATTAATGGAAGAGATTTCTTCCAGCAAACCTTGGAGATTCAAAGCAGAGGTAAAAAACGGGTCTATATAGGTACGTTTACAAAAAAGACTACATAAACATAAATACCAGAAACAGCTCTATCACAAACATAGTAAAATCCAAGACCTGGGTTTTTATTTAAACGGAAAGTATAATATATCCTATGAATTTGCATTCCCTTGAATATAAAAATAATGTTTTTGTGAATGATTAAACAGCCGAATCTTTTTTTCACGTTAATTTACAATTTGGATTTTTTTAATGGACAGCTTTAATGAGCCGTAGACTTAAGTCATCCATCATCATCAACCCATTACGTCCCCACCGAAGGGCACGGGTCTCTTCCCTGAGGAAGGTATAGGCCATACTCCACCACGGGGGCCAAGTCCGGATTGGTGGAGGCTTGTAAGACTAGTGGCTGGTCTTACTGTCAGAAGTTTTCAAGCCGCCCTAAGGCCTCTGACATTTCTTAACGACTGCCATCTATCGACTGCAGCCGGCACCAACTGCTCGAAAAAATCCCCATAGCGTTAATTATAGAATGATCACCTATACATCCACCGAACGCGCCCTATGTTGCTTAACCTTCGTGATCGCTTAAGATCACTCAGGGGGCCGAGGCTATGAGCGATTCATCATAAGTCTGAAAATGTATCTAGACTCCCGACCTTTTTAAATTCACAATAGATTTACGCAATTTATTAGGCTAACCTACGGTTTCTCACATGCTAATAAGACGAGCAGCGTGTGAAAAATGTTGCTGTTATGATAACTATTATATATATGATTAACAGACGGTTTGTCAGATTTTTTTTCTATGGCCAAACCTAATCCTTAGCAAACAAACAACTATTTTTGCAAACAACGCTCGGAGTCGTGATTACTATCATCACATATATTTTAGGAAATGTGTACAATTATCGCACGATTAATCTCCGACAATAGACTGATTAAACATACGTTCATTTACATCTATCACCAGTGGTTTAGCAGCGCTAGTAGTATTATCATATTGACATAGCAAGTTGGACATAAAATAGGAATAATATATTTTGAAAAGACACTATTATCTTACTATAAAAAATGTATCCCACATGGAGTTTGTTAGTGTTTCTCTCAGCGACAAACGTGCTAAGTCAAGAATGTGTCACGTACGATTTTGAGGAGAATTTCGAGGAAATTTTCAACTATGATAGTGCAGTTTGCAACGGCCAGGCCCAGTGGAGGGTGGGCTCTTACAGTGATTATATACCATCACCGCATCCAAATAGCCAAACCTTTATATCAGCCAGTTCTGTAAGGCATAGTTGTGTCTCTTCGTCTACGCCGTACACTTTTGAGGCAGCTGGCAGATTAGAAGTTAATGTAATGATGAAATCCTCCATTGGTGTGAGCCAGATTTTGGTGTTAATTATGGATAGCAGTAGCATAGTATTTGGGCAAGGACTACTCGTTTCAACGGATGACAACCCTGTCTCAACTGGTGGTCTTCACCCGATCGAGGTTGTATGGATTACTACCGGAACCTTTGAGGCGTATGTAAGTAATTTGCCTCATTATTTTAGCCAACACATTTTTATTCACATACATATTTTTTAATTGAAATTTTCATTCGTTCATTGGTACCTTAGTAAGTAACCTTAGTAAGGGTAGTTACCAGGGTCAAAACATTTAAATTCTATTAAGTCCGTATTTTAGATTATAAAAAAATATTGGACACGTATTTTTTCTTATTTCGATTAAACAAAAAATAGTGCTGTGGTAGGGTAGACTGAAATAGTCAGTAGGGCTGTGAGTGTGGTCGCCTCCTCGTGTGAGGGCGCCTGCTCGCTCATTGGGTCCATCTTCCGATGAGCCTACTGCGGGAGCAGTCGCCCTCCTGGCACATCCCGGGCAACGGCCCCAACTCCAGACTAAGGCGAATGATTGAGCGCTTATCACTAGCTGCACATCTTCTGCTGAGGTCTGGGTTTGGTGACGGCAAAGAACCACTCCCGAACCAGTGGCGGGATAACCACTTACCTGGCCAGTGTTGGCCTTGGGAGTTAAATGACCCCAAAAAGTGCACCCGCGGCGTGTTGGGGAAGCGACGCGAGTAATCATCCCCGTTCGCGGCGTGTTGGGGAAGCGACGCGAGTAATCATCCCCGTTTTCAATGATGTCCGGTAGTAAAAAGAATCTACCCCAGGAGGGTACCGGCCCCACAGGGGCAGGAGAATCCCTCCCCGGTGTCACTTTGGCGCCGGGCAGCCTCTCGTATTCTGGGGGAGGCAACACCGGAGATATCTCCTTGAGCGGCAGCATACCAGCGCAGGCCGGGAGCGCCAGCTCAAGTGAGCCTTTACGCGATAACGCGTGGCAGGCGGTGACCAGCAAGTTCGTTGCCAGGTCCAAGCGGGCCAGGAAAGCCAAGCCGCCGTCTGCCCGCGTCGATGTTAGGGACAATGGCCAGCTGCCAGGTGCCCTGTCTGCTGCCGAGGAAACTCGACGCAGTCGGCTGCTAGCAACTGACAGTAGGGACATTCAGCCTCCGAGCGCCCAGTCTGTTGCAGGGGAAACTCAGCACAGTCGGCTGCTGGCGACTGAACATAGGGAAAGCGCCCAGTTGCAAAGCGCCCTGTCTGCTCTAGGGGAACCCGAAAGCAGTCGGCAGCTAGTGACTGGACGCCCTAAAAACAAACGAAGAGGTCGCCGTGGGGGGCGGTCGCCGCCTTGGAAGTATAACACGCTCCGGGAGGCTGCTGCCACCCACGCAAAATGCGCCACGACCGCCGCGGTGGCGACAGCGCATGGGCAGCCAGTGGACTCCGTACAATGCGCCCATACTGGGGGGGAAACCCCAAAGGCTGGGTCGCAGCGAGCGGAAGCCGAGTGCGCCATCACTGCGATGTCTCCACCGCGCGATCGGCAGCAGACCAAACCACAGTCACACAAACGACCGACAACCATCTCAAAAAATAGGGGTTGAACAAGCAAAAAAGAGGGGAAAGTAACCACGCTCTGCTACCAGAAATGTACACGAAAGGTGCTAGGGGGGTCGCAAAGTAATATACTACTACTAACCTTAAGGGTTGGGGGATGATTCCCAGAAGAGGAACCTATAAAAGGTGCGCTAAGATAGGTTTTGGTCAGTCTGGCTAGGTACTTACATTTATTCAGCAGCGCGCATCAGCTCAGCGTATCAGCTCAGCGTGAATCCAGGATGGCACCAAGTTCAGTAGGCACAGCACAAGCAGTGGAAGCGTTGAAGGTTGAGAGAAAAGTCCAGGGGAAAGCACTATTTCCGCAAAAAGCACATAAAACACAGGAACGTGCGCGCGTCGCGGCGATCCAAAGGCAACAGTTCCGTTTCTAGTCGCGAGGCGGCGCTTTCGTACCAAGCCATGTCTGTCAGTCAGGGTGTAATGGAAGGGAGCTAAACAAGGGAAGTTTCTTAAGGTCCTTAAGGGATGAAGGAGGGCACTACAAATTTAGAGCTATAATAAAATAGGATCTATCTAATTAATAACTTTTCTTAACACTCCTAGTACCATCTGTTTATCTGAGAGGCCCCTTTCTATGGTTCAAACGACGGTATGAAGAGCCGAGTCTGTTGATCTGCCGTTTCTGTACGCATGTTGTTGAGGATGTAGTGGTTTTGTCGTGATGGCTCCTTGTCTTATATACCCGTCTGTAAGTCTCTCCAGCGTTTTTAGAAGAAACGATGTTGAGGCTAATAGGCCTATAGGATTTTGCCCGTGTGTAGTCTCCTTTTCCAGCCTTCGGTAGAAAGACTACTTTGACTTCTCGCCATGGCAAGGGAATGGTGTGCCAGACAGGATTGGAAAATCCTTACTAGCTGTGGCAGTATTATGTTGATCCCCCATTGTATCAGAGCCGGGAAAATTCCGTCTATTCCAGGGGATTTGTAGGGTAAGAAGCTTTTCACCGCCCATTGTTCTTTGTCTTCTGTGATAACCGTGTTTGATATCGCCCAGTCAGTATAAGTGGGGGGGCGTTTGCTGGGCTCCTCCCATTCCCGTTTGTCCATGATCTTGCAGTCTGGGAAATGGGTGTGTAGTAGCAGTTCGCTTATCTCTTCATCGGAGGTGGTGTATGTGCCGTCCGGTTTTTTTAGTGAGCCTAGACCTCTGTTATTGTTAGTTGACAGAAGCTTTTTAATTCTTGCTGTTTCAATTTTGTCACAGAAACGCCGCCAAGAACTAGTCTTATAGTAGCGGATTTTCTTCTTGTAATCGTGTTGTAATTCTTTGTATACATCCCAGTCAGAATCCTTTCTGGTGTTTCTTGCATGATTGAAAGCTTGCCTTAGCTTGCGTCTTGTTCTTTCTAGGTCCTTGCCCCACCAGTGGCTACCAGCAGGTTCCTTGGGGTGCGTTAGTGGGCAGGCCTGTTCATATGTCTCCTGTAAGCAGGTTGTTAATTTTTCTACGTTGTGTTCTATATCGGAGGTGCTAGAGATCGCATCTTTTAGCTGAAGTGCCGACCACTTTGATTTTAAAGACTTCTGAAACCCTAAGACGTCCGTTTTTAAGTCCTACCAGGTTGTTAAGTCCACAGATTCTACCGCCCCTTACCCAGGGCTACTGTATGAGAGCTATGGTGTTAGTTTTATCTCCAGCAGGCTACGCAAGGTGGCTGAAGCGATTTGCTTATGCTGGAGGTTTGTTTGTACGACGTCGACGTTAGCCACTACGCGTGTTGGAGCTAGCTCTGGTCAGACAGTATCTCCCCCACGCGCAGTAGATAGTCTTCGTCGTCAGACTGGTTGTCGCTGTCACTGATAGACATACCAGTGACTGTTTCCGGACAGGGCGAGGAGGCCGCTCTCGACGGCTCCTTGGCTGGAGTCGAGACTCCATCAACGTCATCGCCATCAGGGGCGGCCTCGTCGTCCTTTATTACCGTGTGTTCAGGGGATGCCCACCCGCACGGAGGCTCCGGTACGAACGGAGAGTCGCTCAGACCCGAGGGAGTGAAGAACTTGACGTACGCACTCCCCGTGATATAAGTACCTCTCTCTCCGGGATACCCAGGGCGAGGAAGATGCCTTTACCCTCCTGAACCTCTGTTCGGTAGGGCCTCCAGCTCTGAATGTCGTATTCCGGGTTTTGATGGATAAGAATCTTGCGAATCTTATCCATCTCCGTCACGACTGTTGTGGGTAGCAGCATACCGACCTTCACCATCCTCGTGATTTCTGACTGTGCGATGACAGTCAGGTCACGGTTTTGTATCGGGCTCGGTATACTGGCTACTGTGTCCCTAAGCCAAGAGAGCGTGGCGTCGTCGCCGCACCAGACTTTCAGCACCCCCTCACTCAGGCGTGGTTTACCGTGAAACCTGAGTGGCTGGGCGCCGTCGCCGGCCAGGCACGACGCCAGGATTGCATCAGAGGTGACTCTTTCTAGAGTCTCCTTGAGCTCATTTGCTTCTTCGCTTGTGAAGTCTGTGGGTGGGACGGAGGTCACTGCGACGCGCAGGTGAGATTTACTCGCCTCCGCGTAGCTGAGCGCCGTACTCCTACCATGTGCTACCTTCCGCCGTTTGTTTGTGACGGCCGGTGACAGAGTTACATTGGCCCTGCCACGCTTTACCGGAGTTTCCGGGGCAGCGTGTCAGGGCCTCTGGGCTGCCATCGGTCGTTTGTGTGACTGTGGTTTGGTCTGCTGCCGATCGCGCGGTGGAGACATCGCAGTGATGGCGCACTCGGCTTCCGCTCGCTGCGACCCAGCCTTTGGGGTTTCCCCCCCAGTATGGGCGCATTGTACGGAGTCCACTGGCTGCCCATGCGCTGTCGCCACCGCGGCGGTCGTGGCGCATTTTGCGTGGGTGGCAGCAGCCTCCCGGAGCGTGTTATACTTCCAAGGCGGCGACCGCCCCCCACGGCGACCTCTTCGTTTGTTTTTAGGGCGTCCAGTCACTAGCTGCCGACTGCTTTCGGGTTCCCCTAGAGCAGACAGGGCGCTTTGCAACTGGGCGCTTTCCCTATGTTCAGTCGCCAGCAGCCGACTGTGCTGAGTTTCCCCTGCAACAGACTGGGCGCTCGGAGGCTGAATGTCCCTACTGTCAGTTGCTAGCAGCCGACTGCGTCGAGTTTCCTCGGCAGCAGACAGGGCACCTGGCAGCTGGCCATTGTCCCTAACATCGACGCGGGCAGACGGCGGCTTGGCTTTCCTGGCCCGCTTGGACCTGGCAACGAACTTGCTGGTCACCGCCTGCCACGCGTTATCGCGTAAAGGCTCACTTGAGCTGGCGCTCCCGGCCTGCGCTGGTATGCTGCCGCTCAAGGAGATATCTCCGGTGTTGCCTCCCCCAGAATACGAGAGGCTGCCCGGCGCCAAAGTGACACCGGGGAGGGATTCTCCTGCCCCTGTGGGGCCGGTACCCTCCTGGGGTAGATTCTTTTTACTACCGGACTTCATTGAAAACGGGGATGATTACTCGCGTCGCTTCCCCAACACGCCGCGAACGGGGATGATTACTCGCGTCGCTTCCCCAACACGCCGCGGGTGCACTTTTTGGGGTCATTTAGCTCCCAAGGCCAACACTGGCCAGGTAAGTGGTTATCCCGCCACTGGTTCGGGAGTGGTTCTTTGCCGTCACCAAACCCAGACCTCAGCAGAAGATGTGCAGCTAGTGATAAGCGCTCAATCATTCGCCTTAGTCTGGAGTTGGGGCCGTTGCCCGGGATGTGCCAGGAGGGCGACTGCTCCCGCAGTAGGCTCATCGGAAGATGGACCCAATGAGCGAGCAGGCGCCCTCACACGAGGAGGCGACCACACTCACAGCCCTACTGACTATTTCAGTCTACCCTACCACAGCACTATTTTTTGTTTAATCGAAATAAGAAAAAATACGTGTCCAATATTTTTTTATAATCTAAAATACGGACTTAATAGAATTTAAATGTTTTGACCCTGGTAACTACCCTTACTAAGGTTACTTACTAAGGTACCAATGAACGAATGAAAATTTCAATTAAAAAATATGTATGTGAATAAAAATGTGTTGGCTAAAATAATGAGGCAAATTACTTACATACGCCTCAAAGGTTCCGGTAGTAATCCATACAACCTCGATCGGGTGAAGACCACCAGTTGAGACAGGGTTGTCATCCGTTGAAACGAGTAGTCCTTGCCCAAATACTATGCTACTGCTATCCATAATTAACACCAAAATCTGGCTCACACCAATGGAGGATTTCATCATTACATTAACTTCTAATCTGCCAGCTGCCTCAAAAGTGTACGGCGTAGACGAAGAGACACAACTATGCCTTACAGAACTGGCTGATATAAAGGTTTGGCTATTTGGATGCGGTGATGGTATATAATCACTGTAAGAGCCCACCCTCCACTGGGCCTGGCCGTTGCAAACTGCACTATCATAGTTGAAAATTTCCTCGAAATTCTCCTCAAAATCGTACGTGACACATTCTTGACTTAGCACGTTTGTCGCTGAGAGAAACACTAACAAACTCCATGTGGGATACATTTTTTATAGTAAGATAATAGTGTCTTTTCAAAATATATTATTCCTATTTTATGTCCAACTTGCTATGTCAATATGATAATACTACTAGCGCTGCTAAACCACTGGTGATAGATGTAAATGAACGTATGTTTAATCAGTCTATTGTCGGAGATTAATCGTGCGATAATTGTACACATTTTCTAAAATATATGTGATGATAGTAATCACGACTCCGAGCGTTGTTTGCAAAAATAGTCGTTTGTTTGCTAAGGATTAGGTTTGGCCATAGAAAAAAAATCTGACAAACCGTCTGTTAATCATATATATAATAGTTATCATAACAGCAACATTTTTCACACGCTGCTCGTCTTATTAGCATGTGAGAAACCGTAGGTTAGCCTAATAAATTGCGTAAATCTATTGTGAATTTAAAAAGGTCGGGAGTCTAGATACATTTTCAGACTTATGATGAATCGCTCATAGCCTCGGCCGCCTGAGTGATCTTAAGCGATCACGAAGGTTAAGCAACATAGGGCGCGTTCGGTGGATGTATAGGTGATCATTCTATAATTAACGCTATGGGGATTTTTTCGAGCAGTTGGTGCCGGCTGCAGTCGATAGATGGCAGTCGTTAAGAAATGTCAGAGGCCTTAGGGCGGCTTGAAAACTTCTGACAGTAAGACCAGCCACTAGTCTTACAAGCCTCCACCAATCCGGACTTGGCCCCCGTGGTGGAGTATGGCCTATACCTTCCTCAGGGAAGAGACCCGTGCCCTTCGGTGGGGACGTAATGGGTTGATGATGATGGATGACTTAAGTCTACGGCTCATTAAAGCTGTCCATTAAAAAAATCCAAATTGTAAATTAACGTGAAAAAAAGATTCGGCTGTTTAATCATTCACAAAAACATTATTTTTATATTCAAGGGAATGCAAATTCATAGGATATATTATACTTTCCGTTTAAATAAAAACCCAGGTCTTGGATTTTACTATGTTTGTGATAGAGCTGTTTCTGGTATTTATGTTTATGTAGTCTTTTTTGTAAACGTACCTATATAGACCCGTTTTTTACCTCTGCTTTGAATCTCCAAGGTTTGCTGGAAGAAATCTCTTCCATTAATAAGCTCGCCTTATTTTATTTTTCTTGTTTTGTTGACTTTTTGTGTATTTTGTATATTACGTAGTTGTGTCTTCATTGTGTTTCTGTGACATATCTAATAAAATCCTTCTTTCTTTATTGTTTCTTTCCTTTGTACATGTTCATCATCATCATCATCAACCCATTATGTCCCCACCGAGGGGCATGTCTCTTCCCTGAGGAAGGTATAGGCCAGGTCCAGATTGGTTCAACATAAACATTTACATGTTGTTTTTTATGTAATGTTCTGCTCAATTTTTGTGTGCAATAAGTAGTTATTATTTTAGAAGTATCTGTATGAAATTAGCTACAATAGCTACTGAAGTACTTGAAATTAAGAAGAAAAACGTTTTATTATCAGAGATCATAGACTTTCTCGTTAAAGATGAACTGGATGTCTCACAATACTAAAAACGGTTGTTGTAACTTTGGTGCGCCACTAGATCTTTAGATAGATAGATAGATAACACTTTACTGTATATTATATTTTTTTATAACATATTTTTTTAACATATTGACAAGTAGCAAAAGATTTAGAGAACTTAAAATTTTTGTAATATTACAGTTAACAGCACGTCATGGGTGTATAGGATGATGTGCTGTCGACTACACATTATTGATTTTAAAATCTATATATATAAAACGAGAAGCTGACTGACTGATTGACTGATTGACTGACTGACTGACTGACTGACATATCAACGCAGGGCCTAAACTATAAGAGTTAGAAACTTGAAATTTTGCACAGGGGTTTCTTTTGTAACGTAGGGGAGCACTGAGAAAGGATTTTTGAATATTCATCCTCTAAGGGAGTAAAATGGGGGTTCAAAGTTACTATAAAACTTTGCCGTTTTTGAAGTTATTCAAATGAAAAATTTCATTCGAATAACGTACGAAGGTTTTTCATTAAAAATTATGAAACGCGTGTAAAACAGTTTTTAAAAATCATCCCTTAACGGGGTAAAAAGGGGGGTGCAAAGTTAGTATGAAACTTTACTTGAAGTTATTCGAATGAAATTCAGCATGAAGGTCCTTCATTGAAAAACATGAAAGACGTGTAAAGTAGTTTTTCGAAAATCATCCCTCAAGGGCGTAAGGGGGTCTTTCGCATGCGCTAAAAGTGTCCCTATCTTATTTGCAAACACGTTGTTCATTTGAAGCAGTCGCGAGCAACAGCTAGTACATAATATAACTACAAAATAATTTTGCGACATCCTTATAATTGTAATACACGCTAGTTCTTTCTTTGATATCCGATATCTAAATACGATCAATACCTACCAAAATGAAGTCATCACACGACTGCACCTCCTTCACTTTATTAGTCACTGATAACTTTACTGTATTGACTATCAGCAAATCGTTATCGATTATTTTGCTAGGGTTCTTTCATTGATTTAATTGCAATACCTATCCAACTACCAACCTCTTCTGAGAGGTAAACTAGATGGGTTACCTAGTTAAGTTGCGTGCGAGCGTTACGATGTTTTAAAAAAACAATTTTTATTTTGGGATACGTGTATTAGGCGTGAGGCCAGGACTAAGACTAACTTAAACTACCTATGCCTGAAGCTCCGCAGGGGCCAGGCGCGTAAACATCCGCTTGCTGAGTCAAGTGTCTGGACCAACAATGTAGTTACATTGTATCTACTTGAAAATAGAGATACTGCTTGGTCCAGCAAAAGTGGTAGAGTCAGCAGACGTAACTCCTCCCTCCTTAAGTTCGAAGTTCTCTTTCTTAGGACTTTTAGGACAAGAAGCAGAACTTCGATTACATAATAATGTTAATTTTAAACGATGCTTATAAGCTAAAACACATAAGAATATAATGATTAAAATGTAGAGTACAATAGTCCATACGCTAATAGATTTTACTTTAATAATTGGTCCTTCAATATCACTTTCACTTTTCTTCAGGAGGTACGACAGGAACTTGACGTCCATGAGGTCGGTGCCTTCCAGGTCCACTGGTACCGCTGACATTACTGCTGCAGATGGTTCTACTCTAGGCAGATGTACGATGGGTAGTTTAGAGTATGAGATGTTATCTGTGTCGCTGGTATGCATTTTCAGATGAACATCGCCAATCTGTATTTCACAGGGGTCATCTAAGGTAAGTACATATGTGCCAAGTATCTTCTGGTGGTGTATTTCGTTAGAGCAGATTCTGGAAAGTAGCTTCTGCTCCTTGCTGAAGAGTATCCATCTGTTAGGTTGAATCATTTGTACCTTAACTGCTTCGATAGAGACTGCGACTTGTTTGCATGACGTAGTGTTTTCGGCATACGTCATGAGTTGAGTGATGCAGATGTCTTGAATGTAGCTGGACTGGTCATCATTGATGCAGAGAAAGCTGAACTCGTCAATTTCCTGGCATGGGGCGGTTAGTAGCCTGATCTTCGATCCTTTCACTAGGATATTGGGAAATTTGGGAACAATGACCAGGGTTTGTTTTTGGGATAAAATAGGTAAAGGAATCATTTTGTAAAAGATATAAGTGTCCTTGCTTACAAGTGGTATTTCCAACAGATAATTAATTTGATTTCCTTTAAAGTATGCTTTTAAAGTCATAGTTTGCTCTATTTTAACTAAGTTTTCCAAAGTAGGTGGATATATCAAAGTCTCTACATTATTTATCTTTTCAAGAATACTTAAAAGTTTAGTTGTCTCTATAATAGACGTATGTAATGTACCTAATCTACTTACAGCTATACTTGTCTCAATCTCGTTCAATTTAATGTGAATCGACTGAAAATTATGAATTAACATATTATAAGTATTCAGGATTTGAGTTTCAACGTGATTAAGGTAATTCGACTTTGAGAGTTCATTTAGATTTTCCGAAATTTTCTTGATTTCCTGGTTAATTTGAATGAGATTGTCATTTAATTTAAAAATAGAATTTGCAAGAGTTTGCACCATCTCAGTAATCAAAGTCATTTTCCGATTGCTTTTCTTTTGATTGGTCTTTACTTCATTAATGATTTTATCGTATTTAATAGCATCGTCATTATCGAGATTTCCAGTAATGATTTTGATTAGTGAGCCAAGAGGGTTTAATATACCTCGTTTTACACGAATAGAGGGTGCAATTTGTTGGAATTTTTCCAAAGTTATATTTATAACATATTCCGTTTGTATTCTTATGTCTACAAAATTAAAAGTAAAATTCTTATCAAATACCTTAACTAACTTATCCAATTCATGGGCACATAAGAGGTTCGTTCTCAAATCGTCTGCGACTGGTGTGAAGTCGAGCGTTTTTACTAGAATCCACTTATCTTTGCTAATGACAGCAACGCCTTGCTTGACGGGCAGAACTCCTGGGTTGCTATTAAGGTCTTGAAGTTGAAGTGCCTGGAGTTGCGTTACCATGGTCATGGCTACTGTCATGACGAGCAGGTGCCTGTAAGGGCAGACGTTTTACGTTCTTTAATGGAACTTTAGTGTCTCGATTACGGACACGAATTGGGATTATATTCCTATCCGTCGAGCCTATTACGTCAGCACGTGAATAGCGCGCTTTATCTTTACTACTTCTCTTGTTCGTATCTTTAGCAAAGATTGTATCGCCGGGGTTAAGTTGAATGTTTGTTTCACCTCCCCGCTTTAGAATGATTTTATTTTTCCTCTTAAGTGTTTGTTCTGCCAGATGGGCATATAGGTATTTAGTTCGTTTTGCATGTTCTTTTATTAATTGCTGGGTATAATGTTTTTCAAAATCAGCGTTGAAGACGTGTCTCGAATCTGTGTGTCCTAATAAGACTTCTAATGGTGTCATTCCGGTGCTAGAGTGTATGCTGTGGTTATAAGCCATTACAGCGTACGTCATTACAGAAGCTGCGTCTGTATACTTTTGCTCATACTTAGCTATTCTATATATCTCTATGATAGTGGAATGAAATCTCTCGATGAGTCCCATAGAGTTTGGGTTGTTAGGCGTACCTATATGTAGTTCTATTTTATATAGTGACAGTAACTCTTTCAGTAATGCGTTATTAAACTCTGAGCCTGGGTCTGAACTGATTTTTAGGGGTACTCCGTAGAAACTGAAATATTTAATTAGGGCACGTACTACTTCGGGGGTAGAGCGGTTAGCAATTTCGAACGCTTGTCCCAGTTTACTGAAGGCGTCTATGATAGTCAGATAATAACGTCCTTCAATTGAGAATAGATCAATAAAAATCTCCTCTAGTGGTTTAGTTTGGGTTTGGGTTAACTGTAATTGCGGTTTTATTGGGTTTCTATCGTATTTCATTTTTTGGCAGGTTTCACAAGAATTGATGGAACTAGATATAATAGCTTCCATATTATGCCAAAAGTATGAACGTTTTATGTGTGCTAACGTTTCCCTTATACCTCGGTGGCACGTTTTACCTACGTGATACTTTCTCACTATGTCTTGTTGTTCTGATTCGTCTTCTACAAAAATTACACGCTTTGTACACTCGTAAAATTGTACAAGCTCCTTTTTGAACAAGAAAATCACCGATTGCGTACACTGTCGTCGGTGTTCATCGTCTTCGAAGTAGATGTAATATTTTGTTTTATTTTTTACATATTCTTTCAGGAATTGTTTAATTAAATCTGGGCAGTTGGTAGGTAAATGTACTTCTAAAATTCTTTGCTTTTTTCTAGATAAATCTTTAACTGAAAGTTTGTCAATTTGCCATGTGAAAACTAGTATTTGGTTGGGCTTAGTGTCAACGGCTTCCTGTAAAATAGGAATTCCTTCGGATTCAGTGTCTTCTGCTGAATGAGCCGTTGCGGTCATTGAAGATTTTTCTGATGCTGTAAGTGTAGCACTAGATGGGCTAGGTATAGAGTAGGGTGACTTACGTCCTATTGACATAGTTCTGTCGGAGTCAGAGATAGTGATTGGGTGATCGGAATCACTAGAGATGGTCATTGGACTTGGTGATTTGCCTTGGGCAAGAGATCGTTTTTGTTTTTTACCTAAATCTGCAAGATCCTGTATTAATTGGTTTATGGTCTGCTCCTCGTCGCTAACATTAACATTCATTGATTCGTTTTCCTCTTTACCTAGAGCATTTAGCTTTATTCGTGACAACGCGTCGGCGTTGCTATTGAGTGTGCCTTTCTTGTAAGCTATGTCGAAATCATATTCAGAAAGACGTAAGCGCCATCGTGTCAGTCTACTGTTAGTATCCGATAGCGATTTTAGCCATTGGAGAGGCTTGTGATCTGTCACTACCGTAAACTTTTTACCGTAAAGGTACGGGCGAAAGTGTTTGATGGCCCATACTACAGCTAGCAGTTCCTTTTCAGTAACACTATAGCGTGATTCTGCGTCATTGAGTGTGCGACTAGCATACGCTACAGGTAAATTTTTATTGATAGGTCCTTGTGACAGTATTGCGCCTACGGCAAAGTTTGAAGCGTCCGTTGTAAGGACATAAGGTCTATCCGGATCGGGGTATTGCAAAATTGGGGCATTGACTAACAGTTCTTTGCACATATTAAAAGCGTCAGTGTACTGCTGGTCGATGACAATTTTATTTTTCTTCTTTAAACATGCTGTTAGTGGTCTAGTTACTTTGGCGAAATCCTTTATAAATTTTCGGTAATAACCTACTAAGCCTAAAAAGCTTTTAATTTCTGTGGTGGTTTTTGGAATTGGAAAATCAAGGATTGCCTTTATTTTGTCATTATTAGGTTTTAAGCCTTCACTAGTTATTTGGTGACCTAGGTATAGATCTTCTTTTCTTAAAAATTCGGATTTGTCCAACTGTACTTTAAGGTTAGTGGCACGTAACCTGTCGAACACTGTACGTAGTTTTAAGAGATGTTCCTGGAGACTTGACGAAAAGATAATTATGTCGTCTAAGTAAACGAGGCAGTGCAGTCCCTGCAAACCTCGCAAAACACTGTCAATTGTTCGCTGGAATGTCGCTGGCGCTGTTTTCAGTCCAAAGGGCATTCTAGAGAACTCATAATGTCCCGCTTGTGTTGAGAAAGCTGTCTTTTGTCGATCCTCCTCAGCAACTTCGATCTGATGATAGCCACTGGCTAGGTCGAGGGTGCTGAAGTAAGTACTTCGTCCTAACTTATCAAAGAGGTCTGTGATGTTGGGTAATGGGTATTTATCGTCTACCGTTAACTCGTTCAGCTTTCTATAGTCTATTACTAGCCTATATTTTTTTTCATTAGAGGCATCAGTTTTTTTTGGTACTAAGTGTACTGGTGCACTCCAAGGGGAATGTGACTCTTGAATGATATTGTCTTTTAACATTTTCTCGACTTGTCTATTTATTTCCTGATTAATTACTTGTGGTTGCCTGTACGGCTTAATGAAAATTGGGTCTTCGTTACGAGTACGGATCTGATGTTTTACGTCATTTGTGAAAGATAACGGTAATTTTTCACAATAAAAGATATCTTTATATTCGGTGCAAAGGTCGTGAATGCACTTTCTTTCTTCCTCATTCATGTGGTCTAATCTGAGCTTAGTGTTTAAGTTCTCAGTTAACCAGTCGTCTAATTCTAAGTCTTTCATTTCAACGTCATGTATGCTGAAATTTACACATTGTTCACTTTCATATGGAATTACTTTAAACGGCCTTTTAATGGTAATGGCATACTCAAGGTTTGTTGAATTTTGAATAATAGTGGTTGCGTAACCATTGTCGCACTGAACAATCGCACTTGGCATACGCACTCCATCAGCAAATTGTGTATAGTTTATAATTGCTTGGCCTGTATACATATCAGTTGGCACTTGAACTCTTTGTTCGGTCCGTGGTGAAACAAATACTTTGTAAGCGCTGTTGGGCGTGTTACATTGTATCGGGATTGAAGTGGAATTCGTGTGAAGCACTTGAGCTTTAATATCTATTGACGCCTCGAGTTCTCGCAAGAGATCGAGTCCGATGAGACCATCGTATTTCGGGTCTACATTGAAGATATAAAACTTGTGATGTCCGTTGGCACAGAAGGTGCTCGGAACAGGTATTTCTATAACCTCGTTATGTTTACTAGTTGCATGAGTACTAATGACTTCAAAGGGTTCAAATGTTTTATAAGCACGGTAATATTGGTTCGCCGTATTAGGGCTTATAAAAGACCTAGTACTTCCCGTGTCTATCATAAAGTTTGCGTTAATTTCGGGCAAATGAATGTATGGCAACTTAAGGTTGTCATTGTAGTGCAAGTTAATTATCTCGGGGGTTGTTCTATGGCATCTGCCTGAAAATTTTCATTCTCATTAATTTCAGTTGGTTGGTCCTTCTGTTCGTATTCATAATTTTCTGTTTCATAGTGGTATTCTTGTGCGTACTGTTGATCGTATGAGTCATAATTTTCGTAATCGTACGAGTATTCAAGTTCTAGTTCGTTAACTGGGAAACTTGGTTTGGGTCTAGCTGTTCGCATGGATACGTCGTTATCCAGCTGTGGGGGTTTGTATGTGGAGGCCTGTATGTTTTGTGGGGGCCTATACCCGAATTGTTGCGGTGGTCTATAACCTAGCTGTTGTGGTGGTTTATAGCCAAACTGCTGCTGGGGTCTATAGCCTAACTGTTGCGGTGGCTTATAGCCGAATTGCTGCTGGGGTCTATAGCCTAGCTGTGTGGGTTGTTGAGGACCCGTTTGTTGACCAAACTGCTGTGGGCGGAAGCCAGATAATTGTGGCTTATAACCGAACCCTGACGTTCTAGGTTCTGCCTGTACATTTGGGCGGAAACCTGGTGTTTGTGATTGAATACCAAATTGTTGAGGGCGTAATTGTTGTGGGGGATTGCTATTGGGCAATGAAGGTTTAAATCCAAAAGTTTGTGGTGCGGTAACGCTGGGTCTGTTATACAACTTATTACGCGCATTGTACTGGTCATAAAAGTTTACTTCCTCCAAGACTATACTCAAAGCCTGTTCCAGAGATGTTGGACTTTTCAGACGCACGATTCTAACCATGTTTTCCGATAAATTGTGTAAAAACACATTTTGCGCCATGTTGTTGTAAATAGCTATTTTGCTAGCCTTGACGTTCACGTCTGCGAGTTGATTGACTTTCGCAAATAAAACAGATCTAATGGATTGTATTCTGTTGCAAAATTGTGTGTACGATTCGCCTGCTTTAATCTTAAGTGACTCTAGTTCTATTGCCACGCATTCCTCGCTACGTGGGTCTCCAAAATGTTGTATAAACAACGTCTTGAGCGCGAGCCATGTCGTGATGTCCTCGCGTTCCGATAACAGAGCGGCTGCATTGCCAGATAATCTACTTGAAATAGTATGAAAGACATACTCATTTTGATTTTCATCACCGTTGTACTTATCTACTATGCATTCAACTTTCCTGATGAATAAATTTAATTGTCTTTTATCGCCTTCAAAAATAGGGATTAGTTTTATCATTTCTGGGGGGATTGCAATTAGTTGTGCCATTTTGTCACTTTATTACTTTCTTAAACTATGTGAATTTACTTAAATTAAGTTTAATGTCGCTTTAGCGGAAAAATATCAAATTTACTTAATTCTAATAAAATTACAAGCACGATGCAGGTAAAGTTCCTTAAACTAATAAAATTACAAGCACGATGCAGGTAAAGTTCCTAAACTAATAAAATTACAAGCACGATGCAGGTAAAGTTTCCTTAAATTAATTTTCTTAACTAAAGTCTAAAAAAGGTCTAAGGTTTGGACATTTCAATTGTTGGAAAATACCTCGCCGACACTTTCAGACGCTATATCTAACTTAACTAGATGGAATAGGAGATGGATAGAAAGGAATAGTGATTTGGATCTACTCACAGGCTACCCATGGTCCCTCCGGTGAGTCCGTCCTGTTGCAGTTGCCTCAGCCTCGTTCCTCGTTCGCCTTGTTGAAGATGACAAGTTTTTCACCGCCTTAACTTATTTATTTGGTTCACTGATTTTCGTTGAAACGCTAGAAAGCGTCCGTCGCTTTTACAGATTTCAGTGAAATATGCGACGCGAAAATCCTACCGGCTGCGCCAGTTAAGTTGCGTGCGAGCGTTACGATGTTTTAAAAAAACAATTTTTATTTTGGGATACGTGTATTAGGCGTGAGGCCAGGACTAAGACTAACTTAAACTACCTATGCCTGAAGCTCCGCAGGGGCCAGGCGCGTAAACATCCGCTTGCTGAGTCAAGTGTCTGGACCAACAATGTAGTTACATTGTATCTACTTGAAAATAGAGATACTGCTTGGTCCAGCAAAAGTGGTAGAGTCAGCAGACGTAACTACCTACGCTATATCAACAATTGAAAATGTCAACATTCATAATACCAACACCATTTGATCAACGGTTTGTTATAGCAAATGCTTAAAATGTCAGTAGTTCAAAATATCAACAATTTACTAGGACAACTGTTTACATACTCAACGGTTCAAAATATCAACACTCAATTCATCAACAAATTAAAGGAGCCGGGGATCTCTGGGCCCAATTGTAATAAGCTGAAATATGGTTTAAAAAAAAGCGGTATTTTTTTCTGTTTCAAAATATAAAAAATCTGCTCAATTCACAATCTGGGAGACGAGAAATCTTAAAAACAAGTTTATTGCACTGATGAAATAGAGTTTCGATTACTATAATCGATTACTGTGAATGATTTCAAGAATTATTATTGAACATAAAAACACTCTCATCGAATGATGGATTCAATCAAAGTGAACAAAATCTACGGAATAAATTATTATATTGTCAATAGTTTACAATAAAACAGGATATTAACTTTAAAATCGATTCTCGTAGATTCTCGTTTACAGATCGATTTATTACTTTTTATGTTTGTCAAATGTATTTAATCTGTGCTGACAGTGACAGCTCCCGGATTTTCAATCTATGATCATGATGGGTCACTATATTGCACGGACCGAGAATTTACGGCACGAGAATGTAACCCGGGAATTCGTGCCCAAATGACCATCTATAACTAACGCTAGTGGGATTTTTCCGAGCGGTTCCGTGCTTCGTAAGGCAAGTTAAGCAGTTGGTGCCGGCTGCCGTCAATAGATGGAAGTCGTGAAGTCAAGTCAGAGGCCTTAGGGAGCTTGAAAACTCCCGACAGTACGACCAGCCACTAGTCTTACAAGGCTCCCCCTATCCGGACTAGGCCCCCGTACTGGAGTATGCCCTATAGGTATAGGACCGAGGGGCACGGGCTTTTCACTGAGAAAGGTTCTTGAGGGAAAAGCCCCGTGCCCCTCAGTGGGTTTATAATGGGTTGATACATCGCTCCTCTACATCTAAACTCTGATCATTTGGATTGACTTGTCTAGTGTAAGATCCAGCCAGATCAGGACGTCAATCTATTGCGACTCATAGCCTCGATAATGTCACGCACTAGATCGAGCGTGTAATGTCTGCGAAGTGAATGATTTACGCTTCATGGAAACAAGGCACCACTCTGTCGTGTCTATGGCTGTACACGGATTTGTAATTTTATACAGCCTGATATGATAACGCACGACCCGAGAACGTACGGACGGGAATCCGTGTACATGTGCACGGATTCCGTGGCTGTACATTACTGGGGCGTACGTTCTCAGGATGTGCATTCACGGTACGTACATTATCGTCTCCCATCATGATCACCGGACTACCTACCTACTCGTCTTGTATCGGTTATCGTTTGCGTATTTTAATTATATTCCTCGACCAGTGCTTTCGCTCTACGGACTTCTAGTATATTGTTTAACTTGTACGACTGTGGCATACCGACTTATCGATGTAATACACTGGGCCGACGAGTTTTAGAGGATGAAATAACACAAATCCTTGTCTTCCCTGTCTCTTAATCTATTTGTGAGTTTCGTTACATTTTCCCACTCAATACAATAAGAACTACAATTAATGTAATAAATAACTGTCTATCATATGATCATAGTTATAAAATCAGCTGTTAAGTACCTATAGGTTATTGTCAATTTGTTGCATTGCATAGCCTCACTTTTACTAAATCTCTTTTGCCTTTGCTCTCAGATTGCTAAAATCCGCAAAATTTTCTAAGATGGTTTGACAATATATAAGCTGTTTATTGACACCACTCTCGTCTTTTTACATCTGGGTAAAAGAATGTATGGAAGCGTTTCCGTCTCCTTTCATTATATCAATTTAAATATTTTATTGGCATTAGAAACAAAAAGTTAACTTTATGACCGTCAAAGTTGTTAGTTTCAGAAGTAATAAATTATTCTTATTCTTTTCAAAAAAGTTTTAGCTTAATAATCATACTTTCACACAAAAAAAAAACATAGAATATTAAAAACAAACAAACAATTCACGGAATTTCTTCAAGTGTTAGAATAAACCAACATAGGTCCGTAGACAAACGGAAGTCGTCGACATAGCCCACCGGATGAGTAAGTTGAAGTGGCAGTGGGCGGGGCACATAGCACGCAGAACTGATAGCCGATGGGGCCACACATCGGCAAGCGCAGCGTAGGACGATCAGCCACAAGATGGACAGACGATCTCATCAAAGTGGCAGGGAGACGCTGGATGCAAGCCGCTTCCAACCGGTCTTTTTGGAAATCTATGTCCAGCAGTGGACTTCTTATGGCTGAATGATGATGATGATGATGATGATGGTCAACTCTCATTTGCAATTTCTAGTGTAAATACAGTAAATCATATTCTATCTTTCTACATCAATTAAGTATTATCTACTCACTAACATTCTCACCTCAGACTCGAATTTCGCGAGCGAGCATGTAAATATATGTAGAGCTTTGCAGTTTTCCGTTTTTCATATTGGTTTGAAAAAGTGCCTCTTGGACCCCTATTAGTGTAAAAAATAAAGTATGGGTAATCTGTGTTCAGTAATGAATACCTATTATATTATTAATTAGGTACCCTAACGTAAACTATTAGAATAGACATTCCATTTACATTTCAAATGCCGCTATCCAACTTATCATTTACACTCTGTTAGAGTAGGCTTCGGTTTTCGCCGAAAGCACACGAGTGTAATACTACTACCTACTCTGTATAAGTGAAATTAAGTTCCGACTTCGAAATTAATTGAAATTGATATTTTAATAATTTGTAATAAAATTACATGACATGGCACAATAAATAATAATTCATCCAGAGAAAAGACTCAAAATAATATCTTAAGTAATATTAAGTGTCATATTAGTTCCCATATTTCTATTACGCGAATATATCCGATTCTTTCCGATAGCAGCCGAGGTATATTCTAAAAGCTAACAGACTGTATATACTCAGGTGATTTTTGCACACGTACCTGTTGCTTGCAATGTTTTCTCAGGCACTTAATATAGATGGATTTTTTTCTGTTAGTGTGTATGTGTATGTAACTGTCTACATTAAAAACTCTTTAATATTAGGTATATGTTTTGTTAAGAATGCAATCTAATCTGATTGACGATTGCAATCTTTCGGTAGTCTTTAGCAGTCATGTAATTATCTATCACGGGTGTAGGTACGCTAAAGCTGCTGTATGCATTGGTTTTATCTATAATAAATAAAATTCAAAGTCCTGACTGACTGACTCATTCACTCATCAACGCCCAGCCCAAGCCGTTGGACCTAGAAAGCTGAAATTTTGCACAGAGAGTCTATATATAACTATCTGTTGCCCGCGACTACGTCCGCGTGGGCTTTAGTGGAGCAAAGTGTTTGCAAATAAGATAGGGATACTTTTAGCGCATGCGAAACAGCTTTCATAGTAACTTCGCAACCCCCTCTTACCCCTTTAAGGGATGATTTTCGAAAGACCACTTTACACGTGTTTCGTGACTTTCAATGAAGGACCTTCATACTGAATTTCATTCGAATAAGTTCATAAACGGCAAAGTTTCATCTTAACTTTATACCCCCCTTTTTAACCCCTTAAGGGATGATTTTCAAAAAACAATTTTGCATGTATTTCAAGAATTTTAATGAAGGAACTTAGTATTGAATTTCATTCGAATAACTTCAAAAACGGCAAAGTTTCATACTAACTTTGCACCCCACTCCTACCCCCTTAAGGGATTATTTTCGAAAAACTATTTTAATTGTGTTTCATGACCTTCAATGAAGAATCTTTCTTCTGAATTTCGTTCGAATAACTTCAAAAACGGCAAAGTTTCATACTAACTTTGCCACCCCATTTTACCCCTTTAGGGGTTGAGTTTTCAAAAATCCTTTCTTAGTGCTCCCCTACGTTACAAAAAAAAAACCCTTGTGCAAAATTTCAAGTTTCTAACCTTTATAGTTTAGGCCCTGCGTTGATATGTCAGTCAGTCAGTCAGTCAGCTTCTCCTTTTATATATATAGATGTAGGCAAGGAATAAAACGGGATTTTTTGAAATTTAACCCCGAAGGGGGCGAAAAGGGTTGCCAAAATTTTTATGGGAGGTATAAAAAATTTAGTCTAATTTTCTTGAAACTTAAAATAAATACTCTTCAACATAATTGATTGAACACGTGTTTCGCCGTTTTTTTTCTAAATTTAACCCGGGAGTTAAAGGGGTTGCAAAATTTTGAACTAAAGTCCACGCGGATGGAGGCGCGGGCAAAAGCTAGTGTTTATATAAACATACACAAACATACATACAGGCTACATTGCTTCTGGCCCCATACATTAATCATGGCATGGTCTTCTCTTATTTATTTATTGATACTTTTATTGCACTTAAATTTTAAGTAAAAATATAGTACAATGCGGCGGACTTAATGCCATAAGCATTTTCTACCAGTCAACCGCAGGGGGTAAAACGAAAGAGTTGGTAGGCGTGCAAAAGTAATAAAAAAAAAAATCTAAAAAATAGAATTTCTACAAAAAAATCTATAACATCTTACGAGAGAATTGCTTGATATATTTATTTCTGAATAGATCCATATGAAAACAAAAGTACTAAGAAGACTTAGCCTATACTAGTAACTAACTTTAAATAGGCTTAAGTCAATTTAAATATGTATTGCATCCACGCACACGCGTGCAGATTCAGTCCCTGAAAATGTGGCAGTCAATTTTGTCCATAACCACACACAGGTTTGTCAGTCTCCGTTTGCCATGCCACACGTTTCGGTCACACGACCTCTGTGGCGCAGCGGTTAGCGCATCTGACTACCATGCGAGAGGTCCCGGGTTCGAATCCCGGCTGGGGACAAAACAAAAAGAAACCCAGGTCTTGGATGTTTACATGTTTGTGACGTCGCTTTTTCTGGTTCCCACGACACAGGGTATCCTAGTGTGGGGCCAGAAGCAATGTATGTTGTTGTTGTTGTTACACTTTATTGCACAAAAGAAAATACATAATATAACTTAAATAACAGGTTTGTGATAAAAACAACGTGCAAAGGCGGACTTATTTCTAAAGAAATTTCTTCCAGCCAGTCTGTATGTTAAAATATTATAAAAAAATATATGATTATTATTAAAATCAAGGACCGGAATTCTTCATAAATAGCAAAAATCAAACTGTCATAGGGAATGACCAAATTGTTTTATCGACTATCGATAAATACATTTTATTTATCGATTATAATATTTGTAACCGAGTGTCCAAGTAGGACGCCGGCGCTAGATTCTATTTCAGGACCTCAAGAACTATTTTTAAACATTGAGAAGGTAAGAGCAGTCAGGAAGCGGCAGGAGAAAAGGAAAAGTAGCATTTTTTGCCGCTTGACACCGCCCTAACTCGGCGGGCGTCTATCGGCCCTGGGTTTCATTAAAAACGTGTCGTCCATTTAACTCAAGTCTGCTGGAAAATTCTTTGCGTGCCCGCCCGTCTTGCTTCATAGAAAGGAAACTGTGAATCGCGAATGAAAGTCGATAGAAGGACGGTTTCGATGAAATAAATCAGCTCAGACTTGTTCAGTGCAGGACATAGGCCTCCCCCAAGGCACGTCACTTTCTTCTTCCTTTTTCGATCAAATACACACATACAGGCACATACAGGCACATACATTGCTTCTGTACCCTTGCTGAGATATCCTGTGTCGTGGGAACCAGAAATAGCGACATCACAAACATGTAAACATACATGTAAACATTTTTTTGTCCCCAGCCAGGGTTCGAGCTCGGAACCACCCGCATGGTAGGCAGATGCGCTAATGTCGATGTCGTCGGGTCTTGTACGATTCCAATAAGTCTAAGTGTCAAGTTCCATACTGATTGCTAGCAAGAGACTGGATTCTGACAAGACATCCAATTCACCACGTCCACGGGCTTAGTCTTCAAAGCGGCCGGAACTTTCCCTGCATCAGACCTTTCATAGACTGGTATGAAAGAGGTATGGTCTTTCATGCGTTGTCATGACGATCGATCTCTTTGTCTTGCCAAGAGAAAGCCGAGCGAAAATCGAATGTTGTTTGGTGACCACCACTAGTGCACACGTTTAAAGGTTACAAATACTTGCACTCTGTTCTTAATTTCTCTCCGTTATTTTTTTTTTTGCAAAAGAATCCTTGACGTAGCTGATAAGGACGACTTTTTTACAAAGATTAAATGTTATTATTATTAAAATTCTTATTGCACAAAACATATCTTGTAAAAAGGCATACTTACTGCTACGAGGGCTGCTACTTATGTATGCGGAATGGAAAAAATAAACAAATGTATATGTCTAAATATGCTTTTATTGTTTTTAAAGTATTCTCCACTATGATCGATGCACTTTTGCATTCGATGAAACCAATTAGTAAAACACTTTTTCCACTCTGATTGAGGTATCTCCAAAACGTGCTGTTTGGACGCATCTACGGCATCTTCACGGGTCGAAAATCGTTGACCACGTAATTTATTCTTTACGTTTGGGAATAAATAGAAATCATTGGGAGCCAAATCAGGGCTGTACGGGTGGATGACCCATCAATTCTATTTTTTGACCATCCAAAAATGTAGTTGTTTCCTGAGATGTATGACAGCTGGCATTGTCATGGTGAAGTATGATTCTGCGTCGCTGGTTGTTTTGGCGTATTTCTTCAAATACTTCCGGCAAACAAATGGTCGTGTACCACGCCGAATTAACCGTTCTGCGATTCTCCAGTAGTATTGTAGCCACATGGCCATTAATACCAAAAAAGCAGGCCACCATTTGCTTTACAGTGCTTTTTGCACGAGCCACTTTCGTAGGGTTTGGCTAATTTTGAAACACCCAAACTGTTGATTGTTGTTTAGTTTCGGGATCGTACGCGTAGATTCAGGATTATACAGGACCTGTGTAGATATTATAAACAGATTTTGAGTCGCCTCCGTTTTTAAGGTTTTCTTGCACCATTCGACGCGAGCATCTTTTTGATCCTGAGTTAAGTTGTGCGGCATCCAACGCGAACAAATTTTTTTTACAGACAAATGTTCATGTAATATCCTATGAATGCTCGTCATACATATGTCTGGGCATATGCCCAGAATAGCCTCTATCTCGCGATACGTAATATGGCGGTCTTGCATTATTAGTTTTCGCACAGCTTCAATATTTTGTGGCACAACCACCGATTTCGGGCGACCTTCTTTAACTTCGTCCGTGAGCTTACTGCGCCCGCGATTAAACTCACTAAACCAGTGATACACAGTCGTTTTTGATGGAGCTTCACCACCAAAAGTCGAAGTTAATTAATCTACGCACTGTTGTTGCGTTAAACCACGTCGAAAATCGTAATAAATCACAGCACGAATATTTTCACGAGTGAGTTCCATTTATTCAGCGATATGACATTTTAAACCCAACAAAAACAAAACACTAACGTATATAAGAGAAAAATATTAGCAGCCAGTATTTAAAAAAAGAACGAATTTGACCATGGAGGTGAGACATTGCGTTTAAAATTATTGGAATCCCAGATTCCGCATACATAAGTAGCAGCCTATGTAATATAGCATTTGATTTGTGGATGATGGCTGGGTGGGTACTGCAAAAAACAAGGGGGCAATACTTATAAATAGATGATAATCATATCATCATCAACCCATTATGTCCTCACCGAGGGGCACGGGTCTCTTCCCTGAGGAAGGTATACACCATACTCCACCACGGGGGCCAAGTTCGGATTGGTGGAGGCTTGTAAGACTAGTGGCTGGTCTTACTGTCAGAAGTTTTCAAGCCGCCCTAAGGCCTCTGACTTGGCTTAACGACTGCCATCTATCGACGGCAGCCGGCATCAACTGTCTAACGTGCCTTGCGAAGCATGGAATCGCTCGGAAAAATCCCACTAGCGTTAGACATAGAACGGCCACCCGTCCATGCACTGAACGCGCCCTATGTTGTTTAACCTTCATGATCGTTTAAGATCGGCTACGAGCGATTCTTGTTAAGTCTTGTTAAAAATATTATTATTCTGTAAATAGATGTTTTATGAAACTGACCTTCTGCCGTTGTTATTTTAAGGTGAATGTTAATATTATACCTTCCGCGAGCTCCTTTAAGAAATCGTTCAGCCAGAATGATAAAAGGCTAACATCTGCTAGTTTCCATTGCGAGAAACGTAGTCAAGGAGCTGAGAATTTTATGCCAATTTTATTTTTCCCAGCGAGTACTGTGTGGGACTCAGCTGTGGAAGAAATGCACCGAGCTCATAACGTAAGAAAAACCGGCCAAGGGCAAGTCGGAATTGTGCACGAAAGGTTCCGTACCATACCCTGACGACCTCTGTGGCGCAGTGGTTAGCGCATCTGCCTAGCATGCAAGAGGTCCCGGGTTCGAATCCCGGCTGGGGACTAAAAAAAAAAGGAACCCAGGTCTTGGATGTTTACATGTTTGTGACGTCGCTGTTTCTAGTTCCCACGACACAGGGTATCCCAGTGTGGGGCCAGAAGCAATGTATGTGCCTGTATGTAAATGTTATGTTATGTTATAATAAAATTGGATAAATATCACGTTTGTTGTATGGTTGCACTCCTTCAATATTTATTTTATTTTAATTCAAAAATAAAAAATAAAAAAAAAACTCACTCCCGTTATCCCCGAGGGCGTAGGCAGAGGCACCAGTCACTAGAACTGGCCCAAGTTTTACAGATTTTATTTTTTTTATAATTTTTTAAAAGTGTATAAATATAGCTCAATTTATTGTGACAATTTCAAGCGTTTATCTGTTGCCGTTATCAATATCGAGCAAAAAATCTTTCAATTCAAAAAACTTTTGTTGTATGGGATCTCCCATAAAATATTTAATTTATTTTGTTTTTTAGTATTTGTTGTTATAGCGTCAGCAGAAGGGCAGTCTAACTATCACGGTTCTCGAGATACAGCCTGGTGACAGACGGACGGACGGACGGACGGAGAGTGGAGTCTCATTAATACGGTCCGTTTTACTCTTTGGGTACGGAACCCTAAAAATTAAGAACATGAAGTTCATTTAACTACCTACATAAAGTTCCTTTTCTGATGCATAGCTATATCGTAAAAATATACACAGAGACTATGGATGGAGAGGAAAAAATTACCAGAACCAACTCACTAGGCGTTCTTAATTTGAGAATTTCGCTAAGTAAAGAACTAATTAACTGTAGTGCTGTCCCATCAAATTTCTCGGAAAAGAGAGTAACAGAATGTTACTTAAGTATTTTCTTACCGAAATTCTCAATTAAAAAACCGGCCCAAAGCGTCTGTTAAGGCTCGTTTACGCCGAGGCAACAACGTGCGACAGTGCCGCATGCTACACATTGTGGGATACGGCACCTTGTGGCATACTACAAATAGAAAGCACTTGCGGCATATGTGGCATACGTCAGCCTATTTTACGCCGAGGCAACATCGTGCCTGGATAATTTCCAAAGTTCTGAGGTTCTTTATTTTCTTTTTGACACTCTGTTCATCTAAATTTTATTTTTGTGCAAGACCAACTAAAACATCACGTTTCACTCTATTATTTTTATAATTTGAATTGCGGACATCCCATAAACACTTCACTTTTTTTAAAATCCTCAATAAAGTCTAAATATTTTTCGCTACACCACTCCATGACCGATGATTCTCACTTTCCAAAACAAATACAAACAGAAACTTAGTCTACAAACTGACGCACGAAAAATGTTGCATGGAATCCAATGTGTCCGGATACAATCTGCGACAGTTTGCCACATGACGCAAGCTGTCGCCATGCCGCACGGTTCTTGCCACAATGTGCGACATTTTTAACTTTGTGGCATGCAGCCTGGTGGCATGCCGCAATGCCTCACAGTGTTGCCCCGGTGTAATATAGCCTTAAGACTGTGCCTTTCACGGATACATCGTTCGAGTCTATAACCTTTCGAACCTATGAACCTAAAAAATCGCAACAGCGTTTGTCGCAACAACGGCTATCGATACTACGTAGCGGACCCATATTAAGTACATTTAAGAAATATTATTTCAGTGTTTATGGTGACACGAAGTCGCTGTATGCGGGCGGTACAAGACCGGAATCCTGTCATACAGTGGGCCTTGATGAGGCTGATGATGATGATGATTTCAGTTCAGTTGTTTCAAATAATACCTTCAAAATCCTATGTAAATAAAATTCTAGTGTAAACTAGTATAAAACGTTGTTGTCACTCATACATACCCGGCAGATAACTTGACCAATAATCCACGCAATCCGGATGTGTTTGCGATGGACACTGAGCAAATGGATTTGATACTAAACACAGACAAAGTACCAATGTTTATTTATTCACTGTAAAAACAAAATATACTTAATTAACCTAAACTAACAGTTTGTAGTTTTATCATCCAATGATGTTATCACATACGATAAAACGAACTAATTGCAAATCGTTTTTAAATACTACGTACGTTTTATGAAGACATGAAAGAGTTATACCGAAAATGGATTAGCGTTAGCGATGTTGTGTACCGGTGACTATTTTCACCTAATGGACATTGCCCTAAAATAGCTATTTAATAAATACCTCAGTTTAAAGCATAATAATAATAATAATAATAATAATAGCATAATGCCCCAATCAATGTCTGAATATATAAAATTCACAGTGTTATTGTCTATATAGACTCCGAAACGGCTTGACCGATTTTGATTAAATTTTTTTTTTTATTTGCAACTCCACTTAACATCTATCATTACAGGTGTTGTACCTAATTCAATAGAGTTAGATAACATTAAAGTACGTAAGCTTGAACAAATTAACACTTAACATAATACACTTAACATTATTATATTTATGTACATTGTAATAATGTACGTGTATATTTTATGTGTATATTCGGTAGGTCTGAGAATAGGTTGTTATCTATTTTTCAAAGCTATATTTGCAAAACAACGTTTGCCGGGTCAGCTAGTAATTAATAATATTCACATATTTTTTTGTGTTTTAAGTGTGAGACTAATTCAACCTTCTAATGTTCATAAACACGTCAGTGAATATTTTCATACATTTCATTATATATTTTAATGAAAACCGCCAAGATATTAAAATCGTGAAAAAACAAATAAAAGCAGAATGGTCATTTGTGACCCAGGCCCGACTTGAAAGAGTATTATCTCTTTTTTTTTGTTATATTATATGTAATCAAAATATGATTTTTTTATAATCAATATCAGTGGCTAACATATTAGTTTATTGCTTTGTTGTTTTCTTCAGGCACAGTATAAAAAGTGCTCATAATTATGTAATTATGACATATAAATATATTAGAAGGGAGTGAAAAATAAAAACCATATAGAACTCAAATGCATAATATATTGTTTTGTTTTTTCTTATCTAGGTGGAGTATAAAATAGTTATTCTTCACTGGCTTCTACTTTAGAATAATAAGAAACGTTCTGCCCCTACAGCTTGTAATCGTTTATCGCGCGTGATATAACAATACGAGCGAGATAAACATACAAGGTGTTTCAGAATTCAACTGTTTGGCCCCAAATTTAAAAGTAGTTAATAACGAATCGCTTCGCCTCCTAGGAGCGCCAGTCGTCGAAGACGCCTTTCCTCAATTTTTAAATGACGAAAAAGCGAAATTTTTTGACACCATCCCCTCCTGTCCCAAATTAACACACATTATGGCATTCCAAATTATTCGTTTTTGTCTTTTCGTACCCAAATTCACCTATTATCTAAGATGCAGCCCACTATTTAGCCAGGTGGCTCTGCTGGGACCCATCGATTCGATGATTCATTTGGCACTAATCCAAATTCTAAACTGTCCCATTTCAGAACGTTCCTGGCTCCAGGCATCACTCCCTATAAGATTTGGAGGCCTTGGAGTCAGGAAGGTAAGCAGCGTCGCATTGCCTGCTTTTTTGTCTTCCATTCACAGCATCGAGGCCTTGTACAAGAAAATTGTTCACTCATCACTGGGTGACATTGAGGTCTCATGCTGTGAGGAAGCCAAGGAAGCATGAAGACTGGCCTGCCCCGGTGAGGATCCGCCTAAGGATCCCACCATCCAAAGGCAGTGGGACGAGCCCCTCTGCGAGCTGGTGCAGTGTAGGTAAATTTTTTTATATTTTTTTATTTAATTAATTCCTGGGCCAGCGACTCTCGCCTACTAGCCGTTTCTGAACGAGAGTCGGGCTACTGGTTGCAGGCGCATCCATCAGCGTTAGTAGGAACCCTGATGGACAATAGCTCGTTTAGCACCACCATCGGACTGCGACTGGGTTGCCCCATTACCGTGCCCCATCGTTGTCCCTGCCAACGTGTCAACGTGTCAACGAAGCACCGGCCGCCTTCCCCGCCACGCGGCTCTCAACGACATCATCCGGAGGGCCTTTGCCGCCGCCGAGGTTCCGGCCACGCTGGAACCTCTAGGTATCTTCCGGGATGATGGCAAAAGGCCCGACGGTATGACTCTGATTCCCTGGAAACATGGGAGGCCGCTAGTGTGGGACGCTACGTGCGTTGATACACTGGCGCCCTCCCATGTTTCCGAGAGTGGAAGAGCCGCTGGTTCAGCGGCCGGCGCGGCCGAAAGCCTCAAACGGCGCAAATACAGTTCTATTGGCAACAATTACATTTGCGCCGTTTGGGGTCGAAACGATGGACACATGGGGCCCAGAGGCGCGCCTGCTGTTCAAAGAACTAGCGGCGCGTCTGATCGACGCATCGGGAGACCAGAGAGCTGGCGCGTACCTCGGCCAAAGGATAAGCATGGCCATCCAAAGAGGTAACGTCGCCAGCATTCTGGGCTCATCTGGGATTTTATTTGTAAATATTGTAAATATATTAAGCTAATGTATTCATTTAGGTACTAGAATAGTTTTATATTTAAGTTATATTTTCATTTTATTTTTTTATTTAATGTTAGTTAGTTTATTATATTACTTAATTAATGTTATTTAATATTTTATTCATAGTACAAACAAAATGTTTACTTAAGGTGTTTCATAATTACAAATAAAGATGATTGACTTTAAAATTCAATCTTTGAATTAAAAGTAACATTATTCATGTATAGTTTGTTTATTTATTTATTTATTTATTAGTGATATTATCACAACAACCTTTCCCAATGACACATCTACGAGGGCTGCTACTTATGTATGCGGAATAGAAAAAAATAACAATTGTATATGGCTAAATATCCAGAAATGCCAGCTAAGAGGGTCTTCCCTTTATCAAGCTAGGCGTAACATTTTGGACTACCTCATTGGCCTAGGCTATGAGCCCACCGAGGACATTCTAAAAATTGCGAAATAAATCCTATGAGACTTCACATACACACACACACACACACACACACATACACACACACACACACACACACACACACACACACACACATTCAATTTAATGTTTCTGCATTCTCCACTGTCTCCCCTAAACAGTGCTTTATAATTTTAATTTTATTTTATTGTATTAATCGTATTTTTTCAAAATCACTTAAACAGAAAATGAAAATGTCAACCTACTAGAGTAGTCCCCCACTATACAGACTATACCTAGTCTAGTGTGGGGGTCGCCGGTAAACACTGTCATAGAATCCTTACATAAACCTATTAATTCTTACTTTCTCCTATTCTATATGCTTTTATTGTTTTTCAAAGTATTCTCCACTATGATCGATGCACTTTTGCATTCGATGAAACCAATTAGTAAAACACTTTTTCCACTCTGATTGAGGTATCTCCAAAACGTGCTGTTTGGACGCATCTACGGCATCTTCACGGGTCGAAAATCGTTGACCACGTAATTTATTCTTTACATTTGGGAATAAATAGAAATCATTGGGAGCCAAATCAGGGCTGTACGGTGGATGACCCATCAATTCTATTTTTTGACCATCCAAAAATTTAGTTGTTTCCTGAGATGTATGACAGCTGGCATTGTCATGGTGAAGTATGATTCTGCGTCGCTGGTTGTTTTGGCGTATTTCTTCAAATACTTCCGGCAAACAAATGGTCGTGTACCACTCCGAATTAACCGTTCTGCGATTCTCCAGTGGTATTGTAGCCACATGGCCATTAATACCAAAAAAGCAGGCCACCATTTGCTTTACAGTGCTTTTTGCACGAGCCACTTTCGTAGGGTTCGGCTAATTTTGAAACACCCAAACTGTTGATTGTTGTTTAGTTTCGGAATCGTACGCTTAGATCCAGGATTCGTCACCTGTGTACTGTGTAGATATTATAAACAGATTTTGAGTCGCCTCCGTTGAATTTTTTTAAGGTTTTCTTGCACCATTCGACGCGAGCATCTTTTTGATCCTGAGTTAAGTTGTGCGGGATCCAACGCGAACAAATTTTTTTTACAGACAAATGTTCATGTAATATCCTATGAATGCTCGTCATACATATGCCCAGAATAGCCTCTATCTCGCGATACGTAACATGGCGGTCTTGCATTATTAGTTTTCGCACAGCTTTAATATTTTGTGGCACAACCACCGATTTCGGGCGACCTTCCTTAAATTCGTCCGTGAGCTTACTGCAGCCGCGATTAAACTCACTAAACCAGTGATACACAGTCGTTTTTGATGGAGCTTCACCTCCAAAAGTCGATCACTATTGTTAATTGATCCACGCACTGTTGTTGCGTTAAACCACGTCGAAAATCGTAATAAATCATAGCACGAATATTTTCACGAGTGAGTTCCATTTTTCCAGCGATATGACATTTTAAACCCAACAAAAACAAAACACTAAAATATTAGCGGCCAGTATTTAAAAAAAGAACGAATTTGACCATGGAGGTCAGACATTGCGTTTAAAATTATTGGAATCCCAGATTCCGCATACATAAGTAGCAGCCTATGTATTACTTGTCTATCATAGATAAAGATAAAAATTATGAAACACCCTGTATACATACTCGTATTTCATGCTCCTATTTAATGCACTTGTCATCGAGGATTGGGTGATATGAAAAAAAAATGTATTTATGTAATAATGCTTTTATTGACTTTCTGAGTGAGGCGGCAACAGTATTGTTTTGGGTGTCAATTGTAATGCCGACTACCGTTTTATTGCTCGGAGCGGTTCGGGTGGGAAAATGTGGCACCCTTTGTGGAATATTACAGCATTGCAAATTGCAAAAAACAAAGTAATATATTTATGTTAGCCACTGATATTGAATATAATTTCATAATATTAGCGCTTTTTATATGCGCCTGAAGAAAAAAAAAGAAAGCAATAAAATAATATGTTAGCCACTGATATTGAATATAATAATTACATATTTTGGATACCTTTAATATAACAAAGAAAATGGGATAGGTCCCATTCGTGTCGGGCCTGGGTAAATTTTGTATGGACCGTGACCATTCTCCTTTGTCTTACGTTTTCACAAATTGAGATGACGACCCCTGTGGCGCAGCGGTTAGCACATCTGCCTACTTTGTGAGAGATCCCGTTCGAATCCCGGCTGGGGGCAAAAAAAATATCCCCAGGTGTTGGTTGCTAACACATTATTTTGTGATGTCGCCGATTCTGGTCCCCACGACACGGGGTATCCTAGTGTGGGGCCAGAAGCAATGTGCCTGTATGTAAATGTTATGTTAAGAGTCTTTTTAGTTTTGTTCATTTAAAGAGCTTTTGTATCGTACAGCTGTATTAATAGAAACCGACAGCTCACTGGATCTCCGTTGATGACATATATATATATTATTTCCGTCATCATCATTCCATGTATGGAAGATATTATTATTAAAATTTCTTAAAATTAGAACTTATTTTATTTCGCATAAAATTATTTTGGATAATGCCATATAAAAAATAAGGCCATATAAATATATAATGCATTAAATAAGGCCGCCAATTGTACTGTATCTTTGTAAATGTTTTGTATTTGTTTTTCCTGGTACAATAAATAATATTCTTATCTTATCTTATCTCATAAATGCCTCTATATTATGGTTCATGGTTCATCAACCCATCATGTCCCCACCGAGGGGCACGGGTCTCTTCCCTGAGGAAGGTATAGGCCATACTCCACCACGGGGGCCAAGTCCGGATTGGTGGAGGCTTGTAAGACTAGTGGCTGGTCTTACTGTCAGAAGTTTTCAAGCCGCCCTAAGGCCTCTGACTCGGCTTAACGACCTATATTATGACCGTGGATTATTTTGAAATGCAACAAGCAGATGTATAATGCATTTATTAAAAAGATCAGTCATACGTCAATCACAATCTATTCAAAACATTTATCATACTTAGACTTATACGTAACATTGAATAACATTACATAAGAAATAAAATATACAAAAAATCGGTATCCAGTCACTAATCGGATTATCTTACTAAACGGATTACCTGCCGGTATTTCATTACGAGTATATGAATGCACTTTAACTTATCTACGTTTATACGTACCGATTCATATTGCTTAGTAATGATAATCTTCATCAAACCATTATGTCCCCAGCGACCGGCACGGGTCTCCTCCCTGAGGAAGGTATGGCCATATTCCACCACGGGGGCCAAGTCCGGATTGGTAGAGGCTTGAAAGACTAGTACTCAGTAAGACTACTTACTCTCAGAAGTTTTCAAGCCGCCCTAAGGCCTCTGACTTGAATTAATGACTGCCATCAGTCTATCGACGGCAGCTGGCACCAACTGGTTAACGTGCCTTGCGAAGCACGGAACCGCTCGGAAAAATGCCACTAGCGTTAGTCATAGATGGTCACCCGTCCATGGACTGAGCGCCTTTAGCCATAGGGCCTTTTAAAGATCACTCAGGCAAACGGAGCTACGAGCGATTCGCATGTGTTTGACGATGAATGGCTAGCTGTACGCAGTGAGTGTTTGAGATTTTGCGAAAGACAGGATGGAGTTACATGATAATGTTTCTATTATGGTATACCTACTGTTTCCATGTATTCTCATATTGTGCTAACTGTGTAAAGTATAATCATATACGTTTAGTCCTATAGTGCATTAGTTTAAGCTTTAATGCTGTAAGATTTTGTTTAAGTATTAATAAAATAATGATAAAAACTCTTAATATTACCACCATTCAATGAGCGATGAATGTGCTAGGTGGCCACACTTCCACCAAATAGGGGACGAATTGGCAAAGACTCAGATAAAAATTATTCGATCCAGGGCTAACATGCAATTACTAATGAATGAAGACGAACCAAAAGGGGTTTGTCAGGATCGTGGCAAGTGGCATCACCTCGACTTTACTACCTCCCTACGGCACAGGCGTGAGTTTGTGTAATGAAATAACATTCACTCAATAAAATCACTTGTCATGATCCGAAACTCACCCACATTGAGGGCATTCATGAGATGTGTAATCAAATTAAATATTTTTAATCAAAATAAAACCGAATGTTTACTTTATGAACGTCAAAGTTGTGTCACAAATTAAAAGATTATATGGAGAAAAAACGAACAGAGAAACTCCACATTAATTATTTTCAAAACAGTTTTAACTTAGTAAACAAAGTTATAAACATAAAAGTGAAACAACTTTTAAACGAAAATAACATTGTAAATTGGAAAATATGAAAACTAGACAATAAAATACAGTATCTTCTACAAATGTAAAAGATACTGTATTTTTGGGCATCACAATCGATGCCAAACTACAATGAGGTCCACATAATATTGTAAAATTAGTACACAGACTTAGCTCCGCGACATAGGCAGTGATAAGAATTAGGGAACTTATTGACGTTGCATCTTTTAGGATTATTTATTTTAGTTACTTCCATAGTATGATGTACACATTAAAAATACGGCGGCCTAAGGTAGGAATCGAAGCCATGAATTCTGTCACGGGAATAGAACTTGGAACCGCTACGCCAGAGAAGCAGACCATATTAGACACGTTGAAGGCATTACAAACAGTTTTCAATCTATTTTTATAATGTTTTTTTCATGTGTAGTTTTATATCTCAATCATTAAGTACAAAAACACCATTAAAAGTTTACTCCCGAAATATAAATCTGAAGCTAATAATTCCAATCTACCATATCGCTAGATTAAATCAAACATTTTTTGTGATTATCTTATTACTGATAATGACATCACAACGACGCGACGTATTTAGAGGCACCATTAGTTTGTGCTGACCATCTAACTTGAACAGTGAAATTGCAAAATGATTTTATTTCGCTGCGGTGTTCTTCTGAGTTTATTTCTAACAGTGCTTAGTGAAGAATGTGTTATATTTAATTTCGAGGAAAACCTAGAAGATTTCTTTGCTAATACTAGATCTTGCACCTCCTTTCCATTATTCCAAGCCGGGTATTACAACTCTACCGATGTCACCCCGCCCCATGAAAACAGTGCAACTTTTTTGACTCCAGGAACAACCGCTAGTTGCATATCGACTTCGCCTTTTATGATCGACTTAGAAGGGAAAGTAGAAGTCAATGTATACATGGACTCAGTTGATTTGGATGATCAAATTATGGTGTTAGTACAAGTGGTCAACACAGGTGGCACTGATATAGTGATCGCTCACGGAGGACTGACGTCTACAGATGGAGCGCTTGTATCGACAGGGGGATTTCAAACAATGGAAATTGCGTCTACTGGATTTCCCCTTGCTGGGGAAAATGAAGCTTACGTAAGTACCTTGGAAACGTTTTAGAGAATTGCGTGAGAAATTTAAAACATCTATTTCTTACAATAGTGATTTTAAAAACAGTGCACCCAAGGCAATCTTTGTGGGAGACCAGGCTTTCTGTTGAATCAATACTTGCCTTACCAGTTTTTTGTGTGGATTTACTAGAGTAATGTGATATGTACAGAGGGTGTCGTACATTAGATATACTTATAATAGTTATTGCAACTACATATAAACACAATTTACCAATTTAAAATTTAGGTTATTTACAGGATATAACACGAAACATTTGTTTCAGTTAGTATTCATGGGTACGGCAGCTGAAGGCTCTACAATTATAATCGATTCAGTTCGCTACATACCACCACATATTGATGAAGATTCTTGCCTTATATATGAAGATAATGAAATTACAACAACATGGAATACTTCGATCTTTACAACAATTGCAGAAACGACTGAATCAATTTCTACTACTGAGCCCACAACAATGGAAACCACAACACAAAGCACAACGGAAAATGAAAATAATGGAGTCGTAACGTTACCAACTGAAGTATTGCCAACAATAACAGAAGACAGTAGCGAGATAGGTACTACTGAAAGTACCCTTTTAACCACTTTAGAATCTGATGAAACAGATTCAACTGAAGTGATCCCGATAACTACTGAAGATGATACTGAAGCAACAATTACAATAAACACTGTACTCACTACTTTAGAAACTGACAGTGAGCTACCAACATTTCCTAATACCGAAACCACTACTGATAGTACAGAAATTGAGGAAACTGTCACTGATTCTTCAATACCTAGTACTACAAATATCAACGTCACGGGATCAACAGACAGCACTACCGTGGATATAAATGAAGAAACAACTGTTGCTGAAGAAAATATTACATCAACTACAGAAATCAGCACAATAGACATGACAACATTTGAAGATTTTACAACAATAACTGATTATAATACAGTATCGACGGTTGAAGTATCAATTACAGAAGATTTCATGAATTTCACAGATGTTGAATCTGAGGAAAATATGACTGAAACTGTAACATCAACTGATGAAAGTAATGAAATAACTGTCACCGAACCGACCATTTATACAACTGCGGAAAACGAGGATACTCCCAGTACCATTAATATTGTCAGTTCTACAACAGAACTACCAACGACAGATTTTATTGATAGTACAGCCATTTCGACTGAAAATTTGAGTACTTTGGATCCAGATTTAGATTTAGAAAATACTTTAGAAACTACGTACCCAAATACTGAAACTAGCGATGGTGATTCCATAGTAACAATTGAAACTGTGACATCAACTGATCAGAGTAACGAAATAACTATCACTGAACCAACAATTTACGCAACTGCGGAAAATGAGGACACGCCCAGCACAATTAATATTTTCACTTCAACAACAGAACCATCAACGACAGATTTTACTGATAGTATGGCCATTTCTACTGAAAACTTGAGTACACTGGATCCAGATTTAGATGAAAATACGTTAGAAACTACGTACCCAATTACTGAAACAAGTGATGGTGATTTCATATTAACAACTACAACCATTTCTACAACCAACGACTACGACAGTAATAGTTCTGTTACAGGTATAATCGACACGTCTGAGTACACTACAGAAGAAACTATTGAAACGTCAGAAACGGATGTTGGAATTACTACAACTGTTGTTTACGTAACTACTGAAAGTGAAAACGAACCCACATTTCCTCATTCGACAGTACCGGTAGTAACAGAAACTGATTCTGCAGAATCAACATTCGACATCATCGAAACGTTATCTACAACAGATGATGATGGACATACAACTGGAGGCATTATAGACTCTACAGATAGTACGACGACGAATAATTATGATGTAACGGATGAAAATGGAGTGGAAAACACAACGCCTATACCGACTATCAGTACAGACTCTACAGAAAATCCGGACAATATACATTCTAGAAATGAATTTTGGAATCCTCTTACCATAGCAACTATCGTTGTACTAAGTTGCATCGTTTTAAGCCTTATGTTCTGGTGTTTTTACGCATGTGGTAGAAGACATGCCCAATTACGTCAGCCATCTTTATTTGTGGATGATTATTATAGTTTGCCTAAACCAGTTATTATGCCTAGGGCTAATACTTACGGGAGCTCGTTTAATGATGCATGGTTTAAAAGAAATTAAATGAAACTTGTAGAAATAAGTCAGAAATTCATAATTACCAGTGAACTTCAGTATTAATTTCATATATAGGGTGTCCCAAAATTCAACGTCAAGTCGGAATCAGATGAAAAGGCAAGACATACTGGTTATCAGAAAAAAAATGCGTGAAAAAAAAATTATAGGCATTTAAAAAAAAATTGAAAAATCCTGTTGCCACAAATCTTTACTTTTTCCAATTTTTTTTTTTGTTTTGTATCTCTGAATAATGCTTCTTTAAACTTTTAACAAAATTTCAAAACCAGCTGCTCCAGCTTGGAAGAAAAGGAGTTAAATAAAAAAAAATTGTTAAAAATTGCCTATTTTTAATTTTAATTTTAGTTGTCATTATTTTTTTTAAATTTATTGAATAAATAATAATAATAAAAATATTGTACTTAAAATGAAAAAATCGATTTTTTTAAATATTTTTCTGATAACCGGCCTGACGTTGAGTTTTGGGACACCCTGTATAAAGCTACGCCTGTTTGGCAGAGGGGCTTGCAAATACCAAGTTTCGCGTCTTTTCATGATCTTGGGATATGTCCTTCAGTTCATCAACAACATTCGTCACTAAAGTTTCGGTTTCTTTTATTTGCTGTTCGCTACAGAGATTATTTTATTAATTACAGTAGTCTGCAAATCGTTACTTTGTGAAGTTTTGTAAATTAAGTATTTTTGTAATGGTCTGATATTATAATTAGATATTTTATTTGTAGAAACAAAGATAGGTCAGGTAATTGTAAAATAAATATACAAAAATGGGTATTTTTTATTACTACTTCACATTTATAACATTAATGAAATAATATTAATAATGAACTAACAAAATATAAATAAAAATATAACTTAAATATAAAACTATTCTAGTACATTATATATTTACAATATTAACAAATAAAATACCTGCCCCAGGTCACTGTCCCGTGGCAATGAGCCCAGAATGCTCAAAAATTAATTCAACGATTATTTTTGCCAAATACTTGGATAAGAAAACCTATGACTTAATTGGTGCAATTAGGCACTTACCGACATTTTCTTTGTTCACCGTAAGAGAGCGGTATGCTGTCATCATCAACCCATCATGTCCCCATTGAGGGGCACGGGTCTCTTCCCTGAGGAAGTTATAGGCCATACTCCACCATGGGGGCCAAGTCCGGATTGGTGGAGGCATGAAAATTTCGGCAAGGATTCGCACCATATGAAACGGGTCTAATCGCGATAATTTACCACGTAATACTTAATTAAATTTATCTAGGTGTATACCCAGAAAATAATCTATTAAATTAAAACCGTTTGACATAATAATATAACCAGTTCTTGAGTATTCTGCCTGTTGGTCTACTGCATGAAATAAACATGGCTCCCAATGGTTCAGGACAACACGCGAACAGGGCGAGTTAGATAAGGGGAAGAATACAAGCTATGACATCTGTCGTTTGCATTTTGCGAATACTCAGGTAGAAATGAAGACGATCTTCTCTTTAGGACATAATTAATACTACATTAAAGTTATTTGTGAGAGAAAGAACGCAAGAGAAAGAGAAAGAAGCAGACAGGGAGAGTGTGAGAGAGAGAGGGAAAGACGAACCAATATGTATATTTACAACTTACACATAAGCAAGGCCTAGATGACACTGTATGAACTGTAAGAAGACAACTGTATGAACGCGGCGATTTAATTTCATTGCCGCTTTTAATCTACGCGGTCACACGTACAGTCGACAGCACATCATGGTATACAACCATGCACTCTGCTCCATTGCATTACGGGCGACTTTGCAACTAAAATGGGAAGATTGACGTGCTGTCGACTGTACCAATCCTCTTATGCGTCACTGGTACAAAAATCAAGTCACGTGACCTGACTGACGGCCGATTTCTGAATTGAGAATTTACACTACGTAAATACTTAAATAACGTTCTGTCACGCTCTTTTCTGAGAAATTTCACTATATTTAAGTACCTATTTACTAGGTGAAAATTCTCAGCTCCGAAGCCTGCCCTAAGTATCCGGCTTTGGTAACTACTTAACTGTAGTGCTGTCTACTCAAATTTCTTTAGAAATGAGCGTGACAGCACAGTAGTTACGTATTTACTTAGTGTGAATTCTCAATTGAGAAATTGGCCCAATGCACTGATTCTTTAAGAGATATGTTTAATTACCACGCGAGCTCACCGCGGTGTGGCAATTTCAAGCATCAAAACGTCACACTCGGTTTTCGGTACGAGAATACATCAAAATAATTTTAGAATTGCACGTAATTTTTTGGATGAAAAAAACCCTGTGTGCGTGTACCAAGAGCGAACAGGAACGAATGCATTCAAAGGCCGTCGATGAAAGGCAGGACTCAGGTGAGTTTGGTAGGTATCCAATTTGATTCTTGAAAAGATGATTCTCATACAAAGTTACGTGTTTTTCTTCAATACTTTTTGTACAAAACCTGTTGTTAAATAAAGCACACCTGAATTAATACATGTAATTTAAAAAGACACTCCAACAGCAAAGTGTCTCTTTCAAGATGGCTCCAAATATCACGCGCACTATTTATTCCATTACAACTCCTACCGCCTTATGAATAAGAAATATTATCCTCCATCATTTCGTATCACCTTGCACGCACTACGCTCACTAAACAAACGCGCACCAATTTATTAAACGAGAGTTAAAGTCTGCTCCGAATGGCCGAGGTAGAAACATTACAAAGGTAAGAAGAAAACCTCCGTAATCTTTAAGATAAAAGGCCTAAAGCCTTTTTTTGTTTACCTGAGATGTAGTCCACAAGTGTGAGCAAGCGAAAATGGGCCGCAACGCAAAACGCCTAAGAAGTAAAGTCGCATAATTCATGAAGCTATTTAGCGTTATTGCTTACTTACCTAAGTTGCTAGGAATCAGTGTTTTTATGGTGGGGTTGAAGCCATGAAACTGCCGGTGGCGAAATTTTATCGTGCGGAAATAGTGTTTTTATTAAGCAACAGGACGGGCGTTGAGTTAATTACCTTATTGCAAGAGGCGCTATTAGGAAAGACAGCTTTCAAGCCGTCAATCGATTGTACACCAGAATTAATGTGGGTCGAACATTTTATAACGAAAACCCTGGGTAAAAATAGATTAAAAAAATCAGGGATCAATCAAATAAAAAATCAATACAGTTCAATTACTACTGTATTTTCTAGTCGTACGGAGCTTCCTTGATAGTCGGCCCTAAGATGAATATTTTATATTACTTGCTGTCAGGTTAGCTTGGTAGGCGACACTCTGATCGAGGTTAGTTGACGAATTCTCTCTTGGATATACTCTCTCCTTTGTCTCAGGAGATTGCACAGACGAATCAGCTGGGATGGTCTGCCTTCAAAACGGTGTACGGTGTCTTTAGAGCCAAAATTCGACAAAGCCTAAAGACAAAGGCCTTTAACAACTTCATCTGCCCTACCCCACTCTCTTTTTTAACATTACAAAATTTCTAGGCTGGCTGGAAGTTTCTTTAGAAATAAGTCCGCCTCTGCACGTTGTTTTTATCACAAACCTGTTATTTAAGTTATATTATGTATTTTCTTTTGTGCAATAAAGTGTAACAATAACAGCAACAAGAATGCATGCCCATTCTCACCTATCATGCAACATCAAGGAAATCCAAGTCGCGCAAAGGGCTATGGAGTGGGTGATGATAGGCATCTCATTTATTTATCGTGTTCTTCTTCGATATTTGTCAAAACATCGAAGTGGAAGACATACGCTCACGAATCAAGCTAAATTAGAGATGGGCGGGGCATTTGGTTAGACGGGAAGACGGCTGGTGAACTAGGTTGACGAGACTTGCCTGACGTGATTTTTGAGTTTTATTCATTATCTCTACTCTATAATTTTTTTGAAATTTTGGTGTTTTTAACGTCATAAGAGCATGATTAAAGAGATACATTCTTTGCTTACATACAAGAAAAATCACATTAATGTCATTAACGCCAGTTGATTTGGTTTGATTTTTTTTTGTAATTATGGCAAAGGATTCATACGCATACTGTGTTTGCTGACGTCACAGAAAAATAATTTAAGATCGAGGTATCGAATATCTTCAAAAAAGACTTATTTACAAATCTGATAAAAATAAAAAAATATTTTTTTTCAAAATTGAAATCGTACTGTAATCATAAATCTCGAAATGGTTTTGAGATTTCCCTTCATGTTCAAAAACGTAGCGTGACCAATTGCACGCGTACCATTGTTTTGCCACTCCTGCATCGGGGTAATGAGCAGCACATTAAAGACTAATTGGAAGTTGGAAATAGGGAACAGCTAACAATACGGGTCCCGGTTAACGGTCGCAGAGCTAGCAACCCCATTCCATCAATACTATAAATTCGGTTTTAACGACAGGTGACTCCCTAGACGTATTAAAATGTAAATCACATGGCCAATTTAATTTCAGGCTTGGGGTAGCTTAAAGGTGTTTCTCTTTGTGTACACTGCTGCCGGATGTCGTGCTTACTCTTTAATCATCATCATCATCATCATCAGCCATTTTTTGACGCTCATTGCAAGACGGATCGCCTCCTAACGGTTTTCCAAGCTTTACGGTCTTGTGCCGTACACATCCGGCGACTCCCCGCCAGATCAAAACACATACGGAATAGTAAGGAATAGTAAGTAAGCAGAGTCTGTACTCTTAGACTAATTATAGATACCTTTTCAGGTAGGTACATACCTAAACAAGTATCTGAAAGGAAATTACGCAGGTGTGTAATTTCCTTTTTTAAGTACAATAAAGTGTTCTTCAATACCAATCCGGACTAGGCCCCCGTGGTGGAGTATGGCTTATACTTTCCTCATGGAAGAGACCCGTCCCCCTCGGTGGGGACAAAATGGGTTGATGATGAAGTGTTCTTTATCTATCTATAGCTTCCACTATAGTGCACAGGGCAGAAAGAGTTTGGACTTAATCACTAAGCGTGCTTATTATGGATTAGTGACTTCAAGTGCTGAGGTATGTGAATAGCCCAGATGCTCGAGTTTCCTCACGGTGACTTCCTTCACAATTATCGAGTGTATTGCTACCACATCTTCGAACGAGTATGAAAAATATCGAAGTTATAAGTTCACCCGAAGTAGTCCAAACTTAGCTTGTACAATTAAGCATTTAAAAACCTACGTCAGTCAGTCTTTATCATTTCTAATTCAACTGGAAATTATTAATAATATCACACCACATACCTCATCGCTAATCAGTCAGGTTGTGATTATGAAATCATTACAGAAACTTCTGAAAAATTTGCGTTATCATGTCATTGCCAATTAACTAAAATAACCATTAAGAAAAACACTATTTTATGATTTCGTTCTTTTAACCTGTACAAGTTTGGATGAGCCGATCAGTTCACCATAACAATGGATTTTAATTGTTGTTTTAAGGTCATAACACAAGTAATTAATCAATTCTAAGTCTTAAATAATGTTACTGAATGTGTGCGAAAATCGTCAGTAGCTATTTTTCCGACCGTGCAGATTGCACGCATATAAAGGTCATTATGTTGTCGACTGATCGGAGGAAGGCTTTATCATAAATAGGTTTTCTGCATACTATTAGTACATTTAACAGCTGGCTTGTGAACGTCAGTACTATCTATCCGCTTAGCCAAGAGCTATATTCAGCGATTATGGCCAAAAACGTCTTGCACCAGGACAATTGCCGAGGTATCCGTGAATAAATTGTGTGACAGTAAATCAGTATCAGTAAATTGTAAATCAGCAACATTTTTTTTATATTTGGATAAGTCTTTTATGTATCTATTTATTTACTTCTCCAGTAAATTGGCGATCCTAGACATATTAGGTATAGGTATGTACCTACCCGACCGAGTCCCGAACGCCGAGATAAGAAGACGGACTAAGGTCATAGACGCAGTATCGATGCTCTGCAAGCTCAAGTGGAAATGGGCGGGCCACCTCGCTCGTGTTTCAGATGGCAGATGGAGCGCGCGCGTGCTGCACTGGTACCCGCGCGACGCCACTAGGGGGCGCGGCCGCCCGTGCGCACGGTGGAGCGACGACATCGCACAGCTCGCCGGCGCTACTTGGTCAAGACAGGCACAAGACAGACGACAATGGCTTCGCATGGAGGAGGCCTACACCAAGTTATGGGTGCCCTAAAAATCATAATACTTAATATAAACTTCTAAATATTGTTTAATTTTTATTAAGGGCAATAAATGGCTTTTTTATTTTTTATTTATTTTATTTTATTTATGTACCTACCTAATAAAGCAATCTAATAATTATAATACTACCTGACACGTTCGTGTCAACTACAACAACCCGAATCGTTGTTTACCTTTATTACAATTAGATTGTGATCTATTCTCAGATCTACATCTCATATAAGGTCCTAACAAATCAAGCGCAAATATTTTAAGGGCCGATAGAGTAAAAGATAAAATAACAATTTAGAATGTTAAATACATCAATTAAACAATTATTATTAGGAATAATAGGTCGAATAAAAAATCGATCATCCATACTAAATAAACACCCCAAACAATGTACACGCACACATAAGTGCCGCCGCACTAAGTAGGTACACATGTCATAAATGTAATTAATATTTGCATTGTTTACCGCCAAATACTTCAATCGTGTGTGTGTGTGTGTGTGTGTGTGTGTGTGTGTGCGCATGAAAACAGGATGATATAAAATTAATTTGTTTGAAAGAGTTAATTTTTGTTGTAGAAAAAGCAAATACTTTAATGATCTTATATATTTTTTTGCTCAAAGGTATTATTACACTATGTATGACTAGCCCTTAAAATATTTGCGCTTGATTTGTTAGGACCTTATATACGCAAAAAAATCATTAAAACCTGTGAAGCTGTGTCGGTAGAGTTCGATAACAAACGCTGTGACACGATAATTCGATAAGTTAGATTATAACAAAAATCTTACATTATCATCAATATGCCGTCGCGTAGTCTACCGGTAGCGGTGTAGGCGTATTTTAACACGGTTAGTCCCCTCATTCCACTGCGCTCGAGGCGGGCGGCTTGTGCCCAAACAAATTGCTTTAAACTGCTGACCGGTAGGCTGCGCTTCTTGGAGTCGAGACTTATGACCGTGCTACGCTGTTCACACGTTAGCTACGGATCGGGGCCGGATACTCAATGGCCTCAAAACTTTGTCACGATAGTAATCATTAGGCCTGCGTCGACGGATTTTTCTCCGCGGCGGAGAAAATAACACGCTCCGCGAATAAAAAGTCCCTGCATGTCCTCGGTTATTCGGCGGATTTTTAGAACGCGGTACTTTTAATCCTTCGTTTGCGTTACTCGATCCAGGTTGTAAGCGATCTATTTTAGCGGATAAAAAAGTCCGCGGAGAAAAGTCCGTCGTCTGCGCAGGCCATAATGGTGAGACGAATTCCCGTCTTTTGTGTTTGTAAGTATTATAATCTTCATTGAATGATAATATATTGTACGTTTACAGATAGCTCAAACTTGGCTCATGCAAAAAACGGTTCTACTTCAATAACTTTACCATAAAAAGAACGACCTCCTAATGAGAGAAAAGGCGCAAGTTTTCCTTTCCACATGGATGGTCTCTGAAACGCAATATTATTTGCAGAAGATTAACTCGTGACAGTATAAGCCTCTTTACACCATTTTTTTGATAAATAAAAATTTAAAATTACATCACCCATTTGTGGATTTCATATGACATTTGTTCACCTTTTGACGAGATTTTGAACTATCATCTTTCTACTTGCAAATATGTATTTTTTTTTGTCAGTCTATTTTTGTTACTTATAACCGATATTAAACCCACAGTTCTTCGAACAATTTATTTATTTTTTGGCCTTAACCTTTCGTATTAATCGATATTTTTGGCGGAAGAGCCCGAACAGGTTTTTATTAAGAAAATGTATCTGGAATAAGGTTAATAATAATCCCAACCAAAACATTAATTTGAATGAGAGCCAAGTTCAATATTAAGAACAAACGTCGCTATCGACTTCACCGACAAAAGAATTGAGATCTATGATCCATTTGTCTATACTTGACATTTTTATAGCTAGCACTAAATTTGCAAACTGTTTTGAGCCCTCTGCCGCTAAAGGTTTTTGATTTATTGTCGTTTAAAGTCTGAGAAAAATGTCAAGTATAGACAAATGGATCATATATGGGTGGTGCCAAGTTCTCTGTAGAAAATCATGAAATTTTAGTTACAAGATTGCTAGAGATGTAAATTGTAATTCAATGTCAAGATTTGACTGCTAGTTTTTACCAACAAACCAAATTTCAGAAAAGTCACATAGGTATTATATCAATCTAACAGCATAAATATCAACCTAACAGCATAAGTAGAATACAAACAAAAAGTACACTAACCTCCGTATGACTTGTCGAAGTCGAGTTCATTAAATAAATATTATTTAGCCTGTACGTGAAAACTAGGCAAGTCAAATCTTAAACTTGAATAATAATTTACATCTCTAGCGATCTTGTAACTAAAATTTCATGATTTTCTACAGACAACTTGGCAGCACTGAGGACATTATATCGTGTACCTACATTTTAGCAAAATAACCAAAAAAGAAAAAAGATTTTAATAATTCGATGACGATACTACTTAAAGTTATTAAATTACTAAAAGATTTATATAATTTTTTTTTTTTTTGTCTTTAATGAAATGGAATAATAGCTTGTACTTACCTACTAAATGAATATTATAGTGATTGTTATGTTTTATAATAAGAGTCTCTAAAAGAAAAGCTGCAATTATACTATGAACTAGTTATTTAAGTTAACATAATTTTATATTTACAAATTTATATTGGCAGCGCCCTAGCAGGGTTCTTGTTTGATACTTCTACTATTTAAGACATCTCAGGTACAACAAGAAAGCTCAATAAATATCTTATCTTATCTTATCTAATATAGCATTTTCATAAACACATAATATGTCCTTTTTTATCCTCATAACATAAATATGAATATCTTAAAATATAATATACTTAATTTTTATCTCCATTATTTTCTGTGGAGAAGGCGCTGCTTGCTGAAGTATAAGCTCTGACTTAGTTCCGCAAAATAGGCCAACTCGTGTTATTTGTAATCTTAGTCTAGTAGTAGTAGTAGTAATGTGTCGATGTGCATCTTCTTTGAAATACATTTTATTCTTATCCTTATGCGACGATGCAAAAACGAATGAAAAAATAACCTTTAAATTCGCTTTTAGATAAAAGAGAGTGAGTTATTTAAAACAAAAAAATGGTCTTATGTAATTTGTGTAATAACATGTTAACGAGGCGATTGTGTCTAGTGTTCAACACATTCATAACTAAAACATTCTTTTAAACGAATAAGCGTGAACTTTCTATGCTAGCGTCTCTTCCTCATAATTTAATAACTCAAACTGGCAACTTAAAACATTTTGTTATTAAAAAGACTAAGAGAAACACTATTTGAATTTATTGCGTTATCTTCCTATCCAAATCACAACACCATGGGTACAGTGGCCACAATGATAGCCGACCAACGGTAGGAGATGGCAGGAAGAAGTATCTCCCTTCTGTAGAGAGTATTGAACGCCTCAACTGTGTCAGTCTATACCGGAAGCTGTAGCTGACGTCACGCGCTGCGGCGCCATCAGCTTCCGGCCGCCATGACAGGTCGGTTACGTTTTGTTTAGCACGAGGCTCCACTCGCATTTAATGGCGTTATCGGGTTTCGGAGAGACAATGAGGAATTTCATTTTTATTAATGTTTCGTAATTTTCTCTCAGATTTTGCAATTGTTTATGCTACATTTTTGAACACGAACTGAAATCTCAAAACCATTTCGAGATTAATGGTTTCAGTACAATTTGTATTTTGCAGCTTTGTAAATGAATCTATTAAATGTAAGATATTGAACAAAAATCCTTGATCTTAAACGACTTCTACAACGTCACAATACCAAAGTTTTAGAAAATATTATAAATAGATTTTATGAATAAAACTTAAAATTAGCGGAATTTGTTTCTTACATTTGCGAATATTTTCAAAATAAGTTATAAAAAGACAGTCAATAATAAGTAGCAATAAAATTGTAGGTAAAGTTCCTTCATAGTTTGTTATAAATTAGCTCTACTATATTCAGTGCCGACTTTCAGAAAACTGTGATTAGTAGGTTATTACGACAGTTCGAGGTTCATTGCGTAGCAGTCTTCCTACTTGTTAATCTGTGGATTGATGGACTTTTCAATGTATGTTGAATAATCGTAGTAAACCATGTAAAACCGATTCGCCGTTAGCAACGCCTAACACGGTTAAAATTTGACAGTTCGTCCAACTTTGGTCAAAGAAATAATTTAATCATGAAAGAAGGATTCAGAATTATGAAAGATAATATAAAAAATTTACTCGATTTTTTAAAATTCTTTATTGGGTTTAGCAGCATTTGTGACATTATCACGTGATAAAATGAGGGGAGGGCTATGTCCAGCAGTGGACTAATATAGCCTGATGATGATGATGATGATGAAAATGAGAAAAGATATTGTATTAAACTAGATATACAACTAATTAAAGAAAACACATACATATTTTATAATATTCTTGATAACAGCGGTCCATCCACCCTGCACTAATTTCGATACCTCCTATCGAAATATGGACAAAAACTCAATGGACCATACTTAGTCAGTTTTCCATCTAGATTGGAGCCGACGAACAATGAAAAAACTATTTCTCTTTTTATCAAAAGACCGTATTGTACCTGGTACTTTTACACTTTTTCTTTGCATAAGCAGAAAGGTGGTTACGTTGGGGCCATGGAACAAGCGTTTCTTTGAGGCTTTATCTTTTACTCTCTTTGGCCCTTTACACACTGCGACTTTAAGCATCGATGAAGTCGCGTTGCTGTCGCGATGCATCATCGATGCAGACGCAAATTATACCTTTACACACTTGCGCAACTACTGGTGTCGCGATGCTGTCACGCGTTTTTAAAACGCGCGACTGAATCGATGCTAAAAATCGCAGTGTGTAAAGGGCCTTTATTATATATAAAAAAGAAGCTATTGTTCGGCCGCTGGGAGTATACGATCCTGACACCTGTCTGTTTCATATGACTAGTGATGGGAGAAAATCTACGTTATTATTCCTTACGTTATTCTTAACTAGCTTTTGCTACTGACTCCCGATTAAGTAGTTTTGTTTTTTAGACGATCTTCACTCAGTCATCTCTTGTGACATTTTCGCAGGCTTTTTTGTGCCGAATGGCGGTGAAGTGTTGTGGCGAGCTGTGCGACCTTTTTTTTGAGCCCAGATCAGCTCAATCGCTTTGTACGGCAGTGGTACGGAGAGATTCTGAGAACGTGATGATCTTTTTCTAAAGCCTGTTCATCAACTTCGTATCGTTAAAGGGACCGTTATTATTTTCGTTAGTTTTGGTACGTCACTACAAAAAAATACCGTTGACATAACCTTGTAACAGCGTAGTAAGGATTTTACGCACGAACATTAAATAATGATTTCTTCTTATTTAACATTTAAATCACTGTGCAAAATATAACATTGATTGTAAGTTTACACAATGATATAGTTTCAATGAAAATTATTTGCTAGTAGGAAAAATAGGACAAAAAATATTTTAATCGATAATTTAGCGCCACTTCAAGGTTTCGTCGTCCGTTCTAACATGACCTGTCGGGATCGTATTCTCCCAGTGGCCGGACCCTACACGTATATTTCTAGGATCAAAAGTCGTAGAAAGTGGAAAACCCTCGAGAGCGAGTCTATAAAATGCATAGATGTTTGTTACATGGATTTTAGTACTCTAAGGGTTGTTTCATTGATATTACTGGCACTTAACCCGGCATCTAACGCGATTCGATTTTCTTAGTAATTACTTCATTTGCGTGTGATACACTATTGGAATGTTACTGTACTGCTATTGCTTAGTGCACAACGAAATAACGTGCTAATATAATTCTTTTGAACAACGTGCTTATTAGATATCAACCGTTAAGTCCTGAGGACCCGCCGGTGGGTCCCATGCAAACTACGGCGCATTCCGTTAGGGCCCCCTAGACCGGCCGGCGGGTTGGTCTTGCAACGGCACTTTGAATCGAATTTTAAAAATAATATAGAACACAGTTGTATGAGCATGTTTTATTCTTTGAAAACTCTGATAAATTACAAATATTACTCTGTAAATAACTAATTTAGCTAAGAAAGAAAAAGTGTTCTAGGCCTGAGGGGTTAAAGTTTAACAGAGACAAGACAAGGGTTTAAGCGTTAAACCCTTGTCTTGTCTCTGATCACTGTGTATTAGAAGGAATTAATCCAAAACTGGAAGCGAATGTGTCAAGTTCTATTAGTGTTCATTTAGGATCAGTTTTCTGTCAGTCATGTAGCTTGTAGACCCAAATCAAAACACAGTAAGCGCCACTTTTTCTCAAATTGAAAGTGTGAAAATCATGAAAGTGCGGGGAAGTAAACATACTGTGGTTTTTACAGTGTATCCGTTGATATCGAAGAAAATTCGTTCGGAACCTAACCAAACGGTTATGCTACTTATTTTTGAAATATGTGTTTTATAAATTATTTTGAAAATATTTACCATTTTAAAAAACGAATTTCGGGATTTATGAGCTTTGTCCATTACGTCTATTTTCAATATGTTTTTTTTATGTTTGTGTCATCAGAGCATGATTAAAGAGATAGTGTTTGCCTACATACAAAAAACAAACGTCATAGTGGGTAATTAAGTCTAACTCTTTAGGTATAGATAATTTAAGCTGGGACATGATCCTCCTTACTTTGCCACACACTTTAAAAATAATAACAATTATAATAAATACCTCAATAGTTACTTCTACTTTCCCCACTCTATGGAAAACAGCTCTCATCACACCAGTCCCCAAAATCTCTAACCCTAAAGTACTGAAGGATCTCAGACCCATAAGCATCCTGCCTTGTCTCTCAAAGGTGCTGGAGAAAAGTGTCCATCTGCAGCTCTCAGAGTATCTTGAAGGAAACAATATCTTGCCAGCAGTTCAGTCCGGTTTCAGGAGAGGTGTCGGTACGGCCACGGCCTTACTTGATGTGACTGACAATATATTGGCGGCTGCAGATGATGGTTTGAGTACGATCTTAACACTCTTGGACTTCTCTCGCGCATTTGACTGCATCAACATAAAATTGCTTCTCTCTAAATTGAATTATTACGGCTTAGGTGCATCTGCTGTGGAGTGGTTTAGGAGTTATCTCTGTAACAGATCCCAGATAGTTAAACTACGACGAAGCGATGGAACCACTGTGCTTTCTTCTGCGCGTGGAGTCACAAGAGGAGTGCCCCAAGGTTCAATTCTTGGCCCTCTTTTATTTATTTTGTACACCTCTGACATGGCGAAACAGATTCAGGACTGTAAGTTTCATCTCTATGCCGATGATGTCCAGGTTTACATTACTGCAGACCCTAAAAACGTAGCGCCTTCTATATCTAGGTTAAACTCAGATTTGAATCGAATAGCCGACTGGGCAATGCAGAATGCCCTCGTTCTTAATCCCAGTAAATCGAAATTTATGGTCTTGGGAACTAAAATGCAAGTTCAATCAAGCCTTTCTCATGGACTTTATCCAGCAATAGCTGGAGCTAATATCGAACAAGTAGAGGAGGCTAAGAATCTTGGTGTTCTAATGGATGGTAAACTCCGCTTCGAAAACCATGTTCTTAACGCTGTCAAGTCCTGTTTTAGTCGTCTCAGGGTACTGTACCGGATACGCCATTTATTGTGTGAAAGAGTACGTTTAATGCTATGTGAGTCCCTGGTTCTCTCTCTGCTGAATTATTGTGATGTTGTGACAGGTCCTCGTCTACTGGCACGATCAAAAAAACTGATACAGCGGGTACAGAATGCCTGTATTAGATACTGTTACAAAATTCCCCCGCGTAGTCACATCACTCCGTACCTTAATAAAGCTAGGTTGTTGAACATGGACTCCAGACGTGAGCTGCACTTGGCTGGCCTTGTCCATAGCGTAGTAAAATTTAAAAAACCCAAATACCTCTACGACAAACTTAGCTGGTACACCTTCCATAACTCTTTTAATTCGAGCCGGGCACAAAGACCGATTTTAGCAACGCCTTATCACAAAACAAGAGCTTTTGAGGGTAGTTTTCGCTATCAGGCAACTAAATGTTGGAATAATCTCCCGCCGCCGCTTCAAAAACCCATTTCAAAGGCAACCTTAAAGTTCAAACATAAAATGTTACTGTTGGACAAACAGTCCTCACTATAGTTGCCTATAGTTGCCTAGCTACTTGAGGTGTTACCTGTATGTACCCGTCTTGTGTCAGCACATCCACGCACGCAAGCACGCACGCTCGCAAGCACGCACGCACCCATATACACACACGCTCGCACCCTCACACACACACACACACCCTCACACATACACACACACACACACACACCCTCTCACACACGAACACACGCCAAAATGTATTAAATTTGCTTTATTTTTATTGCTGGCATTTGGGCCATTACTTTATTCGATTTTATGCTTATTTCTATAAAAATGTTTTTAATCCAATTATTGTATGTATTCGTCTATTCTTCTATTTATAGTCAAATTTTGTTCATAGTTCAGCGAATTAGGTGCAGCAGAAAACCAGCGCTAGTCGCCTCTGGCTAGCATTTTGCTGAGCTGCAGCCTTTTTCTGTTGTAGCACATTTCGTTCAACATAATTGTATGAGGTACCTTTATTTTTATGTTTTTGGTTTACTACAAATATTGTTTATAAATTGTGTTATGGTGTTACAATCGAAATAAATGCTTTTCACTTTCACTTTCACTTCACTAATTCTTTTTTGTAAGTAAGGCAAAGGACTTTACTCGTACTGTGTTTGCTACACGTCATAGAAAAAAGTTTTTTACTGAATATCTTAAAAATGTTTATTACTTACTTACTTACTTAAGTAAAGGAGAATGGCAGGCTTCAGTGGAAGTCTAGTACACCTACAAAAAGTCGTGTTGAAACATGAAATATTTACATTTAATAGATCATTAGTATTAGAATTTGTTGCATTAATTTTCTTTTTTTTATAAAGTTGCGAGTCATGAATTAAGGTTGTTTTCTTTAAGAAGTTTGGAGGTTGTGTTACGACCCCGTTTGCTTGACTGTTAGAGATAAATACAGATCTTATCTACATGTGGTACAAAAACGTATGGATAGCGGCGTCTTTTCAATCATCAACACTCTTAAAATAACGTCATCCAAGAAGTTAGCTGGTCGCGTCACTCCCTCATGGAGAGCATAGCCCAGGTACCAGATGATACTCTGCACATGGGAGCAACACCCCACAGTTCTCAGCCCTACAATGCAGTTGCAACAATAACTTATTATTGCTTCTCTGCCACGATTACCTCTTTCAGTTACAATAAAAACAAAGTATGTTTTTCCTGAAGAGACTCGACTGAAGAGAGAACGAGACTTAAATTCAATTAAATTATTTTTTAATGGCACCCCTAGGATTCTGCCAATGTCAAGTTTGTTGTGGAGATGGCAAGTATCTTCTTTTTTTTTATTTTTGCCCGAAGCAGTCCCACAGAACACCTAAAGATCGTTTCACCAGACAAGTCCCACGGTAAGATCCTTAATAATATAAGAATAAAAGCCAAAATTCATTAACTCATGGGACTTCTTTCGTGAAACGAACTCTTCTGATTTTCACTTTGACATGACAGTAATTGTTTTTTTTCTTGGCTTGCAAGCATAGATTATTCTGAGCTTGCAAGATAAAACAGTCGATGGCGTTCCGTTTCTGTTTCTGTTTCTAAATTGCGTTTTATTTAATTATTTTCTTATTTTCTTCCCCCTACTTTAAAAAAATATTTGAAAAACTGAAAAAAGTCAGTTGCGAAATACTAAAGTTGGGAAAATATAACCCCAAAACATTCTTTTAATAGGGCGGTAAATCATTAGCCGTTGTCCTTTACAGTATGAATAGAAATTGTACTGAAAGTATAAGTCTCAAAATGGTTTTGAGATTTCCGTTTTGAGTGCTCAAAAATGTAGCATGGCCAATTGGTCGTAGTTTAGCAAAAAGGTTCCAACCCACACAAAGTGATTTTTGAGATATTTGAGTTTTTAGGCTTAAGCTGATGTAGGCTCTCCATACATTTGGGTTGGACTACCATGTGCCATAACTTTGCACATACACATCGGATCGCTATGAAACTCACGGATTCTTAAAGTATAGTGCATAGTGATAATTTTGGTATAATTTAATCAAAGATTACCATGTTGTGGGTTGGAGCCTTATAGCGAAACTTCGTCCAATTGGTGTTGCGCTTGCTCGTGGCCCCATCCGTGGCCTTCGCCGGCCGGCCGCGATACGGGCCTCTAATGAGTTTTATGAGTACAAAGGAGACACCCTTCAGCGCTTCACCTTTTGAATCGCGTCTCGAACAGTTGGCTCGATCGCTGGAGAATTAATAAGTATAATCTATGGGAAAATTATTAAAGTTAAATTTTCAGTTACAGGCTTCGCAATTTGGCGCAATAGTGATTTAATCAATCAACCAATATATTTATTAACGTCATTTACATGTGTGCAGAGTGATGTTATTATAAAACCATAAGTTTACTTCCAATTTTACCGATTAGAAATGGAAAAAGAACGGTCAGGTTTTATTTATTTACATTTAATTTTAATAATCACAAACCAACAGTCAATATATAATATATATAAAAAGATACGATGAGTGTCTGGTCCTTGAGGACTGTAATGTTATTCAGTAATTCTACAACTAGGTAATAGTTTTTTGTCACAAGCCAATTAAATATTTTAGGCCTAAAGGAAGGCAAGTGGTCGACATCGCGGACAGCTTTTAACAATTTGTGAAACAATTTACAACCATTTGAAAGAAACTCTTGCCCTCAAATGCTGTTGTGTGGCATTACTTTAATAAGATTTTTGTTTCGTCTACGTATATTTTCTTTAAGTTGTGGTTTGCTGTCTCCCGTGCTTCCTCGATGTCCTAGACTTGTCGGGCCCCGAATCTACAATATTTTTTTTAATAAAAATCGCCATCAGTAGTGGAGTATGTTCCCTGTCAATTTTAGGCTGAGCAGTATGCCTATTGCGTGTGGCAATAAGTGGCAGGACGACGCTGGATGCAAGCCGCTTCCAACCGGCCTTATTGGAAATTCATGGAGGAGGCTTTTGTCGTTGAGGGTTTTGTCGTCGAGGTATCGGCTAACTCCATACCAAATTTTATTAAAATCCGTCCAGCCGTTTCAGCGCTAAAGACTGACAAACATATAAACACACAAATTTTCACGTTTATAATATTAGTGTGATTACTGTGGTTGTAATATGTGTGTTCTGTCTTTGAAATAAAGATTTTCTATTCTAATAAAAATTTAAAAAAACTACGGTTCGAGCGCCTTACGGATGGCGCCCGGTCAAATCTGGGTAGTGTTTAACCGTAAATATCCCACATTTCAAACTCATCATACTATAGCATCGCTGGGTTTAGCCCAGCTCTGTATTAACGGTCGATGGTTTGAATATGAAACGCATGCTTACTGTATATTTATTTAAATTATACGCATATCAGACGACAGACTTGTGTCAGAAAACATTTTAAACGTTATGGTATTTCCTACCATCTCGAAGTTGGATCCACAGTTTGGAGCCAAACGTCGGAAAAAACGATTATTTAAAAATGTATTAAGTAGGTATACATACGCTCCAATTTCGAAAAAACCCTGTAGAGCGAGAAATAAAATAATACAACAAAACTTGTCACAAATCGCCTGCCACGTACGACGGAAACTAAAACATTTCACACAAACGAACAAAACGAAGTTGTTTAAAGTCCAATTTCTTTATTTAACAAACTGTAATGGAGTCACGTAGAGGGATGTCGTAGAATTTGTGGTAAAAAGAGACGAGTAAATCATTTTTACAAAAGCAAAGAATAAAAATATTATAATATTGGTGACCTGATCTCGAGTCTGAAATGACGATGAGCGGGACACCTTGTGAGGCGGGAAGACGGCAGGTGGACCAGTGCAGTTACGGAGTGGCAACCACAAAGCGCGCGGTGGTGTGATGATGATGATGACCACAGCCTGATGATCGGACGATGTGGCCAGATCCAGATCGGAGATGCGATTGGCGAGAGACCACGAGGTATGGCGTAATGGGGAAAAAGCCTGAGTATACCCAACGCTGGGCAGAGGTGAGCTGATGATTATGAGGAAAGAAAAAAATTAAGTGCATTAATCGTTTGAAACAGAAGAAGGCTTGCAGAATAGGAAAGTGGCATATTTACTGGTTTAGTTTTACTGTTACAAAGTTATATTGAGGCCATCATGTTGCCTAGTGTACCATCCGTCATCGGGAGGAGCCAAGAGTTTTCTAAACAAGTTTTCGAACAACTTAATAATTTGTTTCCTTATAGAATAAACGACGACGAAATTCTTTTTGATAGTTAAGTTTGCTTCGTTCACAACAACATCAACAACAACATACTTGACTCGTTTGGAAAATGTTAGGCGTATTCGGCATTATCACTCTTTGATCATTATTATCTACGGGGTGTAGCAAAAGTTGTACTAAGTGTAGTGTAAGACGTGTAACTTAGCTTAAGCTACTTATGTCTGTATATCAGTCCTTCGACATTATAGTCAGCACTACTCGTTTCTCCTCCCAAAACGCTCCACCCTACATGGCGACCCTGCTTTGTTTGGTGCGTGCGAGTTTTTTTTTATTTTAAGCCATTTTACCTCACACATTATCAAATTATAAAATATTCATGCATTCTAAAAATGAATAAGTTCTTATCAATAGTGTAAGTAATTTAATCAGATGAAAATAAATAACTATCAATAAATTTCATCACATTTTAATAGTTATTATCAATATTAAATTACATTATTAAAAACAAATAATTATGTAACACTGTTGTACTCACATGCGCACTGTTCTCAAAATAGAGAAGAATGGAAGAGGTTGGACATAAAAGAAATAACATTATTATTTAATTTTAATATTGTAATTTAATATTGATAATTATTATGCAGTCTCATCAGGATCTCTCTAATTGCATATTTTGCTCAATCTTCATCATCATCAGCCATTATGTTATGTTATGTTATTTGACGCCCACAGCAGGACATAGGCCTCCTTCATGGCAGAGGTACCAGTCTCTAGAACTGGACCCACGTTTTGCCGAGTTTATTAGGTCCCAAACGTGACAAGTGGCAAGCCTGTCGCCGTTATCCGGGCACAATTTATCAGCGAATGGTGTTGCTGTACAAACAAATGTACGTAACTAAAAGTCATTGGTACATGCGTGGTTCGAACCCAGACCCTCATGATCGAGAAGCAAGGGTCAACCCCACTACGCCACCACCGCTTTCTGTTTAACTTAAAGATAAATGGATTTTAGTCGGTGGTGCAAGCGGGCCAAAGTCAAGTGAGTCATCATAATGGATCAATATGTTGCTATGTCATATTATTGTCGTATTGATCTTTTAGTGCAAATCACATAGTTACATTTTATCCTTACTGTTGGGCACCGTAATAGTGCCGTTACTCTTCAGTTTTAAATAAAAAACTTGCACTGAATTCACTGTTTACTAATAAACTGCTTCACAATAATATACACACAAAACAGTAGACACTAACTAACTGACATCAATTAAAAAAACTAAATTTAAAAAATGGCAATATCACAAGAACAAATCAATAAAAAAGAAAACAAAGTAATCTAAAAAAGGTCTGTCGCCAACACTTACATTATGTCCTATATCCCCTGAGTGGGACAGAGGACGTCCACAATACTCCGCCGTTGATTCGTTATACAATCATGAACAAGTAATGAATGATATACATCATGTTGATAGATAGATAGATCACGTACATTATGTTTGAACTGCAATCTGTTGCTTTCCTGTCCTAGCCCGTTTTCATATCACGGGCCCTCGAGCGGCGTTTGGAGTCGGAGGCTGTCTGCCGTACACACACACACACACACACACACATCATCAACCCATTATGTCCCCACCGAGGGGCACAGGTCTCTTCCCTGAGAAAGGTCACCACGGGGGCCAAGTCCGGATTGGTGGAGGCTTGTAAGACTAGTGGCTGGTCTTACTGTCACAAGTTTTCAAGCCGCCCTAAGGCCTCTGACTTGGCTTAACGTGCCTTGCGAAGCACGGAACCGCTCGGAAAAATGCCACTAGCGTTAGTCATAGACGGTGACCCATCCATGGACTGAACGCGCCGTATGTTGCTTAACATTAGTGATCGTTTAAGATCACTCAGGCAGCCGGGGCTACGAGCGATTCTGGGGCTACGAGGCTGTCTGCCATAATACATAATATTAGACTGCCTCGTCGGTTTGACGGTGTCACGTCTGATTCCATGCTGGAAATCGTGGGTTCCGTTCCTTCTATGCCATCATACATTTATGTACACGTGGCCTCAGTCTGAGTGTATTTCCATGTTAGTGATGTACTTGCCTGGTTGCTATAGTACAGGGTATCCTAGTTTGGGACCTGGACAGGTGATTGTTTTGTGGGGAAGTTTTTATTATTATATGAAAATCTATATAAAATCTTGTGTGAACGTAATAAGTGCCGAGATGCCTTAAAACAACACTTCCTAAGTTAATTGTAACAAAAGAGTAATTCACCTCACACATAAACCTGTACCTACAGGTTTCAGTGACAATTTTTTGTGTATAATATGTATTTTGGAAAAAAAATCTTGAATGAATAATTTAAAAATATCACATCATCAACCTTTATGTCCCGACTGAGAGGCACGGGTCTCTTCCCTGAGGAAGGTATAGGCCATATAATTCACCACGGAGGCCTAGTCCGGATTGGTGGAGGCTTGTAAGACTACTCGTAGTGGCTGGTCTTACTGTGAGAACTTTTCAAGCCGCTCTAAGGCCTCTGACTTGGCTTAACGACTGCCATCTATCGACGGCAGCCGGCACCAACTGCTTAACGTGCCTTGCGAAGCACGGAACCGCTCGGAAAAATGCCAGCCATAGACGGTCACCCATCCATGTACTGAATGCGCCGTATGTTGCTTAACCTTCGTGATCGTTTAAGATCACTCAGGCAGCCGGGGCTACGATTCACTAAATTAAAAAATAATATATGTGAAAGAAATTATTATTTTGAAATCTGACTATCTGTAGCGAAATGAGTGCTTTTCGGCCGTGTATGCATTTATGAACTTACTGACTCATGGACTTTGACCTTCAGGATCCCAAAAAACGCCGAATAAAGTTATCTTTGTCCGCCGAAAAAAAGGACAAAGAAAACCTCAAAAGGCCCCATTTCGGGCTAAAACAAAGCAAAAATACACCAGAGAGATGTTTGTCTCGTTTCTTTATGACATTAATTTACTCGGGGCTTAATCCCAAGGAACGTTGTCTGCCTAATATTATTTAACCCCTCAGTACACTGGGCTTCTACTCTGGAATCATAGAGTCGATGTATTTACTGAGTTCTGCCTCATTGTTAACGAAAGTCTGTTTTTTAATTCAATGCAAAAAATAAAACTGTCACGTTGACATCTCAATACAATCCAAAGGCTGTCAATGTCTGAATGTTGCTAGTACGCAAAAACCCCATTTTACTTCCAAGCAAAAATCCGCTCCTTGACTCTTTTTTCAAGAAAGTCTTTAATGCTAAATGTCTCTTCCATAAGACCAAAAAAATATTTTAGTATATTTTTTGAGGACCTAAAAGCTACTAAAAGCTGCTAAACAGCCAAAAACGCGGTCAGCCATTTTTGTCTATGGTTTGAAGTCCTACAGGTTTGTAAACAAAGTTTGACATTCAACATAGGTAGACTTCGTGCCACGAAAGAAGTATAAGTTTATATGTTGCCATTAAACCAATAAAAAAAAAGTATGAGTTAATGAATTTTGGTTTTTATTGTTATGGCCTTAAGGATTTTACCGTGGGACTGGTTTGGTGAAAAGATCTTTACCTAGTCCTAAAATCGGTTAGTGATCTGTGAGCATAGTGAAATAACAACAACGCAACCATGATTTCATCGAGTTTACATACAAAATATACTATTGCATTATTCGAGAATGCAAAAACACGTCAATAAAGACCGCTGGGAATGCGCGGATTCGTGTACCTAGTGAAATAAACATACGAAAAACTTGGCTCAAACTTGCCAAGAGAGACCCCGATTCTTTATCGACTGAAAAGATAGGGTGTATTTATATGTAGATCACTTTAATGTAAGTCTTGTAATATCAATGTAGGTAATATCAAACACAGAAACTGTTTTTAGCTGTAAAAATGCTTGGTTTGATTTGGTTTGGTTTTGGCAAATTGGTACTGTCTTCTTCCATGAATCCAGCGTCCGTGATTGCGCTTATCAATAAAAGTACCTGGGTGACGCAGTACTTTTTTTGTAATATAAAATATATAATAAAAATTAAAATAATCCTTTTCCAACAAGAAAAGAACTTGGAAAAAAACATCATGACTCGAACCGGGTCTCTTGAAATCGGCCCGAATCGGGTCGCCCGTTTTCCCGTAAGGACTATCCCAACATTGCAGATAGACGCGAAATTTACCTCTGTATGTTATTATAGCAAATTTCAATTGCCTTAAAACACGGATAAAACAACGTTTTCTAAAAATGTAACCTAGTTAGATCAATTAAACGCCCCCGAAAGCATCTGCCTACAAAATTTCGTGAAAATCGTTGGAGCCGTTTCCGAGATTCTGATTATATATAAATATATATACATGAATTACTCGTTTAAAGAGATTAGATGATAATACACTAACTACACAAGAAGAGTTTTTGGAAAAAACTAAATCCAATCCAAATCACAATAGAACCTACGCACGCACGACTGACAGATGTTTGTTTACAAACCAAAGGTGCTTTCAAGATGGCGGATAGTGTTTTCACCGTTCCGGATTAAAAGCGAAAAATATTTTTTTAATTTGCAAATTTTGCAGCCATCCTGCATATCTACTTAGCAAAGTCAATATATTTTGGTTTCTTACGTTAGATACTACAGGAAATATCCATTTAGAGTGTCAAATTTGATACGAGTCAAGTAGCGTATGGTTAGTGCTACGCAGGTGTTTTTTTTGTAGACTTTGCTCTTATGAGGAATTAAACTTTAATGTCTTTAATGTGATAAGGATTTTGGTCACACGAGTCCTCTATTCACGGTAAAAAAAATCTACCGAGTAAACTTATATATTTTATAGCGGTAACACCGCGTCATTTTTTTTGCATCGAATTAAAAAACGGACTTTACTAAGTTTTAATCTATCAACTCAGTTGTTAACGCCATCTGTTGTCACGGCAAAGAACGTCGAACGGACCTATGATCCTAAAAGACGTAAGGAGTTTCTGCAACAGCCCCCGGGCGGCGCTGTAAGAGATTGTTCTGCCACCTGTGACAGTTTTAAGTATTTATTCATTCCACATTAATTCGCAATCGCGAATTCAGAATCGCTCGGCCACCTTAAGTCGACTTCCCACGGTCCGCGATATCGCGGACCGAGGCGGACCAGCTCGCACGACACACCTTCTTGGGAAGGGTCTCGGTCCGCGTCTCTGGCGGTAGGTACGCCGTACCGGTCTTGGTACGTGGTCGTATCGATATCCGCAGAATCGTGCACCGTGGGAAGAGCCTCGTGCGTGGTCGTCGGCCGGCGTCGGCCGTCGTCGGTAGAATTGCGCACCGTGGGAAGCCCCCTTAAGTGATCGTTTAAAATCACTCAGGCAGCCCAGCGATTCATCAATTGTGATAACATTAATCAGAAAGTTTAATTTTAGTTATTTCACAGCACGAGTTATTACCTGTGCTGCTAGAAGAAGCTAAGCCCGTGCTATCAGAAGCTAACCATGGCCAATTGCAATGCTTAATTAATTATAAACTAGTTGTTAGCAAAATTTCAATAGTAGTTATGTATATTTAGTAGAAAAAAAGTGGTACTATGCCTCTAGACTAGGTTATGCTTTCTCTTTATTGCTTACACTGAGTTTTTTCATTCACTTTCGATAGCGAGAGCGTTTGCAATTTGTATAGGAGTTACAAAGCGCGCCACCTAGTTGTCTCTTTGTCACGCCTATACAAATTGCAAACGCTCTCGCTATCGAAAGTGAATGAAAAAACTTAGTATAAGCACTCTGGTGTGCGTGTGTGCGAGTAACTGTGTAGCATTGGTTGTCCGTATGTATGTACGGGGCTTGAGTAGGGTTCACTCAAGCAATTTTGCGCTCGAACAGGAGTTTTTTCACCATTACACTGCAATTTTCTGGAGTAATGTTTTGCATAATAGCCGGGGTGATATGTGAACGACATCTTTCTGCAGGGTTATTTAATGTCATTTCTTGCTTGATTAAGCCATGATGGGATATGGGATGATGGGATATACTCGTATAACTTGGTCCTTGTACTACTAGATCATTGTACAGTAGTCGTCAGCTAGACTAAGGTCTCCCTTAGGCGCGTACAAAAACGTAATTGGGTGTTGCAGTGATAGCGCATCGGTAGAACTAGTAGGAGAACTCACATTCCGGAGGTTGTAAGGTTGAATCCAATCCAAGCAATGACTTCGCTTTTATGTTATGTACATTTGTGAAGCGAGAACAATTGAGAAATTATTAAGTATAATTACACTTTATTGCATACGAAACAATTAAAATAATAATAAGAACTAGCATGTACTTATTTCTAAGAGATTTGTCAGCAAATCTTGGAGAGTCAGAGAAACAGTAAAAAACGGCCCTGTAACCGTGTACAAAATAAACTACCTAAACTACAAAATCCTTCATAAGCTGTTACAGAAAAAAAAACTGCTAACAGAAAAGAAAATAATCACACTAATATTATAAACGTGAAAGTTTGTGTGTGTGTTTATATGTTTGTCAGTCTTTAGCGCTGAAACGGCTGGACGGATTTTAATAAAATTTGGTATGGAGTTAGCCGATACCCTGGATTAAAACATAGGCTACGTTTTACCGCGGGAAAATATCTTATTCCTACGGGAAAATCGATGAACCGCGGGTAACACCGCGGGGCACAGCTAGTACCTAAATAATATTAATACACAATGTACACTACACTTAAAACCATAGTTCATCATCATCATTCACCCACAAGAAGTCCACTGCTAGACATAGGCCTCCTCCATGGATTTCCAAAAAGACCGGTTGGAAGCGGCTTGCATCCAGCGTCTTCCAGCCACTTGGATGAGATCTTTTGTCCATCTTGTGGCTGGACGTCCTACGCTGCGCTTGCCGATAATTCTTCATTCGACAACGGTTTGGCTCCATTGGCCATCAGTTCTGCGTACTACGTGCCCCGTCCACTGCCACTTCAAGTTACTAATCCGCTGGGCTATGTCCACGACGAGCTCATTCGAGAACTTTTCATCCCCATCGGCCATCTTAATAATACAAAAATAAATTTAAAGCTCAAAGTTAAGACAGAGATACCTGGATATAATGATCTTTCAATCGCTTCTTAGATGTGCCTCATGATGTGCGTTCCACAGTTAGCCGTTACATGGAGAGGATGTAGGAAGAAAGATCGACGAAATAATTTATTTATTAGTTAGATTTAATTCACAAGGAAGCCCGGAGCCAGCGCCCCGAAACACGAGTGCACTGCGGTAATTACGTACATTTCCGTCGGCCCCGGCACAATACAATAATGGCCGACATTAATTCACATTTAACGACATAATAGAGCTTCCGTGTAATCCAGTATTAGGATATACTGAGGCGAATGAATTATAATACCTAGCAACCGTTATCTCGAATCCACTGTCGCTTGCTTTGAGGCTTATCAGAGATTCACGAACAATATTGTACCTAGCGGCAGGTAGGAGTTACTATATTGGCTGCAGAGATGTGTTGTATGTGTAAGAGATGGGCTGAACCGTTCGTGGCAGGTTTTGTCATCATCATCATCATCAACCCATTATGTCTCCACCGAGGGGCACGGGTCTCTTCCCTGAGAAAGGCATAGGCCATACCCCACCACGGGGGCCAATTCCGGATTGGTGGAGGCTTGTAAAACTAGTGGCTGGTCTTACTGTCAGAAGTTTTCAAGCCGCCGCCCTAAGGCCTCTGACTTGACTTAACGACTGCCATCTATCGACGGCAGCCGGCACCAACTGCTTAACTGTCTTGCGAAGCACGGAACCGCTCGGAAAAATGCCACTAGCGTTAGTCATAGACCGTGACCCATCCATGGACTGAACGCGCCGTATGTTGCTTAACCTTAGTGATCGTTTAAGATCACTCAGGCAGCCGGGGCTACGATCGATTCTGGGGCTACGAGGCTGTCTGCCGTAATACATAATATTAGACTGCCTCGTCGGTTTGACGGTGTCACGTCTGATTCCGTTCCTTCTATGCCATCATACATTTATGTACACGTGGCCTCAGTCTGAGTGTATTTCCATGTTAGTGATGTACTTGCCTGGTTGCCATAGTACAGGGTATCCTAGTTTGGGACCTGGACAGGTGATTGTTTTGTGGGGAAGTTTTTATTATTATATGAAAATCTATATAAAATCTTGTGTGAACGTAATAAGTGCCGAGATGCCTTAAAACAACACTTCCTAAGTTAATTGTAACAAAAGAGTAATTCACCTCACACATAAACCTGTACCTACAGGTTTCAGTGACGATTTTTTGTGTATAATATGTGTTTTTGAAAAAAAATCTTGAATGAATAATTTAAACATATCACAATTTAAACAACCTTTATGTCCCGACTGAGAGGCACGGGTCTCTTCCCTGAGGAAGGTATAGGCCATATAATTCACCACGGAGGCGTAGTCCGGATTGGTGGAGGCTTGTAAGACTACTCGTAGTGGCTGGTCTTACTGTGAGAACTTTTCAAGCCGCTCTAAGGCCTCTGACTTGGCTTAACGACTGCCATCTATCGACGGCTGCCTTGCGAAGCACGGAACCGCTCGGAAAAATGCCACTAGCGTTAGTCATAGACGGTGACCCATCCATGGACTGAACGCGCCGTATGTTGCTTAACCGTAGTGATCGCTTAAGATCACTCAGGCAGCCCTGGCTACGAGCGATTCGTGAGTGAGTTTTGTGAGAATCGGTTTCTGAATTGAGAATTTCACTAAGTAAATACTGCAGTGACGTTCTTTCACGCTACTTTTTGAGAAATTTTACGAGAGAGCACTATTGTTACAATCTACAGGTATGTGACAGCACACAATAAATTTATAGTTAGGTGGTAAATATTACTTTTACTTATTACAAACTTATAAGACATAGAGTGGAAAGGCCGGTATGGGGCGCTCCAGGTAGACATTCTTCGACCAAAAAAGGGATGTATTAGATAAAGATAAGATAAGATAAAGTTAAAAAAGTATTAGCCAAGGGAAATATAAAAAGAACCCAAAACCGGCATGCCTTGCATGCAAGGACTGTTCAATCTCGATGACGCGAATATGGTCTGTCAGGATCGTAGCAAGTGGCAATCCTTGGTCTCTGTTTACCCCTCATGGACATAGGCGTGAGCTCATTGTGTATGAAATGGGTGTAAAAGCTATACGTATTATTTAAAGGAACGCTATCTTTATCTAACTTATGTTGACAGAGGAAAATAATACTTGTACAGTCTGTTAGCTTTTAGAATATACCTCGGCTACTATCAGATAGAATCGGATATATTCGTGTAGTAGAACTATCGGAACTAATATGACACTTAAATAACTTTTCAAAATAGTGAAGAAAAGTTTTATACAGAGCAGTAAGTAGTATTACACTCGTGTGCTTTCGGCGAAAACCGAAGCCTACTCTAGAGCCCGAGGTATATTCTAAAAGCTAACAGACTGTAATAGAATGATAAAAAAAACCTATTACAAAACACAGTAGGTGAAAAGAATTCCCTGTCTATTTTTAAATTACGGCGCTTACCTAGCAAGACAGAGGTCGTGGGTTCGATCCCATTGAGGGCCGCCGTACATTTGTACAATTGGAGTTTTTCCATGTTTGTTATATCCTTGCCTAGTTACCATAGCACAGGGTATCCTAGTTTGAGACCAGGTCAAGTGAGAGTGTGTGTGTGTGTGTGTGTGTGTGTGTGTGTGTGTGTGTGTGTGTGTGTGTGTGTGTGTGCAAGTTATTATTTTTTTATTGTCGATGACGCGAAAGTGTGAGACGCTGGATGCAAGCCGCTTCCAACCGGTCTTTTTGGAAATCCATGGAGGAGGCCTATGTCCAGCAGTGGACTTCTTGTGCCTGAATGATGATGATGAAGCGAAAGTGATTTGTCATGATCGTGGCAGGTTACTGTCCATGGTCTCTGCCTACCCTTCTGGGAAACGGGCATGAGCTTATGTATGAATGTATATTTTTAATTACGATTTCAAACTCAAGGAATTATAAAACAATGAGTAGGCCATCAAATTTAAATTGTATAGTCGTGCGAGATACGTACCTACGATTATCTCTTAATTCTTGAAGCATGTAGCTGGTTGAACGCGATGTAATTAATCACGGAAGAGTACAGTTGACAGCAGCTCTATCTTTACATTTTTGTCCCTGATCCACACTTACCGTAACCAAATAGAGTGCATACGTTTAAATATCGATATGCCGTCGAATATACTTATTTACGAGCAATGAAGATGGAATGCGGGTTTGCTAATTACTTATTCATTTCCTTCAGAGGTGAACGGATGAGGAACCAATCTAATTGAATGCTGTGGCTTCGGTGATTTAATATTACTTGCCTGTGTAAAATAGACGAGGTTGCCTAAGAATGCTCCCCTAAAACACGTGATTAGCCCTCGTCATTCACAACCACTTTGGTCTACGATTTTGTACCTATCTCTACTGTTTTAGGTATTTCAAGTGTTCAAGTTGTTTGCCTCGTTTGTCTAGAAGTTAAGTCGATTAGGTACCAACAAAGAGGTCGTGGCTTCGATTCCCACTGCCAAATGTACGACACATTTGTACAAATTGCCTAGTCCCGGTATTTTTCGATGTTTGTAATGTCCTTGCCTGGTTACCATAGCACAGGTATGTTACGTGAGATACGTTGTGTCTATAGATCAACGATTACTTGCCTGTAGTGTAAAGTTATGAGAGAAGTTGTCACGTAACAAGCCCAGGAAGCTCAGCGGATGGAGAAATAAAGACTTCGTTGGGTGTTAGGACTTCTTTTATTGTTAAAAAGTAGAGGCACCTGACAAAATGTACATTTTTAAAACAAAAATTAACACAAAGCTAACAGAGAGCTACGTAAAAAAATAACACGCAAAACTTACGATTGTGCCTCGTTGAAGATAAGGTTTTGGAGTAAAGAACCGTCAGGATTAGATAACATTCACTGAATACTGAATTTAACTTGCACTGGTTCACTAATTCACTTTAAATAATCATCTTTAATATGTAGTAAAACTGAAGGCACTGGCGTGCTGTCTCTTAAGATCGAAAAGCCCAGGCGATGCCATGACAAATAAAGTGAACTACGAACAAAAGACAAATAATTTTGAATATGAAAATTGAAAACGGAATCGAAAGATTTAAAAGTAAATAGCCTAAATATAAAACTACTAAACAGGTTTGTATACGAGGTATCACAACCTCGTTACAATACCCCGTCTGCCCTGGAAGAAAAAATCCTGAGTGCCAAAGAAAGGATTTTTTCAAGAGTCTCTCTTATGATACCAGCATTCGATAAGCGCTTAATTAACACGAGTGTTTGTCAAAATATAAAAGACCGCAGGGGGATCCGGAATGGCGAGTTTTGCCAGGGAATAATCGCTTTCGATAATTCAATTCAATTCAATTCAATTCAGTTTATTGCATCATGTGGTACAAATTGTTCTTAAAGGCTAAAGTAAGTAATGAAACCATGACATGAGCCCTATTAAGGCATTGAAATTTCTTAGACATACATATAAAAAACATTCACAAAAAAATTAATCCAATAAGTTAAAATATTTCATCACAAGCGAGTTAAAACAATCATAAAATCACAATGCAAAGTAATCTTTCATTGTATATATACATTTTTGGGCTAACCAATTATACAGTGCTGTGTTAAATTTATTTTTTGGAAGAGAACTAATGTCCTTAGGCAGTTTATTAAATATTTTTATTGCCATGCAATAGCTATTGCGTTTATGGAGCTCTAGATTTGTCCTTGGATATTTTAATATTTGATGTCTTACTGTCCTTTTATTTTGGTTATCGCACTTTTCAAACAGTTGCATATTTCCCTTGACAAATTTACTGACCTCGAATATATAAATGGCATAAAAAGTTAAAATGTTGTATGTCTGAAATATTGGTCTACAGGACTCTCTCCAAGACATGCCCCATATAGCCCTGAGACTTTTTTTTGTGCTACAAAAGCTCTATGACTTTCGATTGAGTTACCCCATAGTACCACTCCGTAACGTAAGGTGGAACAGACGTAACTGTGATAAACTAAAAGCGCCGTTTCAACGGATATTATTTGACTAATTCTTCTTAATGCAAATATGAATTTATTTATTTTATTACATACAGCTTCGATTTGCAATTTCCAAGTGCATTGTTCATCCAATATAATACCTAAGAATTTTATTTTGTCTTCTTGCTCTATTTTGTCATTCTTTATTGCTACGTTTAGTTCAATTTTATTATTTTTTTTGTTACAAATTGGATATATTTTGTTTTTTCTGTATTTATTATTAAATTATTATTTCTTAGCCATGTTATTGTATTTTCTAAAGATTCATTTATGTCAGATTCAAAAGTATTGTTTTTTTTCCCTTAATTATTATTGTTGTATTATCAGCAAATAATACGCTTTCGTGCTTTAACGCTTTTGGCAGGTCATTAATGTAGACTAAAAACAACAATGGCCCAAGGATACTTCCTTGTGGAACACCATGCGTAACTATCTTAGCTGAGGAGTCAAAAGATTTCACCGTATTTGTGTCACTTACTAGTTTAGTAACCCGTGTAATTTGTTTTCGCTGAAGTAAGTAATTTTTGTAAAAATTTAATGCTGGACCTCTTACCGACCATACCGACTGTTTCAAGTTTATTTAGTAGTATTCGGTGGTAAACGAAATCAAAAGCTTTGCTGAGATCTAGAAATAGGGCTACGGTTGGAATCCTGTCGTTAAGGCTCGAAGTTATTTGTTTTACCAGGTTAAAGCTAGCTAGCGTCGTAGACTTCGCCACTCGCTATCGAGAAACTCTTCTTGTGTACACTTTGTCCAGAAAAAGTAGAAATTAAATAGTAGGTTTTGCTCAGACTGTTTGTTTGTATTTCATACTTTTTTGCACTTTCAATGATTATATTGATTAAAAAACTTGAGCTATTACATAAAAAAGGTTGTAAAATATCGTTATATTTTTTGATAAAACAAGAAGTATATTTTTAGTCAATGGAAAATCACTACGATTTATAGACAATATAGACCATCGATGAGAAAAAAACTCTTTGACATGGCGACTTAAATTCTAAATTTGCTTCCACTTTTTAATATTTTTAGTTGTATTACGTTCTTAGTCAATATTTTATTGATGTATCTAGTGACATACAAAGACAAATAGATGCCGCTTACGCTGAATGAGTTTTTAGTGAAGTCGTTCAGACGTGGAACGAGAAAATATGAAAAAAAAAACGGTTTGTTTACATAGATCAAAAGTTCCATTGATTTCTAGTTTATTAAGTTTCACTTCCGGTTTCTTTTAATTTTGGACGAACTATAACTTCTGATTAACAAACGAAAAATGATAGTTTCATGAAGGAAAGGGTCCCTGAAAGCTAAACTTACACAGCATCGGTCGCGGGCCGCGTGTGAAACGAAACGTTATCTTTCGTTTTATTTAACGGCTGTATTGGAAAAGTTAGTGTTATCGCCGGCTGTAAATCGACGAAACGATCTGCTTCGGCCACTCGACGACATGGCTATGTATTATGCGCTTTAATAAACGGCTTCAAACCGCCTAACATTCCCGTGAAACTGAAATACTGTATCCATTTTTCACGCATGAAAATTATTGTGTAATAAATACCTACATGTGTATGTGTAGGTCAGTAGCACAAAGAGGATTATTTCTTACACATGCTTAGGACGATAAGTTGAGTTTAATAACACGTTACCATTTTTGCAGAAAGAAGTTTTTTATTTTTATTTTATTCCTTTGTTCAGTGTTTGAACCTCAGAATAAGTCCTTTTTCTGAGGTTTGAACTAAAAAACAGTTTTATTATTCAATTAAAGTGGAGCATGTCACGTTCCCCACCATAGAGGCCAGGTTCAAACCAAAGAGGTTGATTGAATGAGGTCAGTTCAAACAACCTTGAACAAACGTGGTATGACTCTGGTCGTCCTGATTAAAAAAAAATAAAGAACTGTTTATATTATCACCACTAGATGGTGTGAAAAAAAAGTGAATGTGTCGATAAAGAGTAAACTAAGTGCGTAATTTTTTGTCATTATATTTTCTGATTTCTGATTTCTGGAACACCAACGCCTCCGAGAAAAACAATATATATTTTTATACATATCGAATTTGCAAAAAATGACTGTAGAATCTCTCAATTACGTACACGTTAAGTTTATTTTTAAATTGGCAATCAGTATTTTGGACCACTTAGATATTTTTTTAATTGTTTCATTAAAGGTGTGTTTTGGCAACTGTAAATTGGCCGAAAATATTATGATAATTCAGATTACCATTAAAAAACAGATACCTACTATATAAGCCGTCCGATGAAGATACCATTGTAAAACTAAAAAAAAAATCGAACCTAGTTCTGCGCAAAAAATAAACCACACTGTTCTTTTTGTAAAAAGTAATCCTTCTTGAAGTTTTGTTGTTTATAATTCAATAAGCAATTTATTACAGACTAAAACTTTACTGGTATTTACTTGCAAATCCTCGTTAAACACAACTCTCCGCTCGAACAAAAATTGCAGATGTTGGTGTTGCAAAATTGCAAAAAATTGTTGTTGTGACCTCCAGGTTAAAGTGGGACTGGGCTGGTCATGTCTGCTGTATGAGCGCAGGTAGGTGGTCCAACATTGCGACCGACCGACTGTTTTCCGCAAAATAGACGCCGAACGTCGCGGCAGACCAAGGCGAAATCGCGGAAGACCTTAATAATATTCTTGCCGAGATGATGCGAGGCTGGCTGGACCCAGATAGAGATGGAAAGCAGGAGGACAGGTCTTTGCCCAACAGTGGGACACAAAAGAGGCTGTGTAAAAAACTTGTAACTAATTGCTTATCTATTAGTAAGTAACCACTTTCATCTAAATTACTAAGAAACTTTGTAGTCAAATTAGTAGATATGTATTTGTAAGCATTTGAAATAAAAGAAAAAGAAAAATGAAAAAATATTTAAAAAAAAAACTCGCACCCGTTATCCCCGAAGAGGTAGGTAGTCACTAGAACTGGGGCCACGTTTTGCCGAGTTTATTATTAAAATATTTATTTGTTCATACAAAAGGATGAAGCCCTAGTTTAAACACTAGGATTCCCTGGTGTTATGAAACTGCTTTGAAGTAAGTAACCACTTTTAGCTAAATTTAAACAAACATACATACGGATGGAATGGACAGTAAAAAGGTCCAGTAAATAGCAGTAAAATTCACTTGCCAAGTCCAACGGTCGCCTACGCAAGTATTTCGGTGAAAACCTTGGAAGGACCCGGATGGAATGTGAAAAGGTCAGAGATAAGTCGATGTGTACTGCAGAAGATCTACTAGAGACGAGTGTGAGGTTGACAGCTGATCAACAAGCTTTATATTTCGTAGCTAGTATATAATATACATATATGGCTGCCTGAGTGATCACGAAGGATCAACATAGGGCGCGTTCAGTGCATGGATGGGTGACCGTCTATGACTACGCTATTGGCGTTTTTTCGAACAGTTTTGTGCTTCGCAAGGCACGTTAAGCAGTCGGTGCCGGTTGCCGTCGATAGATGGCAGTCCTTAAAGCCAATTCAGAGGCCTTATAGCGGCTTGAACAGTAAGATCAGCCACTAGTCTTACAAGCCTCCACCAATCCGGACTAGGCACCCAAGGTGGAGTATGGCCTATACCTTCCTCAGGGAAGAGACCCGTACCCTTCGGTGGGGACATAATGGGTTGATGATGATGATGACGATATATGGACGTGGACGCTCGTCGTGAAGCTGAGAACATTTATTTATGTCTTTTGTTTTTTGTGTGCAACAAAGAATATTATTATATTATCCTAACATGTACAATTATTTGTGGGCCGATTGGTTCACCATAACAGTTGTTTTGATTATTTTTTTCATGGTCATAACGCAACTGATGGAGAGTTCACTGTCAGAACTCCATTGATAGAGTTGTTGTTGTTAAACTTTATTGCACAAAAGAAGATACATAATTTATCACTTAAATAACAGGTTAATTATAAAAACAACGAGCAAAGGCGGACTTATTTCTAAAGAAATTTCTTCCAACCAGCCTAGAGTTCTTGGTCTGGTTTATGTGACATTGTCTCCTTATGTCTCAACGTCAGAAGCATAATATAGTCGTATGTTCGATGCCGATTAAAATGTTCAGCTGTTCAAAATGTTCAGTTCAGCTTTTTCTTACCATCTGTGAAACATATTTCTATCTGATTCTATTCCTAAGATAATAATTATCTTAGTTATCTGAATTACTCAAGTGGATAATGTCGTATGTAGGCTTATAGTAGGTAACTTGTAGGCTCGCTCTCCTTTAAAGTGTAAAAATAACAAATCCGATCAAATGCTTATAATGTCGAGATATTCGACTTTAGGAAAATACCATACTCCAGCGCTTTTTTTTAGTCTTCTCTTATTTCTCTCAAAAAGAATAGACAGAATGAAGACCATTTTGTTACAATTTGGGAGGAAAATCGTTACAGTCAAAATCAGATCAACCTAACCTATTCTTACGATGTCGCCCGTAAAGTTACTAACGCTCGGTTTCTAGAAGAGCGATCAAATGTTAATCTCATGTTAATATCACGTCAAGGTAATTTCAGCCAATCACGTGCCGGTATTTTGAATTAATCTTAGATTAATCTCTTGTGACATTTGAACACTCTTTCAGAAACTGAGGCTAAGTGAAGTGCACGGGTGTAAAGGTTAATGTGCCATCCCTTTTTAAGTAGGTACTGATTTAACTTTCTGTAGTTCATATTTCAGGCCCGATACTTACTGGGGAAACGGAAATAAGAAGGCGTAAGAATGTGGGCCGTACAGGCAATGACGCTGAATGGACTATGTAAATTCTTCAGTCCTTGTTGTCGAGACAGGCTAATAGTATTGGTTGCTACGCCGTTGCAATCCTTTTGACAATAAGAAGCCACTTTCGAAATTTTAATTCCAATTAGTAGACTTTCGCTAATTTTAAAAGACTGCCGTTTTACCGAGTTAATATTATGGAGACGCTTTAGCGTGATAATCTATACCCTTGCTCAATAAACAGATTATACTAGTAACTTCCACACAACCTAGTTACTTGACCTAGTCCCAAACTAGGATACTCTGTGGTATAGTAACTAGGCAAGGACATCACGAACATATAAATAAACATAAACATTTACATACAGGCACATAGGTACATTGCTTCTGGCCCTACACTAGGATACCCTGTGTCGTGGGAACCAGAAACAGCGACGTCACAAACATGTAAACATCCAAGACCTGAAGTTTTTTTTCCCCAGCCGGGGATCGAATCCGGGACCTCTCGCATGGTAGGCAGATGCGCTACTACTGTGCCACAGAGGTCAAAAATATAATTTCAATAGGCACAGATATAATTTCAATAGGCCCAGCTTTCCAATAAAATGCGAGACGGAAACCGTGTAAAAAGCCTAGAGGCTCCTCCGCTGTCTCGGCAACAATAAAACGGTCTCAGATCGCGTTTCGAGCTTGATTTATGTCGCCGGTGAGACGCGGCCGACTTCTAATCGAATCTCGGCAATATCCGCTCTTTTTAGGGTCCCGTACATCCGACGATGAACCCGAAGCCGGTTTAACACGATTTTCGTACACTCGGATTGAGTGACCCATTTTAGCTACTAAGATGCCAGTCGTATGATGTACAGGCGCTCTTTGTGAAGTCAAGATAGACAATTACTAAAATCGCCGGTGAGGCTATGAATTAAAGTTTTGAAGTTACCTATGTAATCAGCACGTAAATAGAGCCCACTGTTGAGCATAGGCTTTGACGCCAACCCATCCGGTCCAGTGCTAGTCTCGTCCAACGTTTTCCAGCCGCTTTCACAATGTCGTCGGCCCATTGAGCTGATGGTCTGCCCACCGACCGTCAACCTGTTCTTGGCCACCGTTCAGTGGCTACTTTAGTCCACCGGCCGTCTTCCCGCCTAACCAAACGTCCCTCCCATCTCTATTTTAGCTTCGTAATTCGTGTGCGTACATCTTCGACTTTGGTTTTTTGTCGAATATCGACGTTTCGCACACGATCATTAAGTATGAAGCCTATACTTGAGTCATTACAAACGTGCGAACTGAGTTATAAACATTTGTATCAGACCTCTCTCTCACACATATAGGAGGCATATCGGAACCCTCGCTCGCACTTTTATGACTCGGTTCGCAGTTTGTAATGGCTCAAGTATAGTATGGCCCGCTCCATAGCACTTTGCGCGGCATTTCCTCCCTATGACTCAGAAACGAGTGATCTTAAAATTAAATTTTTCACAAAATCCGGAAATAGAGTTGCAAGTGCATTTTTTGCAAAAACAAATGACAGTTTTGTCTTGCAAAATTTTGCAAAAACAGTTTTATCGGATAAAATTGACTTCGATTGTAAAATTATGCTTTACAATTACTTCTGAACCCTTGGCGAGAGTACTGCTCGCACTAGTCTGCTTTTTATAACTATACTTCGCGAGATGAAGGGCGCGTGCACACTGGTAAGATATAACTACTTTTTCTTCTTAGGTACTTTTACCCCTAGGGGTACTAAAGTGGCTCCGACGCGATCAAGTCATCGATTTTTTTGCGTTGAGATATAGTTGACGCAAAACGAAAAAAATATCTGAACGCAAAAGATAATACCAGTGAGCAGTAGCTCTAATACAAAGAAGGTCTTCGAGCAAAATTTTACGGATCAAGAAATATAGTTTTGCGAGCAAAAGGGTCGTGCGCGCTTATTCAAAAGGTGAGTGTTTATTTTTCAGATCCTACGTAAACCTATTAATACCCTGTAGGTAACAAATACTTATTGTCAACAATTATCGTAGCAGCCGCATCTCCCACTATCCATCCAGTGAATGATATTTAAAAGTAATTTCAATATAACGGATAAAAGGTCCATGGTCAGGACCTCAGGACTGAAGTGACATCCCGTAAATATTCCCAATAGGTACAAACTGTTATATGGAAATAGATCGATTCTCATTAAACTTTAATGATACGAGTATTTAAAACATTTAGAGGTCAATCAGTGCTAAAAAAAAAGTATTGGTGCAATTTCGTACATTTGTTGAGGCTAGTAATATAAGGTTATACAATATCTCCGAGTTAGAAATATTCCACATTAGAAACATCAGTAGCCAGTAGTGGACTTAGTTGATCAATATTAACTTTATTCCCAATATATTTACCTGACTTTATGACGGAAGAGTCCGATCAAGTTTCGTTCTGATTCGCAGAGCTTAATCATGGTGAGCAGAGACGGAGGCCGTGTCGTCAGTTGCTCGTCTCTGAGCGAAACTGGGTCGGACTCTTCCGACAAAAAGTCAAGTAAGTATATCCGCAATGAATGAATGAATGAATAATAATGTTTAGTGCTTGCGAAGGTTTTAATTAATCAATCCGCCATCTTTCCATAACCGATGCCAGAAATCTACCTCAGATCGTTGAGCCAGCAAGCTAAGTAAGTAAATAAGTTGAATACACATTTATTTTGCAACAGAGCATAACGTAAAATATCGCAAAAATATACAAACCAATCATATTGGCACCCTTATCGCTAAAAGTAAGAAGACTTAATTCATGAAATAGATTTAAAAAAAACATGACTTGCAAGTTAGCAGTGTGAATGTTCCCTAACGCACATAATACGTCACATATTCAGCCGCTCAGCTTATTTCCACGTCGCAAATATATTGAATAAGACCCCGTCTTTATATTAATCCGATTTCTAACGTGACACGTTGTCGTATTGAATTCGTTACCTATGACGTGTTTTCGGATGATTGAAAAAATATCTACCTACCTATTTCCTTTAAACCTATCTACTTATTTAGTGAGGTCAATGCTATAGTGCTTCGCAAGGCACACTGCAGACAGATTGTTTATCTATCGGTACTGACACACGTGCTCATTAGTAGCATGAAAGCATGCTTATATTGAGCAAGTGCTTTACTCCCAATCTTTTCTGTATGTAGGCACATTAGACATTCAACAAACAGAATGTAAATTCTTTACGTTGAAATAAGTTTATGATTTCTTATGACAGTAACACTGACAACAACAATACAGTCTTAGTTTATCAAACCTCAAAAAAAAAAGGAAGACGGATAGATTAAAACATCAAATACAAAAATATAGAAAAGATTGGGAGTAAAGCACTTGCTCAATAAAAGCATGCTTTCGTGCTACTAATGAGCACGTGTGTCAGTACAATAATGCAGTGCTGGTATCAGCACTTATGTACGGTAGCGCGACTTGAGTAGGTATTGCAGAAGAATCAAGACAGTAAGATTAAGCAGTAAAAATGAGGTTCACGAGAATGAGTGGTGCTTACCATAAAATATTATTGTAAACACCGCACATTGTCGTATTATTCGAATAGTAAAATTTGACAAATTTTAATGTATAACATGACTTAGTAGCGATACAGTTGCAGTAACTAAGAGTATGTAGGGTATCATTGCTTAGTTCAAAGTTTCTATAAAAAAAAACAAAAAGAAAACACAACAGCGTAAAAATTTTTAAGCTTCAAATGAAACCAGAATTTATCAAGTCTGGTTAGATTTTAAGCTTAAAAATTTCGACTCCATAGAACACTGATAAGTTGCGTATGTTTTTATAAACTAATTCTAAAATCATACCTATATTTTGATACCACAGACCAACCTTTCCAGTACCGATTGCACCACTCACACTGCCCAAGCGCAAACTCCCACTTTCTACTCAGTCTTCGCTTAGTTTTAACGTTAAAATTAGGTCAAAGCCTCCACACACCGGCCTTACATCATCGGACGAAGGACTTTGCGTCGCATTTCGTCGCGTATCACCGCCCGCCCCAAGTTTGCCCCTAAAACGCTCATGTCTTTAATATCGCGCATTACATCATGGGCTCTTAATTTATGCTTCGAAACTACGTCATGCAGCCGGCCAGTGGCGGGACAAGGGGGCTACTTCGGCACCCTCGACGCTGAGTAACATATATATATATATATATATATATATATATATATATATATATATATATATATATATATATATATATATATATATATATATATATATATATATATATATATATATATAATATAAATATATATATATATAATATAAATATGTATATATGATCTCTATATATATATATATATATATATATAGAGATCAAATTCACCATCATCATCAACCCATTATGTCCCCACCGAAGGGCACGGATCTCTTCCTTGAGGAAGGTAATAGGCCATAATCTACCACGGCCCAAGTACTGATTGGTGGAGGCTTCTAAGACTAGTGGTTGGTCTTACTGTCAGAAGTTTTCAAGCCGCCCAAGGCCTCTGACTTGTCTTAACGACTGCCATCTATCGACAGCAGCCGGCACCCACTGCTTAACGTGCCTTGTGAAGCACGGAACCGCTCGGAAAAATGCCACTAGCGTTAGTCATAGACGGTCACCCATTCATGCACTGAACGCGCAGTATGTTGATTAACCTTCGTGATCATTTAAGATCACTCAGGCAGTCGGGGCTATGAGCGACCAATCAATCCAATCCTGTGTAGAGATATTTTATTTTACTTCATTAGTGTTTTTAACTTTATTTTGATGTGCCTGCAATTGATTTTAATCCAAAATCGAATGCATAATTTGTTCTCGAGTAGAGGCCGACGCAAGATGTGAACGCTGGAGGAACTTGGCAATTTATTAACGTACTTTACGGTTAAAACTTTTAATCTCGTATCCTATTTACATATTTCTTCTCAAGTTTTCCGCCAGAAAAATAGCCGTCCGACTGTTGAAAAATTGAACGGGTGAGTAAGAACTTTTTTCGTTCGTTTTCCGCTCTTTGTGTTTTCTTTTTTCTATCCGAGAAAAAAGGAATAAATATGAAAGAGATATTAAACACGCTAAGCCAAATTTTCCTTAACGCTGAGCTTAAAGGTCTGGCCACATTACGCCGGCCGGCGCAACGATGCAAATTGAAATAATCTTTATCCAGGTAATTATTCCTATACGATCTGCGGCAGATTGCTGGCAGTAGCTGAATGAGCATGGCTGAGGACAAACGGGGGATTAGGGCTAATAAATTGATTGAAGTACTTACTTATGATGTTACAGATTACAATACGAAAGCAAACAAATTACGCCTGGTGACAAAAGCTCGGTATATCTCTCGCGCCGGTTGTGCCAGGCTTAGTGCTGGCCGAGCCGTACCCAGTTGTATCAATCATCATCATCAACCCATTATGTCCTCACCGAGGGGCACGGGTCTCTTCCCTGAGGAAGGTATAGGCCGTACTCCATCACGGTGGCCAAGTCCAGATTGGTGGAGGCTTGTAAGACTAGTGGCTGGCGTTACTGTCAGAAGTTTTTAAGCCAGCTTATTAAGGCCTCTGACTTGGCTTAACGACTGCCATCTATCGACGGCAGCCGGCACCAACTGCTTAACGTGCCTTGCGAAGCACGGAACCGCTCGGAAAAATGCCACTACGTTAGTCATAGACGGTCACCCATCCATGGACTGAACGCGCCCAATGTTGCTTTACCTTCGTGATCGTTTAAGATCACTCAGGCAGCCGGGGCTACGAGCGTTTTGATTGTATGCCCATCGTGAATGGGTACATATACATATACATTCATACCTAATATATTCTTTATTGCTTAGTCTTTTCTTACTAAATAGACTTCCGCATAACACGATCACCTGTCTTGACCACCCCAAACTAGGCTTTGTGCTTCGGTAATCAGGCGAGTCAAATATATTATCTTCTATATATGAATAAAATTCGAAGTCCCGACTTACTGATTCATTCACTCATCAACGCCCAGCCCAAGCCGTTGGACCTAGGAAGCTGAAATTTTGCACAGAGGGTCTGTATACAGGGTGGAATTTTGTAATGCCACCTGGAGGGGAAGTACTCTTAATAGTGTAGATAGAAAATTTTACTCAAAGGAAACATTCCTTTATTTTTGAAAAGGAAGAAAACTTCATTCAAAGATTTTTTATAATTCGCTTGCTGCACCCGGTAATCGAACCTACTAAAATCTGTGAAAGTTGCACCCTGTACTTTTATTGCATCGATCGTTAGGGTCAATTATAAGGATGAAATCTCTCTAACAAACTTCATAAATTGAATGAAAGGAAAACAATGAAATCTTAAATTGTTTTAATTATTTACTGGTACCCTAACTAATTAATTGCTCGAAATGGGCTCCATTTTCTTGGATACACAAATTTATTCTTGTAATGAATTCATTTCTAAAAATAAAATAAATAAACTCACGCCCGTTATCCCCGAGGGGCTGCCTACTCCCTTCACCAATCACTAGAACTGGGCCCACGTTTTGCCGAGTTTATTAGGTCCCAAACGTGACAAGTGGCACAATTTATCAGCGAATGGTGTTGCTGTACAAAACTGTAACTAAAAGTCATTGGTACATGCGTGGTTTAAACCCAGACTCTCATGATTCATGATTCATTTGTAGTAACTTTTAATAACGTGTTGTCGTGAATCGTCTTATCTAAATAGTAATTTGTCATTTTAATGGATAAATGACGTCAATGATAATTATTAATTAATAACTTAAGTAAACATAAAGAAACGGATCTTTGAGTAAAAGTGCTTTACCGGGACCCATTGAATTAATTTAATTTATGAAGTTTGTTAGAGAGATTTCATCCTTATAATTGACCCTAACGATCAATGCAATAAAAGTACAGGGTGCAACTTTCACAGATTTTAGTAGGTTCGATTACCGGTTGAAGCAAGCGAATTTTTAAAAATCTTTGAATTCACTTTTCTTTCTTTCCAAAAATAAAGGAATGTTTTCTTTGAGTAAAATTTTCTATCTACAGTATTAAGAGTACTTCCACTTCAGGAGGCATTACAAAATTCCACCCTGTATAATGTAGGCAAGGAATAAGACAGTTTTTTTTTTAAATTCAACACCTAAGGGTGTTACAGAATGTTATCTAATTTTCTTGAAACTTAAAATAAATACTCTTCAACACAATTGATTGAACATGTGTTTCACCGTTTTTCGAAATTTAGCCCTTAAGGGGAGTGAACGGGGTTGCAAAATTTTGAACTAAAGTGCACGCGGACGGAGTCGCGGGCGAAAGCCTGTCACAAATATGTAAATACACCCAGAGAGCATTAGAAGAAGAAAAAGAAGAAGAAAACACATTTATTACAGCAACAGTTACACGAAACATTAAACATACTGACTATTTAATACATTGAGACACCACAAAACAAAATACTTAACAAAACATCTACAAACAATTGTCACGGTGTGTCTCTGCTGCTGCAATAGGCAGCTGAGTCAGCATGCTGCCGAGGGTATTATTCCTCAGCACTGATTTTCAGTCAGCGCCTGTCCCATGAGGGTTCGACGCGCGGCACATCATAATTATTACAATATTATTTCATACTTAAAGTAATAAAACGAACACATACACCGATTATAAATCTAAGGCCGTTCTCAGTGGAAACAAACCCTCGACCACGACATGTCATTATTATAGTGGTAATTTCATACATTAACTAAAGCTGCTATGCAAATGTTGACTAAAACGATGCAAAAGATTTCGTGCAGTTAGTTGTTAGCATCGATTGTGAAATCAGCTACTCTCGGTGATGGCTCGGCTCATTCAATGCAGTCAATGTGGATACACCTTTAAATTGTAAACCTCCGGTTCATTCTTTTCTCTACGACAACTCGTCGAGCTTACATGATATTATGTTCTATTGTCCTTTGCTTGTAATAGGTCTCCAACTTGGTGGCTACATATTTTTAATGCACATTGGACAAAAACTTTCGTAAGCGTTACACATATCGAAAATTAAGTAATTGTCCATTAAATTTCGATTGGCCGTCCGAACTATAACTGGTGTCCATCTAAATGAAATTAATGAATGTTTTACTGCCAGAGATAATAAATGTTTGCAGAATAATATTCAAAATGAAGAAGAAGAAACACATTTATTTCAGCAACAGTTACACAAAACATTAGACGTACTGACTATTTAATACATTGAGACACCACGAAACATAATACAAACATTTACAAACAATCGTCACGGTGTGTCTCTGCTGCTGCAATAGGCAGCAGACTCAGCATACTGCCGAGGGTATTATTGAGGGTATTATTGTCCCATGAGGGTTCCACGCGAGGGACATCATTATATAATAACATTATATTCTACAGAGCGTATGTATGACAATGCAGCTATTTGAGAGTAAATTAGCGACCAACCTTGATATGAGCAATATCTTCATTTGGGCATTCTTAAAGTTGTCTCAAAAGTGTCACAAATTGTCCTTATTGTTCAAGGTCAAAGGTAAAACAATTGTAAACCATAAAATTAGCAACAAATATTTGAAACATTTTTTAGACGTAGAGGGCTCGCAGTTATGTTACGTGGTGTTAGAGTTATAGAAGAATGAAGAGGCCAAGAGAATGAGCTCTAGCCTTCAACACTGGCAGGAGACCGCAGGTCAAAGACAAGTGGAGACTTCTGGTTTCGAGCGGTGGAAGCGCAGTGGTTAGAACAATGGACTCAGAAGCGGGAGACGCAGGTCCCATTCCCAGTGGGCATGCACCCTATGACTTGGTTGGTTCAACACCAGAAGTAAAGAACTTCTGCGAGCAGCTACATCGTGTGGCAGTGTAGCCAAAATTATAGCCGACCTTCGATAGAAGATTGCACCGGAAGAAGAAGATAAGCAGTACACATCCGAAAGTTTGTATTTTTACTCGTATATACTCTCGCCTATATCTCGGAGGGGTCGGTAAAGATGAGTTTGCCAAATGCTACAATCCCAACAGACTTCTTTAGCTTCCCTTTAACTTTGTATTAATCCTTTTTTTTCGGAAATTAAACAAATTTTTAGAACAAAAGTTTCTGGTCGGTTTTTAAACAATTCAATCAAAAGTCAATATGGATCTTTACATATAATTGGGGTGGTGTTTTAGTACTGCCAGCCCACATAATGGTGGCCTCACATTTTCGCGAATGCGTCTTGTGGACGCTCCCGCACGATTACCTCCATCTTCAAGTAGCTAAAGCTGTTAACTGATTAAATCGATAAAATTCCGACAAAAAGTCAAGTAAGTGTATCCGCAGAACAATTTACAATCGACTAGATTAGCTTTAATTAGACTTTTTTTAGAAAAGGTCTCGAATGCAGACCACACAATATCTGGAAGCGCCGCGTAGGACCACTGTCAACCAGCCACAAGCTGGACAGTCGATCTCATCCAAGTGGCAGGAAGACGCTGGATGCAAGCCGCTTCCAACCGGTTTTTTGGAAACCCATGGACGAGGCCTAGTGGACTTCTTGTGGCTGAATGATGAAAGATGAAAATGCCGGCGGGTCGGTCTTGCAACGGCACTTTAAATCGAATTTTGAAGATGATATAGACCACAGTTATATGAGCATGTTCTATCCTTATAAATATACTGTGATAAATTTCAAGTATTATTCTGTGAATAACTAACTTAGTTGTGAAAGACAAGTGTTCTAGGACTAAGGGGTCAAAGATGGACGTAATAAAATAACTATGATCGCTACCTTGCGCTTGTATAGTCGACAGCACGTCAACGTTCATATTTTGTTTGCAAAGTCGCTCGTTATGCAACCGAGTAGAGTACATGGGTGTGTTAGGCTGATGTGCTGTCGACTGTACACCATCCACACTTTCCCACTCGCGTCGCCTCGCCTTGCCTTTTGGAGAATGTGGATGAGACATCAAACGCGAACCTCTATGGAGGACTGATCCATAAATTCATACGGATTTCGAAGCGCGTTCGGTGTTAATGGCCGCACAGTTTCCCCGGGACAATAAACTGTCCCACTTCTGCGCGACTCTGACGATGATTTACGCCATACGAGGGAATGTAACCCAGTGCGAGAGTATTTGGAGTGCACAGAAGTCCCGACTGAGGTGGAACAACACACCGTTGGGATGGGCCGGGGAGAATGTTCTTCGAGAATGTTCTCGTTATGATCTCGGGCCGGTTTTATAAATACATAGCAATGTCATCATTTGCAGCTTATAAGTAGCATCCATTAATAAATACTCGACCAGTAATGTAATACAATTTGCAGAAGGATGACGTTTTATAACTAGTACAGACACTATAGCTCTAATAATATCACTAGTTAATATAATTATGTGGCCTGGTGCTAAAAGGGCCAAAGTCAGATTTTGCCCAAAATCTGCTTTTGATGCCAAAGTATTGATAAATGTATATATTTATTTGTGCTGAAAGGGCGTAAGTGTAACGACAATATTTTCAAAGATAAAATGTAAAGAGGCCAAGGTAAGGTGTTTGACTTTCTACCGGTATAGTAAAATTTGTTAGTTTTAAACGGGCTGCAGTGAGGATGGGGATTACTGACATTGGCCCTATTAGCACCAAGCCAGAGAATTCTATTATTTAGAAATGTTAAAATAGGTCAAACATATTTTGCTAAACATTTCTGTAATAAATAAATTTCAATTTCTTAAAACTACAATTCATCCATTGCAAAGTCAATTTACACACATATTAGCAAAACGACTCTGCCACACAATGTAGCAACGCAATTAGTGCTACGCGAACTAAGAGATTTCTTAGCGTTAAAATTAACTCTTATGCAACTCTCTAGTACTGTCCAAAATAACTTGTGACCAAACTGCTAATGTCAGTGCATTTATGGTATGACTCAAAAACTGCCTCAGCGTGTCCAAATGCATGCGCTCGTTTCTGTTTCCACGTTCCACAGCTCGAGTACACGTAACACCCTGTATAAATTATTCCAATCTGTTGAAAATGGGTAGATAATGGACTAAAAATTTTTCACCGCAATTTTACTGTTTGGGATAATCAAAACGAAGAAACTTCCAGTTTTTATTCCAAAAAACTCATTTGTAGGAGAGCGATAGAAGAAGAAAAGTAGGACGGACGGATGGCCGGACATCATTTTCTTTCCATTTGCGGCACGAAACCTTAAAAAAAAACTAAAATAGCCTTCTGTGCCGACCATTGCGCGTCTACGTTATGGGGTTAGAATGCGACCGTTAAACCTAAAGCCATTGTAGCTCAAAATTTGGTGGAATACATTTTGACGCCCGCGGGATTTTTCTTTCGCGATGAACGGCCTTCGGTGGGTGCTGTGAGACTTTTTTTTGAGGGACGTTTTCACTTTTAGTGGTTTCTCCACTGCGCTGAGAGTTATTCTTCGGCCGCACTCTGAAGTAAATATTTTTTCATTTATTTGGATAAAAAAATAAGGCTGGGTTGCACTGAATATCTGTCGGTTTATCCATAGGTAAGCTGTATCCAGTGAATAAGTCCAAATGCGCCAACAATCAGACAATGCTGTCATAGTAATTTGTCGATTTAACACTGGATAGGTATTTATCTACTTATTCACATATTGTACCAACTACCGACTTAGTACAGTCGACAGCACATCATGGTATATACCCATGCACTCTACTCCGTTGCGTTACGGGCGACTTTGCAACTAAAATGTGAAGATTGACGTGCTGTCGACTGTACCAACAGTATTATATACAGAAAGTAGAAAATTCTGCGATTTATTTTCATTACGTAGATTTAGAGGCACTTGTATAGTGCCTTTGGTCCCGGTATGTCACACCACCTTATGTGATTTTTTTTTTTGACTTACTGGGACTATTTTTTCACTATTCACCCTTCATATCACACTGTCTGTACATTTTTGTTGCACAGGAATTTAACATTATTTTCCAATTCTGAACCTCTATTGTTACTACGAGTATCAACTCCTTTTGCGACCAACAAAAACAGCAGATGTGACCAAAAACAATTTAATTACTAAATTAATTATACAGTTGGCCACATAATGGATGTGCTCAACATGTGCCGCCTTAAATATGATATGCCCTTCGATGGCGATGTTTTTCTGCACTCACCTGCTACAAATAATTACAAACGAGTTCCTTATTTTAACTAACAAGTGTGACATAATTGGGTTGTCTAGTGATTTAAAATATCAAACCGCATTTTTATTTGGACTGATTTTTTAATTGAGAATTTATTGTATTATAGAAGAAGTAATTACTTAACTGTAGTGCTGTCTCGTCTAATTTCTTTAGAAAAAAGCATGACAGAACGTTACTTAAGTATTTACGAGGTATTTGCTTAGTGTAAATTCTCAATTCAGAAATCGGCTATATGGAAATCTTTGTTTTCTTTGTATTTAAAGGGGACGGGATGTTCAAAGTCGTTTTAACTTGAAAAAATGAGCAGGTATTCGTATGTTCAGCGATTTGATTTTTTATTTGCAAGGGATACTTTACTTTTTTTGAACTAAAACTTTCGTAAACACCCGTAAGTTGATCCGGATTAAATGTGTAAAAAGGTACTTTACTTGGTCAAGATCTTTAATGAACGCTATTTTGTCTTCATTTCATCAGTTTTCTTAACTAAACAGTTTCTGCGGAGTTAGTTCTTCCAGATAAGTTCCCGTTGTCTCACATATTTTGGAGGTACACGGTACCTACCGCAAAGAGAAGTTATTCCACTTCCTTACCGGCTTTTTAAAGTCGAGATTTGCTATTTACAACCGCCCCATTGGTCTCCACGCCGGCAGCGCTTGCTTTCTCAATATTTTCCAGCGGATGCGTGCAAGTAGGTATCGTGAAAAATAGTCGCAGCGGAGTTCTAACGCGCATTATACTCTGTTCTAAAGCGTGATTTTGTAATTGTTAGCTAGAGAGAAGAGAATGTTTTTTCTAAGCTATATTATCCGTGGTGGAGTATGGCCTAAGACCCGAGTTCCGTAAGTTTCTTTTTTTAAAGCTTCAAGGGACCGTACACTTGAGTATTCACTTTTAATTTCAACTCAATAAAGACAGAAATGACCGTAAAGGGTTCCGTTTTTCTCCTTTTCAGGTCCCGTTTTGAGCTTACGATGGGTCACATAGGGCATCGGACTCAGCATTCTACAAAGGGTGTGAGCCCTCAGCGCTGGTTTTCAGTCAGTGCCCGCGGTGATTGACGTGTTTACTAGAAACACATTGTTTTTACCGTGTGGGTGCATCAAATGAGTACCGACCTAAATCCGGACTCTTCCTTATGTGGCCAAAAGTGTCCTACGTACGGTAGGGTCGGCAGGTCGCCAACCGGACTTTTTAGTCATTCGACAAAGTGTCTCTTGGGGCACACTAACAAGACAAGGTGTTGTCATTGTTGAATGTTATCTTGTTTTCTTGTTGTTAGTAGGTATACTAAAATAATCGTTTCACAACTGATCTGGTTGGCTGGAAGAACCTATACTAACTTTCGCTTATTTCGCTTATATTTTTTTAACATAATTATGTATGTAAGTATATGGTACGGTAGTCATACTCTTACATTTATTGTGTGTGTTTTTGGTATAGAAAACAAACTTTTTATCTATAAAACTATCTACCTGGGGCACTGCTTAAAACGTCCGTAAAAGACGCAAAGACCGACGATGATGATGAATGATTTTCATCAACGTTTGTTTACATCCAAGGAAAACATGTCTGGGACAGAATATAATAATGTGTACGTAGAAGAAATGTACGTAGTATTGAAGACCGAGTTCGTATGTCGAGGGCGTTCATCTTCTGCGGGTGCGGTTGTGTATCGAGCAATCGTTCGCTGTATCGACTCGCTGTCGATGAGATTAATCTGTGGAGCAATGGCGCATTTCTACACACACGTAGTAAATAAACGACGCCTCCAACCAGAGCATGTTCTATACTTTTCGGAAAATAAATGTTGTTGTTGTTGTTACACTTTATTGCACAAAAGAAAATTGTAAATATTAATTAAAAATTCGCTCTGTATAAAAGCCTATTATGGAATAGACGAGTATATGAATGGTCCCGGTTATCCCTAGTAAGCATGTACACTGCACTAATTTGGACATGCCAAAATCTTGTTCAAGAAGCAAGACTACAGAGTTTAGTACCGACGTTTAACTCAGAGCTCGGTCTAACTTATGTTCCCGCTCGGTGTCACATACGCTAATTTCCAAGCGCGTCTTACGTCAGTGTAAAATATACATATCAGAAGGTTAACTGTAATTTTGTATTTTCGCGTAGAAAAAAAAATTCGCAGCAGTTGTTTACTTATCCAGAATAATAAAATAAATAAAATCACGCCCGTTATTGCCGAGGGGTAAGGAAGAAGCACGAATCACTAGAACTGGGCCCACGTTTTGCCGAGTTTATTAGGTCCCAACGTGACAAGTGGCAAGCCTGTCGCCGTTATCCGGGCACAATTTATCAGCAAATGGTGTTGCTGTACAAACAAACAAATGTTGGTACATGCGGGATTCGAACCCAAATCCTCATGATCTAGAAGCAAGGGTGAACCCCACTACGCCACCGCCGCTTTTTTCATCCATTACCCAGAATATAAAGTGAAAGTTCATGTTGAATTTGTGTAAAATTGTTTACACCCTTTACAGATACTGTTACTGATCTATGCTAGAAAAAACTATTTACTGTATATCTGTCTGGACTGGTGAACTAGTTGGTGTTTCAAATTTATATTATTTTGGCCCACATATTTGTGCTCATACGGCAGACATGGCCATCCCATTAAAACGCCGCCAGGTTAAAGTGAGACACTTTAACCTGGCGGCTTTTTAACCCCAACATCTCATCAATTCATCATCAATTCTGTTGATAGCTATGAAAACCTGACTGCATAGGACACACTGAGTTGAGGTCCTTCTGCAATCTCAGACATGCGCACCTGGCTTCGCAGCAGTGAGCTTTACAACAACTCTCGTCCGGGCCTAATCTGAATCAGAATAGGCGTTGATTGGCGGCGCCCTTTCAGCCGCGTTTTAACATTCCACCAGGAGCAAGGCCCCGCAAACTTTGCACCTACTCGTATTTGTATGCCAAACTTGCGCATTTTGAATGGCAAATTGCTGCTTGTGAGAGGCAATTTTCTGGGGCAAATTTTTGTCCTTATTGGCGGCTGAGATTGAGATCCGTTAAGAGGTATTTCTATAATATTGATGCTTCAGATACGACAATGAATTAAAAAGAGAACACTGATTTGACTCCCATTCGGAGGGGAGTGGAGATAAGGGGACCAGTTTTTTTACATCTGCTTTTTGTAAGCCAAGTTGTAGCCCTTTAAAATATACGGGTCAGTAGATATCAGAAAACATAAATTTAATTCACCGTAAAGAATTTAGATTTTGTTTGTTGAATGGCAATGTATTATGTTAGCCGCTGCCTTCAGGGCGTATCTGTTGTGGAGAAAAAGGTTCTACTCTGGCCATCTTTTCTAAAATAATTTTAAACTTAATAGATACATCCGAGCCTAAGTGCTCTGCCTCACTAAGACGCCATGGCGACGTCGCCAGCGACCGTATCTAAGCAGTTAACATTGAAATGTGTCGTGCCTAACGCATTTGGCGACGGTCTGGCAACGTCGCCATTCAATACAAACTGCCCGGATACGTGGCTGGCGACGTCGCCATGGCGTCCCAGTGAGGCAGGGCACTTACTTGTACTTATAATGTAATAAAAAGGCAGCGACGAAAAAATAAAAACTCACTCCGACCATCTTCTCTCAAATCATCTTATATCTAACACAAAAGCTCGCATTTGTACATGATATTTCTTATGAATTATCCTGTTAAATGTTTCGTGTGCAATCAAGTATAATATTATGTATTTTGGTACGTATATCTATGTATCTAAGAAGCTCAAGGCCCATGAGTGCAATCAAGTCTTGCATTGTAAACTTTTAGTCCGGATTTACTTACGGGTGTTGTTATATCGGAAGTGTCCGACCAGGTTTCGCTCCGATTCGCAGAGCTTAATCATGGTGAGCAGAGACGGAGCTCGCGTCGTCGGTTGCTCGTCTCACACTGCGGGAGTCTCACACTGTGTTGTGCTTACGAAAGTTTTAGTTCAAAAAAGTCTTGCATTGTCAAAACATAAATTGAGAACCTCCTCCTTTATCGAAGTCGGTTAAAAATCGGGAAACACGAGCGCGCTCGCCCGATACTACTGCATAAAAGTTGTTACAACAAGGCTAAAGTTTCTTTGTGCTCTAGCCGTAGGCATAGTCGCCGTAAATGTTTTTAGTTCAATTAATTCCACTAATTTCTTTATTTTTATTTGCATGCGAGCTTGCATTGTTAGTATTATCTTACCAAATTGATTACCATCGTTAGACAAAAAGGCTTACTTCTCGTCTGCGAAACGTGTCAAGATTTAGCATTCCTGTCGTCGAAGTGCCTAAATTGTATCAATCAGTATTTTGATAAATTAATCAGTTACTTTATGACCTTGAACACCATTGTTACGGTGAGCCGATTGCCGTATCAAAATTTCTACATTTTAATACAGTAAAATATATTGTGGCCTTTTTACTTGATGAATCCTGCTATGACAAGATCTTAATCTTAATGGTATAAACAACACAATATCTCTTCGTGTACATTATGTTCGTGAGCTATTTATTTATTACATTTTGGTTATCGTAGGCATGTGCATATGCAGCTTTACACTATACGCAAGACGCCTGTAACGTAACTTGAGGCTGGTTTCTGAATTGATAATTTCACTAAGTAAATACTTAACTAAGTCACGTTCTGTCACGCTCTTTTCTGAGAAATTCGACGAGGCAGCCCTACAGTTAGGTACCTAGTTACTTAGCGAAAATCTCAATTTAAAAACTGGCCCTTATTTATAGGGTTCACGTGATGTGGAATGTACGTATTTATTATGCATCAAACCGTTCATGCATCCAGAATGATGCATTTGGCGCAATGTTTCTAGATAGGCCAGATAGTAAATAACAAGGGAGTGGACTGTATTACACTGGTTTTGATGAGAAAAGAAATATAAATCGACAATATTGTAAGTCACACAATCAGAAATCAGAAATTTATTTCAACATAAAGAATTTACATTCTGCTTGTTGAATGTCAATGTACTTTGCTTATGTTAGCCGCTGCCTTGGGGCCGAGTGTAGTGGAGAAAAAGGCAGCAAAAAAAAACTCCACTCTGACTATCTTTTCTCAAATCAACTTAAGTTTAATACAATATTTGGTAATGTCCATCCACTAAGGAAGGTCAAAATTAAAGACCCATGAGTGCAATCAATACTCGCAATGTTAAACATCGATTGATTTTCTTAAACAAGTATGAAAACACCAATGCTGCGGCCAGACGCACGGACAGCACCCGTATGTTTCTTCCTCGATCGGAAAAAGAATGTGGCGGGAAGCCGCAGCAGCCGGCTGTCTGTCGTTTTCAGTAAAGCTAAGTATTAACCTCTGCTTTGAGATCACATGTCTCGGTTATTGTACGGAAATTATACTCTACATTGTTTTTTATGTCCCAGCGAATGACAATTTCCTTTCGAGAAACAAAGAGAAGCCGACAACCCGATAATCCGGCAGATAATAATCGATAGAAATAAAATCGAACGAGCATCCATGAAAGTAAATAAAGCGGCTATTCTCGTAGAGTCGATCCAAGGTATTCTAACCTAATTTGTTCGACATCGCTGATAGGATAGCCCCCCAATTTTTGTGAATAATGTTACAGCGTATAAGCCCTTACACATAATAGGTACACCTCTATCGAGTGAGAAATAAGGGGTGGGAAGGCCAACTTACTAAACTACTGAGACGTTATACTAAAGATAAGTTGTCTTACAAAGTGCAGCGTTCAAATCAAATTTGCCATCACTTTGCCTCTTATTTATTTGTGAGTGTGTGAGTGTGTATGTTTGTTACTTCTTCACATCTAAGCGACTGGAGCGATTTTAATAAAATTTGGTATAGGGCTATCTGACACCCTGCATTAACACAAAGGCTACGACTTATTGCGGGAAAATATCCTATTCCCATGGGAAAATCGATGAAAATTAAATTTTGTAAATTGATCTTTCCGATGCTCAAATTTAAATTATTGTACTTCTAAAATTGTGAATAGTTATTACTTTTACTGTTAATACACAATTTATTTTCCCTAATAAACTGCGGGTAACACCGCGGGGCACAGCTAGTAGATAATAATACTTAAATCGGTATTATTTATCATCACACAACACAACTACAATACTAGTAAAAACACTGCCTGTGTAGGCTATGCCGATTGTGCCTACGACTTTGAAAACCCCCCTTTTGTAGTAGCATCGGTGGAGGCCAGAGGCCAAAACTCTACTTAGCTGGGACCGAGTGGTCCCTAGTTCGAACCCCGGGTGGGGTTAAAAGGATCCCAGGTCTTGGATGCTTACATGTTTGTGATGTCACTGTTTCTGGTTCCCACTACACAGGGTATCCTAGTGTGGGGCCAGAGGTAAGGTATGTGCCTGTATGTAAATGTTTATGTTTTATGTTTATAACGCCGAGGACATTGAATACATTCAATGGCCGAGTATCTGGAGCATTGGAGTTGCCCACCCAGTCATTAAAGTTTAATAATTTCATACATTACTTTAAAATTATGTGCTGAAAATCGACTTTTCGAATTTAATTCAAATCAATTAATACTAACCCCCTTATTCATAAAAAGTTTTAAGCATTGGATAAGTAAACAACTGTTTAAATGTCATGTTGTCTTTTATATTTCAATGACATCTGTCAAGGACAGCATGACATTTAATCAGTTGTTTACTTAACCAATGCTTAAATTTTTTTATGAATAAGGGGGTTAATGTTTACTTAGCGCCCGTCGAAATTAATTTTAGAATTGATCCCACTGCAGGTCTGTTTTCCTGTTTTTTTAGGTGGTTTTCATCCAGCATCCAGCAACACCCTGCCACCGTGACCAGGACCTAGATTCAGCTAATGCATTGTAGTACAATGATAACTGCATGAACTTGACGATTTAGTTTCATTTCCGCTTCAGGTCTACGCGCAACCACATATGAAACCTTATAAGAGTCAAGGGTATAAAAAAATACATCATGTGACCCAACTTTGTATCTGTCATCGTACTATAATGCACTAACAGAATAGAGTCATTATTTTTAAATACCAACTACACTACATTTGTTAATAATTCTCCTCGTTTTCTTTAACGTATCTTCCGGAAAGCATCATTCTTTATCTTTTTACGGTCCATGTGAGGCATTCAGAGCAACGACTCCTCATGATTTTGCAATATGACCCACCGGTTCCCGGCGTCCTTTGAAATTGCACTCTATATCCTGATAAATAAGGCGTATTTCACACTGTGTGGCCTCGTGAATAGTGCTTATGCGTTCGCATTCAGAATTATTGGCAACATTTCGCACACGGAACTTGCATTTGAATACAAATGTAGATATTTCAGTTTGCGCTTCCTTTTAAGCGGGGTTTTCGGTCGCTTTGGCTCTTTGGGCGCTTAATTTGGATGGCATTGGCAGTAAAAGGTTAAGTGTATTGCTTGTTTGTTGAGCCCGCTAATTTTGTTAATGGGCGAAGATCGAACAGTTACGTCTCTTATAATTTTTCTTAAAGATTGGTCGACAGATGGCAGTCGTTAAGCCTACTCAGAGGCTTTAGGGTGGCTTGAGAACTTCTGACAGTAAGACCAGCCACTAGTCGTACAAGCCTCCACCAATCCGGACTTGGCTCCCATGGTGTATGGCTTATACCTTCCTCAGGGACGCCTCTCGGTGAGGACGTAATGGGTTGATGATGATTATTATTATACTAGCTGTTGCCCGCGACTACGTCCGCGTGGGCTTTAGTTGAGTAAAGTGTGTGCAAATAAGATAGGGATACTTTTAGCGCGTGCGAAAGAGCTTTCATACTAACTTCGCAACCCCCTCTTACCCCCTTAAGGGATGATTTTCGAAAAACTACTTTACACATCTTCCATAAATTTTAATGAAGGAACTTCATATTGAATTTCATTCGAATAACTTCAAAAACGGCAAAGTTTCATACTAACTTTGCACCCCCCTTTTCCCCCCTTAAGGGATGATTTAAAAAAAACTATTTTACACGTGTTTCATAATTTTACATGAAGAACCCTTGTACCAAATTTCATTTGAATAACTTCAAAAACGGCAAAGTTTCATACTAACTTTGAACCCCCATTTTACCCCCTTAGGGGATGAATTTTCAAAAATCCTTTCTTAGTGCTCCCCTATGTTACAAAAAGAACCCCTGTGCAAAATTTCAAGTTTCTAACCCTTATAGTTTGGGCCCTGCGTTGATTCTAAGTCAGTCAGTCAGCTTCTCCTTTTATATATATATATATAGATAGAAGATAGATATTACAATAATTTACACATGTTAAATGTGACATTAGTAATTTAAATCACCAAGTATTTGGTATAAAACTATCACAAATATCTATCACACAGTCTTATTTGATCTTTGGTCTCAAGTAGTCCAATATTTACCAAAGAAATTACATTTTCAGTCCCAGCTTGCTTGATACTTGGATTCAATCTAATCCAAACACTCGAGCACTCTCCCTTGTAGAAATTTTAATCAATTTAATTAAATTGCCTTTCACCTTTTTTTGTCACCCGACAGACCTCTACAAACAATTATTATTGCGAGTCTTAAACCGTAACGAATACCTACCTAGAATAACGCGCCCGTCCTTTGGGGTTGCGTACAATGCTACCGTATCTCTGGCCCACGTCAAAGTGTAGTGGTGTAGTCTGTCAGCTGTAGGGGTTTCACAAAGGTTCTCGATTTCGATCTGCTATCCTGCACGTGTGTTCTTTATTGTCTTAGTTGTAATTATACCTTTATCTAGGTATAAGTTAGGTTAAGTAAAGGCCTTGCCTGAAAATCGGCAACTTATTGCACTCTGGTGTACATAAGTTATAAGCCGAGGCACAGACCTTTTTGTCTTCGTACTCGTCAAAAAAAATATTTGTAATGATAATGTTGCCATATTAGTTCTGATAAGCGATTTATTGTTAATGCCTTGTTTGAAGACAAATAAACATTTTCTATTTCTATTTCAAAGCTCGAGGATTGTTAATAATAATATATTTAACGAAGTTTCTGGCGCAGCGGTTAGAGCATCTGCTTACCATGCGAGGAGTCCCGGGTTCGAACAAAAGGGACGTTATTCGGGACAAAAAGAAACCTTAGATCTTAAATGTTTACATGTACGTGATGTTGCTGTGTCTGGCCCCACGCTAGGATATACTGAGTCGCGGGAACCATCCACGACACAGGGTATCCCAGTATGGGGCCAAAAGCAATATATGTGACTGTATGTACCTAAATGTTTATGTTTGCTTATATTCAGTAGCCCGATATGGGGAAAAAAGTTACCGAAAAGTACTGTCGGCAGGTCATTGGTCGTCAAAATTAATGATAAACATTCTTGATTTCAGGTACTATCCGTAATGTAACGTAATGTTAACCAAGTAAATAGGGCCAAGGGCATCGTAAAAAGTACCCGTAACCGGCGTGCCTGCATGCAACGACTAATGAATGTCGATGAAGCAAAAGTAATCTGTCAGGATCGAGGCCAGTGGCAGTCCCTGGTCTCTGCCTACCCCTCTGGGATACACGGGTGAGATATGTTTGTGTATGTAATTGTGTATTTGATACATTATCATCATCATCATCAACCCATTATGTCCTCAACGAGGGGCACGGGTCTTTTCCCTGCGGAAGGTATAGGCCATACACCATCAAGGGGGCCTAGTCCGATCATTATGAACTTTATTCGGATACACTTACTAGACTTTTGTTGGAAGAGTCCGCCCAGGTTTCGCTCTGATTCGCAGAGCTTATTCATGGTGAGCAGAGACGGAGCTCGAGTCGTCAGTCTCTGACTACAATCACTCGGCCAATTTAACATAACATTTACACACAGGCACATACATTGCTTCTGGCCCCACACTAGGATAACCTGTGTCGTGGGAACCAGAAACAGCGACGTCACAAACATGTAAACATCCAAGACCTGGAGTTTTTTTTTTCTCTCCAGCCGGGGATCGTACCCGGGACCTCTCGCATGGTAAGCAGATGCGCTAACCACTACGCCACAGAGGTCGTCAATTTGCTTTGTTAACCTTACGCTCACCGGCAGCAGTGTATCGCAGCCCTAACACGCTTGTCCCTTGTTAGGGGTCGACCTTTAGTAAATGGATTTATTTAACAAAGGTCCGCGGTGTGAGGCAATCCGTTAAATCTCCTTTGGGCGGACTAAATAGCTTGTGACTCCGTACTTTCCGTTGTTTTGAGAACGACGTTCGTGGATGTGTATGTAAATTAGTTTTCCGTGAACGCTTTGTGTTTGGCGGATCCATCTTCACAATGACATGTGTTTTTAGGACATTACTGTTTTAGGGGAACTAGGTAATTTAATAATAAATTAGCAACATAAGTAAGATAAGATAAGATAAGAATATTCTTTATTGTACCAGGAAAAAAAATATAAAACATTTACAAAGATACAGTACATTAACGGCCAGTCAGCAGTCAGTCGGCGGTCAGTTAAGTAGTTGAACGGTAACGTAAATTAATTAATCACATGAATGTGGAGTTTCTTTGTTAACTTCTCTCCACCTAATGTATTAATTCTGAAAAAAATTGTTAAATCTGCCAAAAAAAGGTTGCCGTTCCTTGAGTATACATGTATACATTTTGTTTTTATAGCGTTTTTTTTACTGCGCTCTTACAATATTCATACATTTTTTATTTATAATAATAATAGATTCTATATTAATACTAGACGAATATCTTAAAATTAATTATTAAATTAAACTACATACTACATAAATTAAACTATACTACTACATACTACTACTCATTACCTACTACGTTTTTTTAGTTTCAATTTCAATCAGATTTACACTGCTAGTCTCCTCCGAAGCATGCCACTTTGAATTCCTCGGCCACCCTCACCTAGCCGCTTCCAGCCTCAGCCTGTGGCGCCACAAAAGGCATCACTTAACTGAGGGTGTGACACCTCACTGCGCTAGTGTTCAGTCAGTGCCCGCGGTAATTGACGTGTACATTTCAAGGTCATGTGTAACAAATTAAAAAAACACAATTAGATACATGCAGAATCGCTCGTAGCCTGGGCTGCCTGAGTGACCTTAAACGATCACTAAGGTTAAGCAACATACGGCGCGTTCAGTCCATGGATGGGTCACCGTCTATGACTAACGCTAGTGGCATTTTTCCGAGCGGTTCCGTCCTTCGCAAGGCACGTTAAGCAGTTGGTGCTGCCATCTATCGACGGCAGTCGTTAAGCCAAGTCAGAGGCCTTAGGCCAGAAACTGCGTTACGCGGGCCCCGCGCGTGTCCATACAAAAATGACACGCGCGGGCGCACGCGCGTGTGCCCGGTCGGGCGGCCGTCACGTGCTTGTTCCGTGCAACGGGGCCCGCCTGCACGCGACGGGATCCCGCACCCCGGTTGACGGGTTCACGCGCCCCTCCCGCTAGCGGACAACACGCGCGGGCTTGTTCAGTTGATAACGCTGTCTCGAACTGACCTCACGCGCGTGCGCCAAATTTAAACTTCACTGCCGAAACAATGAGAACTTCTGGTATCAAGCTTGATGTGGGGTAAACTGTACTTACAATAATTAGCAAAAAAATTTGATATGATTAAATAATGACTGTTTTTTTATGATTAAAGATGATTATTAATAACATATATTTTTACTTACCGCAATGTCATTGCAAATTGTTCCATTGGTGATATAATTGCTGTAGATTTCAATCGTAGACTGTTAGTCTTCAAATAGGGATCCAGTTTTGAATATAATTCGTCATAGATTTGTATCGAAACATTAAAATATTTGAAAATAAACCTTTCATTTTGTCTTAATTTACCAAACTTCGTTACGAATTCTCCGCACAGTAACCTAGATTCAATGTAGGGGCTCACTGGCTGGCGTCTCTTTTTGGCAAGTCGTCGTCGTCTTGCTAAATAATATAATATTAGTTTATCCATAATAACTCGACTGTTCACCTCCAACGTTAAAATTGTACTATCAAAACTGCGTTACGCGGATGCCCGCGCGTTCCCCGCAACGTGCAACAGTGCAGGGCAAACTCGCGGGCACCGGTCGCGTGGCCCGCGGCGGATTGCACGCGCCGGCACCCGCGTAACGCAGTTTCTGGCCTTACGGCGGCTTGTAAGACCAGGGAGCCGATTCTCGCCCATGCGAATTGAAAGCGTAGACGCCAAACATTCGAAGGATTAGACATTTGTCGCATAAAAATCAGTTTCATGTATTCTCACAAAGTCGTATACGCAAATTTGCTAATAATTTTCGTTCGCTTTGAGGTGTCATATTGTCGCATGGTAATTACCATGCGACTTGCAAAAGGCGAATGAAATTTGAACGCATTCATTGATAGTTGAGGGTGGGTGTATTCTGAAATGCGATAAAATCGATTACAGCGCGAATCCACTTAAGTGCAGTAGGCACAAAAACCCTACTCCGCGCGAGATACTTTGGGACTACTAAATTTGGTCGGGTTCGCGCTGTTATTGATTTTATCGCATTACGGAACGTAGGGCAAGTCCATTATTAATGGACTCGCCCTACGTTCCCTACGTTGACGTTTCGTTATAAGTAAAATTTCAGTTGAAAATTTTAAGAGTTAAGTGTATTAAAATTTTAAATAACGTATATTTTGTACCTAAACAGTTTCTTAGTTTATAAAATAACACTCAAAGTAATAATTTGCCGCAAAATGTATCAATTTAAAAGTGAAATTGTAAATGTTTTAAGATTCGACTAACTTTCAATTTACAATCGAGAAAATGGAACGTAGGATTCACAGATTACTGTTATAGTCGTTAGACATTTCTTTTTTCATTCGAATTCAATGTCGCATGGTGTTCAGAATACAGAATTTGGGTGTCGTTCGACTTTTTTATGTAGAATTCAAGTCATACGCCTTAGAGTCGTATACGTCTTATTTGCTAATGAAGTGAGAATAGGCTCCCAGCCACTAGTCTTACAAGCCTCCACCAATCCGGACTTGGCCCCCGTGGTGGAGTATGGCCTATACCTTCCTCAGGGAAGAGACCCGTGCCCCTTTGTGGGGACATTATGGGTTGATGATGATTATGTGTCCGCACCAATTTGAAGCGTCAATGAAACTAAATCGCGACATTCATGCAGTTGTCATTATAGTACAATACATTAATAGAATCTACATAGGTGCGAGACTTGGATGTTTACATGTTTCTGATGTCGCTGTTCCTGGTTCCACGACGCAAGGTTTCCTAATTTACGTATTAGATATAAGGTAATTTGAGAAAAGATGGTCAGAGTCGAGATTTTTTTTTCGCTGTCTTTTTTTCCGCTACGTTCGGCCCCAAGGCATCTAACATTAGCATTACAAGTACATTGACATTCAACAAACGGAGTGTAATGATTTATGTTGTAATAAGTTTGTGATTTCTGATTAGTGGGTAATATTCCAAAATATTACCAACTTCCGCCCCTATGGATGCTTTCTTATTTCCACACGGAAAAGCAAATATTCTCAGTAATAAAGGCAACTCTTCTCCGCCAACAATCGTTAATTAAGAGCGTCAGAGGCGAGGACAAAAAACTTCCGCTAAAAAACGGCGCAGTCCGACCGTTTGCCGGCGACAGATAAACGTCGGTTAGGAAAAAGGGGTAAAAAAGGGACGGCAAGGAATGAAGGAGTATCATGTCACCGACGGTTACATAAAATCGCACGGATCGTTTAAGCTGAAAGCTGTAATCTGTGCTAAGGGTCGATTACTGCATTGAGAATGCACTAAGTAAATACTCGCTCGCTACACACGAATCGCTCGTAGCCTGGGCTGCCTGAGTGATCTTAAACAATCACTAAGGATAAGCAACATACGGCGCGTTCAGTCCATGGATGGGTTTCTGTCTATGACTAACGCTAGTGGCATTTTTCCTAGCGGTTCCGTGCTTTGCAAGGCACGTTAAGCAGTTGGTGCCGGCTGCCGTCGATAGATGGCAGTCGTTCAGCCATGTCAGAGGCCTTAGGGCGGCTTGAAAACTACTGACAGTAAGACCAGCCACTAGTCTTACAAGCCTCCACCAATCCGGACTTGGCCCCCGTGGTGGAGTAAGGCCTATACCTCCTCAGGGAAGAAACCCCATGCCCCTCGGTGGGGACATAATGGGTTGATGATGAAGTAAATACTTAAGTAACTTGCTGTCGCGCTGTTTTCTAAAGAAATTTGACGAGACAGCACTACAGTTAAGTAAATACTCAGCGATATTCTCAATTCAGAAATCGGCCTTAAGAGTGCTTTGCATTTGCTCTCAAAAACTTGTCGAACTGCTTTTATTGGTGTTGTGCTTTGAAGTAGGTTTCTTTTATTTTTTTCTGAGGTTTTCACATACCTTGGCGATTAAAATTCCTAATCCGCAGTGGGCATGGCGATTATGCCCAGAGTATATCTGTCTGTCTGACTGTCACCAGGCTCTTTTATAATGAACCATGATAGCTAGACAGTTGGAATTTTTACATTTGATGTATTTTTGTTGCCGCTATAACAATAAATAATAAAAACAGATCGAAATAAGTATTTAAGGGATCTCTCAACAATAAACATGATTTTATTGCCGTTTTTAGCTCGATATTAATAACAGTAACGTAAAGTATACGCTTTCAGGCAACCGGGGCTACGAGCGAAAGATATAATTCGCACACTTGCAAGAACAACGTGTTATTTCGAAATCCTTACGTTACATAAGAGCATTTTTTTTAAGGTTTCAAAGTAATGGTCGAAAGAGATAGCGCTATAACGTGATGCAGTGTCTCTTTTTCTCCTTATTTCGGCTTTTTCGGCGTCAATAAAATCGCGTTAAAAAAAAAAACAATTTCCATGAATAAAAAATGGTCTGCTTCGAAATATCACGTTGTTCTTGCAAGGGTGCGATATGGTTGAAATATTTAAATGTGGTATAGATAATGCTACGGAACCCTTTGTAAGCGAGTACGATTCGCACTTGGACGGTTTTTATTTCAGTAAATTAGGTAGCTACATTTTGTACACCTATCATTACAAAGCTATTTAAAGCAAGCAATAAGGTGTTATCAGAAATCAGAAATCAAAAATTTATTTCAACGTAAAGAATTTACATTCTGCTTGTTGAATGTCAATGTACATACAGTTACGTATAATGTTAGCCGCTATCTATCTATCTATTTTGGTATTTGGCTCATGCTCCGTCTATTCGTTATTAGCCTGTGGCCACATTTATGTGAATAAATACCTGATGAAATCGGTAAAGCCACAGCCTATTTATTCAGCCAGTACGTCAATATCCTGCCTAGTATCGATTTACGCTATTTGCTGATGGGTGTCAATTCTAATTTTAGAACTAAACCGCTGTAGTTTGAACTGTCGCAACTATTTGTGGACATAACTATCTGTGGACATAGTAATTTTGCCGGCCATTATCACGTGAGTGGTTGACCAAAAAGGGACTTCGAGGGAAAATAATTGATTTCGAGAAAATCGCGTTTGAAGTTTCGTGTTTCTAAAGGTTTCGACACGTGCTCGGCTCACAAAAAAATCATAAAAAAATAACTACAGCACCTAAAAATATTCTGGTTAGACCAAAACAAAGCTACAATACCACAGATTAAAAAATTTAAATAAAAAAATTGCGGTTTCCAATCCCTCCAGGTCCCTTTTTGGTCAACCACTCACATATTTGAAGCTTAGTCTACAGTTTTTTAAAAAAGTAACCAGTGTGAAATTGTGAATGTGCCTTATGTAACAAATGTCGATGAAGGGAAAGTTTGGTTGCTTGGAAGAAATTGCTCGTAATAATAAGTTATTTCATTATTATACAGGGTTTTTGTAAGCTGGGTGCAAAGCCTTAACGGGGTGTTAGTAGGTACAGAGAATCAAGAACATTTTGAGCCATAGTTCTTGTCCTAACCAAAGTCAGATTGTTTTTTTTTAAGGAAATTTAACGATTTTATTCCAAAACCACAAAATTTTCCAAGTGCTAATAACGCAAAATTAAAGTGGAAATATTTTTTTTGTATTGTGTTTCATTACCCTGACTTGTACTTTATAGCACTGTTGTTGCTGAAAAAAATATTTTGGGCCTAAATTTACAGTTCCCTAAAAAAACAACAATCCAGTTGCAGTTGGTGTACTTGGAAGCTGGGCCTAGGGCCTCGCTAGACACTATTGTTTGGGATTCGACGCGTGGGAACACGTGTGGTCTCGGCCTTCGGCCTCGGCCTGAACGGAGCTCGGCCTTCGGCCTCGCCGCGGCGGGGTCCCTCGTACCCGCTTTGCGCCCAGCTTCCAAACACACCTACTAGTAATAAGGCTACCGATTGTACTTCGATCGAGTTAAAAAAATCTTTAAATTTAATAATGCCTACAATATCTTCTATCTATATATATAAAATAGCTGTTGCCCGCGACTACGTCCGCGTGGGCTTTAGTTGAGTAAAGTATTTGCAAATAAGATAGGGATACTTTTAGCGCATGCGAAAGAGCTTTCATACTAACTTCGCAACCCCTTCATAGCCCCTTAAGGGATGATTTTAGAAAGATTCGAAAGATCCTTTAGATCCTTTCCGAAAGTCTTTCATGACTTTCAATGAAGGACCTTCATACTGAATTTCATTCGAATAACTTCAAAAATGGCAAGGTTTCGTACTAACTTTGCACCCCCCTTTTATCCCCTTAAGAGATGATTTTCGATAAACTATTTTACATGTTTTTCAAGACATTCAATGAAGGACCTTCATTCTGAATTTCATTTAAATAACTTCATAAACGGCAAAGTTAATACTAACTTTGCACCCCCCTTTTACCCCCTTAAGGCATGATTTTAAAAAATTATTTTACACGTGTTTCATGACTTTCAATGAAGAATTTTTATTCTGAATTTCACTTGAATAACTTCAAAAACGCCAAAGTTTCATACTAACTTTGCACCCCCCTATTACCCCCTTAAGGGATGATTTTTGAAAAACTATTTACATGTGTTTCATGACTTTCAATGAAGAATTTTTATTCTGAATTTCACTTGAATAACTTCAAAAACGGCAAAGTTTCATACAAACTTTGCACCCCCCCTCTTACCCCCTTAAGGGATGATTTTCGAAAAACTATTTTACATGTATTTCATGACTTTCAATGAAGGACCTTCATATTGAATCTCATTCGAATAACTTCAAAAACAGCAAAGTTTCATACTAAGTTTGCACCCCTCATTTTAAATGAATAACCTTTGTACCAAATTTAATTTGAATAACTTCTTAAACGGCAAAGTTTCATACTAAATTTGAACCCCCATTTTACCCCTTTAAGGGATGAATTTTCAAAAATCCTTTCTTAGTGCTCCCTTACGTTACAAAAGGAACCCCTATGCAAAATTTCAAGTTTCTAACCCTTATAGTTTAGGTCCTGCGTTGATATGTCAGTCAGTCAGTCAGTCAGCTTCTCCTTTTCTATATATCGCGGGCTTCATATCATAGGGGCGTATGCCCAAACACCTACTTTTCAGGAGAGAGAAAAAACTAAATAACATCGTACGTAATGAAGTTATCGTGCTAAAACTTGGCATACAGCTTAACAAGGCGACTTTGATTTGTGCCCTAACATCATTATTATCTATCTAAGCTCTAAGATCAGTTTCTGGTATTTACGCCCATGGACTTGTCAAAAATTACTCAATTTAGTCTTATTATGATCATAAAGTGCATACGAAAAATAGGCGTATAAAATCACTTTTTATTTTGATAACTTATACCATCACGAAGGCCTCTGGTAATATAATGTTTTATCTACATTCATCTCACAGTAACATTCGTCCCAAAATATTATTATTTTCATATTTTTAAAATTTTATACGTCCGTATGATTTGGCACAAATATTTGACTTGGGCCACTTTAAGAACATTTTATACAGCTGTAAGAATATGTTTTAAATTATTTAAGAGAGAAAATAGTAAAAGTAAAACACGATACACGTCTTGGGTATTTATTGTAAGTTATTACAAATATGATTATACTAGCTGTTGCCCGCGACTACGTCCGCGTGGGCTTTAGTTGAGTAAAGAGCTTGAAAATAAGATAGGGATACTTTTAACGCATGCGAAAGAGCTTTCATACTAACTTCGCAACCCCCTCTTACACCCTTAAGGGATGATTTTTGAAAATATATTTTACCTGTGTTGCATGACTTTCAATGAAGGACCTTCATGCTGAATTTCATTCGAATAACTTCAAAAATGGCTAAGTTTCATACTAAGTTTGCACCCCCCTTTTTCTCCCTTAAGGGATGATTTTTAAAAAACTATTTTACACGTGTTTCATAATTTTACATGAAGAACCTTCGTACCAAATTTCATTCGAATAACTTCAAAAACGGCAAAGTTTCATACTAACTTTGAACCCCCATTTTACCCCTTTAGGGGATGAATTTTCAAAAATCCTTTCTTAGTGCTCCCCTAGGCTCCCTAAGGAACTCCCATGCCAAATTTCAATCCCCTAGGTTCAGTAGTTTGGGCTCTGCGTTGATTCTAAGTCAGTCAGTCAGTCAGCTTCTCGTTTTATATATATAGATTATCAAGGTGAGATCAGAATGAACATGATTGTTACTGCTGCCACTATGCGAGTTTCTGTTTCAACAAAAAGTCGTTGTATAATAGATACGCCTTTCGATTTTTTAATCAATAACTGAAAATATAATTGTTCAAAAAATAAGAAAAAAATACAGAAGATGACAACTCCAAATAGGAATCGAATGACATAATTACAAAAAAAATGCATTTTTGGGCATACGCCCCTATGATATGAAGCCCGCGATATAGATTCAACGTTTGACCTAGGAAGCTGAAATTTTGCACAGAGGATCTATATATAATGTAGGCAAGGAATAAGAACGGATTTTTTTTAAATTCAACCCCTAAGGGGGCGAAAAGGGTTGCCAAAATTTGTATGGGAGGTATAAAAAATGTCTGATTTTCTTCAAACTTGAAATAAATACTCTTTAACACAATTAATTGAACACGTGTTTCGCCGTTTTTTCTAAATTTAACCCTTAAGGGAGTGAACGGGGTTGCAAAATTTTGAACTAAAGTCCACGCGGACGGAGTCGCGGGCGAAAGCTAGTAAAGAATAAATATCTATCTATCTACAGCAAAATCATGTAAATATTGTTGAAACATATTTTTAGGTCATATTCGTTTTAGTTATTTCTGTGTCTTAGTGCTACAGTGTTTTGTTTGTTTTTAGTTTATTAAATCCCAACTTACTCCGTATTGTAAGTATTCATTACTTGAAACATCCACTGCAATTCCTTGTGTGAAATCACTTTGCACTGCCGCAAACACACTATTGTGAATACTCTTTTTACTGAAACGACCAGGAAATATTGTACCCTAAATTACTAAATGTTAGCACTTGTCACGACTGTCATCCGTCAAAAATGACTGTAGGATATTCACATTTTTTTTATATTGACTAAATGCTATCGCCAGTATATTTCGTATCATGACCAATGTCAATATCCGGTTTGTTGCCTCTGTAGTGAGGCTTAAGGCTGCGGTTGCACTGAAGCGGAGCGGAGAAGAGCGGAGACGAGCAGTGCCGTGATTCACCAATCACATGGCTTGAAATCCACATCTCTTTTCCACTCCGCTATGTGATTGGTAAATCACGGCGCTGCTCGCCTCCGCTCCGTCTATGCTTCGTATACGCGCAGACGACCGCGGGGAGGAAGAAGGGAGAGGGGGACAAGTACAGCGGATCCCGTCCCGCCCCCGCGCACCGCCACCGGGACACTTGCACCTATCTTGGATTACGAACGGACGCATTTTCTATTTTGTAATCTAATTCGTATATTATACTGTAAAAAGGCAAGTCATCTTTTATTTAAAGTCCATATCTTGGACATTTGGCGACCGTGACATGACTTTAAATACAAGATGGACACGCAGCCTTGGGCTCCTCTACACGTCTACAGATGCGGCCGCGGACTCTAGCAGATGCATCCGCAGTTGAATTTCCACGAGCTGTCGACACGTCTGTAGGTCGATCATTCTATGTTCACTCTGGACAGACGTAACTCGCATTTGCGCTCGTTTGTAGAATGAATATTGAGACCGTAGCTGCCGCAGCTATTTATTTATTTAGTATTTTTAACTACTTCAATGTGCGTCGCTGTAGTTAATAAAAAGTAATGGAGAAGTAAATGGCAGAATCGCTCATAGCCTGGGCTGCCTGAGTGATCTTAAACGATCACTAAGGTTAAGCAACATACGGCGCGTTCAGTCCATGGATGGGTCACCGTCTATGACTAACGCTAGTGCCATTTTTCCGAGCGGTTCCGTGCTTCGCAAGGCACGTTTCCTTTTCCCTGAAGAAGGCATAGGCCGTACTCCACCACGGGGGCCAAGCAACTTAGAACGCGTTCAGTCCATGGATGGGTCAAGGTCTATGACTAACGCTAGTGCCATTTTTCCGAGCGGTTCCGTGCTTCGCAAGGCACGTTAATCAGTTGGTGCCGGCTGCCGTCGATAGATGGCAGTCGTTAAGCCAAGTCAGAGGCCTTAGGGCGGTTTGAAAACTTCTGACAGTAAGACCAGCCACTAGTCTTACAAACCTCCACCAATCCGGACTTGGCCCCCGTGGTGGAGTATGGCCTATACCTTCCTCAGGGAAGAGACCCGTGCCCCTTGGTGGGGACATAATGGGTTGATGATGATGAAATGGCAGTGGATGCTGACTATACATAGCGTCGGCAAACGTGTGGACTGGACAGACGCCGAACGTCCCCGCCAATTCCTTTGATGCGTCTCTGCACAAAACCCGACAACAATCGAATTCAAGACGGAAGCATCTGCCGATGTTAAATACCTACCCACACACACAAATAACCCCCTCTTTACGTCGGCGTATGCATCCGCAGATGACGTCTGCAGATGCATCTGTTGACCTGTAGAGGAGCCTAGTACATATAAAAGCCAATGTATTGTGAATTTGTATTCATTACTGTGCGATCTACTGAGAAGCACGAATAAAGAACTTGTGAAGTGTCCTGAGTTTCTTTTTTATTTTTACAGTGTCATCATCAACGTTATTCAGCCATTAGAAGTCCACTGCTGGACATATGTCTCCTCCATGGACTTCCAAAAAGAACGGTTGGAAGCGGCTTGCATCCAGCGTCTTCCTGCCACTTGGATGAGATCATCTGTCCATGAACTTAGCCTCACATTTTTTTTTTTCGCATTTTTAATAATAAAACCATCAAATTAATCTGAGAGCTCCTTTTAGCTGCATGAGGGATTGCACCGTCTAATTCGCCTCTTAAGAAGAAGCCCATTTATAGCTACCATTATCCATCAAACACCTTCCTCAAAACTCCCAGTGCCTCCGAGGTGCCTCTTGCCGTCGTTTTTCCCATCTCGATTTATGTCCGCCGGCTAGCTGACATTTCATAGCGCTGCAGTTTTTTTTTCCTCCTGTCGGAGGTTCTAGCACAGAATACATAATAGTACAGGTACAGAAGATTCACTCCGCAAAATCAATTAAAGAAAAAGGGACTCTAGCAGCGATACAATTAGGTGCAATTCAGAACGCACGGCGCTAAAAAAGCTACGTTGTTACCTACATATTGCCTCTCTTTCTACCGCGTAACTCTTACCTCTTCTGGCGCCTGAATTCCTACCTATTTGCCCCTCCGGAGTGGTCGCTGCATGTGCTTACGCGATCGATACCGCCACGCGTAGTGAAACAGGCTTGGTTCTAGCTACAAAGTTGCGCGACGCGGAAGTTTCATTCGGCAGAGGCAAGAAGGAATCACGCGCAGAAAACAAACGAACGATAACTTTTCTTCAAGCTCACAGTAATTGCACTGTATTGTGTGTATCGCTGTGTCGAAATCGTTAAAGTGATATAACTTACATTTTATTAACTATACTCCAGATATAAATACTTGATTTTTCGTCGGAAAAGTCCGACAAGGTTTCGTTCTGATTCGCAGAGCTTAATCATGGTGAGTCGAGACGAAGCTCGCGACGTCGGTTGTTCGTCTCTGACTTGACCTGGTCTGACTCTTCCGACGAAAAATCAAGTAAGTATATCCGGAATAAATTTAATTTTCTAACTTGGCCCTCGTGGTGGAACATGGCTTATACCTTCCTCAGGGAAGAGACCCATGCCCCTCGATGGGGACTTAATGGGTTTGATGATGATGGTGATTGGAGCCAAAAATATTTATTTTCGGTTCGGCAACTGATCAAAACGATCGGATGAGAATGTGCAAACTTTAATCTCAAAACTCACTTTGTGTGTGTTGGAACCTTTTTGCTTAACTAAGTCTAATTATTTACAGTGAAAAAAAAATTTGCCGAGTCTGTAAGATTGGTCTTCTCCTCCGATCTACCGCGCGTGGGCTCCCTAAAGACTAACGTTGGCTGTCCTTTGTGTTCTACGTAATAAAATCTGCCATGACGGCTGGCGTCCCCCGGCCCCTTTAGGAGACGTTACTTTTCCTCAAAGTTGTCCGCGGATATTTTATCTGACTACAATTTAGGTTGGACAGGCCTTCGGGGGCGGCGGCTTCATGTCGTTATAGGCGTAAATGAGTTTTTGGGCGGCTTCATGCGTTGCTTGCTTACGTTGTGTTGTTTTTATTCCTGAAACATCGCAATTTGAATTTGTGTTTTGCAAAAATGTTGGTATATAATCTTCTTTATTCTAGAAATGAATTGCTGTTTGTTAGTCTCACTAAAACTCGGGAACGGTTGGACCGATTTGGCTAATTTTTGTTTTTTTATATTTGTGGAAGTCTAGGAAATGTTTAAATGACGAGAAAATATGGAAAAATACGAAAACTTTGGCGGGACGAAGTTTCCCGAGACAGCTAGTCTTCTTATATAAATAAATGGATTGATGTTCGTTAGTCTTACTAAAACTCGAGAACGGCTGGACCGATTTGACCGATTTTTAGTTCTTTATATTTGTGGAATTCCAGAGGGTTTCAATGGTTAGGCAATATGGAAAAAATGCGAGGTTTGCCCGGACAACTAGTAATAAATAGTAACTTTGACAAAACACAATCACTTGACCTAGGAAACCCTGCGCTGTGGTAAGCAGGCAAGGACTTTACAAACTCCAAACAAAAACTCAGACTGAGGGCGATTGTACAAATGTACAGCGGTCCCTTGTGGGAATCAAATCCACGATCTCTTCCTTGGTAACTAAGCGCCTTAAGGTCTCGACCAACGAGGCCGTCAAATGTCTATGAGTTATTCCTTAGATTATCGAGTACTTACTTGGCTTTTGGCCAAGCTCGAGTCCTCGGTTGCTTCTGACAGTCAGAGACGAGCAACCGATGACGCGAGCTGCGTCTCTACTCATCATGAATAAGCTCTGCGAATCAGAGCGAAACCTGGTCGGACTCTTCCGACAAAAAGTGAAGTAAGTGTATCCGGAATAGAGTTAATAATGTACTCCACATTAAGAAAGTTTTAGTTCAACAATACGTTGTTACTCATCAGAGACTTCAGTCTTCAGACGAAATTTGATCAAAATATTGTTTACTTAATTATTTTCATTCCTCCCTCTTTGTTATTTTAACTCTTGTTACTTTGATCTCTGCTAATTTATCTGGACAATTGAAGGTCAAATTATAGAGATTCCACTGTAAATGCCGATCGTAATTACTATGTTACAGTCAGCGCACCGTAGTTTAGTTCTAAAATTAGAAATAACTAATAAGTAATTTATTGTACAGGTAGTAAATCGCTCGCAGCCCCGGCTGCCTGAGTGATCTTAAACGATCACTAAGGTTAAGCAACATACGGCGCGTTCAGTCCATGGATGGGTCACCTTCTATGACTAACGCTAGTGGCATTTTTCCGACCGGTTCCCTGCTTCGCAAGGTACGTTAAACACTTGGTGCCGGCTGCCATCGATAGATGGCAGTCGTTAAGCCAAGTCAGAGGCCTTAGGGCGGCTTGAAAACTTTTGATAGTGAGACCAGCCACTAGTCTTACAAGCCTCCACCAATCTGGATTTAGCGCCGGTGGTAGAGTATGGCCTTTATGTTCCTCATGGAAGATACCCGTGCCCCTCGATGGGGACATAATGCGTTGATGATAAGTTTGTAAAAATTCCGCAGCAAATACATTATGATAATAATAGACAGTGGATTGACGTATTGGCAGAATAAATAGCCGGTGACTTCACTGTTTTAATCAGGTATTCACAAAAATATGGCCACAGACTAATAACGGTGTAGTGTTTTCACGTAGGTAGTTTTAAGGACCTCGATGGAGGGTAGTCTGTTTTTAGAGCCATTATACGGTATAACGTCGCCCTCGTATTTTATTGGAAATAAACCCCCCGAACACAATATTGGCGACGAGTTTCTTATCTACGCGTACTACAAGAGTGTTTAAAAGATAAATTCTATCGATTTGTTTTGGGGAGCAAGCGAGATGACGACAAATACAGTGTTTGGTAACAGCCTCGTTTTCGACCACCGCGCGCAGGAGTGGGACATTTTTAAGAGCAGATTTGGCCAGTACTGTTTGGCGAACGACCTGACAGACGACACCGACAAGGCTGGTACACGCCGGAGAGCGATTCTACTTACTGCACTGGTGGAGGACACATACCGCGTCGCAAGAGATTTGTCGTTTCCTTTGACATTGGAAGAGCTCAGTTACGATGGTCTCATCAGAAAATTGGACCAACATTTTAAATCGAGGAAGTGTGTATTCGCTGAGCGATACCAGTTCTACAGAGCTGAGCAACGTCCAGGCAAAGAATTGGCTGAGTGGGCGGCGCGAGTGCATAGTCTGGCGCAGTTTTGTGATTTTAAGACGGAATTGGAAACTGCACTTAGAGACCGGTTTGTGCTCGGACTAGAGAACAAAAACCAGAAAGAAAAACTTTTTTCCGAAAATATCAATACTCTAACTTTCAACAAAGCTTTGGAGATAGCACAAGGTGTGCAATGCGCTCGCAGGGCGCTCCTGAGCAACATCAGTGGCAGCGGCAGCGGCAGCGCCAGCGGTGCAGGCGGTTCAGACGTGTTCGCAATGCGCCCGGCGGCGGCGGCTCCCGCGGTCGCGCGTAAAACGAAGTGCAGTGCTTGCGGCTATCATAATCACAGTAAAGAACAGTGTAGATATGCCCAGTTTTCGTGTAAGAAATGCAACAAGCATGGGCATTTGAGTCGATTGTGCAAAGCTAAAGTTAAAAGTAACATTTTTTGGCTCAGGATACTGACGACATCTGCGAAGGTATTTATGACTTATATTCTATTTGCTCAGTTCGCAGTAATCCTATGCAGTTGCGAGTATTGATAAATAGCAAACCTGTTTTGTGTGAGGTCGATAGCGGCAGCGCGGTGTCTGTGCTACCTACAGATGTTTTCCGTAAAATGTTCGGACCAAATCAAACCTTAAGTTCTTGTAACGTAAGGTTAAACTGTTATAATGGTAGCCAAATAACTCCAATTGGTTGTGTGACACTGCCAGTACATTTTGAGGATCGCACGGAACGGATAAAGTTGTTTATTATTTCTACACCCGTAACTCAGTTGCCATTGTTAGGCAGAGATTTCATAAGTAAGTTTAATCTACATCTTTGCAACTTGAATTGCAACAATTTAAACGAGAGTAATGACTCAGCCCTTATAAAAAATCTTCACGAGAAATATGCCGATGTTTTTTCAGACAAACTAGGTACATTCAAAAACTATAAAATTAGTTTAAAGATTGAAAAAGACGCTGAACTAAAGTTTTTCAAACCACGCTCAGTGCCTTTGGCTTTAAAGCCTAAAGTGGAAGAAGAACTACAGCGGCTCCTTGATGCGGGTGAATTGAATAAGGTGAAGTCCATAATAAGGCTTTTGAATATATAAAAAAAGAGTTGGCTTCAGAAAGAGTACTAGCACATTATAACCCGGAGTACCGTACCGTACCGTGTTGACAGTGGACGCCGGGCCGGCGGGGCTGGGCGCCGTGCTGGCGCAGCTGCAGAGGACGGCTCGGAGCGCCATAGCCTACGCGTCTCGGTCTCTGTCTACCAGCGAGCGTAACTACGCACAAATTCAAAACGAAGCTGTGGCCATCATTTTTGGTATAAAAAAGTTTCACCATTATTTATATGGCAGGACTCAACCTTTTATACTCAGAACCGACCACAAGCCATTGCTGTCAATATTTGGTAGTAAGAAAGGTGTGCCCGAATTGGCCGCAAACCGGTTACAACGTTACGCATTGTTTTTATCAGCATACAACTTTAATATCGAATATATTAAGAGCGCAGATAACGTGGCTGATTTTCTTTCGCGTGCAATAACAAACTCACAAACGACGTGTAACGAAGCCGTTGCTCAGGAGGATGAGACTTTGTTCATCAACTTTATGTATGTCGAGCTCAATCCTATTACTATTGACAACATAAAAGAAGAGACTTTGAAAAACCCAGTGTTGCAAAAAGTAACGGAATATATTTATAGAGGGTGACCCAGGAAAATATCTGAGCCTAATTTGAAACCATATTTTGACTGTCGTTTGCAGTTAACAGTTGAAAAGGGTTGTATTATGAGGGGACACAAAGTTGTTATTCCTCCTAAATACCGGGAACAACTGTTAAATGAATTACATATTCCTCATTTTGGGGTGGTTAAAACAAAAAATGAAGCGCGGAAGCGAATGTGGTGGCCCAATATTGACCGCCATATAGAAGAAAAGGTAGGGTCTTGCAGCGCAAGCATACCCCTGCGCAGTGCGCCCGCCCCCGCGCCGCTGGCGCGTGCACCTCGACATGTGTGCCGTGCGCGGCCGCCAGCTGCTTATCGCCGTCGATGCGCACTCCAAATGGGTGGAGAGCTATGTCATGACCACCACCTCCTCCGCCAGCACTATTAGCAGCATTAGCTAGGTCTTGCGATATGTTTGCTAGGTTTGGTTTGGTTCAAACTTTGGTTACCGATAATGCAAGTAATTTTACTTCTCCCCTTTTTCAAGATTTTTGCAAAGCCAATGGTATCGAGCACATAACGTCAGCACCATACTATCCGGCATCTAATGGACAAGCGGAAAACACAGTCAAAACGGTCAAGCGTGGTGTTAAGGCCATTCTATCGGAAAATTTGTCACAGATAGAATTTGCAAAAAAATTAAATTCATTTTTATTTGAATATCGAAATTCAACACATTGCACGACTGGGTTTTCACCTGCTCAGCTATTACTGGGCCGTTCACTGCGCTGCCGCCTTGATCTCCTGCAAACAGTTAGCACTGAATCAGTTAGTGATAATAATGCCGTCGCGGATGCGTCAGAATCATTAGCCAATGATAACGTTTTGCGAAAACAGATCTCACAGCGTAAACAACATGGTGGAAAAAGACGTTTTAATTTTGGAATTAATGACCAGGTGTTAGTAAAAACATATTCTCACAACGGAACAAAACACACTTGAATTAGAGGGACAATCAAAAGGAATGTTGGTTCAAGAATGTATGATGTGTACGTCCCTGAACATAAAATAGAGCTGAAAAAACACATAGATCAGTTACTTAGATACAAGGGCGGTCAACCCACAGAAGATGAAGACGATTTACCTCCCACAGAGGAGTAGCGGAAGAGTACCAACCCAATGCGACAGATAGGCCGGAGGACGCTACTGAGGATAGACAGGAGGAATCTACGCCGGATAGACAGGAAGATGTTTCTGAAAACTTCTTTTCAAGTTTTATGTCACCACTGAATTCTCCTTCCTCGCCAATTGCCGAGACCCTTTTGGGAGCAGAAACGGAAGCCGCAACAGCATCTCCGACCGATCTAACGGAGCCAGTCGCCTCCACATCGACACCGCCTACCTGTATAGCGGTAGCTGGAGAAGCGGATCCTACTGAAACCAATGAGGAGACCGCTGGCCGCCCTGAACTGTTCAGTATGCGTTATCCATTGCGCACGACACGAAATTGTAATCCTGATTACAAACCTTCGAGAAAAATATATTTCTTTATAACTGTATTAGATTAAGATTAATTTAAATAGTTTACTTTTAGTCTATTGGTGGAGGGATTTGTAGTGTTTTCACGTAGGTAGTTTTAAGGACCTCGATGGAGGGTAGTCTGTTTTTAGAGCCATTATACGGTATAACGTCGCTCTCGTGTTTTATTGGAAATAAACCCCCCGAACACAATAAACGGATAGAATAAGAGTCCCGAACTTCACAACCGAATGCATAGTGGAAAAAGGGAATAAAAAAAGAGTATAAAATAGGGAAACGGCAAAATACCTTAGAAAAAATATTCACCGAGGGGCACGGATCTCTTACCTGAAGAAGGTATAGGCCATACTCCACCACGGGGGCCTAGTCCGGATTGGTGGAGGCTTGTAAGACTAGTGGCTGGTCTTTCTATCAGAATTTCTCAAGCCGCCTTGATATCTCTGACTTGGCTTAACGACTGCCATCTATCGACGGCAGCCGGCACGATCTGCTTAACGTGCCTTGCAAAGCACCGAACCGCTCGGAAAATTGCCACTAGCCTTAGTCATAGACAGTCATCCATCCATGCACTGAACGCGTTCTAGTAAGTTGCTTGGCCCCCGTGGTGGCGTACGGCCTATGCCTTCTTCAGGGAAAAGACTCGTGCCCCTCGGTTTGGTCATAGTGGGTTGATGATGGTGATAATCTTTCGAATGGAATCTTTAGGCGCCTTTGAACATGTAATTTTCGGTCCTTAAGCTTTAATATGGTTTGTTTCTTTGAAATTAGCTAAACAATATCAATTGGCTGTATGAGATAGTATCATTGACACACTTAAAATAAACGTTGACTGACACAATACTTCCTAAACAAACTGTCACTTATCTATCACCTACAGCTAGGGGCTGAATAATAGGCCCCTTAAGTGTAAGGGTACACTTGGCGCCATAAGTGATGAATGTTAGTGAACACGAAATAACCGTTACGTGGCCCCTAAAAAAGATTAGGTGGCTCCAAATCTTAAGTGTTGTTAGTGGAAACGGGCATTAGTCTTAAAAGGCATAACAGGTAAACAAACCTCACTCGACCACAAAACTCGGCATTCCACAAGCATCACTCGATGTAGGTTACCACATTTAATTGTAGACACTGGTTAAGACACAGGGGCATTACATTTCAACGAAAACTGGCCTAAATTCTGCTTAGAATTAATGTTTTTGGCGAAATTCTAAATTCATCGAATTTCTGATCACAGGTTAGCAAAACTACATAGATTAGTTTGTAATTTTTTTGTTGTGATGGGATGAAGTGAATGAAAGAACGAATGAATGAAATTATTGCGATGTTATTTTAAAGTTGGAAGTTAGGGTATACAGGGCGTCCCAAAGTTATGGGACATGAAGGGAAAGTACCTTAATTATCGTAGATAGGGTATTTTGCTGAAAGAAGACTTTATGTTATTTTTAAAAGTTAGTAATTCTGCATTCAAAGATTTAGATGAAATATAAATGAAATATAGGCGTAACTTAATACGAAAGAAAATTTATTTATAAGCACACAGTCGTTCAGTTACAAGAAGGATCCGCCATGACACAGGGAAAGGAGGGAGACAGCAAGCAACAAGATACTACCTATCCTACTCTTACTATTACATTGCACTGTCTTTATTTTAACAGATTTTCTAAAAATTACTTGCCTCGTCTGGGAATCGAACCGACTTAAATGTAAAAAAAAACACCCCTACTTTTATGATGCCAATCGAAAGAATGGCCAAAAAATAATAACTCTTTTTAAGTAACTTAGTATTTTAAAAGACAATATTCAAGCTTGGCTGCAAGAAAAGCAAATACAGTTCAATGAAAGTGAAATAAAAGCAGAACTGCTAACAAAATTTAAAAAAGAGGACTATAACAAAAAAGTTCTTGATGAAATGGCAGCCAAGAAAAATATTATAACTTTACGCCTTCCGCCTCATCACTGTGAGCTCAATCCCATTGAATTAATATGGGCACAACTGAAATCACATGTTGGCAGACACAATAAAACTTTTAAAATGGCAGAACTTAAAGAGTTGACAAAACAAGGCTTGCAATTAATTAACGCAGCGTCGTGGACAAATTGCATCGAGCACATCAAAAAAGAAGAAAATAAAATGATGGAGCTCGATGGCATTATGGACACGGCAACTGATGCGACCCCCTCACAGTTCCTTGTAAATGTTACTGATGACAGCGACTCTTCCAGCTCAGAGGATAGTAGCATGTGATATGATAAGAGTTATAAATAATGGTGGCGTGGTGGCCGGGTCGCCTATCTCCCTCTAACATGGTTGAGACTGGCGATGGCTGACCACTGCGTTATGCTCGTGAACGGGTGCTGTACGTGTGTCTGGCCGCAGCATTCGCATTTTAAGAAAACCAGTCGATGTTTCACATTGTGAGTATTGATTGCACTCATGGGTCTTTAATTTTGACCTTCTTAAAAGTAAATGGACATTTGTACCAAAAATTGTATTAGATTTAAGTTGATTTGAGAAAAGGTCAGAGTGGAGTTTTTTTTTTGCTGCCTTTTTCTCCACTACACTCGGCCCAAGGCAGCGGCTAACATTAGCATTATAAGTACATCGACATTCAACAAGCAGAATGTAAATTCTTGACGTTGAAATAAATTTCTGATTTCTGAATAAAGTATTTTTTTTAAAGTTTGTGGTTGTTACTTATTATGCTCGTTTTCTTGTTTTTTTTTATTACTTATCAAAAACATGTTTATTAGTCATAGTCATAATTAGCTATTAGTCAGAGAGCCTGTAAAATTAAATTAAGTATAAAACTGAATCACCTAATCAAACAAAACAATCTTAAATTTCATTCATACAATAATTAAATTCTTCATTCATCAATCATTCATTCAGTAATAGCCAACACTATGAAATGTCACATTTTATTGGTGCGCCATGTTTGTTTACCTGTTATGCCTTTTAAGGACGGCTACACTATATGCTTAATATTTCTGTGGATGTTCACATACGAACACGGCGTGTCGAGGGAAATCAGCGTAGTTCCATTGCAATATTCAGAAATACGGCTTATGATCGGTCCTCGGTATGAGCCTGATTGTTTCAGTTGCTAGGCACATTATGTACTTAGCTGCTGCGTAGTACCTATAATATAGGTCTACCAAATTGTGCGATCATTTTAAGATTTCATTGCAATAAATAGAGGCTGATGAATGTCGATGAAGCGAAAGTGATTTGTCAGGACCGTGGCAGGTGGCAGTCTCTGGTCTCCGCCTACCCCTGTGGGATACAGGCGTGAGCTTATGTATGTATTATGTAAATGTCAGCGTGCATGCAACTACTAATGAATGTCGAGGAAGCCGAAGGTTTGTAAGGATCGTAGCAAGTGGCAGTCTCTTGTCCCTACCCACCTCTCTGGGATACAGGCGTGAGTTTATGTATGTATATAAGTGCAATTAAAGTATTAATAATAATAACATTCCCCAAGTGTCGGAGACAGATTCAATTTTGCAGTTGTTTAACTCCTATCGCCACTTTTTGAGCGTTCAATGAACACCAACTAAAAATATGAGATGGTTTACAGAAACCCGTCTAACAGCTTACCAGGCCTTTGTAAAACAATTTAAATGTAATGTAGTTCACGCTACATGGCCCTCTGTAAAACGGTGTGAATGTATGTACCTTGTGCACTCATATCAAGTCGATCTATCTGAAATCGAATGCACATGGAGTTTAAAACACAAATGACACGAACTTACCGAACTACCTTTGAATTCAACCTTCAACATAGCCTCAAACTTTCACGATCTAAAATTCACTTAAACTGCACTATCTTTGCCGCTCCACCGAATGTTAATACTCTCCGCGGATTTGCCTCCAAAGGGGAAACTGAGCCGAATGCGACACGCGACCAATGTTGTCAGATATAACATATTTTGAAAGAGAATTTCGTATCAAAATTAACACTAACACAGTAAAGTAAAGCAGATAGATGAATTTAATTTTATTTTACTGTACTTTACTTTATTTTATTGTATTAGGCACACCGACCACGACCACCGATAAAATTATGTGTATGTACACCGCTTTAGACAAGCACAGCGTTTATATAAATTAAGCTTACAATTGAATCATTAATTTGTAACAAAGTATTCGATAAGTATGAAAGCCTTACAAAATCACTAATTAGACAAAACAAAAAAACCCCAGGTATTGGATGTTTACATGTTTGTGACGTCACTGATTCTGGTTCCCACGACACAGAGTATCCTAGCGTGGGGCCAGAAGCAATGTATGTGCCTGTATGTAAATGTTATGTTATGTTAAATTGCTACTGGTATAGTTAATTCAGCTAATCCGCTACTTGACTCTTTTTTCAAGTATGTCTTAAATGCTAAATATCTCTTACATTAGACCAAAAAATATTTTTATTTTAGTATATTTTTTGAGGACCCAAAAGCAACAAAAACATTATTCTATAACGTTGCTTTGCTAAACAGCCAAAAACGCGGTCCGCCATTTTTGTCTATGGTTTGAAGTCCTTTATGTTTGTAAACAAAGTTTGACATTCAACATAGGTAGAGTTCGTGCCACGAAAGAAGTATGAGTTAATGAATTTTGGCTTTTATTGTTATGGCCTTAAGGATTTTACCGTGGGACTTGTTTGGTGAAACGATCTTTACCTAGTCCTAAAATCTGTTAGTGATCTGTGAGCATAGTGAAATAACAACAACGCATTCATGATTTCATCGAGTTTACATGCAAAATATATCAATTATCATTATTGCATTATTCGAGACTGCAAAAACACGTCAATAAAGACCGCCGGGAAGTCGCGGATTCGTGTGCCCAGTGAAATAAACTTAAGAAAAACTTGGCTCAAACTTGCCAAGAGAGACCCCGATTCTTTATAGACTGAAACTTGGGTGTATTTATGTGAAGATCACTTTAATGTAAGTCCTGTAATATCAATAGTATAGTAATATCAATAGTATATAATAGTATATCAATAATATCATAGTCCTGTAATATCATAATGTAGTACACAGAAACTGTTTTTAGCTGTAATAATGCTTGGTTTGATTTGGTTTGGTTTTGGCAAATTGGTACTATCAGCTTCCACGAATCCAGCGTCCATGATTGCGCTTATCAATAAAATAATAAGACACTAACTGCACAAGAAGAGTTTTTGCAAAAACACTAAATCCAATCCAAATCACAATAGAACCTACGCACGCACGACTGACAGATGTTTGTTTACAACCAAAGGTGCTTTCAAGATGGCGGATAGTGTTTTCACCGTTCCGATTTAAAAGCGAAAAATATTTTTTTAATTTGCAAATTTTGCAGCCATCCTGCATATTTACTTAGCAAAGTCAATATATTTCGGTTTCTTACGTAAGATACTACAGGAAATATCGATTTATCGCGTCGAATTTGATACGAGTCAAGTAGCGTATTGCGAAGGCTTGTATTTTTGCTATTAGTGAAGTAGTTGAATGTTAGTAGAAAATTACATATCTGAAAATTCATTGAGGATTCTGTTTCAAAAATACTCGTGGGCTTTATGTAATTTACTATTATGAGAGGTTTATCTCAGGATTGTTCTAGAAAACACAAGAGAGTTTGGGGAAAGAGTCTATTTATCAAGTTACACCGATCACATTCATGTAAATAAAACAAAGGTGGGTCGTAAGCCCTAATCTAAGGAAAAAGTGGTAATTTGAATACAGTGCGATAGTGTGTGTGAGAAAAAAACGGCCGTCCGGTACGAGGTTCACAGATCAACTCCCTCGTCCAGGCGTGAGCCGGATACACAGCGCTGACAGCCTAGTTGGTATATAGTGTTGGTCTGTGCCCGCGAGTCGCCCGCGGAGGTAAAAGGGATGCCGGACGGTTATGGTTTACGATATACTCCCCCTCTAGCCCTGGAGAACGCCCTCGCTTCTGGGCTAGCTCCTTAACAACCTTAACTGGACGTCCACGATTCCTTTTCGGAACGACAGGTTTGGGAGGAGTGTCACCACTACTTTGGTAGCGGGTAAGATCCTGAGAATGATACCTTCCCAACACTACATCAGGTTGGTCGGTATTTGAGATAGTATACGTTGTGGGGCTAACCTTTTCAATAATACGGTATGGTCCGTCGCGTCGCGGGAAGAACTTGGCAGTGACATCCTTCGATGCGTTGCTGAGCGAGTGTGATTTCAGGAGAACCAAGTCACCTACCTTAAAATCCTCTGAAGGTCGGCGAGAAGCGTCAGCATACTGCTTTGCTTTGTCTTGCTGAATCTCCACACGTTCGCGGACCCCAGTCAACGAGTTCAGAAAAGATCTGAGGTAAGGAGTTATCTGCGGAATAAAATTGTCCTTACCTAAAATGGCACGAAGGTCATGAGTGACCTCTGTGGGTGACCTCATCTCTCTGCCAAAAGTTAAGTAAGCGGGTGACTTACCTGTAGTTCGGCACTTGGCACTGTTCAAGGCGAAACGTATCACCGGCAACTTCTTAGGCCAGGAGGTATGGTCTTCTTCCACGAGTTGCGCCAGCATCGCTTTCATGTCACGATTTTTACGTTCCGCAGGATTTGCTTCCGGGTGATACAGAGGAACAAGATTTTGCTTGATTCCCAGAGCAGACATGCATTGACGCATCACTGCGGAGACAAATTGGACACCATTGTCTGAAATAATCCTGCGTGGCAAACCAAAGCGCATAAAGTACTCCTCAATGAGCACAACAGCACATGCCTCAGCGGTGGCTTCTTTCAGGGCATACAGCTCTACCCAACGAGTTGCCGTGTCCTCGATGAGAAATATCCACCTCTCCCCCTGGTCTCCTGCTGGCAATGGACCAAATAAGTCCATCGCTAACACCTCATTACGCTGGTTCATCAGAGGTGTCTGTAGCAGACCTGGCGGTTTGGCGTTGGCGGCTTTATAGCGCTGACAGTGTATGCAGGCTTTGACATAATCGTTGATTATTCTCCGCATACCTGTGAAATAATATAATTGAGCTACCTTTTGGTATGTCCTGTCAACGCCTGGGTGGCCAGCTGTCTGAGAATCATGCAGCTCGTTCAAAATTCCTGTAACTTGGCCAGCAGGTATAACTAGTTGAGGACATTCGTTGTCAGAGTCTGGATTATACCGGAAGAGGACGCCTTGATCCATGAGGTATCCTCTCTCGAGCCATCTTTTGGCAGCAATATCGTCGGTACCTTCAAGTTCCTTTATGATCTTCTCTACCTCAGGGTCTGAAGCTTGTTCCTGGCGAAGCTGGCTGGGCGTCTTCGTGGGAAGATCACAGATTACAGAGCAGATGCCACAATCCTCACGTGAGTCGTTCGAACAAATGGGTCTGCTTAGCGTATCGGCCACGACATTCGCCTTCCCTGGGGTGTACTCGAAGCGGATATCAAAGGCTTGAAGTCGTAAGGCCCAACGGACTAACCTGCCTGCTGGTGATTTGAGAGTGAGAGCAGCCAGCGAAGAGGTTGATGATCACTGCCAATGATGACTGGTTGGCCGTCGAGGTAAGGTCGAAACCGCTCTACTGCCCACACAACGGCGAGTGCCTCGCGCTCCGTGGTCGAGTAGTGACGCTCCGCTGAGTTGAGAAGTCGGCTGGCGTATTCGATCGGCCTTTCCTCGTGTCCGTCACCCTGTAATAAAACGGCACCTAAGGCGTAGTTACTTGCGTCAGTTCGCAGAACGAAGGGGCGGCTGAAGTCGGCTTGAACCAGAATGGGAGCTGTGGTCAGGAGACGTTTCAGCTCGTTAAATGCTTGGGACTGCTCTGAGTCCCAGATCCAGACTTGATTTTTCTTAGTCAGACGTGTCAATGGCTCAGCAACTTTGGAGAAGTTCGGTATGAACTTTCTGAACCACGAACAGGTCTGCAGAAAGGTTCTCAGGTGCTTGAGAGTACCTGGCTCCTTCATCTCGAGAACAGCACTCACCTTCTCTGGGTCGGTGGAAACACCTTGCTGTGTAATAACGTGACCGAGGTATTTAACGCTTTCCCTAGCAAAGGCGCACTTCTCCCTGTTGACGTGGAGGTTGAACTCGGCCAGACGTTTGAAAACTACCTCGAGGTCTTGTAGGTGTTGTTGATAACCTTGTGAAATTATCAAAAGGTCATCTAAGTATGCTAATATAGTTACGTCTTGCAGAGCCGAACAGGAACGTAGACGATCGATCAGGCGCGTAAATGTAGCTGGCGAATTCTTGAGACCATATGGCATGCGTTTAAAACGATAGGTCCCCAGCGGACAGACGAAAGCCGTTTTGTCCCTATCAGCTTCACTTACCATAACCTGCCAGTACGATGATCGAAGGTCCAATGTGCTCATGAAGCTATTTTGCTTCGTGCTCTGGAGTAGGTCGTCAATGCGTGGCATTGGGTAGGTATCTGACTTTGTGATTGCATTCAGGCGCCTGTAGTCAACACAAAATCGGACGTCACCATTGGGCTTAGGCACCATCAGCACCGGTGAGCTCCACGCCGACTCACATTCTTCTATGATGTCGTCTTGGAGCATTTGGTCAATCTCTTTTTTCATCAACTCCTTCTTGGAGGGATTGACTCGATAAGGTGGTACAGCTATAGGCGGGTGCTCACCTGTTTCGATGCGGTGCTCTGCATAAGGTGTTGGAACTCCCCCTGCTTTGAAGACGTGCGCGTGTCGGGTGAGGACGTCAGCGAGCGCTTGCCGCTCAGCTGGTTTAAGGTGAGTGCCCTCATCATCCCTGAGGACATCTGCAGCAGCACAGGACACGCCACGGGAGGTAGGCTCGAAGCACAGCTTGTGTTGAATTTTATTATTATTATTGAAGTACCATACCTCCTTGTGAAAATTAATCACAACTCCAGCAGTGGTAATAAAATCAATGCCTAATAACGTTTCGTTATTCGTCGCTTCCGGAAAAATTAAAAACGGAACCCTAATTACCTCCTGCTCTAGGCTTACCTCCAGCGTGGTGGTAAGTACCTCCATCGTTCGCACTACTCCGTCAGCAAGCTTCACGTTCTGCGTTGAAGGCTGGAGCGGATGGTTGTGACGTAAAAGGAGAGTATACAGCGTGTGACCCGCAATACAATGCTTAGCTGCTGTATCAATTAACGCGGTGCCGTTATTGCCCAAAATCCCAATTTTAAAAATTGGGCGGGAATTGCGACCCGAGCGACCCGCGAATTCAGTACCGTTTGCCAGAAGGGCGACATTTATATTTTGTTTGTCATTATTATTATACACCGCCGAACATTTTTGTGCGACAGAATCCGAAGCGACAACATCGTGATCACTCGAACTTGGACCCGTCGGAACTAGAATTGACCTAGGTACTTCGCTTAATGTGCGAGAACAATAACAAAAATGTTCGTTACACGAGTCGGCATTCATCAAAAGATGGTTCGTATTACAAACATTGTTATCACAATGACCCGACGCTTCATAGACACCCAAACATTTGGTAGGCATAGTGTTGCATGCAGTAACATTATTATTACAAATATGATTCGAAACTTCACTGCGATGATAACCAGTTAAATTATTCGCAAAATTATTATTTTGTCGCAAAAGGGCCGAATTATTGCATGCATCACTATTTTCCTTAATAGGCATGTAGGTATATTGCATTCTATTTTTAGAACAAGTATCATTCCCGACATGTACTTTCGAAATAATATTCGAAGACTGATTCGTACGTTGATAACCGTCGTTATCGATATTACGTATTTCACCAAAACACGACTGAGATTCGACACTATAAAAGCTTTGCTCACTTTTATCATTAACCGGCACGAACACAGAGTTATTATTATGAGAATGTGACTCACCAGACTTCAAAAGTTTACGACACTCTTCTTTAGAATGTCCAAACCTTTTGCAATACGCGCAGACGGGACGATGCTTAGTTCCGCTGCCCTCTGCGGCAGCGCGATGCGCGGGAACCGTCGTCGGCGTCGGCAGCGGCTGCGCGGGCGCGCGCGGTGGCGTGGCGGTGCGGGGCGGCGGCGGCGGCGCGGCCGCGGTCGGCGCGCGGTCCGGGAGCGCGCCTCGTGCGCGCGCGTGCGCGCCGGCGGCAGCGGAGGGGGCCGGGGTCGCGCGGAACGTGTTCGCGCCGGCGGCGGGCGGCGATGGCCTCGCTGTTGATGTTCGTCGCTCCTCTTCACCCATGGAGTCTTCGATGTTTCTAGCATGATGTAATAACTCGGCGAATGTAGTAAACTCCTCTCTGCGGAGTCGTTTTCTTATTCGTACGTTTAAAAGGCCGTATATCATATCTAATTTAACTTTCTCATTTAGATCGTTCGTAGGTAGTCTGGATAACAGGGCGCGCGCTTTGGCAACGAACACGTCGGTATTCTCGTGCTGTTGTTCGGTTGCAAATAAGTCGCGGTAAATCCTATGGGGTGGCCGCCGGTCGCCGTAGGCGCTTCGTAGGTTATGAACGACGTCGTCCCATGTAGTCACTTGATTTTTAATACCCTGCCACCAGGTTGCCGCGTCATGCGTCAGCAACATTGACATACCTTTAATCGCATTATTGTCAGTCACGTTAGCACACTCTTTATAGCTTTCTACTGCGTCTATAAATCCTTCTATGGATTCGGTGGGTGCGCCGCTAAACACAGCCTTACAACGCGCAAAATTACCAATTTCGGCGAGCACCGGCGCGGGCGTCGAGGTCGACGCGCGGTGGCCGAGAACACTGTCCAGGATTTCCTTTATAGCGTTGGTTTGCGTTCTTTGTAAACTTTCTAGGAGTATGGAAACAGTCTGCTGTGAGAATGTTGCGTCAGCATCGCGGGGGGCGGCGGGGCGGCGGTTTGGCTCATACCCGACGTTGTCGTCGTGCTGGAACTCCTGGTGTTCGTGCTGAGGTGATGGCACAAAGGAATGGGGAATGCTTGATGCATCTTCTCTGTTGCCATGCGGAATTGATTGTAGCTGGGCAGGCATCATTAGCGCGGGAGACCCATTTCCTCGGTCTTCCTCGTCGCTATGTACTACCAGGTTACCTTTACTTCTGGTAAAATGCGTCATTCTGCCGATAGTTCGTGCCTACGTGCGTACCAAACACGAACGCACGAGTTTTTGGTAGGTAGCTACGGAGTTGTACGGAATTTGTCACACACCCACGAATTGTTTAGTTTATCCTATTATACCACTCATCCACACTGTTGGGACGCCATATATGAGAGGGTTATCTCAGGATTGTTCTAGAAAACACAAGAGAGTTTGGGGAAAGAGTCTATTTATCAAGTTACACCGATCACATTCATGTAAATAAAACAAAGGTGGGTCGTAAGCCCTAATCTAAGGAAAAAGTGGTAATTTGAATACAGTGCGATAGTGTGTGTGAGAAAAAAACGGCCGTCCGGTACGAGGTTCACAGATCAACTCCCTCGTCCAGGCGTGAGCCGGATACACAGCGCTGACAGCCTAGTTGGTATATAGTGTTGGTCTGTGCCCGCGAGTCGCCCGCGGAGGTAAAAGGGATGCCGGACGGTTATGGTTTACGATACTATATTTTTTTTGTTTTATATTTTCCGTGTTTGTAATTTCCACGCTTGGTTACCGCAGCAGAGGGTGTCCTAAAATTAGTATTATTTTATCCTGCGTGCCTCGTTGGTCTAGTCGTTAAGGCTAAGCTACCAAGAAAGAGGTCGTGAGTTCGATTCCTACTGGCTGCCGTATATTTGTACAAACGGCCTCAGTCTGGGTGTTTTGCGATGTTTGTAATGTCCTCGCTTGGTTACCATAGCACAGGGTATAGTAGTTTGGGACCAGGTCAAGTGATTGTATTGTAGGGGTGTAATTACGATTAATATTATTCTCAATTTAATAATACTTCAATTTACAGTCTATTTCAGTCACAATAACCATTACAGTGCATGCTATAATAGATGTGCGGTGGGTACATTACCTCCAGATTACATGTCCGTCTTGCCCCGCCCTCCTCTCTAAAGGTCTAGGTATAATTTAAATATGAATAGCAGGTGATTTACAGGTAGACGTTATTAAATTCAGGCAAGGCGCCGAGCGCTTCTAGTTACAGTCGCGACTGGCATTCCTTAAAGTCTCTTCGGATAGACTTGACAGCTGAGCCGAAAATAGATTCATACATACATACACTTACATAAACTCACGTCTGTGCCCGAAGGGATAGAGAGACTAGGGTTTGCCACTTGCAACGATCCTGATTAAGCTTTTTCGCTTCAACATACCTTATTCGTCGCAGGTATGCTTGCAGGTTTCTGAAAATAATTTTATCTACTTACTTAGTACCAAGTTACTCTTGTTCAAATCAAAAACGTCGATCGTACCAAAAATTTAACCAGCCTGAATAATAATGAGAAAGCTATGATAAATCCTATTCCCTTATCTGGAATTGGAATCGGTTTTTACAATCCGATGCGGCGCCCATAAGGTTATTAAGGCCTGCTACTCGGAAGGTTGGCACAAACTAACTTGCTCCACTAACGCTGTACTAAAAAAATATATAGATAGATAGATAGAATATTCTTTATTGTACAACATTGATGGACTCAATATTCGTTGTTTCGTGTACACACACACACACACACACACACACGCACACACACACACACACACACACACACACACACACACACACACACACACCCTCACACACACACACACACACACACACACACATTTCATTGTTTCAAAATTTCATTTCATAGTTTAAAAACTTAACTTTCATAGTCTAGGTATTTTTGACGACCTCTGTGGCGCAGTGGTTAGTGCATCTGACTACCATGCGAGAGGTCCCGGGTTCGAATCCCGGCTGGGGACAAAAAAAAAACCCAGGTCTTGGATGTTTACATGTTTGTGACGTCGCTATTTCTGGTGCCCACGACACAGGGTATCCTAGTGTGGGGCCAGAAGCAATGTATGCCTGTTCGTAAATGTTTATGTTTATTTCCCAGCCCAAATCCAGTAACAAAAGAAAAAAAAGGTGTGGGGTGTCCAAGTATCTGACAGAACAGCACAGCAGTTTCTTATGGCTAGACAGCCCTAGTTAAAAAAAATTGAAGGTAAATTAAGCGAGTACGCTGACGAGAAAATTTATTCGCTACTTCACCAAACCCCGTTTACGATATGTTAAGCAGAATCATTGACTGACTCGTGATTTTTGGAATTACACTCCATTCACCATCATCAACCCATTACGTCCGCCCCGAGGGGCACGGATCTCTTCCCTGAGGAAGGTATAGGCCATACTCCACCACTGGGGCCAAGTCCGCATTGATGGAGGCTTGTAGGTGTAGTGGCTGGTCTTACTGTCAGAAGTTTTTCAAGCCGCTCCAAGGCCTCTGACTTGGCTTAACGACTGCCACCTATCGACGGCAGCCAACTGCTTAGCTCGCCTTGCGAAGCACGGAACCGCTCGGAAAAATGCCACTAGCGTTAGTCATAGACGGTCATACATCCATGAACGCGCCCTATGTTGCTTAATTGATTTTTTGCGATTGATTTTTCCATTCATTACATTCCATTACTGACGCAAAAATCACAGTCTAAAGCTACCTACTCGTATAAGAGAAAATTCAAAGATTACCCTTTAAAATAAAAAAAACGCACCTTAGCAATAATTAAGTTAATTTACTGTTCATTGTTCTGTTAGTTTCTGAAATTGGACTATAAATAGCTTCTGTGTTAGTTGGTAGGTTATGTAAGATTTCATGTTACTTGTTCAAGCACACACTCTTTGTTAATAAGCATAAATACAACCTGTTGGATTCAACACTCCCTGAATAGAAATCAGCAACGGTTTACTTATTGACGCACAGCTGAGTTGGGTTTCTATTCAGTTACCTACTATTAAATCTATGTGATGTTATTCAATAGCGCTGACAAATATATCTATCATTCTAACTTTGCTAATTGACTAAATCATTACTTTACTCTACTTTTGTCGCACTTGCACCCATATACAAAATCGTATTTCTATTTCACTTTACCAAAGAAATGAAGAGCCAAGCCGGGCATTCTGTCCTTCTCTTACTCACTTTGCGTTCAGGATCCGATTTTATATAAATTGAGTTTTATAAGATTTCTTACATCCTTCCCTCCTACAAGTCGCCTCCCAGCGTATTATGTATGAGTGCTTAGCTCCGAATTCGCTGCGAGTGACTCGGTGGCTTCACGGCTTGTAAATTACGGGGCTAGCATGACACAAACTCTCGCCCGTATACCGGAGGGGTAGGCAGAGACCAGGGTCTGCCATTTACCATGATCCTGATAGATTTATTAAGTCTCTGATCTCCTATCACGGCCGTGGGCCCATCCCCATCACCAGGGCGCGGCGCCGCCACCGTATACATGTCGCAGTAAAGTATTTAAATCAGAGAGTCAATTGAATCTCTAGACAGTCAATCAACGATCGATATTCAATCAAGTCGCTAAAGTTCCGTCAGACAAGTGAGTGAACGAAACGTTCAACGAGTTTCCTAAACGTTCTTAAGTAGGTATTTCAACTTTGGTTGGGTGACCAAGATATTTGATTAGAAACTCGCTACGAAAACAAGACTCTTCTTCTTTATTTTGCTGAGTAACCATTTACAACAAAACAAAACACGAAATTTCTTCACGATGACACCGAAATACCAACAACAAATTAAAATAATCGTGGCGGAGTCGACAACATGTTTATAATTTCACCAAAGACCACAATTTGAAACAAAACACCACTCACACACACTGCACAACGTTTGCCAAAAGAAAGACTCTAAAAGTAATCAGCTGTTTTCGTGACCGCCATCTTGTTTTACATTATTAATCAACATGCTGGCTTTCGGTCAGTTAGATAGTTAAACGTTTTCGACGCTGCTTTATTTAAATCAAAATGTTAGCGACTTGATTGAATATCGATCTTTGAGTGATTGTCTAGAGATTCAGTTGACTCTCTGATTTAACTACTTTACTGCGACATACATAACACGCGACAGCATCGTCACACCAGCGTAGCGCAAGTGTGTAAAGGAGGACCATTTGCGACTGCATCGATGCTGCATCACGACAGCATCGCGACTGCATCGATGCTAAAAGTCGCAGTGTATAAAGGGCCTTATGCAGATAGGTATTCGTACCAACTTACGTATTAGATTTAAGGTGATTTGAGAAAAGATGGTCAGAGTGGAGTTTTTTTTCGCTGTTTTTTTTCCTCTACATTCCGCTCCAAGGCAGCAATACCTAAATACATTGACATTTAACAGAATATTAATTCTTTACGTTGATTTCTGATTGCACGGGAACCCAGCTTCAAAGCTAGGTTACCTATGACTATTCTTAAACCCACTTAATGGGTAAAACTCTTATACCTACGTATTATGAAACGTTAAGCAGTTGGAAGCAGTTTTACAGTGCCGCGTACAATATATAACAAATAAATTAAAATTTAATCTGGAAATAAAATGACAGATGTAAAAATAAGCAATGTAATGCATGCATCTTGTAATGAGCATTTTAAAGAAATATACATCACGATTTTTCACAACAGTCTTTGCATAATCTCTATCTTTAATTGTATAAAATTCTCGTGTCACAGTGTTAGTGCGCATACTCCTCCAAAACGGCTTGACCGGTTTTGATGAAATTTTATATGTGTATTCGGTAGGTCTGAGAATAGGTGTCATATGTTTTATCTTTTTGAACTAAAACTTTCGTAAGCACTACACATTTTTTTATTTTTTTTTATTAAAAACTGACCAACGATTGACCCCGATCTCACCTGATGGTAAGTTAAGATGGAGCCGACGATGTTCCTCGTTGGTTCAGTAAGAACCTATTCACTCTTGCCTTAAAGGCACCCAAATTATAGCTTTCCGGAAATACAGAGGAAGGGAGCGAGTTACATTGTACCTAAATCGGAGCGAAACCTGGTCGGACTCGTCCGATATAAAGCCAAGTAAGTTGATCCGGACCAAAAAACAAGGTTTTGGCATCTGGAAAAAAAAGTTTGCCGGGTCAGCCACTTTGTCCATAGAAACGTACTCGTACCTATTGATTCGGCAACGCTACGACCTTTCACAGTATATCAAACATTGTCACTGGGCGTGCTCTGCGTTTGTCGGGTGATGCATGTGTGTATGTAAATCACTGGTGCATCAACTAAAGGTATTTTCTTAAGCACATAATAATGCAGCCGTAATAAATAATACTGTGTGTGCAAGTGAAAGCGTGAAGTGCAAGCAGTCCTTGGAATAATGTACCGGTAGTATATAACATAGATATATTTTATTTTAATGAGGCAATAAATACTATTGAATATTAATCTTTTATCTTACTTATCTCTTATCTAGAGGTGCGGAAAGCCAAGTCACTGGCCATTTGTAATACTATGCTAAAGGTTCATCTCGCTGGTGCTGTTGTCTTATTTCCTGTGTCTATAGTTTACGAATGTATGTATTTATATAAAGTATATAATTATAGTCACATTATTATTTCTTGATAAGTATCTATTGATAGTTTATATAACTTGGTTAAGTAGACATGTATAATTAGAAATATCTCCGAAATTATTAATAAACTTATTTTGTACATCTAGGTACTTATTCTCCAATATTTTGGTCCAGTCCATCCAAAGGTTATCTGGAAGAGATTACTTTTAGTGACAAAGGTGCCATCTGTAATCGGAAATACCTGTGTAATCGCTTTTTTTACGTAAAAAAAAGTGTTCTCTATTTATCTATCTATCTAATAGTGCACAGATCTACTCTCAGCAAGAGAGATTGGGCTTGATTGAGCTAAATAAACAAGAAAGAAGAAAATGTCATTAAAAAAATAATATTTTATAATATTTTTAACATTTCTTTACTTTTAATATCTACTTTCAGCTCAGTTTCAACCAAATATCTTATTCACTCTACCAAAGCCGACTTAAGCAAAGAAAATCAGTTGTTGCGTTGACGACATCTTAAAAAATTACAATTCCAACCGGGCGGTTCTTCAATCAGAATTATAATCCCTTAGGACTTTATACACTTTACATCGGAACCTCCGGCGGGTACCCGGGGCTGAAGGGGTTAATAAAAAGGCTAGTTTTTAATACAAGCTAAGCCAACCCAACTTTCAGCATTGTATTGAAACTATATAGACAGTGTTGTAATCTAGCAATGTAATTGAATGCCGTCGCCTAATAAACTTCCTAAGCGGTAAATTAGACTGCTGATTAAATCTGTTGGAAGCGCCTCACAGTTCCAAGGTCGATAAGCGTGACAAATGTCACTAACCGTAGATGTTACTTTAAAAAGAATGCACCATCTTTGCCAGCACCATTTCGTGAATCAATGCTTCAAGGCTCTTCGCTAAATTAATTCCTACTTCAACATGATGGTCCATTGGGGGAGGATATACTTACAGTTACATTGGACATAAATCGTAATGCACGAGTGTGGAGCATAAACAGTTGACAATAGTAATTTCTTAGCTTAAGAGCCAAGAAATTTGTTCAGTTTCGGGATTTCGTTTTGTAATTTCAACTTTTGATTAGGATTATTTGTCTAAGTTGATTTAAACAAGATAGCTAAACTTAACAGATATTGAGAGCGTTTTCGAAAAAAAACTTCGAGTATTTTTTTTTCTTTATTTTATTTAGGGGCTTTTGCACCTTAAGGACGCATGTCAGCCCCATTGTAACTTATTCTAAAATTAACAAACTACTATAAAATAAATCAACGCTTAACTATAGACTATCTCTAACATACTTATAAATTAACAATGCCTCTCTAGAAAAAGGTTCAGAAAGAAAGGTTTGGAATATACATATATACCTACATCTAAAACATTAATTTTGAGTGAAGTCGTTACCGCGTCTCTTTCATTCTGGTTACCAATACACTCCAGCAATAACTTCGAGTATTGGGGTATTGATTAGGCTTATTGTTTATGTTGAATTTAACGAGATAGCTAAACTAGAGAGTTTTGAGACAAAGATGAGTCTAAGGCCGACTTGCACTTCTTCTGAATGTGATTTTTAGTTTCATGTTGTCTAAACTACATGTACCTCTTTCATAGGTGGGGCGGCTATACATAAGTTAATCAATGGCGTATGATGATGGATTTTTGCAATTGTCAACTCTGACAATTTTGTCGCAAAGTAATTCTTATCGTAACTGGTTAGAGTGCACTAAGTAAAGGTTGATGTGCTGTCAAATATACTGGATTAAAACACAATACTTTCATCATCATCATTCAGCCACAAGAAGTCCACTGCTAGACACAGGCCTTGTGGCATTTAGTCCATCTTGTGGCTGGTCGTCCTACGCTGCCCTTCCCGATATCGGTCTCGATTCGAGAATTTTTGGCCCCATCGACCATTTGTTTCGTTCGTCGTCTTCATTTCTGATTCTGTCTCGTACTGAAATTCCGAGCATTGCCCTTTCCATAGCTCGTTGCATGACCTTGAGCTTTCTTATAAAGCCCCTAGTGAGGACAAATACTTTATTGAATCAATAATGTTAAGGGGATGCCCGGTGTTCTTAAGCGCCACCGAAGAAAAGCAAAAACTTATATTTCCAACCCGTTCTCTGCAAAAAGTTAACATCATACCTAAACCTCTACAATGGTGGCTATGGAACCTGCAGCTTAGGATTTGTGGCCAAAAACCTACCTCCGTAACTTTAAGCGACAATTTGGGCGAGGTATTCTCACTGCGCGACAGTGAGATGACTGAGCCAACATCTGCGACTGACGTTTTCAAAGAGCAGAATGATAAGTCGCTTTCATGAACTGTTTTTCGCATATTACTTTGTGCTGATATTTATAGTGTTCATTGTCTGCCTTGGAGATTTCACTCGACTCTGTGTGTTAGGTAAATAGGTTCTCTTCCTTTATTGTCACCCCAATTTTAGAACCTTATCACGAGGGCCGCCGTTTGTAAAAATGGCCTCAGTTTAGTTTTATTTCTATGTTTGTGATGACCATGCCTGGTTCAAAAGCACAAAGTATCCTAGTTTGGAACAAGGACTAAATACAGTACAAAAACGGACAAGTGATTGAGTTGTATGGAAGTTATCATTATTATTGTAAGTAACCGTAGTATTCGTTATTCAGGTTTAGAACAATTGGGTTATTCACCAACTGGACACACATGACTGGACACACCTGTGTCGAGTTGGTTAAACTCAAATTAGTATCATTTATTCTTTCGTCATCTGGACACACCAAGATTTTTATGCGTGTCCAGATGGTGAAACGTATTTAAATCATTTTAATGTTTTCGCCAACTGGACACACATTCGAATTTTATCCGAATTATGACGAAGTACAGTCATGCGCAGAATGTTTTCTGTCACAATCATCATCCTCCATCAAACGTTCCACCGCTAGAAACGGGTAATTTTACAATACTTTTACAATAATTTTACCCTAAATAGTACAAAAGTACTAGGGTAGCAGAGGTATGTAAGAGATTGCGGCTAAAATATAATCTCATAAAAGACGTGCGGCTTAGTTCATGGTGTTGCTTAGTACTGCGCAGTACTAAACAGGGTTGTTTACTACTACTACCTACTAACTTTTGTTACCCTAGTACTTTTAACCGCTATGGACTATACCATAAGTGCTACTGGGCGTACTGGAAACCACTGTGAAGCAAGGATCGAATTACTGGGAATTGAAGTAAAACGCAAAGCGACATTATGGGAATCGAGATTCAGGGAATAAAACTTATGATGAAGGTCCTATAGCAAGAAAAAAAAATTGAAACTATCAGCATGAACACTATGATCGCGACCACTGTTAGTGGTCAATAATTCCATGAGTGAAACGATTGTTAACCTGACTGTACCCTTTTTTGCAAAAAAACAAAGTGTGTCCAGTTGGTGAAAACATAAAAATGATTATTCTAGCTTTCACCATCTATACACGCATAAAAATCTTTGTGTGTCCAGATGACGAAAGAATAAATAATACTAATTTGAGTTTAATCAACTCGACACAGGTGTCCAGTCATGTGTGTACAGTTGGTGAATAACCCGAACAATTTACCGGTACCTTTGTCTGGTTTTCAGGAATTATTTGCTTCGCTGGCTCAACGACCCGAAGTAAGTCTTGTCTTACAATACACAAAGTCGCCACTTGACTTTGATGTAATATGTACTGACTAATTAATAATACAAAAAAATTGGACATGTTGAAGCAAAAACCATTAAAGATTTCAAACTTCCGAAGAAATCTTCGGAAGTTTGAAATTTTCAATATTGATACAATAATAATCTCAACGATACTTTACTATTTCAAGTTTGATGATTTCCAGATTGTAGGATAAACTGAATTTAAATCGAAACCGCTGAAGACGTTGTCAGTTGTGTATTGTTTGTTTGGCTGGGCAAAGGCTCCCAATCCATGATAAAGTAACAAACATCTTCAATTCTTGAGCAAGTTCATGATACTCCGCCGAATCTTTTGTATCTGTCGTCATTTGGTCTATTGAATAATTTGTTGGCGACCAATTAGTTTGTGTACTTCAGATTCATTAAAAATAAATAAATCAACAAAAATTTAAAAAAAAAATTTGATTATTTTTTTTCAGTTTTTTTTTACTTGCCACGAACTTGATAAACTTCTTACTTTACAAATATTGACATTAAATTAGTCTTCAAACCAACATCACATGACTAAATTGAGTTGTGTGTCTAAATAACAGCAAGGCCATTTGGCCGGTTTATAGGACGTGGACGCAAGTAGGCTAGGACTTAATTCACGATAAATCCGGGCAAATATTTATGTACACGGCGCGGTGTTGGCTAACACCGGTACTGCCGGTAATTCCCAGCAACATTCCACCGGGCTACGCTGGGGACTTGGCGAATGTTTTGTCATTTCGTCACTTAGCAAAAAAAAAAAAGATTAAACCGGTGAAGATAATCGATCAGCTTACAAGATTCAAGATTTCTGAATAATCAGCGGCCGTTGTTTAAACATAGAACACCTTTAAACCTGTTTACTAGGTGAAAAAGTTTTTTTGTCTATCCTGTAGTAGTAGTTAGTAGGAAAATATGATCTGTGCGGTGTTGTCTGCTAAGCGACAATTTCTTGCTTATTATTTATTATGAGCCTGGCGTGGAAGCATGAGCTGCCACTCCAAATATGGATACAAATGAAAAAGAAAAAAAGATAGTTTCGCCTCCGGCAACCTTCCATACAAAAATAATACTAGTATATGTAGGGATCACCATCGCCACCGCGACCGTGACTGTGTTCGTATGCCTATATCCTGTCCTATGCCTATACGCCTCTATTCTAGAGGAGTAGGCTAAGACCAGGGATATAGAGATTTTTTTCAACGATGCGCAATTTTATTCTTAATGTTTATCTTATTGTAAACGCGAAACGAACACTATTTAAAACTGGGCGTTTTAAAAATAACTCCATATAGTAATATGGTGTGGTGAAGATCGAGGCGAAGATGGTGCGACGACCACAAAATATTCGGGGTGGGAAGAGTTGGCCGGGAACAAGGAGGAGTAGATATCTAAAGGGGAGGCCTTTGCCCAGCAGTGGGACACAGAAGCGGCTAATTAAAAAAGATAGTACCTAATATGGTACAAACTTGTACTCTAAGTTTGTTACCCTTTTCCTACATATTTAAGTTTAGTTTTTAGTTTTTTTTATCGGTAGTTGCTGAAAATCAGCGCTACCAAGATCACTGATCGCATAATGCTGATCTCTTACTTGTCTTAATATGTCGATAAATACTTTCTATTCTATTCATTCTATGCTAAATATATTTGTGAAGGTTTAAGAAATGAAGCCTTCCCTTTTTAGGTCAGGCAGTCGGACAGCCGTTCATCGTAGACATGTTTGTAGGGACCCGTTAGTAGGGAATTCTAAAAACAGTTACAGGTCCACAGTTTCAGTGTTCGCCCATCGGCAAACAGCGTCGCAAAGAGCACAAGCAATTACAGTAATTGATTTCCCTTCACTGCACCTGATACCCACCTATACAGTACTGTACACTTGTGAAGACTTGGGACCTTCCTACATAACGGTTTAGAGAAGTTCGCGCGTTCAGGATGTTCAGTGGACTGCCTCTTTGATCTAGTGGAAAATACCTTGGGTTCGATTAGCACTGGAGGTCGCCAAAAGGTGTTAAAGACAATTTTGTGTGGTTACAACAGGACATAGGATCGTAAGTTTAGGTCCAGGACTAGTGATTTTTTTTGTTTTTTTTTGTGGTGGTCGTAAGGTGTTACAAAAGTTGACTCTGTGTAAGCCAGTGTAACTAGGTGTAAGCCTGTATATCGGGAGACAGTGTTCGATAATGAACTTAATTATAAATTTTATACCACCATTTGGATTGTCTACGCTTTTATGTGTTGAATGTGCTCACCGAAAAAAAAAAATTGTTTTAATAATGCAGTGGAAGGAGGACCTTATACACTTGTGCACTGAAACACTAGATGCACAATTGCACACTTAGCTCTTTGTTCTGTAAACAAGCTACGCTAAGTCCTATGCTATGTTTATTGGCGTTAGGATTTCTTTGTGTTCGGAAGTTTGTTTGCGATTTATCCAAGGTACTTAAGAAGAATGTAGGAAAAGTCAGGGTTTGTCAGAAGGTAATTTGTTACTTGACGTCAGTTGTGCAGTAATAACTTAAAGCTTAGTAGAGTCCTAAGCTATCATACCATGCAAGTACACTCTTTATTATATTTATCTTAATCTTAGTCTTCGTTGTTGTATTATTTGATTCAAGAGAATTGTTTTATGGTTCAGAATGTGTGTGTGTGTGTAAGAAGTTAAAATAAATTGTTTAACTGTCTATCTATCTACTTTTTATCTAATAGCATGCTTTCTTGTATTGTTTTATAGTTTGACCGTATGATACCGTAAGCGTGTGGCTACAGCAAATTCTCAGATTGCTTAGGTAGTTTTAACGATAATCATAGTCATACGTGTATGCCCGCACTGGGAATCGAACGGGGTTCATACGCTTCAGAGTCCATTGTTCTACTGACTGCGCTAACACCGACGCTCTGCCTACCAACAACAAAGCCGTAAAAGAAACGATTTGGGACAATTTTTCAGACATTGAATAAACGCTATCAGAATGATTTTACATTTTATCAGTCTAGTCATGATTTTTCTGTAAGCAGAGATAATGTTTGGGTAGTTGTCTGGAAGTCAAGTACTGTACAGTCAAGAGCAATAATATATATACACTGTCACATTTTGTACGACGTACACATTTTGTTTTATACTGCACACATGTGCAGCAATTGGTCCTAAATTGTCTAACCATTGGTTACATAATTAAGAACAAATTGTCGTACACTTCTTTCTGGATTTGTATTAAGTTTAGGAAAATGTGACAGTGCATATATATTATTGCTCGTGACTGTACTATGCTATTGTCAAATCTCATGTGCAATTCCTGGTGTACATAAAATAGATAATGTTCTATCTTCTATCTACGAGTATATTTCTATTTTTTGGATCGTCAGTTGAGCTGATAGTCTTAAAAATGGAACAGTTTCATGACGCCACTTACCGAATAAGCTTTCTAAATGTAAAAGCTGTGGGAGCTTTTAATTTTGTAATAAGAGCTTTGTCAAACTTTATGAACGAAACAAAGGCCGAGTGTACCAAAATAGCCTACAGTAATAAGACTTTAATTTACACCCAGAATATTAATTAACTGCCTCAAATTAATGCCAGTACAGGGCAGGTGGCAAAACTAATAAAGTAATAACCATTAAAGGTAACACTTAAAATATAAAGTCGGCAGTAAAGTTTCCTCTTTCGGCACTATATCAGGTTTTATTCATCGGCCACTGACACGTTAATGCCTATATTCCTCACTTAACGCAGCTTAATTAAGCAACCTTCGTCCTTATCGGCAGCGCGCACACTGAGGCTATTGTAGGTGAACGTATAGAATCCTTAAAGTATGTTAATTAGGGTCAATTGCAACGCGTATGAAATTGAACTATGTATTTTCATGTATGAATTACGTTTTCATTAACTTCGCAGTCCTGTTTCGGGAGATCTGTTATATAAACCTGAAGCCAATCGAATGTAACTATCAACAGAGTAGATTATAATAATACTCTTTCTCTTTCTCTCTATAACATAGACTTTTAATACCCGTCTTCAGATTTTTTTTGTTCCTGGTCTCTGCCTGCCCCTCTAAGATGCAGGCGTAAGTTTATGCATGTATGTTAATTTTCTTCGATTTTCCGTGAGTTCATGACTGTGTTCTGTGCTCGCTGCCTTGTTGGACGATCACGTCTGATTACCGTTCCGTAGGTCGTTAGTTGGTTTCCCACTAAGGGCCGCTGTACACTAATGGCCTCATTCTGTTTCCAGGTCTTTTCCACAGTATATCACAGTTCAGCACCCGAGTTTTGATTCTGCTAATGCATTGTAGTACAATGTACTCCTCCTCACTCACAAACTCGTAGATTTCATTTCCTTGCCGCTTCAAGACAACGCGAGGGCGCGTATCAATAAAATTCTAGGCGACAATGTCACGTGAGGCAACTCTGAAAAAGTTATCACACTAATATTATAAACGTGAAAGTTTGTGTGTGTGTTTGTCAGTCTTTAGCGCTGAAACGGCTGAGACTTTTTACAGCGATGCTGTCACGCGTTCACCGCGTAACAGTGGCAATGCAAACGCGATACCGTCGAGCTTCTGTCGCGATGAAAACGCGATTCGGTAACCTAGGGGCCCTTCCTCAATTCTTTGCACGACATCGTCCGACACGGTCGCACGTTTGCATCGATAAAGTCGCAATGCTGTAGTGCGTTGGCACCGCTTCTGCAGCGCGTTGCAAATGGTACAGTCGACAGCACGTCAACCTTCATATTTTAGTTGCAAAGTCGCCCGTAATGCAACGGGGTATAGTTCATGAGTGTATGTATAGGATGATGTGCTGTCGACTGTACCGACGCGAGATAGTAGTGGTGCTAGTAAGCGCTTGCGAAACGCGCGACAGCATCGCTGCATAAAGCCGCCGTGGGCGAGGGCCCTTAATAGGGTATTTGACAGAATGTCAAATGACTCACTTTTAAAACGTAATTTTGTATGAAAATACTTGCTTGTGACGTCACATTTCAGAGCACTCTTTTTATGTTGCATCTATTTAAATTTTTTAATAACTAGTAAATGATTAAAAGAAATACATTTTCCGGATCATTTTGTAATTTTTGTTTTAATCGAGCATCTCAAATAATTTATTGTTGATAGTGTCAAATACCGTATTGTGTCTCCTCAGTGTGCGCTCTGCCCTTCTACCGTTGTTGGCCGTCAAACACGTACCCTAACAAGATGTATGTAAGGGCGGTACTTGTTTTAGTGTTATTAAATTCGGTGATAACAATCGCGATGGTGCCTCGTGGTTTCCGAGAGATATTTATTAAGGGGGCTATCAAAATATTTCACTTACAATCGAGGGGTGAGAAAATTAATGACTTGTTTACAGAATGTATATAAATTGTTACGCAATCTAATCATATCTTGCTAAGAACGACGTCAATCAATCTAAAGATATTTTTCAGTATACAACGTGTAAAGTACATGAGGCCGGCGTGCGTGCATGGAACGACTAATGAATGCCGATGAAGCGAATGTGATTTGTCGGGATCGTGTCAAGAGGCAGTCCTTGGCCTCTGTCTACCCTTCTGGGATACAAGCGTAAGTTTTTATATGTGTAACCTTCTCACATACCCCATAAGTCCTAGCCATTAGTCATTTCGATAACCAATTTTTTTAAGTATTCAGTTTTAAATTTTTTTTTTTTTTTGGTTTTTGGTACCTCTACCGCACTGAGATTTCAGGCATATTAAATATCCTCATCATCATAAACTCAATATGGCCCCACCGAGCGGCACGGGTCTCTTCCCTGAGGAAGGTATAGGCCATACTCCACCACGGGGGCCAAATCCGGATTGGAGGAGGCTTCCAAGACTATCCAGTCAACAGCACATCATCCTATACACCGCAGTCGACCCCGTTGCATTACGAGCCACTTTGCAACTAAAATGTGAAGGTTGACGTGCTGTCGAATGTACGTAGCGTTTACTAGGAATTCAGACCACGAATCTGCTATTCCGTCCAGTAGTGATTAGTTTATTAATTCATTGGCAATCGATGCCTAACAGGGCTGTCTATATACCCTTCAGATTTACTGCCTCGTACATACAGGGTGTGTATCCGGAATAGTGTTAGTAATGCTTGCGAAAGTTTTAGTTCAAAAAGTTTCCCAAAAATATTTTTTAAGGTCAAGGTAGAGGTTCAACACTCGTTTTTTCTTCGCTCGTCAAGATGAACAAACAAAGATCGTTATTTTGTTATTGTGTTTGTATTTGTCCTGGTGCAATGAAGAAAATTTATTATCATCTTATCAAGAATTCTCACTTTGATGATGTTTTGCCGGATCACCATAGCATCCTTTTTTTTTTTGTTAACGGGGTGAAATGCTGTTGCGCACCATAACCGCCACCCTTGGGGGAGGGCGACGGCCGTGAGTCGGACTCTCCTCTCCTAATAATAGGAGAGGCATACCTCCTAAAACACCCTGGGGGCGTCCTGTCGCTCGTGCAATGGGGCGCCGCCGGATCTCGCAAGTGGTATGAAACCACAACGCGAATGCGACAGCGGCGCCCCGGCGACGTCGACCCGACTCGCAAGGAGTCGGGCCCACCCTTACTGGAGAAGGGGCATGGGCCCCCCACCCCCTTCTCCCGTCACGATGTCGGACGGCAGGTCGCCCTGCAACGGCAGGTTGCAGGCAACCTGCCGTCTGTGACCCTCCCTCAACCGGCGGCGCAAGGTCCGCGCGGCGTCCCCCGCGCCACCGGCTCTCCCGGCGGACAGGCGCGAGCTCCCCAAGCCTCCAGTTACCGAGGACCCGTTGTGGCCCTCTGCCCGGATCCTCGGCCCATCTAGAAACGCCTCCCTAGAAAGCACCCCTCGGCCAGAGACCATTAATGGGGTGACCAGTCCCTGGTCCCTGGCTTACCTCCCGCATTTTCGCTCCCTTAGGCCCGGCTTGTGGATCTCGCGCCCCTCCCCGCCCCTCTAGCCATCCTCCATGCCCTCTGCTGAACAGAGTCACCATAACATCCTGTGCTATGGTGATCTAATTTGTTGTGGCAAAGTTATTTATTTTTAAACAGTACTTAACTTTCGTAGTAAAATGAAGAACTATTCTTTGGTAGACATGTTCCTAAAGTATGTTTGTTTGACATTGCCAGACTCCGAAACTTATCTTTAATTATGTTATTCGCTTATATCTTAGGATAAAATAAAGAAGAACGCTTGACTCATATTTGAGAGGTGGTGAATTGGAATCCCGGCACGTACAAACGTTTTTCTAATTCATGTACATTTTTTAATGATAGAGGTAACTCGCTAACTGTGATGGAAAAGATCGTGCAGAAATCCGAATATCATATGAATTCATGTACCTGGAAAGTATCTGCGTAATTTGCATTTTTATGTACAGCAAAGTAATCTCCAAGCCAAGTCAAAGGCCTTAGAGCGGCTTGAAAACTTCTGACAGTAAGACCAGCCACTAGTCTTACAATCCTTCACCAATCCGGACTTGGCCCCCGCGGTGGAGTATGACCCATACCTTCTTCAGGGAAGACACCTATGTCCCTCGGAGAGGACATAATGGGTTGATGATGAAAGTAATCTTTGGCTATCTATCTATCTCAACCATTGCTATGTCTAATTGTCCAACTTTGAGGATTGTGCAGGACAATACATCGCTTTCCCCAATGGCTCTCCGCACACCCTTTACGCAGGCAAGCCTAGACACTCACAATACACTATCGTATCGTAGTGTATAAGTCATTGGGGATGCAAATGGATTTCAATCAAATTAATAGGTCCTAGTTGGATTGGGTCCATTCATTTAATAGGGGCTTCGGGATTCCGGGCCCGATACCATCTGAGCGCTGAATAATGCACGTTATTGAGCTAATATGCTGGAGTGATAGATGCCAGTGTCGCGTGCGGTACGAACTTATGAATTCGGTGATTGATTGACTTGGAAATATGATGTATTGTGGAGCAATTGTGTTAGAGGCTGAGTATCGTTGACGACTATGCCGGGCAGTGGATCAACACAGGAAATTGAATGGGTTGTTAAAACATAATTAGGGCTAATTATTTAGGACACAGATCTTATCTGGAATAAAGAGGTTTTGTATTCCATGATTGTTTTCATGTTCCACGTTGTCGACGCAATCCGATTCAATACAAAGCAGTAGTTCGAAAACAGTTTGGTCGATTATCTTGTCCAAACTGACCTTGAGAAATTTGCGATAGCTTAGAGATAGTTAATTGTAGATAAAGGTAATTGTTTTAAAATTGCGATCTGCGCGACTCTTTTTATGGCAATACAAGGGAACCGCCGATTTTTTATCGTAAGTAGTTAAACCTAGATATGTTTAACTTGGTTAGGTAACCTATCTAATAGTTTGGTAATTAATTGCGTTATGATCTTGAAAATAACACTCAAAACCATCCAAAAATTCTACAGGTTAAACAACTGAGAAATATAAAAGATAATTGTATGTACTTCATTTTTCCAGTACTATCTAACTATGGTGTAAGTTTATGGTTGATTACCGAATACTTATGAAATTTTAAAATATTGACATTAAATACTACTTTTTTCGTATCTTTTAGGTACCAACATTAAATAACAAAATCAACGGTTGTTGCAAGACCGAAAAAAATAATTTATAAACCATGTTCAGTTTTAAATGAAATCCACATTGGTGAAACTCTATACAATTTAAGCTTTCTTCCTTTACCAAGTTAATTAGATCTAATCCATCCACAGCAAGAGTTAAGCCTCCCCTGCGTCACCCTTTCTGTCCCCTCCAAGCCTCAACGTCCATTCATGTAGAGTAGACAATTTTCATTATATCTGACCAAACAGACCATCTGTGAATTGTGATTGATGCACTCCCAACCAGACTTGTCTTTGTTCACATTAGTTGTATACGAACATATCAACCTGTCAACTTGACTGAGACAGGCGTACACAATAGACCCATCCAAGTCACGAATATTAGAACGCCCGTGGACTATTTCACCCTTTCATATAACGGACAGCAGGGTAAATTAAAATAGCTCGCGCGTGCTCCCGTACTGCCAACGACTCTCGTCTGTCACATATTGCCAACTTCCCAAACGCGCCACGGATAATGTAGCTCCACACTCTCTAGCGCTTCGTGGAGGGTCTCGCAGCCGGCGAGCGGAGGCCCTGTAGCCTCATGTGAGTGCAGCACTAGCCTTTCACACTGCATTCATTCCGCCGCTTTGCTTACAACAAGATGGACGTGGTTGGAGTTGCCTTATTAATTTAGATCCAAGAGGCTATAGGGAAAAGCCGGTGATCGTGCTCTTCCACTATAAAGGGCAATTTCCCGCCAGGCAGATCGTATGCTTGGGGACGGCTGGACCACTGTTGTTTGTTGGACGTTGTATTTATCGTAAGTCATGTGTAATACTTTGCTTGCGCGATGCAGAAATGTTGAAGGTTATAGTGCGCGCGCTATAACATGTGCTTGCCACAAGTTCACTTGTTCACTATATTTTTGTCCTTATGGTTCGGATTTTTGGCATCCCAAATAACTTCATGCATTTGGTACAATTCCATGAAGGTGTAACATAACTCATTCAACCAATTTGTCATGAGTCCCCTGCTCCAGCTAAGTGAGCACTCACTCAAGAGTGTGGTTTGAGTACGACTCGAGTCCTTTGACTCCGGCTCAAAAAACCGACAGCGAACGGAGCGTTGACGAGGCGAGGCGAGGTTATTCGAGCTAGGTCTGTCGCACTCCACGTGTAGATATCGAACGCGTAAGTACATGCGACGGCCACTCCAGAGTGGCTGATAAGTAGGGCTTCACGCACGAGCGAGCAGTGAAGCGCGCGCGAGTTACGCAATAGAAAGAGAGGCAACATGTAGATGAATATAATGTAGCTTTTTTAGCGCTCTCCGATCTTTGCACCTAAATGTATCGCCGCTATAGTCCCTTTTTCTTTAATTGATTTTGCGGAGTGAATCTTCTGTACCTCTACTATTATGTATTCTGTGTTCGAGCGTGCCCCTCGCGTGGCCTCGTCTTGCCTCCTGGAGAGTGTGGAGCTACCATAAAACTCTCAGCCGAAGTGGGGCAATAAAACATTCTTGTCTCGAATATTGCCTCATTACGTCCAGCAGCTTAATTTATGCTGCTTTCCGAGTTAACGTCCTCAGCGCCGTGTTAGACTTCACAAGATAGTCCTAGAACTATGGCAGTAAGTGTATTATCCTGAAGCGTTGCAAGTTTTTTGTTATTTTTTTCCGTATTATTTTAATAAGATCTTTTTGCTTGCTTAGTGTCGAGCCGCGCGTACGTCAATTTCTCTTTTATGAGAAAAATGCAATAAATTATGGCAAAACTTAATTTTCTGTTATTTTTGCTTTAATTTAGCCATTATTATCTAGATTTCTTAAACGCACAATGAAAATAAACCGGAAACGTTTTCACTGTAGGATAAAAACTTAAGAGACATGAAATTGTACGACACATAATTAAACTAAAACTTTCGTAAGTACTACAAATTAGATACATAGATAGATAGATAGATAATACTTTATTGCTGAGTTATTGTAATTTCCTTATGTCTAAGTAATGGTATACAATTGGTGATCTTATTCTAGCGATCACATCAGAAATCAGAAATTTATTTCAACATAAAGATTGATATTCTGTTTGTCTAATGCAATTGTTTGATTTTTGTTAAAATTTTTGATTTAATGATGAAAGCCGCTGCCTTGGGGCCGAATGTAGTGGAGAAAAAGGCAGCGAAAAGAGAACTCCAGTCTGTACATCTTTTCTCAAATCACCTTAACCCTAGAAAGATAATCTTATTTAGATGCACGGAAAAGATAATCATACGTCAAAATGACTCCTTAGTTTTAAATGGCAATTATTGCAAAGATTATTTACTTAATTTGATGAACTATGGTGTGTATGGTCCTCTTCCGTTTCCTCGCTGATCTGTAGCAGACGTACATTTTGTGCTTTTAAAATAATATTTTTACGAAATTCAATTTATATTAAAATACTCAAACTACTAGGAGCCCATATCGATATAAGACATACCAGTCCCGCCGTGGTTGAGAGTGAAGTGGACAGCTAGCTGCCGAATTGCACAAGTGTAAGTGAGACCTACGCTTTTACCTAGTTTTGCCTGTGGTCGCCGACTCGCCGCTCTATGCGCATGCGCAACCCCGCTACGTTACGATCAGACTGCGGGATAACTAGATGTCAATAAGTGGACGCCTGAGCGAGATAAGTGATAGTCACTAATCACCATCCCTGTGCGTGCGCATCGCAATACTAGCTTGACCGACCACACCCACCCATTCCGACCGGTTCTTTCACGCGGCTGCCGGCGACTTCTGCGTGTAAATAGGCCTAGACCGGCTGCTCAAACAAATTAAAATTAAAATGAAGTGCGATGCATGCATGAATGTTGTTGTCAGGGCGGAGATTTTGAAATGTCACCTGTGCAGCAAGGGCTTCCATTATCAATGCATCAACATGACGACTGCAACATTTAGAGAACTCAATAAAACCGAGTGGCAATGCCCGGCATGCGATAATTCATCGAGACGACTGCGCGCGCGAGGAGATAATACACCTACACGCAAGCAATTCGAGCCGCTGCCTACCCCGTCCGCCGCGGGATCTAACATAGCCTCGAACATCGTCAGCCTCGCTCCCGCCTCCAACGACTTAATTGCCGCGGTTTCCACTCTGCCGGCTACTCCGGGATCGCAGCCGCCATTGTCCACGGACTCCCTTATTCCGTCCGACACGATGAGAAGAGACCTTACTTTGGAGCTAACCGAGTTCAAAAAAGAAATGAAGGATATGTTTAATACATGGATGGCACAGCAGGAGAGGAATTTGGCTTCCATCAAACCGACCCTCAATAAAATAGAAAGCTCTATTGCTTTCCTTTCCACCCAGTATGATGAGGTTTTAAAAAAGGTCGAGGTACTCGAATCCCGCCGGAAAACAGACAATGAATATATATCAATCCTGGAAGAAAAAATAGAGGACCTACAAAGAAGTAACCGTAAGTCCTGCCTGGAGTTAAAAAATGTCCCGAAGTCGGTACATGAATCCAAGGACAAACTTGTTGAGATGAGCTTGAGTCTTGCCAAGATAACTGGTTTTTCCCTGAGCAAAGATGACGTCACCGATGTTTACAGGTCTCAAGGTAAACAAGAAGACAACAGACCTATAGTGATCGAATTGTCCTCAACAATCAAGAAAAATGAATTATTAAAGGCTACAAAAACATATAATGCCAGGAACAAAACCAAAAAACTGAATGCGTCACATCTCGGCTTTCAGAACAACACAAACCCGGTCTACCTATCAGAACATCTAACAACAAAATCAAACCGACTATACTACCTGGCAAGAGAATTGACAAAAACCGGGGGATTCAAATACGCCTGGACCTCTTACGGAAAAGTATTTGTGAGGAAAGACGATTCATCTCCTCGTATCCAGATTAAATCAGAAAGTCAAGCTGCACTACTCCGGAGCGTCAAAGTATGACTAGGTCGGAGCTACCTATTGTTCAATTATAAGACCTTTCTTCACTCTTAAGAACTGTATTTTACAATGCTTATTATACACACTCACCCTTGGTAACACCAAGCCACTCACACACACACATTTGCTCTCATACACTCATATCAAATTATTACACAATCAACACATACACTGACTCACCGAACATTCTCGCGTGCAATAAATACATTTACTCAGATCGAATACATAATTATTATCATATGAAACCACACCCTAGAGTTATAATAATATGTAATTTATATGACTTATCAATATCACACGGCTGGATAGAAGCTTATACCTCATATATATTTTATACATTAGTACCATTATATTTTTGTTTTAAAATTCACTTCATTAAATATAAACAATGAAATAGATACGTTTAGCGCCGCTAATTCTATTAAATGTAATTCTGACCAATGCACACAATACTTGACAAATAGCCCTACCCAAATTCTTATTGTAACTCAGAACGTCAGAAGTATATATAAGAATTTGGACGGATTTCAGGCTATTCTAACTTCTTATAGCGTTCTACCCGATATCATGGTTCTTACTGAGTGTTACTTATCACCCCTAAAAAATACTCCGCAGCTAACAAACTACACGTTCTGCAACACTAAGTCCTTGGTAAACAAAAACGACGGTGTTGTGATTTATGTTAAGAATGGTTTGAAATTTAAAACTGAGGAACCTATGTTATCGGGAGCCTCGTGCCTAAAGATAAAGTTAAATAACCACGTAGTCTTGGGTATTTACCGGTCACCTTCTAACTCTGATGCTTCTGATTTTCTGTACTCCCTAGATGCTCTATTAAGTTCGATCGATCCGTCTTTTGACGTTGTCCTCACAGGAGATATAAACATTGATATCGCACAGTCTGGAACCGATAGAAATAGCTCGAAATATTTAAATCTCCTCGCATCACATGGTCTGCTGCCCGGCCACACTCATCCAACACACGACAAAACTTGTCTTGATCATATGATGCTGAGAACTATAAGAGAAGCCTTTATCGTAGTTTCTGATACCACCCTTACTGACCACTCTACTGTTTTTCTTAGCTTCACTTCTAACATAGTACACAACGAACCACGCAAATTTAGATTGAAGCTTAACTATGATCTGGCTGCTAACTCCTTGCTGGACTCCAATATTAACGATGTTCTAAATTACACTGATGCAAATGAAGCTGCTGAGTTGTTGGTTTTAACCTTAAAAAATATTATATTTAGGTGTTCGGAAAAACAATTCATACCCTGCAGACAACGAGTAACTCAACCTTGGGTAACTCCTGGCATACTGCGCTGTATTCGAAACAGGGACCGATTACATAATAAAGTTAAAAAAAAACCCAATGACCCTATATTAATTATCACATACAGGCGCTACAGAAACCACTGCAATAATTTACTAAAAAAGATGAAGATTAAATATGAACAAAATCAACTCTCCAAATCCACAAATAATCCCAAATCATTATGGAAATGTATTAAAAACATAGCCAATATCCAGTCTTCCAAAACTTTAAATAGTGACTTACTTCATATAAAGTCATCCGCGTCTGAATCTCTCGAGTATATTAATCATCATTATGCAAACATTGGAAACAATCTAGCAAATAAAATCATTAGTCATCAACCATCCCAATCAAGCATTCCTCACTCAGATATTCCTTATCATCCAACCTCGTTTGTCCTTTTGGATACAGATCAGAAAGAAGTCCTTGCTATTATTAATAACTTGGATAGCTCCAGTTCAACGGGATGGGATAACATTTCTACTAAGTTCCTTAAGTCTAACAAGCACGTACTAGCTCCCATTCTGACATATATATACAACTTGTGTTTCCAGAGGGGCACATTCCCAAATGTTTTTAAGCTAGCTGTTATCCATCCCATTTACAAGGGCGGAGACAAAGAAAATATTAATAATTATAGACCAATATCTGTACTCACGGTTTTTTCCAAAATTCTAGAAAAATTAATAAATAATAGATTAAAAAAGTATCTTTATGCTTACAAAATCCTATCTGATCACCAATTTGGCTTCAGAAATGGTAGGTCTACCGAAGACGCTGTGCTGGCACTTACCGAAAATCTCGTGAAACACCTGGACAGTAGGCAAAAGTGCATCGGGGTATTTCTCGACCTATCAAAAGCATTTGATACCGTTTCTGTGCCCATTCTCTTAAATAAGCTGACACGAGTCGGCATTCGTGGTAATTCGTACGCAATAATGGAGAGCTTCCTTTCCCACCGCCAACAGCGAGTAAAACTTCATGATGCCTTCAGTTTGGATTCTGAAATTAATTACGGCGTCCCGCAGGGTAGCGTCCTCGGACCGACCCTCTTCCTAGTCTACGTTAACGACTTATGCGATCTAACCTTACGTAACTGCAACATAATCTCATACGCAGATGATACTGCTTTGATATTTCACGGCGTGGATTGGAAAGAGGCCACAAGGCATACTGAGTCCGGACTCCATGCTGTTTCACATTGGCTTTCTCAGAATTTACTGACATTGAATATTTCAAAAACCAAATACCTCACATTCTCTATTAACAGCTCCACAAAACCTCCCCCCGACTTTTCCATTAAAATTCATACTTGTCCTCGTGTAAAACCTACGCTTTGCTCTTGTCCTGACATTGCTCGAACCGAAACCATAAAATATCTTGGCGTAGTCCTCGATGAAAACCTAAATTGGCGCCATCACATAGCTTACCTGTCCGGCAGAACGAGAAAACTTATCATCTTTTTCAAAAAACTTAGATACGTTGCCACCCCTGAGCTCTTGAAGACGATCTATTACGCGCTGGCACGTTCCGTTCTTACCTATTGCATCACTGTCTGGGGTGGCGCAGGTAAGACAACATTTATTGAGCTTGAGCGTGCGCAGAGAGCCCTAATCAAGGTAATGTTTTTCAAACCCTACCGTTTCCCCACTTACGAACTTTATGGCACCTATCAACTGTTAAATGTACGTCAATTATACATCCTAAATTCAATTTTGAAAAAGCATAAGTCCATTTACTACGATTCTGACTTGATAACCCTACGAAGACATTATCTAGCCGCTTCAAGTATAAAATGTAGAACTGCCTTTGCAAGTAATCAATTTAATGCATGTTCCACGCGTCTTTATAATAAAGCAAACAAGCTTTTGAATATATATCCATTGCTGTCACATAACGCTAAAAACCTGATCTATGCTTGGTTGAGCCAACTTGATTACGAATCCACTGAAGCTCTTCTTATCACAGTGTAACATCCTTTGACAATTAACACACATACGCACGCACCCACTCACACACACACGCACACACGCAAACACACACACACACACACACACACACAATTTTGTACATCTAAAATGTTTCATTTTTATAAAATACCTAACTTCAATTTTTGTTCACCATTTCATTATTTTTGCATGCATGTAAAAATTATTATATTCCTAATACCCAGAATGTAGATTATTCATTAAGCTTTGCAATGTAATAAAAGGAAGAGCGGGGTATCTGTAACACAGGTCCCGACCTAGTGCAGAGCCCCAATCATGTGTTTTAAACTGTAACTTCTGCTTACTGAATAAAGATTTTATTTATTTTATTTATTTATGCATTTCTCATATCAGTTTAAATAAAAATACAACATAATTATATATATAAGTACTGTTTATAAAATATTTTAAAAAGTAACGACACATAATGGCGATCATTTTAAAGTAACAAAACATAGGAACTTCTCTTTAACTATGAAATCACATTTTTTAGACTAATCAGTCATTTCTAGTAATACTGTTAGTTTGAAACAATAACTCTATAGATTTTTAAGACTTAAATCCACGGAGATCGATTAGATGCAGACAACAAGAAGCTGTAGGTGGTGGTACTTGTTCAGAATTTCCTTCAGGTGGTAGACTGGATGCTGTTAACTCTTGGTCCCTCTCCTCTTCAACGAATGCCTCCTCAACGTCACTCTGCACATCGACTTAGCTCAGAATATGGTCCTCAAGCTCGCTGTCTGTATCGGCAGATGAAAGATCCTCATCGCTCACTAAAAGAGCCGCCAGGTTGCTTTTGTCTTGTAAATTCCAATTTTTCATTGCGACTGGATATTCAATTATATTTATAAATATAAAATAAAGGTAAAACTATCGCTAAAACAAAGAAAAGTTACCAAAAAGAACCGTAATTGAAACGCATACAAAAATCCTAAAAGTCACGTAAAAGATAATCATACGTCATTTTGACTCCAACACCTGTTGTATTTCGAAAACGGGAACACTTACTTCGGTGCCGCGACCACCATTCGATAGCTCCGCCCGGCGACTGAAATGTCCGTAAAGCACTGCGCCGGATTCGCTCGAATCAAAGAGAGACAGCAATATTTCGAAACACACGGAGTCATTTTGACGTAGATTATCTTTCTAGGGTTAAATAAAACCAAGTTGGTACGAATATCTATGTACCTAAGAAGCTCGTGAGTCATGACCCATGAGTACAATCAATACTGCTACGTCAAAACATTAATAATTGCACAGTTTTTTGTATGCAGTCACAGCGTCTGTACATTTATGAAAAACTTATTAACCCCTATATATAATTACTAGCCAACTAGGGGTATTACAAATAAATAAAAACCTATTCTCAGACCTACTGAATATGTATATGAAATTTCATTAAAATCGGTCGAGCTATTTCGGAGGAGTAATCGCACTAACACTGTGACACGAGAATTTTATATATTAGAGATTAGATCTACGCAATATCAATGACTAGGTCGTTGTGGAATTGGTTTCCTGACAAGTGTTTTTGTTATTTATAAAGTCGTTTATACCTTAATTAAAATAAAAATAAAAAAAACTCACGCCCGTTATCCCCGAAGGGGTAGGCAGAGGCACCAATCACTAGAACTGGGCCTACGTTTTGCCGAGTTTATACCTTAATTATCATTGATTAATCATTTACAAAAATATGTTGAGTCCCTCCACGTTATGTTACTTCCTACACTAATATTATAAACGCAAAAGTTTGTATGTAAGCATGGATGGATGTTTGTTACTCTCACGTAAAAACTACAGAATGGATTTTAGTGAAAGTTTGCAATAATAATATAACATAACATAACATTTATATACATGCATATACATTACTTCTGGCCCCACACTAGGGTACCCTGTGTCGTGGGAACCAGAAACAGCGACGTCACAAATATGTAAACATCCAAAACCTGGGTTTCTTTTTTTTTTGTATCCAGCCGAGATTTGAGCCCGGGACCTCTCGCATGGTACTCAGATGTGCTAACCACTGCGCCACAGAGGTCGTCAATAACTTATAGGTACATCAGAATAGCACATAGGCTATAAGGATATCATTTATAAGGATATTGCGTGAATTGTCCAAAATATATCTCAGACGAAATCGCGGGCACCAGCTAGTTACTTCATATAGTCACTCTGTCACATATGGCGTGACGTCTAATTCGTCCCAGCCACAAAGTCGAGGTATTTCAATTACGCCTCTTCCACATGGCTTACTCTTCTGATGTTCAGTTTCGTGTCACCGTATCTACACGCATGTGACCACAGATGGGACTTAGTAGGTAGCAAATATAACTTCCGCTGTAAATTTAATATTAGAAAGAGAGAAAGAAAGAGATAAATTATGTACGTTGGAAAAAAAATTAAAGACTTCGAAAGTATTGGTATGCATCAAAACGTTAATACTAGGAATAAACCTATATTGTCATTTTCACGATTTAGAGCCATCGCCAACAGGGTGACTTGTCGCCGCGTCTAGTCGCCGCGTCAGACGCGACGTTGTCATTTGCTTCTGGCGTCTTGTCATCGCGACTCCGCGACTCTGACGCCAAGTGTGCGGAGATTCGAACAAAATATATGAAAATTGACGGCCGTAGCCTGTCTTTGCGTCTAGTCGCCGAACTGGCGCTGTCGCGTGTCGCCTAGTGTGTAGGTCATAGGTTTAGACTCGCAAAAGTTAAAACTGCCTTTATGGGGCACTGTATAAGGTTCTAGTACAAGATACCGCAAGATATATTAGAGTTACCTCAAACAGTGTTAAGCACACTATTTGCAAAAAAGCTTATGATAAAATCAACGATTATTTGGAAGACAAGGATGTCTGGTGTTAAACAGTAGTTAATATTAAATTTAATCAGAGGATATCTGTGTCTAGTGTTCAACACATCCAGGGGTAATTTTTTTTTGTTAATTAGGCTAAAACGGTATTAAATACATGTGAAGTTTCTTTGTAAGTTTCTTCCGATAGGGTCTCCTGTAAGGATAGCTGTAAGTATAATTTAATAAATAAATTAAAAAAAATACAGTGCAGGTGTATTTATTTAAAAAAAATGCTGTTTGTACAAACCTTGTCTGGAAAACATTGCTCTAAGCAATGAGACCACCAATTGTTATCGACTTCTTAGATATTAGGAATATTTTGATATTATTCCTCCTGGTCGTCCATAAAAGTAAGTAAGTAAGTAAGTAAGTAAGTTTCACTAAGTAAATACTGAAGTACCGCTTACAGCGGGAGTTATTTCACGCTCTTTTCTGAGAAATTTGACGAGACAGCACTACATTTAAGTAGTTACTTAGCAAAATTCTCAGATCAGAAACTGTCCCTATGTTTATCCTTCATTTTACTTTTAAACAATATACAGAACTAGTCCACTTTCAGTGCGTTATAAAGTTACTTTTATTGTATTTTCCCTAGCCACGCGTATAAAACGGATTATTCTGTCCGATATTCTTTAGCAGAAGGCGATCGGGACCGCGCAAACTTCCTTCTAACAATACAAGTATCTCGAGATCAAACATATCTCGAATCAAATTTTCAATGCGTCATATCGCTTATACATGGCTCACCCTCAAGCACATGATACTAGGAGTTGCCCCTGGCTACGCTTGTTCATGCGGAGGAAATACTTAAGGGCCAGTTTCTGAACTGAGTATTTCTCCAAGTAACTACTTCACGTAGTGCTGTCTCATCAAATTTCTCAGAAAAGAGAGTGACAGAACGTTACTTAAGTATTTACTTAGTGAAATTCTCAATTCAGAAATCGGTCCTAAGTCTGCTAGTACGTCGAAAATCCGGTTTGCACGCACCTTCTAAAAAATTTGTCTTATCGTAAAAAAAAACAGACAAGTGCGAGTTCGACACACCGATCGAGGGTTCCGTACAAATTTCTGGGTAATTACATAATTATTATAAAGGAAGGAGGCTCGTAGTTTTTTCGGAGCATTTCCCGAAATTCAAAGAGTAAGTTTAGTGTGATTTAATGACAAATATATCGTTTTTAGATTTGGTCCTGTTTTTGTAGTAGAAGATCACATTACAAACCAATTTTAAAGTTACAACAAAATGTACCCAATTTTGCCCAAGGCCAATTTTTAAAGGTCAACGACAAGAACCCTAGTAATTTTAATTCTCCTGAATTTTGAAATTTGCGTTTAGGGCGGCTTTTTTTTTTAAATTTAACTTGGAAGTTTTTTTTTATAACGATCGTCTTATTTATCAAAAATCAACTTCCCAGTTCATTTTTTCACCGCTTCAAAGACCGTAAACTTGAGTATATAGTTTTAATTTGAACTTGATGTCTCACGCGCTCTTGAGATAAAGGGTCTTGACAGCCAGACGGAAATCGAAGTGATCCTTTAAGGCTTCCGCTTATTCCTTTTAAGGCACGGGACCCTAAAAAATAGAAAGTTTTAAATGTTAAAAAGAACTTATCACAGTTATCACATTCATACAAATACGGACTAGTGATTGTTAGGGTTTGGTAAACAGTCATATTATATATGTTGACACATTTTGGTCTGCAAAAATTGCTTTTAAGATTAATATGAATTTTACTGTTATTCTTTACTTATTGATGACCTCTGTGGCGCAGTGGTTAGCGCATCTGCCTGCCAGACGAGAGGTCCTGGGTTCGAATCCCGGCTGGGGATAAAAAAAAGAAACCCAGGTCTTGGATGTTTACATGTTTGTGACGTCGCTGTTTAGTTCCCACGACACAGGGTATCCTAGTGTGGGACCAGAAGCAATGTATGTGCCTGTATGTAAATGTTATGTTATGTTATAGAAAACCAAAAATATCGAAAAACACAAATTTATGTCACATGTCGATACCTTCAATACCTAGCTACTCAGACTGCGATTGACAAAAGGAAACTATCCTTAACATAACATTATAAAGGGTAGGTAGAGACCAAAGACTGCCACTTGCCGCCATACTGATTGATTACTTTAGCTTCACCGACATTCCTTAGTCGTTGGTTTCGGGTACTTTTTAAATATTTATAATAATAATAATAATAAACTCACGCCCGTTATCCCCGAAGGGGTAGGCAGAGGCACCAGTCTTTAGAACTGGACCCACGTTTTGCCGAGTTTATTAGGTCCCAAACGTGACAAGTGGCAAGCCTGTTGCCGTTATCCGGGCACAATTTATCAGCGAATGGTGTTGCTGTACAAACTAATGTATATTTAACAATTTTTTATTAAAAAAATCATATGTGCCAGTGAGAAATCAGCTTTAATTTAGGGACTGATAAAATAACTGAAGAGTCGCACAAAATTTCTCAACGAACAAGTAAACAAACTCGTCCACTCTTATTAGTACATTGAGGCATGTGAGTAACAATATATTGTTGAAAGTTTCCAACGACAAAGGCTCGACTTCCTTTATACTTGACAAGGGAATATCGTCGTGAACCGAAGTATGAAATATTATATATCAGAAGATCAACTAACTGTGATACTTTGATAAGAAATAGATAACTGCGGTGGCTATCCTAATCGCCAATACTTTCATCATAAGAAAAATATTTTAAAATATAAAAATACAATAAAAATACAGCTTGTATTCACTAGCAGAACTTCCGAGGCGATTTCAGTTACACACACACATAGGTGTTACACACAAATAAGAAAGAAAAAAAAGAAACATACACTCTCTCACACTGCTCATAAGAGGAGGGATTGGTAGCCCTAGACTTTAACATGGATAAACACCTTGTTTCACTTCCTGCTCGTTTCAAGTTCACGTGAAACGTACATCAAAAAACTTTCAAGCCTCAAAAAATGTCACGTGAATTGGTCATGGTAGAAAAATAATATACCGAAAGGGTGCTGGATGCGGGCCGGGTAGCACGGCTAGAGTTGGTTTTTATAACTTTACTTTTTTGAGTATTTTCTTCGATATATATTTGTTCTATTTCTTCTTCAGAAAGCGACCTACATCGCAAAGTCGATATAATGTATAGATAGACATACTGTCTTGTGACGGAGTATATCTTCTTTGCATGATATGTTGAGACAGAAACGCCGAGTAATATTTTAGAAGGCAAGTTTGCCGCCTCCAGCTACGGTGCGGCACAAATAATTTTGTCACTGATTACGAGCTTCAGGAAGGATGTGTCTTGATTCACGAGACGAGGAATTTGGTTAAAGATGACGTAAGTACTCGTATAACAAATGCCTGAAGCGGTCGGGCCAAGCGGATAATGTAAGTAGCTAGATTACTCTTCAAACCTCTTCGCCATGTCAGCGCGAGCTTAATTGAGATTTGAGATGTACATTAATATTTAAAGACTCCATAAAAATCCAATAAAATAGTGATACTTACAATTTGTTAATAAAAATTTGTTCTAGTCCTTTGTGAAATGGATACAAAGTTACGTAGCTTAGCAAAAGTTCTAACCCACACAAAGAGACTGTTGATATATTTGAGTTTTTAGGTTTAAGCTGATTTATGCTCTCCATACACGTGGGTTGGACTACCATGTGCCATAACTTTGCACATACTCATCGGATCGTTATACAAGTCTTTGATTCTTAAAGTATAGCGCATAGTGATCATTTTGGTGTATTTAACTCAAAAACGACCATGTTGTGGGTTGGAACCTTTTTGCTGAACCACGTCCCATTATCAAACAACAAAGTCGACCATATATTGGGTAGTTTCCAGGGTCAAAATAATTAAATTCTATTTAGTCCGTATTTTAGATTATAAAAAAATATTGGACACGTATTTTTATTTTACATTTTTTATTTTTTCGATTAAACAAAAAATAACAAAGATATAGCCCATTAAAGTTACGTGTGACGTCACTCCGTGCTAAAAAATGCAGCACGGCGTGACGTCACACGTAACTTTAATGGGCTATATCTTTGTAATTTTTGGTCTAATTTACAAATAAAAAAGACGTGTCCCTTATTTTTGAATAATCTAAAAGACGGACTAATTACATTGTTAGGGCAACTAGCCCTTTACGTAGTAGACGATCCCCGTACGCCACAGCGTAGGCAGGCCCCCACCAGTTGGTCTGACGACCTGGTTACGATAGTGGGGAGTCGCTGGATGCTGGGAGCACAAGACCGGGAACGTTTAAATACCATGAGGGAGGCCTATGTCCTGCAGTGAGCGTCAATTGGCTGATGACGATGTTGATGAAATTTCCCCAGATTTAATTTATATTTGTTAAGGTCGTTTCGAAGACGTAGGAACGGGTCCCACAGCTGGGCAAGGGCCTCCTCCAGTTCAGTCCAGAGTTTTCGGTCCTGGGTCACGCTTCAGGCCACTCTCGGAGTTGTCGGCCGAGATCGTTTCTTCGCTGTCTTTTAGGCCGGCCTCGACTTCGATGTCCGTCTTGTGACACCAAGTGACGAGTCATCATCATCATCAACCCATTATATCCCCACCGAGGAGCACGGGTCTCTTCCTTGGGGAAGGTATAGGCCATACTCTACCACGGGGGCCAAGTCCGGATTATGTGTGGCTGGAAGTCCAGCTTGACCTGTCAGTAAACTGTTAGAAGTTTTCAAGCCGCCTTAAGGCCTCTGACTTGTTTTAACGACTGCCATCTATCTACGGCAGCCAGCACCAACAGCTTAACGTGTCTTGCGAAGCACGGAACCGCTCGGAAAAATCCCACTAGCCTTAGTCATAGAACGGTCGGGTGACCGATGGATGGGTTATCCATGCACTGAATGCGCCCTATGTTGCCTAACCATCTTGATCGTTTAAGACCACTCAGGCGGACGGGCCTACGAGCGATTCGAGCGAGTGACGAGTCTTGGGCCACAACTACCTACACTAAATTGTCTCAACATGCGTCGGGCTCTGTCCACTAACAACTCGTATGGGATGCGACTGGCAACGTCTACAGTAACAAGGGCACATCAAAGAACTTGTGATAGACCGTGTTTCAAAGCTCGTCGTTATCTTGCTAAAGCTTTGAGGGGCGTAACTCGATCCCTTCTGGCTGACGCTAAGATGTTTACCGGGTTATTTTTATGGATTTATGTTCAGCTGAGCTTGTTAGGGACTTAAGTGGAAGTGCATACAATTACGGTCAATATTTTTAGGCCGATGTTGGTTTAAAACATAAAAATAGGGAGTACCTATGATTATGTAGAACTATAAGCAAGCATAGTCGGGATTAATCCATATAGGTTGCTCAGTAAATTGAAAACGACTCTGCCATGTTTTGTAGGTACAACATATTACACGAGATTATGATGTTAATAATGATACTGAAGTTTGATTTCTTAAAAAAAAAATATCGCTGTCTTATCAATGAAATTTCTATGTTATTTTAATTTCATATTTAAACTGGCGACCCGGCCCGGCTTCGCATGGGTAACAAAAACGTTTCCGTGGAAATAGGTATAATAGTTCCGTGAAAAATTCCCGGGGTATTGTTTTTTTTACACCTTTGGCTACATTATTCAAGTACGGTTACATTATACAGTAAATTTCGTACGGACCCCTAAACTTTTTGAAACACCAATAGCCTATGCTACTCACGAAGAATGTAGATTTCTAATGGTGAAAGAATTTTGAAAATCGAAGCCTCTTCGTTACAAACATACCCACAAAAATACAAAAATTCAAATCTTTCCTATAATATTAGTATAGTAAGTATAGTATAGAAGTATAGATATATGTAGATATAGATAAACGAAACAAATCATACGGAATTCACAATGTCCGAGGTCAGTTAGCAAATCGAAATACTAGGTTCAATGCTCTGAAAAACACATACGTATTTTTTCTCAAAAACAAAACAGAATTTCCTAAAAGCTTATGGTTGTAGAAAAGTTGATCGATGGGGAATATATCTATGGGAACCAAAGGCAACAACAGGGCCTAGAGCAGAAATGCAAGGACAGCAGGCGGTAAGCCGAGGCTCCCGATCGTCTAACCGATGGGGGACAAACTTAAATCAAGTTCAGCGTCATAAAAGCAGGGGTGGGCTCTGAAGGGCAAATCAGAAATCAGAAATTTATTTCAAGGTAAAGAATTTACATTCTGTTTGTTGAATGTCAATGTACATATTTATGTATAATGTTAGCCGCTGCCTTGGGGCCGTGTGTGGTGGAGAAAAGGCAGCGGAAAAAAACTCCACTCTGACCATCTTTTCTCAAATTCTTCTCAAACAATTACTTCAGGCATAGATATACAGGGTGTTCCAGAAAGTAAAGTAGTATAGCAGGAAATTTAAATTTGTTACGGATTTTCGTAATTTTGTAGCTTACTTTGGCTGTTATTAGACTTTAAACTATTTCCAATATTAAAACTGGATTCACTTCATTATTCTGCACAGACTTATAAAATTGAAGTAATAGACTTTTTTCCCAGCCCACCCACATTATCTCACTTAGTCCAATGTTCTGCGATTTTTTTGAGTAATATTATGGAGAAGACAGTTTATTTTTTTCTAAAAGATCCATCCACATACAAGGTAATCTTCTTCCTACTAGAATCGTCCGGAAGGGTGGGTAAAGGTCTGTAAATAATATTTATGACAAAGTAAACAAAAAAGTCAACATATGTACAAACAGATGAGATTGCAAACACAAAGTTCTTAAATCGTTACAGCATCTGACATACAAGCTGAAATACTATGTGTTCGAAAGTAACTCATAAACTAATATAAAAAACCATTGTTTTTTTGTAAGTATAAAGTCTCCACCAGTCCGGACTTGGCCCCTGTGGTGTAGCTTGTGGAAATGCTTCCTCACGGAAGAGACCCGTGCCCCTCGGTAGAGACATAAGGGGTTGGTGATGATGTAGTCTATACAGGCGCCAGTGCCAAACGTAGACCTTCTCTCAGAGAAAGACTATATAGGGCTTAGTTACGTAGAATGCCCTCCTCAAGTAGGCAATTTCAATCACTGACCAAACAATATATTTATTTGTTTACAATTAATTTCTTCCAGTATATTATAGAGCGCTATGTTCTACCAAAACATAATTTGATGTATGAATATAAATGTGTTTCAGCATACACAATCCACATGCACAATGAGTTGGGAAATTAATACAAAATAAAACCGGCCAAGTATGAGTCGGACTCGCGCTCGAAGGGTTCCGTATCATTTATGTGTGTCTGGCCGCAGCATTGGTGTTTTATTACCTTTTAAGAATATTAAATGATGTTTGACTTTGCAAGTATTGATTGCACTCATGGAGCTTGAGATTCTTGGTATACGAACACTCATACCTAATTTGTATTAGCCTTAAGGTGATTTGAGAAAGAATTTGAGAATTTGATTCGCTGCCTTTTTCTCCATTACGGACGGCCCCAAGGCAGCGGCTAACATTATACATAACTGTATGTACATTGTACATTGACATTCAACAAGCAGAATGTAAATTCTTTACGTTGAAAAAAATTTTTGATTTCTGATTGATTTAACTACAGAAACGGCAAATCAAGTTTGTTGTATGGAAGCCCCCCTAAATATTTATTTTATTTCATTTTTTAGTATTTCTTGTTATAGCGGCAATAAATATACATTATCTATGAAAATTACAACTGTCTAACTATCACGGTTCATGAGATACAGCCTGGTGTCAGACGGACGGACGGGCGGACAGCGGAGTCTCAGCAATAGGGTCCGTTTTGGGTACGAAACCCTAAAAACTCATCATCATCATCAGGCCATATTATTATCATATTATCCACTGCTGGACATAGCCCTCCCCTAATGAGCGCCATAGCGCCCTGTCTTCAGCTTGCCGCATCCAGCATCTGCCTGCAGTATTTCGCAGATCGTCATCCCACCTGGTCGGAGGGCGTCCTACACTACGTTTGCCGAGTCGCGGTCTTCACTCAAGAATACGTTTACCCCAGCGGTTGTCGGTTCTTCGCGAGATATGGCCAGCCCACTGCCACTTCAGCTTGCTAATTCTTTGAGCTATATCAATAACTTTGGATCTCTGTCGGTTGTATTAGCTTTAAGGTGATTTGAAAAAGATGGTCAGAGTTCTAGTGATTGATGCCTCTGTCTACCCCCTCGGGGATAACAGGCGTGAGTTTTTTATTTATTTTTAATTTTTATTTTTGGTCAGAGTGGAGTTTTTTTTCGCTGCCTTTTTCGCTACTACACGCGGCCCCAAGGCAGCGGCTAACATTATACATAAGTACATTGACATTCAACAAACAGAATGTAAATTCTTTACGTTGAAATAAATTTCTGATTTCTGTATTCGTTACGAATCCTATCCTTCAGAGAAACTCCAAGCATATCTCTCTCCATAGCTCGCTGAGCGACTTTGAACTGGTGGACAAAATCTTTCGTGTGTCCATGTCTCGGCTCCGTAGGTCATGACAGGTAGGACACACACAAATATTCAACTGGTCTATAAAAAGAGTTGGTGCTCTCTACTGCACGAGTATCGATTGGCCATGTTTTATTTTGCAAATCCTATCGCATACATTGAAATTGGTATTTTACGACCTCTCAAGGGAAACACCAGCGCCGTGTTTTTATTGGACGCTGCACGGAGTTTCCAAGTTTAAATTGAATGTAACTCTCCGTGGAAAAATAATGTTGTAAATTAACTTCGTTTACTCGTGTTAAATATTGGCTCAGCTTAATTGGTTCGTTTTTTTTTAATTCATAGATAACATATAAATCATAAAGTGAAAAGGAAATTTGACGAGGCGTTTGCTTCGCTAGGTAGATGGAAATCAGATGAAGGTTTTTTAGAACTTAAGTTTTTAGAAATGAAGGATGATTAACGTAAAAAAATATATGTTAAAACGAGAGTTATTGTAAATAAATATTAAATTTCTTAAAACAAAATAAAATAATTTATTGTAGTATTGGAATCGCTCGTAGCCCCAGCTACCTGAGTGATCTTAAACGATAACGAAGGTTAAGCAACATTGGGCGCGTCTATGACTAACGCCAGTGGCATTTTTCCGAGTGGTTCCGTGCTTCGCAAGGCACGTTAAGCAGTTGGTGCCCGCTGCCGTCGATAGATGGTACTCGTTAAGCCAAGTCAGAGGCCTTAATATGGCGGCTTGAAAAAACTTCTCAAAGTAAAACCAGCCACTAGTCTGACAAGCCTCCACCAATCCGGACTAGTGCATCGATTGACGTTAAAGGGCTTGATAGCAATCCTTTAGGCCTTGCTGTAGTAAGTTTAAGATGATTTGAGGAAAAATGGTCGTATTTGGAGATTTTTCCGGCTACCTTTTTATCCACTACAAATACGCTCCGAAGTGATGAAAAACAGAAAGTGAACTATTTACGTTAAAATAAATTATGAATATCGGATTTGTATTTCAAAGGTACATATACTTTTCACAAATTAAAAGGTGATAAAAAAATCACCGTAGGTAAAATAGAAGTTGTAGCGCTCGTAGCAACTTTGTAGGTGTCCGTAGCGCGTAGCACTCTTGTAAGCAGCCTCTATAAAGAGAAAAGGCTTAATCCACCACGGGCTGGCGATTTCAAGCGCTGAGGTATATTACTATTAGCAGCACAAACACTCAGATGTCCTTATGATGTTTTCCTTCACGGTTAGCGAGTGTTCTTGCTGCGATGACTTTATAAATAACAACTTCAACAAAGAAAACAAAGCCACAGGTACGTGCTTGCACTGGCAATCGAACCTGGGTCTGTGGCTTCCGAATCCATTGTTCTACCTACTAGGCTATCCCCGCGCCTCACGTAGCTCTCTTATTTGCTAGGAACTCCTTGAAATGATTTCAACGCGTTCCCCTGATGTTGGTTTTTAAATGCAGTTAATGTTAGTTTTGATATTCAAAAGCCAACCTTTTCCGTTGCTAAGTCAACTGCCGATCAATATTTACTGTCTATTGTTCCGTACCTAAAAATAAGAAAGCGAAATCTTTACAGGACTACTTTTTTGTCCGTCTGTCTAAAACAGAAATAAAACATATTGTGTTTGGGAGTCAAGACCCTTTTTCTCAGAAATGAATAAAGCTACGAATTAGATGAAGCATAGACAGATGTTTGTGTTAGGGATGTACCCTTTTTCCAAGAATGGATTAAGCTATCAAGTTGAAATTAATATCAATACTAATGTCAATAATCCCTCTGTAATGTGATGTCAAGCTGCTTTGCTCACGCCGTGAAATAAACATGAACAGTTACATACAGGCGCATACATTGCTTTTGGCCCCACACTAGGATGTCCTCTGTCGTGGGAATCAGAAACATCGACATCGTAAACATGTAAACATCCAAGACCTGGAGTTTTTTACAGTACAGTTATTTATGTCAAAATATTTTGTAATTCGCAAATTCAATTTATGTTATTTTTTATAACTACTAGTTCTCATTATTCTCTGGTGGTTTGAATCCAGAAACACTCGCTGCGCTCGCTGGTTCTACAACAACGACTGCAAAATTAAAATGGAGGCCGGCCATATAAGTTGCTTAGTACACACATAAAAAACTGTAAACTGACTGAGTCCTACGCTATGGGTACCGGAGGCGTAGCTAACCGGAAGACGGGACGATTATCTTTTTCTTTGATGGCAGAGGAGGGCCTGTAAAAAAGAGAAATAAAGCCTTTGCCTATATGATTCAGACGATGCTAATTTAAGAAAAAACGATTGGTGTGTAAGACTACGCTCTGTGTAGGGTCCGTATTTCCGTAGAAAAACGGGAAATGACATTACTGAGTTCAAATTAAAATATTTCATTCATGATAAAAACATTACGTTAATTTCGTGAACGTCAAAGTTCTTGGTTTCAGAATTATAGTCTGTTAGCTTTTAGAATATAACTCTGGGCTTCAGTTTTCAGCGAAAGAACACGAGTGTAATAAGATAAGATTAAGATAAGATAAGTTTATTATTAATAACATAATTTACATTTGATTCATTAATAGTGCTATCACAAAATTAGTTATCCTTATGAGCTAGGCGTTGGTCTTCACACTAAGCAGAACCTGTATCGTGAGGGCAAGTTAACTTGAATTCTAGTTAATCCCAATTCCAAACGTTGACACTTGAACATTAATAAAAACCTCACATTAATACTACTCTTCCTGCTCTGTATAAAACTTTTCTTCACTATTTTGTAAAGTTATGTAAAGTTATAAATAACAATAAACCTTACCTTATTGCAATATTTGACGACCTCTGTGGCGTAGCGGTTAGCGCATCTGCTTATCATGCGAGAGGTCCTGGGTTTGATCCTCGGCTGGGGAGAAAAAAAAAACTCCAGGTCTTGGATGTTTACATGTAGGCCCCACACTAGGATACCCGCTGTGTCGTGGAAGCCAGAAACAGCGACGTCACTAACATGTAAACATCCAAGACCTGGGTTTTATTTTTCCCCAGCCGGGATTCGAACTTGTTACGTTGGGACCTAAAAAACTAGACAAAACGTGGGCCCAGTTCTAGTGATTGGTCCCTCTGCCTACCCTGTCGGCGATAACGGGCGTGACTTTATTTTTTTATATTTTTATTATACTTTTCAAAACAATTTTAGCTTAATGAACAAACTTTCAAACTTAAAAAATGTTACTCATGATGTAATTAACACTTGACATAATACACTGGCCTGCAAAAGTAAGTATCACACTTTTAAATTCTATTTTTTTTCTAAACTATGGGAGTTAGAGATTTAAAATAAAAAACGTTTTATAGCAAATTTAATCAGCTTTCTTTTAAACTATAGTAAACTGTACATTAGTAACATTTTTTAATAATTCGTGCTGCAACTCCAGTTACTGGAGCGCCATTCTGTGTAACCTGTGCTTCACGTAACATCGCTTAGCTTGATTTCTCAGCAAGTCTATCTAACTTAGCGTAACAAGACTATCGATCAAGGAAAAAATTGAAATCAAAAACAGAAACAAAAAAAAATTATGGTAAAACGAATAACGATTGTTTTTGTTATTAAAGTTTTTTTCGGGCATATCTTACAGAAAGGTTATCGACTATGAAGTTTTTATATGCAGTATTAAACTCTTTTTTGAGACCTTTTTATTTCGAAAGTTTATCTTGTGTACTTAAAAAGCTTAAAAAGTTATTGCAATTTTAAGAGTGTGATACTTAGTTTTGCAGGCCAGTGTATAATGTAGGTAGTCTAAATACATCTTAATATATTAATATGTATGCTGTTTAATTAAGGGTATCACCGGTAATCCTATAATAATAATGCAGCCAATATAATTATGTTCCACTATGCGGTAAATTCATAAAGAGAGAGAGAGAGTTTATCATAATACGGATTGGTAACTTCATGCAGAAAAAAGAAAACTAACTTTTCCAGCTACACGGCGCACTATGCAATTATCGTTCAACTTCTAACTTAATACAGGGGTATCTTAGGGATCCTGTAAGAGAAAGCTTTTGGTATCACTGCGTTGCATCCCCCAATTACACAAAAAATGCTACAGGATATTTTGCCTCCGAGCTTCCATTCTGGAGCACTCTTGCACTTATCGAACCGTGTGATGTCAAAATCGATGTCAAATCGCTCGTAGCCTGCGCTGTCTGAGTGATCTTGAACGATCACTAAAGTTAAGCAACATACGGCGCGTTCAGTCCATGGATGGGTCACCTTCAATGACTAACGCTAGTGGCATTTTTCCGAGCGGTTCTGTGCTTCGCAAGGTACTTTAAGCAGTTGGTGCCGGCTGTCGTCGATACATGACAGTCGTTAAGCCAAGTCAGAGGCCTTTAGGGGCGGCTTGAAAACTTCTGACAGTAAGACCAGCCACTAGTCTTACAAGCCTCCACCAATCCGGACTTGGCCCCCGTGGTGGAGTATGGCCTATACCTTCCTCAGGGAAGAGACCCGTGCCCCTTGGTGGGGATATAATGGGTTGATGATGATGATGATGATGATGATGATGTCAAAAAGTGACTTCGGATAAAATTAAATACAGTCTGTTAGCCTTTAGAATAGACCTCGGCTGCTATCGGATAGAATTGGATATATTCGTGTAATAGAAATATCGGAACTAATATAACACTTCATTTCTATTTATTTTATTTTTTTTATTTTCTTTATTAGGGACAAGAAACAGAGGTACAATGTATTTTGAACACATAACTTAAAAATTAACAGCTTATTCAATTGTATATCCAGCTCCGTTATCCACATTTTACAATATGTTTCCATTACACTAATGAATCAAACAACAAACGCCACAGGCTTAGACCAAGGTTTGTTCAATAAAAATCCATGGAAAAAAAGGAGAAGAACAAAAAAAAAAACACATTTATGGCTTCACAACAAAACATCCACCCTCGAATTTTAAATCTAAATCCTTAATAATTTTAAGAGCCAGTGCCCTAAATGACCCAGGGGTAAGTGAAAATATATCTATAGTATTAAAGTAAGTGTTATATGTTTTGACTATTTTATTAAGAGGGGCCCTTTCACCTGCATTCGTTCTACATTGGTTGGTCATAAATAGATGATGGGGATACGCACCTTGAATTCTTTTCGAGCGACTTGAAATCTTGTAATATATTTGAGCGGTTAATTGATTACAATCAAAGAAGTTATGGCATAGTTTGTACAGGAATAATTCATCAAGTAGCAGCCTTCTCGCTTAAAATGAAGAAAGAGAGAATTTAGACAGTGCACTAGCATAGGGGCATTTTATACGATAGCATCTGTAGTTAACAGCACGAAAAAATTTGCGTTGTATAATTTCAATTTGGTTGCAATATTTACTGTAATATGGATTCCAGATTGGCGAGGCATATTCCAATTGTGATCTTATTAATGAACAGAATAAATGTATATAAGTACCTGAAGGTTTGAAATTTTGACAAGCACGCATAACAAACCCATACATTTGAAATGCCTTGGCTGTGATGGAGTTGATGTGATTATCAAAATGTAATTTAGAATCAATAAGAACTCCAAGATCCCTAATCATTGTTACTGATTCTAGAGGAGAATCGCACAAAGAATACGTATAATCTACTACATTGATTTTTTTTGTAAAAGTAATGGACTTGCACTTGTGTATACTTAATTTTAATTTGTTATTATGGCAGTATAGTGTGACACGATCCAGATCTTGTTGCAATAGAATACAATCATCGGTATGTAAAACATCTCTATAAATTTTAAGGTCATCCGCATAAAGAATAAATTTACTATGTTCAAAACAATCTGAAATATCGTTAATAAATAATATAAATAATAGGAGCCCTAAAATTGAGCTTTGAGGCACTCCGGAAGTAACAGTTATAGATTCCGATGAAAAAACATTAATAACTACCCTTTGGTTTCTGTTTGTGACATAGGATTGGAACCATCTGAGTAAATTCCCTCGTATCCCATTAAAAGCGATTTTTTGCAATAACAAAACATGGTCCACCTTGTCGAATGCCTTGCAGAAATCCGTGTATACAGCGTCTACTTGAATGCGTCTGTCCATACGCCCAAAGAGATAATTGGTGAAGATTAGCAAATTGGTAACTGTAGACCTTTTTTTCACGAATCCGTGCTGTTCAGGGATTATTAACGTGTGAAGGCTAGGATACATATAATTATGCACTAGTCTCTCCAAGACATTCGCCAAGGTGGATAGTAATGATATGGGACGATAATTTTCAACGTTTTTAGCACTGCCGCTCTTATGTATAGGGGTAATATTTTTAGGGGTATAGGGGTAATATATTTCGAAATCAGAACTAAATTGACACTTAATTTCACTTATACAGAGCAGGAAGTAGTATTACACTCGTGTGCTTTCGGCGAAAACTGAAGCTTACTCTGGAGCCCGAGCTATATTCTAAAAGCTAACAGACTGTACATAAAACATAAACATAAACATTAACACACAGGCACATACATTGCTTCTGGCCCCACACTAGGATACCCTGTACTACGGTAATACGGCCCTGGACGGCAAGATAACCACTTGATAGAGGCCCGTTGGCGCAGAAGGGAAGGACGGGTAACTGTGTATTTTGTTTAACATTTTCCTTCATAGGATGTGCGATGAGGCGCGTTTTACCCACGGTTTTGATCCTTTGCGTTGGTTAAAGTGAAGGAAAAATTGTTTGTCTGGAAAGTCGGTTTACGGGCGATAATTTTACGTGATAGTCGTCATAAGAAAACATTGATGAAAATTGCATACTTTTATAGATTTAATTGAGTTATTATATCATTTTCAATTTTCATATGCATATGCGTCACAAGCCGAATGCGCCGATCGTGCCTTTCTATCACTTGATCCGCGCTCTCACTTGCACGCTCAGGCGGTACCTGACAATGAGTCATGCTTTTGATTGATGATTTAATCAAGGAATGGATGGATAGATGATTGGATGGATGAAAAGCAGTCCACACTGTCTTTTTTTGTTCATTAAGGGCATGCGTCATAGCGCAGTCGTCAGCGCGCGTGAGGCATGCCCTTAAAGTATGCGCGATGACAGTTGAAAGCGAAGCGCGCGCTGGTGATACACGTTTACCGGCGTCGGTGGATTTCTGTGCCATAAAGCGTTCAACAACAAAATGGCGGACGAAGAAAAAGACTTCACATGACAGTTTATTGAAGATTGCAGAAGCTTCTGACAACTTTGGGGTCCAAATAATAAACTTTACACGAATAAAGTAAAGAGGCAAACTTTGTCTACAGTCTATTTTTTGAAGCGAACGACTAAGTGTCAACATGTCAAAAATTTGGTTTTTCAATATGCCACATTTATAACACTGCATAATATTTAGCAAAGTTATACAGAACGATATGCCTAATAAATACCATTAAGCAATTAACACAATAATTGTTATTACCTGATTTATCCCCCACTTGCAGTTTATTTAACTAATATTTTATTTTATCATGAAAATACCATTTGCTTAAGAGATCTATGCCCCAAAAAATACCTAAAATTTCAGTGGTCCTCAAATAAAAGCGATCCTACTGCTGCCAAATATGTTCGCAACTAGGAAAGATGACGGACTTTTGTTTAAAGGCCGATTATGTTCGACTTTTTTATGCTAATGGGCTACGCGAAGTGTAGGAAGAAGTATGGAGAGCTGACTACGAATCTCTTTTTTAATTAAAGACAAAAAAAAGTAAGATTGACGTTGTTGTTGATGGGAGTGCGACTAAAGAAAATAAAATAGGTAACTTGTCTTTAGTCTGTTCATCATTGTAAATAAGGTATTGGTAAAGTTTTTTGGTCCACCGTCCAGTTGTTTTATACTTTTGTGTTTGTTAATACGAAACGGAAAATATGGGCGAGCGAGCCGGACCCAACGCTGATACTGCCAAACCGATGTATACGATGCCACAGAATACATAATAGTACAACGATGCAAGCAAAGCTGCGTGCATGAGCTATTTTGAGTGAGATGTAAGTTTGAGATGTATGCTGTGTCTTTGTTTACCTTTAGTCGTTCGCTTCAGTAAATAGAATATAGGTCCTCTTTGTCCTGCGTTGCGTTCATTAACGCATTTACCTAATTATTGAAAGGGCTAAACAAAAGTTGAATAGAAAGACGAAGACAAAAGTTTGAAGACGATAATGCACCGTATTGGACATATGTAGGTAGCTAGTAGGTGTGCGGATGGTTGGAGATACGGACAATCTAAAACCGTTAGATCAGATGAGTATTGTAGATTAGGAACATTGTTTTATTAATACTGTACTACGAGTACATATTACTATTAGGTACTATTTTGTCTTATGTATTTTCTCAGCCAGGTTTTCTCACGACTGTTTTCATCACGGTACCCAGTCCAGTGTACAGATGGGTTTTCCTCCAAAAAGGGTCGATGTCTCGCAATCACTTCCGCTTGGGTAGCGAACGTGATCTTTTGTTTATGTGACGTCATTAGAGTACAGCTTGCGCTGTATTATTACTATTTATTGGTTTGAGTCGGCGTAAAGAAAAACCTCTATATTGTTTTTGACTTTTGTTGTAAAAGTACCGTCCATAGGATTTTTTCTGGTAATAAAGAGTGCAAATGAACATATTTTAATTAAATGCGGCTCATTGATATGGAATGTAATGTCAGTGTTCAGTTTTCTCGACTAAATTAAATTTTAGTTTATTGGTTGCACTGGCAACACAAAACAAGGTTTTGCTATTGCTTTTTAGAATTTTTCTGACGGTTCCAAATCATTGCCGAGGCCGCTTTTTCATTTTTGCTGCTGTTTGTTGATGATTTTCGTGATCTATCGCATACTGTCTCCTATTCTGTCGTCGTGTGTGCCAACACTAGTGCTGAAGCTGAAGAACGGACACGGCTCAATCGTCGTCAGGTCAGGTTACGAGTACGCAACTCACGCAGCGGTGGGCCGTTGTGGAAGGTAAATCAAGGAGCTGTAAGCGGCTCCCGCCCGAGGTACGCTGACTTTTGACCGCCTTCACTGTCAGACGTGGTAAGTTTTTCAGCCTTCCTAAAATTCCACTCAAACGTACTCAGTAAACCACCTACCGACATTCGTTTTACAGTACAAGGAATCGCTCGTAGCCTGGGCTGCCTGAGTGATCTTAAACGATCACTACGGTTGAGCAAAATACGCTGCGCTCAGTCCATAGATGGGTCACCGTGAATGGCTAACGGTAGTGGCATTTTTCTGAGCGGTTCCTTGCTTCGCAAGGCACGATAAGCTGTTGGTGTCGGCTGCGCATTTCTGAGCACTCGATGACGCGATGCTAAGTAACAACCTTTACATTCATAAAATAAACATTTTGTCTTTATAATGAACTAGCTTTCACCCGCGACTCCGTCCGCGTGGACTTTAGTTCAAAATTTTGGAACCGCGTTCACTCCCTTAGCGGTTAAATTTAGAAAAACGGCGAAACACGTGTTCAATCAATTGTGTGGAAGAGTACCTATTTATTTTAAGTTTCAATAAAATTAGACAACATTCTTTGTACCTGCCATACAAATTTTGGCAACCCTTTTCGCCTCCTTAGGGGTGGAATTTTAAAAAATTAGGTCTCATTCCTTACCTACATTATATATAGACCATCTGTGCAAAATTTCAGCTTCCTAGGTCCAACGACTTGGACTGGGCGTTGACGAGTGAGTCAGTCTGGACTTTGAATTTTATTTATATAGATAAATTGATTTTATTTAATCTTGATTTATCTATCGCTCTATCAAATTATCTATGGATGCCTTGGTAACACAATACTTACTACAGGTACATATATATTTGGATCCAATGAACAAAGTTGCGAGCCAAGACAGCTAGTATGCATGATTGAAGATCACGTATTCGTCAAACTATTGACATATTAATATACTCGGCTATATTAAGTGCTGATTATGCAGCTCGTATTTCTTACAACATAACTCCGATTATCGAAACGAGAAAATCATTGGTTCTCTCCGACTGTACCAATACAACGTTGTAATCGAGCGAGCCGCTCCGAAGTCAATATGAGACATTAGTGACTTCAGAAGTTCCACGATGTGTTCATTCGTGACAGGTCTAATGAGTTTCCTAGCTCTTTGTTTCTTACACAGTTAGTTGTCAGTGTGATATTCAACTTTGCCGAGTTACGCCTCTATATACCTACAGTTTATGTAGGTACATATTTTTTGGAACGAACGGACAAATTAAACAAACAAACAAACATAAACATTTACACACAAGCACATACATTGCTGCTGGCCCCACACTAGGATACCCTGTGTCGTGGGAACCAGAAACAGCGACGTCACAAACATGTAAACAACCAAGACCTGGAGTTTTTTTTTTTTTTTTCTCCAGCCGGGGATCGAACCCGGGACCTCTCGCATGGTAAGCAGATGCGCTAACCGCTACGCCACAGAGGTTGAAATGAAGTCATTTGAGATTTCAGGCATTATGGGACTAAGGCAAATTGAAATTCAGTTACAATGAAATCATGGCATTTTGACCCTTGGTCATTACGGACTGGGGGCTCTTAGGCAATATATCGTCGCACAGGAATTTCGACGTCATTTCGCGGTAAACCAACCAATGAATGTAAGAAAGAATGAATGACAGACGCCATTTTTACTGCCATGTGACGTCATCATAGATCGGCCAATCCAGGCCGTTTTCGATACAATGGCGGCATACGGCCCGTTTAGTCCATGGATGATGGGTCACCGTCTATGACTAAAAATGCTACAGGATATTTTGCCTCTGAGCTTATATTCTGGAGTACTCTTGCACTTATCGAACCGGGTGATGTCAAAATCGATGTCGAATCGCTCGTAGCCTGCGCTGTCTGAGTGATCTTGAACGATCACTAAAGTTAAGCAACATACGACGCGTTCAGTCCATGGATGGGTCACCTTCTATGACTAACGCTAGTGGCATTTTTCCGAGCGGTTCCGTGCTACGCAAAGCACGTTAAGCAGTTGTTGCCGGCTGCCGTCGATAGATGGCAGTCGTTAAGCTAAGTCAGCGGCCTTAGGGTGGCAAGAAAACTTCTGACAGTAAGACCACTAGTCTTACAGGCCTCCACCAATACGGACCTGGCCCCCGTGGTGGAGTATGGCCTAAACCGAGACCCGTGCCCCTCGGTGGGGACATAATGGGTTGATGATGAAGTCTGTTAATCTGTTGTCAATTCAATTCTAATCTATTTTCAAACCTTTATACAAAAAATCAACTGACAGCTGTTAACAGGTAGAACAAGTCTGTTAATTTCTCCTCCTCCTTCAGAAACTAGGGCTAACCGCTGTTAACAGTAGATTACAAAACTGTACAAAACTCATGGTTTACATTTCCATTCATTTGTTCTAAGCTAAGAATCGATTTCCTTCATTGCCTCAGCGATCAATCGAGCCTCGCCGATCGGCAGGCATGCCTGTCTCGACTCTCGAGCGCCCAAAGTGTGGGGCGACAAATGGCTGCCCGCTGATTGGCCATTATGCAAATGCGGCTAACATCGTTTCTCGCGGTTTGATGCATATTTCACTGCGTACTCTCCGCCTAGTCTAAACAGAGCAGTGACGTTGAGAACGACCTGTCGCCTTTGCTCTTGTACAGAGAGCAAATACGTGAGACTCGAAAGTCATTAGGTACTCTCTTCTTCCACATTTGAACAAAAAGTTTCCATATGACCTGATGCAGTTTGTCGCCCCCATACTTCAGTTGTTCTCCAGGTACATTGTCAATGCCTACCGATTTTTGTTCAGCTGTTGCTGAATGGCAACAACGAACACAAGTTATAAATAATAATACAAAATAAACCTTGCCTTATTGCAATATAATTTTGTTTTTTATTGGTCAGTTGAGGTATATTCGAAAAGCTAACAGACTGTACATAATATCTTCATAATCAACCAACAGAAAGTAAATTTGATTTGAAGGGAGCCGCAAACTATAGCATTTAAAGGAAGACCTTCTGAACTCTATAACTCTGGGCCACCCTCCTAACGTTTGAAGGTGCAATGATTCTTGAATGATTGCCTTTATTAAGCGCGGTTATTGGGATTTGCCTATGAGCAAATGTGATGGGATTACGGTTAGGATCTTGATCGATTTCGACACGATGAGGGGACAGATTTGTTACATAAAAAAAGGTGTAGCTGTAATTAAGTACACAGACTTGTTCAATAAATTCTGTCATTTACAACTTTGGTTCTATGAAATTTGTTCGTTTGTTGTTGATGTCGGTCCACGGTATTTTAATTTTTACTGGTGCTTTCTTTTACGTAAGGCATTAAGCTACATATATTGAATACCTCACGCGACACACTCCATCTTCGGGGCAAGTTGCAGCCCCTGGTCTCTGCCTGCCCTTCTGTGATACAGGCGTGAGCTTATGTATGTAGATATGTAAATACCATTCAAATCAAATCGAAAAAATATTTCGAAGTTTAGTTAGCCCCTGCCTTCGGACCGTTACAAGTCTTCTCAATTGCGGTTGAAATAGACTAGGTATTTTAAAGGGAAATACTTTACTATAGACTAGTTAAATAGTGTTATTCATTAGCTTTATGCTAACTCAATATCGTGCAATAAAATAAAAAAAAATATATTTTCGCTATCAAACTTAATCTACGTTACAATTTTTTGTGGGAGTTTCCTTTTAAGTAAAAATTACCTGTGCCAGGAAAACTCCCGCTCTTCCTAATTGGTTAGCATTAACTATGTTGATTACAGTTGACAATTAATTCAATTATTTCAAATTTGGCATGCAATAAAAATTAAGTAAACAACAAACTCCTCACAGAGAATCGAAAAACAATACATTACTATTATTATAATATTTTCAAATTGTTTAAAGAAGTCTTAAACAATGAAACAAAGATGCAAGAATTTTATTATCTTTAATCTATATTAATAATTTCGTTCGAGTCTACGGTAGACTCGAACGATATGCACACCAAATGAAAGAGCGTAAAAAAATAGTTGATCTGAGTCGACAACATATGGGCGGAAAATTCGTATTATGGAGCAGCATCTATATAAAAATTATTGAATTCAACAATGGCGTTGCTAAGTAAACATGTCAATGTCATCATTGTTGTGTTAGTATCACAAGTTTTCGTTGTGAACTGTTATGGCCGGTTTACACTATTTTAGTGTTTAGGAGAGTGCTATAATACAATTAGAGAGGCAAGTGCATTAGTACATTACTAGACGTTCGAGTGAACGTTTATATTTCTTCCAGTAGAGTGTCACTTCGTCGACGTCGCGAAATATGCGCTATCCTACTCAAAATACTATGAATTTTAATGGAACACATAAGTAAGTTTGATAATTCGAGTTAATGAAAACAACACGCACCCGTCACGAGTCACTTGCGCACTCTCCTAAAGTTCTTACTAAATTTTTAGTTTATACACAGATAACTAACGAGGATAGTAACGCGCTCAGGTGTTACTGGATAGAACAATAGAAACCAATTCTATTTTGATTCTAATTGAAGGGCAACTAGAACCGTACTATACCATAAAACGTACTAAAGCAAGTGGCGCTTACACGTTTCTACAAAAGCACTCTCCTTAAGAAAGAAAGAAAGAAAGAAAGAAAGAAAGAAAGAAAAAAAGAAAGTAAGAAAGGAAGAAAGAAAGAAAGAAAGAAAGAAAGAAAGAAAGAAAGAACGAAAGAAAGAAAGAAAGATAGAAAGAAAGAAAGAAAGAAAGAATGACAGAAAGAAAGAAAATTTATTTATTTGATACTCAAAACAAAACAAAAAAACACACACACACAGAATGCGTACAATAATAAAAAAATAACACAGAAAGCATAAAAAGCGTAAAAATAATAAACTGTACAACATGAAAATAATAATTTACATTTACATAATTACATTTACATACAGGCACATACATTGCTTCTGGCCCCACACTAGGATACCCTGTGTCGTGGGAACCAGAAACAGCGACGTCACAAACATGTAAACATCCAAGACCTGGGTTTTTTTTTTGTCCCCAGCCGGGATTTGAACCCGGGCCGTCTCGCGTGGTAGTCAGATGCGCTAACCACTACGCCACAGAGGTCGTTAAAGGTTGAGCCCCCAAAATGGGCCCGATTCAGCATAATGTTGCAACAGAGTGTAAAGTAAAGCACGCTCCTAAACACTAACATAATCTAAACCGGCCCTTTGATCTAATTTGTTAACTCTATGGTGTGTGGAATACCGTGGCATCCAAAAAGGTTATTATAATCTGTGCCAACTGAGAAGGTGTAGTAAGTAATCTGTGGTGTTTTTTATTGGCGGGAGCTCAGAAGAAGGTCCTTCTTCTGAGGGCGGGAGGGAAGACAATAATTGACATTGTGTTTTCGAAGGGTCTGAAAAATAATTGAAAAAGGAAATCAAAGTCATAAATTGATCTTTATTGTTTTGCTTAGTTAGGTACCAATAAACTTATTGAAATGAAAAAACCACTAGATAAGAAAAATACCAAAAATTAAAATGATGAAGAAAAACATGTGGTCAATACAAAACTAAAAGCTGTAAAGCCAAAGAGAGGGAGCTGTTTTTAGTTGATTAGCCAAGTGGATTCTACGTTTCATACGTCATTAGATACACTAGCTATTAAGTTTATGAAGGAAGCTCATTTAGTAATTTGTGATGAGGTACCCATGCCAAAGTTATGATAAGTATCCGATTTTCGCCTTGCATTCCTTCATGAGTAGCCAGAACATGTCCAAAAGAGCAAGATTGGCTATCCGTAATAGTGTGCTGGCGTCCGTAAGGGCGTTGCCAAGTAAACATGTCAATGTCATCATTGTTGTGTTAGTGTCACAAGTTTTCATTGTGAACTGTTATGGCCGGTTTAAATTATTTTAGTGTTTAGGAGAGTGCTATAATACAATTAGAGAGGCAAGTGCATTAGTACATTACTAGACGTTCGAGTGAACGTTTATATTTCTTCCACTAGAGTGTCACTTCGTCGACGTCGCGAAATATGCGCTATCCTACTCAAAATACTATCAGTTTTAATGGAACACATAAGTAAGTTTGATAATTAGAGTTATTGAAAACAACACGCACCCGTCACGGGTCACTTGCGCACTCTCCTAAAGTTCTCACTAAATTTTTAGTTTATACACAGATAACTAACGAGGATAGTAACGCGCTCAGGTGTTACTGGATAGAACAATAGAAACCAATTCTATTTTGATTCTAATTGAAAGGCAACTAGAACCGTACTATACCGTAAAACGTACTAAAGCAAGTGGCGCTTACACGTTTCTACAAAAGCACACTCCTTAAGAAAGAAAGAAAGAAAGAAAATTTATTTATTTGATACTCAAAACAAAACAAAAAAACACACACACACAGAGTGCGTACAATAATAAAAAAAATAACACAGAAAGCATAAAAAGCGTAAAAATAAATAAACTGTACAACATGAAAATAATAATAAAATACATTAAAGGTTGAGCCCCCAAAATGGGCCCGATTCAGCATAATGTTGCAACAGAGTGTAAAGTAAAGCACTCTCCTAAACACTAAGATAATCTAAACCGGCCCTTTGATCTAATTTGTTAACTCCATGGTGTGTGGAATACCGTGGCATCCAAGAAGGTTATTATAATCTGTGCCAACTGAGAAGGTGTAGTAAGTAATCTGTGGTGTTTTTCATTGGCGGGAAGACAATAATTGACATTGAGTTTTGGAAAAATAATTGAAAAAGGAAATCAATGTCATAAATTGATCTTTATTGTTTTGCTTAGTTAGGTATCAATTAACTTATTGAAATGAAAAAGCCACTAGATAAGAAAAATACCAAAAATTAAAATGATGAAGAAAAACATGTGGTCAATACAAAACTAAAAGCTGTAAAGCCAAAGAGAGGGAGCTGTTTATAGTTGATTAGCCAAGTGGATTCTACGTCTCAATCGTCTCATTGAATACGTCATTAGATTCACTAGCTGTTAAGTTTATGAAGGAAGCTCATTTAGTTAGTAATTTGTGATGAGGTACCCATGACAAAGTTATGATAAGTATCCGATTTTCGCCTTGCATTCCTTCGTGAGTAGCCAGAACATGTCCAAAAGAGCAAGATTGGCTATCCGTAATAGTGTGCTGGTTCCAATACTGATGTAAGCATGGTAGCGAGATTTGGGTATGGCAGAAGAATCATGAAAGTAGGATTAGTGCAGTACAAATGAGATCCTTAAGAAATATGTGTGGTGTTACTTTGAATGATAGAATACGCAATAGTGATCAGAGACCGAGGATGTAGAGAAGGAGGATGTAGTGAGTGACTAGAATTGAAAAAAGGAATGTTGCGCTGGTTTGGAGATGTGGAGAGGATGAACGAAGAAAGACTGACAAAGCAAATATATCGGGCGAATGTGAGTGGAAGGGCCGGTAAGGGACGCCCCAGTTGGACATACTTCGACCAAATAGGGGATGTATTAGCAAAGGGCAAGATTAAACGTACCCGAAACCGATGTGGGTACATGCAACGACTAATGGATGTCGATGAAGCGAAAGTGATTTGTCAGGATAGTGGCAGGTGACAGTCCGTGGTCTCTGCCTACCCCTCTGGGATACAGGTGTGAGCTTATGTATCTGAATTATCTACTGGTGGTTGATAAATACAGAGGCGTCACCATATAAAAAAAAACATAGTGGAATATTATTTTGCGTCTACATTTTACCCGAGCGAAGCCGGGTTTTCGTCTAGTATTAGAATAAAACATAACATTATATATATGATATGATATGATATGATATGATATGATATGATATGATATGATATGATATGATATGATATGATATGATATGATATGATATGATATGATATGATATGATATGATATGATATGATATGATATGATATGATATGATATGATATGATATGATATGATATGATATGATATTATATGATAAGATATGATATGATATGATATGATATGATATGATATGATATGATATGATATTATGCTTGTACTTTACAAAGAGTGATCTGGAATAAGAAACCAGATTATTTATTTGAGAAACTTACATGGATAAGCAATATAGTCCTAAAAAGCCTTCGCTCTGCCACGCAGAATCTACTGAAGGGACCAATTTTCAAATCGGCGCGATACCGAGGATGCTTCAAATTTAAGACGGCTAAAATATGGAACGACCTCCCTCCACCAATGAGAGTCAAGATGAGTGTGCAGCTATTCAAAACTAAATATAAATCAGCACTGCTTCGAAGACAGCTTGCCACTGAAAATTTGAGGCATGCTTGGTCCAGGAATTTGTCCCTGAAAGAATATTTTTAATGTTACTTCTAAAACCCTATCTGTAGTATCTGACTTACATGTACACTCACACACACACATACACACACACACACACACACACAAATACACACACACACACACACACACACACACACACACACATTTGCTAATTCTCATAAGAGTGCCTTTCACTTTCTAAGTTACATACTTACATTAGTACCTCTTAGATATTTTTTTATGTTCATAGTTATTAAGATATTATGTCAGAGTTAATTTTCATGTTTTCAAAGTTTAATAATTGTTTATTAAGCAACTGCTTAGTACCTATTTCTTTTGGATTAAGAAGAATTGATTTTTTTTTTGTCATATTTAAATTGATTTTTGTTTCGTTTATGTTTAATCGATCACCATCTATTAGTCGACTGTTTTAAGCCCTCTTTACCTTACTCCCGCACAACACCACAGGGAGAAGGCAGTGGCTGAAAACCAGCGCTACCCGCGGCTGTCCGGGGTAGCACCAGCTGAGCCACTACCTTTTGCCTTATTGTAAACCTAGTTTAGTACCTACTTAATTTGTTAAAATGTTATTTTGATGAGGCAATAAATACTTTTATTATTATTATTTATTATTATTATTATATAATATGATATGATATGACATGTTATTATATTATATTATATGATACGATACTGTGCGTATAATATGATATGATACAATATCTAAATATATTTTAAAATATCTGTATAATGTTAAATAAACTTTTATACGTTTCGTAATAGAAGTTTTTCTACATCGTTGTAGCTTAACGAGTCTAACCATTTTATTATTATACTTCTACATTCGAAATGAGTTTTTTCATAAATGTTGTGCATTTTATTTATTTTATTATATAGAAAAGACGATTGCGCGCTGTACTGCATCCTAGCAAAACTAGTTCTTATTAAGTATGTTTTAGCATACTTCATCTAAATCATTTCTCCTTTTACTTTTCAAGTTGAGGTTATAAGGTAAACTTTTGTGTTTTTTTAACAGGATTTGCAATATACATATATAATTTTCTAATGGATAAGAGGTGGCTTTCTTTATATAAACATTCTGTGGAATATCGTATTTTCTTAAAATACATTACCTTAATAAGACCACGCTGTACTCGTTCTAGTTTCAGAAATTTAACCTTGGATGCACCGCCCCAGATCGGAATACAGTAAATTAAAACCGATTGTACTAGGGCGAAATATATTTCATTTAGTTTATTTCTTGGTAAACCTTGTTTGTTAAGCACGTTGGAATTTCGAGGCACAATATGTCTTAGTGTTTTAAAAATCCAAACCAGTTTTCTTAACCTAGTTGCGACTTGCTGCAGCTGTAAATGGCATGATAGTATGTAGTCAATAATAACGCCAAGGTACTTAGTGTGTGTAACTTTTTCCAGTTTAGGACAGTTACATATTCTGTCTGCGGTGGTATCGTTACATCTATGGACATTTACTTGGAAGTCGTTTTGTGGTTGTCCTCTGACATTGAATATATTGAATAATTTGTCGTGTAATAATTTTATTTGTACACCGCACTGTATTAAATGAGACCGCTCCTTTGTTCTTTAATTTCATCCTTCTACCACCAAGTAGAACATTGGACTCAGAAACGGGAGACCCAGTTTGATTCCCAGTGACGGCATGTACCTATAACTTTGTGTTCGAAGGTACCTATGTACATTTGTGAAGTTATGGTGGCAATAGGACTGACTAAAACTTTCATAAGCACTATAAATTCTAGCATATGGTCCGGAAAAAAACCTTGGTTTCTGCGCTATTAAAAAGTAAAGTAAAGTAAAGTAAAAATCGTTTATTTGCCAGAACATGGGTACATTAAGTTCTTAAAATATAGATTAATATCCTTCATGGTCTACCGGTTGGTGTGCAAATATATTAATTAAATTAAATTTAAAAATACAATTCATAATTTGAAGTCAACATAATAAAATTAATCGATACAATAATAAGAATAAAACAATAAAAATTAAATGTCAGAAATTATGGATCTACCGATTGCTGTGCTAATATATTATATACATTTAATTTTAAAAATACAATTCACTATTAATTAATGTCAAAATAATAAAATTAATTGATACAATAATTAGAATAAAATAATAAAAATAAATGTCAGAAATAAAAAATGTCAGAATTATAATTTAAAACTTATCATTAAAGTAGTCGTCAACCTTGTAATACATAAAATACCTCAGCGCTTGAAATCGCCAAGAAATCGCACTCGTGGTGATTAAAGCGTTACACTTGTAACGAAGTGCATTTCGTCTCGTTGCTTTATATTATTTTTGGCCATCATCCATTCTAAATTTAATCATATTTCGACATTTCCCATAGTGGTTGGACGTAGCTGAGCCAGCTAATCCTCAGCTTCCAACCAAGGTGGACCTGAACTACACTATTTTGTCATGTGACAACACGTTACATATTTATTACGACCCGGATTGCTCTTCATAATAATTTATCAATAAAAATCATAAAATATTTAAAAGGCACATTATGTGCCTTTCTTTTACCTTTTAAATAAATCATAAATGGCCTGGCGAATGGCCAGCTGTACGCAGTGAGTGTTTGAGGTTTTGCGAAAGATAGGATGGAGTTATACGATAATGTTTCTGTCTTGTTTCTATTATAGTATAGGACTGTTTCTATTTAGTGTCATATTGTGCTAACTGTGTAATTATACTTTACATTAAGTCTTATAGCGCATTAGTTTAAGCTGTAATGCTGTAAGATTTTGTTTAAGAATAAATAAAAAATAAAATAAAAAATAAACTTCTTTGCCTCTGGATACCCTACTTTTATTCTACCGACCGCACCCCCGAACTATATATTGCGACTCACTCTCTGAGAGAGGGCCTGTGCCCTATAATGTGACGAATATAGGCTGCTTATATACTGCACTCTAAGAAAAATAATCACATAAAAAAATTACATAAATAAATACTCAAACGATTAAACTTATTGTGAAGTACCAGCTCAATTTGCGGCGTTTTACGAATAGCGATTGCAAATTCAGCTAATATAACCCAAGTTATTGGCGTGAGATAAGAAAACGCTATTTAGATTGAATTATAATGGCACTAACGTAGAGACTGTTTTTGAACTAAGGCCCTCGTAACCACGAGACATTATAAATTGTTTTCCGAATGAACTTACAAACTTTTTTTCGGACAGAGACGAGCAACTGACGACGCGAGCTCCGTCTCTGCTCACCATGATTAAGCTCTGCGAATCAGAGCCAGACATGGTTGGACTCTTCGGCAAAAAGTCAAGTAAGTGTATCCGGAAAATAGTTTAGTTTAGTTTAGAAGACAGACACTAAACAGACAAAGACATTAGATAGTTAGAATATTCTTTATTAAATATGAATCGCTTGTAGCCTGGGCTGCCTAAGTGATCTTAAACGATCACCAAGGTTAAGCAATATACGGCGTGTTCAGTCCATGGATGGGTCACCGTCTATGACTAACGCTAGTGGCATTTTTCCGAGCGATTCCGTGCTTCGCAAGGCACGTTAAGCAGTTGGTGCCAGCTACCGTCGATAGATGGCAGTCGTTAAGCCAAGTTAGAGGCCTTAGGGCGGCTTGAAAACTTCTGACAGTAAGACCAGCCACTAGTCTTACAAGCCTCCACCAATCCGGACTTGGCCCCCGTGGTTATACTTTCCTCAGGGAAGAGACCCGTGCCCCTTGGTGGGGACATGATGGGTTGATGATGATGAAATACACACCAGGAATAAAACATAAAATTTGACAGTAACATAGAACAGTACAATTAGCGGCCTTTTTACTAAAAGTACAAACATGACATTCATCATAGGCCTTCGCGTCCACGGACGATTCAAACAGTGCCTAAGAACACAGGACTTGACACTTTTTTGAGTGACTGAAAAGTCCAATTCGAGAGCGGCAGCCCCTACCGCATGTAGGACATATAAAGAGAAGATCCGGAGTCGGGTCGGTTACGGATTTGGTGCCTCCTGGTTCTTTTGTCCGCCAGTGCCGAGCACCATAATTCGTCGCAGGTCTTGCGGCCCTCCCGAACCTTTGCTCTCCAGGATTCTCTGTCCACAACGAGTTCCTCCCAGCTGTCGTGTACAGGAACGTCGGCTGAACACTTTCCACATGCGCTGTCTTCGAAGCATGACATTACGAACATGGAAAAATACCCAGACTGAGACTATTTGTGGCTATTTGACGAGGCAGTCGAGCCTAGACAAAAAACGACAAAGCGAGTATAATATCGTATCGGAGGACAAAATATGTTTGTTATTCAGTATCGATAGAAGTTAGGAATACCGGATGCCGCTTTGACTGCGCCAAACTCTACGGAGAACTTACACGTATCCGGCCTCCTCAATGCAGATTAGTTAGTTAAGAGCTAACTTTATTGTCCCTACGTAGCTTTATTTCGTAGCATAGACCACTAACGGGCTCATAACGTGACTGTCAGTCTTTTTAGCGGGTAAGAAATGAAGAAAGTCTTGATTCGATATGAAATAGAAGAAAATGAAATAGAACGTGTCCATGGCTGCTCTACTAGTGGAGCAGCGCAAAAAAAGATGCAAGTGCCATTAATTTGTATCTAAAACTTTCGTAAGCACAACACATTGTAAACTTTTAGTCCGGATCTACTTACGAGTGTTTTTATATCGGAAGAGTCCGACGCGTCGTCGTGTGAGACGAGCAACCGACGACGCGAGCTCCGTCTCTGCTCACCATGATTAAGCTCTGCGAATCAGAGCGAAACCTGGTCGGACTCTTCCGATATAAAAACACCCGTAAGTAGATCCGGACTAAAAGTTTACAATTTGTATCTAGACACGCGACAGCGAGTGAAGCCAAGTTCGAGAAAAAGGAACTGGCGACGCAGCAGCCGTGTGTAGGTAATATTACAGGAACGAGAAAGAAGGAGGAGGAATAACAATTTACATCTCTAATGATCTTGTAACTAAAATTTCATGATTTTCTACAGAGAACTTGGCAGCACTCACACAGATCTCAATTATTTTGTCGGCGAAGTCGATAACGACGTCTGTTCTTAATATTGAACTTGGCTCTCATTCGCATTTATGTTTTTGATGGGATAATGATTTACCTGAAAATATATTGTGACAAACAAATCTAATCCAATCCAATAAATCTAATCAACTTTTAGGGAGTGTTTTGGGGAATCGTGTGTGTTTTGTGAATGGCGGCTTTTTGAATTACGCTTTTTGTGAATGACGATTTTTACTTTTGTAAACTATATTGTTTTGTAACTTTTTTACTTTTCTTGTCTTGTAGTATATTAAGATAGGATGTTCTTATTAATTGTTGCATGTAATCTTGGTTTTTGGTTGTCAGCATATTGTAGTATTTATCTTAAATGTGGAGAAGTTCTCAATTCGGAGACCGGGCCTGAATTTTATTAGTCTTGATTTTAGTTTTAGTTAAGGAAATTCATTAAGGGATACCCCTAAACCATTCATCATCAACCCATTATGTCCCCACCGAGGGGCACGGTCTTTTCCCTGAGGAAGGTATAGGCCATACTCTACCACAGGGGCCAAGTCCGGATTGATAGAGGCTTGTAAGACTAGTGCCTAGTCTTAATGCCAGAAGATTTCAAGCCGCCCTAAGGCCTCTAACTTGGCTTAAGGACTGCCATCTATCGACGGCAGCCGGCACCAACTGCTTAGTGTGCGAAGCACGGAACCGCTTGGAAAAATGCCACTAGCGTTATTCATAGACAGTGACCCATCCATGGACTGAACGCGCCGTATATTGCTTTATCTTAGTTATCGTTTAAGATCACTCAGGCAGCCCAAGCAACGAGCAATTCAATTTAAAATTGAATCGCTCGTAGCCTAAACCTTTAAATTTGTTAAAATATTAAATTTCTTAGAAATTTTGTTAAATCTTAGATTAAAATTAGTTTAAAACGTCGAATTGTTATGTAAGCTTGTTTACGTTATCCTAATCTCACGTGTGTGTATACTTTGGGTGACATTCTAGATCTAGAGTAGATCTAGAATGTCACCCTTTCAATTAAGCTCTCTCTGTATATTATATAGATTGTTTGTACCTGTTTTACACTCCAATAAAGAAATAAATAAATAAATTTGTTGTGTGTGTTATTGGTATGGCAAATAAACGTTTTATCTATCTATCTAACAAAAGAAATGTTTAAAAATGTATTAAAATCTATTAATCTAGAAATAATGATTTTAGCGGAATACGTTTCGCAATTATTAGAATTAAAGCCGACTTGCACCACTGACTAAAATCCACTTAACTTTAAGTTAAACAGAATTTTGACAGTTCCGCCATACACTATCTCTCAGAATTCTATTTAATTTAACGCTAAATGGATTTTAGTCGGTGGTGCAAGTCGGCCTCAATGTCTGTCTAAATGTATAATGTTGCCTGGAAGAAATTACTTTTAGTAGTAAGCCGGACTTGGCCCCCGTGGTGGAGTATGGCCTATACCTTCCTCAGGGAAGAGACCCGTGCCTCTTGGTGGGGACATAATGGGTTGATGATGCTGAATAAAGACGCCAGTTGTAGTGTAATGTGTTATTGTCGAATATCATGCGCAATTCCTTGTGTACGTACAATAAAGAATATTGTATCTATCTATTAACATACAAGAGCTTGCTTATGAGCGCTTAAGTACACATGTAAGTATGTAATATGCAAATTATTATTTTCAGAACATTAACCTAACAACTTTAGCTTAAGACAATAAACTCAACCAAAACAAGGCGGTAACCGGAAGAGTAACTACCCAATTAAACTTACATCTCAGACTAACTCACCTCCGCTGGACCGAAATCTGCATTAATTTCCCTCATAGTTAAGCAAGCAGTTAAGTTAAAACAGTTAAATATAACATTAACCAGGTGCTGGTGTCAGACGAATGGCACAATTAAATGGAGTTATGGCCATGAGTGGCCCGTAACACCGACTTTGCTTAGTCAGAGGGTGAATAAAACAGAAGCAAAGTCTACTCCTTAAGCTCCGTCCACATTGTAGTATTTTGATGTATCGAATCTCCTTTGCGTGGCCTCGGTGCGTATCATGATCGCTAGGATACCCATTAATGATACACGTCGTATCTGACACGGCCCAATCCGCACTACCGGGTGAATCTACTCAAATTGACCGTTGCCGGCGTCATTGTCCTTGGAAGTGTCACACTTATAATATTGTCTGTGCAACAGCTGTTATATATTTTTATTTCTATATTAGTTAGAGTTGACTAACAATCTTACATACTGTAACGACAATAACTGTATACTTAGTACATTTCTGCTGTGCTGAGAACTGTGAGAGATTAATGATAACAATGACGAATTAGCGACAATTCGAGTAGATTCACCCTACCACGTATCTTGATACATCTCGTCATCATACACTGACATGATTCAGCATTTGATAAGTATGAACGCGTTTTTGAAAATATACGCCTTAATTATACGACATGGACAAAATGAGCGTCCATATTTATGATACAAATACTCGATACGATACGACTGATCGTGATACGTTAAGGCTGCATCCACATTCGTAGCTTCCTGACGTATCACGATCAGTCGTATAGTTCTTCACCTTCATTCTTGACTTTAACAAAAAATACATAGCTCTTGTGCATAGAATTCTGAAAAGCTGTTGCCAGCAACGATGAATCCGCGACTAATTAACGAGTTATTAAATTCACTTTTAGTGATAAGGCCGCCGTCTGTACTCTTGGATTAAGAAACACCTGTGTTATTTCTTTTTTTATGCACAATAAAGTGTTCTCTATCTGTCAATCTATCGAGATCCCTCTATCAATGACATATGTAAACATATAAAATCCAAGGCCAGAAGTTTGAATGGAATGTTAAGTTGAACTTAAGTTGATTTGAGAAAAGGTGGTCAGAGTGGAGTTTTTTTTTGCTGCCTTTTTCTCCACTACACTCGGCCCAAGGCAGCGGCTAACATTAGCATTATAAGTACATTGACATTCAACAAGCAGCATGTAAATTCTTTACGTTGAAATAAATTTCTGATTTCTGCTTTCTGAAATGATTAATGAGATGTTATGCTCTATTGATGTTATACTTCTGTTTCGTTTGTTTGCCGTTGAGCGCAATAGTGGCCTGGTTTATATTATCTTAATTGTAGACATAGAACGATAGAGGGTTTGTAGGTTTGTCTGTTTAATAGTTGGCGGGTTTTTTTAAAGTAATTAATGTCTAAACAAAACCCTGCACAGTGAGATGAGTTTGTGATGAAGTTTTCAGTAATTACATCAATCAATAATAATGCCATTCAATTATGAAACAAATTCGGTAGTTGACACCACCGTTGATTAAAACAAACATTACAGAATATTTCGGAAAATGTATCTTTTAGTCAATTACTAGTTATTAAATTTTTTAAATAGATGAAACATTAAAAGAGTGCTCTGAATAATGACGTCATAATCTGGTATTTTCATACAAAATTTCGTTTTAAAAGTAACTTATTTGACATTTAATTTTAATCAACTACCCAATTGTTATATGTTAAAGTCAGTTTTTTACATATATTTATTTAGTGTAAGTATTTAATAATTAGATTTAAGTATTGATCAAGGCCGTCCTCACACTCAATAGCTTTGCAACTGTATGCAGGTGAAAAGCAGTAAAATATCCCACTTATTTAAACTGGATATTCAAAATGCTGAGTTATGGCCTATTTGAGCTTCTATGCCACACATATAGCCTGAAAGTCACAAAGAACTTTATTTTGTAAGATGAGGCTGTATTTGTACCTAAACTAAGCACAAATAAATGAATTATCTATCTCATCATCGAGCGACTCTCATTTGAAGCCAAGGCCTTGTGCCGCCTGCGTCCAGCGACGCCTCAGGGGTGGGGCCCACACATAAATCTATTTTATACATACACGCATGTATCCCAGAGGGGTAGGCAGGGACTAGGGAATGCCACTTGCCAGGATTCTCACAGATGACTCTCGTTTTGTTTAAAATAATTGTTAATCTTAATTTAAACGAACAGTTCTTATATTTTTTCAATAATGGGCGTATCTAGTAGGTAACAAAATTATTATTTTTTGCACAATTTTACTACATAACATACCACGTAGAGGTTAGTTGTTAATACGACCATATTATGTAGCAAGATAATATAAGATAAAATATCCTTTATTACATAATTTATGCTCTTCCTCTTTACACAGTATACCTACCTCGGTAATATAACACTTAAATGTGTTTGATCACTTCTACGTATTTCTACATTTTACCTAACGGTACTGACAGTGAATCTGCCTAGAATGAAGTACTAATGAAACGGAAGTTTTAAAGTTTATTAATAAACTTTCGCCGGCATCATTTCAAGGTAAATATCCTTCAAAGTTGGAGAGGCGAAATACATTTAATCTGGATGCTAAGGGAAAAGTTTATAGAGTAACTTTTTCATCAGCGTCAAGATTTTTTTGATAATAAAATGTCAAGCAAGAAAAGAAGACTTTTAAAAAAAATTGATTTCAGTAGCGAAATTCAAAATCTGAAAAACGGTTCCATATTCAACACATAACGGCATGTAACATGGCAATCTGCTGTAATATATTTTAACATCTCATAAGCTTTTAAGAAATTTGCTCTAAAACTCCAGTAAGATGGTTGTAAAGCCTATAAATCCGCTCGTGACGTAGTGGAGTAACAAAGTCGAGTTGAACACAAACAAGTCTGAGTTACTTCTGAAATGACAATGGTCGGGGCGCGCATTGTAAATACGCCGATTATTTACCCCTAAAGCGTAAGTTAGGAGGTATATTTCAAGGTTTTGTTGTCCAAAAAGAAGCCTTATTTTTCTTAAAGAAGTGTCGGATTATTCAGTAAGGGTGCAAGGTAATTTTGGGAAAGAGCAACGAGGGTCATCTTCCTAACTCAATAGTTAGGATCTAGGATCTCTTAAGGTTTCTTTGTCCAAAAAGGAGTCTTATATTTCAAGATAGTCTTAAATCTATTTAATCTACAATCTTGACGTTCATACAGTAAACATTTTCTTTTTATTATAAACTAGCTGTGCCCCGCAGTGTTACCCGCGGTTCATCGATTTTCCCGTAGGAATAAGATATTTCCCCGCGGTAAAACGTAGCCTATGTTTTAATCCAGGGTATCGGCTAACTCCATACCAAATTTTATTAAAATCCGTTTAGCCGTTTCAGCGCTAAAGACTGACAAACATATAAACACACACACAAAATTTCACGTTTATAATATTAGTGTGATAATATAGGTGCCAATTCGAATAAACTAATACGGACTAGGCCCCCGTGGTGGAGTATGGCCTATACGTTCCTCAGGGAAGAGACCCGTGCCCCTCGGTGGGGACATAATGGGTTGATGATGATGAATAATGAATAATATTTGATTTGCTTCGATTTATTCGAACAACGGCCCACACTAAGCCTTAAATGTAGATTACCACTGTAGTGGTTAAAATAATAAATTGAAAGGCAGGAAAACAAAATATAATATGTTTTTTATTATTAAAGATATTCATCTATGTCAGTTTTTTTTATTGCTTCTGCAATACTATCCTGAAACTGACTTTAAGTAACATTTATTATTTTACATGTTAGACGGAAGACCCCGCAAAATGGGTCAGAAGTCTTATTTTATACTTTTTATGAGGTTTTCCGTCTTCTGTTTATCACAACCACAATGTCAATCTAATCAAATTTTCAGGCAAGTGTCCTATCCCAAACCGGACATCAATCCCAATCAAATTAAAGTTACCTTCCTCTTCGCAAATTAGTCCGACTTGTACTTTTTCATTCGGAATATACTTTTGACAGTTCATTTTTACTGCGGAACTTAACAAAGCCTACACCGACTCAGCCGCGGCGCGTTACAATCTCGTTTCAAATTTAAATTGAGCGCGGACGTGTTTTACAATTCAAATACCTACCGAGCAACTTGGACACGGCGAAAGGTGAAAACTGCGATAAAATATACCGAACTTGATCCCGTCGAAGTGGACTTTTAATACCTTTTAAATAAACCCCCACTTCCCTATTCGTTGCGGAGTTTGTGGAGAATATTTTTGGGATTTTCGCAGGAGTGATATTGAATATTGTGGTCTCTACAAAGTGTAGGCTTACTATTCGGGAGGTGAAGAGAATTGAATTTTTGTACCTAAGGTAATTTAATGTATCCTTTAAGAGAAGACAATCCATAAATTCTAGGTTTGACAGGATCGTGGCAATGGACATCCGGCATACAAACATAAACATGGGGACAAACGTGGGGACCAGATACAGCGACGTCACAAACATGTAAACATCCAAGACCTGGGGTTTTTTTTCTCTCCATACAAGTGCAAGTACGGAGGAGGTTTTGTTGGGGAAATTGGTCGATGCTTGAGGAGTCGTGGGTATTACCACCGGGGCATACTTGATGCAGAGGATATCCCTGGCGGTGCAGCGGGGACCGCTGCTAGCGTCATAGGAACTTTTAAATCAGGTGTGTCCCAGGCGGTATTTTTGATTTGGTGTGTAGCGTTTACGTTGGTGGTTTGTTCTGCCATTTTGTATGACGAAACTTTTAGTGAAAATTGTTGTTGTCAAATAAAGTATTTTAGTACAAGTTTGTGGCTAAGTTTTTCGTAGGTTAATGAATTGTTATGTAGGTCATTCTTTAGAATCACAAAAAAAGCGTTGCAGGCTTTCATACTGAGCAAGTTTTTTGTAACACGAGGCAAAATGCAGTCCACGTGACCTCACAAAGTTTCATAAGCGCGCATTGTGCATATTTGTTTGCGATGCAGAACCCGCTCGGATCGGTTCAAGGGCTCTCCAAAGCATCAATATTGACGTTCGACGGAGCGATCGCGAAACTACAAATACGCGAGTGCGCGCTGTGGAAAAATGCATATTGCGTTCTGTATTATAACCACACGCCAATTGGTAGCAGTGTTTGATCAAAAACGTTGTAAATGTAGAGCGTTTCTCCAGGTATTACGGTTTTTATTCGTAATAAAACTATTGTAAGGCCTTCATTTTCATTTGAAGCTGTAGCTTACAAAGACATATTTTTATACACGTACAGAAAATCCAAGTCTAAACTTAGGCTAAAGGTTTCTCAGTGGTAGCAGGTGGACAGAATTCTAGGAGCGAGAATAAATCGAGGATTGCACTCAAAAATAAAAATGTTGGAGTGATGACTGCTAGGTTTAAGAGGAACTACCTAAGTGCATTTCACCCCGTTAAAAAAAAAAAAAAGGTTTAAGAGGAACTGGACTGGTTATGGCATTTTCATGACCTTAAATAGTTTTTCATAAGCCGGCATGAGCCAAAATTGCTATCAATTAGGTCCGGCATAATGGATACCGGAAAACTGGCAGACTGACGTAAAATAGCGGCAGGGTCATAACAAATTCGCACCGGTATTGTGTAACCAGGTCAGGAATAGTTGGTTTGCCAAAAGTTTGACACCATTACTTGCCTGGGCATTAAACTTCAAGTACTATATTTTTGATTTTAATTTAATTTATTTAATATTGAGAAGACTAACAGAACATAACAAAGAGTAACAACATATTTAAACAAACAGTACGCTAATTATAAGTCTCATTATAGTTCATCATCATCACCATGATGCTATGCTTGTCCACTGCTGGACATAGGCTTCTTCCATTGCACGCCACTGACCACGTTGTCTGGAATGAATTGCTGTTACGAATAAGGCAATTGTACTGTATTTTTGTAAATATTACAGACTGACGTTATGAATGTTATAAATCTTATCTGGTAGGTACCTACTTAAGTTTGTGCATGACTACGATGATTCTGTCCAATAATAAAGTACTTTCATTTAAATAATAATGTTTTAGATAACCTTTTCTAGTACGTGGGATTTCTGTTACTTTTTAATCGGAGTTCGTAGTCAATAGAATCCTGTCATGCGCTTTGATTTGATCAAATGTTAGGAAAAACCGAATAGTATTTTAACCGAAATATGCACCTATATTGAACAAGTTGGTTGTTGGTGTTTTTATTTTTCAAGACAAATTTTGCACGAACACTATACATAGTCTTATTCTTTGCCTGATCAGTTTAATTTTTGTTTTAACCCTTTATAAGGCTCTGTGCCATATATGACCACCATAATTAGAAATTTATTGCATTGACATAGAGCCCAAAACCAATGAAAATTTATGACCAGCTCTGCCTTATAAGGGTTTCACAAAAATTAGTAAACTCATTTTATCCTATCGTTTGTTGTATCACACGTATGGATTTACATTAAACAAAATCGTTTAGAATGTAAGTTGCCGCAAAATATTTTTAATTACCTATATCGCTAGGAGACATTTTTTGCAACAAAGTTTAACTGGATCGAAAATTGTTTACGTTGGCCATTCAACCGAATAACGTCGAAAATCCAATTCGCATAGGGCGTCATTGCTTGCGTCGCGACAGGCTCTGATTGGCCGATATTCAAATTGGTAACTAACAAGATATCTTACAGTGTGTGAGTTTTACGATATTCCATGCCTTGGCAGCTAATATTTCTACCCCCAAAGCAGGGGGTGCGTTGGGTGTAATAGACCGCGGAATCACGAGAAAAGTGCCTTAATATATTTGGCGGGAGATTTTCTAACGGTTATGCTGGGTTGAGTAAACATTGTGGTGTTCGAAATTTGAATTTTGTTACTATAAATTTGAATATTTTTTACACTTTGCGAAAGAAGATTTATCGAATAACGCCATCGCACACACCTGATTATGTCCAAAACTAATATTTGAGTTTGGAGCGAATTCAACGGTTTTACATTTTAGAAAAGTTTTAATGTAGGGTTGCAAACACTGGCCGAAACCTGTTTGTAATTAAAATTTCCAACATTATTCGCCAGGGAAATGTTATTATTTTGTACTTTGCGACGTCAAATTTACACAAGTGCTTGCTAAGTACTTTGTTACAGATATTTTAACTCCTATTCTCTATATAGTTAGAAACCATAAAAAATCTGCACGGGTCTTATCACTATAGACAATTTGCACAAAACGGGAATAACTTAGCTGATTCCACCAATAAGCTTCACGTAGCTCTTATGGAATACGTCCCTCGAGCGCGGTAACTCTTCCGCTTGCGAGTCGACGACAATACTAGGCTAGGGAGCGCGCTGTTTGCGCTTAAACGACGATATATACCGCACTTGGGGCCAACACGCGTATGGGAACTACAGCCAGTGACTTTGAACTTAGTCATTATAGTAGCAATAGGAAACAGGCGGTCACCATAAATAGGCAGTGCTGGCAGGAAAAAAAGGAGAAAAATACCGCGGTAACGTGAACATTGTACGCGGAGTTTCGAATTAGGAACGCGGTCGGACGTTATTCTTTTTTTTCGATAGCTGTTGCATTTATTTTTTTATTTTGTAGTTGACGGTTTGACACCACCTAGCTTGTGCGCTACGAAATAAAATAAATAATCGTATAGTCAGCCCGCAATTTTGATGACACTAGTTGAAAATTTGAAATTGTAATGTTTGCACTTAATAATGCTAATAATAGACGGCCATCTTATCTGTACAAGTGTCAAGGGGCATGAAATGATTGTCGTAAGTACATGTTGTTTAAAAGTACCGTTAATCAGTATAGCATAGAATAATTTCATTTCAGTAGTAGATATATAATAATATAAAATATAGTGTTCCCTTACCCTTAGCGCCTGAATTTGCCAACCTGCAGTGGGGACACGTGCTCATTCGACCCATTATTCGACGACCTCTGTGGCGTAGTGGTTAGCGCATCTGCTTACCATGCGAGAGGTTCTGAGTTCGGTCCCCGGCTGGGGAGAAAAAAAAAAACTCCAGGTCTTGGATGTTTACATGTTTGTGACGTCGCTGTTTCTGGTTTCCACGACACAGGGTATCCTAGTGTGGGGCCAGAAGCAATGTATGTAACTGTATAATTTAAAAAAAAATCTCTCTCTGAGAGATGTCCTGCCCAATGCCCGTATAAATAGCTATAATATAGTTAGACCGCATTATGTACACTACTACACAAATATTAGAAAAAGGAAACGTTTTAAATATTTATATGTTTGTAGCTTTATAGGAGAACCGAAAATAGGTACTTAATCTATTTGAAAAAATATTTTATCAGTATTTAATATCGCTGTTTCCTCGTGGTCATACTAATATGTCATATCAGTATGACCACGAGGAAACAGCGATACTAAATACTGATAAAATATTTTTTCAAATAGTTAATCTATTTAATATCGCTGTTTCCTCGTGGTCATACTAATATGTCATATCAGTATGACTACGAGGATATACAATGTCCTGGTCATACTCTAACACGATATTTTTTTTAAAAGGAAGGAAAACTTCCTCTTGCATAGTAAAAATACTTTTCTGTGTAAATAAAGAAAGTGTAAATACTTCTTCTTCTATTATTAAGTAGTATTTACTTGTAGTTTTATGTGCTGGCGTTTGTTTTTCCCTCTACAGGACGTTTAGAAAAGTGAGTATGACCAGGAGGACATGTATATCCTTGTTGTCATACTGATATGACAAATTAGTTTGACCACCAGAAAACGGCGTTTAACATTGAGCGGGACTGGTACGAGTACCACGTAATGACGGGTACCACAAAACTTAAAAAAAGAAAAATATAATTTACAAATTTTTTTGGACTAAAACTTTCGTAAGCACTAGACATTATTAACTTTATCCCGGATAGACTTACTTGACTTTTTGTTGGAAGAGTCCAACCAGGAGTTAGATTCCACTAACGCATTGTAGTACAATGACAACTGCATGACTGCGTCGATTTAAATTTCATTGCTGCTTCAAATCGACGCGTGCACGCCTATTTTTAATCATAGGCTTCAATGGAATTGAAAATCATGTCACGAGACCCGACCATCTTACTGTAATTGAACTGTAATGCACTAACAGAATCAAGGCCCAGGTTTCGCTGCTTAGCCGAGCTTAATCATGGTGAGTAGAGACGGAGCTCGCGTCGTCGGTTGCTCGTCTCTGACAGCAACATTGACCATTAGTGTGTTGTTACTAAGACAGTAGGAGTTTCTTAGTTCATCATCAACTCATTATGGCCCCACCGAGGGGCACGGATCTCTTCCCTGAAAAAGGTATAGGCCGTACTCTACCACGGGGGCAAAGTCCGGATTGGTGGAGGCTTGTAAGACTAGTGGCTGGTCTCACTGTCAGAAGTTTTTAAGCCGGGTTAAGGCCTCGGGCTTGGCGTATGCCATCTATCGACGACAGCCGGCACTAAACTGTTTAACGTACCTTCTGAAGCATGGAACTGCTCGGAAAAATGCCACTAGCGTTAGTCATAGACGGTCACCCATCCATGTACTAATCGCGCCCTATGTTGCTTAATCTTCGTGACCGTCTCAGATCATTAAGACTGCCTGGGCTTCGAGCAATTCGTTTCTTAGTAAATTAACATTATTTATCTGCTTCCATGACTTCGGCCACAAATAGCTTGATCATTAACTTAGCCACAACAATTCTAATTAAAAATGCCGTTAAAAGCAGCCCCTAAATTTTTAACTCCTAACACTTTACCCAGCGATCTCCGTCTAGATTAGGAAAGAAACTCTTTCACTTCACTCTGAGAAGACAAACTTTATTGTTCTATAAAACTGGGACATAAAGGCAGCCATTAAAAGTGGCATCTCTCCTTAAATTAACCAGAAAACGCTTCTCGGCGATCCACTAACTGTTTGGCTTTGAAACGAACTCTTTACCACAGTACAGAGAATTTGACTTTTAATTAATGAATTAGACTTTGTTTTACCCGAAACATTTAATAGAACTTTTTTGTTACCATGTAGCCAAAAACCTCTTATTTTAATTATTAAATATTCGTGAATTCCAGAAACCATTGCTCCGGAAATGTTGGCAATTGGCAATAGTTATTTATTTGCGCCTTTTGAGATCGAAACGATGGAGTAATGGGGCAAAGAGGCGCGCTTAGTCGACGCATCAGGAGACCAGAGAGCTGGCGCGTACCTCGGTCAAAGGATAAGCCTGGCCATCCAAGGAGGCAACGTCGCTAGCGTTCTGGGCTCATTGTCACAGGACAATGTAATATTATATTCAATATCATCATCAACCCATTACGCCCCCACTGAGGGGCACGGGTCTCTTCCCTGAGGAAGGTACAGGCCATACTCCACCGCAGGGGCCAAGTCGAGATTGGTGGAGGCTTGTCAGACTGCTGCTGGTCTTACTGTCAGAAGTTTTCAAGCCGCCTTAAGGCTTCTGACTTGGCTTAACGACTGCCATCTATCGACGGCACCCGGCACCAACTGCTTTACGTGCCTTGCGTAGCACGGGACAGCTCGGAAAAATGCCTACTAGTTAGTGATAGAACGGTCACCCACCCATGTACTGAACGCGCCCTATGTTGCTTAACCTTCGTGATCGCTTAAGATCACTCAGGTAGCCGAGGTTACGAGCGATTATATTGGATTAGTTTTTTTTTTATAAGTTTGTTAATAGCCAAGCACCGTGCTCAGTGGCGTGCAATGGGAGAGACTTATGTACAGCAGTGAAACAAGCATAGGCCGATGATGATGATGATGAAGTTTCTTAAATTTGTTATTATTTTTCAAGAATCGCGCATTGTAAACTTTGAATATAGATTTATTAAACAAAATACATCGTAAAGGTTTTATGGATGTTTGGGACATTTTATGTACGATTGTACACACGTACGAACACTTATCCACGCCTGCGTATTATGGTGGTAAATACTAATTACCGCTGACAATAATCTTGACAGCTAAAAGTTGTCAAAATTAATTCAATTCAAAATTACTCCACGCACTCTGGTTTAGGGTGCCTACTTTTTTTCCTACTACATTTTTCCTAATACATCTCTCCTTGTATATGTCGCAGTAAAGTAGTTAAATCAGAGAGTCAACTGAATCTCTAGACAGTCAATCAAAGATCGATATTCAATCAAGTCGATTTTCGGCAATTTGGTAATCGAAATTTTGATTTAAATAAAACAGCGTCGAAAACGTTTAACTATCTAACTGACCGAAAGCCAGCATGTTGATTAATAATGTAAAACAAGATGGCGGTCACGACAGCAGCTGATTACTTTTATAGTATTTCTTTTGGCAAACGTTGTGCAACGTTCGTTTGTCGTGTGAGTGGTTTTTTGTTTCAAATTGTGGTCTTTGGTGAAATTGTAAACATGTTGTCGACTCCGCCACGATTATTTCATTTGTTATTGTTATTTCGGTGTCATCGTGAAGAAATTCCGTGTTTTGTTTTGTTGTAAATGGTTACTCAGCAAAATTAAGAAGAAGAGCCTTGTTTTCGTAGTGAGTTTCCAATCAAATATCTTGGTTACCCTACCAAAGTTGAAATACCTAGGAACGTTAAGAAACTCGTTGAACGTTTCGTTCACTCACTTGTCTGACGGAACTTTAGTGACTTGATTGAATATCGATCTTTGATTGACTGTCTAGAGATTTAATTGACTCTCTGATTTAACTACTTTACTGCGACATATGGACCAAGGAACGGATCACCCATTCATAATTAACCCTTTCAAACGGTTAACATATTGACGTGTTAACAGTATGAAACGATAAACCGAAACTCGGTTAACCCATTTCTAAGGTTAACAGATTTCAAATTCAAAATGTTATTATGGTTTCGGCTAACCTCGCCGAAGTGAGTAATTGCCTCTTTATTTCACACTCAGCCAGATAGAATAAGACAAAAAATGTACCCATTCGTTATATTGAGTAACCGTAATAGAAATGAGTATGTTAACAGACCGTCTGTTAACAGAAATGATTCGATAACATATGGGTTAACACTTATAAGAAAGGGTTAATAACAGATTTATTTCGGTTATTAACCGTAACCGTCCCTTCACTGGAATGGACATTGTTTGCATTATTAAAACATAAACATTTACCGTACATACAGGCACGTACGTACATGGTTATAGTTCAAAATATATGTCCGTCGCTTTTCTGTCCGGTGCACCTAGCGGTAGTAGGCAACTGGCGATAACATCGATCACGGAATATGACGTTCTCCGAATGGCCGACGGATTCCCCCTTTTATTATATGACAAACGCTGGAATGGATTCTGGGGAGTCACTCTGGAAAAAGGTGAAACTGCAAGCGTGAATCACGAAATGCAGAGCTCGTTGATTGTAGTGGCGTCCAATTTTTGTACGTGTCTTAACACAACTGCCATTAGGCTTATACTCGCAGACTAATTTGATAATGGCTTACACACAACACTTTGCATGGTCCTATTTAGGATACCCCGTGCTACGGCGATCAGGTACCTAAGGGTATCTCAAATATCGGAAAACACCTAGAATGAGTCCAAAATGCTGAAGAAACATCATTGTCACACGTACTATGTAATATAATAATTATTTACACTTCGGTTCGGCGGCTACTAAATTTGGCTACGGCTACGAAATTAAACCTTATATTCATTTACCGTCGTTCTAAAGTCCCTTGTCCTCTCTCTCCATCTTATCATTTGAGTTGAACCAAACGGGTTAATATTATTCTGCATGTCTGCGGCAATAACTCCTCCATTCATTTGTACAAAATTACGGTAGCTCCCAATGTGAATCGAACCAACAACCTTTTTCTTGATAGTTAAGCGCCTTAATAGCTACACCAACGAGGCAGTCTTTTGGAAATAAGATGTGAATTTTGAATTTTATACTTTTTTTAATATATCCCTCATATCTATGTATCCATCCGATGATGGAATATACAAATTTGCGATAATAGCGAAGGATGGATAGATGTTGGTTACTTAGTAGTGCTAGAAAGGCTGAACGACTTGGATGAAATTTGGTATCGAGATGGAAGAAAAAACGTGAATAAAGATTTATTGTCTGGATTAGTACAAGGGCTAAGTTTTATCTTTGAAAAATATACATAAAAAATTCTGCAGAACTAAGTCTGGGGTCAAGATGGGGTCAAGCTAACCACAAGATGGACAGACGATATCATCCAAGTGGCAGGAAGACGCTGGGTGCAAGCCGCTTCCAACCGAACTTTTTGGAAATCCACGGAGGAGACCTTTGTCCAGCAGTGGACTTCTTGTGGCTCAATGATGATGAGGTCTGAGGTACATAGGTACTTTATATCCCAAGATAAGACGATGATGGAACATATAAAAACAATACAGTATATTTCTTCTCAAGCTGAAGGTCATATATGAAATTATACATTTAGTATGCTAAACCGAAAGAAGAATAGTATTTTTGCATCGGAAAAAAGTTCATCTGAAGGTGCCGATGACGAAGGACTGCGAAACATGCATGGTAAAAAAGAATTACCTATTCACAGCAGCATTCGGTAGACTAATCATACGTTAATTTTAGGAAAAAAAAATTGCTTTATAGCTTCAAGCGTTTGAAAAATATTAAAATTTTTTAGAGGCGTTCATTCTTGATGAAAACATCAATGGAACACTCAAATGCGATCGGAGTACCACCGACTCCGATCTCGTTAAAACGGAAATTCTGTTTGCAGAATGAGAGCTCTGGATAAACCAAGCTGCCATTCTTTTTTTTAAATATAGGAGGAAATGTATGAGGCTTTGGTTAACATGGATCAAAATTATTGTATCAATTTCCAAGTGACACTTTTCTGCAATATTTAAGCGATACAACAACATGATTGTAGCAATTCAGCGACGCTTCTATAGCTAGTCGCATTTGTACCGCGTCGGCATCGTAGCCACAATTCTGAGTCACCTTTGCATTTGTAACGATTCCGTGGGTAGTGCCGTGTTTCATAAAAACACAGTTCACAGTTTATTGTGACTATTAAGTCCACAGTATTTTTAGTCCTTATTGTAGTCTAAAACAAAAAGAGTAGAGAAAAACAAAAAGAGTAGAGAATCTGTAAATCTGTGAAAACGTGTAACTTCACTTCGATAGAAATTGACTCTTTGAAACATATATTTGATGAACTAATCAAAGATTTTACTGTCACAGGAATACAAGAGTCCTATGAAATTCTTATAACCAAGATTAAAGAGAGTCTCAATAAGCTACCCCATATACAAAACGACAGAAAAATAAATATAATTACACCCCAAATAGAAAGTTTGATACAAGAACGCTCATCTCTACAAATTAAACCAAATAAATCGAAAGAAGAGAAAGAAAAACTACATTACCTTTACAGAACAATAAAAATTGAAAAATATTCTGAAGTCACGAAGATTAAAAATAATAGACGAGAACTTAAAAAACGAAGAATCAATTAAAAGAGCTTACAAAAAGCTCGATGACTCAAAACCTTGGATTTCATCTCTAAATGAACCCTCAGGTACCTCTACAAATAGAGTAGAACTGGTGGAAGACGCTACAACTTTTTACAAAGATCTTTACGAATTGCATGAAGAAAAAGTCCAATACGAGAGCACCCAAGAACACATTATCTTCGAGGAAGAAGAAGTGCCTTTATTCTTAGAATTGGAAATAAAAAATGCAATTCGATTACTGAAGTCCCTAAAGAGGCCAGGAGAATATGGAGTCACTAAAGATATTTTAAAAGCTTTCATAGAGCCAATTACACCTTTTGTAACGGAACTATTCAACAAAATATTTGAAAATAGAACTCTACCTAAGGAATGGGAAACATCAGTCATAACCTTACTATAAAAAAAGGAAATCCCAAAAATGTTGGTAATTATAGACCCATCAGCTTATTGCAAACTCTATATAAACTGTTTACTCAACTGATTATGAAAAGAGTTACAAATTGTCTTGATTTCAACCTACCTAAAGAACAGGCTGGTTTCAGAGCACACTTCTCGACAACAGATCATATGTTTACGCTTACTCAAATCAAAGAAAGATACACAGAATAGTTACAACCAGAAAATTTACTTCGCGCTTTTGGACTATTCAAAAGCTTTCGACACGATCTCACACAATGCCTTATGGAAGGCCCTTAAAAATAAAGGTGTACATAACCATTAAATAATGATACTTATAGAAATATACGCTAAAAGCAAAGGTACCGTTAAGCTAGATAGAAAAGGAAAAACATTTCCTATTAAAAGAGGAGTAAGGCAAGGAGACCCCATTTCACCAAAATTATTTACATCTCTACTTGAAGCAGTATTTAGAAACCTACAATGGGAATCGCTTGGAATAAATATCAACGACGAATATTTGAGTCATCTTAGATTTGCTGATGACATCGTTATATTGAGCGAGACGCACGAAAATCTTTGATACATACTCGAAACATTGGATGAAGAAAGTAGAAAGTACGGATTAGAAATGAACCCTGATAAGACATGCCTTAATGGAGAACCAACACCAACTACAATAAACAAAAAAGACAGTACGTTAAAGAGTACGTGTATCTTGGTCAAAGAGTATCCTTTTCGAACTGGGCTACCGAAGAAGTTTTCTACTTGACGACGAAGACATGGAGTAAATACTGGTCGAGAGTGGTGGAGAGTGACGAAGGCATGGAGTAAATACTGGTCGCTTAAAGAAATCTTCAAATCAAATCTACCGATACCCCTAAAAAAGAAAGCAATGGACTCTCTACTCTACTTTATGGGTGCCAGACATGGCCATTTACCAAATAAATCTTAAATAAAATTCAAGCCTTTCAAAGAGCAGCTGAAAGGAGTATGCTGAATCTGAAATTGAAAGATAAAATACGACACGAGCATATAAGAGCAAAGACCAAAGTAATTGATGCGGTAGAGATGGCATGTCGTCTAAAATGGGGATGGGCAGGCCACGTTGCACGCAGAAGAGACGGACGCTGGAGTGAGCGAGTACTGCACTGGCACTTGAGAGAGGCGTGCAGGCCGCGCGGCCGCCCGCGCCGCCGGTGGCGGGACGACATACAACAGCTGGCAGGTTACACCTGGACTAGGACCGCATTAAATAGAGATGAGTGGAATGGGATGGAGGAGGCCTACACCCGTCTATAGGTGTCCCAATCTAAATAAGAAAATAATAAGAATGATTCAAAATGTATTGCTAATAATTTAATAATTTAATAATATAAGGTAGAATTGAAGTTGCATAATCAAATATGTTAATTAAATTTATAATAATAATAATAATAATTTGTAGTCTTAGTACCAACGCAATAAGACAGATTGTAAATTTGGTGATAAACATCAATCGGAAACCGTAGAAAGTTACTACGAATGGGTGAAACTTCCTTATTGGCCAGCGAGTACATAAAACGGTAGGTACCAATCAAGGGTACCAATAGATGGAATTTTCCAGGGCGTTTTCAAATTAACCCTGCCAATAAATCAGCACCAATACAGATCTACGGAAATTCTCTCTGACCTCGTGTATATGACGTTCTCGGGAATAAATAAAAATTCCGCGCTCTGTTTCGTGAGCTTTATTGTCTCGTTGAATGATCCTCTCTTGATTGTGTGCAAATTCTAAGGAATTTTGAGAGAATTTCGAAAGTATGGTAAAGCTTTTTTTACACTTCAACTTTATGCGAAATAATCGTAATGAAAAATGTAATCTCCTCAATTCTGCCGGGGTAGAACGATGCCACAGGTAACGTGTTTTGGAGCGCTAATATGTAAAATTATAAGGTTGCTTCCTAGTATGTAACAATATTTTTATTTTATAAAATAATGGGAAAAAGGAATTCGAATCGATTAAAATCAAGGGAAGGCTTATAAGCATATACCTACAAGCCTTCGTATTGCCTATCTTAAACTACGGTGCTCAGACCTGGTCTTTAACTAAAAACCAGAAATCCAAACTCAAGGCTTAGAGCGCAATGTTTTGGGTGTGAAAAGGATAGACCGTATTAGAAACACGACTCTGCGCTCAAAAACTGAATTTCCAGGTGTTGAGCTTGCGACCGCCACGTTAAGGTGGGACTGGGCTGGCCATGTCTGCCGTGTGAGCAGAGATACGTGAGCACTTGTGACCGACTGGGTTCCGCAAAATAGACGCCGACGTCACGGCAGACCAAGGCAAAGATGGCGGGACTACCTAAATGCATTCTTAAGTCGGCTTCCCACGGTCCGCGATATCGCGGACGGACGCGGGCGGCCGACGACCACGAACAGCCGAGGCAGCACGAGGCTCTTCCCACGGTGCGCGATTCTGCGGACGGCCGACGACCACGTACCCACGACCGGTACGGCGCACCGCCACAGACCTCTGTGCTGCCGCGAACAGAGACCCTTACCACGGTATGTCGTGCGAGCTGGTCCGGGTCCGTCCGCGATATCGCGGACCGTGGGAGAGACTTTACCGGGGAGGTGGCCAGAGAAATGGAAAGCTTGTAGCAGTGGGACACAAAAGAGGCTATGTAAAAAAAAATGTCAGCATTTGATCGTTGGCCGCTATATTCAAAGTAAAGGCAATAAATTACCCACCATGTGTACTGCACTACTATGACTTCATCTGATTTATTTATTTACAAATACTTTAACAAGCTACAGTCAACATAAGCAAGGCATGCGAATGAAAATATTATGACAAGCTGGAAACGTATCACTACGCCAGCAAAGAGTCTCTCAGTTTTTCTAAAATAACATAGTATACGTAAACTTCTGAGAAAAACAACGCTACATTGAACTAAGTGGCGTAAGCGACATCAAAGAGGCATAACTGCCAACTTACTAAAGATCAAAGGTATGTTAACATAGTAATTATGATCTTAGTGCTTTTATTATCACCGGCGTGTTTACGTGAAAAGTTACCGCCGACCAATAATTAAGAACGACCTTCAATATTTTGTAAGCGAGCCAAAGAGACACAAGACAAATACGGGTAAAAGGATCACTGAAAAAGCGGTTCATACTTAGTTAGAAATATACATTTATTAGTCATCATCATCAACCCATTATGTCCCCACCGAAGGGCACGGGTCTCTTTCCTGAGGAAGGTATAGGCCATACTCCACCACGGTGGCCAAGTCCGGATTGGCTGGTCTTATTGTCAGAAGTTTTCAAGCCGCCATAAGGCCTCTGACTTGGCTTAACGACTGCCACCTGTGGATGGCATCCGGCACCAACTGTTAAACTTGTCTTGCAAAAACGAAACCGCTCGGAGAAATGCCACTAGCGTTAGTCATAGAACGGTCACGCATCCATGCACTGAACGCGCCCTATGTTGCTTCGCAACCTTCGCGATCGTTTAAAATTACTCAGGCAGCCGGAGCTACGAGTGATTCACGAATATATACATATAACTTAAGTGTAAGCGAGTGTAAATAACCATATTCTGTTCCAACAAAAAAAAAAAACAAAACTAATAAAATAAGACAATGTGGTAAATAATTGCTCAAAATACGTTGTTACATAGGTACTATATCAAAAAAGCTACCACTAATCTCAGCATCATTTTGTTGTAAAATATTTGGTAGAAAATCTGCCTAAGCCAAATAAGAAGAGTCAAAATTACGCGCAACGATGCCCAAGCGGTAATTTTGGCTCTATTTTACTTAGCAATACTTGGTTCATTATCTCCCCAAATTAAAGAGCCCGAACAACCCCCTAACAATTCCTTAATAGATATAACTTTACTAATTGAAATGTAATAGGACCCCTTTGTGGGATCACACACAGTCTAAGGTAAATGCGACTATAATGGGCTCCGACACAATGGAAATATCTGAATGGCATTTTAATGAATTGTGATAGAGACCGGATTAAGGTCTACTTTGGCTTTGGACGGGGGCTGGGTTCTTGGCAAAGGAGCCCCTTTGAAAACCGTTAATGTAAATAACAGGAAATGGGATATAAGAAATCTATTGACTTTCATCATCAACCCATTATGTCCCCACCGAGGGGCACGGATATCTACCCTGAGAAAGGTATAGGCTCCACCACGGGGGCCAAGTCCGGATTGGTTGAGTTTTGTAAGACTAGTGGCTGATCTTACTGTCAGAAGTTTTCAAGTCACCCTAAGGCCTCTGACTTGGTTTAACGACTGCCATCTAGTGACGGCAGCCGGCACCAACTGCTTAACGTGCCGAAAGACTTTATTTTATCGGTAATGCACTACATACGGTTAGGTGTAACTGTGGTTTACTAAGTTTCAAGTAAAGTTTATTATACCAACAAACTAAACAGACAAGTTACTTAATATATGCATGTCAACAGACAAAGAAAAAACAAAATATATTAAAACAAAGCCATGGATTTAGTATATGGTATGTCTAAGTTGCCACAAAAGGCAACTGACTCAGCGTTGTGCTGAGGATGTGAACCCTCAGCGCTGTCACTTTTCAGTCAGTGCCTACCGTGACTTACAACTGTACTCAGAAGTGCGTGTTGTGGTGCATTTAAATATAATTGAAATATTAATAGGTGTGTGCCTAGGAGTGCCTCAATCAGTTACGTAATGACCTTAAAAAGAAGAATTAAAGACCATCGTTGTGAGATGGATACTGGCGACGCGGAAGACCGAGGCGAATGCGTGTTTATTGACTGATTTCTTTTAGGAAGAGAGTATGGGCTCTTTCAAGCGCAGAGGTATGTGTGAACTTCAGACATTCAGGTTTCGTCACGATGTCTTCCTTCATAGTTAGCGACTGGTATTGCTACCATAACTTCACAAATGTTCGTCACTAAGAAAAAAAAGTAATTGGTCCTTGCCGGGATTTGAACCCACGACTTTCCACCCGGAAAAGTACCCAAATGTACACCCGGTAAAATTTATCTTCACTGGATATTAGGTCGTATCGTGCACTCCCGCACCTCTACAGTCTATTCTTATCGTGAAAGAGGAAGATTTTATAAATCAATTGCGAGTCTATTCTTGAAATTGAAAGGCAGTCATTATGGAGGAGGGGCGGTTGTATGTTACCGAGTCGACTGTGCTCCGCAGAACTGCTCTTGAGCGACCGTTCAAGCTTGGCTTAAGTAGATCAGACCGCCCATTGTGTTTTTTTAAATTGTAACTTTTATTTCTCTTTGTTTCTATTATGCAATAAAGATATAAAACTTTACCCGGATACACTTACTTCGCTCGTAGCCTAGGCCGCCTAAGTTATCTTAAGCGATCACGAAGGTTAAGCAACATAGGGCGCGTTTAGTGCATAGATGGGTGACCGTCTATGACTAATGCTAGTGACATTTTTCCGAGCGGTTCCGTGCTTCGCAAGGCACGCTAAGCAGTTGATGCCGGCTGCCGCCGATAGATGGCAGTCCTTAAGCCACACTTAAACAAACTTAAACTAATATTATTTATACAAGGTGAAATAATTCGTAATGCATGACAATCGGCAATACACTCACCATAATGCTGTTGGATAAATCCATCCTAAAACAGCGCCGATTTTCAGCGCAGCCCATGTAACTTAAAAGACAATTATATATAACAAACTAACTAATAAGTAAGCTAATACTAACTACTAGTACGTGCGCGCAAGTAATATAATTATGCAGTTATAACTGTTCTTTTTACATTGTATGTTTTAATAAGTAGTCAGAAATATGTGCCCGGATAACGGTGACAGGCTTGCCACTGGTCACATTTGGGACCTAATAGTTCTAGTGATTGGCGCCTCTGCTTACCACATCGGGGATAACGGGTGTGAGTTTTTTTTTTAGAAACATAATATAAAAGTGTGACTTAGTAGGAAAATTGTTACAATTTCCTTAGGCAATGGATTGATGACGAAATGAAAGAGGTTCGTCGGGATTTTAATAAGTAGCAAGAGCCATTATCCACCTCCGTATCGAGTTTGAACATTAAAGTTTGATATTTTTATCTAAATCCCGTACAATAATAAATAAACTTCTACATAATACAATCATTTGTCCTAGTCTCAGACTAAGATATGGTATTTGGGCATGGAGAAAAATGGAAATGTACGCACATACTGAGGCTATTGGCGTAAATATCTGAACTCCCAACATGGTGATCAGACGTGATACCGCTAGACTAGACGAAGATAGATAAATACAAATTGAAGACATGGGCGCAGGAATTATAGTCTCGTATGATTTTATCGGAATATCCCTTTAAATTACATTGTCCACCATACCTTGGTATGTGGCACTGGGAAAAGACGTTATAATAAAGAAAAAGGCTTTCCCGAATCTCATGTCGTCAGATAAGACACTGCTTTTATTCGCCTTTCCTGCGGCACGTGAAACTTCAGAATGTAATCAATTTCGGGAGCAAAAAGGCGACTAGAAAAGTCGCCTTTTTGTGCCTCGAATGAGTTGTTTGCTGTTCAGATGACAATTTGTGTGCTAACAAGCGTTTCTTCTAATGAAAGTAATATATTGGTGGGTGGGAATCTAGGTTTTTATTTTGTAAAATTAGCGAAACATTTAAAGATTAAGATTACGGAAATTGATAATAATTCTTATTTTCCCTAATTATGAAGATTGGTAAAGAAATGAAATATTTTGAACGCATAATAATAAAGCTTCTTAAAGAAGGCTTTACTCTTCGTTTGAGCAGTGTCTTCATATTTGTTGAGAAGTCATCTGTCTTAATTTATAAAATGTTGCTTCTACTCATAAAAACTAAAACTGGTTACATTAAGGAAAGATTTGGAATTACAATGCGCTTACAAAATAAAAATAAAAGCATTAATTTTAATAGTACAGTAATAATAAATAGTCTGACATAATATGAGTTCATACGTTGTATTTATGTAAAAAAATAATATTTATTTTTAGTAGTACGTCACTAAATTTATTTAAGTGACGTACCTTTCCTTGCAATCTTACAGTAAAATGTGAGAAACAATATCTACACAAGATTTTTGTGGAACAAAAGAATAAATTCATAGACAATGCAATAAAACAGTTGACGACCGCAACTACGGCGTAGTAAAACGCTACGGCATTCGTAGCGCTACGGGTGCTACGCCACGAGGTTTTGTGGCTTTCTGCTACGAAGTTTTAGAGAAACTTGAGCGCTCGCACACGTTTTCATCCTTTTGCACAACATTTTATTAATTAACCTAGATAAAGTTACATAAGTCAGTTCCACAAGACCAGCAAATCTACAAACGCAGATAGTGAACACTTACAAATAGTCGACTACTAAGTACATTTTAATAATGTACTTAGTAGTCGACTATTTGTAAGTGTAATCTTTCTTTGTATATAAATTTGTAATCTTTCTTTGTATATAAATTGATTATATACAAAGAAAGGAACACATCACAACGAAAATGTACTCCAGAATGAAGCGAAAAAACCAACAAAGCACCCAAACAGGAAGCCTAGAGAAAATCCTGCGCGAAATTTAAAGGGATCTAGCACAAAGGGCGGATCCTTTACTTCAGACAACAATGCCCGCCGCACACATCCGTCGATGCCTCCTCCAATTAAATATGCGTCTCAATTGATGCCATACACAATACCTAGACTTATCAAGTAGGCCAAAGAAAGGGCGGGAATTACTGCGCATGTGTGGATGTGGCACGCAGCCTTGCCAGCAGTCGCGAATGGTCAGTCACACCGCAACCGTGGACGGGGAAACACGTGTCGAACCTCCTTCCAGAGCTCGTCCTAAACATCGAGACGCGATTAAAATCACATTAACACCGAACGTTGCCATTTGTCCAAGAAAAAAAAACATGTTTTGTCGAAATCAGTTAGTGAACTTGGACAGGGGTAATTGCTAGGTATGCCGTTTGTTGAGTGGACTTAGTTTTTTCGGGGGCGTTCGAGTGATTGGGTCGTGCGATGGTGCGCGATGGGTGTGCATGGATGCTGGCTAGTGTGGCTTCTGGTGCTGGAGTCGTGCGTGACGCAGGACCACTATCACCATCAGTTCGCTGTGCACGTGCCGGCTGGTTCTGATGCGATCGACGAGTTGGCGCTTCGGCATGGATTCCTCAATCATGGACAGGTGAGGTTGGCGTCGAGCTAGTTTAGATGTAACGACTGGCGATTTGGCACTCTTGGTAAAAGTTACATTGTTCATCTGAAAGGGGCACGTATGACTGTTTCAAACATAAACCAATGTGGCGAACATCAAAATGTTTAAACTATTCCCAAATGCTCTCGATGGCCAGTAAACAAATCAAATTCTATTAAATGAATTTGTAAGTTGAATGTAATAAAGGAAAAAGGCAATAAAATGTATATTACTAAGTACACAAGACATTACGTGTTTTATCATAAAAGAGTGTATTTTAGTTACGTCATCTACTACAAAAATGTAAAATATTGAGTATCCAACTACCCGTCTCTCTTTTCCCTTCGGCAATCTTTCCGTCACAAGGTTGTCTAGAAGAAATTTATGTTAGGAATAAGACCGCATATTGTAGATAGATAGATAGATAGATAAATAGAGAAAACTTTATTGTACAGAAAAAAGGAAATTGTGTAATTTGTTTATATTTTAAATTGTAACTTTTATTTGTCTTTTGTTTCTTGCGTGCAATAAAAAGTATTCTTATCTTAAGTTATCATATCATATGAAGGCTTTGAATAAGCTCCAAGAGTCTGAATTTAATCCTAAAATGAAAAGCTTACGATATATTTTATGTAATGTGAGCAGCTTATATACGTCCCATTGTAGGGCACAAGACGTCTCTCAAAGAGAGTATGGGCTCAATTGAAACGCGTGCCCACCACGGATTGACGATTTCAAGTGCCGACACTCAGATTTCCTCACAATGTTTTCTTTCACAGTTAGCGTGACTAAAATAAAGTACCTGGGTGACCGAACTTTGCTCGGTACTTTTTTTGTATTATAAAATATGTAATATAAAATTAAAATAATCCTTTTTCAACAAAAAAAGAACTTTGAAAAAAAAACATCATGACTCGAACCGGGTCACTTGAAATCGGCCCGAAACGGGTCGCCCGTTTTCCCGTCAGAACTATCCCACCCTTGCAGGTGGACGCGAAATGTACCACTGTATGTTATTATAGCAAATTTAAATTGTCTTAAAACACGGATAAAACAACGTTTTCTAAAAATGTAACCTATATTCTATTTACTGAAGCGAACGACTAATTGTCAACATGTCAAAAATTTGGTTTTTCAATATGCCAAAATTACAACACTGCATAATATTTAGCAAAGTTATACAAAACGATGTGCCTAATAAATGCCATTAAGCAATAAACACAATAACACTGTTATAACCTGATTTATCCCTTACCTACTCGCAGTTTATTTAACTAAATATTTAATTTTATCATGAAAATACAATTTGCTCTATGCCCCAAAAAATACCTAAAATTTCAGTGGTCCTCAAATGAAAGCGATCCTACTGCTGCCAAATATGTTCGCAAAATCGCAACTAGCAAAGATGACGGAATTTTGTTTAAAGGCCGATTATGATCGATTATTTTATGCTAATTCGCTACGCAATGTGTAGGAAGAAGTATGGAGAGCTGACTACGAACCTCTTTTTTAATTAGAGGCAAAAAAAAAAGTAAGATAGCCACCCCGACGCCATATTTTTACTCACGATTGACGTTGTTAATGCTAGTGCAACTTCTCTAAGCTGTTTTATTTTCTTTAGTCTGTTCATCATAGTAAATAAGATATTGGTTAATTTTTTTGGTCCATCGTCATCCAGTTGTTGTACTTTTGTGTTTGTTAATACGAAACGAAAAATATGGGCGAGCCGGGACCCAACGCTGATTCTACCAAACCTATGTATACGATGCAAGCAAAGCTGCGTGCATAAGCTATTTTGAGTGAGATGTAAGTTTGAGAGATGCTGTGTCTTTGTTTACCTTTAGTCGTTCGCTTCAGTAAATAGAATATATTTAGATCAATTAAACGCCCCCGAAAGCATCTGCCTACAAAATTTCGTGAAAATCGTTGGAGCCGTTTCCGAGATTCTGATTATATATAAATATATATACAAGAATTGCTCGTTTAAAGAGATTAGATATTATTATTATAAATAACTATACTAACAGACGATATCGTTCGTGTTCGACAAGGGCGGAACATCCCTTTTTTTGCCCAGTCAGCATTGGAAGTCAAATACGGCTAATTAAAAAAAAACATTGCTAAATAATATATACAGAGACAATATAGTAGCATTGACTGCCTAAACACATCAAGCAAAGAGCTAACGACATTGAACACTACCATAAAATATTTTAATGCCAGTGAGACAGTTTTTAGGTGGAGAAAGATTGGCTAGCAACTTAGTTGGCCAGTTGACACAATTTTCCTCTACTGCTAACGCTTTCTACTAAAGCTACAGTCTGTTAGCTTTTAGAATATAACTCGGCTACTATCGGATAGAATCGGATGTATTCGTGTAATAGAAACATCGGAACTAATATGACACTTAATTTCGAAATCGGAACTAATAGGACATTTAATTTCACTTATACAGAGAAGGAAGTAGTATTACACTCGTGTGTTTCAGGTGAAAACCGAAGCCTACTGTAAAGCCCAAGGTATATTCTAAAAGCTAACAGATAGTACAAAGTCACAAGAGTACCCAATATTGTGTATTCAGACCTAGTAGCTTAAGAGTTTGAATCAACCAGCGTATCTACTTATACTCGTACCACATTGTAAAGCTTTATATCAGCAGATTTTCAGTTGCGACTACGAATAAACAATGGAGGTCAAGTACACTGCAGACAAACTAGACAAATTAAATCGATACATAGGAAAAAACATTAAGCCAAGTCAAAGGCCTTTAGGGGCGGCTTGAAAACTTCTGACAGTAAGACCAGCCACTAGTCTTACAAGTCTCCACCAATCTGGACTTGGCCCCCGTGGTGGAGTATGGCCTATACCTTCCTCAGGGAAGAGACCCGTGCCCCTCGGTGGGGACATAATGGGTTGATGATGATGATGATAATGATAGGAAAAAAACAGTGTATTGCAAAACGAAAAAAATATACTATACTTGAGCCATCACAAACGAACTGAGTCATAAACCTTTCTATCAGACCTTGTATGTAAGTATATTTATGTATTATTCATATTTGCACCAACTACCCGTTTCTTTGTTTCCTTCGGCAATCTTTCCGTCACAAGGTTGTCTGGAAGAAATTGCTGTTAGCAATAAGACCACCTATTGTATGTTTTTAATTGTAAATTTTGTTTGTCTCTGGTTTCTTATGTGCAATAAAGAATATTCTTATCTTATCTTATCTTATCTTATCTTATCTTATCTCTCTCTCACACATATAGGAAGCATATCAGGTATATCAGAACTCTCGCTCGAACTTTTATGACTGGTTCGCACGTTTGTAATGGCTCAAGTATAGTGATTTTAACCTATAAAGGCCGATTTTTCAATTGATAATTTCACTAATTAAATGCTTAATAAACGTTTGTCGCGCTCTTTCTTTAAAAAAAATTGTTGAGACATCACTACAAGTAAGTAGTTCTTTACCGAAATGTTCAATTCAGAAACTGACCCTAAATGATTCGCAAGCTTGTCACGTGGAGCGATCTTTTACAGATAACCTCTGGATAAGGAATAATAGGATAGGTCTTACAAGCCGCCACCAATCCTTATTCGGCCCGCGTGGTGGAGTATGGCTTATACCTTCCTCAGGGAAGAGACCCGTGCCCCTCGGTGGGGACATAACGGGTTGATGATGAAAGAAATAATACAGGAATATTAACGGGTCGGTAGATTGATTTGATGTAGATTGATGTGTATAAAAGATAAACCAACTCGAATAATTTACTTTTTCAATTTAATTCTGAAACGGATTTTTTAACTCCGACTGAATCCTACATCCCACAATCCCTTTTGAGGAAGGTTTGATTCCCGTAAGGGCCCGCGTGCCAACCGCAGGTCCTTTTATCCCTTCGCCCTCATACGGAACGAAGTTGCCATAAAATCTTTTATGTGTACTTCGATAATACAGTTTACCGAAGGCCTAAATATGCCGATACAAAGTTGAGGCGAGGTTGAGTGAAGAAAGTGTAGTTAACCTTTTTGAGATAAGGACCTTTTTCGGAGCTCTTAGGCTGGGTAGTCTTGCCTTCACTAGATTACACATTACGTATTCTCAGCAGCTTGAACGTCTTTAGGCTGCGAGATTTAAAAAAGAAAACATCTTTATTGAACGTTAAAAACGGTTACTAAACAACATGGTTATTATAAGCTCCCAGACTAAAATTATCTGTACTATGGGTAGAAAGACTACTTCCAAAGTACATAAAAGTATACGTTTTACAGTAAAAACTAATAAATAAACGTGCCTATAGGTACCTAAGTAACAGTTTTATATCTTAAGGTACATCATGGGTCACTGTCTATAACTAACACTCGTGGCATTTTTTCGAGCGGTTCCATGCTTCGCAAGGCACATTGAGCAGTTGGTGCCGGCTGCCGTCGATAGATGGCAGTCGTTAAGCCAAGTCAGAGGACTTAGGGCGGCTTGAAAATTTCTGACAGTAAGACCAGCCACTAGTCTTACAAGCCTCCACCAATCCGGACTTGGCCTCCGTGGTGGAGTATGGCCTATACCGTCCTCAAGGAAGAGAGCCGTGCCCATCGGTGGGAACATAATGGGTTGATGATGAAAGCAGAAACATAATAATATATTTGAATGCTGTACTACGCCAACTGTGTTTTACTTAAATAAACTGAAGAGTTAGTAAAAAACTCTAGGAAACTCTAAGTAGCCATCATAAGGTTAATACTAGAAATAAATATAAATTGTCATTTCCACGATTTTGACTTGCAAAAGTTAATACTTCCTTTATGGGGCACTGTATACGGTTCTACAACAAGATACCCCAAGACATATTAGGGTTGCCTCCGTCGCGGTTTAAGAATTGTATTAAGCACACTCTTTGCAAAAAAGCTTGTTATAAAATCAACGATTATTTAGAAGACAAGGATGTCTGGCATTAAATAGTAGTTTAATATTAAATCAGAGGATAAATGTGTCTAGTGTTCAACACATCCAAGTGTATATTTTTTAAGTTTCTAGTTTAGGCTAAAACTGTTTTGAAAAGAATAAATATGGAATTTCACAATTAATAGTTAACATGGAGGAGTTTCTCCTCCATGTTAACTATTAATTGTGAAACTAACAACTTTTGACGTTCATAAAGTTCATAAAGTACAAATATTCTATTTGTACTATGAATAAAAAGAAAATGGTGTTTACACTATTACAAGGTGATATTGATTGATTGATTGACTTGGCCCCCGTGGTGGAGTATGGCCTATACCTTCCTCAGGGAAGAGACCCGTGCCCCTCTGTGGGGCCATAATGGGTTGATGATGATAGTTATTCCAATCTCTGTAGAATAATATCGTCACAATAAGACTGTATACATTATAATTATAATGTTATTATTTGAATTTTTCTCACGTTCCAGTCTTCGTTTACAGTAACAACGAATGTTATGAGCCAGCTCACTCAATGTACTGATGACGTATGACACTGTAACACACTTCTATGTAATTGTTATGGATGGAGTCTCCGTGACAATAAAATGTCTGAGTATGTGTAGCGCGAGCTATAAAAATCGTAACTTGGCGCTGTATCGTAAAATTTACATAGTTATTTGCCCGTTTAAAACGAGTCCCCAAGCTTGTGCATTTCACTCTATTACAAAAATGATCTAAGGATGTAACCAGGAGTTTTGGTAAACGTCTCGTAACGTAATACATTACGCATTATTACGCATTGTATTTTTATAATTTTGTATATTTAAAATATATGTTACAAGCATGTATGTAAATAAATACTGTATTTCTTTCTTTTCATTCTTTTTTTCCCATCTTTTAATATGACTGGCTCATTGGTCAAGAGGTGTCTGTCATCTATGATAGCTGTTGGCGACAGACGATTTTATTGATTAGTTTTCCTTTTAATACATATTGTTTTTTTACTATTGTCAGTTTTAAATTACTCATGAGGGTCTGGGTTCGAACCACGCATGTACCAATGACTTTTAGTTACGTACATTTGTTCGTTTGTACAGCAACACCATTCGCTGATAAATTGTGCCCGGATAACGGCGACAGGCTTGCCACTTGTCACGTTTGGGACCTAATAAACTCGCCAAAACGTGGGCCCAGTTATAGTGATTGGTGCCTCTGCCTACCCTCTCGGGGATAACGGGCGTGAGTTTATTATTTTATTTCTTCAATTTTAAATTTAATTTGGGTTCCTTCCGATTAGTTTTGTGGGTCAAGTTCAATCTCGTCCCCTGTTGTAGCGTTATCGTATCTGCCTCCAAAACCCTAAATCTTGGATGTTTACAATGTCGCTGTTTCTGCTTACCACGTTACAGGGCATCCTAGTGTAGGGTCAGACGTAATGTATGAATGTGCTTCTATGGAAATGTTAAAGTGTAAAAAATGTCAATGTAAATCTTGTGTCAAACTCCCACTAGTGACACGCGACAGGTGACAGCTCGGCGACTAGACGCGACGACAGGCTACTGCCGTCAATTTTCATATATTTTGTTTGAATCTCCGCACTCTTGGCGACAGAGTCGACGACAAGACGCCAGAAGCAAATGACAAAGTCGCGTCTGACGCGGCGACTTGATGGACCTTAGTGATGAATAAATAGTTTATTTTAAATTATTTTATTGTGGCAACAAACAGTCATTAATTACAAAAAAATGCTTACACAATACTTCAAACTTAACTAATAGACCTTATAGTGCCTTATAGTGCCTAGGTATGGATTTGAAGATTTAAATTTTTATTCTTACAAAAGAAAAGTAACTGCATATATGATTAATAATAACCATGATCAAGTTCCACTGGGAATCGTCATGCATTTGTACAAATGTATGTTTACTTGTACATTTGTACAAATGTACAAATGCTCAGTCTCGGTTAATTCCATGTTTGCACATAAGTAGTGCCATATCACATAGTAACATAGTGAAAGATGTCTTAGTTTTGAAAGAACAAGTGTATTGGGAGAATTTACATGATTTATGTGCAAAAGCTTAATAAATACAAGTAAATGCCGTGACACACGTGTACTTTATTAGTTTTCAACCTGAACCCCACTTAAAACGTCACGGTAATTGAATAGTAATTTTCACAAGCGACATTTAATTGAATTGGTTGAGAGCCTTTTCCACAACGATAGTTGAAGGGCAGAGCAAACATCAAATATTATTTTAATATGTATTTTTAAAGGTAAATAAACTCACCCCGAACCCTAGAAACGTCAGTATGTTACGCTACTTTAAATTAATTTGTAAATCCCATTAGAACGGGTCAAAACCTTTCTGTAGCCCGTTAGCTAAACCTTTCCATAGAAAGTTTAAAATAGGTATATAATGTTTAACTTCGGGCCCGAACTTTGCCTTGTTAATGAAAGGTACCATTGATAGAATTTACATACAGGCACATAAATTGCTTCTGGCCCCACACTAGTCACAAACATGTAAACATCCAAGACCTGGGTTTCTTTTTTTTTTGTCCCCAGCCGGGGATTCGAAACCGGGACCTCTCGCTAGGTAGTCTAGGTAGGCGCTAACCGCTGCGCCACAAAAATCGTATATGGAGTTGGCTGGTTTGCGAATTAAGGTATCGATATTCGGTAGGTCTGAGAATAGGATTTATCTATTCGTCGTACCCCTAATTGGCAAAACAACGTTTGCCGGGCCAATTAGTAGGTATATTTAAAACAGAAAATATGTCTTTTTGTATTTATATGGGTATTGATAATAATAGAATTGGCTTGTGGTGAACACATGTCAGCTCTGCGCGCGCAGAATATACTCCAAAATTCCTGTATCGCGCAATTAAAGTGTCACACATCATCATCATCATTCAGCCACAAGAAGTCCACTGCTAGACATAGGCCCCCTCCATGGATTTGAAAAAGATCCAGCGTTTTCCTGTTACACATAACGTACCATAATTACATCGTCCAACAACCCACAGCCGGACCGGCCGTCTCCAGGCATAGAATCCGCCTGGCAGAAAATTTCCTCATACCATTATTTTAATTTTTTTAACATACAGACTAATACAATCGGAAAAATTACTAGCGTTAGTCATAGACGGTCACCCATCCATGGAATGCACTCAGGAAGCCAGTGCTACGAGCGATTCCATGCTTTGCAAGGCACGTTAAGCCGGCCTCCGTCGATAGATGACAGTCGTTAAGCCAAGTCAGGCGCCTTAATAGGGCGGCTTGAAAGTAAGTAAGCTTGACAGTAAGACCAGCCTTACAGACCTCCACCGATCCGGACTTGCCCCCCGTGGTGGAGTATGGCCTATACCTTCCTCAGGGAAGAGACTCATGCCCACCGGTTGGACATAATGGGTTGATGATGATGATGATATACACTGCTTCTGGCAATAAACAAGGATACCCTGTGTCGTGGGAAAAAACAGAGACATCACAAACATGGAAACATAAAAGAGCTGGTTTTTTTTTGTCCCAGGTCTTGGATGATATTAGAGCGATATTGAGCTCGATTCCGTCACGTGTCAATCACTTTTATTTTAAGTCCCGCAAAAGACAACGCAGCGGAACTCACTTATATTCGCTGTATTGTTTAACACAATTTGTTGGTACTACATTCAAATTTGTCCACAAAAGAAAGAAAGGAAAATAATAATAAATCGAATGAATAAAGTGAAGAGAGGGCAGAATCTTCAAAAGGAAAAAAGAAGTTCACGAGTTGAATAAGCAATCATCTTTTCGATTCGAACGCAAGTCTTTACGCTGTAGAGTATTGTCGCCAGAGATCCCCAAGGACATATATCCACTCATATGTCAAGTGAATGTGAGTGGAAGGGCCGGTAAGGGACGCCCCAAGCGGACATATTTCGACCAAATAGCTGAAGAATAACAAAGAGCAAGATAAAAAGTACCCAAACCAGCATGCCTGCATGCAAGGACTACTAAATATCGATCAAGCGAAAATGATGTATCAGCACCGCGGCTTGTGGTACACCCCAGTCTCTGCCTACTCCTCTGAGATACAGGCGTGAGCTTATGTTTGTATGTATGGATCAGCAAGGACGTACGTGTACGTACGTACACTCAAGCATGTATCCGATAGGGGTGGACAGAGAGAGCTTTGTCACTTGCTACGATCTTAACAAATGTCAACTGTTCAGTCTTAGCGAATGCACCTACTATAAAATCACAAAGGCACGTTATTTTAAAAGGCTTCTCGGTTTTTCGAACGCTAACAGTCTGTTAATCTACTGTTGATAGCTGACAGTTGTCAAAAGTGCATACACAAAAACAACATTCTGTTAATATAATGTAAGGCTTAAATTATATGCAACCGTGCGACCGAGCGGTTTGGCCGCAAATTCCAGCGGCCGCGGCCAAGTCGCTTTTTGATTTATATGAAGCGGCCCGAGCGTCTCCGCTCTCCACACATTCTCACAAACAACGAAAGAGCGTCCCGTCCGCTTCAAACGTGAACACGTTGAAACTCGTCCGTGCGGGCGGGCCGCGCGACCACGCCGCTCGAAGGCGCGACCGCGTCGCTATTTAAATAAATCGTTACACACAATTGCTTGTAATTTTGTGGTGTAGCGGTCGGGCCGATCGGTCGCGCGGACGCATATAATTAGAGTCTTAACAGCTGTTAGTTGTTTTTGTGTGTGCACTTTTGACAACGGACAGCTGTTAACAATAGATTAACAGACTGTTAGCGTTTGAAAAACCGGCGGTTAGTGATAGTTACATTTTTATTGACTGACTCTTGTCTGGGAGGAACTTTTTAAATACTAATGACACTTTTAGATAATTTAGTATTTACAAAATTAAATTGCCTTGTCAACTAGTGTAATTACCTATAAAATTTTCAAATACATACAGGGAGTGACTCTAAATATAGAACCTAAACCTCCATAACTTTAACAACAAATAACTAACGTTGGAACAGGACATTCGTTACAAATTGAATTTAAACATTTCAGTTACTTTCGGAAGGTGCAATGTTTCATGTTTTTTAAGTTGTTGTGAACTAACTTCGCCCGCTCCGAACGCGAAATTATCGTTTGTTTGCGTTCTAAAAATAGTTTTTAATATTCCTCTTCGTGTGACAACAGTCCAATGATTTTGCTCTGTCTGTTTGACCAAGCTTTTTAGGGTTCCGTCGTCCACAAGGAACCCTTATGGTTTTGACATGTCTAACTTCAGACACGATAGTACTAGAAAGCTGAAATTTAGAACAAAACTGTAACATAACAACAACATTTACATACAGGCACATGCATTGCTTCTGGCCCCACACTAGGATACTCTGTGTCGTGGAACCCAGAAACAGTGACGTCACAAACATGTAAACTTCCAACACCTGGGTTTCTTTTTAACTAACTTTTTTAATTTTTGTAACTATGGAATAAAATTACTTTTTTTGTATGTGCCACCTATCCACCTAGAGTAAAAAAAAAAAACTCGCCTACTCCATATTGTAACGCTTTTATTTTATTACTAGACGAAAACCCGGCTTCGCTCGGGTAAAATGTAGACGCAAAATAATATTCGACTATGTTTTTTTATATGGTGACGCCTCTGTATTTATCCACCACCAGTAGATATAAATATCTTAATACATTCAGATGCATAAGCTCATACCTGTATCCCAGAGGGGTAGGCAGAGACCACGGACTGTCACCTGCCACTATCCTGACAAATCACTTTCGCTTCATCGACATCTATTAGTCGTTGCATGTACCCACATCGGTTTCGGGTACTTTTCATCTTGCCCTTTGCTAATACATCCCCTATTTGGTCGAAGTATGTCCAACTGGGGCGTCCCGTACCGGCCCTTCCACTCACATTCGCCCGATATATTTGCTTTGTCAGTCTTTCTTCGTTCATCCTCTCCACATCTCCAAACCAACGCAACATTCCTTTTTTCAATTCTAGTCACTCACTACATCCTCTTTCTCTACATCCTCGGTCTCTGATCACACTATTGCGTATTCTGTCATTCAAAGTAAAACCACACATATTTCTTAAGGATCTCATTTGTACTGCACTAATCCTACTTTCATGATTCTTCTGACTTCTGCCATACCCAAATCTCGCTACCATGCTTACATCAGTATTGGAACCAGCACACTATTACGGATAGCCAATCTTGCTCTTTTGGACATGTTCTGGCTACTCACGAAGGAATGCAAGGCGAAAATCGGATACTTATCATAACTTTGTCATGGGTACCTCATCACAAATTACTAAATGAGCTTCCTTCATAAACTTAACAGCATTGAATTTAGTTAACAGCTAGTGAATCTAATGACGTATGAGACGTAGAATCCACTTGGCTAATCAACTAAAAACAGCTCCCTCTCTTTGGCTTTACAGCTTTTAGTTTTGTATTGACCACATGTTTTTCTTTATAATTTTAATTTTTGGTATTTTTCTTATCTAGTGGCTTTTTCATTTCAATAAGTTTATTGGTACCTAACTAAGCAAAACAATAAAGATCAATTTATGACTTTGATTTCCTTTTCAATTATTTTTCAGACCCTTCCAAAACTCAATGTCAAATTATTGTCTTCCCTCCCGCCCTCAGAAGAAGGACCTTCTTCTGAGCTCCCGCCAATGAAAAACACCACAGATTACTTACTACACCTTCTCAGTTGGCACAGATTATAATAACCTTTTTGGATGCCACGGTATTCCACACACCATGAAGTTAACAAATTAGATCAAAGGGCCGGTTAAGATTATCTTAGTGTTTAGGAGAGTGCTTTACTTTACACTCTGTTGCAACATTATGCTGAATTAGGCCCATTTTGGGGGCTCAACCTTTAACGACCTCTGTGGCGTAGTGGTTAGCGCATCTGACTACCATGCGAGAGGTCCCGGGTTCGAATCCCGGCTGGGGACCAAAAAAAAATCCCAGGTCTTGGATGTTTACATGTTTGTGACGTCGCTGTTTCTGGTTCCCACGACACAGGGTATCCTAGTGTGGGGCCAGAAGCAATGTATGTGCCTGTATGTAAATGTAAATATGTAAATGAAAATAATTATTTTCATGTTGTACAGTTTATTTTTTTTACGCTTTTTATGCTTTCTGTGTTATTTTTTTATTATTGTACGCATTCTGTGTGTGTGTTTTTTTGTTTTGTTTTGAGTATCAAATAAATAAATTTTCTTTCTTTCTTTCTTTCTTTCTTTCTTTCTTTCTTTCTTTCTTTCTTTCTTTCTTTCTTTCTTTCTTTCTTTCTTTCTTTCTTTCTTTCTTTCTTTCTTTCTTTCTTTCTTTGTTTCTTTTTTTCTTTCTTTCTTAAGGAGAGTGCTTTTGTAGAAACGTGTAAGCGCCACTTGCTTTAGTACGTTTTACGGTATAGTACGGTTCTAGCTGCCTTTCAATACGCTACTTGCCTCGTATCAAATTTGACGCGATAAATGGATATTTCCTGTAGTATCTAACGTAAGAAACCGAAATATATTGACTTTGCTAAGTAAATATGCAGGATGGCTGCAAAATTTGCAAATAAAAAAAATATTTTTCGCTTTTAAATCGGAACGGTGAAAACACTATCCGCCATCTTGAAAGCACCTTTGTTTGTAAACAAACATCTGTCAGTCGTGCGTGCGTAGGTTCTATTGTGACTCATACTTCTTTCGTGGCACGAACTCTACCTATGTTGAATGTCAAACTTTGTTTACTAACGTAGAGGACTTCAAACCATAGACAAAAATGGCGGACCGCGGTTTGGCTGTTTAGCAAAGCAACGTTTTAAAATTATGTTTTTGTTGCTTTTAGGCCCTCAAAAATTTTATATTTTTTGGTCTAATGGAAGAGATATTTAGCATTTAAGACATACTTGAAAAAAGAGTCAAGTAGCGGATTAGAATCAAAATAGAATTGGTTTCTATTGTTCTATCCACTAACACCTGAGCGCGTTACTATCCTCGTTACTTATCTGTGTCATCATCATCAACCCATTATGTCCCCACCAAGGGGCACGGGTCTCTTCCCTGAGGAAGGCATAGGCCATACTCCACCACGGGGGCCAAGTCCGGACACTTATCTGTGTATAAACTAAAAATTTAGTGAGAACTTTAGGAGAGTGCGCAAGTGACTCGTGACGGGTGCGTGTTGTTTTCATTAACTCGAATTATCAAAATTACTTATGTGTTCCATTAAAACTCATAGTATTTTGAGTAGGATAACGCATATTTCGCGACGTCGACGAAGTGACACTCTACTGGAAGAAATATAAACGTTCACTCGAACGTCTAGTAATTTACTAATGCACTTGCCTATCTAATTGTATTATAGCACTCTCCTAAACACTAAAATAATGTAAACCGGCCACAACAGTTCACAATGAAAACTTGTGACACTAACACAACAATGATGACATTGACATGTTTACTTAGCAACGCCATTGTTGAATTTAATAATTTTTATATTGATGCTGCTCGACAATACGAATTTTCCGCCCATATGTTGTCGACTCAGATCAACTATTTTTTTACGCTCTTTCATTTGGTGTGCGTATCGTTCGAGTCTACTGTAGACCCGAACAAAGTTATTAATATAGATGTACTGGATGAAAATCCGGCTTCGCTCGGGCAAAATGTTGACTCGTAATAATATTCCACAACTTTTTAATAAAATTTGATAGTAATTCTGTAGCTATCGGTTCTCAACAAATAATATTTTGGCTCAGCATAGATCGTTAACCACATTGTGTCGTATACATCAATTGTGTCAAAAGTGCAATAACATAAACTTACAAATTTTATTCTGAGAACAAAGAGTTTTTATTTAAAACGTGAAACCTGGTGACATGACACCAACGTCACATTGATGACATTGTCAAGTTTACTTAGCAAAGCCATTATACAACAATTATTCCTTCATTAATTAATTAGAATAAGTAGTTTTTAAATTAATTGTGATAATACTGTTGGATTATCTAATAAATATAATAATACATTTTTAAATTGAAAATACTCAAATTTTGCGCCTATTACAAGTTGCCGACTCGGTTTGACCAATTTTTACGCTCTTCAATTTGATGGGCATTTCTTTCGAGACTGTCGTAGACCGGTACAAATTTTTTTATAATTACTTATTTATGTCATTTAAGGCATTGTCGTTTCAGTTGTCTGAAAGTATTATAAGTGTAGGAAAACATTTTGTAAATGACGCGTTTGCCAAATAAAGCGCAATTTTTGTTAGACTAAGACGTCTACTCCCTCTCCCGACTACAAGGTTGATTGTAGTAACTTGAAAACATTCCGAGCAGTTACATACTATGAAATTGAAAGAAAAACTATCACAGCTAGCTTGGCTTTTCAAGTTAAGCTCAAACCAAATTCCATTGAAAACTACTTCAGGTTATGAGGTTGTTAGTTCTGTAAAGCAGGTAAAAAAACTCTTTCTACAGAACCCTTTATGGGTTCTCTCCGCCTATGGGCGCCTCTCCGACGCGCATTTACCGGTTTATTATTGGAATTTGCACAGTCCACGTTATGTGTGTATTCTTTTTCACATTATGCTCAGAATGAACTTTCATGTCAAATCTAAAAAAGCTGGTGCTATCTGGTGTTTTACCGCTCGTTGTATCTGGCACATTAGATCTCTTATATAGATAGATAGATAGATAGAATATACGAACTAATACAAGGAACTTCGAACTTGTAGCAGGTATACGGGTGCAGCAAATAAAACTACAGTCTGTTAGCTTTTAGAATATACCTCGGCTACTATCGGATAGAACCGATTATATTGCAATAAGGTAAGGTTTATTTTGTATTGTTATTTCTAACTTTACGTAACTTTTCAAAATAGTGAAAAAAAGTTTTATACAGAGCAGGAAGTAGTATTACACTCGTGTGCTTTCGGCGAAAACCGACGCCTACTCTAGAGCCCAAGGTATATTCTAAAATCTAAGACTGTACCTAAATCAATCTAACCTAACATTCGCATTTGGCCTCACATTTGTGAGGACCTGGGCTCAAATCCCGGTATGCATCCAAGAACGGGGGTTTTTTTTTGGACCCAGCCGAGATTTAAACCCGTATATCTCGCATAAGCAGATGCGCTAACCGCTGCGCCACAGAGGTCGAAACCATAAACATTTTATACCAATAAGCCGCAAAAGATAAAAGAAAGACTATAATAATTGCAGGAGCGGCTGGATGAGTATGCCCTAAGAAAACGTTTTGCTCCAGTCCATCCAAAGGTTGTCTGGAAGATATCACTTTCAGTGATAAGGCCGCCGTATGTACTCTTAGATTAAGACATACCTGTGTAATCTCCTCTTATAAGTACAATAGAGTGTTTTCTATCTATCTATCTATTCCAGTGGATGAATGTGGCACGATGTATTAAATAGAATTTGGTCCACAAACAGCATTATCTATTCAGATACTGTACTACGGACGCGCCATGGATCTCGAAAGAGAAAGAAGTACATAAAAATACGATATCGTTTCGCACTTGACCCAAATATCGGAAACATGTTAAACGCAACAGCCACTGAGCGAAGCAAACAAAACATAGAACGTAAAGAAGGATTTATCGGGGTAAAGTTCCCTCGAAAGTGACTGGCTCATTTGTCACGCGTTTTACATGCTTGACTTCCAAAAATGAGGTCGTGGGTTCGACTGCCAATGCAGGCAGCTGCAATTCATAAGTACAAATCTGAGTGAATTCCTACGTTCATAGTGTCTTGGCGTAGCATAGCACAAACTATCCTTGTTAAGAACCTAGTGTAAGTTTGTACACAAGAAAGAAATATTTACAAATACATAAGCGGTTATATAACCAAATTGAAAGAAAAACAGTCAAAACTTTTTTTTATGCCATCTACGACTAAGAATCTTTCAAATCCTTTTCTCGATGAAACTCTGGATGAAACCTTCTTCCTTTCTCTTCTTCCAACTAAATCAAGAGTTGTTGCTTTAGGGCACTTCGTCGCTTATTCGGTTCACACAAGATTTTTCAACAACTTCGTTAGGTTAGCGAATGGTACTGCAACTTAACTTCACAAATGTACGTACATTTCCAAACAACGCAGCACCATGCCGGGATTCGACGCCACGAGCCTCGCGAATGAGAAGCCGACGTCCTAGCGCTCCAATGGGAAAAGAGCTTTTAGTCAATAAAATTATACTATTTCTTTTTATGTTCGGAATCGTCGCAGGTTGGTAAAAGGGAAGGTCCGATCCGTATAGTGAAAGAGGGGTATCCAGTGGCAGCAAAAGTTTATAATTTATTTAAAACGTAAAGAAAAGGCACCTGGGAACAATAAAAAATAAAGATCTTAACTAAGGTCTCAAAGATAAATATAAAAATACAATTTGGAGTATGAAAGAAAGCACAAACACTTACATCATAATGAGCCTTTCGAATATTTAATTGAGTGATCGTTGAAATAATATACGGAGAATAGAGCAATCGTCATAATAATAAATTAGGTCGGTTGTAATAAAGTAGAAAGACGTTCACGTCCACTCAATTCGGAAGCTCAGGGTTATCTGAGCCAGATACGTCCGTCCACGGTGGCAAATGTCAAAAAGTAATTAAATTTAGAATAGTTACAGACCGAAAATTATTAAAAAGCAACGAGGCGATCACCTCGTTAAAATACTATTTCTTTTCATGTTCGGAATCTCCGATAAGCTCGCTGATCGAAACCGGTTTTCGCGGAGTCCTTCTTCTTGTGGCCATGTCTGCGATACAGGGATTCGGCGAATTACGTCGAGTCACGCTCTTTTCATACCGACAGCGTATATTCCAAATGAGTTATTCATCATCAGACGCGCCGTGTGTTTGTGTGCCAAACACATAGTGTAACGCTTAGTGAACCGCACGGCATAATTTGATGGAATTCTTGGCTTAGAGTTCCGTGATTACTGTAGCTTATAGTTAGAAACGAGGAAACCATCATGTCAGACTAGTTCACATACTTCGGCACTTAATCATCAACCCTTTATGCCCCCATCGAGGGGCACGGGTCTCTTCCCTGAGGAAGGTATAGGCCATACTCCACCGCGGCGGCCAAGTCCAGATTAGTGAAGGCTTGTAAGACTAGTGGGGTCTTAGTGTCAGAAGTTTCCACGCCGCCCTAAGGCCTCTGACTTGGCTTAACGACTGCCATATCGACATTGGTTGCTTTGCCTTGCGACGCATAACCGCTCGGTAAAATGCGACTAGCGTTAGTCATAGACGGTCACCCATCCATTTATTGAACGCTGCCTATGTTGCTTAATCTTCGTAATCGTTTAAGTAGATTAACAGACTGCTAGCGTACGAGAAACCAGGGGTTAGGGGTCAATGCAGGTTTCCGAATCTCTCCAAGTATATCTTGTCGCATCGCTCGTAGCCCCGGCCGCCTGATCTTAACGATCACGAAGGTTAAACAACATAGGACGCGTTCAGTGCATGGATAGGTGACCGTCTTACAAACCTCCACCAATCCGGATTAGGCCCCGGTGGAGTATGGCCTATACCTTCCTCAGGGAAGAGACCCGTGCCCCTTGGTGGGGCCATAATGGGTTGATGATGATATCTTGTCGCATCAGTACTACGCTGGTTTTATCAATAGTGTTATCAATAATCCCACACTTCGGGAAGCTCTTTGTGTGTGTGTGTGACCTGAAAGCCTTGCCTAAGTTGGATTAATAGTCCTAGCATTATTGCTTACAATATGGTGTCCTATTGGAGGTAACATTTACCGCTGATTGACTTATCAGCCAGGATTCGGGTCACTTATGTGCCATATTAGTAGAGATTCATGTCTATTGATATTAATGTAACTTCCTATATAGGTTAATTGTAGTTGGTGGACATCAATTTAGGCGGAATTTGTATCATTCGTCATCTGACAGCGCTATCTAATAGCACCTACACTTATTTCTACGTACATATAGATAGATATATAGATAGAATATGTAATATACTTCTCGTGTCACAGCGTTAGTGCCTCCTCCGAAACGACTTGACCGATTTCCATGAAATTTGGTAGATTTGAGAATAGGCCGTTTTCTATTTTCCTAGCACCAAGTGATAGGAGTGGTTCACCCCTATTATTTTTTCATTTAAATGGCGAAACGTTTGCTGGGTCAGCAAGTTCTTTATATACCTAGATAAAATACTGGATGTGAACAAAACGTTACCGAATTATTAAAGGTTAGTAAACTTTACCCACTAAAACATGTTGGTATTCTGTCGTTTGATGGCAATTAGGAATTGTAGTTAGAGAGAGAGAGGTATAGATAGAAAATAATAATAAATTTGATGATAAGATGATTGTAGTTAGATGAATGGAATCGTTCTGATTTGGAATCCAATATATGAGATGGTCCCAAATTACGGTACTCTGTGTTACTCTGTTACCTTGCAAATAAATCACTAACAAAGGAATTCATTCGTACTACAAATTAAAAATTTCAATTAAAAATACAAATTAATTCAGAGGTATCAGTCAGCTAAAATAATGTCAATGTAGTAATTAGCTGGTCTCAATTTTGTTTTTCCCCTCTTGGATTAAGGAAACAGCCCTTCATGTTTTAGAGGATTGTTTAAAAATAAATAAAGCGTATCTGGTTCGGAAAGTAGCACGTATCCCGTATGAGGGATGAGCAAAGTGTTAAGCAGAACAGTTACGTCGTTGAACCGTTCTTATCGTGAACCCATAGAGCTTAATTTTTTGAAATCAGAAATTGATTTCAATGTAAAGAATTTCTATTGTATTTGTTGAATGCCCAATGAACTTATAATGGACCGCAGGTAGTGGAGAAAAAGGCAGCAAAAAAGGAACTCCACTCTGGCTATTGCATGTGAAACAGTTTTAATGGAATAACTGACTAGGTACGGTGAGTTTAATTTTTCCATCTCCATACAAGTTCCTAGGATTTTTTTCAGTTTCTTTCATCCATAACTTTCTATATAAAGCCTGTTACACACGTAGCTATAACATATATTAATATGCCGTGCTATAATATATATTATAGTAAGCTATCACACACGGAGACGATGATACGAGTATAATATATATTTTTGCCTGCATTTCATTGGTCCCCCTCGGGGATAACGGGCGTGAGTTTATTTTTTTTTTTTTTTTTTTTTCACTGGTCCACGGATTCGATTCCATTCATCATTATAAGCCCATTATGTCCCCACCGAGGGGCACGGGTAGAGACCCGTGACAGGGAGGAGTCCCTGAGGAAGGTATAGCCCATACTCTACCACGAGGACCTAGTCCGGATTGGTGGAGGCTTGTATTACTAGTGGCTGGTCTTACTGTCAGAAGTTCTCAAGCCGCCCTAAGGCCTCTGACGTGGCTTAACGACTGCCATCTATCGACGGGAGCCGGCACCAACTGCTTAACGTGCCTTGCGAAGCACGGAACCGCTCGGAAAATATGCCACTAGCGTTAGTCATAGAATGGTGACCCATCCATGGACTGAACGCGCCGTATGTTGTCAGAAGTTTCAAGCTTGGTTTAACGACTGCCATGTATTGACGGCAGCCGGCACTAACTGCTTAACGTGCCTTGCGAAGCACGGAACCGCTCGGAAAAATGCCATACTAGCGTTAATCATAGACGTTAAGCCATCCACGCACTGAACGCGCCCTACGTTGCTTAACCTTTAGGCAGCCGGGGCTACGAGCGATTAATTACATTATTATACAACTGCATAAACGCAACATTTTCATTTCATTGCTGCTTTAAGTCAACGCGAGTACACGTATCAAACTTTCTATGTATAAATTGAAAAAAAAACACGTCACGTGACCCAGCCGTGTATCTACTACCATTGAATTTTCTAAATTCAATGCTACTACTGTATTATATTGCACTCACAAAATTGAAGCCTAGTTTTATTATTCCTACATATCATCATCAACCCATTATGTCCCCACCAAGGGGCACGGGTCTCTTCCCTGAGGAACTTATAGGCCTTACTCCACCACGGTGGCCTAGTCCGGATTGGTGGAGGCTTGTAAGACTAGTGGCTGGTCTTACTGTCAGAAGTTCTCAAGCCGCCCTAAGGCCTCTGACTTGGCTTAACGACTGCCATCTATCGACGGCAGCAGGCACCAACTGCTTAACGTGCCTTGCGAAGCACGGAACCGCTCGGAAAATATGCCACTAGCGTTAGTCATAGAATGGTGACACATCCATGGACTGAACGCGCCGTATGTTGCTTAACATTAGTGATCGTTTTAAAATCACTCAGGCAGCCCAAGCTACGAGCGATTCCTACATATGTACAAGTCTAATTATAGATTGGACATTTCCTTAATAATACCTACTATTAAACTTCCACGCTCATGACTTGACTATCAAATCTAGTTCTAAAGCCCCTTTGAATAAAGGAAACACGTACGATGTTCAATAAGTCATATTGTCAACAAGGCCTCAATTAATAGCCACACGAAAATGACCCGCCGTACATTGTAAGCCTTTTGACGAGTCAGTATCGATTCTGAGGCAATACACTCACAAACAACAGTGTCCTTGATCGTACAGGGCACTTGAAAGGGACCGATGGCAGCGTAAGGACCCGGAAAATTGCTCGAGGTAAAGTTTCAGGGTGAGGTTACAGAAGCCAGTCGCGAGCGGACGCGTTTGTAACCAGGCGAATAACGCTTAACCCTTCGGGCCTAGAACACTTTTTCTTTTAACAGCTAAGTTAGTTATTCACAGAGTGATATTTGAAATTTATCACAGTTTTCAAAGAGTAAAACATGTTCATGTAACTTGATTACATTTTAATCATCTTCAAAATGTAATTAAAAGTGCAGCTGCAAGACTGACCCGCCCCCGCCGGCCGGTCTACGGGACCAGACGGAATGCACCATAGTTTACATCGGACCCACCGAGGGTGTTTTCTTTCCTTCACTTGGCAGCACATTTTTTTATTGTGTTCTATAATATACCAGCTGCACTATAACTTTATCGTGTTTCAGACCCTTTTATAATTTATTAACGGTTTTATCGTCATCATAATCAGCCGGTGACCACTCTTGGACAAGGCCTCTTAAACATAACAGAACATAAAAATATCTTTATTGCTTGAAAAACTTAACAACTAGTGGTTTGTTTACATTTTTAAAAGGTACCTATTACATTCAATATTTAAGGCAAAGCTATCTTAGCTTTGTATCGTAGCGCATCTGCGCCACTGAGCCCGGTATTTGGCTCTTCCTTTCCAGTCATTACCCACAGCTGTCGTCACTCGGCCTGGTCACAGGGCATTCTATGCTGCTTTGGTACGGTTTTATAATAAATAAAAAAAAAGCAATAACAAATTACCTATGTTTATTATATTATTTTTTCACTACCCTCTCTATTTAATTTTTACTTTTTGTATTTTTTCTTGACCAATCCTTAATGACACGTACTGAGCTAGGATTTCAACTAGCTACTTATTATGGTCCAGGAGTGGTCGCGTGTATTTTGTCACGATTTTCTGTAAGAAAACCTTCAATTTATACTCTTAAGTCTAAATATTAAATAATAAAAAGGATACTACTGGTTTTTTGTTACTTATGAATTGGCCTACAGATTATTACGTAATCCACGCGATCACAAACGCTTCTATACATATACAGCGCGACTACTGCAGGGTAAACCCTTCGGCTCGGCGGCTACCAAATTTGGTAGCGGGCACGCGGAAGCGAAATTAAACCTTATATTCATTAACCGTCGTTCTAAAGTCCCTTGTGTCAAGGCAACTTATCATTTGCAAAGTTGAGCGAACGGGTTAAGCTCCCATAGTCCAGAAGTACAGACAAACAGACGTTGTAGACATTATAATTATCCCATTAGCAACAGTTTGCTTTTAAAAATTACGCTTCCGCTGTCGCTTATCGCTCAGCTCGCTGGATAAGACGCGACCTAAAGACGCGACTTTTATTATGTTTTGTTAACCCTACTTCCATCCTTTGTAAAGTATTAGGTACTTTGTTGTCGAGTATTTTCTTTTAGATACTTTTGGGAAGTATGTGTTTTAACAAGGCTTTCACTATTGTGTTTCATCTGTGAAGTGATTGAAGGGGCTGCAAGTTTTGCCATATACTGGAGTCCGTCTTTGTATTATTTTTTCAAACAGCGTTTCTGCTTACCTAGAAACCAGGGACTGCCACCTGCTACGATCCTGACAATAGGTACACTTTCGCTTCATTGACATTCATTAGTCGAGCATCCACGCACGTCGGTTTCGGGTACTTTTTATCTTGAATTTTGCTAATACATCCACTATTTCGTCGATAAATGTCGCCTGGGGTGTCCCTTATCGGCCCTTCCACTCACATTTGCTCGATATATTCAACTCGATTTATTCGAACTCTTTCCTTTTACCTCCTGCGGTTGACTGGTAGAAAATGCTTATGGCATTAAGCCCGCCACATTGTACTATATTTTTTACTTTAAATGTAAGAATAGAAGAATAAACTCACGCCCGTTATCCCCGAGGGGGTAGGCAGAGGCACCAATCACTAGAACTGGGCCCACGTTTTGCCGAGTTTATTAGGTCCCAAACGTGACAAGTGGCAAGCCTGTCGCCGTTATCCGGGCACAATTTATCAGCGAATGGTGTTGCTGTACGATCAAACAAATGTAAGTGCAATAAAAGTATCAATAAATAAATATTTGTTTCGTCAGTCTTTCTTCCTTAATCCTCTTCACATGTCTAAGCCAATGCAACCTTTCTTTCTCAGTTTTAGTAATAAACTAATTGAAAAGAACAATTTCATGGGATTCATACAATTGTGCGCCGATTTATGAAAAATCTAAATCGAAAGTGATATCGCGACAAAAGATATCCAAGAAACTAACAAACTCTTAAAACCAAGTGACTTCTTTTAGAATTGCTGCAAATTTGACAACTGTATACATTCAATAGTCTGTCTTCAGATCTTTAAGCTTACGAGTAATCGAAGGTACTTGTAGGTATATACATTAAAGTGCCTCTCTTACATCAATAATGATGTTATTAAAAAAAAGACAAGGTAGATTAATTTAATAAATTAAGGAAAACAAAGGTACAAGAATGAATAATCTCTAGTTTTTCTCGACTAATTGAAGATTTGTTTTTATTAACAGACTGAGTGGAATAAAAACGCTTTTAAATAGAAATGTCCCTGATTTACCTTCCATGGACTGCGCGGGGGCCTACTACGAAATGGCGGCGAGAAACTTCAGTTCAAAAAGAATAAGTATTTTATGAAACAAAACTATATATATATATCTACTTATCAGTTAATAGCTACTACATAAATTTATAGATGACCAAAATATATTTGGATATTAAAAGCTTCAGGCTGACAAACAACATTCAGACAAAACCAGTTTGACCACAAAACGTAGCTGAGCAACTATTATTGAAAATCCATTCCTCACTAAGATTAAATTCATCATCATTATCATCCCATTATGTTCCCGCCGAGGGGCACGGGTTTCTTCCCTGAGGAAGGTATAGGCCATACTCCACCACGGGGGCCAAGTCCGGATTGGTGGAGGCTTGTAAGACTAACCGCCCTAAGGCCTCTGACCTCTGACTTTGACCTGACCTGACTCTGACGACGACATCTATCTAAGGTCAAATTTTTTTTTTTCAATCAATCAATCAATCATTTATTTTGTGTAACATAGGTGACATTCGTGTAGTTGTTAAAGCTATTACGTTTCTCTATGTTATACCCATCGGGTGTACAAAAAAATATTCTTAGTCGCTATCATGTACTGGCGTTACACACAAGAAAACATTTTTTTTTTTTTTTTTTTATTGGAGGAATTTTAGTTGGTTAGTCGATAAAAAACAACACAATTTTAGTAATTACATAAATTGAAATAAAGCCTCCCATTTCTGTTTTTAATTATTGTTTTTCATACTTGTTTTTTAATGTGGCGTTCATGAGGGAAACCTAAGTCCAGCAGTAAAAAAATACAAGTTGATGGATATAATAATTCAATCCAAAATGTATTCAACTTGTAGTATCCATTTATTGAATTGCATTACATCTTTTGCTTTTGTGGAGGACTAGGTGATAAACCCTGTATATCGTAGTAGCGTAGTATTTTAGGTATTGTAGTGAATTAGTAAATAAATCTTCTTTTTCTTAAATTTCATTAGTCTTTCGAGGAGCTTTAGCTACGAAAGTTTCAAAAATAAATATTTTATATAAATAGAGACGACCTCGACCTTGACGTCCTCTGTGGCGCAATGGTTAGGGCATCTGCCTACCATGCCAGAGGTCCCTGGTTCGAATCCCGGCTAGGGACAAAAAAAATGAAACACAGGTGTTGGATGTTCACATGTTCATGACGTCGCTGTTTCTGGGTTCCACAACACAGAGTATCCTAGTGTGGGGCCAGAAACAATGTTTGTGCCTGTAAGTAAATGTTAATGTTAAATGTTAGAGATGAAGAACATTTTATTGCACTCGAGAAATAAAATTCGAGAAAATATATCGCCCATAAGCTAGCAGACTCATTATTGTGTTTTCAGATTTTGAGTAGGGGCCATTTGCTGTAGTTAAGGAAAATACTGGCTGGAATAATAAGTATCTATTTCCACGGAGGTTCCTTTGTCTGAGAGATATCATTCTTAGCTCTACATTTACCTCATTGTATTGTTGTTGATAAGTTATTTCGCTTTCTTATTGGTTTGCAGTGGTACTCCATTTTAGAGGAACGTTTTACAATGTGGAACGAAAGTGGCTCCTTGGCCTCTTGGAACCTTAAAGTCGTGTCTTAAGATTTCTGTCGGGATTTATTAATTTTCTCGTTATTTCATCAGGCAATTTAATTATTTAATTTTTGAACATTGTATTATGATACAAAAATCGTAGATTTAGTACCTGATAGGAGATTTGATATTTGTATTAATCATAGTAATGGTATTTTAATTATACGAACAAATTTGAATTATATATTTAACATGTTAGAATTAGAATATACACAACAGAATGTGAGATCATATTATATTTATTAACATGTCATCAAAATATTATAAGCATTTTGTCTTATTTTCGCATTCGCATTTACCTAAATTCAAACCTGTCTATATTTCTTTCTATTTTAAAGCAGTAAAATGTAAATCATCGGGAAATCGTTGTACTAACTTTATGTGCAAGAAAATAAGAAGCTACAAAGTATTTTTTTTTATTCCAGCGGTGTTATGTATAAAAACAAGATTCGTCTAAAACACTTGTTACACTAGCAACATCTAAAATTTTTGACCTGCCTCCGAGGAATGTTTTAAGGAATCGTGTTTCCATAAATCTCTACTTAAAAAGCATTTGGTCGAATACTTTACAGAAGAGCGTGCCTACTAGTTACCGTAAGCTTACATTCGACATTCTGCACCTGAATTATTGAATTATCCCATCAATAGAATAAGATATATTAGATACTAGCTGTTATATATTAGATACTACTACGTCCGCGTGGGCTTTAGTTGAGTAGGTAAAGTGTTTGCAAATAAGACAGAGATACTTTTAGCGCATGCGAAAGAGCTTTCATTCTAACTTCGCAACCCCCTCTTACCCCCTTAAGGGATGATTTTCGAAAAACTACTTTAAACGTCTTTCATGACTTTCAATGAAGGACCGTCATGCTGAATTTCATTCGAATAACTTCAAAAATGGCTAAGTTTCATGCTAAGTTTGCACCCCCCTTTTTCCCCCTTAAGGGATGATTTTTAAAAAACTATTTTATACATGTTTCATAATTTTAAATGAAGAACCTTCGTACTAAATTCTATTTGAATACCTTCAAAAACGGCAAAGTTTCATACTAACTTTGAACCCCCATTTTACCCCCTTAGGGGATGAATTTTCAAAAATCCTTTCTTAGTACTCCTTTAGTTACAAAAGGAACCTCTGTGCAAAATTTCAAGTTTCTAACCCTTATAGTTTAGGTCCTGCGTTGATATGTCAGTCAGTCAGTCAGTCAGTGAGTCAGTCAGTCAGCTTCTCCTTTTATATATATATATATAGAGATAGAAGATAGATATGTTTCTCAGATGGTTAGAAGGGGTTCGACGAGCTGAGATAGGAGGTATAAAAAGTCACTTTCGTCGCAATCGAACATACGACCATAATTGGACGTAGTTTAGCAGAAAGGTTCCAATTCACAACATGGTAATGCTCGAGTTAAATATACCAAAATGATCACTATGCTCTATATTTTAAGAACCAAAGACTTTCATAGCGATCCGATGAGTATGTCGATACCTTATTTCGCAAACCAGCCAACTCCATTTGAGTTAGAATGACATTACATTACATTTACATACAGGCACATACATTGCTTCTGGCCCCACACTAGTCACAAACATGTAAACATCCAAGACCTGGGTTTCTTTTTTTTTGTCCCCTGCCGGAATTCGAACCCGGGACCTCTCGCTAGGTAGTCAGATGCGCTCACCGCTGCGCCACAGAAATCGTGTATGGAGTTGGCTGGTTTGCGAATTAAGGTATCGATGTGCAGAGTTATGGAACACGGTAGTCCAACCCTATGTATGGAGACCGTACATCAGCTTAAACCTAAAAACTCAAATATCTCAGAACTCACTTCGTGTTGTTGTTGTTGTTGTTACACTTTATTGCACAAAAGAAAATACATAATATGACTTAAATAACAGGTTTGTGATAAAAACAACGTGCAAAGGCGGACTTATTTCTAAAGAAATTTCTTCCAGCCAGCCTAGAAATTTTGGAATGTTAAAAAAGAGAGTGGGGTAGGGCAGATGAAGTGGATAACAACTCTTATGTAGGTATAAAAATAATAATAATAATAAACTACTTACTAATATACATACAACTTACATAAATGCCTACATAGATATAAGAACGCCAGAAATATATATCTAACGTTAGCACAAAAGTATATAATACTAAACTATACAATAATAAACATACATACGAATATATTACACAGACTACTATTATAAAGTTAAATGAATACAATAAAATTATTTTAGTTTAGAGATATAGTGCTCTTTCAGTTTGCTTCGGAACTGTGACACAGTTGTCTTGACGCAAATGACTTGCAATGTGTGGGTTGGGTTAGGTTACCTTTTTGCTAAACTATGTCCAATAGGGAATGGATGAAAATATCAGAAGTGCTTGATATTTTTTTCGGTGATAGGAATAACCTTCCTTAACGCGAGAAAAAAGTTTCAATTTTTTTGGCTTCGTAGTTAATTTTTAAATAATCTTAATATTTTTCTATTCGTAGTTCTGGGCTCAGTACGGCTTAACAGACATATTCCTTGGTCCGCTACGTATTAAAAAAAAATTCTGTGGTGACATTGACAGCTTTTCAAGGTGGATTTTTTTTCATACGTAGCGGATTAAGGAATATGTCTGATATGCCGTACTAAGCCCAGAACGACGAATGAAAAAATATTAAGTATATTTAAAAATTAACTACGGGGCCAAAAAAAATTAAACTTTTTTCCCGCGTTAAGGAAGGTTATTCCTATCACCAAAAAAAATATCAAGCACTTCTGATATTTTCATCCATTCCCTATTATGCTTCTGACGTTGAGAAACAAGGTCGTAGAACACAACTTATAGAAAAATACAAACAGTTCACATTTTACCCATTCCTTCAGTCTTTCATCTGAAAGCGCGTGCAGCACTCATTTGGGTAACGCGGGAATCATGCAAATGCAGAGTTAAACGATCAGGTCGCGCGTTCCACATTTGAATTTTCGCATTAACCGCCGTTCGCTGGTGTTGCACGACAGATGGCGGTGGCGTGCTTTACGACATTACGCCGTGAAATATCGAAACTCGATGTTATCGTTTCGTGAAATAATATAGTGGGGCTTGGGAAAATAGGTCAAGAGTAAGCGGTGTACAATGCTTGAATATCAGGTTTTATACAAAGTTCTTGTAGCTTAACAGTAAACAAAACACCAAATCTTCACAATCTTCAAATATTAATTATATAATATTAGAATTAGTTTATAGATTTAGTTTAATGCAATCCTAGATTATTATTATGAAAAACAATTAGAAACCCTCAAACGGGCGCCCACGATACAGGATATACCTAGTGTGGGGCCCACCAAAAATTGGATACTGTCAAACACATATTACGATACAAATAATTTTTACTTTTACTTACTTTTACTTCACAGAATTAACAACAACCTCTCACAATAATATCTCTATATTGATAACGACAACAGGTACATACAAACACAAACATACGCTCACGCCTGTATCCCAGAGGGGTAGGCAGATACCAGGGACTGTCACGTGCCACGATCCTGACAAATCACTTTCGCTGCATCGACATTCATAAGTCGTTGCATGCACGCACGTCGGTTTCGGGTACTTTTTATCTTGCGCTTGGCTAATACATCCCCTATTAGGGCGAAGTATGTCCGCCTGGGGCGTCCCTTACCGGCTCTTCTACTCACAACAACAACAAGTAGACGCTTAAAATATTCAGATGTTGTTTAAATAATGGTACAGGTACCCTTCACGGGCGGGTCCGACTCGCAATTGGCGTAGAAAGTACAGAGGAAGCAAGATTTAGCATAGTCTTCACGTACTCGCCATTAACATTTTACGCCGTCGTTTGAAACGACCTATTAAAAAAAGGTTCAACACCCTTTCACGTCGCAGAGGAGACTGCACTACAGTTAAGAGCCAAAGATAAGCTCATAAATTGCCCTGAATATAAAGTTAACTTTACTTTAAAATGCGAATCCGTGCAAGATAGGCGACTTTTCGAAAAATATTGTTATTGTTTTTTATAACATCGTAATTTTTTTTTCATCCCATCTATTCGAAAAGGACGACTTTAGTCGCCTTTAGGTGCACGTTTGTTTTGTTTTGTTGTTTTCTTTAGGAAACTTTTAGCGGGCAGTAATGAGTTTTTGCATCTCTCATATTCGGTAAGTAGGTCCTTATTACCCCCAAATGGGGCTTGTAAGTGACCAATTAGCGCTCTAGGGTAATAATGTAGCTAGAAAAGACCTAGGGCGGTAAGTAATTAAAAAGAAAATCTAACCACCATACTGGCAATAGATATCATGCATTCAGCCCAATGACAAAAGAGGTCGCTTCGCTATTCAGCCTTGTCTTCGTATGAGTAAATAGTCATCAATTTTAAATATCGAGAGGCAAAGCTCAATTTTGTTCTTGAAAAAAATCATTTAAAAAAAAATATGAAAAAAGGCGGGAATAGAAAACTTTTACTTTAAATATTGTTTGTTTTTGGTTTTTTTTTAATAATTACGTGCTAATTAGGAAAAAAACAAGAGCTCTGTAAGTGATGAAGATATAAGCTGTACTCCCGATTCAATGAAAATGGAAGCTGAAGCAGCAATTAACAATATTTTGCCGGAAAGTTCTAAAGAGAGATATTTGAAAACTTACGACGAGTTCATGAAGCGGCGAAAAGAAAACCGAGTAAATGTTGTATTCTTGTAATGCCGTTTTTTTTCTACTTACCTCACAATCGAGATGTAAAGCAGAGTAGTTAGCTCGGGTGTAAGCATCAATTGCACCCTCGAACTATAGGCGCCCTCGCTGCGCTCGTGCGCCTAAATATCTCGGGCTGCAATTGATGCCTTACAGCCCTTGGCTACTAATCTACTATTAATCCTCTTTATAAGTGCGCCGCAATTATATTTTCGCGCACTTTTTAAATTTGGAACATCTTAGTGTTCAGCGCCAAAGAAATCGAATGCAAATATTGTTTGAATAAAGACTGGCTGGTACGACGGCACAAGTCGCGCCGCCGGCTGAATAAAAAAAAAGAATAAAATATGAGGCGCCTTTTATTTTCTCATAGTGGATGATGAAAAGTATAGTGTACCATTTAGGCGCAAAATACCTATATTACTGGCTCGGGTGACGTACTTTGAATCCCTCGCTACGTTCAGGATTCTACTAAAGAATCCCTCGCTACGCTCGCTTCGCTCGCGATTGTACTCTAGACTCCCTCACTTCGCCCTGGATTAAAAAAAGCGCCCTCGCCGTAAAAATATTATTTTGCTCCCTTATGATACAATCTCTCGTAACCCCGGTAGCCTGAGTGATCTTAAACGATCACAAAGGTTAAGCAACATAGGGCGCGTTCAGTACATGGATGGGAGACCGTCTGTGACTAACGCTAGTGGCATTTTATCGAGCGGTTTCATGCTTCGCAAGGGACGTTAAGCAGTTGGTGCCGGCTGCCGTCGATAGATGGCAGTTGTTAAGCCAAGCCAGAGGCCTTAGGGTGGCTTGAAAGCTTCTGACAGTAAGACCAGTCTTACAAGCCTCCACCAATCCGGACTTGGCTCCCGTGGTGGGGTATGGCCTATACCTTTCTCAGGAAAGAGACCCGTGCCTCTCGGTGAGGATATAATGGGTTGATGATGGTGATACAATCTACTATTTCTTCATATTTATAAAGAAAAAAACAATTGGTGAAGTAAAAGTAATTGGTGTTACTGTGTTTTTGCTTTGTGGTGGCATTGTTAAATAGGTTATGCTTAAATCCAATGAGTGTTAATCTGCAGAATTTTTGCTGAGCCAAACGGCTCGCCGTAACAATGATTATATTTTTTTTAAGGTCATACATAATGCAACCGATTAAATAAGTAAAATTAAATTTATTGTTTACAGTTTTTTTTTAAAGATGGCTCATATTAGCGGCGTGAGTTTATGTATGATGTAAGTACAGTGCAAAAAACACATTCCTACAAGGATGAAGTACAATATTTGTCAATCATGTGTACAGAAAGGTGGAATTAACAATATTTAGTTCGGCATGTTTTGCCATAACAGGTGTACAAATTTTTATCATTATCATATTTATCATAATATTATTAGCTTTTATCTACTCTGATACTATAATACAAAGATTATAAAACTGAAAACAAAACTCTTATGACAAACATTACGCATAGGTAGGCCAAAAATAAAAAAAAGACACAGGTCTTGTATGGACACCTGTATCATAATATAACTTTTTAATCATAACGATACACGTATACAACCTCCTGCTGGACCAAGAAAGTCGAACGTCTACTTAAAAAAAAAAATTTCACTGAACGAGTCCGCGGCGATGCAACACGCATGCGCAATCGATGTTTGCGCCTTGGCGCCAACATTTTACATTTTAAAAAACTATTCAATATAAACAAAGTTTGGTTCTGTTGGTAAAATAAATTAGTTTTTGTGTAAAATCCTGTCTGAAAGCGAGGATAGTGTTAATTGTACACCACCAAACATTCTGGAAGCTGCGTCAAACATGACTATGAACTAGTTACCGGCGAAATCTAGGAGCAACTATAATAACCACGAGTTCATGGAATGGAAAAGTGTATTTGTTGATATTCAGCATTTTATTTGCAATATTATTTTATGTATTATAGTATGAGAGTAGATAAAGTAGTGTATGACACTGTACATAACTTGGTCTTATAACACTCGTGTGATGCTATAAAAGAACTTGCCTACGGCTTGTTTTTTTAAAACACACTCGTGTTATAAGAACCCTTACTATGCAACAGTATCATAAACTACTATAGTTTAATATTATATTAACTTCAAAATATGTATGTCACAAAATATAAAATAAAAAGAAAACCATTCCATGCAATGATGAATGAAAATGTCGGTGTAGAGAGGTCACGAGGATTTTCTTAAATAGAATGTTAGTTTTAGGCATACTTCATCAATATTATTATCGGTCAGAAATTCTATAATTGTCTTTAATTATGTATAAATAATAATATTTTGCTAACCACAAACAATATTTTTCTGGTTTCACTGTAGTCTTTTTCTGAGTTTTTCACGGATCCAATCTATTTTGGATACAATCATCGCATTGACGTATCTCAGGAATAACGCATTTAGGGAGTATATGTTGAGAAGACACGAGGTAAATTAAGTCAGTGGTGCGTGTGTACAGGAATACTCCCCATTGATCCAAACACCAAAATTTGTTTTCATTTGCTAATTAATACTGTGGCTAAACTCGCGGTTGATGATGTCGTCCATGCCTATCCGGCTACGGCGACTGTTGTTGGACCGTCAAGCTACGTTGATGTGCCCGCGTGTGGCTCACGTAAGCAATCTTTGCAGTGAACGTACGACCGCAAGTGCCACATGTCAAGATTCCATTTACATAGTTGTACGTGATTGCCACAGGTGGTCGGGCCTTCAATTGATCTCTCTTAACTTCGAGATCAGTTCGTATCGAGAACATATTATATTGTAGGTTTATTGGCCCTGAAGATTGTATTTTAACAAATTTGTACATTTTGGTGGCATCTAAATTCTTCTCACTACAATATAGGTATGTTATGTTTTTTTTTTTTAATTTTTCTACTCGTTCTTTCCTCTATCGGAGATAGAGTCCGTTTTTGCTAAACAATTGGTTTCAAAGTTTATAGTTACATGACTTGATTTGTCAATATTCCTATCCTATAATAATATGTACTTGATGAAGTATAGTCAATATGTTATAGGGGGTATGTTATGTTACTTTTTATTGAGTTAATATAAAAAAAATGCGTCAAAGAAACTATGCAATTCTTATAATCACCCGGGCGCTCTAATTAAGGAAGAGTTTTTTTCTATACTTTGTTCCGTTGCTATTTCCGCACTATGGTCGGACTAGAAGCCCCCGTATTCAAGGTTCGAGGAGCCATTCCAATTACTGCCCACTTTTGTTCCCGCACACTCGCGGGGCCATTGTCGTCATAATAATTCTTAGACGGGGAATATTGTCATTCTTTCATCCCGCTCCTAAATGGGAAGACTCAAAAGTTCAAATGCGGTTCCTTTAATTTGATTAATTTGATTAAAGGAACGTTGGTGTAGTCGATTAAGGCGCTTCACTATCAAGAAAGAAGTCTTGGATTCGAGTCCCACTGGGGCCGCCGTGCAATTGTATAAATGGAATCAGTCTGAGTGTTTTTCGATGTTTGTGATGTCCTTGCCTGGCTATCATATACGACGACCTCTATGGCGTAGCGGTTAGCGCATCTGTGAGAGGTCCCGGGTTCGACCCCGGCTGGGGGGAAAAAACCCCAGGTCTTGGATGTTTACATGTTTGTGACGTTGCTGTTTTTGGGTCCTACGACACAGGTTATCCTAGTGTGGGGCCTGAAGCAGTATATGTGCCTGTATGTAAATGTTTATTGTTTATTGTTAATGTAATATATGCATTTGGACTCTAAATAGAGCAATGGCATAATAGCTACTAATTTAAATTGAATCTTCATCATCATCATCATCATCATCAACCCAGCTGTACCCACTACAGGGTATAGGAATTTTCCCCAACACAGAAAGAAACAGAGTATGGGCTTGCAGCCATAAGTTTGGTAGGATCTTAAATAACAGGTAATTTGTATAATTATGGATCCTGTCGGGCATAGCAAAAGCCTTATAACCAAAATCTGACGAGTATAGCTAAAGTGGTGTCAAATACTCATCAATCAATAAATCAATCAATCAATCAAGTAGGAACTGTTTAATTTCAACAACTTAATCTGAAAACTAGGGTAATCTCCTAATTCACCTTAATAACTCTTAATCAATTTAATAACACCATTTTTTTTAAATATAATCCCCACAAATAATTTATTATGACGAAACAACGTTTGCCGGCTCAGCTACTAATTATATAAAATATTCTTCTTGTACTATCTTACTAAACTTTTAACTGAGTTTACATTGTACGCGTGCTCGCATAAGATAGGCGATTTCAACATAATATTTTCAGATATGTGATCACCTCAAGTACTCACCGTCTCCTTGGTTTTCACCGGTTCATTTTCAAATAAATAAACACAAACCGCTTTGGTGAGGAAGCGTAAATACTTTATACCATTTCATTATTTCGCCTCCTTCTCTGTACATTTTCGAAGCGCCTCGTTCTAAAGAGCTACTTTCCCTAACGGAAGTATTTTGATCTTAAGAAATAACGTGGAAGAATAACGTTTTTTCTTTTCACCAAAAGGTACACGGTAAAATTGCGACTTGACTTTGCTTGTATTTTTACGTTCAGCGTTTAGCATTTGTTTTTGTTTTCGGCGCTGGAATACTTAAGACGGTGCCTAACGAGGTGATTTCCATACAAACGTAGTACTATTTAAACATTAACATAAACATTTACGTACAGGCACATACATTGCTTCTGGCCCCACAATAGGATACCCTGTGTTGTGGGAACCAGAATTTGAATTTACAAACAACATTCTGCATTGCAATTGAACGTTACCAATATGCTATGTATCTCTCGTAGCCCCGGCCGCCTGAGTGATCTTAAAACGCTCACGAAGGTTAAGCAACATAGGGCGCGTTAAATATGAAATGAAATGAAAATGAAAATAGTTTATTAACTTAACAGATTTTTACATTAGCACAATCGGGCAAAGATCTTCCTTTTAAGTATGTAAAATACTTGTATCAGGAAGCTCCGCCCGTCCACATTTGGACGTAAGACTAGTTGGTCTTGTTTAGACATACAGGTCCTTGAAATTTAGATGACACAACATGCTATGCAAAATATTAATTAACATGTTTTTATATGGATGTGTGACCGTCTATGACTAACGCTAGTGGCATTTTTCCGAGCGGTTCCGTGCTTCGCAAGGCACGTTAAGCTGTTGGTGCCGGCTTAAAAGAAAAGCTATCACGTCTAAGTAGACTTACAAGTTACGAGTAATAGGCGACCGACGTGGGAAAGAAAATTTCGAATAAAATCCATTGAAAATTACTTTGATGAAGTTGTTAGTTCTATAACGCAGATAAAACCCCCTCTTTCTACGAAACCATATACTGCAAATGGTACGGCACGCACTTGACCGATTTTTTAAGTGAAACTCAAGAATTTAGATTAGATTACAACTGTATATTGGCACTCATTATTGTTTGTATCCAAAGAACATGATTTTAATTACGATTCTCTTTGTTTCAGATTGGGAACCTCAAGAACTTCTACCTACTTTCGCACCCAAGCATTAGTAAACGCTCTTTGAATGCCAGCAAAGAGTACCACAATAGACTTAAGGAAGACCCACAGGTTAGTAAATAAATATCATACTCACGGCACTTATCCTGGTCCAAAACTAGGATACCCTGTGCTACGGTAACCTTCCTCAGGGAAGAGACCCGTGACCCGTGCCCCTCGGTGGGGACATAATGGGTTGATGATGATGACGATAACAAGGCAAGGACACAAACATGGAAATACACCCAGACTGAGGCCTTTTAACATTTTAACATTTACATACAGGCACATACATTGCTTCTGGCCCCACACTATACTTGAGAAATTACAAACGTGCGAACCGAGTCATAAACATTTGTATCAGACCTCTCTCTCACACATATAGGCATATCAGAAATCAGAAATCAAAAATTTATTTCAACGCAAAGAATTTACATTCTGTTTGTTGAATGTCAATGTACGTACAGTTATGTATAATGTTAGCCGCTGCCTTGGGGCCGTCTGTAGTGGAGAAAAAGGCAGCAAAAAAAAACTCCACTCTGACCATCTTTTCTCAAATCACCTTAAAGCTAATACAAATCAAACTTACAAAATAATATCTTGGATATGTTGAACACCAACATCCAAGACCTCGGTTTCTTTTTTTTTGTCCCCAGCCGGGATTAGAACTCAGGACCTCTCGCATGGTAGGCAGATGCGCTAACCACTGCGCCACAGAGGTCGTCAATTTTATACAAACTTACAAACTAGGGGTGCCCCCCGTGGGAATTGAACCCACAACCTTCGGCATAGTGATCAGACGTGATACCAAAGAAGTAGTCAATTATCGTCAATTAATTTTTTCTTTCGCTTTTGCACGTATCTGAGTATTACACTGGCCTCGTTTTTTATGTAGGTTATTTTAAATGCAAGCGTTTTAAGTAAGATAGCGTAAGAAAGTTTAAAAAGCTTTTCTAAGTAATTGAAGCGAATATTAATAAAATCAGAGTTTTAATCTCATTAGAGAGAACCAGGCGATAAATTGTGCCCCGATAACGGCGACAGGCTTACCACTTGTCACGTTTGGAACCTAATAAACATTGGTGCCTCTGCCTACTCCCTCGGGGATAACGGGCGTGAGTTTATTATAATATATTTTTTTATTAGAACCAAAAGTACTAGAGTATAAACATTTTCAAACATCCTCAATAGTGTCAGTTCCGAGTAATTTTAACACTATGAAGGTCAATGAACTATAAATAAGTTTCTTCGCATAGTCGTCGTCATCGTCGTCGGTCGTTCATCTCAGAGACGAGCAACCGACGACGCGAGCTCCGTCTCTACTCACCATGATAAGCTCTGCGAATCAGAGCGAAAACTGGTCGGAAGCTTAAGCTTAAGTAAGTTTAAGGACCTACTTACGAAAGTTAAATGCTTAACAAAGCATTTATTTTTTTTAAAGTTTTCAACTCGCTCCCTTATGAAGGTGTCGGGGTGTTTGTGACTCGGTCATGCATGTGAAAGATCACTAACATGCATGTGAAAGATCACTAAAGATCACGGAAACCCCTAACCGACGAATGGTTATGTATAATTATATGCAGGAAAAATACCGCTTTCCTTGTGTTTCATTTTAGAAATATACAATGTAAAGTTATCATTTGAATAATAATAAAAAATGAACCTCCACCAATCCGGACTTGGCCTCCGTAGTATGGCCTATACCTTCCTCAGGGAGGAGACCCGTGCCCCTCGGTGGGGACATAATGGGTTGATGATGATGAAAGAATTAATAAAATTACATACGTACATCTAAGCTGTATTTTATCATCATCATCGGCCATTGCACGCCCACTGTAGGGCATAGACCTCCCTCTTAGGTTTTATAGGTTCCCGGTCTTGTGCCGCCCACATCCAGTGACTCCCCGCACCTTAACTAGGGCCTCAATGGGCTAGTTGCCCTAAAAAATGTAATTAGTCCGTCTTTTAGATTATTCAAAAATAAGGGACACGTATTTTTTTATTTTTAAATTAGACCAAAAATTACAAAGATATACCCTTTAAAGTTGCGTGTGACGTCACGCCGTGCTGCATTTTTTAGCACGGAGTGACGTCACACGTAACTTTAATGAGCTATATCTTTGTTATAATTTGTTTAATCGAAAAAAGAAAAAATACGTGTCCAATATTTTTTTATAATCTAAAATACGGACTAAATAGAATTTAATTATTTTGACCCTGGAAACTACCCTATTCTGCTATTGCAGACAAAGGCTCTGGGCCCAGATTCTACTAATGCATTGTAGTTACAATGACAACTGCATGAACGCGGCGATTTCATTTCATTGCCCTTTTTAATCTACATGCTCAGTACCAAACCTAGGCGTCAATGGTATAAAAAATAATGTCGCGTGACCCGACCGAGTATCTGGCATCGTACTGTAATGCACTAACAGAATCGAGGTCTTGGTCGTCAGACCATCTGGTGGTCGGCGTGCTCACGTTGCGTCGTCCGGTCCGCAGTCGCCTAGACAGAACTTTTCCGTCCAACGGCCATCAGTTATTCTCCGAGCTGCGTTCCCCGCCCCTGACAACTGAGCAATGAGCCGTTTTCAAAAGAACTAAAAAAAAAATCTAACGGCTGTCAAAGGAATGCAATTTTGGACCTCAGCCCAATAGCCATGTGTGATGCATCATAAGATAGGTCTTAGCGAGTTGAACAAAAGTTACTATGGCGCCAACAGCCAAATGTTGGTCCTTTCGGAGTTATATTTTATTGAAAATGTTAGTTTTTTTGCATTCCTTTGACAGCCATTAGATTTTTTTTTAGTTCTTCTGAAAACGGCTCATTCTTTGAGCTTTAACTTTTTTACAAAGATTTGGCCTCGGCCTTAACACGAAAAATATATTTAAAACATTACAAAGATTTGGCTTTGGCCTTCTACAAAGAATTACAAACGTTAGACCTGGCTGCACGGACAAAAGTCCTTTGCCTATTCTGCTATTAGGAGATAAAGAAGATTAAAAAAAAAATCACTTTGAAATATGTGAAGAGACTCTAGGGTGGTGGACGGGTAGAGCCCCGGGGTGATATAATGATACCACAAGTTAGCCGTTTACGGTGCACTTTAAAAGAGACCTTTATTTGGACAACACGTTATTTTGTGCATCCATTCGTGGGTAGCTAAGTCAGCATACGTACAACTTATGTTGCAGTAATTAATGAGTAATGTTACAGTAAAGTAATACGATTAGTTATTTGCTTCAGTTACCATACTACATATTTTTCTTTCACGGCTAAGTTAGTTATTCACAGAGTAATATTTAAAATTTAGACACAGTAGAAAAAGAATAAAACATGCTCATACAACTGTGGTCTATATCATCTTCAAAATTCGATTCAAAGTGCAGTTGCAAGACCGACCCGCCGGAGTCTACGGGGCCTATCGAAATGTGACATGGTTTACATAGGACCCGCCGGCGGGTCCTCGGGGCTTGAGGGGATAATAGTAACTTGGGTTCTTCTGAGGATTTTCTCATTTATTTATATAGAAAAATTTTACTGTATTAGAAAAACGAAAAACCTTTTCTGATGACGCTTTAAAGCGCCAATCTTCTAAAGCTGGCTTCCCACGGTCCGCGATATCGCGGACGGACGCGGACCACGAGAGGCTCTTCCAACTGACCTGTGTCGTCTGTCTGTGCTACTGTGGTCCGAGACCCTTCCCACGGTGTATCGTGCAAGCTGGTCCGCGACCGTCCGCGATATCGCGGACCGTGGGAAGCCAGCTTAAGACCACAAAGAGAATCTGTTTAGTATCAAAATTGCTAAATTTTATAGAAGAGTTCTATAGATTACTAACTTATCTGACAAACGTTGTTTTTCCATATTAATTAGCCTATGATTCTCAGCACCGAAAAACCGGGAATCCGTTTCGGAGGATATTGTAGATATTACAATTTGGATACTGTTATTAAGTTATAAAGGATAGCTGAAATAATTCTAAAATTGTAGCTACGAATTATTTAGCGCAAGCATCTCTGATAAAAACATGGCCATTATCTTCCCAAATCGAGATCGCTGAACTTTAACAGAAACAAAATATTCGTTAAATAGCGCTTATTGGTACTGTTCAAATTTAAGGGGCTACTGTGCCAAAATATCTTTCACAAACGAGATAAAACTATAATGCATAGCATAAAAAAGCATTTTATATGCACTGGTGTAATATTTTATTACTATATCTATGATCACTGATACCCTTTCCTCACAAACAGAGAGATAAAAGAGAGAGAAAGATTTACTGCCACAGAGATACTTACAGAAGTACTTATACAGTAATCTCAGTGCGTAACGCAGATTGGAGCATGTGTAATTTTACATTTTCTGATTCTCTGTCTCTTTCTGTTAATCCCTCTGTTTCCTTGATGGACCACGTGGAAACGAGTGACCCGACTTGAATACTTGTTTTCACTGCTTAACCTCAAAATTTATCACATGTTTCATGTTTCGGTGTTTTCGCTATATCAGACTGATTAGAATCTAAATTAGACTCTTTACGAAGTTATCCTAAAACATCCTCCACCAATCCGGACTTGGCCCCCGTGGTGGAGTATGGCCTATACCTTCCTCAAGGAAGAGACCCGTGCCCCTCGGTGGGGACATAACGGGTTGCTGATGAATAAAACAAGTAAATACTTAAATATCAGACCACCCTTTTAATAGAGCCCACTACTGGCCGTACGCTAGTGGCATTTTTCCGAGCGGTTCCGTGCTTCGCATGGCACGTTATGCAGTTGGTGCCGGCTACCGTCGATATATGGCAGTCGTTAAGCCAAGTCAGAGACCTTAATAGGGGCGGCTTGAAAACTTCTGACAGTAAGACCAGCCACTAGTCTAACAAGCCTCCACCAACCCGGACTTTGAAAACAGAAATTTGTAATCGATTACTCAACGATGTGTTCTGCTAAATGCGGCCAGGCTGAAAAACAGTGCGTTGGGCAAATACCATCAGCACAATGCTGAGCCATCGCCTTTTCTAACAACAAAGACACACCGCAACTTATGTTTCTAAGAAGTATTTTACTGTTGTCTTTTTTACCCTTTGTATCGTCTTTTTCCTATTTTCCGTTGTCACGTCGTAAAATATGTATGTTGTGTTTCTGTTGTTGCAATAAATGGCTTTTTTCTTCTTTTCAAATAAACCAACTTACTGCTGTTAGTAATGGAATACCAGATTTTTAATTTATAAACAAGTATGGGTTAAGCCGCCACCAATCCGGACTTGGCCCCCGTGGTGGAGTATGGCCTATACCTTCCTCAGGGAAGAGACCCGTGCCCCTCGGTGGGGACATAATGGGTTGATGATGATGACTGGCCGTAAGCCTGTTCTCATATCACCCTTTCGGTCTTTTGCCAATCTCGTCCATCACCTTCTGACGGCTTTAGTAATCCCATCGATGCATCGGCGCTCAGCCTATCAATAATTTGCCCAGCCAAAGAAAAAATAGATAGATAAATTCCAATTAAAACAAGTAGGGCGTTGTAAAAAATACAGGTAATCCGTTTTTCGTACAATTTGACCGTGTTACACAGAAACATTCCAAATCGTATACCTAAGTTGCGAGAACGCTTTTTACGTATTATATTTAGAAAAAAAAACATTTACATACAGGCACATACATTTCTTCTGGGCCCACACTACCATACCCTGTGTTGTGGGAACCAGAAACAGTGACGTCACAAACATGTAAACATCCAATCTAGGGGTGTTTTTTTGTTCCAGCAGGGATTCGAACCTGGGACCTCTCGCATGGTCGGTAGAGACCCAAACCGCTGCTCCACAGAGGTCTACAATTTATTTGTTGTTGTTGTTACACTTTATGGCACAAAAGAAAATACATAATATAACTTAAATAACAGGTTGTTGTTTTATTCCAATATGTATTGTTTTGTTCCAAGTTTTTGCTCGGACGTTTTATCTTGTAAATATAACTCGCAATTTATGTATTGGGGGTTGGAAAATGTGAGCACAAAATGTTAACAAAAGTAAGCCTAATCGCAGGCACGTTAGATTCGCCGATAGAACTTCTAATAAGAATTTTAGTTTTATAGCTTTGTCAGTTCATTTTCCAAAGCCCATTTAAACAGGACGTCTGTCAAAAAGCGCCTTATAGTAGGGGAGCCCATGATGCTAAATCGGGATTTACTCGAGCGTCATAGAGACCTATTTGATTGTGAAGTTTAGATGATAAGAAGAAAAAAATGTCATATAATATATATACCTTTTCAGCGGTGGGGGAGCGACTATAGATTTTCAAAAATGTAAAAAGAAACTGTTGCATGGACATACACGAGCGTCAGATATTGATAGCATCTATATCCTGTGTATTTTTGAAAATGTACGTATGGTCACCTGATTGTTTCAATGATGGGGGTGGTCGTACGTAAGGGTTGAAAATGAAAAAAAAAATTTTCATCGAGCGCGTCAGATTTTCTAAGGGGATGTTATTTGCACCTAAAAAAAGCTCTTATATAATAATCTGACGATTTGGATGTAACGCAAAATCGCGGCCATTATTAGAGTGTGCAAAAAAATTCGCCATTTTGAAATACTCGAGCGCGTCAGATTAAGATATATATGGTTCTATGCCCTAGACGTGCTGTCTCATAATCTGATGATTATCTAGAGGGATTCGCCTAATCTGACAATTAATTTTTTTTTTAATTATTTTTTCAAATCATTGATCTTAATTAATTGAAAAGCTGAAGAAATAGCATGCAAATAAAAAAGTACGTGTTTTTTAAGTATAATGCTTGTATTTATAAGAAAATAATTATAAAAAATTAAATTTTTTTGCGTAGTTTGTTTTTAATCATCATCTTCTTCATCGGTAGAATCATATTCGTCCTCTGGCTCGATTCCATCCTCATCCTCCCCATAGCTGCACGCTTTACTTATTATTTTTTCTTACTTCGGCTTATGGAAATCGTCAGATTTTATTTTTTTCATTATCCTTGAATTATTTTCTTCAAAATAAAAATAAAATTAGCCACGCTCGAGAAAGTCGAGATAACGTTTTTTTTACAAGTTTGTAACCCTCTTACTTCTCTACGTCACGCGAAAATTACACAGGTCTACAGTGGTTTTGTTACCGCCAAACCAATAGCTGATTATGAGTACAGTAGGTACCCAGATTACTACCTCAAACTCACTTTTTTAATGCTCCGTGTAGTTTTCGGGATATGACATATGTCTAAAATTAAAAAAATAGCAAATTTCAAAAATTTAATCACATTATTTTCCAGGTAGGAAGCTTCTTGTTCTGGTTTTTCTATAATGTTCAGTGTTATTCAGATCCTCCTTGTGATACTCCAACAGTAATCTGCCATCATATGCTCATCCCAGCGACCTTGCAACGGCCGACTTGCGACCAGCAACCTATCTTCCATCACTTTTATATCCTGGTGGAAGCGCTCTCCTTTTTCTTCGCTGCAGGAACCAAGATTTTCAGGAAACTTGTCCAAGTGATTGTGCAGATAGTGCACTTTTATGCTCATGTTACAACCAATATTTTTGAAATTGTCTAAAAGGTCCAGGTAATTTTTTCCAAGCCGCTGATTCCAAACTATTCATAGAACTTATGAAATTGACATCTTTTATTAACGTCCTTATTTGGGGGCCATCAAAGATACCAAGTAAAAAGCATGGGTTCAGCCGATGATTCAAAATCACTATCTTGCTCATTCGAAGATATCTCCATCATATCTGAGTCCGACGATTCTTGTGAAACTGCCTCCGTAGTATCGACTGAGTATGGCAAAGGCCTTCTAGCTGACGGTAGGTCAGGGTATGTCATTTTTTTCTGTTTATTTCATGCAATTGAACTAAACAAAAATAACAGTCGTCAAAGTGTTTTTTTGGTTCTGACCAAATCATAGGTACGCCGAACTTCAATTGTGCTCTTTTGGCACTTTTCCACTGTCTCATATATTCAATACACAATTTGCACACGATATTTGGCACCCACGGCCGGTTTAAGTCCTTAATTTTGATCTTGCAATAGTCAAAATATGCATTTTTACGAAGTCCGCTACAGGTGTTCTCCATTTTTTCACAACATATTAACCACAAATATAACAAAATGTATTTGGATCATTTAAACCACTTCTCATAGACGACGACATAATTTTAATATGGGATAAAAACAATAACTGCCCGTATACAAACACAATAAACATGAAAAAAATTGTCTTTTTTTCCGATGTGGGTAGTTCAAAAACTACACGTAGCATTGACGTTCAAAAACTTGTGTACGTCATAATTATCATGCCATTAATAAAATCATACCATAGGATGGCCAGCAAAAAAAATATTTTTTTTTGTAGGCCTGTGTTATCAGATTAGTGGAATATACACTTCTTAGCATGTAATTAACTCACCCTACCTTAATCTGATGCGCTCGAGAATTTCTGATGATCAATTTTTTTTTACTAATCTGATCCTTTATCCTTGACACGCGACCATATATATGGGGCTCATATTTGGTGGAGGTACTTTACCTAGTACAAGGTATCTCCCTGTATGTTAATCTGCCGCACTTTAGTAACTCCCGAAATCCCCTCTTGGGCTCCCCTACCATTAACTGAAGATGCGACATGCTTCAACAACTTATTGGAACAAAAAAGAATAATTATTTACGTAACCGTCGAGAATAAAGACGTTGGGGAGGGTGACCTTTGTCATTGTTTCTTATATTCGTTCTTTATTCTTTTCCAATAGGTTTATTGAAAATGTCGTTTTCCTAGTTAGGTACTTTGATTCAAAGATGGATGGAATTAAATTGTGTTTGTGATAAATTCTTCCGAGTTTTTTTGTTACATTCATTTAAGTCCTTTGACAGACTTATATACCGACACGTAACAAACGTAATAATTTACAATAGTTCAATTCAATTAGTTCAAATATATTTTTTTATGTTTATTAGATAGATAGAATATTCTTTATTGTATGTACACCAGGAATTACACATTTATTATGTAGTTATATATTATTATTTTATGTAAAAATAATTTATTTTTATTTATTTATGTTTGTTATATTTAGGTCTTATAAGGGATAGTCGCTTTTGAAATATCCTCATACCCAAGGTTAATTGGAATATAATGGTTTTAGCAACAACCCAAAAATGTTCCCATACAATTTTATTTACATTAATAGAATGTGTGGAAAACGTCCCCTGCCTCGAATAGAAAAACCGAGGAATTTTAATAAAGCACTGCGTCACGTCCATTGCCGATTATAGTTTGATGAAGTGGAGAAGCATAATCCGGCATCCGATATTTTTCTCATGACTGATTCCGGTTCCGACGCCGGACCGGAGCAGTGGAGAAAGGACCTTAGAGTTGTTTATCAGATAAAATTACCCACAGTTGTAACATATGAGCCGATCAACTTAACTAGGTATTTGATTTTTATCGGAAGACGGAAGAGTCCGAACAGGCCCGTATATTACAATGCAATATTATAGTGCTCACGAACGGCATAACCCATTCATCGCCAACCCATTATGTCCCCACCGACGGGTCACTTCCCTGAGGAAGGCATAGGCCATGCTCCACCACGGGGGCCAAGTCCGGATTGGTGGCGGCTTAACCCATACTTGTTTATAAATTAAAAATCTGGTATTCCATTACTAACAGCAGTAAGTTGGTTTATTTGAAAAGAAGAAAAAAGCCATTTATTGCAACAACAGAAACACAACATACATATTTTACGACGTGACAACGGAAAATAGGAAAAAGACGATACAAAGGGTAAAAAATTTGTATTTTGTATTTAAAGATTTTATTAAAAAGAAAATAACAAATAGGTTGACAGATTTGCCAAACTGCGCAGCAGTTTATCGGCGATTGTTGACTACAGTAAAATACTTCTTAGAAACATAAGTTGCGGTGTGTCTTTGTTGTTAGAAAAGGCGATGGCTCAGCATTGTGCTGATGGTATTTGCCCAACGCACTGTTTTTTAGCCTGGCCGCATTTAGCAGAACACATCGTTGAGTAATCGATTACAAATTTCTGCTGAACGCACACAAAAATCCATCGAAAATTGTTATCGGGCGCGTAATCGATGACTTAGCGATTACTCATCGATGTGTTAAGCTAAATGCGGCGATGTCTCGTAGGCACTTCAGCCATTTGATAGTTGTTAAAATATTAGTTGTATGACTGGGGGCACGAGAGGGAAAAATGAGGGGTAAGTCGTAAGATTGTAAATTAATCTAGAAATAAAATAATTAAATGATTGACATAACAGAAAAGTAATTACATAGTATTTACAAAACTACAACTAATAATAATATAAAAAAACTAATCTAAAGCTAATTTAAATAAAATATTGCAGCCAGATTGGCCAGGTCGGCCGGTAGAGTTCCGAGAAGGCTGGCGGCATTGCCTCGCTATATGGCGAGGCTTAGCCTTTGGCCAAAGTATGCACCAGCCCTCGGATCTCCAGAGGCGTCAACTAGGCGCGACGAGATCTCCTTAGAAAGGAGTCGCGCCTCCGGGCCCCATGGCCCCAGAGTCTAGAAATTAATTTTAACCTACTGCTTATTGATTTATCAATTTTGAAATAACTTTTTACTAGACGACCTCTGTTGCCCAGCGGTTAGCGCATATGTCTATCAGGCTAGAGGTCCCGGGTTCGAAACCCGGCTGGGGGCAAAAAGTCCCCCAGGTATTGTATGTACTTATGTGATGTCATGTAAGTATATGACATCACGTGACATGACGACAAGTGTTTGTGATGTCTCTGTTTCTGGTTCCCAGAACACAGGGTATCCTATTGTGGGGCCAAAAGCGATGTATAAGTAATAAAAAAAATGTTTTTATTTAAAAAAAGCCGGCGTGCGTGCCGACGCATGTCGATGAAGCGAAAGTGATATATCAGGATCGTGGCAAGTGGCAGTCTTTGGTCTCTATCTACCGCTTTTGGATACAAGCGTGAGCTTATGTATGTATATAAAATACCTTTAGATGGCTACTGTTACTGTATTTAATTAGGGATGTCGTATTTTTTAAGAATAACACTGAATATTTGAGCTATTGAACTTTTATTCAGTGGAAATATTCCTTCAGAAATATTATTTAAATGTCGACCTAAATCTGATTCGTGTGCGGTAATTACTTTTGCCTAGTTTCCCCCAGTTACGATGTTTATTATTACTGCTACGAGGAATAGGAAAAATGGACTGTAATTTTATTATTGTTACGGCTAGAGTCACACGATGACGCCATAAAACTGTTAGATATAAAAGGTATGCCTAATAGTGCCAATCATTAAACTTGTAGGGCTGAACACACACACATGCACTTATACTCTTCAAAACACAAACACACACATTACACACTTAAACACATATGCATGAGTTTTAGTGGACTAAATGATTATAAATAATCGTTAAGCCAAGTCTAAGAAAACTTCCGACAGCAAGACCAGCCACTAGTCTTACAAGCCTCCACTAACCCGGACTTGACCCCCGTGGTGGAGTATGGCCTATACCTTCCTCAGGGAAGCCGTGCCGTGCCCCTCGGTGGGGAAATAGTGAGTTGATGATGACGATGATTAATAATAATTTAGTCAAAAGCAAGCAAAAGCTTGATTTATCAATATTTTCTATTTGATTGATATGCATTTTATTTTTGTTACTCTTATACGTATACGACCGATAAGAATTAACTCGTTAATACTATGAGTCCCTAGTCTATTTATTACCCCAGGTCTTGGATGTTTACATGTTTGTGATGTCGCTGTTTCTGGTTCCCACGACACGGGTATCCCAGTGTGGGGCTAGAAGCAATGTACATATATGCCTGAAATTTTAACTTTTATTTTTATCTCTTGCGCGCAATAAAGTATATTCTTATCTTGTCTAATCTAACAGGTGAGATGGGTGATGCAACAAAGAGAGCTGAGGCGTACCAAGCGGGACCACCAGTGGCGGCCACGCCACGTGCTGCGCCAGTCCAGCCCGCCACCCTTCCCTGACCCGCTGTTCAAGGAGCAGTGGTACCTGGTAAGGGTCTCCTTAAATTGGTCATTTTATTTGCCGATGCAATGATATCTGTTTTTGATAAATAAAACGTTACTAAGCACCGTTTGTGTGCCGTGCCGTTACTTTTCAATAAATTTTAGACTGTAATACAGTTACTTATGATTCAGTTTTTACTGACATGTTGACACTATTGCTAAGTGTACGAGCAGTGGAGAGTATGTGCAACTAAACTCTGTCGCACAGCAGATGTTGTGGGTTGTAAGGCGGTGGTGGTTGGAGAAAGTAGATTGTAGATGTTACGTCTTCTTGAAGTTTATTTCGTGCACAGTTCCCTACATTGTTGAAGACGTACGATGTTATTGAGAGGCAAAAGCCAACTGTCTAGCGCAGGCAACGAGGCCCGTGAGCTCGACTGTGCGCGGTGCACAGTCAGCAATACGGCGACCTAGAAAGGTGTACGGTGCTAGCCCGTACACTAAGACTACAAAATAAAATGAAAAAAACAGTATTTATAAAAAAAGAAAATTAAACAATAAAAAAGGCCTGTCACTAACAAATGTCCTTATTGACATTTTATTCCGGACATATGTATTTGAAGACGTAAGACGATGAAGGTGATTGTCGTATTTTCGGTCTTCGGTGTATTTTGTGTGAAATTTTTTTTCAGAAAATTGTAGTAAGGTTTCTAATTTAATTTATTTGTGTTTTGTCTGCTGCGTTACTTATTATTATGTTACTTGTTTGTTTATTTTATTTCTGTGATGTGTCTTGTTACTATAATAAACGATTTTTCTTTCTTTCTAAAATTTTAACTTTAATTTACTCAAACTTTAAAAAATTGCACTTCTAACCTTTATCCACTCACATCTTCATTTATTTTTATGTGAATCAAGTAGTGTATCCAAAATAAAGTGCGTTAAGTAGCGCTTACGGAAGTTTTAGTAAAAAAGTCTTTATTTTGATAGAATATCATGACCTAACGTTTGTACTGAAAGAAAAAACTAGATAAGACGAGTCGGATTCACCCACCGAGGGTTCTGTACTCACGGTTTTTCTGAGCATTTTCCGAAATAAAAAAAAGGCATTTTTATAATTTTATTACAAATGTATAGGTACATAGTTTTTGGTTTTCCCTGTATTTCTAGTATAAGATGATTTTACTTGCCTAATCTCATAGCTCTAGGTCAACGGAATATATTTAAGTATCGAAATATACGTTTTCTTGCGCCATAAGCAGTCGTTTTTTTTACGTTTACTGAGAAGTTTGAGTTTTTATCAGCTTCAAGGATTCTGCTTAATATGAGTATATGGTTTTAAGTTCCTGAGAAGAAGGGTTTCGACAACAAGACGGACGGGACATACGGACAAAAGAGTGATCATATAAGGGTTCCGTTTTTTCCTTATAAGGTACGGAACCCTTAAAATATCTGATTATTGCTGGCAAAGCATATTTTATTTTAATTTTTTTTTATAGGTTTAATTATAGACTTTGAAGAAACGGTTTTCAAGTTAATTTTTAAGTGTAATTAAATTAACCGGTTTATGATTCAGAAATTGGTTCCTATTTTAAACTTAAAAGTATCAATATGGAAGAAACAGTTATAAAGTTGTGCTTTACTTTAATAATACTTAGAAATAATCGATTCATTGCGAAACTTACAGAGAGCTAAAATATTACAACTTATCAGATAGCTCAGATATATTTAAATAATTGTAACTCAATATTAAAAATATATATCATACGTATGTAATAGTAACTGAATGATTATACCTAAGTTAATTCCAACGTAGTAAAGGAAGAGCGGGGTTTGTGTTTGAACACTTAATAGGAACTCTCCACCACAATGTAGGTACAATAAATAGTTAAAAATGAAATAAAAAATATATTTATTTTATTTATTTATCAAATGTCAGTTCATAAAATGTATCAATTAATATAAAATAAACAAAAGATTAAATATCGGTCGCTTGGTTTGTTTATCGACTGATCAAATAAAGGATCAAATACATACTTTTACTTTGGTTTCCTTAATATACCTAAAATATTTGTGAAGCTGCAGAATTTCTCACGACACTGGTACAAACTGATACGCAGCCTCATATAACAACGAATTGTTATGATATACGCCCAACTCGACACTTTGTATTCATGGAGATATTGATTTCGCTCATATCGGGGACATTAATGTGAGTTTGAATGGCAAATGCGAATTGAAAGTATGAATAGCTTTTCGCTTAGTCATGCATGATGAATTTATTTACAAACGGAACCTTAATTTAGGCTGTTACACTTTGACCATTCGTGGTTTTTACCATAGAAAATTAACACAGTAATTAACATAACATAAAATTTACATACAGGCACATACATTGCTTCTGGCCCCACACTAGGATACACATTCTTCGTAAGTTCTGACAGTAAGATCAGCCACTAGTCTTACAAGCCTCCACCAATCCGGACTTAGCCCCCGTGGTGGAGGATGGCCTATAGCTTCCTCAGGGAAGAGACCCGTGCCCCTCGGTGGGGACATGATGGGTTGATGATGAAGAATTCTTCGTAGAATAGTTATTGATGACTATAAAGGAATAAACTCTAGTGATTTTTAACTTTGTTCCGGATACATTTTACCGACGACGCGAGCTGTTTCTCCTCACCATGATTAATCTGTGCGAATCCGAGTGAAACCTGGTCGGACTCTTCCGATAAATAATCAAGTAAGTGTATCAGGAATAAAGTTAATAATGTCTAGTGCTAACAAAAGTTTTAGTCCGAAAATTCTAGTGAGTCGATACTAGTTTTGGTAAGCGAAATATTAATAAAATAAAGAATTTCTTCCTTGAATTAAAATTCATCAGCGTAAAGCGTTTGTGCACTAACGATAAATTGCTGACCATCCTTTATACACTTTCTTTGCAAGAGTAAATTTATTTATTCATTTTTTTAATTCTAGTTGGGAACTTGCAGTTTCCATTATAAATGATTAGATACTTGATTTAACTAAAACTAACGTGTTTGTGATAAAAATGTGTAAGTATTAATAAGCTAAAACTAAGCTCAAACTACACTACAACAGTCCTAAGAACGCACCCTTGAATGGTCAATTCAAATTGAGAAAAGAAAATTCACCACTGCCATAAAAGCAAATTAAACAACTAGGTTTCTCCAAGAGGAATTCTTCTGTATCACAAATTATATCTGATATTTTTTGCCTTACTGTGGTTATATTAGTGTTAAATAGATAAATGTCTAAAATATCACTTAAAGAAAGTCAGTAAAAGAAGGTCAGCTTCACACTTAGTCACGTAGTTGCCCACATCGAACCTAAGCCTAGGCGCACACTAGCGATACGCGACAGGCGACAGCTCGGCGACTAGACGCGACGACAGGCTACGGCCGTCAATTTTCATATTTTGTTCGAATCTCCGCACACTTGGCGTCAGAGTCGCGGAGTCGCGACAAGACGGCAGAAGCAAATACAACGTCGCGTCTAACGCGGCGACTTGATGCGGCGACAAATGGCCCTGTATGCGATGGCTCTAAATGAATAGTTTGTTCACAACAAAGCTGTGAAAACGCAGTCTCTTTTTATGAAATGAAATGAAATGAAATGAAATGAAAATGTTTATTTGTAACAATAAAATAAGTCTTGAGAGAGTAAATAATCTGTTAGTCAGAGCCCTAAGATTATGAGTTAGTTTACTTACACTATGTGCAACTCTGATGTCTATGCTAGGTAAAAACCTGTGATACAGACATCAGTTTTTCTCATTTGTAACAAAAATACAATTACGACGGTCCTGTGTGTTACAAACAGAGTAGGTACCTAGTTGTTTCATCAAGAAAAATAATGAAAAGACATGAAATAATGAAAGGACTAAAATTGCCTTCTCAATATGTTGTGCCTTTCTTCCACTGTCGACACACTGATTCCGATGTATGCACGCCTGGTACTCAGCTCCAAATTTGTGTTGTAATATTTTTCAAAAATCGTAATTTTTATTTTACACAGAAGACACGTCTTTACGCTTTGGCGGTCCGGGGGGAGATGAGAAGTACCTATCAGCGCATCCGTTTTTATATCCTACATTCATCCCACTGTAGGGAACAGGTCAGAGGTTATGGACTTTAGCACCCCGCGTGCCCACTGCAAATTTGTAATCACAATCACTGAGGGATGTAATAATTATCTCAGATACTTATCGCTTACTCGATACGAGTACTTATGGCTTCTCGATTCTTATCTTATCTTATGGCTTATCGAGAGGTGTTTCTATGCCCAAGGCGATTTTATTGCTTAATTTTTTTAATGCGTGGGCATCGTACGCTACGTCATGTTTATGATATTTTGATTTGATTTGATTTTTAATTTTTTTTTTCTAAATTGAAATTTATAATGTAATTGTGACATGTAATTAATATTATAATGTCTTTGTGTATATCTATGTCTACTTAGGTTTTTGCAAACACTTTAATAGTTTTAAAAGTTTATAATTGTGTAGTGCATATGAAAGTTTTAGTTCAAAAATTGTGATTTCTATCAAATTTTCGTGACTTACAAAGTAAAGTACGAGTGCCGGGGTTTGAACCCACGACTTCCCGATTGCGTAAGCATAACACGCTTTATTTGTTACAGAACGGTGGCGCAGCCGATGGGCTGGACATGAATGTGGGTCTTGCGTGGCGGAAAGGGTACACTGGAAAAGGCGTCGTTATCACCATTCTGGACGACGGTATCCAGCCTAACCATCCCGATCTAGCGCAGAATTATGTGAGTATCGTGGCAGTGGATAACGTATATAATAATATACAAACGTCCAGGTGCTAAGGTGTAAGGTACGTCAAGCAGTTGGTGTCGCCGTGGACAGATGGCAGTAGTTAAGCCAAGTCAGAGGCCTTAGGGCGGCTTGAAAACTTCTGATAATAAGACCAGCCACTAGTCTTACAAGTCTTCACCAATCTGGACTTGGGCCCCGTGGTGGAGTAGGTATGGCCTATACCTTCCTCAGGGAAGAGACCCGTGCCCCTCGGTGGAGACATAATGGATTGATGATGATGATGAGGTGCTAATTAACTTGAGATTCCAGTCAAGTTTAGGTTGACACTGAAAGGTTTAAGTAGGTACATATGATTGATTGCAGTAGAAATGAGGTCCTTGAGAAATATATGTGGTGCTATTGTAAATAACAAAATACGCAATAGTGTAATTAGATAACTTTGTGGACTGAAAGAGGATGTAGTGACTAGAATTGAGAAAGGAATGTTGCGTTGGTTTGGACATGTGGAGAGGATAATGGAAGAAAGACTGACGAAACAAATATATCGAGCGAATGTGAGTAGAAGGGCCGGTAAGGGACGCCCCAGGTGGACATACTTCAACCAAATAGAGGATGTATTAGCCAACAGCAAGATAAAAAGTATCTAAACCGGCGTGCATGATTTGTCACGATCGTGGCAAGTGGCAGTCCTTGATCTCTGCCTACCACTTTGGGATACAGACGTGAGCTTATGTATGTATGTATATTGTTTGATTAACTGACGGAATCCTAAAAGTACAAGCGCTCAATAATCGCCAAGGAAACTTTCAGATCCGCCCCACGCCCCAATGCTTTCCCCTATCGATTACACACAAGACGCTTACGCGCCAAACAAACTTAAAGCAGCCTTCATCAATATTCATAGCGCCCTTTCCCACGTCCCAGCGCCGAACAACCCTCTAATATCGACGTTTCAATTGTAGGACCCGGCCGCGTCCACCGACATTAACGGGAACGATACCGACCCCACGCCACAGGACAATGGGGATAATAAACATGGCACCAGATGCGCCGGAGAGGTGGCTGCGGTCGCCTACAATCGTTACTGTGGAGTTGGTATCGCGTACAATGCCAGTATAGGCGGAGTACGTATGCTGGACGGCTTAGTTAACGATGCGGTAGAGGCGCAAGCGCTTGCCTTCAACCCCCATCACATTGATATTTATAGTGCCTCGTGGGGGCCGGAGGACGACGGGAAGACGGTCGATGGACCCGGCCCTTTGGCTAGGAGGTACGTGTGTTATCCTTGTGTTTTTATGAAGATCACCAGATCACCGTGATCTTTCCACATCACCCAGCTGGAAGAAAATACTTTTTAGTATTGAACATGAACACGCCTTTGTGCAGATATTTTCTTGTCCAATAAAGAACTTTGAAATCATATCAACTCACACTAAGCCGATTAGTTGTGAAGTTTCACCTAACTATATTAATTTCGTCTGAGTCTGACTACACTTCGAATAAAATAGCGTATAGAGGCTGAAGTAATCTGATATGGCTAAAAAATCTTTACTAGTTTTTTGTGTACAATAGAAAGTCTGGGAGAAGAAAGAAATTGATTCGTAGTTAAAACAAAAACTTATTTATTAAAATATTAATTTGGCATAACACCATCTATGAGGTCTATTTTTGTACGGTGACTTTATAAATAGTTATATTTGGAAGTTTAAAAGTATTACGTTTCTTACAGAGCTTTTATAAATGGAGTTACGAATGGAAGAGGTGGTAAAGGCTCAATATTCATCTGGGCTTCAGGCAATGGAGGTAGACACACAGACTCGTGTAACTGCGACGGCTACGCCAATAGCATATTTACCATTTCAATATCCAGTGCTACACAAGGAGGGTACAAGCCTTGGTATCTAGAAGAATGTTCCTCAACATTAGCTTCCACATACAGTTCTGGAACCCCAGGGAGAGATAAGAGTGTAGCCACAGTAGATATGGACGTCCAGCTGAGACCAGACCACATTTGTACAGTAGACCACACTGGAACCTCAGCGTCTGCACCATTAGCGGCTGGCATATGCGCCTTAGCTCTGGAAGCCAATTCCCTATTAACTTGGAGAGACATGCAGCATCTCATTATCATGACATCACGTTCCCTACCTTTGGAAAAGGAAGAAGGCTGGATAGTAAATGGGGTGAAAAGGAAAGTAAGCCATAAGTTTGGCTATGGCTTGATGGACGCGGCCCAAATGGTCACGCTAGCTGAACAGTGGATGAGTGTACCGCCCCAGCACATTTGTAAGTCACAGGAAATAAACGAAGACAAATCTATAGAGACTTCGTTCGGGTATTCTATATCTGTGCACATGGATGTAAACGGATGTAGTGGGACGGTAAACGAGGTCAGGTATTTAGAGCACGTTCAGTGCAAAATATCGCTTAGTTTCTTTCCGAGAGGCAACCTACGGATTCTGCTCACTTCGCCAATGGGAACCACATCGACGTTGTTGTTTGAAAGGACGCATGACGCGACAAGTTCCAACTTCGATGACTGGCCATTTTTGAGTGTACACTTTTGGGGCGAAAGCGCGGAGGGCCGATGGACTCTCCAGATCATTAACGCCGGAAACAATCACGTCACTCAACCGGGGGTCCTGAAAAAGTGGCAGATAATATTTTACGGCACCGCAATTAATCCGGTAAGACTGCGCAACAAAAGCTTCTACAACTCGAACAACATTTACCAAGACGAGAAAGCGTATCACGTGAATGATGTCTACGACGCCTCTGAATACTCGCATTTCCTCAACGAAATTGAATTAGGCATTCCAGACCGACGCAGCAACCCAAAAAATATCCCTTCGGCTCAACGGAAAAACGTTTTAGCTGATGCCAATGACAAGCAAGTCCAGCGCCTCTGCGATCCTGAATGCGACTCCCAAGGGTGTTACGGAAAAGGCCCGACGCAATGCGTGGCTTGCAAGCACTATCGTTTGGACAACTCTTGCGTTTCTCGCTGCCCCCCGCGTAGTTTTGTCAACCAAGGCGGAGTCTGTTGGCCTTGCCACGAGTCATGCGAGACATGCGCTGGGGCTGGACAGGACTCGTGCTTGACGTGTGCCCCGGCTCACTTATTAATCGTAGACTTAGCTGTCTGCTCACAACAATGCCCTGATGGTTACTACGAAGATGTTGATGCAAACGCTTGCTTCCCATGCGCGGAGCATTGCGATACTTGTACAGAAAAGGCGGATCAATGCGCGTCGTGCGCTCATAGCTATGTTCTGTATAATGGGTCCTGCTTGGCAGCGTGTCCCCCCGGGACTTTCCAAAAGGATGACTTTGCCTGTCAGCCTTGTCACGGGAGCTGCGAGTCGTGCTCGGGGTCGAGTGAGAATGCCTGCGTCTCGTGCCCGATTGGACACTTTGCGTTCAATGGAAAATGTCTGGAAAAATGCCATGTCGGGTTTTACGGAGACACGCAAAGAAGGGAATGTTTGTCGTGAGTATTTTTAAACTGCGCCTTGTTAATTTATCTTTTCGTTTTTCGTATATTTATGTGTAGACTAGATTATTACACTAAATTTAGAAATGTTAGTTGCTATGCTCGCACTCCGTCAGATGTTTCCGCTCCCATTACTTAATTGAATAAAAGTTAAGGAGCTTTGATGTTTGTTTAAATGAAATTGCAAGTCTCAAAAAATATCAAGCTTTCACTACCAAAATGATAAAGCAATATGTCTTGGTCCTTTTCATATCCCATTATCATTAATTTATTTTTTAGAGAGTTGAGCTATGTATCTGGATACTTTGTCAGCGGTACCAAATAACTAGGAAAACTTCTCGTCACCTCAAATTGTTGATGAAGACAAAAACTGTCTTCGGTTAGGTAGAAGAATTTAATTGTAGTAATAAAGCTTACTTCGCAGCAAGTGACTCTCATCAGCGGAAAGTCTCTTCATAATCTTTGTTTTTTAGGTGTCCAATCGGCTGTTCAATTTGTACGAGTGGCGCCTGTTCCGTTTGCCAAGATAAATGGATTCTAAGTAAAAGCGGCAATTGTGTCCCACGAGGCAATGAGAAATGCGACACCAGTGAGTAATCCCTTTACACTAAGATAGCTTTTTAGCGTAATGGATTTGAGTTATTAAAATTATCTCCATTCAATTTTGAGACTTAAGGACATGGTATATCATTTTTAGAGTTCCTTTGTTCAACTGGACACTAATACCATGCTTGCAACGCCGCTTTGTCTGCTATGTTGTCTACCAAAGCTACAAGGGGCGTTTTTTCTTGAACTATTCAATATTAATTCAATTTTATGTTTTCTGTTATACAATAAGACTGTCAAATATATAGGGCAAAACTTACATAATTGTAAGCCTTCTGATGCATTTTGTTTTCTAGTGTGTACAAACTCATTGTATAATAAGTTATAATCCAATCAAACCGAAAAATATGAACATTAATGTTTTGTGATAGATAAATGAAATTAAATCAAATACATAAATTATTACAAAATCAACGTTGATACGTTTTCTATCGCATTTCTTGTACCTATTTACTGAATCTGACAAAATATTAAAATATTCGTGTGATATGATAATAAAATGCGTTGTAGAAGAAGATTTAAGAAGTTCTTTAACTTTCAATTTTTTTCCTTCAATGGTCGTCTAGAAGAAATTACTTTTAGTAATAAAGTCACCATTTGACTGTACTATATTATTATTGTCAAATCGCATATGCAATTCCTCGTGTACATACAATACGAATATTCTATCTATCCTTACGATGTAAAATTGTACTAGCAAGAAAAGACTATATTGAGAAATGACAATAAATGTCATTTACTATGTTATTTATGATAAATATACTATAAGTAATTTTTAAGTTTATTTTGTCCAATAGCGCAGACCAATTATATTTTGTGCCAATGATATCTCTATTGGTCAGGTAATCTTTGTATTTTTTTAACAGGTGAGTACCACGAGGGTGGTAGATGTAAAAACTGTCACTCGACGTGCGAGAAATGTAGCGCTCCCAACGAATGGGACTGTTTGTCTTGCAGTAGCCCTTTACTGCTTCAGGGTACCAGGTAAGCACTTTGTGCCACATATAGATTGAGGGTCGATGAACGCTGAAAAATTTTGTGTCTTTAAGCTCTCTTCCCCAGAGTTACTTTAATATGTATCCAACTTTTGACGCAATGTTAAGTGCGTCCTAGGCCTTCTCTGAGAAGGAAGTGAAGGAAAACATCTTGATGAAATCTGAGTCTCTAAAATATTTACATACCTCAGCATTAGAAATCGCCAATCTGTGATGGGTGGGCGTGGTGATTCAGCCTATACTTACTTATATACTCTTTCTTCAAGTTAAATGAGTATTGATGTCTAGGCAATTATTGTTTTATTGGCAACAGTTAATTACGTACGTAAATGTCAAGGAGAGTCATTAACATTGTTACTTTGCTCTTCAATGTCTGGAAAGCTAATTAACTTTTGATGAGAAAAACAAAACGTTACTATCAGTCAAATCTCTTATTCCAATTAGTGTTTCAAAATTAGGTATTTACGTATCTCCCTTAACGTCTTCCCGGTTTTAGGTGCGTGGCCGAATGCGGCCAAGGCTTCTACCAGACGGCTGGGAAATGCACCAAGTGCCCCCACACCTGCATTTCCTGTGTCTCACGCCTAAACTGTACCTCTTGCGGGGGCGCCTTACGCCTGCAATCCGGCACATGCCGAGCCACATGCGCTCCCGGTTACTATCCAGACGACGGGACTTGCTCCAAGTGCTATTTATCCTGTGAAACCTGCACGGGACCAAGAAGAGACCAGTGCGCTGCTTGCCCGCCTTCCTGGAGACTTGCAGCTGGCGAGTGCAGGCCAGAATGCCCTCAGAACTTTTTCCCCTGGGAAGCCAGCTGCAGGCGTTGCCACCATTACTGTCAGGACTGCAATGGTGCAGGCCCACAGCACTGCACGGCCTGTCCACCTCATTTTGCGCTGGAGGGCGGCCTGTGCGTGGAGTGCCTTAGCTCGCAGTACTACGAGGCGAGGAGTCGCAGCTGCAGACCCTGTCATGACAGCTGTAGGTCCTGCTCGGGACCTGGACCGACGAATTGCGTGAACTGCGCGCACCCGCTAAGGTTGGACCGGTAAGTTCTCGCTTTTTACACGTCTTATAAGACTATTCTTACACAATTTATATTTTTGGTAGTTGGGAAAGTTTAGCCAATATTTAGTGGAATTACATGGTGAAACAGGCTCATCTTTATCTATACTGCATTCTGACGTTCTCTGTATCTCTAAATCTTATGACGACACGCACGTTGGTAAAAACGTACACGTTTTTGAAAAAACTTGTAACGTAAGAGTCGACGATAAAAAGTACGACAGAATTGCTACTAAAATTTCTACGTGCCGAGACTTAATGCCAACCGCACCTGAGTCATCGATCCGCCTGCTACAAAAACAACATTTTATGACCAACGGAATATTCATAGGTACAAATAGTGGCACGTCTTACCTTAAATTATTTATGATTTGTCAATGATGGCCTGACCTCCCCGATTTGAAAAGTTGCGCCCACTGTAAAGCGGAAGTTACACAAGGATAGTTTCTCGAACGCTGATTATGTCCAGATAAAACTTTGTCGCAAAAGTCGCCTGCGGTTGTTTACATGTTGACAAGGACTTGTAATAATCAAGCGATTCTCGAATGCGAGTATCACTGACGAGACTCGCTTCTCTCATATAGTTTACACTACAGGCGAGTAATCGTAGATATACCTATAGACGCACGTGTGCCGACTTTTATACACAATGCTCTGGCGAGAATCGCAAGTGATCATGCGAGACTCGCGCTAGTCTCTTTGTACTGATTTTGACACGAGGCTCGCCATTCGAACATACCTACATCACACTATCACACTAATATTATAAACGTGAAAGTTTGTGTGTGTGTTTATATGTTTGTCAGTCTTTAGCGCTGAAACGGCTGGACGGATTTTAATAAAATTTGGTATGGAGTTAGCCGATACCCTGGATTAAAACATAGGCTACGTTTTACCGCGGGGAAATATCTTATTCCTACGGGAAAATCGATGAACCGCGGGTAACACCGCGGGGCACAGCTAGTTATTTCATAAAAGAAACTCGTGCATTGTGCTTACACTTGGTCTTTGCCTAAAATATTTTAGTAGCAATAATCGTATTCGAGAGGCGAAGCTCGGGGTATTTGTTTACACTAGGCGACCATTACCTACTGCCTAAAAGAAATCGCCGCTCGCCACCAAGAAACTCTTCTTGTGTAACGGAGCCTTTTAAGTGTTACTAAAACAAAGTGTCAACCAAAATGAGGAAAATATTTTAATAGGTACAGTAAGGCTCGAATTTGGTGCAATTTAGAGACAGTCACTATTTGTCTTTTATGATTTACTAGTAGGTATTTGATTGTAGATTGTTTATTTTAGTCAAATAAGGGCAATTGGACCAAAATAATTGAGGAAGAGAAATTGTTTGGATCTACTTCAAAGTGAAATCGAAAATTATATTCAAACAATATGCCTTGTCCCCAAACACCTAGTTTTATATTTAACGAACTAACAGCGCTTGATATGAAAATGTATCCGTTTGTTACTCAAGACGATACCATTATGAAAATAGTTCATTGCTTATAGACTTCTTTGTTCAGTTCGTGTGACAAATTTGCAAGAAAAATGTAGGAAAAATGTAACAATAAAAATATAAAAATACGTTCTAATTTTGTAATTTTATTTAAACTTATTTTTAAATGTACGCCGAACTTGTTCACAAGAAATACTCGTACTACATAATTGGCGACTGCACAATAATGTTATATTTATATGTTTGACAAATCTGATCTTGACTGTGTTAAGAAAATAATTCGGATCAAATTAATTTAACTTTGTCTTATTGCTTATACCATACCAGTATCGTTTGTACAACGTCCGTATACTTTTGCCCTTGTCTTGGATATTTGCGTTCGAGTACTTGTAGACTATTAGACATACGTTGAAGGTTTTATAAAATCAGTGCTCAAGTTTTATCAGAAAACCGGGCAAAGGGTGGTTGATATATTCGAGATTAAGCTTCACTGTTTCTTCAAAAGTGAATCAAAAGTCATAGGGATCAAATTATTAACGTTGTCTTCTTTCTTATACCAGTATCGTTTATAAAACGTTCGTATGCTTGCCCTTGGCTCGGCTGTTCGAGCATTTGCAGACTGTTATAAGCGGCTGATCGACGGGCGAGTAAGACCGCGGTTTTAAATACCGACGAACTTGGCTCGCAGCTCGTTGGCGCTGATCGACTAGCGAGCAAAACAGTCGAAAACATGTCGTTTTGTATGGAGAGCCAAGTAAAAATATAGCATGACGACAAGCCGCGGCCAGGCTCGTCGGTATATAAAACCGCGGTTTCGTAACGATCAGCCGCTTTAAGTTGAAGGTTTTACAAAATCGGTGCTCAAGATTTATCAGAAAACCGGGAAACAGATGGTTGATATATTATTCGATATCAAGCTTGACTGTTTGTTTCAGAGTGAATCACAAGTGCTTGCCGTGCTGCACGGAGGGGATGGTGTCATTTTACTTGAGCATGAATCAAACTATCGACTGCTGTCATTGTGATAAAGATATTGGTACGTTGCATTCCATATTTCCGCTTGGGACCAGGGCCTCGATTCTGTTAGCACATTATGGTTCAATTAAAGTTACATGATCGGGTCACGTGACATGTTTTTTAGTTCCATTGACGCGTAGAATTACGAATGCGCGTGCCCGCGTTGATTTAAAACGGCAATGAAATTAAATCGACCTAGTCATACAACTGCCATTGTACTACAATGCATTAGCAGAATCTAGGCCCTGGTCAAGTGATAGTGTTGTTTAGAAGTTATTATTATTTAATAATAGGCCTTAATAGGCTGCTTGTACATGGAGCACGCAGTTTCGCACGCACAATTAAAAATGTTTGGTTATTATTATAAAATTAGTATACTTTTGATAGTTGTGCTCTGAGAGTTTGATGGACAATTAAGTCGTGGATATTTGAGGTATGTTTCAGCTATTCTGTAATCAGTTTTCGATTGAGAAAAAAATAATTCATAATTAATAATTTTGGAAACAACAAAAAAACAGTTTCAGTTTGATTAGTGAAGTGATTTCGAGTAGCCGACTCGCCATTGTTTTTTAAACTACATTCAATTGCTTCTCCATCATGGTCAGAATATCCTCCTTAATAGGGAATGGATGAAAATATCAGAAGTGCTTAATATTTTTTTTGGTGATAGGAATAACCTTCTTTAGCGCGAGAAAAAAGTTTCATTTTTTTTGGCTTCGTAGTTAATTTTTAAATAATCTTATTATTTTAAAAAAAATCCACCTTGAAAAGCTGTCATTGTCACCAGTTTTTTTTTTCATACGTAGCGGACCAAGGAATATGTCTGATAGGGTTCCCTACGTGAAATCGAAATACAAATGATCGATTTTCATTTCACCGAAAACCATTCATCGATTGTTCCATTGTTCGATGCCTTATTAGTACCAAGCTTTAATTCCCCGATGTAACAATTCACCGAAAACCAACTTACCGATGTTTTTTTCAACTACACTACACTTAACCGACTAATCATTTTGTCGAATGTAACATTTCATCGATAAATCGAGTAGATCTGTACAGTTCTTTTAAATATTTTAATATTATAACTTTACCTTAGTATTTATCAATATTGAAAGGGTGGAAATTGAAAAGGTAACAGACAGATAGAAAGAGTTACTTTCGCATTTATAATATTAGTCTAGCCAGGAAGTATGGATATGAATGGAATAACTACCAGGTTGTAATTAATTAATTTATTTATACACAAATATAACAAAATGTTTACATATTCTCAATAATTATTAATAATTCAATAACTTTGTGGATCAACAACAAAAAACTAATAAATACACAATTTACAACTCCAAATGATTTGCGATAGCTCGTAAAAATGGTATAAGCTCCATATTTGCACGCTCTGCGCAAATCCTCTGTATAGCATCAGCCCTGTGTTTCCTTTTTTTCTTAGGAGGTGTTTTATCTACACCGGCTAGCGCTTTTTCTATTGCGTGATTTGTAGTCACCTGTTCTTTCAAGAAACTGCGTATGGTCGCATATACACCGTGGCTATTATTATTTTGCAAATAATTCCATCGTCTGTGCCAGGCCTCAACATTGTTCTGGGTCCTGGGCAGTCCTAGGCTGTTTACTGCATTAACTGACCACAACTGTGGTGGGAATAGTGGTGGTGATCTTGATATTTTCATCGTAGTACCTTTGGTATGGCGTTTTATCTTACCTAGCACATAATATGTTTCAAACCATTCAGTTATTGAACTTGCTTCTTCCGGTAGAACATTATCTTTTATTTCTGAAAAGGCTTCGGGTATTTCTTGGGGAGTGAGGTAAGCCAAGGCTACAATGTGGCGTAATCTGAGAGCAAAATCACTGTTATTACCGTATTGTGACACAAGACCACACTTCTGAATTTGACGCCACAAATTTTGCGCTAAGTGAAAGAGGCATCCGCTGTGACTGGCTTCTGGATAATAAATTTTAACCACATTTATTACGGCAATTTCGAAATCAGTAAGGATGTGTTGAGGGCTCAGAACGTATCCTAATTCTTCAGCATAAGCTATTAGTTCTCTAAAGAATACCATATATGTTTCCTCGGTCTTATCTACCAGTAAACCATATACCAAAGGAATGGTCTTTTTACTATTTGAATCACTTCCAACTATTCCATGTATGCTATAAATCTGCGTGAACAATTCAGGACATGTACTAAAAGTTCCATCCATGAACCATATAATAGAATCACGCAACAGTCTTATATTTTGTTTGGTACAAAATAATAATAAGCGTTTGTTGTCTCCGTACTTTACATCTTTGGCTAAAAAAGTTTCACCTTCAACAGTGTATTCTGATGGTACCTCAATGTCATTTAATGAGGTTGGTTCCTTTGGATGTGATTTGCTTCTCACGCGATAAACAATTTGTCTCAAAGCATTTTTGTTGGGCAAACTGCAAGCACTTGTACTCGGAATACTCTCTAAATTATTCCTGATAAGTTTTGCAGGACCATCCGAACTATTAGCAGCACATTGCTTTAATTTATTTTTTAAAACAATTGAATCCTGTCTTGCAGCGCTGGGTGCATGGGTATGTTCAGTCATACCTTTAATAGGAGAATGAGAAGAACCACTTCCACCGCACTCTGTAATTAGTACACTCTTGCACTGTTTGTTTTTTTTATCGATACAGGTCCAATAATATTTTGTCTTGTAATTTTTATTTAGAACAAATTTATAACCGTCTATTAGTATGATATCACCGCCGCGCTGAGATTTTTCTAATTTGATAACACAATCACTCAATGCATTTGTCATTGTCAATAAATAACCGTAATTAATGTTTCAGAAACCAAGGCTTGTTATTTTAAGAATAATCACTTAAATGCACACGAATAACAACTTCACTCAAGATTTTCATGACAAGCAACATAGCAACATATTTCACAGTACAACTTTTTGTTCATACCGTAATCGGACGCCTAGTCAAAATATGATAGCAATCATTCCAACAAGAATTTTTGCTAATATTTACTGTAAGGCTTTACTTGATTTATCGATGAAATGTTACATTCGACAAAATGATTAGTCGGTTAAGTGTAGTGTAGTTGAAAAAAACATCGGTAAGTTGGTTTTCGGTGAATTGTTACATCGGGGAATTAAAGCTTGGTACTAATAAGGCATCGAACAATGGAACAATCGATGAATGGTTTTCGGTGAAATGAAAATCGATCATTTGTGTTTCGATTTCACGTAGGGAACCCTGTCTGATATGCCGTACTAAGCCCAGAACTACGAATATAAAAATATTAAGTATATTTAAAAATTAACTACGGGCCAAAAAAATTGAAACTTTTTTCCCGCGTTAAGGAAGGTTACTCCTATCACCAAAAAAAATATCAAGCACTTCTGATATTTTCATCCATTCCCTATTACATTGATCGATTCATCAAGAACGTATTAGTAAATCGAATTCAAAGTCACCCTTCAGTCTAAGTCACACTTTCTGACCCTTGTGTAAAACCACAAAGGCTATGCAGTGAACGTTTTTCAGTCAACAAAGGAGAAGTAAAAAAACTACATTAATAAACAGTCATTCTATTAGGTCGGTCTTGGATGTTCACATGTTTGTGATGTTACTGTTTCTGGTCTCCACGACCCACTATCCTAGTGTGGGTCCAAAAGCAACGTATGTGTCTGTATGCAAGTCGTTAAATAAACAGTCACTGCTCCCCGCCCAGGTGGCTGCCTAAATGGCTCCACGGCCGGCAAGCGGCGCATTGCTGACAACCTCGGCTCCCAGATAAAGGCGTCTTACTTCGTCAACAAGGCTTCGGACTCGTCCGACGCGCTGTGGGACGCCCGCGCCTTAATCGCTTGGGGCGCCGGCGCAGCAGGGCTCGTGGTGTTGACGCTGGTGGTTGTTATACGGGTGAGTCGTTGAGAGTCGGGCCTGATTATTAGGTATTTTATTTCAGCTCCTACTAATTTATTTTCTTTATTTTAAGTTTAATTCTCTTTTTTTGTGAAATCTGTCTCTAAAATCTTTGACGACCTCCGTGGCGCAGTGGTTAGCGCATTTGCCTACCATGCGAGAGGTCCCGGGTTCGATCCCCGGCTGGGGAGAAAAAAAAAAACTCCAGGTCTTGGATGTTTACATGTTTGTGACGTCGCTGTTTCTGGTTCCCACGACACAGGGTATCCTAGTGTGGGGCCAGAAGCAATGTATGTGCCTGTATATAAATGTTATGTTATGTTATGTTAATATTATATAATTACTAGCTGTTGCCCGCGACTACGTCCGCGTGAGCTTTAGTTGAGTAAAGTGTTTGCAAATAAGATAGGGATACTTTTGGCGCATGTGAAAGAGCTTTCACACTAACTTCGCAACCCCCTCTTACCCCCTTAAAGGATGATTTTTGAAAGACTACTTTACACGTCTTTCGTGACTTTCAATGAAGGACCTTCATACTGAATTTCATTAAAATAACTTCAAAAACATCAAAGTTTCATACTAACTTTGCACCCCCCTTTTATCCCCTTAAGAGATGATTTTCGAAAAACTATTTTGCATTTGTTTCAAAACAGTCAATGAAGGACCTTCATTCTGAATTTCATTCGAATAACTTCATAAACGGCAAAGTTTTATACTAACTTTGCACCCCCCTTTTACCCCTTTCAGGGATGATTTTTGAAAAACTATTTAACATGTATTTCATCAATTTTAACGAAGGAACTTCATATTGAATTTCATCCGAATAACTTGAAAAACGGCAAAGTTTCATACTAAGTTTGCACCCCCCTATTTTCCCCCTTAACGGATGATATTAAAAAAACTATTTTACACGGGTTTCATAATTTTAAAGAAAAACCTTCGTAGCAAATTTCATTTGAATAACTTCAAAAACGGCAAAGTTTCATACTAACTTTGAACCCCCATTTTACCCCCTTAGGCGTTGAATTTTCAAAAATCCTTTTTTAGTGCTCCCCTACGTTACAAAAGAAACTTCTGTGCAAAATTTCAAGTTTCTAACGCTTATAGTTTAGGCCATGCGTTGACATGTCAGTCAGTCAGTCAGGCAGTCAGTCAGTCCGTCAGTCAGTCAGCTTCTCCTGTTCCGAACAAAGCAATATCTACATCTATATATCTATATATTATATAGATAGATAGATCTCCTATATTTTTATTTCTAATTATAATATATGTGTTTATTTTTTATTTATGCACTTTTGGCAACTGACAGCTGCAGCTGTTAACAAAAGATTTCTAGGCTGGCTGGAAAAAAATCTTTAGAAATAAGTCCGTCTTTGCACGTAATTTTTATCGCAAACATGTTATTTATGTAAGTTATATGTTGTATTTTTTTTATTGTGTAATAACCACAACAACAATAGAAACAACAATAGATTAGCAGACTGTTAGCGTTTTAGAAACTGGGGGTAAGACTCATTCACCTTGAAAATAACAACTAAAAGCAATTGTTATGGTAAGCCGATCGCCCCACCAAAAATTCCACAGCTTAAGATATTATTACATAAGGAATATTCTATCTATCTATCTATAAATGAGCCTTACGAGTTATCAAAAATTACCCTGAATATTATCTAAAATTGATACCTTTTTACAGCTCGCGTCAAGAAGGCGCAAACGCCGCAGCGTATTCTCAAAAGCGGTCTACTCCCAACTGACCTCGGTCGATGAGGACCTAGTTACCTTATTAGCACCTAGTACGACGCTTAAAGTGTCGCCAAGCTCAGAAAATGAAGTCGAATACTCGAGTATATTAAGCACAGGTGAGATAGAGGAACCAACTTAGCGATGTGATTGAAAAATCGTCAATATGCATATTCGTAATAAGAATTTATAAACGGGCAGACTGATATGTAGAGATTTGATTGAGAACAATTAATTTACGATAGAAACATCGCAGAAATATAATGCTGGTTACTCTCTTGATACGATAACTTTTCCAACGCTGCTGTTTTCACTTCATTGGCGCCAATGAAGTAACCATATTTTTCTCAAACACAGATAAACTATGGTTTATATTTGCGACAGTTTGAATCTGGTGATCATTAGAGTGATCAGAGCATTATAGTTCGTGATCAACTGTAAAATACAAGTTACTTAAATTAGCAGTCTATGATATGCTGCGGTCTAATAGCATTAATGTATTTTCTTCATTCGTCTCGATTATTTTAACAAAATAAGTAGTCACTTGTTGCTCCATGTCTGCTAAAAAAGTATTTAAAACTAATGGTTTGTGGTTGATCTTGCTTAAAAGAGTATATATTTTCTATGCGCACATTGAACAATTGAACAAAATTGAACAACAAATTGGCTGATGATGACGATGATGCGTATGCTCAAAATGTGACAGGTGAAGCATACTCTGAGTTCACGAGTTCACGTTGAGTGTTGCATAATATGTAAATAATTGGATGACTCAAGTCCATTTCACATACAGCCTGTTGATATGTACAGTTTCTTCCGACTCAGGGATGGTTATTTACATGATACTGAAGTAAAAAAAATATAAAAAGATATTTCTTTTTTAGTGAAAATCACCTAAAAATCATAAAGTTATATGGCTTAGCTTCTATCGCTTGCACTTGACGGGTCCGGCGGGGGTTTTGCGGGGCAGGGCGGGGGAGTGCGCCCGCCGCCGACGCACATAATATTATGAGTTTTGGGTGATTTTCACTGAAAAAAAATATTTTTTTAAAATATTTTTTGCTTCAGTATCATGTAAATAACCACCCCTGAGTCGGACGAAACTGTACAAATCAACACCCTGTATATTTGGTCAATTTACAAGAAACCGGAAAAGGACCTTGACACGTGTTTTATCGAAAAATCTACAATTATTACATATTGAAGCACAAAACCTTTTTTATGTAACAGCTCAATTTTTTTTATGAATATAATGCTTGTAAGTGCAGAAAATTAACAAACACAGACAAATAGTCTGAGCAAAACCGTGGTCTTTCCTTTCTACTTTTTCTGGACAAAGTGTAAGCATTTGAGTCATTCACAGAGTTTGTATACGCTACCCATTATGACCCTGTCGCTTGAACAATTTTTTTCTGTGTCGCAAAAGTGTAAAGTAATTGATTTAAACCGTGCAAAATAAAAGGACCAGTGTCTAAAATATTTTTATGGGACCTACTTAGATATTAAACTTTCCTTGTTATCTTCACAGTTCTAAGTATTTTAATGTTATCAACGGTTTCCGTTAGCTGGTGTTTCACTGTTTAGATTTAAAAAAGTAACATATCTAATATGTATAAATGAAAAAACTTACGCATCGTTTTTCTGTAGGATTTACCATTTGTTTCACTCAACTTCTTGTAAAGACCGCAAAATTGTAAATACGCTATTCGATGATCAAAGTATTTGTGTAAATACTGTAAAATAAATGTGTAAATATATCGATGGTTTTTATGACGGAGTGCGTTGTTTGCTTTACATTCCAACTTTACCTAGGTAATTGAGTATTGAGTATTTTTAACCTTGCCGCTCGCTCCTAGCCTGGGCTGTCTAAGTAGTCTTAAACGATCACTAAGGTTAAGCAACATACGGCGCGTTCAGTCCATGGATGGGTCATGGATCCGTCTATGACTAACGCCTAGTGGCATTTTTCCGAGCGGTTCCGTGCTTCGCAAGGCACGTTAAGCAGTTGGTGCGGGCTGCCGTCGATAGATGGCAGTCGTTAAGCCAAGTCAGAGGCCTTAGGGCGGCTTGAAAACTTCTGACAGTAAGACCAGCCACTAGTCTTACAAATGCGGACTGGTGGAGTATGGCCTATACCTTCTTCAGGGAAGAGACCCGTGCCCGTCGGTGGGGACATAATGGGTTGATGATGATGATGATGATTCCGGATGCACTTACCTGACTTTTGGTCCAGTCTTCCGACAAAGAGTCCTATAAGTGTATTCGGAATAAAGTTAATAATGTCTAGTGCTTGCGAAAGTTTTAGTTCAAAAGATAAGAAAAATACGTAAAGATAGAAAGAAGACAGAAGTTCGTCCTGAGTGCGTAAAGTAGTTGTGTAACAATCTGTCAGTGTAACAACGGCCAATGAACCTTTTCTTCTGTAACTGTCGTTTCTGTAATAAATTGTTTTCCGGTGTGTACAAATCAACTGTTAACATTATTATGTCAGTTGGCCAGAAAACACAAATAAAATTTTTAATGCTTTGAAAATCTCATGAAAGGGTAGTTAATACCTATTTACTCCTTCATCTGTCGATAAAAACTAATCAACACGTGCATTCTAACTTTCTTGACTAACTATGATCTATAAAATTGAAGTAAGACCAACGGCCGATTTCTGAATTTAGAATTTCATTAAGTAAATACTTAACTAATGTTCTGTCACGCTCTTTTCTGAGAAATTTGACGAGACAGCACTACAGTTAAGTAGTTACTTAGTGAAATTCCCAATTCAGCAACCAGACCTAAGCAAGAAAGGCAAGGGCACAAGAGCAAAAATCTGGAGATAAAATCTGAATTACTTTGTAAAATGTTTAGTGCTGCACCAACATTCGATTTTGGGGCTGATAGCAGGGTAAACATCGCCAGTGATCCAGTCTGTCCGGATCCCAGACCCTAGGAAGGTATAGGTCATACTCCACGGGGGCCAAGTCCGGATTGGTGGAGGCTTGTAAGACTAGTGGCTAGTCTTACTATCAGATGTTTCTCAAGCTGCTCTAAGGCCTCTGATTTGGCTTAAAGACTGCCATCTATCGACGGCAGCCGGCACCAACTGCTTAACGTGCTAGTCATAGACAGTGACCCCTCCTTGGACTGAACGCGCTGTATTTTGCTTGACCTTAGTGATCGTTTATGATCACTGAGGCAACCCAGGCCGCGAGCGATAATTATGTATATATATGTCTGTAAAAGTCACAGGAAGTGAGAAAATAAGAGAGAGAGAGAGAGAGAGAGAAAAACTTCATTTATTTGCATAGTTAGACCTGAGATTGCCTAATTTAGCCACATGGTTGGCCTAATATACAAAGTAAACGCGATGTTTTCCTTCACAGTTAGTGAGAAGTTTTGTTATTGTAACTTGTTTTTGTATAATTTCCTATTTTATATTGTTAGTGTAGTTCCATTATGTATATAAATAAATCCATTACTTAAATAAATATTATAGGATACAACAACATCAAAATTTGCGCTCTTCCACACGAAAAAGCACGGTAAGTACCTCATTGTTCCAATTTTGACGCAGATTAATTTGCGTCTCGTCTTGTGCTCCGCCGTGAACAATTGGATGTCCCCTATCAATTAATTATGGCGAATGAATGAGATACGATCAGTTCCTTTGGAGTAGTGTTTCCTAAACTTTTTTTGAGGAAGTACCAATGTTTCGAGGAAGTACTTCGATTTTTATTTGTTAGTAGCGAAGGCAGATTTCCATTATGACCAATTAAGCCAGGCAGGCCTTGAGTAGACGGGGGACTGTTTTATAAAACTACAATTTAAGGCAATAAAATTTTATGTACACTGCAAAGTCGATTAACCTACATTTTATAAAAAGGCCTTTGCTACCTCGAATTGTCGAATTGAATTGTAGTTTTATAAAACTCGTAGCAAATAAATATTGACTAGAACCGGAAGTTACATTTTAAATTACAGATTTTACACTAAAGCATATAGTTTTTCACACACAAGAAACAAAAATAAATGTAGGGCGGCCAGGGCTGCAAAAACCATACTGAAAAAGGTTCGCACGTATGTTGTGAAGATTTTGTGAAAGGTACAATTTCACTTTAGATGCACGAATGTTTTTGTTCTTTTCAACCCCACACATGAGGGGGTTAAATTTTATAAGACTTGTTGTACCTTAGGTATAAGGAGGATCAGAAGTGGTGAAAATTGTCTTACTCAAGAATTGAATAATTCCATGACCACTTTTAACATTTGTTGTTGGGAACAAATTAAAAGTGGTCATACTGTAGCTCGAAAAAACATCCGGACTCTGGACCACAGGTTGGGAGCCACTGCTTTAGAGAAACGCGCTGTATACGACCGGTATGCGTGTTCCCAAATGATCCACGTAGAAACCCACTACTTAAAAGTAGTCTAGCTCACTGTCTCTACCTTAGGATATGAAAGTATCTATATCTACAATATCTAGTACAAGTTATCTAACTTCATACAGGAATATCTACTCGGTTCCGCAAGCATTGATCTATTTAAACCCTTTCTGACTCTCTGCTTGTACAAAATAAATTTTAGAATTAAAAGTAAGTATCCGGTCTCGCAAGGCGTCTTGCAAAACAAATAAATAGCTCCTAAAATTTCACCATCTAGGTATTTACAATCAGCAAAATTCTGCTAGGAAACTTGGTTAATATTGCTAATGCACCCACCAATTTTGCCACAGTGAAAACATTTCCAGATGTTAAATAGTTATACCACAAACGGAGGCCTCAAATTCCTAGTAAAATTAGTAATAGGTAAGCAAGTAAAACAAAAAAATAATAGTCCTTTAAGACTTAACGTAGATTAGTATAGATTTAATTTTCTATCGAAAACTACGGAAATTGGAAAATTACGTCACTAAATTAGCAAAACGAGGGAATAAAAGCAGTTTAAGAAAAAAATTCCGGGAAGATATCGATTTTTTTTCAGAGTTGTCACAGGTAGCAAATGACCGATCTTTGTCTAAAAAGGAAGAGACCCAGAATTACAGTAGGACACCCATGTCACGGAGGTTCCAAAAAAAAGGGAATACAAAAGTGGACCAACGGGGAATGAACCCTCAACGCCTTTTCGTGTGTCCTCATTAATTAAGACGTTTTTGCTTCACTGGGCGCCAAAAGTCCTGCACTCTCGATTTATCATTCTTCTGGGTTCATTTGTTCTATAGAAGGTTTCTACAGAACTATAATTCTTCTCACGAATCTTACATCCTGTTTCTCATACTCTAAGAAATTGTAAACTGACAATTAACAAAGACTCTTAGGAGCTATCAGTTGCTTTTTAGTATGTTTTGAATACACAATACAGTTTAGAACTCCTGTGTATGACAAGCCAACAATTGTTTTTATGTTTCCAAATTATAATTTTGACAGATTTGCTTCAAGAAAAAAGTGAGTATAAAGTGCGCTATATTTCGCCAATAAACTTAAAAAAACCTGCCTTTGCGCTAATATAAAAAAAATATGCACACATTTAAAAAGAAGGTTAAGTCATCGGCTCAAGAAATATAGCACAGTCGCGCAACGACTTTTTTTTAACTCTTGAAAATGTTCTTAGGGTTCCGTAGCTCAAAAGGAAAAAAATGTATAACCCTAAGAGCCATTGCAAACAGGGCGACTTGTCGCCGCGTCAGACGCGACGTTGTCATTTGCTTCTGGCGTCTTGTCGTTGCGACTCCGCGACTCTGACGCCAAGTGTGCGGAGATTCGAACAAAATATAGGAAAATTGACGGCCGTAGCCTGTCGTCGCGTCTAGTCGCCGAGCTGTCGCCTGTCGCATGTCGCTAGTGTGCGCCTATGCTTCTAGGATCTCTTTGATGTCCGTCTGTCTGTCAATGCCCCTATCTCGGGAATGCGTAGAGATAACTAGTTGAAAGTAAATCCAAATACTCAAATATACGGTTGCTTAAAGCTGCATAAATATGTATCTATCAAACCGTTGTGTCCCCACCGAGGGGCGCCAGTCTCTTTCCTGATGAAAGTTTAGGTCATACTCCACCAAGTGCAAGTCCGGATTGGTAGAGAAAATAGATATAGTACCGTCTGTTAGCTTTTAGAATATATCTCGGGCTCTCGAGATAGGCTTCGGTTTCCGCCGAAAGCACACGAATGTAATACTACTTCCTGCTCTGTATAAAACCTTTCTTCACTATTTTGAACAGTTATGTAGTTATAAACAACAATACAAAATAAACCTTACCTTATTGCAATATAATCGGTTTTTGATTGTTTAGCCGATGTATATCCTAAAAGCTAACAGACTAAATTGAATCTCAACGTCAGAAGCGTTTGGTCGGATTTGTAATTTTTTACTTTACAGGAGAGCGTGCCTACAAGTTACTACCTCTTTAAGCCTGCATAGGACTTTATGCACGTGAAATATTCCAGTATAGAATAAGATATAAATATGTGTCACAGACGTGTGACACATATTTGTCACAGAAAGAACTTGACGAGGTGAGTTTGAAGGTATAAAAAGTCATTTTCATCGAAATCGGACATACGACCATATTATGCTTCTGACATCGAGGAATGTGTACAGTAAATTGTTTTGTATCAATCTATATACTTCGTAAGCATGTATAATGTGTATAAATGATAAGTTTATATAAGTAAAGATATTAAGTGTATAGTTATTACGTATAAGTATATAAAATATTTTTGAAATAAACTTTCGTAAGCACAACACATTGTAAACACCCGTAAGTAGATCCGGACTAAAAGTTTACAAGGCTACCCGTCTTGCAAATTTCTCTCAGCAATTTTCCATTGAGAGGTTGTCTGGAAGAAATTACTTTTAGTAATAACCTTTGTAAATATTTTGTGTTTCTTTTTGTTTTTTCTAGTGTGCAATAAAGAATATTCTATCTATCTATCTATAATATTGTTCACTTACCTACCAGCCTGCACAAGGACTCTGAGATCAGAAGTTAAGGAAAAATCGGATTACCGAAAATAATCGAAAGCGTGACGGGAAAAATATATTAAATACAGTAGGAAGTAGATTTTAATAAAGCATGAGCAAATACAATTGAAGTTAACTAACAATTGGGGATAAAAGTATCGTATTAGTAAATCAATGCAAAAAAACAAAAGAACGGTAAATTGGACAAACCAAAATAGTTTTAGGACACCAAGTAGGTTTTTTTTAAGTATGTGGCACTGCACGGTTTGTGGTTTTCCCACCAATGAGGTTTGTATTCTCCAATGGAAAGACTGCAATATTTTTTTTAATAATAAAAAAATACAAACCTCATTGGTATCCTGAAACTGTTTTGGTTTTTCCAATTTACCGTAGTGTTACTGACCTCCATGGAGGTAGGCACTACTTATCAATTTACCAAGTCTCTTCATGCAACAATATTCTCAGATAAGGCTCTCCTCGCCTACAGTGCCACCATCTTATCTGTTCAGTTGATAGCGGCGCTAGTGGAGACTTTAGTAGTAACATTTAAATGTATCTAGCAAACTGAGAATATATAATTCGTCTTTCAATTTCAATGAAAATATAATCTATAGATCTTAGTAAGTGCATAATATAAAACAAAAAATGGGGAACAGGATTTTCAATTAATTAGTTAGTTACAATTTTGCCCACCTGAACAGACAACTTGGTGGCGCTGTAGATGACTCTAGTCGCAACTAGAGTGCTGCAACACTTTGCTCCTTGAAAGCTCCTTAAATAATGGGGAACTTGCGTCTAACTTATACAGGGTGACATTTTCACCGGTACAATAAATCAACATACGTAATACTAAGTCCAAAATACAAATACCAACATTTTTTGTTACTACCCCGTTGGTACAAAAAAACAAAAATACCAATGTCTGAACTTATCCGCAAATCTTAGAGAAATATGGACTCATTACGCATGAGCACAACTAAACGCACGAACTGGCAACTGCGCGCGGCTTGCGGGAAGGAAAAGAAGCGGCGGCGGCGGCGCAGCCAGTAGGTATGACGTAGCAAAAAAATCTTACTTGATTTCAATTCTTCCTTCATACTTGCACGGGCTTAGGACCGTCATCGGCGTGGAATGCTTGCACTGGTTGGTAGTGGTATGAATTTCCACACCACGTACTGGCTAACGCCGAAGTGCGCCGTGCGTGCCGCGTCGTTGGTGCTCCTTCTGGGGTCTTCCTCGAAGAACGCGAATATCTGTTCCTCGATCTCCACGGCCAAGGGAGGGCTCCCTCCTCGGCCTTGAGCGTACGCTGGTGCAGTGAACTGTCCGTAGTCTAGCAAATGCTGCGTCACTCTCATGAAAGTCCTGGTGTTGAGTATTTGAGGTTCAATAAAACCGTCGTTTATCAGGCGGGGCAAACTTTCTTCAGCGTATACCCGCCGAGCTGCACTGTATTTTCCCCACTGAGAAAGTAACTACGAATCATTTCGTAATACGCGCGGTTTGTAAACATCGTGTTGCGCGCGTAATTTTCGACTGCAGGAAGTGCGGAAACGGCGCACGTGCACTCACCTAGGTCAATGCGCGCGTACTAACCGGCCACGCCAAATCGTGCGCCGGCCAGCCCGCCGCCCGCTCACTCACTCCACCCCGCCGCCCTCTGCATCGCACCGCGATGACACCTTGTAATGGGTGCCCATGAGTTACAAATTGGATGAAGGATAAATTAATGAAAATTAATAAAAATATATGGTAATTTTATTCGATAAATGTAATCTATTATCGATACCAATGATATGGTAAAATTTATTGTACCGGTAAAAATGTCACCCAGTATACTTAGCTTTTATACCAAAGAAGACACATAGAAACTTACGAATTTTTTTTTAATTAGCCGTTAAAATATTATTTTGCTTCGTTGGTCTAGCCGTTAAGACAACCTATCAAGACAGAGGTCATGGGTTCGATTCCCATTTGAGAGAGCCGTACATTTGTACAGGCCTCAGTCTAGATGTTTTTCCATGTTTGTAATGATCTTGCCTGGCTACCATAGCACATCATCATCATCATCATCATCAGCATAGGGTATCTTAAATTGGGACCAGGTCATGTGACTGTGTTGAGTGGACGTTATTTTCATTATATATTAAAAAAAATGTTTTCATAGAATTCTAAAAGTTTTCTCAAATGGGTGTAGAAGTAGAATAAGTAGAATAAATTTATTAGTCTCAAAAATAAGTTACATGGTGTTCCATTTAGATATAAAAAAGGTGTGCATAAAAAACCTATTTTACGAAATAACTCGAACAATAACAAACGCTGCATACATTGTAAGGCGTTAGGGGCAAGTTGTGACGTCATAATTTTAGCCCAATTTGTTAGCACGTTTTTGTAATCGCAACTATGTTTACTACATATTATGAATGCAATGTATAAGGTTCTACAACAAGATACCCCAAGATATATTAGAGTTACCTCCAACGCAATGTAAGAATTGTGTTAAGCACACTCTTTGCAAAAAAGCTTATAATAAAATCAACGATTATTTAGAAGACAAGGACGTCTGGCATTAAACAGTACTTTAATATTAAATTTAATCAGAGGATAACTGTGTCTAGTGTTCACCACATCCAACAGTATATCTTTTAAGCTTGAAAGTTTCTTAATTAAGCTAAAACTGTTTTAAAAGAATACATGTAGAGTTTCTTTATTAGTTCCTTCTGCATGTAATTTATTAATTGTGAAACTAATAACTTTGACTTTCATAAAGTAAACACTTAGTTTGGACTATGAATAAAATTTTTGACTTTGACTTTGGAAAGTATTTAAGTACTACTTTTATTTATCATTTAACATGATTAACTATAAAAAAAAATGTGGTGTATGATCTGCATTCCTTCCAAATAATAAGAAAACTCACACAATTCCTTCCAAAGCTGACAGATCGCAACAGCCGAAAACGAATAGTCGCAATAAAAGAAGTGAACTCATTAAAAAGCGAAATGAGCTACCGATAAATTCGGCCATTTTGTCGGAATAATTGGAAAAAAAGACAAAGGAGGTGTTCCCCTAATCGTTTTCCAGTCACCTTTGATCATTCCAAGAGGATTCGATAAGAATTGCCAACGACCGTTGGTGAAAGCCCTTACGACCAATAACCGTTGATCCCTCTCACCTTTAAAAGCTCACGACCCCGCTCGAGGTATCAAAGATGGTGGAGTAAGATTGAGGGCCAAAGCTGCCTGGTCAGTATTTGAGGCGAAACAAATCAATAATTCAACGCCTTTGTGGTGACAGGCTCTATTGATTATTATTGTTCCAGTAATTTCTTTTATTTTAAGTGCCAGTTACAATTTAGACGTCTACGAAGAAATTGCGGAATTAAATTTGATAAACGCTCTCGTTGGCAACGAAACCAATCTAACACCAGAAATAAATTGTTTCACAATCTCTGGTTATTGTTTTGGTTGTTTATGGAATATGAACCTATTTTGTCGTTAACCTATCGCTCGTAGCCCCGGCTGCCTGAGTGATCTTAAACGATCACGAAGGTTAAGCAAAATTGGGCGCGTTTAGTGCATGAATGGGCGGCCGTCTATGACTAACGCTAGTGGCATTTTTCCGAGCGGTTCTGTGCTTCGCAAGGCACTTTAAGCAGTTGGTGCCGGCTGCCGTCGATAGATGGCAGTCGTTAAGCCCAGTCCCAGACCTGCCACTAGTCTTACAAGCCTCCACCAATCCAGACTTGGCCCCCGTGGTGGAGTATGGCCTATACCTCCTCAGGGAACAGACCCGTGCATCTCGGTGGGGGCACAATGGGCTGATGTACATGCTCCTTCGAGATACAGGCATGAAGTGTTCCCATGGATGGACAAACATCTGAAAGGTTTTAGCTATCGATTTGATGATGCTGCCTATATTCGTCCCACTGTAGGTACGGATCTTCTCCTAGAGAGAGAGAGTATGGGATTAATCACCACGCGTGCCCACCGGGGATTGGCGATTTCAAGCCGTATGTGAACACCACAGACACTCAGGTATGTTTGTCACAATGTTTTTCTTCAAAATTAGCCAGTGGTATTGATACTATAGCTTTGCAAATGTATGTAGCTAAGAAAAAAAGTAATTAGGACTTGCCGGGAATCAAACCCACGTCATCTAGTATAAGAAACCGGCGTTCTACCGCTCTGCCACCATCAATCAAACTATCGCTTGCAAGCAGATAAGCATCAAGCAATACTCTGAGCCAAACAATGAAATTTGCAACAAATTAGCAGCCATAGGGCGTAGACTAAGGATAAAACCAATAAAAAAATTAACAAAAAAAAAACGACATGAAACAAAAAAGTTTAAAATTATTTTCATATTCTTACTTACTTGTGTTACAATAGGGTAGTTTCCAGGGTCAAAATAATTAAATTTTATTTATTCCATATTTTAGATTATAAAAAAATATTGGACACGTAGTTTTTCTTTTTTCGATTAAACAAAAAATAACAAAGATATAGTCACTCCGTGCTAAAAAAATGCAGCACGGCGTGACGTCACGCGTAACTTTAATGGGCTATATCTTTGTCATTTTTGGTCTAATTTACAAATAAAAAAATACGTGTCCCTTATTTTTGAATAATCTAAAAGACGGACTAATTAATTTTTTAGGGCAACTAGCCCATTATTGCTGGTTTTGGAGTCGGTGTCAGCCAAGGAAACACGAAACACTACAATTAATTAACAAACATCATCATCATCAACTCATTATGTTCCCACCGAGGGGCACAGGTCTTTTCCCTCAGGAATTAAAAAACAAAAAAAAAATACTGTGGAATTGAGAACCCCTCCTAGATCTAGATGGCGTTATTCGTTTCTACGTACAAAATTGTGATTCGTAGCAATCAATGTCAAAGTTAGTCCACAGATTACTTAACAAGAGAAGGAACCAGGGTTGCTATTCGGACGAGGTTTCTCGTAATAAAAATAAAAATTCAAACCCAAATCCAATATCCAAAATCGCACTTATCACCAAACGACAACAGAATTTTTGTTTTTCCGTAATCAACCATCATACATTTCACAGAACCATAGTATTATTTTTTGCTTTGATGTTTATTATTACGGTACGGCAGCGCCACCTAGGGATTCTTTTAGAACTAAATTTGACATAAGGAAAAACGCTCATTACTTTTTCCCCAAGATGTGCTGTACAGTAAATCACTTTGTGATAACTTCATTCTGTGTGCCATGCGTGACGCGAAAAAGTCAAACAAATAACTTCATTGATGTATAACCCGTTGGAATATGTAGGTACTTCGTGAGATGGCGGTCTGACGGAGGCAGGTGAATATATATTTTTCCGGGTAATACTGAACTAACTCTGATTGATAACACAGTAAAACACCCGGCCCGCCATCCCACAATTGAATGAAGGGTCATTTTTGGCGCTATTTAACCTCTTAAGACCCGGCGTACACAGCTTTCAATAGTTATTATCAAGGTCAGGACTGAGAAGGTTATACATCTTTAATAGTTTTAACTGGCAATGAGGGCGGATGAATCAAAATCAAAATGACACGCATAGCAAATAGAAAGAAAGAAAGATATTTATTATAGCAACAAGACACATCACAGAAACAAAATAAACAGACAAGTAGCACAATATAGTAACACAACAGACAAAGATAAAACAATTAAATTAAGACATAACTAAAAATATAGTCTGTGATATGTCAGGGTTGCCACAAAAGGCAACTGACTCAGCGTTGTGCTGAGGGTGTGATTTTTTGAGCGCTGATTTTTAATCAGTGCCCACGCTAACTGACAATGTCGGTGATGACGGAGTGCTTGTCGTGGTGCATTTAAAAATAGTTTATGACAAATACTATAATATACATTCAATAAAGGAAAAAAATATTGAAAAACACGAGCTTTAGTAAATAGATAGAGTAGAGATACAGTATATTCCTTTTATACTGGGTGACATTTTTACCGGTACAATAAATTTTACCATATCATTGGTATCGATAATAGATTACATTTATCGAATAAAATTACCATATATTTTTTTTATTTTCATTAATTTATCCTTCATCCAATTTGTAACTCATGGGCACCCATTACAAGGTGTCATCGCGGTGCGAGGCAGAGGGCGGCGGGGTGGGGTGTGTGAGCGGGCGGCGGGCTGGCCGGCGCACGATTTGACCGGTCAGTCCGCGCGCATTGACCTAGGTGAGTGTACGTGCGCCGTTTCCGCACTTCCTGCAGTCGAAAATTACGCGCGCAACACGATGTTTACAAACCGCGAGTATTACGAAATGGTTCGTAGTTACTTTCTCAGTGAAAATACAGTGCAGCTCGGCGGGTATACGCTGAAGAAAGTTTGCCCCGCCTCATAAACGACGGTTTTATTGAACCTCAAATACTCAACACCAGGACTTTCATGAGAGTGACGCAGCATTTGCTAGACTACGGACAGTTCACTGCACCAGCGCACGCTCAAAGCCGAGGAGGGAGCCCTCCCTTGGCCGTGGAGATCGAGGAACAGATATTCGCGTTCTTCGAGGAAGACCCCAGAAGGAGCACCAACGACGCGGCACGCACGGCGCACTTCGGCGTTAGCCAGTACGTGGTGTGGAAATTCATACCACTACCAACCAGTGCAAGCATTCCACGCCGATGACGGTCCTAAGCCCGTGCAAGTATGAAGGAAGAATTGAAATCAAGTAAGATTTTTTTGCTACGTCATACCTACTGGCTGCGCCGCCGCCGCCGCTTCTTTTCCTTCCCGCAAGCCGCGCGCAGTTGCCAGTTCGTGCGTTTAGTTGTGCTCATGCGTAATGAGTCCATATTTCTCTAAGATTTGCGGATAAGTTCAGACATTGGTATTTTTGTTTTTTTTTGTACCAACGGGGTAGTAACAAAAAATGTTGGTATTTGTATTTTGGACTTAGTATTACGTATGTTGATTTATTGTACCGGTGAAAATGTCACCCTGTATAAAAAAGGAGATTGCACAGGTATTTCTTAAATTACATTACATTCTACAATGAAATATACATGCATACAATTTGACTTCGTACTAAGTAACTGCTAGCCCAAACAGTTACTAGTATTGAAAAGAAAGAAAGAAAGAAATATATATTTATTTGCTGACAAAATACTCAAAAACGCAAAATCTCGCAACATAATACAACTTTCAACAGAATACACAAATGGGTAACGGTAGAAATACAAGTGACACAAAGACAAGCCTACAAAAAATATCTAACAAAATATCGGGAAGTTTTAAGTATTGAGTCCCTAAAATGGGCCCGACTCAGCATAATGTTGCATTGCAACCGAGAGATCAGTTGCAACGCTGATTTTCAGTCGGGTCCATACTGCTTTTAGTGATGTACCTACGTGTATAATTTGATTTATTAAATTGCGCCTATTGTAAACAAAAAGAAAAGATCATAATATATTTACTTAGATACTTTAAGATGTGCAGTGGGTAAAAAATTTAAAAGTAAATAAACCCACGCCCGTTATCCCTGGGGGCTGCAGTGAGTATTGATCAATAAACCCTTAATATACACTGGACCAGTTTCTGAAATGACAATTTCACTAAGTAAATGCATAAGCAATTTTGCTTCATGCTCTTTTCTGAGAAATTTGACGAGACTCCTCTACTGTCAAGTAGTTTCTTAGTGAAATTCTCAATTCTGAAACTGGCCCAATATCGGGTAATTATAATAAAGTATACGGCCTTCGACAGGGCTACAGTTTGTTAGCTTATAGAATACTAGCTGTTGCCCGCGACTACGTCCGCGTGGACTTAGGTTGAGTAAAGTGTTTGCAAATAAGATAGGGATACTTTAAACGCATGCGAATGAGCTTTCATACTAACTTTGCAACCTCCCTCTTACCTCCTTAAGGGATGATTTTCGAAAAACCATTTTACATGTTTTTCATAACTTTTAATGAAAGACCTTCATATTGAATCTCATTCGAATAACTTTAAAAACAGCAAAGTTTCATACTAAGTTTGCACCCCCTTTTTTCCCTCTTAAGGAATGATTTTTAAAAAACTATTTTACATGTGTTTCATAATTTTAAATGAAGAACCTTCCTACCAAATTTCATTCGAATAACTTCAAAAACAGCAAAGTTTCATACTAACTTTGAATCCCTATTTTACCCTCTTAGGGGATGAATTTCAAAAAATCCTTTCTTAGTGCTCCTCTACGTTACAAAAGGAATCCCTGTGCAAAATTACAAGTTTCTAACTCTAATAGTTTAGGCCCTGCGTTTATATGTCAGTCAGTCAGTCAGTCAGTCAGTCAGTCAGTCAGTCAGTCAGTCAGTCAGTCAGTCAGCTTCTCCTTTTATATATATAGATACCTTAGCTACTATCGGATAGAATCGGATATATTCGAAATGTCGGAACTAATATGACAATTAATTTCAAAATGGGAACTAATATGACACTTCATTTCACTTATACAGAGCAGGAAGTAGTAGTACACTCGTGTGTTTTCGGCGAAAACCGAAGCCTGCTCTAGAGCCCGAGGAATATTCTTAAAGCTAACAGACTGTACGTCTAGATTCGAAACCCCGGAGTTTCCCCCCTAATAGCAGCCTCGAAGAAATTGAAAACTAAGTGGCTTACAATGCGATCATCGTATTGCCAAGCAATCGTTTGTCAGGATGACAAATAAGCGGCGGTGTCGTCAATAAATAGGGATTCCCGGCACAATGTTGCCAGATCGCAATCGTTAATCATTTTTATTTCCGTAATTAATATTAAGACTGCTTGTAGCGACACAGGAAGAAACAGAGGCATCGCTCGAAAATGTAAGCCCCGGTGGCTTCTACATCACTGTTTATTTACAACTATTACAGATACACTATTTCACGAAGTCTGTTTGTTTATGAATGTTGTTAGGCGTGTGTTAGGTAGTGTGTGTAAGCGCGGCACCGCTCAGTGAGCGCTTACGCACACTAAAGCATTGTATACATGCACGCCTAACAACATTCAAAACCAAACGGACTTCGTATAGATAACGGACAGCGTAAACAAACCACAGCATAACCATATTATTATTAACTTTATTACGGATACACTTAATAGAGTCCCAGAACTCGGTCAGAGTCGACGACTACGCGAGCTCCGTCTCTGCTCAGTGAAACTTGGTCGGACTCTTGCGATAAAAAGTCAAGTAAGTGTATCCGGAATAAAGGTAATAACGTGTGAAAATTATTGGAAGTTTTAGCTCAAAAACACAACATTAACAGTCGATTGACCGGGCTAAGTTACTACAATTCCTAGTTTATTATAATTCAAAGTAAATTGCGTGAAGTTATCCTACTAATGTAAAGCCAATTTAATAGGTCACATTTGACACTTCATCAAAATTCATCAACGTTACCTTGTAACGCAGGGCACACAATATTATTTATTTTTTTATAGTTAGAACTGCACAATTGCTTCACTTTTTTCAGTTAATAATACATATTTATTGTAATAATGTCAAAAGAAGGCATTATTACAATTTACTTTGACTAATAAACCTTTCTAAACTTAATAAACAATGTTTGTCCTAAAAAACTGAACTTCATCACAAGGTTATGTCGGTCAACCCTTTTTGTTTTTAATAACTAGGGATGTTACCGTAAAAATGAAAGGAATCATGAGTCAAAAAGTTGAATTGAATCCAATGATTACCTGTAAATGAATGATTCCACGTTGTGATTATTTTATTAGTAGACTAGCTTTCCCCGCGACTCCGTCCGCGTGGACTTTAGTTCAAAATTTGCAACCCCGTTCACTCCATTAAGGGTAAAATTTAGAAAAAACGGCGAAACACGTGTTCAATCAATTGTGTTGAAGAGTATTTATTTTAAGTTTCAAGAGAATTGGATTACATTTTTATACCTCGCATACAAATTTTGGCAACCCTTTTCGCCCCCTTCGGGGTTGAATTTCAAAAAATCCCGTCTTATTCTTTGCCTACATTATATATAGACCCTCTGTGCAAAATTTCAGCTTCCTAGGTCCAACGGCTTGGGCTAGGCGTTGATGAGTGAATGAATCAGTCAGTCAGGACTTTGAATTCTATATATATATATAGAATTTAGAAGATGGTACAACTAGTACGCATCACATAAAGACGAACTTTCATAGCATGAGAAGTGAAAAACATATATTATTATTTTAATAATCTAAACAATACAAAAACAATTGAATAGAAACCAAATCCGTTTCATTATATATATATATTTTTTAATCTTGTTTTTCTGCTAATAGCAGAATAGAAAAAGTACTTTCGTGCGTGCAGCCAGGTCTAACGTTTTTCCTTTTTCTGTATCCGAAGACAACTTTTTAATACAGGGTAATCCTTTGTAGAAGGCCAAAGCCAAATCTTTGTTGTGTTTTATAAATATCTTTTTCGTGTTAAGGCCGGGATCAAATCTTTGTAAAAATTTTTTAGACGTATTTTTCTTGTTAAGGCCGAGCCCCGTTTCATTATATTATTACACTTTTAGGCAAAAAAAAACTCGTAGGACGTTCTTGGCAAAGTCGTCGAGAAGACAAAGAAAATAATTTTCGATGATTTTGAACGAGATGTGAGAATAGACAACATTATCGAAGAAAAATTAATTATATCTCTGAGAGCCGACAGCAGTGATGACGATGACAACACTCGTTATAGTTCTAGTGAATAAATGCATTTTTTCTTGGTTAAATTATATTCGTGTCTTATTTTGTTTTATAAATTTAGGTTAGACAATAATGGTACAGGGTTTAGATTAATATTATTTATTTGATTAGATTTTCAATGGAACTCAATTAATTACATATACGTACTTTGTCACAATAACTGCATTCGATTCACAAATGTTTGAAGTCCGTATCGATTCATTCGATTTAATCGATGTTTTTTAGCAGGTCACCTCACTATGAAGCTAAGACTGACACTTGTCAAATTTGGCCTATTAAATTGGCTTTACTTTAGTTAAACGATTTCGCAATGTACAGACTGGGCCATAATTTTTGGCAAATAACCAATATGCCATATGGGGCCAGAAGCATTGTAAATGTAAAAAAGGAAAATGTTTAATTATCAACCCATTATGTCCCCACCGAGGGGCACGGCTCTCTTCCCCGAGAAGGTATAGGCCATACTCCACCACGGGTGCCGTAGCCCCGGCCGCCTGAGTGATCTTAAGCGATCACGAAGGTTAAGCAACATAGGGCGCGTTCAGTACATGGATGTGTGACCGTTCTATGACTAACGCTAATGGGATTTTTCCGAGCGGTTCCGTGATTCGCAACGCACGTTAAGTAGTTGGTGCCGGCTGCCGTCGCTATATGGCAGTCGTTTAGCCAAGTCAAAGGCCTTAGGGCGGCTTGAAAACTTCTGTCAGTAAGACCAGCCACTGGACTTACAAGCCTCTACCAATACATTATGTTTGTTGCGTGTCAATGTACCTATTTTGTTAATGTTAGCCGCTGCCTTGGGGCCAAATGTCCACTAGATCAGAAAAGAGCAGCAAAAAACAACTCCACTCTTATACAGAGACGAGTCTTCTGTATATTTACTCCCATTAGGCCTCTGCCAGCGAATTCATGACGGCTATAATTCCTTCAGAATAATTGTTTTTTTTTTCTTTATTCTTTCTTACAAAATTTGGCTAAACGAGGCGAGTGTAATGAGGTCATTTTTGTAATAATAGTTTATTTTTCATTCAAGCCACTCAAATTCAGTGAAGTTGTTTATGTAGGTTTCTTTTTCAGATATCGAATGTTTTTATGTTATTAGTTTATTAGAGAGGTCTGAAATAAAAAAAAACATAATGGAGAGACAGTCATTATTTTATCATTTGTGATGTGTGATTGCAATTTTTTTTATTGAATATATTTATTTATCCATCACCATTTACAATTAATTTGAATTATGTACAAATTGACCCGTGCCCCTCGGTGGGGACATGATGGGTTGATGATGATGATGTACAATTTTTAATTTTATTTGAACATAATAAATCGTAGTTAAAATCAATAATAAATAAATAATTACCATCCATAACGGCTCTCAAACCACCCAAAATTTATAGCGGTTAGACAAAATCACCCTATTGTCAAAGAGAAAGCGATCGAATTAAAAGCAAATAAAAAGCGCTCCCAAATCAACCCCACATCGAACTTATAATATCAACAGCGAATTTCAATAGTGACTTTAAACTTCTGCGCCCAGTCAGGCGGCAAATTGAGAAGTGGATTAGGCAAATCACTTTCCATCGGGCGGCCGACGAAGTTTGCCCTTTTAAATTTTATTATCCCATCGGCAGGGCCGCCTTTACATTCTGCTAGGTGGCTGCTAATATTTGGGAGGGCTTTGTAGTTATTGGCCCTACAGCTAATTAAGAAGCGATGAAGCTCCTCACGAAGTAACTAATTTAAGACCAAATGGCCAAAGGATTTCTTTGGCGGTATAGCGAGGCAATGCTGCCAGCGTACCTAGCGACCTTTGGTCCAGGTGCTTTCCGGGCAGGTTTGATAGGTTAGGTAGGATTTATATTTTTGTTTTTTTTTCTGTGGGCCTTAGTTAGAAAAAAAGAAAGAAAGAAAAATATATTTATTTGACGACACAATACTCAAAAACACAAAAACACGCAACATACTCGTAATACAACATTCAACAGAAAACGCAAACGGGTGACGGTAGAAATACAAGTAGTTAACAGTAAACAAAAAGACAAACCTACAAAAAATATCGGGCAGTTTTAAGTATTGAGTCCCCAAAATGGGCCCGACTCAGCATAATGTTGCAACCGAGAAATCAGTTGCAGTCGGGTCCATACAAATTTACATAACATATTTTACGTATTTTATAGTTACATATTTTACTGTATTGTTTATATTGATGTATTGTTACTTTTATTTTTGTACTAAAACTTTCGTAAGCACTAGATATACAGTCAGCCGCAGCCGTTGCCGGCGCCGCCCCACCCGTGTTCCGAATATCGGCGCGGGCGCACGTGCGCTTGCCCGCAGTCAGCGACGAGCAAACGGACGACGCGAGCTCCGTCTCTGTTCACGATGATTAAGCTCTGCCAATTAGAGCGAAACCTGGTCAGACTCTTCCGACTAAGGTCAAATGAGTGTATCCGGAATAAAAGTAATATTCTTATTTTTAATAATAATAATTAGTTTTTAAGGAATTTGGCAGTCGTTAACCATAGTCAGAGGCCTTAGGGCGGCTTGAAAATTTCTGACAGTAAGACCAGCCACTAGTCTTACAAGCCTCCACCAACCACCAATCCGGACTTGGCCCCCGTGGTGGAGTATCGTCTACACTTTCCTCAGGGAAGAGAGCCGTGAGAGAATTCCATATCAAGTAATTGACTTCCTAATCGAGTTGCTAGTGTTTCTCTTCCGCGAGCGACTAGTAGAAGTATCTCGTGTAACGGGACGATATTGAATTTTAGCTTAAAATAATTTTGTATCCATTGTGTCATTGACAATAATTGTATCTCTAAATCTCTAAACAATAAGACGTCCGCTTGTACACGTGTCTTTGATAACTATGTCGCGGCGCGGCATCGTGGCGGCGAGCTCGCTGTGCATTCGCGGTGATCTTGCCGCGCAACCGCTGCGCCAACGCAGCGAGCTCGCTGCGCAGTGCAATCGAATCGCTCACAAATCGCTTAAGTCCGTTATTAATTCGATGCAAAAAAAAGACGCGGTGTTACCGCTATAAAATATATAGGTTTACACGGTAGATATTTTTTACCGTGAATAGAAGACTCATATGACCAAAATCATTATCACTTCAAAATACATCAGAATTTAATTACTCATAAGAGCAAAGCAAAAATAACACCTACGTAGCACACACAATTTTGACTTTGAAGTAAAATGGGATTATTTGGTTTTTATGTACTAGCTACACTCAGATATTGACAGCCTTTGGATTGGATGGAAATGTTCTGTTAATTCTCCTTGGTACGAACGTGACATTTTATTGTTTTGCATTGAATAAAGAAACAGACGTTAGTGTGATAGGTCTATCATGCGATATACTAACAATTTGTCACTTAGTCATCATATTTAATAAAACGCTGTGTAAATGCGCCTTTTAGTCTCCAAAATGAATTTCACCTTGATTGTGTCCAACTGTTAGCTTGTGGTTTTAATTGAGTATGGACTGCCGAAGAGAGTTGGCGGAAATTTAATGGAATGTAATTAGATAAGAAAACAAGGTTTCTCTTTATTAAGTATGCCATTTTTTCAAGAGCGGCGTCGAAATAATTATATAATATGTTAAAGTCTTGTTTTTTTACAATATTAACCGCATCATAAACTTTTCCTTTTCGAAGTCGGTTAAAAAGAGATGCTTACAAACCATAAATAAACATACATTGCTTCTGGCTCCATACTAGGACACCCTGTGTCGCGGGAACCAGAAACAGCGACTTCACAAACATGTAAAAAGCCAAGACCTGGTGTTTTGTTTTATCCCCAGCCGGGATTCGAACCCGGGACCTCTCACATGGTAGGCAGATAACCGCTGCGCCACAGAGATAGTCATTAAAAATCGTAAAACATTAAATGAAAAATAGTTATTACGATGTTAGTAAATATTATCATGAAATTTATTTCGATGTAATGACCCCTTAAAACATTTTGTGTAAGTAGGTCTACTCGTTTTATCATGTCTTTATTACACCTCATTATGAGCAAGGATTAAAGCCCATGGGTATATAAATTTCATCAAATTTAATAAAAGTTTAGTGTACGTGCCTAACCAATTTAACAAGACCGCAAGAAGTGCCAGTTATCTGTGCTGAAAATCATAGACGGAGGTTCTAATGAAACTGGTTTACCTAAAGCTATAAAATCTCGGCTTACGCAAGTGCGAGTGAAGAAACGCGGAATATTGACTACAAAAGACTGACTCTGTACGAAGATATAAAAGTGTAGTGCACAAAGGGCCGATTTCTGAAGTCAGATATTCACTGAGTAAATACTAAATACTGTCGCGAAGTGAACATCTATTTTTGTGGTAATTTTATTTCTATTATTTTTCGCATCGCAAACCCAACTGCGGGCGCAGCGGCCCGCATATTTGGTGACCCCGACGTGACATTGTTATATAATATCCATGACCAGGTCATGGATATAATATCCACCAAGTCAGAGGCCTTAGGGCGGCTTGAGAACTTCTGACAGTAAGACCAGCCACTAGTCTTAGGTACAGGCCTCCACTAATCCGGATCTCTTAGGGAAGAGACCCGTGCCCCTCGGTGGGGACATAATGGGTTGATGATGATGCCACAAAAGGGAGTTGATTCGGCGTTATGCTGAGGACATGCACCCTCAGCGCTGACGATTTTGATGACGTCAAAATATAGATTATCGTTGCGCTTCTGTGGTGAATATATTATAGCTAAGTATATTTCTGGTCGTAACTTTAATTTCATTAGCCCTAATTATTCCATTGACCGCTGTATTCTAGAGTAATATCTTTTGCAGTGGAGGATTTCTTTTTGTTGAATCGTTTGTACGACCCTTTCAAATTTGGATGCTTAAGATATAGATAAGGTGATGGAAATAAAAATATCAATAAACAACTTTCAACAGAGTTTGCATCAGTAAATTGTTCCCTTAATTTCATCATCATCATCATCATCATCGGCCTATGGTTGTCCACTGCTGGACATAGGCCTCTCCCATTGCACGCCACTGAACACGGTCCTCGGCTACTCTCATCCAGCTCTTGCCAGCCGCCCTGCGAAGATCATCGCTCCACCGAGTCTGAGGACGTCCTACACTACGTTTACCGATCCGCGGTCTCCACTCAAGAACCCTTTCCCTTAATTTAGTTATCTTTAAAGAAGTAGCTTCATTAAGCTGTAAAAATAGATAATATTCTGGGCCGGTTTGTGGAACAATAAATTGCTGTACAATGATGTACATTGCGTAGGCTTGTCCAGCAACTATACCATCTTGACAGGTTGAAAAACTCATCAATAAGTGCGGAACTAAGCAACCCACTATTTACTTACATAATTATAATTTAATATACATAAAATTTTGGTGCCTTTGTGATCTCGGGTTAAGACGTATTTTCAAGCGTATTCGAGTGCCAGCTAAATCACATTTCCCTGATAAAAATCTTTCCATTTCCACTGTTTTAAAAGCCAATTCCACCTGAGATAGCCTTCCATGATAGCCCGTAGCATCGAGCTTTTTCTAGCTCTTACGGTGATCGCCCATCACGCGTTTAGATGGAGCAATATCACTATCAATTTCGCCTCGTGATTTTTTTTAAAAGGTGAACAAACGAGAGTGGCTGAAAATCAACGGTATGACAAGCGGTGCTATCTATCATGAATATGAGTTTTTTTTTGTTGTTATATGAGCGTTGTTTTTTTTTAAGTATCAATCTTATGGCAAAAGGTAAACGCTTTCACGTTAATCTATTTTTAAAACAAAAAATTTTGACCGACGTACTAAAGAAAGAAAAATAGAAGGAGAAAAACGTTTAGTATACCAAAAAAGATTACATAACAACAACATAACAAAATTTCATATACACAGTTTTCTCTTTTAACCTGTAGAATTTATGGTGGACCGATCGGTTCACCATAAAAATGGTTTATCATTAATAATAATAACAGTAACTCCTACACAACACAATTATTTAACCTTGAGTTGTTCTTATAAGGTCATAACGCCACTGATTAAGCAATTGAAATTCTTCAAACACTCATTTGAAAGGCGGTATTCTGATAAATTCAAAGTTAAAAATGATTACTTCGTCTAAGTTCTTTTGACTTTCATTTGATGTGAATTTAAAAAAAAAATCAGAGGCTTCCCTTTGTGTGTTACATGCCTATTTGGGTTATAAAAGATCATGAATATTTCGTAAGGGACTTACGCCTTATTCGGCATTAATCTTAATTCAACGAGTAAGCTAAAAAAACATCTAAGAGCGTATTATTGAACTATGTAAAAAATCAAATGTATGCAAAATTATTTAAGTAATATTTGCCAAACATATCTAAGCACGATTAAAATATTTACTCAAATAAAAAAATACACGCAAAATTTGTGTACGTTGACCTTTAGCGTTTATCCACACGTTGGCCCAACATTCAAATGCTGCGCTCATCTAGCTAAACGATCCGGCCGAATGAGCCCGCCTGGAAGCGAACTTATCTCGCTGAAGCATTTGTTTCCTTCCACAAGATGTGTTTCGGATGTGTAGCGCGGTGGTCACGGACGTGGCGGCAAGTTGTGTCGTCATTTCATGTAACATAACATTTACAGACAGGCACATACATTGCTTCTGGCCCCGCACTAGGATACCCTGTGTCAGCGACGTCACAAACATGTAAACATCCATGACCTGGGTTTCTTTTTTTTGTTCCCTGCCGGGATTCGAACCCGGGACCTCTCGCTCTCGGTAGGCAGAGGTCGTTCATGTAGCCCATATACGTCCCACTGCAGGTGCTCTGCAGTGGGCAAAGGCCTGTGCCTTTTCTTTGAGATAGAGTATTTAGGGATTAATAACTACTCGTGACAGCCGATTGGCAAGCCTAGGCGCACACTAGCGACACGCGCCAGGCGACAGCTCGGCGACTATACGCGATGACAGGCTACGGCCGCCAATTTTCATATATTTTGTTCGAATCTCCGCACACTTGGCTTCAGAGTCGACGACACGACGCCAGAAGCAAATGACAACGTCGCGTCTGACGCGGCGACTTGACGCGGCGACAAGTCGCCCTGTTTGCGATGGCTCTCAACTGCGAAGAATCAAGTTTTCAATCATCAAGTTTTCCAATATTCACATTACAACACGTTAGCAACCAATTATTGAAACAGAAATAAACCTTGAAACCAAACTCGGTTAGATAGAGACTAAAATTTTTTCCATTACACAAAAATAGTTTCTCGCTAGCAAGCGCCGAAAAATCGTAAGCAATTCTCTCAAGGCAATACTTGCTATACGATTCTCGCCTTCGGTTGTTTATATTTTGACAAAACTCGTATTATTCGAGCGATTCTCGAATGCAAGTATCACAGACGAGACTCACTTCTCCTAATATGTTTACACTACAGGCGAGTTATCGTAGATCTATAGACGCATACGAGTCTCGACGTGTATAAATATAGCTCGTAAGATAAACTCGTATAGATAGTTTGTTTACACAGGCTCGCGGACTAGGAGAGTTTAAGTAGCGATAATCGTACTCGAGACGCGAATCTCGGGGCATTTGTTTACCCTAAGCGACAATATTACGGCCTAAAACTCGCTAGCGAGAAACTCTTCTTGTGTAATGGAGCTTTTATTTACTTGTCTTTAACATTGTGACCCCGGTTTTTCGAACGCTACGTTAATCTGTCAGTTGATTTATACACTTTTGACAACTGACAGCTGTTAACAATAGATTAACAGACTGTTAGCGTTCGAAAAACCGGGGGTGAGGATTTTAAAACATTATTTTTATTGGTATTATAATTATATTTATAATTTATATAGGCCTTTGGGTGCGCGAAAACTCACTTCTCCGCCAATTCCGTGGCCTCCAGCTAACTGTTTATCTTGTGTTTCTCGCTAGTGGTAATCTTACTTTATTGTCACTGCGGTGGCTAATGGCATTTTTATGTGCGAGTTTGTAAGGGCACGCACTGGGTGTGAATGATTAATTGAAACTATAGTCTGCTCCGTAATGCTGTAATAACGTTTCGTGGTAATGGACTTCGGGGCAAACATGGAGCCGTAGTAGGGAAGTGGATGGGTAGACGCACTGAAATATACTAAACAATTAGGAGGGCATAGTTGGAAACTCTAAGTCATAGTCATAACCGCGTCGGACGGTTTAAAAAAATAGTAGATACTCGTAGATAGAGATATAGATAGAATATTCTTACAATGACAATGACAGTTGTAAACAATGCAATTAGAGTAGAATTGTGTCTAGTGTCCAACACATCCATGTAATATTTCAATAGTAATATTTTTTAAGTTTCATTAATTCTTTTGTCAACCCGCAGGATGTATAGGAATACCTCCTGGTGAAGGATACAATGAGATGTTGGCTGGTTTTATGGTGAAGCTCGTACTTTCTCTTTAAGATAAGATCTCTGCATTGAGTAGTGTACAGATATGCAACTAAGGATAGTTACAGTGAGACTGGGTGTTCAAAAACAATAGTATGAATAGAAATAAACAGTCCTTTTTTTTAATTGTTTTTGTCCCTGATTTCCTACTTTACAACTGCAGCGGTTATGGCGTATCTGTCAAGAGACGTTTTTATACGTCACACTTTCTGTGGCTCAAAAACAAACACCCCGCGGTTAGAAATAAAAATATGAATAGAAAATAAACAATCCACTGATTTTTCTAAATTGTTTTATGTCGCGGAATTTGCAGCTTCAACGTTCAGGGCATATCTGTCCAAAGATATCTTTCTAATTATTATGGATCACTATCCATCGATATCCATCCATCTGGCATCGTACTCGATGCCACTAGTCACATGTTTTGTGGCGCTAAAATGTCAAAGGTTTGACATGTAAAAAAAGACCCCGTGTTTATAAACTAGAATATGAATAATAGTCCATTGTTTTTTCTAAATTGTTTTTGTCACTGATTAGTTTGGGTAGTTTGGGGCATATCTGTCAATAGACGTCTTTATAGTTATGGATAGTATGGAACTATGCCACGAATAAGACGTTTTGTGGCTATGAAATGTCAAATTTTGACAATTACTGTACTAGAAAGTCGCGACTTTGACAAAACACGTGGCGTCCTCGTACTAGCCCGGGCCATTCAGTTGAAAATTAGATCTGTCACATGTAGGTCTATGAAAATCTATGACAGAAACATATTCCACTCTTTGTTTCTATCTACATATAGGTAGTTATAACCAGTTTCTGACAACCCCATAGGTACCTGTATGTTAGTAAGCAAATTATACACATTAACACATATCGCGTCAAACATGTTTCGGTTAATCGGGCCGAAACTTAATTACAAATTGCTTTGATGTTCAACTTATTAGAACATCTGCTTTTAATTAAATCATGTGCTTACTTATTACTTGTAATTCGATTCATTAATTTTTCGACATCAAATACGCCTCGTCGTCTGTACGGAAGCGAGTTTTAGGGTTGCGTAAATAAATTTATTGGGAAACTTAACAAATTATTACTCACCCGAGAATGCACTCAGAACTGTCCTGGGTCTAGATTCTGCTAATGCATTGTAGTTCATTGACAGTTGCATGACTGCGTCGTTTTCATTTCATTCCCTCTTGAAGTCGACGCGCAAATGCGTATTTGTAATTCTACGCGTCACGGAAATAAAAAATATCACATGACGCGACCATGTAACTGTCATTGAACTATAATGCACTAACGGAATAGGGCCTAGATTCTGCTAATGCATTGTGGTACAATAACAGTTGCATGACTGCATCGATTTCAATTCATTACCTCTTGAAATCGACGCGCACATGCGTATTCGTAATTCTACGCGTCAATGGAAATAAAAACATGTCACGTGACGCAACAATGTAGCTGTCATTGAACTATAATGCACTAACAGGATCGGGACCCCGGATAGTTCCTGTCCTGGACAATAACTGAGCAGCAGCCAAGAACCAGTCGGCGGTCAGTGGCCAGACCGTCAGCCCGATGATCGAACGATGTGAGCAAGTCATAGAAAGATGGATGGCGCTGACTGTGAATGGCGACGGACAGCAAAATATGGCGTGATGAGTGAAAGGCCTGTAACCAATCGTGGGCAGAAGTGAGATGATGATCTGATGATGATGATGTATGAATTCAAACTCACGCCTGCATTCTGGTGGTTAGACAGCAATGAGGCTTTGTTTACGATTAAGTCGGAAATTAAACGTTTCAAATGCTTGGTACTGGTGCCGTGGCCATCACTTTGATCTACAGGGTATACTAAAAGAAAGCTTACATTCGGGGAATTTACTTCGCTACGATTTTTGTCTCTAGAGCAGGGCTTCCCAAACTTATTTTGACTCTGACGTCCTTGGCAGTTTCGAATTTCTTTGCGTTTATTACAAACTAGACATAAAGAAACTTTGATTACCGTTTGAGTAACATTTTTTTTTACCAAAATTTTATTTTATTTTAGGACCACCAACAAGATTATATACCAATACATTCACGACAGACAATAGACTAAAAATAAGCTAAGTGTTACCTCACTTACAGGCAACCACAACATGCACCGATACACAATGTTCACCGCCGATGTCGATTACAAGACAGAATAATGACTTTGTACATCTTACAAAAAGTTTTCGTAATATTTCCATATGTTCTCACCATTTAAACCTTTCCTGGAGTTCCACAAATATAAAAAAACAAAAATCAGCCAAATCGGTGCAGCTGTTCTCGAGTTTTAGTGACATTAACGAACAGCAATCCATTTTTATATATAAGAGAGAGAAGAAGAAAGAAATAACAACATCTTGAACGGGATTTCTCACTGCCAAAAAGCAATGAAGTATGCAAATATCTTTTATGAAATATGTAACTATAATAACAACTTCCAAGCAACATAATCACTTCCAGGTCCCACACTGGGGAATCCGGTGCTATTGTAACCTCAATCACAAACATGAAAATACATCCAGACTGTGGCCCTTTGTACATAATTCGGTATTTGACACGACCAACAATAAATAACAAGAAATGCTCGATTAAAACAAAAAATACAAAATATCTCGGAAAATGTATCCCTTTTAGTCAATATGCAGCAAGAAGAAAAAAGATTTACTTTGGAAATATTGTCTGCAACCAAATGCAAGGAATAAATATAATCTAGTTAACTATACGAAATTACTAAAAAAGATTATAAACCTAACAAAACGAGCTCAAAACAATCATAAATTAAGCACATCTACAAATAAAACAAAAACAATTTGGCAAATAATCAGTCAATCGAGACCTAAAATACCTAAAGAATTCATTGCAAAAATAAAATTAAATGACATTTATATAACAAATCCGGCAGACATAGCCACAACATTTAATAACTACTTTATTGATAAAATTAAACCTGTTCTAGGCGCTGGTAACAAAGTGACATGTAATATTAACCACCAGAAGAACTCAATGTTTATGGCCCCAAGTACTGCCTATGATATTTATAAAATCATAAATAACCTTAAAAACACTAATAGTGTAGGTGTAGATGACATTTCAACAAGAATAATTAAGGCTGTAAGTAAATATATATGCCACCCGCTAAGCCATATAGTTAATCAAAGTATATTAATTGGTCTTTTCCCAAAAGATTTAAAACTTACGCTGGTTAAACCCCTACTCAAAAAAGAAAACAAAGAACTAATGGTTTACTACAGGCCTATTGCCCTAATTTCAATATTTTCTAAAATATTTAAAAAATATTATTATAAGGAAATAAACACGTATCTTGAAAGGAACAATATTTTATGCAACGAACAAAAAGGCTTTCGTCAGAATAAAACAATAAATATGGCAGTTTACGACTTTTAAAAAAATGTAATGTGTCAAATGGACAAGACTGCTCCAGTTTGTGCGATTTATTGTGACATGACACAAGCATTTGATTACGTGAATCACAATATCTTAGCAGAAAAACTTGAGGCATACGGAATTAGAGGTAATGTTTTAAATTTAATACAATCGTACCTGACAGATAGATATCAAATAACGGAGATTTCTAGACTGAACCACAAAACTAAATGTGAAATGTCATACAGGTCCAAATCACGTAAAATCACTCACGGTGTGCCACAAGTGTACTGGGCCCCTTTTATTTATTTTGTACATAAATGACATACCAAAAGCGACTAATAATCCAATATCTCTATTTGCCGATGATAGCACACTGACTATTAAATATAAAGATAACAATTATGAAACTGACATAAATAATTCCTTGACTTCTATAATAAAATGGCTTGACAACAATAATTTAAAAATTAATCTTAAGAAAACTAACATTATGCACTTCAGCCAAAGAACTAACAACAATGACATTAAATTAATTTTCCAAAACAACACTATAAATCAAGTTGAAACTGCAAAATTTTTGGGATTAACAATTGATAATAAATTAAAATGGAAAGAACACATAAATCAATTAACTAAATAAACTAGCACATCAGCATATATTTTACATAAACTGTCTTCAATAGTAAGCACAGAAACGTTACTCGCGGCTTATTACGGGCTTGTAGAATCTGCTCTGAGATTTGGTATTATATTTTGGGGTAACTCAAAAAATAAGAAGTAGCGTTTAAAATGAAAAAACTTTGCATACGTGCTATGTTTCATATTAGAACAATTGAAACATGTAAGCCTTTGTTTACTAAACACCGAATTCTGACACTTCCGTCATTATATATAATATAAGTTGCTACTTTTGTGAAAACCAACCCGTATTTATTTCCACCACTATCTGAAACAGTAATTCGTAACCGACGCGACAGCGAAAAACTGCGCTTTTTTTCTTGTAAAACGGCGTTAGTTAGTAAAAGCATCCTATGTATGGCGCCTAAAATATTTAATAAGATACCAACATGTTATAAACAATTAAATACTTCCCAATTTAAAAACAGACTTAAGTCGTTATTAATTGACAAAAGTTATTATAGTATAAACGACTTTCTTAATGATAAATTCTAATTATATTGACCACTGCTATTATTAAAATGTTATTAATGTAGTTTGTAAATGATATCCTCAATGACAAATTCTTATTATATTGACGACCGTTATTGGTAAAATATTGTAATTTTTTTAAATGTCATGGCTAACATACTAATTTATATTTTGAATATTAGAATTTTTAAATTGTCAGCTTTATAATATTTGGTAAAATGATTGAAACCGTGTCCAGACCTACCGCCACTCTAATTTGTACACTGCTATCAGTAGAACATGTTGATTCCAAATATGCTCTATTTATATCTTGACTACACATGTTTTAGCAAATAAATAAATCTTTATCTTTATCTTTATCTAGTTATTGCAATTTTTAAATATGACGTCATATTTCAGAGCACTCTTTTTATGTTTCATGATAAAAAGAGTGCTCTGAAATATGACGTCATAATCCGGTATTTTCATACAAAACTCCGTTTTAAAAATAACTTATTTGACATTTTGTCAACTACCCAATTATGTACGTCGTATTTTTAGTAGAAAAATGGTCTTTCTTTTTAATGGGGTAAGAGTATGGCCTATACCTTCCTCAGGGAAGAGACCCGTGCCCCTCGGTGGGGACATAATAGGTTGATTATGATGATAACGATGTACGTCGGCCCCCACAAGGAATTGAATTCACGACTTCTGATAAAGGTAATGGTTATGTCAATTATATCAGACGTGATACCGATATCCAACGTTTTTGTTTACACGATAAGCCTTGGAACATTTCTTTTCGCGTCATCAACATTTTGTTGTTTTCATGCATCAATTCTCATATTCACGTCAATCAAGCTGTTCACATGCAAACGATTCACTTTACGCACCTATTCCCGAAATGACAATTTGAAGCAATTTGACGAGGGTCCCTGGATCGTTACTCCATATTTTTGACACATTCCGGTGACTCCACGGGCCCACCAAGTATTATTATTGCGACCTCCATATTTTACTGAGACCCCGTTACTTCTCGTTTGTAAAAGGATGGCTGGTACATTAAGTGATGGTGTTCTCTTGTTTGCTTCACGTGTCTTTTATACGTCCCACTGCAGGGCAGAAGTCTTCTCTGTCTCGGTCTTAACGACCTCGGTGGCGCAGCAGGTAATGCCTCTGCCTAGCATGTCAGAGGTTCCGGGTTCGAATCGCGGCTGGGGACAAAAAAGAATCTCAGGTTTTGGATGTTTACAATGTTTATGATGCCGTCGTTCCCATGACACTGGGTATCCTAGTATGGGGCCAGAAGTAAGAGAATAAAATAAGATAAGAATATTCTTTATTGCACACATTAAACAAGAGACAAATAAAAGTAATGTATGTATCCTTATGTAAATGTAAAAAAAAAATGTCTGTCAGGGAGAGTGTCAAGGTTTGATTACGACGCGTGCCTACTGCGGATTGTTGATTTGAAACACTTAGTTATGAGAGCATCTTAGACACGCTGCTTTCCTCGCGATGATTTTCTTCACAGTGAGCGAGTGATATTGCTAGTACAATTTCACAAATATCCGTAGCTTAGCAAAAAAAAATTATGCCACATGTAACATTTACATGCCGTGATTCAAACTTACAACTACCCAAATGTTGAGGCCGACGTTGTACCATTCTTATTTTATATGAAAATAATAATCATATTACCCTTCCTCAAGAAGTATGCTACAGCTTTATAACATTAACACAATAGATTTATAGGACAACTGATTTTTTGTTATAAAGATTTTTAGAGTTAGTCCCGTAGTAAAAGCTATGTTTATGAGTAAAAAGTAGCCTGAATCGGGCGTTACTTTACAAATAAAAATATTGTATATTGAATACACTACACAAATATTTTTTAAAGTAAATTGTTAAATAAATTGGCAAATTGGTAAATGTGTTGGCAAACAGCTTATCAACTCTTTTACTGAATAAGTGTTAACATTTGACCATTTATTTAGAAGTATTATTATATAATCCAGTTATCACGATCCGGTTACCTGTTATTTTCATTCCCCGGTACATAAACATTTACATACAGGCACACATTGCTTTTGACCCCACACTAGAATATCCTGTTTCGTGGTAACAAAAAACAGCAACATCACAAACATGTGTGAACATCCAAGACCTGGGGTTTTTTTTTGTCCCCAGCCGGGGTTCGAACCCGGGACCTCTCGCATGGTAGGCAGATGCGCTAACCGCTGCGCCACAGAGGTCGTTCCTGTTAGTAATAAGATAGTTTCCTGATTATTATTAAAATAACAGTTTTTTATAAATGATTATAATTTTTTACAGTTGCGTGTCACGCATGGAAAATAATGCCCTCGCTTATTGTCCCTTGAAAAGGACAAAAGCCTGAAAGATACGTTGGACGTTTTGTTTGTATTCCATTTTGGAGGTCATATATAAATGTACCGTGCCATATTCAGCACGATAATTATTAAATATAGACACCGATAAAATAACTTCCAACCCAGAATATTTTTTACTCCAGTGTATTCTTTGAGGGTTTTATAATGATTTCAGGACTGCTATATTCATGAAGCTCACGATACTATGAAACTGCGATCTTGAATCATATTGACCGTATGATGTATTTGAGTTTTGAGCTTTGACATATTATAATGTTATGCTGCTAGTGATCTTAAACGATCACGAAGGTTAAGCAGCATAGGGCACGTTCAGTGCATTGATGGGTGATTTGATGGGCATTTTTCCGAGGGGTTCCGTGCTTCGCAAGACACGTTAAGCAGTTGGTGCCGGCTGCCATCAATAGATGGCAGTCGTTAAGCCAAGTCAGATGCTTTAGGCGGCTTGAAAAACTTCTGACAGTAAGACCATTACAAGCCTCCACCAAACCGGGCTTGACCCCCGTGGTAGAGTATGGCCTATACCTTCCTCAGGGAAGAGACCCGCGACCCTCGGTGGGGACATAAATGGGTTGATGATTATGAATGTTATGTTATAATTGGTTATAGTAAAGTTTTTGCAAGGTCTACGAAGGTCTTCATTTCTAAGTTTCATCTATAGGTATTAATAATTTCCTGTCGGTCTATGGTAGACTCGAAAGAAATGCACATCAAATTGCGGAGCTTAAATAATGACTCGATCCGAGTCGACAATTTATAGGCAGAAAATTCGGATTAACGAGTATTTTCAATATAAAAATGGTCTCTCTATTTAATGGCGTTGCGAAGTAAACATGCAAATGTCACAAATGCGTTGATGTTACGTCATCACGTGTCACAAGTGTTCATTGTGAAGTCTTATGTGGTCGTTGACCGTGCGAGCATATCCGCAGAATCGCGCACCGTGGGAAGCCAGCCTAAGGTTTGGCAAATGTATATGAAAAATACCATAAATTAAACGCTGAACAAAAATATGATCGATATAATGTGGAATATCATTATGAGACTACCTTTTAGCCAAGCGAAGTCGGGTTTTCATCTAGTAGTATTATATTTTTGAATCATCATCATCATCATCATCATCAGGCTATATTAGTCCACTGCTGGACATAGCACTCCCCTAATGAGCGCCATAATGATAGCGCCCTGTCTTCAGCTAGCCGCATCCTGCATCTGCCTGGAGTTTTTCGCAGATGTTGCCAATAAATATGGCCAGCCCACTACCACTTCAGCTTGCTAATTCTCTGACCTATATCGATTACCTATGAATTTGTACTATCAATACCAGACGCTAATCACTCACGAAGGAAAAAAATGGTGACAAAAGGAAATGGTTTGCGATGTTAAAATCCTCTAGCGTTTTAAGTAGTCAATCCACCGTGAGAAGGCATATGCCCTACAGTGGCATGTGATGATGTGACCACTGCGCCGTTTATAATGAAAATAATGTTCATCCAACAAAGGGAATAACGCTTGGTATTGCTTTGCCTGACTGCCATAATAGCAGAGGGTATTCTAGTTGGGAACCATGACCTTGATTCTGTTAATGCATTGTAGCACAATGATAATTGCATGAACATGGCGATTTAGTTTCATGGCCGCTTCAAGTCTGCGTGCGTAGCGAGTATTACATAGCAAGTAATCTAAGCGTCAATGTAATGAAAAAAACTCGTCACGTGATTCGACCGTGTATCTGTCATTGTAATATAATGCACTATCAGAATTGAGGTCCAGGTCAAGTGATTGTATTGTGTTAGGTAGTTATTATTATTGTAATCGTAGAGCCACCTAGGGAGGTACGAAAATATCTTGCGACACACTTTTCCTGCCGTGAGAAGGAGCAATCAGCCTCGCGTTGCTAGAAAAGTTTTTTAGTTACAAAAGTTAAGGCTAACGCTGTTTTTTCTATTCCATGTTTGACGTGGGCAAATTTTCTTTGTCTGTACTTTTCCTTGTACAATAATTCTGCGAAATATTAAGTTCTAGAGAAAGTTTAGGCTAGCGACAACTTATTACGAAAAGATATGAGTACTCGGCTTTATGTTACTTTAATACCTGAAAAATTAAATAATTGTTAAAATACAGCCAGTCTTTCTCTTCTACATAATTGGAGTTACTTTAAAGATAACGAAATATAAAACAACAATGATAAACTAAATATTAATACTAAGCTAAATATTAAACACATAAAATTACGTTAATATTAATAATCAACTTACTATAAATAAAAATAAATATAACTTAAATTTAAAACTATACTAGTACCTATATAAATATCTACTGCCAGTTCAAGTAAAACTTAAAAAAAAAAACATTAACGCTAACAAGGAAAAATTCTTCCCTGAGGAAGGTATAGGCCATACTCCACCACGGGGGCCAAGTCCGGATTGGTGGAGGCTTGTAAGACTAGTGGCTGGTCTTACTGTCAGAAGTTTTCAAGCCGCCCTAAGGCCTCTGACTTGGCTTAACGACTGCCATCTATCGACGGCAGCCGGCACCCGTGCCCCTTGGTGGGGTCATGATGGGTTGATGATGAAGGAAAAATTCAATAAAAACTGCTTTTAGTATATTATTAACCTTATTCCAGATTCACATACTTGACTTTTTATCAAAAGAGTCCGACCAGTTTCTGCGAATCAGAGCGAAACCTGGTCGGACTCTTCCAACAAAAAGTCAAGTAAGTGTAACCGAAATAAAGCTAATAATTTCTAGTAACTACGAAAACCCTACGATTTTCAAATACACAAAACCGTGATTTCTAGCTTGTCCGTCAAAAACCTCATTAAATCACATCGCCACAAGATCTTGATTAACGATATGTTTACATGTCTCAGCCTCCTATTCCAAGTAGGGATGTTTCGCATTGTCGGCATGATGCTACTTATTGTAAGGAAATATCTAAAAGTCGGTACAGGGCGATAGTCGGCATCGCGCTACTGAATTTTCTATACTACCCAAGTCACGTGCAAGAACAAGCCCCAAGAACAACTCAGGCATCCTTTCTTCTCGGAGAAAGGCACTCCATGACCGCGGAATCCTGTCAAGTCAGGCCGCCCTGACAATGGTCCGGATGCCGTCAGATTTTTGAGGCCAACAATGCCTGACGGCTGACGTAGATTAATGACGTCACCAGCGGTCAGGCCGCGTTAGTACGCGCATTTCTGATACATTTTCCGCCGTCTCGCTTCTGGCATTAAAAAAACTCAGAAATAAGACGGCGGAAATAATATTGAATTTGGCGTTAATGGTATTTAAAGTCCGTTTTTTAATTCGATCCAAATAAAAAAATGACGCAGTGTTACCGCTTAAAAATATATAGGTAAGTTTACTCGGTAGTTTTTTTTTACCGTGAATAGAAGACTCATGTGACCAAAATCGTTATGACATCAAAGACATTAACATTTAATTACTCATAAGAGCAAATTCTACTAAAAACACCTACATAGCACACACTATTATAACTTGGAAGTAAAATAGGGTTACTTAGTTTTTACTCAGACATTGACAGCCTTTGGATTGTATTGAGATGTCAACGTGACAGTTTTATTTTTTTGCATTGAATTAAAAAACAGACTGTAGTGCAGGAAATTTTGTCTCAGGTTCACGGCAATGCCACGTACATTATTCCATACATTCGTGGCCATGAAAATAACAATTCATAAAAAACTGTCTTCACATTTCTAGTGGCGTTAACCACTAAAAATATAGAAATAATGAAATACGTATGTACACATATAGGTATTGTAGAAGTATATTTTGGACTCGATGCCCAAAAAGTATGAAGTGGTCCGGAACTTCACTAAAAAACATAGTCTGCAATGTCTTCAGCCCGTTTAGAATGAAACAGGCTCCTGTTAGTTTATAACCTTAAAAAAGAATGAAAAAACATCATCATCATCATCAACCCATTATGTCCCCACCGAGGGGCACGGGTCTCTTCCCTGAGTAAGGTAGGATAGGCCATACTCCACCACGGGGACCAAGTTCGGATTGGTGGAGGTTTGTAAGACTAGTGGCTGGTCTTACTGTCAGAAGTAAAAAAAGATATAAGAGGTTTTAATTCTATCCTGGGGAAAAAACGAACGATGATTATTATTGTGGTCCGAGCAGGCCATTACGAATTCTACAGATTACAGATTTAGCTAAAACCCTAAACATCGGATTATTTCTTTCCCCTAGATGATACCGGAATAAAGACAGTTTCAAAGCGGATTTAGTCCGCGTAATAGACGGTTTGAGTTGAATGACGGAATGAATATTGCGTAGACGACTCACGCGTTGATCTGACGGAAAGTAAATGGCTAAGAGCGAGGTATTATTAAGTATTATTATGATATTTAAATAACATAACATAACATAACATAACATAACATTTACATACAGGCACATACATTGTTTCTGGCCCCACACTAGTTCTAAATTCTAGTTAGTAAATAGTTCTAAAAATAAATTGTCCAAATGAAACTGTTATCTATTAATTACAACAAAAACTGAAATAGGAGCCTGTGCCAGTTAACAAAACTTTGTTGATTGGTACATACCTATCAATCAACAAAGTTTGACAAACGAAATTGTGACTACCAATAAATTAACCTACCTAGGTTGATTTATTGGTAGGCACAATTTAGTTTGTCATTCTGTAATTTTTAGGGTCCCTTTCTCAAAGGGTAAGGGACTCTATTGCTAAGACTTTCTGTCCGTTCTTACTGTTTGTCTGCCACTAGGATGTATCTCGTCTACCGTGATAGCTATACAAACTAGAATTTTCAAATATTTTAAAATAAAAAAATAAAAAACTCACGCCCCTTATCCCCGAAGGGGTAGGCAGAGGCACTAGTCACTAGAACTGGGCCCACGTTTTGCCGAGTTTATTAGGTCCCAAACGTGACAAGTGGCAAGCCTGTCGCCGTTATCCGGGCACAAATAAACAATTTATCAGTGAATGGTGTTGCTGTACAAACAAACAAATGAACGTGACTAAAAGTCATTGGTACATGCGTGGTTTGAACCCAAAACCCCTTGTGATCGAGAAGCAAGGGTCAATATTTTGTGGTCGCTATAACAAAAAATGCTAAAAAATTAATAAAATGTGTATTGAAGGGGGCTCCCATAGAACAAACGTGGTTTTTGCCGTTTTTTGCTCGATTTTAATAACGGCTACATGTTGACGCTTGGATTAGATTAGAACTCGAACTCGCTTGACAAATTTAAAATTAATTGTACGAAAACCTTCGTTTGAGAGTCTGACTCGCACTTGACTGGTTTTCGGTTAATGAAAACAAAAAGTGATTACTTGGTTCTATATGATCAACATGCGTCCGCCGCCGCCGGGGGGAATTGGTGTCTTGAAGCACAGAAGTAACTCAGATTCACAACTCAGTAAGGCAACCTGTGTGAGGTTTCCTCACTATGTATTCCGTCACTTACGACTTGTCATACCCTGTGCTTTTTGGGAATTAGTAATAATCACGCCACTACCTATACTTTCCTTTTACTTCCTTTATTTTCCTTTTGGTATGATTTTAGTTCTTTTTTTCTTACCCCGGCAAGAAGCCCGTTTCCCTTTTGTAATTATGTCAATCACCAACACTGAAGGAAAATATTGTTAGGAAACTGGTTAGGAATATTCGCCAATCATCTCTGGAACCGCACAGCGATGAAGCCCATAATTCTCTCTAAGGCCGACTTGCGCGACTTCTTAAATGTTACTTAAGATGGCATTTAATACGACTTTGTAATTTTAGTTTAATGCTGTTTAAGCTACTTATCCAGTACCACTCCGAACTTGCCCCCGTGGTGGAGTATGGCCTTTACTTTCCTCAGGGAAGAGACCCGTGCCCCTAGGTGGGGACATAATGGGTTGATGATGAAGCTACTTTTGAAAAAATGGTGCATGTCTGAGAGAAATAAATAGAAAGCATAAATAAGTATATAAAGACAAAGGGTCGAGGCTCAGCATTATACAACCAAGTTAACGCAGTGATCTTGGCCATAAAAAGCTAAACTTTCATATAGGAACAAAGGAGGAAAGATGTAGAAGAAAAGTGACAAATATAAAAGGTAACAAATAAAAAGGCCTGTGTTGCCAATGAGATATTTTATCCTTGTCAGCGCTGACATTTAGCCACTACTCATAAAAAACTAAAAACTAACCCTACATGTAGGAGAAAGGTAACAATCATAAAAGATAACAAAGAAAAGGCCTGTGTTCTACATCAGGATAAACGGGATACCCTGTGTCGTGGGAACCAGAAACAGCGACGTCACAAACATGTAAACATCCGAAACCTGGGTTTCTTTTTTTTGTCCCCAGCCGGGATTCAGACCCGGGACCTCTCGCATGGTAGTTAGATGCGCTAACCGCTGCGCCACAGAGGTCGTCGTAGATAGATGTATTAGGTACATAACATTCATCTAGCTCTGCTTAAAAAATCTAAAGAAAAAAATATTCTTTTTATTTAGATAGATATGTATAGAGAACACTTCATTGTATCGCATATTATTAAAAACTATGTTGTATAATTACTTAGTGAATTACTGAATACAGAAACTAACGATAACCTTTCCATAGGTATAAAACTGAAATATCTTTAATTAAACGCCTATAAGTAGCCATATAATTGACTAACAGCCTCGTCTGACACTAATAGGGTTAGAGCGTCTATTCTAAAAGACTGTGGAAGTTTGATATGAGACTTTGTGAGGGAACAGAAATGACTTCGTACGCTTTTACTGTAAGCTCAAAGAATAGCAGCCAGCATCGACTGCCCCTGTTTTGTTTAAGTCCATCGTTATTCTTGATGAAGTCTATTGTTTTGACTAAAGTACCAAGCTAAATGAAAGGATTATTCATTTCACTTCGGCGTCAAAAGGCGGCTTCTGAAGTTTCACAACTTTCCGTTTGATGGTTCTTCATATAAATTGCTGTTAGGATGGAGCGTCTACTCTGTAAATGGAAATTTAAGATACAGATTTTGTAATCTTAAAGTTTGAGTAGGCTGTAATTTCATTAATCTATGCAATAAAATAAAAGAGTTTTTTCATACTTGAAAAGTCCTTCAGCTCGATAGCAGAAGCCCACTAGCTGATTTGTCGCCTCGCCAAGGGCTGTTACTTCAATAAACATAAACGTTTACATAATAATATAGGCACTTACGTTTCTTCTGGCCCCTCACTAGGATAGCCTGTGTCGTAGGAACCAGAAACAGCGACATCATAAATATAAACATCCAAGAACTGCGTTATCAACATTTACACACAGGCACACACATTGCTTCTGGAATAGAATTAAGTTTTTACATTTTACAAAACTCCTTTTTTTTGTGTCGTTGACTTTCGTGTATTTTATTTCTTACGTCGCGCGACTCGGCAAACGTAGTGTAAGACGCCCTCTAACCAGGTGGGATGATGATCTGCGAAGGACTGCAGGCAGATGCTGGATGCGGCAAGCTGAAGACAGGGCGCTATGGCGCTCATTAGGGGAGGGCTATGTCCAGCAGTGGACTAATATAGCCTGATGATGATGATTTCTTACGTACTTGTCTTCATTGTGTGTGTATGATAATTAAAAAAAAACTTTCCTTATTCTTTCTTTCTCTCTCTCTTTTTCATTCTTCCGATGGTTTTCAGTGCTATTGTAAAAATAGCACTGAAAACATCTTATAGCATCTTAATTTGATACGTTATGCCAGTTGTGAATATCAAAATAAAACTTTGTCTTATCGCTTTACTCTAAGAAACTACTTAGTGACATCATAATCCTGACAATGTTGTTTATCTAGCGTAATCTTAAGCGTTGGAACGTCTTGGCCCATCTTAGTAGGGACACTACCGTGCCCCCAGACATATTACGTAAGCCGGTAAGATGAATTTATCGAAACAAGATCCCTAGTAGCCCCCTCGGACGATTAATGTCGGAGCCTCCGCCCTGTAATGCCGCGAGTGCGGGGCGAGTGATAACTTTTTTTCTCTTTTTAATTTGAAATTGGAATCGGCATCTTTTGCGTGTAAGTAGGTGGTTTCCTTTTTTACGGCCTTCAGAGTAAAGTGCTCTCTCTATCTTGCCAGTATTGATTTCTTGGAAACTTAATGGCTTAATGGCTTTTGTTTCTCTGCCTTTGTTCTTTATTCTGATGATCGGTGTAATTTTTCCATTCAATTTTATCAAATTTTTCTTTCTTGAGATAATTCTCAAGGAAGTTTCACATTATATTTGCTTTGTTCTTTCTTATGATCTTACCAATAATATTGAAGCCATACAATCTTTCACCAGAAAATATGTCACTAAGGAAGGTACATAACATCTCGGTGACAATCTGGTCAGTGAATATTACTTCAAAAATTAACAATCGATTTGTTGTTATTGATCAAAACATAATATAATTAAATTGTATTATATCTATCAAAATAGCTGTTAAGAGGCTATCCAGAGCTAATAGTTGGTACACAATAAAAAACACTTCTTCTAATACGTTTCTGTAAAAATTGAACATTAGTGGTCTCTGCCTACCCCTCTGGGACACAGGCGTGAGCTTATGTTTATGTAATGAAGTAATAAAAAATAATACTCTATCTGTATTATCATTATATTTTGTTTCAGTTGTTTGTACGTAATCTTTCTATCTCTACCCAGCATTATTTCAAGTACTTACTGTTTAAAACTATGTTAGTAAAGTCTCGGTTACCCAAAACTGGTTTCTATATTTGATCATGGTCACATAGATTTCAAATTATTTAAAAACACAGTTTTGCTAATAACAACATGACTTGCAGAATTCTTGATACAAACATATATTTATTTTTACGTATCCAGAAGAGGATATTGCCTATTCGAATTCCTGTAGCTACATAAACATAATTTCTATTTGCACGAACCTTTTATCTGTTCCACAATTTGGGCGTAATAAATTTCAATTTTGATCTAAATATTTATTAAAATATTATATTTTAAGTGGTTTTAAGTAAACGAACAACAATTAAAAATGATCAGAAAAAACTGGGATATTATTATTTTTGGGTTCCGTGGCCAAAAGGTAAAACGGACCCTATTAGTGAGAATCCGCTGTACGTCCGTCCGTCTGTGCATCTGTTACCAGGCTGTATCTCATGAACCGCGATAGTTAGACAGTTGAAATTTGCACAGAAATGATGTATTTATGTTGTCACTATAACAAAAACTCCCATACAATACACGTGATTATTTTGCTCGGTTGCGCACGTTTACACTCGTTTATATCGATAACGGTAACTGGTAGACGATATTAATTTGACAGTTAGTCGATCGGAATCGTTCATTAGGATTGTACCTAGATATGCTGTCTTAAGGCTGGCCTACGTTGACACTATTTATCAGCGCCATCGATCTGTTTATCGAGTGGTTAGTAAATAACTACAGATACTTTTTGCTATTAACTGTTTGACTGAAAACCCAGTAAGTTAGTTATTTATCGTCAATGGCCTTTAGACAAATGTTTTTTTTTTAATTATCAAGTGTTTCGGCTCATTCTGCCAGAAGATTGGTGACAATAGATAACTCTTTACCTTAACGGTGTTATGAAAAAAAAAGCTCCATTATATTACTCCGACTCTTCTGACCCAAAATCAAGTATAAAATTACCTACAAATTTGTACGGAACCCTCGTTGGGCAAGTCCGCCTCTCACTTGTCCGGTTTCCATTTGCATTTCTAGTGTGTATAGAGCCTAAACCAACCCATTTTACTGTATTAAACTGCCTTTAACAAGCTCGGGAGTAATCTTAAGCGAAACATTGTCTTTTAATATAAACTTGCGATTTTATTACTTTGTTCATTAGTGGTGTCCCTTGACGCCGGACGATTTTGTTGAGGCTGTAAAAGGGGCTCGGGATCGCTCCGTAATTACCTTAAAACTCAGCTTGTTTTAACCGACATACAAAAATAAATGGCTCTCAAGTTAGTACGTATATTTTTTAACTAGTAGAAGAAGAATGAAGAATCACTACTGGTGCCACAGTAAAAATTTACTGGTTTCATTTTTCGAAACGATCCTAATTGATGTCTTTTTATATTATGATCTATGTTGTTTGGTTACAAAATAACAAAAAAATATGAAAGAATCATGCGTTTAACAAAAAAAAAATATCCCCAATTAGAATGACCCACATAAGTTTACATAAGCCTCGTAGAAACATTGATCCACCTCTACCAGGGCACGGTTTACTTAACATCATAAATCTCTGTTTTTGTCACATGAAAAGCGTGGATATACTACTCAGATGAAATTAAGTTTCATAGATACTTTGTACGATATAGATCTGAAGTTCCGAAACACTTTATTCTTTTAAAAAAATTAAGATTAAATTTTATTTTGCTTTTGTTTCAAACAGTTTGTTTTTATTTCAAATGATTTTTAATAAAGCTCTTATGGCTTTAGTTTATGTTCTTTGGTTTTAAGTCGCAAGTGAATACCTATTCTTACTTAGTGTAGCTTTAGGTTAAATTATGAATACATATTTTTGCCACATATCAGACTTGTTATCATCAACCCATTATGTCCCCACCGAGGGGTACGGGTCTCTTCCCTGACGAAGGTATAGGCCATACTCCACCACGGGGTTCAAGTCCGGATTAGTAGAGGCTTGAATCAGAATCAGAATCAGAATCAAGAATTTATTTCAACGTAAAGAATTTACATTCTGCTTGTTGAATGTCAATGTACATACAGTTATGTATAACGTTAGCCGCTGCCTTGGGGCCGTCTGTAGTGGAGAAAAAGGCAGCGAAAAAAAAACTCCACTCTGACCATCTTTTCTCAAATCACCTTAAAGCTAATACAAATAAAACATACAAAATAATATCTTGGATGTGTTGAACACTAGACACATTTATCCTCTGATTTAATTTAATATTAAACTACTATTTAATGCCATATGTCCTTGTCTTCTAAATAATCGTTGATTTTATAATAAGCTTTTTTGCAAAGAGTGTGCTTAACACAATTCTTAAATCGCGTTGGGGGTAACTCTAATATATCTTGGGGTATCTTGTTGTAGAACCTTATACAGTGCCCCATAAAGGAAGTATTAACTTTTGCAAGTCTAAATCGTGGAAATGACAATTTATGTTTATTCCTAGTATTAACGTTATGATGGCTACCAAGAGTTTCGAAGTCCTTAATATTTTTCCGAACGTACATAATATTTTCATAAATGTATTGGCTTGAAACTGTTAAGATGTTAGTTTCTTTGAAAAAATCTCTTAGCGAGTCCCTACTACCTAGCTTGTAAATAAATCGGATCGCTCTCTTCTGCAAGATGAAGATAGTCTCAATGTCTGCTGCCCGGCCCCATAGTATTATACCATAGGACATAATACTATGGAAGTAACTAAAATAAACAAGCCTAGCAGTTGCAACGTCAGTAAGTTCTCGGATTCTTTTCACGGCATATGCTGCGGAGCTTAGTCTATGTGCCAATTTTATAATATGTGGACCCCATTGTAGTTTGGCATCGATTGTGATGCCCAAAAATACAGTATCTTCAACAAATTCTAGTTTATTATTTTCAATTACAATGTTCTTTTCAACTAATTTTACGTTAGGTAGGGTAAATTTCATACATTTTGTCTTTTTTGAATTTAACAATAGATTATTTACTGTAAACCAATCTAGAACGTGCGAGAGAGCATTATTTGCTTCGGCAAGATTATTTTCCTGTCTCTTTATTTTAAAAACAAGTGACGTGTCATCAGCATATAGCACTATCTCACACATTTTTTGTACCAAAAACGGTAAATCATTTACATAGACTAGGAAAAGGAACGGCCCTAAGATAGATCCCTGCGGGACTCCCATTTTTACAAGTGAGCCTGACGATTTAATACGATTTATTTCTGCTTTTTGAACCCTTCCTTCTAAATATGATTTTAAAAGATCTAGACTTAATTTTTTTATTCCATAGTGTTTTAACTTTGAGAGTAATGTTTTGTGGTCTACACAATCGAATGCCTTTGACAGATCACAAAATACTCCTATCGCATCATTATGATCCTCCCACGCACTGAAAATATGTTTAACTAACATGACTCCAGCGTCTGTTGTATTCCGCCCTTTAATGAAACCGAACTGCTGACTATGGAGGAGTTCGTAATTATTGAAATGAGTAAGTAATTGATCTAAGATAATTCTTTCAAATATTTTACTTAATACTGGTAGGACTGAAACGGGTCTAAAATTTGTTGGATCTTGTTTATCACCGCTTTTAAATAAGGGTACTAACCTACTATATTTCATGAGGTCTGGAAATACTCCTTCATCTACGCATTTATTGAAAATCTGTGCTAACGGCAAAGCTACGATATTTATCACTGAACTAACTATTGTTACTGACATACCCCATAAGTCCTCGGTTTTTTTAAGATTTAATAATTTAAAATTCTTAACAATGTCATGGGGCTCAATGTAATTAAACGTAAAATCGTGTTCGCATGCGGGGACATTGTCCCTTAATAATGTCGCCGCACGATCAGGTGACGAGTCTAACGGAGCTGTAGTTATGATTGGGACATTAGTGAAGAACTGTTCGAAAGCTGCAGTTATTATTTTGTAATAACTGCAGCTTTCGAATTCATTTGATGTTATTATTTTGTCATCAATCTTAAGTGAAATATCTCGGTCTCCTAACTTTGCTTTACCCGTTTCTCTAATTATTATGGTCCAAATTGTTTTTACTTTATTCGGTGATTGTAGGATTTTACCTTTTATATGATCGCATTTAGCTTTATGGCAGACGGCCTTAAATAATTTTGAATATTTTTTTACGTACTGTATGAAGTTGGCGTCATATGTATAAGTCTTTTTGTCATATAATTCATAAAGTGTGTCTCTGCTCCTTCGAATACCTGACGTAGCCCATTCACTGAATCCTACTCTATTGTCCTTGCTTTTTAGATGGCGCAATTTAAAAATCTTTTTAAAACTACCCGACACCACTTCGAATAACTCTTTGTAATGATCATTAGCATTTTCATAATTTTCTTGAGTCCTTATACTACTTTCTAGGTCTGATTTAAATGAAACTAATTTTTTACTTGTTACGGGCCGGCAGAGGATAACAGGTTCGGCCTTTTTTGTATCTATTTCAAAATGCACAACTTGACCGCTGTGGTCTGACTTTAGACAATTTACTGTAGAATAATCGGAAAAATCGCAATCGCAGTAAACATTATCTAGGCAGGTGGCAGTAGTTTCAGTTATCCTGGAAGGCTCCAAAAAAATATTTGCTAGATTAAACGACTTGAAAATAATTGTCAATTTTGTATTTAAAGTTGTGTCTGCCATCAAGTCAATGTTGAAGTCACCACAGACTATGACTTTCTTATTGCTGCTAGAAGCTACCTTTAAAACATCCTCTAATATGGTTTCAAATAAACTGTAATCACTTGTAAGACTAGTGTCTGGTCTTACTGTCAGAATTTAAGTTTACGTGTTATGTAAAACTTGGAAACTAGTACTTTTTTTGTACCTATAGCCCTGAATATGTATCCAAGTAAATAAAATAAAGTATCCGTCAGTTGGGTATTTTTCTAAGCAGTGATTGTAGCCAGCACATTCTACATCAATCTGCTACCGACCTTATTTCAAACCGTACTGGCACGTTTTTATGTCGGAGTAGAATAATAATAAAAACTTTCAGAACCCCAGTTTACTACTGGCACGTTAAAGCCATAACAAAATGAAAAAAGAAACTGCTACGAAGTTACTTTTTTCGCAACGGCTAAACTGTCACAAATAATAAAGCGAGTTATAGCTAACAATAATTTAAATATTTCGCTTCTGAAGTCAAAAGTTATGAAATACAGTTCATTTTTGTCTGATTCGAACAGACTCTACATTATAATTTTACTATTCTGTGCTGACATTAAGACCAGCCACTAGTCTTACAAGCTTTCACCAATCCGGACTAGGCCCCCGTGGTGGAGTATGGCCTATACCTTCCTTAATGAAGAGAGCCGCACCCCTCGGTGGGGATATAATGGCTTGATGATGATTCTATGCTGATGTGTGCATGATCGAATCAGGAATGAGAGATTTGTAGCAGAACCCGAGTTACTAATACATATAGCTTGAAAAATTGCTCAGTTGAAATGGCTGTGGGCGAGACATTACATTTAACAGAACTGATGGCTGTTGGGGCGGAAAAGACGAACGGAAGATACAGGCTCTCTACCAGATGGTCTGACCTAATAACGGTAGCCGAAGTAGCTGGATGCAGATGCCACAAGACCAGGAAACTTGGAAAACCTTGACGGAGGCCTATGTTCTGCAGTGGGCGGCAATTAAAATGTTCATCATTCACCCGTTATGTCCCCACCGAGGGGCACGGGCTTTACTTCAGATGTCTGTGGGCACGGGTCTCTTCACTGAGAAAGCTGTAGGCCATACTCCACTACGGAGCCAAGTCCGGATTGCTGGAGGCTTATAAGACTAGTGGCTGGTCTGTCAGAAGTTTTCAAGCGACCCTAAGGCCTCTGACTTGGCTTAACGACTGCCATCTATCGAAGGCAGCCGGCACCAACTGCTTAACGTACCTTGCATAGCACGGAACCGCTCGGAAAAATGTCACTAGCGTTAGTCATAAAACGGTCACCTATTCATGCCCTGAACGCGCCCTATGTTGCTTAACCTTCGTGATGTTTTAAGATCACTCAGGCAGCCGGGGCTACTAGCGATACCACTGTTCAATTATGATATTAATGGTCTTTAAGCAATCGCTACAATATCAACTAGTACTTGTCATTATTATGACTAATAAAATAATGTAGTAGGTATGTAGTATTGTATAGCATATTTAACATCTTGTAATTGAATACAGTGGATGAGAATAAATCTATTTTCTTACAGACAGTATTCATTACATTATAACGTTGTATCAGTTTGTTGGTTTTAACTCAACAATAAAAATACAATAATCAAATTGATATAGCAAAAGAAAAGACTGTTTGGTATAGAGTGAACTCGATCATGTACTGTAGGAAATAAGGCGCATTTTGCATGAACGCTGATTTTCCACGGGCGAAGTATGAATCGACTGTCCATGGTGGACACGCTTACCAACTAAGCCTCTTTCCCCGGGCATAAGCCTCTGTTTTTTATAATGGAAAATTGCAATTTGTGGTAGATGAAAACTACACTAATCTTTATCTCTCTTCCCAGCTTTAGTCCCACATGGTGCTGGGGTCAGATTTCCTTATTTTCTCTCTCATTTTCGTTCTTCTTGACCTTGTTTTGTGAAATCTTAATTAATAGTTGGAAGTAGTTTAGCAAAAAGGTTCCAACCCACAAAATGGTCATTTTTGAGTTAAATATAGCAATATGAACACTATGCTCTATACTTTAAGAATCAAAGACTTGCATAGCGATCCGATGAGTATGTGCAAAGTAAGGGCACATGTATGGAGAGCGTAAATCAGCATAAACCTAAAAATAGTGATAGTCACTTCCGATATGTGCAGTATAGATGAACGACTGTTTGTTTGGTTTAAAAATTGAAACCTGTTAGTGAATATTTTATTAATTTACAATATCATGTTATAAATTTTCGAAATAGTGTTAGAAAAAAAAATTACCCCATAGCACATGGACTTATTGAGCACTAATATGGAAGAACAAAATCATGAAAATGCACGTATCGGAATTGGCATTCGCAGCGACGTTATTCACTTAAGCTCACGCCTATATCCCAGAGGGGTAGGCAGAGACCAGGGACTGCCACTTGCCAAGATACTAACTCACTTTCACTTCATCGACATTAATTAGTGTTTGCATACAGGCACGCCGGTTTTGAGTACTTTTTATCTGGCCCTTTGCAGATACATTCCTTATTTGGTCGGAGTATGTCAGCCTGGGGCGTCTATGACGGGCCTTCTACTCATATTCGCCGATATATTTTATAGCTTTTATTAAAATAAAATAAAAATAAAGCAAAAAAAAATAAAAGGCCTAATCAAAAATAAAAGATATAATTAATATATTATTTCGAATAGTTGATATGCACGTATAAAATGTTGTGCCCTTACATGTAAAGGCAGTTACACAGTGCATTGATACCTCTGCATACCTCAAAGGAACCACTCGTAGAACTATACGTAGTCGTGCAATTTTAAGCGGATATGCATGTGGAAGCGGTGATGGCGTAATGGGGTTGACCCTTGCTTCTCGATCATGAGGGTCTGGGTTCGAACCACGCATGTACCAATGACTTTTAGTTACGTACATTTGTTTGTACAGCAACACCATTCGCTGATAAATTGTGCCCGGATAACGGCGACAGGCTTGCCACTTGTCACGTTTGGGACCTAATAAACTCGGCAAAACGTGGGTCCAGTTTTAGAGACTGGTGCCTCTGCCTACCCCTTCGGGGATAACGGGCGTGAGTTTATTATTATTTTATTATTATTATGCATGTGAGAATGTGTTTTTTTATTTTTTTTTATTTTATTTGGGATAACAAACAGTGATATACTATGTGTAATTACAAAATAGTCAAAAGTAATACTAAATATATCACCCACGACATTATCCTCGGCTTACTTTACAGTGTTGCTGCTTGTGCTAAATAAAAGAAGATAAAAACAACTAGACTAAAACTGAGTACTTACACAAATTCATGCAAGAAAGTAGTACAGAAAAATCAAATAACAAATTAATTTACGCGTTCATCAGGGTACGAATAATTTTCTTTTTAAAAGAATTCTTTGCTTTATAAAAAATATCCACATGGGTGAAGTAAGTGTTGTATGTGTCTGCAAGCCAACGCAAAGGTGTGCGCACGCCGGCATTAGTGCGGCAAAGGCCAGTAGCAAACAGTCTGCGTACGCGCACCTTACGTCCCTGAGCAGTGCGAGGGACTACATAACATAATCTGTTGACCAAATCTGTGCAGTCGAAATGATTATGACAGATACCATAAAGCGTCATTACGTCGAGAAGTTTGCGTCTGGAATCTAATGAGATAAGATTATATTGTTTTAATAATAAGGGGTATGGTAATTTAGATCGGTGACATTTATAATGAAGGGATCGAAGAAATTTACGTTGGACTCTCTCTATTAATTCCGAGTATTTATTATACAATGGGTTCCAAATAGGCACGGCGTATTCAAGCTGTGGTCTGATCAATGTTTTATAGAGATATAACAAGGTTGATGAGCGCTTAAAGTCCCTTGTGGCTCTCATTACGAATCCGAACATTTTGAAGGCCCTGTTTACTATATTCTCGATATGTGATTCCGTGAATAAAGACGTATAACGTTATCGATTCTAATGCTCAAAACGTCTAGTGGTTAACTAAAAAAAAGTAGAAAACTGGAAGTTGACGCGTCGTCTACTTGTTTTTAATTTACTAACGAAATAAATATCTAGTAATCTTTCCACTCAATTCAGTAATTCTTGGTCCTAAACTAGGAACTAACCGTGGTGTGTTACATGTCTTGTCGAAATTGCAAGCAAAAACCTGTTTCTCTACATTGGCGCCAAACTCCCTGTTGAACTTTCTTATGAAACTTGCTTATTGTCATAGTATTTGGAATTATGTAGCGTTGTGTAAGCTGCCTGTAACTTTGACTTCGAGACCTAGTGCGACGTAAATTTTACGTCTGCATTGTCCAACAGAATACTCGCGCTCTGAAAAAAGCGTTTTAGCTAGATTGGTCCTTTGCCAGCGCAGCGACTGGCGAATGTGAACGACTGACACTTTCTGCCAATGCAGTGAGTGAGTTCCACGTACAATGGAGTTTCGCGTAGTTTTTCCAGTGTACAGCTTTTTTGTTTGACGACATTCCAAGTTACTGTGGACCACTCTGTAATAGTTTTTTATGCTTTCTTTGTCCACAGATTTTGTTTTATTTTATAATAATAATAACTCTCAACGAATCACTCGTAGCCCCGGTTGCCTGAGTGATCTTAAACAATCAGGAAGGTTAAGCAAAATAGGGCGCATTCAGTGCCTTGATGGGTGACCGTCTACAACTAACGCTAGTGGCATTTTTCCGAGGGTTTCCGTGATTAGCAAGGCACGTTAAGCAGTAGGTGCCGGCTGCCGTCGATAGATAGCAGTCGTTAAGCCAGTCAGAGGTTTTAGAGACCTTCTGACTGTAAGACCAGCCACTAGTTTTACAAGCCTCCACCAATCTTAGGCCCCGTGGTGGAGTTTAGCCTATACCTTCCTCAGGGAAGAGACCCGTGGCCCCCCGCGGTTAGGAGTTGATGATGAATAACTCTCACATAGCACCTGACCTGGTCCCAAAATAAAAAGTTAAAAAAAGAAAGTGTTTTATTATCAAAAGATAGGTTTAGCACATAGGTAACAAATAATAATTTCATCACAAAAACAATAATATTTTAATATTTTGATTAACAGCTTTGTCGCTTTCTTACCCTAACTTGCACTAGTGTGCACTAGTGTGGATTCCCTGTGTCTTGCAAGCTAGTGACTTCCAAAAAAGGAACAGAAGACATTTCAGATCGTAATTAAACGTTAAAATTATTAATTATGTAATTTATAAAGACATTTAATGTCATAAAATGTTAAAATTATTGTTACACAATACTCAATTTTAATTAATTCATCTGCTTTGCGCTCGGCAAAGTATTACAAAAATCAATACATAGCCATACAATTTAGACATACTGACATACGAGGGCTGCTACTTATGTATATGGCTAAATATGCTTTTGTTGTTTTTCAAAGTTTTCTCCACTATGATCGATGCACTTTTGCATTCGATGAAACCAATTTGTAAAACACTTTTTCCGCTCTGATTGAGGTATCTCCAAAACGTGCTGTTTGAACGCATCTACGGCATCTTCACGGGTCAAAAATAGTTGACTATGTAATTTATTCTTTACATTTGGGAATAAATAGAAATCATTGGGAGCCAAATCAGGGCTGTACGGTGGATGACCCATCAATTCTATTTTTTGACCATCCAAAAATGTAGTTGTTTCCTGAGATGTATGACAGCTGGCATTGTCATGGTGAAGTATGATTCTGCGTCGCTGGTTGTTTTGGCGTATTTCTTCAAATACTTCCGGCAAACAAATGGTACTAATGTACGGCAGCCCGCACGGCAGTGGTAATCGAACCCTCTTGCTTGCTAGCTAAGCGCCTTAACGTCTTGACCAAAGTGGCAGACAAAGTCATGATTTCCTTGTCCAGAGATTTTGGTTAGTACTACTACTACCTTTTTTCACTTTTTTTTTAAATTAACATAAACATTTACGTACAGGCACATACATTGCCTCTAGCCCCACACTAGGATACCCTGTGTCGTGAGAACCAGAAACGGGGACGTCGTAAACCATCTTCAGGTTCAGATATAACTTCGTTCGGGTCTACGGTAGACTCGAACGATATGCACACCAAATGAAAGAGCGTAAAAAAATAGTTGATCTGAGTCGACAACATATGGGCGGAAAATTCGTATTATCGAGCAGCATCAATATAAAAATTATTAAATTCAACAATGGCGTTGCTAAGTAAACATGTCAATGTCATCATTGTTGTGTTAGTGTCATAAGTTTTCATTGTGAACTGTTATGGCCGGTTTACATTATTTTGGTGTTTAGGAGAGTGCTATAATACAATTAGATAGGCAAGTGCATTATTAGTACATTACTAGACGTTCGAGTGAACATTTATATTTCTTCCAGTAGAGTGTCACTTCATCGACGTCGCGAAATATGCGCTATCCTACTCAAAATACTATGAGTTTTAATGGAACACATAAGTAAGTTTTATAATTAGAGTTAATGAAAACAACACGCACCCGTCACGAGTCACTTGCGCACTCTCCTAAAGTTCTCACTAAATTTTTAGTTTATACACAGATAAGTAACGAGGATAGTAACGCGCTCAGGTGTTACTGGATAGAACAATAGAAACCAATTCTATTTTGATTCCAATTGAAAAGCAACTAGAACCGTACAGTACCGTAAAACGTACGCAAGTGGCGCTTACACGTTTCTACAAAAGCACTCTCCTTAAGAAAGAAAGAAAAATAACACAGAAAGCATAAAAAGCGTAAAAATAAATAAACTGCACAACATGAAAATAATAATTTACATTCACATATTTACATTTACATACAGGCACATACATTGCTTCTGGCCCCACACTAGGATACCCTGTGTCGTGGGAACCAGAAACAGCGACGTCACAAACATGTAAACATCCAAGACCTGGGATTTATTTTTGTCCCCAGCCGGGATTCGAACCCGGGACCTCTCGCATGGTAGTCAGATGCGCTAACCAAAACGCCACAGAGGTCGTTAAAGGTTGAGCCCCCAAAATGGGCCCGATTCAGCATAATGTTGCAACGGAGTGTAAAGTAAAGCACTCTCCTAAACACTAAGATAATCTAAACCGGCCCTTTGATCTAATTTATTAACTCCATGGTGTGTGGAATACCGTGGCATTCAAAAAGGTTATTATAATCTGTGCCAACTGAGAAGGTGTAGTAAGTAATCTGTGTTGTTTTTCATTGGCGGGAGCTCAGAAGAAGGTCCTTCTTCTGAGGGCGGGAGGGAAGACAGTAATTGAAAAAGGAAATCAAAGTCATAAATTGATCTTTATTGTTTTGCTTAGTTAGGTACCAACAAACTTATTGAAATGAAAAAGCCACTAGATAAGAAAAATACCAAAAATTAAAATGATGAAGAAAAACATGTGGTCAATACAAAACTAAAAGCTGTAAAGCCAAGGAGAGGGAGCTGTTTTTAGTTAATAAGCCATGTGGATTCTACGTCTCATACGTCATTAGATTCACTAGCTGTTAAGTTTATGAAGAAAGCTCATTTAGTTATTTGTGATGAGGTACCCATGACAAAGTTATGACAAGTATCCGATTTTCGCCTTGCATTCCTTCGTGAGTAGCCAGAACATGTCCAAAAGAGCAAGATTGGCTATCCGTAATAGTGTGCTGGTTCCAATACTGATGTAAGCATGGTAGCGAGATTTGGGTATGGCAGAAGAATCATGAAAGTAGGATTAGTGCAGTACAAATGAGATCCTTAAGAAATATGTGTGGTGTTACTTTGAATGACGGAATACGCAATAGTGTGATCAGAGACCGAGGATGTAGAGAAAGAGGATGTAGTGAGTGACTAGAATTGAAAAAAGGAATGTTGCGTTGGTTTGGAGATGTGGAGAGGATGAACGAAGAAAGACTGACAAAGCAAATATATCGGGCGAATGTGAGTGGAAGGGCCGGTAAAGGGACGCCCCAGTTGGACATACTTCGACCAAATAGGGGATGTATTAGCAAAGGGCAAGATTAAAAGTACCCGAAACCGATGTGGGTATATGCAACGACTAATGGATGTCGATGAAGCAAAAGTGATTTGTCAGGATAGTGGCAGGTGACAGTCCGTGGTCTCTGCCTACCCCTCTGGGATACAGGTGTGAGCTTATGTATCTGAATATATTAAGAGGTTTATATCTTCTGGTGGTTGGTAAATACAGAGGCGTCACCATATAAAAAAACATAGTGGAATATTATTTTGCGTCTACATTTTACCCAAGCGAAGCCGGGTTATCGTCTAGTTGTTTATATAGCCAAACATCCCACTGGCAGGGCATAAGCCTTCTCTCAGAGGAAGATTGTGGGCTTAAATACCTCGCGTGCCCACCACGGGTTGGCAATTTCATGCGCTGAAAAGCAATGTTAGCGCAGCAGTAGAACGCCGGTTTTACATTCGGAAAGTCATGGGTTTGTACCCCGGCACGTATGAACGATTTTGTTTGCTAAGGACTTACATTGTGAAGTTTTTATTGGAATACCACTCGCTAACTGTGAAGAAAAACATCGTAGATTCAATCATCAACATAGATTCGGCCAATACAAGCCATTTTCGATAAAAATGCTGCATATGCAATCCTTTAGTACAGGGAATAAGAACAAAAAATAGACCAAACTTCGGAAAAATTGGGGAAAAGCTGAATTTGATCACCACAATTTTTTCGATAAAAGTAACCGTTAACGAGATATTCGTAAAAAAAACTATTTATCGTGACCTTTGACCCTGCGTAACATTTTTAGTGGCACATTTATCGATGAGGACTTTTGGGATATTGTTTAAAACCACAAAAGGAAGGTTCATGCAAAAATCCAGCTTAACCCTATTTTTCCAAAGTAGGTACTATATCTTTATTCTCTGTATTACTTATCATATTTTATCGTCATTTTTTGGATAAATAATACTTTTTTTTTCTTTACGTGGGGGTTGACACGTACTTGGCTAGTTACTAGTGATATGTGGGTCTTCAGACTACACTCTTAGCTAAAGAATAGTTCTTCGTCTTTTCCTTTTTCTCTGAAAAATAAATAAATAACGTGTACACTACTCTACTTGAAAATATAGTTTTAATCTGCCCTCAGGGACTCGTCAAGCGCAACATTGTGAGCGGAATTTCTCTGCAGTAAGTGAGGTCTTTTCCAGGAGCAAAGGTTTCACTCTTGGCCGTTTTTTCGCCTGTTTCACTCAGCGCGCTGCGGTCAGTCCTGGCTCCAGGGAAATCAATGCGTTGTTGATTCCATATCCATTGATATTTTTTTTCTTATATATCCAGGCCAGGTCAGCAATAAAAGCCTTGTGATATTGTAAGTACAGTGAACCTCACAGAATATGTTAACTTTGGTAACTTAGGTCCAGTTTCTGAGATGAGAATTTAAATAGATAGACAGATAGAGAACGCTTTATTGTACATTTATGTATAAACATAAACATTTACACACAGACACATACATTGCTTCTGGCCCCACACTAGGATATACCCTGTGTCGTGGGAACCAGAAATAGCGACGTCACAAACATGTAAACAGTTTTTTTTCCTCAGCAGGGGTTCGAACCTGGGACCTCTCGTATGGTAAGCAGATGCACTAACCACTACGCTACAGAGGTCGTCATATAAAAGGATATTACACGGGTGTGTTTTAATCTAAGTGTTCAGAAGGCGGCCTAAAAGTGATCTCTTCCAGACAACCTTCGCGTGGACTGAAGCAAAATATTAAAGAAGGAAGTAGGTTTACAAAATAAGCAAAATAATAATTTCTGCGAGATCACACATCTATTTAAGTTAATATAAATAAAAAATATAATAAACTCACGCCCGTTATCCCCGAGGGGGTAGGCAGAGGCACCAATCACTAGAACTAGGCCCACGTTTTGCCGAGTTTATTAGGTCCCAAACGTGATAAGTGGCAAGCCTCTCGCCGTCATCCGGGCTAATATATAAACTATCAATAGATACATATAAATAATATCATCATCAACCCATCATGTCCCCACCGAGGGGCACGGGTCTCTTCCTTGAGGAAGGAAGGTTTAGGCCATACTCCACCACGGGGGCCAAGTCCGGATTGGTGGAGGCTTGTAAGACTAGTGGCTGGTCTTAATGTCAGAAGTTTTCAAGCCGCCCTAAGGCCTCTGACTCGGCTTAACGACTGCCATCTATCGACGGCAGCCGGCACCAACTGCTTAACGTGCCTTGCGAAGCACGGAATCGCTCGGAAAAATGCCACTAGCGTTAGTCATAAACGGTGACCCATCCATGGACTGAACGCGCCGTATGTTGCTTAACCTAAGTGATCGTTTAAGATCACTCAGGCAGCCCAGGCTACGAGCGATAAATAATATCCATATCCATAAATAAGGTGAAAATATATATCTTCTATCTATCTATATATATAAAAGGAGAAGCTGACTGACTGACTGACTTAGAATCAACGCAGAGCCCAAACTACTGAACCTAGGGGGTTGAAATTTGGCATGGGAGTTCCTTAGGGAGCTTAGGGGAGCACTAAGAAAGGATTTTTGAAAATTCATCCCCTAAAGGGGTAAAATGGGGGTTCAAAGTTAGTATGAAACTTTGCCGTTTTTGAAGTTATTCGAATGAAATTTGGTACGAAGGTTCTTCATTTAAAATTATGAAACAGGTGTAAAATAGTTTTTTAAAAATCATCCCTGAAGGGGGAAAAAGAGGGGTGCAAACTTAGTATGAAACTTAGCCATTTTTGAAGTTATTCGAATGAAATTCAGCATGAAGGTCCTTCATTGAAAGTCATGCAACACAGGTAAAATATATTTTCAAAAATCATCCCTTAAGGGTGTAAGAGGGGGTTGCGAAGTTAGTATGAAAGCTCTTTCGCATGCGCTAAAAGTATCCCTATCTTATTTTCAAGCTTTTTACTCAACTAAAGCCCACGCGGACGTAGTCGCGGGCAACAGCTAGTTTTATATAAATATATAAGCTAACTATAGGACGTAAATAAAACACCAACAACAGCAGTGGTACAGTACACCAGCGAAATAGTGACCCTTTATGTCTTAGAAATGTGCAGTGATTTGGTCGCTATTGGTGGAGGCTTCTAATACTAGTGGCTGGTCTTACCGTCAGAAGTTTCAAGCCGGCCTTCGACTTTTCGTATAGACTCGAAGATTCGGGCTATCGTGATATGTGTAGCCAAGTATTCGCGTATACTTCGGAGTTTCGTCCGAAGTCGTCAGGACTTCGCGTCGCTGTCGGTAAACTTTCACAGATCAAAGAGTTTTATCGCGATAAACATCGCTTGAGCGGCCACACTTCAGTCAGCGTGCACCTGTCAAACGTAGCAAACGTGTTATTTCACAGAGTAGGTGCATAAGCTGAAGTGTAACATGGATTGGAGTATAAACGACATAAATCTAAAAAATAATTATTTGCTGCCATAAAATACAGAGCAACCGCGGCGTCCATTTTGTTTTTTTGCATTTGAAATCGCTTGTGCGATAAACTTTACATCGCGCATTGTGTGGCCACGAGGATTCGCCTTAGACCGAAGACGAAGTGTATCGCCCGAATGTTATCGCGATAAGTGCGGCCCATGCATAACTGGGATCAAGTGTAAATATTCCCAAATTAAAAAAGCTTGTTGGACATATTGAACATTAATACATTACTGTGCATCGCAAAATAGCTCCATTGGGTAGTAACTAAAATATGACAAACAAACTAGCGTATCAATAAAACATATCAGTTAGATTGTTCAGTGATTCGTTTGTTTTGCCTCTCTATTTTATTGGTCCGTATTTGCTTTCGAACATAGCAATAATTCGACTTTATTAAACAAACATGTTTCGCTGTTTACATATAATACTATAATCGGAAAACTCGATTTGACAGCGGGCCTTCGATTTAAGCTCATAGAATATTTATTTAGTTTCTTAACAATATTACAGTCTAACAAATGCGAATAAAAGATTTTTTTGTTTACTGCATATGAACACAGTCTAGGTATATTTCCATTTCCAACTCCTTTAAAGGACGTAGCTCTCATAATCATCAACCCATTATGTCCCCACCGATGGGCACGGGGGCAAAGTCCGGATTGGTGGAGGCTTGTAAGACTAGTGGCTGGTCTTCCTGTCAAAAGTTTTGAAGCCGCCCTAAGGCCTCTGACTTGGTTTAACGACTGCCATCTTTCGGAGGCAGCCGGCACCAACTGCTTAAAGTGCCTTGCGAAGCACGGAACGCGCGGAAAAATGCCACTAGCATTAGTCATAGACGGCGACTCATTCATTCGTAGCCGGAGCTACGAGTGATTCAAAGGTCATAGCAAAGGATATAATGTAAATAAAATAATAACTAACTTCCACACAACACAATCCCAAACTTGGACACCCTGTGATATGGTAACCAGGCAAGGACATTACAAATATGGAAAACACCTAGACTGAGGCCATTCGTACAAATGTACGGCGACCTCCAGTGGGAATCAAACCCAGGACCTCTGTCTTAATAAGTAAGCGCCTTAATGGCTATACCAAGGAAGCAGTCACAGTATGAGTCAAACACAACTGAATTTAAATTTCATGGAACATTGGAAATAAAATGTGTGCTCAGACCGTATTAAGACTGCGTATCGGTAAATAATAACCTACTTTTCTCATTTCTCTTTGAGCAAGATGCCTGCTCGTATTTAAAACTACCTGGCTGCTTGTAAGAAGTGCTTCATTGGAAATCTGTTATTTACACTCCACTTGGCGTTACAAGTGCTCTGCGGAGTGTGAAGCATGGGAACAGCACTTTTAGGGTTCCCTACAGCGAATGGGTTCATAGAGTTACAGATGAAAATGTTTGACGATGTTTATTTATTTCATCATCATCATCAACCCATTTTTTCCCACCAAAGGGCACAGGTCTCTTCCCTGAGGAAGGTATAGGCCATACTCCACCGCGGGGGCCAAGTCCGTATTGGTGGAGGCTTGTAAGATTAGTGGCTAGTCTTACTTTCAGAAGTTTTCAAGCCGGCTTAAGGCCTCTGACTTGGCTTAACGACTGCCATATGTCGACGGCAGCCGGCACCAACTGCTTAACGTGCCTTGCGAAGCACGGAACCGCTCGGAAAAATGCCACTAGCGTTAGTCATAGACAGTGACCCATCCATGGACTGAACGCGACCTATATTCACTAAAAATAATGCGAAATTATAATAACATTAGTTTACCAAACTGCTAATGCAGTTTATCGGCAAGCTCTTGGTAACAGTTCTTATTTACTTACTCAACTAAGATTACATTCTACACAACTAACATTATCGATAATATTTTAATCAAACCCAATTATGTATGTATTGTATTATATTATTGTTTTATTATATGTGCTCCAACCTTACATTTCAGTATATTTTATGTTTCTTTTTTGCACGTCTACCTTCATTTTGCTTCTCCTAGACCTTCTGTGGGTTGACTCGTAGAAAATTCCACTAGCATTAAGTCCACCTTTAGTACACTATCATTTGTGCAATAAAGAATTATTAATAATAATGACTTAAAATAATTCGTGAGCGAGATATGTTAGTTAGTATGCGCACTAATATTGAGGTATGAGAATTTTATTTAATAGAGAAGAAAAGGTAAGATATTTCACGAGTTTTCTGTACGGTTCTACCACGCCTTCTAGATATTCTGCGACGCATGATGCATTTACTCTTTAATGATGCTGTAATGTATCCAAATACGATGAATGTTCTAGTGTTTTTATGGTAAAAACGCAACTTTGCACGTAAAGTTGCGCCATCGGTGTGAGTTACAGCAACATTAATAATATCAAATCTTCATTAAAAACAAGCAAATTCTGGACGGAGCCTCTCTCAAGCAAAAACTTGTTTAAACATCCGGGGGTCGAGTATCTTCGGGTCGTTCCTCGTTGGTACATATTATTTAGGTCACACGTGAGACGTACATAATTTTATAAGCAATTTTTTATATTTAATTATTAATATTATTATTGTTTGGCTTCATTTCATTACAAAATTTTTTTTATTACTCTAAAAATAAAGGAATCTGGAATTTATATCTATTTTTCATTAATTACTGGGCAACGTAAACACGGCTCTTAACATTTTTTTAAGATTTATATCGTCGGTATGCTTATATGTAGATAAAAGCTGAAAGGAACTAAATGTACATACATATATGCAACCAGGATACATCCCTAGGCACTGCTTAAATCGTCCGTAACGGACGCAAAGGCCTATGATGATGATGATATGTAACCACTGCACACTTTAAATTCCCTAATTTCTCTTAGGTATTTTGTTACTTTCTAAAGTTAGTTTTAGTTCGTTTTCACTATCAATACCTATGTACTTTTACTATGGAATCGCGAAACAATTCAGCGACTTAGTATCGATGGTAACTTTAGTATGAAATAGTTGATACAGATACATATTTTTGCTTGTCGTAAAAGCGACTCGTCTTCTCTTCAAAAGCATCTTACTTCTGAGTCACACGTCCTCGTGGTCTCTACTGGTAACTGCACGGAGCATAATAGTTTGCTTCAGGCTAACATGACAGGAAGTCTCACTAAGATGCACTGGTCAGCGAGGAGTGTCGCATGGCTAAAAGCTTTCATACTTTCACGGACAGTAAAAGTCTTTGAGGCTCCTATGTCTATACATTTTGTCCATTGCATTTTTGGTACTCGTATTTTCACAATACGCTAATGTTTGGCGTGCCTTAGGAACAGCCCTTGCAGGCGGTAGGTACAAGTATATTGTTAATTTACTGCGCCGCTTAATTTTCATTTGAGCCACTTAAGTATCATAGTCTTCTTTGCTCATTGGCCAAGGGGCAAATTGAAATTTGTAACTTCGCTCGTTTCTGTACTGGGGTGTCCCGACCTCCTGCAGAAAAATAGTTGAACAGTAAATAATGGGGGGTTGAGCCCGAATTTGGTACTGGAACGTTTTATTGATGAACTTCGTAGTTTTTTTTATTTGACAATAAGGATTGTTAAGGCCTTACGGCTGATTTATAAATTGAGAACTTAAACTAAGTAAATACTTAAGTAACGTACTGTCATAATCTTTTCTAAGGAAATTTGACGGGACAGCATTACAGTTAAACAATTACTTAGAGAAATTCTCAGTTCAGAAAATAATCGGTCCTTAGTGATAGTTTTTGACTTTGATCAACGCCAGATGTTGATAACATCAGCAGTGTTTGGAATAGGCGTAGTGGACGAGAATATAACATGCATACATAATAATACATAATCTCAAGACAAACTTATTTTATGTTGAAACTCAAAAGCTTTTTTTGTTTTAACGAATCATATTCAAAATAGAAAGAAGAACAAGAAAATACAATATTCATTATAAAAACAATACTGTACAGACTGATGTAAAGATTAATACTCATATAGAATTAAATATGTATACAGAATTAAACAGCTACTTAAATAGTTTACAAGGAATGTCAAAAATAAACTAACTACGTGATACCCAAAATCATTCACAAATAAGTAAACATAATGCTTACAAATATATATTATATTTTTATAGGTAGCGTTACAAGTTATAAGCGTTCGACGAAACTGGTGGGTCTGTCAGCCCATGTGTACAATTGCGCACAAAACTTCTAACGGGCGCTCGACCCTAAGATTGGTGCTGAACTAAAACGATCGTTGAAATATGATTAAACTCAAACCTTCACCGACATTACACTCTTTTTACTGTTCAAATAGTTTTTATTACATTATTTCTAACGGTTTTTACAGTGAACCGACTCTGAAGTCAGTGAAAAATTATCTCCCCGCCAAACAGCTAAATCCAAAAAATTACTTTGCACAATCAGCGTTTATTACTCGTGACGCTTAGTATACTTTATTGAAGAAAATAAATACTGACATATCGTACTCCAGCCCAATGCACTTAGAGAAGTAGAAAATATAAGACAGACGGACGGATGGACGGACAGAGCAGTCTCAGTAATAGGGTCCGTTTACCCTTTGGGTAGTGAACTGTTATAACCCTTTTCACACGGTGACAGTGCTGGGCAGGGCTACAACAGTCAGCATGCGAACGTCTTCCAATTTCATGAGCCGTGATACCGTCAGTCCACGTGTATGACGTCAATGCGAGCGCTGCCCAGTACTTTCAGCCGGTTGCTGGTCAGACCGGTTTTGCTAGTCCCAGAGGACGCACCGCGCGCGTGTTATATCTTTATTATTTCCAATAAATATTTTCGTGTATTAAAAACTGTTTTTTAAAAACCAACTCTTGAACCCGCTCGTAATAGTGGTGTCAGAAGTGGGATCCTGGCAAATTACCGCATCTGTAAGCCCAGGATCTCAGCATCGCGTCAAAAACTGCAAAAAAAGAAAAAGTGCGTGTGTGAAAACCAGTGCGTGCCGAAAACTTGTGTCTCCGGGGTGAACTCAGTGTCAATTCCCACCTCGTCAAACTCTTCACCGAATCCACTGTTCTAAAATCACCGTGTCTTCTACATCATCATCCACCGAGGCCACTAAGAGCTCGGTTGGTCGTCTCCGTGTACACCGAGTCCTACATCTGCTTGCGCCACCAAGAGCGCAGCAACTACAAGTGCCACCTGCGTCTTCAGGGTCGCCATCAGTTTGACCCATCGCCGTCATCTCCAATCTACCTGCCGCCATCTACGGCCTATCTGCTGCCATTCCAGTTCGCCTGTCTTCAAGCAACCCGCTGAGCCGTATCTGCCGGCTACTCCGCGTCGTGTTTGGAGCATGCTGACGAAGATAAGTGTCGCGGTCGCGGTTTTGTGAGTAAAACATTCTATTCGCTTACTCGTTTTAAAAGGTGATAGGTTAGAGAGACGCATACCCTATTCCAGGATGACGGCTGGCACTTCCGAAACGAAATCCTTGTTATCAACAGAGCCATATCCTATCCAGGTACTTTGCAATTTTATTAGTCCTTATAAAGGAGAAAGAGATACACTGACCGCTTTCCTGACAAATTGCCAAAATGCGTTGGACCTAGCGTCAGCCAGTCAAAAGGAGCTTTTACTTAAATTTATTATCGCAAAGCTCGAAGGTAAAGCTCAAACTGCTTGCGCGAACAAAGTATTTGACAAGTTCGAGGATTTGAAGGCTTTTCTTAAACAAAACTTTGGAGAAATTAAACACTATAATCATCTGCTCCTTGACCTTCAGAGTTGTAAACAACAGTCAAATGAATCAGTAGCTCAGTTTGCTTTGCGGATTGAAACCTGCCTCACGGCCTTGCAGTCCGAAATTCACAACTCTGATGGTCTCAAAAAGGAGCTAGCGGGTCGCATCGCTATGACCGAGGACCTCGCCTTATTTACGTTCACACTCGGGTTGAATCCCCGTCTCAGCACTATAGTGCGCTGCCGTGAACCACGAAACCTTAACTCGGCGATTAATATCGCCCTCCAAGAAGAAAAAATCCAAAATCTTTATCAAACTACTGCAAAGCCTAAGGTCACTTGCAAAATTTGCAACAAACACGGACACACAGAGTCCGACTGCTTCCATAAAAAGAAGCCTGCATCATCATCTGCTAATTCTTACTCACATTCACACTCATCTTCTCAAGGTCCAAAGATAAATAACGTCCCGACATGCTCGTATTGCAAAAACAAAGGTCATGTTATCTCAGAGTGTCGTAAACGACAATATAATAATAGCAGCAAGAACAAACACTTTGAGCAAAGCAAGCATGTCGAAGAAACTGCTGACGATTGTGAAGAGCAACTTTGCGAAGATTGCCTTCCAGATGAGTCAAGCGAATCTTTAAACTAAATCGTCAGGTGCCGAATTCGTGCCGTCGGCAACCTGAAGTTTCAGGCACGAAGCTCCAGCCCAATGCTAAATCATCACTGAATCCTAACTCGGGCTGTAGCTTTGGTCCTTCTATATCTTTACCAAATCGTGAGGCGGAAAAACAATCCATTTCTATATCTGCTAAATCCTCTCTGAATCTTAAAAACGTGGATTGTAATTCCGACCTTCACAAGAAAAATTCTTAATCTAAACCAGAGGCACTACTAGAGTTTTCCAAATCCTCCTCTGACTCAAGTAACCTCCTGGAAAATACTAGACCATTACTAAATCCTAAAACTGAAGGTCAGTCTGAATTTTCTATGTCCTTTTCTGATTCAAGCTGCCTTCCTAAAACCACCCTGAATCAGAGCCATAACGAGCCAAATAACCATCCTGAGATATTCGACGAAATTCTCACAAAATTCAATGATAATTCAGACTCTAACGTCTATGACGTCACATCCTGTAAAAGTCCAAAGCTTCCATTCATAGAAGTCAGATCGTCCCATACGGACAAGCCAATCCGTCTCTTAGTTGACACCGGAAGTTCAATTTGTCTTATAAAAAAATTGTCTCTCTCAGAACTTCCGGCATTAGAAAATGACATTATAAAATTCAAAGGCATTAACGACGTGGGCTCTCACTCTGAAACGATGGGAAAATTCTCACTTTCATTAATATTAAACGAAAAATTCCAATTTCCATACTATTTCCACGTCGTCGACAACGTCAACCTAGACTACGACGGTATACTGGGAAACAATTTTCTGAACGCGTATAGAGCGTCTATAAAATATACTGACTCACTCCTCGTCATGTTAGACGACCCTACCCAGTGTTTTCAGTTAAAATCGCGTCTGCATACATACGTCGTCCCTCCTCGAAGCGAGATGTTTATCGAATGTCACGTCACCAACCCTGAAGTCGAGGAAGGGTTAATTCTTGAAAACACCTTAAATCGATACCCCAATGTGTATTTTTCAAAGTGCCTCGTTCGTGTTCAACCTAATCAAAAGGTCACTGTATCTGTGCTAAACACATCTCATAAAAATGTCAAGCTAGATAACGTCCAATTCACATTAGAACCTATTTCCTATATCTTAGAAAATGACGTCACCGACTCCGCTCAAAGCGATAACGAAGTCTCCTATTTCACTACCAGTAGTTCAAATCGCAACACTCGGGTGCAAAATGCATTGAGGTGCGAGCACATGAATCACGAAGAAGAAGTCATGTTACGTGACCTGTGCACCGAGTTCAATGACATCTTCCATCTTGACGGAGATCTCTTAACTACTACAAAAACCATTCAGCATAAAATTCAGACGGCCTCGCAAAATCCAATTCACGCAAAAACATACCGTTTCCCCGAATTCCATAAGAACGAGGTCACGAAACAAGTTAAATCTATGCTAGATCAAGACATTATTCGTCCTTCAATGTCTCCATGGTCAGCCCCTATATGGGTCGTGCCCAAAAAGGAAGATGCGTCCGGTAAAAAGAAATGGCGTATAGTCGTTGACTATAGGAAGCTTAACGAAATTACTGTAGGTGACGCCTATCCCATCCCGAATATTACTGATATCCTTGACCAACTAGGTCACAGTAAATATTTCACGACGCTTGACCTTGCGTCGTCCTTCCATCAAATCGAAATGTCAAAAGATGATGCTCCTAAAACAGCCTTCAGTGTGCCTGGTACCTTAGCCGGCCACTACGAGTTCACTAGAATGCCTTTCGGGTTGCGAAATGCTCCGTCCACGTTTCAACGACTTATGAATGTCGTACTTACTGGCTTACAAGGTATTCATTGCTTTACGTACATGGATGACGTAGTCATATTCGGCCACAATCTAAACGATCATATCCACCGACTACGCCTTGTATTCTCAAAGTTACGCGAGCACAATCTTAAACTCCAACCCGATAAGAGCGAATTCCTCCGTAAAGAAGTCCAGTACTTAGGACATATTATCTCCGAGCACGGGGTGAAACCGGACCCCAAAAAGGTTAAATGCGTCACCGATTTTCCAGTTCCTACATCCCCAAAAGAAATAAAGTCCTTTTTAGGCCTTGTGGGCTACTATCGTCAGTTCATAGACCATTTTTCTCATATTACCAAGCCTCTTACGAGCCTTTTAAAAAAGGACGCCACATTCCTATGGTCGTCGACGCAGCAAACAGCCTACGATACTCTAAAAGAGAAAATCACAACAGCACCTATCCTGCAATATCCCGATTTTACTAAGCCCTTTATACTGACAACCGATGCATCCAATTTTGCTGTCTCTGCCATTTTATCTCAAGGTGAAGTCGGAAAGGACTTGCCGATCGCTTACGCCTCAAGAACGCTGAATAAAGCTGAGGGTAATTACTGTGTAACCGAAAAAGAATTCCTGGCCGTCGTATTCGGTACTAAGGTCTTTAGACCCTATCTTTTCGGCTACCATTTCAAAATCATTACGGACCACAAACCACTATTGTGGATCCTTACGGGCAGTGGCACCGACCACAGCTCCAAACTCGTACGTTGGCGACTCAAACTCGCCGATTTCGACTATACTCCCGAATATAAAAAAGGTCGCATGAACTGCAATGCTGACGCATTATCGCGGATTCCAGTCATGCCCATTGACCTTTCTCCAAGCCCTAGCGCTGTCGAAACGTATGAACGTTACTTACAAACAAGCCGCCAACCCTCTGTATCATATGACACAGTCATACAAGAGCATAATGACTCATTGCTAAAAACAAAATGTAAATTGGTTGTTTACCCGACCGCGATCGATTTAGATCCGTCAATCCCATACTGTTCAGACATAATAGAAATGTCAAACAGTGACCCTGACATTCGCTGTATCGAACGCGAGCTACTGAGTAGCTTTACGACATCCAACGCAAATCATATGTTTACACACCTATTCCTACGCGTTCACCATTACGACGAGTATAGCTACAAGGACATTTTCGATGTCCTTCGTAACTATAGGGACATGATCGTCGTATGGTATCAAGAAGAGAAGGAAATTGCTATCTCTGACTTTAAAGACCCTTTTAATAAAATCTCCTACACCAAGCTATATAACATGCTTGCCTTTTTATTTCATAATACCGGGATCAAAGTTAATATTTACAAAAACAGCATAATATTTCCTACACCCTCAGAGGTGAAGCGAATCCTAATAGAAAACCATGACTCACCCTCTGCGGGCCATCCCGGTATATCTTGTATGTACGACAGGATAAAGTCTATGTATTGGTGGAAGAATATGCGCCAAGACATCGAAGCTTATATTAAAAGCTGCAGATCGTGCCAAGTTAACAAGCCGCTTCGCCAAACGAACCGAGCTCCTATGATTATTACGTCTACTGCCACTAGGCCTAATGAAAAAGTATTCCTTGACCTTGTAGGTCCTCTTCCAGAAACCTCTGAACACAAGTACAAATTCATATTAACCTTACAGGACGATCTTACGAAATATTCTCAGGCCTATCCCATGGTCACTTGTTCCGCCGAAGAAACGGCTAAACGTCTCGTCCATTATATATCTCACATGGGCATTCCTAAATTAATCGTCTCAGATCAAGGCACAAATTTCTGCTCGGATGTCTTCAAACAACTAGAACAGCTGTTTGGTATCAAACATTTATTCGCATCACCTTACCATCCGCAAACATGCGGCGCCCTTGAAAGGAGCCACTCCACCCTAAAAGAATATTTGAAATCTTACGTGGACGAAAATAGAGAGTGGGACCTGTACCTTAACACAGCAATGATAGCCTATAATTCCAATGTCCATTCGACCACAGGGTTTTCGCCCCTCGAACTCCTTTTTGGGTATAAGCCCTATATTCCCCAGAGTATCGACTCTATTGATAACAACACCTATGGTGACTACGTCAGAGCTCTCAACTATAGGCTCTATTACAGTCGTCAAAAGGCCCGAGATAGCATTGAAGCGTCTAAAGAAAAGTCTAAGAAATATTATGACTCACACTCAAGACCAGTCACCTACAAGACAGGTGATATGGTTTATTTACGATGTCACCATAAGCAAAACAAAGCCTTATCACCGGTGTGGAAAGGCCCATTTAAGATTGTCAAGATAAACGGCAATCACACCGCCACGCTACTCATTAACCGAAAGCATATTCGTCATCATTATGATCAATTGAAACTCGATACCTCACCATCTCCAAATTAGATTATACTTTTATTTCAGGGCAGTCATAGAACTATGCCAAGGCCGCTTTGTTACGCAAATCCACGGGAGCCCTGGGTTGTACTTCGACGAACTCCGGCCTCTCAAGTTCTCGAACGATGTCTGGAACGTCGTCACATATGTCGACATAAGTCACATTCAACCCCATATAGATAAAATTGATTTTACCTTCGAAAAGGTTGTTATATTTTGTGACACTTACCCTTCTTCTAAAATACAGGTCGACTGTAAAAACAGCATTGCATCTCTCAAAGGTCAACATACGAATAATGTTAAAAAGTTCTCTTCAGTTTCGTATCTTATCCAAAGTCAGCAAACCAAACGCTCAAAACGCGGCCTTATCAATGCAGGCGGCTCCTTACTAAAAATGTTCTTCGGAACACTTGATTCTGATGACGCCGCAAAATTTACCGACGCAATCAACGTAGTACAGTCAGACGAATCAAAATTGACATATTTACTGAGGGACAATATTCATGTAATCAAGTCAACTATCTCAACCTTTAATAATACCATGTCCAAGGTCAATGAGAACGAAGCACACCATAACCATAATTTAGGCATAATCGAAAAGTCCCTCCAAGGACTCTCCGTTACTACTGATAAGCTCGATTTAACGGTTAAACTCAACTCATTGTTAACTTCCCTCCAAAGCATAATTATAGCCCTTTCGTTTGATATAGATGACCTAAATAACGCCATTCTGTTTAGTAAAATGAATATCTTGCACCCCACTGTACTTAGTCCTTATCAGCTGTATATAGAACTCGAGAAAAATAAGAATAGCCTGCCTAAACATTCGGAACTGCCTGTTCCCTTATCCCTTCAAAATATACATGAGATAATAGATATGTCTAATTTAGTTAGTTACTACAATTATAATAGGTTAGTTTTAGTTCTTAGGATTCCGCTCGTCCTGCCACAGACATACAGTCTATTTCATGTAATTCCGGTCCCTGTGCCGTATGACGTCTCGAAACCTGATACTTTCGCACTTGTCGCACCAAACAAACCGTATCTCGCCATAACACCCGATAGAATGTTTTACTCACTAATCGATAACGTTGAGCAGTGCAAGTTAGTGGGTAATCAGTGTTACGTGTGCAAACCCGATAGTGTGTTTTCGGCTATCGCTAATCCCACATGTGAAACAATTTTGTTAAGTGAATTAGTTACTAAGTTACCTTCTAGTTGTGAAACCAAACTGTTACATGGTTCAGTAGATTTATTTCATAAGATTAGTAATAACAGGTGGATTTTTGTGCAGTCCAACCCTGGAAAGTGTCATGTCAGCTGTGAAGGTGAACCAGGCAACCACGATGAAATAATATTTGGTACGGGTATTTTGACCTTGCCAAAACCATGTAAAGCTTTCTTTAAAACATTACAGTTTATTCCTAGCGACAGTTTAGTCAACAATATTACTACTTATATGTCTAACTTCAATCTTATAGATGATGACTGTTGTGAGAGGACTAGAGTCAACAAAACTTTAGAACACTTACCGCTCTTAAAGCTGTCTAATGTAAACAATTTAAATTCCTTGTTACATGCTAGCGTTCATCTCAAGGATTTCGAAGAGGAGCTAAACAAGCTCGAGAACCCCTCTCATCTACAGAAATACAGCACTCATTATCTATCGGTTACATATGTACTTACCGTGTTAGTGTTTACGTATATGCTCTTAAGATCAAAGAAACTATGTTCCAGAAAAGCTTCTAGTTATTGTGTACAAATCTATAATCAATGTCACAACAAAAGGTCCACTACTTCACGACAGTCTATAACATTAGAATCTACTCAGGATACAGAATCTGACTCTCCTCAAGAGGATGATCGTCCTAGAGCCTTACCAGTGCCCCTAAGGCGAAACATACTTAAGTGACTGATAGCATAGATAGATAAGCATATTCAACCTTTGTGAGCCGATAGGGACAAGCAACATTTTAAAATTTCCCATCACCTCGATCGTGATGCTCAATTTTAACCGGGGGGCTGTTATAACCCTTTTCACACGGTGACAGTGCTGGGCAGGGCTACAACAGTCAGCATGCGAACGTCTTCCAATTTCATGAGCCGTGATACCGTCAGTCCACGTGTATGACGTCAATGCGAGCGCTGCCCAGTACTTTCAGCCGGTTGCTGGTCAGACCGGTTTTGCTAGTCCCAGAGGACGCACCGCGCGCGTGTTATATCTTTATTATTTCCAATAAATATTTTCGTGTATTAAAAACTGTTTTTTAAAAACCAACTCTTGAACCCACTCGTAATAGAACCCTAAAAATGTTACTTTCCTTGTAACACAGTCCTCTTAGCTCGTAGCTTGACGTAGCTCGTAGCACTTCGTAGTAGCGTAGACCTGCGTAGCTTCGTAGCGGAAATCGAATAGCTGAATTATTTTAATTTTTACTGAGATACATATGTATATTCCCGGGTCAAAACTCAAGTGCCTAACAGCAGGAATTCAAAAAATACAGTTAGAGTAGTTATAAACAAAACTTTTGTAAGCACTACACAGTATTAATTATAATAATTGTAACAATTTATAATAGTTATGCTTAGCAAAAACCACCAATCCGGAATTGGCCCCCGTGGTGCAGTATGCCCTATACCTTCGTCAGGGCAGAAACCCGTACCCCTCGATGTGGACATAATGGGTTGCTGATGATGATGATGATACTCAGCAATTATGTAACCAAGTGCGAGATGTAGGAGTTTTAAAGTGACGGATAAATTTTTTTGAACCCAAAATAACTATTAAGTAGCTCGTAAAGTGGGCTAAGTATGTCTTACAATTAAATTGGATTATGCATAACTCTTACATAACTATTTTTGTTTTACTTTGCAATTTTGTAGCAATCCATGAACTTCAGGTACAAAGTATGTAATTAAACACAAAACAGTATACACCTCTCACCAAGTCCACAATCTTACTAAGGCAATGCACCGCGGCAGGAAAAAGATAACCATTCCGCGGCCAACACTCGCCAATTATATTTGCCAAAATGGCGGAAAATTGGCTGTTTGTGGCGTTGAATTCCTTCCGTTCGCATAGTTACCACCGCGCATAAATATAGCACAATTGCTGTTGTGTATTTAAAGATGCGCTGTTTGGACGGCGAGGCGAATTAACGGGGATAGATGGCAGGCGAAGGCCTTTTGTTTTGGGTTAAGTGTGATATACCACTGGAGTTCAGTACGTTTTTTGCACAACTACGTTCCAAGTTTGGCCACAGTCTTTTAATGGATTTAATCTACGCTGGGTACCGCGGCTTGGCAAACACAGTGAAATACTTTCAAAAGCATGAAGCTTATGAATGAAATTGTATCTTGATTTGAAAGTTCTGTGTATTGAACAAGAAAATATCTGCGCAAAGGCGAGCTTAAAAGTATTTTCTTCCAGCTAACCATGGGTGATCTGGAAAGAGTAAGGGCTAGAGACGTTTTTATAAAAAAGGAGATTACACAGATATTTATATTACTAAATAATAAAATACATGAAAAAGGAGATTACAGAGATAAATATCTGTGTAATCTCCTTTTTTATGTACTTTAAAGTGTTCTCTATCTATCTATAAGAATCGAAAATAATTTATGAAATAAAATAAAAATGAAATAAAGTGTGTAGTCTATGTATAAGACCTGTACGTATTATATTACGTGTACGTATTATATTAGTATTACATTACTGGTAATATGTAAGTAATTAATTTATATTATATGTATTATACAATAAATAAATAAGTATTTTACTCCTGTTCACCAAAAAGTGAGCTGAGCTGCGTTTTATAAAACTACAAGTGACTGCCTCATTGGTATGGTATCACGTCTGATACTATGCCAGAGGTCTTGACTTCTATGTCCACTGAGCCACATAATAATTCCACCTTTGTGATCTCCTCGCCGGCTTACCACAGCTCAAGGCATTTTAGTTTGGAAATAACATTGTAGGAGTATTTCATAGATATTATTTTCTTTTAACACGTTTAATTAATTGTATGGTAGATCTCTTGCTTGTAGAATTATATGTAAATTAAAAAGAAAATTGTCACTGGAAATAAAAGAAGAAAGACTGGAAAAAAACATTGAAAAAGAAAAGAGGTAAGTGACCAAAAAAAGATGACCATAATGAAAATAATATAATGTAAGGTAATAAAAGAAAACTGATATGTATCAGAAATCAGAAATGTATTTCAACGTAAAGATTTTACATTCTGTTTGTTGAATGTCAATGTACTTATAATGTTAAGTACCTGGGTGATCGAGCTTTGCTCGGTACTGTTTTTGTAATATAAAATATGTAATATAAAATTAAAATAATCCTTTTTCAACAAAAAAAAAACTTGGAAAAAAAAATCATGACTCGAAACGGGTCGCCCGTTTTCCCGTTAGAACTATCCCGACCTTCCAAGTAGACGCGAAATTTACCTCTGTATGTTATTGTAGCAAATGTAAATTGCCTTTAAACACGGATAAAACAACGTTTTCTAAAAATGTAACCTAGTTAGATCAATTAAACGCCCTCGAAAGCATCTGCCTACAAAACTTCGTTGGAGCCGTTTCCGAGATTCTGATCATATATAAATATATATAAAAGAATTGCTCGTTTAAAGAGAATAGATAGATAGATAGATATCAGCCGCTGCCTTGAGGCCGAATGTACCTAATGGAGAAAAAGGCAGCGAAAAATAACTCCACTGACTATTTGGTATAAATGTCCATCTACCTTTTTGCTTGTCCGCCAATTGTAACATGAACTTTTGTGAATATTTTGTGTTTTTTTTTTCTAGTGTGTAATAAAGAATAATCTTATTTGATCTTATCTAAGAAGCTCGAGACCCATCATCATCAACCCATCATGTCCCCACTGAGGGGCACGGGTCTCTTACCTGAGGAAGGTATAGGCCATACTCCACCACGGGGGCCCAGTCCGGATTGGATCCGTGACCCATGACCCTGAGTCCGAGTGCCCATGAGACCCATGAGTGCAATCAACACTTGCAAAGTCAAATATTATTTAATAGTCTTACAAAAGTAATCTGAAATATCTTCCCGTCGACAAATAAAGAAAAGCGGAGACTTTTTTAATACTTAAGCACGAGCTAATGACTGTGGAGAATTTGGTGGACACTCTTATGAAAAAAAACATGTTCGGCCAGAAAGGCCTGCTACAGAATTAACGATGAGGTGTGAAGTACTAATGTTCTAAATTCAAAAACAAATGATGAGGTCGTGACGTTAATCCGCTACAATGTGTGGGTACAATTGTAAGTACTTAGTCGAAAGCTGTTAGATCATCCTAATTGTAACACGTATTATGTGACACTGGCGATGCTAAGCCACGACATTAAAGTATTATCCGCAATGAATGTGGACGCCAGCTAATGAATAGCAGATGAAAATTACGAAGCCTGCCGAAAAGCAATTTGTAAGGAACATATTCTGTCAAATGAAAAACTCTTGACCGTAATACTGTCACGTTTAGTGACCATAATAATTACTTAATATTATTAATTTAGTATTGTCTTTACATGACCATTCAGAGCAGAAATAATGCCAGTATCTTAGAATATCTGCCCAACGACAGCGGCCCAAAGACATTTTTTTTATTATATAATAGGTAGTATTTACAGTTATGCAAAATGTTTTTTAGGTCAAGTTTATTTTTTGTAAGATACAATTAATTTATATGACAATGAATTATTATCCATGTTAAGGTTAAGCGACATAGGACGCGTTCACTGCATGAATGGGTGACCGTCTATGACTAACACTGGTGGCATTTTTCCGAGCGGTTCCGTGCTTCGCAAGGTACGTTAAGCAGTCGGTGTCGGCTGCCCTAGATGGTAGCCGTCAAGCCAAGTCAAAGGCCTCAGGGCGGCTTGAAAACTTCTGATAGTAAGAACAGCCACTAGTCTTACAAGCCTCCACCAATCCGGACTAGACCCCCTTGGTGGAGTATGACCTGTACCTTCCTCAGGGAAGAGACCCATGCCCCTCAGTTTAAATGCCCCTTAAGTAAATGAAAATGTCCACATAGGAACAAGATTTTTATTTGAAATCCGTTTAGTAGCTAAACAGTAGCGTGACATTTGGCCGACCTCAAAGAATTAACCTCGCAGCGCTAACTTATTTATTTGTAGGTAACGCCTGAGGGGATAACACGCAGTCTCCCGCCATAAATTCTTAACCCCAAGACAAACTTCCCACTGGCGGTAATTAATGGCAACACTGCCACTGGGCCTTAGTATGAGTTCTAAGTACGCGGAATTGTCCAGAAGAGTCTCTCTTTAAGGTACTGAGTTCTTACGCTGTTCTTTCTGTCCTGAGTCCTGAGCCACCTTCATATTTATATATCTCTATCTTCTAATATGTAGAATTCTCGTGTCACCACTGACCATGTTAGTGCGCATACTCCTTCGAAACGGCTTCACCGATTTTGATGAAATTGTATATGTATATTCGGTAGGTCTGAGAATAGGTTGTTATTTATTTTTCATACCCCTATCTGGCAAAACAACGTTTGGGGGGTCGCTAGTAAAAATATAAATATTTACATACATGCACATACTTTGCATCTGACCGCACACTAGGATACCCTGTGTCGTGGGAACCACAAAAAAAACAGCCAAATGCGAGTCGAACTCGTGCACGAAGGATTCCGTACCATTATCTATAAAAACGGCCTTAAGTATTTGTTTTATTTCAGTTTAATCATTTATTTTTGAAGTGAAAGTTTAGTTATTTAACTAAATCATCATCATTCAGCCACAAGAAGTCCACTGATGGGCATAGGCCTCCTCCATGGATATCTAAACAGACCGGACGGTTAGAAGCGGCTTGCATCCAGAAAGAGGATATAACTAAATGTGCTGTGAATATTTCAAGCCTCTACCTGTTGCCGTTTTCAATATCAGCAAAAACGAGCAAAAAGTCGCGTCTGTTATATGGGAGTCCCCTCAAATATCATTTTTATTCAGATTTGTAGTATTTTTGTTGTTAAAGCTGTAACAGAAATACATCACCTGTGAAAATTTCAACTGTCTAACTATCACTGTCTAACTACTCTGTGCCCTGCTCGCTGCAGCACCAGAGTGTGATGTGTTTGCGGATGGGATTGCAAGTGTGGTGAAGGTATGTAAGAGAATGATAGAAGATGTTTGATAGGTAGTGCTCAGTTATAATATTGTAATGTTTTGGTGTAATTGCTGTTATGTTCCAATATTTATGTAAGTAAATAAATAAATAAATAAAATACAGCCTGGTGACAGACGTACGGACGGACGGACAGCGAAGGATCAGTAATAGGGTCCGTTTTAACCCGGGACCCCTCGCATGGTAGGTAATACGCTAACTACTGCTCCACAAAGGTCGTCAATCAGCTGGATCTTGACTGTACTTTAGTCAGCAAAACAGGAATCCGCGTATGAAAATTATTTATATCTGGCATATCGATAATTATTGTAAGGTTTCAATGAAAAACTCATGTAAAAGGAAAAAAGCTGGCATAACTGGAAAATTTGTATGAAAATTTAAAAAGTAGGTGATAGCTAATGTTGGACTGTATGAGGAAACTATGTGGATGTTGATGGAAACACGGGTTAAATATAGTAATTTAATAAAAATAAAGCACAATTTCGATAAGTACAAGTAGACAGATTTTGACTACAAACACTCGCTGACTTGTTCTCGCGGCCTCCTTCAGAAATCAGAAATCAAAAATTTATTTCAACGTAAAGAATTTACATTCTGCTTGTTGAATGTCAATGTACATACAGTTATGTATAATGTTAGCCGCTGCCTTGGGGCCGTCTGTAGTGGAGAAAAAGGCAGCGAAAAAAAACTCCACTCTGACCACCTTTTCTCAAATCACCTTGAAGCTAATACAAATTAGGTATGAGTAACGTATTCGTATACCAAGAATCTCAAGATCCATGAGTGCAATCAATACTTGCAAAGTCAAACATCATTTAATATTCTTAAAAGGTAATAAAACACCAATGCTTCGGCCAGACACTTCTCAAAGTCAACTCACGCAATGCAGACCTTCTGTACGCCTCTAGATTGCGGTATGGATCCGCGGCAAACATTCGGCTAGCTAAACCTACCGCAGTTATTTGATTTATAATTAACAAATTAACTGAGGGCAAGTCTTAATCTCGCGAGTTTCGCGGTATTCGCTCCGGGGTTATATGTATTTGTTTAGATTTATAAGCTGTCATAGTTTCTTGGTTTCCGTTTCGAAGCTCTACTTGGTCGTGTCTTGTGTCAGATTATTTCGTTTTATCCAATTTGTAAGAGGCTTGTTGTAGAGTATTTAAGAAACTTTTTATATTTGAAGACGTGAGTGGATGAAGGTGATAAGCGCATTTTTTTTTATTTTGAGTAAATTGAAGTTTTACGACAATTTTCTACAATTTTTTTCCACACAAAAAACACCGAAAACTGAAAATACGACATAATATCACCTTCATCGACTCACGTCTTCAATTTTCTACCAAATCAAATTTAAATACTAAATTTAACTGCCTCGATGGTCTAGTCGTTAAGGCGTTTACGTAACAAGACAGAGGTCGCGGATTCGATTTCCACTGGAAGCCGCCGTACATTTGTGCAAATGGCCTTAGTCTGGGTGTTTTTCCATGATTGTAATGTCCTTGGTTACCATAGACAGGGTATTTATTTAAAATGGGTTGTGGAAGTTATTTATTTAAAATGGTTTACTACCAAGCATTGCGCGGTAGTGCTTTCTTTAATAACGCTTTATGTACCTAATCATGCAATTATTGCTTGCTGGACACCTCAATTTCTTTCTTCTCGTCCTTAGGACGCCGTCTTAGTTAGGAATTACCACGTCTTGACCTCAAAGGCATCCTTTGCCCGCGACGCTATTTTGTTTTGTATTTTTGTCACTTTTAGTTTCGAATTTCACTGAAACTAAATATTTCACTATGCAATACGGGGTTCAAATCTCGTGGCCGATGTAGTGTCTTTAGTTGAAACTTAATGATAAATTAATATTGGTTTATTTTGTTGCACACAACATCACTTTACATGAAGTCAAACCAAGAGAGAGGGGTCACACAGGAAACACCCCAGACTAGAGCCGGAAATGGGTGCTTTCAGATACTGCAGAAGCATCTGAACTTTATCCAGTGATCCGTACTTATTATTAATCTAAAAATTAAAAAGAAAAAAATTAAAGGATTAAATTGTTTTTTTTTACCTAGCCTTCTCACGGTTCCTTATCCAAAGGATAAAATGGACCCTATTATTGAGACGTCCATCCCTCTGTCACTAGCACAGGGTATCAAAATCAAAATAAAACTCAAACTCAAACTCAAACTCAAACTCAAACTCAAACTCAAACTCAAACTCAAACTCGAAATCGAAATCCAAATCGAATTTGAAACCGAAATCGAAATCGAAATCAAAATCGAAATCAAAATCTAAATCTAAATCAAATATTTTATTCATAGTACAAACAAAATGTTTTCTTTATGAAAGTCCTATCCTGTGACATGATTACCAGGTAATCTAATCCGATCTCAACAAACCGACTGATCTAGGATAAAGTGTAAGCAGACTGTAACGTTTTTTATAAACGACTTGTTTAGATTTGTAGAACTTTAATTTGGAACAGATGTAGTACAGCAGCTTAAGGACTCTCAACACCTTGCTCTCGAATCTTGATAAACGGATTAATAATATCTTCTAACGAGGTATTCGATGGTCCGGCTAAGAGTCAGAGAGTATTTGGAACACACAGAAGGTTATCATGGGCTTAAACTTTTATAATATTACTAGCTTTCGAGCGCGACTCCGTCCGCGTGGACTTTAGTTCAAAATTTTGCAACCCCCTTTAGTCTCTTAAGGGATAAATTTAGAAAAACGGCGAAACACGTGTTCAATTAATTGTGTTGAAGAATATTTATTTTAAGTTTCAAGAAAATTAGACAACTTTCCTTATACCTCCCGTACAAATTTTAGCAACCTTTTTCGCCCCCTTAAGGGTTGAATTTCAAAAAATCCGATCTTATTCCTTACCTGCATTATATAGACCCTCTGTGCAAAATTTCAGCTTCCTAGATACAACGGATTGGGCTGGGCGTGGATGAGTGAGTCAGTCAGGACTTTGAATTTTATTTATATAGATAAAAGCTTCTAAAAAGGTTTATTAATAATAATAATAATATAAAATTCTCGTGTCACAGAGTTGGTGAGCATACTGATAATATTTTATATGTGTATTCGGTAGGTCCGACGTGCCTTGCGAAGCATGGAACCGTTCGAAAAAATGCCACTAGCATTAGTCATAGAACGGTCACCTATTCATCCACTGAACGCGCCCTGTATTGCTTAACCTCCGTGATCGTTTAAGATCACTCAAGCAGCCGGGGCTACGAGCGATTCTAGGTACGGAAATGTTCGTGCAGTCAAACGATAAAGCATAAGTAGAATTCTGACCTGACACTCTATCAGGATCGTGGCAAGTGGTAGTATCTGGTCTCTACCTACCCCTCTGTGATACAGGCGTGAGCTTGTCTATCACTGGAACTTCTGTAGCTCTTACTAGTCGACTTTCAGAAGAGGCGAGTCTATCGGGCCGTCCTTTATCACTTTAATTAATTCAACTTTACGTATTTTAATTAATCGACTCGAAAAATTGCATTTCTCCTTTTGAAGTTTTACTGGTACAATTTTTCAAGGTGTTTTTTATATTCAAATGTTTTATTCTTTTGCTGCATAAGAAAAACCCGTATTAGCAAAGAGCAACATAAGAAGTAACCGAATCTAGTGTGCGGGTATGAAAGGATAGATGAATAAAAGTTTAACTATAGTAAAAAATCGCCACCGATCTATTGTACACGAAATGGCGAATAGTATAAATTGAGCGGCGGCCAAGAATCCGACGGCGATCAGTTAGTAGAGTTTAATTTTTGACATAATTTTTTTTGTTTATTGTAATGTTATTTAATCACCTATTAATTAATCTGTGTAAAGAAGTATTAATTGCTTTGTAAATATGTGCCCCGCACCCTAGAATATTCGTGGAAAAAACAGGCACTGGCTAAAAACCAGCGTTTTGGTGCGTTACCTTTTCCAACAACAGAGACCCACCGCAACTTACGTCGGTAAAAAGTGTTTTATTGTTTTCTTTTTCACCTGTTGTATTGTGTTTTCAAAACCAAAACCGGCGTGCGTGCATGCAACGACTAATGAATGTCGATGACGGACGCGGACCAGCTCGGACGACACACCGTGGGAAGGGTCTCGGTCCGCGGTAGCACAGACAGACGACAGGTCAGTTGGAAGTGCCTCTCGTGGTGCGTGGCTGTCCGTGGTCGTCGGCCGCGATATCGCGGACCGTGGGAAGCTACCTTTAGACCAACGGCTCGATGGCCGGACGATATGACACACGGATGCGAATAACTCGACGTCGTCAACCATTTTAAATTTAGTAAGTTGTACTAACCCCTTTCTCTCCTGTCCGTAGACCATTACCTGCTTGTAGACTGGAGTAAAACAAAACTTAATATCAAGCCCGCTAATCGTAAATTTTTTGGCACAATAAATAATTTAATATCTCTATGCTGGCACCAACTATCACATTGCGTAAACCTCATTAAGGTTAACCATTTAAATTATCAAGCTCGATCTGGGCGTTGGTAATTAGCTGTTGTAGGCTGAATTAATCGCGGAAAGACATAGAATCGTTGCAAAAGAACTGCTTTAATACACAGAGAGAGAAAACTATCCTCTGAAAGGGAACCTTTGATTTTATCAATTTTCTAGCGCGTATATTGTTTTTCCTGTTTATTTTACCAAATCAGTTCAATCAAGGCAGCTCAATGGGTAGAACAATGGACTCCGAAGCGACAGACTCAGGTTTGATTCCCAACGCGGGCATGTTCTTGTGACTTTGTTAATTGTTTTTATTTCCATACAGGCACATACATTGCTTCTAGCCCCACACTAGGATACCCTGTGTCATGGGAACCAGAAACAGCGACGTCACAAACATGTAAACATCCAAGACCAGGGTTTTTGTTTTGTCTCCAGCCAGGATTCGAACCCGGAATCTCTTGCATGGTACGCAGATACGCAAACCGCTGTGCCACAGAGGTCGTCAACGTCGTGAGGAGGTCACCATTGTCAAAGTTACGTGTCTGCAAATTTGTAGTAGCCTTTATAAAAAAGGTTGGCTATGCGAGCCATATGCGAGCGCACCAACGCCAACAAAACAGGAGCTGAAGTAGTCGCCGTAACCGAAATCAGTCGGGACCATCATCACATCAGTAGCAATACCGGAAGGAAAGCATCGTAAAGACCCCCCGCGAATTTGTTGACAACGCATGTACTGACTTGTCTTTTCTGTGGGCCAGGCCGATTAACCATGGTCAGCATGGTGTAGGTGCTGGGCAAGCCTATTCAATCTAAACATTGTCGCAGATACTGCATGTCACGGATAATTTACCGATCACAATTACCTACTTTTACAACAATAAAATAATTGGCGAAAGGATACTGCCTATTCCGCATATCATAGTAGAAGTTAAAAAAATTCTGTTTGAAAATCTCTAGGGTTGAAGCCTGACGAATGTCCAGCGGCAGGCTGTTCCACAAGCGAATTGCAGTTACTATAAATGCCTGCGCAGACGAGATATTGTCCCGCGGGTACTTTCTTATCCATCGATTTAGATGTCTTGTAAATTGTATCGAATAACGCACACAAAGGATCAAAAGTACCCCGTACAAAAAGTACCTCAAACTACCGAGCACACCGAGAGACTGGAAAAAAGTACGGGGGAGTCTTTTATATGATACGGGAAGAAGACTCAATTTTTTAGCAACAAATGCCCGCGCACCGTATGCGTTGAGTCCGTGACAAGTACTTGGTATACATTTTTTAGACGATTCAGGGGACAAAACGCACCCTTGCAAAAACAACGTGATATTTTGAAGAAAAACATTTTTTTTTCATAGATATATTTTTTTTAACGCGATTTTATTTACTTCTAAAACGCCGGAATAATGAGCAAAAGAGACATTGCATTACGTTATAGCACTATCTCTTTCGGCCATTACTTTAAAACCTTAAAAAAATGCTCTCATGTAACGTAAGGGTTCCGAAATAACAGTTGTTCTTGCAAGTGTGCGAAAGTCCCTCGTCCCTTTAGGGATTTTATGGTAACAAAAGTCCCTCGTTAGCGCAGGCCTTAAAAGAGTTAGAATAGTTCTAATCACTGGCTCACTACACCATCTGTTTGTTGCGTATTTTGGACGTGGTCTACTACCGGGGACCTATTATTGTGCCTATATTTCGGAGCATAACGGCCTTTGCCGTCTGATCGAGGGGATTAGGACGAATTATGTCCCGGTCCTTGCCTCCCACCTCATTTTTGAAGCTTATTTTTCCAATACCAAAGAGATTACGAGATTATTGGTCCGCGGAACTAGTGTCTTTTAATAGATGGATGTTTATAGGTAAAAGTGCCACTTAGAGTTTTGAAGAACAATGCAAATTACAAAATCCTGCTTAGAAACCATTGGAATAGGCAATAACTCTTTTATAATGCAAATTCGGTTTTATTTTAATTTATTTTATGTATCGCATCACTCAACAGGTAGGTAACATTGCATGTTATATATAATATCGTGATGGATCTTATAGTCTAGTTACTTATCATATAACGTGTGACGACAGCGTGTTAAGGTATAGACGAGTACTGAGATAAATCTAGCCACTTATATTTAAAAAACAATAATGGAACATAATTTTGTGTCATCGTTTTATTTAGTTGTAGACTTTTAGTACATGTGGCTTGATCAGCATATTAAAGGAAAATAAAAAGACAACTTGGGAAGATCAATCTTTTCTCATAAGATCATATTTTATTATTATTTGACAGAGAGAAAAAAAACTCACGCCCGTTATCCCCGAGGGGGTAGGCAGAGGCACCAATCACTAGAACTGGGCCCATGTTTTTGCCGACTTTATTAGGTCGCAAACGTGACAAGCGGTAAGCTTGTCGCCGTTATCCGGGCACAATTTATCAGCGAATGGTGTTGCTGTACAAACAAACAAATGTACGTAACTAAAAGTCATTGGTAGGTACATGTGGGATTCCAACCCAGACCCTCAAGATCGAGAAGCAATGGTTAACTTCACTACGCCACCGCGTAGAGAGAGAGAGAGAGAGAGAGAGAGAGAGAATAAATTTATTTGACAACACCATACTCGAAACATCACACAAAAATAAAACAGTTAATAAACAAAAACAACACAAGATCAGTTAAAAATTGTGGGTGGCATCATCATCATCGGAAACGAATCGGATGTGAAGTATTTTTTAAATAATTTTATTGGATTTTCAAACTAGCTGCCCCCGCAAAAGTTGTTTTGTCACATTCATTAGCCTACTATTCAATGACCTATTCTCAGACCTACTATTTGGCATTTGGTACGTGGTATTTTGTGTCTTCATACACAGAAAAATAATTTAAAACGGTGAAGTGGTTTCGGTAAAGATATCTTTGATTACAAACACTGTAACAAAGGATTTTTATATATTAGACGTAAAAACAGGCATTAGACTCCATGTATAATATGTATTTGTGTCTTATATAACACGATATACGCTGTCTATGTAAATTTATTATATATTTTTTCAGTTTATTATGTACGTCTGGTTTTATTTATTAGTTTGCAACAGGCCGCACCGCGCTCTGGAGCATTTGGCACTGACTGAAAATCAGTGCTGAGGGTTTACGCTCTCAGCACTATGCTGAGTCAGCTGCCATTTGCAGCAGCAGAGGCACACCGCAACAAAGTTTGTAAAGTGTTTTTATTGTTTTTTACTGTACTACATATTTTGTTTTGTTTTGAGTAATGTGTGTTGTCTGTTGTTGCAATAAACGTTTATCTTTCTTTCATTATTTTGTGTAAAGTCTAGTGCGTTCCAACGCTTATTAAATACATGTTGAATACCGAGCAGGAAGACTTCCGGCACCTACAGAAATTTACTTTGCAAAGTTATGAATGTAACTTTGGCGCACAAATTGAATTCCGTAAGCATTATAAAACCATGTCACCAGGCCACGGTGGTCGCTTTCATTTATTGGTGTGGGCCGGCGTCCAGTCACTCATCACGGCATCGCTTGGCGAAACTAAAACCTAACTTTTGTTGTTATGACGAGGGTTACTCCTTACCCTAATGTACCATATTTTTTGGAAACTACCTAGGAATTAAATGCGTGGGTTCATGTGAGCCTTATTTTTCAAATATCATAGAATCACCTACTCAAATAGTAAACTTACTTTTAATATTATGTATTAGTTGTTTCTTATTTGTCGCTAACATCTTTGGATAATTAACATCTTTTTCAGATTAATATTTTTCGGCTTATATACATACAGTCTGTTAGCTTTTAGAATATACCTCGAGCTCTAGAGTAGGCTTCGGTTTTCGCCGAAAGCACACGATTGTAATACTCCTTCCTGCTTCTGATTTCGAAATTAAGTGTCATATTAGTTTCGATATTTCTATTACACGAATAGGTATATCCGATTCTATCCGATAGTAGCCGAGGTATATTCTAAAAGCTAACAGACTGTATTTAGTTTTTGGTATAATTGCACGGGTCACTGACATGATTGAGTATTTGTACAGAAACTTTTGTGAAATTTGATCTTTAGTGTATCAGATAATTCCCTTAATAGGAATTCATTCTTAACTACTTCCTAAGAGTCACTACTGCCATTGAATATTACTGATGTTGTGAACTAATGTAGAGTTGAGCGCTAGTTAACTTCAATAAGAACGTTTTTAAGTGACATTCTGTTCTGTCTGAGAATACGTTGTTATACATATATTTTTATAGCCAAAAGGGAAAAAAAAAATCAGGCAGTACGTCATCTAAAGTTAAGTATACAGGGTGGAATTTTGTAATGCCACCTGAAGGGGAAGTACTCTTAATACTGTAGATATAAAATTTTACTCAAAAGAAGCATTCCTTTATTTTTGGAAAGAAACTGCATTCAAAGATTTTTAAAAATTCGCTTGCCACATCCGGTAATCGAACCTACTAAAATCTGTGAAAGTTGCACCCTGTACTTTTATTGCAGTGATCGTTAGGGTCAATTATAAGGATGAAATCTTTCTAACAAACTTCATAAATTAAATGAAAGGAAAAAAATGAAATCTTAAATTGTTTTAATTATTTACAAAAAATTGTAAACTAACTAATTAATTGGTCGAAATGGGCTCCATTTTTTTGGATACACAAATTTATTCTTCTAACGAATTCATTTCTAGTAACCTTTAATAACGTGTTATGGTGAATGTTATAAATCGTATTCTGAACGTCAACTCGTTTACATTCTCATAAGATTTAATGTAAATTTGATTTTTACATATCCCCACAAAAAAAATCTAAAGGGATGAGATCTGGTGATCGTGCGAAAATTGCAATTGATCAATGACGTCAATGATAACTTAACATAAGTTAAGATAAAGAAACGGATCTTTGAGTAAAAGTGCTTCAACTTAATGAAATCTTAAATTATTAATTCAATGGGTCACCATTGAATTAATAATTTAAGATTTCATTGTTTTCCTTTCATTTAATTTATGCAGTTTGTTAGAGAGATTCATCCTTATAATTGACCCTAACGATCGATGCAATAAAAGTACAGGGTGCAACTTTCACAGATTTTAGTCGGTTCTATTAACGGATGCGGCAAGCGAATTTTTAAAATCTTTGAATGCAGTTACCTTTCTTTTCAAAAATAAAGGAATGTTTTTTTGAGTAAAATTTTATATCTACAGTATTAAGAGTACTTCCCCTTCAGGTGGCATTACAAATTTCCACCCTGTATATATTTCACAAAATCATGACACTACCGACTTTTGATAAGTTTGTTAGTGAGTCTGTCGCACATTTAGATAGACATATCTAAGTGAACGATCCATTATCACTTAACAACTCCCGCACGCAACACTTCGCGCTCAAGCATTATTGCCGAAACTCCAATAAGAAGTCGGAAAGGAAAATAGCAGTTTTTCCAATTGGTTTTGTCGTCTATCGATAAACACGGGGGAACACATATAAAACTGCGTAAAGTGCCGAGACTGTCCTCACGAATGTGAGCGGCGCGTTTTCAAAAGCGCACTTGTGTCTTGCGACTAAGTCGCAGCACAATCCAATAGTTCAATTGAAGTAAAATAGTTTAGATTAGGTTAATACCCTCTATTGCATACCATACATCATAAAAGTACATGAAAATCTGAAATAGCATTGAATGAAAATAATTCTGCAACCAATCAAGGTGTGTGTGTGTGTGTGTGTGTGTGTGTGTGTGTGTGTGTGTGTGTGTGTGTGTGTGTGTGTGTGTGTGTGTGTGTGTGTGTGTGTGTGTGTGTGTGTGTGTGTGTGTGTGTGTGTGTGTGTGTGTGTGTGTGTGTGTGTGTGTGTGTGTGTGTGTGTGTGTGTGTGTGTGTGTGTGTGTGTGTGTGTGTGTGTGTGTGTGTGTGTGTGTGTGTGTGTGTGTGTGTGTGTGTGTGGTGTGTGTGTGTGTGTGTGTGGTAGTTAATGATGAGGATATCCTATTTCATGGTTACCGGAATAGGAAAAAAGCTTAATGGTACTGCAAGCTACAATATTAGAAAATCCCCCTGATTTTTCAATTTTAAGTCTCTTGGAATTTAACTTTATTCCAGATTCACTTACCTACTTGACTTTTTGTCAGAAAAGTCCGACCACGTTTCGCTCTGACTCTCAGAACTTAATCACGGTGAGCTGGTCGAACTCTTCCGACAAAAAGTCAAGTAAGTGTATCCGGAATAAAGTAAATTTGACTTCGATTACAAGAGCCGTACAACTGAGATCTCCTCATCATCATCATCATCATCGGCCCATGGTTGTCCACTGCTGGACATAGGCCTCTCCCATTGCCCGCCACTGAGCACGGTCCTCGGCTACTCTCATCCAGCTCTTGCCAGCCGCCCTGCAAAGGTCATCCCTCCACCGAGTCTGAGGACGTCCTATACTCGATCCGCGGTCTCCACTCAAGAACTCGTGTACCCTGAGATCTGAGAATCTGAATCAGAACTGAGATTTGTTAACTGTTAATTGTCGCATGATTTTGTGGTAAGTGTGACGGCAGCCGAAACCTCAAGCGGCAGACAGCTAGACGTATTGATGTCCACGTAGAGAATTGTGACAAACACATTTTTGTCCTTTTATAACGACAGGCAAGAGACAACTTGTGAATACGGAGATGTATTGAACACGAAGATGGGTTACTACAGGGTGGCATTTATAACGGACAAAAATTTTAAAGACACTAATTAAAGTTTGTGTTCAGCAACTTATCATGTTATATCGCTCGTAGCTCCGGCCGCCTGAGTGATCTTAAGCGATCACGAAAGTTAAGCAACATAGGGCGCATTCAGTCCATGGATGGGTGAACATCTATGACTAATGCTAGTGGCCTTTTTCCGAGCGGTTCGCAAGGAACTTTAAGCAGTAGGTGCCAGCTGCTGTCAATTACTGGCAGTCGTTAAGCCAAGTCAGAAGCATTAGGGCGGCTTGAAAACTTCTGACAGTAAGACCAGTCCTAGTCTTACAAACCTCCACCAATTCGGACTAGGCCCCGTGGTATTCATTTGTATTTCACAAATAGATACTTATACCGTACAGCATAAAATGTTAAGCATTGTTTATATTATTATCATTTATGTATGTTTCAGTTTTGTCCTCGTTACCTAGCTCGTTAATACACCTCGGCTACTATCGCATACAGTCGGATATATTCATGTAATAGAAATATCGGAACTTTGACTTAACTTTAACGTCATACCTTTTCAAAATAGTAAAGAAAAGTTTTATACAGAGCAGAAAGTAGTATTACACTGGTGTGCTTTCGGCGAAAACTGAAGCCTACTCTAGAGCCCGAGGTTTATTCTAAAAGCTAACAGACTGCATGTGATGTCATTTTGTGATTCAATGTGTAGCTTTGTGATTCAATGTGAACACTCATACCTAATTTATATTAGCTTTTAGGTGGTTTGAGAAAAGATGGTCAGATTAGAGTTTATTTTTCGCTGCTTTTTTCTCCACTACACACGGCCCCAATACAGCGGCTAACATTAGACATAAGTGTATATACATTAAACAAACAGAATGTAAATTCCTTACGTTGAAATAAATTTCTGATTTCTTATTTCTGCTATGTTTACGTATGTGTGCCCTATAGAAATAAATATTTTATCTATCTACTGACATTTTCCAGCAATTCTAACGTATCTCAAAAATCTTACGTCGGTGGATCGCGGTCACAAGTCCGAAACTGCGGAGCGAGCGGTATATGTCGTAAGTTTTATTACTGTCTCATTCCAAAACTGGACTTTTCTTGAAACAACCTATTGGAGGTTTAGGAACAATTGACCAAGTTGAATTGTGTTCAGTAAATAGCTTTGTCTTTCTCTTTCAACGGTTTTTATTGGATTCCGCTCTTATAACAAGTTTGTTTGAACAAATTTTCTTTGTAAGTCACTAGGTTTCGCTCGCTGCTTCGATCGCTTTGTGTTACGAGGGATTTTTTCAACTTTGTAGGATTGAATGGTTTTTCCATGGCAGTATAAGTATCATAACAAGTTTATCGCCGCATGTTTCAATGCAATATGACACGAAAAAATACTTTTGTCTCCGTAGTTTGCTAATAGCAATATGTGAATTATAGTTATACTAGTGACTTACACTCGGTGGTACCTTTTAACTTTAAAAAACTACCGTACCACCAGGGGTATGGTCAGGGGTACGGTGGGTCTAAAACGAAATCCCAGCACTACTAACGGTGGTATGGTTCCGTCCCACCCTACCCCCAGGGGCATGGCTGGGGTATGGTGGGTCCGGAGGGAATTTTATTTACCCAAATAAGTACCTATCACGTCTCTGTATCAAAATCAAATAACTTATACCATAGAGGTTAGAATGGATAGCAGAATACTGTGATACCTTTGACCGTGTGACGCGTTATGGATGACATGACACATTTATACAGTACATTAGTTAAGCAAAGTCACGTTGTAGGGTATAATTTAACCGCCCTTATCGCCTAATTAACTAAACATAAGATACATTTTTAAAAAACGTCCCCGAAACCTACGTGCGTGCATACAAGGACTAATGAATGTCGATGAAGAGAATGTGATTTGTCAGGATCGTGGCAGGTGGCAGTCCCTGGTCTCTGCCTATCCCTCTAAAATACGAGCGTGAGCTTATGTATGTAAGATAAACCATGCCTGTATCTCGGAGAAGTTCGCAGAGACCATAGATAGTATTTCACTTGCCACGATTTTGGCAGATCCGTTTCCCTTCAACAACATTCGTGAATCAATTCAGGCATGCACACCAGGAATTCATAACAATGAAAAAAATTAAGTTCAGGATCTTCCGGACAAACAGACTGAACGACGAATTCAATAGCATTATGTTTCCTCCTCAACTGACATATTAAGTACTTGGATTTTTTTGTTCTTCACAAAGTTCTGTGGCAAGTTTCATTTTTATAGGAATTTGTGTTATTGTCAGTGGTGCTTAGATGGAATTATTTGTTTTCTCTTCACTTTATAGTCATACTTTTTGTGCAAACACCAAATGTGTATATGGGTAATTAGTTGTTTCGTACTGTTATACGTGTTTATCATCATCATCTTGTCTAGTCAACATTTACCTTGTTGAAGGAAATTTTTGTATAGTCTCCAAAAATTATGATCAAGGTGTCATTCAATTTGGAATATTATGTAGAAAGTTCAAGGAAAAGTCCCGAAAGGGGCCGATAAAAATCGCAAAATTTATAAACAATTTTAATTACAAAATTAAAAAAAATTAGGGGTTTTTTTTTTAATATCTCAAAAACAATCAGACATTGGACAAGACATTCTGGAATTATTTGCGCATATTAGACAATTTTTTTTGTCTTAATGACGATCAGTAAACACTCGCAGTGATTTTTGTGTTTCATCTTGATAGGATCTTGCGCTCTTCATTGTGTTTTCATGTCTTACGTGTGCTTTACATAGTTTCTGCATTGAAGACTTGCTGTACAGTGCCAGCGTGTTTAGTTTCGCTCTATGGACGTTACGAAAGAATTTATCGTGCCGGGAAGACTCCGAAAATGCGCACCCAGAAATATGCAGAGGAGCTTGTGCGTTCTAGAGTTGAAGTTGCGGTGAACAGTGAGTTGCCAGGCCCATGTAAATTCTCTCTAACATTCAGTAAAATTAGTAAATGTAAAGCGTAAATAAAACATTTCCAAAACTTGCGTCCGTACATGCAATGTGTACATGAATGCACATCTTATGTTTATTGCACATCTTTAGGCGTACACGTGTGACCCGAATTATGTCTAAACTGCGACGTAGGCTTACTGTACACATGCTTTGTACAATCCAGATTTTAAGTCGGAGTTCATTAAACCACCATCGGATACACTTGTCTCTATATTCTGGACACCCTTACACTTGACACTCACACAATGTTTAATCAATGTGAATTAAACGAAATAGGTTTTTCAGTATCATGGCAAGTGACATATTTTTACTTGTTAATTTCACTCTCTAGGCGTTACTGTCCACAGCAAGTTAATCCCAGCTATCGTGATATTATACAAGTGTATTCATGTGCCCATTTAGTTGGTGGCATCAAGCTTAATAAATTGCGTTATGACTAATTAAAACCATTATTCTTGTAAACCGATCGGCCCTCCGTGTATGCTACAAGTAAAATAAAATAATTTCAGGGAACCGGTTCGCAATTTATTAACCTCATTTTGATGTAATATTTAACACATTGATTTACCTCGAAGAGAGAGTGAAATATTACAGTGATAAATAAGTATTTTACTTTATAAAGGCTTGATAAATTATTTGCATATCCATCATGACGGCGCTTGATTTATTATCCATTTCCCGTGAAGTGTATCGTTCATTACGTTAAAAGATGTTAAAAATGAACTGAACATTAATATGAACATATTTTGCAAATTCGGGGACAGGCTGAAATTTCACTTTAACACTTAATTTATAAACATCAAAATTTACATACAGGCACATAAATGCTTCTGACCCCACACTAGGATACTCTGTGTCGTGGGAACCAGAAACAGAGACATGACAAACATGTGAATAATAAATTAATCAATTGACCCACATGCATGCAATATCATTTGGCAATTTTTACTTTTACTTTACTTTTTATGTAAGCATCCAAGGTCGAATCGCTCATAGCCCCGGCTGTCCGAGTGATCTTAAACGATCACGAAGGTTAAGCAACATAGGGTGCGTTCAGTGCATGGATGGGTAACCGTCTGTGACTAACGCTAGTGGCGTTTTTCCGAGCAGTTCCATGCTTCGCAAGGCACGTTAAGCAGTTGGTGCCGGCTGCCGTCTAGAGATGGCAGTCATTAAGCCAAGTCAGAGGCCTTAGGGCGGATTGAAAACTTCTGACAGTAAGACCAGCCACTAACTAGCCTTACAAGCTTCCACCAATCCGGACTTGGCCCCTGTGGTGAAGTATGGCCTATACCTTCCTCAGGGAAGAGACCCGTGCACCTCGGTGGGGACGTAATGGGTTAATGATGATCCAAGGCCTGACGTTTTCTTTGTACCTAGCCAGAGTTCGAACCCGTACCTCTCGTATGATAGGCAGATGCGCTAACCGCTGCGCCACAGAGGTCGTCAATGTCTCTGAAAGAAAGAAAGAGAGTGTGCGCTTAATTACCTACCCGTCCCAACTGTGAATTGGAATTTTTAAGCGCTGAAATATGTGAAATAAAAACCATTGATACTGAGGTATCCTCATGTTGTTTTTTTTACAGTCGTAGGTACTGGCCAGGATTCGTTCCTGTGACCTTAAGCATCTGGGGCTGATATTATACCGCTCCGCTACCACAGCTCTTGGGATCCAGTATATTATAGTAATCTACACTATCATCTACACTCCAATATTTTAAAGTGGAAAAGTTTATATCTTTCTTAGTAAGTTTGTATGTGGGGGCTACTTTTCGAAACTACTTTTGTGGGTCTTCAGGATAGACATAGACTATAAACTAATCTGTTGACGTAGTCTATAAACATTTTTCATTTTTAATGGTCCACTATTTCACACAGAGATCGTGTGTCGAAGAAATACATATATGTTCAAATATTCACTCTCACTTGTAAGTAGTGCGAAGCTGAATTTCAAAACACTCATCAGAGGTAAAGCTGACCTTTGATGCTAAGCCTTAAAGGTCAATTTCGCAAACAATTTTCCTTTTCCAATCACAGCTTAGGGTAGTTAATTAAGTTATTGGTGCAATTTATTTTTAGCGACTTGGGATTGGTCAACGCAAGCGTCTGGGAAATTATTGCCTGCCGAGAGATACATACGTAGACTTGTTGTTGTCACACTTAGAATTTACGATAATCAATATTAAAAGTCCTGAAGAAGTAAATTTTGCTGAATAAAAAGTGTCTGCTTAAAAGTTTATTTACGCCGCCGTATCGCCTAGTAAATTATGATACGACCAATGTTTAGTTAAAATAAAATACATACTAAAATTTGTCAATCATACTGACCCGGGTAAATGGGGGTAAAAGTTGTTAAATAATTCATTCTACTTCCGCTACGAAGCTACGCATGTCTACATTAATTACTACGAAGTGCTACGAGCTAGGTCTGCTACGTCAAGCTACGAGCTACGGAGGACCGTCTCATAAGGAAGATAACATTTTTATTTTGCATAGAGCCCAAGAACACTGCGTATTTTATACGCACAGACGACATTCGTATCAGAAACGCGATTGCGCGTTGTCTGCGCGTTTAAAGCCAGTTAACCTTTCCAAAAATTAACTAAACTGTATTTTCGATGGTACTGAATCGATGTGCCCACATTAATTAAATTAAAGAATAATATCGTTTAAAAATTGTTATAAATATATCTTCCTTTCATAATTTCTTTCTACGAAACTAGTTAACTCAGAAAAAGTTTTTAATTGCATTTATTATAAAATAAGTTTCTAAATTACTTACTTGATTTATTTGCACAGGATCTTAATATCTTCGGTCATATGCCGATAAAATAAATACCTCCAACGACATCGGCAGGTCCTTCGTTAGAGATTGAACTGGGCCGTGGTGTTTTTAATGAATCAACTTGAACGGCACATTAATATTGTTGCACACAGGCACACGAAGCGTGTACAAATATTTTCATCGCGTTTTTTTATGACAAGGTAAAAATTCTTTCGGTTTTGAAATGTTAAAAGAGAATATTTTTTTATGAAAATGAGAAGTTGTTGAACAGCTTTGATGCTGTGTCAAGGGATTTTTAATTATGAAAAAACTATATTATCGTTTTCCAAGTTTGCTTAATTTTTTAATTGCAATGAACCTTAATAAGCTCTACGATAATCAGTAATAACATTAATGAATGTTTATTCAATTACACACTTTGTTGAATAGAAGGAATTAATGCTGTTACTGCTAAACCTTCATGGGACTTTTTAAGGAAATAAGAAAAAAAAGCATGTCATGACAATAAAGTATGCACAAGGGGCAAGATAACAAGCATCCGAAACCTCGTTCCAGTTTATAGGTCAAAGTGGCCTAGAAAGTATGAAAAATAACACAAAGAACTGACTCCGTTGAACCGTTGAACGTCCAATTGAACCGTTTCCAATAATACGAGTATTATATGATATAATATGTAGAGCAAATAAACAAATCGTCTTTTAATAGTGCCTACATTTTGCCAGTAACGTTCACGATTCTCTTTTGATTACAAACGTGCAAACTGAGTCATACACATTTGTATCAGACCTTTCTCTCACACATATAGGAGACATATCAGACATATCGGAACTCTCGCTCGCATTTTTATGACTCGGTTTACACCTTTGTAATGGCTCAAGTATAGTACAATTTTGTAAAATTTTGTTTTACTATAGAATTGGGATTTTGGTTCTAGTTCGTACTTTTAGAGAAACGAAATAATACAGAATGCTTTGTCACTTAGAAAGGATGGAAGAGGATCAAGCAGTGAATAGGGCATACTTGGAGCTGCCTAACAGTTAAAGGCCGGCTGGCCGCCCCAGATAATCTGGAAAGATGAAGTGGTCAATGACCTGCGTAAGCTCCAGGCAGACAATTGACAAGAAGCCCTGTAGTACCGGGCCACGAATTGGACTACGGTAGCCCCTGCCTGTCGTAAGAAGCGACTAAAAGGGGACCTTGGTGTCGTGGCCGGTGAGAGTGGGCGCTCGATCCGTCCTTAAAGCGACTCCGAGAAGATGGCAACCTAGAGTGGCTCCTTGTTGCCGTACTTACGGCACTTGGGATGGCCCAGCCAGCCCAGAGCAGGTTGCGCACGCATGGTGCAGGGGAGCACTGGAAGTGTTTTAGCCAGTACCCGGTGCTCCCCAAAAAGCACGGATGAACGCCATCGAGAGGGAAAAACCCCAAATAACCCGGCCCAACTAACAAGAGATCCCAGCAGCACAGACACAAGTAGTGACTTCTCGTATCGGAGGCCAAGACTCACTTCGGGTCGCTGAGTGAGTTAAGTAAGTAAGTATGTACTTTTCAGGTAAATGTTATTTTAAAACACTTTTACTGAAGCTTTTCTCCACTACAAACGTTTTCTTTCACAAAAACAACGGCGCTACAAGTCAGTACACATTTTCGTTTACCTTTATCGTCGATGCAGGGAGAAAGAAACAAAGCTTCGCTAATGCAAATCTACTGTAAATATTAGGAGAACTCCACAGCTGCATTAGATCTGAACCTTAATTAGAATAAACAGAAAATACACAAATGTTGTTTATCGTGTACCTACCTTCATTTAGAATGCGCACTTTACTCTAAAGTATTCGATATTAAAAAAAAAAAAAAAGTACTCGATTAAAACAAAAATTACAAAATGTTTCCGAAAATATATCTCTTTTAATAATTTACTAGTCATAAAAAATTTTAAATAGATGAAACATAAAAGAGCGCTCTGAAATGTGACGTCAAAAGCCAGTATTTTCATACAAAATTCCGTTTTAAAAGTAACACATTTGACATTTTGTCAAATACCCAATTATTAGTATCAAACCGCAGATTTTCACTGCAATGTTTAAAGGTGCACTTCCATGAATCGCAGGTGGTCGCGCGCATTTGTGACAATGGCATGCGGTTGACACGCTCCTTCATGCGATGCGACAATAATAATTATATTATCGCACCACGTACAGCGCCGTTTCTGAGCAACCGGACGTCGCATACTTATATAATGCCACCGTACTCTTTCATACACTGAACATTGTCGCATCATTAGCACGTATCAGCCAAAGCGATTGATTTTGCGCAGCTATAATCAGCAGTGATGGAATAGCGCAAGTCTATCTTTAGCCCTAGCCTTTAGCTTTAGCGCTGAGATTTCCGAAATTAGCTTCATAGTTAAGCTAAGGTACATATACAACTACGAAGTTGTCGGTCACTCGCGTTTTACACATTTCAATCTCGCACCGCTTGCAAGTATTTTTATGAAACCTAAATACCTACTTTCCGTTATAAATATCCTAAGTAAAAAAGTTATGTTTACACTAGACACCCTACTATTTCTCACGAGAGGCTTTTTAGTTTTCTTCGTTTTACATTTCTTCCGGAAAAAACCATCAATTGCGCAAGTTTGTGTGCCAATGTAAACAGAGCGCACCCGAGGTGCTTAAAAGAAGCAAAAGCAGGAAACGCAGCAGCTAATATGCACACACGGTTGCCCCTAATGAACCGCAAGGCTCGTCGGATGCAAATTTTTCAGCATTATTTTATGTCCCAATTTTGGCCGGGCATCCGAGTGGTCCTACGAAAACTCGGCCCATTTTGTCACCGCAGAGTTAAGTTCAAAACCGTTAAATGACTTTGATCTTGATATTTTTATTATACAGTCATCCCCTCATAGCATAGTTGTTCAAGCTATGTTTTGATGGACTGTGTGGGTCAATTGTGCAAAATGTTGTGTTGTAGTGTGCAAAATGTTGAAAATGAGTAATAGCATTTATTTATTTATTTTTTTATTTTTATATCTTAGGGGTATCAACAGCGAACTTTATTAATGAAATACTAACTCTTAAATACAACAAATAGGGCCAATAACAGATACTCACATTTATACCTTAAATAAAAGCGAAAAGCCAACGTAAAAGCTAAACAAAATGATATGCTATTCTGAAATGCAAACAGTCATGCTAAAATGGTGGTTGAAGTGGTAAGTTAAACAAAGATGTTTTTAGTTTATTTATATAAGTAAACTAAGTGTGTGTGTGTCTGTGTGTGTGTGTGTGTGTGTGTGTGTGTGTGTGTGTGTGTGTGGTGTGTGTGTGTGTGTGTGTGTGAGTGTGTGTGTGTGTGTGTGTGTGTGTGTGTGTGTGTGTGAGGGTGTGTGTGTGTGTGTGTGTGTGTGTCTGTGTGCTGAGTCCTTATAAGCTTTACTTACTAAGTTGTTGGTTGCATTTACATATTTTTTAAGTAATATCTCTGCTTATATTGAGGACGACACTAATTGGTTTACATAATAATATCAGAAATTCAGACGTAATTTTTTAACTTATTGGTTGATAGGGAGAGTTTATAAAAAAAAATATTCTCAAATCAGAGACAGTTAAAAATATTTTACCAGTCGGCTCGTTTGCACGACCTGCATCTGGGACCAGTATGAAACAAAGCCCAATTTTTTCCTCATATTTTCCGGACACAAAGTAAATGCAAATGGGCCACGAGCTAAGGCACACCACTGCCAAATGGCATAAGTTAATGTACCCAGCCAGCATGTTATAAATGTACCCACTCTGTCATCTACCGCAAAATATTCACTATCAGAATTATAACCTAACACAGAACGTACTCACACTAATGACGTTTAAATTGTTGCTTACGCGATCATATCGTACAATAGGACAAAATCCTATCAAAATTGAATTTAATTGAATTGAATAGTTTATTCAAATAAAACACAGTACAATGACAGAAAACAAATACAAAGTAACCAATTTTAAATTTAAATAAAAAAAAACATGCAAGGAATGTCCACGCACTGCGTATGTGAAAAGACCCGACTCAGCATTTATCACAAAAGGAATACCTTCTGCAATGCTGGTATTACAAGAAATAGAAATTAAGGTGCGGGAACAATTTTGAAGCGCCTTATACAGGTTAGATCTCTACTGCTCCACATCATTCACGAGTTGCTATGTAATTTACAGGTGTAGATAAACCAGATAAGTACTAAGTTAAACTTCTGATCTTATAATACTACGCAGGGCCAGGCATATTAGTTATCTGGCTGGCTAGTCCCACTAGATGAATAGGTTCTGTACTAGTATGGTTGGGTTCATATTTCACCTCTCTTATTAGTGGCAAAAAGGGGTTATTTGATAAAAAGCTTCTGTCCGTTCATATATATGTATGTATTGCAATAATAAAGAGAAAAATCTCAATTTCGCAGCCAAAGGCTTCATAGACTGGATTTGTTTTTTAGACAATTGGACTTTGCTCGTATTGTTAAACGACTCTCTTTTGACCGTTCTTTCTTGACCATATTGTTAGTGATATTATGGTGATAAAATGAGTAAATTTGTGATAATGGTCTGAGTGTTTGATCCAAAATTAAGTTACGGACATTTAATATGATCAAAAATACGGAGTTATCAAGGGAAACAATTTGTTTCGTAAATTATTGATTTTGGAATGAAACATAAACATAAACATTTACATACATGCACATACATTGCTTCTGGCCCTACACTACGATACACTGTGTCGTGGGAACCAGAAACAGTGACGTCACAAACCCTCAAACAGTCAGACCAAATTCTGCAAAAGTAAACTAATATTATTACAATCACCAAAAATATTTAATAATGCATGAGAGACAGCATGCTCCACGTGGCGCAAGTTTTACTCATTGGATTCTCTTTATAATGGAGTTTTTTTTCGCTGCCTTTTTCTCCACTACAGACGGCCCTAAGGCAGCGGCTAACATTATACATAACTGTATGTACATTGACATTCAACAAGCAGAAGGTAAATTCTTTACGTTGAAATAAAAATTTTTGAATTTTTTTTTTTTTGAATAAAAGTTTTTCTTTCTATTGAGGAACAATCTTCATCATCAGCCCATTATGTCCCCACCGAGAGGCACGGATTTCTTTCCTGAGGATGGTTTAGGTCATACTCTACCACGGGGGCCTAGTCCATATTGGTGGAGGCTTGTAAAACTAGTGGCAGTATTTAGTAAAATATTTGTAGACTCTCCAACTTTGGTTGGTTATTCACAGCGTTCGTAATAACGCAGCAAATAACCAACCGAAGCGACGATCAAAAGCCCAACGATTCTTCCTATTTAATGTCCGTTAACAAAGTACCCGAATGAACACCGTCCCGCGCTGATTGGCATTGCGATGGACTGCATGCGCCGTCGCACAAGGAAATCTGATCAATTCCCTGTTAATCCATCGGGATATTTGCACAGGGCTGGCAATTATGGGGGACGCTTATTGGATTCAATATTTTCATGCTGTGATTTTGTTTAACGCACGACGGATGTGAGGGGTGTGTGGGGTAATGTAATGACGCCTCTGCCAAGAGGTTGTTAACAGATAGATAAAGATAGGTTGTTGTACATGAAAAAGGAAATTACACAGATATTTTCTTAAGCTCAATGTACAGATGGGTGGCCTAACATTAACATTATAAGTACATTGACATTCAACAAACAGAATGTAAATTTTACGTTGAAATATATGTCTGCTTTCTGATTTCCTTATTACTAAAAGTGATCTCTTCGAGACAAACTTTTGGATGAACTGGGCCTAGATGACTGCGTTGATTTTATTTCATTGCCTCTTGAAATCGACGCGCACGTGCGGATTCGTAATTCTACGCGTCAATGGAATTAAAAAACATATCATGTGACCCAGCCATGTAACTCTCATTGAACTGTAATGCACTAACAGAATCGGGGCCCTGGACTATTACAACGGAGAAGGAAGATAGTGTACAAACATAAAATGCCATAATTTAAGAGGTGTATTAAATGTGCATGCCTTAGTGAGTAGAATAGAATAGAATAGAAGTCATTAAGTGAAATTTATTAACAGATACAAAACCTATCTTTAAACTGGCAGTGACCAAATTCATGGCAATATACGAGAAAAAACCTGTGCCACTGAACTGTATGCGTATTGACGTTGCCTGTCCATCCGTCCCCTTTTTAGGGTTCTTTAGCCAACAAGAATCTCTAAATTACGAGTATCGAGTGAGGCAGGGACCAAGAGAGAGAGTCAGAGTGCTTATACTGAGTTTTTTCCTTCACTTTCGATAGCGAGAGCGTTTGCAATTTGTATAGGAGTGACAAAGCGCGCCACATAGTTGTCTCTTTGTCACTCTTATGCAAATCGCAAACGCTCTCGCTATCGAAAGTGAATGAAAAAGCTCAGTATACGCACTCTGTAACGCATTTTATTTTACGAGTCACTGACACGTGAATCCGAGAATCTAGTCGATAATACCAGAATCTGACGAAACAATCTTTCTTTCAAAGTTTTAGTTCAAAAAGTTTGAAATAGTGTTTGAAATGTCAAGTAAGTGTGTCCGGAATAAAGTTACTAATATGTCAAACTTACGCCGCGTCTTTGCTCACAATTAAGTAGAAATTTCTTCCACCAAAGAACTTCAGCTACATATTTTTTCACAGATACAAATACAAATAGTTTATTTGGTATAAGTATTATGTCATACTGTTACACAACCTTAAAGCGCTAATACCATCATCATCAACCCATTATGTCCCCACCAAGGGGCACGGGTCTCTTCCCTGAGGAAGGTATAGGCCATACTCCACCACGGGGGCCAAGTCCGGATTGGTGGAGGCTTGTAAGACTAGTGGCTGGTCTTACCGTCAGAAGTTTTCAAGCCGCCCTTGGGCCTCTGACTTGGCTTAACGACAGCCATCTATCGACGGCAGCCGGCACCAACTGCTTAACGTGCCTTGCGAAGCACGGAACCGCTCGGAAAATGCCTCGCTAAGTGCTTGCTTGCTCAAAAATGCTTGCCTAAGAATCGCTCGCTGGGCTGCCTGAGTGATCTTAAACGATCACTAAGGTTAAGCAACATACGGCGCGTTCAGTCCATGGATGGGTCACCATCTGTGACTAACGCTAGTGGCATTTTTCCGAGATAGATATATAACACTTTATTGCTCAACCAGGAGAAATAATGTTGTGACTGACAGTGGAACATTCTTTAAGGTATGATCCCCTCTTGGTTCCTGCCTCACCTGATAGAACTTAAACGACGATGCCTTTAGAAATCAGTAATCAGAAATTTATTTCAACGTAAAGAATCTACATTCTGTTTGCTGAATGTCAATGTACTTATAATATTAATGTTAGCCGCTGAGAAAAAGACAGCAAAAAAAGTCAACTCTGATAACTGAATGAATATCCATCTACCAAAAACTTCAAGACGCCTGGAGGCGTCGTTATTTAAGTTCTATCAGGTGACGCGAAGTGTTTTTTAGAGTTAGTGCCCTTCCTCGCTAGGACGCCACGGCGACGTCGCCAGCTACGTATCCAAGCAGTTTGTATTGAATGGCGACGTTGCCAGACCGTCGCCAAGACAGTTAGGCACCATACATTTTAATATTAACTGCTTGGATACGGTCGCTGGCGCCATGGCGTCCTAGTGAAGCAGGGCACTTTCTTGTCGACAACGGAACCCTATATACCGAACGGATGGCCAAATAACGTCAATACGCATGTAGTTCAGAGGCACAGGTTTCGTCGCGTATATTTTACTCAAACTCGTACGTGACTCAGAAAAAACTATTTCCTAACTCCGCTCCGCACATAAACCATCATCTAAGCTTAGTCTGCGTTATCCACAAGGAAGAGAAATAAACGCAATTCGTGTGGAGCCAACAAAAAAGGGGCTTTCCTCAAGTTTTACTTTAAATCTTGTACTTCGTACTGCTACTAAATGCGAATACAGAAATGCACAAGAAATTTCTCACCTAATCTCAGAAAAACACCTTATAGTTTCCGGGACCCGAACTTAAGACCTATTGATTGTAAGGCAACGACCACTGCTAGTATATACCTAAAACATTGTTTAAAACATAAATATTTACATACAGGCACATACATTGCTTCTGGCCCCACAGTAGGATTCCCTGTGTCGTGAAATAAGAAACAGCGACGTCACAAACATGTAAACATCCAAGACCTTGGGGTTTTTTTTCTCCCTAGCCGGGGAGGCTAGGGAGAAAAAAAACCCGGGACCTCTCGCATGGTAAGCAGATGCGCTAAAAAAAAAAGATTAGGAATTGTCAGTAGCCACGACCATAACAGACATCTTTCGCTTCATAAATATTCATTATAATTGACCCATTACAAACGTGCGAACCGAGTCATAAAAGTACGAGCGAGAGTTCCGATATGTCTGATATGACTCCTATATGTATTGTGTGAGAGAGAGGTCTGATACAAATTTTTATGACTCAGTTCACACGTTTGTAATGGCTCAAGTATAGTTAGTTTTTGACAAGTGACAAACGCTGGTCTCTACCTACCGTTCCGGGATTCAGTCATAAGTTTCATGTGTATGTACTACTAAGCCTCAAATGTACAGTCGACATCCCAATTACTTTCACATTTAAGCTCCAAAGTCGAACGTAACATAACTAAGTATAGTGCACGGATGTGCGGCGAAAATGCAGTGTGATATTTATATCACTGAACAACTCAATGTTACACTTATTAGTTAGGATTCTCACCTAACTAACTAATATAAACTAGTACTTTAACTAGTTTATAGTTAGCTGTTTAAAGTGCTTGAAAACAGCGCCGTTGAAAGACACGTCATGTCTCTGGCGGCACATGTTGAGCACACACCTTTTTTGCCAACTGTATTCTTCTTGGATATACCTACCTAGTTGTTTAATATGGTCTTATGGCAGTGGTGAATTATTTTATTTTGTTGTTGTTACACTGCATAATATAAACATAATATAAACCAATCCAAAACCATCCAAGGGCGCGTTCTTGGTGCTGTAGTGTAGTATAAACTTACTTTCAACTTCTTATATTTGCACTTTTTTGTTACATTGTTACCATATGCGGAAACTTATTTTTAGCTTTTAGTAAAATCCAATATGTGCTATTTTTTAATGTAAGCTGCAAGTTTCCCTAATAAACTAAAATAAAAAAATAAAAATAAGTAACTGATTTAAAAATGTTTTTTTTTTTGTAAAATCTGCCGTATTTGTTGGTCACAACAAACGCATTTTAACCTTTTTTTAAAGTTGACTGGTATGGTAGACTGTACGACGAAGTTTTTCGCGCGCACGACCCGGCAGAAGAATCGCCCCACTAAAAGCGTGTACACACTAGCGAGCAAAGAGCGCTGACAAGATTCCCCGCACGCTTCGTTAAGCATTTTACGACCGTCTATGTATGTCGTAAAGGCCTTTACAACACTGGTAAAGAGATGTGAGTAAGCTAGTCTCGCGACGCGTTGTAGGCACTAACTCATGTAGGTTCGGTACTGTATCAGTGTGTGCGTGCTGGGTGTAAAATTATAGTAGTGTTGGGTCACCTTTTTCTTTATTTTTGTTATTAAATATTTTTAATAACGGACTGCCTTTTTTTGCCTTTAGATTTTGATTTACACGGGAGACCGCCGTACTTGGTTTGTACAATTGGCCTCAATTTGCCGTTCCTTGTTACCACAGTACACAGTATCCTAGTTAGGACAAGTAATCGTATTGTGTGGAAATATTTTTTTATTTGCTGCACGTGTTGCACGCAGGCTCAGCAGTTTCAGGTACTCTTTTCTTGTCCTTCGTTAAAACATCCCCTATTTTAGGGAAATAAGTGCGCTTGGGGCATAAAGCTCAATTATTAATGGGACTTTCAAAAACATTTTTATTCGGCAGGATTTAGAGGAGAACCTAGGACCTCAGGGATTAGTAGTTTCTCGCATATTGACTGCCTACTGATCACATTGACTGACTATTGACCGCATTGACTGCCTTGTTGGTTAAGCCGTCAAATCAGAGGTCTTGGATTCGATTCCCACTAGGGCCGCCGTACAATTGTACAAATGGCCTCAGTCTGGCTGTTTTCTGTATTTGTAATGTCTTTGTCTGGTTACCATAGCATAGGGTATCCTAGTTTGGGACCGGGTCAAGATATTGTGTTGTGTAGAAGTTCTTGTATTATTATTGTTATATCTACTGCACTACCAGGACCTGATACTGTGGTTAGATAAAGTACTTGTATGGCTGTACAACACCACAACGTCGCAAGACGTGACACACCACATTCGTGCTTGGTGATGGATTTATTGCCAGGAATCGTTAACGCGACTTTTGACAGTCGTAAAGTGTGATAAATAAGGCATTTTCGAGGTGGCTTAGCCTCCATTTTTTGGTTAGCTAGGCATTAGTAACCTATTTAAGTCTATCCACCTTATAACGGACCGGCGACGAGCGGACGGAACGATTTCAATCTAAAGGAATCCTTAAATTCTGCAAGAAATAAGAATTTTTCAATTGAAATAATAGTTTTCAATTAAACTTATTTAACAGACGGCACGATTTCAATGTAAGAGTCCTTAATTAGGTACTTAAAATATTTATTCATTCCCTCGAAGTACTGCTACAATTTCAAAATCACACTGTAATTATTTTAAGCCGTTTGACCTGCATCTGCGCCTGTAATTCTAAGCTGGCTTTTGATTATGTAATTGTTAGACATAGTATGCACTAATTTCATTTTTACCAGTGATTTGGAAACACGAGACTATACAAAAGAAAACAAAACCCAGATATCCAATATTTCTAATAAAATTTCCATAAAGACGCGAAAATGGAGAGTTCCACTCGTCAATGCGGAACAACTACAACAATTCTACAGGGAAAACTACAAAATGCCGAAAAAAAAATAGTTATCGCACTCAATTTATCTTTAATATAATAATAACCAATCCGGACTTGGCCCCCGTGGTGGAGTATGGCCTATACCTTCCTCAGGGAAGAGACCCGTGCCCCTCGGTGGGGACATAATGGGTTGATGATGATAATAATAACTTAACGCATCTGCCTACCATGCGAGAGGTTCCGCGCGGGTTCGAATCCCGGCTGAGGACAAAAAAAACCCCAGGTCTTGGATGTTTACATGCTTGTGATGTCGCTGTTTCTGGTTCCCACGACACAGGCTATCCTAATGTGGGGGCAGAAGCAATGTATGTGCCTGTATGTAAATTATCGTTTATGTTATGTTAATACCTAATACGAGTACTTATAGGCCGCCTAAGACACAAACCTTCCTTTAGAAAGAACTTAAGTATGGGACAGTTGTTATTGACATGAAATGCCTTTCAGATCAATAGTAGTAGGGGGTCACTTGCGAAGACCGCATGCAACAAAAACGTGTGGCCTCGGCGAGAACTTCAGTGGCGCAGCGGTTAGCGCATCTGCCTACCGTGCGAAAGGTCCCGGGTTCGAATCCTGGCTGGGGACAAAACCTAAATCCCTGAGGTCTTGAATGTTTGCGCGTTTGTTATGTCGCTTTTTCCGGTTCCCACGATACAGGGTATCCTAGTGTGGGGGCAGAAGCAATGTATGTGCCCATATGTAAATGTTTAATGCTTAACTAAGTGTCGTGTGCAATTGATTTGTATATGTTTGAGTTTAACAAAACATCCATTATTGAGATACTTTATATTCGTGCGGTAAGACAGCGCTAGTGCCGCTAGTTGGAGCTAAAAATTAACGCTTAGTTTCAGACGATTCGTGTCAAACTAACGACCATTGTAAACCGTCGCAGCCCCACTCACTTTTTCGTGACGTGATGTTTTCAAAGTAGATCTCGCCATCGTAGGACGGGGGTACGGATTTTCATGGCCTGCATAATAGCTGATCCCCTAATCTAACCAAATCAGGCGCCTGACTCGTAACTAGCCGAGCAAACAGCATAAAATTGTTTCTCAGCACTTTTGGATCGACTAGGCAAACATTAAACATTAGCAGAGGCCGGGTCCAATAAGACTGTGTGGGCACAAGGGATAAGACAAAGAATACAGTGTGGGATACAGACAAGCGAATCCCGATTAAACCATTTTCAATCTCCAACTAAGTAAACAGACGTCGTGGAATAAGTTAAAGCCAGAAAATGGCGATGTATTTTTTTTTTGCTTTCAGGAAAACTTATTGTTGTGTTTTATCCATAGTTTCTGTTATATTTATGACTTTAAGCGCTCTACAATAGCAGCATCCAGAAAATAATATGGCACGTATTAAAATAATTATCAATTGAGTCTATCTTACAAATACAAAAAAACAAAAAAAAATCGTAAGTGTTCGGTTGTAAATAAGCAAAAATCTTGTCCCAAGGGAGGGGAGGGGGCTTTGCCTTGCATTGGGACACAAAAAACTTATAAACCAAAAAATATTGTAAGTAAGGAACTGTTCAAACGGTTTAAAGCGGAAATTCGCGCATTTTAGACGTAACTATGCGTATAAGCTTTTCGCGTTGTCACATCTGTACTCATCTCTTAATCACCCCAAGTAGATCGTGTCGCGCGAAACAAGCACTAACTTACACTAAATTCGGCCGTAACGGTCTACGTAATCTTCTTAGACACCGGCCAATATGAACCCGGCCCACTAAAGTCAACGCCGGACCAAGTTTCGGCGTGTTTGAACTTGCTGCTTGTCTTTCACTCAATAGAGAGGGTTTAGTTGTACTTTAAAGGCTGAGAAATAGGCGTTATTGGCAAAGGCATACTGATGGTTTTTCAATGGTTGAGTTGTAATCAAATGTACATCTTTTTTTCAAAGAAGAGCAAGCGAAGAAGTTGTTAGTGCGTAATTCTATTTTATTTTTATGTCACCAGGCTACATTTTTAAGTCGAAGGTTTATTTCACTGTAGGATTAGTTTAAAAATTTACTGTTTCAATCAATCAATAACCCTTTACTCGTTCACTGCTGAACACAGACCAAACAAACTAACAGCAATTTTATATATAACTTAGTAAAATACGGCCCGGTCAATTTGGACTGATTATAACGAACGAATAATTCTCAAAAAAGGCAAGTGTTATATTATTGAACTAGCTTTCACCCGCAACTCCGCCCGCGTGGACTTTGATTCAAAATTTTGCAACCCCGTTCACTCCCTTAGGGGTTAAATTTAGAAAAACGGTGAAACACGTGTTCAATCAACTGTGTTGAATAGTATTTATTTCAAGTTTCAAGAAAATCAGACAACATTTTTTATACCTCCCATACAAATATTGGCAACCCTTTTCGCCTTTATATTTATATATATAAAGGCACCACTCACTATAAGATAGACTAAAACATTCGCCAGCACTACACATTGTAAGTTTTTGGTCCCGAGTGCTTATACTGAGTTTTTTCATTCACTTTCGATAGCGAGAGCGTATGCGATTTGTATAGGAGTGACAAAGAGACAACTATGTGGCGCGCTTTGTCACTCCTATACAAATTGCAAACGCCCTCGCTACCGAAAGTGAAGGAAAAAAACTCAGTATAAGCACTCGGATTGATTCTGGTGTGAGACGAGCAACCGACGACGCGAGCTCCGTCTCTGCTCACCATGATTAAGCTCTGCGAATCAGAGCGAAACCTGCTCGGACTCGTCCGATAAAAATAAACGTAAGTTAACCTGACCAAAAATTTACAACTGTAGACAATGTTACGCAGACGCGTGTAACATTGTTAAAGCAGACATTTCGCAGTAATACCCATACACAGAGCCCAAAATGCGCGGAGCGGCGAGCTACCGGCAGTCATTTTACGGCGACCAGGGAGACGCTAAGCGGTTTTTGATGTCAGTTACTCACAGAGGCGTCGTATAACGTGTGTTTCTCAGCGCGAATGTACCCTCTGAGTGTTGTTAGTGAATCTACAGTGCGATCGCAGTAAATTACAATTATAAAAAAAAACTCACGCCCGTTATCCCCGAGGGAGTAGGCAGGGGCACCAATCACTAGAACTGGGCCCACGTTTTGCCGAGTCTATTAGGTCCCAAACGTGACAAGTGGCAAGCCTGTCGCCGTTATCCGGGCACAATTTATCAGCGAATGGCGTTTCTGTACAAACAAACGTAACTAAAAGTCATTGGTACATGCATGGTTAAATTACAATAATAAAAATAAATTAAATAATTAAGCCATACAATGGGTCAGTCCAATAAAGTGGTTGTACAATGTGGTACTCCTAATGTCAGCGATGTCTTTGTGGATGTGGAAATTAGGGCTCCCAAATGATGCTGTGGCAAGAAAATTAATAAATCTAGCGGATGTAGGCCTTGCAGTGGATGAACTATATAATAATATAATTAATAAATTCATCCTTGATTAGTCAAAGCAATCAATCAATGAAGTAGCAAACCATTTCATCAAATTAATAATGACCATTCGTTAACTCTCAGTCTAAGGAAACAGACTATTAACTTTATTCAGCTTAGATTAAGTGCTGCAAATCAGAGTAAAACCTGGTCGGACTATTCCAACAAAAAATCGATAAAGTAAGTGTATGTGAAATAAAGTTCATAAAACAAAAGTTTTAGTTCGAAAACTGAGTAATTGGATTGAATTTCAGCATAACTTGCATAAAAGCGTTGGCCTCCAATTTTATGGTTTCCGTACCATTTATTGTAACAGTGGTGTCTGTATGAACCTATCGTACTGCCTACTCGCGTAACAGTTCTGTCGGCGAGGAATGTTTTTGTCGCGTCATTGGGGCCTTCTTGTGGACATTTCGCCGCTCTTGACGGTCGGAACGCAAAAACAAATGAAGGTGAAACAGGGTCGTGCGCCGGCGATAACTTTTTAATGAAAATGTTTTGCAGCTGCCTCGAAATGTCGTGCATGTTGTATGTTTTTCAGTGCTGCTACTCGTATATTTTCAAGTAGTCTCAAGACCTTTTTAGCCATTTTAACGCACTTAGCAAATATGTAACATGCTCGCCACTGCGCTCGCACAGGATTTTCGTATTGTAATTAAATGAAAATCCTTAGCGAGAGAAGGTGAGACAAACGTGTATCTATTAAAAATATATATAATTATATACTGTATTGTGCCCCAATCAAACAACGATGAGCACATGGGGCTTAGAGGCACGTCTGCTGTTCAAGGACAGAGTGACACGCGTAACCGACGCATCAGTACACCAGAGGGCTGGCTCGTACCTCGGCTAGAGGATAAGCCTGGCCATCCAAAGAGGAAACGTCGCAAGTGGTCTATGCTCATTGCCACTGGAAAAGGATTTACTACCTTTATTCATCTTCATCATTATCAACCCATTATGTCCCCGCCAAGGGGCACGGGTCTCTTCCCTGAGGAAGGTATAGGCCATACTCCACCACGGGAGCCAAGTACGGATTGGTGGAGGCTTGTAAAACTAGTGGCTGGTCTTACTGTCAGAAGTTTTCAAGCCGCCCTAAGGCCTCTGACTTGTCTTAACGACTGCCATCTATCGATATATTATTTTACTTCAATTAATTTTCCGAATCAAAAATAAAGGATTTGATGAAAGTTTTGGGATACAAAGTTTGATGAACGAGTGTTTGTTCTGATAATGTCAGAGATATTGTTGTGAGAGGTTGCTTTGAGTTCAGTACTGATTTACTCTCTACTGTTAAGCTACAAGAATTTTGTAAATAAAATAAATATCCAGTCGCAACGGTTTTTTATCGTTCAAATTAATAAAATCAGTATTTTTTCTGAAAAAGTTTAAACAATTTGTGATTTCACACCGTATTGTAAGCTGTAACGAAAATGGACGTTTTCTGATAACAATATAATGACTTCTGCAGAGGTGGGCACAATCATAATCGACTTGCTATTCCCAAGATACGGCTGCAAATTGCAACATCCATTAAGATAGAATCGATCTTTGCTCTACTTTCCTAGTTTCTTTAAAGTAGCAACTTTGCACCATTCCATTCAATGACAAGTTAGGTTAATTTCTAGTTAGGTATTGAATTATTATTTTTGGTTATTAATAAAAAATAATCACCTTAGAAAAGCACAATTCAAAACTATGCTTAAGCGCTTTGTTTTAAGCAATTTGTAAACATAAAGTATTACCGATAATGTTAGTTGTTTAGAAAGTAATGTTAGTTGTGTAAGTATATAAAAGCTGTTACCCAGAGCTTGCCGATAAATTGCATAAGCAGTTTGGCAAACTAATGCTCTTGTAATTTCGCAATGTGTTTAGTGAATAAATAAATAAATAATAAAAGTAAGTACTTCTACAAATTGGAGTATGTTCTACAATTCTATGCGAAGGCTGAACTGTACGAAATTAAATTAAAATTTAATCAAATTGTTTGAGGTCCAAGCATAGCTTACTTTTCTACTTGACTGTGTTTGCTCTAGTTTCCTCAGGCAACCAACTCAGGCTACAAACGCTTTACGACACAGCGCAGTCGCGGCACCGAAAAGCCGAAACATGACTGGAAAACGAAGCCGTTCAACTTTTTTCTCTAGCCTTTTGAAAATTTATCGTTTCCTTTAAGCAGCTACTTGAAGGCGAGAGAGCGGCATTGCGTTCCGTTAACCGTATTTCTGATTTATGTGGCGTATTTTACAGGGATCGTTACGGCTAATAAATCTTGGTTAACTTGTTGCGGGCACGAAAGGAATTAGCCGGTTCTTTTTACGCATACAATGGCGGTTTGCGACTGGGAGAGCGTAAGTTGGCTGTCTTCATTCGTCTGAAAATCTTTGAGAAGGCGGTCAATGTTATTTTAACAACCATATAATCCGTATTGTTCGCGAGATAGACTATTTTACCTATTTTACTTCCCAGAATGTAACAGTATGACATTACGGTGGTGTGATATACCGAGAACAAAAGGGCTAAATCAAACAACTCCATATAGTGGAGTCCTAGGGTGCAATTACGTAAGTCCTCCACTGTATGTAGTGGTGTGTTAGCTTACATCAACGTCAACTGTCAAATACATACATATTTTGACACATTGGAGTTGCTTAACTGCTTTACCCGGTAGAATGGTGGCGGAAAGTTACGTAATACAAAGGCTGATATGAGAAAGGGTAGCCTTCACTAGCATTATAATCGCAAAAATCACTTGTTTTGGTCCCAACCCAGGCAAGGACATCAAGAATTTTGACCTAATTTGTATAAGATTTAAAGTGATTTGAGAAAAAATGGTCAGAGTGGCGTTTTTTTTTGCTGCTTTTTTCTCCCCTACATTCGGTCCACACAACATGTAAATGTTTTACGTAAGTGTTTTTTATCGCGTGCAATAATGCATTTGTATTTGTATATGGGTAACTATACCTGAAATAAATTACTATTTGTTTTTTGTTAAAAAACATTCTTATCAAGAATCAAGAATCAAGAATTTATTTCAACGTAAAGAATTTACATTCTTCTTGTTGAATGTCAATGTACATACAGTTATGTATAATGTTAGCCGCTGCCTTGGGGCCGTCTGTAGTGGAGAAAAAGGCAGCGAAAAAAAAAATCCACTCTGACCATCTTTTCTCAAATCACCTTAAAGCTAATACAAATAAAACATACAAAATAATATCTTGGATGTGTTGAACACTAGACACATTTATCCTCTGATTTAATTTAATATTAAACTACTATTTAATGCCATACGTCCTTGTCTTCTAAATAATCGTTGATTTTATAATAAGCTTTTTTGCAAAGAGTGTGCTTAACACAATTCTTAAATCGCGTTGGGGGTAACTCTAATATATCTTGGGGTATCTTGTTGTAGAACCTTATACAGTGCCCCATAAAGGAAGTATTTACTTTTGCAAGTCTAAATCGTGGAAATGACAATTTATGTTTATTCCTAGTATTAACGTTATGATGGCTACCAAGAGTTTCGAAGTCCTTAATATTTTTCCGAACGTACATAATATTTTCATAAATGTATTGGCTTGCAACTGTTAAGATGTTAGTTTCTTTGAAAAAATCTCTTAGCGAGTCCCTACTACCTAGCTTGTAAATAAATCGGATCGCTCTCTTCTACAAGATGAAGATAGTCTCAATGTCTGCTGCCCGGCCCCATAGTATTATACCATAGGACATAATACTATGAAAGTAACTAAAATAAACAAGCCTAGCAGTTGCAACATCAGTAAGTTCTCGAATTCTTTTCACGGCATATGCTGCGGAGCTTAGTCTATGTGCCAATTTTATAATATGTGGACCCCATTGTAGTTTGGCATCGATTGTGATGCCCAAAAATACAGTATCTTCAACAAATTCTAGTTTATCGTTTTCAATTACAATGTTGTTTTCAACTAATTTTACGTTAGGTAGGGTAAATTTCATACATTTTGTCTTTTTTTAATTTAACAATAGATTATTTACTGTAAACCAATCTAGAACGTGCGAGAGAGCATTATTTGCTTCGTCAAGATTATTTTCCTGACTCTTTATTTTAAAAACAAGTGACGTGTCATCAGCATATAGCACTATCTCACACATTTTTTGTACCAAAAACGGTAAATCATTTACATAGACTAGGAAAAGGAACGGCCCTAAGATAGATCTCTGCGGGACTCCCATTTTTACAAGTGAGCCTGACGATTTAATACGACTTATTTCTGCTTTTTGAACCCTTCCTTCTAAATATGATTTTAAAAGATCTAGACTTAATTTTTTTATTCCATAGTGTTTTAACTTTGAGAGTAATGTTTTGTGGTCTACACAATCGAATGCCTTTGACAGATCACAAAATACTCCTATCGCATCATTATGATCCTCCCACGCACTGAAAATATGTTTAACTAACATGACTCCAGCGTCTGTTGTATTCCGCCCTTTAATGAAACCGAACTGCTGACTATGGAGGAGTTCGTAATTATTGAAATGAATAAGTACTTGATCTAAGATAATTCTTTCAAATATTTTACTTAATACTGGTAGGACTGAAACGGGTCTAAAATTTGTTGGATCTTGTTTATCACCGCTTTTAAATAAGGGTACTAACCTACTATATTTCATGAGGTCTGGAAATACTCCTTCATCTACGCATTTATTGAAAATCTGTGCTAACGGCAAAGCTAGGATATTTATCACTGAACTAACTATTGTTACTGACATACCCCATAAGTCCTCGGTTTTTTCAAAATTTAATAATTTAAAATTCGTACAATGTCATGGGGCTCAATGTAATTAAACGTAAAATCGTGTTCGCATGCGGGGACATTGTCCCTTAATAATGTCGCCGCACGATCAGGTGACGAGTCTAACAGAGCTGTAGTTATGATTGGGACATTAGTGAAGAACTGTTCGAAAGCTGCAGCGATACCTTCATTTGATGTTATTATTTTGTCATCAATCTTAAGTGAAATATCTCGGTCTCCTAACTTTGCTTTACCCGTTTCTCTATTTATTATGGTCCAAATTGTTTTTACTTTATTCGGTGATTGTAGGATTTTACCTTTTATATGATCGCATTTAGCTTTATGGCAGACGGCCTTAAATAATTTTGAATATTTTTTTACGTACTGTATGAAGTTGGCGTCATATATATAAGTCTTTTTGTCATATAATTCATAACGTGTGTCTCTGCTCTTTCGAATACCTGACGTAGCCCATTCACAGAATCCTACTCTATTGTCCTTGCTTTTAGATGGCGCAATTTAAAAATCTTTTTAAAACTACCCGACACCACTTCGAATAACTCTTTGTAATGATCATTAGCATTTTCATAATTTTCTTGAGTCCTTATACTATTTCCTAGGTCTGATTTAAATGAAACTAATTTTTTACTTGTTACGGGCCGGCAGAGGATAACAGGTTCGGCCTTTTTTGTATCTATTTCAAAACGCACAACTTGACCGCTGTGGTCTGAATTTAGACAATTTACTGTAGAATAATCGGAAAAATCGCAATCGCAGTAAACATTATCTAGGCAGGTGGCAGTAGTTTCAGTTATCCTGGAAGGCTCCAAAAAAATATTTGCTAGATTAAACGACTTGAAAATAATAGTCAATTTTGTATTTAAAGCGGTGTCTGCCATCAAGTCAATGTTGATATAATATTGAAATATCTTATTTGTTAATCCGCGGGTTGATCGACTTCGCATTGTACATCAAACTATCTAATCATGAATAGAAGTTCCATGAAACAGGCTTCTGTCGGTGTAAATGCATTACATGATCCTCTTTTTTGGCAGGTACACCGTTTAAATTGAACAGGCATGGAAAATTGCGTTGTGCACGGGGCTACACGTTCCCCATCAGCACCCGATTGGAAGTAAAGTGTTTTGGTTTTTGCTTCATTTTCCTTTTGACTTAAACACATTCTCATTCGTGTTTGGTGATTTAATGTCTTTTAGAAATGTAGAGTTTGGCACAAGCCGTATATTCTATTTTAAAACACTTGTCGTTTTTTATGTCTCTTTTATGAAAGATTTGGTATCATTATACAATACAATACACCCTGTCCATATCTTAGTTCCTACTATATGACCTAATCTCCTGATTAGGTCATATGGTTTTGTTTTTTGTAGTGTGGAAGTTATAAAACTCCATCATTAATAATTTGTGATTATATCTATAGCTATGCGCTACAGTTAAGCTACTTTAACTCAGAAATCGACCCTTTATCGTCGAATTACAATATATGCCATTAGGAGTGCAAAGGCGTTATTAACCTACAATAGTAAAATATTTTTTCTGTCATAATCACCCCAATATGTCCCACCGAGGGGCACGGTTATAGGCCATACTCAACCACAGGGGCCAATTCCGGATTTGTGGAGGCTTGTAAGACTAGTGGCTGGTCTTACTGTGAGGAGTTATCAAGCCGCTCTATAGGGCCTTTGTTTTTTCAGTTGTATAAAAAAACTCAATAAAAATATATCGAGAAACTGAATGAGAAAGGACAAAATTTTGGCGGGCTCGCACTGTGTATAGTATGAATTTACTTGCTGCACAGATTCAAGATTGAAGACTATAATTCAGTAGTTAAATACGGACTTAAATTAATAATTAATTAGCTAATGACAAGATAAAAAGAACCTAAAACCGACATACGTGCATGCAACGACTAATGAATGTCGATGAAGCGAGAGTAGTTTGCAATCCCTGGTCTCTGCCTACCCCTCTGGGATACAGACGTGAGCTTATGTATGTATGTATGGTAAATTAATAATGTAATAACCAACTTACATTTATCCTACAGTAATGAATGCCATCTTGGAATTGAAATGGTTACCCTCTAAAAGCAGTATTTTTGTCGTGACTTTATAGTGTTTATTTCCCGAGAGTAGTCAATCTTGGGTCGGATCATCAATCTCCTTCAATGTCAGTGCGTAACGTAGAGCTACGAATGTAAAGGGTAGATGAAGTAAGATCATAGTCCACTTAAGGTCATAGCCAACTTGTGGCCAACTTATACGACTCTGCTCTCACCCGGCAAAATAATTTATTTATTTATTTCGCAAATTAATATAATTACATTACAGCTTATGCTATTTCGTAACTAATTCATAATATAATTCAAATATTAATAAAAATTCAAATAATATAATTTAAATATTGCTCTTTAGATATATTTTACATTGGCGTCATAAATTAGCTGACACCTGACAGCGAGCTGTCTCCTAATTTATGATGCCAATGTAAAATATATCTAAAGAGCAATATTTAAAGCCCATATTTGAAATATATTATCTTTTCCGGGTGGAAGCAGAGTGGTGTAAGTGGGCTTTGACCTGTAGCCCGAGTCTACGCACCTAAGAATTAATTTGCAGAATCTCCGAAATGCAGGCACGCACCGTGAAACAATTTAATAAGTCAAATTCAATTCAAAATAAAAAAATATTCACAATAAGTGCAAAACTATTACGTAACCACCGTCTAAGATATAAGTTTCACAATTAATAGATTATACGGAAAAGAATGTAACAAACTAACTTTACCTTATTAACTTTGTAATTAGTGCAATTTTTTTTTTTAATAATGATATACAAGAGGTTTTGTTTAAAAACAACTTTTGCTCCACGAGTAAAAACTCATGATCCATGTTTTTTCCAGTGTTGAGTACGAGTCCACAAGTTTATTAAATACGTTACTGGACCTTTTTCTTAAATGGATCTTAAGTTTTCAATATTGATGTAGTAAACCATAAAAAAACGTTTTTTTTTAAAAACTTGAAAGTTTCAATTCCAAGTCGACGTTTTGCGGCCGACTAGTGGTGGTGTCCTAACATTACTTAGGCTACGATATCACATGGTTTGCAAACAAAGTTGGGAATTGGCGACTCGAATGCTTACTACCTCACATATACCACGACCATGGTGCGTATTTTTGGCGTCTCAAATCAAAAATTGAAAACAACATAGCATAAACGAACGCCTGTTTCCCAGAGAAGTAGCTAAATACCAGGGTCTGTTAAATAGCACGATTCAGACAAAAACCGGCATACATGCATGCAACGATTAATGAATCTTGATAAAGTAAATGGGGTTGTGTGTTTGTTACGCTTTGCACAAAAGTAAAAAAAATACAGAACAGGTAAGTGTCGACGTAAAACGGCGAACTTATTTCAAAAGAAATTTCTTCCAGCCAGCCTAAGAAAGGGTTACTTAAAAGTGAAAGTGATCTATTGCATTCTACTGTCAAGCCATCTTCCACTTTGTTGTATTTCAAAATACCTGTAGTAATTCCTGTAAGTTTGAAGCTCGCGACCAAAAAGAGCGAACATTTTCTGTGGAGGTAGTGTATTTATTTCGTGTTTTATTCGTGGTTCCGTGACTTTAAGGGTAACTATCGATGCACACACACTCGTTCCCTAAAATAAGGAAGGCAATTTATTTTTTCAAAGAGCTGCTCTCTCGTGCGTTCTCTGAATCCGTGGCTTGAATCGATTCCCATTCCAATTTAGGGTTGTTTTATTTGTTTTAAATTTTGTTACATTCTTGAGTTGCTCTCGAGAAATTGATTTGGAGCAAAGTTTTTCGAGGGTTTCAAGGGATGGCTGAGCGTTTGAGTAGCGATTGAGGGCCTAAATCTAGTGCAAGAGATATTGATTTTAGAGAGCACTTGATTTTAATTGGAAGCTACAAAAAGTATAAATATTATTTAAATTACTCTGTTTCTTGTACTGTTACAGCTGTCAGTTGTTCAAAGCTCATCACACTATTATTAATATTATAAATGCGAAAGTTTGTGAGTGTGTGAGTGTGTATGTTTGTTACTTCTTCACGTCCAAACGGCTGAAGCGATTTTAATAATATTTGGTATGGAGTTAGCTGACACCCTAGATTAACACAATAGGCTACGTTTTACTTCGGGAAATATCTTGTTCCCATGGGAAAACAGGTGAAAATGAAATATTGTAAAGAGATCTTTCTGATGGTCAAATTTAAATTACGTTGCGTCTAAAAATGTGAAGAGTTATTATTTTTACTGTTATTACAAAATTTATTTTAACTAATAAACCGCGAGGCACAGCTAGTCGAAAATAAATAACAATCGATCAATCATTTATTGTAATGTCATGAGAATGCTGCAGCTGGTAAATAAGCTCATGACATCCTGTAAGGGCAGGACAGTTGCTAACAGTAGATTAAAGCACTGTTAGTCTATGAGTAACTTCATCGCGTCACCTCCAGTTTACTTCTAAAGAGGGTTATTAACTTTTCAGGCCTATGCTTGAACAGTTACTAAACAGCAATATTTTAACATGAAAGTTCTGTTAACTATGTCAACAAGTGTGAAGTGAAGCATGTTCATTACTCTAACGTCAATACGAGCTCAATATTATATCTAGGTCAAAGCAAAATTACAAAAAAGAAGTTGAATTCCAAACCAAATTGTAAGCATAATTTTTTTATTGAATCTCGGCGCTCTGACTTAGTCAATTTGACAATTAAAGCAGCCCGCAATCAAAAGAAAAGATTAACTCGATTATATCCAAATTGAGTTGTAGAGTCGTCAAAATTTTAAACAATTTCAACGCTGATTTGATTTCGGCTAATTGAAGAAAATAAAAGGATGATAATTTGGAGCTACCGGTTTGAATCGTCGTTTAGACGTACTCTTCGGATATTATCTTTTTTAAGCTGATAAGCGGCTGTCCATACATAAAATTACTTTTGTATCTCGAAGGGACTGGTAGAGACTTGGGTGTAGCATTTGTCACGATCCTGACATACTAACAGGTTGCTGAAGACAGTAAATGCACAGCACATGCATTCACTGTATTCAGTAATATGTTACAGTTTTCTCTTACATACATCTACTTTTAAATCATAATATACCTACTTTTAATTTTGCTAAACAGTAATAACAGCATACTTAACCATTGTATTTTACCTTCATTACACTGAATGAGTGCCTTTTCCCGATGTCGTTAGTGTAGAGGTTGATGCTTGGCCTTTAGTGGACGTGGTAGCAGCGCTGGTCTTGAGTAAAACCACTTGTTGTGTAGAATATTATAATATTTAATTGTGGAGCACAAGGTACACTTTTAATGGCGTCTTACGTGGTAGAAGATAGAGATAGCATACACAAAATGTTATTATATCAAATTAATCTGTTGAGCATGCCAACAATTAGCATCTATCTCGCTTACTCCAATAGAAGATAGAGTAACTGTTTATTGTAAGTAACATCCTATGAGATCCATTTAGGCTTTTCTTGATCAATATGCATTAAGTCTTTGCATGCGTGCCTTGGTCTAGGGTACTTATTCTCTTGCCCTTTCCATCCCTATATCCGACTTGTATTGTGTTTTATCATACTCGTATATCTATGACTTTGTTTTCTAAGTTATGTAGGTACATTTGTGAAGTTGTAGGTGCATTACCATTCGTTAAAAGTGAAGAAAATGCAGTGAGGAAACCTCAATGTATGGGTTATTTACGCCTCAGCGCTTGAAATCGCCAATTCACGGTGGGCACGTGTAATGATTAAGCCCATACTCTCTCCGAGAGAGAGAAGTGCGCCCTATAGTTACATGCCCTTATCAGGCCTTCTACCTACATTTCCCCAGTATATCTCTTTCATCAAAATTTCTTCCTGCGTATAAAGAAGAAAAAATGTACATTGAATAATTAGTACAACAACGCAACACTTGCATTCACTCTTTTCAGTCAGCAGAAATTAATTCAGCTGTTGCGTTTATTCGGACATTTCCACAGCACATGCATTTACTGTGTGCAGTCGTATTACAAGCCAACTAGCAACAAAAACTAATTCAGCTGTCGAGTTTATCCCTAAAATTATTATGGAATAACAAAATGTGTAGCTATGTTGATTTTACTTTCGAGCAGGAAAGAGATCAAAATGTTTGACCACACAAAATGATTTCATAAAATTCTGATAATCTCACCGTTACACACCATTCTTCAATACTAGAGAGGACAAAGGCTATATTATGTACGCCAATGACAAGGTTTGAGGATAAAGTTCGCAATATAATCTCATCCACAGCCAACGCCATCTATCTTCTTCAAGCTGACATGCGTTCGAGATACGAACGCCCGTATAGATATAATCGAAAATCGTTTACGGTGAGATACGTCTTTTTGCACGCTATGTTCTCGTGGTCATGACACTAGAGTGCAAGTTGTTCTCTTCTGTAAGTATTGCCCACATTCCATTCGTCACAATGACACAAACCATTATGTGTTTGCTTGTGTGCTCAGACAGTCACACTCCGGTCTTATTTCATACAGGATGGTCCAAATCATGTTCGATCTTTTTTGTGTGTTATGGTTTCACCCATTCTCACATCCATATTAAATAGCATAATATAGAATCGTTATGCCATTTAACATTTCTTTTTTTGCGTAGGCGCAAACCTTCTAACTAGGTTAATTTATAAAAATTTATAAGTAAATATAAGTAAATAAAATAATAAATAATAAGTTAAATAAAAAAAATCCTGAAACACTCCAGAGTTCGTGTTTTGCAATAATTTTTGTTCCACGAGTACTACCACAGTTTAATTTTTTTCCAAATATCGGGGTATAAAACATAATTTGATTCAACCACCGCTTTGCATGCTCTAAATCTCGCACTTTTAGCGTCCTACCAAAGTCAAATAAATCGTTGTTAATAAAGATTTTTTAATACAGTTGCTCAAAAAGGGGCATATTGCAGAGCTATACTATTCCATGCTATGTTATAAATTATATGGTTTTAAGCGTTTAAATCCAACAAGGTCGAAATTCGTAAAACTATATATTTTCAATCAACAAGAAATGAATAATATGCATAATAATAAATTATATTTCATCCCTGCGCTACCAGAATATAGTTTTTTAATATTTTTCCAACTTTTTTGCCAACACAACAATAACTGTGTCAAAGGAGAATGGCAGGCTTCGGTGGAAGTCTCGTACACCTACAAAAAGTCTTGTTGAAACATGAAATATTTACGTTTAATAGATCATTGTATTAGAATTTGTTCCATTAATTTTCTTTTTTTTATAAAGTTGGGAGTCCTAAGTTAAGGTTGTTTTTTTAAGAAGTTTGGAGGTTATGTTACGACCCCGTTTGCTTGACTGTTAGAGATAAATACCTACACAAATAATTCAAACAAAATCATTCTAATATACACACACGTACATACCTATGCACATATGCTGCTCGCGTCACTCCCTCGTGGAGAGCATAGCCCAGGTAACAGATGATACTCATCACATGGGAGCAACACCCCACAGTTCTCAGCCCTACAATGCAGTTGCAACAATAACTTATTATTGCTTCTCTGCCACGATTAAATCATTCAGTTACAATAAAAACAAAGTATGTTTTTCCTGAAGAGTGACGAGACTTAAATTCAATTAAATTCTTTTTTAATAGCACCCCTAGGATTCTGCCAATGTCAAGTTTGTTGTGGAGATGGCAAGTGTCTTCTTCTTTTTTTTTTTGCCCGAAGTAGTCTCACAAAACACTTAAAGATCGGTTCACCATACAAGTCCAACGGTAAGATCCCATAATTAATTAACTCATAGGACTTCTTTCGTGAACCGAACTCTACTGATTTTCACTTTGACAACACTTTGACATGACAGTTGTTTTTTTCTTGGCTTGAATGCATAGATTATTCTGAGCTTGCAAGATAAAACAATCGATGGGGCGTTCCGTTTCTGTTTCTAAATTGCGTTTTATTAAATTATTTTCTTATTTTCTTCCTCCAACTTTAAAAAATTAATGGAAAAACTGAAAAAAGAGCCAGTTGGGAAATACTAAAGTTGGGAAAATATAACCCCAAAACATTCTTTTAATAGGGCGGTACACCATTTGCCGTTGTCCTTTACTAAAAATACATAATTCAACAGTGTCAAACTTTTTTATTAGGGATTAAAAATATACTGTCAGTCTACCACTTACCATGTCGCATGCTGGATTGCTGGCTATGGTATGTACGTGTAGATATAAAATACTTCGCTCAAGTATGGGATATGAAGCTTCAACTCGCGATTGATTTGTTGGCTGTGAGCTTCCAATTGAATGTTCTGAGCTCGGTATACTGAAAATGCAATAAAGACTGTGCATCAGTGCACCCTGAAAGTTGTACAATATTTTTTTTTCATTCATCATCATCAACCCATTATGTCCCCACCGAGGGGCACGGGTCTCTTCCCTGAGGAAGATATAGGCCATACTCCAACACGGGGGCCAAGTCCGGGTTGGTGGAGGCTTGTAAGACTAGTGGCTGGTCTTACTGTCAAAAGTATTCAAGCCGCCCTAAGGCCTCTGACTTGGCTTAACGACTGCGAGCTACCGACGGCAGCCTGCACCAACTGATTAACGTGCCTTGAGAAGCACGAAACCGCTCTAAAAAATGCCTTTAGCGTTAGTCACAGACAGTCACCGATCCATGCACTAAACGCGCCCTTTGTTGCTTAAACCTTCGTGATCGTTTAAGATCACTTAGGCAGCCGGGGCTACGAGCGATTCTGTTCGAGCGAAGTTTTTTCATTGCAAGAAAATAATAGATTGTATTTATAGTATTGTGTATGTGGTGCTCACTGGATTTGTTCTAACAAAAGTTCTGTTTTTTTTACACAGAATAGGTAATTTTGTGAGCCTGAGGCCAATATTTCGTTTAAAGCGCTTTAATTAATTGAAAAAATTGAATCTGAGTGTACATTACCGGAAAATCATCGGCAATCACAGACATACAAACGGACACAGGGTATCCTAGTGTGGGGCCAGAAGCAATATATTACGAGTATATGCCTGTATGCAAACCTTTTTTTGCAAACAAAAAAAACCCAAGGTCTTGGATGTTGACATGTTTGTGACGTCGCTGTTTCTGGTTCCCCGACGCAGGGTATCTTAGTGTGGGGCCAGAAGCAATGTCCTGCCTGTATGTAAATGTTTATGTTTTTAATTAACGTTGTAAATTATTAATATCATACTAAGTAGGCACTTATTGTAATTGACATGGATGTAATGAAGTCTTAGGAACTGTTAATTTCTCCAGGTTAAACGATTCCTGGACGTTCCCGGAGTAAGGAATGGACCAATTGAGAGGTCACTGAAATACGAGTATTAGGTACTTTATGTAAATTCCCCTCCCAAGGAATATTCCCGGGGAGGAATTTATTTTGGAACCAATTAACGTAATGGAGCGAGTAAATGCGTACTTAAGTAAAATTGATGGCAACATAGAAGCCTGATGGTCTTAAAATTAAGGTCTTCATTTTTAATGGCGATGGTAAACAACTTTTTCTTAACGGAAATACACCACGCGGAAGTGACATAGTATTTGACGACAACCTGTGGTCTATTTCATAAATTTCGATGTATACTGCAAAATCGATTGACCCACAGATTAAGAAGTCGGCAATACTACGCAATCTACTACAAATGGTAGTTTTATAAGAACCGACCCAGTACAAAGTATGCATCCAAAAATTATATAACTTAGGGTCTGTTTCACAATCTGCTGATAAAGTTCCGGATAAGCTATCTGCAACCAGGGCTGCCGTTTGTTCTAAATTTGAAGCCATAAACGAACACACGCAAATTTATTTAAATTCAGAACAAACGGCAGCCCTGGTTGCGGATAGCTTATTTGGAACTTTATTTAAACATTGTGAAACAGGGCCTTAGAGAAATAAAGTTAACTGTGGATTTCGATCAAATTACAATTTACTAACTTGGTCTAAATCCACAAGACTGTAAAGCTATGGAGTTATACATTTTTGTATGTGGGCCAGTTACATACATTTACCAAAGAGGTTGTATGTAGATATTTAGTTGAAAAACTTAAAAATAAAAGAATTATTTAACAAAAAAGGAATTCCAAAATAAATTAGAATAAAACGCTGTACGTTCCAGCCAGTACCTCCAATTAAAGCAGCGAAGGTCGTTTAAAAATCGAACACCATAAAACAAAGGACGACTAATCTACGACCTTAATTTGAATAAACGCGGGAACAGGAGCCTGGCCACTTTTTTTGTTTCCTCGGCGCAATTTGCAGGACCCCCTATTTGTTTCTTTCCGCTCAAAAATATGTCCGGGAGTCGTGAGAACTGTTTATCTCAGAGCAGAGGGGCAAGTTAACACTGTCCTTACCATGAGTTGTTTGCTTGTGAGCTTTGTAGATCGGAACGGATATTCAAAGTCAAACAAAACCTACTAATCACTTTATCTGTTCTACTGATGAATCAACTGTGAGTGAAAGTGAAACTAAGGTAGTTTCATAAATTGTTCCTTGCATGATGACATCATAATATTTATAATTACGATAGAGTCCGTTTTTTTTGCATTCTATCCATCATAGCATAATCTGTGACGTATTGTTCACTAAGGAATTTAACATACATAATATGTGTTTGTTTTAAGCGTGATCTAACTTGCTATAAATAAAAATCGTAATCATAAAAATCAAATTATGCCTTAATTATTTATTTTTTTATTGTACGACTTTCACTACTGCTTAAATTCTCTTAAAAGGAATTAAATTTTGTGGGACGAATTTAAAAAATTGCTACTTGATCCACATTTTACTTGGTGCGAGTCAGCCATAAATCTAGATTTCTGAACTGATTTTAATGTCTTAATATCCTTACCGTCTAATTATTCTTCAATATTTTAGTAAACTTTTTTGTATAAAGTATGCTTTGCACATTTTTTGCAGCACTTCTCTGAAGAATCGTGCCATCTTGCTCTCACCCGCTATGTGGGTGTAGGATGAGGCGATTTCGGTTTAAAAAATAGCTTTTCTTGAGGCGTGTGGTGCAGGTTTAAAATCAGTTTGAAGATCATGGTGACTCCCCTCGCGACGCGAGGACGGATAAATCTACCGCCTCTCATTGTCGCCCGGACAAATGACCTCATTTTTATAAAGGCGGGAAACTCATACAAACCAACTGTAGGAGGATTTTTTACAGCGTATTCGGATGGTTTGGTGCGAATTGCGTGTCTATTGCCTTCCTGTTTCTGTGTTATCGTAGAGATCATTTTTTTGTCAGTAAAGAGGCGGTGTGAAAGGGCCAGATCAATAAGGTTTGTGAGAGTGTGAGTAGTGTTTATTTTCATATTCCGTGTTACTGTGCTACGTCATAATTGAACCCATCATTTCGAAAAGGGCATGAGTCCAATAAGTAAAACTTTTCAGGATCAACAAAAATGTATGTCTTACAAAAAAAGTCTATGGTGCTATAGAAACTGAATACAGGAGTAGAGTAATAAAACACATACATAATTTTTGAGTTTTATTTTGTACATAAAAAAAACACTTTTCATACTGATATTGTTAATTTAAATTTCTGGACTCATGCCCTTTTCGAAATGACCTCTGTTATGTTCCTACAAATCAAAGCAGTTTCATGTTAGTCTTCTTCATTTTCTTGATATTCATTGTTTGCTGAAGTTGTTGGCCATGCAAAAACCTCTGTATAAAAATTTTGGTACTTTACTGGCATATATCTTTCAAGTTTTTTCAAATCCATTTTCTTCTCATTGATTGGCACTTTACCAGCATATGCAGGAGTATTACTTGACGGTAAGGGTCGCCTGGTGTACCCATCTTCTGTAAGAGCTGGAAATCCTGACTGACTAAACAATCAATCGAATCACGTGTTGCCACAAGACCTGGTGTGGTCTTTCTTTATTTTATTGTGTTTATAATTTTCACTGTTTCTTACACCAGAGACTCTTTTTCTTGATTTATAAGCATTTTCGGCAAGCTCGCGATTCTCCATTTTCGTAACAGATAAAGTGAGGTTATGTCACAAGTAATAGTTAGGTACGTTTCGTTTCACTTGAAAAGGGCATTAGTCCAGGACTCGTGCCGTTTTCAAACAGACTCTGATTTTCGTTTGCCTTTTGAGTTGACTTGTGATGTATGAGATTGTGCCGTTTTCACAGGGAATATGTAAAACGCTTCAATAAATAAAGTGGCGCCAAAAAATGGTTTTGACGAAAAGTGTGACTCGTGCCCTTTTCGAAATGATGGGTTCAATTTTGATCGTGTACATACATGACTAGATAAGTACATAAAATTGCCTAGTAACATCAAGACTAGAAACGAAAAAAAAAACTTCATCATCAACCCATTATGTCCCCACCGAGGGGCACGGGTCTTTTCCCTGAGGAAGGTGTAGGTCATACTCCACCACGGGGGCCAAGTCCGGATTGGTGGAGACTTGTAAGACTAGTGGCTGGTCTTACTGTCAAAAGTTTTCAAGCCGCCCTAGCGACTGGAGCCGGTAGTCTCTGACTTGGCTTAACAACTGCCTTCTATCGACGGCAGCCGGCACCAACTGCATAACGTGCCTTGCGAAGCACAAAAAAAAACATATCTTATTGATTTTTATCCAGTTACAATAAATCAAACATAACCTTCCTTCGATTTAGAACGAGTGAACAAGTTACCGTTCCAGTCTATAAGGACAATCACAGAGATCGTCTAAATAAATAAATCTGATATGATGAGTTGTCTTATTTATTATTACTGAATCGCTCGTAGCCCCGGCTGCTTGAGTGATCTTAAACGATCACGAAGGTTAAGCAACATAGGGCGCGTTCAGTCCATGGATGGGTGACCGGATGACTAACACTAGTGGCATTTTTTCGAGCGGTTCCGTTCGCAAGGCACGCTAAGCAGTTGGTCCCGGCTGCTGTCGATAGATGGCAATCGTTAAGCCAAGTCAGTGGCTTTAGGGCGGCTTGAAAGCTTCTGACGGTAAGACCAGCCAGTAGTCTTACAAACCTCCACCAATCCGGATTTAGCCCCCGTGGTGGAGTAAGGCCTATACCTGCCTCAGGGAAGAGACCCGTGCCCCTCGATGATTTATTATTACTACTATAGTACTAAAGTAGTAATAATAATGGGTTGTGAAAGAGAACAACAGTGGGCTCTATATACGGGCTAATTAGATAGGTTAAACATGATGAGCATAAAATTCTGTTTTTGTACATCAGACAGACAGCTATGTAGTTTTTAAGTTAGCCAAAGTTGCTTTTCTATATTCGCTGTATCTTTCTACTTCGTTGCTCCTTAGCAACTTGTTCAAATGAACAATAACGTCCTTTGTTAACTTTTCGCAAGAGAACGCAAGTCCGCTCCAAGCACGAGTTAGTACCATAATATTATTTCTTACGCGAAACTTTGGGCACTTGTTTTGTTTTCACTTTTTTGCGTGCGAAAGACACAGATACGTTTGTGGAATAAATCATTCCTTTATTCCTTGTTCTAATTGTTTGTTAAGAAATAACAACTCATTGTTATTTACACATGTTTAAATATACACAAAAATAATGATAATAAATACATCCCGTATTAGCAAAGGGCAAGATAAAAAGGACCCGAAACCGAAGTGCGTGCATGCAACGACTAATGAATGTCAATGAAGCGAAAGTGATTTGTCGGGATCGTGGCAGGTGGCAGTCCCTGGTCTCTGCCTACCCCTCTGGGATACAAGTGTGATCTTATGTATGTTTAAATATACAGGGTGTAACCAAGGCCCCACATACACCCGAAAATGGGAGGGTTCTATTTATACTTACGAGCAAGTTTTACTACCTACAGGAAAGACTTTTCGAAATTTTCTCAATAGTAACAGTTAATCGAATTTACAAAGGAAACTCCCCAATAGGGTAGTTTCCAGGGTCAAAATAATTAAATTCTACTTAGTCCGTATTTTAGATTATAATTATAAAAAAATATTGGACATGTATTTTTTCTTTTTTCGGTTAAACAAAAAAATAACAAAGATATAGCCCATTAAAGTTACGTGTGACGTCACCCCGTGCTAAAAAATGCAGCACGGCGTGACGTCACACGTAGCTTTAATGGGGTATACCTTTGTTATTTTTGGTCTAACTTACAAATAAAAAAATACGTGTCTCTTATTTTTGAATAATCTAAAAGACGGACTAATTACATTTTTTAGGGCAACTAGCCTATTTAAGAGGTATTGGAATTTTTTACACCCTAACTGAATATAGTTTTTCCTCACAGTATTTTTCTTGACGGATATAATGCAGACACATTGCTACTACAACCAAATATTTATATTTAGCTTAGCCAACAAAGTAATTTGTCATCGAGACAACTGTAAGACCATTGTGCTTTTATTTTATCCATTAAAATTCTACTTGAATTCTAGAGACGAGTGAGTGAGCGAATGAGTCAAAGGAATTCCATTTACGTTTATTGCATTCTGCACTCATATTACAATCAACCTTTAAGCCTCGTATCCACTAGGCAACATTTGGCGGACAAAACGTTTCGATCAACATGTTCGACAACGTTGTTGCCAGCAGGCGCGCAACATGACACCCGGCTTGTTGTTAACTGTACCAAAACTATCAGTCTTTATGGGATACATTAAATAAAATACATAAAATTATAATCACTGGCGACTAATCAAGCGTAGACAGACAACGTTGTTAAAGAAAAAATCCGCGCTGACTTTCAACATGTTGGGCAACATGTTATGCAACATGTTGTGCAATATGTTGCGCGTCAAATGTTGCCTAGTGTATACGCTTTCATCACTGTTAATAAGACTTCAATCTAGTATTCTTCAAAATACATCTAGATAGTTCTGAAATACATTTGGACGATGAAACATTTGCCGATCAATCAGACAGCGAATTCCCAGCCATGACAAACTAAAGACAAAGATATAAAGAGCTAAGGACAAAGGTCATTATGTCTCGGACAGTAGTATGGCAGAGTGAAACATTAAGGCCCCGTAAAGCTGTTAAGGGATGTTTAGTGCCCGCACGTGAGCGCCTCTGTACGTTTAACTACTCTATGCGGACCGCAGTGCATCGGGGCGGGATTTACAACCTTAAAGCTGGGCCGTTAGGGGTGCAGGTGGCGTGTTGATGTCGGCTTATGGCGCGGCCGAATTGTTAGCGGTAGTGTCTTAGAGCGTCCATGAAAGTAGTTAGGGTCGGAGTTAGTTTGTGCCGCGTGTGATTTGCTCCGTAGTTATCGGGTTTACGTGAATGATCGTCGTAAGGGGGCATTCAAAATGGCCATTAGGCATTGAAATGACTGGTTGATTCGGCATGCTTGGCTTGGCGGAAATTAAAGTAGGGAAGATTAATTCGGTTTCATATTTCCTTCTCTCTCTTTCACAGATCTATGATTTAAATAGTAGATAAAAAGTTTATTTGCCATACCAATAACACACGTAACAAATATGAGACAAAGTCGTACGAATTAGTGTGTGCATCTCGCAGGCAATTCGTATGATTCCGTGATTTACAACGAGCGTTCGTAAATGGACGACGCCGTTTGTAAACCGCGGAGGCACAGGAGATAATAAATTTTTTTTTTTTTTTGTATATCAGAAAGAAACAAACAAAAATGTTTAACAAAGCTACAGTTCAATTTGCCACCTTATTGCTTATTTTTGGTCTTAATTTTCTGTTGCTATTAGTATTTGGGTATTTACTAGTAATACCCATCTATTACTGGAAGATGTGACGTAAACTGTTCACAAGTAACGTAATATCGTAATAGATACATAGATAAAACATTTATTCACATCTTCATACACATATAGCACGTACCTACGTGTAATAAATGTGTACCTACACAAAAGAAAAAAGACTCGGAAAAACAAGAACATACATAATGGTGCCAAAAATAATAATAGGTACAAAGTGGGTGTGGCAAATGCAAATGGGCTCCGGCTCTGCGTGTGATGGAGGTTTATTATACAAACTCCAGCGCTGGTATTATGCCGGTACCCAGAAAAGACGACGTGCTGAACTCGGGGAGAAAAAAGCTGTATAATAAATATATCTGGCTATAATATGATAAGTATTTAATATTTAATTGATTGATGTATTGTACTTAATAACTGTATAAAACAACAACTGAAATATAGTACATAGACGACCTCTGTGGCACAGTGGTTAGTGCATCTGCGTACCCTGCGAGAGGTCCCGCGTTCGAATCCCGGCTGGGGACAAAAAACAAAAAAGAAACCCAGGTCTTGGATGTTTACATGTTTGTGACGTCGCTGTTTCTGGTTCCCACGACACAGGGTATCCTAGTGTGGGGCCAGAAACAATTTGTGTGCCTGTATTAAATGTTATGTTATGTTATAATATGCAGAACTAAATTTAATTCAACAAGGCTGAACTTCGTGTACTATCGTGTAATATGTTTGTTCCTCCTCCTTTTTAAACATCGGGCCGACATCTATTGCAACTAGGCAGCTTCGCAAAGACGTCACCTAGTTTCCACTCTGGCGGTACAGGGTATTAATTCCATTGCAATGACTCCCGTCCGTAGTTATTTGTAAGTTACTGGTGACCTCTGAACCCCTACAGATTTTGCGCCGCATAAGTGTCACCGCTTAGTGAGACTGTTCGCGACGTTCCCGCTAACCGATGGGTTTATTAAACTGGTGTAAAGTACCTCTTTACGAACGGAGTGTAAAATAAACTGAAAAAAGTGAATGTTCGAACCAGCCAGCTTCTTGAGAATACTCTACCTCCTTATTACTTTTGTTTTAAAAAAGAAAAAAGTGCTTATACTTTTTTTCTTTCTTAACCCTAGAAGCCTAATCTACGCCTCAGAGGCGTACACGCATTCGAAAATTGTCTATGTCTTTCTAACGGGTGAAGTTACGGGTTCGGGCACTTTTGCCAACTCAGTGGCCGCCGGGAGTTCGTGAATAGTGCCCATATTGCTAAGGTAAGTTTCGCGATTTTTTATTTATAGACATTTAGTACGCCTGTGAGGCGTATGATTAGGCTTTGCGTAACTTTTAACCAAGAGTGTGACATTCTGCTATTGTTTTTTTTTTTTATGTGTTTATTGGCAAAGTTTCAGATCTAATATGTCATGGTTTAAAGGGATAAACAGTGGTGACGTGTTGGCAGCTCAGTACAGATTTGTAAAGCCTTGTATGGAAAAGAGACTTGAAGTGCGACGTTGAAGAAATCTTTACGCGAAAATATACCCAAATTCTCATAAAACCTACTGATTCTCGTTGAGAAGTTCTGGCAGAAGAATCGAATCGAAAATATTGCTCCTTTTGTTCTTAGAAAAAGAGGCGAATGTCAAAATTAGTGTGTCATAGGTGTCAAAAAGTCAGCTTGTTGCGAATACAAAGTTGATGTATGTGTAAACTGCTATAAGCTAGTCACTAAAAGTTTGATAAAATTTTATAATTGAGTCGACAATAATTCATTAATAGTAAAAAAAATATAAAAAATAAGTAATAATAAATATTACCGTTAATTAAAAATAACTTACGATTTTGTTCCAATACAAGGAGAGTTTTTTGTTCTGCTTCAAAAAAATATGTGTGATTAAAGATTTCATTGATTAATTTATTGTTTATTACCTACTGAAACCCAACCTTAAAAATAAGAAAATATGTATTGACCAATAATTGTATTTTGTCGTAGAAATGGTTATTTATATATGCACGCCTCTGAGGCGTTGAGGCGTATAATTAGGCTTTATGTATGTTTTAGAAAGGTTAGGCTTCTTGGGTTAATGCCCGGTTCACATTATTCCCGTAACATTCCAGTCAAGCATTTCAGCCCAGCGCTGGAATACTATTGGGATAATGTGAACCTGCGCTGGAATTATTACGAGTATTATTTATTAATTTGCGTAACAATACAGTGAAAACCATTGCATTAGACAATTCGAAACTATAAAGTATATAGAACTATTTTATACAATTCATTAATCACTATAACCAGTGATCAATCCAGTCCAGTTGACTGGAATGGCGGTCTTTTTTTCATTATTTTATTTTATTTTTTTAGTTATTCTTTTCTGAACAAGTTTTACATTAACAACGGGAATTCTAACCTAAAAAATACTCCTTATAAATAAGACACAATCGTCAACATTGATATTGTTTTAATATTTGACATTTATGTCTTTTCAATAATCCTTGATGTTACAGTAAGGCTATTCTCGCATTTTAAAACAGCTTCTGCTACGTGATATAGTGCCCTATGAAGACCGTATACATTTTTGAAAATTTATAAAATTCTTCGAACCGAAAAATCATTGTTTAGTCGAAATAACCAGTTAGGTTTATTCGTTTATTGCTAGATGTAAAAATAATAAGTTACATTTTTATTATTATTTCATTAAGGTTTCACGGTTCAATTTGAAGGCAATTTGAGCACAAACTGAAAAAAGGGAAGTGAAGCGGGTAACAATACCACTAAGAAAGGCGATCAATTAATAATTGCGATTAGACCCGTTTAGCCAGCAAGTTTTGGTGGACCGACCGATAACAATGGTTTTTAATTGTTTTATTCAAATTCATATCGCAACTGATTAATGGTTTTGTTTCGGACTGGTCGTGTTCCAGATCTGTCGTACTCCAGATTTGTCGTATTCCAGATCTGTCGTACTTCAGATTCACCGTAATACGTACAGTTGAGCAGGCAGATTTATTTATTTTTAATTTTGTACATTTAGTAAGTTACAAAGTGTTTGGGTTCTATCGAAGAAGAGAGTTTCTTGTGCCATTGCTTTTATTATTGTTGAATGTATTAATTAGTATATTACGGTTTTTCATTTTATAGCGAGTATGCTTCTATGGTGGACTGTATTACGGTGAATATGGAGTATTACAGATCTGGAATACGACAAATCTGGAGTACGACAGTGCCGGGCCACGATAAGTCTGGAACAAATTGATTAATGTACATTGTATAACTAAGTTATACCTAGTTTGATTAAAGCTTCTAAAGGCCGATTTCTGAATTGAGAATTTGCACTAAGTAAATACTTAAATAACATGCTGTCATGCTCTTTTCTAAAGAAATTTGAGGAGACAGCACTACAGTTAAGTAGTTAGGTACTTAGCGAAATTCTCACTTCGGAAATCAGCCGTTAGACCATTAATATTTAATAACGATCCCAGTGATAACAGTGCCACCGACCACTCGGGTCTTCCAGGGTATTCGTGCAATTTTTCTATTTAATCCTGAAGTGGTGTATAGATCAAGGGTGCACGTGGCATGAATCCAGACGTGACAGTCGTTTGTTACCCGCTGAGTGCAACAATTCACGAACAGTTTTTGTGCTGGGGACGTCTAGAGTGATGGCTCTGCACGACATTTCAGGTGATTTTGTTGTGCTGGGTGCTTATGGGGTATTTTACAACTTACCTGTCCCAGATTTAGCCACATAAAATACGCGGACGCTATTATGTGGTCCAGCCGTCAGCAAACCGTTACCGAAATAAGTTCAATTTATCATTGTGTAAGTTCTAAATAAGTACATCATCATCATACATCCATTATGTCCCCACTGAGGGGCACGGGTATCTTCCCTGAGGAAGGTATAAGGCTATAATCTACCACGGCGGCCAAGTCCGGATTGGTCAAGGCTTGTAAGACTAGTAGCTGGTCTCACTGTCAAAAATACTCAAGCCGCCCTGAGGCCTCTGACTTGGCTTAACGACCGCCATTTATCGACGGCAGCCGGCACCAACTGCTTAACGTGCCTTGCAAAGCACGGAACCGCTCGGAAAAATGCCACTGGCGTTAGTCATAGACGGTGGCCCATCCATGGACTGAACGGATCGTATATCGCATAACCTTAGTGATCGTTTAAGATCACTCAGGCAGCCCAGGTTACGAGCGATTCATTTCCGCCAAGGCTAAATAAGTACATACGGCATAAATTCAAACCTTTTTGTAAAAATAATATTTCGTAAACGGATCTCGAGGATTCTCACAGAGCAACGCGTCCAACCGACGAGCTCGGAGCGGCGAATAATGCGCGCGGCTAGGCAACCTTAAAAATACTTGCAAACATGTTAGAATAAGGACTGCAATCAACCCGCAAATGCAAACTAAATTATCGTTCTTGTGCACAGACAAACATCCCATCACTTTACACACCCTTTCAAAACGTGACTCAACAAAAGGTGTTTACGAAAGACGTTCGGAAAAAGTTCACAAATCCTCCCTCCTTTGTTTCCGTCGGTGTTTATGTGGAACTTTTGCTTAGTAAGCAAGATGGGATCTGTTACGTCCTGTTTACAAAAGTCTCCTGGGAGGTGTGCTCGCACCTTTATTCGATTAGCTGAAGACCGAAGTTTTTCTTGGATTATCTTTCAGAAATTAATTCTAAGCGCCTCTGAAGGTCTAGTGTGTTTGTCGGGTTATTATTAGACGACCTCTGTGGCGCAGTGGTTAGGGCATCTGCCTGCCATGCGAGAGGTCCCGGGTTCGAATCCCGGACAAAAAAAAGAAACCCAGTTCTTGGATGATTGTACATTGACATTCAACAAACAGAATGTAAATTCTTTACGTTGAAATAAATTTTTGATTTCTGATTTGACGTATTAGTGACGTCGCTGTTTCTAGGTCCCTTGACACAGGGTATCCTAGTGTGGGGCCAGAAGCAATGTATGTGCCTGTATGTAAAAAAAAGTGTTTATTATGTTTTACATTTTACCGATATAATACTCGATAATTGATCGGGGTCTATAGGAACATAAGATATATAGAGGTAATTTATACAGTTACTGCACTTAGAGTTTTGTACCATCTTATGTATTAGATTGAAGATGATTTGAGAAAAGATGATTGAGAGGAGGTTTTTTTTGCTGCCTTTTCCTCCACTACATTCGGCCTAAAGGTAGCGCCACATTATAAGTGTGTGTACATTGAACAAACATAATGTAAATTCTTTACGTTGAAATAAATTTCTGATTTCATTATTAGTATTAAGATCGCCTGCGTACATGATTTTATTGTGCAATAAAGAATTTTCATATCAAATTATCCTAGACAGATTGTTGTAAGCATGCAGCTGCTTGTTGATGCTTGATGATGGCTGAGAACAGAAAGTAGAAGCGTGCCTTGGAAAGCCTAGGTCCAGCATTGTTCAAGTACGGACCGATTAATTAAGTTGAGTAGATAGATAGACACATCGTTTACTGATGCCAACAATAATACGGTTAAAATGAAAACAATATAAGCATGAATAGAATAGAATAGAATGGAATAGAGTAGAGTACAGTGGAGTGGAGTGGAGTGGAGTGGTCTGGAGTGGAGTTTAGCGGAGTGGAGTGGAGTGGAGTGGAGTGGAGCGGAGCGGAGTGGAGTGGTGTGGAGTGGAGTGGAGTGGAGTGGAGTGGAGTGGAGTGGAGTGGAGCGGAGCGGAGTGGAGCGGAGTGATGTGGTGTGGAGTGGAGTGGAGCGGAGTGATTTGGTGTGGAGTGGAGTGGAGTGGAGTGGAGTGGAGTGGAGTGGAGTGGAGTGGAGTGGAGTGGAGCGGAGTGGAGTGGAGCGGAGTGGAGTGGAGTGGAGTGGAGTGGAGTGGAGTGGAGTGGAGTGCAATTTCAGAATTCAGGCTCAGCATAATTTTCGTGCGCATAACAGTTGCAGGCTTTACGTCCGCTTTGAGTTAACACAAGATTAGTCGATGTGCATCCACGTCACTTTCAAGTGCTTTTTATTTTACCTTTTGCCGAGACGTCTCTTCCACCCACGTACTCTCGAAATACCTATTTCTTTCGTCAATATTTCTTTCTTCAACCGGATTTTGTAATGTAGCGTATTATGTATACGACCTACTGCAGGGCACGTATCATCAGATTAATAGGCTATTTGACAGATTTCTGAAAACCATCTCATATTTTTTGTTGGTGTTCATGGAGTCCTCAGAAAGTGGTCATTTTAAGAACGACATGAATGACAGACGCCATTTTTACTGAACTGTGACGTCATCATAAAATCGGCCAATCCAGGCATGCAGATAAAATTTTATCTTGTGTTTTTTTATAAATAAACTTTTTGTTTTCAGTTAAAATGCCTTAAGGCGGTTTTCAGACTCATAATTTATATGCATACGTATAAATTATACTGTTTTTTTAACACTGTCAAATAGCACTCTCACTCATCACAGAGAGAGTACGGACTTACCAAGCGACCCAGAGCGGATTGTCTAGATGGTTATTAAATACCGACAAATGTAAGGCAGAACATGCAAGAGGAAAAGAGAAAGAACATTATTTTATTTACTAAACAATCAATTAGCGAGGGCGCCGCGACGGAGCAGCTTTTTCTAAATTAAATTATCCGCCCCAAGGATTCTTTGTAGGAAGTAAGCTAAAGTACAGTGGTGGGGCGAAATGAATGCTGTTTTCAAACTACAATGAGCTAATTATCTCTTGCATATAATATGCCTTCTATTTTTACGTACATGTATTTTATTATGTTGTGTTTTCTGTATCTTATGCATTTTTAATATCTGTTGGGTTTTTTTCGTATAACATTTACGTATGTCTGGACGTGTTTCCATGTTTGACTTGTCCTAGTCTGGTTAGGATGGCACAGGGTATCGTAGTTTATATTGTATTATATTATATTATATTATATTATATTATATTATATTATATTATATTATATTATATTATATTATATTATATTATATTATATTATATTATATTATATTATATTATATTATATTATATTATATTATATTATATTATATTATATTATATTATATTATATTATATTATATTATATTATATTATATTATATTATATTATATTAATTTCTGTAAATAAAAATAACATTGTGTTTTTGAGTATTGCGTCGTCAAATTAATTAATGTATTTTATCTTTCTTTTTCTTCTTCAATAAAGTAAATCAATAAATTTATTCCTTTGTACGGTTCTTAAGTCACCTGGAGATGTGATGAATTTTTGACTTGGAAGTACCAGAAAAATGCTGGATACAAAATCCCAGGACTGGCGAATGGCGAGCAATGAAACGAAAAACTTACCATTGGGTGATTACAGGTTGGGTAAGAGAAGATATATGGAAACAATATAAACCTTGTGGACTGTATGAAGGATAGTAAAAGCGTAGAAATAACCGCAATATTATGACATTAATGAACTAAAACATGGACAGAAACACTAACTACTTGGCATCCAAAAAATATTTCAAAACAGAACTTAAATGTGACGTGTAAAAGAACAGACTTTAAAAACGATAAAAAAATAAAAAAACTAATAATATATCTCTTCAATTTATGGAATATGGGCTTCATTTACAGTGCTTGTACCACGATTGATAAATATGTTCAGCGGCTAAACGTATTTAGGTCAGACGTGAAACCATACACCTCACATCATCAGCCCATCATGTCCCCACCAAGGGGCACAAGTCTCTTCCCTGAGGAAGGTATAGGCCATACTCCACCACGGGGGCCAAGTCCGGATTGTTGGAGGCTTGTAAGACTAGTGGCTGGTCTTACTGTCAGAAGTTTTCAAGCTGCCCTAAGGCCTCTGACTTGGCTTAACGACTGCCATATATCGACGGCAGCCGGCACCAACTGCTTAACGTGCCTTGCGAAGCACGGAATCGCTCGAAAAAATGCCACTAGCGTTAGTCATAGACAGAAACCCATCCATGGACTGAACGCGCCGTATGTTGCTTAACCTTAGTGATCGTTTAAGATCACTCAGGCAGCCCAGGCTACGAGCGATTCACATTTAGATAAAATTAGCATCTAAACACGTTTAACGATTTTGGTGCAAGCCGCCCTTAAACTACTTTCAGAGATACCCATTGAAACGTTACAGTCATCAAGAAAAGTGTCACTTTACTCAATGTTATTATGATGCCCATCGGTAATAGTAAAAGTATTTATTCAGTCATCAGCCAGCCACTAGCTTATAAGCCAGTGGCTTCGAGATACATCCCGAAGGGGTAAAGGCAGAGGCCAGCATTTGCCACTGTCCACGATTCTGATTCCTGACAAACTCTTTTACTAGTACAGTAGTGAAAAAAAAACCTGCGTAATTTTTTTTTTTTAGTATCAAATGTACACTTGAAAACACAAATAGATGTTTGATGGGTTGAGATTGCAAATAATTCATAGATATATTTCCGCTAGTTGAAAACCCAGGTTAAACGTCACGTAAAATACTTTTGTCCTCGACCATACAGGTTCGGAACAATTCGGTCTCAATCTCTGAGGAAGGACGAATTTAATTACTTGCTTGACCCCGTCTACTTCCCGGGAGACACTCGGCTTTGGGACGAGATGAATGAATTTCACATTATTCAATCATGGATTTAATTAATTAGCCGGTACACACGGCATTTGAATGCACAGATTGCCAAAATATGTGTTCAAAAAAAGCGGAAAATTCAGAGCGTCTAACTTAATGCGCACGCAACGCGCACGCGTGCGATGCGATGCAAAGTGATGCACGCATGAGGCTATTTGACAGTGTGAATAAAAAGTATTATGAGTCTGCAAACTGCTTTAAGGCATTTCAACTTTAAAAAAATGGATCATTTGTCTGAAAAACTAGGATAAAATTGGTTATGTTGTATCTGTAGCTATTTTATCAAAAACGGTATTTTTTTTTATTTATAATATTAGTATAAATAGATTACACAAGAGCTATTCGGGCTTGCCCACCAAGGTTTTTGCAGTCGCAGTTTTTCTCAGTTTTCCGAACTTAAAGTAATTCCTAATTTCAATTAAATCATCAATAAAATGTCACAAAGACAATTTAAAATGACGTAATCTAAATTGTAGAGTTTTTATAGACGACGTATGTGGCACATCGGTAGCGCATCTGCCTATCAATGCTAGAGGTCCCGGGTTCAAATCCTGGATAAAACCCATGTCTTGGATGTTTAGTTTACATATTTATGATGTCGATGTTTCTGGTTCCCACGACACAGGGTAACCTAGTGTGGGGCCAGAAGCAATGTATGTGCCTGCATGTAAATTTGTACGTTCATGTTATGTTATTTTTGAATTTTTTCCTGTATTTGCAGTAACATGAAATTAAGTATAATATATTTGAACCTATGTTCGAAAATAAATAATACTGGGAGCCGATTCTCGCCCATGCGAATTGAAAGCGTAGACGCCAAACATTCGAAGGATTAGACATTTGTCTCTTAAAAATCAGTCTCATGTATTCTCACAAAGTCGTATACGCAAATTTGCTAATAATTTTCGTTCGCTTTGAGGTGTCATCTTGTCGCATGGTAATTACCATGCGACTCGCAAAAGGCGTATGAAATTTGAACGCATCCATTGATAGTTGAGGGTGGGTGTATTCCGAAATGCGATAAAATCTATTACAGCGCGAATCCACTTAAGTGCAGTAGGCACAAAAACCCTACTCCGTGCGAGATACTTTGGGACTACTAAATTTGGTCGGATTCGCGCTGTTCTTGATTTTATCGCATTACGGAACGTAGGGCAAGTCCATTATTAATGGACTCGCCCTACGTTCCCTACGTTGACGTTTCGTTATAAGTAAAATTTCAGTTGAAAATTTTAAGAGTTCAGTGTATTAAACTTTTAAATAACGTATATTTTGTACCTAAACAGTTTCTTAGTTTATAAAATAACACTCAAAGTAATAATTTGCCGCAAAATGTATCAATTTAAAAGTGAAATTTTAAATGTTTTAAGATTCGACTAACTTTCAATTTACAATCGAGAAAATGGAACGTATGATTCACAGATTACTGTTTTAGTCGTTAGACATTTCTTTTTTCATTCGAATTCAATGTCGCATGGTGTTCAGAATACAGAATTTGGGTGTCGTTCGACTTTTTTATGTAGAATTCAAGTCATACGCCTTGGAGTCGTATACGTATTATTTGCTAATGAAGTGAGAATTGGCCCCCTGGTCTGATTATGGCACCATGAACAAAGTCGAGATTATATCAGCTGTAAGAAACGGCCAAGGATCGGAGAAAAAGAATTAAATAAAAAAATGACATTGCTTCGATTAAAACACTCTTAATACGAAGTTAAAACCGGCTTATAACAAGAATCCCTCTGAATAACCGAATTTGACTCCGTCTTAGGAGCGTTTCAGTACCATCGACCTTTAAGAACAAACAAACAAACAAACATTTACATACAGGCACATACATTGCTTCTGGCCCCACACTAGGATACCTTGTATCGTGGGAACCAGAAACAGCGACGTCACAAACATGTAAACATCCAAGACCTGGAGTTTTTTTTTTCTCCCCAGCCGGGAATCGAACCCGGGACCTCTCGCATGGTAAACAGATGCGCTAACCACTACGCCACAGAGGTCGTAGAGAAATACGTCAATGTTAACCTAATGAACGTTATGTTAACCTGTTATTTAAGTCAAATTATGTATTTTATTTGTGCAATAAAGTGTAACAACAACAACGTTAAATTTATTAGTTTGGTGACCTCGTATAGGCCAAACATCTAATTCAAGCAGACCACATTTTCCCACCAATGAAATAATAAGATTACCGGAACGGTCGCCCCGGGAGAGGTAGCTACAAAGACGGTGTAATATAACTTTTAATTTGGCTACATAGTCCATTATAGCCGCAGGTTTAGATTACACATAGGTAGGTTAACTCTCCTGGGAGCTTTTCGCAAAAAAATGTATAGCTTTCCACGACCTGCCTTGATTCAGAGTCTTGCTAGCAGAGTGTTCCTATGTGGCAAACTCTGAGCCTAGATTTTGCTAATGCATTGTAGTAATATATCAGTTGCATGACGGGTGATGTGACGTGTGGGTTTATTTTCATTGCCGTTTGCAATCAACGCGCGCATGCGTATTCGTATTACTGCGTCAATGGAAATAAAAAACTGGTGACGCGACCCGATCATGTAACTGTAATTGAATTATGATGCACTAAAAGAATCGAGGCTCTAGTCTCTGACTACCCCTTCACAACAGGAGCTATACTTGAGCCATAACCAACGAGCGAACTGAGTCATAAACATTTGTATCATACCTCTCTCTCATACCGTCGACAAATGTTTTATGTAACTTTCCTTTGACCTTAATGGGCATCTGTGGGTCACAGAGGATTCTTGATGGTGCTTTACATTTGAGCCAGACAATGCTTATACTTTTAAAACTTAATAAAAATACATAATGGTTTTTCTAACACCTATATTAATAATTCCGTAACGGTCTGCGATAGACTCGAACGAAATGCACATCAAATTGAAGAGCGTAAAAAATTTGTCGATCCGAGTCGACAAGTTACAGGCGGAAAATTCGGATTATCGAGTATTTTCAATATAAACACACACACACACACACACACATATGTTGCTCATTAAATTCCTTTAAAAAGAGAATTCCTTTTTAATTAATAATAATCTATTTTAATATTATTTTCAAATGTTAATTGCATTATTGATGATAATTCCTTTGTAATTAATAATAATTTAATTTAATGTAATATTGTTTAAACTTTCTTTCCACAGAAAGTGTAGAAAACTTTATATTTTGATTGTTTTATATGTATAATTTAATAATTTTACACAGAATAGCATTGTATTATACCTTTTTGGACAGCACTGGCTCCTGAGATACAGGTCCCCACCTAGTTCAGAAGTCAGGGCACAATGATGTATTGTAAACAAATTTAATTTTATTTGTGTTCAAATAAACAATTATCTTATCTTATCTTTCAATATAAAGATAAAGACATGTCTTTATTATAGCGTTGCGAAATAAGCATGTCAATGTCACCAATGTTGCGTTGGTGTCACGTCACTACGTGTCATAGGTGTCATTGTGAACTGTAAGGTCTAATTTGTTGAAACGAAAAAGCAAAGCAAGCCTACATCTTATCAGAGCGAAGTCACTTTTTTATCTAGTATACACATAATCTCACGCCTGTATCCCAGAGGGGTCGGCAGAGAGCAGGCACGCCACTTGGCATGATCCTGCCAGATCTCATACGCTTTATCGACATTCATTAGTCGTTGCATGCACGCACGCCGGCTTTAGGTTTTTTAAACATTAATAATAAATATTTATTTGTACTGTTACCGGCAGAATATCAGCACTGAAGTTCTTCCGGAACTTTCAGCACATGCTGAGTCAGAGTTCATTTATATCTACCACACCTGCGTTGGTCACTCATTTTTTGATTTGCAGCAAACACGGTACATTTTATATCATTTACAATAGCTAAGAACATGCGTGATGTGTCATTATCTGGCATGGAAAATTGATTGTAGTTAATAATGCACTTGTTTTTACCTATAGGTATTTAAGTATCAGTATCAGCTTATTCTACTAAGTACAATTACATTAATGAAATCAATTGTAAATTAAAGGATTCTTAGATTAATATATTACATTAATACTCACTGTCCAGTTCGTTATCCAAGTACATTACTCTACCGTGTACGGTCAATTTTCTATGTGTTTTTGCTTGTTGTGTATACGTGTGTGTCGTATGTAAATAAATGAATTGTTTATGTATCTATTTATATTCTGATTATATAATCGGTCACTAAGCGCAAATTAAGCTAAGAATGTATTTAAAAACTACCTTTTCAATCAAATAAGACCATCATATCCAGCTAATAATATCATGATATACACAGTTACAACTCAAAAAAACCGGTCGGACTGTTCCGCCAAAAAATTAAGTTAATTATGTATAGTGCTTACGAAGTTTTAGTTCAAAAACTCAACAACTACAATAGAAAGTGGAAAAGTCAGAAATTATCAACTCTAACTGATTTGTTCCAGGAATTGCTCATATAAAAACAACCCTATATATTTCTCCCTTGAAAAGTTACGTATCCTCGTGCGGCCCAATGTCAAACAAAATGTACCAAAACCAATTATTTTTTTCAAGGTCGGCCCGCAAGAGGATAGAGATGCAAACCAAAAAAATATATTTAGAATAAAGAAGTATCTACTTCAAATACTATTTCTACATCGATTGTCACTCAATCGGGGCTACGCCCACATTAAGCCACTAGCTTCACTCGCGACTTCCCGAAAACCAGAAATATCTTTCACAAAACACCACAGCTTTTATCACCCATGATACAAGAGCGAATGTCCAGCAAATGCAGACACTTCCTATTACCACTGACTGTATAAAAGAGCCAGGAGGGTGTCGCAAAAATTGTCGTCACTACTAATTGCTTGGAGACCATGGGAGCACGGCCACCGCTGGAGCACGAAATTGTATTAGCCTAGAAATAACAAAGGAATTGTGCGGAGATGCTGTGCGATTGTTGGATATGCGTTACTTTATCAAAACTAAATTGATGCGTTACATTATTAAAAAAAATCAAACTCGTTCAATAATAACGGGGTGGTATCTTACTTAGATTGCAGTGATATTGCTTTTATACTTTAAAGGACACATAAAACATAAGAAAACTTGAAAAATAAAATCATAATTTTTTTTTAAGGTTTTCGAGATCACAAATAATGTGAAAAACAAAGTTGCTGTAATAATAAAAAAAAATTAGAATTTGTTTTTTTCATGAAATTGTACAAGTAAAAGCGATAACTCAAATATTGATAAAACGCGTTACGCGAGGCAGAGACGTCATAGTTTAAGGCCTATTTGTATGGCGCGTATCTGTTTCACGTGACTATATTGACCCTTCAACTGGTTACATCATAAAAAATATTAATCGTTGAGAAAAAAAGATACTACGTTTTCTTATATTTGAACTAGTCCTATCGTATTACATTAAAACATTTTGTAGAGCAAGTTCCCCTATTCGATAAAAATATTTTACAATAATGACAATTACTTTTTCTTAGGACTGCACTAAACACCATAAGCATTAGGAGGGTTGCTGAGCAACAAAACAAATGCCGGGGTTGCTACGCAACCAAAACTAACATCGTCATATTGGTTACTAGGCAACCGGGTACGACAACACTGTTCGAGTATATTGTGATGAGAATATAAAAATATATTAACTATCAACTGTGGGTGGTAAACATTAGAAGAAATTCACTGAATTTTGTGCAATATCTAATAACAATCGTTACGGAATGGAGACTGCAGGCTGTAGTTCCAATAAAAATCAGTTTTCAGACAAATCTGTTGAATCTTACGAAAATGTTTATTCCGACAAAATTAAATGTGCCAAACTAAAGCGGTTAAAAATTCAAGAAAATTTACTTATTAATAGTATTAATACATCTCTGAATCAGATGCGTGGCAATAAATACCCAACTCGTTGTCTCGATACAGCAAAGCAAGGCTTGGATCTAAACAAATATTTATTTGAGATCAAAAATTTATTTCAACACATCGAAGAAACTTCAAACTCACAGGAAATTTTAAAAGAGACAGATATAAATGACGTCAAAAGAGATGTTCTCCTGCTTGAAGATAAAATAGCTAAGATGAAGGAATTGCTGAGTAAAGAAATGATGAATCTTAAAGTTTCTGAAAAGAAAATTTTAGATGAGATCAACGAAACACCTGTATTCCATTTCAAAAAGAATTCAAAGGTAAGAATCAAACCCTACAGTGGCATAGTAACTAGTCCTGTAAAAGCATTGATTCATTCACCATTAAAGTGCGCTGAAACTCAAGATTTTCTCGACTTTATTACGACATCCGGTCGCTACGGTAATTGGGTTGAATACAACCACAACATTTTTGTTCACACTTGGCAAAAGTATTTCCAAACTTGCGAAGAATATTTTGACTCTGCAGAAACTGAACAGTTTCAGACATTTCTAAAGGAAGTAATGGCTAAAATTATAGGCGTAACCAAAGAGGAAGTTTTAGAACACTGCAACTGGTATTCCAGGTTCATACAACTCAAAAATCTTCGACAAGAAGCCATTGATAGGTGGAAAAAGAACAAGTCACTTATAAAAGCATCACAAACAAAACATTCGAAGGTTGACGAAAATGATCAGAGAAAGTTGGTTTTACCGAAGACAAACAAAAAATTGTGTCGAGAAGTCAATCTTAATGCCAACTCAAAAAAGAAAAATCCTAAAGTGACCGAAGCAGAGTTAGTGGAGAGGCTATCTCGACCGACAGGACAATGGTACAACAGAGTATACGGAGCATTCGATGTCAGTGAACCATTCGGTACAGTACATGACCCTGACATGATTAAAGGACTGCGTATGCCAAAATGGAGGTCTGCCTTGCAGGATCGAGACTAGAATTTGGATTCAAAGCGTCGCTATTTGAAATATTGAGTAGAATTGTGTTAGTTGTTCTGCACGTATTTTTTAAACATTAAGCAAAAATAAAACGATATCAATGCGCAAAAGATTATTTTTATTTAGCTACTTTCGGTCATTGACAATGTTCATGAAAAACGGATTGTTTCATCTAAGTTTTGCTGGGGCAGTAACAATATATATTATTGCAATAACCGTATTTTTCTTTCAATTCCACTTCAGGCTCCAAATCTCTTGATTGTAATAAAATTATTTTTGTGTATTTCGAGACTTCCTGAATACAGCCACTTAAGAGAATTAATAATTTCAAAAAGTGATTAAGTGTCATTAAATGTGGTTAAGTGTCAGTCTTTTTGAGTCGTTGTTTTCTAAGAGTTCATTAAATTATAACTAATTACACACACACACAAAACAAATAAAATAGAATCAGGCAATCAAACCACCCCGTGACATATCCGACCCAAAGGTTCCCATAACGCTGGCAACATTACCGCGCTGCACTGCCAGGGAGATCCGAATTTCTAGTAGCAACTGGCTAGCCGTGAAAGAAAACATCGTGAAGATATCTGAGTGTCTATCGTGAGAGCTATCCACAAACCTTAGCGCTTGAAATCGTCAATCTTCGGTGAGCAGTTTCTCTCCCTCTCTCTCTCTTTGATAGAAAGCCTGTGGGACGTATCTAGGTTGCTTAGTCAAGTGTCTGTCAGTCTCGTTCATTTCTTGAGATGTCTGAAGAGACGCATCAGTACCGACTTAAGAGCTTTATTCAGTGAATTTCCCAATTACAAAACCAGTCAAATACGTGCCATCGTATTTAATTTAACTATCTTCGCCAACGCAACGCCGAAACATATAAGATCTCTGTGAAAATACTAAACATGGCGGTTGTACCTTGGGAGTTAGTCTCTTTGGCAGAAAATTCTTATTTTCGCTTGACGCGCGTTCCCTAGAGATTAGAGATGCTTGCGCGAAACTTAATTATCCTTACCAATTATTACTAAGAAAGTGTGCAATATACGAAAGTATCTATATTACCTTATACTTCTGAAAAGAAGAAGGCCGGGGACATTTCTAGTCGTCAATACAAACTTTTACTACGGGAATTATACTACCGCTTTGTCCTTCGAGATTAGAATACTTGTAGTAGGGCGTACTGTCTCGCCATTCTTCCACTATAGTTGAAATAAGTTGGGTAAACCTGAAAAAAAGTTGACAGTGTGCCTATGCGCCGCACCTCGCGCGCCCTTCGAATCATTCGCGTTCTAGTGCTCCGCCGTTCAACCACATTATCGTGTGCTAGACTAAAAAGTGTAGCTTATTTGTGTTTATAACTTCTATTGTGCATTAGTTGGTGATATTCGTAAACGCTGTCATGGGGATGATGATAATATTTTCGTAAAAAAGTACGAAAGTTAAAAAAAAAGCAACTGAAGCAATGTAAAAAATGGTCCCGACATTCTGGGACAACAGATTCGTCTTCTAGCAATAGAGGCGGGCGACGATTCGCCGCCGCCGCCGGACATTTTAGACCAGTGTGAACCTGAGCCGCAGCCTATGGAGCCTCTCACAGAAATGGTAAATAATTACCTATACCTATCTATCGTGTTCGTGTTGTGTACATCTTGTGGGGATGTTACCTTCACATTTTACAAGTGCTGTGGATAGTTCAAGGTGACTATCTCTTGCGTTTGAAAACACAACAGACTGTTTATACTATGTACATTGTACATAGGTACATTATATAAAAAAATACCTACTATGTATATTTTGCGCTGTTTTTACATGTATATATAGTGCTCGTGTTGTGTACATCTCGTGGGGATGTTACCTTCGCATTTTATAAGTACTGTGGATAGTTCAAAGTGACTATCTCGTGCTTTTGTAAACAAAATGGTATGTACTACATACATTTCAAAAATACTATGTATGTTTTGCGCTGTGTACATCTTGTGGGGATGTTTCCTTCGCCTTTTTTGCATTAATGTGGATAGTTTACAAGGACTATCTCGTGATTGCAATATGCCTTTCTTTTGTAAAAACAGGCCATACATTTGTTTTCGGATTTTGGGGGATGTTACCAGTAAACAATTCATTTTGGATGTCTTAAACGATTCATCAGTTGCATACATCTCATTCTCAGCATCAGCCGCAACTGACACCAGCGCCTGCGCTAGCACTAGCGGCCATTCTGCAACCGCGGAGGCGCTAGGTGTGGAGGGAATCGTTTGAAATAACGAAATCCTGGAGTTGCTTTGACTTTACCTTCCAGTCAACAAAAAATGCGACAAAAAGGATCTAATTCTGCGATAGGAATTTGAAGCTATTGGCAGACTTACATAGGAGGAGCATAAGGAGCTCTTCAAAAATGATTGGTGCCGGAAGATTGCCGAAAATGGACTTACCTCTTTTAAATGCTGTCACAAAACCAGCCTTAACTGAAACATTTATCAAGAAACACAAAGCAAAGTGATCGAAAATATGCAAGGACACTTAAGTTCTGCCACTTCATGCTAAGGGGAGGCGCGAAAGGTCTTTTCTCAGACTAGCAGAGTGTATTAATGTTGGTGGTTAAGCTACAGATAGAAGCAGGGCACCTCTTGTGTAATGTTTAATACACAGAGTCAATGAATAAGCCTAGCTTCATTTGCTTCAGCATTAACAATGAGACGAATGATCACTTTACGAGACTGACATACCTAGATAAATATTATATTTTCGCTGAAAAAGCCCCTGATACATTGAAATCTGCATAAGCAATAGGTAAGTCCGGCTCTGAGATTAAAATACAACCACAACACCGAAGACTGCTCGTTCTTTATACTTGAAGCCCCCACTACCGTACAACGCGGGGACGGCAACGGGCCGCTGGCAGGACCCAGCCGGTCAGCCGATCGCAGGTCCGCTGCCGTGCCACCGCCCCGCCGCCACCGCAGCAATAGATTCGGTATGTGGTAGGCTTACTTTTTTTTCTACAAAAGCAACTAATCGCAAAAAATCCTGTTATCTTGTCTTGGATTAAAGGCTATAGGATATTCTTCTTGGAACAAGTAACTCGGACACATACCCCAAGTCAGTCAACCTATTCACTGTCTGAGATTGTTGACTACTAAAAAGCCGTTTCCTTTAGCCTGAGCCTAAATCACCTTTTAATAAAAAGGGCAGTAGCTAGGTATTGTATTATTTCAATGGCAACCTACTGAGGGTCAATTTTTGTCGAGTTGTTTCATTTTACTTTAATTGGAAAAGAAAAGTTTAATGAGAGATTTATTTTAAACTCAAAATCATTGAAACGCAACATTTTTAATTAGAAGATTTGCGGATAACCCTGTAGTAAATTTTACTATGTCTTCAATGTGCACCTTTCGTGTTCACGAAATTACTGAAACCAGTCATGTTTCTGTTACGTTCGCTAGGTTTTTTGTCAACTATTTACCTAGACGATATACGTTTCATAGGTGATTCGCACGGCAGCTGTTTGAATAATCTTATCTAAGCTAGACAATTGTTGAACTTTTTAGGGTTAATATAGAGAAGGTGTCTATGAAGCCTGGCGTTATACAACGCCACAAAAGACCTGCAAATAGCTCGGTTTTATAAAAAATGACCACTTAATCCTGACAGAAAAGAAACGCACATTGATTTCATAATAATGATAATAATAAAAAATAAAAAAAGTAGTTGTCCTATTTTAAACAGCTTAAACAAACACTACTGTTAGTAGCTTCGTCCGATTTTTTGTTCTCCTGTCACCTCCTGGCCCCGCCATCCAGTACAGATGGCTCTGCACTAAGCAATTTTGCTGTGTGCAACAATCTTGCTTTACTAGAAAGAGATAAGTAATTATAATTCTTGTCTCACACTATAATAAATAATATTTATCATTGTCTTTTATTTATTTTATTTTTTTCTTATGCAAAACTGGGGGGGGGGGGGGAGGTGGCATGTGGAGGGAGACAGCCAGTGGTCTAGTGAAGAAACTATTGATCTTATTCATCTGCTTGAATTAAAGACTTCTTCGCTAACGACCGACATGATTTTCAAGTCAAATTAAGAATGCAAAACACAACTACAATTTCATATGTTAATCGTATAGATATAAGATTTCCTCACTTTTACTCAGTCTCAAGCAGCCTACGGCAATTTTGTGAAGAATGTGATATATTTGTATTTGCATCTTAGTTCTCAAGATATCGAAATATCAGATGCGGAATCTACACGATAATATCCTGACATCAAGTGAGAATAGAGCGTCACAGCCTATTAAATAGAAGAATTACAAGTCAACTTGGTGAGCCCAAGATAGATTTGTTGCATCATTGTATTAGCAATGAATGTCACCGTTACGTATCGTGGTAGAAATCTGAGTGCATGTGCGATCAACGCATTTACAATAAATTGGGTATATGTTCACGCGTTCCACCTTAAAGGTATTTCGAAAGATGATTACCTACAGAGGGTGCTGAAGGTATTGTATTAGTTTCTCTACAGCCAAGCCAGCATGGGTTTTCACTCTTTCAGAGTCTCTTAAGCTCAGATCCGGTTAGATCCAACTGATTTTGTTGAATTTCCCATATCAACAGCGCAATCTAACCCAAGCTTACTCTTACAGCAGGAAGATTATCAAGGCGTTCTTGAGAAGATGCGTGCCACATATTATAACATGTCCTTCTAGGATTTTTTAATTAATTAAAGCAATATGAAGTTGTGGTTACAATATTGGAGTAGTTTTTGTAATATAGATGGTGTTGACATTTATGAATCTCAATCCCAGATATTATTTATTTTTTCAGTTAAGTATTAATTTAGGCGCTCAATACGGTACTCTCATCTACTCACTTACTCACTCTCACTCTCATCTGGGTCTAGATGACAGAGTTCAAGGATTGGTCTAAGGATTCTGTAGAATTTGGCTACCTGAGCCGAAATACGGCGTAACATGGGATCCATCGATTATTATCGATCTCTTAAATACACAAATGATTCATTATATTATTTGTGTTTAACAACAAAAGAGGGTTATTTTGATAGCTTTAGTTGCACCACCTCCGGTATGCGGACAATATAAAAATATACTATATATAATATCAAAATATTGAAGTTAATTCCGAGAACACCAACATCTACATTCCGGAATTCATTAAAACTTTACGTCCAGATTCAGCCAGTCAAAACTATATCTTCTCTTTTTTAGAAATTTGTCCAGCCATAACTTTGAAGTAATAGGTACCTACCTAAACATAATAAAGACATTGAGAGGTGATATTGATACGCTATTTATTAGTTTGAAGAAGCCTTTTAAAGTAGTGACCTCTCAAACGTTAAGTTGTTGGGTCAGAGACCCTTTGTGAGAGTTGGATTACGCATCTGTTTTTACTGCGCACTCCACGAGGCATGCCCGCTACGTCCAGTGCGCACAGGCAAGGCGTCAATATCGACACCATTACAAGTACCGCTGGATGGAGCGTGACATCTTTAACATCTTTGCTAGATTTTTTTTAAAGAAATGTTATTAGCAAGGTTCAAGGCCAATTTGCAGTATCTTTATTAAATATCCGATCTGCTACGTAAATATTATTACGCTGTAGGTTTTTCCTTTTTTGAGTTAATTAATATAATTTTATTTAAGATATTTAATTACATTCAGCACACGATTTGCCTAATTCTATGATTGATTTCTCTCTGCTAGAATGAAAACAAATCAAGATTGAGAATTTCATATGGTTCCAATATTTCATAATATTCCACGGAGCCTTTCAAAATCTACAAGTATTCTAATCTCGAAGGACAAAGCAGTAGTATAATTTGTGATTAAACGAACTTACCTGAAGTGAAGTTCTATCATAATTATACGAAGGCTTTGTCCGAAGAGATTAGCTCCCGCCCACCCCTCGTAACCCATATTGTGGAATATTATAAAGCAGCTTTGAACTAAATGATTCGAAGGGCGCGCGAGGTGCGGCGCATAGGCACACTGTCAACTTTTTTTCAGGTTTACCCAACCTATTTCAACTATAGTGGAAGAATGGCGAGACAGTACGCCCTACTACAAGTATTCTAATCTCTTCGGACAAAGCCTTCGTATGATTATGATAGAACTTCACTTCAGGTAAGTTCGTTTAATCACAAAATATCAGCTATAATAGTAATTTAATGCATAAACATTTTGTGTGACAGCGTTAGTTATCGAAATCCTCGGAAACGGTTTTATTGATATTTTTTTTGAAAAATAATAATAGGCTAATTAATATAATCTTATTTGTGTAGAATTACCAATTATTATTTATTCTTTTTATCCGATAATAATCCGTATTTATGACTATCACTACTACTGCACATCATATACTATCTAAGTAAATATAATATGGTCTTTTCTTTTTGTTCACAATAGGCGCAAATTAATAAATCAAATGATACACGTACATTAATAACCGCAGTATGGACCCAAATGAAAATCAGCGTTGCAACTGATCTCTCGGTTGCAACATTATCGGGTTACCGGTATAGTCGGACCCATCTTGGGGACTCAATACTTAAGTAAAAAAACTTCCCGATATTTTATTAGATATTTTTCGGAGGTTTGCCTTTGTATTAACTACTTGTATTTCTACCGTCACCCATTTGTGATTTCTGTTGAATGTTGTATTATGTTGCGTGATTTTGTGTTTTTGAGTATCGTGTCTTCAAATAAATATATTTTTCTTTCTTTCTTTCTTTCTTTCTTTCTTTTCTAATATGGCAAAACAACATTTGCGGTGTCATTACCTTTTACACATTTTTTTGAGTTCCACTACTCTTTTCATATAAATAAAATCTGAAAACCGAGACTATATAACGCACAAATAAGACAAAGAAATAGTTTATATTATACAAATCGTTTATCTATAAATATATTATTTTATTCGCCACATATTTATGCGGAACCCTCTGTGAATAAGTCTGACTCGCCTCATATAAATTGTTATGTTTAAATTTAATGCCATTTGAGAATTATTATTATGAGAATTCTAGTTTTATTTATTGTTGTGATTTGATTCAGTGTAATTTGTGTGATTTGATAATTCTATTTTATACATTGTTATCTAATCTCTTTAAACGAGAAATTCTTGTATATATATTTATATATAATCAGAATCTCGGAAACGGCTCCAACGATTTTCATGAAATTTTGTATACAGGGGGTTTTAGGGGCGATTAATTGATCCAATTCCGTTTCATTTTTATAAAGCGTCGTTTTAACCGTGTTTTAAGGCAAAGAAATAACTGCTACACTGCAAGAAGGAAATTTTCGCAACCATCTGTAAGGTTGTCATAGCTCAAGTAGGAAATAGGACGATACCGTAAACAGAAGACCCTGGTTCGAGACTTGATAATTATTTTTCTTTTTTTTTTCAAGTTCTTTTTTTTGTGTGAAAACCTACATACCGAGCAAAGCTCGGTCAACCAGGTACTGATTAATTATTTAATATTCCAAATCTATCTTATGATGCTCAATGTGTTATGCTTTATGTGCGTGTGTCTCAAAGCGCAAATGAACTTCTTACTTATCTATCTTTGCCGGTATTTTTGCTCAAAAAATATTAATTTTACGCCTGGCGTGCAAGTATCTAGTACCAAAATAGGTTACTCTCGGACTGTCATTATGTGATCTATTGTTATTTTCATTGTTATCGGATGCTATAGCATCCACAGTCTTAACTAGACAAAGACATCTAAAACATGATAACACCTTGAACGAGACCATTTGCAACTCAGAGTACGTTGGATCTCTGTGATAATTGAATTCACAACCCCGCTGTAGATAACTAACACATTACCGCTAGATCAACAAACCAACAACGACGAGCAACTAAGCATTGATTACTGTAGGTTCTTCTCGACACAAACCTTCGTTTTATTGTCTTAGCTTGGACTTCAGCCAAATGCTTTTACGATTGTGTTGAAAGATTAATGTGTTATCACGAAAATAAGAAATCTGCACTGACAAGTGTATTACTAAAATCCTTTGTTCGAAATGTTTACTGTTCTTCCACTCTTACTTAGGGAATAATGAAATTTGTTTAATATCACTCGTAACCTGGGCTGCCTGAGTGATCTTAAACGATCACTAAGGTTAAGCAACATACGGCGCGTTCAGTCCATGGATGGGTCACCGTCGATGTCTAACGCTAGTAGCATTTTTCCGAGCGGTTCCGTGCTTCGCAAGGCACGTTAAGCAGTTGATGCCGGCTGCCGTCGATGGATGGCAGTCAGAGGCCTTAGGGCGGCTTGAAAATTTCTGACAGTAAGACTTACACTAGTCTTACAAGCCTCCACCAATCCGGACTTGGCCCCCGTGGTGGAATATGGCCTATACCTTCCTCAGGGAAGAGACGTGTGCCCCTTGGTGGGGACATAATGGGTTGACGATGATGATGATTTAATATCGGATGAGTGGAAAATGACGCAAGTGGTTCACGGCAGTAACGGAGTGGTCAGTCGGTAGACACCCTGCGGCCACGTGGTGCGACAACGCCGACATGTCGGACTGTCAGAATTTTGCATTCCACTTAGTTGGACTATCGGACCAAGAGGATATTTAAAATTCCAGTTGTTTCGATCCGCGAACCACGAGGATTTTTAAAATTCCTCTAGGTTCACCACACGAACTGCGAGGATCATTAAGTTTCATTTGGTTCGACCCTCAAACTACGAGGATTGCTTTAAACTAATTCGACTAATTAAAACTAGCTCGACGACCTCTGTGGCGTAGCGGTTAGCGCATCTGCTTACCATGCGAGAGGTCCCGGGTTCGATCCCCGGCTGGGGAGAAGAAAAAAAAAACTCGAGGTCTTGGATGTTTGCATGTTTGTGACGTCGCTTTTTCTGGTTCCCGCGACGCAGGGAATCCTAGTGTGGGGCCAGGGGCGGTGTATGTGCCTGTATGTAAATGTTTATGTTTTAATTTAAACACAGAAAATAATTATAAACACGATCATCAACCCATTATGTCCCCATCGAGGGGCACGGGTCTCTTCCCTGAGGAAGGTATAAGCCATACTGTGGTGAATGGTAAGGAATTACTGTAGATATTCCCTTACATAAAATATACAATCATATCATCATACAAGCAGAAACCGGTGGCAGTCAGTCGGTAGACACCCTCCGGCCACGTGGTTCGACAACGTTGTCCGACATGACGGACGACGAGGGATTTGGACTATCAGAATTTTTCATTCCACTTAGTTCGACCCTTTGGTCGAAGTTTGGTCGAAGTCTTGGTCCTTTGACCTAGAGGATATTTTAAATTCCACTCGTTTCGATCCGCGAACAACGAGGATTTTTAAAATTCCACTTGGTTCGACCCTCAAACTACGAGGACCGTTTTTTTCTCTTTGTACATCGTTAACATTATTTTGATCTATTTTAAATAGATTATGAACTGGCTTCTTATAGTGGATCCCAACACCGTATTAACTTGTGATCCTGGCTTTTCTACGGACTCTGGATCTCATTCCTATGACGACCCTGGCGCTTTAGGGGAACACGAACCTTCTCCCAACATTAACACAAATCGACCTGTTTCTGCAAATACATTGGTTTTGCTACAAAATGCATTTTATATTTTTTTCATTACACACAAAACCTACATACTAAACCTATTATTTATTGATGATCAAATTTCCTGTTCACGTTTGACCAAAACACCCTACAAAATGGTCACTGTCCTTTACTTTGTCAACAAGATTAAAGTTGAGAGTATAAAAGGTTCATGTGATGCCGTCACTTTGAAAAAGAAAGGGACGCGCCACCATCTTAGTTTATTTTTTGGAGGGAAGGACGTGTTTATGGGTGTGATTTTGTAGAGTTAACTACTCGAGTACAAACATAAACTCACGCCTGCATCCCAGAGGGGTAGGCAAGGCAGAGACAAGGGACTGCCACCTGCCACGATCCTGACAAATCACTCTCGCTTCATCGCCATTCATTAGTCGTTGCATGCACGCACGTCGGTTTCGGGTACTTTTTGCTTTGCTATTACTCGAGTAATAATTTTGATATTTTCTGTGAACTATTCAAGTTATAAATGCTAACTATTTACGATATGACTAGTTTGTATATAAGCCTGAGTATGTACGTAGGATTTATTTCATATAAAGATTTTTATTATTTCCATTGTCAAACCTGAATCCAACAGGAAAAAAATACGGAAGTGCTTCTTACAATAATAACAACCAAATAAAATTGTGTAAGACAAACCTTTAATAGTTTTGCAGTCATTACCATCACAAAACACTGGATTATCAAAACACAAAATTAACGTATCAATGCGCTGTCAAAATCCGCATCGCTTCAAGTTACGATGGTAGGCATGATATCGCACATTTGTCTTTACCGAATTGACAGGCTAAAATCACCCCAATGCTCATACAGGCAAGGTCTATACGAGCTGAATAGAAAAGTATGTGGGCCTGTAACTTATAATTGGGTGTCCAACTCAGAATCATAAAGTAGAATTAGGTTTTCGCTCTGGTACTTTGGGTTTAGCATAAATGTGTGAACTGAATTCATTTACAATTTAATTTTAGCGTATTTTTTTTTATTTCTCCCATCAGAGGGAGAGTATGGGCCTTATAACCACGTTAGCCCAACATAGATTGTGTTGCCAACTTCTGCTGTCAGAAGTTTTCAAGCCGCCATAAGGCATCTGACTTGGCTTTTCGACTGCCATCTATCGACGGCAGCCGGCACCAACTGCTTAACGTGCCTTGCGAAGCATGGAACCGCTCGGGAAAATACCACTAGCGTTAATCATAGAACGGTCACTCATCCATGGACTGAACGCGTCCTATGTTACTTAACCTTCGTGATCGCTTAAGATCACTCAGGCGGTCGGGGCCTCGAGCAATCCTATTTAGTATGTTAATAATGGCAATAGATGGACGCTAGAAATATTACTTCAAAAATAAATCATTACATTAAAATAAAATAAGTTTTGTGGATTTACACAAATGAAATAAGTGAATACGTACAACGTCATTCATTTCATCATCAACCCATTATGTCCCCACCGAAGGGCACGGGTCTCTTCCCTGAGAAAAGTATAGGCCATACTCCACCACGGGGGCCAAGTCCGGATTGGTGGAGGCTTGTAAGACTAGTGGCTGGTCTTACTGTCAGAAGTTTTCAAGCCGCCCCTAAAGGCCTCTGACTTGGCTTAACGACTGCCATCTATCGACGGCAGCCGGCACCAACTGCTTAACGTACCTTGCGAAGCACGGAATCGCTCAGAAAAAATGCCACTAGCGTTAGTCATAGACGGTGACCCATCCATGGACTGAACGCGCCGTATGTTGCTTAACCTTAGTGATCGTTCAAGGTCACTCAGGCAGCCCAGGCTACGAGCGTACCATAAATAATGTATAGTGCTTACCAAAGTTTTAAATTAAGCGTCTTAAATTTTTTCTTGATCTTGATAACGACAAGAGGTAAAACTAAAAAAAACCGTACCTTTATCTATAAAAAGGGCCAAAAAAATCATGTCTGTTGTATAGGAGCTCCCCCCCCTTAAATATTCGTTTTATTTTATAAAGTGACTAATGCCCGTTTTCACCAACAACACTTAAGATTTAGGGGCCACCTAATCTTTTTTAAGGGCTACGAATCAACAGTAGCCCCTAAAAAAGATTGGTAAGTGTTGTTGGTGAAAAAGGGCATAAATAACTTAATATTATGTGCATATTTCAAGCCTGTTGAAATATGCACCTACCTGTTGTCGTTATCAACATCAAGCAAATGTATGGGAGCCCGCCTTAAATATTTGTTTTATTTTAATTACATTATTTATTTTTAAAGTGAATATACATAGGCTGCTACTTATGTATGCGGAATCTGGGATTCCAATAATTTTAAACGCAATGTCTGACCTCCATGGTCAAATTCGTTCTTTTTTTAAATACTGGCCGGTAATATTTTTCTCTTATATACGTTAGTGTTTTGTTTTTGTTGGGTTTAAAATGTCATATCGCTGAAAAAATGGAACTCACTCGTGAAAATATTCGTGCTATGATTTATTACGATTTTCGAACAACGCAACAACAGTGCGTAGATCAATTAACTTCGACTTTTGGTGGTGAAGCTCCATCAAAAACGACTGTGTATCACTGGTTTAGTGAGTTTAATCGCGGGCGCAGTAAGCTCACGGACGAAGTTAAAGAAGGTCGCCCGAAATCGGTGGTTGTGCCACAAAATATTGAAGTTGTGCGAAAACTAATAATGCAAGACCGCCATGTTACGTATCGCGAGATAGAGGTTATTCTGGGCATATGTATGACGAGTATTCATAGGATATTACATGAACATTTGTCTGTAAAAAAAATTTGTTCGCGTTGGATCCCGCACAACTTAACTCAGGATCAAAAAGATGCTCGCGTTGAATGGTGCAAGAAAATCTTTAAAAAATTCAACGGAAGCGACTCAAAATCTGTTTATAATATCTACACAGGTGACAAATCCTGGATCTACGCGTACGATCCCGAAACTAAACAACAATCAACAGTTTGGGTGTTTCAAAATGAGCCGAACCCTACGAAAGTGGCTCGTGCAAAAAGCACTGTAAAGCAAATGGTGGCCTGCTTTTTTGGTATTAATGGCCATGTGGCTACAATACCCCTGGAGAATCGCAGAACAGTTAATTCGGAGTGGTACACGACCATTTGTTTGCCGGAAGTATTTGAAGAAATACGCCAAAACAACCAGCGACGCAGAATCATACTTCACCATGACAATGCCAGCTGTCATACATCTCAGGAAACAACTACATTTTTGGATGGTCAAAAAATAGCATTGATGGGTCATCCACCGTACAGCCCTGATTTGGCTCCCAATTATTTCTATTTATTCCCAAATGTAAGAATAAATTACGTGGTCAACGATTTTCGACCCGTGAAGATGCCGTAGATGCGTTCAAGCAGCACGTTTTGGAGATACCTCAATCAGACTGGAAAAAGTGTTTTACAAATTGGTTTCATCGAATGCAAAAGTGCATCGATCATAGTGGAGAATACTTTGAAAAACATATTTAGCCTTAAACATTTGTTTATTTTTTCTATTCCGCATACAATAAGTAGCAGCCCTCGTATAGCTAAATTTTCTATGCATATTTCAAGCGTCTATACCTGTTGTCAATATCGAGCAAAAATGAGCAAAAAAATCACATTTGTTGTGTGAAAGCACCCTTAAATATGTATTAATTTTTTGTTACAGCGGCAACAGAAATACATAATTTCTTAAAATTGTATAACTATCCCCGTTCATGAGATACAGAATGATGTGATGACAGATAGACGGACGGACGGACAGCGGAGTCTCAATAATAGGGCACCGTACCCAAAAGGTTATAAATATAGTGTCTAATATTGTAAAAATAATAGTATGGCAAAGCTGGTTTGGTTTTCGTTAGGAATGAAGATCGCTGGGCTGTTTGTAATTTTGTTATTGGTTTCAACATTTAAACCTGTTTCCACAATTACCTAAATATGTAACCTCCTGACTTATCGCAACAGCGAATAGCGCTGAAAACAGAATTCGTATGGTAACTTTTTCACACAACAATAAAGAGACGTGCCCACATTGTTAACATTATTATAACTCCGTAGTCCGCTAACAATTGCACGGAAACTATCTCCCAAACACTATTTCGACTCAAAACTTCCCCGCTCAGAAACAACAGTACTAAACAAAATTGAGAAAACTATGACGTCACGTTGCCAAACCAAACAATAACCGTTATTTAATTGAAACAGGGGGTGGTTCTACGCGCTTTTTAGAACCGTAGTTATTTTATCTACTTTTTTTTTTGTACAAATAACATGTTGCCTACTATAAGCACAGGGTATCCTAGTTTAGATCTATGCCCAACTAAAATCTGAAATATGCTCGATATAAAAATTTACATGCTTAATATCTAAGCGGTTATTTTATTATCATTAATTCTTTATTGCACAAGCGATAGTACAAAAGGTGGACTTAATGCTAGAGGCATTTTGTACCAGTCAATTTTTCTAATGCATGTGGAAGTTACCACTATAGGGTGTTTTTATTAATAATATAGATTACTATTATTACTAAATTCTTTAATGCACAGTTGTATAAACTTCAAATCAACCGTGACAACAAACCTAAATAGGACATTAAACATAGTAGTTGTAAGCCTAAATAAGGAGGCGGGTGGGGTCCAAAGTATTAAAAGTAATTATTAAGTAGATGTATTTAAAATGGTTGGTGCCGGCTGCCGTCGATAGATGGCAGTCGTTCAGCCAAGTCGGAGGCCTTAGGGCAGCTTGAAATTCTGACTGAACTTAGTACTAAATCGACTAGAACTATTTCACGGAATCCACGGTACAAGAGCCGATAACAGAGCGAGTAATACAGGATAACAGACCCCGTACCGGGAAGACTCTGGTTATTACAAAAGTTACTAAACAGACCGGACATTACCCAGCATCGCAACACTGGAACTACGAACTAGAGCGAAATCCTATACAAGTTTAATCCACCCCCGGCCACATAATATCTATCGAAGTGTGTGAGCTAATAAGGAAGACTCTGTGTCAATCAGTTTGTCTGACATTGTCCGAACTTTCTTTTACTTTCAGTGCCTCACCGCAACTGGAGGTTGCCTGTCAGCTCTGCATATTCATATTTTCTCTTTTCTCTTTGCGAAGCGAAATAGGCCTTATTTATTTATTTAATTTTATTAACAGACAGCAAGGTCCAATGTAGCGGTTAGTATTGGTTAGTATTTAATATCTAGCAGTGACCTTGTGCGTTCAATTAAAATCCATCATCATCATCAACCCATTATGTCCCCACCGAGGGGTAAGGGTCTCTTCCCTGAGGAAGGCACAGGCCACACGGGGGCCAAGTCCGGATTGGTGGAGATTAATCCATATCAGTGGATTATCTATTCCCGCTCCCTCACATTCTGCTCAGTAATGAGTTAAAGTTACAATCTTAAGGTAAATAACTCGACGAGCGTGGCAATGCTGCCATGCAGCTTGCTGGGGACCTTTGGTTCAAAGGTTTTCCGGTGTGGGTTGTCAGGTGAGGTAGGGATTTTTTTTGTGTGTCTAAACTATTAGGTATTGTATCTGTGTTGTCAACGAAAAATATGGTAGATTTCGTGCATATGTTTTTAGTAATTAGTTAATGCATTTTATAGTAGATAATGTTCAATAATAATAATAAAATATATAAAATACTCGTGTCTCAATATTAGTGCGCATACTCCTCCAAAACGGCTTGACCGATCTTGATGAAATTTTATTTGTATATTTTGGTAGTTCTGAGAATACGAATAGGTTGATATCTATTTTTCATAGCCCGAAGTTAAAAAAAATATAGCAAAACAACGTTTGCCGGGTCAGCTAGTATTGTTTAAATATGTGTGTGTATAATTAAGATCGTGCACGCGCGCCTGTGTGTGTGTGTGTGTGTTTGTGTGTGAGGGTGTGTAGGTGTGTGTGTGAATATATATAATCAAAGAACATCTTAAATATCTAAAAATCAAAGCAAGCAAAATCACGAGCTTTCACTAGCGTGCCGAAATAAAAAGAGGATCGTAGTGAACTATGAGAGAACGGGTGGGAAGTTCTAATGAATCGGAAAAGTTGCGGAGCTCTCCCTGCAATCTTATAGAACAAGACACAGAAATTGGTCGTTAAAGAAACGATACATTTCGGTTTGTTTGGCTTTCGCCTTTTGAGCGGTGAACGGTTTTAAAAAGACTTCCTCTCTTCGATGTCCGACACTAAATTTTTTTAATTCTGTGCTATGATAGGGGTCTTAAATTTTGATAATAGCTGCTGTTGAAGACTGCTTGGAACCATATTTTTGTGTTTTTGTATTTTTGCTTTTATTGACTTTTATCTCATGTCACGGCTGGAGCGATTTTAATTAAATTTAGTGTGGAGTTAGCTGACACCCTGGATTAACACATAGGTTACGTTTTACTTCGTAAAAATATCTTACTTCCATGGGAAAATTGAGGAAAATTAAATTTTGTAAATTGATCTTTCCGATGCTCAAATTGAAATTATTTTGCATGTAAAAATGTGAATAGTTATTATTTTTACTGTTTATACACAATTTATTTTCCGTAATAAATCACTGGTAACACCACGGGGCACTGCTAGTTCATACTGTATCCCAGAGGGGAGACAGGGACTGCCATCTGCCACGATCCTGATAAATCACTTTCGCTTCATTGACATTCATTAGTTGTTGTATGCACGCACGTCGGTTTCGGGTAATTTTTATCTTGTCTTTAGCTATTTAGTCAAAATATGTCCACCTGGGGCGTCCCTCACCGACCTTTTCACTCACATTTGCTCGATATATTTGCTTCGTCACTCTTTCTTTTTTAATCCTCTCCACATGTCCAAGCCAACGCAACATTATCCCTATAATACATAGGTACATTTAATTGTATATAATTACAAAATGAAGTTAAAACCACCAAAATAAAATAACATGCTTTCTGCCAGCAAAATTATTTAAAATTGTAGAGAAAACCCAGAAGTTAGTATGATAAAAATCTGGTAGAAAATACCTAGTGAGTGCGGAGAAGCGGTTTTTAACTCTTGACGTGCCAACTAGTGTTCAAAGTTTCCACGATTCTTGGTTACCATCTTACTGGCTTTTCAGGTTTATTTCCAAGCAGAAAAGTTTCAGAGTTCGCTGGATTGAAAGTAGTTCTAGAAAGAACCACTGACTCGTTTCAAAAGCTCTTAGATACTGGGCAAGTAAAACTGGTTGCGTCCATGTTTTTCACTGCACTCAGATTGTCGTTATCAGATTAGATCAATTCAAATCAAAATAACTTATTTCAATGTAAAGAATTTATATTGAAACAAGAATCGCTCGTAACCCCGGCCGCCTGAGTGATCTTAAACGGTCACGAAGGTTAAGCTACATAAGGCGTTTACAGTGCATGGATGGGTGACCGTTGTATGACTAACGCAAGTAGCTTTTTTCGGAGCGGTTCCGTGCTTCGCAAGGCACGTTAAGCAGTTGGTGCCGGCTGCCGTTAATAGATGGAAGTCGTTAAGCCAAGACAGAGGGCGGCTTGAAAACTTCTGACAGGAAGACCAGCCACTGGTCTTACAAGCTTTCACCAATTAAGACTAGGCTCCCGTGGTGGAGTATGGCCTATTCCTTCCTTGGGGAAGAGACCCGTGCTCCTCAGTGGGGACATAATAGGTTGATGATGAAGATCGGCTTACCATAACGGTGGCTTTTAATTGGTATTTTCAAGGTCATAACGCAACTTGATTACGAAAAAAAAACAATACTTAGGTATGCTGAGACAGCATCACTGGACTCTTAGAGCCGGTTTCTGAATTGAGAATTTCAAGGAACTAATAATATTTAGTAATATAAGGAACTAATAATATTTAGGTACCGTTCTCTCACGGACTTTTCTCCGCGGACTTTTTTATCCGCTAAAATAGATCGCTTACAACTGTATCGAGTAACGCAAACGAGGGATTAAAAGTACCGCGTACTAAAAATCCGCCGAATAACCAAGGATATGCATAGAGCGGACCGGATTAAAGTAGTCTAGGCGAAGCAACGCACACGGCTGACTTTAATCCGCGTTGAAATATAAGGAGATGGATGGACCGAGATTTCGCACGCCTGCCCGTGTGCGTTGAATTCGCGGTTAATCCGCGGAGGACTTTTTATTCGCGGAGCGTACTTTTTTCTCCGCCGCGGAGAAAAGTCTGTCGTCTGTGCAGGCCATTACAGTTACGTATTTACTTAGCGAAATTCTCAATTAAAAATCAGGCTCTTAGTAGCAAAAAATAGGCACCGAAAAATTCTTCGCAAAACCAATCTGTAAAATAACTTGCTCGTTAATAAGTATTTTTCTTGGCCTCGAAAACAAATTAAGACGTTTCCTCTTTCACGAAACGGGGTGAAGTTTTTCGCAATAGAACTTTACTAACTGGCTTTGTATTGTTTTGCTTAAATAATTCTTTTTTCCAATTAAACAGAGTTTCGTTATAAAAGTTCCGTTAATTGCGTAGACCTTAACTCTTTCACGTTGTGTTAGTGAAGGAAAAACGGAACATTACTTTGTACATACATACTCATGTATCCCAGAGGGGTTGGGAGAGACCAGGGACTGCCACCTGCCACGATCCTAACAAATCACTTTCGCTTCATCGACATTCATTAGTCGTTGCATGCACGCACGTACTAGAAAGTATGTATCCGATTTCAAAACTTCTTTCTACAGTAATTAAAATGGACCGTCAGGGACTTAGGTAACTCCGTTAAAGCAGACGTAGTCGCGGGCACTGCTAGAGAAATATACAGAATGTATTTTGATACGCGACAGTAAGGGGAAGTATCTTAACTGTAACAGTTAGAGTAAAACGTTTTTAGGAGATTATGTATACATTTTTCTCGACTTCTGAGCTTTCTAGTACTCTAATCTCAGTCGGTCCAGTAGAGACTTTAGTTCGTTAGAAAAAACAGGATTGATTGGCATTAAAAAAAGTTTTTGTGTAAAATGACCATGTTTTTGCTGAGTGTATTTTTTTTTTCCAAAATCTGTGAATCTTAAAAAATATATGGATAGTCTCCTGATAACGTTTTCCTGTAATTATGACGGTTAAGGTACCTGCCCTCACTGTCCCGTCTCAAAAATTCACCCTGTATCTATATACGTTATATTGGTATCTAAATCGAAGTAGATAGCCATTTTAAAACTTCAAAGTACGAGTATATAACCAACGTCGAGTTTTGTGGCGCAGCGGCTAGGCATCTGCCTACCATGCGAGAGGTCCCGGGTTCAAATCCCTCCTAGGGCCAAAAAGCCCCAGGTCTTGGATGTTTACATGTTTGTGACGTCGCGGTTTCTGGTTCCCACGATACAGGGTGTCCTAGTGCGGGACCAGAAGCAATGTATGTGCCTGTATGTAAATTTGTATGTTTAAGAACAACTAGAAGTTCTCAACCAGTTCTCAGTCGTCGACATAGCCCAGCGGATGAGTAAGTTGAAGTGGCAGAGGCCGGGGCACATAGCACGCTGATGGCTGAAAAGTTCTCGAATGGAGACCACGTATCGGCAAGCGCAGCGCAAGACGGTGCCAGCTACAAGATTGACAGATGATCTCATCCAAGTGGCAGAAAGACGCTCGATGCAAGCCGCTTCCAACTCAGTCTTTTTGGAAATCCATGGAGGAGGCCTATGTCCAGCAGGGGACTTCTTGTGGCTGAATGATGATGGTGATGATAACTTCTCAATGCACAAAAATCCAGATGACCAGGAATGAAATGACCATGACCAATAAATTTGACGCCCGCGCATCGGTTAGTGCTTTTGCCTACTATGCGAGAGGTCCCGGGTTCGAAGCCCGGCTGGGACAAAAACACCCAGGTCTTGGATGTTTAGCATGTTTGTAACGTCGCTGCTTCTGGTTCCCATGACACAGGGTATCCTAGTGAGGGGCCAGAAGCAATGCGTGTGCCTGTATGTAAATGTTAAATGCTAAAAAAAATTGAAATTTAAAAATTCAGACCCAGTACCGGCATACCCCAACACTCGTCTACAGTTTGGCGAATAATTTATAAAATTTGCAACTCTGCGATAGAAACGTAAGTCAATAAATTAAAAAATATAAAAAAAAAACAGACCCTATTCCGGCATACCCCCAACACTCGTCTACAGTTTGGCGAATAATTTACAACATTTAAATCTCTGCGATAAAACGTAAGCCAAGAATAAAAAAAAATAAGTCAAACGAAACGCCACTGCTCCCCCGCAATAGTTCCCCACTTCATCACGGCAGCAGAGAGCGTCACAGAGCACCACGAGTGCACACAGAGTACCGCGGAGTGTCTCGAGCAATTAGCGTAAACACTACCGAGGAGGTTCTCGGGTACTCTGTCCCTGGGTTTGTGGTATTGTGGCGATGTTTAAAGTGTGCCAAGGATTTGACGCTTTATCCTATAGGAACTGGAGTGCGCTTACCGGGTTAGACAAAGACAAAAATATTTATTTGTGAAGCACGAGTACGTTTAGTTTGGCAAGATATTTTAAAGAAAGAAAAAAATACTTCTGTACATGCACTGCTTTATCATGAGGCATAGAAATTATGGAAAAGGCCCCACCAATAGAAATAATGGTATAAAGTGTCAACGAATTAAAATTAAAATTATCGATAATAATTTATTTATTTATCCACTTACAACTATTTTTACAGGCTGCGCCTAATACGACAGAGTAGGAACTTAAGCCACACATTTAACAATTAATTATCTTATCTTATCATGCATTGAGAACTCACGCCTGCACCCCGTTAATTAATAAAATAGAATGTGAATTATGTGAATGTGACGACCTCTGTGGCGCAGCGGTAAGAGCTTCTGTCTAACATGCGAGAGGTCCCGGATTTAAATCCCGTCTGGGGACAAAAAAAAACAGCCACCAGGTCTTGGATGTTTACATGTTTGTGACGTCGATGTTTCTGGTTCCCTAGACATAGGGTAACCTAGTGTGGCGCCAGAAGCAATGTATGTGCCTGTATGAAAATAATTAATGTTTAAAAAAAAATCAATATACATAAACATAATATATTATATTTACGTAAGTGTACTTACTCAATTTAATGTGTCGTATACTAAAGATACTTTTTACCATGCTGTAGTACTTTTGGTAACTATGTCTGTACTTGAAGAATTCTACTTAGAAGAAAGAAAATACAAAGTCCTGTCTAGCACAATTATATTTACTCCCATTTTTATTTTTAAACAAAAGAATACATTCCAATTTACTAAAGAAGCGGTTGCCTATTTGAAAGAACAGACTATATCAGAAAACCTTTTAAAAACTTCGAAAATTCATTCAACAGATATTTCAGATAAGCAATCATCTAATTTAGAAACGTCCACAGAGATACCGCGTAAAGCTTTTCTGAATGAGACTTTAAAAGAGCTCCTTAAGACCGCTGTCAATCTCGACATAATACACCTTTCATCGCTGGAAAAATATACGAAAGACAATATCTTAGGAGGCAGGGGAAAGAAAAAAGGACGTCTGAACATCTAACCATATACTACACGCCCCTATAACAATCTATAAGACTGGTTCACTCCTCAGAACTTTATGTACTTTTCACTCCATCTGCTCGAATTGATGCATTTTGATGCCCAAATTTAAGACCTAAAACACGCTATTGTTGTTCAAGCTAAGATGCATCAAAGTAAATAGACTCAAAATTGGGTTTTGAATCTATTTACCTTTAGGTACCTTTAAGTAAATAGACTTAAAATCCAATTTTGAATTTATATACTAATGCACTTATTTATTAAGAAGTCGGACTTCTCTTTCACTCTTGACGATTCGTTCTATATCTATTTCGGTCCAACCCAAGCAATAGGTTTTAAAACCGAGTTTGGAACTACTTACTGAACTTCCAAACTCTTTGCTGCAAAACTTTTAAGTACCTAATTGTCAAAAAATTTAAATTGGAACGCAAGTTCGCATGTTCATTCCTCTCAGATGGTAGTGAAATGTACTTTACACGGTATATGTGTGGTTTAAAGACTGTTAATAAGAACGAATAGTCCGAGAGTTGGACGTTAAAAGGACGTTGTCAGGTGACAGCTGCAAGCTCGAGCGTCTTCTCTTTAGTTTGAATGGGGCCTCTGAGAATAGGCCCTCTCTTCATATCAGTCAAGACGGCGAAACTCTAATGAATTATTAAATAAATGCTATGGTTTTGCGAAGTAATAATTGGACTTTCTTTTGGTTTGAAGTATCTAATTATTTTTTAAACAATACGTTTGTCTTGTGCTATCTTGCTTGTGTAATGTTGGAAAGTTTATCGCAACGTTATTGAAACGGCGTTTAAATACAGTAACGTTATGTATTATACTGCCTCGCCTACAAATCTGTGGGTGAGGTGTCATTACGCTGCACTTATGACTCTAGCGATTTGTAAATAGGTAACGACATAATATTTTGTCTCTATAAATACATACATAAACACACACAGCTACATATAAAATACATACATACATACATACATATAAATACATACATACTCGTACATACATACATATAAAGTGAAAGAACACTTAAAACTTATTTCGATTCCGAGCTTTGTCGAACGAGACTGGTAAAGTTACGGACAATCTTTGTTTTAGCAATTTTATGCCTCGATAAGCATTTCTTTGTTTTTGTGAAAAGTTTTCATTATTTCAACAACTCGTATAATAAGTAAATGTTTTATGAAAATATTATTTTGGTGGTTAGGTACAGTGAACCGCAAGTCAACCTTTAGATTGTGGTTGATAAGTCATCGTTAACATAACTGATTAGAGGTACGTGTGTTAAGTTTTGTGTGCTGTCGACAGTACCTAATCGATAGAATCATTCTATGAATAAAATTTGAACTTTCTTCAGAAAATTGTGGATAGGTATCCAAGCAACAATATCTTTGTTAGAAATTAAGTAAAAAGTAAAGAATCGCTCGTAGCCTGGGCTGCCTGAGTGATGTTGACCGATCACTAAGGTTAAGCAACATTCGGCGCGTTCAGTCCATGGATGGGTCGCCGTCTATGACTAACGCTAGTGGCATTTTTTCCGAGCGATTCCGTCCTTTGCAAGGCACGTTAAGCAGTTGGTGCCGGCTGCCGTCGATAGATGGCAGTCGTTAAGCCAAGTCAGAGGCCTTAGGGCGGCTTGAAAACTTCTGACAGTAAGATCAGCCACTAGTCTTACAAGCCTCCACCAATCCGGACTTGGCCCCCGTGGTGGAGTATGGCCTGTACCTTCCTCAGGAAAGAGACCCGTGCCCCTCGGTGGGGACATAATGGGTTGATGATGATGATGATGAAATTAAGTAAAAGCATGAATTATCTAAAAATGATACCAAGACTTATTTTAACTAAAAACTTGCAGTTAAACTTATACAATGTCTTCATATCCAGGCCACTGCTCCCTGAATAGACATTTTCATAACATGGGACTAACCGACAGCCCGCTCTGCCGGGGATGCCTGAAAGAAGAGGAAACACCCGCCCACGTAACCATCTACTGTGAAGGCATGGAGAAACAACGGACCGCCACCATTGGGAAGTTGTGGAAAGAGATGGGCTGGCTGGAGTAAACTCACAGCCTTGCTACGTACAATGGCCCAACTATGAGTGCGGAAATCCTGAGTCAAACTAACTAACTATGTCTTCATATCGATGTAAATTAATGATAGTGTACTAATATTATAATGTGTACTAATATTAATAGCTCGTAGCCTCGGCTGCCTGAGTGATCTTAAACGATCACGAAGGTTAAGCAACATAGGGCGCGTTCAGTGCATGGATGGGTGACTGCCTGTCACTAACGCTAGTGGCATTTTTCCGAGCGGTTCCGTGCTTCGCAAGGCACGTTAAGCAGTTGGTGCCAGCTGCCGTCAATAGATGGCAGTCGTTAAGCCAAGTCAGAGGCCTTAGGGCGGCTTGAAAACTTCAGACAGTAAGACCAGCCACTAGTCTTACAAGCCTCCACCAATCCGGACTTGGCCTCCATGGAGTATGGCCTATACCTTCCTCAGGGAAGAGACCCACGCCCCTCGGTAGGGACATAATAGGTTGATGATGATTCTAAAATCGAATTTGGCGTGAGCAACACGATATGTTCTTAAAACCGTTTCTTTTCATTCACACACTCACAATAATTGAGTTAAAAGGTAAAAGGTCTTAAAATAAAAAAAGCCGGCGAAATGCGAGTCAGACTTCCGCACTAAGGCATTCGTATCATTATGATCTATGCAACATTTGAATATTTCAAGCGTCTTCTTATTGCCGTATTTAATATCGAGTAAAAAAACGACAAAAAGAAACTTTTTTCTTGTATTGTATATTTTTTTATTCTGTTTTCAGTATTTGCTGTTATAGCGGCAACAGAAATACATTATCTGTGAAAATTTCAACAGTCTAGGTATTTTCTGGTGACAGACAGACAGACGGACAGTAAAGCGCATTACACAATGAAAAAGAAATAAGGTATAAGAATAAGGAATATGAAATAAGGAACAAGGAATAAGGAATAGCGGAATCCAGCAATGGCAGCACCGTTGAGCAAGACACAATTCAAGAATAAGGAAGACAATTGATTTCTGTGCTATTCCTTATTCCTTATTCTTATACCTTTTTTTTTTCATTGTGTAATGGGCCTAAGGGCGTCTTAACAATGGGGTCCCTTACCCCTTGTATACGGAACCTAAACACAGCAATGAGTATTTTATTGACTGCATTCTAAATTCAAATTTGGCAGGAGGAACACGTTTTTATAACCGTTTCTCTTCAGCGGGCTGGCATAAGAATAAAGATAAAGGGGAGACGCCCCGAGGCTTTTTCGCGCGCCTCGCTTTATTCCCATGTGGTGCCCCGTCAGGACCTCTTAGCAGGGAAAATGTTATGGTGTGTTTAGACGAACTTAAATACAATGTCAAGTAAAGTCGTAATTGGATTTAGTAAAAGTGATAACGAAGTCGTCTACGGCTTGTATATAGATAAGACTGTGAGATGGATAATGGTTGTATTAATACACTTTTGGATAAAATTAAAAAAACAGGAAAAAACGGATCGAAAATCGACAAAAACACGATTTTTCTAGTACATTCCTCAAAGGTAGTTTACGTCCTTGCCTGTAGAACCTATTACCATAGAATTTTTTTTACAGAGAGAAACTGGTGTTTTAAGAAATGGGTTATTCACAAATAAGGCTATAAAAATGTATATAAGCTGTATAGACAGATATATCAGCATTGCATGCTATTGTTAAACGCTATATAACAATTTGGTTAAGTATCTTTGAACAAACACACAAGCATTTATGTATTTGTCAACTGCCAGGGTACTTGACGGTGTGGAAGGCGAGACTGCTAAACCAAAAAGGTTGAAGTCAAAAACTAAAATAATTTTCTGCAAAATGGCATGGAAATTGGTTCTCAATAAACCTTACCGTGCTGTGTAAACAGCCGTTATGCGAGGTTTGACAAACTGGTTATTTGTACGCTAAATGCGATTAAACCAGTATAAATTCATATACGTTAAATAGTTATTCAGAGTGTATAACTTATTTATTAGTAAGGCCGTATAAGTTTAATATAAGAAAATATATAAAGATCGTTTTGCATTAAAAAAATTCAAAATACTTAGGCTCAGACTTTTGAACGTTGGTCTTTTAAACTATTGAAGTTAACAGGAGAGTTTAATAAAGCATTCACAAACCTTGGATTCATGGACATAAAGTGCTAAATATAGAATTCTAGTTAAGACTACAATTCGACTCATTTGATATTAAAGATGTTTTTGTTGCCTATATACATGTTTATTTCAGTTCAATCAGCTGACCTTCTAAAACAATTGTTGTGTTAAATCGATCGGCCCACCAAAAAACGTAGAGATAAAAAAATAATTTCACTTTTAATAATTAAATAGTTATAATAATTCACTGTTACCTCCGTTTTTTTCTGGTGTGTATAGTAAAGAATTATAATAATGATAATCTGTGCTATGGTAACCAGGCAAGGACATCACCAACATCGAAAAATACTCAGACTACGGCTATTTGTACAAATGTACGGCGGCACCCAGTAGAAATCGAACCAACAACCTCTTTCTTGGTAGCTAAATGCCTTAACGGTTCGACTAACGAGGCAGTCGAATATATTAGAGAATCATATCGTTCTTATCTAAAGTCTGTTTTTTAGTTCAATGCAAAAAAATAAAACAGTCACGTTGACATCTCAATACAATCCAATGTCTGAATGTTGCTAGTAAGCAAAAACCAAATTATCCCATTTCACTTCCAAGTAAAAATTATTTGTGCCACGTAGGTGTTTTTTTTTTACTTTGCTCTTATGAATAATTAAACTTTAATGTCTTTGACGTGATAAGGATTTTGGTCACACAAGTCTTCTATTCACGGTAAAAAAAAATCTAACGAGTAAACCTATAAATTTTATAATGGTAATACCAAGCCATTTTTTTTGCATTGAATTAAAAAACGGACAGTAAGCTACTTGCGTACTTATCACTTGCAAACTAGCCATTACTTAGTTCATGCAAACGGACCATAAAGTACCACAACGTCACTAGGCGGCCCATAGACGTAATATGACATCGCGAGAGTCACGACCTTCTTTTGTTTTGACGTAATTCCAGTTCCAGCCAGGAACATTTTGAATTTGGAATAAGGGTAGTAATGAAGATTATAGGCGCTTTCATCATGCCAGCTTTTGCCAGTAGGTAGGCATGCGAGAACTTTGTACTCTGAAGCTGGCTTCCCACGGTCTGCGATATCGCGGACGGACGCGGACTAGCTCGGACGACATACCGTGAGAAGGGCCTCGGTCCGCGGTAGCACAGACAGACGACAGATCAGTTGGAAGAGCCTCTCGTGGTGCGTGGCTGTCCGTAGTCGTCGGCCGTCCGCGTCCGTCCGCGATATCGCGGACCGTGGGAAGCCAGCTTCATACAATTTTTGTCCACCCTTTGTACAATTTTCTTTGTGTAATTAATTAATAATAACAACTTTATTACCACATGACACATCCGCTATTACTGTGGAGTAGCGGTAATGCAATTGATTACCAAGACTGAATTCCCTTTGATTTCATTTGTACAAAATATGGTCTCAGTCTCGGCTTTTTTTCGTATTTGTGATGTTATTATCTGGAGAGTATATCACAGTATATCACTATTAGGGGTTATTGTTATTTTTAAGAGCGATTTTTCTACTTTGCTACCAACTAAAACTCTTCTCTCTTCTTCCAACTATTCTAATTTGCGTTTCAATCAAATAATCTGTTCTTGTTTGTCCACCGATTAAATACAATATCAAACAACATCATCAGTAACAATTAATTGTTGCTAATACCACAGAATACATAATAGTACAAGTACAGAAGATTCACTCCGCAAAATCAATTAAAGAAAATGGTACTCTAGCAGCGATAGAATTAGGTGCAATTCAGATCGCACAGCGCTACAAAACCTACGGTTATATTCACCTACACCGTTGCCTCTCTTTCTATCTCGTAACTCTTACCTCTTCTGGCGCCTTAGGGTTGTCTTCGTTGCATGAATAACTATTTAATCGTAATCTTTTATTACCAGTTAACTTTTGTGAACAAATGACGTTCTAGATAAACCTAGGCTAGGTATTAGTAGTATGTAGGTAGATCAGAAAACTATTTTACTTTTACAATGTAGGTATGTATAGTACTTCAACGTAAGAAGATAGCCCTACAGAATACTTTAGTGTGTACCTCGTTTATAAAACTCCGTAAGAACCATCCTCCTCCTTCAAGAAATATTCTAAAAAAAGAATTAGCGAAATTGGTTCAGCCGCTCCCGAGATTTGCGCTTAGCAAGACATTTAGCGATTCATTTTTATATTATAGAAGATATCAAACATAACTTTACAAACAAACAAACGAAACACGTCAACTATTTTGCTAAAATAGTGTTCCTTTAAATTTAATGGGCAGGTAACGAATTCATAAAATAATTAGATTTATACGTAACTATAGGTTGTACTTAGTACCTACACACCTATCTCTCTAACCATATTATGCTATTGATTGAACAGACAAAAATTGTACCTAAGTGGATAGGTACTTATTACACGAAACAGATCGTCAATTTCAAATCCCTTTAATTCTAATAAACTCGTATTTTTGTAACCTAAGTATCACGAATGAAAATTTCATATTAACCACTCGCAATCCGTGTTTAAGCAGTTCAACACTGCAAAGTATTTTTTGCCTCTTTTATGTTTCTCCATTTTTTAAGGATCGCGATCGGTCGGATCGGCTACGAACAAAACTCGCACGCGCGTCACTGCTCGCTCGTGAGTCCCTACCTATTATTCCATCTGGATGGGCGGCCGCATGTACTTACGTTTTCGATACCTACACGCTTTGTGGAACAGGCCTGCTAATACGTTCTATCAATATTAGTAAAGTTGTACGTCGCTGGTAAATGCTAAACTTAAATGTCGCGATGAAACTTATTCCTACTAAGATAGTTAGTGGATTGAAAATGTTATTAACTTTATTCCGGATACACTTGATTGAGTTGTCGGAAGAGTCCGACCTTTGATTAGCAGAGCTTAAGCATGGTGTGTAGAGACGGAGCTCGCAACTCGTCGGTTGTTCGTCTCAGACTCACTGACTGACTACTCGTCATGATTAAACTCTGCGAATCAGAGCGAAACCCGGTCGGACTCTTCCGACAGCAAATCAAGTAAGCGTATCCGGAATAAAATTAATAATGTGTACTGCTTACGAAAGTTTTAGTTCAAAGATTGAAAATATCTTTTCCACTTTGGGCTTTTACCATTTTTGTATTTCTATTTTGTATTTACGTTCGACTACGATAACAGCCGACCGCGGACTGAAAATAGTGGCCTTTATGGCATCAATGCGGGGCAAGCGAACTAGGTGTGCTCGCATTGTCCAGCTGTCTTTACTGATTCGTGTATTTTTATTTTGTGTGTATTTTTTAATAATGGTCTATCAGTCAGATCAAAACTCGAGGACAAACCTTCCCTTGCCTCTACAGGCGCGTAAACAACGATTAAATCAACGATTAAATAAATTATAAGGTGCAATGATGCAAGTCATTGTAACTTATAATTTTATTTTAATTATTATAATATGTATGTTGTGTAGGATAATAATTATGATAATTGCAGATTTTCTATTAATAATAAATTATATGTATTTGTAAGTTTATCGTTATAATCGGTCTATGCGTCTGACTGAAAAACAGTGCTGAGGTTCAATACCCTCGGTAGTAGGTATGTATTAACTAAATAAAAATATTATACCAACTTCTTGTTGAATGAATGGGTCTTTATGCTCAACTGTCGCTATTAGATTATAAAATATAGGTTCTATTCCAACCGAACTTACGTAGAAAGGTCATAAATGCATTAAATAATTAATCAATATTATATGGACTTCTAAGGGACTCCACACACGACGGCTATAAGGTAAGGATGTATATTATAGCACGATATATCTCATTACATCTTTCCATAGAAATCGTCAGGAGACCACACACGACAGCTATAATATACATCCTTACATCTTCGTACCTTAAAGGTACTGAGCGATACGAAGATGTATATTTACCTTTCGATACCTTTCAATATCTCCCAATACCTTTCCGTATATTACGATATATCTTCCTTCGTAAAGGGTGTTCAAAAAGTTTCTTGGTGATTCAAAAAACTCCACTAGGAGTCTTATGTCGCTAACCGACATAGGTATTCAGAGTCCTATCTCAAAAAAATCATTTGCTCCACATAAATTTGCTCCATATAAATAGTCTCGCTAAAGGCCGGTTTCCGAATTGAGAATTTCACTTAAATATTTAAATAACGTTCTGTCACGCTCTTTTCTGAGAAACTTGACGAGACAACACTAGAGTTAAGTAGTTACTTAGCGAAATTCTCAATTCAGAAATCGGCCATAAGCTACGTTTCGTAAGCCTGAGGAAGGTATAGGCCATACTCCGCCACAGGGGCCCAAGTCCGGATTGAAGACTAGTGGCTGGTCTTGCTCTATGGCCTCTGACTTGGCTTAACGACTACCATCTATCGACGGCAGCCAGCACCAACTGCTTAACATGCCTTGCGAAGCATGGAACCGCTCGGAAAAATGCCATTAGCGTTAATCATAAACGGTCACCCATCCGCGCACTGAACGCGCCCTATGTTGCTTAACGTTCGTGATCGTTTAAGATCACTCAGGCGGCCAGGGCTGCGAGCAATTCTTCGATTCAGTCGATTGATACACCTCCTGCGGTTGACTGGTAGAAAATGCTTGTAGCATTAAGTCCGCCGCGTTGCCATTGTAATTATTACTTATGTGCAATAAACGTATTAATAATAATAATAATAATAATTGATGACCTATGATTTTATAGATATAACATAGGAAGTTACAACTTGTATATAGTGATCGAATATAACATTAAAGTTGCCTTTAACATGAAGGATAGTAACAAAAATCAATCTACCTCAAGAAAAGAAAAAAAAGTGTAGCAACACAGTGGTCATCAATTTTGTAATAATATCATGCCTGTCCACTTGCTGGCGATGTCTGATAATTCCGCATATAATTTAAACTCTTCGGAATTTTCCTTACTTTATATGATGTTCAATGCACATCGTTCTATTTTTGGCACATGTGCCAACGCATACGCGCATCAAAATCTCAATCATCTTCTGATGAACTACCTATCTATTAAATCTAGTAGTAAGTCGACAGATCCATAACACCCTGTATAACGCCTTAGCAGCCGGAACGTGTGTCGGTCGAGACGTATGTCAACGAAATGAAGCGAAATATACATTACGTTACCTGTTCCGTGTGTGATACTTTAATATAATGTAAAGCTATACCTCCCGGGATGTAATGTATATTATAGCAGTCGTGTGTGAAGTCCCTTATTGTTAAAATACTTTTGAATGACTGCTGGAATTTTTGCATCTTTACGCTCACGAACTTTCACTATTAGTAGATAAATATAGTTTCTATTCTAACTAAACCTACGAGGAAAGGTCACCAAATGTGTCCGCGTTTACACAAAAAACATGCGTCCAAAGCCAGGCTTGTTCCTTTCAGCTGTGTACAGAAAGGCTGGGCAGCAGTTTCTTCCAGACTGATTAAATTGTAGAGAATTTATGTACCATGCCGGAATTATTTATATATTTTAGTGCAAAGCCGCCATATACTAAGAATGTTACTGTCAAATCTCATAATGAGGATAGGACTGCCATCGTCACCATGTGTACAAAAGTCTCTAAAGTAAATAAATATTTTTTTTAAATCTCATAATGTATATACAATTCTAACGAAAAAAAAACCTATGTATCTATAGTCGACGATAATCTCATCTTAACGTCTATTTGTGTGCCAAAGATCTAGATTCTCCCAGACATTTGCGGAATCTGGAATAATTTCTGCATCAGTGTATGTAATTTTATCTCTCTAATAATGCTTAACCTCCTCAGCCTGCCTTGAAAATAACAATTGAAAAACATTGTTAAAGTATAAAGTGTTATTTTCCAGGTCAGGACTTAAGAGTTTATAGTATCGTTACCTTACGCTTCGTTTTATTTAATTTAATTTTACAAAGGAAGCAAAACAGAATTCGTACATAAAATAAAATATTAAACAGAAATATGTAATAAGGAGTAATAAAATGAAAAGTAGCCTAATTTTAGAATATCATCTAAAACTAATATACTCGGCAAAACGTGGGCCCAGTTCTAGTGATTGGTGCCTCTGCCTACCCCCTCGGGGATAACGGGCGTGAGTTTATTTTCATATTTTTTTTCATCTAAAACGTACCACTTTTCGTCTCATTCAAACGAAGTTGTCGCGAACGCCACAACAAATGTGACAACCAAGAAGGTAGTGTATTAGGCCTAAAATAATTATGGATCACTTAAGAGCGGGCTGCCCATTTGGCACTAAGTGTTTGTCTGGCTTTGCGGAGCACACCTGCCATCGCTTTGTGTATTGAGAACGCGAACAAATATTATAGGGCCCTAAGCAAACTGTGACTCGGCCGTCCGTCCAACTATTTCTGCTGACAGGTTTTATTTGGCTGAGGGGTGTCCTCTTTCCTACTTAATAGGAGGTCAACAGACGTGTCCATTTTACTAAAGGTTACCTGGACCTACATTATGTTAATGGACTGTAGTACGATGACAACTGCTTTCATTTCATGACTGCTTTTAGTCTACCGCGCACAAGTACCAAACCTTCTAGGCGTCAATGGTAGAAAAAGAAAACCTGTCACATGACCCGACCGAGTATCTATCATTGTCACACACACACTCGTACAAAAAGGTGGTTTAAATTATAAGATAATATTAAACTTCACCAATCCAGACTTGGCCCCGTGGTGGAGTACAGCCTATACCTTTCCCAGGGAAGAGACCCGTGCCCCTCGGTGGGGACATAATGGGTTGATAATGATGATGATGATGATGAGGTAGGATAGTGGCAGATGGCAATCCTCAGTCTCTGCCTACCCTTCTGGGATACAGGCATGAGGTTATGTGTGTATGTAATAGGCACCAACGGGCCTTCCTTATATGTAAAGAAATTAGTATTTAAAATTGTCATATTAAACCAAGAAATGTAGTTTTATGGAATAGGCCCCGATGTACATCGTAATCGAAATCGTCGAATAATCGAAAATAATCTAAGCACAGTGTGATCGCACCCTAAAACAAAATGTGGTAACAATACTGCTGAAGCGTAAGGGATTAGCGTTACTCATTGTCTTTACGGAACTTCGTTTAGATAAGAGCTCCCAGAACAGGGGTTCCTAACCTTTGGCCGAAAAAGGACCGACACTTCATCATCATCATCAACCCATTATATCCCCACCCAGGGGCACGGGTATCTTCCCTAAGGAAGATATAGACCATACTCCACCACGGGGGGGACATAATGGGTTGATAATGATGATGATGATAATGAGGTAGGATAGTGGCAGAAGGCAATCCTCAGTCTCTGCCTACCCCTCTGGGATACAGGCATGAGGTTTTGTGTGTATGTAATAGGCACCAACGGGCCTTCCTTATATGTAAAGAAATTAGTATTTAAAATTGTCATATTTAACCAAGAAATGTAGTTTTATGGAATAGGCCCCGATGTACATCGTAATCGAAATCGTCGAATAATCGAAAATAATCTAAGCACAGTGTGATCGCACCCTAAAATAAAATGTGGTAACAACACTGCTGAAGTGTAAGGGATTAGCGTTACTCATTGTCATTAGACAAGAGCTCCCAGAACAGGGGTTCCTAACCTTTGGCCGAAAAAGGACCGACACTTCATCATCATCATCAACCCATTATATCCCCACCCAGGGGCACGGGTATCTTCCCTAAGGAAGATATAGACCATACTCCACCACGGGGGCCTAGTCCGGATTGGTTGGACGGAGGTCCGGAGGCTTATAAGACTAGTCTAAGGCTTTTGCGGACCACTTGCAGTTCGCGGCCCGCCGCTTGGTCGCCACTGCCGTTGAAGGTCCTGGTAGTAATAGGTCTTCGAGTGTTGGTAAATACTATAGTTTATCCAACTGGCTCGGAGCCAAATCTTAGGTAAATATAGCACGATAAATTAAAGAATGGGATTTTTGTGTTATTTGCCCTGAGCTGTAATCATGTAGTTAAGTGTTCGTTCGTTTACATGTTCGTAAGTTTATATTGAGGGGGTTATTTGTAAAAGTATTTATACTAATCCAATTTAAAATAAATAAAACGAAATTAATTAACAAACACATTTAACTATAACTAAGACGTAAACAACAGCCACCACATTCGTTTGAGTCTGAATGGTGTCGTGAGTTTATATAGGATTGTGATTTACTAATATTAATTAGTTAACAAACATATTTTATGTAAAGTACAGTAGTGTGGTACAATATAATAACGAAATTAAATTAAACGTAAATAATATGCTCACGCCTGTATCCCAGAGGGGTAGGTAGAGGCCAGGGACTGCAACTTCCCACGATCCAGACATTCATTTATTTATTTATTTCGCTTTATTGACATTCCTTAGTCGTTGCATGAGCGCCGGTTCCGGGTATAAAATTCTCTCTATAAATTTATCCTACCCTCAAATGAAATTAAAGAGTATTAACATTTTTTGTACATAGTCTCCTTTGTGTCCCACTGCTGGACAAAGGCCTTCCCTCCTGCTATCTCTGTCTCCAGCCACCTCGCACCATATTAATTAATTTAATCTAATCTAAAATATTTAATCTAATCTAAAACAATCTAAATTCTCGTGTCACATTTAGTGCCCATATTCCTCCGAACTGTGTGGTGTCGGCCTAGAGAATAGCACCAACCCAACTCTTCCCGCGGGTGTCGTAAAAGGTGACTAAGGGACACAAAACCGGGGGGTGGGCAGCAGCGCCTCCTGCAGTACAACTCTACCGTACTGCGATCCCCAACCCGCATGCCCAGCGTGGGGATTATGGGCATTACCCCGAGATGGCACAACCCAGGAAACGGCCCCCAGTTCCCGGCCGCCTCGCTATTCCTGGCCATCGTGGCAGCGGCCATGGTAACGGCGGGGTAGGGGGTGCTAAGACTCACCGGGCTACCTCAGGCTGCCACAAACATCTGACCCTGCCAACGTTCAACGGACGCACTCTGAGGCTTGACCATCATCTAGCGCAGTTGGAAGTGGAGTTAGAGAACATTAAATGGCATGTTCTGGGGTTATGTGAAGTCCGTAGAGAGGGGGAGGACACTGTGACCCTATCTCTTTCTCCTTCTCTACTTTCGCGAGGGTGATAAAACATCCCAGGGTGGCGTAGGTTTCCTGGTCAATAAGGCCCTCTCTAACAACGTTGAAGAAATCTCTAGTGTGACGACCAGGGTAGCGTATCTGATCCTTCGGCTGTCCAAGCGTTACAGCATGAAGGTCATTCAGGTTTACGCACCGACCTCGGCACACTCGGATGATGAAGTTGAGGATATGTACGAAGACATATCCAAAGCCTTACATAACACCACGAAGGCTCACTTCAACGTTGTTATGGGGGACTTTAACGGCAAGGTGGGAACCCAGAGTGGCAACGAGTCCCGAATAGGCCCGCATGGTTATGGAGTCAGGAATCACAGGGGGCAAATGCTTGTCAACTTCCTTGAGAAAGAGGAACTATTCTTGATGAACTCTTTCTTCAAGAAACAGCCTCAAAGGAAGTGGACATGGCAAAGCCCCGACACTGTGACCAAAAATGAGATCGACTTCATCATGACGGATAGCAAGCATATATTCAGAGATGTCTCAGTGATCAACAGGTTTAATACCGGATCTGATCACCGACTCCTCCGAGGCACTCTGAATATCAACTTGAAGCTTGAGAGAAACCGTTTGATGAAGTCCACGCTCCGACCAAACCCAATCCAAATCATAGCGGACACCGAGAAGTTCCAGCAGCTTCTCGGGAATAGATTTGTTGCCTTGGAGCCCACCGACGACGCTGACAAGACCCTACACAATCTGGTCGTAACTCTTAGGGACGAGGGCATCAAGTTCTGCAAAACGCAGCGGACAGACAAGAAATCCAAACTCTCGGCTGAGACTCTCCGGTTGCTGACAAAAAGACGGGAAACCACCCAAGCGACTTCGTCAGAGAGGTCAAACCTGAACAAGCAAATTGCGAAGGTGGTACGGCGCGACCTTCGGAGCTCCAACACACGCCTCGTTGAAGAGGCAATAGAGCAAAACCGAGGGTCCAAAGTATTCACTCAGCAGCTTGGCAGGAGCCACCTGACGAAGCTTACAACGCACGACGGGAGGACCGTATTGTCGAAGCCGGAGATCTCCGCCGAGATAGAGGATTTCTATGGCCGATTATACGTTGCACATGCCCCTTATTCCCAACGAGACGACCAAGATTCCAGAGCCACCCTGACGCGCCACTACACCGACGAACTGCCTGACATCAATCAAGACGAGATCGTGCTAGCTCTGAGGCAGTTTAAAAATGGAAAAGCCCCCGGTGAGGACGGAATAACATCAGAGCTCTTGAAAGCTGGAGGAGCCCCTGTTATACAGGAATTACAAAAGCTCTTCAACGCCGTCCTTCACAGTGGGAGAACTCCAAAAGCATGGAGCGGGAGTTTGGTGGTGCTCTTTTTTAAGAAGGGTGACAAGACTCTTCTTAAAAATTACAGACCCATCTCGCTCCTGAGCCATGTCTATAAGCTGTTTTCACGAGTGATCACGAATCGTCTCGCCAGAAGACTCAACGAGTTCCAGCCGCCGGAACAGGCCGGGTTTTGCGGAGGATATGGCACCATAGACCACATTCACACAGTGAGGCAGATTATACAGAAGACCGAGGAGTATAATCAGCCCCTGTGTCTTGCTTTTGTGGACTATGAGAAGGCCTTTGACTCTGTCGAAACCTGGGCTGTTCTGGAATCCTTACAGCGATGCCAAGTAGACTATCGTTATATCGAGGTGTTGAGATGTCTGTACGAAGCCGCCACCATGAGTGTCCATCCAAGTACAGGGCCAGCAGTCTAAACCTATCCAACTGTGCAGAGGAGTAAGACAGGGGGATGTTATATCCCCGAAACTGTTTACAAACGCGTTGGAAGACATGTTTAAGACGCTGGACTGGAAAGAACAGGGCATTAACATAAACGGCGACTACATCTCACACCTGCGATTCGCAGATAACATAGTTTTATTGGCGGAGTCGCTAGAAGAGCTGAACCACATGCTGGCCGGCCTAGCATCAGCCTCGCATCGGTCTTGGTAGGAATTTGGACAAAACCAAAGTCATGATCAAGGGCCACATTGATCCAATACCTTTCGTCGTACATGGTCACCTTCTCGAAATCGTTTCCGAATACACTTACCTCGGGCAGATTCTGCAGTTAGGTAAAAACAATTTCGAGAAGGAGGCCAAGAGGAGGATCCAGCTGATTTTGATGAAATTTTATATTGATACTAGCTGACCCCGCAAACTTTGTTTTGCCAGATAGATGTATGAAAAATAGATAACAACCTATTCTCCGATTAAAAATATAATAATAAAAAAAAAGAATAAAAAAAAAGAATACCTAGCCTCTTTTGTAGAAAACGAGGCTATGTACAAAAAGAGCCTCTCCCACTGCTGAGCAAAGGCCTCCCGCCCTAAGTTCCACCCATCTTAAATGTTATTTCTAGGACAATATATTTATATTTTCTATTTTTTATTACAAGAAAGCCGAACCTAACTATCCCAACAAGCCATATATCTGTTTGCGGGCCCCGAAACATGTAAACGGAATCGCGGACCGCCTCAACAATAATCATTTGAATGCGAATGTACTGATTTGAGGGAATAGCCGGGATCCTTACGCAAACATTCATTCGGCGGTACACCTCAATATTGTTACAATGGCATTTTCCAGCATCGGGTACGGTTATTATCTACATCGTCATCGCACAGAAGGCCGGTTTCGTCTTACAACTTGTAAAATGGACTATAAAAGTTACATACATACATAAGCTCACGCCTGTATCCCAGAGGGGAAGGCAAATACCAGGGACTGCCACCTGCCACGATCTTGACAAATCACTTTCGCTTCATCGAAAGTCAGTAGTCGTTGCATGCACGCATGTCGGTTTACTTCTTTTTATTACTTTAATGTCGGCGCAACAAAGGCTTCTTTTCTCTCAAAATATAAATTCTGCAAAATATAAAAGTGCTCAGTGCGAGGCAATGAGGGCTTTTCAAAGCTTCATTAAAAAAAAAAGTACCGCAAATTACCGATAGATGGTGGTAACCATCATAATACCTCACGTAATACCTCAAAATTGACATGACATCACTGTACCTTCTCTGTGGTTCCTGTCCTATGTTTTTACAAAAATGCACAATGCATGGGCTAGTCATGAGCAAATGTAAGTAATTTGGTTTTAAATAGAACTCAGCAAAATATTTAAAGAATCACCAAATTTTTAAATCTTCGTTCTTTCTCAAAGCTTTTAAATTTTAAAAATCATGAAATTCAGTCAATTTTTTTTAAATGGTTACCAACATAACGATGCTTATCAAATAGGATTAATCCATTTAAGAAAAAAAATACTTTTTATTTTGGTAAGCACAATTTAGTCAGTGTTTTTTCATTTGGTTTTAATTTGTATTTTCTTTTACTGTTTTGGAAAATATTGAAACTCTACACAAATGTTTAGTCATTTTTCTAAAGTCAATTCTAATCTATATCGAGCGCACCTTCGGTACGTTCTTAGTCTGCGGTAATGGGGACAGTTTATGACTGTCTCACCTATTTCCTTTCCGTAGTTTTTGGGGATTTTGGCAATTTTCGGGCTCGCTTTATCTGAATTGCCGCTTTGAATTACATTGGCTTGGCGAGTGTGCTTTGTGTGAAATATAACAGGTGTCTTTTGTACCTAGAGTAGGTGGAGTTATTTTTAGACTCAAGGAAAATATTGCGCTCTTGACGATACCCAGTTTTTGGAAACATAATAATCGGTCTTGCAGTCGTTGCAGTAGTAGTAGTTTTTGTGTCAAGACTGGCTATTAAAACTTCTGGTATTTAGGGGACGCAAGGCAGGGCTTTTATTCGTGAACTAGGCCGCTGTTTGCGGGACCGTAGCATTGACTTTCACTCTGGAGCAAATCTGAGCTTTACCGTTGCTGTGCGGTAACTCGACCAGTAATAGTGTAGGGACTTTTGGGTTGGGTAGGGGCGAAGGGGAGGGATGGGGGAGAGATTTATTTCGTTAGGTTATTTTTTTTACACAGAAAACTAGTTGCGTTCAAAGTAAATAGTGACGGTAACACGGTGGTATTGGAGAGTCGGCGGCTTGAAAACTTCTAACAGTAAGACCAGCCAGTGACTAGTCTTACAAGCCTCCACCAAACCGGACGTGGCCCCCGTGGTGGAGTATGGCCTATACCTTCCTCATTGAAGAGACCCGTGCCCCTCGGTGGGGACATAATGGGTTGATGATGTTTATTGGAGAGTCACTAGCCTCATATTTCAAAGATCGTTGGTTAGAGTCGCTCGAATTTACATGGAAAAACTGAAAATTGGTTGTTCTTACTTATTATAGTACTGTGCTGATTTTCTTCTTCATTTTAAGACCTTGTACACCACATGCCGATAAAACCACTTTACAAGTTAACTAGTAACAGGCGACCCACTTAGAAAATGAAAACTTTCCTGAAAAAGGCCGGGGACAGACAGACAGATGGACGACGAGGTGATACTACAACGGTTTCTTGACAACTTACTACGGAACCCTGCAAATAAGTCCCATACCTAATAATCACACTGTTACTAAAAGTCATCGTTGAAATGGTAACTTAATCTATCTATCTATCCATATAAATAAAATTCAAAGTCCTGACTGACTGACTGATTTACTCATCAATGCCCAGCCAAAGCCATTGGACCTAGGAAGCTGAAATTTTGCACGGAGGGTCTATGTATAATATACGCAAGGAATAAGAACGTATTTTTTTAAATTCAACCCTTAAGGGGGCGAAAAGGGTTGCCAAAATTTGTATGGGAGGTACAAAGAATGTTGTCTTATTTTCTTGAAACTTAAAATAAATACTCTTCAACACAATTGATTGAAGACGTGTTTTACCGTTTTTCTAAATTTAACCCTTAAGGGACTGAACGTCGTTGCAAAATTTTGAACTAAAGTCCACGTGGGCGGAGGTGCGGGCGAAAGCTAGTTTTCTAATAAATTTTCAACTACGTAGGTAATATTAGTAAAACTGTTTTCTCGAGTTTCGATTTGTCTACGACTGAATACTTGGCGGATGTTTTCTTTCATCAAATATTAACAGAAATAGATCATTCTAATCGAATACCAATTTAACAACTGTTCGTGGTAACGTTTAACCGAAATTTATTTCAACTTCATAATTGCCTAGTATTATTGGAGAGAAAAACGTATGGGTGATTGGGCTGTTTGTGGACGGAATTTGGTTTAGACAATTTCGTGAATATTACCAATTCGTTTTAAGTCATCATAATGGTGCAGAGAATATGTGGTTTTGTAATATGTACAATTATGAATACCTACAAACTTCGCTAACATCATGGGCCTTTGCGTCTTCAAAAAATTAAGGGTGACTTGGAACACAAATGTTAAGGCTGATCTGCTGTCCTTAGAAATATAAAAGGATTTTTGTACACCATCCTCATCATCAACCCATTATGTCCCCACCGAGGGGCACGGATCTCTTCCCTGAATAAGGTATAGGCCATACCCCACCACGGAGGCCAAGTCCGGATTGGTGGAGGCTTGTAAGACTAGTGGTTGGTCTTACTGTCAGAAGTTATCAAGCCGCCCTAAGGCCTCTGACTTGGCTTAACGACTGCCATCTGTCGACAGCAGCTGGCACCAACTTCTTAACGTGCCTTGCGAAGCACGGAACCGTTCGGAAAAATGCCACTAGCGTCAGTTACAGATGGTGACCCATCCATGGACTGAACGCGCCGTATGTTGCTTAACCTTAGTGATCGTTTGACTCAGGCAGCCCAGGCTACGAGCGATTCTATACTATACACCATCCTATTGGAGCCGAATTAAAGAATAATTTAAAAAACTCAAAAATCCTCAGTGTTAATTAAACTTAAAAGACCAAACAACACGGACAGAATAGGACTTACTTAAATACATACATTGAAGCATACATTGAACACATTAACCTGCTTCTGGCTCGGCGCAGTCGGGTAAAAAGAATACGTCGTGCTCTTGGAACGCGGCCCAAATGCCTTCATTAAAAAACTGCGCCACGAAAAGTAGAGGATTCAACTGGAAGTAACTATGTAGCTTTTCATTCATTCTATTCTGTAGTTTTTATGTTTGTTTTGGTTTTTATTTTCTAGCATTTTTTCCATAGAGACTCGTACCAATAAACATGACATAAACATTTACGTACAGACACATACATTGCTTCTGGCCTCACACTAGGATACCCTGTGTCGTTTGAACCAGAAACAATGACATCACAAACATGTAAACATCCAAGACCTGGGTTTCTTTGTCCCCAGCCGGGGTTCCAATCCAGGACCCCTCATATAATAGGCAGATGTGGTAACTGCTGCGTCACAGTGGTGACACAGTCATGACACGGTAAGACACTGCATACTCGACAGCATTTCGACGTTAACATCCGGGCACTCTATTCTCTGCTGTTATGGCCGACATTGCAACTGAAGGTGAAGATCGGTATTCTGATAACTTTATGTTGAAGATAAATTAAATAGTACATACATACATACTATCACAAACAACACAATTCACTTCACAAATCTCACATCACTGTATAATCACTTCCAATATTCACAACTTCACTTCACTTTTAATACAAATTATAAATATAAATTCTCAAATCGGGCAGAGCTTCCGCTTGATCACAGCGCCAGAACAAGACTGCCGGTTTGTCATCGAGCCCTGCCTTTTATAGACTAAAGGCAAGCGCATGGTATTGGTTAGTCTTGGCGCCATTTTTTTGACAAATCCGTTAAAAATGTAATTCTATTCAAATGGCCACTTTTAAAACAATGAACTGTTAAAAAATATATTATACACATCTTATAAATTACCGGTCGTCCTAAAATAATGTTTCAATGTTAAATTAAATGGAACCTTTGCCGCAAATTTATCAAAAATCATGACAATACGTAATATCACACAGTGTATTCCGGTAGGGTTGGTAGAGACCGGTGTACATGCCTACAGCTACTAATAATGAAGCAAACGAGGTTAGTCAGAATTGTGGCAAGCGAAATGGCCTCATAATCTTTTATTAGGATCCCCTAGTTACCTTATATTACATCTCCGAGAGTAATTGAATTTAAGTATAAAAGTATAAATATAACTTAACAGTTACCCGAGATTACGGCCAACAAAACATCGTTCATTTCATGTCGTAAGTTTTATACATCATCATCATCATCATCATCATCGGCCTACGGTTGTCCACTGCTGGACAAAGGCCTCTCCCATTGCACGCCACTGAGCACGGTCCTCGGCTACTCTCATCCAGCTCTTGCCAGCCGCCCTGCGAAAATCATTGCTCCACCGAGTCTGAGGACGTCCTACACTACGCTTACCGATCCGCGGTCTCCACTCAAGAACTCTTCTACCCCATCGGTTATCAGTTCTTCGGGTGATATGGCCGGCCCACTGCCACTTCAGCATGCTAATTCGGTGGGCTATGTCGGTGACTTTGGTTCTCTGTCGGATGACTTCGTTTCGAATTCGATCTTTCAGAGAAACCCCGAGCATAGCCCTGTTTTACACTGGTGGTCGGAATACAGCTTGCTTGTGTCCTAGGGGTAGGCTACACGAAAGCGGGGTGGGTGAATGAATAGAGCGTGAAAGTGATACATCTGGATCATGCCAAGTGCCCGTCCGTGGTCTCTGCTTACCCGTCTAGGATACTGGCGTGAGCTTATGTTCGTATGTAAGCGAATAACAATATTAAATTCTACTTAAAAACTGAAGAATGTACTCTTCTTCTTCTGTACGATTCATTATCAACAATTATGTCCCCACCGAGGGCATGGGTCTCATCCCTGAGGAAGGTATAGGCTACTACTCCACCACGGGGGCCTAGTCCGGATTGGTGGAGGGTTGTTAGACACAAAATGATTGTACAAGAATAATTCCGCTTTTTATTGCTGTAATCGATAATGGTTTAAAAAGACCGTCCCAATGTTGTTTCAGGCGCGGCGCAAATAAACTGAATTAATAATTTTTAATTAATTCTAAAAATGTAAATTACATTTTTACTAATGTGAACACCTACCATAATTATAGCCCAATTTAGTAACTTAATTTTGAAGTGTTCTATCATCTACCTTTCTATACCTTGTACACTTACTTTGTCACTAAAAGACATTAACATTAAATCTTTATCAACATTAATAATATAAAGAAGAAAGATTTTTATTTGTGTGTGTATGCTTGTAATGAATAAGGTCATAAAGTACTGGGCCCATTTTAAAAATTCTTTCACTATTAGAAAGTGGTCACGTTCTACGTGAGTAACATAAGTTATAGATATTGGATTTTCAAATAGTTTAGGGTTCCGTACGAAATCTCAAATAATGTATACCGAGCTATAAAAATACTACCCCGGGAATTTCCCACGGAACTAATATAGCTATTTCCACGGAAACGTTTTTGCTACCCGTGCGAATTCGGGGCGGGTTACTAGTTACTCATATGAGCAAAGTCTAAAAAAAAAACCTTCGTAGGACACACAATTTTTACTTGGAAGTTGACAGCCTGTGGATTGTATTGAGATGTCAACCTGACAGTATATTTCTTTTCGCATTGAATTAAAGAACAGACTATCTATATTTCATCGCCATCGGCCTAATTTACAACAAAACAAATTCAAACAGTAGACTGACATAACATAAACTCATGTCTGTAACAGGGGGGTAGACAGGGACATTAAATATCCTTTCACAATGTAGCAACGGTATTACAACAAATCGGTGCTTGGTATACGCGGTCGCTTGCATAGAAAACTGTCAGAGAAAACATTTTTCACCGAACAAATCTCTGAATGCGTAGCACATACACACAAACATGCAATCAACTCTAATTTCTGCACCGTTGGGCCGGGATTTGCTGGTCTGATTCGGCCTATTGAAACGGACTAATCGAAAGGTAAATTTAATTTAAACTGGGCCCTAAAAATGTGGAAAAATACTCCGTGTATTTTGTCAAAGAGAAGTCCAATCAACCCCTAATTGATACGCCAATGTGTGTGTGTGTGTGTGTGTGTTTACATATATTATCCGAATTTAAATGTAAGGTCTGTGCCAGATTAAGTTTACATGGATGTAAATAAGCAGTTAATTAGATTTCATAAAATTAAAATCGTGCTTTTAGTATTTTTAGAGAGATATTCCGACAAATAGATGGATGTCACTGAAGCGAAAGTGATCTGTCAAGATCGTGGTCAGTGGTAGTCCTTGGCTTACCTCTGTGGGATACAGGCGTGAGTGTAGGTAGGCAGAGGCCAGGGACGGCCACTTGCCAAGATACTGAGAGATCACTTTAGCTTCATCGACATTAATTAGTCGTTAGGTGTACGCACGCCGCCTGTTTTGAGTACTTTTTATCTTGCTCTTTACCAAAAAAATTTCTATTTGGTCGCATATGTCCGCCTAGGGCTTCCCTTACCAGCGCTTAGTAACAAATTTGATCGCTTACATCTAACGAATATTTAGCTGGCATAGAATATAAGTACAGTCAACAGCATATCCGTTAAAGTCAAAGTCGCTAGTGATTTTGCTGAACAAAGTGGACGAATGTAAAGGATTATGTGATGCCGACTGTACACAATTATTCATGGTTTGTGTAGCTACCGGATTTCGTCTAATTTTAATTAAGTTTTCTTTTATTTGTAACAGAACAGTATACAAAAAAACGTGGGTCCAGTTCTAGAGACTGGTGCCTCTGCCTACCCCTTCGGGGATAACGGGCGTGAGTTTATTATTATTATTATTATTTATAACAGTATACGTTTACTTTTTTGTAGCAAAAAAGAATTAATGCACATTCGCTGATTCAGCAAGCGTTGTTTTGCCATATTAATTTGCCTACGACGTCCTCTCTGAATTGGACAAAGTACGGGAAACTACGTCAAGTCTTCACATCCCCAATCCCACAGAGATTAAAGACGAAAGTCTTCAATCAGTGCGTGACATACAGTGCCGAAAAGTGGACACTCACGGTGGAGCTGGTCCACAAATTTAAAGTCGCTCAGCATGCTCTGGAAACGGCTATGCTTGGGGTTTCCCTGAAAGATCGGATTCGAAACGAGGTGATCCGACAGAGAACCAAAGCCACCGACATAGCCCACCGAATTAGGATGCTGAAGTGGTAGTGGGCTGGCCGAAGAACTGATAACCGATTGGGTAGACGAGTTCTTGAGTGGAGACCGCGGATCGGTAAACGTAGTCTAGGACGTCCTCAGACTCGGTGGAGCGATGATCTTCGCAGGGCGGCTGGCAAGAGCTGGATGAGAGTAGCCGAGAACCGTGCTCAGTGGGGTGCAATGGGAGAGGCCAACGTCCGGCAGTGGACAAGCGTAGGCCGATGCTGATGATGATGTACTCTCAGCTCTATCAAATATAACTTTTTTTGTGTATATTTGACAGGTCGGAGAGATCAAGATCATTGAAATAATTTCGTTTGCTACATTTCATCAGCTAATTACAGAGTTCACTATCTTTATTCAGAAGTAGTTCAGACTTATTATGTAATATTTAAGTTGAATCTAAGTGCGAAAATCTCAGGTCTCACTATTAAAAGTGTTTGCGACATAGATTATTTAACCATACTTTAGTAAAACATTGTTTAACACTCTGATGTCATTATTGTAAAGTGAGTTCGTGCCTTGCCGCTCCCGCGCGCGTTTTATTTGACCCTATAATAAAGTTTAAAAATAGTAAACATTGTTTTTTATCATCAGCCCCATATTCCGCCTCTAATCTAAAAGAGTGAGCTACAAAACGCGCGTTACTAAGTTGGGTTTATTCATGCAAAGTGGTAAATTGAAATCTATTAGGCTCAGTGTCTTGGATCCCCTTTTTTAAAAGTGGAAACTCATTCCGATGCGAACAAATACGTTTATCTCTCTCTTATCCGATCTTGTTAGACAAAATCCTCATATCATGATCGTATGAAATATTTTTTTGCTGATCGGAAGTGTGGTAGACCGTTGTACAGTGAGTTCGCTGGTTATATTTTTGCTTTTTTATTTGCTAGGTACAATTTGTATGACTATCTATTCTTAGAACACAGTTTTTGTTCTGCCGGCTGTAAGTTGATACTTTTATGCAGCCTATGTACGTCTTACTGCAAGGGACAGGCCATGTCTCAGACAGAGAGAGTACGGGCTAAATCAACACGCGTCCATCAACACTTCATCAAATCAAAATCAAATCAAACACTTTGGACACTCAGGTTCTCTCACGTTATTTTCCTTCACAGTTATCAACGTTCCAACGATAGAATTATATTTTAAACATTCTCAATACCTTTACCTTAATTAAATATTAATCATATTAGAGAATCACCGTTACAGTAACGCTATTTTGCTCAAACTAACGAGTGAGAAAGGAAAGCGTGACTATTTTGTCCAATTCTCACTGGCCGCTTTGGAGTGATGCTTTTGTCTGTTACAATAAACAATGAGGAACATTTGAATTTATACCATACATTGTATTTATACCACAGAGGGTGTAGGAAAACGCACAAAACTGCTATTTTATTGATATGAAAAATTTAATAAATCAAGTTACTCTTATGAGAAAAATATTATGTTTTCGTATCAACGGTTTACCGTAATCAGGCCGATCTTGATGTTCGGCTGCGAGGCTTGGACACTGACACTGAAGAAGGAAAATAAATTACTGGTTGCAGAGAGGTAAATCATGAGGGAAATTCTGGGCCCAACAAGGAGGGAAGGTGGTAGTTGGAGAGTTAAAAAGAACCAGGAAATTAAAGACCTCATTTCAGAACCCAAAATCATTGGAGAAACAAAATTAAACCGAATCGGCTGGCTCGGTCACGTGGAAAGGATGGAGGAGGATCAAGCGGCGAAGAGAGCATACTCGGGGCTTCCAAGCGGCCAAAGACCGGTGGCCTACCGACATCGTTGGAAGGATGAAGTGCGAAGCTCCAGGGCCTAGATTTTGTTAATGCATTTTAGTACAACGACAACTGTATGAACGTGGCGATTTGACTACGTTGACGCTTTTAATCTTTGCGCGCACACCCACCAATGCTTCTAGGCGTCAATGGTGTAAAAAATTCTGTCACGTGACCCGACCGAGTATCTGTCATTGAACTGTAATGCACTAGCACAATTGAGGCCCAGGTGGGCGACTGGCAGGAGACCGCTTAGAACAGAGACAAGTGACAACTTCTTGTATTGGAGGCCAAGACCCACTACGGGTCTCTGACCTGGCCCAGTAAGTAGTATCAACAGTTTATCCTCTGGCTACTCCTTTAGTAAAAAGAGTCACGGGGACTGACATGATTTATAAAACAAGTACTATGTACGATGTGAACTTATTGTAATTTTTTAACCGGTGATATCACCAGCATCGATACCTCAATTTATTCATGAGTTTCCCATGTCAATTCTTCTTGTATATTTTTTTGTGCGCCCGACGCGGAATTTTATCGTATTTACTTTTTATGCAAAATGGTTGTGACGGTGACCTCTTTTTCGCGCCAAAATGTATTGAAAAAGTGCCCGCAAAAAGTGATAGATTAATTCGGTAACTCTGTCGAAATGATACTGCAATTTCAAATTAATATTTTAAATAAGATATATATATACCGAATTACAACAATACAAAAAAATACATAATGTAGTAGAAATAAAAAACGGCTAGCTGCGAGACGGTTTCGCGCATTGAGGGTTCCGCAACAATGTCTATACAATATGTGCTTATAATCTGGATAGTTTTGTGAAGTATATAATACATGATAATTGACTCATTGGTCGCATAACCACTACTCAAAAACTATTAAAGTGCTAGCGATGGAAAAACATCATATTATTATGCTTTTTTGCCTGAGGACTAATCAATTTTCGCTAAAAACTTTTCGTAAAAGAAGATATGATTTTGTTCTATAGGTTGCAATACTTAGCTTTGGATCACCGCATAATACGCATGTAATACTACGAAACCGAAACTCCTCAGACAATCAGGTTTCCTCACGAAAATTTTCCTCCGCGATTAATTAAAGGCGAGTGAAGTTTGGAGATTCCACACACAACTCGGTAGCCGGCTCGACATCGGGGAGGAATGTAATTGGAATTGTTTCCCGAGATCAGAAATGTGGCTAATTTAAGAGCGAAGACTTTTTTAACTGGCTAACTGGCTAGGAAAACTATTTGATTTGTCATTGTTACCTCGCTTCTAGATAAATAAACATTCGCATACAGGCACATACACCGCTTCCGATCCCCACTAGGATGCCCTGTGTCGTGGGAACCAGAAACAGCTCTAAGATATGTTTTACGACGCTTTGACTCACTTGAAAGAAATCTGCCTCGTTGGCCTAGCGGTGTAACGTCTGTTTACCGTGCCGGAGATCGTGGGTTCGATTCATACCGTGAGCCGCAAATTTATACAAATGGCTTCAGTCTGGGTGTATTTCGATGTAAGGAAATCTAGTTTAGGACCAGGTCAAGTGATTATGTCGTTTTTATTAATAAATGAAGAACACAAATATATCAATAAGTTTATTATTCGTTCAGACCCTTAGTTCTAAAAGATGTTTCTATAACGCCCATTGACAATACTTTTACTCCATCTCATTTACTTTTTTCGTTCATTATTATTAGCCAAGCCAGCCACTAGTCTTACAAGCGTCCACCAGTGGTGGAGTATGGTATATACCTTCCTCAGGGAAGATACCCGTACCCCTCGGTGGGGACATAAGTTGATGATGTTGATGATGATGACACTTACATATATCTCCATATCTCTCTCACTTTCTCTTTGGGTACACTCTCCAATAATATTTTATGATTCTCGTTTGTAAAAAAATAAAACTAATAAATTGTACACCGCATTGGTATTCAAAGCGTTATATCTAGGCGTAAATATTTCATACCGTATCTGATACAGGAATATAAAAGGCCTAACACGATACATAACACGGTCATCGATCCCGGGAAAGCACAATGTGAAAACCTAATAATTCCAGCTTGTTAGGCCTCGAACGCACTGCGGTTAAATTTTTGTTCAGATTTTTGCCGCAAATAAAACACATGTGAATCTAACTGACAACTTACGGTATTGGGTATTTGCTATAAAAGAAGTTCCAACTGAACACTAGTTTTGCTGGTTTTTTGCTATTAGCAATAACAATGAAGGCTGCGTTGGTGAACCTTTTTCTTGCCCCAGAGGGAGAATGTCGCATAATTTTTCCTTGTTGTAATTATGTGATTAATTATTTTTTTATGTGTGCTTTTGTGAAAATATAAACAAATGCTTTCTTTATTTCTTTCTATAGTTATATAGAAAACAGAGAAATTTAGTTAAGAAATCTGGTTTAAAAAATGCTTGAACAATTGGTTCTGCCTTTTCGTCTATCAAACCATTAGCCCTCGGACCTGAGCGTCCCGTCCCGATTTAATTTCAATGCAGCTTCAGGACAACACGTATTTGAGATTCTAGACGTCAATGAAATTAAAAAACATGTCACGTGACCTGACCATGTAACTCTAATTGAACAGAATCGATGCCTTGGGCGCGCATGTTCTGGCTATCACAAATGGTTTTAAAGGAATCGAGTTTGTGTCGAGATATCTTTGGAAATTACAATTTTAAACAAAAAACAAACTTGCCTATTCGACAGCTGTTGTTAAAGAGCTTTAAATTTACTATGGCTTTCAAACCTTCCCAAATTCGTCTCGCCTTAACCTTGTTCGTTGTTTTCTAAAGGCTTTTACGATAGTAGCGCGGTCTGTTCTGACACTTGCTTTACATTCTGAAGGTCGTACCTAAGTAGGTTCAAGCCCCGGGCCTATACCAATGACTTTGTTTCATAAGCTAAGCTTTTCCGGACTTGTGGTACGTAGCAGTACCACTCATCAACTGTGAAGGACAATATCGTGAGAAAATCATGATCGAATCAGCGTCCGAGTTGGGCGCGCCTGGTGATTAAGCTTATAAGTACTTTCTTTTAGTAAAAGATGTGCTGTGCCCGTACAGAAGGACGTATAAAAAAAAGATTTTTGTCTTCGTATCTTTCTTTAATGGAATTTCTGAGTACACATCCCTAAAAAATCCAAAAACTTTAATCCAGCGAGAATTCATCTTGGAGAATTCCAATTTGTTGCAAATCCTTTCCTGTTATGAAATATTTATTCAATATTTCAAAGTAAAAACCAGGATAATAAGAAGAGTTTCGGAGCTAAAACTTTCGTAAGCACTACACATTGTAAACTTTTGGTCCAGATCAACACCCGTAAGTTGATCCGGACCAAACATTTACAAGAAGATTTTCATCGTAAAAACATAACCTAAATAAATATTGATAAATTCTAAGAAAATACCCTACTACATGATTATGGAAAAACCAAACCACGAGTTATAAGCCGTAATAATATAATTTAAAAATCATGTCTCTATAAAAGTTTTCTACAAGTTTTGGTACTTATTCTGAAAACACCAATGTACCTTTTTTTGTTTCTTTCATTCGGTAAATGAACTACTCTAACAATTTCTGATAATTTTTGTCCCACTCTTCCGAAAAAAAATCAAGTAATTGCATTCGGGATATAGCTTATAATAGGTACTCTAACTTCATAATCCATAGCCTTCGAAGCAACAATATAATAATGAAACCATCGCTAAGCTGAAAGCAAGCACTCTCGAAGCAATTATCTTCAATGATATCGTACTACGCGCGTCCTGTTCCCGCGCGAACTAGCCGCCGAACACTGGCTGGAAATTACCGTGTTATTATTTTTAAAAAAACTAGACACCGGCTTTTATTTTTTTTCCCGGAGCTAATTGTCCGTTTGCGGCCAGTCGCGCGTGCTCTACGAAAAACAGTCACCATTTTTAATTCAATTCTTGCGAACAAAGCTGCAGTTGCATTTTTCGTTGCGCTGGGCACCGCGTTTTGTTGCTCGGCCGGTGAGCGTCCTACGGAACAAATGGGTACAAAAAACACGCTTAATTTCCTTGGCGTTTAGTCGATGCTCCGCGGGACAGCTTCGCTTGTCATTGTAATGAAAAATTGCGCCTTATTTCGCTCCCTAGTTGTCGTTGAATTTTAGCAGATAAGTATTCCGTTATCGCTCATAGCCCCGGCTGCCTAGTGATCTTAAACGATCACGAAGGTTAAGCATCATAGGGCGCGTTCAGTGCATGGATGGGTCACCGTCTATGACTAACGCTGTTGGAATTTTTTCGAGCGATTCCGTGCTTCGCAAGGCACGTTAAGCAGTTGGTGCCGGCTGCTGTCGATAGGTGGCAGTCGTTAAGCCAAGTCAGCGGCCTTAGGGTGGCTTGATTATAATTAGAGGAATTGGTCTCTTGTTATTATTAATAATGTTATTGCACTTAAATTAATGTACAATATGGCGAACTAAATGCCATAAGCCTGTTCTATAAATCAACAGCAGGAGGTGGAAATCACAGAACAAAAAAAAAAAGAGTAGAAATCGTAAGTGGGCGGTGCCCGCGTGCCTCAAATTAGCAATGTATTGCCTAAGCGTAGTCTATGACAGTTTTTCTTACCTCAGTTGCCGTGCGCTTCTAGTAAAGAAAACAATTGTGAAAACTCTACTAAAATGCCTTATTGTGCTGTGTTAGAGTGCAAAAATAAAAGTTGGGGACCAAAATGTACCGATCATGCCGTAACATTCCATCGGTAAGTAGTATTTCCATTGTATTTAATTTCATAGAAATTAAATTTGGAATGACATGAACAAGGAAAGCAATCCGAAAGTGAGAAAGTAAAACCACCTTTATTTACTGGAAAATAATGTTCAATTTTCGTCGAAGACTGTGTACTTTTTCTACAAATTTCTGTCAACATTTGAATGCTACTCAAATGCTACTCAATTCAGCTGGGACACAACATTATAAAAATCTATCGATAATATTTTGTCTATGACTTACCAGTAATAAATAATTATCGGTACTTTAGGTAGAGTACCTGCGTCTTATTAGGTACTTTGGGAAAATAATTGTCGTTATTTTATTTTAATTGAAGACCTCTGTGGCGCAGTGGTTAGCGCATCTGACTACCATGCGAGAGATCCCGGGTTCGAATCCCGGCTGGGGACAAAAAACAATCCCAGGTCTTGTATGTTTACATGTTTGTGACGTCGTTGTTTCTGGTGCCCACGACACAGGGTATCCCAGGGTGGGGCCAGGGGCAATGTATGTGCCTGTATGTAAGTGTTTATTATCATTTTTTATTATTATTATTATTATTATTATTATTTAACACATTTTTAGTTGCAATTATTTTTGATACTGCGCAAAATTTATTGATCATGTTCCTTGACGCTGTTTAGTTCCTTTGCGAGAATGTGGTCCTGACTGCAGTATCATGTCATTTTTGTAAACTTTTAATCCGGATCAACTTACCCATCCCATTTTGAGACGAGCAACCGAACGACGCAAGCTCCGTCTCTGCTCACCACCCACTCACTGCTCTGCGTATCGGAGCGAAACCTAGTCGGACTCGTCCGATAAAACAACACCCGTAAGTAGATCCGGACTAAATGTTTACAATGTGTTGTGCCGAAAGTTTTAGTTCAAAAAACATGTCATTTTTATTAGTATAGATTGGCGTATTGTCATCAAAACTAAACCAGCATGCATAATTTCAAAGTTAGATGATTTTATGTGCTCGTGCAGTAAAATCATCTGGTGGGGGTCTAGATAATTTAATCAACGCTTACTCCATAAATCTATGGGGAAGTCTCGTGACTTTCGTTGGCAAATGTCATCTCCATAATATAAGTGAAGCACAAGCGTTGATGGATAACGACATTTTAAATAAATAAATTAAAAAATAAACAAACTATACATACGATAAGTTTGCTGGGCTTCGTTTCATAAAGCGACTATGGTTAGATTATGAGAATTCCATTATAGGTACATTGCGTGTTGGGATTATTGCTATATTTCAATGAAACTGAATAAAATTTCTTACGAAAAACACGATGCTTTTTATTTGCAAAAATATACAACACTTTCAGGCTCATTGACACAAGAAGAAGACACACTGGCGCCACCACACGGTGAAAGGTGAAACTAATATTACGTTTATGAAGACACCTACGTTACCAACATTTTGGAGCATTTACAGGGACATCTTTAAATTAAATATTCAACATTGCGTAGCCAATCATCCAGAAGGACAGTTAATATGGTAGCCGGCTGCGTAATTTACATCGAACTGTGGTACAGTTTGGCAGAAGGGAATACATTATGTTACTTTGTCAATTTAGATACTAAAAAAAATAAATGATTAAGAAACACTGTCGCTTTATGAAACAGTTCTATAATTTGTCGATATGGCAATATGTCCCATCCTTAGCCTGAGTAGCAACATAGCAGATAGTTATTTTTCAATATTCGACTTTATGGCATGAAACTTAAAGCTTCTCGACGATCACACGCGGCGGTAGTTCCATCTAATGTAGAGTAGCGGTACTACAAAGCAAAGATCGTATGTCAAACTTAATTTCATAATTATCATTTGATTTTGATCATTGTTTATATGATTGAAAAGGTTCATATTTTACTTGGAACTTATGTGATGTAGACCTTTTCAGAATTGACTTTATTTGCCAATGGCAGCTTGGCATTCATAGTGTGCTTTTGATTTGTGTGTGTGAGTTAGGTCACACTGGTTTTCCTACTGATAGGTCATGTCACTATTTCTACTCTTTTTTTTTGTTCTGTGGTGGAAATAATACCTATTGATAAAAAAAGACAGGGAGAAAGTAGAAATATAATAAAAATATACTATACATATAAATGTAATTGTAATGCACTAACAGAATCGAGACCCAGGGTCTAGATTCTACTAAAGCATTGTAGTACAATGATAGTTGCATGACTGCGTCGATTTCATTTCATTGCCGCCTCAAATCAACACGCGCAATCGTATTGGTAATTCTACGCGTCAATGTAATTAAAAACCATGTCATGTGACCCGACCATGTAACTGTAATTGATCTGTAATTCACTGCCTGAATCGAAGCCCAGGTCGCATGGCCTCTGATACGTGGCAGATTACCACTGTCCAGTGGACGAATGTGGACTAATCCATTGGCTTGGAATACACAGAAACGTTTGAGCTAGGGTCACACATCCGTTACTCCTTACAAGGTGAGAACATACCAATCCCATTAGTGCACCAACCTAATGTCCAACTAACACTGCAGACGGATGTGGCTGGATGCACAAATTAATTAGCGAGAAATGACAGAAGATACGCTCTGACTAGTGCGTTTGGCCTTTGCATAATGATAAAACTCATAATGAATCGCTCGTAGCCTGGGCTGCCAGAGTGATCTTAAACGATCGCTAAGGTTAAGCAACATACGGCCTCTCTAAGCCGCCCTAAGGCCTCTGACTTAGCTTAACGACTGCCATCTATCGACGGCAGCTGGCACCAACTGCTTAACGGAACCGCTCGGAAAAATGCCACTAGTTTTAGACAAATAACGGTCACCAATCCATACACTGAACACGCCCTATGTTGCTTAACCTTCGTGATCGTTCAAAATCGCTCAGGCGGTCGGAGCTTCGAGTGATTCAGCTGGCTGGGATAGCTGGCTTCTAATGGAGTACACATTGAATTTACATTGAATTTAAAAGAAACATTGTGATTAATTTATTACCTTGTTTTTTAGTGGTGTAGTATTTTAAAATCGGCTTTTTTATTATATTTAGGGCGATTTGCAGAACGGAAATAGAAAAATAGAGTTTAATTAAACACGACTTATCACTTAAGGCGTTTTAAGTTTAAACTGATTTAAATTCCTCTTCCTGTGCCTTTTTTTCTCGAAGATTTATCTAAACTGTCTTAATTGCGTCTTACAACTTTTCATTCGGTCTTTACGTTTCGTTTCGACATAGGTACCTATTTTGGTTGTGAGACTATCAAATTATTTTGTAATGTCCCTATGTTGCTTAACCTTCGTGATCGTTTAAGATCACTCAGGCGGCCGGGGCTTCGAGCAATTCAGCTGGCTGCTGGCTTCTAATGAAGTAAGACTTCTTCGTCTCTACATTCAGTGCACATGTTCAGGAACCATAAATCTAGTGTGGCGAAGCGGATTGGCACCGGGTGGGCAGGCGCGTTATGCTCTGTTAACCGTGTGATGACGTCACAAGGTTAATTTTTCATGAGGATTCGTAAAAGGTCAAACGACCGCATTGGTAAATCGGTAACTGGCTTGGTTGTCGATAGAAATGTCGGAAAATTGATAGCCGCGGTAGTAGGTTCATGCTTCATAAATAAGTTCGCCGATTAGTCAAACTTTGTTTGCTTAAACTATATCAGCTAGATAGGTAGTGGATAGTTTTGTTTTGGTATGGACTGAAGCCGATTGAATAAAATATATGTTGTTTATGCATAAAAAATTACAATAATATATAAGTTAATTTTCAATATAAGTTCAATATAAGTTATTGATATAAAAAGCGCTTTGCCAACAAACCGCATTGCAGTTTGGCGATACGGCGTAATTTATATTAATATTTTTATAGACAAAAAAAGTTATAGTATCGCTTAGATCATAGTTTCTATTGAGGTTTATCTACCTTACACTGGGCATTTATATATTTTACATACATAAGTTCACGCCTATATCCCTGAGGCGTAGGCAAAGACCAGGGAGTGCCATTTGCCACGATGCTGACAAATCACTTTCGCTTTATCGACATTTATTAGTTATTGCATGGACACACGTCGGTTATGAGGCGATACTCCACCAACGGGGCTAGGTCCGGATTTGTGGATGCTTGTAAGATTAGTGGCTGGTCTTACTGTCAGAAGTTTTCAAGCCGCCCTAAGGCCTCTGACTTGGCTTAACGACTGTCATCTATCGACAGCAGCCGGCACCAACTGCTTAATGGAACCGCTCAGAAAAATGCCACTAGCGTTAGTCATAGAACGGTCACCCATCCATGGACTGAACGCGCCCTATGTTGCTTAACTTTCATGATCGATTAAGATCATTAGGCAGCCGGGGCTACGAGCGATTTGACCGTTACGATGTTAGTGTCGTTTTATTATTCCGTCCACACATTTAGCCATTAAGCTAAGATAACTTACTTACAAGCATCGGGCAAACCAATTACTAATTACTGAACCTAATTACTAACCGATGCAAACAATAATGGATTGCCTGCTCTGAGATGGGATAGGGATGACTTAAGGCTGGAACGACAACGGAAATGGAAAGAGATGCAGATTGAAGCCAATGCACAAATCATGTACAGTGGAATGCAATAGGATTAGCACCCACTTTGTTTTGGTTAACTGCTGAACTTACGAGGCAGTCAATTTTAAAATATGGCAACAAAAAATTGTTTATGTAAACAGCCTTTATAATTCCCAATAAAGGGCATAAGTTTTCTCTCAGAGAGAAAATAGAGGCTTCAATCACCATGTCAGCCCACCATGGCTGACCTCAATAGCACAAGTCTCAGGTTTCCTCACAATATTTTCCTTCACGATTAGCGAGTTGTATTGCTACCATAACTTCATAAAAATAAAAATAAAATAAATAAACTCACGCCCGCTATCCCCGAGGGGGTAGGCAGAGGTACTTCATAAATGTACATTACTAAGAAAACTACACTGGGAGTCGAACCTGGGTGTCTCCTTCCGAGTCCAATATCATACCCACTAACCTACCACCGCTCCATAATTAAATAATAGGTATGTACATTGTTTTTCCCTTACACATACTAAACATTTCTTGATTATAGAACACGGGAGGTTTCCGGAGTAAGTAGTTTTCCAAACACTCGCGAAAACATTTAAGATGAAACTCAACAGCAACACTTCTAACTGAGTAAAAAGTATAATACCAACAACGTTCTCTTTTGCTTTTTCTTAAAATCATTGTACTCTGCATCCGTTGGCGATAGCGCTATTCGCTATACAATAAAAGCGCACGGACTTGTGTGGGAGTGATTGCGCTGCGCGAGTTAATAGTTAAAGTAATTTTAATAATAAGAAAAATATTTATTTTTTAAATTACAAACAATATCCTCTTAAGTTCTGATCTTGACAATAACAATGGTTTTCTGTTGTTATTTTCAAAATAACATAATCAGAATGTTAAAGACCGACATCATTAAAATACTCAGTAATAAATATCTTGGTAAAAATAAACCCATAATAAGTAGTTATAATTTACAATAAAGTTTGCCTTTTTTCTGCTACTAAGTTTAAAAATAACGTCTAACGGCAATAAGACATTGAAAAAACAACTTTAATGCAATCGGTTCAAATCATTAAATTACAATAACCTTAATAAACACATCCTACAATTTTTTTTTAAGTAAACTAATTATTACGTAGCAATAGTAGGTACAGCTTTCAACTGAGAGTTTGCATAAAATTAATTAAACAAAAATTTGTCACAGAGCTGCCACACCTTATTTTCAACCAAAACATTTGACACGTTTTATACAAAACTAGTGTGAGCATGGCGCGTCATTTAGAAATAAATGCTGTTTCAGCGTTACCAATCCAATTCGTGCCAGCCGTTAAAGGACGCACTGTACGGGCACCAGGCGCTTCGTGCTGCCGTGTGGAGGCAGCGACATTTTAGCGCCCCTAAAAGATAACGAAGTTACACCCGGCGCCAAGATACTTCGCGACGTCTGCGCTCCTACAAGGTGTGATAAGTAAACAATGTGTTCGAAACAAGTGCCGGTTTTGCCAGCGATATTTTCGAGATGTGTGTCGTCTATTTTTGTGCAATGTCGTCTTTTGCGTGGTGGTGTGTTATGGCAGTCTCATGTTTGTGTTGTTTACTCGATTTCAAGTGTTAAGTGAGAGGGTACATATTTCCTTAAGCATCAAGTTATAGGGGTTTAATCGCACTTAGCTTACAAACAACCAGTTTGTCAGACCTCGCGTAACAGCTGTATATGTCGCAGTAAAGTAGTAAAATCAGAGAGTCAATTGAATCTCTAGACAGTTAATCAAAGATCGATATTCAATCAAGTCTCTAGCATTTTGATTTAAATAAAGCAGCGTCGAAAACGTTTAACTATCTGACTGACCGAAAGCCAGCATGTTGATTAATAATGTAAAACAAGATGGCGGTCACGACAACAGCTGATTACTTTTAGAGTCTTTGTTTTGGCAAAATTGTGCAACGTTGGTTTGTTGTGTGAGTGATTTTTTGTTTCAAATTGTCTTTGGTGAAATTGTAAACTTGTTGTCGACTCCGCCACGATTATTTTATTTGTTATTGTTATTTCGGTGTCATAGTGAAGAACTGAGAGCTTGAAAATTCCGTGTTTCGTTTTATTATAAATGGTTACTCAGCAAAATTAAGAAGGAGAGTCTTTTTTTGTAGTGAGTTATTGTTGCAAAGATGGCTTTAGAAGACTCGACACGTTCGTTCGGATGATTAGCAAGGTATGTTCTTAAATTTCAGGTGGGTAGAACATGCCGTGCAAAGGTGGCCCTTGTCAGATCGACAAACATCCACACCACCTAAGAGGGCATTACGCCCTTTATGAATAAATATAAGACAAGTAATGTCTTTTTACTATCCATTTTATAGGAAATACCTAGGAACGTTTAGAAAACTCGTTAAACGTTTCGTTCACACACTTGTCTGACGGAACTTTAGCGACTTGATTGAATATCGATCTTTGATTGACTGTCTAGAGATTCAATTGACTCTCTGTTTTAACTACTTTACTGCGACATATACACAGCTCATAACCTTCATTAGTAAAGCCGTGAATGTTTAACCTGCACAAATTTTGGCTCAGTGATCCGGTGACTATGATAATGGATTTTGATAGTTCTTTTCAAGGTCAACGCAACTGATTAAAAGCCACGACAATCCTTACCAATTAAAAACGTATTAATAAAAAAATCTTGAAGAGATGAATACAATGTTTTAATGAACTGATTACTTTGTACAAAATTATGAAAGAAGTTGCAGGCACTCTAAAGATTGATTAAAACCCAGTAGATTGAAGAAATTTGATATCATCAGCAAAAAAATAAATACAACGCCGCGGACGCAGTCCCGCTATTTTTGACAGCAAACAGAAGAGAGAGAATAAAAAACCACAGACTACACAACTTAAAAATATAGTGATTAACACGGTAGAACGTCAACGCATCGTCGGCGTGAACACACATTATGTAGGTAGTGACAGTATAAAATGTAGCCCTTTGCTGTCTTTTAGGGACATGAATATAATTATTTATTGTGCTGTTGGTTCTAATGTAAATATGCTCTAGATAAGACCCAAAGGTTTGACGTTTACAACCATGAGCCTCATAGTAGAAGCCCTTGTTTTGCGCTACGACGCGCCGTAGCTCGTAGCGTAGCGTAGTTCCACACACTGCGATGTGAATATAGGTGCGTAGCATTCCGTAGTACTTTCGTAGCAAATGAATGGTGCGTATACGCCGATGTTTACGTTTACATGTGAATTAAATTAGCTGTGTTTATATTATACAACGACGGAAGACGATACTAATTTATAATTATAATAACTTCCACACGACACAATCATTTGTCCTGGTGATAAAGTAGAATACCCTGTGCCATGGTAACCTGGCCAAAAGATCACAAACAGATATAATAATAAAGTTATTCTACACTATTCATATTCGTAACAAAGCAAAATATAATTGTTGATAGTTTTTGATGTACGACGAAGCATTATTTATCATATCCAAATGTTACAGATGCACGTATTTCCACTGATTGTAACTTATTCTTTTAAGTTAATAAAATATTATACTTAATATAAGGTAAAGCCTTGTATTTTTCCTAACCGCTATTGAATCGCAGAGACAATATTTATAACAATTCAACGATTTTTCGATTTATCGCCAAACCCAAAAAAATATGCTACTTACTGGTCGCATTACTAAAGTAACAACTTTCCTCGGTTAATGTAAACCTATCAAATCGCCTATCGCCTCTGTACGATTTTGATTAGGTCAGGGCGAACAAGGTCCAGTACAAGACCACTTTCTAAAATAAAACATTGAGCATTAGTCTTATCCAAATGTTGACAAACTAAACATCACTAGAGATCACGCCTTTACTAATAGTTTGAGAAATATACGTGTGTGGCGAGCACATGTCAACTCTGCGCGCGCACTATAAACTCCAACATTCCTGCATCGCGGAAGCAAAAGTTTACACATGACTTATAATAATACAACGTCCAACAAACCACAGTTGGACCGGCCGTCCCCAGGCATACGATCTACCTGGCGGGTTATTTCCCTTTACAGTGGAAGAGTATGATCCCTCGCTCATCCCTATACGTGTAATATATTTTTTTAAGTGTTCTTTATAAAGCAAGCATTATAAGCATTATATGCATATTGTCAAATATTCATTATAAGCGAATATTTGACAATATGCAGGTATGTTTACAATAGTTTTATAAAAAAATTCGAACAAGTAGTGCTTGGCTCAGTAAAATGTTCATCAATATGAACGTACAATGCGTGACCGGGCAAAAAACTAGTTGTTTAGTTTATTTGCTAGAATTTCTACTGAAAGTATTTGAAAAAGTGTTTGCTTAGCATCAGCTTGAAAGAAAAATTCAGTTTTGTACGAGTCTTTGGAAGAAATCAATCTAACGTCTGCAATTTAGCGATGTCTTTTGTTGTATTAGGAAGCTAAAACTGCTGAAATGGACCATGACAAAACACGTGCCATTGTAACACCTTATCAAGGAAATTTGCCATCTTTGAACACTCGTATCATTTTAACAATATCATGGAATGTGACAGATATCCATAAAGATACGAAAAGGGTCGCGGTACACCTAAACCAACATATCTCATGCCAGTGTTTAGGCAAAAACAAGTTTTATTGAGCTACAAATAGAGGTTACTGGACTTATAGATGCGGTTTGCACTAAAATTGGCAGTTTGTATTGCCATGCTTATGTCAACCGATTCATATTGCCTTACATGTCGTTATTCAAAATCGATTCTATTTCGTTTTCACATCTTATTCGGAATTCCGTAAGTGTGTTTGCTCTGTACCTCTCCCGCTTCGTGTCACCTTATCCGTTAGAGGGAGGAAAATATTTATTTTCGATGATTTATTCATTGTGAAAGGAATGTGTTTACTAATTGCTATATTGAATAGACGAGGTCAAAAAAGACCTGGCTTTTTGTGACTTCATTTACTTAAGATAAAAAGTATATTTAACTAAAGTATCTTAAACATGAGCAACATACATTGCTAAGAAATTATAAAATGTATCTTATGACATTTTAGAAAATCATTAATTCTCAATGTATCAGCTCACTTAACTATCGCGACACAGAGCAAATTCTAAAAAGGATAGTTTAATGTCTTCACAAATATGAAAAATGCACACACACATAAAATTATAGAATATACAATATAGAATGATTTTAATCTCAAATTGGTAATTGGAACTACTTGAAGACCTATTTTGAGCAAAATAAAGAGAGATGAGTCATTTGTGAATTCCAGCTAACCCCAAACAGTTATAGAAATTTTTAAACATATCATAAGCTCACGCTTGTATCCTACAGGGCTATCCAAAGACCAGGGGCTCATTTTCGAGATCTTTTTTGCTTCATCAACATTCAAAGAGCAAAAGGCAAGATAAAAAGTACCCGATATCGGCGCGCGTGCATGCAACGACCAATGAACGTTGACGAAATGAAAGTCATCCGCTAAAAATACAGCTCTTTATCATTAAACATTGCTCTTTATCAAGAGGCAACCGCCAATTTTTTCTCGCGTTATAACCAGTCGGAAGGCTTTATTCCCCTCTCATCATCGGAACAATACCACGAAAAAGTAACGTCAACTCGTGTAAGAGTGAACGCTGGGGCTAATGGTGCGTTGCGTCTTAATGCAAAGTGGCTTCATACAAAATATTTCAGCCGCTTATTCACAGGCGAACATCGGCCTAAAGCCCGTATTTAAAATAAAACTAACGGTCTTAAAACGCGCTCTACCGACAGCTATTGGAACATAAACATATTATAAACATAAAAATATCTTTATTGCTTGAAAAACTTAACAACTAGTGGTTTGTTCACATTTTTAAAAGGTACCTATTACATCAATATTTAAGGCAAAGCTGCATATAAACAATTTTCTTCTGTGGCTGAACTAGGTTCTAGACCTGTGTCTCAGGCAACAGTGCTCTTCGTCGTTCAATACAGTGTTTATGTAGCTTAGACATGTGTGTGTAAGTTTAAATATGTTGTACTATACCTAATCGGATATCATAGATAATTAATTGGACATTACTGTATTTAATCGGACATTGCTGGCTTTAGCTAATTGGATTTAATAAAGTTGACAATAGCAATAATTCAGCCACAAGAAGACCACTGCTGAATATAGGCCTCCTCCATGTATTTCCAAAAAGACCGGTTAGAAGCAGCATACATCCAGCGTCTTCCTGCCACTTACCGGCCCTTGCACTGACATTCACTCCATTTTTTTTCGTAATGAAAACCTTATTATCTAATGGGTTTTAAATTTGTGAGGCCGTAACACCTTAGCGTTGGTTAGCAAGTCGTCTGAAAAGGCGTTCGCCTGTCAATACGCTCATTGAAAACCCACCTCAAGGAAGAAAAGAAAAGGGTGCAAAATTGTGAACGCTTTTAAAGTTATTCCGTTTGCACCTCACGTACACACTTCGTATTCTTACGACGTTGGCCGCGTACGTACTTAGCGTATAGTCGCTTATGCATGTTATGTTTACTGGGCCATTCGGAGTTTGGAATACAATATTCATGGAGTTGTGACGGTCGATGACCCATGCTCAACCTGAATTTAACTTTTTCGATCATATTGTTATTATTATAAAAAACCGGTGCTTCATTTTGGGAAGAAATACATTTATTTAGACATGCTACGAAGTGGAAGCTTATCCCTTGTACATAACATATGTTATGAATATTGAAATATTCTTTTCTCCAATAGGCTATTTGACAGATTTCTGAGAACCATCTCATATTTTATGTTGGTGTTCATGGAGTCCTCAGAAAGTGGTTATTTCAAATTCGTCTAAAATTTATTTTTATCTCGTAGGTGCCTATTTCTTCTAAAAGAGAACGAAAATTTACATACTTTTGAAATAAGCCGCCAAAACGCTGTCTTGTGGAATATGGCGTCACACAGGAATTATGACATCACAGGTCGGTAAGCAAACTTATGAACGTAAGAATGACATGGATTTCAGACGCCATTTTACTGAGCTGTGACCCTTCATAGAATCGGCCAATCTAGGCCGTTTTCAATACAATAATTGTTTACATAATTCGAATTCCGGGCGATAAATTGGAACCAATCAAACCCAGTATCCAGTAAGAAAGAGTATCTGCGAAAGGAGTTCGGAACCCGCTCAAGTTTTAAAGAAAAGTGGCGAAAAAAACTCAAATAACACTCGAAAGAGGTCTTCATTTACCTTTTTGTTGAGAAATCTCTTACAAACAGAGCTTGATTGCCTTCAATCTGTTTGAATTCAACGTTTTATAGGGTACCGTGTCAAGGGCTATTAAAAACCTTCCTCTCTCCTTTAAATGTTGTTTTAGGTATGATGTGTAAGTACAACTATATGTATTCAACCCTAGAAGAATCTACGTCATTTCAACGTTTACTCCGACGCATATCCGCTATATCTTTCGAACCCACGATCAAATTGTCGCGACCTCCCGAAAGCGGCTAAAGACCCAACTAAAGCGGTGTTAGAGATCCCGAGGATCTGTTCAGAGTTGCACTGAACAGAGACCGTTATTTAAATATATATAAAAAATTGGTAGGTTGTTATCTATTTTTCTCAAACATGCTTGGAAATTTGAGCATTATTTCGACAACCTTCTTCGAGATAAATCGAAATTGCTGTACTGGCCAATTACACGCGAGCAGCGGCCGGTAAAAGTTCTATGAAAATTCATAACTGTCGTGTTTTGCTTCCAAATAAATTACATACTATTTAAACTCATATTTAAAAATGGAACTATCTTTTACTCCGAACAATGACAACCAAGGAGGTAACTTATCAGAGGTTTTATTTAAATTTTGAAATGGCTTGCGATAGAAAGCTGGATGTACCTATTGAAAAAAAAAACCCTTTAAAGCGGTATAAATTATTGTTATAAGTTTATTGAATTTAACAGAATGAGTTCATAGTTTTAATTACCACGCATTATTTGAGAAAAATCATATACAAGCCTTGGCCACAACTAGGTATTGATGGACTCACGTATGTGTTCCACGTTCGTCCATCTTTTAGTATAGTATCATTTAGTGTAGTAATGTACTATTTCATATCTCTATCTAGCAAAACAACGTTTGCCGGGTCAGCTAGTTTTTATAGAAACCATAGTAATATATTTATCTATCTAATCAGCCCGTGAATAGAGACCACTGTTGGGCACAGGCATCTTCTCTTTCATACCACACCACGGACTAGCACTGAACTGGATACCCATATTACGCATCTCTTTCAAAGTTTCCCAGCCGCTTTCACAATGTCGTTGGCCCATCGGGCTGGTGGTCTGCCGACCGTAGTAGTAACAAAGTTGAATTTATATCGAATCCAACCCACTGCATTGTCAGTGAGTCAGCCCAAATTAATTCACTGTAATCCACGTGGGCGTGGGTACACCAAGTCTGTCTATGCTTGACCATCCTCATTCACTGATGGTACATCCGTCAGTATCCTTTTCCTCAGAAAAGGGTAGCAGTACCTATCAAATTGAAAGACATACGGCAAAGCCTATGGACCCTTCAAAATGTTAAAAATTCAACCCTGTTAGTCAATGCAATAAAAAATATGACTCACTCTACTAAAACCTAGGTATATGGTACGGCACTCAATGTTAAGTGGAGTGAGAAATTGTGACGAAAAGCGGGGTCTTACAGAGTATAGGATAAATCTAATATCTTGTATAAAAATCTTCTAAAAATCAATTTCTAGTGTGTAACGAGGTTGTGATACCTCCTCTACAAACCTGTTTATTAGTTTTATATTTAGGTTATTTACTTTTAAACCTTTTGATTCCGTTTTCAATTTCCAAATTCAAATTATTTGTCTTTTGTTCGTAGTTCACTTTATTTGTCATGGCATTGCCTGGGTCATTTCGATCTCAAGTCTTAGAAGAGACAGCACGCCCAGTGCTTTAAGTTTCACTACATATTTTTATTGATTATTTAAAGTGAATTAGTGAACCAATGCAAGTTAAATTCAGTATTCAGTGAATGTTATCTAATCCTGACAGTTATGTACTCCAAAACCTTATCTGTTGTTGCGTGTTATTTTTTACGTAGCTCTGTGTAAGCGTTGTGTTAAGTTTAGTTTTAAAAATGTACCTTTTGTCATGCCTCTGTCGCAGTAAAGTAGTTAAATCAGAGAGTCAATTGAATCTCTAGACATTCAATCAAAGATCGAGTTTCAATCAAGTCGCTAGAATTTTGATTTAAATAAATCAGCGTCGAAAACGTTTAACTATCTGACTGACCAAAAGCCAGCAGGTTGATTAATAATGTAAAACAAGATGGCGGTCACGACAACAGCTGATTACTTTTAGAGTCTTTCTTTTGGCATACGTTGTGCAACGTTGGTTTGTTGTGTGAGTGGTTTTTTGTTTCAAATTGTGGTCTTTGGTGAAATTGTAAGCATATTGTCGACTCCGCCACGATTATTTCATCTATTATTGTTATTTCGGTGTCATCGTGAAGAACTGAGTACTTAGAAATTCCGTGTTTTGTTTTATTGTAAATGGTTAATCAGCAAAATTAAGTAGAAGAGTCATGTTTTTGTAGCGAGCTCTTGTTGCAAAGATGGCTTTAGAAGACTCGAAACGTTCGTTCAAAGAAACATTTTACGAAAAGATTTTGGAAGATGATGAGCGACATCAAGGTAGGTTTGTGAGTTTATTTCGTTAGTTTTTTATTGGTAACGTTACTAAAATAAGCTCAATGCATTTCTGCACTAACACTTGTGTGTGTGTCACCCTACCAAAGTTGAAATACCTAGGAACGTTTAGGAAACTCGTTAAACGTTTCGTTCACTCACTTGTCTGCCGGAACTTTAGCGACTTGATTGAATATCGATCTTTGATTGACTGTCTAGAGATTCAGTTGACTCTCTGATTTAACTACTTTACTGCGACACCTCTACTTTTTAACAATAAAAGAAGTCCTAACACCCAACGAAATCTCCTTATTTCTCTATCCGCTGAGGTTCCTGGGCTTGTTACGTGACAAGTGTACATTACAATAAAGAATATTTATATGTCACATCGTACGTTATCCAACTCCTCTACAACGGCTTCACCGATTTTCATAAATATTTTTGTGTGTACATACTAGTTTTGTGTTTAGTCGCCAGGGCAGGTAACTTTTGACGACTTGAGATTTCCACCGTCCACAAAAAAGAATACTCTATGCTGCGGCAACCAGGAAAAAAACATCACAAACATGGAAATATAACGTCTGTGATAAGGAACCGGGCAATGACAAAACAGAGACAAAACTTAACATAACATAAACATTTACATACAGGCACATACATTGCTTCTGGCCCCACACTAGGATACCCTGTGTCGTGGGAACCAGTAACAGCGACGTCACAAACATGTAAACATCAAAGAACTGGGTTTCTTTTTTTTCCCCAGCCGGGGATCGAACCCAGGACCTCTCGCATGGTAAGCAACTGCTGCCAAAGTGAGGTCAAAGTTGTCAGATAAAGTATATCCTTATTATTATTTGATCAAATCAAGCACGGTGGCTTCCACTGGGAATCAAACCCACGACCTTTGTCCAAGTGCGTAGACTGCTAGAATAGCGAGGTTGTCACGATTATTTATTTACGAAATATTTGTTATATTAGAACCATTTTTCACAAAACAATTTGCAGAAGGGTGTACTGTACAAACCATTATGTTCAAATTACAAAAGTTAAGTTTGTTCGGATCCCAAGGGCTTTAATCCAAATCGCACTAGGCAGCTTTTTTACCTTTTTAGCTTTGTACCTTGACTCACAAAGGACCAGCGAACGGCTATAGAATAGTCGGTAAAATAGAAAACGGGTTCTGTCAAGAACAGAACCTTCCACTAAGTATTTTTCCGGTTCGAAAAGTCAGGTCATTTCTAAGACCTCCACAGTCTTGGTAAATCTAAAAGAGAAAATTAATTGCGTGATTTTTTTGTGTTAAGAAAATAATTAAAAACTGTGGGTAGCCGCCGGCTGCCTAGTTCGTTCAGCGACTACACGTTTCATTACCTAACTAGGGGAAGAGGGGTCAATTCACTCAGTCCGGTTGTTTTCATATTTACTTTAGTGGTGCCTCAGTCTAGTTGCTAAATCACATTAAACATCAACCATTTACATAAAGGCATATGAGTCGTGGGGACCGGAAACGGCGATATCACAAACATGTAAACATCCAAAACCTGCGTTTTTTTTGTTCCCAGCCGGGGTTTAAGCCCGGGACCTCTCGCATGCGTTTTTTGTCCCCAGCCGGGGTTTAAGCCCGGGACCTCTCGCAGGCAATTTCGCTACCATTGCACCACAGCGGTCGTCACATGTTATCAAAGTTTGGGAACAAAACAAGTGGAGTGCAGTTTGTTATATTTGTAAAACATAGTTTCCAATTGCCTACCACTCGGATATACCAGGCGTGAGTTTATGAGTGGGCGTGTGTGATCACAAATTTTAATATCCAATATGATTTTACAGTTCATAGCTTCATAATGAAGCGTTACTTTGCCTTGTAACTCTTAAAACAGTTTTGTTTGTTAACCACTCGAAAGTTATAAAGCGGCGATGGATAGAGTGCCTTTTAAACCTGCCAGCTTTAACGGTCTTTTATGAACGCTCTCAAACTATAATTTTATTTAAAGCTGCAGAGTTAAAATTCAATAAAAAATGCACGGTATGCCGCGATCAGAGGTGTTTTCCACCTTTTTCCCGTCACAGATTAAAAAGTAAGTTCCCTACATGATATACAAATAGTTGTTTGAATGTGGAAATGCTAAGGGGTAAGACAAGATAAGATAAGGGGTAGTGCTTCTCTAAGTTTCTAAGAAAAAAACATAAAGTAGGTACTTACTTACCACGTGCCTTTACCGATGTGCGTGCATGCAATGACTTTAAGTGGGTAATCGACGGGCGAGTAAGACCGCGGTTTTAAATACCGATGAACTTGGCTCGCGGCTCGTTGGCGCTAATCGACTAGCGAGCAAAACAGTCGCAAACATGTCGTTTTGCATGGCGAGCCGAGTAAAAATATAGCATGACGACGAGCCGCGAGCCAGTCTCGTCGGTATATAAAACCGCGGTTTTGTAATGATACACCGGCGAGCTTTACTGACGAGCCATAAGACTGGCGGTAAAGCTCGCGGGTCGATCAGCCGCTTAAATGAATGTCGATGAAGCCAAAGTGATTTTATCAGGATCGTGGCAGGTAGCATTCCGTGGTCTCTGCCTACCTCCCGGGGATAGAAGCCGGAGCTTTTATATGTATGTACTTACTTATAAATTATCAGTAATATAATACTCCGACACGCTTTGTAAGTGGTGCATGACACTTTATTCGCCAAGGAAGTAATTTCACTTCCTCTTAGAACTTTCAAGACTCATACTCTTCGATAGATCGGATACTCTTTGCAAATGGTACCCAAATGCTATTTGCATACGAGATGTTTCTTTACCACAAACGTGTATTTAGTTGCAGTTGAGTTAAGCATCGCGCTCTTTGCGCCCGCGACCGCCGCTCATGCATAATGGAGGGTTTCAATTGTGACTTTCGACAGGGGTGACTCCTCTTACTGTTTCTTGATATTAAAAAAAATAAATAAACTCACGCACGTTATCTCTGAGGGGGTAGGCAGAGGCATAAATCACTAGAACTGGGCCCACGTTTTGCCGAGTTTATTAGGTCCCAAACGTGACAAGTGGAGGGGAGGCCTTGCCCAGCAGTGGGACATACGAGAGGCTACGTAAAAAAAAACGTGACAAGTGGCCAGCATGTCGCCGTTATCCGGGAACAATCATAAATTATTCTTGACATAAATTGATATAAAAAATGTTTAATTGCACACAACATCCAAACAACAGTGATAAAAGCAGTTTTTCTTGTACGTGTACAAAATAAATATAAGAATAAGGTGCGTGATAAAACTTACGTAAGGAGAAATTTCACACTAGGCTAGGCCTGTGACGTGGGGAACCAGTTGTACTTAAAGCGAGAACTAAATTATCAGTAAATTTCATCTCCAACAATTTAGAAAGCACCTACCAGACAGAAAAACTAAGATAAGGTTACCATGCTTACCGAAAGTTACAGATTTTAGAAACATAAATTAAATATCATAGTAGAGTAAAATATCTTATATTTTCCTGATCTCACGTTTGTGTATGCTTTGGGTGACATTCTAAATATACTTTTTTAAGCTCTCATATAAAAAACTTCATAGTTACATGTTCGTAATTCAGCCGAAAGGAGCATGGCTTATCACTACGCCTGCTCACCGCGGATTGGCGACGAATCATACCGATTGATGAATGACATAAAAGTGGGACAATTCGGCAAAAAACTAAGGTAATTAATATGCCCTAAATATGACCATGGTTACATCTGCCTAAGAATATATAACCGATGTGCTACATAAGTTCTTAAAGAAATCACGCCAGCTCATTTGCTGAGCGCACGATCTGCAAGCAAGTTTTGATCTTGGAAGTCAGTGGCAATTATACATTATTCTGGCTCTTACTATGAAACCACATAAGAAACAATCATATACAAATAAAAGACTATTTTTTTGCCCACCTACAGAATCAAAACCACTCCAGTAATATTTATCTATCAGCAACTTATTTCTTTGCACTAACACAAATAATAAGGAATCACTTTTTCCGTAAATCCTTTCCAAAGAGCGCCGAGAAAAAACTAATAAAACTGTTTACGTTTCAACCGAGAGCGGCCACCTTTTTAATGCTTTCCTAACAAAGCGTCAAGTTACAAAAAATAAATGTAGCATGGGAAATATAGTTAAATGCGGACTACTCAGAAAGAGTAACCCTAACCTGGATATACACCAAGCGAACGAGCATTGACACAGAAGCACAGAAGGCTGGCGATACAAGCTGAACCTAGTTTGGGGACACTGTTATTTTACGAAGTCATATTCTGTGTCGCCCTCATCATCATCATAGGCCTTCGCGATTCAAGCAGTGCCTACGGACACAGGATTTGGCCGTTTTTTGAGTGACTGAAAAGTTCAATTCGAGAGCGGCAGCCCCTGCCGCATGTAGGACATATAAAGAGAAGGTCCGGAGTCGGGTCAGGACGGATTTGGTGCCTCCTGGCTCTTTTATCCGCCAATGCTGAGTACCATACTTGTCGCAGGTCTTGCGGCCCTCCCGAACCTTCGCTCTCCTGGCTTCTCTGTCCACAACGAGCTCCTCCCAGCTGTCGTGTATGATCCCAAATGCCGCCATGTCACGCTTAGCGCAGTGCTTAAAGCGCAGTAGCGGTCTGCCGACACGCTTCTTGGCGTGCGCTACCTCACCAAGCATAGCAGCTCTCGGCAGACGAGTAGAGTCCATGCGCTGCACATGATCCAGCCAGCGCAAACGGCGCTCCTTGAGTAAGGCTGTGAGACTGGACAGCCCTGCTAGTTCAAGGACTCTCTCGTCGCCCTCGTCGTCGTCGTCATCGGCGACTCTGTGTCGCCCTACTTGTATCTTAATTGTAGGTTTCATAAGCCTCACAATTTTATAATTGTGTACTTACATTTAATTAAATATTATTATAAATATTATTCCACAACCTTATTCCGGACGACCTCTGTGGCATAGCCGTAACGCATCTGCCTATCATGCGAGAGGTCCCGGGTTCGAATTTCGGCTGTCGACAAAAATAAAACAGAAGCCTCAAGTCTTGGATGTTTACATATTTGTGATGTCGCTGTTTCTGGTTCCCATGACACAGGGTACTCTAGTTTGGGGCCAGAAGCAATGTATGAGCCTGTATGTGAATGATTATGTTTATTTAAGAGACCTATAATCTTAAAATTGGGCCAACCTGCATTTAAGAGGTAAACAGATTATATTTTAGACCCGGTCTTCATTTATCACCAGATGTCGCTGGAGTGACAAGTGTCAACCTGTCACTACTGAAAAAGTAAGCAGCCTATATACGTCCCATTAAAGGGCGGTCATATCTCATCATCATCATCAACTCATTATGTCCCCACCGAGGGGCACAGGTCTCTTCCTTGACGAAGGTATAGGCCCTACTCCACCATGGGGGCCAAGTCCGGATTGGTGGAGGCTTGTAAGGCTAGTGGCTGGTCTTACTGTCAGAAGTTTTCGAGTCGCAGCAAGCGTTTTCGAGGAGAAAAACATCTAGAGGTCGACGATGTGAGCTCCGTCTCTGCGCACCATGATTGTGCTCTACGAATCAGAGCGAACCCTGGTCGGACTCTATCGACGAAAATCATTTCACATTCTTGCAAAGATCTCTGTAAATTGTTATCCCTTTAAAACTCCAAACTCAGACATGAAACGTATCTTCGTAATCCTATAAATAAATTGTTTATACATTTTGAAATTTTGCGCCTTATTCATCAAAAAGACTAGCGCCGGCCGTGGCATTTGTCTTTTTTTTGTTTGCTAAGTTCTAATAACGTTGGACCGGGCGTAAAACTATTAAGCGCCTTGCAAACTACATTCACCCGGTGTGCCTCGGCCGCAGAAAGCAGTACAATGGATCCACGTTTAAAATTCATCCGGCGGCCGCGTAACTCAGTCTCCAAAGGAGACCTTTATTATTTCTTACTATGAAACTCTGGAGAGCTGTGTCGACCACCTCCTGCAGACCTCATTACACTATGCATGGGGCTGAATTGGTGCTACCTGCTAGGGCATTTTCCTTTTAGATCCAATAAATATTAATCGGATTTATGCATCGTTGTTAATGGGAAATTCGACGTAAAGCAGTGTGAAGATCGAGGTTAGGATCTCTAACTCTTATCCCCTTTTCTTTTCTCTCTCTCTCTCTCTTGCACACATACACACACTCATAAAACTATTATACAAACAAAGAAAACATTAAACTTGAAAGAGTTGTGCCGTAGTGATGGTAAGCGTCCGGACCTCAGAACACAAAAAGAAGGAGAAGTGTTATAATTGCCCGTTTGCTAGAAAACCGATGTCGCCACTTACTCACACAGCTACATTTTGCTCATAATCTCTATTTGATTACAACATAAACCACCGGCCCATGATTTGTCGTGAACCCAAATAAAACAGCCAATGAGAAGGTTTCACAGACACAGCACAACATTAGGGATGTAACAAAATAGTCGATTAAGGAAAAAATCTATTTCTATTCTATCCATACCTGGAACGCTTCAAAACGTTTTCATAACTGTAAAATGTACCTACATAGGCGACGAAACTAGGTTGGCAGTGCCGTGCCGCTTGAATATTATTCAAAACATATCGTCTACGTAAATTTTGTTTGAAACATTTTGAAGCCGCAAGATGCCTGCGCCGTGCTTTCACCTTACGCCCTTTTTTGTACAGCGCACGCCTTAAATTGTTTTGAATATACTATCAAAATCTAGAAATACTTATTTTAACACATGAATTTATTAATTAGCAGTGACTGTAGATGTTTGTGAGTTTGGATCAAAATTTGCATTGCCTTGGTGGTAGCTGATAACTGTGATGACATAAAAACAGAGATAAGCTCGCCTTTGTACATGTTCTTTTTAAATGTAATGTTCTGTTTAATGTTTCGTGTGCAATAAAGTATATATAACGTATATATATAACATTCATAATACTCGTAATTTCGCATAAATAATAATGATTTTATTTGTGAAAAAGACAGTAACGTACGTAGTAAGTAGTACGTAATAAGAAACATGTGAAACAATAAAAAAATAAAATTACCATCTGACTGTGTTCCTGCAGAGAATATTTTGCAGTTCCGTAATATGTCAATATTTATTTATATACAACTTATCTCAGAACACTATTTATTTTATTTTCAATTAATCGAATTTCATTCATAAGATAGGCTCATCTACACTAATATTACAAAGAGGAAAGATTTGTATTTTTGTATTTTTGTGTGTATGTTTGTAATGAATAGGCTCAGAAACTACTGGGTTGATTTTAAAAATTCTTTCACCATTAGAAAGCTACATTCTTTGTGAGTAAGATACTACCCCGGGAAATTTCCACGTTTCTGCCACCCGTGCGAAGCCGGAGCGGGTCGTTAGTAAAATATATATTTAAGAATATTATTAAGTACACATCACCTAATATGTTTCTCTAGAAACACTTTCTTTTGGAAACATTTCTCCGTAGAATAGATGGAGCAAACGGTACTTGATTTGAGAAGATACTAGTTAGACCCTATCCCCGTAGTTTCAAATACAAATCGATCACGTATTTCGAAAAATTCTTTGAACTATTATGATCGAAGCTAGGCCTGTTTTTATTACAACAAAATCCTGCCACAAAAATAGAAGCTTCCTTAGCAATTTAAGTCCACGCAGACGAAGTCGCGGGCATTAGCTACATAGTCTTACAATATAATTGTCCTAGTAATTTTGAAAGTCTAGACAAACGAGTGTAAATGCGACGATAATATCGATACTTTATCAGTCTAAAAAAAAAGCAACTACCCCATCACTATGACTCCCGCTGACACCTACTGGTGACTTTGACATTTCACGGCAAATACATGCGGCCGTACCACGAAACATCGCACAGAACAATAGTCATTTTTGCGTGATGGTCCATTGCGGGCTTGCTTGTCCAATTTAGAAACCCTCTACGAAAGTTCTATATAAAAACACCAGTGGAGTAAATCCGACGTATTAAATACGTCTCATTTACGTCCTTAGTACTAGAATGCATATTGCACAGGAAAATTATTATAATGATTATTTTTTCTAGTTTAAAGATGAATATAGTGAGTAAAATCGGCTAGCCGAAGAAAATACACTCCACTGTTATTTGAGTAGCATTTTCAGGTGGTAATCACTGCGCAATCAGGGATTTTTCACATATGTTTCCGTGGCGGCGGGCGCTAGGCGACTGACGGCCATATTTAAAAGTTTTTCCAAGGTTAGCCCAACCGGGCTAACGTTGAGCGACAGTGCCACGCCCCTAAGGCACTTCTCCTTCTTTTTGTGTTCTGAGGTCCGGACGGTCTCACCTTCGCTGTGGGAAAAGGGTCGAAGCCTCTTGTTACGTACGTTTGTACAGTCTGTTAGGTTTTAGAATATACCTCGGACTCTAGAGTAGGCTTCGGTTTTCGCCGAAAGCACACGAGTGTAATACTACTTCCTGCTCTGTATAAGTGACATTAAGTGTCAATGTCAGTCAATTAAGTTTATTTCTCATTTTAAAAAAAATTACATTAAAAACACAATAAAAATTCACATAAAGCTTCGTCAAAAATTATTTTAGCTGTAAACTACAAACCAAAATAAATTAATTGTCATGTCACATTATATTAAATAAACTAATAACTAATAAAAATTACACACACACACAAAAAATAAATAAAATAGTGTCAGTCAATCAAACCACCCCGAGACATATCTGACCCAAAGGTTCCCATAACACTGGCAGCATTACCGCGCTGCACTGCTAGGGAGATCCGTTGCATCAAATATGCCCCAAAGCGGTAGTCCATTAGTTCAATTAGTTCCGATTTCGAAATTAAGTGTCATATTAGTTCCGAAATTTCTATTTTACAAATATATCCGATTCTATCCGATAGTAGCTAACAGACTGTATTTTTGCGCCTTTCAATGTAGGTTTGACAGCTGCATCTGTGGATACCGCTGCTGAAGCAGTGGCTAACTGAGGGTCAGAAAATATGGACAGCTTCATCATCATCAAGCCATTATGTCCCCACCGAAGAGCACGACTCTCTTCCCTGAAGAAGATATAGGCCATTCTCCATCACGGGGTTCAAGTATGAATTGGTAGAGGCTTTCAGGAGGTTTTTAAGCCACCCTAAGGTCTCTGATTTGGCTTAACGACTGTTTATACAAAATTATTTGTTCGACCCACTGGCTGTCGAAACACTGGAAGTGGGGGATGCCGGACGAGGTTTCGTTAAGGAAATTGGTCGACGCCAGAGGAGTCGTGGGTAGCTATAGTTCTGGGGCATACTTGATGCAGAGGATTTCCCTGGCGGTGCAGCGGGGGAACGCTGCTAGCGGCTTGGGAACTTTTTGATCGGGTGTGTCCGGGGCGGTATTTTTTATTGATTTGCTGTAGAGCTTTTATAATGGTTTTTTGTTATGCCATTTTGTATGACGAAGCTTTTAGTAACCTAGGAAGAGTCTAAAAACGGTTAATGGTGTTGTTACTTCCACCATGCTGTCTCACTCGCACTTTCCAACATTTTCGGTGATTGTAGAATGATTATACTTTTTGTAAAAGTGATGTGAGTTTTGATAGAAAAATTACTTTGAATAACAGAATACACAACATTTTGATTAGAGAACGTTGTGGACTGAAAGAGAATGTAGTGACTAGAATTGAGACAGGAATATTGCGTTGGTTTGGACATGTATAGTGTTAAAGTTAACGGGATTATGGAAAATAAGGATTGTGAATTTAATATATCTAAGTTTATTTAGTACCTAGTTTTTCAATAAAACAAAAGGAAAACACTTTTTCTGTCTGATAAAATAAATATATCGTACGAATGTGAGTAGAAAAACGGTTAAGCGTCCCTTAGGGCAGACATACTTCGACCAAATAGGGGATGTATTAGCAAAGGGAAAGATAAAAAGTACCCGAAACTGGCGTGAGTGCATGCAACGACTAATGAAGGTCGACGAAGCGAAAATTATTTGTCAGGATTGTGGCAGGTGGCAGTCCCTGGTCCCTGCCTACCCCTCTGGGATACAGGCGTGAGCTTATATATTATTTACTAGCTGTCCCGGCAAACTTCGTAACGCCAAAGTTTTCGTAATTTTTCCATTTTTTCTCACCATTTAGACTTTTTATAGACTTCCACAAATATAAAAAATTAATATAAAGAACTAGAAATATAAGGAACGGTCCAACCTTTCTCGAGTTTTATTGAGAAGTTAGTCTATAAGCAGTTAATTTTTATATGTAAGATATATGTATATGTATTATTTTTAACTGCAAATTCCTATCAAAACTCTTTGAAGCGCCACAGCCAAAACCTCCCCAGCTGGGTAGTAATCTCAGTAAAGAGATAAAATTCTCTCGCATCATCCGTTTTAAGTATAAAACTTAATTCAACTAGAACGCAAAGTGACTTTGCCCGGGCAAAATAAAGTCGAGAGAGACAAAATAGTCGCTATCAGATCTAGAGCCACGTCAGCCTCTAATGGAGGACGTCAAAAAATTTGCGCCCGAAAACACTGTAAGAAGAAAGAATTTGTTGTCCCTATTCGTACCTTTTGTTAAGACCCAATTGTGATTTGCAACCTATCACACATACAGTCTGTTAGCTTTAAGAATATACCTCGGCTACTATCGGATAGAATCGGATATATTCGTGTAATAGAAATATTGGAACTAATATGACACTTAATTTCGAAATCGGAACTAATATGACACTTAATTTCGAAATCAGAAGTAGGAAGGAGTATTACACTCGTGTGCTTTCGGCGAAAACCGAAGCCTACTCTAGAGCCCGAGGTATATTCACAAAGATAACAGACTGTACATGTGTACATACATACATAGGCTCACCCTTGTATCGCAGAGGGGTAGGCAGAGACCAGGCACTGCCAGCTGTCACGATCCTGACAAATCACTTTCGCTAGTGAAAGACTTATGAATGACGATGAAGCGAATGTGATATTGACTCCTATCCTAGGACGATAATAATTACTTCCACACAACACAGTCACTTGATCAGGGGTGCAATTACGTAAAACTCCACTATATGGAGTTGTCTGATAAGTCACAACACCTTATGTCACACTCTTACATTCTGGGATTTTTTTCCCATTAGGTATCTAATATTCCTAGGTACTTCGAACTGTCATCATCACCATCATCATCATCATCAGCCTACCGATCTGTCATACACATTCTTGTTTTGACTCCTGGTCCAAAGTAGCGAGCGTTACCAAGCTAGAACATTACAAACATCTAAAAACTCCTAGGCTGAGGTAATTTGTAAAAATATACGGCGGCCCCCTGTGGAAATCGGGGTTATTCACCAACTGGACACACATGACTGGACACACCTGTGTCGAGTTGGTTAAACTCAAATTAGTATCATTTATTCTTTCGTCATCTGGACACACCAAGATTTTTACGCGTGTCCAGATGGTGAAACGTATTTAAATCATTTTAATGTTTTCGTCAACTGGACACACATTCGAATTTTACCCGAATTTATGACGAAGTACAGTCATGCGCAGAATGTTTTCTGTCACAATCATCATCGGCCATCAAACGTCACACTACTGGAAACGGGTAATTTTGCAATACTTTTACAATATTTTTACAGTAAATAGTACAAAAGTAGGTACGTAAGGTTTCCAGTACGCCCCGTCGCACTTATGGTATAGTCCTGAGCGGTTAAAAGTACTAGGGTAACAAAAGTTAGTAGTAGAAGAAAACAACCCTGTTTAATACTGCGCAGTATTAGCAACACCATGAACTAAGCCGCATGTTTTTCATGAGATTTTGTTTTAGCCGCAATCTCTTACATACTTCTGCTACCCTAAAGTAATCTCTTACATACTTCTGCTACCCTAAAGTATGTAAGAGATTGCGGCTAAAATAAAATCTCATGAAAAACATGCGGCTTAGTTCATGGTGTTGCTAATACTGCGCAGTATTAAACAGGGTTGTTTTCTTCTACTACTAACTTTCGTTACCCTAGTACTTTTAACCGCTCAGGACTATACCATAAGTGCGACGGGGCGTACTGGAAACCACTGTGAAGCAAGGAGCGAAGTACTGGAAATTGAAGTAAAACGTAAAGCGACATTATGGGAATCGAGATTCAGGGAATAAAGCTTATGATGAAGGTCCTATAGCAAGAAAAAAAAATTAAACTATCAGCATGAACACTATGATCGCGACCACTGTAAGTGGTCAATAATTCCATGAGCGAGACGATTGTAAACCTGACTGTACCCTTTTCTGCAAAAAAAACAAAGTGTGTCCAGTTGATATAAAAATGATTATTTTAGCTTTCACCATCTGGACACGCATAAAAATCTTTGTGTGTCCAGATGACGAAAGAATAAATGATACTAATTTGAGTTTAACCAACTCGACACAGGTGTGTCCAGTCATGTTGGTGAATAACCCGGATATCGAACCCACGACCTCTTTATTGGTAGCTAAGCGCCTTAACGGCTTGACCAATGAGGCAGTCATCCTAATTTGGATGACTGCCTCGTTAGTTAGGATGATCCTAATTTGTAACTAGTGACATTGATCAGTGTGCTGTGTATGGAAGTTTTTTTTCGTTTATTTATTGAGGAGTTTATTTATTGGACATAAAAAATGTAGCTGCCCTAAAAAAATAAATGGAATTCTGTGGCATCCTCTATGCCAATAGCATAAATTGGAATTTTGCTCAAGTTGGCCTACCTGCTTGTAATGATACAGTCAAGCGGGACAAATTGTGCGTCGGACCGCCCGCCCGTTGATTCTATTAAATAAAACGTGGAACAAAACTGATAAGAGCCTAAAATGTAATTGAGTTTCTGGAGCACCCGCTGGTCGTGCTTAGAAATGAGAAATGACGGCGAACATTTTTTCCACTTTTGTTTTACTCAGCCATTATCATGAGTAGTCTGCTCAGCTTGTATCTCTTCGCAAATTCTAAGTGGAATTACGTCAAATCGCATTTCAATCTTAATTAAGAGGGAACTGTTTTAAATGGGAGTAAAATAACGTGCGCTTTTTACTGATACTTTGACTGCTCAGCGCTCAAAAGGAGGATAATATTTTAAGTCGTATGTATGTGTATTATTATAAAATTTATTCCGGATACACATACTTTATTCGCTCTGAAAATATTGACCATTGTAAGAAACTAATTTTGGTATTTTTAAGTTTTAGATTTTGTACATTTTTAATACGTTTGTCAAATTTTGGTGTTAGTGACGCCATTAGATGATGACGATTACAGAGATAGTTTTTGAATACATTTAAAAAACAAATCTCATTTGTAAATTACTTTTTGTAAGTAAGGCCAAGGATTCATACTCATACTGTATTTGCTCATGTCATATATAAAAGTCATTTACGGCCAAAAAACGTAGACTCATTTACAAACCTGATAAATAGAAATTGTACTGAAAACATAATTCTCGAAATGGTTTCGGGATTTCTCTTCATGTTCAAAACGTGAACGGTATAATTAACCTGTACACTTTTGGTGGGCCGATCGCATAACCAAAACAATTGTTTTTAATTGTTTTTTTCTTCTAATTGTTCTTTTTAACGCAACCGATTACAGAGTAGCTTCTTTAGTAGGTAACATCACTACACTAAGTGCCGGATTCTGAGTAGAGAATTTACACTAAGTAAATAGTTAATTCAAGTGCTGTTACGCTCTTTTTTAAAGAAATTTGACGAGACAGCACTACAATTAAGTAATTACTTAGCGATATTCTCAATTCAGATATCGGCCCTAAGCTGTCTACCTCACAACTAGCCGGTTTATTTAAAAAGTGGCATTCCTGTTTCGACCCAAAGTGAGTCTATTGAGTGCTATCAGCACCTCGAAGCAACATTTCCTATAAATTCCCACCACCGAAGGAGGAAGGCCACTGAGAGGTTTCCTACCGTTTTGTTCACATTGTAACCGGTCGGCTTTGTCGCTACGATCGTAGGTCATCAGCCTGAATGCGGGGAACTTTGAGACAATTTTGCACCGCTCCACGGGAAACGTCGGGTCATTAATATGGTATCGTTTGGTGCTGCACTGGCTTATCGGTTTGCGCGAAACTAGCACCTACACTGCTAGTGATAGATGCTGTTTTAGATGACGAATATTGACTGAGGAACTTACGGTTTGAATTTGATGTAAGCTTACTGCAATTTGTTTTGAATTGTGACCTTGTGATATTTGAATTAGAGTATAGTTTATAATTAGAGTGTATATAGTTGCTTTTGTCTTTATTGGTTTTTGACTCTTCTTTTATTCTATTTTTGTTTTCTTATTCTTTCATACTCTTTTTTTATTACAATTTTTACTTCTTATACATTTAAGACGACCGCTGGATGCAAGCCGCTTTCAACCGGTCTTTTAGGAAATCCATGGAGGAGGCCTATGTTCTCCTATGTCCAGTGGACTTCTTGTGGCTGAATGATGATGATGGTGATGATACATTTAATGAACAATAATTTTAATATCGCCAGCTCTTCAACAATAACCCTTTAACTAGATTCCCAGTGCGATGCTGCTGTAGTTTAATAATAAAATAAAACTCTGTTACGTTTTGTCGCTCGGTTTCAATAGCACGTAAATGGGTTAAAGAATTAAGTTGAATACTGTTTCGCTCCAACATATTGGTTCGAGAGCAATAATTTCATAATGGCACGACAGAATTGCATGAGTGATTTCGTAAAGGGTCACGTAAGTCTGTCATTTCGATTAACACCCTGTATAATACACTATACAGGGTTTAACAAAATCTCCATAAACATCCGATTATGAGGGTTCTACTCGTTCTAATATTGTAACAGCTTTACTATGAAGAAAACTTTAAAATCGCGAATAAAATATCAGCTGTTCCATACATTGTTACTTAGATAAAATTAAATATACAGGATGTCCTACTGTTACTCATGATACTTAAAGTAAATGGTTTGTTCTACATTTTTCGTATTATTAAGGCGTAGGTACATACATACATAAGCTCACGCCTGTATCCCAGAGGGGTAAGAAGAGACCAGGGACTGCCACTTGTCGATCCTGACAGATCACTTTCGCTTCCTCGACATGTCCTAGTCGTCGACGTCGCACCCCAGTTTCAGGTACTTTTTATCTTGATATTTCAGTCCACAACGTTCTTTAATCAGACTATTGTGTACTACGTCATTCGAAGTAAAACAACACGTATTTCTCAAGACCTCATTTGTACTCCATTAATCCTATTTTCATGATTGTCATGCCCAAGCCTCGTTACCATACGTCAGTGTTGGGATCAGCATCACAGTGTACTTTGTATTAATCGTACTTAATATCTATGTATATGTACACTGTAATACGTAATCGGACTTGGCCTCCGTGGTGGAGTATGGCCTATACCTTCCTCAGGGATGAGACCCGTGCCCCTCGGTGGGGGCATAATGGGTTGATGATGAAGATGAATAAGTATATAAAAAACACTCAAAAGCATGCCCATTGTTAGAGCATCATCATCATCAACGGCCTATGGTTGTCCACTGCTGGACATAGGTCTCTTCCATTGCACGCCACTGAGCACGGTCTTCGGCTACTCTCATCCAGCTCTTGCCAGCCGCCTTGCGAAGATCATCGCTCCACCGAGTCTGAGGACGTCCTACACTACGTTTACCGTGGTCTCCACTCAAGAACTCGTCTACCCCATACACACACTTTATGAAGACTTTCCACGAACTAATTGTTTAAAAATTTAAACGTTAAAGCAGTTTGGTCTGAGAATCGCTCGTAGCCTGGGCTGCCTAAGTGATCTTAAACGATCACCAAGGTTAAGCAACATACGGCGCGTTCAGTCCATGGATGGGTCACCGTCTATGACTAACGCTAGTGGCATTTTTCCGAGCGATTCCGTGCTTCGCAAGGCATGTTAAGCATTTGGTGCCGGCTACCGTCGATAGATGGCAGTCGTTAAGCCAAGTCAGAGGCCTTAGGGCGGCTTGAAAACCTCTGACAGTAAGACCAGCCACTAGTCTTACAAGCCTCCACCAATCCGGAATTGGCCCCCGTGGTGGAGTATGGCCTATACCTTCCTCAGGGAAGAGACCCGTGCCTCTCGGTGGGGACATGATGGGTTGATGATGATGATGATGAAAGCAGTTTGTTCTCAAATTCGCACCTAAACTAAGCGTCAAAAGCCATTGTACTCGTATACGAACAATCGGCACGGAGCGATGCGCTAAATAAACTAGCGGTGATAAGGTAAATTTTTTCGTTACCGCACGACAAGAGAAACGCTGAAATTCGATTCTGTACAGCAAGGGATGTTAACGTTGCCTTTAAACATGTCACTGGCACATACATTGCTTCTGGCCCCACACTAGGATACCCTGTGTCATGGTAACCAGAAACAGCGACGTCACAAACATTTACATGTTCTTTCCAAGGAAAGACAAGGAAAAGACACAGATTATTTAATTTTATTCTTAGTTTATTGAATGTTTTCGGGGTATCTTGTTTTTTTCAATCATCATCATCAACCCATTATGTCCTCACCGAGGGGCATGGGTCTCTTTCCTGAGGAAGGTATAGGCCATGCTCCACCACGGGGCCAAGTCCTGATTGGTGGAGGCTGGTAAGACTAGTGGCTGGTCTTACTGTCAGAAGCTTTTAAGCCGCCCTAAGGCCTCTGACTTGGCTTTACGACTGCCATCTATCGATGGCAGTCGGCACCAAAGGCTTAACGTGCTTTGCGAAGTACGGAACCTCTCGGAAAAATGCCACTAGTTTTTTCAATAAATATAACTTAATTATCTGTATCTCGTCGGAAAGAAGTATTTCTTTACTTCTGACATAATGCTTCTGAGTAAGGCCGAGTGGCTCCTTAACTTTATACTGTATATTTGGAAATGTTATGTCTGTGTTTTCCCTGGTACAATAAAGAATATTCTAATCTTATCTCATCTTACATTTCCCACATCTTTAACATTTAGACTGTTAAGGCGCTCACCAAGCAAGACCAGTCGTGGATTCGATTCCTACCGTGGGCTGCCGTATATTGGTACAAATGAGTGTTTTTCTATGTTTGTAAAGTTACCTGGTTCCCAGAAAACAGGGTATCCTAGTTTGGGACCAGACAACGCCATACAGTGGAGTCTTACGCAATTACACCCCAGGTCAAGTGATTGTTGTGTGGAAGTTAATATTACTAGCTTTCGCCCGCGACTCCGTGCGCGTGGACTTTAGTTCAAAATTTTGCAACCCCGTTCACTCCCTTAAGGGTTAAATTTAGAAAAACGGCGAAACATGTGTTCAATCAATTGTGTTGAAGAGTATTTGTTTTAAGTTTTAAGAAAATTAGACAACATTCTTTATACCTCCCATACAAATTTGGGCAACCCTTTTCGCCCCCTCAGGGGGTGAATTTAAAAAAATCTGGTCTTATTCCTTGTCTACATTATATATAGACCCTCTGTGCAAAATTTCAGCTTCCTAAGTCCAACGGGTTGGGCTGGGCGTTGATGAGTGAGTCAGTCAGTCAGAACTTTGAATTTTATTTATATATGTAATAAATATAGAAGATTTGCTGTCATTTGACCCCAACAAAACCTGTGACTCTCGAAGTCAAGGATTACCTTCTGTGCAGCGCAAACCCATCGTCAGTTTGCTAACGTGACGCCGGGGTTCCGCCGCCGCTTATTGCGTTCGTATTTCTCGTTAGGTACCGATTCGCGTCGATATGTTACAATCATGGCGCAAGTTACTAGCTATCGGGAGTCTTTGTTTGCATTTTATATTGTTATGCGGAGAACACAATGGAGGTAATGGTGTGTAGGAAAAGCTAACAGAGTTGCACGGTTGGTAATGTCGTTTCATGTTTGTTGCAAGCTCGGTTGACGAGCGAAATGCCTAGCCTTGGGAAGACTAAATTCGAAGGCGTTGGTACGCGAATTGACAAGTTAATCAGATGGTTTATGACCTTTGAGAAGAACAATTACAAGCTATTTAATTGATAGGGTGACTCGATCGGCCACCAAAAACTTTACAGCTTAAATAGGAGATGGAAAAGCACATTTTGGCCAGACGACCAGACTGATAGTTTGGCTAGGTTAGGGCTTACCTAGGGAAGACAAAATTACCCGACAAGTTGATAACCTTCATTAAGCACAGGGCCGGACCGTGAGTGTAGGTGGTCTTGGGCTAATGCTACTTAATTACTCAAAGTATAGGAAAAAAATTGCACAATAAAATATTTTATTTATATTATAATCGTTAGAGGCCTTAGGGCGGCTTGAAAACTTTTGACAGTAAGACCAGCCACTAGTCTTACAAGCCTCTACCAATCCAGACTTGGCCGCCGTGGTGGAGTATGGCCTATACCTTCCTCAGAGAAGAGACTCGTGCCCCTCGGTTAGGACAAAATGTGATGATGATTATAATCGTGGCCTTGGATTAAATTATCGTCTATTTTTTACTTTTACTCAACGTTGTTGGGGGCCCCTTGAATCACAAAAATCACAGTACATGATAATGATAAGCTTCATCTATCAAAAGGACATTGTTTTACAATGACCCGCATCCGCTCCTAATTCGGGCCACTATATAAAAACATATCCTCGGGTAAAGACCGCGCAATGCAGTGTCTTATACCTTACACCTTTTTGTACAACCGGACATAGGTATACACGTAACAAAAGAAAATTAAACTCAGTAGGCTGTTTTTCTTGCTTGCAATTTCACATACTGGATAATAAATACTATGATTCGCATAATAAAATAAGTTTCCCTAACGTGTAGGTTACTTACTAGGTCCTTAGACCTCATTGGAGTTAATATCCAGTTGATTTGATGATCTCTGTGGCGCAGCGAATCCCGGCTTGGAAAACAAACCAAATACCCAGGTATTGGATGTTTGCATGATTGTGATTCACATACTGGATAATATGTATGATACCCTAACGTGAAGGTTGCTAGGTCCACAACAAACTTCACAGCAAAGATAAGCACTTTAGTTAGATAAATCTAAGAGACGAACGCGAATTATTAATTAATACCTGGTATGGGTAGACCACCAGCCCGATGGTCCGACGATATTTGAAAGCGGCTGGGAAACATTGGACGAGACTAGCACTGGACCGGATGGGTTGGCGTGAAAGAGAAGAGGCCTATGCCCAACAGTGGGCTCTATTTACGGGCTGATTATATAGATAGATAGATCCAGAATCCAGTATGAACCAGCACAATAAGTAAATACCAGCTTTTAGTAATCAAAGTTACGCTTCTGGTGCATACTTTCCTCCGAGAGAGATTTGGAATATTTATATTTCGCTATTGCTCTGTTTTGTGAACTTATAGTTCCTACTTCGAGAGCTTAGCTGTTGATTAACCTACTTTGATGTAAAGCACGGCGTAGATGGAATACTTAACAAAGTTGGTGCACTGATCCCCATTTTCTCGTATATACAACAAGCGGTTAATCCACTATTAACAGTTGAATTTGCCAAAGTACATACAAAAAAAACCATTTGATAGCTGTTAACAATTTGGTAAACAGATTGTTAGCGTACGAGAAACCGGTGGTGATTCAAATAATAGCTACTTCAGAAACGTCATTCGTACTGAGCAATATTTTTTTTAATTTGTCATTATATGGATTTGTTTTCAAGTCTGAAATAAACGTTATATTATTATAATAAACTCTGAGCGCTTTTATCAGGGTATCCTAGTGTGGGGCCAGAAGCAGTGTATGTGCCTGTATGTAAATGTTATGTTATTACGTAGGTAGATTCTACAAATTTTTACTACACATGAACAAAGTAAAGTAATTACAAATCTACCACTACCTCACTGTCCTCATTCGGGAGGTCGTGGATTCGAACCCGGCATGTATCAATGACTTCTTTCTATGAGCCGGTTTCTGATTGCCGATTCTGTGAAGAATTTCACTAAGTAAATACTTAAGTGATGTCCTGTCACGCTCTTTTCTTGAAAATTTGACGAGACAGCACTACGGCTAAGTAGTTACTTAGCGAAGATCTCAATTCAGAAACGAATATCTGTCTACCAAAGAAGCTCAAGACCTGCTTTTAGCATTAAGTTCGCCTTCGTACTTTTATTTTTATAAAACTGTGAAATAATAATCTTAATAATAATAATAAGACATATGAGTGAGTTAACGCTTGCTAGGTCAAAACGTTAATAAAATCATAGTATGCAGTCACAGCGTCTGTACATTTATGAAAAACTTACGAAACCCTATCATAATTAACTATGAAGTACATGACTGGCTCGCTGTAGAATTGGTTTACTTCCAAGGGCTTACATCATTTATAAAGTCAATGGAAGTTGGAATAGAAATTAGAACCAATTTTACCACAAAAACAAGTTGTGCAAAAGTGGCACAAGAGCGCTCGAGAGTAAACCACTCTACCTTTTTCTCTCCAGGATTGTAAAATCTCAATCCATGACGTAGTGGTTCTGTCGCCACCTTTGAAGAATCCCCTCCACTCCTTTACTGTATCACGAGACTCTATCCAGAGACTGATAACGCTGAGATGGATGCTAACATTAATTTCTCCAGAGTGAAAATCTTATAACACATCTTGCGAGCGTAAATCTGTCCGGCCGGCGTACAATATGTGACATAAATCTGCCAATGCACTGTCCGGTCCGCTTTTGCGCGCTGACATCGCGTCCAATAGTGGTGGCCAACTCGAGATCACTCCTGCTCCTCTTTAGGATTAAGGGTACATAATATTTAGTAGGTTACTGGCCAGGCCCATAACGGCAACGGTCGAAAGAGGAATATGCACCGTGTATAATATATTTTATTCATTTGTGTCATGATCCAATATAAAGACAATACTATGACTTAGCATTGTGTAACATTACCACGATATTATCGATGCCAAGAAACGAATTTAAAATGTTGCTTTTAATCTTTAGTTTTCTTGGTAATTCAGCGTCAGATTTTTGAGTGCGGTGTTGTTGTTGTATAGTCGAACAAAGTTTCGATGACGTAATTCAGTACAGTTAGACCACGAAAATTATTGACATTTTTAATGTTTGACGACATCTGTGGCGTAACGGTTAGCGCATCTGCTTACCGTGCGAGAGGTCCCGGGTTCGATCCCCGGCTGGGGAGAAAAAAAAACTCCAGGTCTTGGATGTTGGTCTGTTTCTGGTTCCCCCGACACAGGGTGTCCTAGTGTGGGGCCAGAAGCAATGTATGTGCCTGTATGTAAATATGTATGTTTATGTTTTTCAAATTTTTTTTATATATTTTTTTCTGGAAAGGGGGGATGAGTGTAGGGGCTGAGACTGGTGACGTAACATAAATATAGTTGAGCGGACTAGCGATTGCCCGCCAGTCGCTCGTGTGGGTCTCACCCAACAACACCACTGTATGTACATGTATCTCTATCGAACTTTCCGTGTTTTCCCAATATAATTGAAACTCAAACTCAAAATGTTTATTCAATATTCAAACAAAATATTTACTTTATGAACGTCAAAGTTGTTAGTTTCACAATTATTAGAGTACGTGGAGAAGAAACTAACAAAGAAACTCCACATTTATTCTTTTCAACAAAGTCTTGGTTTAAATGACCAACTTGCAAACTTGAAAAATATCACTCATGGATTTGTTGAACACTGACACGTTATTAATATTATAATTGAAAAATCGCTAAATACATTTAATACTAATCGACATTTTAAAACCAGACATCCTTGTCTTCCAAATAATTAAATTGTAAAGCTGATTTTGGAGTTTCATTCCTAAGATAGCCACCTACTAAAAGTACTTCCACACGATACACCTTCTTACTTCACCTGATCTGGTCCGAAACTAGGATACCCTGTGCTATCATAACCAGGCGAGGACATTACAAACATGGAAAACACCCAAACTGGGGCCTATTTTACAAATTTATGGTGGCCTAGCGCCTTACTGGTAAGATGACTAAACCAATGAGGCAGTACATAGTAAACACGTACATAAAATCACGCCTGTATCCCAGAGGGATAGGCAAAGACCAGGAACTGCCTCCTGCCACGATCCAGACAAATCACTTTCGCTTCCTCGACGTTCATTAGGTAACGACCAAATAGGGGATAAGGTCCCCACCGAGAGGCACGGGTCTCTTCCCTGAGGAAGGTATAGGCCATACTCCACCACGGGGGCCAATTCCGGATTGGTGGAGGCTTGTAAGACTAGTGGCTGGTCTTACTGTCAGAGGTTTTCAAGCCGCCCTAAGGCCTCTGACTTGGCTTAACGACTGCCATCTATCGACGGTAGCCGGCACCAAATGCTTAACATGCCTTGCGAAGCACGGAATCGCTCGGAAAAATGCCACTAGCGTTAGTCCATAGACGGTCATCCATCCATGCACTGAACGCGCCCTATGTTGCTTAACCTTCGCGATCATTTAAGATCACTCAGGCAGCCGGGGCTACGGTTTTATAAAAAATAAATAAAGCGTAGCGCTCATGTTTTATTGGTCGAAGATTTTGCACTTTATTGCTGCATTTAAGTCCGTTTAAAATTAGCAGACTAACGACTTAAACTTTAATTTGAATGGAAATTCGTTATTTTTTACTGTGCAGTAAATTGTAACAACCAAACGTAAAAGATAGAATTCCAGGTGACAAAGGGCAAATAAAAAAATACAGTCGAATTGAGAACGACCTCCTTTTTTGAAGTCGATTAAAAAGAACCCGAAACCGACGCGCATAAGGTTTATAAGGTATTATAATTCGCTCGAAATACAAAGAGAGTAGACGTAAGCCAGCGTTGCATTTTATAGCGGCGCTGGAGTGCTAGCTATCTAGATCGAGGCCAATAAAAATGCGGTGACGCTATCGCACTAGTTGGATTTAATCTGCGGATAGGTGCCGGTTAAAATAAAGTCCGAATTGGTTTGGCGTGCGCCGCTTTTTGTGAAATGGAATTTGATAAAGGGATATGTCCTTTTCGGAAATAAAAGCGGAATGTTATGTTTATTGGACTTTGTAGCATTACAATGTAGAGCGTTTAATCTTATTGATTGTATTGGACTGAGGCTCTTTGATCGAAAGCCTAATACAATACTTAATGCGTGCCTCCCCTTACAACAAGTGTTATCCATAAAGCGTACCATCATCATCAACCCATTATGTCCCTACCGAGGGGCACGGGTCTCTTCACTGAGAAAGGTATAGGCCATACTCCAGCACGGGGGCCAAGTCCGGATTGGTGGAGGCTTGTAAGACTAGTGGCTGGCCTTACTGTCAGATGTTTTCAAGCCGCTAAGGCCTCTGACTTGGCTTAACGACTACCAACTCTCGACTGCAGCGGACACCAACTGCTTAACGTGCCTTGCGAAGCACGAAACCGCTCGGAAAAATGCCACTAGTGATACGATAGTCATAGACAGTGGCCCATCCATGGACTGAACGCGCCGTAAGTTGCTTAACCTTAGCGATAGTTTAAGATCACTTAGGCAGCCCAGGCTGCGAGCGATGCTTTTTTATAAAAAAAAAAAGCGTAACGCTCAAGTTTTATTGGTCGAAGATTTTGCACTCTATTGCTGCATTTAAGTCCGTTTAAAATTAGCAGACTAACGACACAGTTTAATAGGGTAACAGAAAAAATATTATTAAACTTTAAGTTGAATGCAAATTCGTTATTTTTAACTGAGCAGTAAATTGTAACAACCAAACTATAGAATTTCAGGTGTAAGTCACACATTTTAGAATAATATTTTATTCTGCATTAAATAATTGTCTAGTGCAGAATAAAACTGTAAATAAAATACTCCAATTTTTGTGCCATGAATAGCATTTTAACCTTCACGATGTTAACCCTCAGGCCTAGAACACTTTTTCTTTCACAGCTAGCTAAGTTAGTTATTGACAGAGTAATATTTTAAATTTATCAAAGAATAAAACATGCTCTACAACTGTGGTCTATATCATCTTGAGAAATTGAATTACACGTATTTTCAATTTCATTTATTATTGTCACACGGCAAAATCGATATCCTTTTAGAGTAATTACGAAGGCAACAGCCACACAGGCAAGTCACCTTGGCGCTTTGTCTGGCCACGCGAAGGTCGCAGACTTTGTAATCTCCAGATAAGCCGTATCGGGGTGATAGATTCAGGGTACGTACATTGATTTACTGAAAACTACCCCAATTGCCTCAATCATCGCTACAGTTCAATACAACTCATACATTCTCCGACGATAACCGCCTTATACAGCGTGTCCCAAAAATGACACGTCACAGTGACACTGGAGGTAAACCTGCTCAGGAGGCGTCGAACCAACCTAACATGACCTCAGTAAAAGTGGCACAACTTTAGTGCTATGCTAGCACTTAAGCTAAGTAAGTTCGTGACCGAGTACAAATAAAAAAACCAAACACGAGGGCTATCTAACTTAATGCTAGGACTAAACTTGTTATAAAAAGTGAAAATTTAGAACAAATTTAAATTGGCCATATCTCAAATACCGTGCAACTTTTACTGAGGTCATGTTAGGTTGGTTCGATGCCTTTTGAGCAGGTCTACCTCCGGTGTCACTGTGACGTGTCATTTTTGGGACACCCCGTATTAGTAAAAACACGATATCTCTAAGACAGCTTAGGAATATCTGCATCTGAGGAATATCCTAAAGGGTCGTTCAAATCAAGAAACTTGAGAAGGTTTACCAGCAGTCGTGGGTTACCTACTCGTAGTTTTTAATGTCTGTCTATTTCAATGTTCCTACTTAGTATTTAAATGGTGTATACAGGGTGTTGATTTATACAGTTTAATCCGACTCAGAGGTGGTTATTTACATGATACTGAAGCAAAGGAAAATATAATTATATATATTTTTTTTAGTGAAAATCGCCTAAAAATCATAAAGTTATGCGGCTTAGCTTCTATCTTTTGCATTTGACGGGTCCGGCGGGCGTTTCACGGGGCGGGGCGGGAGAATGCGCCCGCGCGCGCGCCGCCGCGCCGGAGCCGCAAAAATGGCGATTTTAAGTCATTTTCACTAAAAATAAAATTTTATTTTTCTTCAGTACTTATTATGTAAATAACCACCACTGAGTCGGAATTAACTGTACAGAACAACACCCTGTATATAAAGTTCTATTTACTACGTAGGTACACAAAATAGGTACTCAAAGGCTAGACCTAAAGTATTTTAATTACGAGTCTTACTTACGTATAACTTTCTTCTGCAGCTGATAATCACTATGATCATCAGCCCATTATGTCCCCACCGAGGGGCACGAGTCTCTTCCCTGGGGAAGGTGTAGGCCATACTATCACTGTATATGGCTAGCAATTTTGCAGAAAAGCATTTCGGCCTATAGCAAACAGATAATGCATTACCTTACGTCGCAAGCCTACAACTAACAGTTACAGTTACCCTACGCCACTAAGTCCTTATCGTCTGCTGCTAAGTGCGATTATCGAACAAAAATACTACAACTTGGCTAGCACTGGCTATTGCTGTCGCTTACAGCTCGCTAATTAGGATAGCCCCAGGGGGACTATTGTCGTAGCCTATAGATATCATGCGTTAGTGGAATTAAGCCTCCCAGAACAAACAATTGCCCTGAAGCTCACGGGACTGTCATTACACTTTTGTAGGTACTTTGGGGCCTACTTAGAAGCGTATTCGTGAGCTCAACGCGTTTTTACAGAGCGAGGATAGCTTTTTTTCTAAGTGTCGATAAAAATATAGCGCCATTTTTAATGCTGGACTGGAGTCAGTCAATCAGCGTTTGGGACTCGCTGATAGTAAAAACTGTATGATTTTTCTGCTTGAGGTAGGTACCTACCTACTCACAGGTGCCTACCTCATTATCGCTTGTTAATGAGCCATTTTCAGAAGAACTAAAAAAAAATGTAACGGCTGTCAAAGGAATGCAATTCTGGACCTCAGCCCAATAGCCATGTGTGATACATCATCGAATAGGTCTCAGCGAGCTGAACAAAAGTTACTATGACGCCAACAGCCAAATGTTTGTCCTTTCGGAGTTATATTGTATTGAAAAAAAACCAACATTTTCAATTAAATATAACTCCGAAAGGACAAACATTTGGCTGTTGGCGTCGTAGTAACTTTTGTTCAGCTCGCTGAGACCTATTTTGTGATTTATCACACATGGCTATTGGGCTGAGGTCCAAAATTGTATTCCTTTGACAGCCATTAGATTTTTGTTTTTTGTAGTTCTTCTGAAAACGGCTCATTAAGCCAATACTCTCTCTCTGGGAGAGGGCCTGTGTCCTACAGTGGGACGTATATAGGCTGCATTATAATCTCGCTGAACACTGTGCCTATATTCGAAGGCCTAAAGTTCCTGAGTAGCTCCCTTATTTCATTAGGCCAACCATAATTGGGTTCAGAGGTTGTCGTGGTGATTCGACCGTCAAAGAAAGACCGATTGTGTCAGAATAAGATCGGATTACCACAGGCCAAATGTGATTATGTCGGTGGGACGTGTACTTGTACGTGTAATAAGTTTTCTTGCTCTTCTATCGAAGAATATAAGACCACCACCAGCTGTGCCCGCGACTTTGTTTACGTAGGACTCGGATAAAAAATAGCATCATCATCATCAACCCATTATGTCCCCATCGAGGGGCACGGGTCTCTTCCCTTAGAAAGGTATAGGCTATACTTCACTACGGGGGCCGGGTCCGGATTGGTGGAGGTTTGTAAGACTAGTGGCTGGTCTTAGAAGTTTTCAAGCCGCCCTAAGGCTTCTAAAGGCCTCTCCTAAGGCCTAAAAAATAGCATACTTTTTCTTTTTTGTCGGTACGCTGTTAACCTTACTACAGCATTGAATAGTAGATAACTGTGAACTTGACAGAGCGGTCGTGGTTCTCGTGAAGGTCTTTTACTGATGTTGCGTGCCTCACGAAGTCTCGTCATACGACCTTTGTGGCGGAGCGGTTAGCGCATCAGCCTATACCATTCGAGAGGTCCCGAGTGCGAACCCCGGCTAGGGACTAAAAAAACCCTAGGTCTTGGATGTTTACATGTTTGTGAGGTCGCCGTTTCTGGTTCCCGCGACACAGGGTATCCTAGTGTGGGGCCATGTTTGTTTAGGTATGTTTATTCCTTCGGTGATAAATTGCAATGGGGCCTAAGTAGATATGCGTACCGAGTACCGAGCCATTCTGAGCCACAGATAGTGTATAGCGGAACTGTCAAAATTTTGTTTAACTTAAAGTTAAACGAACTTTAGTCGGTAGTGCAAACCGGCTAAAATATACTTAAACTAGTGTTTCAGTTTAACATTATCTTTTCATCCTTACGATTGAGACTGTAAGTCAGTAGTTCTTTATTAGAATTACCTACTGTAATAGGCCCTACAGCACCAGCGCCACTCCTCAGGATGGTAGGTATGTGAGTTTGTTCTAGAGGACTAAAATGTAGGTATAAAATATAGGTAGGTACATATTTTTTTAATTCTGGACATGATAACAAAAAAAATATTATTATTTATGAATTTGAAATAATAATTATCATTATTTACAATTCTGTAGCTCAGAGGTAAAGAATAATAAGTCCACTTTTTTTGAAAATAGTTTTTTTACGGATTACGATTATTGAATGTTTACCTACTCCTTAACGTGGTAAAGCGTAATAAGTCCTATCGGCAATACTTTTTAATACATTCAGAATCAAATAGTACCTAGTAGGTCACTTGAAGCTCTAGAGGAAAATAATAATACTTACTATAGTTCGTGCCAGATAAACTTGCACAAAAGTCCATTGAACCCAGTCTGTTGTAAAAACCAAAAGAGAGTAACTTAAAAAAAGTAATTTTTGACGAAAAAAAATCTTGTTTTTTTTCTATTCTGATTGTTAGTAGAAACAATCTTAACTTAATTTATTTTCTCATTTTATAAATTTTTGTGTAGTAATGACTGTAACTTTATAAAAATTTCGTTCATAACGGTAAAAATGTCTTATTTTATATTTTATTTTGTAACTGGCAATCAATTAACCCATACTGTAAATATTGTATTTATAATAAATCTATTTGAAGCATTATAACAAGGTATTTTAGACTTGTTAAAATTACTTGATCAAAAATGAAAAAAATATATTTACTCCATTTCATTACTGACTGCAGACAGACGAAGCATGCAGCGGTGCACAACTGTCAGCCCCCGTTTTGTCGTTCAATCGCTCGCTCGCGTCACAGATTAGAGAAAAAATGTTTTCTCGCGTCATTCATTCGAGCGATTCTGTGATTTCGAGTCGGGAACACAAAGTACTATATTAGTTCAGTCATTATAGATTTTGACCCGTGAATAATCAGTTCTTGGATTTTTTTCGTAGGTCCCTCGGGGGGGTCACTGGGAGAGTAAATTCAAAAAGTAGACTTAATCAGGCTACTGCGTATATCGAAAAACATTTTTGTTTTTTTAAAAAAAAAACGGTTTTTCTTAAACAACTCGGTCATATTTGATATTACAGTAAAACCGTGAGAACAAATATTATAGGAAATGTGATTGTCTACAAGTTTGGCTCTTAGAATTTTTCTTCTAGGATCGATATTTTGGAAATTAAACTTGAAAAACCCGACAAATTTTAAATATTATCATTATTTCCTATATTCCACGTTTTACGGCATGAATGAAGACAAACAAAGTTGTAGAGAATCAAATTCTGAACAATTTTGGTTCCCACCTTTTTTTCCCCCAAAATTGATATTTTATTCAGGTTCAATTTTCAAAATATCGATCCTAGAAGAAAAATTGTAAGGACTAAACTTGTAGAAAATCAAATTTCCTACAATTTTTGTCCTTACCGTTTTGCTGTGAAATCAATAATGGCCTAGATATTTAAGAAAAACCGTTTTTTGAATATACACAGGAGCCTGATTCAGTCTACTCTTTGAATTTATACTCTCAGCGAGTCCCCCGTGGGACCTACGAAAAAAAAATCCAAGGACTGATTATTCACGGGTAGGGTTGGTGTTTTGGATATAATGACTGGACTATGCTGGGTGACATTTTCACCGGTAAAATAAATTTTACCATATCATTGGTATCGATAATAGATTACATTTATCGAATAAAATTACCATATATATTTTTTCATTTTCATTCATTTATCCTTCATCCAATTTGTAACTCATGGGCACCCTGTACAAGGTGTTACGCAGGTGCGAGGCAGAGGGCGGCGGGGTGGGGTGAGTGAGCGGGCGGCGGGCTGGCCGGCGCACGATTTGGCCGGTCAGTCCACGCGCATTGACCTAGGTGAGTGCACGTGCGCCGTTTCCGCACTTCCTGCAGTCGAAAATTACGCGCGCAACACGATGTTTACAAACCGCGAGTATTACGAAATGGTTCGTAGTTACTTTCTCAGTGGGGAAAATACAGTGCAGCTCGGCGGGTATACGCTGAAGAAAGTTTGCCCCGCCTGATAAAAGCCGGTTTTATTGAACCTAAAATACTCAACACCAGGACATTCATGAGAGTGATGCAGCATTTGCTAGACTACGGACAGTTCACTGTACCAGCGCACGCTCAAGGCCGAGGAGGGAGACCTCCCTTGGCTGTGGAGATCGAGGAACAGATATTCGCGTTCTTCGAGGAAGAATCCAGAAGGAGCACCAAAGACGCGGCACGCACGGCGCACTTCGGCGTTAGCCAGTACGTGGTATGGAAATTCATACCACTACCAACCAGTGCAAGCATTCCACGCCGGTGACGGTCCTAAGCCCGTGCAAGTATGAAGGAAGAATTGAAATCAAGTAAGATTTTTTTGCTACGTCATACCTACTGGCTGCGCCGCCGCCGCCGCTTCTTTTCCTTCCCGCAAGCCGCGCGCAGTTGCCAGTTCGTGCGTTTAGTTGTACTCATGCGTAATGAGTCCATATTTTTTTAAGATTTGCGGATAAGTTCAGACATTGGTATTTTTGTTTTTTTGTACCAGCGGGTAGTAACAAAAAATGTTGGTATTTGTATTTTGGACTTAGTATTACGTATGTTGATTTATTGTACCGGTGAAAATGCCACCCTGTATAATACAATACCGGGAAGTTGGGAAGCGCTCACGTCACGCACGCGGCCTTGTTCTGTGGTATGTCCACATCTACAGCGTATAACAAGACCACTGATGTAGTCATAAGGCACGAATAAGAATTAGCAAAAAACGCAAAAATCTCCAAAAATAATATCTAACTTCACCTCAATATCTCAGAAATGATGAGGAGGATGTGGTTTTCGGAGACGTCGGAGATTTCGTGTAACTCATTATTACTTTTATCCAATAAGGGGCTTTATTCTTTAAAACATAGTCAACTATGTCAAATTTTCCAAAGCATAGATTTCGATGAGTATTTTTATATTGAGACTATATTTTATACTATCTGTGCCTCGCGGTGTCACCCGCGGTGTATGAGGGAAAATAAATTGTAAAATGACATCAATTCACATTTTTAGGGATTTTCCTATGAGAACAAGATATTTTTTCGCAGTAAAACGTGGCCTATGTGTTAATCCAGAGTGTCTGCTAACTCCATACCAGACTTTATTAAAATCACTCCAGCCGTTTAGACGTGAAGAAGTAACAAACATACACACTCACAAACTTTCGCATTTATAATATTAGTGTGATTGCCTAAGGTTATTTCCCCCTGGCCAAGACACCGAAAGGTCAATGGACTTTTGTGCAAGTTTATCTGGAATGAACTATAACCCTTAGCATTGTTTACCTCTAAAACCAAGACAAAACTCGGTTGTCTGGAAGAAATTACTTTTACTATTTTACTAAATTTCTATGTTATTGTCAAATCTCATGTGTAATGCCTGGTGCACATACAATAAAGAATATTCTATTCTATTCTAAACTCGATGGAGTCGGTCGGTAACAAGTCCAAGCGCACTTTCCGCAGCGGCACTCAATTCGGACTTATTATTATTGACCTCGTTAGCGCGTCAAATCTGATGTATTTCCACCTTTATAACTGCTTACCCATATTCATATTCTTTATTACCCATTTCACTCAGGGTTTCCTTTTTGTTTTTAAAACAAAAACATAATCATTTACATACAGGCACACACATGCTTACCCGTCACAGGGTATGTTGTGTAGAAATAATCCCATCAAAAACATAAATGTGAATGAGAGCCAAGTACAATATTAAGAACAGACGTCGTTATCGACTTCGCCGACACAAGAATTGAGATCTATATGGGTGCTGCCAAGTTCTCTGAGGAAAATCATGAAATTTTAGTTACAAGATCACTGAGATGTAAATTGTAATTCAAGCTGAAGATTTGACTGCTAGTTTTTACCAACAAACCAAATTTCAGAAAAGTCACATAGGCATTATATCAACCTAACAGCGGTATAATACAAACAGAAAGTACACTAACCTCCGTATGACTAAACGAAGTAGAGTTCATTAAATATTATTTAGCCTGTACGTGAAAACTAGCCAAGTCAAATCTTAAGCTTGAATAACAATTTACATCTCTAGTGATCTTGTTACTAAAATTTCATGATTTTTGAAATCTCGAACTTGGCTGGACTCGCTGTCGCGAGTCTAGATTACTATTGTACTCAGTTGGGTGTCCAAAATACGAAATCGTAGTTAAATATGAATAAATCTAATACGTATCTATCTCGGGGTAAATGTCTGAAGGTTTAATATTCCTCAAGGGATAAAAAGGAAAAACCAAATTAAACGAGACGTTTTATAGAGATATCTTTATGATTTATTATTCTATTATATTTTTATAATTAGGTACATACATCTAGTATGTATAGGTAATTAATACATTAATTTAAGTCTTATATTAGGAAGAACTTAACAGAAAATCTCCAAAGTAACATCTCAGATTAATGTCAATAACAATAAACTTTCTAATGTCGTCATGGTCCTCAGAAGTAAACTAACCAAACAGATATATAATTTAAAATTATCCAAAGATAATAATTCTAACAAACTACCTACTATATAAATACTAACAGAAAACAATGATAATATGGAAAGTGCTTTATTTACTTTGTAGCCAAAATGGAATAACGAAGTACCGATTTGCTACAAAGGACACTTTGCCATCGACATTGGATCATAAAAGCATCACAGCCTTTAAAATTCAATGGATTTACTATGACAGAGTAATAAAGATACGAATGGGAGGCGTCTCATACGCAAAAATCGACCTTATGGGCAGGAAGTATTCCAGAACTAAGGCACTCACAAATAAGAGTACGTACTATTTACGAGTACTAACTTTATTCCGGATCCACTTGATTGATTTTTTGTCGGAAGAGTCCGAAACCTGGTCGGACTCGTCCGTCAAAAAGTCAAGTAAGTGTTTCTGGAATAAAGTTGATAAATAATGCGTAGTGCTTGCGATAGTTTTAGTTGAAAAAAAGTAATAATTTTTCAAACACGAAAAAGGTCGGTTTTAATATGAAACATCTCGGAATAACTTTTTAAGTCTTACTTGAAAATCATAAATTAAACTAGGTAATACTTTTTCACGGAAATGATTAAATACATTCACTAAAGACACTTTCGCACCTCATGATTTTTTTTAAAACAAGCATACCTTACCTAATGGTCCCATCATATTACCTACATCTTTTTATCGCGAGATTCTAATTACACAATTCGATTAGATTTATATTATAAAAAGGAAATGCTTTCGTTCTTTTAAGTAGATCCCACATTTATCCACGATTAGATTTGATATTTTTTTAATCCTAAATGTATCTTGTTAATACTGCTATTTTATTTCTACACAATTAAATATTTATGGATATTACAATATTGCGCACTTCGCAAACAAACCATAGTTAAATTATCTGTGAGTTATATAACTTTGTAACACAGGGTAAAATGTGGAATCTTTATGGAAATTCCTATTTTGTTGCGATTTGATCTTGCAAATTAGATTATTGTCACTCACCCGCAAAACTAAACGATTTCGGCGAAAATAACTCACTCAACCGCTTCATGAATTTGTTTACAGTGAAACTTTTAATATATTTAAACGGCCAGAGTTGGATTAAGACTTAAATTGGGAAACAGATAGCTGATCCACAATCATATTTACGATTCGGATCGTGTTTATTTCAAAAGCACTAGAGACGAATTTTGGATAACAAAATCCTTCCGGCCGCCATCACAACTGAGTTTCGCAACCAGTTGCGATGGAGGATTTTTCATTCTGTGTTGGCAACAGGAAGAATGTTTTTACTTAACAGGCAACCAGTTGCCAACAAAGAATGAAACATCCTCCATCGCAACTGGTTGCGAAACTCAGTAGCGATGGCGGCCGGAAGGGACAAAATGAACTATCGACTGTAAAAATTTGACAAAATCATCATCATCATCGCCCATTTTTGGGGGTTACAATTGACAACAAACGCTCCAACTTCTTGAAAACCCACAGTCTAGTACCACGCCCGACAAATGATTTGAACGAGCATAACCACTTTGCAGATTTCTTTCAAACATTAACAGTAAGCAGCTGCCTAGAGTGTGTACGCACTTAAACGTAACTTCTCCACAGTTTGGACTCCGATTAAACCTGTCTGTCAAATGAACTGTCAAATACCTTTTGACACTTCGGAAAGTCATACTGCACAACCCAATACAGAGGACAGTTACGGAATCGCACTGCAGGGCCGAGTTTTACAAAGCTACAATCCATAGTGTAGATATTATGACAACTGGATGAATGTTGCATAGCAGTTTTCCTTCTTGACAATCTGCGGGTTAGACTGTTAGACTTTGCAATGAACATCGAATTGTCAAAGTAAAACATGAATTCTAGTAGTGAGTAGAATATGAGCAGTACCGTGGCACGAGTCACGCGTTTTACGCCGCTGTCAAAATGTCAGATTTGGCCAATGGACGTAGTTTAGCAGAAAGGTTCCAACCGACAACATGGTCATTTTTGAGTTAAATATACAAAAATGATCACTATGCTCTATATTTTAAAAATCAATGACTTTCATAGCGATCCGATGAGTATGTGCAGAGTTATGGCACATGGTAGTCCAACCTTATGTATGGAGAGCGTAAATCAGCTTAAAACACAAATATCTCAACTCACATTGTGTGTGTTGGAACCTTTTTGCTAAACTAAGTTCAATTAATGTAATGGAAAACGACTTTTGACATTTAGAACACGCAAGCGCCGTACTTGTGCCGATGTGGAGTGGAGGTGCACAAGCCACATCGCATCTTCGTATTTATCCTGAAGCTCCACTGTGCGGTTGCAGGATCTCATGGAGGCATCACCCAGCGCAATCAAGAAGGAGTCGACGCTTTCGACACGAAATGAAGAAGCGTCGTAATACACATGCTGGTTGGCATAACCACTCACTGCATCTTCAAATCTCCGTCGCGAAGTCTCTGCGCCGCAAGGAATGTGTTGTGCATCAGCATGGCAACTGTCATCGGTCCCACGCCGCCAGGCACAGGCGTTATGGCGCCCGCCACCTTTGACACTTCTGTTTTCGGAAAAAGAAAAAAAAATACTCAGATTCCTCCATAGACGAGACTTTCCTTGACTTGACAACTCTGAAAATAAGGTTTTAATAAGGTTAAGGAATATAAGGTTTAATTTCGCATCCGAGTACCCGCTACCAAATTTGGTAGCCGCCGAGGCAAAGGGCTAAGAAAAAAAAACACTCCTGTCACTGACTTTCATCTAACCATAGACGAGAGTTTTTTGTTCACTTTTTTTATTTAAGAGGAAAAAGAAGAACAAACTTTCATGCAACTAACTATAGACAAATTGTTTTATATTTTATTTAAGAAAAAAAAGGTTAAGTTTATTTTTTATCCGGAGGTGGCTTTGTTATAAAGCTGAGCGGAGCGCCAAATAAGTTTCGTTTAGCCGAAGGCAATGTACCAATACATTTTCATTGGTATTGGGAATCAAAATAACAAAAACCGGCAAGTGCGAGTCTCACTCGGACACCGAAATACTACCCTTATTATGTATTTAAATTTTATTAACTTACCATCAAAATCAACATCTCCAACCAGTTTAGTCTTTCCCTCTGCATCTGTGACCCTCGTTATGCCGACATCGATGACCGTCGCGCCAGGCTTCACCATATCGGCTTTGATCAGCTTAGGAACACCTGTGGGCAAAGATACACCCTTTATATCTCGTTTACCACCCCTCAGGGTTGTAATACCTTCACAAACGGAACTCAAGCTCAAGTCAACATGAAAGCTTACATTATCGTCTTACATGTTTCTTTTTAATGGCTCCACAATGAGATTATTTTTTTAATTTTTCAGCCAGTAATTTACATTCAGTTGCTAAGTCACATTCTCATTGGTCATCGGGACTGCTCGAAGTGAAGTTTTTTTTTTAAGTAGGTACATACCTATATAAGGTTTAGTATTTATTTTTTGTTGTAGAAAAAAATTAAGCAAATCCTTTAATATTCTTATATTTTTTTGCTCAAAGGTATTATTACACTGTATATGACTACCCCTTAAAATATTTGCGCTTGATTTGTTAGGACATTATATAGTAGTTCAGTTAGTTCTAGAAGAGCGGGAGAACTAGTTCAGCAATTTTTATTCATTATTATTATAATGGGGACGTATGTATTAGCAAAGGGCAAGATAAAAAGTACCCGAAACCGGCGTGCCTGCATGCAACGACTAATGAACGTCGATGGAGCCAAAATGATCTCTCGGGATCGAAGCAAGCAGCTGTGCCTGGTCTCTGCCTATCTCTCTGAGATACAGGTGTGAGCTTATGTATGTTGTAAAATAATAATAACGACTTCCACAGATCACGATCACTTGTTTGGTCCTAAACTAAAGTCTGATTTTTAATTCCGTAGAATTCTGACAGTTATCATTTTTTGTAGGTAAAACATAAAAAATATGTAGCATTTTATTTTTTATTGCCCTCAAATGAGTCAAAGGAGAATGGCAGGCTTCAGTGGAAGTCTAGTACACCTACAAAAAGTCTTGTTGAAACATGAAATATATATTTACATTTAATAGATCATTGTATTAGAATTCGTTCTATTAATTTTCTTTTTTTCATAAAGTTGGGAGTCCTAAGTTAAGGTTGTTTTTTTAAGAAGTTTGGAGGTTATGTTACGACCCCGTTCGCTTGACTGTTAGAGATAAATACCTACACAAATAATTAAAACAAAATCATTCTAATATACACACGCGTACATACCTATGCACATATGCTGGTAGCGTCACTCCCTCGTGGAGAGCATAGCCCAGGTAACAGATGATACTCATCACATGGGAGCTACACCCCAAAGTTCTCAGCCCTACAATGCAGTTGCAACAATAACTTATTATTGCTTCTCTGCCACGATTAAATCTTTCAGTAACAATAAAAACGAAGTATGTTTTTTCCTGAAGAGTGACGAGACTTAAATTCAATTAAATTATTTTATAATAGCACCCCTAGGATTCTGCCATGTCAAGTTTGTTGTTGAGATGGCAAGTATCTTCTTTTTTTTTATTTTTGCCCGAAGCAGTTCCACAGAACACCTAAAGATCGTTTCACCAAACAAGTCCCACGGTAAGATCCTTAATAATATAAAAAATAAAAGCCAAAATTCATTAACTCATGGGACTTCTTTCGTGAACCGAACTCTACTGATTTTCACTTTGACAAGTTTGACAACGCTTTGACATGACAGTTATTTTTTTCTTGGCTTGAATGCATAGATTATTCTGAGCTTGCAAGATAAAACAATCGATGGGGCGTTCCGTTTCTGTTTCTAAATTGCGTTTTATTAAATTATTTTCTTCTTTTCTTCCCCCAACTTTAAAAAATTATTTGAAAAACTGAAAAAAGAGCCCGTTGCGAAATACCAAAGTTGGGAAAATATAACCCCAAAACATTCTTTTAATAGGGCGGTACACCATTTGCCGGTGTCCTTTGTCCCTTTTTCGGTGGAGAACTTTTTCAGTAGCAACACCTATGAAATGTTAGAATTCTACGGGATTCCGTTTTCAGCCATCATGGCGTAAAGTTCAATTTTTTGTAACAAATGTTTTCCGAACATCCGTTAGGGCTAAAGTTTCGTACAGGCCCTGTAAAAATAAATATATAATAATAATAATCAGAATTCTACGGAATAAAAAATTAGAGTATAGGATACTCTGTGCTATAGTAGGCAAGGACATCACAAACATTTTAATGCACCCAGACAGTGGCAATGACAATCTGATCCACCATCTCCGGCATGGTAAGCCGGTTATACCCGGTAAGTCAAACATTAAATTGTCGGTTCAAAGGTAAAAATCTCTGAGTGAATTTTTTTTTCCAAATGAGATTTTGCTAAGATTTGTTTACAAATACAAATTACAAATTATAGGCAGCAAAATCTCATTTTGAGAAAAAAAAATCACTTACCGCAGGTTTTTCAAACGCTAACAGTCTGTTAATTTATTGTTAACAGCTGTCAGTTGTCAAAAGTGAATACAAAAAAAAACAACTGACAGCTGTTAACAGTAGATTAAAAGACTGTAAGCGTTCGAGAAACCGGGGATTAGTGACTTTTACCTTCGAACCGACGATAATATTATATGGCTGTCACTTTAGCATTAAAAAACAAACAACCACGAACAGATTTAGAGGACTAACCCGTTATAGAGTGTTATTTTGTGTGACCGCAAGTAACTATAAAAAAAAATCATGAAAACAAAAATGGAGTGTTGCTATTGTTGCTCCATAATAAACAGTGGACGCGCTGTAAATCAGCGTCGCCGGGTTTTTTTGTTCAAATCTAGCGACACAGCTGAGCGCGCTTCCTATTGCCAAAATAAAATATTTTGTAAAACTAATATAAATTTATTTTATAATTTTTAGTTTTTAGTTCAGCTATTAGATTTAATTTCATGTTTTGCATGCAATTTTTGGCAATAAACCTTCTTATTCTTATTCTTAAAAACACTAAATATGACCGAAATTCGTAATCATCATTGACGCAAGCCGATGGTAAACAATATTACTGGACGCACGTCGAATGATAAGCTACCGCCGTATATGACGCAGATAATAAATAAGAATAAATGCACTAGGCTCTTATCTATTGCCTGTGTAGCAGAATATTTACAGTAAAAGTAAGCTAAAGTCTGATTTTTAATTCCGTAGAATTCTGACAGTTATCATTATTTGACATGTCAGAGATTAGAAACCTTTTTTGGCTGGGCACATTTTTCAATTTCAATACGAGTGTGAACATTTGAGTCTACACATTTAATTTGTTAGTGAATGTATCAATTTTATAAAGTGTGGAGCTCCAAATTAAAAGAGAATTTAAGGCGAGTGACAATTTTGTCCCTTTTCGTCACACAAACAGTAAAAAAGTACAAGTAAAGAAAACATTATTTTATTAAAATATCTAATCATTCTTAATACTAATATCATCTAATATCTTCATCATCATCATCATCGCTGACATGAATTAAGAGAGCTAACAGCCTTTTCTAAAAAGGTTTACGAAACCTTGAATTAGTAGGCAGTGATGCCAGTTAAAGAATAAAATAAAGTAATTAAAGTTAATTCGATAAATTGTTCGGGATAATGAAATATTTGTTATTTTTCTATTAGGTCACTTGAGTAAGTAAATATTTAGATTAACCTTTTTGTAGGTAAAACATAAAAAATACGTAGCATTTAATTTTTTGTTACCCTCAAATGGGTCAAATTTGTCCCTTTTTCGCTGGAGAACTTTTCAGTAGCAACACTTATGAAATGTCCTCGAAATGTCAGAATTCTACGGAATAAAAAATCAGACTTTTACTTGATTAACATCTACGTGATTTTGAACTAAAACTTTCGTAAGCACTACACATTGTAAAGAGAAATCTAAATAAAAAGTTAAATAGATGACCCCTCAAGGAACTTGTCGAAGCCTGAGATAGTCGGCTAGGTCAATAGACAGCGCAAATACGATCAAATCAAGCTACAAAGGCCGGAAGCGAAACCCGCCTTAGATTTCTAACGCTTGGCTAGAAGTGCAGTTGTAGTCAACTCAGAATGAGAACGGAATAGATGATAATTATAGGTAAGTTTAAATAGATTCGCAAAAACATATACAATTTTTGAGGCGCGAAAACCGAGTGCGTTTTGAGAAACCTATTATGCGATTGGCCTCGAGAAGTTTGATACAAAAATATCCCACGAAAACACATTCAATCTGGTCCCTTGTCATAACAGTATTATAACTTGTAGTATTGTAACTTTTATTTTTATCTCTGGTTTCTTGTGTGCAACAAAGAATATTATGCTTATCTAAACAGTAAACGCAGTGGTAACCAAAGCCCGAATTTCTCAAAAACAATAATCATGGAAACAATACCATAACAGATCAATATCCAGCACAAAGACGCGGAGGAGAAATGTTCTAAGGTTAAAAGAAGATCTGCGGGAGATGGAAAATACTAAATGGAATTAAGTCGCCAAAATTCGCGGCTTAGGCAAAAACCCATAAATCGCCTGAATCGTTAGCTATCGTAACGTCATAAACGTAACATAACATAAGCCTTTACATACAGGCACATATATTTCTTCTGGCCCCACACTAGGATACCCTGTGTCGTGGGAACCAGAAACAGCGACGTCATAAACATGACCACCATGGATACACACCGCTAGGGGCAAGGAGCGAGAAATAAAAAACGAAATATAGAGATAGAGAGAGAGAGAGAGAGAGAGAGAGACAGAAGAAGAGAACAGACAGAAATAAATATATAAACTTCCACACACACAATAATAGTTTGTCCTGCTCGGCTGCTCCCAAACTAAGCTACAAAGACATCAAAAAACATGGAAATACACCCAAACAGATGCAATCACTACAAATGCACGAATAAAGAAAAAAGCAACACGATAGCACACTCACCGGTTGCGGAAATAATGATGTCGGCATTCCGGCAGTACTGCTGCAGTCTTTCCGACGGCGTGTACCGGTGGCAGATGGTGACAGTGGCGTCCATGCCCAGTCCGCTCTCGTGCTTCATGTCAGCGTGCAGCATCATGGCGATCGGCATTCCGACGTTCTTCGAGCGGCCGACGACCACGGCGTTGCGCCCGAACGTTTCAATCTTGAAGCTGGTTTTGGTGGAGAGGCGAGTGTTAAAAAGGCATTCAGAAATCGAAATTTATTTCTACATACAAAATTGTCGGGACAAGTTTGTCGTGGGAAAATAGGAAAAAAGGAGCAAAAAATTAAAAAAAAAAAAAAAACCCACGCCCGTTATCCCCGAAGGGGTAGGCAGAGGCACCAATCGCTATAACTGGGCCCACATTTAAATATCACAAAACGAGCAAAATATTATTTATTCGTTAATCCTTTAGGATACCAAAACATCACCACAACTCAATAATAAACCACAGTAAACCACGAAAGCTTGAAATGTGTTTATGTGTATTAACCTTTGAATAAACCGGTACACTATTAAGAATATAATGTATGTTCTAACAATGTGTAAATTACTATATTTATTTCAGGCATATTTCAAATATAAAAATACAAACATTAAAGACATTGCATTCAACTTACATACAACACGAAATTTAATGTACAAAAAGTTCACATTAAAATTAAACATTAAACGCTTAAAATTACACTTACCGTTTTAGCATCTCCACTACAGCCAATGCGGTAGCTGGCACAAGCGTCGGCATATCTACACAGAGCTGTCCGATATTAATAATATGAAACCCATCTACATCCTTCTCCGGTGCCACAGCATTGCATATATTCCTCTCATTCATCTCTTCAGGCAACGGCAACTGTACCAAAATACCATCGACTTCATTGTTATTATTTAGAGTGTCAATCTTCTGTAGAAGTTCTTGTTCGGTCATAGTTGCTTCATATTTCAAGGTCTCAGCGGTAATACCAACGTCCCGCGCTGCTTGTATCTTGTTCCGTACATAAGTGTGGCTGGCTGGGTCGTCACCGACTATAATGCAGTAAAGGGAGGGTGCTCGGTTGCCTGAGTTGGTCCAGTTATTAATCTTGATCTTTAATTCGTCCTTGATTTCTTTGGCAAGGCCTTTCCCATCTAGGAGCTGCGCCATAATGCTGTTTGACAATGAAAAAAGAAGGGTGAGATAAATATAATACAAGTCCAGTATCTACATAACCTAAGTTGAGTCACATAACATGTTTGTTATGTTATTAAATGCAATTATTCAAAGTCAAGTTGAAACTGTGTCGAAAGCTAGCATGAGTTCAAACAAAATATTTGGATTTTATACATGCATTGCATACATTTTAGAGTTTTAGGATATGTAATAAATACTATATTCACAAAACTAAATACTTTAGTCAAATTTGAAAGTAAAACTCAAAATTTGTGTTCAAAACTTCATCATTTGTGTCAGTAAAAACTTGTGATTAAACATTCTGAAAGTTATGTCCTACGAATTTTCAGAAACCTGTTATCAACATTCTTTCAACAGTTTGGAATCTTCGAGTAAAAAGAAAGTACAATGTAAACAACTAATAAACACAGAAGCCACAATAACCAGAGCAGAAGCACACATTTCAAACTTCACTACAAATTACCTGGCGGAGCCCAAAGAATCAATGTAAGTGTGACTTCTCATCTTGCTGGTCAGAAACGTACTGATGAGACGAACGCATAAGATTTGCCTCATCACTTACTGTTGACGTACATAGTTCATTAGGTCACAAGAATTTCCAAACAACATTTCATAGAATCAAATAGCATAGATAAATAGCAAAGAACGAAAATAAGATATCACTACTGGAATGTATCTGGTTAAAACCTGTACTTTTTGGTTTTACATGGACATTTTGAGAGTATCGGTACAATTTATGGGGTGAATAGTTCAATCGTTATCTGAGAAACCTGTTCTGTATAGACAGAAACCGCTTTAAACTGCATTTGTTGAAAATTTTTATCAAAAACCTATTGAACATACCAGTATAGTCCAGATTAACTTGATTATGTTATATTCAACAAGTCATTCTCTATTTTAGTCACAAATATAAAATTAACTGTAAGTACTTATAGTACTTATGACAGTGATCATATCAACCGAAGTAACTGAACTGGGTACCAAGCGACAGAAAATTCACATTGCAAACATTCATATTTTACAATCTCTCCTTGGACAAATTTCTAAACATTATCAGTTTCCTTTAAACATCAACTTGATAACTTACCTATCTCTTTTGATACAAACTCTAAGTAAAGTGAATGCAGAAAAGTGAAAACTTATCAACTTACATAAAAAAAGGTAAAAGGTGATTTAAGCCGATAAAATTGCAATCTTTTGCTGTCCGTGATAATATTATTGCACAAAAACGTGGTTGTACCAACGGCGCACCTTGTGAACTGTCCAAATTACTCAATTTGTTGCACTTTGATTGACTAACACTGGAAGAACACACTAACTCCGGCCTATTAGCGATATTTGAGTTCAGAACGTTTATCACTTATTAAGATAGTCAAGAATGCAGTTACTTACGTTCTTACAAACTTTTTCTTTATTAAAATCAAAGGACGACTTAGTAAATGTATTTAGAAAACGTAAACATACGAAAAGTAACCTCTAAACACGCGTGAAAGTAGTACATGACTTGCTTGACAGCAGCAGCTGTCAAATCATGGGTTTTGTTTTTTTCTACAGGTGACACTACAATTTACACATTCAGCCTTGTCGACAAAAAGTTTCTAATATTTTGAGCTTTTGTAGCATTGAATTTCTAAATTCAATGTTTGTAGTAAAGAAAACGTGGAAAAAATATCTGTGTGTTAATTTTATTTATTTCTGGCATTCACCCGGTAGCACACGATAATATTTTATATGATTGTAAGAAAACAAGTACCTAGGTTTGTACCAAAAATTTTGAGAAATTTGGTTTGTTATAGTATGTGGTTCTATATTATTATGTAGTACAATATTATTATGTAGTATGTGGACAAACTACATAATAATATTGTGGTTTTTATGTATAATTTTTAATTTTCTTAGGCTCATTTTTAATAGTAGCTATACAAATAATATATTAATTTTTGTTACTGCAGTCAGGGCTACCTTGAGCTAACTTTTTAAACGGATCTAGAAAAATCAATAGGTATGAAATATAAGAATATTCTTTTTTATACATTCAACAGCACGTCAACCTTCACATTTTAGCTGCAAAGTCGCCCTTAACGCGATGGAGTAGAGTGCATGGGTGTTTAAACTGATGTGGTGTCGACACTGTACCAAACACAGACCAAAACATTTTTTTACTAATTTTTACGAATCTGGTCTATAGGTCCTAAAAATAACTATCACCATTATCTTACTGGCCTCGTTGTTCTAGAGGTAAAACGTCTAATTATTATTGGGCTGTAAGGGGCTAAAAAATCATCTCTAAGCTCAAGTCAACCTCACCTGCACGCGGTGCAGCCTGCTGACAACGGACGAGGCTCTGGCGTACCCGCCAACACGCACTGGACCAGCGTGGCGGGTATATGGTCCAAACCCCCCATTTCAATATTATGAACAATACACCTCAACCACGGCCCCTAGTTCCCGGCGTCTCCAGCGGTAACACCGGCGATGACGGTAGTCGGGGAAGCCGTGAAGCATGGGGTGCGAAAAATCCCCGGGCGAGATCGATCCACCGTTCAACGACCACTGCGTGCACAAAGGATACTGGTACTCTTAACGTCTTGACCTTCAATGTCCGCACACTTATGAAAAATGAGCGTCTCGTAGAATTGGAAAATGCTCTTAAAGACATAAATTGGGACATCATTGGGCTATCAGAGGTCAGGAGACTAGGCGAAGAAACGCAAGAAACAGAAAACAACGTTTTCTACCATTTCGGCACCACCTGCGGTTTAGATGGTGTGGGCTTCTTGGTTGCAAAAAAAAAATGGAAACATAATATAATAGAATTTGTAGGATATTCTGACCGAATTAAAATGTGTTAAACCGTGTTAAAATTTCAAATATCCCAGAACAAAACAATAACTCTAGTCCAAACTTATGCACCGACATCTTCGCATAGTGACGATGAAATAGAAGAGTTCTACGACCTTTTAAACAAAGCGTGTGACGATCATCGAAGTACTTGGACCATAGTGCTCGGAGATTTTAACGCTTAGGTTGGTCCGAGGCAAGATCAGGACAATCGTGATATTCTTTGACCACACGGGCTAGGAAGCCGAAACGAGCGCGGGTCCAGATTGCTCCAGTTTGCCTTTGGCCAAAATTTTAAAATTAGTAACACTTTCTTCTGCAAAAAACCACAACGTCCTTGGACCTGGATTTCTCCAGATAATAAAACATATAATGAAATAGATTTTGCGTTGACCTCAGATCAAACAATAATTAAAGATGTAGGAGTTATAAACAAATTTAAATTCAGCTCCGATCACCGCCCTCTTCGTATAAAAATCTCATTTAATTTTAAAATTCACCGGAAAAACTTATTTGTCAAAAGATCCAGAAGACTAGACAAACAAATATTAAGACAACATTTCGAAGAATTTAACTTAGAAACTAAGTACAAAATTACTATAGAAATTTAACAATAGATATTAGTGATGTAGAAACTCAGTACTACCACGTCAAAACTGCAATCGAAAGAGCAAGTAGAAAATTTAAGCCTGAGAAAAATAGTAGGAATAAATTAACAGAAAGAACGCTAACGTTAATAGAAGATAGGGAATCATATAGTAAATGCTCACCTACATATAATAAAATAGACAGGAAGTTAAAGCGTAGCATACGGAAGGACCTCAGGTCATTAAACACACATCTGGTCAAATCAGCAATTGAGAAGAATACTTCTCTCAGGGTGGCCAAAGAGGGAGTGACAAGGACAAAGTCCTGGATTACTAGCCTAACCGATCAACACGGGGTAAAACAAAGTAACAGAGATAAGATTATCGATATCTGCACAACGTTTTACCGAAATTTGTATTCGGATATATCAAAGACGGAAGCCTGTACACTTTACAACTCCCCCGATTCCGACACTATCTCCCCTATAAATGGTCTAGAAGTTAGTCGTGTATTTAAGACGATGAAAAACGGTAAAAGCCCTGGAGAGGACGGTATTACCACAGAGGCTTTGAAGACAGGAGGAATGTCCCTTTTGCCGCACATCACCAACTTATGCAATACCATTATGTACAAGGGCGTTCTTCCTGATAAAATATGCCACGCTAATATCATTCTACTCCATAAAAAGGGTGAGAAAAGTAATGTCGAGAACTACAGGCCTATCAGTCTTATTTCCCATATATATAAAATATTTATTAAAGTTCTCCAAAACCGCATATCAGCGAAATTAGATTCATATCAGCCTCCAGAACAAGCTGGGTTTCGCCCTGGTTTCTCGACCATAGACCATCTACAGACCTTAAACCAGGTTATCGAGAAGTCCAATGAGTTTAACAAGCCCCTTTACTTAGCATTTGTAGATTATTCCAAAGCCTTTGACAGTTTAAAACACGCCAATATATTTAGTTCTTTGCGTACCCAAAACATAAACCCCACATACATAGATTTAATAAAACTAATATACAATAATAGTACAGCCAATATTAAGTTACATTCAAATGGACCGTATTTTACCATAGAAAAGGGTGTTAAGCAGGGAGACCCTCTGTCTCCAAAACTATTAACTTCAATATTGGAGGAAGTATTTAGAACGGTGTCAGAACTATGGACTAAAAAGGGCATTGAAATTGGTGGTAGAAGGCTCACAAACCTTCGCTTCGCTGACGACATTGTTTTGTTTGCTCCAAGCGCATCTGAGCTTGAAACTATGTTACAAGAGCTTAATACGGCAAGCCTTAAGGTTGGACTCTCTATGAATAGGTCCAAAACACAAGTCATGACTAATAGTCGCAAGCGCAAAATTGAGGTGGATGGACGGGAGATACATTATGTCGACGAGTACATCTACTTGGGCCAGCTAGTAAGCTTCGAAAACAGGCAGGGCAAAGAAATCGATCGCCGTATCGATAACGCCTGGAAGTGCTACTGGTCCATGAAAGATCTCATGAAGGGCAACCTTCCACTTTCATTAAAAAGAAAACTAGTCGACATGTGTATCCTGCCCGTCCTCACCTATGGCTCCCAGACTTGGTCGCTGACCAAACAACAAAAGTCCAGGCTTAAGGTTTGTCAGAGAGCAATGGAACGAAGTATTTTGGGCCCCAGGAGGGTAGACCGTGTCCGAAATACCATATCACGCACCTAAACCCGAATAATCGACGTGGGCGTCCAGACGGCGAAATTAAAGTGGAGCTGGGCTGGTCATGTCAGTCGAATGGACTCGGATAGGTGGGCGAGACTCGCCACCGAGTGGGTGCCACAAGACGGACATCGAAGTCGAGGCCGGCCTAGGAGACGTTGGAGAGACGATCTCGACCAACACCTGCCGGAGTGGTCTGAGGTGGCCCAGGACTGAAAACTTTGGACTGAACTGGGGGAGGCCTTTGCCCAGCAGTGGGACACAAAAATGGGGGCTACGTAAAAACGTACGTAGCCGGGACTGGGGTAAGGATTTTTTCCGAGCGTTTCCGTGCTTTGGAAGGCACGTTGAACAGTTGGTGCTGGCTGCCGTCGACAGATGGCAGTGATTAAGCCAAGTCAGAGGTGGTGGAGTATAGCCTATACCTTCCTCAGCGAAGACACCCGTGCCCCTCGGTGGGAACTTAATGGGTTGATGATCACTTTCTCTTGAGACACTAGTATTTTACGATAGGTACCTACCTACTTATTTTAAAAATTGGCATGTAGGGATGAGAGTTTCTTACAATGGTATTGATGATAATAGGTGTAATGTATTAATACTGTTTACTGGAGTTGCTAGTTAGCTCTGAGTCACCCCTTAAGTAAGTATTTATTTAATTCATTTAGGTAATAAATTCTTAGTTCAGTAACCGGTATTCATTAAGCTATTGTAGGTATCCAAATGGCAATTAGTAAGCAAGTAATGATATTGTAGCTATCTATTTCTACTAATTTTGTTATAAATAATCTGTTAATAACGCAAGTTTTCGATTCAATGGTAGGTACCGACGAAGTTGACAGAAGGGGAAAGTTTCATAAAATTACAACTTATAGTTCATTACGACGATAAATTCAAGTTAGGTACATTGCGCAGCAGAGTTTAGGACATTTTTAATCTTTGGGTTAATTTACCCCTGACAGAACTGTTTTATGAGGTAAACTGTACATATTCATAGCTATAACTATAAGTACTTATTACCTACCGCTGAATGAACGTAGGTAATAAGTACTTAGGTAGCTACCTACGTTCAGCGTTAGGTACCTACAACGTAAGTAATACAAACAGAGGGTGTGATCATCAAATTGTAAGGGGTCTGTAAAAATATTTTCTTTCGCTATCAGTCTCATATCGCCGGAGTTTTAAACAAAACTTCATTCTTTTTACGTCAATGGCTTTAAAAATAACACTGTGTAAAGAAGGACACAAAAGAATTTTAGCATAGGTAGTTAGTTACCTAGTACCTAATAATTCGCATTTTATGCTCGTGTTTAGAACGTGGGCCAATTTGCCCATGCTACATTTTTGAACATGAACGGAAATCTCAAAACCATTTCGAGAATTATGTTTTCAGTACAATTTCTCTTTATCAGAGTCATAAATAAGTCTGTTTTATGGGGCTCCTAGACGGGCCGTCTTTTCACGAAAATGTATAGCTGCAAGGGTGTAGCAATACTCTGCAATATTTTTAGTATAGCCGGGATATATTGACAAATATTTTTTGTATAGCCGATGAATGTTTGGTGTTTTAGCCGTATAGCCGGAACGATCGCTTTGCAATCGAAAATACTGCAATATTTTTCAGCTATATTAATACTGTCTTGCTTTACGGCAGTTCGTCCGCCATTGCAGCTAGCCAAGCTACGTATGTAGCCCGTGTAAAGACAAAATAATGAGCCATATTTATACTGTTGCAAAAATATTTCAGAGATATACATTTTTCAGCTATGATGTGCTGCATTAAAATGTTCTTTATATTTTCGGGATATAGGCGGCTATGATGTAGCCAAACATTTCATCAAAAGTGTAGAGGCCCCATGATCTTCTATCTATCTATCTATATATGTATAAAACGAGAAGCTGACTGACTGACTTAGAATCAACGCAGAGCCAAAACTACTGAACCTAGGGGGTTGAAATTTGGCATGGGAGTTCCTTAGGGAGCCTAGGGGAGCACTAAGAAAGGATTTTTTGAAACTCACCCTCTAAAGGGGTAAACGGCGGTGTTAAAGTTTGTATGGAGGTATAAAAAAATGTTGTCAGATTTTCTTGAAACTTGAAATAAATACTCTTCAACACAATTGATTGAACACGTCTTTCACGGTTTTTCTAAATTTAACCCTTAACGGGAGTGAACAGGGTTGCAACATTTTGAACTAAAGTCCACGCGGACGGAGTCGCGGGCGAAAGCCAGTATTCAATAAAAACCCTTGACCTTAAATGACTTTTCTACGACGTCAGCAAAGATAGTATGAGTAAGTAGCTATTAATACTGTGCCTTACTTACTAAAAAATTTGACCAAACCAAATCATCTAACGTTAATAATAATAACTTTTTTATGTATTTAAGCAAATACTATCTCGTTAATCATACCATGATGACGTCACAAACACCAAATTTAAAAAAATATAAAATTCAAATTATATTACTGTTTATGTAATCATTAAATTATAAAAATCATAAATAATAAGTACATAGCATGACCAATTAACTGTATTATATGTATAACTTAACATTGCCCATTGCTCGAAGAACACCAGCTTAGAAACAGTCTTATATAGATTCTAATGAATTCTAAGTCCAGTCAATCATTGAAGATAATTATCTGATAAACAAGTTCACGTGTCAGCTGCACTCAACTCAACCGTCTGGAGCATAGAGTACATTATGGTCTACACTCTCCCTTAAGAGTCATAGTTCAATTTGGTACAGTACGCGCTATATTCAATTTATTTTAATGTGGTCATCCGCCTGGCTCGCACATTCCTACATCATACTAACACCTGTGAACCAGATGGACAGGCAAGCACTAGGATTTGTCACACCCACTTAAATTTTAATTTAAAATAATAATACATAGGTATTTTAATGCTATCTGAGACCTTGCGAATATTTGAATATTAAAGACAAAACAGCCTTTAAACCGACTTTAGTAGACAGGACCTTTATATTTTCTTTGAAGATTTGGGAAGAAAAATGAAAAAAATAACGCTACAAAATATCTTGACGATGTCGTGTGCACAAATCTTTGAAGATTCAAATAAATTGTTTCATAATTTCGTCTTAACTCATCATTACTAGGGCTATGCTCGGAGTTTCTCTGAAATATCGAATTCAAAACGGGGTGATCCGACGGAGAACCAAAGTCACCGACATAGTCCACCGAATTAGCATGCTGAAGTGGCAGTGGGCCGGCCATATCATCACTCGAAGAACTGATAATCGATGGGGTAGACGACTTCTTTAGTGGAGACACTACGGATCGGTAAACGTAGTGTAGGTTGTCCTCAGACTCGATGGAGCGATGATCTTCGCAAGGCAAGAGCTGGATGAGAGTAGCCGAGGACCGTGCTCACTGGCGTGCAATGGGAGAGGCCTATGTCCAGCAGTAGATAAGCATAGGCCGATGATGATGATAATGATGATGATGATTTTTACATTTTGTTTCGGCATCCTTTCCACGACGAAAAAAAAACGAAGAGCGTGAGTGCCTATATATCTAGAGACATGGGGTGCAAAGCGCCGAAAACAAAACAAATGACAGTGATCAGGCGATAGATGTTACTGAACTTAGCAGATGATAGTGAACTTAGAGATTAAGCATGAGCTTAGCATTGTTCAGCAGATCACAAATAAGTGAGAGTTCTTGTAGCAGCAGCAGATACTCCTGATTCCTACTTTTAAGAAATAGTTCTGGCAATTTGACATTGAAAAATGATCTGCTAACTTACCGTAGCATCTTAGCTCCTTAAGTTCCTTCGCCAACCAGACCCAAATAATTACTTATTGCATTCAAGGTCAGCGCTCATTACTCGTGGTGACGCGTAGTATAATCTATATTGCTCACATAGTGCAAACGGCAAAATTACCTTTGTTTCAAATATCTGGTAACTACCTTTTGTAGCTTAGTGTACCTACCTCTGGTGGGCGCGGCACCTACGCAATAGGTCAATCGCGCGACACTACTGCGTGTCAATGTCTCGTGATAACTGCTGATAACTATTGGTACGCAATAAAAACAACTTGTTTCGATAACGTGCTTCTGTCTGATATTTCCGACTTTTTCGTCAAGCAGACGGTACTGACAGGCCTCTCTCTTAAGATAAAAGACCTTTATGCCCGTTTCCATCGACCAAACCCTAGTTTTTCCAACTTATTTAACCTCCTGAGACCCGACCTTGAAAATAACAATGGTTTTTGTACTATTTTTAGGACACGGGGACTTAGGAGGTTAAGTAATAATTACATATGCCCAGCATCTATAAACAGAGGCTGAGTGACGGTCCTAATTAGTTAGTTACACCTAAGGTTTCCGCACTTAGCCACATAGTTGGGCCATTGTACGTAGCACGGCTGTGCGTTTACTCCAGCCAGCCTATCTCTTTCAAGAAGAGCATGCTCAGCAATGCTCTGATATTATCTCTGCAGTCCGTTGTTTTTCCACGCCTTCATACTGCCCTCGTAAGGAAGAACGCAGTAATCGTAAAAACGCAGTTTTGAGTAAATAGCTATTTCTTTCTTAGGATTAGAAGGATTTCATACATTACTGCATATTTTCTTACTGAAATTTGAGGTTTCTAGTAGACCTACAGCCACCATTATTTTTTCACCTATAGATATACCACCAGGGAGCCCAATTTTGCATCCAAAGTAATAACGCAGTAATGGCTATTACTGCGTTCTTCCTTACGAGGGCAGCATAGTAGATGGTCACGTGGGCGGGTTTTTCCTCTTCTTTCAGGCATTACCGGCAAAGCAGGCTGTCGGTTAGTCCCATATTATGGAAATGTCTATTCAGTGAGCAGTGGCCTGTTAGGATTTTTTTTTGTTGACGCGGGGAATGCATTTACGCATTTCACCGCCCTGCTGTCGGGGGAGAACAGAACAGCTTCATGTGGGACTCCCAGCCCTATCGAGCCTCCTGCTCAGTGCCGAACTACCCACTAAGCCCCACTGTTCCTCCCGCTACTCTACCACGCCACAGGATAGGCCAGAGGTTGATTCACTGTGACCCGGCAAGAGCTCGCCCCTGAAGTGGCTCTACTGGTGGGGAGCCAGATTGGCTCCCCGGCGGCGCCCGCGGCCCCATCGCCCATACAACGAGGCAAGGAAACGCCGCCTCTCCTCTGGGGGGCCATAATGGCACCCAAACGCTCCCTCGCGCCGCCCTCACGCCATATAACGGCCGTTATACCAATTTCTGGTAAAACGGCCGCTAGTGGCAACTATTCTCCTGTTTCCGTAGGTGAGTAGGTAATAAAGTTGGAAAAACCGTATTAACTGTCAGGTCCGGTCAGGCAATTTAATCAATTCAATTTATCTGTCTTATTGTTGTTTGTCTTTGTCGTCATTGTGTGAATTAAGTTATTTTTTTACGTATGCTTTTGTGGCAAAGTAAATAAATGCTTTATTTTCTTTCTTATCTTTTTTTAATTCATAGACTCAGACGAGTGTTCTAAGGATACATTTTTTAGATTAGACCGTTAGTCTGTACCTTGTCTGTTAGTCAGTCACGCAACTGTTATAATATACATATGTACCTATCTCCCTAAAAGAAAACATGCACGACGAACTGACAAAACCTTCAAGCTTGCAAATACTTCAGCCAATGGGGTGAATGGGGGAACAAAGACTTTGTTCGCAGACCGAGCGGAGTTGCAATTAAAAAGAAAACTAATTATTTTAATAACGTCGATGAGGACGGAAACTTTGGCGGCCATTATTACATCAATTTTTTACCAAAGGAAATGTATTTTCGGCTCACGGTGCCGGCCAAGAGCAAGTTCACTTTCGAAAAGAAGGTTCCGCAGGTCATGACGGTTAATAACCTGAGTGTTACCTAATAACCTTGATCACTTTTAGCTATAACACCGCCGTCAGTAGTACTCTTAGATTAAAAAATGCCTTAAATAAATAAATCCTTTTTTAAGAACAATAAAGTGTTCTCTATCTATCTATCTATATGAGAAAAGGTCAAACACCGATACATACCGAACTTTGTGGACTGAAAAGGATGTAGTGACATGGATGCATGCGCATGAATTTAACTCAGTACCTTATCATCATCATCGGCCTATGCTTGTCTACTGCTGGATATAGGCCTCTCCCATTGCACGCCACGGAGCACGGTGCTCGGCTATTCTCATCCAGTTCTTGCCAGCCTCCACCGAGTCTGAGGACGTCCTACACTACGTTTACCGATCCGTGGTCTCCACTCAAGAACTCGCCACTCAGTACCAACGGGCGATTAATAAATCAATCAGCAGTCATCCACTGTTGTACATACGTCACTTCCTGTAAAGATATATTAAATAATGAAAATAAGGAACCGCCTAATACTAGAGTGTCACCATCAGTTGGAAAAACCGTCAACAAACAACTGAGTCACATCACAATGCAGAAAGGGTCATAGCGGCTCCTTGGGCGATGATGCTGCAGATGAACTCGCTAGAAGTGGCTCCAAAACTATAGTAGAAGGAGCCGAACCCCTGCTTTACTCCCTTATAAACACTAGGATTTGGTTAATGTCAGGATCAGAAAGTTAGCATACTAAACTTTGGAAACAGAAACCAAATACAGACAAGCAAAGGAGGCTCTGCCAAAAATCGAATTGAAACGTCGTTCACATAGCCTGCTTTGTCTGAGAAGAGATGATCTGCGCAGAGCTGTCGTAACATGGAACTAACCAACAGCCCACTTTGCCGAGAATACCATAAAGAAGAAAAACCACCCACCCACGTGACCATCTACGAGGCTACGTGCGGAAATCTCAGGTATAACTAACGGTGTTCAAATGATTTAGGTATTTGAAACCAAAAAGTACATGCAAAAATGACAACTATCTCTTGGTGCTAAATCTGCTGTACATAAATCTTTCTTAATCTTGTTTTCGACCATCCTAATCAAGCCGCTTGTTACTTAGGCACTAGCAACGACTGGTGCAGTTATCTGCCTGCTACCCTATATTTTTTTTATTTTCAGTACCTATACCTCTACCCGTTTTACCTATTTGTAAAATAACTGGTAAAGATCCAACCTACAACAAGGTAACCTTAAAATCTTCAATCTAGCAAGTTTCGAGAGCGGCAAGTTTCAGATGAAAGAAGTTACTTCTAACGGATGCTCAGCTGCCTAATATTCAATTAAAAGTTTTTAATTTTGTCAGAGTGGCACCCGGTAATAGGCACGGGAGTTTGGTACTCTCTCAGCGGTAAACAAAAACAAAGGATTGATCGAAGTGATATTAACGGCTTATATTTTTAGCCGGTGGCTACGATGTCCAACATCACGTCTTCAAGGGTTTTTGAAAATTAAAATTCTGTTTGAGAGATAATTTTGGTTCTAACTCAGATTATACTGGCAACATCCCTCTAGCGAACGCTGGTTTCAAGACACAAGTACCTACCAGCATGGATTGCTAACCAAAACTAAAGTTTAAAAATAAAACTGACTCCAGATCTGAAATCAGGAACCGAAAATATTTAGTCCTGAACAAAAAATATTTTTCCTTGTGTAATCAAAGATGAAAGTGTCCACCAATCCGGACTTGGCCCCCGTGGTGGAGTATGGCCTATACCTTCTTCAGGGAAGAGACCCGTGCCCCTTGGTGGGGACATAATGGGTTGATGATGAATCAAAGATGAAAGTGACAATAATTTAATTACAACCGAGGATAATGAGGATCATTCAAACACAAAAATATAGGATGTCCAAGTACTGGGGCAGATGGAGCACAAAAATCTCAGCATACAACTTTTTGAATGACTCAAAACCATCAAGAAATGACGAAGTTAGAGAACTTAACTTAGGCTGTCTGGATTCCTATGGTGACGTCACACGTTCCGATGGTTGGCTAGTTGGCCGGGAAAAATGTTTTCTGATCTCTGGTCTCTGATTCTGGTTTGCATTCTTAAAAATCGGATTATTTGTTCCTATAAATCAGAAAAAGTATTTTTTGATCAAAATTCAGCATTTTATTTGAAATAATTATTTGTGTTCTTACCCAATTTTTACATGCTTATAAAAACTCCGTACTCTCTCCAGAATACCGCCACCGTGCTCAGAGGCGTGCAATGTGAAAGGCCTATGTCCAGCAGTGGACAAGTATGGGCCGATGATGATGAGGATCACCATAATCCCAGTTATTTAGGTGTTTATTTTTTATTTCGACGATTCTACTGAATCCAGAAATCAGGAGTCCGAAACTATTCAAATACTTGTCAAAAAATAGTTCTGATAGCGTGGGGTTCTTATTATTTCATGTTTTATAGACGCAGCTGTGCCTAGGACATTATTTAGATGGAATAGACATAATCATTCATTTAGATAAGCAAAGTTTTTTTTTCAATACCTTATTGTTTTTGAACTAAAACTTTCGTAAGCACAGACATTAACTTTATTCCGGATACACTTACATGACTTTTTGTCGGAAGAGTCCGACCAGGTTTCGCTCTGATTTGCAGAGCTTAACCCTTATTTTTTCTCAAAAAAGTATGTTGTTTGGAGCTCGACCCTTCTCGTCTTCTCCTTATAATCTATCGATCACGAGACATATTGTGCTTTATTGGTCGTATCGATTGTGATTGCTTTTGCCGCTTGATATTGACTCAAAAGGTCTTACTGAACCACACAATAAGGCTCATTAGCCTTTAACGCGAAGCCGGACTAGCGAAGTCTTCAGAAGCATCTTTCAATCTGGGTACACTGGCCTTTCTTACTATCCAGTGATTGATGCCCAGTTTCACGTGGCCTTCCATTGCAAAGGTTTTATTCAAGAAACCAAGGCAACCATCTACGCTATATTTTCCGATAAACTTTGCTCCTCCTAGCCTTAGACTTGTTCAGTTGATGGAGACCTCGGTTTTCATACAATATCTATGGGCACAGGTCTTCATAGCTATGTGGCACTAGTGATATGTAATAATTGAGGTGAGGTAGCTAAAAGAGTTAAGTTTAGGAACGTTTTCCAGTAAGATACTTCGTAATATATTTCTGAAGCAATGGCAGCGCATCGGTGAGATGCGGGTATTATATTCGTAAAGCGCTAGTTTCTTGATTTGTTCCATAAATCCTTAGTAGTCTGATGTCTAGTATTAAAATAAACAAAAAAAAGAACTATTATTTACACACATTTACACATTTTACATACATTGCTTCTGGCCCCACACTAGGATACCCTGTGTACGATAGATAGAGAGAATATGCTTTATTGTGTGTACCAGGAATTACATATCGTTGCAATAATAAAAAAAATATCGTGCCTGCCTTCTTCTTGTTTGTCTGTTTGTTTGCCAGATATAGATCTATCCAGTTGCGATATATTGACTTGCCTCGGACGCGCGCTTCTTGTGAAATTCACAACATTGAGACGCCCACCCGCCCGCTCGAACAGTTAAACCTGTACCTACCTATTTTATTTTAAAAACTTATCATTGGTTTCCTCCTGATTTTAACATAATCATCACATTGTAAACTTTTAGTCCGGATCTACTTACGGGTGTTGTTGTGAATCGGAGCGAAACCTGGTCGGACTCCTCCGATATAAAAACACCCGTAAGTAAAAGTTTTAGTTCAAAAATAATCATCACAGTTGCACAATACTTTTACGTGATCGTATGATGCCTAATTAATTGCAGCATATTTTAATTTTTAATATAAATTACCTATTTGACGCAATAGATAAAACTAGCCCTTCATCATCAACCCATTATGTCCCCACCGTGGGGCACGGGTCTCTTCCCTGAGGAAGGTATAGGCCCTCCACCACGTGGGCCAAGTCCGGATTGGTGGAGGCTTGTAAGACTAGTGGCTGGTTTTACTGTCAGAAGTTTTCAAGCCGCCCTAAGGCCTCCGACTTGGCCTAACGACTGCCATCTATCGACGGCAGCCGGCACCAACCGCTCAACGTGCCTTGCGAAGCACGGAACCGCTCGAAAAAATGCCACTGGTGTTAGTCATAGACGGTGACCCATCCATAGACTGAACGCGCCCTATGTTGCTTAACCTTAGTGATCGTTTAAGATCACTCAGGCAGCCCAGGCTATGAGCGATTCATTGTTATTTGAAATTATTTGAAGAATTGTTACTTTCAATATCGTTAATTTTTTGTCGTTTTCTAATTTCGTGTTCCCTCACATTAGTTACGTATGTACTATTTGCAAAACCTTCGTATAACAAAAGATCCGGGTTCGATTACTTACGTTCTGTGTTGGTATTGCCCAATAACACGCAATCGTCATTACCGACCGGCGTAATTACAGTCTCCACTGCACTGGGGCTGGTTTTTTTAATCCACAATGGTGCCGTTTGCCTGTAATTCGTTGTTACAGATATGGAGTAATAAAAGAAGTTCTTTTACTGAGTGATAGTATTTATTAAGAAGGATTTAAAATTTTTGGAAAGTCATCATCATCGTTCAGCCACAAGAAATCCACTGCTGGACATAGTAGACATAGGCCTCCTCCATGGATTTCCAATAAGACCGGATCGAAGCGGCCTGCATCCAGCGTCTTCCTGCTACTTGGATGAGATCTTCTGTCTATCTTGTGGCTGGTCGTCCTACGCTGCGCTTGCCGATATGACGTGGTCCCCATTCGAGAACTTTTCGGCCCCACCGGCCATCAGTTCTGCGTGCTATGTCCCTCGCCGTACTTTGGATTGTAGATTATTTAGGCGTATTTGGTATATGATAATTCTATACTGAGTTGTCAAAGTCGCCAAGGATGATCCCATATAAATTTGGTCAAGATCTGTTCATGACATTAATTAGAGAATTCTACTGTTTTTTATTAAGTGCGTGTTTTTTATTAAGTCGACATTTTTAACAGACTACTTAAAAAAACTACCTAAAAGGGATTCGATTCTGAAATCGGGATCTTACTAGCTATTCTTAACAACTTATTCTCAGACCTACCAAATATACACATAAAAGTTCATCAAAATCGGTCAAGCCGTTTCGGAGGAGTATGCGCACTAACATTGTGTCACGAGAATATTATCTAGACTAGACTAGACTAGACTAGACTAGACTAGACTAGACTAGACTAGACTAGATATTATGTTCCCCAATTTCTCGAAAATCGATTTCTCTTTTTTATTTCAAAGGAATCACAGGTTCACTGCACAGCTGGTTCCATAGTCGTCAAGTTACGAACTGAAGAGGGGCTCCTGAAGAATTCAAGGGAACTCTGGAAATTTCAAAGACATACTGAAAGCGATTTCTGTGTTTTTATAATGGCTCATTCATTGGCTTTCGGATAACACAATTTGCCGGAGTCGTAGTTTTCACAAAAAAATGTGTTTTTTTTTACAAATATTAAAACCGACTTCAACACACTACATAACTAAGATCATTGAAGTAATCTCAGCGAATATGCTTTTAACTTCAATTTATATAGGTACCTACTGTTTTTAGTCCTGTAGTGTTTTGAAATATTTTTCTTTTTTAACTAAAAATATAAGAGAGCGGTGGTGGCGTAGTGGGGTTGAACCTTGCTTCTTGATCATGAGAGTCTGGGTTCGAACCACGCATGTACCAATGACTTTTAGTTACGTACATTTGTATGTTTGTACAGCAACACCATTCGCTGATAAATTGTGGCCGGATAACGGCGACAGGCTTGCCACTGTCACGTTGGGACCTAATAAACTCGGCAAAACGTGGACCCGGTTCTCGTGATTGGTGCCTCTGCCTACCCCCTCGGGGATAGCGGGCGTGAGTTTATTTATTTATTTTATTTTAAATATAAGTACCTAGTTATCATATTCAGTGACTGTGTGGGAAGAGAATACCCGCAAAACGACCACCGCCACCGTGCGGTCTCGCGCGCCACGACGACGCTTAGCTAAGCGCTTTTTAATGTCATTTACCCACGGGGTGCAATAAACACCCTTATATTTCACAGCACGGAAACTGTGCGCCGTAGGGAGCTCTTGTGTGCAACCTGGTGTGAAATTGTGCTTTTGGGTATGGTTTTGGTCGTATTGTGTTATGGTAAATGTTTGTTTTGTTCTTTATTTTGACGACCTCTGTGGCGCAGCGGCTAGCGCATCTGACTACCATGCGAGAGGTCCCGGGTTCGAATCCCGGCTGGGGACAAAAAAAAAAGAAACCCAGGTCTTGGATGTTTACATGTTTGTGACGTCGCTGTTTCTGGTTCCCACGACACAGGGTATCCTAGTGTGGAGCCAGAAGCAATGTATGTGCCTGTATGTAAATGTTATGTATGTTGTTATGTTATTACATAATTTTTTCATTGCTTTCCAATTTCACCAGATCCAAACTCAAATACCTTGGAGATACATTACTAACTGAATTTCGGAAACGTGACTGTCAATCGGTCAGAGACAAGCAACCATAGATATTTACTTCAGATGTCTGTGCGTGCAACTGACGACGCGAGCTCGCTTCTACTTCTATTAAGCTCTGAGTGAGAGGGTTACTCGGAACGTTTTACGAAAATAAATACGATGTGAAAGACTGACGAAGCAAATATATCGAGCGAAGATGAGTGGAAGGGCCCGTTAAGGAACGCCTCAGGCAAACATACTTCGACCAAATAGGGGATGTATTAGCAAAGGGCATGATAAAAAGTACCCGACACTGACGTGCGTGCATGCAACGACTAATGAATGTCGATGAAGCTAAATTGATTTGTCAGGATCGTGGCAGGTGGCAGTCCCTGGTCTCTGCCTACCCCTCTGGCAGATAGCCGTAAGCTTATGTATGTAAGTATGTACATATGTAAATAAGATGTTTTAAAAGAAAATATTACCGGCGCAGAATTAGAATTAATTATTAGGCATTATTAAAGTTATTAAAGCCGACCAGGTTAATCGGACTCGTCTGATAAAACAACACCCGTAAGTAGATCCGGACTAAAAGTTTACAATGTGTTGTGCTTATGAAAGTTTTAGTTCAAAAAATATTAAAGTTACTTACTTTATTGTAGGCAAAGAATAAAATATTAACAAAAAAACAAGTATATTAACCGTCATCTGCGTTAACCCCGGTTTGTAGTTTGAGGTTTCCAATTGGGTATTGACAGGATGTCAAATGAGTTACTTTTTAAACGGAATATTGTATGTAAATACTTGCTTGTGACGTCACATTTCAGAGCAATCTTTTTATGTTTCATCTATTTAAAAATTGTAATAACTAGTATATGATTGAAAGAAATACATTTTCCGAATCATTTTGTAATTTTTGTTTTAATCGAGCATCTCAAATGGGATACCGCCGTTTAGCCAAAGTATTTTTCGCCAAATTTTACTTCCCAATAAACTTATGGCATCAGTTTCATTTCCCAAATGAAACTTTAGCAAGTTTTCATTTCGAATTTTATTCATTTGGTCAAATTATCATTTCGCATAATTTTACTGCGTCAAGTTTTATTAAGACAAACGTTTATTATGCTAACGTTTTATTTTGGCTTTTATTCATTTGGTCAAATTATTATTTGGCATAAATATATTTGACGATTAGGTACTAATTATTATTGAACGGGGGGTCGGCGATGTAAAGAATACGTGGCAACAGAAATATAGGTGCGACGACGCGCGTAGCGAAGCGGAGCGCGTCGGAGCGTTAGGTTCTCTATGTAAGATCGAAAACAGACTCGACTTTGTTGTGTCATTTACACACATTGCCGGCAGCGTATTCGGTATTGTATGGAAAGGTACTTTTTGCCAAACGATACTTTTGACTGTATAATGCTTGGTAAAATGAATTTTGACCAAGTATTTATTTGGTAAACAATAACTTTTGCTAACTGTTTATTTGCTTTAAGTTGTTTTGAGAAATGTTTTTTTGCCAAGTGATAATTTGCGGAAAATAGTTTGGGAAGTAATACTTTGGGAAACGATTTTTGGCAATACATTAGTAAACCTCTCAAATAATTTATTGTTGATAGTGTCAAATACCGTATTGCTGGATAAGCCCCTTGAAGGATCGGGGAGGGTCTAGTCTTGGATCATAGTGACCTGACAATCACTTATGTATACTTCCCACAATCTTACATTTGAACGCACATTTAAATATATTTACCTGCAGTGCTTACAATCCTTCACTTTCTTTCCTTCAGCCAACGATTACCAATTTGTGCCCACGGGAAATCGCTTGACCCCACTGGCGCCATTAGACGTAGGTGAATAATTGACTTAATTCCGCGTATTCGACTGGCCATGAATAAATGATGAGCCTTGAATCACATTCTGCGGACCGACGCCTGGTTCCTTATAGCCGCGTCACGCAAGGGCCCGCAGTGACCTATAGCTCGGGAGCGTTTAGACGCTGGATGTGGATCACGGGGCCCATCATCATCAACCCATTATGTCCCCACCTAGGGGGCACGGGTCTATTCCCTGAGGAAGGTACATACAGGCACATACAATGCTTCTGGCCCTACACTACTGTTTCTGGTAGTGTAGGGCCAGAAGCATCGTATGTGTCATGTGATCATGTGATGTGGCATGTCATGGGAACCAGAAACAGCGACGTCACAAATATGTAAACGTCCAAGACGTGGGTTTCTTTTTTTTGTGCCCAGCTGGGATTCGGACATGGGACATCTCGCATGGTAGGTAGATGCGCCAACCGGTGTGCCACACAGGTCGTCAGTAAGTAATTCAGTGGTTTTCTAAGTTCGTATAGTTGTGGTGGAAAATATAGCGCGGAAACCCGAGTATTTAAGGTGTTATAAGCCGCAACGCGTGAAATTCTCATTTGGCGTGTGTTCTCTACCCAATTGGTACGTGATAATTAAGTCCATACTCTCTCTCTGTGAGCAAACTTGCGTATATACCTATAGATTACTTGAGGCGTATATAAGTTACATAGAAAAGAAAAATGAATGATTTTTATTATTAAATGGAATTTTTTTTATTAAATGAAAAGCTTTGAATTGCTCGTAGCCTGGGCTGCCTTTTTTTTTTTTTTTGTTAACGGGGTGAAATGCTTTGTGCACCATAAGCGCCACCCTTGGGGGAGGGCGACGGCCGTGTGTCGGACTCTCCTCTCCTAATAATAGGAGAGGCATACCTCCTAAAACACCCCGGGGGCCGTCCTGTCGCTCGTGCAATGGGGTGCCGCCGGATCTCGCTTGTGGTGGACCACGTTGCGAATGCTACAGCGGCGCCCCGGCGACGTCGACCCGACTCGCAAGGAGTCGGGCCCACCCTCACTGGAGAAGGGGCATGGGCCCCCCACCCCCTTCTCCCGTCACGATTTCGGACGGCAGGTCCCCCAACCTGCCGTCTGTGACCCTCCCTCAACCTCCTCTATGCCCTCTGCTGAACAGAGGGACATAGAGGAGGGCCCCCACCGTGTGTTTTTTATAGAGGTTGTCTCCTCGCGGCCCGAAGGCCCCCGGCCCCACTCAGTGTGGGGTTACGGGTGAGCCTGGGCTGCCTGAGGGATCTTAAACGATCACTACGGTTAAGCAACAAACGGCGCGTTCAGTCCATGGATGGGTCACCGTCTATGACTAACGCTAGTGGTATTTTTCCGAGCGGTTCCGTGCTTCGCAAGGCACGTTAAGCAGTTGGTGCCGGCTGCTGTCGATAGATGGCTTGAAAACTTCTGACAGTAAAGCCCATTACACAATGAAAAAAAAAGGTAGGTATAAGAATAAGGAATAAGAAATAAGGAACAAGAAATAAGGAATAGCGGAATCCAGCAATGGCAGCACCGTTGAGCAAGACACAATTCAAGAATAAGGAAAACAATTGATTTCTGTGCTATTCCTTATTTCTTATTCTTATACCTTTTTTTTTTTCATTGTGTAATGGGCTTTGACCAGCCACTAGTCTTACAAGCCTCCACCAATCCGGACTTGGCCCCCGTGGTGGAGTATGGCCTATACCTTCCTCAGGGAAGAGACCCGTGCCCTTCGGTGTGGACATAATGGGTTGATGATAAAATAGCTTTAAATGAAAATACGTACAAAAACAGTCGATGATTAACGAGTCAGGTGGTAGAAAACTAGCAACTAGCAAATACAAACGAAGCACGAGACAAAGGTCCGATGTTCCTTGTAACTCATTAAATTTGTATCATACTACGGATAAAACGGTGTTTTTCTTTACTTTGATCACGTACACAATATCGGTTTTATTGTCTTTTATTATCGAACTTTTGTAAGGGTCTTTTGCTAGCTGATACTAACCCGAGATAAAGGGATCTTTTGTATTACCTATCTCTACAGACTGTTTTTGTTTCAGACACTTTGATACTAGGCTTTGTTTTGAAATGTGGAAACAGCGGTCTGGTTCGGATATATTGTTACCTTACTCTACGCTTTTCCTCAGTATTCGAATATAAATATTAGCTTCAATAAGGGTTTCGCTCGTAATCGCTCGTTGCCCCGGCTGCCTGAGTGATCTTAAACGATCACGAAGGTTAAGCAACATCGGGCGCGTTCATTGCATGGATGGGTGACCGTCTATGACTAACGCTAGTGGCATTTTACCGAGCGGTTCCGTACTTTGCAAGGCACGTCAAGCAGTTGGTGCCGGCTGCCGTCGTCGATAGATGGCAGTCGTTAAGCCAAGTCAGAGGCCTTAGGGCGGCTTGAAAACTTCTGACAGTAAGACCAGCCACTAGTCTTACAAAACTAGATTCCCGTGGTGGTGTATGGCCTATTCGTTCCCCAGGGAAGGGACCCGTGCCCCTCGGTGGGGATATAATGGTTTGATGAAGATAATAAAATTCAGGTGCAAATGTCGTAAGTAGGCTTATAGGAACTCGTACTCGCACACTCCTGTAAAGTATCATCATCATCATCATGTCCCCACCGAGGGGCACGGGTCTCTTTCCTGAGGAAAGTGTATCTGTATACCATACTCCAACACGGGGGCCAAGTCAGTATTGGTGGAGGCTTGTAAGACTAGTGGCTGGTCTTTGTCAGGAGTGACAAAGTGACCTGTAAAAGTTTAAAAATGAAAAATCCGACCAAATGCTTCTGACGTTGAGATATTAGCTTAAACAAGGGTTTAACATTATGGTAGTACAATAGTGTAGTGGAAGTATTGAAATTGCGGTTGCGTTACAATCCCGATTGTATAGCTTTCATTCTACTCTTCTCGTCAATGTTTGAAAATGTCCATTATTGGGAACATTTGTGAACGATTTCTGTGATGGAAGTGGTTTTCATCAAACATGTTATGTTACACTTAGTTTAGTATAGAGAAACCAGGAAAATGCGTCTGTGTTTATTGATTTGATTTTCCAGCGTAGGTATATACTTTTTGTTTTAATAACACACATTAATTTTTTTGTTAATAACTCTGAAAATTATTAACAAATAATTCTGCAACAATTATGTTGCACTTTATAATGTGACCTACACGTATGTATAATTTCTTGACGATCCCTATGATAATTATTAGTTCATATCAATGACATGGATTTTTTCTTCTCCTCAAAATTGTAGATTTAAGCTGTACATACATAAATAGGATAAACCAAACCAAATCGTTAATAAGGAAATCTGCAAGAGCTTCAAGGTGACTTACAAATCCAGTGCATACAAAAATACTTACCCACCTAACCTAAATTAAAACAGAAACACCAACATTGCAGCCAAATTGAGATGGGAGGTATTTAAAACTATTCCTAGAAACGCACACGAAAACTAAAGAGCACTCATTACAAAACAGTTAGTTCAGTTACACCCGCGAACATTATTTGTACAGCGAAGTTCCATTAAATTTGGACTAGTCTGCAGTATAAATTTACATGGCAAATGAAAACCTAGGTGAAGTTTCGAGTCTTACACTCACAGCCGTAGCTGCCGTTCGTACAGTTGGCAGTAGGTCAAGCCATAGGGCCAGTTTCTGAATTGAGAATTTCGCTAACTTTGCTACTTAATTGTAGTGCTGTTTCGTTAAATTTCTTAGAAAAGAGCGTGACAGAACGTTACTTAATTATTTGATAGGGTAGTGTCCAGGGTCAAAATAATTAAATTCTATTAAGTCCGTATTTTAGATTATAAAAAAATGTTGGACACGTATTTTTCTTTTTTCGATTAAACAAAAAATAACGAAGATATAGCCCATTAAAGTTACGTGTGACGTCACTCCGTGCTAAAAATGCAGCACGGCGTGACGTCACACGTAACTTTAATGGGTTATATCTTTGACATTTTTGGTCTAATTTACAAATAAAAAAAAAACGTGTCCCTTATTTTTGAAAAAATCAAAAATCAAAATCAAGCATTTATTTCAACGTAAAGAATTTACATTCTGCTTGTTGAATGTCAATGTACATACAGTTATGTATAATGTTAGCCGCTGCCTTGGGGCCGTCTGTAGTGGAGAAAAAGGCAGCGAAAAAAAAAAACTCCACTCTGACCACCTTTTCTCAAATCACCTTAAAGCTAATACAAATAAAACATACAAAATAATATCTTGGATGTGTTGAACACTAGACACATTTATCCTCTGATTTAATTTAATATTAAACTACTATTTAATGCCATACGTCCTTGTCTTCTAAATAATCGTTGATTTTATAATAAGCTTTTTTGCAAAGAGTGTGCTTAACACAATTCTTAAATCGCGTTGGGGGTAACTCTAATATATCTTGGGGTATCTTGTTGTAGAACCTTATACAGTGACCCATGAAGGAAGTATTAACTTTTGCAAGTCTAAATCGTGGAAATGACAATTTATGTTTATTCCTAGTATTAACGTTATGACGGCTACCAAGAGTTTCGAAGTCCTTAATATTTTTCCGAACGTACATAATATTTTCATAAATGTATTGGCTTGCAACTGTTAAGATGTTAGTTTCTTTGAAAAAATCTCTTAGCGAGTCCCTACTACCTAGCTTGTAAATAAATCGGATCGCTCTCTTCTGCAAGATGAAGATAGTCTCGATGTCTGCTGCCCGGCCCCATAGTACGAGTAGTATACCATAGGACATAATACTATGGAAGTAACTAAAATAAACAAGCCTAGCAGTTGCAACGTCAGTAGGTTCTCGAATTCTTTTCACGGCATATGCTGCGGAGCTTAGTCTATGTGCCAATTTTATAATATGTGGACCCCATTGTAGTTTGGCATCGATTGTGATGCCCAAAAATACAGTATCTTCAACAAATTCTTGTTTATCATTTTCAATTACAATGTTGTTTTCAACTAATTTTACGTTAGGTAGGGTAAATTTCATACAGATGTCTTTTTTTAATTTAACAATAGATTATTTACTGTAAACCAATCTAGAACGTGCGAGAGAGCATTATTTGCTTCGTCAAGATTATTTTCCTGTCTCTTTATTTTAAAAACAAGTGACGTGTCATCAGCATATAGCACTATCTCACACATTTTTTGTACCAAAAACGGTAAATCATTTACATAGACTAGAAAAAGGAACGGCCCTAAGATAGATCCCTGCGGGACTCCCATTTTTACAAGTGAGCCTGACGATTTAATACGATTTATTTCTGCTTTTTGAACCCTTCCTTCTAAATATGATTTTAAAAGATCTAGACTTAATTTTTTTATTCCATCGTGTTTTAACTTTGAGAGTAATGTTTTGTGGTCTACACAATCGAATGCCTTTGACAGATCACAAAATACTCCTATCGCATCATTATGATCCTCCCACGCACTGAAAATATTTTTAACTAACATGACTCCAGCGTCTGTTGTATTCCGCCCTTTAATGAAACCGAACTGCTGACTACGGAGGAGTTCGTAATTATTGAAATGAATAAGTAATTGATCTAAGATAATTCTTTCAAATATTTTACTTAATACTGGTAGGACTGAAACGGGTCTAAAATTTGTTGGATCTTGTTTATCACCGCTTTTAAATAAGGGTACTAACCTACTATATTTCATGAGGTCTGGAAATACTCCTTCATCTACGCATTTATTGAAAATCTGTGCTAACGGCAAAGCTAGGATATTTATCACTGAACTAACTATTGTTACTGACATACCCCATAAGTCCTCGGTTTTTTTAAGATTTAATAATTTAAAATTCTTAACAATGTCATGGGGCTCAATGTAATTAAACGTAAAATCGTGTTCGCATGCGGGGACATTGTCCCTTAATAATGTCACCGCACGATCAGGTGACGAGTCTAACGGAGCTGTAGTTATGATTGGGACATTAGTGAAGAACTGTTCGAAAGCTGCAGCAATACCTTCATTTGATGTTATTATTTTTTCATCAATCTTAAGTGAAATATCTCGGTCTCCTAACTCCTAACAATGGTCCAAATTGTTTTTACTTTATTCGGTGATTGTAGGATTTTACCTTTTATATGATCGCATTTAGCTTTATGGCAGACGGCCTTAAATAATTTTGAATATTTTTTTACGTACTGTATGAAGTTGGCGTCATCTATATAAGTCTTTTTGTCATATAATTCATAACGTGTGTCTCTGCTCTTTCGAATACCTGACGTAGCCCATTCACAGAATCCTACTCTATTGTCCTTGCTTTTAGATGGCGCAATTTAAAAATCTTTTTAAAACTACCCGACACCACTTCGAATAACTCTTTGTAATGATCATTAGCATTTTCATAATTTTCTTGAGTCCTTATACTACTTTCTAGGTCTGATTTAAATGATACTAATTTTTTACTTGTTACGGGCTGGCAGAGGATAACAGGTTCGGCCTTTTTTGTATCTATTTCAAAATGCACAACTTGACCGCTGAGGTCTGACTTTAGACAATTTACTGTAGAATAATCTGAAAAATTGCAATCGCAGTAAACATTATATAGGCAGGTGGCAGTAGTTTCAGTTATCCTGGAAGGCTCCAAAAAAATATTTGCTAGATTAAACGACTTGAAAATAATTCTCAATTTTGTATTTAAAGCGGTGTCTGCCATCAAGTCAATGTTGAAGTCACCACAGACTATGACTTTCTTATTGCTGCTAGAAGCTACCTTTAAAACATCCTCTAATATGGTTTCAAATAAACTGTAATCACTGGTAGGGGGGCTGTACAAGGCTACTACAATGTGTCTAGACAGTTCAACACACGATATTTCAATTACTTTTTCAACAGAAAGTCTGCAAATATCATTCCGTTCTTTAAATTTCAAATTATTTTTTGCTAGTATCAAGGACCCCCATGCCTTGCAGACTTTCTATTGAAGCAACTGGCTATTTGATAATTATTCACAGAAAAATTCATTTGAGTCTCTAGTAGCCAGTGCTCTGTGACACAAAGTATATCCACTCTGTTTTGTTCTAAAAACAACTCTAGTTCTAATAATTTTCCAGAAAAGCCACCCTGTATATTCTGATTAGCTAAAATAAGTTTTTTTAAGGAGGGCTTTTCCTTTGTCTGCGCTGGCAGTTTAAATCAGCGGTCAAATTTAACCTACTACTAGTTCTTTTCACAACCTCTGAGTACAGAGGTTATAATCTAAAAGACGGACTAAAAAAATTTTTTAGGGCAACTAGCCCCTTAGTGAAATTCTCAATTCAGCAACCGGTCCTTGCACTTTGCTAAGATACCTTAGAATCGAATTGGCAACGATTTTGTAAGTTATATATTATATTGTTTTACGAATAAACTTACTTGAATTCTGTAGTCTGAGGATGTGGATGACTTCACACGAAAATATCGTACCACAAGTAGGCATGCTCAGTGCATGTTATTATATTCTATTCTTGAGACGACAAGACCCTTTTCTTTGAATTTTTCATGAAAATACAATTTACCTGTCGTGTTGACCTATTTCCAAGAGGTTTGAATAACAAGTCATACAATAAGTTCCGCAAATACAAGGAAGGGGTATTTATAGCTTTATAAATCCTTGCACAAAAATACGATGACCTTTCAATGGAATCAATTGTTTAATTATCTATTAAAACGCGTTGCTTGCACTAAATATTTCCAAAACAAGAGCCATACAAATTAGCGTGGTTTAAGATGAAGGCAAGAAACTCTATAGGCACATAATTTAGTTTATCTAAGACAAACTCTACTTTTTTATTAGTATCTAAATTATTAAGGGTAAGGATTTGTACATATACCTTGTTATAGTATAACAACGTTTTGGACCTAACGAGGGTGGCATGGTCACTAAGTGTATCGCATCCTCCATAAATAAAAAAAAATAAAAAAAAAAATCTTTCCACAAGAAAAAAAAAAACAAAAGACTAACGACAAAAAAGTAAGAAGTTAGAACTAACAAGGAGGTTACAGACTTTTTGGCGGGCGCAAACATCTGTGTTGCACTTCAGAACAAATATTATCTTTGAGCAATGCTAGGCGGCGGCGTCGCAGCGAATGCCGCCGCCTAGCATTGCTCTCGGACAGGCCGTTACTGCGGCCGACAGGCGAGATTGTGAACGTGACATGTTCCAGCATATGTAGCAAGTGGCGGCCACCGCTGCCATGTCTGAAGCCCGACGGTTGTTGATTTGAATTTACAATCACGGTAGGTAACTGTCTATGTTTAGACAATATTACAGTTTCAAGGATAGCCTACATCTTGAAATTACTTGCTAGGTTAGGGAATGGCTTGACCCGACTAATTTAAGGCTCTTCTTACTTGAAGCACTCTGTCTCGCTGGCATAATTTAAACGCATAATTTTGCTTTTTTTATCCCTGTGAAAAATGTTTTTTGATACCTATCTTAGTTTATTATCGCATCGAATGGTTATTCTGTTTGTTGAATATCAATGTAATTATAATTTTAGCCACTGCCTTGGCGCCCCATGTAGTGGAGTGAAATGCAGCAAAAAACAAGAAGTCCACTCTGACCATCTTTTCTCAAATCACCTTAAATCGAATATACAGGGTATTCCGCGGATGGACCGCCATAAATGTTCGGGTTACTCACCAGTAATCCACCAGGGTCATTAACTAAATAAAAAAAATTGAAAGGCTAAGGGGTAAAATTGGCTAAGTCCATTATTTGTTTTTGTAGTCTTATGGTCACAAAAATAAGCAATTTTGATATACATGTAACATACACAATTGCCTTCTTAAATCAACTGAAATTAACTGCTCGTCCTTAAATATATTATTTGAGTCAGCCATAGAACACATTCACAACTTAAATAGTCTATACCTACAGTAAAATTGTGTGAATGTGACTTAGCCAATTATTCCCCTTAGGTCTTCAATTGGTACTTTTACAAACATCTCAAAAAGTTATGAGGCTTTAAACACCGAATTATATGTAACTTTAGAAAAAAAAATTATTTACAAAATCATATCCGTAACTCTTAGGACCCAAGGTCCAAGGGTGGAAATATAGTAGATGACCCCACCAGGATCCCGAAATTTTTTGACGGTCCATGCGCCGAACACCCTGTATAAGTTGCTAAGAATATCTATCAACCTAAGGAGCTCAAGACCCATGAGTGAAATGTCAAAACATTATTTACTATTCTTACAAATGTAAGTATTAAAATAATCATCAAATCTTGTACGTTTGAACTTGTACTAAGCATACGAGTAGTTTTATCTTTTTGTATATATCTCCGACAAAATTACTTCATAACAGATCAACAAACGAAATGTTTGATAAAGCTTTCAGGTTTTCTAGTTCGAACACGTAATCCTAAAAAAGTTGGAATAAAACGTTCCTAACAGAGAACTGTTCGTTCTTAAAATTTCGCTGTTTCAGTTATTGAAATTCATTTCGCTACGGACTGCAGTTGGCAGCTTTAATTTCCTGTGTAAAATCGCTGTGAAGTATTATAGAATAGTGGAGAAAAAACTTTCAGGCTTTTTTATTTAGGGGCTTCGTTTTATTGGACTGAATTACTTAGCAGATGTGGTCAGATACAATTATTTGTTGCTGCTATGGCCCATTCGGACAAGAACATTTTATAGTTATAATACCCGACATTATGATTTGAACGACGATTGCGAATTTAACTTTCTGATAACAAAAAAAAAAATTAAGAAAATACTCAAATGAATGTCGCAATTTTATCGCGATGGCGCGAATTGTTATTTCATTTCTCTTATTGTATTCCAGCAAAATAATTGGCCGTCTTATCAGTTTACAGAATTAAGTATAATTTATAGTTAACTATGTAACATAATTTTTGTTACGAACTAAACGAGTAATTGAAATTACAAATATTTTTTCATACCTATTTTCGACAAACTAATATTAAATAAACCATAAACATGTACCTATTTCTGTGCATCAAAATCTGTATATAACTGTGTTATTAAAAATAAATATTTTTACATTTTTTTTTACTAATCGCGTCTTTTCTTAATAAAAAGTAGAACTAAAAAAGGCTACCAAACAAGGCTAACACAGTAAATTGGTCCCACGCAAATTATAGCAGTGGGCGGGGCTTACCAAATTATGCCAGCCAATTATAGCGAGTTCAGTTCATCGTCTACTCTCCATCCACGATGTCATTGTAATTAGACCAATCAATGTTAACGTCATCTCGGTAACGCACAGTCCGAACCAATCTCAAAGTGATTTACGTTGCCACACGTCAGGATCTCTAAGCTGATTTGTCTCATTCTTATGCATGAATTACAGTCTGTTAGCTTTTAAAATATACCTCGGCTACTATCGGATAGAATCTATAATATATAAAAGGAGAAGCTGACTGACTGACTGACTGACTGACTGACATATCAACGCAGGGCCTACACTATAAGGGTTAGAAACTTGAAATTTTGCACAGGGGTTCCTTTTGTAACGTTGGGGAGCACTAAGAAAGGATTTTTGAAAATTCATCCCCTAAGGGGGGTAAAATGGGAGTTCAAAGTTAGTATGAAATTTGGTACGAAGGTTTTTCATTTAAAATTATGAAACACGTGTAAAATAGTTTTTTAAAAATCATCCCTTGAAGGGGAAAAAGGGGGGTGCAAAGTTCGTATGAAACTTTGCCATTTTTGAAGTTATTCGAATGAAATTCAGTATGAAGGTCCTTCATTGAAAGTCATGAAAGTGGTGTAAAGTAGTCTTTCGAAAATCATCCCTTAAGGGGATAAGAGGGGGTTGCGAAGTTAATATGAAAGCTCTTTCACATGCGCTAAAAGTATCCCTATCTTAGTTGCTAACACTTTATTCAACTAAAGCCCACGCGGACGTAGTCGCGGGCAACACCTAGTCGGATATATTCTTATAATAGAAATATCGGAACTAGTATTCTACTCACATAACTTTTCAAAAATAACGAAGAAAAGTTTTATAAAGAGCAGGAAGTAGTATTACACTCGTGTGCTTTCGGCGAAATACGAAGCCTACTCTAGTGCCCGAGGCATATTCTAAAAGCTAACAGACTGTTATCATCATCATCATCATCATTCAGCCACAAGAAGTCCACTGCTGGACATAGGCCTCCTCCATGGATTTCCAAAAAGACCGGTTGGAAGCGGCTTGCATCCAGCGTCTACCACTTGGATGAGATCGTCTGTCCATCTTGTGGCTGGTCGTCCTACGCTGCGCTTGCCAATGTGGGGTCTCCATTCCAGAATTTTTCGGCCCCATCGGCCATCAGTTCTGCGTGCTATGTGCCCCGCCCACTGCCACTTCAACTTACTCATCCGGTAGGCTATGTCGACGACTTTCGTTTGTCAACAGACTGTATGTAGATTTTATACGAAAATTCTCCCTTCAACAACTTGTTATTGTCTAGCGTCTCTATCGAATGCACAATACTCGTAACATTTGACTCACAATCACCCATCGTTACCTTTGTTCTTTTATTTATTTACTAAACGTGCTCAGCTAGCATTATCCAATAACAGTACACGGTAAGTAACGCTTATACAGTATGAATAAAATATGAATCTCATATTCGCCCACCTAGCTCACTGTGTATACGGCACGTAGACGCGCTACGCCGGATCTATGAGACAGTAGAATCTACGTGCTCCGCGATATGAGCAGTGCTATGTTTAGGTCGGTCCACATCTGCATACGTATTCTGAATCCAATTGGGATTATTTGAATTAATTTATTCGTGGTATGAGTCTTAAATCAGATAGAAGATTCCGCAACGTTGGTCCTAGTGGTCGTAGAAGCACTGTGTTCTAACCTTTCTCAAATATAGAAGAAACTGAACGATTCTAAAGACAACTAGCTGACCCCGCAAACGTTGTTTTGTCAGATAGGGATATGAAAAATAGATAACAACATATTCTCAGACCTACCGAATATATACATATAAAATTTCTTCAAATTCGGCCAAGCCGTTTCGGAGAAGTATGCGCACTAACACGGTGACACGATAATTTAATATTATTAGATTAGAAGTAAGATTAAACGTGCAGAATACCTACCGTATTATACTTAGTAATAGAAAAGAGCTATAGAGCGAGCCATGCTTAGTCTCATACTAGAGATATCTGGGGTCTAATGTCGTCGTTCATCGCCAGAGAAAGGTCGAGGACATAGGCGAAGAAGCCTCAAAACTGAAATGGAAATGGACCGGGCTCCTGGCGAGGCGGGAAGACGGCGGATGGACCAGGGCAATTACAGAGTTGCGGCCGAGAACAGGCCGATGGCTGGTATGTGTGAGTGAATGGCCGCATTCAGCAGAACACATCGATGAGTAATCGTTAAATCATCGAATACACGCCGATTACAAGTATCTATGAATTTTGTGTGCGTTCAGCAGAAACTTAGTAATCGATTACTCATCGATGTGTTCTGCTGAATGCGGCCAATGCCTCAGACACGCAGGTTTCTCCACGATATTTTACTTTACAGTCAGCGAGTGGTATTGCTTTTATCGCTCGTAGTCCCAGCCGCCTGAGTGATCTTAACCGATCACGAATGTTAAGCAACATAGGGCGCGTTCAGTGCATGGATGGGTGACCGCCGCTGTATGAGTTACGCTAGTGGCATTTTTCCGAGCGGTTCCATGCTTCGCAAGGCACGTTAAGCAGTTGGTGCCGGCTGCCGTCGATAGAATGGCAGTCGTTAAGTCAAGTCAGAGGCCTTAGGGCGGCTTGAAAACTTCTGACAGTAAGACCAGCCACTAGTCTTCCAAACCTCCACCAATCCGGACTTGGCCCCCGTGGTGGAGGATGGCTTTTACCTTCCTCAGGGAAGAGACCTGTGCCCCTCGGTGGGTACATAATGGGTTGATGATGATGATGATGATTCTTCCGACCGATTTCGGCCATGGCGACCACTTTCATGATGATTGCTTTTATAAAATCTCGAATGTATATAGCGTAGAAAACCAAGTCATTGGTACATGCCGGGAATGGAACTCGCGACCTACCGAACATCCCGACCTAACGACCTTTATTCAAAGTTTGTACGATGTGGATTGGATTGAATTACCTTCGCGAGCCGGCCAATTTTGTACGGTTTCCTCGTTTTCACACCGACTGATTTCTAATAGAATATATTATATTCGAACCCGTAAATTGATATCACTATTATGGGATCACTACAGGGTTATCTAATGCGCAATTCTTAAAATACGTCAACAAACTCTATTGTCACTTCTGACATTTTTTCTCCTACGTCCATCTTCTTTCATCAAATGGTTTTTTTATTCTTCAGTTTTCCATAGGTGTCTTATATTGTTTTTATAGTTTAGTTTTATGTTTTATAACATAGTTATTTATATTGTTAAGTAAAAATAGTAGAATGGTCTTCCAAGCAGTACAATATTTAACCAGAGGCTGCAATATTAGAAAATAGCGTAAAGACGAATGTAATTGATATAAGCCTTGATATTTCGTAACAATATCAATCTGAGAAAAAACATAACATAACATTTACATACCTATAGGCACATACATTGCTTTTGGCGCCACACTAGATACCCTGTGTGGTGGGAACCAGAAACAGCGACGTCACAAACCTGTAAACATCCAAAACCTGGGTTTCTTTTTTTTGTCCCCAGCCGGGATTCGAACCCGGGACAAAACACACAAGGGTAGGCAAAACAGACAAAAATAAAGTAAACAAACATAAAGTGAAAGTTAGTTTAATTCACATTTTAGGTAACCCTGTACATTGAACCAAGTCGATGATAGATCACGAGCGACCGCTCCAATTTCGGCAAAGTGAATTTAATATTTTTCAGTCGAATAGACCGAATTGGGTTCTGTCATAATAACCCGCTCCGCTACACCCACAGAGTGATACGTAATCTCCATATACATCAGAAAATATAGTTCTCTATTGGTCAATCCTCGACAAACAATATCTACTATTTCTTTTTTAATATTATTGCTTTTCCTCTAAAATTATCTAAAATATCCTGCACTTCGCGGTCTTACCATCGGGTTCAGACCTGAGCCCTGAGGTGGTCACCTTTAGTCAGAACCTTTTTAAACGGAGTGTCCCAAAAATGACACGTCACAGTGACACCGGAGGTAGACCTGTTCAAAAGGCATCGAACCAACCTAACATGACCTCAGTAAAAGTTGCACGGTTTTTGAGATATGGCCAATTTAAATTTGTTCTAAATTTTCACTTTTTTTTAACAAGTTTAGTGATAGCATTAAGTAGCATTAAGCCCTCGTGTTTGGTTTTTTATTTGTACTCGGTCACGAACTTATTAACTTAGCGTACCTAAGTGCTGTTAGTGTATTTGCCACAACCACAATTCTGTGTTGTTTTATTGCACGTTACTTTTCTCATGTGTATATTGTTTTGATGAATCGCTCGTAGCCTTGGAATCGCTCGTAGCCTGGGCTGCCTGAGTGATCTTAAACGATCACGAAGATTAAGCAACATGCGGTGCGTTCAGTCCATGGATGGGTCACCGTCTATGACTAACGCTAGTGGCATTCTTCCGAGCGGTTCCGTGCTTCGCAAGGCACGTTAAGCAGTTGGTGCCGGCTGCCGTCTATAGATGGCAGTCGATAAGCCAAGTCAGAGGCCTTAGGGCGGCTTAAAAACTTCTGACAGTAAGACCAGCCACTAGTCTTACAAGCCTCCACCAATCCGGACTTGGCCCCCGTGGTGGAGTGTGGCCTATACCTTCTTCAGGGAAGAGACCCGTGCACCTTGGTGGGGACATAATGGGTTGATGATGATGATGGTATTGTTTTTCTTTCTGTGTATTGCTTAGCAGCTTATGTTTTTTTACCGTAGTAGACCGTAGTCTTAACATAACATAACATTTACATACAGTAAGTATATAGGTACATTAAGTAACTATTAGGTTTTAATTTCAACTCAAGACCTACACGCGTTTCCGAGATACTTATATGGTCATGCAATTTTTAATGACAAATTCTATTTGACATAATCTTAACATTTTTTTAAACAACATTGTAAACTTGACATTTTCAGAATTTATTGATATTAATTTGAAATTATACCCTAAAAATATTTGTATGCCCTGTGGGTAAAGCATGGAGATCTAAATGACCCTCAAGACCTGTACTCAATACCTATGCTTATGACAAATAAGTGTTTTGATTTGATTTGATTCGACAGAGAGACAAACTGACGGACATAAATGGACGACGAAGTAATCCCATAAGTGTTCCGGTTGTTTCCTTGTGATGGACTGTACCCTAAATCATAACTTAATTTTTTTCTACTACTTATACTTTTTATAACCCTTTGAAAAGTAATTTTAGTCAACTATGACGTCACAACTTCAAGGTAACGAACGACTTATAGAATTTAAAACTATTTGAAATATCTTGAAAAACATTTTTCGTTTGTTTTGTTTTGGTGTTGTGAATTTTTAATACAAAAATGTATTAAAATTTTTTTTCGTATCATTCCTTCGTTTTCTACGGTATAAAAACATTGTTACTCTAATCTTGACTTGATGCAAGTTCCCCATTACAATTCAAAGTAAAAAGTGAGTGGAATATGTTAAAATACAGTCTGGCGCCCTCACCGCAGTGTGCTGATTGCCAGCGTGATAACGTCACGGCACGCCATAACACGTCGCGGCGCTCCGACACGCGCGCATTCCACAGTGGTCGCAAGACGACATGACATGACACAAGACACGACGCGACCCGACGCAACGTGACGCCAATTAAATCTATTATTTTCTATGATCAGTATCATACTAGGCATCTCGTGTTGGTAATGTGCACGATGCACATCGGGAATCGATACGTGGTGTCGCGTCGCGTTTCAATAGCCTGTTCCCGCCTATAAAGCTACTAGGTCGTCATTTTGAAATAGTTATCTTACATTGAAGATGCTGTTTTTATAAGAAGCTAAATGGATACAGTAAAAATTAGGTAATAAATATGTTAAGACACCGTTTGACGCCCTACACACCGCAGCATGCTGGCTGCGAGCATGATAACGTCACGGCAGGCCGTAATATGTCATGGCACGACACATGCGTTTTCCACAGTGGTCGCAATACTTTTTACATAATACCACAGCGCCATTTTAAGATAATTACCAACATCTGAAGGAGATGTTATTTTAATAACAAACTGCATACATTAACTCGCATGTACAGTAAAAAACTTTGTGGAAAATGTGTTAACACCAACGCCCCAAACATTCACCGCAGCGTGCTAGCTGCCAGCGTGATAACGGCACCACACGTCATAACATGTCGCGGCGCTCTGTACGTGGGCCATCCAGAGTCGCAAGATAATCATAATCATAATTAAAAATTTATTTCAACGTAAAGAATTTACATTCTGCTTGTTGAATGTCAATGTACATACAATTATGTATAATGTTAGCCGCTGCCTTGGGGCCGTCTGTAGTGGAGAAAAAGGCAGCGAAAAAAAAAAACTCCACTCTGACCATCTTTTCTCAAATCACCTTAAAGCTAATACAAATAAAACTTACAAAATAATATCTTGGATGTGTTGAACACTGGACACATTTATCCTCTGATTTAATTTAATATTAAACTACTATTTAATGCCATACGTCCTTGTCTGACTGTAAGGGACTACAATGTGAAACGTTTGTAAATAAGCGCCAAACTGGATAATGTGCACGACTTTATGAATCTCGCGGATCTGAGCAATGGCCGCTTTGGCTGCTACATAACTATTTATTATTTTTATATATTTATTATATTATTGTTATATTTTTCTTATTTTTTTTTTGGTATCCATGGAGGAGGCCTATGTCCAGCAGTGGACTTCTTGTGGCTGAATGATGATGATGATGATTATTTATTATACTTAACTTAGCTAACTACCGCTACGTGGCAGCTCTCGCCGAGGCGATATGTTTTCGTTGCATACTGTATTAGCAACCGAACTGAAAGATGTTTCACATCAAAAAACATGTATTAAGACCGTATTGTGAACTTGAACGAGATTCTGTTTAACTTGCCGGCCTAAGATATGTAAGTCTGAATGCAGTGGAAATAAGCTATCGGAAATGCACGGCTTAAGGGAGCCTGTGTTTTATCAGACCTGTTTTAAACCAACAGTTTTGTTATATTGTAGGATTTTTTTTATTAATTTTAATATTATTATTAACACGTTTATTGTACATAGGTAAGTAAAATTTTCAACAACTATTGTTTACAATTCTTATGCCACTGTAGATGTTCCTTAAGATGCCTCTGATCTGAGATCGCAGCGCGTCGCAGAGAAACACGTTCCGAACGGTTTTAGCAAAGTTTGGTGTTACTACATTTTTCTGACGGGTCGATTCTTGCTTTATAAAGTACTACAAAGTTTACCTTTTTGTCGCATTCTGTGACGTCCGAGGGTAGTATGATGACGCGAGTTAGGGACTCCACACACGGCGGCTACAAGGTAAAGATGTAATTATAGCACGATATATCTCATTACATCTTTCCATAGAAATCGTCAAGAGACCACACACGACAGCTATAATATAGCTACATCTTTACATCTTCGTATCTTAAAGGTACTGAGCGGTCTCTAAGCTATACATCCTGGGATGTATAGCTTAGAGACCGCTCATGCTGCCGTGTGTGAAGTCCCGCGCTTTATCGTCAAACGTCATGGCGCAGTATCTGCATTGATTATTGTCAATCTCTGGCATTTTAACGCCATGATATGCGTGAGTAGCGACATCGTACTAGCCATTCAGAGGCTTCTTTCGTAGAACTGCAATTGATGGACCCTATCGTTGGTCTAAGGGCCTCGCCCAAGGCAATATTTTGCAGCGATGCAGTATCGATACGGTCGCGATGCGGTCGCCAGCTTTGTACTCTCGTCACCGTGATTCAGTCGCGATGCAAACGCAGTACCCTCGCACTTCTGTCGCGATGCAAACGCGTTTTAATAATGGCACAAAAATGCTTGCGATCGCCACAGCTTCTACAGCGCATTGCAAATGCCAATTGTACCATGAACCTTTGTAAATATTTTATGTTTTTTTTTTGTTTTTCTGGTGTGCAATAAAGAATATTCTATTCTATTCTATGCTACCGGCGCGCGTTAATAGGGATCGCTGTCGTGCATTTACAAAACGCGCGACAGCATGGCTGCAAAAGGTCGCCATGGGCGAGGGCCCTTAGATTGGTTCCCACTGAAGGCTACCGTAACTGATTTGTATAAATAGACTCAGCATGGATGCACACGGGGTGCTCTACTTTGAGACCAGGACAAATATTGTGTGAAAGTTATTATTATTATTATGGTTTGTTATAAAAAATCGATGTATGTACGTAGCAAAGTCGATCAACCCACGGATTAATAATTAAGACTTCTCAGAGGCCTGTGCGCTTGAAATTAGGTACCAGTTCGTGGCGGGCACGCATAGTTTTTCTTAAGAAGAAAAGGCCTGTGCCTTGTAGTGGCACTCATAAAGGCCACTATACTTCAGCCATTACAAACGTGCGAACCGAGTCATAAAAGTGCGAGCGAGAGTTCCGATATGCCTGATCTGTGAGAGAGAGGTCTGATACAAATGTTTATGACTCAGTTCGCTCGTTTGTAACGGCTCAAGTATAATGTATATCGTTCCTTTTACGTAGATAGCATAGAGCGGTGCTAGCTTAGTGGGTAGAACAATGGACTTGGGAGCGGGAAACCCAGGTTCGATTCCCGCATGCACTTATGTGCATGAGCATGAGTTTGATTTCTATGTTATGTACATTTGTAAAGTTAGAGTAGCAAAATACCACTAGCTAACTGTAAAGAAAAACATCGTGAGAAAACCTGAGTGCCTCTGCTATTCAATTCTCTTTTTTCTCTCTCTCTCTCTGAGAGAAGTCCTGTGCCCTACAGTGAGACGTATATAGGCTGCTTACATGTTGATTGGACATTACATAGCTTGGATTGATGATGACCCATTATGTCCCCATCGAGGGCTACGGGTCTCTTCCCTGAGGAAGGTGTAGGCCATACTCCACCACGGGGGCCAAGTCCAGATTGGTGGAGGCTTGTAAGACTAGTGGCTGGTGTTACTGTCAGAAGTTTCCAAGCCGCTCTAAGGCCTCTGACTTGGCTTAACGACTGCTATCTATCGACGGCAGCCGGCACCAACTGCGTGCCTTGCGAAGCACGGAACCGCTCGGAAAAATGCCACTAGCGTTAGTCATAAACATAGAGTCACAGACGTCACCCATCCATGCACTAGACGCGCCCTATGTTGATTAACCTTCATAAGATAACTTGGATAAAACCCAAAAAATTATCTCACTAGCTGCGTTCTACTTACTTTTGGGTAACAACATCAATCTGTCATAATTTATTAGACTGAAAGATGTAATATTTTTTCGTTACAGTACATACTGAATTAGGTATTCTGGGAATCGTCTGCCTCCACACGTGAAGGTCAAAGGTTTGTTTACCGATACACGTACAAGAGTACACTAAAGTCACTGGCAAGAGATGTGAGAATATTGGAAATTTTATTCCGATGTGATTTTTTGTACTTTGTAACCTCTGGCTGGGTGTTTTTCCATATTTACCATGTCTTTGTATGGCTACCGTAGCACAGCGTATCCAGAAATCAGAAATTTATTTCAACGTAAAGAATTTACATTCTATTTGTTGAATGTCAATGAATACACTTATGTATAATGTCAGCCGCTGCCTTGGGGCCGTGTGTAGTGGAGAAAAAGGCAGCGAAAAAAAACTCCATCCTCATCCTAACTTGGGACCAGGTCAAATGATTCTGTTATATGTACACAATGGGTTGATGATGATATGGACGTTATTATTATTATATAAGATAATTTAAATTTACTTATTTCTGTGACTATAATTGAGAAATAAATGTTCCGTTGGTATGAACATAAGTAGAGGATGAAGGAAGAAAGATTATCAAAAGAAATACGGGGTGTCCCAAAAATGACACGTCACAGTGACACCGAAGGTAGACCTGCTCAAAAGGCATCGAACCAACCTAACATGACCTCAGTAAAAGTTGCACGGTTTTTGAGATATGGCCAATTTAAACTTGTTCTAAATTTTCACTTTTTTTAACAACTTTTAAGACTTTAACTTAAAATTGTTTTATGGCATTTGAACTATAAAAATGGATAGTTTATTTAAAAACCAGGACAAAATTGCATAATTATGTATTTGCAGCCATTTTATCTCAACGGCTGGGATTGGCCGAATGAATGATGACGTCACAGCTCAGTAAATATGGCGTCTGTTATTCATCTCATTCTTATGTTCACGGGTTTGTTTACTAAGCAGTGACGTCACGATTCCTATGCGACGGCATATTTCCCAAGATATCTTTTGGTTCCTTTTTTAGAAGAAATACGCGAATGAATTAAAAATTACTTTGTAAGCTCTTAATGAACCCCAACAAGAAATCTGGGTAGGTTTTCACAAACCTGTCAAATAGCCTATTGTTCGTTTCAAGATCATATCGCAACTGATTAAGAATTGCCTTTCAAACAGCTCTACTATCATCATCATCAACGTTTGTAACACGCGCGGTGGAGACTTGTAAGACTAGTGGCTGGTTAAACGTGCCTTGCGAAGCATGGAACCGCTCGGAAAAATGCCACTAGCGTTAGTAATAGACGGTGACCCATCCATGGACTGAACGCGCCGTATGTTGCTTAAACTTGGTGATCATTTGAGATCACTCAGGCAGCCCAAGCTACGAGCGATTCGCGACTATAAGGCTAAAAAATAGAGTTGTTTCAAATTGCTAACAAAGATACGAAAACACCCGGGTTTTAGCATCAGCAAACTTTATGGGTACAGCACACGTTGATTATTTTGCACTAACAGCTGAAATAATTGGATCGGCCCCGCAGGCCTCGCCGCGTCTAAACCCGGTTTAATTGCAGGAACCGGGCCAAGATTTCCGACCAAATCAGGTCCAAACCACTACATAAAAGAGAACGGAAGTCCCACTCTGCTTCAATCAATTTCATTTCATTTATTCAATGCATTCATGAATAATTTAGAAAATATACAGTGAGTTACTTAATTAGTTAAACATGAAGGCTGTAAGGGTAGAGCAGATTGACATGCGTATAATTAAATGTATGTAAATGAATTTTAAAAAAAAAATCGGTCGTCAGAGAGGGACGGCGCTACGTGTGTGCGTGCGTGTGGAAGGGAGAAAAGAATAGGAACACGATGTTACAAGAACTAGATTTAAATTATCCAATAACAGAGCTATAATATCCACCAAAATAGCTATATTATACAAAGTAAATTATAGTTTTTTATCACCCATATATTCATCAATGGAGTAGTAGCACTTTTTCATCAAAAGAGTTTTAAATTGAGTGTTAAATTCTGTTAAGTCATGTTTTCCCCTCTTTTTAGTGTACTGTCATTATACTACAATGCATCGGCAGAATCTATTCCCGTAGGCCTCGCTATGCTAAGTGCCTTGCCTCACTAGGACGCCATGGTGACGTCGCCAGCTACGTATCCAAGCAGTTTGTATTGAATGGCGACGTTGCCAGACCGTCGCCAAGTGAGTTAGGCACCATAAATTTCAATATTAACTGCTTGGATACGGTCGCTGGCGACGTCACCATGGCGAGAACAATTTGCACGGAATGTGGCGGCTAGACGAGTGAAATCGTTCAAGACTTGATGCGCGTAAAAACGAGTTAGTTAAAAGTAAACACTAAAACAGGGATTCGCGATCGCACCTTCTGTACCTTTCTCGCTCAAGCCCAGTCCAGTAATTAAACTATGTACTAATTACACTTTACAGCTATAAAGCGTTTTTATTGCGTATTCTTGGCCCGTTAGTGAACTTTGAGTGCTCTAATGAGACGCGGCAAGATTATAAATAGTGCGGCTGAATTGCAAATGTTGTGAAGAAGGCAGTCTTGAGTTTGGCCTCTATAAAGTACATATTTGGTAGTACTAACTGCATTGTATAGTGTCAAATATGATCTTAACGTCACGTGTACTCATTTACAAAGATGGGTGTTATTTTATAATTTTATTAGGAAAACTTACAGCTATGAAAATGATATAGCTAGTTATTTCAAGTTTTCACTGGTAGATATAGTGGAAAATACAGTACAAAGTACATAGGACAATAGGAGACATGTTATTCGCTACACGCTTTTTTCTAGATATTGTTTTATGTTCTACTGTTTTTTTTTTCTGGTTGTGCGATAAAGTTTCCTCTGTCTATCTATCTATTGTATTTATTCATTAGGTATTTCAGCAGACGCACGCTTTACAAATATAATCCCAATTTACAATTAATCAGATGACATTTTACAATTAATTAGACACAGTGTGAATCCAATAACCTTCCTTTCAAATGCCTTCTTCCAGTGAAACAATATGAGGTAACTCACCACGCGTGTTTTTCTCAAAGAGTATGGACTGCGAGTCCACCGCGGATTGACGACTTAAAGCGCTTACGTAATACTTAAAAGGTATATGACAACCCAAGTGTGTCACTTAAGTTTCCTGATGATGCTTAACTTCTCCATCATCATCATCATCATCATCGGCCTACGGTTGTCCACTGCTGGACATAGGCCTCTCCCATTGCACGCCACTGAGCACGGTCCTCGGCCACTCTCATCCAGCTCTTGCCAGCCGCCCTGCGAAGATCATCGCTCCACCGAGTCTAAGGACGTCCTACACTACAATTACCGATCCGCAGTCTCCACTCAAGAACTCGTCTACCCCATCGGTTATCAGTTCTTCGGGTGATATGGCCGGCCCACTGCCACTTCAGCATGCTAATTCGGTGGGCTATGTCGGTGATTTTGGTTCTCTGTCGGATTACTTCGTTTCTAACTTCTCCATAAGCGAATGTTATTGTTAGTTAGTTAGTTTTAGAACAAAGGCATTGGTAGGTGCTGGGATTCAAACATAGGACATCTCAAGTGTGAGGCCAGTGTTCAAACGATCACCTACCACCGAATAAGAAAACTTGTAGAACTTGTAGTTCAGTAGGATTACTACAAAACCCCTCAATCGATTTCAAGTACGCACGTAGTAAGCAGTCTCTATATGTCCCACTGCAGGGGACAAGTCTTCTCTCAGAGAGAGGGTAGAGAGTGTGGGCTTAATCGCCTCGCATGCCCACCGCGGACTGGCGATTGCAAGGGCTGAAGTACTTATGTAAATAGCTCAAACACTCAGATTTCCTCACGATGTCAATCGATTCAAGTCTAAAATTAATCACATTGTGTATCAAAGTCTCCGACCAGTGATAAGGAACGCTAAGCTTAAGCGCAGCTAACATCACGCGCGCACGTTTAAGCGTCTTGTGTAAACACCGTTAAAGATTCAAGCTTGCGCTACACGCTGTGCCAACCCCACATTACTTGCTCAATGCTGCAAGAAGCACACTAAATTAGTGTACAAATCTTTACATTATATACCAGCGTCTTAGGACAGTGAAAAACTCGGAATTCTTTCAAAGACCTTTTGTGGGAACACTTCCTCGAGTAGTGTTATCCCAACCTCCCTTAGCCCCTTCTCATCATAAGGATAGATAGATAGATATAATATTCTTTATTGTATGTACACCAGGAATTACACATGAAATTTCATGGATCTCTTAGTTGTACACATATTCTTTACCATTCATCATATTTTTTTAGTATGTATGGTAAAATATATTGTAATGCCTTGGTTTCTCATGGTATACAGATATAATATATATTCTATAGTCTCATTGCATGTTAGTATATATTTTATTATGTGTTTGTGTATAATTATGTGTAAGATTATTTTATACACCATTAGTACGAGTGTTTATTAATTTATATTTTTTAAATGTAAGTGCAATAAAAGTATCAACAAGTAAATATAAGCTTAGCGCAGTTAAACTCACGCGCGCACGTTTTGCATAAGCATCGTTATAGACCCAAACATACGATATTACACTCTGCCAACCCCATATAACGTTTACCACTGCAAAAGAAGCGCACTAAAGTCTATTTATTGAAGCGAACGACTAAAGGTAAACAAAGACACAGTATCTCTCAAACTTACATGTCACTCAAAATAGCTCATGCACGCAGCTTTGCTTGCATCGTATACCCACGTAGGTTTAGGTAGGTATCTACTGTTTAAGGAAAACAGACAAAAAACAAACAAGACAAGACAAACACTAAAGAAAATAAAATAGAGAAGTTGCACTCGCATCAACAACGTCAATCGTTAGTAAATATGGCGTCGGGTGGCTATCTTACTTTTTTTGCCTTTATTTAAAAAAGAGGTTCGTAGTCAGCTCTCCATACTTCTTCCTACACTTCGCGTAGCGCATTAGCATAAAATAATCGATGATAATCGGCCTTTAAACAAAAGTCCGTCATCTTTGCTAGTTGCGAACATATTTGGCAGCAGTAGGATCGCTTTTATTGCAGAGGACCACTGAAATTTTAGATATTTTTTGGGGCATAGATCTCTTAAGCAAATGGTATTTTCATGATAAAATAAAATCTTTAGTTAAATAAACTGTGAGGTGAGTGAGGGATAAATCAGGTAATAACAGTGTTATTGTGTTTATTGCTTATTGGCATTTATTAGCCATATCGTTTTGTATAACTTTGCTAAACATTATGCGGTATTAAAAGGTGGCATATTGAAAAACCAAATTTTTGACATGTTGACTTATATTGACTTACTCGTTCGCGTCAGTAAATAGGGTGTAAATTAGCCAAGCCAACCAACCAACCAATCATTATTTTGTATCAGCGTCTCAGACCACTGATAAAGATAACCTCACGCGCGCACTTTTGCACGTCTTGTATAAGCACCGCTATATAGACCCAAACATTCGCTATTACGCTCTAATAACCCCACATTACTGGATTAGCGCTGCCAATAAAGTTTTTTTTTAATAAACCTTTACACTAGCCCCGGTTTCTCAAAGCTAATAGGCTGATGCTTTTTTGCCAACTGTTAACAATAGATTAACAGATGGTTAGCGTTCGAGAAACCGGTGGTTAATTAGTCTAGAAATCATTACAATCTCTAGCAGCTTCTCAGAGCAGTGAAAAGCTTAAGCGCAGTTTACTCAAGCATAATACGAGTACTCTTACGCCCTGACAAGCCCACATTACTTGGGAGTGCCGCCAAAGAAACACAGTAAATGACCCCGCAGCAAGAGGAGGGTAGTTCGCCACGACCGAGAGTGAACCGATCGGGCATAAGTTGTGCGCCCGGGGCATCTATCGTGCCACTTCTACTATTCATGCATAATGCAAAATTCTGATTGTCTCGACCGAACAGACCTAAGCCTGGGGTTACTATGGATTCTCTGTGGCTTCAGCTTGCAGGCGCGGTCGCAGCCACAGATTTCGAGAGGTCATCATGAGCCAAGTAAAGTTTTAGGGTCGAAAACAGGTGTTTTATATAGTATAAGTTTTTTTAACAAAGACGGTGACACAAACTAAAATTGGACCTATTTATTGGTTTATTGATACGTTTACTGCACTTAAAATTTGAAATCGGCAAAACGTGGGTCCAGTTCTAGAGACTGGTGCCTCTGCCTACCAGTCAACCGCAGGAGTTAAGGAAAGAGTTGATAGGCGGGTAATTCATTAGATTTAAAAACATTCAATATAAGGTGTATTGAATAATTAATTATCTGAATAATACTTACTTAGACATATAATAAAATATTATACTACTCGTAAAATACAATGAGGGCTCCAAAATATTAGAAAAATACGATGATTATTTCGGAGATAGGATTGAAGGGTAAAGTGGTAGCAAGAGACTGCTGTTAACATTATAACTACAAATAATCTAAAGATCGTAGGCGCCACTGCAAATACCATTGCTGTTAAAAGCTGTCCAAAAGTCGTGACAACGTTGCTCAAAGTCCCAGACCACAGTCCTTTCTCCGTGACCCACGATTTAGCCCTTGCGCTGGAACATCAACAAAAACAGAACTGCTATTTTTCCGATTCTCATTTGTTTTTCCGTACACTCGCGACCAACCATGGTAGGGCCACTACAGCGCCCCAGGCCACGACTCTTGTCTGCCGCGTCGCGCATGAAACGGTCACGTATCCGATGTCTTACAGTGTATCGAGATAAACATTGCACCCGCTCTGTACGGAGAATCGTTTGCGTGTTTTACGCCCGACGGCGCACGGGCTTAACTCAACGTATCGATGGCTTAGGCGGCTTACGGGCGCTCTGCATTATTGGGTGGCCCTTTGCAAGAGCTAATGATGTACATGCATTTTTTATCTTTTTAGGGAGGCAATGAAAGTGACGCTCTCAGTGATCTTTAAGATCACGAAGATTAAGCAACATAGGACGCGTTCAGTGCATGGATGGGTGACCGTTCTTAACGCTAGTGGTATTTTTCCAAGCGGTTCCGTGCTCCGCAAGGCACGTTAAGCAGTTGGTGCCGGCTGCCGTCGATGGCAGTCGTTAAGATAAGTCGGAGGCCTTAAGGCGGCTTGAAAACTTCTGAGAGTAAGACCAGCCGCTAGTCTTACAAGCCTTACAAACCAATCCGGACTTGGCCCCCGTGGTGGAGTATGGCTTATGCCTTCCTCAGAGAAGAGACTCGTGCCCCTCGGTGGGGACGTAATGGGTTGATGATGACTTATTTAAAGGCTATTTAATTATAATTTTGTATTCAGCTGTCTCTAACTAGTGTTTCATCGTCATCAGCTATTTCAGGACGAAGTTTCCTGGTTCCTGCCTGGTTCTGCCGCCAACTTCCTGCGACTTCCTGCCACTGTAACCAGGTCGATAAACCATCTGGTGGGGGTCTAGTGTTTACAAAGTGCTAATTGCACGTCACCCGAGCGAACTAACTTAGTTAAAAGTGGCCTATCTGTCTTGGCTGGCCTCCCCAGTAAATAAATTTCCAAAGGCGGCGGAGAGTTTTATGCATTTTCTAATAAAAATGTCGGTATAAATCTCTCGCGTCGTCGCCGGACAGCGATATTCTATTAAACACATTATTTCATAGACGTTATCCGCTCACGATTCAATTTTGAATTTCCATAAACTTTATGCATCGCCGGGGGACGGTTTATGTTGTTTTAACTCGGGCTTGCGTGTACTTCTTTACTGTTCTCACCAGTTCACGCTTAACACGAACAAAACTGAGTAAAAATAAGTATTAAACTTTATACAGGTGAAGTAAGTATTTTTTTATCGAGCGATTCTATAAATAAATACGCACGTAATGCATGAAATGGTAGTGGTAACGAAATGTTATGTATAAAGCCGGCCATATATTCATTCCATATATTAGTTCATGGGTTCGAATCCTGGCAGTAATGACTTTGTTTTTTGAAGTTTCGTACATTAGCTGTCTATGTTTCGCACATTTGTGAAAGAATTTGTAAAGGAAAATCTAGTGGAGATACAAGAGTGTCCGAAAGGACTGCTACTGCATTATAGTTCAACTAATTCTGCTACTGCATTATAGTTCAACTAGCTGTGCCCCGCGGTGTTACCCGCGGTTCATCGATTTTCCCGTAGGAATAAGATATTTCCCCGCGGTAAAACGTAGCCTATGTTTTAATCCAGGGTATCGGCTAACTCCATACCAAATTTTATTAAAATCCGTCCAGCCGTTTCAGCGCTAAAGACTGACAAACATATAAACACACACACAAACTTTCACGTTTATAATATTAGTGTGATGACAGATACTCGGTCGGGTCACTTGGCATGTTTGTTTATACCATTGACGCCTAGAAGGTTTGGTACGTGTGCGCGCACTGATAAAAAACGGCAATGAATGAAATCGCCGCGTTCATGCAGTTGTAATTGTCCTGCAATGCCTTAACAGAATCTAGGCCCTTATCGCTTGAAGTTGAAAGTCCGCGGTGGGCACGCAATGATATTAGGCCCAAAACTATCTCTCTCTCTCTCAAAGAAACCTATGTCCTGCAGTTAGATGTACCATAAGGAAGCTTATTAAATGCTTTTGTGTAGCTCAAAAGCATTTAGTAGGAAGAAAATCGTTCTACACTCCATGTAAAATTAAAACTCTTTTTTTTTCGTGCATAGTTGTTTCTATTTTTCAGTTTCAATTGTGTAATTGTTATGTTATGTGTAGTATTAGTAACATAATAAGTTATGTTTTTGTCTGTACTTAGGCTATGCATGTTAGTTATAAGATTTAAAATGTGTGTTATGGTACCTGAATAAATGCTATTCTATTCTATAATAAAGTCGTTTAGTTTACATTGGATGATCAACACGAACATGAACATGCAGAAGCTTGGGGCCAGCCCCACACTAGGATACCCTGTGTCTTGGGAACCAGAAACAGCGACCTCACAAACATGTTACATCCAAGACCGGGGTTTTTTTCAGTCCCCATCCGGGATTCGAACCTGGGACCTCTCGCACGGTAGGGAGATGCGCTAACTGCTGCGCCACAGAGGTCGTCATTTAATTACAGCATTTAAACAATAATATACCCACTGAAGAATACAGATTGAAAATCACTGGTTCATTTATGGATCGAAAAATCTTCATCAACAAAAATATTTGTTCAAAGTCGAGCTAAAGTTAGGTACATGAATAGGGGAAAGGGAATGAAGGAATGATTTATGGAAAAATGTCATAGACTAGTTATCATATTGGAATTACCGCTAAGTGTGATTGCCCTAACCTGACACATACAATTACAGCGTCTGCAAATTACTATTGAACATGCCATAGATTGTCACTCAATTGTTTCTCATAACCACAAACCTCACTTTTTTTCTTTTTTCAAAATAAAAAACCTTATTACAATTACACAATTTCGCCAAACTGCAAATGGCGAAACGCTCTATCTCTATATATTACTAACTTATATAATACCTATATTATTTTGTAAAATAAATAAAAGCCTTACAAGCCGCCGTAAGGCCACAGAATACATAATAGTAAAGGCCTCTGACTTGGCTTAACGACTGCCATCTATTAACAGCAGCCGGTACCAACTGCTTGACGTGCCTTGCGAAGCACGGAACCTCTCGGAAAAATGCTTCTAGCGTTAGTCATAGACGGTCACCCATCCATGCACCTTTGTGATCGTTTAATATCACTCAAGCAGCCGGGGCTACGAGCGATAACGAGATATGCTTATTTGAAACTAAATAATAGTTCATACATTACACACTGTTAGCTTTTAGAATATACCTCGACTACTATCGGATAGAATCGGATATATTGGTGTAATAGAAATATCGAAACTAATATGGACTTAATTTCGAAATTGGAACTAATATGACACTTAATTTCACTTATACAGAGCAGGAAGTAGTATTACACTCGTGTGCTTTCGGCGAAAACCGACGCCTACTCTTGAGCCCGAGGTATATTCTAAAAGCTAACGGACTGTAACAATTTTCGTTGAGGCTGCTAACCGAAACAAAAAACTGCTAGTCCAATCGCTTCAGTCTATTTACTCTTCATAGGTTGTATTTATCAGTAGCTAACTCAAAAGACCTGTAAGTACTAGAACGTTCCGCGGAGCGACTTTATGCCGACAAGAGGCGGTAAGTTGCGGAATTTTCCAGATTTTCTTCCGTAAGTTCATCTTGAAGTTTAGGGCTTAGCGCTGAACGTAAGTTCTCACTTAGTCTAGATAGTTGATCCCATACTTAGGAAGTCTAAGGTGTTATTTATAACCACACGATTCCTTAAAAACACACCATAATCCTATTATAAATAGTTTGACTTCAGAATTTGTCTTTATCATGGACTAATAAAAATATCCTGTGTTTATGAAAACTTCTTTTTTTATAATAAAAAAACATCGCTAGAGTTTAAATAGTTATCGGTTGTAAAATACTTATTTAAAATACTCTAAACAAATAAAATATCATATACACAAAGGTTCCTAAGAAAGTTACAATTCTTTAAAAAACACCATTATATTAAAAAAAAATCTTTGTTGTTTAAAACAATTTATAAGCAAGGTCAAAGCCTATTCACATTCGCTTGATAAATTTCTTTTTGCAATCTATCTTCTTTCGTTCTCTCTACATACATGTCCAAGCCAATGCAACATTCCTTTTTCAATTCTATTCATTGCATCCACTTTCATTCCACAACGTACATAATTATGTACGTTTGAACAATCCATGTCTTACTTAATATTTTTAGGACTAAACACTACGTCGTAAGTGAAAAAAGTCCTGTAAAACTTTCACTTTGGCTGACAGGAGTTACGATATTTCTGTTACTACCTGTACCAAGCAGTCTAAATGGAGTTTCTTTCCAACATTAAAGTTTACCTTCAAGTTACTTCGGTTAAGTAATTGTGGGTAACTTTAAACGGTACGTAATTGCCGAAATGGTATATCATTATGAGTAGTCTTGGGCTAAGAACAATCTTTTTTCATTCTAGGCATAACTAAATAGCGGAATACGCTATACCTAGTAGTGGATAAAAAAGTAGTACCTATAAGTAGTATAAAGTGTTCTCTATCTATCTATCTACTTTTAGTATGAGACGATATTGAAACATAAAAAAAATATTTAACCCACTTCACACAATGTTACTGAATATGATAAAGTTAAGAATTAGTCGGTTTATGTTAAGAATATTAAGACAATGTTTACCGGGGCGTCTTATAGTTTGAATCGTCCGTGATGGACGCGAAGGCCTATGATGATAGTCTGTATAGTGGGGGACTGGTCTAGTAGGTTGACATTTTTACATTTGGCGACGATTAGGAAACAATTACTTGCCAAATTTCATAGTTCTAGGTCAAAGGAAAGTAACCTATAAATTTCAAATCCGTTGACTTTCAGGAAACTTGGCCCCCGTGGTGGAGTATGGCCTATACCTTCCTCAGTGAAGAGACCCGTGCCCCTCGGTGGGGACATAATGGGTTGCTGATGAATATCTAAAATATCTATTTAACTGTCTTTATGTGTATATAGGTATAATTATTTTTTGTTATTACCTGTGTAGAATTTTATTGTATGATATTTATATTATGTATGTGTATAATAATAAGTTTATATAAGTAAAGATATGTAAGTGTATAGTTATTAAGTATAAGTATATATGAATATTAAATTCGCACCGGTTAAACGTTTTTCAAATTTCTCTCAGCAATTTTCCATGGTAAGGTTGTCTGGAAGAAACTGCTATTAGTAATAAGGCCGCCAATCGTACCATGAACCTTTGTAAATATTTAGTGTTTCTTTTTGGTTTTTTTCTAGTGTGCAATAAAGAATATTCTATTCTTTTCTATTCCATTCTATTGTGAATTTAACCTGTTAACACTTTCCCGGACAGTGGATGCTATAGTATCCGATAACAATAAAAATAACAATAGATCACACATGACTGTCCGTGAAAGTGTTAAGTTTGGAAGTAACAATAAAAAACCATTGTTATTTTCAAGGTCAGGACTCAAGAGGTTAAACAAAATACCATTCCGATATATTCAAGCTGCTGGTCCCATATGATAAGTCCCCTAAAAATTTTATTTTCTCAAACATGCTTGGAAATTTGAGCATTATTTCGACAACCCTCTTCGAGATAAATCGAGATTGCTGTACTAGCCAATTACACGCGAGCAGCAGAGGCCGGAAAAAAATCTATAAAATTCATAACTGTCGTGTTTTGCAGCCAAATAAATTACATACAAAACTCATATCTGTCGTGTTATTTAAAAATGGAACGATCTTTTACTCTGAACAATGACCTATCAGAGGTTTTACTTAAATTTCGAACTGGCCTGCGATAGAAAGCTGGATATACCTATTGAAAAAAAAGAACACTTTATTTAACGCGGCAAAAATTATTGTTGTTCGTTCGTGGTTTTGAAATTTTATTGAATTTAACAGAATGAGTTCATAGTTTTAATTTCCGCGCATTATTTGAGAAAAATCATACAATACAAGCCTTGGCCACAACTAGGCATTGATGGACTCACGTATGTATGCCTCGGCATCGCCTCGGCCCACATTTCCACGTTCGTCCATCAATGCCTCTTTTGCTGGCCGCTGCAGTAATGTCCAACGAACGATAAAGAGTGTTATTGCTCTTGATTTCTTCTCTAATAACGCCGTCACGACACGTAGAAGCTGAAGAAGTTAAGACAGACACTTTATCTTAACTCACTTATTCTACGTAGCCCAAGATCCTATGTCGTTCGGATACATCAATGGATGAATGAGTTGAAAAGTGTTATTTTTGTTAATTAATTAATTTATTTATTTCGGAGACAACACAGAGCCATGCCACTTATATAAACTTAAGTTATAACATTATGTACTAGGCAAGCATCCAGAACATATCTCACTAAATACATCAACTAGTTGTTAGTTTCACAATTAATAGATTACATGGAGAAGAAACTAATAAAGAAACTCCTATTCCTATCTATTTGCCACTCCGGGGTGGTCGCCGCATGTACTTACCCGTTCGATACCGACACGCGTAGTGAAACAGGCCTGATTTTGCTTACTATTATCATTATTTTCCTTTTAGTTTGTGTTTTTCCCCTTTGTATTTTTTATTTTGCCTTGAGTGTTGTTGTACAGACACTTTTCAAATTCGATCTGTAAAAAAAGATGTGATTTAAAAAAAAAGATGTGAGGAGCCCTTTCAAACTGATTCATTGGGTTACCCTATAGCTCCCAATCCGCTTAATCCTAGCTCGTAGCCTACCCTATCCCGACAAAGTCCTCCAACCAGTCTCAACGCACACTAGCGTCTGGTCTAGATATTTCTCGTCATAGTCGTTAAATAATTACTAGCGTGAGCCGGGAAGGTGTGAAGTGTGAAAGCCTTCTCGTGTTGCGAAAGTTAACCCGTAGTTTGCTGTTGCAAAACTTCTCCACGTGAAGTTGCGCGTGGGGTATTCGTGGCCCATTGTAGGGTTGTTACGCGGATTACAGTTCGGGACGGTAATCGGCGATCAAGCCTTGGTGATGAGTAATTTGACTAAAAAATTTAGAACATGCTGTAACAAAATAATGCTTTGTCATCCTGTAGTGGGCGTTAAATGGTTGGTGATGTTGATGATGAATGATGAAATATTATGTTTAAGTAATGAACGCCGAAGTTGTCAGTTTAGGTATAGAATATGTATATCGAGGAAAGACTAAAAAGTTTGAAAACATGGAGCCTAAGTTTTTAAACAGTAATAACATTCTATTTAAAGTACGGATAAACCTATTTTTGTACTACGACGCTTAGCAAAGTGTTCAATTTACAGTTTTTGACCATTAGAAATCAATAGATGAAAATAACAGTTTTCAGGGCCCAATCACATACAATATCTACCCTCACCCACCTATCCACCAACATATAACTTCAGAAGCCATTTATTGAAAGTTTTATACAAACATTTGACTAATTTTCCACATTTGTCACAGCAACACTTTTCAGTGCAAACAGGGTTACTCCAAGAGTTATCCGTGTTGAATGTTACAAACTTTGTCTTGAGTGTTAGTGACAGACAAAGTTAAATGGCGTACTGCTACGTTTATTAGGCGTTCACAGTTCTTTTCTCTATGTACAGAAGTCTTTCTACGTTGACATTAAATGTCAACTTTCTCTGCTTCAAAATTGATAAATTTTATCTGCTTCAAAATTGTACAAGACATACAAAAGGGTACAAGGCTAGAACGATGAATGTCCAAAAATATTTTATTTTATTTTATTATTGTTTATGGTAGCACTTTTGGATCTCTATCATTTTGTCTAGGTATCAAACAATAGAACGCTGTGAGTCAAGAGAAGTATCAAAAAGAAATATTCCGCTCCATCGCAGTAACACTGAGATTTTAAACTTCAAACTCGATTATGTGGAAATGTTGGAAAAAGGACATTCATCGTTCTAGCCTTGTACCCTTCATATCGCTCGTTGTACCAGGCCTTAAGTGTTTGCTTAGAGGCTACATAGAGAGATATCATACAAGGCAACACAGATATGACTAAGAGGAACTGGAACACAACGAAAGTAGCTCTCTCAGCTCCCCAAACACACGAGCTCGAGCAACATAATTCCGGTGAAACTTTGGCCACTAAAATCCACACAGACATTGGAAATTCTCTTCTCCGTGCATAGGAAGGAAATGTAAAACAGAAGGTCTACTTCAAAGTTAACATACATGTCATAGTATCTTCATGATTTCCTTCTTAATGTACTATAGAAGGTATATCTTAACAACAGTTTCTCTGCACAACAGTAGATGGCGCTGTTTAATCCCTACATTGTGGTACGTTTATCTATGTATAAATAAACAGAAATCATAATTACTAATATAGATATTAAGTAAAAAATTACACTAAATGGATTATTATCGTCTGACATTATTAAATTGAGTGGTTTTGAATCCCGGAATATTATTATACCAATGACTTTTTCTTATATCATTTACCTACTTACAATAAGTCTGCCACAGCACGTAATTTTTATTACAAACATGTTATTTAAGTTATATTTATTATGAATTGTTTATTGTGCACTAGTCTAACAACAACATTTGAGAATTTATAGTATCAATACCTCTTGACAGTAAAGGAAAAAATTGTGAGGAAATCCTTATGTTTGTGGCATTAACATACCCCAGCGTTTACTGCATAATATTGTTTATACGAATACGTTTGTTTTACTCATAATTTTCGCTAAGCCGTCAAAAACAACTCAACTTGTATTTTTTACCACACGTGCCCACCGTGGATTGGCAACTTGAAGGTATATGCACCTCTGCCACCCAGGTTTCCTGACCGTGTTTTGCTTCACGGTTAGCTACTATCATCATCAACTCATTATATCCCCACCGAGGCGCACGGGTTTCTTCCCTGAGGAAGGTACAGGCCATACCACGGGACCCTAGTCCGGACTGGTGGAGGCTTGTACGACTAGTGGCTGGCCTCACTGTAAGAAGTTTCAAGCGGCCCTAAGGTCTCTGAATTAGCTTAAAGCAAAGCAACAACTGCTTAACTGCCTTGCGAACCACGGAACCGCTCGGAAAAATGCCACTAGCGTTAGTCATAGAACGATCACCCAACCATGCACTGAACGAATCCTATGTTCCTTAACATATTGTTAAGGAACATATCACTCAGGCTGCCGGGGCTACGGTGATTTGCTGCTATAACTAAACCTTAATCATAACGCAAGCGTTATGACCTTGAAAAGAACAACTAAAAACATGAGCGGACGAACGAAGAAATGAACGTGAACGATTATGGTGAGCCGGTCACCCGCCGGCCGGACGGGAACAGGATTCTCCAAAGTACGAGAAGCAAACAAAGGCCCAACTGTCAAAAAGTCAAAGTCAAATATTTATTCATAGTACAAATAGAATATTTACTTTATGAACGTCAAAGTTGTTAGTTTCACCATTAATAGATTACATGGAGAAGAAACTAACAAAGAAACTCCACATTTATTGTTTTTCAAAACAGTTTTAGCCTTAACTTACAAAATAATATCTTGGATGTGTTGAACTGTGAGACTAACTGCGGATGTAGAACTAGAACTTCGGTTCTTCTGCTTCTCGTGCATCCACACCGCCTAGTACTTGTTTTAATTAATTCACCAGCATTAGTTTTGCCTTTCGGACGATTGCACCGTTGCAATGGGGGCCGGGCTAATGGACCGTAAAGGGCGGTCTATTAGGCCGTCACCGTTGTGGTCAGATAATGCGGGCTTGGCTTCGTTTGACATTCATTTTTACCCGACTGTGCTTATTACCCGACCTTTTTCACGAGTATGTACCTATGTATGCGGCTACGTAAACGAAGTGAAACGTCAAATGACAATCACTAGATCAGCAATGGACAAGATATGGAAGAACCGTCTACTCTCGACGTTATTAAGTTCAAGTAACATCATCATCATCATTCAGCCACAAGAAGACCACTGCTGGACATAGGCCTCCTCCATGGATTTCCAAAAAGACCGGTCAAAAGCAGCTTGCATCCAGCTTCTTTCCGCCACTTGGATGAGATCGTATGTCCATCTTGGGTTCAAGTAACGTCACAATTTAATGTCATAATTCAGATATATCGACTAAGTAAACGATTTAGTTATTTTTGAACTAAACCTTTCGTAAGCACAACACATTGTAAACTTTTAGTCCGGATCAACTTACGGGTGTGCCCGCAGTTTGAGACGAGCAACCGACGACGCGAGCTCCGTCTCTGCTCACCATGATTAAGCTCTGCGAATCGGAGCGAAACCTGGTCGGACTCGTCCGATAAAAACACCCGTAAGTTGATCCGGACTAAAAGTTTACGATTTAGTTATTACTTATTGGAAACTCACCGTGTATCCGAAACCGAACGGATATTTTGGCCAAAAAATAAAATAAATGTATTAAATAACATAGGTACATACATAAACTTACGCTTGTATTCCAGAGATGTAGACAGAGACCAGGGACTGCCACTTGCCACGATCCTGATAGATCACTTTCACTGGTTCTATTGAAGCCAAGAAATTGTTAATAGTGGTTGATATTTGTCGTGTTAATTACATGAATGAGAAGCCTATCATGACCAAATAACTTATAGTAATACTACTAGCTGATACCGCAAACGTAGTTTTGCCAGATAGGGGTATGAAAAATATATAACAACATATTCTCAGACCTACCGAATACACGTATAAAATTTCATCAAAATCGGTCAAGCGGTTTCGGAGGAGTATGCACACTAACATGATAATTTTATATATTAGAAGATTAGAAGATATATAAGATGTAGTTTAAGGCTTCTCACATTTTAACGATTATTTACATGTAGATGTAAAAGATGGCTGAAATGATATACAAATAAAAGTCATTCAAGTCTTTCATTATTTACCCCCTAAATCCGTCCAAAAAAATAATCTTTTGACTTATCACGACAGAGGATAGTGTTACTTTACTATAGTCACACCTTTTTTCTTTTTTTTGTTGACGGGGGAGGAAATCTTTAAAAAGATACCCGACTTCCTGGGGGAAAAGTCGAATTATGTGGGGTTTTTACCCACTAAAACCCCCCCGGTGGCATTCATCCGTGCTTTGTGGGGAGGACCGGGTACTGACTAGAACACTTCCAGTGCTCCACTGCACCGTGCGTGCACCCTGCTCTGGGCTGGCTGGGCCATCCCAAGTGCCATCCTACGGCAACGAGAAGCCACTCCAGGTTGCCGCCTTCCCGGAGTCGCTTCACGGGCGGATCGAGCCCCCACTCTCACCGGGCACGGCTCCGAGGTCCCCTTTTAGTCGCCTCTTACGACAGGCAGGGGCTACCGTAGTCCAATTCGTCACCCGGAACTATAGTCATAGTCACCCGGAACTATAGACTAGGTGTGACTACTATAGTCACACCTAGGCGTCCTTACAATATTAACCGTTCACAAATGAACGCAAAGTCAAGTTTCATAGTCCAAATTGCTGAACGTTCTCCGGGCATTATTTGTAATTCGCATAATTCCGCCAGCATACAGTCTAATCAAGCAAGTGGCGAGGTGCTATTCTAATTAAGGCAGCTGCCGCGATACGCGTGGATATTGCAAAATGGCCGGACACACTGGCGCTTGTTTAGACGCGCGGTTAGATAAACGCGACTACAGTATAAACAGTTTGACTTTACCGATGAAGTTTCCTTTGACGTTTGAGCCGCATTCGTTCGTCGTCTTAACGGCCGCACATTGTGTCGAACGATGAGCTTCTCTTCATAAATAGGTTCGTTATGACAAGGAAAAAAATTCTTCGTAATAATTAATTTACTATTTGGGCCCATGACTTGGCAACCAAATTTATTGATTTAGACGGTAATCGTAATCCACGGGTAAATACTCGGCAAACAGTAACTTTTTAAGATCGTCCCAAGATCCAACGTATTCAAGTACGTCTTGAAACGAGATCAAAGCCTCGTCTGTAAAGACTTCTGGAGCTGAGGGTAAATATAATGGCACCTACACACTATGCCGGCGGCACTAATGGTCTACCCAGCTGAAAACTTGAAAATTATGCCACAGAGACAATGATGCTCTACGGCAGCCAGCGGCAAGTTCCGGCGGCCTGACTAAACCGGCGGCATACCCGTGCGGCAAAAACCCACCGGCCGTGCTGCCGGCATAGTGTGTAGCAGCCATAATAGGAACTCCATGTATTAGTTTAGATTTTCAAACTTTTCTATTGAGTTAATCTATAAATAAAATATGACACATTTTAACTCAAATTTATTTAAGCAATAGGTAGGTTATTCCAATCCCATTGAACTAGAAGGCTTCCGGATTCCGCTAAAGATCACTTTTCAGGAAACTAAATAAATGCCAACCATATTAACACACCTCTATGTTTTCATAGTTCCTTGGCATAAGTTAATATGAAGCGCCACCTAATTATCATGATATGCGTCGCGTCCTAAAATACAACAAGTAACAGCAGTGTAGCAGTAATAAGAGCAACCAGTTAACCGGCAGACTGGCTGAGAACACCGCAACGAAATTAATTTACTCACAAAATGTTCTGTCCATGTCGGGAAGGCACCGAGTCCACAACTGTGCAGCGACTCCCAACAATAATAATTACTAATGCATACGAGCGGGTAAAACGCTCTGGGCTAAAAAGAAAAATAAAATAAAACAGAAAGCTTACCTCTGGGTAAAATAAGCCTACTGTTTTATTTTGAGCAATTCACCATCGAGACAACTATGTCATGACATGTTTTATTAGTGACAATGAAGGGAGAACTTAATTAACGTTAATACATAGTTATCATTAATGGTCAAATTCATATTGTAGCGCGATACAACTCGTGACTCACACCGACTATACCTACGTAGCACGCTTCATAAATCGTAAGGCGTTTAATTCAAGTTGTGACTTCATAGTTAGCGCCCCATTTCCACGTCTGACCATGACGACGGCCGTTGCGAGAATAGGCCTGATGTATTTCTTATCTCAATGAAATAATCACATCAATATCTAGAAATAACTAAGGTGCCAGGTAGCGAATAAACCAAAGAAAAAAATTTATCCGGCGAATATACATTTGCCTCAGCGAACATAGACAAACCACTGCAGTAAATAAAACAGCATTGACTGCATCGTTCATTTTGACTAGCCTTCTAGTTCAATGGGATTGGAATAACCTACCTATTGCTTAAATAAATTTGAGTTAAAATGTGTCATATTTTATTTATAGATTAACTCAATAGAAAAGTTTGAAAATCTAAACTAATACATGGAGTTCCTATTATGGCTGCTACACACTATGCCGGCAGCACGGCCGGTGGTTTTTTGCCGCACGGGTATGCCGCCGGTTTAGTCAGGCCGCCGGAACTTGCCGCTGGCTGCCGTAGAGCATCATTGTCTCTGTGGCATAATTTTCAAGTTCCGGCGGCCTGACTAAACCGGCGGCATACCCGTGCGGCAAAAACCCACCGGCCGTGCTGCCGGCATAGTGTGTAGCAGCCATAATAGGAACTCCATGTATTAGTTTAGATTTTCAAACTTTTCTATTGAGTTAATCTATAAATAAAATATGACACATTTTAACTCAAATTTATTTAAGCAATAGGTAGGTTATTCCAATCCCATTGAACTAGAAGGCTAGTCAAAATGAACGATGCAGTCAATGCTGTTTTATTTACTGCAGTGATTTGTCTATGTTCGCTGAGGCAAATGTATATTCGCCGGATAAATTTTTTTCTTTGGTTTATTCGCTACCTGGCACCTTAGTTATTTCTAGATATTGATGTGATTATTTCATTGAGATAAGAAATACATCAGGCCTATTCTCGCAACGGCCGTCGTCATGGTCAGACGTGGAAATGGGGCGCTAACTATGAAGTCACAACTTGAATTAAACGCCTTACGATTTATGAAGCGTGCTACGTAGGTATAGTCGGTGTGAGTCACGAGTTGTATCGCGCTACAATATGAATTTGACCATTAATGATAACTATGTATTAACGTTAATTAAGTTCTCCCTTCATTGTCACTAATAAAACATGTCATGACATAGTTGTCTCGATGGTGAATTGCTCAAAATAAAACAGTAGGCTTATTTTACCCAGAGGTAAGCTTTCTGTTTTATTTTATTTTTCTTTTTAGCCCAGAGCGTTTTACCCGCTCGTATGCATTAGTAATTATTATTGTTGGGAGTCGCTGCACAGTTGTGGACTCGGTGCCTTCCCGACATGGACAGAACATTTTGTGAGTAAATTAATTTCGTTGCGGTGTTCTCAGCCAGTCTGCCGGTTAACTGGTTGCTCTTATTACTGCTACACTGCTGTTACTTGTTGTATTTTAGGACGCGACGCATATCATGATAATTAGGTGGCGCTTCATATTAACTTATGCCAAGGAACTATGAAAACATAGAGGTGTGTTAATATGGTTGGCATTTATTTAGTTTCCTGAAAAGTGATCTTTAGCGGAATTGAAGTAATTTATAGGCCTACGAACTTACAAAATATGGAAAAAAACCGTGATTGGCCCTTGGGAGGGTGCCCTGAATTAAGTTATGGTTTAAAAAAAAATTTGACTAGAATTGAGGAAGGAATATTGCAAATATATCGACCGGATGTGAGTGGAAGAGCTGGCAAGGGACGCCCCAGGCGGACATACTTCGACCATATAAGGGATGCATTAGCAAAGGACAAGATAAGTACCTGAAACTGGCGTGCGTGCATGCAACGACTAATGAATGTCGATGAAGCGAACATGATTTGTCAGGATCGTGGCAGGTGGTATTGGCAGTCCCTGGTCCCTGCCTACCTCTCTGGGACAGAGGCGTGGCCTTATGTATGTATGTATGTGTAAAGTAAAGATTCTATTTTACACTCCTACTAGTCCCACTGACTTGGATCGTAGACGAACTAAACTACTATGGAGAATATAAATGTGGAATGGATAACGGCGACAGGCTTGCCACTTGTCACGTTTGGGACCTAATAAACTCGAAAAAACGTGGGTCCAGTTCTAGAGACTGGTGCCTCTGCCTACCCCTTCGGGGATAACGGGCGTGAGTTTATTATATTATTTATATTTATTTATTTTTGAAATTAACATAACATAACATTTACACACAGACACATACATACATTGCTTCTGGCTCCACACTAGGATACCTGTGTTGTGGGTTTTCTAATTGGATTTGGTAATGGTAATTGGTGGTAAATGGTAATTTCTAATTGGTTTTACTTTGCACTACTTTTTGTTCGTATTTTCGAGCCATAGTTTCGTCAACTGAGGAACATGAGCGCTATGGGAAAATATCTCATAGCATAGTAGAAAGCCCCGAAAAGCGAAAACTAATCTGTCCTTCATACCACACATAGTTCCCAGCGATCTCATCCCTACATGACTTGAGCTCACTCGAGCGCCTGAAATGTGTGTTTTGTGCTATCATAACCTCTTTTCTGAAGAACTTAATGTTGAAACTAACAGTATAAAACTGAAAGTTCACCAGTTGTTTCTTACATTTCAATTGGTTAAAGTGTTTTGGCCTTTGTGGTACTAGCGCTACTAGCAATACTAGCGCTCTACAATCCAGTTACTACAGCGCAGTTATGAGTACGTAACCTATCTATCGTAACTGTGGCATCTGGAGATATTGATGTCAGTACTGGACGCGTGCAATTATGGGTCACAAAAGACGTTACCATGGCAGCCCCGGCTTAAGGTCTCGACTGATACTAGCCATTCATCATTCAACGCTCATCCCAGCAAAGGCTTCTGGGCTTTAAATGGAATCTATACTATCATGTCTGATGACGTGTGCCTTTGACTATTCTTCTATAGTATTCTTTTATTTTTGTGAAAATCATCTATAAGTCATATAATATCTTATAAAAAAAAGGAAAATCAGGAGTTCTGCTCTTATTCATAAATAGGAGGTCCCATTAAAACACTATTAAGATGGTGTGAAAGTCACTTTATCCTATAAATGGAATTGAACTCAGTTAATATGATTATATAATTATTGATGTAAGCGTATATCTACAGTAGTAGCCTACGATACACCGGAGAAGAATTAAATAGACCCTGAATGGCAGATTAAAATATCAAGATGTAAATTAAAAGTTAAGTAAATAAAAACAATTATAATATTGCTTCCATTGGAACAGTATAATCGTGGTAATTATTATTTTTATTACATAAATATGTATATGTATCTCATTAAAAATATTTATTAAAGTAATGTATTTATTAGACAAAATATTTTTAAGTTGTACAGCGTCTACTGGAATCTCCAACCTACATAGATTCAAGGTGCCACTAGACGCTGTACATATAGACACTCAGTAGAGCCTAGTTGCCAATAATTCTACAGATTCACGATTCACGACGACCTCTGTGGCGCAGTGGTTAGCGCATCTGACTACCATGCGAGAGGTCCCAGTTTCGAATCCCGGCTGGGGACGAAAAAAAATCCAGGTCTTGGATGTTTACATGTTTGTGACGTCGCTGTTTCTGGTCCCCACGATACAGGATATCTTAGTGTGGGGCCAGAAGCAATGTATGTGCCTGTATGTAAATGTTAGAAAAAATGTTAAATGTCTACTGGAATCTCCAACCTACATAGATTCAAGGTGCCACTAGACGCTGTCATATAGACACTCAGTAGAGACTTATTGGCCAATAATTCTACAGATTCACGATGTCTGATCCCATTCTCGCACTGGTGGAGATTTTTAGTAAGACTTAGCTTAAAACCCCAATAAAAGGCAAAGGTTTTCTTTCTTTATTTGCAACGTCGTATTAGTTAGCTGTAGATAGCTATATCTAACTTGTTTAGAAAATAATATTACGAAAAGTAGCTTTTACACTTGATCAATTTACTTTATTACATTTCAAAGACGCTCTTCTCAGTATTGTTTTCTAGATTGGAGGTACTTCGACAGAACAAAAGCGTCACGATGTTTGATTAATTCCACACTACACAAACAGGCATTCAATTATCACTGCAGCGCTTTCCATCTCGACTTTCATTTGTTTCTCAATTTAAAATCACGGCGTAAGCTTTTGTTTGTTCTCAATATCCGGATCTTTTCAGCTGAGTTTGTTCCCATTGGACAAGAGTTTTGATTCCGTTGATTCATTTACCCTCGGTCCTCGAACAACAATTGTTAGCAGCTGTCAGTTGGCAAAAGAGCATACAAAAAAAAAGTGACAGCTGTTAATAGCAGATTAATCTAAACCTTAGGTTAGATTCGATTATGATTAGATTATGTTAGTTTATTTATTCCGTGATTTAAATAATTAGCTGGTCCATGCCTCCTTGATTTTCATCCCATTTTAAAGGGTTGACATTTAATAAAAAATTATTGCGTAAAATTCTAGTGAACAAAATGATGGTAAAAAACCAAACTCAATTTAGGCATTGGTGTATCTAGGATTATTTTTCTAGGGGGATGGAGGCAGGTTTTGAAATAGATGGGTTGCTATGCAGAATTCGAAAGCAGGTACGCCATAACCTATTACCTAGTCCCAGCATACATCATTCAGGATGTATGCTGGGACTAGGTAATAGGTATATTCAGTTGTAGACGAGTACCGTTTATTGGTTTATTGAAATTATCTATCAGAGAGGTTTAACACTGTTTAAAACAGTTAAATACAGTAAAATGTCTAATTTACTCTCTAAAATTATTTTTTAAATAGACCTTTCGGAAATTCAGCTTTTTAGGCAATCGTCCGTTGGACTGATAATTTCCATGTATCTTGCCGGCTTTTTTCAACTTTTTTTCCGGGCTGCAAGTTGGCCAAAAAGCTTTGCCTATTAATATCTTATACCACACATGATCATCATCACCCCATTATGTCCCCACCGAGGGGTTACGAGTCTCTTCCCTGAGGAAAGTATAGGCCATACTCCACCACGGGGACCAAGTCCAGATTGGTGTAGGTATGTAAAACTGGTAGACTAGATACCACCTAGGTAAAATACAAGCTAATTATTATTATTAATACTTTTATTGCACATACTTAAGGATTACAATGGCAATGCGGCGGACTTAATGCTACAAGCATTTTCTACCAGTCAACCGCAGGAGGTGTATGAAAATAACTGGTAGGTAAACTGTAATTTTAAATTAGTATAATATAATTAATATAATATAATAATTATAATATAAATACGATATAATACGATATAACATCCTTTAGTAATTAAATAAAGATCAAATCAGTAGATGCAAAGGCAACCAACCCGCGGGGCGTAAAGCAGGCTTTTCAATTTCCGAATTTCCTTTGTTTGCATTTGGGCAGATGAATGGCATGATCTATCAAAGCAATAGGTGCGAGCGGTAAGCCCCAAGAGGAATAAAATGGCCTTTGAAATTGAATCCCTTTAACTTCGACCCATTGATAGAAATCGACAATGAGACTCGCTGCAATCTTTCTTATATGTCTTGCGAAGCCTTTTATTTTTTTCTCTTTCAGCCGACTGCGAAAGTAAACAAGAATGATTATTTTACTCGGATGCAAGTATGTATGTTTGAAGGTGTGTATGATTCTTTAAGAACGCGCAATGCACATTTGAATTTGATGAAAATACTTCATTAAGCACCAAAAGCTGCCCATAGGTCGTTGAAATATAACGCCTAATTGAATGAAAAATTGTGGTAAATTTTGTAAGAAGAAATGCACGAAGAACCAAGTACCAAAATAAACGGTTATAAAGTCGTATCAAAAGCTACGAGAAAACAAGTTTTTTTTACAACCATTTTTAGGGTTCCGTACATTGATCTTACAGGATCACTCAGTTGTTCGTTTTTGCCGTCTCTATTTTAATCTTTCTCTATGGATATAAACCGGGCCTAGCAGTCAAAAAAGCACAAGAAATACTTCACGGCCCAAAAGGTATGAACGGACTCGATTTGAGCAAATCACATTGAGACTCATTGAGTTTTCTTGTTGTCCTCGGATACCCTAAAACTGCGGATTTCGCCGATCGTGACTAATTCGCGGTACACGAAAAGGCTTTTACTAAATAGCTACGGGACGAATATTTCCATGTATTAACTTCCCTAAAGGAATGTTTTGCCACTAAGACTTTTGTAGTATCGAGAATTGGCTCTACGCAATTCATAAGGGGCGATACAACGCTAACTAAGGAAGAATGTTTAAGACTGTTTTGAAAAAATAAACTTTGTTTTCCTGTCTGTATCGCACACATATTAATCACATAAACTTACGCCTTTATACGGAAGGTCATTAGTCGTTCCACGCATGCACTACTCTTTAGAGATACTTTTTATTTTGGCCTTCTCTGATACATCCCCAACTTTATAGAAGTATGTTCGTCTAAGCCGTCTCTTGATTTATTTTATAAAATCAACCAAATTAAATGCCTTGCCAGCACTTCCTCTCTTATAGGCGAGTAAGAGATGAAATAAAGCGCGACCAAATAGGCGATGTATTTGCAAAGGGCAAGATAATAAGTACCCAAAACTATTAGGATCGTGGCAAGTGGCAGTTTCTATCGTCAATCTTTCTTCTTTCATCCTCTCCATAATGTCCAAGGCAACAATAATCTTCCTTTTTCGATTCTAGTCATTAAATCCTTGTAGCCACATCCACAACTGTCTTTAAGTATATAGGGAAGAGCGGGTGATCGTGCTCTTCCACTATAAAGGAAAATTTCCCGCCAGGCAGGTCGTATGCCTAGGGGCGGTCATCCCAGCTGTGGTTTGTTGGACGTTGTATTTATCATAAGTCATGTGTAATATTTTGCTTGCGCGATGAAGAAATGTTGGAGTCTATAGTGCGCGCGCAGTTGACATGTGCTCGCCACAAGTATAATAAATCCACCGAGAATATTATTTTATTCATCATCATCAACCCATTATGTCCCCACCGAGGGGCACGGGTCTCTTCCCTGACGAAGGTATAGGCCATACTCCACCACGGGGGCCAAGTCCGGATTGGTGGTTATTTTATTAAGCTTACTTATATAAATTGTTTAAAAAAAGTATCCATTCGTCCCACTCTACGGCTTGAGGCACACGGGAAAGAACGTGGGTCAGGGTCCGAAAAAAATGTTTTATAGAGTTCGCGCCCTTGTTTAGGCCTGGTTTACATTTGCTTTATTTTCATGCTTTTATAGCATGCTTCACATAGAACTAGAATAGAATAGAGACGACAATTCCTTTTATAAGTCACAACCAAATAATATACGACTAATGGTTGCTTCTATACTATCTATTTAGGATTTTTTAGAAAGTAGTTGGATACTTTTTTATAATATAATATGATGCGTAATAAAAGCTTAAATCGGCATACGTTTATGCCGTCTCTATTTTATTGATTCTCTATGGAAAGCATGCCAAAAAAACATGAAAATAAATCAAATGGAAACCAGGCTTTACCCCGTCTTTTCTGTACGGGCCGATCGTCTCGTCCCTTCAGTACATTTTGTATGAAAATGAATTGGAAGGACGACGCGTCTTTCAGCCACGCCCCATCGCCCCACGCCCTTACTGTGTGTTTCAGGCCTACGTCAGGGCACAATCAGATGTATGCATAATGCATGAAACGTCTCTACGCGATACGACAGATGTTACGGAGCTATAACACCGTGTGACGTTTTTGTGTCACGATATTAGAAAAATACGAAGCCTAGGACCACAGCCTTGGGTAGGCCAGGTATTGGAACCGTCTGGCTCCCATTTGTATAAATTGAACCCAGTTACGCAAGAACATGCCAACCCTCAATGCGTAACATACGATAAAACTGCTTTTTTATGCATTAGATTGTTTTTGTTCACACGTTTTATATTTGTAATCACTATAAAATTAAACACGTTTGAACATGGAAACAGAAAAATACAATAAATAGAGTTATCCGTAAAAAAGAACGTGAAATTATGATTGATGATTTTTTTTCGAAACAATAAGCATTGTGAGCTAGGATGTTTCTGCGTAATACGGTCCAATTAATACGGTCCAAAGGGAACGGACCTAAAGAGATTGAACCAAAATTTAATACATGAAATTTCAGGTATTAAGCAGAAATATGTATTTTATTTATTCAATACGCATAAATGATATACACAGGTACTCGCAGATTTTAAAAATAACAAACTAGCGTAATCGGTATTGTTGAGCGCGTGGATTTTTCTGTATTCAACGAAACATTCTGCCTTCAGACCACACCTGATGAATTTATTTATTTATTAAAGGTAAACTTACAGGTTTATAACCAAAAGAGGCATTAAAACTATTATCAAATCAGTCTTGAACTTGGCTGGAACCAAAATGCAGTTTACACAGCATGATAGCTTTCATTAAAATTATAGATATACAAGAGTTTAACGTTAAAATGATTATTTCATAAATAAATAAACTCACGCCCGTTATCTCCGAGGGGGTAGGCAGGGGCACCAATCACTAGAACTGGACCCACGTTTTGCCGAGTTTATTAGGTCCCAACGTGACAAGTGGCAGTGGCAAGCCGTGTCGCCGTTATCCGAGCACAACTTATCAGCGAATGGTATTGCTGGATAAACAAACAATTAATGTACGTAACTAAAAGTCATTGGTAGGTACTTGCAGGATTCGAACCCAGACCCTCATGATGATCATGAGGTTATTACATGTTTTAATTAATTGTATGAATGTATGTATCTATACTGATATTAATTAATTGTATGTACACTGATATTAATTTTCACAGTGGCAAGAAATGTTACAATGTTCGAGTAAGGTGAATGCTGAACGTAACATCCGCCTCGACACCGATATAGGCCGCTTATATTTTACAAAGTAAAGTACAAAGTAATAACGAAAACGCGCCTTCTTCCCATCATTACGGCGCTTGTCCAAAGCAGCCCTAATAATCGATCCATCACGCAAACAAGGCGTACGGGTACAAACAAAATACAAATGCGCGCACTAAAAGCCATCGGCGTCCATGATTAGATAATTAATTCCTGCCGGTGATTGATGATTACTGATGACCCTAACTCGGCGTCCCAACTAGTGAGGTAAGAATCGTACGAACATCACAAAGCACGGAAGGGGCGACAGGACAAGGTCTAGGCTAGCCCTATCAACTTTTGTGTATATTTACATGAACCTTCCTTTCTACACTGAGAAAACTGTTAATCATAAATAACCTGAATTCAGATTAAAGTATGGTGAATTCACTTTAAGTACTGTCGCGCGGGGTTCTTACTGCAGTCGGTAGAGGGAGAAAAAATAACAACCGTGGACAACACGACACAAATTTATTTTTCGTGGATTCACTGAATATAATGCCTACACCCGATCAGTCACTTTCTGGATAGCACAGATAGGCACTCTCCTGAAGTCGAGGTGGGTACGCAGCGTGACCCGTGATAGTGCAACCCGCGGGATAGGATTTCCTCCGTAGTGGCCGGTTACTTGTAGTCCAAGGCAGCGCGGTGATAGTGGGCTTAACCTCGGGAACGGGACGTGGCCCAAGTATGTATGGCCTGGCAGGTGTTTGGCCCGGAACTTAGGTCCTGGAAATAAATCCAACCGCATGAGTATGCAGCTATCATTAGGGTTTTTGCGTGCCGCCACTGACTACCACTAAGAAGAACCTAATCTAGTTTGATTGTGGCGGCAGCGGAAACCAGAAACGGAGTGCTATGCAAAGAAGGTGAATTTAAAGATAAAACTAGCTACAGCAGCATAACTAGGTGGAAATAAATATTAATGAAGAGAATCTAAGCAGGCTAGTGCATTACAATATTTACAATGGATGCAGTATGAAAATAATTGATGATAAAGAAATGGACGGACAATGATGGTGCGCATTTAGTAAGCCGCCATTTTGACATGATGCAATAGAATAGATAGGCAATGGCGCGCAAGCATACCGTAAAGGCTATTGTCAAGGTCTTGCATAGCTAGCGTTACATTTTGTTCGGCAGGAACAAGTAAAATAATCTATCGGCTAACACATTTAGAACACACAATAAGCACGATAAATTCCTAATAAAATAAGCAACAAGATCTGTTCACACTTACCCAATAGCGGGAGATAAGTTTACTCGATTTTGGAGTATAGTAGTACTTAATCAATTTAATGGTTTATAAAGTCATCCGACCGTTCAGAGCGGTCCCGGAAATATTGTGAGCCAGCAGAGGCGTGTACGCGCAGCTCTCAAAGCGGTCCGTGATCGAATGATGTGGTGACGACGCGCAGCAAGACCATGGCGGCTATCTCTAGGCAGGTAAGAGAACAATAGCCTTCCTAACGACTAGTGATGTAGGCGCCGTCGATAATTGTAGTTTATCGATTGTCGATAATTTGTTATCGATAAGTCGGTAACCAATCATCGATACTTGCTGTTTTATTAGGCTTATTAATTAATAGATTAAGGTTTAGATTTAAGTTGTAAAATAGTATGAAGTTTAATCTTGATTAACTGTTTCTTTGTTATTACATTTTTTTTTTTTGTTAATTTAGTCTAAAATAAATAATAATAATAATAAACTCACGCCCGTTATCCCCGAAGGGGTAGGCAGAGGCACCAGTCTCTAGAACTGGACCCACGTTTTGCCGAGTTTATTAGGTCCCAAACGTGACAAGTGGCAAGTCTGTCGCCGTTATCCGGGCACAATTTATCAGCGAATGGTGTTGCTGTACAAACAAATGTACGTAACTAAAAGTCATTGGTACATGCGTGGTTCGAACCCAGACCCTCATGATCGAGAAGCAAGGGTCAACCCCACTACGCCACCACCGCCTCTTATTAGTCTCTTATTTATTATTGAGATAATAAATAACGCTACAGTTACCCCGCTCGCTGCCCAAGGATTTTGACCAACTAAAGACAAAATCCGCAGCTTCGTAAAGTCTCAGACACTACTTTTCAACTGTCATTCTTCTCAATCAAAACTAACATTCTTCACCTTTCAATCTAACCTTATTAAATAAATAGAAATAATAAGGTGTCCTAACATAAAAAAAAGTTACAGATATAAAAATCTACTAACTCTAAGTAGAAATCGTGATTAAGGATGTTAAATAACATTAATCTTGGGTAACTATTTAAATGCTAAAAAAAAAAACTAATTAAGTATAGTTTACTAATTTAAGATCTTTAATATGCCAAGTGCCTAAATCCTTGCCAGTCATGTCCTGCAATTGGTACACCAGTGGAGACTTCTTTGCAGTAACAATACATTTAATAAATTTAGGGGCTAACTTTTTACTAAAATGCTTGTCTTTGTCACTCTGGTAGTAGGTTCTCTTGTAAACAACATCGTTTATTTGGAACTCAGCGGATTTCCTTCTCAAGTTGTAACGAGTTGTATTTTTGATGTGAGCACGCCAGAGAGACGCTTGGACATTATTAAAGATACCAGCAAGATGGCCAATGTTTTCAGTATAAATATCACGGGGTAAAAACAGTACCTTGTCACCTAAGTCGGAATCCAGGTAGTGGGATCCGCAGGTAACTAGTTCTCTCCCGTGAACTAGGAAGGATGGAGTGTAACCAGTTGCCTCATTTACAGAGTTATTTATTGCATACTGAATTTTAGGTAAGTTGACGTCCCATGACCGATGATCGCTCTCGATAAAAGTCGAGACGCATGTAATGATAGTTTTATTATATCGCTCAACTGTATTCACTTGAGGAGTGTATCTGGGCGTAAAGTAGACTTTAGGGACTTTATACTTTTTGAAGAAGTTATCTAAGTTCTTGCTTATAAACTGGCTTCCATTGTCTAGAAATATCGTTTGCGGAACACCATGTACTAGGAAGACCGAGTCCTCCAGGTGCTTTATGACTCCATCCGCGGTTGCCCTTCGCATAGGAAAAGTCAACACGTACTTTGAAAAGCAACAGACTACCACGAGTAGGTACGTGTTTTGCTTCCGACTTTGTGGAAGGGGACCAACAAAATCAATAGAGATCATCTGGAAGGGGCGTGAACAGTGCTTTGGTCTTCCCATTTCACCTAAAGTTGTGTGATTTGGTAGCTTGTGAGTCAGACAAACTGAGCAAGAAGAAACAAATTTTACGACGTCACCGTGCATACCTGGCCAGAAATAGTGTAGGGCCAAACGATGGTAAGTCTTGTGAATACCTAAATGACCAGCTGTAGGTGCGGTGTGGTTTTCAGTAATCACTTGCTCACGCAGTTCGTTAGGAACTACCTATTTCCAGGCAAACTCGGAAGTGAGGGCGCACTTATTTCGGGAAAGTCGAAATAGTGTTTTGTTTTTAATGCGAAAGTTTTCGAAACCAGAAGGGTTATTTAAACACTGATCGTAAATTGCTTTAAACCAACTATCGGTAGTGGTTGATATTGAATCTGATGAAGATATAGCCGAAACAGGAAAAGCACGGGAAAGAGCATCGGGGATGACATTGTCGACGCCTTTACGGTGTTTGATAACAAAGTCAAACATCGAGAGACGTATACCCCAGCGAGCCAATCTGCCTGTTGGATTATTAAGGGACAAGAACCATTTAAGAGCCGAATGATCTGTGTAAACAGTAAATGTTTTCCCATTTTTGACATAACAGCGCCAGTGCTCAAGAGCAACTAAGACAGCAAGTGTTTCTCTCTCTGTTATACTGTAGTTTTTCTCTGGCCCGGACAACGACTTACTCATATAGGCAATAGGCCGTTCAATACCATCTACCGTTTGCGTCAGCATTGCGCCTACGCCATAATTGCTGGCATCGGTATGAACTTCGAATGGAAGAGTGTAATCGGGACAGGAGAGAACCGGAGCAGAGACGAGGCACTCCTTAAGCTTATTAAAGGCAGCGTCTGCTTCAGTGGTCCAAGAAAAGGGTGGAGCATTCTTTTTGTTCGAAGTCAGCTTATTAAGGGGACCAGCGACTGTGCTGAAGTTTGGCACAAAGCGGCGATACCAGGTAGCAGTCCCGAGGAAGCGTTTAAGGTCTTTCCTACAAGTAGGGGTAGGGTAATTTAAAATAGCTTCTACCTTCTCGGGATCTGTTCGCAAACCTTGTGCGTCTACTACGTAGCCTAGGTATTTAAGTTGGCTTCGAAAAAATTGGCACTTGTCAATATTTATTGTTAGGTTGGCCTGCTTCAACTTTTGAAGAACACTAAGAAGTAGTGAAACGTGCTCTTCAAAGGAGCTGCTGACTGTAACAATATCATCTAAATAGCAGAAGGCTTTCAAATCGAAGTCAGGACCAAACAGTTTATCCACCAGGCGCTGCTGAGTTGCAGGCGCGTTGGTTAGGCCAAACGCGGTAGTTTTAAAACGTAGAGTACCACGTCCTGGTACATAAAAAGCGGTTTTATTTCGGTCCTGCTCGGCAATAGGTATTTGCCAAAAGGCTTTAGAAAGGTCAATGGACGACATATACTTGGCATCTCTGAGATTGTCGAGGATTTCGGAGATATAAGGAAGACTATACGCGTCCTTCTTGGTCACTGAGTTCAGCTTCCTACTGTCAAGACAGAACCTAGGCTGGCCGTTCTTCTTGTAAACGATAAGAACGGGCGAAGACCAGTCACTTTCGCAGGGTTCTACGACGTCCAGCTTCAGCATTTCGTCAACCTCTTGAGTAAGGATGCGCTGTTTTTCAGGTGACATGCGATAATACCTTTGGCGAATGGGAGGAGAATCACCAGTAGAAATGCAGTGGGTGATTGAAATATCCTTAAATTGTTCAACGAGGTTATCGGCAATGATACGCTGCTTGTCATCAAGATTGTTGTAAGAAGTTACATGTGTTTCAGGGGCCTCAGATAGCATTGCTAAGGGCGTCAGATTAGTGCGAGTTATGTTTGTAGAGCCCAAGTATTTGGGACATAACTCGAACCTACGCCAGAAGTCTATACCTAAAATCAAAGCTGTATCTACTTGAGGCACAACATGAGCCTTGATTAAATGAAAATTTCCTTCAAAAGTGATGGGTAAATTTAGGTAGCCAATACTCTTAATAGTTTGACCGCCAGCAGCGACGATTGAGATGCACTCGTCTTGCTGTAAAGCAAGTTGAAGATTTTTGTGGCTATTTTTACCTAAAATTGTAACGGCAGCACCAGAATCAAGCAAGCCACAAACTTCTAAATTGTTGATTTTGATGTTAATATAGGGCCTTGTGTCATTTTCCGGCTTGAATTGCAGAACAGAAGTGACCTTGTAATAAGTGCAGAAGTTCTTGACGAATTGTAACCAACGAGCCCACTCTTGTTCGTCAAAATGGTTAGATTTTGTTCTGCAATTCCGCCTTCTTAGTTTTTTGACAACCTAGGAGAAGATTGACAGTCAGGGCAGTCGTGAAATTTAAAGTCAGGACGACCACAGCGGAAACAAACAATTTTCCTGTCAGCCTTGCAGTTTCTAAGTCCATGGGTATCGACCCGGCAGCGAGGACAAAACTGCTTCCTCTGTTGTAGAGTGTGGACCGGCTTATGAGCACTATAGCCCGATTTAAAATTACCTGTCTGCTGTAAGGGGGCCCTATTCTGGTAATTTGTATGGGTAGGTTTAGAATTTTGGCCGTTTTGATGAAAATTTTGGTGAAAATTGTTTGGAAATGATTTGGAGTTGAATTTCCCTGGCTCAGAACAACTATGAGCGTACGCAAAATCTGGTGCTAGTGTGTGTGAAGAAACCCTAGGCGGCTCATGAAATTGAGACAACCGTGATTGCACACTTTCAAAATTCTTGCAAACAATTCTCAGCGACTCAATGTCTTTGAAGTCTGACGAGGATGTAAGCACTGTGGCATAAGTCGGGCGAATGTTATGCAAAATAATTTCGAGCTTCTCCTCTTCAGGTAGTGGCTTCGTTAACTGAGAGAACATCCCTGACATGATGGAGAGATAAATTGTGATATTCTCCTTTTCGCCTTGTGTCCGCGCCCTTATTTCAGAAAGGAAACGATAGTCAAAATCTGCGAGACTGAAGTCATCTATTAGCCGTTGGCAAACCTGATCCCACGTGGTAACTTGGTTCTGAATGCAGCGGAACCAATGCAGAGCCTCTCCAGTGAAGATCTCGGTTGCAAACGCAATAACTTTAGATGGGCTGATATTACGAGCCTTTATAAATTCAGTGACACGCTGAGCAAATGCGCGGGCACAAGTCTTTCCATCATATCGCAGGCTAGAAAAATCATTAGAGGAACCCCGATCGCAAGTGACGTGAATTTGGGGTAGTGGTACTGAAGGTACATTAAGTGGTGTCTGAGCGGTTAGAGGCTCGACATCGCCAACATGAATTGTGGCCAACGCGTCACTATACTTTTGGTAGCGGCTCATGGATTTTTCCAATGGCTCCAACATTTCGGGGGAAGAAGAGGCATCAATCCGATTGATCCTATGAAAAATATCGTTTGCCAAATTTTGCGCACGTTTGAGCATATTCAACTCAGGTTTGTTGGTGAGGTTTTTAACGAATTTGTCAAGCTTATCCAAACTAACATCGACTGCGTCTACATCTTCCTGAACAGTGAAGGGGGAATATAGCACGTCCTCGGTTAGGTGAAACTGAGTCAGTTTAGCTATTTGCTTTCTAAGCTCATCGACTCTAGTATCAGGAGTTGTGCCACGAATTGCAACTTCGTAAGTAAGCTCGGGCTTTTGCAGTGAAAGAAATTTAATAATACGTGACATTTTGGTAAACCACAAAAAAAAATCGCTTGTAGTAAGTGTGAACAGATTTACCAGACCCTACAACTCCGTTCTGTTACAAAATCAGTTTGAACCAGACAGTTTTTAGTCATGCACTTAGATTAAAAGCAAAAAAGCGTTAAAAACCAAATATTGCAAAATAAAAGTAAATTGATTATGCAACTAGCGTATAGTGCGAAGGCAAAAATCAATTGAAATATAAAATATTTAGCCCTTTTGAAATTTCAAAAACAATTTTATCGATATCGATATTTTTTTAAATTTTACCCCAACACTAGTGATAATACAGGGTTATAAATAGTATTTCGCACTACACTCCAGTTACCGAGTGCTGTAAAAAAATCAAATAAAAGAACAAAAATCATCTTTACAAAATACACGCACACAAAACAAACCACGTGAGTAACCAATAAATGACTGATCGTAAAACCACGTTGAGGGCGCCAGTGTCGCGCGGGGTTCTTATTGCAGTCGGTAGAGGGAGAAAAAATAACAACCGTGGACAATACGACACAAATTTATTTTTCGTGGATTCACTGAATATAATGCCTACACCCGATCAGTCACTTTCTGGTTAGCACAGATAGGCACTCTCCTGAAGTCGAGGTGGGTACGCAGCGTGACCCGTGATAGTGCGCCCCGCGGGATAGGATTTCCTCCGTAGTGGCCGGTTACTTGTAGTCCAAGGCAGCGCGGTGATAGTGGGCTTAACCTCGGGAACGGGACGTGGCCCAAGTATGTATGGCCTGGCAGGTGTTTGGCCCGGAACTTAGGTCCTGGAAATAAATCCAACCGCATGAGTATGCAGCTATCATTAGGGTTTTTGCGTGCCGCCACTGACTACCACTAAGAAGAACCTAATCTAGTTTGATTGTGGCGGCAGCGGAAACCAGAAACGGAGTGCTATGCAAAGAAGGTGAATTTAAAGATAAAACTAGCTACAGCAGCATAACTAGGTGGAAATAAATATTAATGAAGAGAATCTAAGCAGGCTAGTGCATTACAATATTTACAATGGATGCAGTATGAAAATAATTGATGATAAAGAAATGGACGGACAATGATGGTGCGCATTTAGTAAGCCGCCATTTTGACATGATGCAATAGAATAGATAGGCAATGGCGCGTAAGCATACCGTAAAGGCTATTGTCAAGGTCTTGCATAGCTAGCGTTACATTTTGTTCGGCAGGAACAAGTAAAATAATCTATCGGCTAACACATTTAGAACACACAATAAGCACGATAAATTCCTAATAAAATAAGCAACAAGATCTGTTCACACTTACCCAATAGCGGGAGATAAGTTTACTCGATTTTGGAGTATAGTAGTACTTAATCAATTTAATGGTTTATAAAGTCATCCGACCGTTCAGAGCGGTCCCGGAAATATTGTGAGCCAGCAGAGGCGTGTACGCGCAGCTCTCAAAGCGGTCCGTGATCGAATGATGTGGTGACGACGCGCAGCAAGACCATGGCGGCTATCGCTAGACAGGTTAGAGAACAATAGCCTTCCTAACGACTAGTGATGTAGGCGCCGTCGATAATTGTAGTTTATCGATTGTCGATAATTTGTTATCGATAAGTCGGTAACCAATCATCGATACTTGCTGTTTTATTAGGCTTATTAATTAATAGATTAAGGTTTAGATTTAAGTTGTAAAATAGTATGAAGTTTAATCTTGATTAACTGTTTCTTTATTATTACATTTTTTTATTTTTTTTGTTAATTTAGGCCCAGTTTCTCCAAGCTCTGTTAATGGTCTAACAGTCTGTTACATCTTCTGACGGACTGTTAAATGCTGTCGAGTGTCCCACCACGCTCTAATGGACCGTTAACTTCTTTAACGAAGCATCAAATCTAATCCTGGCATTGGAGGTCCGTTAAAACATTAACAGTCGATTTAGTTCCGTCAAAACTGTCAAAATGAACTCTGCCTACAATATTATTTTTGAAAATGAAGATGTTTTAGAAAATTTGGAGGACGTTATACGCCGTCCTAATAAGATTTTCAAAACACAGCGTGACTACTTTGACGAATACGCTGACCTGCGCCTTAATTCTGTTGGTGCATTATAGTTCGATGACAGATCCACGGTCAGGTCACGCGACGTCTTTTTCCATACGATTGACGCCTACATTGCTTGATTTGAGTTTGCGCGTAGACTTGAAGCGGCAATGAAACTAAATCGCCACGTTCATCCAGTTGTCATTGTACAATGCATTAACAGAATCTAGGCCCTGGACTTCTGCAGCCATCCTTTGTGTTTCATAGAAGTCGTACGTAACGGCGTCTGTTTTTTTTTATTTTCCACTACATCTTTGTTCTTTGACACTAAATGGGTGAGGATATCCTTTTCGTTAGCAGAAAAATTAGGTTATCGTGTTTTCTTAGACATCCCTTGTAATTTAATTTAGAAAACGCACGAATTTAACAAAATCACAACAAAACAAACCAGAAAAAAATTTTCACAACCTCAAAAGCGTTGAACCACAGACGCAAATGTTTAACGTTTGACAGGAATTTGAATGACTGGTTTGCGTTTCATTCACGTAATGCTTGATTTACTAATGGTCTGTTAAATTTAGCTCATAAGACATGGACATTTTAACATTGCTTTAACATCCTTGTTAGTTTTGACGGCTGATTTATAAATGCCGCGTTTACCACTAACAAACAGAGTTTGATGAAACCGGGTCTTAGTCTCTTATTTATTATTGAGATAATAAATAACGCTACAGTTCGGAGTATAGTGATGTCACCAAAATTACTATGATAATACGGTTTCTGATGATAACGGCATATAGGATGACGTGTCACCGACTTTTATAGGACGAGAATACATTATAGAAGAGAATACATTATAGAATATAGGACAGTGAACCATTTTCTATTCAATAATGTTATTATTTGAAAAAGGGAACCATTATTTTATGTGATTAATTTTTAAGATGATGATGAGTATCATAATACTTCGTTATTTACCCAAATAATTCGATTCCATCTTACACATTCCAATGATAGCGTAATATAAACCTATTATTTCTTTATTTTAGGAGAACGCACCTATTTTATACTTATGTCATGATATTATAAGATTACGCCAAAATGACAATTTTTTCAGTGTAGCAATATTTTCTGCTTATCTATATTAATAATTTCGTTCGGGTCTGCGGTAGACTCGAACGATATGCATACCTCAGAAGAAGGAGTACCATAGAAGGAGCGTTAAAAACTGAAAACGTGCCACATAGTCTGTTTCGTCAATTTAAATAGCCGCAAGCTACGTATTAGAAAGAGAAAAATATAGTCGTGTCTTTGTTGCTTTTTTCGAGCGTACAACCCTTAAACGTCAGTTGGTTACCTTTGGTTACCATTACGCGACCAAATTAGAACGGCTCAGAAAATGACGGCATGCAATGTGCCGCCCAATGACATTGATTTGGCAGAGGGTGTTCTGTGTTTGGCAGTGTGTTTGACAAGAGGTTTGGGAGTGCGCCGTTTTCAAGAAGCTTGTGTATTTTATATTTACTAAAGCACCATTTGAAGTGAATTATATTGGATCCTCATGGTATATAGTATAAGTAACCATAGGCATGGCGTTTGTTGTGTTAGAATGTATATCTCATTCTTCCCGAGAAGATAATGAAACAACATTCATCAGCTTTAACCGGTGAGTCTCAATTTTGTGTACCTAAAAGGGTATTTTCTCTAAGATTTCAACTATGGGCTACTAGAATTGCAAATTAGCTATTAGAGAATGGTGTTTTTGTTATTGTGATATTTTCGATATAAATCATAATACAAGTTTGTTGTTTGTTGTAGGGGAATAGGGATGGGACTTTCCCACTTTCTCAGTGAAAAAAAGTATCGATAGTTCGTAGAGCATATTTAGTTATTTCTTGCGTTCGTATAGTTACCCGAAGACAGCACAAAATAACAAATGTCGATGACGCAGTATCACGTACAAAGTAGTCTTGGAAAAATTTACACCGCATTTGCAGCAAGCGACTGTTTCATAAACAATAGCAAGTGGCGTAGGTTGGAAACAAGTGCCGTACCTACTTTACGCTTTTCCTTAGCCCGCAGATCATTGGTAAGGTTATAATTATACATTATAATGATACTTAAAACAAAATAAAGTCTACATACTGCACAATTATGTCGACTGAGGTGCACGTTTTGCTGTATGTATGTACATCAGGAATTTCACATGAGACCCGACTGTCTCGTTGGTCTAGTGGTTACTCCACTTGGATAATAAAACAGGTTGTCAGTTCCAACCTGCAAGGCGCCGTATATCACTTGTAGAATTTTTCCCTGATTATTGCCTGACTGGGTGTTTTTTTCTATCCTGGACAACGTTTAGCAGTTAAAGGTCATAACTAGTTTAATACTATCATAGTCTGATTCTGGTGCAAGCGATTTTTATTATTTTTTATGTGGAAGTTATCAACGTGAAGTACTTAAATAAAAACAATTTTCAGGTTGCGCCCTCCGCAGAAATGGACAACGTTCGTGAGCTGCAACCAAGCTGATTTCATTTGAATTTCATAAAATATTATATTATCTTTTACATTATGGCTGACACATTTTTGTGAAAAAAAAAACGTTAATAGGTACTTGTAAAACAGAAGTCAGGGATAAAAAACATATACATTATAGTAATACGTGTTGGTTTCTTCTCTATTGAGCTGCAACCTGCCACTTTTTATGTGAAAAGCTTGAAACTACGTACTTTATTTGATGCCAAATAATCTTGTACCAATAAATCGTTTGGTTTTTAATTTTTATTTTATTCCATCGAATCTGGACTGATGATGTTATTACAACGGGTGCCTTGAGTAACTATGCTAGGTGGTAGGTATTTATTGGAAACAAATACGTAATCTATTAACACGACACAGGGTATCCTAGTGTGGGGCCAGAAGCAATGTATGTGCCTGTGTGTAAATGTTATGTTATGTTATTAAATAGTTTTTCCTATTTTGGTCTTGTTTTATTCATTATACTTTCTTACAGTGCCACCATCTCATCGGTTCAGTTGATAGCGGCGCTAGTGGAGAATTTAGTAGTAACATTTGAGAAATTCACCTAGAAAAATGAGAATATTTTAACCCATCTTTCAATTTTAATGAACATATATCTATAAATCTTAGTAAGTGAATAAATAAAACAAAAAATGGGGAACAGGATTTACAATTAATTACTTAGTTACAATTTTAACCACCTGAACAGATAACTTGGTGGCGCTGTATATGGTGATTATTGATGATTAGCAAACATATTTTAAAAAAAGGTTCTATATTCGCCGTACATATACTTTTTGCCATGTTAACACATAACTTGGTAAAATCTTTTTTCGATTTGCTACAGCCCTATTAGTCCCATTTATATTATTGAAAACCTGATGTAGAATTACTTACTGTTACTTATGAATATTTATTGTAACTTATATGGTATGTACCACACTTAGCACATAATAACATAACCGTAAGGGGTTCCAGCTGGTTCACTAGCACCACCAAGGGAAAAATGATATTTTTTTAGAGATAAATACATTGATAATTAGATAGATAGATAATGGTGATAATAGTGATTTTAAGGGCCCATGACTGTAATTTGAATTAATTGGAATTGGAATAATGGAATTTAGTCGTAGGTTTTTGGTACACAGCCATGGGTCCGAAAAATCACTATTAAACATGGTGGGATTGAAAAGATACTTTTTGCAAGTTGTGAAAAAGAGGTATGATTTTTTTATCATTTAATATTAATACTTAATTACCACCATTAATTTAAAAAAATACACAGATTATGTAGATCGGAATAAATAATATCGACATCTTTATGGTGTTTGTCCCAGCCCTATCGATTTTGGCTTTGTTCAGTAATCTGTGGCAACCGTGTACGATTGTAACATTTTTAGTGCATGAGTACACTACAGCTGTCTCTTTCTGGCGCAGAGATTTATCGTAAGAGTAACATGGACAGCTATACAACTGTTACTTTTTATTTTATTCCTCCTTCTATGGTACTCCTTCTTCTGAGATGCATACCAAATGAAAAAGCGTAAAAAAATAGTTGATCTGAGTCGACAACATATCTATCTATCTATATTAATAATTTCGTTCGGGTCTACGGTAGACTCGAACGATATGCACACCAAATGAAAGAGCGTAAAAAAATAGTTGATCTAAGTCGACAACATATGGGCGGAAAATTCGTATTATCGAGCAGCATCAATATAAAAATTATTAAATTCAACAATGGCGTTGCTAAGTAAACATGTCAATGTCATCATTGTTGTGTTAGTGTCACAAGTTTTCATTGTGAACTGTTATGGCCGGTTTACATTATTTTAGTGTTTAGGAGAGTGCTATAATACAATTAGAGAGGCAAGTGCATTAGTACATTACTAGACGTTCGAGTGAACGTTTATATTTCTTCCAGTAGAGTGTCACTTCGTCGACGTCGCGAAATATGCGCTATCCTACTCAAAATACTATGAGTTTTAATGGAACACATAAGTAGGTAAGTTTGATAATTCGAGTTATTGAAAGCAACACGCACCCGTCACGGGTTACTTGCGCACTCTCCTAAAGTTCTCACTAAATTTTTACACAGATAAGTAACGAGGATAGTAACGCGCTCAGGTGTTACTGGATAGAACAATAGAAACCAATTCTATTTTGATTCTAATTGAAAGGCAACTACAACCGTACTATACCGTAAAACGTACTAAAGCAAGTGGCGCTTACACGTTTCTACAAAAGCACTCTCCTTAAGAAAGAAAGAAAGAAAGAAAGAAAGAAAGAAAGAAAGAAAGAAAGAAAGAAAGAAAGAAAGACAGAAAGAAAGAAAGAAAGAAAATTTATTTATTTGACACTCAAAACAAAATAAAAAAACACACACACACACAGAAAAAAAAACACAGAAAGCATAAAAAGCGTAGAAATAAATAAACTGTACAACATGAAAATAATAATTTACATTTACATATTTACATTTACATACAGGCACATACATTGCTTCTGGCCCCACACTAGGATACCCTGTGTCGTGGGAACCAGAAACAGTGACGTCACAAACATGTAAACATCCAAGACCTGGGAATATTTTTTTTGTCCCCAGCCGGGATTCGAACCCGGGACCTCTCGCCTGGTAGTCAGATGCGCTATCCACTACACCACAGAGGTCGTTAAAGGTTGAGCCCCCAAAATGGGCCCGATTCAGCATAATATTGCAACAGAGTGTTAAGTAAAGCACTCTCCTAAACACTAAGATAATCTAAACCGGCCGGCCCTATGATCTAATTTGTTAACTCCATGGTGTGTGGAATACCATGGCATCCAAGAAGGTTATTATAATCTGTGCCAACTGAGAAGGTGTAGTAAATAATCTGTGGTGTTTTTCATTGGCGGGAAGACAATAATTGACATTGAGTTTTGGAAGGGTCTGAAAAATAATTGAAAAAGGAAATCAAAGTCATAAATTGATCTTTATTGTTTTGCTTAGTTAGGTACCAATAAACTTATTGAAATGAAAAAGCCACTAGATAAGAAAAATACCAAAAATGATGAAGTAAAACATGTGGTCAATACAAAACTAAAAGCTGTAAAGCCAAAGAGAGGGAGCTGTTTTCGTTGATTAGCCAAGTGGATTCTACGTCTCACACGTCATTAGATTCACTAGCTGTTAAGTTTATGAAGGAAGCTCATTTAGTAATTTGTGATGAGGTACCCATGACAAAGTTATGATAAGTATCCGATTTTCGCCTTGCATTCCTTCATGAGTAGCGAGAACATGTCCAAAAGAGCAAGATTGGCTATCCGTAATAGTGTGCTGGTTCCAATACTGATGTAAGCATGGTAGCGAGATTTGGGTATGACAAAAAAATCATGAAAGTAGGATTAGTGCAGTACAAATGAGATCCTTAAGAAATATGTGTGGTGTTACTTTGAATGACAGAATACGTAATAGTGTGATCAGAGACCGAGGATGTAGAGAAAGAGGATGTAGTGAGTGACTAGAATTGACAAAAGGAATGTTGCGTTGGTTTGGAGATGTGGAGAGGATGAACGAAGAAAGACTGACAAAGCAAATATATCGGGCGAATGTGAGTGGAAGGGCCGGTAAGGGACGCCCCAGTTGGACATACTTCGACCAAATAGGGGATGTATTAGCAAAGGGCAAGATTAAAAGTACCCGAAACCGATGTGGGTACATGCAATGACTAATGGATGTCGATGAAGCGAAAGTGATTTGTCAGGATAGTGGCAGGTGACAGTCCGTGGTCTCTGCCTACTCCTCTGGGATACAGGTGTGAGCTTATGTATCTGAATGTATTAAGAGATTTATATCTACTGGTGGTTGATAAATACAGAGGCGTCACCATTTTAGGCAGGATTTTAAAAAACATAGTGGAATATTATTTTGCGTCTAAATTTTACCCGAGCGAAGCCGGGTTTTCGTCTAGTATTGTATAAAACATATCTATACGCACTTGTTGACTTGTCTATCCTGTGGGTTAAGCCGAATCAGCTGTCAGGAGGGAGCAGGTGCTGGGCAAGCCTTCTCCGTCTAAAAACAATATCTCAGATACTGCAGCGTCCGATTGGCTCATTCACCTATCTAGTGTAGGTGATGACGGTGCCAATGGACGTACGTGTCTACGATTTTTACATACCCTTAGCTCTTGAAATCGCCAATCCGCTCTGGGCACGCATAGTGATTAAGCCCACATTCTCTTTCTCTCTTTCTGGGAGAAGCCCTATGCTCTGCAGTAGGCTGCTTATACTCGTTTAATGTAGAAGCTCCGAAACCGGCGTGAATGCATGCAACGAATATTGATTAACCGAAAACTAATGAATATTGATGAAGAGAAACAGATTTGTAAGGATTCTGTTAAGTGGCAGATCATGGTCTCTGCCTGCCTCTCGAATATTATCTATACTAATTTTATGATGACGAAACATTTGTATTTTTGTATTTTTGTGTATGCGTATGTTTGTAATGAACAGGCTAAGAAACTACAAGGCCGATTTTAAAAATTCTTTCACCATTAGAAAGCTACATTCTTCGTCAGTAACATAAGCTATATTGGATTTTCAAAAAGTTTAGGGTTCTTGGAAATCTTGAATAATATAACCCAAAGTGTAAAAAAAATACTATCCCGGGAATTCTCCACGGAACTAATATAGCTATTTCCACGGAAACGATTCTGCCACCCGTGCGAAGCCAGGGCTGGTCGCTAGTAGTGTATAAATCATCTGCTGTCCTTAGTACATATTGCCAGTTAGGTCGATAGTTGACACTCGTCAGTGGATAGCATTAATTAATGCCAAGAGTGTCCTGCTCCGTTTCGATTATTTCCATCGCTCAGTCAAGTTTATTATGGACATTAAGTGGGCAATTCTACGTTCGTATTTACTCGGAAATGTAAGTACAGCGTGTTTTAGAATTTTTCGACGGCCACAAAATCACAATATATATTTTTTATGGATTAACGACTGTCACCTATCGACGGCAGCCGGCACCAGTACATAATTAGTTAAGAATTCTAAAATTCTATACTAAAGAATTCCGTTTTAGATTTGTATTATTTCCACGACACGTTATAGAGTTTGCCCACCGCCGGCTGTCATAGTTCTTGAGGCGCGTGCTCTAAGGGCTACTTTTGAATAAAAAAGGGGTTAATATGGAAAAGTATATGTAGATAATTTCTTATAGCTTGTAGACCCCTTTTTAGGTGCTTGTTTACTGACCGATTTCGTTTCGATCCGTAATATTTGTTTTTTTGGGAACACTAGCTGAAATTAGGTAGACACAGAATAAATTAAAATGACTCAGTAAGCATTTAATCTTACGTGAAACGTCTTTCAGTTGTATCTTAAGTTTTAGTAAGGTTGGTTGAACGGCATGCAACGAAAACATGTCGCCTTGGCGAGGGCTGTAATTGTGTAATTATGTGTTGTGCGCAGTTTTTAATTTATATAATTTTGAACAGTGCCATTACTTAGAACTTTTTGAGTAGTGCTTCGCAGGTCTGCAGTTCCTTGAACCTTTGGGAAAATCAAACTTCTAATTTGACGTGAAAAAAGAACCGTTTATGCTGAAAAACGTACACTTCAAGTCTTACGGGAATCAAAATATATCGGGTTGACGTTGACCTAGAAAAAAAATTGGCAAATATATTGTCTTATATTACGAAAATGGGAAAGAATCTGAAAATACATTTGTAATGAAATCACACCAAAATAGTGTTTGAAGTTCGGGATAAACCTAGTTAAAAACCTACAAAGTACGAAACCCCCTATCAACCCCCTGTCTCTCTCTGTCTGAGAGATGTCAAGAGGGTACCCTGCAATGAAACGATATTATGCTATTTATGGTAGCGCAAATTTAGTTAACTAGTTACTTGCCGTTATATTGGATTTTTTTGTTAGCTTTCTTGCAGTCTGTTAGCTTTTAGAATATACCTCGGCTACTATCGGATAAACTGATTATATTGCAATAAGTTAAGGTTTATTTTGTATATCTTATTTGTAACTTCAGATAACTTTTCAAAATAGTGAAGAAAAGCTTTGTACAGAGCAGGAAGTAGCATTACACTCGTGTGCTTTTGGCAAAAACCGAAGCCTATTCTGGAGCCCGAGGTATATTCTAAGAGCTAATAGACTGTATTGTTTTTGCTACACGCTCGCTGTACGTTTTTCCTAGCAGGCATACTATGGACGCAATTCCCCGGACAAACGCTAGTGGTAACTTGCACAATGTCGGGCCGACGCCAACGCGCCCTGTGTAAGCGGTGGGATGCGTGACCTCAAAGAATAACTTGGACAGACAGGCATCGCTGGACAATTCGGTATTTAACACTATCAACAATAAATTATTTGATAATATGCTTCATTATAACAAAAATTACAAAATGTTTCGGAAAATGTATCTCTTTTAATAATTTACCAGTTATTACAACTTTTAAATAGATGAAAAATAAAAAGAGTGCTCTGAAATTTGACGTCATAAGCCAGTATTTTCATACTAAATTCCGTTTTAAAAGTAACTCATTTGACAATTATGGACGTGAAAAGTCACTGTCTAATTTATATAAAATGGGCTTCTCTTAGAGTCTCTGAGTAAAACTTTATTTAATCTATGTTGTCGTTCGGAAGTGGGTGATTTAAAGAAAAAATTTGCTAAAAAGCTGTTGTTTTTTTATAAAATTACTAGCTGACCCAGAAAACGTTGGTGTGGCTAAGCTACGTACAATTTTTTATGATTGTCATTTATTTTTTTGATGAACTCTATGAATTAATAATATTTTTATTGTTTGATGTATTTTTATGGACATGTGTGACTAGATTATTTAAATTTGTATTTGTATAATTTTATTGATTTTAATTTAAAATGTAGTTTGTAATTTTCATAATTTATAATTTAATTTAAACGGTATGATTTCGTACTTCACTATCGCAATAGGCCACCCAGTAATGATAAGATAAGAATATTCTTTATTGTACCAGGAAAAACAATGATGGTTGTAAGTGTTGTGAAATAAATAAATAAAAATTAATTAAAAAAATAATAATAAAAAAAAAACTGTCAGGATTGTAGCAAGAAACAGACCGTAGTAGAGACTACGGTAGGCAGAGGCCTACCCCTACGGGATACAGGCGTGAGGTGAGGTTTGGTATTTCGGGCAAGAAGAAATCGGGTACTTATTTCAACGTATCTTAAATTCATTCAGTAAGAATTTACATTCTGGTTGTTGGATGTCCATGTATTAATAATGTTCTCGTGGAGAAAACGGCAGCAAAAAAAAAATTCCACTCTTACCGTCTTTTATTCAATCACCTTATATCTAAGTTTTGTTCCGGACTGGTCGTGTTCTAGATCTGTCGTACTCCAGATTTGTCGTATTCCAGATCTGTCGTACTCTAGATTCGCCGTAATACGTACAGTTGAGCAGGCAGATTTATTTATTTTTAATTTTATACACTTAGTAAGTTACAAAGTGTTTTGGTTCTATCGAACAAGAAAGTTTTTTGTTCCATTGTTTTTATTTTTGTTGATAAAAATAAGTAACAATTTGGATGTTGTTTTTTATTTTATAGCGAGTATGCTTCTATGGTGGACTGTATTACGACGAATCTGGAGTGTACGACAGATCTGGAATACGACAAATGTGGAGTACGACAGAACCGAACCACGACAAGTCCGGAACAAAATCATATCTAATACATTGTAAGTTGATACAAATATCTATCTACCTAAGACGCTAAAGACCCATGAGTGTGCAATCACCGTCTGAAAGTCAAAACATTAATAATAGTAAACATTTTTAGTACGCAGTCACAGCGTCTGTGAATTTATAAAACACTTATTAAACCCTTTATAGAATACTCTACGAAGCCCTTTGAATTTCGACGTCTTTTGTATCGAGTATAGTATTGTATTGATATTCGCAGCCTAGTCTACCGCGCGGCATAATCTATGTAGCGAGTACCAATCAATTTATTCGACACGCGAAGCCTTTTAGCTAATGCAGTGCAGGCAGACATTTTTCTCATAGCGAACTTAAAATTTTATATGCGAGCATTTTAATATTTCATTGCTCCGTTGGTGCATTGGATGCGGTTAACTATAGGCGGGTTCGGGCGTGAGCTTGAGAGATTGTAAATGGCTACATACTCAGGTTGATAATATTTTGTAGGTACTTACTGGTTTTTAAAAGCAGTGCTAGTGCGTCTTCAGAACGATTCCCGTTCATCCACCCCTGGTTTGATTTCGTTGTGAACTAATATTCCAAGTTATGTAGGTAAATTGGTGGTATATCACAGTCAATCAAATGAAGGAACTGAACTACTAAAAAATAAAATAAAACAAATAAACTCAAGCCCGTTATCCCCGAGAGGGTAGGCAGAGGCACCAATCACTAGAACTACTATTTGCTTGTAAATCGTACCCATTGCCGTCAATGCTGTGTGACGGGAGACAAGTATTTATTAAAAGTTCCCTTCTTAAATTAATGCTTTTATGGCAACACCCAAAGCTATTCTTCAACTACCCTCCGAAAATAAAGACATTGTGAGAAAACCTGGCACCGGTGTTCGCACAGTACTCAAGATCAGAATATTCTTTATTGCAGACCGAAAAGAAACAAAACATCCATACCCCACGCCTGTATCCCAGAGGGGTAGGCAGAGACCAGCGACTGCCACCTGCCACGATCCTGATAAATAACTTTTGCTTCATCGACATTCATTAGTCGTTGCATGCACACACGTCGGTTTCGGGTACTTTTTATCTAGCTTTTGGCTAATACATCCCCTATTTGGTCGAAGTATGTCCGCCTGGGGCGGATTTTTGCTTCGTCAGTCTTAAGAAACAAAAAAACACAAGATATTCGTACTAATATTTTGTCATTTAAAGTTGTTGGGGAGAAAAAATTGTGATCTAGCGATCGCGGACCGGACAACGCATCGTGGGCAGGCCACTCACCAGATGCTTTGACGACATGGTTACGGTGGCAGTGAGTCTCTGGATGTAGGGGTACAAGAGCTCAGAAAACCATGATCATTATTGAAAACCATGATCATCATTAGCTATTTATTAGCCATTAGCCAACCATAGGCCTCCCTCATGGTTGGCTAATGGCTAATAAATGGCGATCGATGACGATAATGACAGCAATCACGGAATGCTACTGTCAGAGACATGGATGCCTGAGGTGCGGGGGTGCTGGGCGGTGATTGGCTAAAGCCCCACGCACCGCCGCCTGCGCCGCCGACGTCACCGCGTCAACGCCAACGGGTCCGGAGTTCTCTTCTCGCTTGGACTACGCTTCTGTTAGATCGTTGTACTTACAAATTAATTTATAATATTTTCGGATCATTATATTTTGTACCAGTGAATATACAGTCCACTCATTTTTAATCCAGTTAGGTCAGATCCCTAACACTACCATGTAAGTAGCAAACTGTAGGTGGCACTATTAATTCAATCCAAAGGCAGCGACTAACACTGTACATACATTGACGTTCAACCAATTTTTTTTCTTAATTGCATCTGCCATCACCATCAGTCGCCAGACTTTTATCAGACTGGTTCAAAGATGGAGTGGCGTTTGGGAGGTCAGACCACTGTCTCCAACTCCTTCATGAGTCAAGCACTTGAGTCTCCTTCTATAACCGGTTGTGTCCAGTAGGTTGGAGGATTCAACAAATAGACTGTAGATTACGTCGAAGTTAACGGTTTTTAAGACTTTAATCAAACGTTGTCTAGGCGCTTTTGTGGTATCTGCAGCGAGCGAGCGAAATAGTAATAAAATAAAACATTTATTTTCAGTCAACAAAGGGAAATTCTCCGAGCACACTCAGACTTTCAGCTTTCCCAAACACTTCCCCGATCAACAGCAAAACTGTATTATTATGACAATGGTCATTTTTGCTCAAAAATCCTTTGCTTAGTCAAGACCGCTTGCATTGCAATTTGTAGCCTCGATGGGGAATTTGCCTCAAATTTTTGATTGGAGCGACATTTTTTTTACACAATAGAAGCCATAGAAAAAACTCAAAAAAATATAGATAACACCAATTTTTTTGGGATCTTATTTACAAATATGAGATAAAAATTCATGAAAAATAACTACGTAATTTATAAAAATATAATTTTACTAAAGCACTCCTCAGAGAGAAAAAGAATTTGGGTCTTTCATCACCACGCGAATCTTCAAGCGCTGAGGTATCAAATAGCTCAGACACCGGGAAAGGTCTCTCAGAGAAGGCCTGCCCTAAAGTGGGATGTATATAGGCTACTTACATATACATACTCCTCAGAGGCGGTTTAAGTAATTTGTGGTTTCATCTTTACCTTTATCACTCGGACTTGTTTATCTTTATCATGGAGGATTGTTTGAAGAAAACGTTTTTTTATTAATAAGACAAATATGAATAAAAATCTAACTTCATGAGATATGAAGCATGTAAAAGTATAAAGATTTTGTACATTTTATAATGTTTATAATATAACATTACGTCATATTCGAGCCCGATTTGTACGGGCGTATTTTCGTACCACACGACTAGATTTGACGAGATTGTTTTCCAAGTTTTGTACATTTGCGAAGTTACATTTAGCAACCACTCGCGAAAACATGGTGAGGAAACCTGAATGTCTAAGGTTCACATACCTCAGCGCTCGAGATTGACAACTTGTGGTGGGCACGCGTAGTGATTAAGCCCATACTCTCTAGGAGATTATTATAACTTCCACATAACACAATCACAGAAATAGGCCTATGTCTAGCAGTGGACTTCTTGTGCCTGAATGATGATGATGACCTTATTGATGTGATGATCTTATTAGTGAAGTTTTTTTTCGCTGCCTTTTTCTCCACTACACACGGCCCCAAGGCAGCGGCTAACATTATACATAAGTGTATGTACATTGACATTCAACAAACAGAATGTAAATTCTTTACGTTGAAATATTTTTTTGATTTCAGATGGATGCCATGTAAGATGGCTTCTCCAATGAGATTAAAATATTTTTTGTGCAAGTTCTCCATAGTTTCCAATCTACAGGGCCGGGAACGAACCCGGGCACTGGGGCTGCATGAATTCTAGAGTACCGCTGACCACTCCATGCATAATGCAACTTTCTGATTGTCTAGTCAGCGCAAAGACTGTTCTGGAAAATTTTATTAGTTCCGACGGCGTTTTCTCGAAGTTTCCATTAAGTCCAGACGGTGAGGAACTCGGCTCGTTCGGGCGGATTGTAAGGACTACATTTTATAGAAACACTGCAGAGAAAAATGTTACGAAAACCTGTGCTGTGTATTGCTTGTTAAACATGATTTATAACTTGAGACTTTGAAAAACTAGTCAAGTGCGTGCCGGCTTGGTGCAGTGTAGGGTTCCGTAGAAAGAATGTATAATTTACAATGCCTGTAAAAGGCAATTAAGTTCGAAGCGCTAAATTGTATTGAACCTCAAACTATTACACTTGGTTGGCAAATAAATATTGAATTGAATTGAGGATCAGCTTGATAGAAGAAACACCTTCACAGATGGCTGTTAAGTTGTACCTAGAGCCTATCTATGTAGCCGTGATAAATATAAATAAAATAAAATAAATATTTACATACAGGCACACACATTGCCTCCGGGCCTACACCAGGATACCCTGTGTCGTGGGACTAATATGTAACATGGAAATATACTTATTGGGCACATAAATTAGATTAGGGTCGTTTCACAATCTGCAGATAAAGTTCCGGATAAGTTATCCGCAACATAAACGAACACACGCAATATAGGAAAATTTAGAACAAACGGCAGCCCTGGTTGCCGATAGCTTATCGGGAACTTTATTTGAACATTGTGAAACGGGCTTATACAAACAAAAATAAATATAACTAACTTATAAATATTAAACTTATCATCATCAACCCATCATGTCCCCACCGAGGGGCACGGGTCTCTTCCCTGAGGAAGGTATAGGCCAAACTTCACCACGGGGGCCAAGTCCGGATTGGTGGAGGCTTGTAAGACTAGTGGCTGGTCTTACTGTGAGAAGTTTTGAAGCTGCGCTACGGCCTCTGACTTGGCTTAACGATTGCTATCTCTCGCCGGTAGCCAGCAACAATTACTTAGCGTGTCTTGCAAAGCAGGGAACCGCTTGAAAAAATGCCACTAACGTTAGTCATAGATCGGTCACCTATCCATGTACTAAACGCGCCTATGTTGCTTAACCTTCGTGAACGTTTAAGATCACTCTGGTTACGGGCGATTGTAATAAACTAATGCTTTATTATTAGTTTATTAGAATATCTATATAAATATCTTCCAGTTGCCCCGCGGCAATTAGCCCAGAACGCTGGCGAATTTGCCTCTTTGGATAGCCAGGCTTATCCTCGAGGTAATTTTTATAAAAATAAACCAGAATACATACATAATAACGATAAGGTGCCGTTCTGCGAATCAAAAAAATAATTAACTAAGCTAGCTTAGATACGCGCTCCATTTCAATTAGTACAAATTTATTTATTCAGCAGTGACTTTTGAGAAATTAACTTAAAACACAACGCAAAATTACAACATCCCGAAAACATTTCGCGAAGAATACAGAATTAACTCGCACCGAGGCCTCTCGCTGACGGTAAAAACAAGTTAAATTGTCCGAAACAACAGCTAAAGAGGCTACTCTGGAAACGTACTCGAGGATCTGATAACAGCTAATTGAGTTAATTGAACCCTAGTGGATTGAGCGAGACATGCTACGAGTATAGGTCTTAGACTCGTAGATCGAGTACCGAATGTCGTCATCCGTCGCCGGACAAGAGTTGATGACATTGGCAAACGAGTCTTGAAACTGTAGTGGAGATGGGCGGGATACCTGGCAAGACGGCGGCAGGTGGACTAAGGCAATCACAGAGTGGTGGCCAGGACGACGGTCAGTGGGCAGACCTGCGGCTCGATGGTCGGACGATGTCTTTGAGTCGGCGGAAGGTCCGTGGACGCGAATGGCGAGAACCGTGTGAAATGGCATTTGGGCGAAAAGGCCTATACCCAGCAGTGGGCAAGGGTGGGATGATGATGATGATGAGGTGTGCTTCTGTGGCAATTTAAATAAATGTTTTCTTTCTATTTTTTTAACAAGTTTCATTTCCATAAAACTCATTAAAATTGATATCCAATATCGATAAAGAGTCGAAAATGTAAGCCTTTCATGCAATAATAATATTTCTGTTATTTATTTAATTTTATTGCTAAAATAAAAGGAAGAATACTGAAAAACATTGGCGTCTTTTCAAATTAATTTTACCTAGGTTTGAACGGGCACCCAGGGCTACGAGCGGTTCACCACTCGCAAACTGTGAAGAAAAACATCGCGAGGAAATCTTTGCTATTCAATACCTCAGCGCTTGAAATTCGAAATGCGGAATGCCACCGCTATTGTCACCGCGTTGGTGTGTTTCATCCTTTGCTTTCAAAAGCCTTTGAAGAAACTGAGTAGAGGCCCTGTAAAATTTACGAAATTTACGACCCGTCAGAATTAAGTTTCCAAGCACGATGATAATATAACCTAATCTGCTAAATACAGACAAGACCTTTATTTCTGAGTAGTTCCTCTTTAGCGTTTTAGAATGTACATTTCGCTGATTTGGATTACAATTACATATTTTTATCATTGCTACCAAACATACAATATACATAAGGTCACGCCTGTATCTCAATCGTGACAAATCACTTTCGCTTCCTCGACATTCATTAGTTGTTGCATGATCGCACGCCGGTGTGTAGAAGTTATTTACTTATTTATTATATGTAGCCAAAACCGAGGTATAAACGAGGTTATACTTGCATGCAACGACTAATGAATGTCGACGGAGCGAAAATTATCTGTCATTTCGGCAAGTGGCAGTCCCTGGTCACTGCCTACCCCTGTGTGTTACAGGCGTGAGTATTTCAGAGTTTATGTGCTTATGTTACTTATTATTCTACGATGCGCCAGACAGACACAGGCGTTAACACTCCTAACAACCTGGGTTTGCAAAGTTGGGGCTTAAAAAGCCGAGGCCCGACTGCGTTGCGGTATCGCTGCAAGGCGGCTGCCCTCTCAGTGATTAATGAATAAATCTGCACCAGCTTGCGCCAGTGACTTGTCAGTGATTAACTGTTCGCACGCAGCGATGTTTGAATGAAGCAAAGGTGACTTTTGCTTTAGCTAAAGATGAAGACTGAGTTCCCCGTAACGTGATTTATGGTCTAACTCTAATGCTGACAGAAATATAGTCTAGAATCAATAGTTTCCAAGATATAACGTTTTTAAGTATGGAACGTCAAATCGATAACCATTTTCATTAAGAACCGCAATAAGGCCCCAGTTACGAATTTGGTCTATGTCGAATGGGGGCTAAATCACGTTCAGCCTAAATTGCGTTCGATCTAAATAGTGTTCTGCCTAATTCGTGTTTTGCCTAAATTGTGTTGGGCCTAAGTCGTTTTTGTCCTAATTCACGTTTGGTCTAAGCATAACGCGACTTTGGCTCACTGCGTTTTAGGTATACCGAGCGAAAAGGTGTACACCATTGTACGATCCGTACTGGTGACTTACGCGTGTAACAATGCAAACTACGTACATTGTAAGCAGCCTATATGCGTCCCAGAACTTCTCTCGGAGAGAGAGTATGGGTGTTTATAAATACGCGTGCCCACTGGGGATAGGCGATTGCAAGCGCTGAGGTAATGAATAGCTCAGACATTCAGGTTTCCTAACGATGATTTCCTTCACCGTCAGCGTTAATACTAAAAACAGAATAAAATTAACATTTAAGTTAGTGGGGATTCATACAGAAGATACGTAATTTTTTTGCCGTTTTTGCTTAATATTAGTAACAATAAGAAACGCTAGAATTAACATAACATAACCATTGCCAGAAGCAATGTATGTGCTTGAATGTAAATACATTCAAGCACATACATTGCTTCTGGCCCCACACTAGGATACCCTGTGTCGTGGGAAACAGAAACAGCGACGTCACAAACATGTAAACATTCAAGACCTGGGTGGTTATTCACAGAAAATTTGATTCTATATTCACTTTTAAAATATTTAGTGAAATGAAAATAAAACAAATATTTAAGGGAGGCACCCAAAAAACAAACGTAATGTTTTTGCCGTATTCTACTTGATATTAACGACGTAAAAGTCAGACGCTTTAAATATTCAAATAGTCGTAATATATAGATAATGGTAAGGAACCCTTCGTGTACGAGTCTAACTCGTACTTGCGCGGGCAAGTACGATATAGACTCGCACGATTTATATCAAAATTTTCGCATATATTTGGTGGGTCTCAGTATAGGTCGTCGGCTAAAATATGGCAAGACAACCACATTTTGCCTTCATTATGTACCATCATGCACCTTATTATAAATTTTATTTCAAATACTCTTACTTGATATTTTGTCGGAAGAGTCCGACTAGGTTTCGCTCTGATTCGCAGAGCTTAATCATGGTGAGCAGAGACGGAGCTCGCATTGATGGTTGCTCGACTCTTTATACCTCATCTTTGTGAAATAATAAACTTTACCTAAAGTCTGTCAAGCCCTTTGTCATTTGCGTGGTCAAAAACGAACAAACTTTGTACATAATATCATACGCCTCCTTTGATTTGGTAGTACGGTAAGAACAGTTAGTTTAGGATAAGAACAAAAATTCTTCGTCCTTAAGCTTGGAAAAACCGACAAACGTAAAATACTAACTATTCAGGGGAAAGAAAAAACTTAATAATTTCGTAATTGTGATGCCTTTTTTATTCTGTAAATGCATAGCTGATATTTAAATTTTAAGTTTCAAGCAAGCTAGCACAAAACGGGTTTTACAAGCGCGTCGGGCTAAGAAAATACTAACAAAATACAAAAAAAACTAATTTTGCCAAAAAATGTTCGTCGGATTTTCCAGGCGCAGCGTCGCTATGCTAGCCCGGCGAGATATTTCTTTTTATCTGTGTCCACATCATTTTCTCGAAAAATCATCAACCGACCAACCAACAAGCAACTTTACTGGAATATTTTCAACACCTAAAGTCCGTTATTTAATTCGATGCAAAAAAAAATGACGCGGTGTTACCGTTATAAAATATATTATAGATTTACTCGGTAGGCCGCCAATTGTACTGTATCTTTTTAAATGTTTTGATTTTGTTTTTTCCTGGTACAATAAAGAATATTCTTATCTTATCTTATTTTTTCTTACCGTGAATAGAAGACTCGTGTGACCAAAATCCTTATGACATCAAAGACAATAAAGTTTAATTCCTCATAAGAGCAACGTCTAAAAAAAAACCTACGTAGTACAAACAATTTTTACTTGGTAGTAAAATGGGGTAATCTGATTTTTGCGTACTAGCAACATTCAGACATTGGATTGTATTGAGAAGTCAACGTGACTGTTTTATGACTTTACCTAATTAGTAAATTATTTAACCCCTCAGCCCTAAAACACTTTTTCTATTTTATTCACAGAGTAATATTTGAAATTTATAACAGTTTTCAAAGAATAAAACATGCTAATACAACTGTGGTCTATATCCTCTTCTAAATTCGATTCAAAGTGCCGTTGCAAGACCGACCCGCCGGCCGGTCTAAGGGGCCTAACGGAATGCGCCGTAGTTTACATCGGACCCGCCGGCGGGTCCTCTGGGCTTGAAATGGCAATACTTGAAGAGACTGTCATTGTTGACAGTTGAAAACCAGTTGTTTTTTTGGTTACTCTGAAACTAATCCCTTACTGCCGTTTTCTGCATTGAGAATTTCGCTAAGTAACTACGTAACTGTAGTGCTGTCTCGTCAAATTTCTCAGAAAAGAACGTGACAGAACGTTACTTAAGTAGTTAGTGAAATTCTTAATTTGGAAACCGGTCCTCAGTTTACTATTCAGCGATATGGACCTTGGGTAAAGTCGAATTAATCGACAGCTCCCTCTTTCTCTCTGAGTCTTTCATTCTATCGGAAAACGTGATTCTTATATTATTTTAAGGACCTCATTTCTTAACCTACGCTTTTGGTCTTGTTATCCATCGAGACCTCCGACTTGTCTTATTAAAGTCTAGGCTTTGTATTTTAAAGCGCTGAAACGTTTTGGTATAAGACAATCTTTTACAATATGGTAAAAGTTTAAAATGAATACGATCCCTAAACAAGAAACGTTTAACTTTTTGTTTACTTAGGCCCTATAGTTAAATTGGCGACAAATCCTCAAACTTTGTGATTGTAATACTATATTTTATAAGTCCGTCCGACAAACATCAAGTAAGTGAATCCGGAATTAGTTTAGTGCTCATGAAAGTTTTAGTACAATTATCCTATATTGTTTATCAAAAAATGGCAAAATGTGAGTCGGACTTTAGCTAAGGTTTAGAAATTGAAGGAAGATAACACATTTTCATTAATTATTGTATTATAATACATCTGAGACGTATTACGGAACTTACAATGCTCAAAAAAAAAAAAAACAACTCACACAACGTCGACATTGTCAAAAATTAAAAACAACCATCCTTGCTGTTAATTTATTTAGTTGTATTGGGCACCTTTTGGCAACAAAATTTGACTAAAAAAATAATTGATTAAAAAAATATTATATTGACTCTAAGCATCAGATCAAAATTCAAAACGCAAAAGTCGTTGAACTGACGATTGTACACAGTATTTTTTAATCAAAGTGATCCAAAGGAAATATATAGTACAGTCTGGGATATTAACCTTTCCTTCCGTGCACTGTAATCAGTTTTGTTAAGAGTCAACTAAAATGGATCTGCTGGTAACTGTACAGTTGTTAATACCTTTCCAACGAAAAAATATTCAGAAAGCGCTCAAAGTATAAGTATAAAGTTTCAGGGTTTCCTTCACTCGAATTTAAATTAATTACCTAATTTATAACCACAGCTGTTTTGTTTCATAACACATTTTTTGCTACAAAAACAGCCTAGGAATCGTGTTCGCCTAAAACACGGTATCTTCGTCTTAGTTACTGACACTTGCGTTCACTGTCAAGTACGTAGACTCTACTCAGTTATAATATAGACGATTTTACCACAAAAGGATTGTGGTGTAACAGATGTCGATGATACTGGATGGACTAAAATATTTTCTTGATTACGTCTTATTGAATTGACTCAACACACATTACATTGGTATGTCTAAAGAGACGTAAGTAAAGACATTACAAAACTCAAATGTAACGTACGATACGTAGAAATTTTTTTGGAAGCTTATGTTCAAGGTTCTGCAAAACACTTTTAAAAGTCCTAGTAGCCTTGTATCAAACTATTCACTCAGGAAAACATTATTGAAGTAGTCGTGTACCATGAGCTCGAGTGATTTTCTCATTACAACAAATGACACTTTTGGAAGAAAAACACAACTTTTGTGCGATACACATCGCTAAAGATGTTTTCTTTGAAGTCCGCCCCTTGTTTATTCAAGAAAAATAAATAAAATCGTGAGAAGAAACGAGATTAAACCAACACTGATGTATTTAGAGGTGAAACGAGTTTTTGTGTACCTCAAAGGAATGAAGGTCAATTTGCGCGAACAGTTCTTTTCATTCGGCGTAAGCTTCGAAAATTAAATAAAGGACGCTGTCAGGAAAATGAGCAAGCAGCCAGAGATTTCAGACTCATGGCCGCTTCTAAAAAATAAATTCTTCGTCTAATTTAATTTTCTAGGTCCAAATAAATACGTTTTTAGAAACCAACATCAGATCAAGTGATCGGAAAGAAATTGGAACACCAAATCATCGAATAAATAACTCTTAAAATAAAAATCTTACAAAAAAATCAAATCGAATCAATAAAAAACTAATCTTAAAAAGCACTAAATAATGAAACCAATAATGACACCGCAACACGACACGTTAAAAAAATGACTTACATTTTGCTAAAGTCAGTCATTTAACTAATGTGTAATTGCAAACATGCATACATATTACCAATTAGCGTAAGTGTAATTTTGTGATCCCGTGGTTCCTCCGTGGCACATTGCTTAGCGCATCTGCCTACCATGCGAGAGGTCCCAGGTTCGAATCCCGGGGACAAAAAAAAAGAAACCCAGGTCTTGGATGTTTACATGTTTGTGACGTCGCTGTTTATAGTTCCCACGACACAGGGTATCCTAGTGTGGGGCCAGAAGCAATGTATGTGCCAGTGTGCCTGTATGTAAATGTTATATTATGTTGTATGATAATTATTGTTTGACGTTTACTGATCCTGATAAAAACAACATGAGAAATCAGTTTAACCTGTAGCATTCTTGGTGGGCCGATCGGCTAAATAGAATAGTATTTCATTGATCTTTTAAGGTCATAATTAGGGTTGAATATTGCAAAAGATACATTTTGTTAGTTTCGAAACTTTGTATCTTTCCTGTAAAATAAATGTATTTTTCGAAATAAACAAATTGGAGGTTCATCTGAAAAATACTATCATATTCGTTAATGCTTGTTTAAAACTCTGTATTTTTCATATTTAACAATCAAAGTGAAAAAAATCTTGCTTATTAATAGAAATTGAATATTGGCAATTGTAATTTGTGATGTACTTAATGTAATTGAATCAATAAATCGGTTGATATAAAATAAACAGAGTAGGTATAAATAATTGAAATAATATTATTGCTTGTGACTCTATATGGATATAAGATTAACATACTTCACTGTAATAACTATTTTGTTAATATTTAAAATACAATCGAAAAATACATGTAAAAACATAAACTTGCGAAAAATTCAACCGAAAATCCGCAAGGAAAGTTTCTGTATTTTATTGAAAAATACAGACGTTGTTTGAAAGATAAATGTATTTTACATGCTATTTTCAACCCTAGTCATAATGCAACTGATTGTTGCAATAAGTTCAAAAAAACTTTTTTTGTCCTTATAACCTCGTAAGTCCTCCTTCCTCCTCCTTATAACCTGACCTTGAAAATAACAATGGAAAACTATTTTTATTTTCAAAGTCAGGACTTAAGAGGTTAATGTCATCAAACCAAACTTAAGTCTTATCGCTTCTACAGACAGCATGATATCCAAAATTAATCAAATATCGCTCTACCAAAAACTACATGAATAAAACAGCTCTAAAATGTTAGTGTAAGATAAAATAAAACTGGAAAGGAACTAACATTTAACATCTCAGAGAAAATGAAATGTTGGGCCGACAGCGAAGTAACACAGAAGTTATGTTTATTTTACAAAAACTTTTACAGCAGTTTCTACAGCGACCTAACAAATATGGGTGCTAAGCTCGTCTGTATTTTTGTTGGAACACAGTGTAACCGCAGACGTGTAGGGATTAAAGGTGTTTTCACACTTTGGTAATTAACAAAGTAAAAATTACAACTGTACGATCCGCGCCAAATAAATCCAGATTCAGGTTTAAATTTTAGTGTAGCAACATTAGTAACAAGTTACTAGGGTAGTTTTTAAAATTATTTTTTGTCGTTACGTCTATCGTAAATAGTTTAATATCGTCGTTGGCCTCCTCACCGTGACGGTATTTAGATCATGTGTCAGATTTTTAGCAGTCTTAGGCCATTACATACTGCGACTTTAGCATCGACGCAACATCGCGACCCAAGCAGTAACAAATGCTTGCATTGATGCTGTCGCGCATATGTATCGATGATAACGCGCAACTGTATCGATACTAACGCACGTTAGCATCGATGCTGTCGCGCGGGTGTATACTTCCAATACATCCTCTGTTTGGGTTTACGATTCTTTTTTAAAAGTAATAATTCAGAGAGAGAGAAAACAGTTTCAATAGAACTCACCGCGTTGTGCATCGATGCTGCATCGCGACAGCATTGCGACTGCATCGATGCTAAAAGTCGCAGTGTGTAAAGGGCCTTAAATAATGTACGGCTATGTGTACATCAAATACTTTTTAGAACTAAAACTACAAATAATACGAAGCACTGCACATTATACACTTGAGCTGAGAGACGAGCAACCGACACCCCATTGTGACACCCCACACCTGGGCCTAGATTCAGTTAATTAATTGTACTACAATGACAACTGCATTGATATGGCAATTTAGTATCATGACCGCTTCAAGTCTACGCGCGCACTCAAATCAAGCAATCTACGCGTCAGTGGTATGAAAAATCACGTCACGTGACCCGACCGTGTATCTGTCATCGAACTACAATGCACTAACAGAATCGAGGCCCTGATCGGACATTGTCGGCGCCGGCGGACAGGCTCAGGCTCCAGAGGTGCTAGTAATTTGCCTTTTTGGTGTCTTTCATCACTTCCACTGGATTTGTTGTATATACTTTAGTATTTCTTTCATTTTATTGCCAATAAAAGGCCTTTCGCTTCGCAAGACATTGCAAAACCACTCCATTCAGTTGGCTGGTCACGGAGACAGAGTTATAGTTTAAGCTTGCGAGAACGAATGAACTAATTCGTTTCTCGCTGTAATTGTAGCACTTGGTAAAATACTATTTAAGAAAAGTTACTAGGTATCAATGAACCAAGGCAATCATAGAGTGGTGGCCGAGAACAGAAAGTCGGTCAGTGGACCGACCTGCGCCCCGATGGTCGGACGATGTCGTTGAGTCGGCGGAAGGTCCGTGGATGCGAATGGCGAGACCATGTAAAATGGCATTTGGGGGAAAAGGCCAATACGCAGCAATGGGTAACAGTGAAGTGATGATGATGATGATGATGGACTAGGTATCTCAATGCATAGCCAGAGAATACAAAAGAAATAAAAAGTTGAAATGAAAATGCAGATTTATATTACTCCCACTATACTACTCCCACACAACATCTCAGGGAGAAGATAGTGGCTAAAAACCAGCGCTACCCGCGGCTGTCAGGATCAGCATCAGCTGAGCCATTACCCTATTACATCACTAACTAGTTAAGTCTTAATTTGTTTTGAAGTTTATTTTGATGAGGCAATAAATACTTTCGTATCCTGTCTTATCTTCTTATCTTAGATGTTTAACTACCTGATTGAGAATAAGTGAGATTGTGCTGGTCAAGATATCGCATAAACTCTTCTAATCTCATTCAGGTGATTTAGGGGAGCTTTAGAATTTAATCATTTTCATCCACAATCTATTTTAATCTGGGTAGAGTCATCTAAAACGGAATGTATAAGTCTGCACACGCCTTTATGTCTTTTGTTTTAAGACAAAACTCAAGGGAAATGTTGAAGATAATATTGTTGAAACTTCTAGTAATGTTAGTTTTATTAGAAGGCAAAAATAAATTGCTTGTATTTGCATAGAGAGCTAAGGCACTTTGTAATAAAATTAAAGGGTATTCGTAGTTCTGATACCTAGAGTTCATCTATCTGGCTCTGTTCTTATTCGTGCAAATATATAACTATTTCCAAACCAAAACAAATACCTACGAATTATATTTTTTCACTATCTTTCATATATCTTCATTTGCAGTACTACGAATCTGGGTGCTGAATTATTTATTTATTTATTTATTCTGAGCTGCTTTATTATTTAAACTTCTGGTTTTGAATCAGTAAAAGGAATTTCCTATGTTATAATTGTAGTATATAACTTCAAAAACATTTAAACACAAAAACACTTTTTATACTTTATTGCACACGAGATATTGAATAGAACATTACGTAAAAAACAACTTGTACAAAGGCGAGCTTATCTCTGTAAGAGATTTCTTTCAGCAAACCTTAGAGCGTCGGAGCAGCGGTAAAAGAAAACGGGCCTACGTGTACAAAGTAGACTACATAAACTACAAAAATCCTAAACAAATAGCCTACTTTATGCAGGCACAATTGCATATAATAACACACAGACCACTTGTAAACAACAATTGCTACTGTTAGTATAGTTTTTTTAACATTTACAAACAGGCACATACATTGCTTCCTTTCCCACACTAGGATACCCTGCGTCGTGGGAACTAGAAACAGCGACGTCACAAACATGTGAACATCCTAGACCTGGGTTTTTTTTTGTCCCGAGCCGGGATTCGAACCCGGGACCTCTCGCATAGTAGGCAGATGCGCTAACCGCTGCGCCACAGAGGTCATCAGTTGTAAGTATACAAGGTTAACCTACAAAAGTGCGGGTTTGCCCACAGGGTTACGGGATTAACATTCTTCAAAAGGAACGTACTGTCGCAGTTAGAAGGTTTGAAGGGTGCGATCAGTTAAGTGAGGGGTATCCAGATTTACCCACCAACCAGTAGTTTATTTAAAAGGTAAAAGAAAGGCACATTATGTGCCTTTAAAATATTTTATGATTGTTGGATAAGTATTATGCAGAATAAGAGAATCCGGGTCGTGAAAAAAAAACAGAAAATAATGACGTTTAAGGTCCACCTTGCATGGAAGCTGAGGAATATCTGTGCCAAATACGTCCGAACACTGCGGCGAATGTCATAAAATAGTTAAAGGAGAATGACCAAAAACAGTCTATGTTGCTTTTGCGTTGCGATTTAAGCATTTATACCTCAAAATGTTTCTTTTGATAAATGATTTCAAAGTTATATTTGATAAAATAAAAGAATCAGGGGTTTAAAAGTAATAATTAAAAAGTATCTGTTTTGATTGTATAACTTCAGTGGGAGATGATAATGCACGTACCGCGAATGCACATCCTGAGAACGTACGGCCTGGTAATTAACAGCCATTGAATCCGTGTACATGTACATGGATTCCCGTCCGCACGTTCTCGGGTCGTGCGTTATCAGCGTTTCTAAACGAATCCCAAAAGGGTAGCCATGTCGTAGCCATGTGACCCCTTACTTGAACAGAGGTAATATTTTAAATATGAAATCGAGGATGAAGTACCATTTGGCCTCTTTATTATTTGGCATTGTCAAAACAAAACAACCTAAATACCTTTTTGATAAACTTTCCTGGCTAAGCTCAGAGCGAAACCAACGTAGCCACAGGAGGGATTGCCTAGTATGCCCTGAGCATAAAACTGCCGCTTTTAGAGGTAGTTTTAAATATGCGGCGTCGAAATGTTGGAACAATATCCCTCCCCCGTTGAGAAGTCTTAAATCGCATAGTACTTTTAAGTTATACATAAAGAAATACGTTCTTGAAGAACAAAAGTCCTCGCCGGCCTGATCACTAGGAAGCTGCTATTGGCCTGTACTGATCATGGTTTTATTGTGTTTTCTTTATTACGTTAATTGTGCCTATTTTGTAAATAATATTAATAATGTTAATGAAATAAAATTGTAATTGAATGAATTGAATACAATTTAATATATTTTACAATGTATGTGATTAATCAGGATCTGTTTTAATATAAACAATAAGTAGCTGCGAAATATGAAATTCATGTATGTATCTACTCGATTAATTTATTTTATTTGAATTTTTAATTTATCTTAATAATCTATGTCGTTTTGCAATAGAATATTAATTAAATAAATAATTGTCCAATTTTGCCATTTTATCTACAGTGTAAAATTTCAATGGACCAGTGTATTTTAATTTAATTTCAATAGTAATTTAATTTTGTTTTATATAATTTTGTTTTTTAAGCCCTAGTAAGGAAAGAGAGCTCAACGATGCCGTTGGCCCTCGCTGCGTCTCTTAGAGGTCCCGACTGAAAACCAGCGCTGCAGGCCATTGCTTTGCAATAACTGCAGCATATGCTGAGTTCGGGTACCTTTTATATTGCCATAACACATGATACAAAGCTAATCGTTATTTTAGGAAAATCTTATTATTATTATTTATTTTGAATATTATTGTTAGCATGCTATGCCTGTCAATTGTATATATTTGTGTGTTGTGGGAATTTAATAAATGATTATCTATCTATCTATCTATCTAAAAGAAATACCTCACACACTCCAGTAAAACGCGCAAAACCTATGATGTGAACAACGTAGATTGTATTCTCTGTGATGTGAACGAGGCACCGAATGATCACCGATTCCAGGGCTGTACGTTCCGCGTTCGTGCATTCCCAGTACGGACCGGGAATGCACGGACGGGAATGTACAGGCAGGAATGCACATCCCGATAATTGGTGTCATTTGGGCACAAATTCCCGGGCTGTACATTCTCATGCCGTACATTCTCGGTCCGTGCAATAGTAACCCACTTCAGTCACTCAATACAGATTACAAACACAGATTAGATTAAATTATTGCAAAAATCGCAAAAGGTGTACTGTGTACTACATTGCGAAGGTGCAAACTGCAAACGGGGAGTTTTTGACGGGAATTCAAACGAGCGGTTTTATTACGGTTTTATTTTTGCAAATTGATCCTAGTGGATTTGATATTGTTTAGTTAATGTAGTTTATTGTTAAAATGACCATGTGTATGAACAATCCAACCGGCCCTTTTGGAAATCGTTGGGAGTGTAATAAGGATGAAACCCTGGGTCACTGGTCTGAAGGGGTTTCTTGAGGTAAAATGCAGGTTTATGTTCACATGTTTATTAGTTCACCTCCGAATATGAAGTGCTCGCGCTTAGTCTAATGTCCAGCAGTGGACGTCCAATGGCTGAAATGATGATGATGATGATGATGATGATGTATGAACATTATGTGGAATAAATAACTAAAATAAACCGCCATTGTGGGCTTAGGATAGTCTTTGTTTATGCTTATCAGAAATTATCTCTTTGTCCCCCATTAGGGTCCTTAAACATTGCGACTTTTTGCAGCGATATAGTCGCGATTTAGATGATTTGCCAGTGCATGGATACACTCGCAAATCGCCCATCGTTAAACACACACGCTATCTGCAAAAAGTCGCAGTATGTGCATATTTGGCTAAAAGCATAAATAATCTGTGGCACAAAGCACAAACTTCTTCCGTAGGAACGAACCTCAGAATATGGGGGGAATGAACTGATAATGACCTATGCTTATAAATAAAACTAAAAGGTGTCAATGCCAATCCAAAATAACACCAAACCACCAAAATTATCATAACCTCAAAACATTTTCATAATATTTTTCCTGCATAATCCAGAGCTAATTTCTTATAGTTTACCGTTAGTTTCATCAATGCGCCAGAAGACGCAAAAATAGACGAACTCCTATAGTAAATTGATCATTCTCCTTTGGAATTGATAAAAGGCCGAAAATCATTAAAAAGCAACGAGGCGATCGCCTCGTTACAGTACTACATATTTGCATATTTTGCCACTTCGGAAACGTCAAATGGGGCAACTCAATGCAGTGGACATTTCCGAAAAGGCAAAACTACCTAAAAGCACAACCTACACGTCTAAACGTAGTTCTCTCTAGTTTTCCTCAACATTTACAGATTGTCTCGTCGTCATAAGCTGGCGGCGATCAACTCACGTTCGAGCAGTGTGCGCCCCATATTGAAAGAGAGATGACCCCAGTGATTGGTGAAATAGAAGGTTCAGTTCAACTGACTGACAAATAGCTTCTCTAAACATACCTTACAAGAATCGCTCGTAGCCCCGGCTGCCTAAGTGACCTTAAACGATCACGAATGTTAAGCAACATACAGCGCGTTGTTGGATGGGTGACCGTTCTATGACTACCGCTAGTGGCATTTTTCCGAGTGGCTCCGTGCTTCGCAAGGCACGTTAAGCAGTTGGTGCCGGCTGCCGTCCTAGGTGGCAGTCGTTAAGCCAAGTCAGAGACTTTAGGGTGGCTTGAAAACTTCTGACAGTAAGACCAAGGAGACCGGACCTATCGCCGAATTTGTATGAAAACCGGGTGTCGCAAGCCCGAGTTACTCACACAACGCTACGAGATGTGCGCACACTTCATGGTACGCACCCACACAACCACACTCTAGCTGGGACAGATTTTAGTCGATAAGTTGTCGATAATTAGGTGCATCTAGTAGCTAATTTCTGTGTGTCTGAAGTCACGAGAAATTTAATTGTTTGTGCAAACATAAAATATGTGCGTGGCGCCTATGTTAGAACTGAAAAATATGTGGCAAAAGGTTGAAAATAAATAACACGTCTAGGCATTTCCCCAGAAGAGGCAAAAATGGCTGACTTCGGTGGTCGTTTTTTTTTCGTCTTTCAGGAATTTTATCGATTGTTTTGGATAAAGGGCTAAAAACTGTAAAACATGATATATTTTGGGTAGTCAGATTCTCGGCTATAAAACGAAATATTTAAATCACCGAAATCAGACTACACCGAAATCACCGAAAAAGTGGGCGAAAATAATCAATCAACTTGTTTCTTGTAATTCTCATACATTATTAAGCCCTAAAGTACCTCCTTCAATAGGTACTTCTTATACCAAAAATCACATTTTTTTCCATCAGCTTTTTCTCATCTGTCAGCTCGTCATGCAAGCGCCAAAAATCTAACACGAATTGCGTGAGTGATTTCTGGCTAACTATTTTAGAACGAAAAATAATAATCCTTCCAAAAAAAATGGCAAAATTTTATCAAAACACGCAATAAAGTAAAATAATTAAGTATGTTCAATTATACATTTTTGTCTCAGTATAGCCTTATCTTTATAAAGTGACTACACCAGAAACAAAAGGCAATTTAGTTTAGTCACACTGAGGTTAGTGTACTTTCTGTTTGTATTGTACTTATGCTGTTAGGTTGATATCATAACTATGTAACTTTTCTGAAATTGGTTGTTGGTAAAAACTAGCAGTCAAATCTTGAGCTTGAATTACAATTTACATCTCAGTGATCTTGTAACTAAAATTTCATGATTTTATTCAGAGAACTTGGCAGCACCCATAAAGATCTCAATTCTTTTGTCGGCGAAGTCGATAACGACGTATGTTCTTAATACCTATTGAACTTGGCTCTCATATCATTCACATTTATGTTTTTGATGGGATACATCATACACAATGAATCTGGATACGGCGGCGGCGCCGGCGGCGGAAGTACATATTTAATTATCGATATTGACTTCGTACATAATTTTCTCCTCGCTAGTTCCGTCACAAATTGTTTCTGTCTTTCTCACGCTCATCCGTTTAGAATGAGAAAGAAACAAAGAAGTGTCTCCATGGTTACGCTATCTATCCGTTGTTGTATCATTACGACAAAAATATTATTTTATTAGAAATAAGTGGTGTTTTACCTGTGAAATGAAGTTCCATCGGTCTGGATGTTGTTTTTGTCACTGTGTCTTTTGCAAAAAACGATCGCACAGGCCGGCATTTCTAACAAAACGAAATTGTTTCTGACACGTCTGACGCGCTCGCCCAGATGCCCCAAATGAGGTTAGTGTTTGCACCCTGTGCAAGCTTATTTCTCAAGCCTTGGAACGGTATGTCCAATCTCTTTACTATTCAGATATTTATGGTAAGACCAGTCTTACAAGCCTCCACCAATCCGGATTTGACCCCCGTGGCAGAGAACGGCCTATACCTTCCTCAGGGAAGAGACCCGTGCCCCTCGGTGGGGACACAATGGGTCGATTATGAAAGTAATAATTAGTGAATTTATCAAAATAATTTATTTATGTACAAATATTATTTATTTATGTCTCAACTTCTTGAAGACTTTCTTTTAGTTTTTCAAAGACACTTTTTTCTTTTTCTAGGTTAATATTTTTTTTTTCTGTTTCTGTAGCCTATATACCTACGTCCCACTACAGGTCACAGGCCTTCTCTCAGAGGGACAGAGAGAGAGAGAGAGATAGTTTAAGCTATTTTTTTCAATTTAAAAAAAAGCGGACAACGTTTACTAACGATGTTTTCCTTCACCCTTAGCGAGAGTTATTGCTACTGAAACTTCACAAAATGTAGCTTAGAGAACAGTATTTGTAAAGTCGGCTTCCCACGGTCCGCGACATCGTGGACGGATGCGCACGGCCGACGACCACGGACAGCCACGCACCACGAGAGGCTCTCCTAACTGACCTATCGTTTGTCTGTGCTACCGCGGACCGAGACCCTTCCCACGGTGTCGTGCGAGCTGGTCCGCGACTTTGGGAAGGCGTCTTAACGTGTTATTACTCGACCCCAGGATTTTCCAAATATGAATGGCTGTTACTGCTCAAAGTAGCCATAATATCTATTTTTTTAATCCTAGAAAATAAGTATGTAAAGTTTGTGATTGAAATGCAGTTGTTAGTAATTATTTTAAAAGTTTTAAAAGCCGTATAGTCCGAAAAAAAAAAACAATTGAGTAATTGAGTGTACCATATCGTTATTACTTATATGTAATACCGGTTTTTTTAATCAATGGCTGGAATGTGAATGGCGTCCTACCAATACGCCGTCGATCCCGGGGAAAACTTCTGTCATCTTTTTATTCCAATACCGGGTTGGACAAACAATATGTCGCTTGCTCAGTGCCTGTACTCAAATATCTAGAGTCTACGTGAACCTTTGAGATATTGGATGTTTAGCTGCCGCACGTATTGCTGAATTCAGAGTCCATTTGACCCTCCTTCCATTGTGATTCTGTAGATAAGAAGACGTTAGAAGCAGATTTATCTTTAAGAAGTATTATGTTCCTTAAATTCCTTTATCGTTGTACCATACCGCGGTCTGTGACGCTCGCGGAGTATCTTTTGGCATTGACTGAAAATCAGCACTGAAGGCTTGTCCTACAGCATAATGATGAGTCAGCTGCCATTTATAACAGCAGTGACACGCCGTGATACTTCTGATTTTTCGTATTGTACAATTTTTTTTAATTTTTGGATTTATTTTGTTTTTGTGGCGTGTTTTTATTATAAAATTTTTCTTCTTATTCTTCCTCTTCTACAGAGTTTTTATTTTAGTAGGATCTTTAGAAAAAATGCACTTGTTACCTACTTTTTAAAATACCTAAATCACCAGAGGAAAAAAGAGCTAAAATCTAAAAATTTATGTACTGACAATAATGGGGAAATTGCATCTTACTTAGATTGGAGTGACATTGCTTTACACCGTAGAAAATAAAAAACATAAAAAAAATAAAACCATAATCAATATTTTCAGAGGTTTTGAGCTATCAAATTTTTTTTTTAAAGTTACTATATCAATAAAAAACTTATTTGATTTAGTTTTTCTAACAAATTTTCAACGTTTTTTTATGAGGGTGCAGATGCATACAAATATTACGTCATGAGTGTAACGTGTTTTTTATTATAGTAAAAGTAAAGTTCCTTTCAATTGGGATGGATATTTTTTTAATTACTTGGGATGGATATTTAATAGTGACATGATTGAATTCCGATCGGCGGAAATCCCTATTAAGTCCCGCCTGATGACAAAAGTTATAATTTGTTATATCATGTTTTAATTAGTTGTACAACTTTTGTTACATGAAGGTGCATATAACTTTTTTAATATCTAATAACACTTAATATATTCTTTCATTATATTTAATTCTCGTGTCACAGTATTAGTGCGCATACTCCTCCGAAACGGCTTGGCCGATTTTGATGAAATTTTATGTATATAATCGGTAGGTCTGAGAAAAGGTTTTTTTGTATTCTTCATGGTTTATTATGTCACATTTATTTCATAACTAAGTCGTAGGTTTCACATTACAAAAATATATATATTACAAACATAATAAAAATTCACATAAAGCTTCTTCAAAAACTTGACTTGATTTAGTAAATTTACCTACATTTTTAAATTTTTTTTTTTTTTTTTTTTATTATTCTTCATAGCCTTAAGAGAAAAAATGGCAAAACAACGTTTATCGGGTCAGCTAGTAAATATAACTTTTGTTACAATTCATGAAAGAAATTAGACATCAAATGTTGGAGCACCTTAAGAGGGAATACTAAATTCAAAACTTTCACCGAGCACCAGACTTCAAACCTAGAACGTCCAGTTTCGGCGACACGGGAATCCCATTACTGCGGAACCTTTTTGCTGCACTTGTAATGCTAATGGACCCGGCGTGTGCGACAGGATCGCGGTTTTTGTCCGACGGAACCCTAATTCCTTGTTCGAATCGAGTTTTCATTAGGATTTGCTTCGAACTTTTCGCATAAATACTTACGGCGAGTGCTCGCGTGGTTTCTGCTTCATTTGAAATGCTTCGCGAGCTCGGAATGGGCCGGTGTTTGCCCGATTTTGTTACGTCTGTGTTTTGTTAGGCTAAATATGTTTCAGGATGGTCAGGCGTCTCGAACTTTTGGTAAATAAATAAAGAAGCACCCTTATAGAAAGCATCTAAAACCGGCGCACACAAGGCCTTTTCAGGTATCTAGCTTGACAAAAAGAACTTTAGGTACATATAAATTAAGCTGTTTTTACTTTAGCAAACACTTAATTCAACTTTTGCGGCGTGCGTACATGATAGGACTACGAAATCAGAAATAAAAAAAACATTTCAACGTAAAGAATTTACATTTTGTTTGTTGAATGTCAATGTACATACACTTATGTATAATGTTAATGTTAGCCGCTGCCTTGGGGCCGTGTGTAGTGGAGAAAAAGGCAGCGAAAAAAAACTCCACTCTGACCATCTTTTCTCAAATCAAATTCTTCATGCATGTCGATGAAGCGAAAGTGATATATCAGGATCGTGGCAAATGGAAGTCCCTTATCACTGCTTCCCCCTCTGGGATACAGGCGTGAGCTTATATCTAATCTCTTTAAACGAGCAATTCTTGTATATATATTTACTAGCTGTTGCCCGCAACTTCGTCCGCGTGGGCTTTAGTTGAGTAAAGTGTTTGCGTTTGCAATTAAGATTGGGATACTTTTAGCGCATGCGAAATAAATAAAACCATCAAATAATACTCTCTCTGAGAGAAAAACTATTCCCTGCAGTGGGACATATACTCGTATAGGCTGTTTACTATGGGTTGTATTTTAAAGAACTGAGAAATATTTATGAACACATTAACGGAGAAATAATAAGAAGAATTTAGAAAATTTATTCAAGAGTTAGAACGACCAATATGAAAAAAAATAAGAAAGTAAGCAAGTATTTAAGGTGGTATTTAAACACATGGAAGAACAAAGAAATTCAATTAAAAATCGCAGCGAAAAGTTTAATAATCGAAGCGACGACACGAAGTAAATACGAAGAACTTTTATACCTTCTAAATTTGCAACCTCCATAAGTATTGAATTCACAAAAAGGGCTGTCGGCAATAATCAATAACTTTATCAGAAACTTATAACCCAAATACAAAATTTTATTGAAATAACTTTGAATATTAGAGAGCTTTCATTCTAACTTTGCACCCCCCTTGCGATAATTTTCTAAAAACTACTTCACACAATGTTCCATGACTTTCAATGAAGGACCTACATACTGCATTTCATTCGAATAACTTCAAAAACGGCAGAGTTTCATACTAACTTTGCACCCCCCCTTTTACCCCCTGAAAGAAATGATTTTCGAAAAACTATTTTACATGTATTTCATGACTTTTAATGACAAACCCTTCATGAATTTCATGAATATCATTCGAATAACTTCAAAAATGGCAAAGTTTCATACTAAATTTGCACCCCCTTTTTTCCCCCTTAAGGCATGATTTTTGAAAAACTATTTTACACGTGTTTCATGATTTTAAATGAAGAACCTTCGAACTAAATATCATTTGAATAACGTCTAAAACGGCAGATGTCATACTAACTTTGCAAATCCCTTTTATCCCCTAAAGGGATGATTTTCGGAAAACTATTTTACATGTGTTTCAAGACTTTCAATGGAGGACCTATATTCTGAATTTCATTCGAATAACTTCAAAAACGGCAGGGTTTCATTCATACTAACATTGCACCCCGTTTTACCCACTTAAGGGATGATTTTTTAAAGCCTATTTTACATGTATTTCGTAACTTTTAGCGACGGATCTTCGTATTGAATTGAATACTAAACTTGCACTCCCCTTTTATCCCCTTAAGGGATGATTTTCGGAAAACTATTTTACACATGTTTCATGACTTTTAATGAAGGACCTTCATATAGAATCTCTTTCGAATAACTTGGAAAACGGCAAAGTTTCATACTAACTTTGCACCTCCTTTTTCCCCCTTAAGGGATGATTTTTGAAATACTATTTTACACGTGTTTCATGATTTTAAATGAAGGACCTTCATATTGAATCCCATTTGAATAACTTCAAAAACGGCAAAGTTTCATACTAAATTTTCACCCCTCTTTTTCGCCCTTAAGGGAGGATTTTCGAGAAACTATTTTACACATGTTTCATGACTTTTAATGAAGGACCTTCGTATAGAATATCATTCGAAAAACTTGGATAATGGCAAAGTTTCATACTAACGTTGCACCCTCCTTTTTCCCCCTTAAGGGATGATTTCGGAAAAACTGTTTTACACATGTTTCATGATTTTAAATGAAGGACCTTCGTACTAAATATCATTTAAATTACTTCAAAAACGGCAAAGTTTCATACTAAGTTTGCACCCCCCGTTTTTCCCCCTTAAGGGATGAGTTTAGAAATACTATTTTACACGTGTTTCATGATTTTAAATGAAGGACCTTCATATTGAATCCCATTTGAATAACTTCAAAAACGGCAAAGTTTCATACTAAATTTTCACCCCCCTTTTTCGCCCTTAAGGGATGATTTTCGAGAAACTATTTTACACATGTTTCATGACTTTTAATGAAGGACGTTCGTATAGAATCTCATTCGAAAAACTTGGATAATGGCAAAGTTTCATACTAACGTTGCACCCTCCTTTTTCCCCCTTAAGGGATGATTTCAGAAAAACTGTTTTACACATGTTTCATGATTTTAAATGAAGGACCTTCGTACTAAATATCATTTAAATTACTTCAAAAACGGCAAAGTTTCATACTAAGTTTGCACCCCCCGTTTTTCCCCCTTAAGGGATGAGTTTAGAAATACTATTTTACACGTGTTTCATGATTTTAAATGAAGGACCTTCATATTGAATCCCATTTGAATAACTTCAAAAACGGCAGAGTTTCATACTAAATTTGCACCCCCTTTTTCCCCCTTAAGGGATGATTTTCGAAAAACTATTTTACACATGTTTCATGACTTTTAATGAAGGACCTTCATATAGAATCTCATTCGAATAACTTGGATAAAGGCAAAGTTTCATACTAACTTTTCCCCCCCTCTTTTCCCCCTTAAGGGATGATTTTTGAAAAACTATTTTACACGTATTTCATGATTTTAAACGAAGAAACTTCATACTAAGTTTCATTTGAGTAACTTCAAAAACGGCAGAGTTTCATACTAATTTTGCACCCCCATTTTACCCCTTTAGGGGGTGAATTTTGAAAAATCCTTTCTTAGTGCTACCCTATGTTATAAAAGGAACTCCTGTGCAAAATTTCAAGTTTCTAACCCTTATAGTTTGGGCCCTGCGTTGATATGTCAGTCAGTCAGTCAGTCATTCAGTCAGTCAGCTTCTCCTTTTATATATATAGATATATAATCAGAATCTCGGAAACGGCTCCAACGATTTTCATGAAATTTTGTATACAGGAGGTTTTGGGGGCGATTAATTGATCCAACTAGGTTTCATTTTTATAAAACGTCGTTTAACCGTGTTTTAAGGCAAAGAAATAACTGCTATACTACAAGAAGGAAATTTTCGCAACCATCTGTAAGGTTGTCATAGCTCAAGTGGGAAATAGGATGATACCGTAAGCAGAAGACCCTGGTTCGAGACTTTATAATTTATTTATTTTTTCAAGTTCCTTCTCTTGTGTGAAAACCTACATACCGAGCAAAGCTCGGTCAACCAGGTACTATGTATAATATGTATATATTCATTCTTTCGATTGTTTTTTTCTTGTTCAATCTATCTATCTAATCAGCCCGTAAATAGAGCCCACTGTTGGGCATAGAAGAAAAAGAAGAAGAAGAAAATTCATTTCATTTATTTGACGACACAATACTTAAAACAAAAAAAAGAAAATTTATCACTCACTATTAATACAAAATGCCTACATTATTTAACAAATTAACACAGAAAGGTTACAAAAAGTGGGTAAAAAATAAATAAATGGTACAACATGAAAACATTATACTTTTTAAGTATTGAGCCCCCAAAATGGGCCTGACTCAGCATAATGTTGCAACAGAGTGGTCCGTTGCAACACTGATTTTCAGTCGGGTCCAAACTGCGGTTAGCATTGTACGTGTGAAAAAGTAAGGTTAAATAAGCTGCCCAACGGTGTGAAAAAGACAATGACAATAAGATACATTACATAGGCCTCTTCTCTTTCACGCCAACCCATCCGGTCCAGTGCTAGTCTCGTCCAATGTCTCCCGGCCGCTTTCGTAATGTCGTCGGCCCATCGGGCTGGTGGTCTGCCCACCGACCGTCGACCCGTTCTTGGCCACCACTCAATGGCTACCTTAGTCCACCGGCCGTCTGTTTTCTTCTTCCTTAGAGCTTTAATTCTAATGGTAGCATAGATTTCTATTTCCACAGATTTCCACACCTGACTGTGCATTGCAGCTTTTAGTACAAACTTAACCTCCTGGCCTATTGGCGCCAGCGCAGTTTTTAGACGTAAAACGCTAACATAAAGAATATGTTTCCTTTTCCCTTAACTACAATAAAGCCACCTTACCTATAATATTTTTTGGGATTACTGTAGTCATTCACTATAACAAAAATTACTTTCCGAATGATTTAATTCAAGACAATTGTTCCAACAGTTCTAATAGAATAGACTTGCTTAGTAGAAACATGTTTTATTGTTTCATCGTAAATATTTAGAAGTCGACGTTAGATGTAGTTGTACGCTATAATAACTACTGATACATCGCTCTTTTCCCAATTACTTAGAATTAACCGAATGGCATTGTGAATGGCATGCCACAATTGTGGCATGTTTTACCATTATGAACAATTTATTGCCGACCTTTGTGAATATCTGTCAGCGAAATGAGTGTAATAATATCGATGGCGTTGTTATCCAAACTAAAACAGAGAAGTGTGGATAGTCCATTTCGTCATAAAAGGCAGTAAAGTGACATTCTAAATAGTTGAGATAAGATAAGAATATTCTTTATTGCACATAAGAAACAAGAGACAAATAGAAGTTAAGATGTTTTTTTTCGATGGCTTTATGATAGACAAAGGACAAAAAAGCTTATTTTGTCAAAATCATTACCGCTGCGACCCTTTCTATGACAACCCAAATAAGACACAAGTCATATCATTACATAATCGACATCGACTGCCTTGTTGGACGACCGTTAAGGTGCTTAGCTACCAAGACCCCTCTGAGACCGTAGTACTACCACGTACACAACTGGTAGTACAAATGGTACACCGTAAGGTCACTACTAATAAAAATACAAGAATATCCCTCGGGTTTTGTCATAGACCACAGTGTTAAACGTTCAACTAGTAGTACATATGATATTATACATGCCATATGTAAACAAAACATACAGTTATATGGTTATGTTCCGTGTATGTTATTAACTTATTATTATTATTAAAATTCTTTGTGGCACCAATATGTGTACAAGGGCGTGCTTAGTGCAGGAAACATTCTCTTCCAGAAAACCTTTTATATGAAAATCGCGAAAGTTTAGATCTATGTCAAGGTGTTAGAGCCATCGCACACAGGGCGACTTGTCGCCGCGTCAAGTCGCCGCGTCAGACGCGACGTTGTCATTTGCTTCTGGCGTCTTGTCGTCGCGACTCCGCGACTATGACGCCAAGTGTGCGGAGATCAAAATATATGAAAACTGACGGCCGTAGCCTGTCGTCGCGTCTAGTCGCCGAACTGTCGCTGTCGCGTGTCGCCTTGTCTGCGCATAGGCTTAACGTAAATATAGTTTTTCTCGCCTCTTTGCTCTTTACTTATATAGTCAACAGAAAAGAGTATCGCAATGAACGCAACACATTACAGTCAAAACAAACAAACACATTACAGTACATTCGTACTACACCGGTCCTTTGTTATGGTTACTATACGGTGTATCATTTGTACTACCAGTTGAACTACGTGGTAGTACTACAGTCTCAGAAGGACCAAGATAAAGGTCGTGGGTTCTATTCCCACTGGAGACCGTCGTAGTCAGAGGTGTTAGGGCGGTTTGGAAACTTCTGACAACTGAATCTCAAATGCGGGCCTTTTGTACCGTTTATCGCTCTAGTATCGGGTAACTGATATTAATTATTGTTTCCTGATATCACGTAATATTATCGTGTTACGTTATGACTGGGCCAGTAGACTTAGTTAGGTAGGTATTCTTGTTTTGGATAGAGGAAAATCTTGTATTGTCGGAATTATCTCATAATTATCTCATAATTATTATTTCCGAATGTCGCTAGTCGACTAGTTTGTGCAATACATAGGATATAATAGAGATGTAACAAAAATAGGTATACTCCATATCCGTAGGTACAGTTTAACTAAAGGTAAAAAAATCTGGATAAGTCTTTTTATTGAAATATACACTTTTTTAATAAAAAAAAATTACAAATTAAATGTGTTTTTATGAAATTAGATTTAATTCCACATTGAATTGGTAATGTGTAAAGATTTTGGTTTAATAAGTGTATTGTTGAAATCAATAAAAAGGCGTATCAAAATTGTTTACCTTTAGTTAAGTACCTAAACATATGAAGTGTAGATACTATCAATTACAAGTCCTGATTCTGAAGAAAGAAGATAATAGTCCAGGAAATAGTAAACGAAGAAGGTAATCACATGAAAAAAAAACACCTACAATATAAACATTTTTTTACATACAGGCACATACATTGATTCTGGCCCTACACTAGGATACCCCGTGTCGTAGGAACCAGAAACAGCGACATCATAAACATGTAAACATCCAAGACCTGGGTTTTCCTTCTTTGTTCCCAGCCGATACTCGAACCCGGGACCTCTCGCATGGCTGGCAGACGCGCCAACCGCTGCGCCACAGAGGTCGTCATTCAATCTAAGATCAAACACAAATTAAATGTGTTATCTAACGTAAACATATTGAATTAAAACTTTTGAAAAAAGTTAGGTACCTAACATTTTTCCAGTTGAAACTATGCTTTTCCCCAGTAGGTTAGTCAATGTGTAAAGCAATAGGGACCCGAATGTCACAAAAGCGCAAAGCCTAGACCCAGACGTCTTAAATCCCCCTATTTCCAGATGGAATTTAAAGAAACATCAGGGTGGTATAAGAAAAGCTGCTCAAGCCACGGATGGCGCAATGGCGTTTGATACTAGGTACAGTCGGTGACAAAATATAATAAATCTCGAGAAAGCGAGAGAAATAGTTATTATTAATTAACGCACATAGTTCTGTAATATTATTGTGTAATCTTGTGTGTTGTACGTGACTTTGGATGGAATATAATAATTTCATTATATTTATTTATTGTTATTATTGCAAACAGAAAATAATAGCTTTTCTCATTCTATGTGCAGAAGTAAAATTATGAATAGGAGAGATATCTTTCGATGATTCTTTGAGAGTCTAAAAAGCAGTTAAAATGGGTTTAAAAATCTCTTATAAAAATAAAAAAACTAAACAACCTGCGTTTACAAACATAAATAAACTGCATAATCTTCCGAAATACCTTCTGAAATATATAAATTTGGATAAGTAATAAGCCCAAATTTTAATGTTTCATTTCATTCCTTACGTTAAAAGTTTATTATATTTGAAATATAACTTACGACTATTTTCAACTAATGTTTATCTTCTATTTTTATGTGTTGAATATTTGTATACATTATAACTAATCTTGTCTTGAAAATGTACCTACTGGATAAATGTAATTTCTGGTTTGTGTTAAGTACAAAACGTGTTAAGTAAGTACACAAAACATACATTAGTCAGTAAAGAAAATAAAATAAAATTGCTCATTTTATTTTGGGACCATCCAAATCTTACGAGACACGTTTTTGAATGTTTTGACTGCCTTTTCGTGCACTTTTGTATTTAATAGTACGTGAAGTACACCTACCGTAAATCCTGGACAAATCTCGAGGAATTGCTGGCGAAATTCTCGTGATACGGTGGCATTTGAGTTTCGTCTCCGCACCAATGTGTAGTGTTTGGTTTGTCCGTGGTGGAACACTGCATTATTCTAGACTTCGGTGGAACTCTCGCGAATACTCTTGCAAAATGTCAATTCCAGCGATTTTTTCGAATAATGTGGAAGATTGAGGCTTGCATGCATTAGGGGCCGCTCGCGAATCGGACTTTTTAGTCACTCGAAAAAGTGTCAAGGTCTTAGGCACTGCTTGGTCTTACTGCTTGTCTGTAGCGGACGCAAAGGTGAGATGATGATGAGGCTTAACCCGCTGGCTCGGCGGCTACCAAATTTGGTAGCGGATACTCGGAAGCGAAATTAAACCTTATATTCATTAACCATCGTTCTAAAGTCCCTTGTGTCAATGCAACTTATCATTTGCAGAGTTGAGCCAAGGTTAATAGTCAGCGGTCGGTTACTTTTTTCGTAATTATACTTTCGCGCACTGCTACTTAACTTCTTCACTACCCTACTTAAACTATTCAATATACAGGGTTACAGGGAAAGTCGTAGACAATATTAAAGGAGGTCATTATTTAGGTCATTTCTGATGGATTTTATTCTATTATATAGGGTCCGAAAATTAACCGTTATGGAGATATTGACTGTTTAAGATTTTAAAAAAATATCAATTTGTTTTGGCTTTTTGATTGATTTTTTCTCAGAATAGAGCTCATAAAGTGTTTTTTTTTTATGTATTTAGTTAAAAGGCATGTCAATTGATAAAAAATATCAGCAAAAGCTGCACCTACTACTAACAGCTTTAAAAAACTGCTCGGCAACGGTTAGAATTAAATATGTTTTCTCTAAATATTTTTCACATTGAAGCTCTTAAAAAAAAAATTACGTTCCATACGTAATTTTTTTTTAAGAGCTTATTCTGCAAATAATTTAAAAAACTTCTAAGACTCTTTCACTATTCAAAAAGGTATAACATTTAATAGGTATGTGCATGAAATTTGAAAATAATGTTATTTGAGTAGGCTCTAGTGGTAGTACCGACATAACTGAACTTCGATACAAAAAAAATCTTTTTACTTCCTGGCACCTTTAAGCTATGTAAAAAGTTCAGATAGGCTTTTTTGTGCTCTGGAGACATGCTGTCTCAGGTGTTCAGGTACCTACCTATTTCAGTATTTCTTTTTTAGAATATTCTATCTATCTATTATTTTTGTGTTAGTCTGCTCGTGTGATTCTTCCGTGATAGATGTGTGCTAATACGTGCTCTGCAAATGATTTGCGTTTTAGAAACTTCTACGTCTCTTTAGGTATTAAAAAACGTATATCACTTGCCATTACATCGAAAAAACGTTAGCCAAGTGTCACTTAAGATGGCAAACGGTAAATTTTTAGTTGAGGTAAATACGTGCTCTTTGATAATTTCCCGTAAAACGCGATTTAGTTTGGATTTTTGTATTAATTCATCTTCATTCTGTGACTTGGCTTGGATTTTGAACTGATTCATCTTCGTTTTTGCTGTTGTTGTTGTTGCGCGGTGTTGTGCACAACCCCACTGTGCTGCAAGAGCTGCGCCTGTGCGTGCCCGATGAGTGCGTGTGGTGGCGGCGGCGGCGGCGGCCGGCGCAGCTGGCGGTGCCGCGCGCGCGCACTAACCTGCAGCGGGACGCGCCGCTCGTGCGCGCGTTTCGCACTCTCAACGGGGTGGCGGTCACAATAGATGTGTTTACATGCTCACTGAGCGAGTTCATGGGAGCCACTTTGTACATGTTAGGTGGATAACTAGTAATTGTATAAGTTGTAAATGTTAACTTCGCTATCGTAGTAGGTTAGTCCTGTAATGTTAGCTGTAAGTGGATTAAATTAAATAAATAAAAAAAAAATCATGGTTGCCTCTATTTCTAAAACAAATTATTATTCTTTTTTTTTCTAATTACTCTTCACTACAGTAGTTTGCAGGTTTCTCCTTATTTTCACAGCCGCTGCCGCAAATATTCTCTGTCGTTTTTTCGATGTAATGGCAAGTGATATACGTTTTTTAATACCTAAAGAGACGTAGAAGTTTCTAAAACGCAAATCATTTGCATAGCACGTATTAACACATCTATCACGGAAGAATCACACGAGCAGACTAACACAAAAATAATAGATAGATAGAATATTCTAAAAAAGAAATACTGAAATAGGTAGGTACCTGAACACCTAAGACAGCATGTCTCCAGAGCACAAAAAGCCTATCTGACCTTTTTACATAGTTTAAAGGTGCCAGGAAGTAAAAAGATTTTTTTTGTATCGAAGTTTAGTTATGTCGGTACTACCACTAGAGCCTACTCAAATAACATTATTTTAAAATTTCATGCACATACCTATTAAACGTTATACCTTTTTGAATAGTGAAAGAGTCGTAGAAGTTTTTTAAATTATTTTCAGAATAAGTTCCATACGTAAATTTTTTTTAAGAGCTTCAATGTGAAAAATATTTAGAGAAAATATATTTAATTCTAACCGTTGCCGAGCAGTTTCTTAAAGCTGTTAGTAGTAGGTGCAGCTTTTGCTGATATTTTTTATCAATTGACATGCCTTTCAACTAAATACATTAAAAAAAAAACACTTTATGAGCTCTATTCTGAGAAAAAATCAATCAAAAAGCCAAAAAAAATTTATATTTCTTTAAAATCTTTGACAGTCAATATCTCCATAACGGTTAATTTTCGGACCCTATATAATAGAATAAAATCCATCAGAAATGACCTAAATAATGACCTCCTTTAATATTGTGTACGACTTTCCCTGTAACGCTGTATAAGCATTAATTAATTCAAGTAACGTTTTTACACTATTACAATGAGGAGACTTTTATAGGGAGCGTGCTCAGCCAAGAAGTGACTTTGAAATCAAGCTTCATACTTGTAATAAAATCACCAGAGGAATCTGTAACTGCTCTCATCTTGAAAAAGTCACGCATACTAAATATCTCTGTTTTATTGCAGACTACAGATTCTATATGTAGAACACGTCACCACCAGACTAAGAAAATTAATTTGGATATTCAAGACGCTGAGATATTTTGTGCCTCGAAATATTTCTGACATTAAAGACCAAGGCGGCTCCACAAATCTCCTCAAACTCAATGAGATTTGTACCTAAAGCTCTCGTGAAATGAGTTTTAACGTATTGTCTACTGATTTGGAGAGCTGATGATGATAGTCAGAAATGAAACTTCATGAGTTGCAACTTACATACACTCTTTTGCAAAAAAAACGGGCACCTAAGAAAATTTACGTTCTAAGGTCGATTTTAGTTAATTAAATGAAATTTATTTCTTTGACGTAGTCTGTATACTTATAATCGTGTAAATTAATGCGCGTGAAGTGAATTCGAACAAATAAAAGAAAAAAAACGATGGATTCTTTAAAATCGATGTACACGCCCAAACAATAACAAGTGGTCGGCAATAAAGACATGTTTTTTTTTAACTTTTTTTAATTAAATAAAGTTACAAATGTAAAAACCTAATAACGAGTGTGACCTCCTCTTGCCAAAATCACAGCTTGAATCCTTCTGGGCATGCTTTCCACGATGTTTTTAATAACGTTTTGAGGAATACTTTCCCACTCTTCTGCAATGACTCTTTTTAGCTCCCTGATGTTTTGTGGAGCAGGTTGCACTGATCTTACCCGTCTCTTTAGAACATCCCACACATGCTCAATTGGATTGAGGTCAGGACTTCGAGCTGGCCAATCTAAACGACGGATCCCAACTTCTTGCATGTACGCTTCCACGTCGCCAGAACGGTGCGGGCGAGTATTATCGTCCATAAAAATGGAATCTTCCCCAAGTGCAGACAATGTGGGTTGTGCATATGGAATTAGGACTTCCATTATGTACCGGTGTGCATTTAATGTTCCATTTTCTATGAAAACTAACTCCGTACGCTCCGTCGAATTAATTGCTGCCCAAAACATAACGGAGCCCCCGCCATAAGGAATGATTTCTTCGAAACACACTTCCGCATAGCGTTCCCGTGGTCTTCGCAGCACTCGCCGGCGTCCGTCCTCTCCACACAAAGAGATTCTAGCTTCATCAGAAAACAATACTTTATTCCAGTCCTCCAGAGTCCTTGAAGCACAGTTCCGAGCAAACTGAAGTCGAGCAACACGGTGCTCACGGAGTAATTTAGGGCCCCGAGCTGGACGGTAACTCTTGATATTGGCAGCCAAAAGCCTCCTCCTGACCGTCCACAAGCTAACTTCTACTCCTCTTACTTCTTCAAGGCTCTTCTTCAGGTCCACACTTGACGCCTTACGATTACGCAACGCCTGACTCATCAAAAAGCCCTCATCTCTTGGTTCTGTGCATCGTTTTCTTCCCGAACCGGGTCTTCTTTTGACCGAACCAGTCTCTTGATACCGTTGCCAAGTCCTCTGGACAGTTAAACGACTCACATTTAGCCGCTGAGACACGTAAGTTTGCGAACAACCTTCTTCAAGTAGGGCTATAATTTTACCGGCCCTTATCGCTTTATCACTCATATCAAAAAGTGGTATTTAATGTAAAAAGAAAGATTAAATTGTTTAATTTGCAGAAAATATCCAAAAAGTTTTAAAATATCGTAATCAGGTAAAAATCGTTTCAGCAATTCGCGCCATTAGTAAAGCAATTTTAGAATAATCCACAATAATCATTATTTTTCTTTTAATAATTTCAAATTTTTAACTTGGAATCATGCCAGGATGCTTCAAAAAACATGCCAATACATCGTCAAATTAACAAAACCTATTTCTTGTTCTTCTTCATTGAAGTAGAGAAAAAAATCTAAAGTGCCCGTTTTTTTTGCAAAAAAGTTTAGTTTCATACAGGTTTCATTTTAAAAATACACATTTGGCTCACATATTAGTGTGATTAATAAATTAATGTACTTGCTTAGAAATTACACATATTGCAAATCCTATTAAAAGTGCACAAAAACATACCTGGCCCCAACATACAAAATAAGCCTAGGCGCACACTAGGCGACACGCGACAGCGACAGCTCGGCGACTAGACGCGACGACAGGCTACGGCCGACAACTTTCATATTATATTTTGTTCGAAGCTCCGCACACTTGGCGCGTCTATACAACGTTGATTACAAGCCCTAAAGGAGAATGATCAATTTACTACAGGAGTTCGTCTATTTTTGCGTCTTCTTGCACATTGATGAAACCAACGGTAAACTATAAGAAATTACCTCTGGATTATGCAGGAAAAATATTATGAAAATATTAGATGGGAGTTTCGAGAAATCTTAATTTTGAGCCCATGTTTTGAGGTTATGACAACTTTGGTGGTTTGGTGTTATTTTGGATTGGCATTGACACCTTTTAGTTTTAATTATAAGCATAGGTCATTAACAGTTCGTTCCTCCCTTATTCTGAGGTTCGTTCCTACGGAAGAAGTTTGTGTTTTATGCCACAGATTATTTAGCTATGCTTTTAGCCAAATATGCAGGCGTTAACATGGTGCGACTTTTTGCAGATAGCGTGTGTGTGTGTAACGATGGACGATTTGCGAGTGTATCCATGCACTAGTAAATCGTCTAAATCGCGACTATATCGCTGCAAAAAGTCGCAATGTTTACGGAGCCTAATGGGGGACAAAGAGATAATTTCTGATAAGCATAAACAGTCTTAGGTCCTGCGCACAATTGAGACAAGACTATCCTAAGCCCACAACGGCGGTTTATTTTAGTTATTTATTCCACATATTGTTCATACATCATCATCATCATCATCATTTCAGCCATTGGACGTCCACTGCTGGACATTAGAATTTCCCAACGATTTCCAAAAGGGCCGGTTGGATTGTTCATACACATTACACATGGTCATTTTAACAATAAACTACATTAACTAAACAATATCAAATCCACTAGGATCAATTTGCAAAAATAAAAGTGTAATAAAACCGCTCGTTTGAATTTCCGTCAAAAACTCCCTGTTTACAATTTGCACTTTCGCAATGTAGTACACAGTACACCTTTTGCGATTTTTGCAATAATTTAATCTAATCTGTGTTTGTAATGTGTATTGAGTGACTGAAGTGGGTTACTATTGCACGAACCGAGAATGTACGGCATGAGAATGTACAGCCCGGGAATTCGTGCCCAAATGACACCAATTATCGGGATGTGCATTCCTGCCTGTACATTCCCGTCCGTGCATTCCCGGTCCGTACCGGGAATGCACGAACGCGGAACGTACAGCCCTGGAATCGGTGACCATTCGATGCCTCGTTCACATCACAGAGAATACAATCAACTACGTTGTTCACATCATAGGTTTTGCGCGTTTTACTGGAGTGTGTGAGGTATTTCTTTTGGGATTCGTTTAGAAACGCTGATAACGCACGACCCGAGAACGTGCGGACGGGAATTCATGTACATGTATACGGATTCAATGGCTGTATTACCAGGGCGTACGTTCTCAGGATGTGCATTCGCGGTACGTGCATTATCATCTCCCACTGAAGTTATACAATCAATACAGATACTTTTTAATTTTTACTTTTAAACTCCTGATTCTTTTATTTTATCAAATAGAACTATGAGATCATTTTTCAAAAGAAACATTTTGAGGTATAAATGCTTAAAGTGCAACGCAAAAGCAACATAGACTGTTTTTGGTCATTCTCCTTTCTTAGAATATTAACTCGCCACAAAAACGTTTGAGCAAATTAGCATGCATGTTTACACTAATGCTCCTCAGTACGAGTATTTCCTTCGAACTTAGCCAGCACTAAGCTGGAGATACAAACCAACTCAAAACTGATATTATTTCCAACAAACGTCGCGCGTATTCTTTTCGGCCACTTAGAGAAATATAATTTTTACTCGACATCTCGTTTACGGCCGGGCTTTGAAAGGCTTTTATTCTCGAGAATTATCTTTTTGACGAGCGAACACCAAGGACTCGCGATGGCGACGGAATACAGTTTTATGTTGTCGTCAAAATTTTATTGCAAGTGGTAAGCACGCTTCACCCCCCGTTTATACTGAAGCCCCTGTTGACTGGAGCTAGGGGTACAATTCTTTCTTCGAATGATAAAAAAATAATATTGTCCCTGGAATGGTTGAAACATAAAGTTTTGTTCATGAAACTGTCAGCTCGATAAAATGGAGAAGCCCGAATACAAGGAAATCACCTGTAGTTTACCCAAGTTTTCGTAAGGAAAGAAAGACTTCGTGTTGCCTTATATTAAAGATCATCATCCATAAAAAAGTCCAGCGCTGAACGAGGCATGTAAACGAGGCACCCTATGACAGCATTCGCGGATGTGACGTAATGAGTAAAATTTGACATTTTCTTCCCACAGTGTACATACAAACGTAAAATGTTTTATTCGCACTAGTAAAAACGGCTATTTAGCAAATGCTAGACGCCAATAAAAGGCGGTATAACTCCTTGATAAGTATGTTTGATACGTTACGCGAAGCTGTTTCACTCTATTCACTTTTTCCGACAAGTGCACTTTTTATACACAATAATTCTTATAATTCCTATTTGGGTACCAAATTTCACACAAAGCTAATGAATACAATTTTTTTTAAATAAATCCCTGCCTTGGATAACATTGTCCAGGCCACCCTCCAGACTTAATACCTCACATGCATTTATTTTGGACGTAAATTTTTTATAAGTTATGGGACAAAAATATTTGAGAATCCTTCAAGGCTTTATGACGTCCGCATTTCATATCGCTCGCACATTTCATAATTTTTAATCATTCCTAGCCTACCCTATACCTTCCTCTGGGAAGAGACCGTGCCCCTCGGTGGGGACATAATGGGTTGATGCTTAATCGTTCTAGTGTCGATGTTTCCAACATTTGCCAAAAGTAAACTTACTCATTCTTTTACAATCACAGTAGCTGATCGAAAGTGTGACCCAGAGAAAATGAATCAATGGCAGTTTAAATACATACATACATACATAAGCACATGCCTTTATCCCAGAGGGGTAGGCACAGACCAGGGGATTTCCACTTGCCGATCCTGACAAATCACTTTCGCTTCATTGACATTCATTAGTGGTTATATGCAGGATTAGTCTGTGGTAAAGGACAAAATGTAACTTCAAATTATTTAAACCTCCTCTGAAGAGTATTTTAGAGAAACGGTGTTTTCATAATTACTCTATGTTAGTTTCTAAGGGCCGAGTAAATTCTTAAGTAACGTTCTGTCTCGCTCTTTTCTGAGAAATTTGACGAGACAGCACTAGAGTTAAGTAGTTACTTAGCGAAATTCTCAATTCAGAAATCGGCTGTAAGCCTTTGACAATAATCTAAAAACAAGAATTTCTTTGAAGCAAAAGTATGTAGGAAGCTTCATCATCATCATCATCAAGCTTACTTCACCGCAAAAGACATAGGTGCTTTTGTATTGTCAATATTTTGATGGTATCGTAAAATATTAGCTTTGACTATAAAAGTCGTTGAGAGAGATCGTAATGACGTCATGCAATACGTACAAATTTCATGCGAACAAGAAATAAATATTCAGTTATCAAGTTAGAATGAAATGGTGCGCTTTTTACTTTATTTTCTTTTAGTGTAGTCATAACATTTCTTAGAATACACAAAGGGCATATTAAAAAGCAATTTCTTCGCTGAGAAAAACTAAAAGTATAATTTAAACCGACCTTATTACTCAACCTCTAGACTCTTGGAGATTATAATAATATCAAAACTACTTTTGGTTCTGGTTCCACTATTTCCAATTAAGTTTTCCATTTCCATTACGATTAATTTTTCCTGACTTCAACTTGTCTTGGAATATTAATCTCGGATATTCCTCCATGGAAGATAACATACGAGCAAACTGAATTTAAAAGGAAATGAATAGTTATAGTTACTATAGAATTTAATAGTTATGAAACTAATGTAATCATTAATGTAATCTATGTAATCCATGTAATCTATTAATTGTGACACTAACAACAATGACGTTCATAAATTAAATGTTCTATTTTGATTATGATTAAAAATATTTGATGAAAGGAGAGAGATTTTACACTTGAGAGACTTATCAGGATCCCGACAAGTGACGCTTCCTGCTCTCTACCTACCCCGCCGGGATTCAAACGTGAGCTTATTTTAAGTTTATAAATTCATTACTAACTCAGCGGGTATAATTTCATAGAACAGTAAAACCTCTTTTCATGTATCTCTCTCTACCTGGCTTCTAATCCCACGTAATGGTGGGGTCAGGCGTCCTTTTTTTTAATCATTTACATAAAGGCACATACATCGCTTCTGGCCCCACACTAGGATACCCTGTGTCGTGGGAACTAGAAACAGCGACATCACAAACATAATAAATCGTCCCCAGCCGGAATTCGAACTCGAAACCTCCCGCATGGTAGGCAGATGCACTTAACGCTGCACACCTTCCTAATCTTCATCGTTCACTCGCTCTATTCCCGGTATCTTCTTCAGAGTGCTTATACTGACTTTTTTCATTTCACTTTCGACAGCGAGAGCGTTTGCAATTTGTATATGAGTGACAAAGAGACAACTAGGTGGCGCGCTTTGTCACTCCTATACAAATTGCAAACGCTCTCGCTATCGAAAGTGAATGAAAAAACTCAGTATAAGCACTCAGAAGCATCGCACCCTACGAGGTCTTTCTTCACTACGTCCATCCACCTGGTTTTCAGTCTTCCCCTGGATCGCCGCCCGGGCACGGACAGATGCTTCGTCTCCAACATAGTCAGGGGGTTCTCATATGAAGGCCTCTCTATTCACGTAATTCGATTCAATTCTTAGTGTTTTGAGGGAAGTATTTTTTTTCTTTATTTAAGATAATAGCGTCTTGAATGAAGAGATTTCTATTTTGGTTTAATTTCTTTATTGTCTACTGTCAAGAAATAGTGATGTTCTTCAATTGAGATTAATTAATCTTCAATTAAAAATATATTTCTTCAGGCAAGAATAAAAAGGAAGATAATATTATTCTTTAATCAAGTAAACACTGTTTCTTGGCTTGAGAATATTTACTTAAGTAAAAAAAATATTTACTTGAATTAAAACAATATGTCTGAGAATATTCATATTCTTCGATTAAGCATTCCTTTTTTTCCGTGTATGCATCCATTAGTGACTATGACCATTCAATTTACATTGCATATATGTAGTTTACTCATGCAGCAATACTAGTTCTGCTAATCTGTAGAGTAATGTGCAATAAATTTCCAGAAACGATGTATTGAATTTATATGAATCGCGGCCCGACATTATTGGAGATTTCGAAGAGCATTAAATCTTTTTTTCATAAAGTAATAAAGTAGTTTTCTTTTACTTTCACAAGCCTGTAACAAAATAAATAGATAATACCCTACCACGCTTTTCCAATTTGCGACGTAACATGAGACACAGCGGGAATCATAACTGTAGAAGTGGGATAGTAAATTAAGCTGTAGGGTGTCCATACTGAGACCGTGTAAAATATCTGAAGAAGACTTTATTTTATAGAAGGTTTAAGATGGTGCAGGTATATTAAGGGAGTGAGAGAGAGAGAGAGAGAAAAATAATTTATTCAACGGCACAATACTCCAAACATAACAAAACATTAAATACATACATACTGACTATTTACTGACTGCCTGCCTGTTGGTCGAGAAGTAACAAGTTAGATCACCGTAACAGAGGTCATGACGATTCCTAATGCGGGCCGTCGTGCGATTAGTATGGCCTTGTCTATCAAATTTAAATTTTTAAATTCAAATATTTTTAACTAAAACTTTCGTAAGCACTACACATTGTAAATTAAAAAAAAAAAAATATATTTTTTTTTTTCAAATATTTTATTAACAAGAAAAACTAAAAGTTTACTTTATGAACGTAAAAGTTGTAATCTTCGCTGTGATTTCCTTGTCTGGTTAACATTTAACAGGATGACCTTGAAATCAGGTGAAGTGATTGTGTGTTGTAGGTGTTATCATCTATTTTGGCTAGGAATGCTGATTGTCACTAATACTTACCTATAATATTTTTTGGGATTACTGTAGTCATTCACTATAACAAAAATATTTTATATGTAAATATGTAGCTGTGCCCGTGAATTTCATTAACATTCATTGTTGATGTCCTCGTAAGGCCCGACCTTGAAAATAACATGTCGCACGATAGGTAAAGTAGGGTGCGATCCGTAAAGTAAAGGAGGGGCATCCAGGGGCACGGTAGAATTTTATTTATTTAAATGTAAAGTAAAGGCACATAATAATTGTGCCTTCCGTATATTTATAAAATGATTGATCGTAATAATATGGAGAATAGGAATCCGGATCTTGGAAAAAACAGAAAATAATGACGGCTTAGTCCACCTTGGATGCAAGCTGAGGATTGAATGAACCAGATACGTCCGAACAGTGTGGCGAATTTCAAAAACTAATTAAATTTAGAATAGTAGATATCCGAAAATGATAAAAAGGCAACGAGGCAAATGCACCTCGTTACAAACAATTGATTTTGTGATCACTTGAAGACATTGGGCCTCACGAGGATATTACCATTTTGCTTAAGTTTTTTTTTCATATTTTCTTGACTATTAGAGGCCAAAAGCCAGACGTCAGTGGCCTTAGGGCGGCTTGAAAATTTCTGACAGTAAGACCAGCCGCTAGTCTTACAAACCTCCACCAATCCGGACTTGGCCCCCGTGACGGTGTATGGCCTATACCTTCTTCAGGGAAGAGAACCGTGCCCCTCTGTGGGGGCATAATGGGTTGATGATGATGATGACCTTTTAAAAATATTTAAGAAAAAAATGCCAACTGCATTCAATTCTTATGTACAAGATTATTTCTTCAGATATCCTATCGGGGGAAATAAATATATTACATAGGCTGCTACTTATGTATGCGGAATCTGGGATTCCAATAATTTTAAACGCAATGTCTGACCTCCATGGTCAAATTCGTTCTTTTTTTAAATACTGGCCGCTAATATTTTTCTCTTATATACGTTAGTGTTTTGTTTTTGTTGGGTTTAAATGTCATGTCGTTGAAAAAATGGAACTCACTCGTGAAAATATTCGTGCTATGATTTATTACGATTTTCGATGTGGTTTAACGCAACAACAGTGCGTAGATCAATTAACTTCGACTTTTGGTGGTGAAGCTCCATCAAAAACGACTGTGTATCACTGGTTTAGTGAGTTTAATCGCGGGCGCAGTAAGCTCACGGACGAAGTTAAAGAAGGTCGCCCGAAATCTGTGGTTGTGCCACAAAATATTGAAGCTGTGCGAAAACTAATAATGCCAGACCGCCATGTTACGTATCGCGAGATAGAGGCTATTCTGGGCATATGTATGACGAGCATTCATAGGATATTACATGAACATTTGTCTGTAAAAAAAATTTGTTCGCGTTGGATCCCACACAACTTAACTCAGGATCAAAAAGATGCTCGCGTCGAATGGTTCAAGAAAACCTTAAAAAAATTCAACGGAGGTGACTCAAAATCTGTTTATAATATCTACACAGGTGACGAATCCTGGATCTACGCGTACGATCCCGAAACTAAATAACAATCAACAGTTTGGGTGTTTCAAAATGAGCCGAACCCTACGAAAGTGGCTCGTGCAAAAAGCACTGTAAAGCAAATGGTGGCCTGTTTTTTGGTATTAATGGCCATGTGGCTACAACACCCCTGGAGAATCGCAGAACGGTTAATTCGGAGTGGTACACGACCATTTGTTTACCGGAAGTATTTGACAATGCCAGCTGTCATACATCTCAGGAAACAACTACATTTTTGGATGGTCAAAAAATAGAATTGATGGGTCATCCACCGTACAGCCCTGAATTGGCTCCCAATGATTTCTATTTATTCCCAAATGTAAAGAATAAATTACTTGGTCAACGATTTTCGACCCGTGAAGATGCCGTAGATGCGTTCAATCAGCACGTTTTGGAGATACCTCAATCAGAGTGGAAAAAGTGTTTTACAAATTGGTTTCATCGAATGCAAAAGTGCATCGATCATAGTGGAGAATACTTTGAAAAACAATAAAAGCATATTTAGCCATATACATTTGTTTATTTTTTCTATTCCGCATACATAAGTAGCAGCCCTCGTATATAAATATAAATATTATATAAATTTAAATATTATATAAATTTAAATATTATATAAATTTAAATATTATATAAATCTAAATATTATATTATAAATTGACTTAAAAACCAAGAATAATCTTTCTATCTATCTATCAAGGCAAATCTGTTAAAATTTCAATGTCTTATTTATTTTTATTCTTAAATTTAACTCATACTAATGGTTATCAGTTGGAAGTTATAAAATCTAACGACCTTGAAATCTAACATAATATCTAAATTGCTTGCGAAACAGGCGCGCGTACATGCACCGACTGGATAGTAGCAAGTGGCAGATCCTGGTTTCTGCTACCCTTTCGGGACACATACGTGAGCCTATGTTTGTATGTAACAAACTCAGGAATGCTGATGATTATGTAAAAAAAGATTTCGGAAAAGTCAAAACACGTCGACATGGACCTGTTCCAAACTTTTGACACAATAGTAACGTGAAAGTTTATCATAAGGCTTCTTTCTGCATGTTCCTAACTTTAAGCAACATAGTCTGCCCTAGGAGGGGGGCGGGAGACCATTTTTCATTCACGCATATGGACACCCTACTGTGTTGAGAATTTAAGGAGAGAAACGAGTGCTTTGTTGAACGTAACGTATCATTAAGTTGGGTTAAGTTTTCTTTTATCTGTTTAGTACCAGTTAATCTCTTGTAGTCATAAGATTATTTTCTACTAGATGGGAACCCGGCTTCGCTCGGCTAATATGTAGTCTTGTAGTGATATTCCACATTGGATGACCACATATTTTTATTTATTGAAAATTCATCCCCTAAGGGGGTAAAATGGGGGTTCAAACTTAGTATGAAACTTTGCTGTTTTTGAAGTTATTCGAATGAGATTCAATATGAAGGTCCTTCATTAAAAGTTATGAAAAACATGTATAATAGTTTTTCGAAAATCATCCCTTAAGGGGGTAAAAAGGGGGGGGGGTGCAAAGTTAGTCTGAAACTTTGCCGTTTTTGAAGTTATTCGAACGAAATTCAGAATAAAGATTCTTCATTGAAGGTAAAGAAACAAATGTAAAATAGTTTTTCGAAAATCATCCCTTAAGAGGGGAGTGCAAAGTTAGTATGAAACTATGCCGTTTTTGAAGTTATTCGAATGAAATTCAGCATGAAGGTCCTTCATTGAAAGTCATGAAAGACGTTTAAAGTAGTCTTTCGAAAATTATCCCTTAAGGGGCTGCGAAGTTAGTATGAAAGCTCTTTCGCATGCGCCAAAAGTATCCCTATCTTATTTGCAAACATTTTACTCAACTAAAGCCCACACGGACGTAGTCGCGGGCAACAGCTAGTTATTCATATGAAAGAAGATTCCTGGAAAACTAATCGTACCGCACAGGAAAATACATGCAAGACAATCTGTTGTTTTTCTTCTAAAGTATTTTTACAGGATTGCGATGTTTTTATAAAGCTGTACAATTTATGGGTCTAATCATAATTTATTAGGTAACCTTCACCTGTAGAATGTTTGGCGGGCCGATCAAATTCAAATCCATATATTTAGAAGTTGCCGCACATCACCGCGAGAAATTTAGATCCCTTCTACGAGCCCTATGTCCCTGATAAGTTATAAGAGGAAATTATCATCATCATCATCATCATCAAAAAACAAAAGGTTTACTTTTGAACGACAAAATTGTTAGTTTCACAATTAATAAATTATGTGGAGAAGAAGCTCATAAAGAAATTCCACATTTATTCTATTCAAAACAGTTTAAGCATAATTTTAATTAAAATTAATACTTATTACTTATTGATGTGTTGAACACTAGACACAATTCTTCTCTCAATACATTAATTTACTGTTTAATATCAGACATCTTTGTCTTCTAAATAGGTAATTGTTGATTTTATAATAAGCTTTTCCGCACGGAGTATGCTTAACACATTTCTTTAACCGAGACAGAGGTAACTCTAATAATATATCTTGGGGAATCTTGTTGTACAACCTTATACCTTGTATCAGCTTACTATAAGAATGGTTTTAATTATTGTCAAGGTTGTCAACTGTTGACTGTTTTTGACGTGGTAACTTGACGACCGTGTCAAATCGCATGCCGCCGGTCGGTTTCTGAATTGAGAATTTCTCAGAAAAAAACGTGACAGAACGTTACTTAAGTATTTACTTAGTGAAATTCTCAATAGGGTAGTTTCCAGGGTCAAAATATTTAAATTCTATTTAGTCCATATTTTAGATTATAAAAAAATATTGGACATGTATTTTTTCTATTTTCGGTTAAACAAAAAATAACAAAGATATAGCCCATTAAAGTTACGTGTGACGTCACTCCGTGCTAAAAAATGCAGCACGGCGTGCCGTCACACGTAACTTTAATGGGCTATATCTTTGTCATTTTTGGTCTAATTTACAAATAAAAAAATACGTGTCCCTTATTTTTGAATAATCTAAAAGACGGACTAATTACATTTTTTAGGGCAACTAGCCTATTCAGAAACTGGCCCAAAGAAAACGTGTCGTCATTAGGAAAACGACCTGTCGGATGGAAACAAACCTATCTTTTCTACGTTTGTAAGAAATTCTCCCCTTAAATTTTACTAAGGTTTCTCCAGCACGCTCTATTCAACATCGTTAATGAATCTCTGACGGCATTTCCATTTTCCAACATTTTCCTTCGCATTCGTTCCTTCACACTATGAACCTAAGCGACCATAATTCCTGTGGCCGTGTCCAGCCTAAAACTAAGGCCGACATATTTCCCTGGAAGACTATAGGACAAATGATCCAGAAATTCCGCCAAATAAATCGAGAACAGCACGCGGTCCGCCGGACAGGCACTTAAAATTAAGCAAACAGAAGTATCTACACTACACGTTTTTATTGTAATTTTACCAAATTTCCAAATATCCAAATATCCGCTTAATCCAAATATACCTATAGTAAGTAGTGGATTAGGCCAAATATAGTAGTAATAGCGTAATATTTTGCTGACATTTTCAATGGTAAAATGTTTATTTAAATATGCCTCTACATTTTTTTAACTAAACTTTAGTAAATTGTTCTTCGGGTACACTTGATTGATTTTGTCGTCGGAAGATTACGATTAAGCTCTACGAATCAGAGCGAAATCAGTTCGGACTCTTCTGACCTCCAACGCGATTTAAGAATTGTGTTCAGCACACTTTTTGCAAAAAAGCTTGGAGAAAGAAAGCAAAAAAAAGAAACCAGGTTGGACTCGTCCGACAAAAATCTAGTAAGTGAGTCTGAAATAAAGTTATTAATATGGGATTACACAGTATATGGGGAAGTTGTGCAAGGGGGAGCAAAATACAAAATTTTACCTCAGGTCGGAAAAATCGTAAATAAATACATATAATATTCTATATAGTTTTTATTACACCAGAAATAACACAGTTCGTAGCTTTGAGACTCGTAAAATCGACTAATGACGGCGACAATATTGAGATAAGATACGATAAGAATATTCTTTATTGTACACGAGGAAAAACACAAACATAAAATATTTACAAGGTAACAGTACAATTGGCGGCCTTATGGCTAATATAAATTTCTTCTAGACAACCCTATGATGGAAAACATTGAGCAGATTCGTTCGCCCAAAGCCAGCCTGATGTTAACTTTCTGTATTTTCTCTTCTCACGGTTCAGGTCTTCGCATGGTCATGAATCACACAAAACGTTGTAATTATTATCTGCCCTGGTGAAATAAAGGGAGTTCGGGATTCCATATTTTTGCTGAAAAAATACCATTTATCACGTGAGGTGTTCTTCTTTTTACCGTTAAGTAAACATTGATTTATGTTACTTGGGTACGTATTATTAAAAGGCTCTTACAACTAACAATACTTTTGTTTCAGAAAGGGTCAATAAATATAGGTAAGTTGGTAGCCATTTATAAAAATCCGATGAGCTGCGTTTCAAGTTACGCCGTTGTAATGTTCCGTACATTCATTTCTTTTAAAATTTTTATCTATAGTCCGTGTGATTTATGATTAAAAACTTAGGTTTAAAAATTACAAGCACCCAGTCTAAATGCATGCCAGGTACACAAGTTTAGGATCATAGGCTAAATCTAATGTATGTAAAATTGTGAAAAGTGTCTTACCTGTTTTTGCACGTTTTTAACCTGAGCCAAGCCACGGACAGTGGCACAGACAGACGGACGGATGTAATGATGTAGCAAAGAGAGCAGAATGGCGCTGCCCAGACGTGGCGAAGAGAGCAGAATGGCGCTGCCCAGACGTGGCGAAGAGAGCAGAATGGCGCTGCCCAGACGTGGCGAAGAGAGCAGAATGGCGCTGCCCAGACGTGGCGAAGAGAGCAGAATGGCGCTGCCCAGACGTGGCGAAGAGAGCAGAATGGCGCTGCCCAGACGTGGCGAAGAGAACAGAATGGTGCTGCTCATTGAATTGCCCACTATTAAAATTGCCCCAGATTTGGTGCCTGTAGTATAGGAGGGCAGACTAACTGAATGAATGCAGACGAACAAAACTGGACGAATAAGTATAAAAGTTGCTGTGAAAGCTAACGAACTTCATAATGACTGCAATGAGAACACAGCCACATCCAAAACCATAAATCCCTGGTAAGCCAATCAAATCCCTGACCCAGCGAGCTCGCGGCACTGCAAAGTCTGTGTAGACCTTAAACTCCCCGCCAAATTGCGTGCATAATTACACCAGTTAAGCTGAGGTATAACCGTTAATGAAACTGAAAACGAGTTCAACTTCAAAACGAGCCATGAATGCAAGCTGTTTCTCAATTCCAGTATAATTTGGCACAATTTTTGCAGCCGCCACCCGAAACTAACTCCTCTCCGGGCAAAACCTTAAAATTTATACCGCCATCAAATTAACATTTACTGCGGGTGGCTGTTTGGCATAAAGTTTGTCAAGTAATGTAGACCGGGCCTAAATTTTGTACCGATACTTCGGTCCCTTTAAGTTGTACTAATCGCTGTTTAATTTACGCATTCTATTTTACATTGTTTCTTATTTAACATTTTGTTGTGAACCACAGACATGAAAAGACATCAACATCATCTACCCATTATGCCCCCACCGAGGGGCACGGGTTTATTCCCTGAGTCATAGGCCAAACTCGACCACGGGGGCCAAAACCGGATTGGTGGAGGGTTGTAAGACTAGTGGCTGGTCTTAGGCTGACATTCAGAGACGAATCCTTAGTTCACGCTTAGTTAAGTCTTAGCAAAGTAAACTAAAGTCGTACCTAGTAAAGCGCCGTAATTTTCGTATTCACAGTACTTAAGAAAGTCTATATTGTCTATCATTTTTTAGTGATGTAGTTCTTACCGGTTTTTTAAATTTGACATTGCTACACGAGAGCAGGACAACATCATACAATTTTATATATGTCAGAGTGAATTAAAAAATCCCACAGATAATGCTCGTGGAACATCAGTGAAATTACGTTTGGAGTAGTCTGTTCTGTTTGTTTGTTTTGTTTGGACAGTTCTAAGTTCACGTAAAGTCACCGATATTGACTACTTACACTTAGCTAAGCACCATTTCATACTAAACTTGCTAAGATTCGATTCTGAATACGAAATGTTTTTAAGTACGTGATTTTGACATTTCTGAGACCAGTCTTTGCTTAGTTTTCGTCTCTGAATGTCAGCCTTACTGTCAGAAGTTTTGAAGCCGTCTTAAGGCCTCTGACTTGATCTATCTACAGCAGCCGGCACCAACTGCTTAACGTGCTTTGCAAAGCACGGAACCGCTCGGAAAAATGCCACTAGCGAAACATACTATCATGCTACTGACACACAGTGAGGAAACCTTAGTTGACTACACTCCTACTTATGTCCAAGGATTATTTCGGGTTTAGAGTTCTTGACATTGTTTCTCTAAGCTGAAAGAAAGATAATGTTTGATTGATAATGGTTCTAGAAAATCCTATTGCATCAATAAATGTATCTCAGGCACTAAAGACACTCGTGGGTTTTATTTGTTAGTTTATTCTCCATGTAATCTATTAATTGCGAAAATAACAACTTTGACGTTCATAAACTAAACATTTGTTTTTATTATGAATAAAAAAGTTTGAATTTTGAATTTTTAATTTACAGACTCTGAGCGATCTCACCACCAAGCTAGTTTCGATAGGAATTGTAAATCATCGAACATATATTTTATGTTTGTGTTTCTCCTCGTGTACAATAAAGAATATTCTTATCTTATCTTATCTTATATTGCAAAAGGCCTTTAACAAGTATAATAACAACATTCCGCAGCCGTTATCAAACTTCCCTTCGGAAAATCTTCCGATGCGTAATTGAGACAACAATAAGAAACATCGGCCGAGTTTCATCAATAATAATCAATCAGGGCCTAATATTACTTTATTAAAGGAAAGATTCGAGAAGCAAACCGTTTTGGAATCCACTCAAGAAGGGAAACTTTCGATGAGATTGGCAACCTCCCAAAGAATTTAAAGGGGTTAGGCTAAATACAGTTTCTCTGCTCCCTACACAAGTCGTATAAAGTAATTCTCGAATGCAAGACAGACAAATAATGCAGTTTCTATACTAGGTTTCTATACAAAAATGTGAAATAAAACTAAAACTACTTCTATCATGGGTACTCTTTCAGTACAAATATGTGCTTGAGCGTCACATGAAATGATGGATCCGTGGTATGAATGGCACAGTGGGAGACATTGGCAGCAGACCGGGCAGGGTAGAGACATGCCGTAAGCTCTAAGATCGTTTTTTTAAAAAAAAACGCAGATCAGAGCTCGATGCTAAGCGAGACGAGCTCAAGGCCCGACCAGCTGCGGCCATACACTACAATTACGTCGGAGAGGTGCTAACGTGCAAGAAATGTGGACGCACAGTCTCCCCTAAAATTGGCTATATCAGCCACTTGAGAGCACATGTGCGTCACTCTGAATAGTCTGATCCAAGTCATCATTCAGCCACAAGAAGTCTACTGCTGGACATAGGCCTCCTCCATGGATTTCCAAAAAAACCTGTTAGAAGCGGCTTGGATCCAGCGTTTTCCTGCTACTTAGATGAGATCGTCTGTCCATCTTGTGGCTGGTCGTCCTACGCTGCGCTTGCCGATGTGTGGTCTCCATTCCAGAACGTTTAGGCCCCATCGGCCGTCAGTTCTGCGTGCTATGTGCCCCGCCCACTCCCACTTCAACTTATCCACTTATGATCCCAGTCGCTGTGGCCGAATACTGTCGGGATACATATTATATACAAAGAATGTACAATATGACGAGACGATCCGACTCTGCTCATCATGATTAAGCTCTGCGAATCAGAGCGAAACGTAGTCGGACTCCGATGAAAAATCAAGTTAGTGTTTCCGAAGAACAATTTAAAATGTCTACGCTTACGAATGTTTTAGTTCAAAAATACAGTGCAATAGGCGGCCTTATTGCTCAAAGCAATGTTTTCCAGACAATCCTCTATTTCTCTCGATCTCTTGAATTTTTCTTTGATGCCCTCCCATGTGTTTAAGATCTTCCGCTATGCAAGTCAAGTCACATCTTTTTCGCCGTGCCCTTCGGCTTCTTTTGTAGTATAATTTTTAGACTTTACCTTAACCGATCTGTTATCTGGCATGCGTTCTAGATGAGGTCACCTAAATCGCATGCCGGATAACAGATCTAAATCGTTGTAAGCCGTTGAGACATAGTTCATCCGTAGACGATAAGAGCCGTCGTTTTCCCTTATGGGGCTGAAGATTTTCCGAAGAAACTTTCTTTCAAAAATTGTACATATCATTCGGATAATTATGACTTTGACTGCTTGACTTTTTATCGGAAGAGTCCGACCAGGTTTCGCTCTGATTCGCAGAGGTTATACCAAAAATGACACATAGTAAAGTATTTGTATCCGGAATAAAGTTAATAATGTGTAGTACTTACGAAAGTTTCAGTTCAAAAATCATTCGTATACATTATTCACACATGCAAAAAGCTCTCCTTCTGTACAATGAATGCACATCTTTACGCTTGCACGTGTGACCCGAATCACACTAATATTATAAACGTGAAAGTTTGTGTGTGTGTTTATATGTTTGTCAGTCTTTAGCGCTGAAACGGCTGGACGGATTTTAATAAATTTTGGTATGGAGTTAGCCGATACCCTGGATTAAAACATAGGCTACGTTTACCGCGGGGAAATATCTTATTCCTACGGGAAAATCGATGAACCGCGGGTAACACCGCGGGGCACAGCTAGTTATATCTAACCTGCAACGTAGGCTTACTGTGCACACGCTTTGTACAATCTAGATTTTAAGTTAGAGTTCATTAAACCACCATCGGATACACTTGTCTTACATTTGACATCCACACCTTCCGTAGCTTAAACATTTATTCGATGAAACATAGATCATTCTGGCCAAATGAGTCCGCATATCAGTACCGTATCTCCTCTACACCGTAACCGAACTTCCAGCAACTGAATCAGGGAGAACTTTTGCTCCGCTGCGAGGCTCTCCGTATCGGGGGCCAACTGAATCGCTCGCCCCACACACGCCCAGGATTACGGAAACAAAGTCTGGCGCTTTTTTCTTATCTCCTTACGGAAACTACACGCCTTGATGTAAAATAGCTTGCTTGTGCTTAAAAGCCAAACGTATTGTCATTGACGTATAAAGTACATACTGACGGCCTCTGCGGCGCAGTGGTTAGCGCATCTGCCTACCATGCGAGAGGTCCCGGGTTCGAATCCCGGCTGGGGACAAATTAAAGGAACCCAGGTCTTGGATGTTTACATGTTTGTGACGTCGGTGTTTCTGGTTCCCACAACACAGGGTATCCTAGTGTGGGGCCAAAAGCAATGTACATATGTGCCTTATGCAAATGTTATGTTATTAAATCTCGGCGAAAGAGATTGGTCAGGATCGTGGTTTGTGGCAAATTCAGTCTCTTTCCCTCTGGTGTACCGGCGTGAGTTTATGTAATGTAACGTACCTATAGGGTTACTTTCGAGAGGAGGGCTTTGAAAAGAGATGGCTTGCTACAACCGTATCCCAATGCAAACCAATCATGTAAACCAACGTCAACCATTAACCCGTCATATCCTCACCAAGGGGCACGGGTCTCTTCCCTGAGGAAGGTATAGGCCATACTCCACCACGGGGCCAAGTCCAGATTGGTGGAGGCTTGTAAGACTACTGGCTGGTCTTACTGTCAGAAGTTTTCAAGCCGCCCTAAGGCCTCTAACTTGGCTTAACGACTGCCATCTATCTACGGCAGCCGGCACCAACTGGTTAACGTGCCTTGCGAAGTACTCTGAAAAATGCCACTTACGTAATGCCACTCCCGAAAACGTTGCTTCGCCATATTAATTAAGTAACGGCTCAGACCTAACAAATATACACAAAAAATCATAAAAGTCGGTGAAGCCATTTCGGAGGAGTTCGATAACAAACTCTGTACACTAAAATGTACAAATAAGATAAACTAGTCCAAATTTCGTTTGCGCAGGATTACCTTAAGTATCCTATGTCTCAATTAAAACATAAGCTTAAAGGGAGGAGCGGGTGATCGTGCTCTTCCACTATAAAGGGAAAACATCCTTTGCTTTAGGCCCCACACTAGTATACTCTGTGTCGTGGGAACCAGAAACAGCGACATCACAAACATGTAAACATCCAAGACGTGGGATGTTTTTGTCCCCAGACGCGGTTTGAACCCGGGACCTCTCGCATGGTCAGCAGATGCGCTAAAGCCTGCGCCGCAGAGTTCATGATTCAGAACGTTGTGTATTTGTACGCCACGTTTAGACGTTATTGCGTTATTGAGTAACGAAAGTTCCAACATCTTCTCGTATAATATAAGAAGTTTTTCAACAAGCTTGAAATCAGTTAAAGCACAGCGGTGTATAGCTTTGAAAAAACGGGTCTTCCATAGAAATTATAATATATTTTAACCTCCTCAGTCCCGTGTCCACGGTGGGGCTGATCCACAAATTTAAAGTCGCTCAGCGTGCTATGGAAAGGGCTATGCTCGGGGTTTCTCTGAAAGATCGAATTCGAAACGAAGTCATCCGACAGAGAACCAAAGTCACCGACATAGCCCACCGAATTAGCGTGCTGAAGTGGCAGTGGGCCGGCCATATCACCCGAAGAACTGATAACCGATGGGGTCGAAGAGTTCTTGAGTGGAGACCGCGGATCGGTAAACGTAGTGTAGGACGTCCTCAGACTCGGTGGAGCGATGATCTTCGCAGGGCGGCTGGCAAGAGCTGGATGAGAGTAGCCGAGGACCGTGCTCAGTGGCGTGCAATGGGAGAGGCCTATGTCCAGCAGTGGACAACCGTAGGCCGATGATGATGATGATGATGAGTCCCGTGTCGACAATAGAAAACTTTTGTTATTTTCAAGGTCAGGACTGAAGAGGTTAAATATTTTTTTTGTACCTCTAATAAATGTACTATACTAATCTAAATATACGGGTCGATCAAGTATCAGCAAAATTGGACCTTGCCTTATATTTAAATTTGACAAGCGTATTTTTTATTTATGAAATTGCAATGAATGAATAAATTCATAGAAATTTCATCCAAAGAAAGCAATTTCATGCAACTTGTCTTCATCATCAACCCATTATGTCCCCACCGAAGGGCACGGGTCTCTTCCCTGAGGAAGGTATAGGCCATACTCCATACTCCGCAACTTATCTAATTGATTAAAAATAAAATCAATTTTATTTAAAAGTAAAATGAGGAAGCAAAGAAATATTCTCTAATAAAGACCTCTGCGGATCAAATTACTAACATTAATAACATACAGAGAAGGCGTGTGAAGCTTAGATACTACGACATGACTTTTGAAAGAGCGCTTTGAAATTTCGTCTCCGAGCTATCTTGGTAGGTGTCTAGATAATATCTCTCCATCATTAAATAGCTACGAAACGTACGTACGATAAATATGAAGTCTTGTCACTGTTGCGAAATGAGAATTTTAAGCTGGAATGCTGTTTGAGCTGAGAATTTCGCGGCAAAATCTTTGCCACCTCAACGCTAGCAGTGGGATTACTACGAAGGGTATTTCGCGAGAAGGCTTCAACTGAGCAAGAGATAGGGTTCAGACGGCGGTCAGGAACCTGATGCTTTTATTAGAAATAAAATATCTTATAACATCTTGCAGGGACGCTACTTTTGTCGTCCTAGCTGGACGCGGACCACGAATGGAGCTTTTACAAGTGTCGTGGTAACAAGAAGAATTTATTCAAGGAAATCAGAAATTTATTTCAACAAAATTCGGAGAAGTTGTTAAGAAGAATTTTCAAGGAGGAGTACCGAACAGAGACCGTTGTAAAGAGCTGACTGCCAACCTCCAGTGACGGAGAGGCACTTTAAGAAGACGAAACTGTTTACGTTGTGTTTGTTGAATGTCAATTACTAATAATTGTTTAAGTTTTACTTTATTGTACTGTACTATGTTATTGTCAAATTTAATGTGTAATTCCTGGTATACATACAATAAAGAATATTCTATCTATCTATAATGTAAGCCGCTGCCTTAGGGCAGTATGTAGAGGAGAAAAAGTTAGCAACAAAAATACCTCCCCTGACTATCTTTTCTTAATGCACTATACATTCAATACGAATAACTTGGTACAAATATCTATCTATCTACCTAAGACACTAAGACCCATGAGTGCAATGCACACTGCAATGTAGTCTCTTAGCACGTGCAGTCCAAAATTTTTGGTCATTTGCCACCTCTAACCACTCCGACAAGAATTTGTCGAGATCAACCCGCCAGTATATTCTCGGCCGCCACCTTACCAGGCAACTGGAGTTGGTAAAAAAAACTGAACTTTTAGCTTTGTCTGATGTAGGATGTCCGATGATGTTTGTATCTTTGTCGAACTGATCTTGTGAACTTGAACTTTGTAAAGTTTTATGTATTAGAAAAAAACACTATCACCCTGAAACACCGCATATTGGGTAGCGTAGGTCAATACCTACGCGCCTTAACCTACAGAGATTCAATAATCTCTGTAGGTTAAGGCACGTAAAGCATTTACTTAAGGGGATCCAAGGGTTAAAACTGTTGGTAATCAGCCAGCACGGCGACACAGTCAATCTCCATAGAGTGTATAGTGTTGTCGTGGTGACAGAGAGTTTTGTGCCAAATATGGTGTCTTATTTACTGAATGTAAAAATTAATAAATTCGGTTATTTCTATCCTGATATGCCTTAGTTTATCCCCAACAAGTGGTAGCAGAGCGTTACAAAGTTTAAATTATAAATACGCTACGTGATGGTTCAATATCCACGCGATCTGTAAAAAGTGTAAAAAAAAAACTAAAATGGCAAGTCGATTTTCGATAGATACATTGACCAAGTCAAACTATGACACCTGGTGCCTCCAGGCACAGGCGGTGCTGATGAAAAACGATCTCTGGGATATTGTGGAAGGTACGAAAACCCTACAACCTGAAGCTGATCCAGCCATAAAGGCAGCTTTTAACAAAGAAGATCTAAAGGCCAAAGCTGAGATCATTCTGTTATTGTCGCCAAGTGAATTGAAACAGGTAAAAGGCTGCAGAACAGCAAAAGATGTATGGGAAAAACTTAAATCCACTTATCAAAGCACCGGAACCGCCAGAAAGGCAACCCTGCTAAAGCAGTTAGTGCTCAAACGAGTAAACCAAGGTGAGGACATTCGCGACCACCTTAATGAATTTATGGATATAGCGGGAAAGCTGAAAGACATGGAGATAATTATTCCAGATGAACTGTTAAGTATTATGATATTATACAGCTTGCCAGCATCATACGAAAACTTTAGAATTGCTATAGAGTCAAGAGACTCGTTACCGAAACCAGAAGACCTCAAGGTCAAAATATTTGAGGAGACTCAAGCAAGACTCAAGCAACCTGAACCCGAATCGTCCGAAGCTTTAATAGCAAAGAAAAAGAGATACTGTAAAATATGTAAGAAGAATTCACACAGTACAGAATCTTGCTGGTCCAAGAAGAAACAAAACAAAACTCCTTCGAATACAGATGATGAGAAAAAGAAACAACAAAAAAGTTTCAACACTTGTCTAAATGTAAATAATGTAAATATGTCAAATATGACATGGTGCTTAGACAGCGGGTGTACGTCACACATGACAAATAATAAAAAAATATTTGTAAATATTTCCGAAGATAATGGCTCTGTAAGATTGGCCTCAAACGACCATACAACGCCAGTCAAAGGAAAAGGGACGGCAGAGGTTAGCCTGGATAACTATTCATGCAAACTAAATGAAACCCTGTACGTGCCAAATCTTTCAACAAATCTACTTTCTATTGGAAAAATCACGGACAAAGGCAGCAAAGTTGTGTTCGAAAAAGACAAGGCTTACGTTGTCGAACCCGATGGTGAAATATGGCTAAAAGCAAAAAGAACCGATGGCTTGTATTATATTCAAACTGATGAATCCAAAGATGCGACAAACGCAGTAACAGTCGAATCCGAGATGATGACATGGCACAAGAAGCTAGGCCACATCAACGAGAAAGACCTGAAACAAATGGCAAAAGACGAAAAGTTACGAGGACTCGTTTTGAAGGAAGACAAGTTGGAAACATGCGAAACATGCATTAAAGGTAAAATGACGCGATTGCCATTTCCTAAGAAAGATTGTATAAATAGTACTCAACCACTCGAAATGATTCATACCGACGTCTGTGGTCCATTCGAAACTGAAACGCTGGCCGGGTCAAAGTATTACGTCACATTTATTGATGACTATACAAGATACAGTTACGTCTACTTTATGAAGAACAAGAATGAAGTGTTTGCACTATTCAAAGAGTTTAAAGAAGAAGTTGAGAACTATCACAAGCGAAAGATACAAAACGTACAGTCAGATAATCAGAGTATAGAAATAAAGAGTTCAATCAGTACCTAAAGGAAAACGGAATAAAGCGACGACTATCCGCACCGTACACGCCGCAGCAAAACGGCATTGCTGAAAGAAAGAACAGATCCCTTCTTGACAAAGCTCGATGTTTGCTCATTGATGCAAATGCGCCTAAAAATATGTGGGCTGAAGCTGTAAATACTGTAAATTACCTTGTAAATAGAAGTCCAACCAAACTACTCAAAGGTAGTACGCCATACGAGCTATGGGTGGGGAAATCAGCATCGGGAAACCATCTCCACGTGTTTGGAAACATTTGTACTCCAAAAGACACGAAGAGGAAAGCTGACACCTAAAGCCATAACGGGTGTATTTATGGGCTACGCGTCAAATGCAAAAAGCTACCGCATTTTTATTCCCGAAATAAACAATATAAAAATTACAAGAGACGTGAAGGTAATTAACGAAATGTATTATGCAAACAAAAATGAAAACTATGAAAGTCTAGTCGAAAATGAAAACAAAGAGAAAGAAAGACAAGAGACAAAAAGTAAGAAACAAGATCAGGGGAAAAGAAGCAAAACAGAGATTGAATTTGAACCTGTAAAGCAACCTGAAAATGAAAATGACCTTAATCTAGATGAAAATGAAGCCGATGAAGCTAACCTGGATGAAAATGATCCTAATGAAAATCAAGATGAAGGGGTTGAAAATCCTAATGTCCGCCCTCAAAGAGAACGTAGACCACCACAATGGTTGAATGATTATTATGTACCACATGATAATAGCCTGAGCCTAAGTGAACCTGAAGAATTTTATGATGTATTTGCGATCTCACACAAATGTGATGATGAAGATGATGAAGATTACCATGATGCGATAAAGTCAGAAATAAGGGCACATATTAAAAACGGTACATGGCGAATAGTTCCTAAAGAGAAAAAGATGAGACTGATTGGATACAAAATGATTCTAAAGAAGAAAATTGGCCCAGACAATAAAGAAATTAAAAAGGCAAGGCTGGTCGCACAAGGATTTACACAAGTACCTGGTGTAGACTACAATGAAACTTTCGCACCAGTTGCAAAACTAAGTTCAATACGCACAATTGTAGGAATGTCCTTAGAGGAAGACTTAGATCTATGTCAAATGGATGTCACTACAGCATATCTAAATGGCGAACTAGATGAGACAATCAGAATGAAAGTTCCCGAATATTTAGAAGAATTTGTAACAGAGGTGATGATAGATGAAAGTGAAAAGGAAGATCTCACTGTTTACAACAAAGCAAGAAAGATGCTAGAAGACATAAGAAGTATAAAGGGTGAAAAATCCTGTTTACTAGATAGAGCTCTTTATGGATTGAAACAGTCGGGACGTCAGTGGTTCAAAAGACTAGACACTGAACTGAAAAAGATAGGATTCCAGACGTCGTCTGCGGATCCATGTGTGTATATATCAACGAAAGGAGGAGATAACAGTCATAACAATTTACGTTGATGATATTTTGATGGCTTTCTCAAACCCAGAAAGGGCAAAACAAATAAAAGCTCAATTATCAAAGCAATTTGAAGTGAAAGACATGGGCAAACCTAAACGACTCCTCGGAATTGATTTTATATACAATAACGATGGTATTAAATTATGCCAAGAGGCCTATATTGAAAAGTCACTGAAAACATTCGGAATGACTGATTGCAAAGTCTCGAAGACTCCTATCGAGTCTGGTATCTGCCTCATGAAGAACCTCAAGAAAGGGGGGGAGAATCTACCGTATAAAAATCTTATCGGTACATTAATGTATCTTGCGGTTGCCACAAGGCCAGACATAATGTTTTCTGTGAGCTGCCTGTCGCAATTCAACGATTATTACGGAGAGGAGCACTTTAAATGTGCTAAAAGAGTCTTAAGATACCTTAAAGGGAGTAAGAGCATCGGACTAAAGTTCACAAAAACAACCGAAGAGTTGCACGGAATGGCTGACGCCGATTGGGCATCAAGCAAGGAAGATAGAAAATCCTTTTCAGGCTACATCTTTAAATATGCTGGTGCTGCTATAAGTTGGGCCTCACGCAAACAGCGTGCAGTAGCGCTGTCAACGGCCGAAGCCGAATACGTCTCACTGACAGAAGCTGCAAAAGAAGCGATACATCTTAATTCGCTGCATAAAGCTTTAAAGCTTCGACGAGACGAGGATGAGCCTATCACTATATACTGTGATAACCAAGCTGCTATCAAGCTGGGTTCAAACCCCATGGTGAGCTCAAAATCCAAACATGTGGACATGAAAGTTCATTTTATAAGGGACTGCGTCCAAGACAAGAAAATAAACTTGGAATTTGTCGGAACCGAAGACAATGAAGCGGACCCATTGACGAAAGGACTAACAGGGCCACGTCTTCTCCATTTGAGAGAGCTCATTGGGCTCGAATAAGAGAATATGATAGGAGGAGCCTGTGCCCCGATCCTGCCGTGAGGAGGAGTGTTGGTAATCAGCCAGCACGGCGACACAGTCAATCTCCATAGAGTGTATAGTGTTGTCGTGGTGACAGAGAGTTTTGTGCCAAATATGGTGTCTTATTTACTGAATGTAAAAATTAATAAATTCGGTTATTTCTATCCTGATATGCCTTAGTTTATCCCCAACAAAAACTAGTGCCACCTAGAAAAAATATCATCCTTTTTACAGATCGTATTAACAAAAGTGATTATACAATCAACAAAGGGCGCGTACAGTGCATGGATAGGTGACCGTCTATGACTAAATAACGCTAGTAGCATTTTTCCGAGCGGTTCCGTGCTTTTCCATGCACGTTATGCAGTTGGTGCTGGCTCCCATCGGCAGATGTCAGTCGTTTAGCCCCCGTGGTGGAGTATGGCCTATACCTTCCTCAGGGAAGAGACCCGTGCCCCTAGGTGGGGACATAATGGGTTGATGATGATGATGATGATTATACAATTTCTCAAATAGGACCTAGATTCTGTTAATACATTGTAGTTCAATTACAACTGCATGAACGTGGCTATTTAGTTTCATTACCGCTTCAAGTCGACACGCACATACTTATCAAACCTTCTAGGCGTCAATGGTATGAAAAAACACCTCACGTGACCCTAACGTGTATCTGTCATTATACTACAATGCACAAACAGAATCGAGGCACAGGTTACTAGTGATTTTTTGGACCGATGGTAGCTCTCTCGTCCGAGACTAAAAATCACTACTAAGGGGATATTTTATTCTCCTCTAAGCTGCTGCGAGCCGCTCGTTGATGGATGGTAGCGTGGGCCAAACGTGGCGACCCGCGCGCTGTCGGTTTTTTAACGAACACAAAGCAGCACGAACTCGATGGCTCCTCTTGTATACTGTAGCTTTCCAATTAGCACAAAATAGAAAACTTGCGGCTGAATAAACCGCCAGGAAACCCTACTGCAAGAGCTAAGCCCGAATGAATGAAAGAATAGAAAACTAACTACTGTTGAAGCTTCACCGCGCGCTATACAACTGTTGTATAACCACTAATGCCGCCTATTGTATATATTTGTTAATTGTATTTTTATTTTGTATCTTGTTTCTTGTGTGCAATAAAGAATATTCTTATCTTATCTTATGCCCAGTCCCAATAACCTACCAACCATACAGCCAGTTAAAGTATGTTTAGTTGCTTACTGCTGTTTCTATAAACAAAGATAGATAGGAATTTTAACTTATGGTTCTTATCTACTCTTTGGAGGGGTGACTGTTAACTAGTGATAGGCCACTCAATAGAAAAAAAACCGGAAGATTTCAATATCGCGGTGACATCTAACTGTCAGTTATCTGTAGATAGGTTTTTGGGACCGGGCATATATCATAAGTCTGGTATTTTTCCTAACGCGTGAACAAGGAGTGTTTTTTCTTTTTCTGTTTATTTTGATATTAAAATAAAATAAAAATAAAAAAGCCTTATTTATTTGACCAAGCTACAGTTTAACAAAACTGTTTACAAATTTAAAGTAGCTACTACCCGTCATTCAGCTTCTTTATTTTTTTCCGGCAATGGTTGTCTGGAAGAAATTACTTTTAGTAATAAGGCCGCCAATTGTACTGTACTATGTTATTGTCAAATCTCATGTGTAATTCCTGGTGTACATACAATAAAGAATATTCTATTCTATTCTATTCTATTCTACTGAATTAATTTACTTAATTTAATAAGTTTATTTTGATAACTATACCTAGTTATTAATTTGGTATTTTAACTGATGAATTTTCCTTTCTCAATTAATAAATTAACCTTTCAAACGCGCGTTATTGATGACGAAGTAAAGTTTAAACTTAGTCTAAGTTATTATAATTGCACATTTTTGTCACCTATTTACCGTAACTTATTTTTAGCTTTAAGTTACATCAAGTATCTGACCATTTATAATGTAAGCTGCAAGATTCCCAAAATAAAGTAAAATAAATAAGGAAATTAATCGCTACGGGATGCTGCATGTTTACTTGTAGAAGTTTGGTTGTAATAAGAAATCAAAAGGTAATTTCAACTTACATTATGTTAGTTGAATGCCATACAATATTAGCCGCTACCTTCGGGTCCATTTGTATCTATCGGAGAAAAAAGCAGCGAAAAAAAATTCTCTGTGAAAATCTTTTCCCAATCAGGTGCAACACAAATGATAAGATTTCATAATTTTCATCAACAATTTTACAACTCACTTCTTATAAAAGTATGAAAAACATTAATGCTACAAACAAATACAAACATTATGGTCGGCTTTTTAATTAAAACTTTAATAAGCACTAGACAATTACTTCAAAAAGTCAAGTAAGTGTATCCGGAAAAACTGTTGATAATGATAATGGATAAACTGTTAATACTGTTGTAGACGGTCGATTGTCACTTGTAAGTTGATACAGTGTTAGAAACATTACGTGTACAAAAACATCATCATCAACCCATTATGTCCCTACCGAGGGGCACGGGTCTCTTCCCTGAGGAAGGTATAGGCCATACTCCACCAAGGGGGCCTAGTCCGGAAAATACAAAAACATGACATAAATATTAACATACATGCACATAATATTGCTTCTGGCCCCACACTAGGATACCCTGTGTTATGGGAACCAGAAACAGCGCCAATAACATTTAGACATCCAAGACCTGAGATCTTTTTTTTGCCCCCAGCAGGGGTTCAAACCCGGGACCTCTCGCATGGTAGGAAGATGCGCTAACCGCTTCCCCACGGTTGTCAAGCTCCTATTGAATACCCTACTTAATAAATCGACGACAGAGTAAAGAGAAGCACCCCATTTGGTACAACATGTCTGAAACCCAGTCCTCCCTTATGCGGAGCTTAGTACTCATCAAGAGACTTGGGGATACAGTGTGGAGGTTTCATGAGAATCCTTTTAGGTTCTCGTATTTTCGCTAAGGTGGTAAAGGTATAAGGCGTGGACCAATCTCTGGACGCTTGTAAGGATTGAAAATATGGTCCGATGAAAGAGATTGGTGGCGAAGGAATGGAAATTCATTTATTTAAAGACTTTGAATTCTTCGGGTGCTGTACATCTAAATTAACTACTTGTCTTACATTATACGATATAAAAAATATACATTAATAAATCGAGTGTAGTAGTCGTTTTCAATAACCTACCCAAACACATACACACACACAAATGTATCATAAGTACCTACATATAAATGTCAACTGTTGTAGCTTATTATAGGATAGGTAAATTGCTAAACTTTTCTATAATTAATAAAATTCAATTTCAAACACTCTAATCATGATTCAGAAACACAATAATATGGCGCTAATGTTAAAAAGGCGCCAAAGAGGAGGCGTCAGTACTTTCACAGCGTATTCGAATCAGGAATGAGGAGATTAGCAGAAGAACCCGAGTTACTGATACAGTTTGAAGAATAGCTTAGTTGAAGTGGCAGTGGACATAGCCCATAGCTCGGGGAACTGATGGCCGTTTGGGCGAACCGGACAACGCAGCGTGAGCAGGCCACCAGGGCCTCAATAGGGAATGGATGAAAATATCAGAAGTGCTTGATATTTTTTTCGGTGATAGGAATAACCTTCCTTAACGCGAGAAAAAAGTTTCAATTTTTTTGGCTTCATAGTTAATTTTTAAATAATCTTAATATTTTTCCATTCGTAGTTCTGGGCTCAGTACGGCTTAACAGACATATTCCTTGGTCCGCTACGTATAAAAAAAAAATCTGTGTTGACATTGACAGCTTTTCAAGGTGGATTTTTTTTCATACGTAGCGGACTAAGGAATATGTCTGATATGCCGTACTAAGCCCAGAACGACGAATGGAAAAATATTAAGTATATTTAAAAATTAACTACGGGGCCAAAAAAAATTAAACTTTTTTCCCGCGTTAAGGAAGGTTATTCCTATCACCAAAAAAAAAAAAGCACTTCTGATATTTTCATCCATTCCCTATTCTGCTAGCGCATTACAGTTCAATGACATACTCGGCCGGATCACATGACATGTTTTTTGATTCCATTGATGCGTAGAATTATTGATTCGCGTGCTTACATTGACTTAAAGCGGGAATGAAATGAAATCGCCGCGTTCATACAGTTGTCATTGTACTACAGTGCATTAGCACAATATAGGCCCAGGATGGTCTGACGACGAAAAGTCCTGCAGTAGGCATCAAATGGCTGATGACGATAAAGATACAGAAAAGAAATAATAATAAAAGCCTTTATTTTCCTAAGTAACCGTCACCAATTAATAAGAAATTAATAATATTAAAAAAGTCTTAAATCTAAGGTATTTAGGACCCAGTAAGGGTATAGGCCTCCTCCAGTCTCTTCCAGCCATCTCTATCTTGCGCAAGGTTTTTCCATTCTTTTGTTTTTGCTTTCTGTTCTACGTCGTCTGCCCAGCGAGTGCAAGGTCTACCTCTTCTTCTTTTGCCTGGCGGTCCTTCCAGAATGTTGTTCTCTTTGTCCATCTGTCTTCATGCATCCTTGCAATATGTCCTGCCCATTGCCATTTAAGTTTCTGGGTGTGCTCTAACACGTCTATTATTTTTGTTTTTTCTCTTATCTTTTTATGGTTTATCTTGTCGGTTAGTTTTATTTTTAGTATACTTCTTTCTATAGCTCTCTGGCAAGTGGTCAATTTATCTTTAGCTTCTTTTGTGTATTTCCAGAAAAGAAATACTATTTTATATCTTTTCAGAGGTATCGGCGGTGAAAGGTGCATCAATCAGACTCGAGCAGTATTGTTGTAAGCAAAGAGAGCCAACGAGGGCCGCGTACAACTCCGATGGCGCAGGAACGAAGGCGTTCGACTTCATAAAATAATTTGCATTCGTCCGCTCCCACAGGAGCGCCGATACACTGTGGTCCAAGGTACAGGATAAAGCGGATACATTCATGTACCGCGCCCGGCAACAGTGCCAATATTCTAGTTGAAGCTCGTGACTTTGTTGACATAACAATTATAATGTGTATTTTTCTGGGCTAAAAAATAATAGTACTGTAATCAATCATACTGTGTACTGTACTGTACAGTTGTACGCAGTACTATTATTTGTACAGTGTACAAATAATAGTACCTACCGTGTTCTAGATTGTAATCTTTTTCTGTGCCCACATCAAAACTAAGTGAACACCATCCATCCATCCCGACTTCTGCATCTATAGTGAGCATTATTAAGATACTTATGGCTGGATCTTGGAGGCAGAGACCAGGGTTTGCCCTGTTTGGGTTGATCAAATGCGATCTCGATTTTAGAGTCCAAAGTCTTAGATTTTTTAAAGCATGGAAGCGTCAATTTCATTTTATTGCCGCTTCCGCTTATTATCTATGCGGGCAAGTACTTGTCACGACACCAATTGTCATTCATTACTTTAAAGGACTAAAAGAATCAGTTATAAAAAAGAGTACTCTGTTCTAAGGGAAGGATATCTCAGATATATACAAATACTCCAACTACACTAACGCCACATACACAAGTCAAAATGCACAAGATTGTATTTAAATATATTTTTTGTAGGTAGTTATTTCAAAATTTCACTCAATTCACAACAAAGTCAACCGATATTTGTCAAAGCCTCAACTTGGACCACACCCTCATTCCAGGCAAGTCACTAGGCAATCCCCCATCTAGTAACGAACTAGAGAAATTTATTCATAGCCTCATGCGCCCGCCGCCGCGGAATCGGAATTTTGTTGTGATTTAAAACTTATCTCGAACGGCGAAGAGTGATAATTGGTTGCCGTTCACAAACTACTTGCTCGACTTGTTTTTGATTGAGAGAAAGGCCAATGGGGTCTATTTATTATTTGCTTTCCACGAGATAGTACTAAATCATTTTGGGACAGCACTAGCTCCTGAGACCTAGGCGTGGTCCTGGCAGGTTCAGTTCGGTCAGAAGAACGCAGTAATAGCCATTACTGCGTTTTTACTTTGGATGCAAAATTGGGCTCCCTGGTGGTATATCTATAGGTGAAAAAATAATGGTGGCTGTAGGTCTACTAGAAACCTGAAATTTCAGTAAGAAAATATGCAGTAATGTATGAAATCCATCTAATCGTAAGAAATAAATAGCTATTTACTCAAAATTGCGTTTTTACGATTACTGCGTTCTTCCTTACGAGGGCAGAATTGTAAGAGCGCCTACAAGTCATGATTTGGGGTGCAATTACGTAAGACTCCACTGTATGGAGTTGTCTGATTTAGACCTTTTGTTCCCAGTATATCACACCACCTTATGTCACACTCTTACAATCTGGGACTTTTTTCCAGTAGGAATGTCATTCTCCCACTCCGAACTGTCACCTACATACATATTTTGACTCTTTCGAGTTGTCTAATTGCTTAACTCGATAGAGTTGAAAGTTACGTAATATAAGGGCAGGTACGGCTCTTACGCTTGGTTACGAGATTAGCTATTGTCTTGTAACCGGGTAGCTAAATGGGGTAGCTAGCTGGAGTGCTATCGGCTAGAAATGACTCACTCGATTGCTGATAAACTATCACTATATTAAACTGCTACTTAATAACGACAAAAAGTGACCGTCAGAATGGCCGGTCAAGTGTCGTATTTTACTTTGAAATATGTTCCAAGAATTGCTTACATTGCTTATATTTGCTCACCGCCATGAGAGATTTGCTTACTGCGTATTTTAGAAGAATTCAGTCATTTATGGTTGACCGGCCATCCTGATATGAGGATGGCCGGTCATAAAGCCCTAGCATAATAACTGTGTGGAATTACTGATTCTTTTGTAGCTCATAAATTGCTTACGAATCGCTTACTTAACAATTTGTAAACTAAGGTCGTGTAGCTATCAAGGAAATAAAAATATCGTATAAGTCAGTTATAGCGTACTGAAAGCCACCAGCGCCTGTTATAACTCTAAGAGCAAAAAGTTATTATCTTGTAACTTGTGCTTACATATCGATAGGCTCTGCTGCTCGTAGCTTTTATTTTTCGTGATATTGTTGTGTGTGGAATTCATTATTATTATTACCAATTTAAAAGTAACATACGGCGCGTCCAGTCCATGGATGGGTCACCGTCTATGACTAACGCTAGTGGCATTTTTCCGAGTGGTTTCGTGCTTCGCAAGGCACGTTAAGCAGTCGGTGCCGGCTGCCGTCGATAGATGGCAGTCGTTAAGCCAAATCAGAGGCCTTAGTGCGCTTGAAGACTTCTGACAGTAAGACCAGCCACTAGTCTTACAAGCCTCCACCAATCCGGACTTGGCCCCCGTGGTGGCCTATACCTTCCTCAGAGAAGAGACCCGTGCCCCTCGGTGGGGACATAATGGGTTGATGATGATTACCAATTTAAACGTTGATATGAGAAGTGGTATCAGGTGTAAAATGTAACTTTGTACCATTTTTAAACCGGACAGTAAAAGTTAATAAGTATTGCATGTTTTTTTTTACCTATTCTTAAGTTTTTCCAGTGACAGTTCCTAGAAAAAAGTAAAGCCTGTTATCCCCGAGGGGGTAGACTGAGGCACCAATCACTAGAACTGGGCCCACGTTTTGCCAAGAAAACTCAATTAATAAACCAATAATAAACGCTTTGAAGGACCAATCAGTCAATTTATCCACCTCTTTCATCCTCATTCTTCCCCATAAACGAACAGTCGACAGAACGTCAACCTTCACATTTGAGTTGCAAAGTCGCACGTAATGCAACAGAGTAGAGTGCATGGGTGTATAAGATTATGTGCTGTCGACCGTACACTAGGTAACTTATCAATGCAGGAAGTTATTCTCTTCCCACCTTATCGATAAATATCTACGCCATATAGAGATGGCCGTAAATCAGGCAAAAACAAATAAAATAAAATAAATCATGTTTATATGTTTGTGACGTCGCTGTTTCTGGTTCCCACGACACACAGGGTAGCCTAGTGTGGGCCAGAAGCAATGTATGTGCCTGTATGTAAATGTCATTATTATTATTTAACCCGGGGGCGAGGAGACTTTAACAATACTTTGGCTTCTGTGTGAAGAAACGTCATACATACTCATCATAATTATTACAGGCAAAATAGTGCATTTGAGATCTAAAATCTGGCGAATAGCAATTTGCAGATTCTTGGTCACTTTACAAAACATCTCGCATTTTAAAGAAGATACATGTAGAAGTACATCTGCCTACCATGAGAGAGCGCCTGGGTTCGAATCGCAGCTGGGGACAAAAAAAACTCAGGTCTTGATGTTTACATATTTGTGATATCGCTGTTTCTGGCACCCACGACACAGGGTATACTATTATGGGGCCAGAAGCAATGTATGTGCCTATGTGTAAATGTTTATTATTATTTATTTGTTTTGATGGATTTGTCCCGCCTATTCTGTTCCAAGCAGGTGCAGTGTTTTGGAGAAAACAAACATTTCATTCTTCATTTGAAAAATCCGTCGCTTAAAAACCTTTGCTTTCCCTGACAAAAGGAGTGACAGTAATTACTCAACAAGATGAATACTGTCCCAGATAATTCGTCGCACGTTTCGCTGTTATCTTTATGACAAATTGCTGAAAATGCGCCGCCTCGTTTCTGAAGGGGGCCTACTCGGTATCTGTTGATTATAGTAAGCTATCAGCGACCACCTCTGTGGCGCAGCGGTTTATTTATTTTATTTTATTCAAAAACCAACAGTGTTATAGACTTTCAAACTTAAAGTAATGTCAATAACAGCTTTATCTTTTTAAGCTGATAGTATACTTCACGTAAACTTAAACTAAACATACGAAACGGATCGACCCTGCCAAATGCGGTTAACGCATCTGCCTACCATGAGAGAGGTCCCGGGTTCGGATCCCGGCTGGGGACCAAAAACAACCCCAGGACACAGGAATGCATGATTGTTAAAACCCACCTCAGACCAAACTTTTGCTTTGGTCTGAGGTGGGTTTGAACAATCATGCATTCACAGGGTTTGCGGGGGCCAGAAGCAATATATGTGCCTGTATGTAAATGTTTATGTTTAATCACAAAAGAAAGGACGAACTACCGAACGAACCATCAATCAATCAGTCCATACTCGTCCAGTGGTGAACATAGGCCTCCAACGTATGCTATTTCTCTCTATCCTGTTTAAGAATAGACTCCGTTTTAAAATATTGTCTATACTTCATATGCTTAGGTACTTAACTAAAGGTAAACAATCTGGACAATTTTTTTTAATTGAAATATACACTTTTTCAAATAAATGTGTTTTATGAAATTACATTTAATTTCACATTGAATTGGTAATGTGTAAAGATGTGTACATTTCAAGTCGTTTAATAAATGTACATTTCAATAAAAAAAGCATATCAAGATTGTTTACCTTTAGTTAAGTACCTAAACATATGAAGTATTTGAGCTAATGTTCTAAACATATGATAATTACATTTATCTAAATGTAATTACCGTCAACAATCAATGAGAATCGCTGGATCACACTTTTTCCTCAGATATTTGACAAAACAGCACAGTTACGTAATTACTTTGTGAAATACTCAATTCAGAAACTAACCCTAGCCCCCTTATTCATAAAAAAATTTAAGCATTGGTTAAGTAAACAACTGATTAAATGTCATGCTGTACTTTATATTTCAATGACATCTGTCAAGGACAGCATGACATTTAATCAGTTGTTTACTTAACCAATGCTTAAATTTTTTTATGAATAAGGGGGTTAGTCATTATAAGACCGTAAATTTTTAGGGTTTATAAAATATAACAAAATTTCTTCCAAAATTTTTCTTATGACTTTAGTTTCTCTCTGCAAGAGGATTTAATTTTCTGTTAGTAGGTATGTAATGTTCGCCCGGTCTCAGTGTATTACCACTTTTTGTGAAACTATTTACTTAACAAAATATTCATTTTTATTAAAAAAAAACCTCTTGGAAACGATAATTCGTTCATAAATTTACAGTAGAAGCCCAGGTGTACTGTTGTCTCTAAAGTAATTTTAACTTGGTGACCCGCCATTTAAAGCTATCAGATTCAAACGCAACGGTCACCATTTCACTTAGTACCTTGTGCTTTCGCTCAAGCTATTTTAATAAGTTTATTAAGTTTTTGGACAAGAGATAACGGCTGCGACGTGAGTTTGACACCGTGAAAGCGTTTTGTCGTCTTTAAAGAAAGCAGGAATAATTTCCCTTATACTTTTAACCGGCCTTATTTTCGTGCGTTCACATCCTGGTAATATACAAATGACTTTTTTTCTAAGCTACGTACACTACATCAGATAGCTTTTAGAATATACCTCGGGCTCTAGAGTAGGCTTCGGTTTTCGCCGAAAGCACACGAGTGTAAAACTACTTCCTGCTCTGTATAAAACTTTTCTTCACTATTTTGATAAATTATGTAAAGTGGGCCCAGTGCTAGTGATTGGTGCCTCTGCCTACCCCCTCGGGGATAACGGGGGTGAGTTTATTATTTATTGTTTTATTTTTATGTAAAGTTATAAATAACAATACAAAATACACCTTACCTTATTGCAATATAATCGGTTGTTGATTACTCAGCCGAGGTGTATTCTAAAAACTAACAGACTGTTCCGTCAGTTTCATTATGACAATGATAAAAATAATTTAAAACCATGCTGAACTGATCCGCACCGAAAATTGTACAGATTAAATATTATTTTATTTTTAATATTATTTGTTATTGTTATTTTGTTTTTTGTATAGAAAAATATACCTAGAGGTCCCTTAACCTCCAAGTCTGTTTTTACTTACACATACTTTTATAAATTTTCTGTATGACGGTTTTTGTCCTGAATAAAATAAATAAAATGACTTTTTTTTTTCTTTAGCTAAAAATTACTGTGCACTCTAGGTAATAAAAAAATACAGTTTTTAAGATAAAATTTGTCGTAAAATGTACAACTAAATAGCACTAAGGTAGCAGAATTTTCATTTTATTTTTTAAGGAGAAACGCTAAAAATATAGCTAACCATTTTAAGAATTTAAGGAATCCACTCAAATACAACAGGTCCAGTTATAAGCTTGATTGCTACGAGTAAAGCTAGGGAAACTGAGCTGAATTTGTACTCCAACCCACATCGGACAACCTAAGCACACAGAGGCGAGGTCATTTTTGGCGAGAGTAGCTTTTTATGCAGAGAGAGAGTCTTTGATTAATACGTGTATGAAAAATATCCATAACATAAATATTTAATGCAATTTCGTGCCCCTTTCCAGAATTATTCATGGCCGCGAGTTACTGCGAAGTATGACTCCCAATTATTTCACATTTGAATAATTTATTTCAAATGCACCTTTTTTCGCTAAAAAGACCTTTGCTTCCATCTCGCAAAAATATATTTAAGCACCATTATGCTAATGTACTGTCGATTGCTTGAGCGGTGGACGATTAATAGTTGGTACTGCCCTTTATTATTATTTTACTTGCCACGATTCATGTCATAGTATTCGCCAAAATGTAAGTACAATATAAAACTAAATACAATTTAAACATAGACATAAACATTAACATACAGGCACATACATTGCCTCTGGCCCCACACTAGGACACACTGTGTCTTTGGGCACCGGAAACAGTGACATCACAAACATGTAAACATCTAAAACCTGGGTTTTTTTTGCCCCAGCAGGGGTTGGGTGCGCAAACGTGCTACCTCGGAACCCTGCCGCATTTATCAATCAATCTATTTAAATCTTAATTAAACATTAGTTTCTGTACAAAAGTCGTCCTATCACTGCATACCTATCCTGAGGACTTAAGGAAGACAGGATTCTTCAATTACCGTTCAACTATAACTAAGATATCAGCAGTAAGTTCGAGCCTGAATCGTGGTTCCCCTATATAGATGTAATCAAGTACATGCTATGGCAAAATCGCTCGTCAGGAATAATAATTCCTGACGAGCGATTTTGGCATAGCAATCTCGTACTATTTATTCGCGTTAGGTGCAGCGCAGACGACAGACATATTATTCGTGACGCACTTTTTAGTCCGTAAAAATAGAACCTATGCAATGGGGAACATACATAGTTACTTTTATTTAGTTTATCTTACAGATTTAAGGCTTACTTAAACAAACCTTAAACAATCAAGTCAAAATATGAATAAATAATTTATTTATTGCAAATCTTGAAAGTCCGGCGCACAAAAAACGGACTCGATCGCACAAAAAGTCTGTCGTCTGCGCTGCACCTTAACTTAAAAATAGCCATGCGTTTGCCGTTTAATAAATCTCCTGGGGCCTCGTGGTTCGACAACGTTGTCCGATATGACGAACGACGAGGAATTTTGTTTCCTCGCTGCATTATGACTTGTCTTGTTTAGTCAGCAATTGAAAACATGAAGTTATTTTGTACTAATAAATAGGGTACCTACTTTTGACCTTGCCCTTTACTAACACATCCCCTGTTTGGTCGAAGTATGTTTACCTGCGGCTTCCCTTACCAGCCCTTCCACTCACATCACTTCACTCCACCTGCGTGCGTGCACTAATGAATGTCGATGAAACTATTGTAGGTGATTTGGCGGGATCGTGGCAGATGACAGCGCGTGGGCTCTGCCCACCCTTCTGGGAGACAGGCGTGAGCTTATTTATGTATGTGTGTAATAAAAAAGGATATGGGTAAACTATAAATGTTGTAGTGCCCTTACAGGATGTCATTTACCAACTCTCAAAATCACAAAAAGAACTGTAATGACAATGACAATGCAATAAATGAATGAATATGGATATAAGTAATCGAAATCACCATAAGTGTTATGTCCTTACGTAAACCTGTCTAATAGAAACTCCAAGCTATTTAGGTCAAGTGAAAAATAGTCCCACAGCGCGCAATGTATTAATCCGGCCAATTCCGCGCCATTTACATAATGCATTAACATTTTGACCGTTGCAAACCTATAGTTTTACAGTGTTAATGTGCAATTCTACCAAAATGTTGGTTAGTACAGTCTGGCACATGTATCTCTTTAAATACGTGTAATTTAATCAAATCAGGTTCGGTAGCGTTGCGCTCAGTAACATTATTGTCGTGAAATGTCGATCTCTTGTTGATTGTAGATAGATAAATAGAATATTCTTTATTGTATGTACACCAGGAATTACACATTAAATTTGACAATAGCATAGTACAGTAGGTACAATTGGCGGCCTTCTTACTAAAAGTAATTTCTTCCAGACAATCATTGATGGAAAAAGATAAAGAAGCTAAATTACGGGTAGTCGGTGCAACCAGACAACATTAAACAAGATATTTCTATATCTAATACATTGTACAGCGCCACCAAGTTATCTGTTCTGGTGGGCAAAATTGTAACTAAATAATTAATGGTAAATCCTTTTCCCCATTTTCTGTTTTATTTATTCACTTACTAAGATTTATAGATATATTTTCATTAAATTTGAAAGACGGGTTAAAATGTTCTCATTTTTCTCAGTAAATTTCTCAAATGTTACTACTAAGTTCTCCACTAGCGCCGCTATCAACTGAACAGATAAGATGGTGGCACTGTACTGCGTTATCGTTGAACTTGACCTCTGAGGATTTAATTCTAGTACAAACATGATAATAAGTACATAATCACAGTTCCTGAAACCAGTGGGACGCTAAAATAGCCGGTTTTTACTAAGAAATTGTTATTTTATAACAGAGACTGCGGTATAATTACGAAAAGTTTGAAACAAAGTTTGATACAATATTTTCGGGTATCGTAAAAAATCACGGAAATCGAATGTATTTTTTTGTTTCCTTATGCTAACGCTACTTTTCTTGCAAGAATAAATTGATAACGGAGCAAAATTGGATTAACATAACAAAACCATCGTAATGGTAAAAATAAATGGACGCAGTTTAGCAAAAAGGCTCCAACCCACAACATGGTCATTTTTGCGTTAAATATATCTACCAAAATGATCACTATGCTCTATACTTTAAGAATCAAATACTTACATAGCGATACGATGAGTATGTGCAAAGTTATGGCACACGGTAGTCAACCCAAATGTGTGGAGCGCGTAAATCAGCATAAACCTAAAAACTCAAATATCTCAAAAGTCACTTTGTGTGGGTTAGAACCTTTTTGATAAACTACGTCCAAATGTAGTCTGTTTTCAGTGGCATTTGAATGTTTTAACTTTAAGAATTTCGTTTAAAAATTCCACTAACTACTATGTTAATGGACTTTTGGTTCGGATGTGGCTCGGAGCGATTTATTTGGATAGGGTTTTTTTTTTGTTTTCATTATTATTTTATTATTATTGCTTATATTATTATTAGCTTAAGTAATGAATGTGTTGATTATATGGATGTAGTTTAGAAAAAAGGTTTCAACCCACAACATGGTCATTTTTGAGTTAAATATACCTACCAATATGATCACTATGCTCTATACTTTAAGAATCAAAGACTTGCATAGCAATCCGATGAGTACGTGCAAAGTTATGGCACACAGTAGTCAACCCAAATGTGTGGAGAGCGTAAATCAGCTTAAACCTAAAAACTCAAATATCTTAAAACTCACTTTGTGTGGGTTGGAATCTTTATGCTAAACTACATCCATATACAATTCCTATGTATTGTAATCAGTTGTGTCATGATCTTGAAAAGAACTATTTAAAACCAATGCTATAATGGATTGATCGGCCCAGCAAAAATTGTACAGGTTAATGTCGTTAACAATTTATATTTACAGTGTCACTATTTCACAGAGAATGCGTTAAGTCAAATCTGTATCAACGAAAATGAGACTGCGACTCGTAATAAAATATAGACATATCAATTACTAATTAAAGATTTCGAAAAATATTTAATTTGTAATAGCAACCTCGGCCAGCGCATCAGCCTGGCCATTCAGAAAGGAAATGCTGCCAGTATCTTGGGAACTCTCCCCAACGGCAGCGGTCTAGAGACTGTTTTTTATATTTAGTTTTTATGCAGTATGTATTTAGTTTAATATTTAGTTTAGTTTTAATATTTAGTTTAGTTTTGTTATTTAGTCTATAATTGTTATGTTATTTAAGTTAGATTTATTTTTATTTAAGATTATATTGAATTAAAGCTTATATGTTTCATTTGTAATTGATATATTTTAATATTTTGAAAAGTATTTAATTTTATTTCGGGAATTAATTAATATTACCAATTAAATATTTAATTATTATCAAAAATTAAATATTTCGAAAAAAAAAATCACGCCCGTTATCCCCGAGAGGGTAGGCTGATCACTAGAGCTTGGGCCACGAAAAAAAAATTCTGATAAAAAACTCTAACAATGAAATTGGCAGTAAAACACAAACCTTAATTGTTGTATTACATGAATTGCGCTTTTTTGGGGTAACCCTGCAGATGTTTGCTTTAATCCGAGCAAGTCCGCACCACTTACATAATGCTCAACAAACATTTTATCCCAATTTCTGGAAACTCAGCCAACGGCTTCATTATTCGGGGTTCCATTGTGGTCGCGGGTAAAGGTCGCTCCACACAATGCGAGCTGTTTGCGACTGAATATTTTATCGGCACTGCGTGTGTACGCTTTCATTATTGTGTGCAGGCGATAAACTTGGAATAGTATACGGGGTGTGATAAAGCTGTAACTAACAGAAAATTTTGATTTTTTTTAAGCACTATACAGGATATAAGAAAATCTTGTTCGTCCAAATATGGCGTCAAGCCCTCATATTTGGGTGAGCATAGTTTTCTTATTACGAAGAACTTGTTTAATGGAGATCAACTTTGAAAATGTGATCAGCTATTTCATACATTTTATTACTACGTGGCAACTTTTTGACATTTAATAAACATTAAGACGTGAATAAACAAAGCACATCAGAAACTCATTTTGACAATTAATGTAATGAACGTAACGTAATCATCAGGAATATATTCATATTCTGTCATATATTATTATGTCATATTCATCTGGTAACTTGTTGTACACTAGATGTTGCAGGTTTGAAGAAACTTAAAGTGAAACAATCGACTTTGATTTATACCTTAGGTACAAACCAATTTAATAATAAGACTAAGTCTGTTATGTCACATAAAATATCATACATGCAATTAAATACAATTTACATACATTCGCTAGTAGAAACATATGCCCTCTGCTGAACAGAGGGATATAGAGGAGGGCCCCCACCGTGTGTTTTTTATAGAGGTTGTCTCCTCGCGGCCCGGGCCCCGGCCCAACTCAGTGTGGGGTTACGGGTGCGGGGCCCATAGTGAACTCCGCGGGACATCCAGCAGCGCAAGCCACTGGACGTCCCCCTCCCTCTGGTTTTGGTCCGCGCCGGCCGAAGCCGGTACCCCCCATATCTGGAGGGCGTTCCCCTATCCACCACCCGGGGGACGCGTCCGATGGAAGACCAGAAACTCCACACGGAAACGCCACATACCCAATAAATAGTAGAAACAAAACAAAAGTAGAAAAAAAGAAAACTAATAAGTGAAAAGTAAACGGTGTTATTCATCAAAACACAACCCCGCCAAAACAGTTGTCCGAGCACCAGCTTAGACGCACCTTAGCCTCTCTGACTGGCACATACGAACAAAAGCGCACTGATTGTAATTTCGACGATAATTCCCCGAAGCTTGGACGCCGAAACTCCCAGATACTCCCATTTCACATGTTTGCTCTTTAATTTACACTAATAGACTGCCAAATAGCGCTTCTGTCCTTAGCGATAAGATCCATTATCGATGGACGCTTCATTAGTGAAGGTTGTTTTTAGTGTTGAGTCAACGATGCGTTGATTCTGATAGCTGCTGTAATAACGTGCGCAACGCAATTCCATTGTACGTTTTAATATTAAAATAGAGGTTAAGCTTTGCGTTTGAACTGACAACATTATAGGCGGTTTTAGAAAAAGTATTCGGTATAAAACTACCTATAACTAAAAAAACCTGTAGTTAGTTTTGTTACATAATTTTAATAACTTTGTAGCTTAGTATAATTATGTACCAAAAATCAAATTTACACCGGCTATCCGTCTTTTAAATTTCTTTCAGCAATCTTCCATCGTAAGGTTGTTAGGAAGAAATTGCCTTTAGTAATAAGGCTGCCAATTTTACCATGACCTTTTGTTAATTTTTTTGTCTTTCCGGTGTGCAACGAAGAATATTCTTATCGTATCTATTATATACCTATTTCTTTTAACATTTGTAATTTATTTAAAAATTTTTTTTATTTTAACTTACAACTTACACTGATAAAACGTTATATTCAAAATAACATAGAATAGGTGGGTAGTAATACAAAAACAAACAAAACAAAAACAAACAATAATATTTTAAAAAAAACTATTTTATACTACATTATAATTAAAGCACGCAAAAGATTATTTAAAGAACTTTCACAGCGAAAGTCACGAAGCCCAATTCGAGTCTAATATTATGTGGCAAGCGTTCTATCATTCCGCTGGCTTCGCTCTTTAGAAAAACGCCACCATTATTAAACCGTAAACCAATGCTACCTCGAGCTCTTGGAAAGTCTGCGGTGGTATTTTTATCCTGTACAGACCGAATGTGCCCATTGAGCGTCATGCCTCGACTGCTAATGTCCGGATTGAGCTGCCGAGATCTCTTTGGTATTGTTAGCGTGTCTACTTGGTTTCTTCGCAAATGCTGCGAGATTCAGCGTTTTAGAGTCAAGTTTTATATGTCTTTTAAGGGACCATGGGTGCCGCTACGTATATAGGTCTTCCACTTGAAGTTGTGGACTTGTCTGATTTAACACTCAGAACTGGCAAATACATACGTATTTAGACACTTTTGTCTTATGTATGTGACTCTGGGGTTTTTATGTAGGTTAATAAATGTATAGGACTTTGAAGAACTGTGGTTTTATTTCGATGGTACGAGTAACAGACAAAAATAGGTATTTCACTCGTAGAGATAAATTCTATAGGTATTTGTGGTTGACGAACTCTGTGGCGCAGCGGTTAGTGCATCTGCATACCATGCGAGAGGTCCTGGGTTCGAATCCCGGCTGGGGACAAAAAACCCCAGGTCTGGGATAGCATGTTTGTGATGTCGCTGTATCTGGTTCCCACAACGCAGGGTATCCTAGTGTGGGGCCAGAAGCAATGTATATGTCTGTATATAAATGTTTATGTTTGTAATAAGAGCTAAGTACCTGGGTGAACTACACCAACCTTGCAAATTGACGCAAAATTTACCTCTGTATGTTATTATAGCAAATTTTAATTGCCTTAAAACACGGATAAAACCACGTTTTCTGAAAATGTAACCTAGTTAGATCAATTAATCGCCCCCCAAACCCTCTGTATACAAAATTTCATGAAAATCGTTGGAGCCGTTTCTGAGATACAGATTATACAGGGTGGAATTTTGTAATGCCACCTGAAGGGGAAGTACTCTTAATACTGTAGATAGAATATTTTACTCAAAGAAAACATTCCTTTATTTTTTAAAAGAAAGAAAACTGCATTCAAAGATTTTTAAAATTTCGCTTGCCTCACCCGGTAATCGAACCTACTAAAATCTGTGAAAGTTGCACCCTGTACTTTTATTGCATCGATCGTTAGGGTCAATTATAAGGATGAAATCTCTCTAACAAACTTTATAAATTAAATGAAAGGAAAACAATGAAATCTTAAATTATTAATTCAATGGGTCAAGTTAAAGCACTTTTACTCAAGGTTCCATTTCTTTATGTTTACTTATGTTATTAATTAATAATTATGATTGACGTCATTTATCCATTAAAATGACGAATTACTATTTAGATAAGACGATTGTAATTTGCACGTGTTTGTAATGCAGACTCCTTTCTTAGATGCGATATAACTTAGATATGTAAAAAATCAAATTTACATTAAATCTTATGAGAATGTAAACGAGTTGAGAGTTGAAGTTCAGAATACGATTTATAACATTCACCACAACACGTCATTAAAGGTTACTAGAAATAAATTCGTTAGAAGAATAAATTTGTGTATCTGTCGCAGTAAAGTAGTTAAATCAGAGAGTCAACTGAATCTCTAGACAGTCAATCAAAGATCGATATTCAATCAAGTCCACTGATTTAACTACTTTACTGCGACATATCCAAGAAAATGGAGCCCATTTCGAGCAATTAATTAGTTAGTTTAGGAATTAATTTAGGATTTCATTGTTTTCCTTTCATTTAATTTATGAAGTTTGTTAGAGAGATTTCATCCTTATAATTGACCCTAACGATCGATGCAATAAAAGTACAGGGTGCAACTTTCACAGATTTTAGTAGGTTCGATTACTGGGTGAGGCAAGCGAATTTTTAAAAATCTTTGAATGCAGTTTTCTTTCTTTTCAAAAATAAAGGAATGTTTTCTTTGAATAAAATTTTCTATCTACAGTGTATTAAGAGTACTTCCCCTTCAGGTGGCATTACAAAATTCCACCCTGTATATACAAGAATTGCTCGTTAAAAGAGATTAGATTAGATTAGGTTTTCCAAATTTTTCCTTTAACCAGCAAAATATCACTTCTCTCAGCTTGTCATCCCAGTGGATCCTGGACTGGCCGCTTCAGATCGCACGGCCCACTAGCCATGAAATAGCACAGTATACCGCAATCGGGACAACTGCCCGATAGCCCAGCGAATGACTCTGGCTGCGGTATCAAGACTAAAGGTGCTCCCTACAATTTTTTTTAATATTAAGCTATTTGACAGTGTGAGAAAAAAGTATAATATTTATTCATATTAATAACTACGAGTCTTCAAAACGCCTAAAGACGTTTTAACTTAAAAAAAAATGCATTTGTCCAGGATCATCATCATCGGCCTAAGCTTGTCCACTGCTAGACATAGGCCTCTCCCATTGCACGCCACTGAGCATGGTCCTTGGCTATTCTCATCCAGTTCTTGCCAGCCGCCCTGCGAAGATCGTCGCTCCGAGTCTGAAGACGTCCAGCATAAGAACCAGGATCATCATCATCATCATTCAGCCACAAGAAGTCCGTTGCTGGACATAGGCCTCCTCCATGGATGTCCAAAAAGACCGGTTGGAAGCGGCTTGCATCCAGCGTCTTCCCGCCACTTGGACAAGATCGTCTGTCCCGATTGTGGCTGGTATGATACCAGGATAAAAATTGATAATTTTGTCTCTGTAGCCATTTTATAGAAAACGGCCTGGATTGGCTGAATCTATGATAATGTCACAGCACAGTAATCATTATGGCATCTGTCATTAATGTCATTCTTACGTTCATTGGTTTTGTGTACTGACCAGTGACGTCATGATTCCTGTGCGACGCCATAATGCTCAAGGTGGTGTTTTGGCAGCTTATTTTAAAAGTGAATTTTTATTTGCTTTTTTAGAATAAATACACGAAAGAATTTATAATTTTGTTCACTGCGTGCTCAGAAAGTTGGCATTTTCTGAGCACTCAAGGAACACCAACAAAAATTTGAGACTAAACTTAAGTAATATTTAAGTTTGTATAATCTCACCGCAAAATCATAAGTCTTGAATTGTTGATGCTTATAATTAAATAATTATTTTAAATAATACTTTTTCCATATACGAAGCGGTCGGTCTCGAAGTTACATACGCACATTTATGAATTTGTAGTTGCAATACCACTCGTTAATTGCAATTTTTTGGGGACCAGAGTATCATAAAGTTCACACTTTTTTCCAAGGGCTGAATTTTCTAAGGGCTGTTTACTCTAATATAGAGTTGATGTCTACTTATAGTTCTTTGACCGTCCTTATCTCTAAAGCATAGAGTTGACTTCAAATTGTCGATTGTAAAGTTTATGGTCTACTCAATGCATCTAAATCTTGACGAAAGATAAATTAGACAGTCATGACTGTTTGTCTTGATGTCTTAATATAATAAATGACGATTGTTAAATCAGTCTACAAATATTTTTAATAAAAGTAAGTGTCAACGTCATAATATTTCTTTCCGGAAGAGTTTAACTTATATTTTTAGTACTCGTGCCAAACCCAGGTACAGGATGCATTCTGCATCACTGACAGTTAATGCGGTCAAGTGTCGACAAATGTTTGGTTTTTTCTATGCAGTAGGACTACTGCCTGCTTAAAAACGCTTTAAAAATTATTTTTTCCAACCCCATGTTAATTAAGAAGACTTTTCTTTTATGTTGAAGTAAAAGGCTAACTTTAAGTGTGAGCTCGCTTCACATGTTAATTATTATAAAGGTATTCCCAAAAAAGTTACATTACGTAAGTAGATGATATTTTTTTTGTAACTTCATAAGTTTTCTTTAGTAAACATTTTGTTTACTAGGTCCATTCTAGCTTAAACAATTTATAATCATAATTAATTTGCGTTATATTTTTATGCCATATTATAACCGTATGCCATATGTTTACAATTTTATAGCATACAATAAAATTATAGTATCTCATTTCTCACTCCTCGTCTCGATCTAACCCTAAAATTATTTGAGTTGAGTTGCTCAACTCATATTTCATAAACTTCAATCTGATTTGTTAACAGCCGCGCTTATTTCAGAGAGACCCGGCCTCGTCATTTCTTGCAAAAATCCTTTACGAGACTTCGAACGTCCAGCGCACTGCATTATCAGCAAACGACCAGCGATGGCTGTTCTCATAAATCTGTCTTCGTGTTTGGAAAGCCGACTCAGCCGCGGTGACAGAATCGCCGCCACACACGCTCCGCACTCGCTTCAGCTCGAGAAAGCTGGCTTGCATTTGCTGAATTACTCGTATTAGCTGTCTGTCTGTGGCTAAAGACTGGCTTGCGGGTTGAACCAGTTCGTTTGAACGTTTTTAGGATTCCGTAACTCAAAACGAAAAACGGAAGCCTTGTAGCATCACTTTGTTGTGCTTCCGTCCACCCGTCCGTCTGTCCATCAAAACCCTTTATCTCGGGAACGCGTATGGAAACGAGGAGGTGTGGAATTGATGGTAACGCCATACAGTCAGATCTACGGTTGATGAGGTCTTGAAGATGTGAAAAAATCAAATTTCCAATTTAAATTAAAAAAGATACGGCAGTTTATGCCGCAAAAAACGTATATCTCGATACTCAAGGGATCAAAATGATTATTGTACTTTCCGTAGAACTAAGAACAACTGTAACAATTTACATCGTGTTATATTACAAATGCAGGGAAAATCTTGAAAGTATACATTTGTAATTAAATCATTAAAAAACTGTCTTTGGTGTTCAAGAAAAGGACAAAACGGCGAGACTCGATTTCCGAACTATTTATAATATGTAGGTACCTACAAATTTGTACGGAACCCTAGGTGGGCAAGACCAACTTGCACTAGTCCAGTTTTTTTTCTCTTACTGAAAGTATAAACCGTAGATTTCGGGTGGTTTGAAAGCCATAGCAAAACGGACGTACCTTAACAATGTAAAGGCACGTCGTTACTCACATGTATAGAGCAACCTCTGTAAGCACTATAAACTCATATGGATGATTTATCTTCCAGAGCTCGAACAAAAAGGTACAAGATTTCTCTTAAATAAAAATACGCCCATTCTCTTTTTTATAGGGACTTACCAAAAATAAATTGACTCAAACTTAAAGACTGTAAGACTGTGAGGCGGTACTAAGAGAGAAATTCACACACAGAAACATACATTGCTTCTGGCCCCACACTAGGATACCCTGTGTCGTGGGAACCAGAAACGTCACAAACATGTAAACATCCAAGACCTGGGTTTCTTTTTGTTTGTACACAGCCGGGATTCGAACCCGGGAGCTCTCGCAAGGTAGCCAGATAGTTATGTCACTATTCTAGCAAATTCAGAAGTAAAACAGCTTAAATTCCTCGTATCGCAAACAAAAACGTCGCATGGCTTAATTCACCACTCAGTAAAACGTTGTGCACGAACATGCTAAGCAGCTCGCAGCGTTGGAAAGTTACGTTTTCAGTAAACGCCAACATTTGTGACAAGCGTAAAAAGCAACACCGCGACTGTTTATTCATCAGCGTGTTTTGTCGCGAAGTCCCAAACATTTGACTTACAAATCTAAACCCGTTAAAATAAATAAATATAAAATTGTTTGAATGAATTGCATCATCATCATCAACCCATTAAGTCCCCACCGAGGGGCACGGGTCTCTTCCCTGAGCAAGGTATAGGCCTTACTCCACCACGGAGGCCTAGTCCGGATTGGTGGAGGCTTGTAAGACTAGTGGCTAGTCTTACTGTCAGAAGTTTTCAAGCCGCCTCAAGGCCTCTGACTTGGCTTAAAGACAGCCTCTAACGACGGCAGCCGGCACCAACTGCTTAAGGTGCCTAAATTTCTTTAGTACTTAAATTTCACACATGATTTACTTCTGTTTCCGTTATAAATAAAAACTAAGCAATATATGTGCCTATATGTAAATGTTATCGACGGTTAAAAGGTAATAGGGCATAAGCGACATTTTGGCCCAAAATGACTTTTGAATGCCATCTTACTTAAAAAAAAAAACTGCGTCGAATGCGCTTACTCCCGCGGCTCTACGATGACTTTTTTGTATCGTAGAGCCGCGGGAGTAAGCGCATTCGACGCAGAATTTTTTTTTAAGTAAGATGGCATTCAAAACTAATTTTGGGCCAAAATGTCGCTTATGCCCTATTACCTTTTAACCGTCGTTATGTAAATGGTATCCTAAGTTACTAAAAACATGGTGAAATATATATTTCAACAATCAACAACAATAAATCAAATACAACAATCTTAATGTTTTTGCCTTTTTTTTCAGTGATGTGTGACAGAACAGGTGAAACTAAAAAGAAGGATTTATTTCTCATTTCTCGTCTTTATTGTTAGTTTTAATTTCACGCAATGTATAAACGTGTGCTTTGCAAATTGGTGTGAAAACAAAACTTTATCTAACTATCTATCTAATATTGCATGTAGTACGGAACCCTTAGTGCTCGAGTCCGACTCGCACTCGGCCGGCCTTGTACAAATGTTTTTTATTGTACGATAAAATTAGTCAAGTTTTCAGAACTTCCTGTCAAACTTTTTACCAGTGGCTTTCTGCGGTCTGCCGCCAGAGATTCTATTAAATTCCGTCATAATTACTGGCAATGTAGTTTAAATCCCAGTACAACCATTCCCCTTTTCAGCCTCCCTGGTGCGCTGTTTGCATAAACGCTTTATCACTTGCCGCGAGAAATAAGTAAACACGGCCAAAAGGTTGGCTTAGTAGAACCACAGAATACATAATAGTACAGGTACAGTAGATTCACTCCGCAAAATCAATAAAAGAAAAAGGGACTCTAGCAGCGATACAATTAGGTGCAATTCAGATCGCACGGCGCTAAAAAAGCTACAGTCTGTTATATTCACCTACATGTTGCCTCTCTTTCTACCGCGAAACTCGCGCGCGCGTCACGGCTCGCTCCTGCGTTAGTTCCTACTTATCAATCAGCCTCTCTGGAGTGTCCGCCGCATGTACTTCCGCGTTCGATATCTACACCCAGAGTGCGACAGGCCTGGTACAACAATAGAATGACGTCATGATAACCGACTTGTTTCACTCAGCAGTGTTGCCAACGCGATGGTAATCACCATGTTCATCGCCAATGGACTGGGTTCTTACGTCCGCGACTGTATGTACATCTGTTCCTCCGTCTGTCCATGCGTCTGTGTCCGTCTGTTATTCCGTTTTTCTATCTGTCTGTTAAGAAAAAGGATTCTTAGGAACTGCACACGTTCCACGTTTTCGACTCCTATCCCTAATAGCCCTTTAGCAAATATAAGTTGGTACAATCATACAAAATATACATTGTCATTTACAGTGGGATAAATATATAAACAATATCTGATATATAAATATATCTAGATAGTCTCTACCACACGCCGCAATTTGAATAGTAGATTCAACAAAAAAATCGCTCATAGCCTGGAGTGCCTGAGTAATCTTACACGATCACTACGGTTAAGCAACATACGGCGCGGTCAGTCCATGGATGGGTCACCGTCTATGACTAACGCTAGTGGCATTTTTCCGAGCGGTTCCGTGCTTCGCAAGGCACGTTGAACAGTTGGTGCCGGCTGCCGTCGATAGATAACAGTCGTTAAGCCACATTAATACTGTGACCTTATCTGTAGTATGTGTACCTACAATATGTAAAATGGGAAAAACGGTGTGTGAATAAAACTAAATATACTTAAAGTGAACCATAGACGGTGCTTTACCAGTGACAAATATGTATGAAGAATCGTCTATCACAAACTCTAGTCTATCGAGCAATATGAACCGCTAACAAACTGCGCCACCAATCTCAGCTCCAATAAAAAGTCTCGTCTGCCTAAACACGGTGAGTTGATTCAGTGGACCAACATGACACTTGATTCGTTCACTCTTTGAAATCTCTTTTTCAAACAGGCAAGCTACCGTGCCTCGCTGCCTGGCCGGACGATGTTACTCTACTACAGACCCTATTATCGAAACCCGTAGAGTTCACAACCGCGTGAGGTGTTTCGTAATAGGTGTTTGGTGGTGCAGTTTAGAGAATAGGGCACAGGAAGGAAGGACGCTCGCGGCGTCTGTCACAAATTCACAGTACTGAGCCACAAAATAAAAAGCCAAGAATAGGCGCGCAGTTTGAATTCTAACTGTCCCTATTCCCAAAGATTTCACTGTTTTCGCGAAACCTTAATTTAATACTAAAGGATTAAACACACCAACGCGGTGGGGTTGACGGTCTGTACAAAGGAAATGCCGGATTTAAATTTGCTTTATTTTCATTATTTTTTAAGCATTCTTTATAAAGAGGTAGAATAGAGTAGAGACGCCAAAGCCTTTTACAAGTACATAAGCAAATAATAAATCAGTATTGGTTGGTTGTATACTATGTATTGAGGATTTTTTTAAAGTACTTTTATAATATATATATTGTGCGGAATTAAAGCTATGAATCGGTATATGATTTTGCCGTCTCTATTTTATGCTACTTCTATGGAAAGAATGCTTAAAAACATTGAAAATAGAGCAAATTTAAATGAAGCCTTTATTAATTATTCGTAGCCCGGACAATGATGTGTTTATTATCCGACAGCTTACAAAATATTGAATATCCTGACTCTCCCAGCAAGGTTGTTCCCTTGGGAGTGACGGTATAAAATGCCACGTGAAAGTGATAAGTTTGTAACCCTTCCCCTACATTTAAGTTTAGTTTTCAGTACTTTTATGGGTAGTGGCTGAAAACGAACGCTGCCTCGACCCTTTGTCTTAAATGCTTTCCGTTCTATTCAAAGTCATTTAAAAACTATTGAATATTCTTTTTGGTCTCAATTGAGCTTTTAGGGTCTTAAGCACGATTCTTCTAAAACATTTCTCAGAGGCAGTTAATCTGTGATTACGTGATCGATCGTGTGATTTTCCCTTTACACACTTTCATACACTATTTGAATAGTCTCTGAGGAGAGTTTGTACTTGACTTTTTGTCGGAAGAGTCCGACCAGGTTTCGCTCTGATTCGCAGAGCTTAATCATGGTGAGCAGAGACGGAGCGGTCGGTTACCCGTCTCAAACTACGGAATAAAACTTAGGTTTTCTAGTGTTTGCGAAAGTTAGAGTATAAAAATTGGGTTTTTTGTAAATAAAACCGCCAGTTTCGACTACATAATTTTAGGTATTCTATTTAGGGAACAATTTGAATAACTGTAAAAATGTCGGTCTTATTGAGTTTGATTGATAAAGTAAGTGACCATCTCGTAAAAAAGTTGGTGGAAGCAAAATAACCATCATAACTCATCATCATCAACTCATTATGTCCCCACCGAGGCGCACGGTTCTCTTCCCTGAGGAAGGTATAGGCCATACTCCACCACGTGGGCCAAATTCAGATCGGTGGAGGCCTGTAAGAATAGTGACTGGTCTTACTGTCAGAAGTTTTCAAGCCGCCCTAAGGCCTCTGACTTTACTTAACGACAGCCATCTATCGACGGCAGCCATCACCAACTGCTTAAAGTGCCTTGCAAAGCACGGAACCGCTCGGAAAGTGCCACTAGCGTTAGTCATAGAACGGTCACCCATCCATGCACTGAACGCTCCCTATGTTACTTAACTTTCGTGATCGTTTAATATCACTCAGGTTCGTACACATCGCTATCATACTCGTAACAAGTAATCCTTAAAACGGTTCAATATAAAAGGAAATGATATGAGCATTTCATTGGAGTGTTGTTGGACTTGGAATTTCTGATTCGGAGCTCTTCTCCGAACGATGTCTTAAATCCTTTGAAAAATGTTTGCATTTGAACGCAGAGCATTAAACAGTATTTTGAAATTATGAGAAACTAGAGGTGTACTTATTTTAACATTAGATAGGATTAATATAATCATTTAAATTACTGTTAATAATTCAAAGATAAAATGATAATAAGTATGTGTCCAGTGTTCATCATTAACCCATTATGTCCCAACGAGGAGCACGGGTCTCTTCCCTTAGGAAGGTAGGTATAGGCCATACTCCACCACGGGGGCCAAGCCCGGATTGGCGGAGGCTTGTAAGACTGGTGGCTGGTCTTACTGTCAGAAGTTTTAAAGCCGCCCTAAGGCCTCTGACTTGGCTTAACGACTGCCATCTATCGACGGCAGCCGGTGCCAACTGCTTAACGTGCCTTGCGAAGCACGGAACCGCTCGGAAAAATGCCACTAGCGTTAGTGTTAACGCTAACACTTAGAGTGTCTCTCTAGAGCCTCGAGTCTATTGTAACTTTAAGTTGAAAACTGTTAATGAGGATAAGAGAATAATTTCTTTGTTAGTTTATTCTTTATATAACTTTTATTATAACAGCTTTGACGTTTACTAACCTGTTTTTTTGGCAGGCCGATAAGCTCAACATAATAATGGTTTTAATTATTCTTTTTAAGTTAGTTATAACCTGAATTGATTCATAAGTAAACATTTTGTTTTATAGTGTAAAAATTTTTATTAAATTATGACACATTTTTCTAAATTACTAGCTGGCCCCGCAAACGTTGTTTTGCCAGATAGGGTTATGAAAAATAGATAACAACCTATTGTTAGACGTACCAAATATACACATAAAATTTCATTAAAAATCAGTCAAGCCGTTTCGGAGGAGTATGCGCACTAACATTGATTGATAACATGGAGACACGAGAATTTTATATATTAGAAGAGAATAACCAGAAATGGAAATCTAATTTAACCACAAATGAGGTTAACTTTTTATTGTTGAGACATAGGTATTTTTAATATTAATTTGAGAGATGGCACTGATTTGCTATTTTGGTGTGATCTTTCTTTAAATTTACTTTCACAGAGCTGTATTCCAGCCGTGTCTATCGCACGGGCGCCGCTGTTCAAATATTTATCATGCAATTCCACTAACGTTCATTTATCAGATACGCGATTTATTTTTTCAGCTGGCCACACCAGTTAGGTTTTGACGTTGTAGCTTCTCCGTGTTTATTTTGTGCCAACAATATTTTTTGTCTGTTACACCGATCGTTGTTTTGATTAAATGTAGTATGGTATGTTAGTTATTTTTTATACTGCTTAATGTGTATGCATGTTGATATGTGTACATGAGTAATTGAATAAATATCCAGTTTTTCAATATCCTTTTACTTTTTAATGCTTTTTTGCTTCTGGCTTCGTCTCCCTTAACATTTTTATAGATGGTTCGCATCGCGGTCACCAGGTAAGAACTATTTCACCTCATCGGCCATCAGTTTATGCCCGAGCAGTAGATATCAGTGTGTGTTATAAAAAGTAACAATTGTTACAAAATTGTCGGCAATATAATTGGGTAGAAAATTTTCCAGTAGCTGTGATAACTTCCTGGTCCCCTAAAGCCATGAATATTATGCCGTCAATGCGCCAAAAAAAAATTCTGAAATGCCTCTTTCTGAAACTTCTTCTCGTGAAACCTTGTTGAGAATTCCGTTCCGAGAAAATTACAAGGGGTTATCTTCGACATTTTATAACCTCGTAAGGCCCGACCTTGAAAATAACAATTGATTTTGTGATCACTTGAAGACATTGGGCCTCACGAGGTTATTGTATATTATTCGCCAAAAAAACATAAACATTTACATTCAGCCACATACATAGCTTCCGGTCCCGTACTAGGATATCCTGATACCCAAAACATTTGATTTTTTTTTTTACTTTAACTTACAAAAAATGATTGAATTTTGTTTTTTCACTTTATTGCGCAATAAAAAAAAACTTAAATTAAATAAGATGTTTGTGACAAAAATTATGTGCAAAGGCGGACTTATTTCCAAGGAAATTTTATCAATTTATTAATTTTTATCGATACTAGAGAAGGTTTATGCGCTTAGCGTTAAAACGTTTAGCGTTATGTTCACGCAAAATCAAGTCGTTTTTTTTACTTTACACATTCTTTTATTGGACAACGCATAATTTTAGAGGATTTTTTTTTTTTTCTTTTTGATTTATTTTATACGAAACTAAATTAGTAATATAAAAAGTGATGCCCCAATGATGGATGATGATTCTTTCTAGCAACTTAGACACACCACGTACTATATCTATGGTTTTGATTTAATTTATTAGTTTTATTGTCTGTTGCCTTACTTACATTATATTACTTGTCTATTTATTTGTTTCTGTGATGTGTCTTGTTGGTATAATAAACGTTTTTTTCTTTCATTCCTCCTTTCAACGCCTTATATTTGTCAATCATGTAGATACACAGTATTTTACAATGTTTAAAGTTGTAATAACGTGGGTACAATGGAAGGCGTGCACTATCCATCATCTTCAGTTTGACAAGCACATATGTTCCCTCAGAAGCTGGTACAAAAATAATTTGCCATCCCATTGCGTTCAGCCGCGGATCCCTGCCAATACCGGGATTTTCGTTTGACATTGAGCGGCTATAACACAAAGGAAGGAAAGAATCGTAAGGAAACCTGGGCAGGTTCACAGCTGAGCGCCCGAGATATTACATGCCTCAGCCCTTGGAATCGCCAATGTGCCGCACGATTATTTAGGCCGCTCGTACATGGGCGACTAACATAACATTAAAATTTACGTACAGGCACCTACATTGTTTCTGGCCTCACACTAGGCTATCCTGTGTCGTGGAAACCAGAAACAGTGACGTCACAAACATGTAAACAACAAAGACCTGGGTTTCTTCTTTTTCTTGTCCCCAGTCGGGACTTGAACCCGGGACCTCCCGCATGATAGGCAAATGCGCTAACCGCTGCGCCACAGGGGTCGACCTATAGAGGCATTTATGCAATTGGCATTGTGCCACAACTGTCAGAATCTAAGCTCTGTTTAACCCTAATCCTTATCTTCATATCTCTATCGGTTGTGAAGAAATAACCGTGCAACTGCTTAAATTATAATGTAATTGCTGTTGTAATCTAGATTTCTAAATTCTGCAAAAGTCACACTTTATCTTTTTTTTTTAATCTTGCATGTTTAATATAAATCAATAAAATAAAATTAATATAAATTAATACTAAATACTACATACTACTAACTTATTAACTAATAAAAAAAATCACACTTTATTCGAATTACACGGCGAGCTATGAACATAAACCGCACAAGTAATAAGCTTGTTTGGGCCATAATTGGCCCATTTGCGGATTATTCCCGAGACTGATGGATTACATTTTTTGTGCCGACACATGCATATTGCGCAAGGGGTAATTAAATCGCCATAATGAGTTTCCACTGACAAACGGAGGACATGCGCAAATTATATCTTAGACTAGCTGTCCCGGCAAACTTCGTACCGCCAATGTTTTTTAATTTTTTCCATATTTTCTCACCATTTAAACCTTCCCTGGAATTCTAGAAATACAAAAAACTAAAAATCAGCCAAATTGGTCCAGCCGGTCTCGAGTTTTAGTGAGACTAACGAACAGCTATTCATCTAAATATATAAAAGAAGAAACTGACTGACTGACTGACTTAGAATCAACGCAGAGCCCAAACTACTGAACCTAGGGGGTTGAAATTTGGCATGGGAGTTCCTTAGAGAGCCTAGGGGAGCACTAAGAAAGGATTTTTTGAAACTCACCCTCTAAAGGGGTAAACGGCGGTGTTAAAGTTTGTATGGGAAATCAATACTTCACAGAAGCGATAAGAGATGTCGCTAGCATCGGCGCGAGTCTACATCGCGATGGTATCCCTATCTTATTTTCAAGCTCTTTACTCAACTAAAGCCCACGCGGACGTAGTCGCGGGCAACAGCTAGTTTTTATATATAAAAAGAAGATGAGATTGACTCACCTATTATTTTGTTTTGAGATCGAGTATATTTGTGTCTTTATATCACCTTCTTTAAATCATCACCTTTATTTATATCTTGACAGTGGAGATCAGTATCTTTGAGATTATGATTGACCCATTCAAATCGTGTTAGAATGAAAGACAGATAGAAATAGCTTTAACTCGTATGCTGTGTCTTATTTGAGCATATTGCATGCCCTTCATTATAAATAGGTATAGGTTTTAAAGATTCTGAGACAGAACATACTATGTATGATAAACATAACGTTTACTCGTGAGTTGAATACAGATTTAGGCCGATCGTGGCCGTTGCACCACAGTTAAACAGTTAAGTTAAACAGAATTTTTACAGTTTCGCCAAACACTATCTGTCAAAATTCTATTTAATTTAACGCTAAATGGATTTTAGTCGGTGCTGCAAGTCGGCCTTAGTGTTGGAGATGGTTAGGATCATTATAATGTTGAATGCAATTAATTACGCAATCTTTTTAACTGTAATGTAATTATTTTTCTTGCACTAAATAAATAAATAAATAAATAATAGTAAAGTCTTCAGCATTATCGAATTTTTAAGCTAAGACTTTCGTAAGCTCGACACTATTAATTACTAGACGCCTTGACTTTTTGTCGAAAGAGTCCGACCGATTCGCAGAGCTTAATCAAGGTGAGCAGAGACGGAGCTCGCGTCATCGATTGCTCGTCTCTGACTGAGAGTTTAAACTATCAAATAAAGTCAACTCTATAAAATTTAGTAAGTTTGTGACATGAACATTAGAAAAAAGAAAGAAACATTTACGTGCAGGCACCTGCGTTGCTTCTGCACTCACACTAGAATACCCTGTGTCGTGGGAACCAGAAACAGCGCCTTCACAAACATGTAAACATACAAGACCTAGGGATTTTTTGTCCCCAGCTGGGCTTAGCAATAGGATTCAAATTAGGATTTTTTAACTAAATAAAAAGTAAAGTCTCATCACGCTATAATTCCAATTGACAAACCATCGGGTCACAAGAGTTTAAAATTACCCAGTTCAATCATTTCTGCAATCACATATAACAACCGTTTTGCCCGAATACTAACAAAGTCGTGGGCTCTCGCAGAACCGAATAAAAGAGAAAATATAAACTTAATTCTCAGTCTCTCCCCTAAGACAGTACAGCCTTAAACTGGGATAAGAAGGCCTCAAGTGGCAGTGCGCTAATTTGATATAAATTACTCCGGATTAGGCGAGATCTCCCGCCGCTGTAGATTACCGCGATAGCCGCCATTTGCATAACGTGACAGATTTACCCTGATGCCCTATATTTCGCTCGATTCTATTATTCTTATTTTATTTTAAGCTCTCAAGGTGGCTGTTTCACTAAGCGGTTGCCGACGACACAGGGTATCCTAGTGTGGGGCCAGAAGCAATGTATGTGCCTGTATGTAAATGTTATGTTATAGAAGTTCTTAGGTGAGTTGAAGTTTGGTTTCATGTCTTATCTTTCTTACCTTATATCACTTTGTCTGCATGGAGTTCTCTCAGTCCACACATGAAGAACAGGGCAAAGACGCAGCGTCCTTTCAATTAAATTTCGTACATAAATTCTAATATGTGACTGGTTGACCAAAAAGGGACCTGGAGGGATTGGAAACCGTTATTTTTTTATATGATTTTTTTAATCTGTGGTATTTTAGCTTTGTTTTGGTCTAACCAGAATATTTTTAGGTGCCGTAGTTTTTTTTATGATTTTTTTGTGAGCCGAGCCGAGTCAAAACCTGTCACACAATTGGTACACGAAACTTCAAACGTGATTTTCTCGAAATCAATTATTTTCCCTTGAGGTCACTTTTTGTTTTACCACTCACATAATATATAAATTCACGTGTTATTATGCATACTCCTTTGAAACGGCTTGTCAGATTTTAATGAAATTTTGTATGTATATTCGGTATGTCAGAGAACAGGTATTTGCCGCGTCAGCTAGTAAAAAATAAAAGCCGACTTTCAACAATAAATACAAATCTCACGTGCAATTTTTGGTGTACATTGTAAGCAATTTTTATATTCTATTTTTATATCTACAGTGCTAAAACGGAGGAACAATTCAAACAAAGTCTTTCAATTCAAATGTAGGTATTGTAGAAACATATTTCGGAGCCGGTGCCGACTTACAGGACTAATGCCCGTTTTTACCAACAACACTAAAGATTTAAGGGCCACCTTTTTAGGGGCTACTTAAAGGTTGATTCGTAGCTTTAAAAAAGATTAGGTGGCCCCTAAAACTTGAGTGTTGTCGGTGAAACGGGCATTACACATACATTTTGAGCACGGACTCTAAATATGAGGGTCTAACTATAACTAGAGTTATAGGTACTTAGGGTCGGTTTCTGAATTGAGAATTTCACTAAGTAAATACCTAAGAAATATTTTGTCATGCCCTTCTCTAAAAATTTTCATAAGGCAACTCTACAGTTAAGTACTCGTAGTTACTTAGTGAAATTCGCAAGCTTGCATACTTTAGGTTCATTCGTAGTCTAGGTTGTCGAAACCCAAATAGTCACCAATACCAACACAATATGTCGCGTCTTCGCGTGTCTTCATCCCACGTCTTATGTGCCCCACTCATATGTTCACTGAAAGTTATTCTTTTTGAAAAACAAAAACAATTGTCATGATTGCCGCTTTGCCTACCCCTCGTGCCTGAACCTGAACCAGTCCTGTTAATTTAATTTGATTAAATTGATGTATAATTATAATAAGACCACCCTATGTATTTTTTAGATTATCACTTAGTCACTTGTGTTCAGTAAGAATATTCTTATCTTGACATACCTAATATCTTACTCCTCTAGGATACAGGCGTGAGCTTATGTAACTATGTATATCGCTGAACATACAGCGATATAATTCCTCATCACGTTATCTTATTTAATTCAGTACCTGGGTGACCGAGCTTTGCTCGGTACTTTTTTTTTGTAATATAAAATCTGTATTTTTTAATTTTTAATTCGGAACAATTTGATTAAATTGATGTATAATTATCTACATTATTTGCTCACTATTGCATATACACCATGTTTTGTTTATAAGTGTTATATATAACTATAGTGTTATCTCTAGGACTCCGCAAGCCTTGTTATGTTTTACTCAGTGAGAACAGGGATGGGCTGAAAATCAGCGCTGTGAAGATGCATGCACTCACAGCACTAAGCTGAGCCCTATCCTTTTTATCACATAATAATGTTATCTGTCTCTATTTTTCTTAGATTACGTACATATTCTGGTGTGATAAATAAACATTTTTCAATTTCAATTTCAATTTCAATATGACATATCAGGACAACTCTCTATACAGGGTGTCCCAAAAAATAGTGTCAAGCGGAAGGCCTGATATAGAGCATTCCTAGGGGTACCCGAATCACCCTCACATATGTTGCGCAATTTTTTGTAGTTTACGAGTCATCAAACATTTTAACAATTTATAAATTTTAACTAACTTTGTGTCGCTATTGTATCAGATTGAATCACAATTGAGTTTGTGTCTGCAAGGCACACTATTCACCTATTTTGAAATAAAAAACAAAGCATTTATCTTAATAATTCATGGCTCCTGTGGCGAATAATGTCTTGTAGGTCAAAGTGGGGGTGTTTGTATGTACCGCCCCCCTAGGGGTGCTCTATCTCTGGGCTTCTGCTTGACACTATATTTTGGGACGCCCTGTATATATCTCTCTCTCAATATAGAGTTAACCAATAGAATAAGTTATCGCATCCCTAGTCGCTCTCACAGAATTCGTGATGGTTATCCGCATTGTTTGTTTATGACTGCATCCTGCAGGACCAACGCTGGTGAAAGGGCACCACTGAACAGAATTTTTAAAAACTACAATGCATGCGTTGATGAGTGAGTCAGTCAATCAGGACTTTGAATTTTATATATTATATATACACATATACACATATGTATATATACATATATAAACAAATAATATATATAGATTACACAGGAAAGTTTGTAAAATATTCTCGTAGACATTAAACAAGTCCTAAGCTTTTAAATATTAAAGACAACCTGTATTTATTCCATATAAAATTAATTTGGAGTGGTTTAAGCGACGCGATACTGCCCCAAAGCCCGGCATTTCCCTAAAATGTTTCTAAAATACGAGTGCTGTACGACGAAAATCCTTTAAAACGATTTTGTTCGGCTCTGTATTGCGTTATTCACCCCTGCGACTGGCAAGAGCAGTGGGTTTATATCATACAAGGGATATGAGAAAATGACAAACTTCTAGTCTCAAAAAAGAAATGTGAACTGCATGATCTGGCCCGCTTTCAACCCTTCACAAATAAGGCGTTACATAAAAACATTTTTTTTTACGTTTCCTCTTAGAACTAACGTTGTGTCAACGTACGGCCTTGTACATTACAGTCAGCCTATATTTTTAGATGATTTTTGATGTTTCCTTCTGCTTATTTATTTACAATATTTGTGATTCAATTTTCAAATATTGTAGTCAGAAAAAAGGACTTTACAACTAAAAGTCTAATCTGTATCATCAGTGTAGTGTCAGTGAGTTCGGATAATTTAACTTGATTAACAATGACGTTTTGACGTCTTATAAAATATATCAGCTGGATGGATGAACTTTAGAGCCAAGTTCTTTTTTATCTAACCTTAATCTTTCTTAGATTTTTAGTTGGGAATCAAAAAGGGCTCAATCCGTTCGTGTAAATACACGCATAGTACAGACAGGTCCTTAGCCTGGCATGACGAGTGGAAGAGTCCACTCGTCATGCCAGGCTAAGGACGCTCAGAGGAGCGTCTTATTTTATTTTATTAAGGAGGAAAACAAAATTAACAAAAAAAAAATTTCAATACAACAAATGACTTAGCCTTATACATGGCTCATATCTTAAAATGTATGAACATTTTGTTAACTCCTGAACGTTCCTCACCGATAGATAAGGTTAGTCTTAAATCAATCAAAGATTTAAACACCGACCGCTACCCGCGTTCGTCTAATCAGAAGCCTAATAGTGCGCACCAAACTCAGTCGGAATCCGGACATTTGTTAGAGCAATTAGTATGGAATTTGATCTTAAAAAGATTAGAATTGCTGATTTTGGTGCGCGGAAGGAGTGGACGCGGAAGTGTAAGGTAGTTTCTCTACTGCACTTTCACTACATCAGTGTTTCCCAGCGTCAGATATTTATTATGCAATCGCGTCGCGTCGCTCATCTATGTTATGCCCCAATTTCCTTTTTATAGGACGCCCGACACCCGCCCCGTCCGCCAGCGCTAATCTACGGCTTACAAAAGGTCCCGGGGTAAGCCCCGAGGTTATCGTAAGTTGATGGTTATCACTGGTGTCACTGTGGCTGTGGAGTATTTGACCCAATGGCGCTTTAGAAAAATTGCCTATTAGCATAAACGTAAAGCATAAACTCATGCCAGTAGTCCAGAGGGACATTGTTTTAGGTGGAGTAGGCTTGGCCAGCAACTCTCGGTCACCAGCATTCTGTTTCACCATTCATCATCAACCCATTATGTCCCCACCGAGGAGCACGGGTCTCTTCCCTGATGAGGAAGGTATAGCCCATAGTTCACCGCGGGGGCCTAGTCCGGATTGGTAGAGGCTTGTAAGACTAGTGGCTGGTCTTACTGTCAGAAGTTTTTAAGCCGCCCTAAGGCCTCTGACTTGGCTTAACGACTGCCTTTTATCGACGAAAGCCGGCACCAACTGCTTAACGTACCTTACGAAGCACGGAATCGCTCGGAAAAATGCCACTAGCGTTAATCCATAGACGGTCACCCATTCTGCGCCCTATTCACGCGCCCTATAATTTTAACCTTCGTGATCGCTTAAGATCATTCAGTCAGACGGGGCTACGAGCTTCTGTGAATGTAATTTATGTGTACAATAAAGAATATTCTATCTATCTATATTATCCTGACAGCTTAGTCAACCTAGTCCACGAGTCAATACGTCACTGTACGTCATACATCCAGTGTGAATGAAGGTATCAGTGAATGTTAATAAGTCATCTCATCATATAGATTCAAAGGACATTGTGATATTATTCCGGAGGGGTAGGCAGAGACCAGGAATATTCACTTGCCATTTATTTATTTTGCGTTTGGTATGCAGCGAGCTAAAATACAAAAGGGAGGGAATCTATCCACTCGATCACTTCCTCGTCGGCTTCGTGAATTTTCCAAACGCCTCCCTTCATCGTCCATAGGGGACAGTGGTCGGTAATGTGACACATAGTTTGCACCTCTCCACAACTGCAGCTGGGATCAGTACCAATCTTCCACTTACACATCAGGTCGGCGCATCTACCTTGCGAAGTTCGGCATCTATTGATTGTGATTGTGACTTGCCATTATTCTAAATACATTATTTTCGCTTTAACATTCATCAGTCGTTAGAACACGACGATTTCAGATGCGTTTTATCTTGCTCTGTCCTAATATAGCTGTTATTTGGTCCAAGTATGCCCGCTGGGACATCCCAGCGTATTAGCAGTCCTCTGAATATTTCTTTTTCTGGAGTCGGGTACAGTTTTACACTTTTAAATAAACCTTAAATTGCAAATTGCTTACCATCCTAATTTAAGATCAGAACAAGTGTGTGGAATTTATTATTATAATACCGGATCTCTTCAAAGAGTTCTCTTCATACGCGTTAATTTCGTATAAACTTGAATGTCTATATTTTAAGTATCTAAGTGATTTCAACATCAAAGGTGTAGGCAATTTATTTTCAAGCATAATACTCTCGGGTGTTGCAAGGCACTAAACGAAAATTAATTTGATCGCTCAAAAGGATGTGTTAAGGAACAACGAAAGTTAATTAATTAATTTGAGAGAAAATAAACAAAAAAGACGGCCCATTATTGAGCGGGAGTTAAGAACCTTTTGAAGTATCGGAACAACGGGCTTAATTAGAATATGCCTGTGCCTTCCACAAGCGATTGCACTGGATTTTACATTAATTCAAATACATAAATGTACATACACGCACGTACATTGCTTCTGGCCCCACACTAGGACACCCCGTGTCGTTGGAACCAGAAACAGCGACATCACAAACATTTAAACATCCAAGACCTGGGGTTTTTTTTGTTTTCAGCCGGGGTTCAAACCTAAGACTTCTCACATGGTAGGCAGATGCGCTAACCACTGCGCCACAGAGGTCGTCAAATAAATTGGTAAGCACTTATCTACTGTGATGAGCGACACACGCAAGCACGACATAATTATTAACGTTGTCCCGGATACAGTTAGATACTCGATTTTTCGTCGGACTTTTCGAATCCTGGCAGAAACGATGACTTATTTTCTACGTAACGTACATTTGCAAAGTTGCAACTTAATTATTGTAGATAGCCATTCGTAGCCCAGGCCGCCTGAGTGATCTTAAACGATCACGAAGGTTAAGCAACATAGGGCGCGTTCAGTGCATGGAGTTTTTTTGCTGCCTTTTTCTCCACTACATTCGGTCCTAAGGCAGCGGCTAACATTATAATTTTATGTACATTGACATTCAACAAGCAGAATGTAAATTCTTTACGTTGAAATAAATTTCTGATTTCTGATTTCATGGACCGTTCTATGACTAACGCTAGTGGCATTTTTCCGAGCGGTTTCCTGCTTCGCAAGGCACGTTAAGCAGTTGGTGCCGGCTGCCGTCGATAGATGGCAGTCGTTAAGCCAAGTCAGAGGCCTAGGGCGGCTTGAGAACTTCTGACAGTAAGACCAGCCACTAGTCTTACAAGCCTCCAACAATCTGGACTTGGCCCCGTGGTGGAGTATGGTCTATAACTTCCTCAGGGAAGAGACCCGTGCCCCTCGGTGGGGACATAATGCGTTGGTGATGAACGCCGAAACAAAGGAATGCCAACAAGGCATCCAACTCACAAAGTTCTGCCCCAACTCCGCCATTAAACATACGATTAAAAATGTCCCGCCCACGTTTTACGACACATTAAAGGCTTGCAAACAGCCCATTTGATATCCAAAATGGTTCAAGTTTGGAACACGGTTTAACACTCAATTTTGTAAAACCACGGGCGCCTGTACGACTGACTTGACTCACGATATGTGTATTAGTACGTGTATTCGATGGCGTAAGGAGGTAGGAAGCGAATTCTGGCAAGTTATACTCACTGACCATCAATCAAAAGATGTACTCACTATTTTTAACTTTATTCTGTATACACTTAAGGCTCCATTACATCAGAAGAGTTTCTTGGTAGCGAGCGGTGATTTCTTTAAAGCAATTGGGTATTTGACAGGATGTCAAATGAGTTACTTTTAAAACGTAATTTTGTATGAAAATACTTGCTTGTGACGTCACATTTCAGAGCACTCTTTTTATGTTTCATCTATTTAAAAATTGTAATAACTAGTAAATGATTAAAGGAAATACATTTTCAGAATCATTTTGTAATTTTTTTTTTAATCGAGCATCTCAAATAATTTATTGTTGATAGTGTCAAATACCGTATTGCCCCGAGTTTGGCCTCTAAAATACAGTTATCGCTACTTAAACTCTCCTAGGCCGCGAGCCTGCATAAACATACTATACGAGTTTATCTTACGAGCTATGTTTATACAGATGGAGACCCGTATGCGTCTATAGATCTACGATAACTCGCCTGTAGTGTAAACATATTAGGAGAAGTGAGTCTCGCCTGTGATACTCGCATCGAGAATCGCTTTTTGTCAAAATGTAAACAACCGAAGGTGAGAATCGTATGGCGAGTATTGCCATGGGAGAATCGCTTACGATTATTTGCCGCTCGCTACCGAGAAACTCTTCTTGTGTAATGGTGCCTTTACTTGACTTTTTGTCGGAAGGGTCCGACCAAATGCCGGTCTGATTCGCAAAGCTGTGGTGAGCAGAGACGGAACTCGCGCCATCTGTTGCTTGTCTCTGATAACAACCAACGCAACCGACATTGCAATGAATAATATCATTGTGTCGCGATTAGAATGGATTATTTTATTTAGCTAAATGCAGTTAGCTAATTATCTTAAACTGTGACGATCCGAATAGACATACTTGATTTTTTTTACTTTTCTGACTAAATTTAGTAAGTGTATCCGGAATAGCTAAGAAGCCGGAATAGCAACATATTATGATATTATTATTATATATATTTATAATTATATATTTTTTGCCATCTCATTTGCTAACAATTTCAAAGTGCATAACTTTGAAATTGTTTGCCCTTTCGGACTCATCATCAACCCACCATGTCCCGACCAAGGGGCACGGGTCTCTTCCCTGAGGAAGGTATAGGCCATACTCCACCACGGGGGCCAAGCCCGGATTGGTGGAGGCTTGTAAGACTAGTGGCTGGTCTTACTGTCAGAAGTTTTCAAGCCGCCCTAAGGCCTCTGACTTGGCTTAACGACTGCCATCCATCGACGGCAGCCGGCACCAACTGCTTAACGTGCCTTGCGAAGCACGGAATCGCTCGGAAAAATGCCACTAGCGTTAGTCATAGACGGTGACCCATCCATGGACTGAACGCGCCGTATGTTGCTTAACCTTAGTGATCGTTTAAGATCACTCAGGCAGCCCAGGCTACGAGTGATTCGGACTCACCTGTCAAAAATTTGTTTAGGGTTTACTTTTTGTTTCTTTTTTTTTCACTTCTCAGCAATCTGTGTGAATTTACAACAGTCGAGGAAAACTTTTATTGGCTTTACTATGTGTAAGAAACCATTATGTATAATAGTTTAAGAAGCTGTTGTTTTCCCTAATATACAAAAATAAAAAAATAAAATAAGAAGTTACCTCATTGACACTAATGATAGTCTATTATAATTCCATCGCATTAAAATGACTCCTGCATATGCACCCATGCAACTTAACTGGGCGCTTCACGCATTTCATTGTTTCAATTCAATTCAGAAATTGTTAACTTAAACACTAACAAAGGTGGATGGTGCGTGTAACGACTGAAAGGGTCTACCCTTTCACCCTTACAGTTTTTCAGCAATATATTTTAAAAAATCGATACAAGTGTCTCCACCTGCTGTGATCTGAAAGAAGTTTTCTACTATAGGAAGGGATAGACGTCAAAATACTCCACCCAATGCGGGGGGAACGCAAGTTTTTGCAGGTATTGAATAATGTGTCTTAAAGCTTCATTGATACACTCGAAGATCGTTTAAGTCATGTCAACTGTGTAACTCGTACACACACATTTACAAGCAATATTCATTGAAATCATAAATGTCAGTCGAAAGTAAACAGGGTAATGTCATTTTGCTGTGGCAAAAGTATTGTTTTCCTAGGGCAAAATCGACCTTATTCTTATGAAAATATGGCGCGATTATTAAAACTTACGTTAACATTTTCATGTCGCCTTTGATATGCTACTTTTTACTTTTGTTCTGAGAAAAGGACTTTGTAGGACTTAAAATAAATATTGTATGAATGTTCACTAAACATAATTAATTGTCGGCTATGGCAAAGGAGGTAGAATTACGGCGCCATACGGGGACTTTATTTTCGAGAACTCATGGGTTTATCCTCATACATCCCTCAGGTTTGGAACTGTTCTTTGTATGGGAAAAATGTATTTAATGGACAATTTCGAGAGTCACTACTATCATTACGTTTTACACAGATTGAATAAGACTTTAGACTAGACAGAACAATAAATATTTTTGTAAATCTAATCGTGAGTTTTTCAAATAAAAATACTTTTAATGGTGTCATCGTATTTTTTAAATGTATGGATGTATTGTATGTATGTATTTTTTCTGTCACGAATCTACAATATTTTAGAATTTCCACTCTTTTCTATACAATTCTTAGATACAGTGGGTCCAACGGGGAACACACCACGCAATGTTTACAATATTCTCTAATCTTAACTAGCTTCGAGCTGTTCGACGAATTTTGTAAGGGCTCTGATTTCAAGCACGTGAGACCAACATTTCGAGCAAGCCATAAAAAGGATGATGAATGGTTTTGTGGGAGGAGCCAAGCTTAGAACTGAGGAGAGCTGGTGAATCAGGAAGAAATCATCGGGAGTCGAGTCGCAACCTTCGGAGAGAGTGGTAGTTCTACGGGAACTTACGACCGCGCGCGAAATCCTCTCTGGAGTCTGGTACCTAGACTCACCGCGTTAACAAGTTTAGTGTAATATTAGACAAGTCCTAAGTGAAGACTTTGTGAGTGCAATATTAAGCTAGCCAGCAGAGAATCCGCAAAGTAGAGAAGGGAAAAGTGCGTCAAATCGTGTTCCGTGAAACAAAGAGTTTTCCGTCTAGGGGCGAATTTTCTAAAACGAACAAACTATCTTTCGAATTTCCGCGACGTGTGTGATATTACATTTATGTATCTTCATGTACCCTACTTTATGTAACTATTTATTTCATTGTATTTTAATTTATCCCATCAGTCTTAATTTCATTCTTTCAGTTCTCTTTTTAGATCCCACACTAACTAGCGAGAGCAGAAGGCGTAGTGTTTCCCACAGGGGTTCTGCGTTAAGTCTTCGATCTTAGCTAGGAACTAGGCCTCATCAACAGGAGCAGTAAGGAGCAGACAGGACAAAAGACCTTGAACGAGATTTTACTAACACAATGTTATCTAAATGGAGCTGCGTTTTTTTTTTTAAGAAACGACGGTGATAATCTTCTATAATTATTACGACAAGCAGAGCTACATCATCATGGATTATTTGCTGATTTACATCATTACAAGGATTCTCTACATCATTATGGACTACACAGGATCTACATGACTTCAAGGACTTTCTACATCATCATGGATATTACAGGTTACATCGGGAACGTTCTATCCGTTCTATCTTCACTTTAGCTAGGGTTGATTCGAGACTGTCTGATTATGTACTAAGTTGTGCTTGTTCTAGTAGTTTTAGTATTCACCACGGTGTACAACTCAAGGTACATTTGTGTGTGAAGATGATGTGATGAAGGTTTTCACGGATGTACGACTCGGCTGGATGGACGAAGTGGTCCTCTACGGCTAGCCGGAAACCCTGTCTTAAATGACGTGTGTTGGAAGGGAGCCTGTTCCATAGTCCGGAGGTCAAATGGGTACTGCATTTGCGAAAACTGTAGTACATCTTGTTTTGTTAATTAGAACTACAACAGAAGTACAGGTATGAATGCCATGTACACCGAATGTTGGGCGATAAGTGAAGGTTTGAATGTGATAGAGGGAAACGTTGTGTCCCGATGGATTTTGTCGGCGCGAGTTTCTTCTGTGGAAGCTCGTGGGGATGGGAGTAGGTTGGAAGGAAGCCCCTCATCTTCGTCGTTGTTGTTAGGGCAACAAAGCTTCTTCTAGATTTTCTCCTGGAAATCTAGAAACCTTCCCTACCCCATTTATTCACAGGAAGGAGATCTGCTGACTACACTACACGAATTCCCATTCTTTCATTTCGTATTGTCATACTATTTGTATTTTAACATACTATGTATTATTTTACTATACACATTATTATTATCTTTGTGATTTACTGTTCGCGAGTGATACTGGTTAGGCGCGTGTGTAAAAAGTCTTCTTAAAGAAGCATCGTGTAATGCATCGACATGCATAGTAGAAGTGTACAGAAGGTTTGCAGTGCTCACTCTCACTCTAGTCGCGGACATCGAGGCTAATTCGAGTCTCGATGCTGATTTTCCTGTGGCGTTTACAATTACTGACCGAAGCTAAGTAGCATGTTTTCTTTATTTAAACTTTTCGCGTGTACGGTAATTTAATTGCGGTTCATTACAAAATACCTTGTATTCATTTGATTTTCGTTAATTTTCATTTCACAACACAACGTAAGGGTTCTTATTATTTTCTAGACGATCACGACTGTTTTCTTGGGCCAATTAATTTTACTTTGTATTTTATTTGTTTATATATTTTTATTTACGTGGAGACGTGGCTTCTCGCAATTATATTTTTAATTGTGTAGGCTCCTTTTATCACATGCGGCAAACTTAATAGACTAGGCGCTTACCCTAAAGCCCTTCATGATTTATAATTAAGATGTATTAGTGCACTAGCTACTGGTTGTCCTAAGAGAATAAATAAATAAATAAAAATAAGTTCATCACAAGAAATGCTGTTGCTTACCAGATTACCAAACTAAGACAAATAACAGATCTGAATCTGAATCATTGTATTCTATTCTATTTATTTATATATGACACAAATAATCATTCTATTAAATAAAATTATAAGTATAGACTCTAGCGCAGAAGACAGCGTGATAAGTGGCAGGGTGACAGAGGCTAAAATCCACATAAAATCAGCTACTACCTCTTTCAAAACCAGTACATAGCACGGATCGCGAGTAAGGAGCGCTACGCAATACGTGATGTGAATCGCGATGCAAACTATATTAGATGGGTAAATAATTTTACCAACTGTAAGGGATTTTCGCGTAGTGCTTGTTTGCAAGAAGCATACGCAGGGGTAATAAGTACAGTCGTCATAGGATGTCACATCTAAAAGTTTAAAAGAAAACGTGTACTATGAAAATTTATACTAAGACGTTCGTTTCGTTTGTCCTCTGGTAGAACTTTATTGTATATTATGTAAATTTATGTATGTTTATAATTATTTTAATTATAGTATGTAAAGGTTTATTTGTTCTTATTTGCACCGACTACCCGTTTCTCTTTTCCTTCAGCAACTTTCCATCGTCGGTTGCCTGGAAGAAATTGCTCTAAGCAATAAGGCCGCCAATGGTAATGTGTCTTTTTATGTTTTGTATGTGTTTTCCTGGTACAATAAAGAATATTCTTATCTTATCTTATCTTAAGACATTGTCAAGTATTCGTTAAAAAAAAGTCATTGATCTGGGTCACAATAATAACTTCCCCACAACAAAATCACTTGACCAAGGCCTAGATTCTGTTAATGCATTGTAGTACAATGACAACTGTATGAACATGGCGATTTAGTTTCATTGCCGCTTCAAGTCTACGCGCGCACACATAGCAAACCTTCAAGCCGTCCAATGGTATGAAAAAACACATCACGTGACCCAACCATGTATCTGTCATCGAACTGTAATGCACTAACAGAATGGGCTAGTTGCCCTAAAAAATGTAATTAGTCCGTCTTTTAGATTATTTAAAAATAAGGGACACGTATTTTTTTATTTGTAAATTAGACCAAAAATGACAAAGATATAGCCCATTAAAGTTACGTGTGACGTCACGCCGTGCTGCATTTTTTAGCACGGAGTGACGTCATACGTAATTTTAATGGGCTATATCTTTGTTATTTTTTGTTTAATCGAAAAAAGAAAAAATACGTATCCAATATTTTTGTATTATCTAAAATACGGACTAAATAGAATTTAATTATTTCGACCCTGGAAACTACCCTATTGAGGCGCTGGTCCCAAGCTAGGTTACCCTGTGCTATGGTGACAAGGCAAGGACATTACAAAAATTGAAAAACACTAGTTACTAGGCCCCTAGTGGAAATCAAACTTACATCCTGTCTTGGTAGGCAAACGCCTTAACCATTATACCAGTCAAAATGTTTATCAATGATTGTTTAAGGTAATGGTAGGAAACGTCACGCTTTAGATAATTTGTACCTACAAACTTTTTGAGTTTCAATTTTGGTATAGTAAAGCAATTAGCCACCATTGGTTTGGCCATCTAAAGCTTTATACATTAATTTGTAGTAGCTATATCCTCGTGAGAACCAATGTAGTAAGAGAAATACAAAAACCATTGTTATTTTCAAGGTCGGTTCTCAGGAGGATAGAGTTTCTTTTCTTTTACACGGAATTCCCTTAATTATAAGTGTGAACAAAAATTACTTGATTTCATCTCAAAGCTTAAGACAAGTTCCGAAGAAATTTCAGTGAGGTTCCTTACATGAACTCAAAAAGGTTCACAAATCGAATAAGAAATCTGAAATCGCCCAAATCAGAGCGTAATCCGGTCGGACTCTTCCGATGAAAAATCAAGTAAGTGTATCCGGAATAAAGTTAATAATGTGTATGCTTATGAAAGTTTTAGTTCAAAAACTCTAAATCACATGTCCATACCTATTTTAAGTCATTAATTACACTTATTTGTCAGATGTAATGATATTACCAAACAAATGTCAGTTAAGTCACTTTTCTTGGCGATTGTACCAGGTACCCAAGTTTGTGTTCCGATTTAAGAAATTGGGCGTCGAATACTGAATTCCAAAGTCAAAAATCGTCGCACGTGAATTGAATGGCTGGGCGGCCCAAAAAATGCCATCGTCACAAAGAATTCGCACATCGTAATCGTGTTATAACTTCCGATTTCTTTTTAAACTCAGGTAGCTGCTACGTGTGATTTTTTTTTCCTTTTATACCTTTTTTCTGCTTACAGCTCCTTTGGAGCGTGCGAGAGAAAAATCACAGTTTGTTGGGAGCCGAACTTTTTGTGTTTGTTTGGGCTTTATGGATTTGTGTCTCGGAAGAAGAGTATCTTATAGATGAACTTTGTAGTCTCACAAAACACATATTTTCACAATTTAAAAAACATAAATGAATAAACTCACCCACGGTGGTAGGCGGAGGCACCAATCATTAGAACTAGGCCCACGTTTTGCCGAGTTTATTAGGTCCCAAACGTGACAAGTGGCAAGCCTGTCGCCGTTATCCGGGCACAATTTATCAGCGGATGGTGTTGCTGTACAAATAAACAAATGTACGTAATTAAAAGTCATTGGTACATGCGTGGTTCGAATCCAGACCTTCATGATCGAGAGGGTCAACCCTAATGCAACACCACCGCTTTTTTTTGTGCTTTTTTTGGCATTTGTGCCATCGATCAGCCATCGGTTCGTTCTGAAGAAGACGAAGAAAAAGAAAAAACATTAATACGAGGGCTGCTACTTATGTATGCGGAATAGAAAAATAAAACAAATGTATATGGCTAAATATGCTTTTATTGTTTTTCAAAGTATTCTCCACTATGATCGATGCACTTTTGCATTCGATGAAACCAATTTGTAAAACACTTTTTCCACTCTGATTGAGGTATCTCCAAAACGTGCTGTTTGAACGCATCTACGGCATCTTCACGGGTCGAAAATCGTTGACCACGTAATTTATTCTATACATTTGGGAATAAATAGAAATCATTGGGAGCCAAATCAGGGCTGTACGGTGGATGACCCATCAATTCTATTTTTTGACCATCCAAAAATGTAGTTGTTTCCTGAGATGTATGACAGCTGACATTGTCATGGTGAAGTATGATTCTGCGTCGCTGGTTGTTTTGGCGTATTTCTTCAAATACTTCCGGCAAACAAATGGTCGTGTACCACTCCGAATTAACCGTTCTGCGATTCTCCAGTGGTATTGTAGCCACATGGCCATTAATACCAAAAAAGCTGGCCACCATTTGCTTTACAGTGCTATTTGCACGAGCCACTTTCGTAGGGTTCGGCTCATTTTGAAACACCCAAACTGTTGATTGTTGTTTAGTTTCGGGATTGTACGCGTAGATCCAGGATTCGTCACCTGTTTAGATATTATAAACAGATTTTGAGTCACCTCCGTTAATTTTTTTTAAGGTTTTCTTGCACCATTCGACGCGAGCATCTTTTTGATCCTGAGTTAAGTTGTGCGGGATCCAACGTGAACAAATTTTTTTACAGACAAATGTTCATGTAATATCCTATAAATGCTCGTCATACATATGCCCAGAATAGCCTCTATCTCGCGATACGTAACATGGCGGTCTGGCATTATTAGTTTTCGCACAGCTTGAATATTTTGTGGCACAACCACCGATTTCGGGCGACCTTCTTTAACTTCGTCCGTGAGCTTACTGCGCCCGCGATTAAACTCACTAAACCAGTGATACACAGTCGTTTTTGATGGAGCTTCACCACCAAAAGTCGAAGTTAATTGATATACGCACTGTTGTTGCGTTAAACCACGTCGAAAATCGTAATAAATCATAGCACGAATATTTTCACGAATGAGTTCCATTTTTTCAGAGATAATACATTTTAAACGCAACAAAAACAAAACACTAACGTATATAAGAAAAAAATATTAGCCTCCAGTATTTAAAAAAGAACGAATTTGACCATGGACGTCAGAAATTGCGTTTAAAATTATTGGAATCCCAGATTCCGCATACATAAGTAGCAGCCTATGTAGTACGCTACATAATTATACATAATTATACAGAAAAAGTAGATGCAAAAAAAATTGATGGATCGATAGACACAAATGTAAAATTATTTAATCTAATATTATGACATTACTGTTTACAACTTGGACATGTAACTGACATTATAATTTATATTTTTTTCTGTAGGTATTGTGTTAATAAATATTGCATGCTATGTAAGCTATACCTGTCAAAAATTTTGCATACTGCTGCTAAGTGGTAGAATATATTTACTTCTTCGCGATTAAAATCTGTGCAACTAAAATTTATGTATTCCCAAATAAATGATATGTTTTATTTGATTTGATTAGATTATTCTTTAATGTATGTACACCAGGAAAATAAGGCAGATATCAGAATCGAAAGATAGGCAGCACCACCCGGCACCTAAGAAGATAGGCAGCATCCCTCGCAGCCCGGGGCTGATGCCTGAGTGATCTTAAACGATCACAAAGGTTAAGCAACATAGGGCGCGTTCAGTTCGCGGATGGATCTATGACTAATGCTAGTGGCATTTTCCCGAGCGGTTCCGTGCTTTGCAAGGCACTTTAAGCAGTTGGAGCTGGCTGCCGTCGATAGATGGCAGTCGCTAAGCCAAGTCGGAGGCCTTAGGGCGGCTTGAAAACTTCTGACAGTAAGTTAACCCACTGGTCTTACAAGCCTTTACCAATCCGGACTAGGCCCCCGTGGTGGATTATGACCTATACTTTCCTCAGGGAAGAGACCCATGCCCCTTGGTGGGGACATAATAGGATGAATATGATATATAAAAATAGCTACATCTAATTTAATTTCAAAGTTATTAAATTACATGCTCACTTAACAACTGTATACGCATGTCAATCTACTATCCCCTTTAAAAGTTTTTTTTTTCTTATGGAAAGGTTAGTTTAATATATTAAATAGTATTTACAAAACTAAAACTAGTAATAATATTTTTTAAAAAACTAAAGCTATTTTCTAATTTAAATAAAATATTGGAGCCAGATCGCTGTCGGCCTGTTAAAGGGTTCATGTTTAACACTTAAGTAGCTCACAATATCTTTTCGTAATAATAATTGTTCATGAATGCATTGAATAAATGAAATTAAAAAAAAGTTAGTGGCCACATAAATTAAAACCGCTTAAAAATAAAACGGAGTCACTAATTTGTCTGGTTGTCAATCCCGCTAAAGACACTGTAGCATTGCTACGACACCGCTACATTTTGTACTCGTGTAGCGCATGTCATGCTACGAATTGTCGCTACGCCGCGGCGTAGCAAAACGTAGGAAGCTGTTGAATTTCAAATATACCCGTATTTTATTACATTATTTATTTTTATTCTTACGATATATATTCCTACATTTAACACGGGTCAAATCGCGATTATTTATGAGGTAAACTTAATTACCTTAATTTTTTTTAAAGTTATGCTTCACAATATGGTTCACGTTGCATATCGAATCAGTCCGGCCAACCAAATTGTATTAGCAAAAGACAAGATAAAAAGAATCCGATAACGGCGCGCATGCATACAAAGACTAATGAATGTCGATGACGCGAAAGTGATTTGTCACGATCGTGGCTGGTGTCAGTCCCAAGTCTCTGCCCCATGGATTTGATTATAACATCCTTGCTCTGCTCTCTGTGATACAGGCATGAGCTTACGTCTGTATGTATGTCACTTTAAACGCTATTAATTAATTAATCATCAACCCATTTTGTCCCCACCAAGGGGCACGGGTCTCTTCCCTGATAAAGGTATAGGCCATACTCCACCACGGGGGCCAAGTCTGGATTGGTGGAGGCTTGTAAGACTAGTGGCTGGTCTTACTGTCAGAAGTTTTTAAGCCGCCCTAAGGCCTCTGACTTGGCTTAACGACTGCCATCTATCGACGGCAGCCGGCACCAACTGCTTAACGTGCCTTGCGAAGCACGGGACCACTTGGAAAAATGCCACTAGCGTTAGTCATAGACGGTCACCCATCCATGGACTGAACGCGCCGTATGTTGCTTAACCTTAGTGATCGCTTAAGATCACTCAGGCAGCCCAGGCTACGAGCGATTCATAATCAATTAGTCACATAGAGATAATAGTTTACACAGTATCCCAATTGTTTAATCATTATTTTATTCTAATTGAATTGAAGGACTATTCGGGTACCACTTAGAGTGCTCTAACACTTTGGACGTCATAACGTTCCCTGTGTAAACAGATCCTAAGTGCGTCAACAAGCACCAATAGACAAACTAGACAGATAATATTGTGTAACAAAGGCGATATAAACTATCACACTCGACATTACACAGTACGTACATTAATTATCCAAACGACAATGTTACAATACGACATAGTACAGCTATTAATTAACTCAAAGCAAGGCAGCTGTCAGCTATCGAATTGCGACTAGTTTTAATCACTGTGTGATTAGGCGAACATCCGTGTGGACCACAGATTTGGTCCCTGTTTCGCGATACCACTCAACGTAGAGTCAGGGCTGTTTCACTAGGCGTGTCGGTATCGAACGCGTACGTACATGCGGCGACCGCGCCGACGGGGAAAATAGGAAGGAATTCAGGCGCCATAAGAGGTAAGAGTTACGCGGTAGAAAGAGAGGCAACGTGTAGGTGAATATAACGTAGCTTTTTTAGCGCCGTGCGATCTGAATTGCACCTAATTGTATCGCTGCTAGAGTCCCTTTTTCTTTAATTGATTTTGCGGAGTGGATCTTCTGTACTACTATTATATATTCTGTGGTGGAGTTCATACATTGTGCCTTTATGGGGCACTGTATAAGGTTCTACAACAAGATACCCTAAGATATATTAGAGTTACCTCAAACGCGATTTAAGAATTGTGTTAAGCACACTCTTTGCAAAAAAGCTTATTATAAAATAAACGATTATTTAGAAGACAAGGACGTTTGGCATTAAATTGTAGTTTAATTTTAAATTTAATCAGACGATAAATGTGTCTAGTGTTCAACACATCCAAGAGTTTTTTTTTTAAGTTTGTAATTAAGGCTAAAACTGCTTTGAAAAGAATAAATGTGGGGTTTCTTTGTTAGTTTCTTCTCCATGTAATCTATTAATTGTGAATCCAATCCTGATCGATTCCGTTAAAGAGCAAAGAAGTCATTATTCAGATCCTCTTGTTACCTGACACATCGTGTTTATAGTCTTTTTGTTAAAATACATTTTTAAATTAATACATTTTTCCAATCTGTGAGAGAAGGCATGTGCCTTGTAGTGGGTCAATCATTGAATCGCTCGTAGCCTGGGCTGCCTGAGTGATCTTAAGCGATCACGAACCTTAAGCATCATAGGGCGCGTTCAGTGCAAGGATGGGTGACCGTCTATGACTAACGCTAGTGGCATTTTTCCGAGCGGTTCCGTGCTTCGCAAGGCACGTTAAACAGTTGAATCCGGCTGCTGTCGATAGATGGCAATCGTTAAGCCAAGTCAGAGCCTTAGGGCGGCTTGAAAACTTCTGACAGTAAGACCACTAGTCTTAGAAGCCTCCACCAATTTAGACATGGCCCCCGTGGTGGAGTATGGACTCTACCTTCCTCGGAGAAGAGATCCGTGCCCCTCAGTGGGGGCATAATGGGTTGATGATGATGATGTAGGTTGCTTACGTACATTCTCGTGATACATTTTTTAAGGGGGTGAATCTTAAGGGGATCCAGCAGGTCTGTATTCATAAATTCATCGACGGATCGTTAATAAACGGCAACTTTGTCGCCGCTCGCCTCCAGCCAGATGCTTTTAACAGCTTTTTAATACGATTTTCACCTAACTGGGTGATTGTAAGATATTGCGGGGAGTAGTTATGTATGGTATGTGATTTTGTATGAATGTAAATTCTTTATGTTGTAATAAATTTCTAATTTCTGTACTTTGTTGAGGAAAAAACTATGGCGAAATGAGCTTTGAGTAAACACTTTTACTTTAGTACTAGTAAACGTTATAAAGTATAGCGTCATTTTGAGGATCGAATTGCTTCTCAAATGCCATATTATAATTATCTTTTAGGTAATATTGTATAATATCCTCGTGAGGCCCGACCTTGAAAAGAACAATTGTTTTGTGATCACTTGAAGACATTGGGCCTCACGAGGATATAGAAAATAAGCAATATGAGTTAATTTACTTCAGAAAACACTTTTCGTGTACATTATACTATTCTTAGAAACGGCGTGCATGAGTGCAAAGAGGTATATCAGTGTCGTGGACCTCACAGATACAGGAGTGAGACTATGTTATGTAATACACTATTATATACGTCTTAATAAGTAGATAAACATCTGCGATTCCTCGTGACAAGGATAAAAAAAATCTTACACAAAAAATTAATACTGCCACTTTAAGTAACCGAAATGTCACAGGAATTGTAAAAACCCTTCAAACATTTGAACGGGTTCAAGCGTTTAGAAATTATAGTAAATTAGATGGATAGATAATTCATTTATATACATAAAAACACACACCGTCTACAAGTCACATCACTAAGAAAGCATAGAAAATAAAAAAATATAATGTTAACATACATAAGACATATAAAATACATCAATTAACCATACACGGTATGGTAATGTACCTGGACAACGTTCTGGACAACGTGCAGTGTCAAGAGAGCTGAGATGAGGTGCTCGAACAATAAACAATAATAACAAAGAAACAGACAGACCAACAAGCATGACCCCAAAAAACAAAACAATATTTATGTGGGAGTCAAAATCAAACCGCGTGAGCACCTTATGTATCTTTCTTTTATTTTAAACTTCAAATAACACTTCTTAACGCAGCAATCTTTTCTATCTTTCCGCCATTACTCTCTTGCTCGCTCGCACACCTTCCCCTCTCTTTCTATTCCCTTGCGTTCCGTTTCTTACATTCCATTCCCACATTTATTCATTTGCGCAGTCATGTGAAAAGTATATTAAACTGACAGCTGTCCATTGCTGTTATCGTCCGTATAGGTCAGTTATCTAAAGCTGGCACGTTCACAGTACTCACACTTATGCAATTTCACTATACAGTATGTTTAAAAATCAATGATTTTGATTCAAAATGTCACTCTAGTTTAAGTGTAGACTAGAGTTATGTTTTAGTAAGATGGGTGCGTTGTAGATAAATAAATACAAATATAGCTACATAATATGTGTTACTTGTTATAATATATTTTTAGCAAATTCGGGCGAAAAGTATTAAAAATAAGGTGGAATCAATGGTCACAAAATAGTTATAATTTTCAATAAATTTTCGCATGAACAAAAATAATTTCACCTAAGAAAATCTTTACCAAAACAGAAAACAATTATCCCAGAAATCCTCAACAATTTAATTATAATTTAATTATGTAACAAAGGGTCACGGACGCTCAGTGGTCAGTTACTGGATGAATGAGCCGTTTTCAGATGAACTAAAAAAAAAATCTAATGGCTGTCAAAGGAATGCAATTTTGGACCTCAGCCCAATAGCCATGTGTGATACATAATCAAATAGGTCTCAGCGAGCTGAACAAAAGTTACTATGACGCCAACAGCCAAATGTTTGTCGGAGTTATATTGTATTGAAAAAAAAACTAACATTTGTCTAACGTCCAAAATTGCATTCCTTTGACGGCCGTTAGATTTTTTTTTAGTTCTTCTGAAAACTGCTCAGTACCTTACCTTTTTTTCTGTACCAGTAGCAGTTGACTGAAGTCCAATCACAATCCGAAAGGACAAACATTTGGCTGTTGGCGTCGTAGTAACTTTTGTTCAGCTCGCTGAGACCTATTCGATGATGTATCACACATTGCTATTGGGAAACAGCTCATAGAGTCTTCTCTCAACCTAAGTTCTTGACAGCCATTCGTTTTTTTTTAGTTCTTCTGAAAACGGCTCATTTGGAACTACTTTTCTTAGCTGTCAGAAAAATCCCTCATTGAAACGCACATACGGTTGAATACCAAAAAGATCACGCTGTATTTTTAAACAGTAGCAAAAGTAAAACTATAACTGTCCCCTTCACACTCATAAGCTAGACCGCGCGCAAGAGAGATGGGCAGACTTTTCATGATGCGCATGCAGTACACGTCACGCCGCGCGCTTATTCACAGACACTACACAAGCGCTACGTGTAAATGTGTTGAACGTGCCAGCTTTACTTAACTGACCTGTACGCGTAGGACAACACCCGAACCGAAGCAACGCAGTATTCAATTACGGACCTGACATTATCTAAAACCGAATCGCTAGTTTGAGCGGGCTCACCCTCGCCGGTGGCTTGTCAAAAGCTTAACAGAATACAGGTGTGGACGGCGCGTTAATTCAACAGCGCCCTAGTTAATAATAAAGTGAGCCAAGGAGGTCTATTATCAACGGGCAAGGATGTGGGCTAGCATTGTTCCCGCACTGAGGGCCTATTCTCGACTTGCATGAATTATTATGGCTGCTAGTGACTCTAATCACAATTTATGCGAATTAAGAACGCACCAATCTATAGTAATAATATAGTAATAATAATTATAAAGAGGGAAGATTTTTATTTTTGTGTGAGTGTATGTTTGTAATAAATAGGCTCAGGAACTATTGGTCCGACTTTAAAAATTCTTTCACCATTGGAAAGCTACATTCTTCGTGAGTAACAAGGTTATATTGATTGATTTTTAAAAGTCTTTATTAACATAAGAATAATTACAATGGTATTATATTGTAATAGGCTATATTGGTTTTGCAAAAAGTTTGGAATTCCGTACAAAATCACGAATAATGTAACCCAAGGTGTAAAAAAAAATACTACCCCGGGAATTTTCCACGGAACTAATTAAATATAGTTATTTCCACGGAAACGTTTTTGTCACCCGTGCGCGGGCTATAGTGGGTTATAAGGCAGTCAGTTAATACATATAACTATACACTCTTTATTATTTGTGACTTTTTTTCGGACTCGTCCGATAAAACCATACCCGTAAGTAGATCCGGACTAAAAGTTTACAATATTTGTGACTTTCTCTAACATCACACCGTCTGTTTTGATTGATATTCATCAGTTAACGAAATTAAAAAGATTTTGGTCTCTCACATAAAGTAAGGAAACTGAACTGCGTAGATAATTACTTGCGCGGCGTTGGTTGCTAAGAAACGATAAGATAAGAGACGATACTGTCGAGCGGTTCCGAGAAAAGCGACAGAAGTGCTGATATAAATTATGTTGTTCGAAACACAATGAGTGGGTGGGACGGGCATTGTTCGCGTCGAGATCTAAATAACAATATGCTCTTGTTTTCTATGGGCGAAGGTGTTTCTTAATGGATAGGGTTACCTTTTAATGAGAAGTATTTAAATAAGGGACATTAAATTCAAATTCAAATTCAAAAAATTTTATTTCAACGTAAAGAATTTACATTCTGCTTGTTGAATGTCAATGTACATACAGTTATGTATAATGTTAGCCGCTGCCTTAGGGCCGTCTGTAGTGGAGAAAAAGGCAGCGAAAAAAAACTCCACTCTGACCATCTTTTCTCAAATCAACTTAAAGCTAATACAAATTAGGTATGAGTGTTCGTATACCAAGAATCTCAAGATCCATGAATTTTTGAATTTTAGAACTAGCCGAAGACTACACTATATTCCGTTCCACAGTCTAACTCCTAGGTCCTCGAACCCAATACATCATCACATCTGAGGTGTCAGCGAAACTCTGTCTCAGGAATAGAATTATAACTTTTTATATTCCTAATGAAGTATAGTAAACATAAACATTTACATACAGGCACATACATAATTTCTGGCCCCACACTAAGATACCCTGTGTCGTGGGAACCAGAAAGACCCAAACCAAAAATGTACCTAAGCAACCTATCATATCATGGGTAGCCCTACAGAGGAACGTATATAATAGGCCAACTCTCAGATATAAAAAAAATCTATAGATTTAAAAATGTATTTAAACAAAAAAAGCTATGAGTACGATGTAATAAATTTCTTGCGAAGCGCCATCACAAACATGTAAGCATCCAAGACCTGTTTTGTCCCAATATACTCTTCTCCCAGTATACGGTTCGAATCCGGGACCTCTCGCATAGTAGCGTAGTTGCGCCATAGAAACGTCTAGTGTTAGTATATAGTGTGATCCATTTCACGAAACGAGCTCCCAAAGAAAGTCATCCACGTGCGCCCATTGGGTAATGAACGTAACCTTCAATAGCCACTGCTTTACTCTAAGAAGCGGATTGTCTTCGCTTATTACTTACTTATTACTTTAGACGACCTCTGTAGGGCTACCCATGGTATGATAGGTTGCTTAGGTACATTTTTGGTTTGGGTCTTTCTGGTTCCCACGACACAGGGTATCTTAGTGTGGGGCCAGAAATTATGTATGTGCCTGTATGTAAATGTTTATGTTTACTATACTTTATTAGGAATATAAAAAGTTATAATTCTATTCCTGAGACAGAGTTTCGCTGACACCTCAGATGTGATGATAATACACCAGATGCCCATCCAATAAATACTTTTTTAACTTTATCAAAAAAAGTGGATTAGTAAGTTGAAGTGGCAGTGGGCGGGGCACATAGCACGCAGAACTAATGGCCGATGGGGCCGGAAAGTGCTCGAATGGAGACCACACATCGGCAAGCGCAGCGTAGGACGACCAGCCACAAGATGGACAGACGGTCTCATCCAAGTAGCGGGAAGACGCTGGATGCAAGCCGCTTCCGACCGGTCTTTTTGGAAATCCATGGAGGAAGCCTATGTCCAGCAGTGAACTTCTTGCGGCTGAAGGATGATGATGATGATAGCTTTATCATATCATCCGTCCATATGAGGAAATTGTCGACAACAAGTGATAATGGTTTGTAATTTGTTCTTTTCAGGGTCAAAATGCAACTCATTACTCGTGTTTTTAGTACAGTTCAGTGCTATTAGTGCGTACACGCAGACGTCCACTGTACTCAAATGAGTAAATACGTCACGGGTCACTTTGCAATGAAATTGCGAAGACTCGTCAGCTTCCATCTGTACGAATTTCAGAATCCTTTTGAGATTTTCAGCACATGGTATTATTTCCGGAGTTCCGCTTGTAGCACTACGTATGTTTTTGTGTACAATGTCAGGTAACATTGAAAGATTACCACTGGTTGAGGCAAGGCAGTTCCGAAGGAAGGGTACAAGCGATAGAAGGTAAGCGTATCCAACTTATCAACCACCTTGTCTATTTACAAGCCGTAGTTGTGGTCTTTTTGAAAATAAATACAATACTTTCCTCAGGAAAGAGACCTGTGCCCCTCGGTGGGGGGAAATCATGGGTTGATTGCAGAGTCAAAGTAAATAATTAACTTTAACATAATACAATCATTTGTCCTGTTCCCAAACTACGATAGGTTTTTGATTTCTTTTTTAATTAAATATAATATCTCCTTTGTAAATAATCGTAGGAAAAATGATATTTCAGAAGAATGAATAGTATTTATTATACATGTTGATGCGCTAAGAACAAAAGACAAATGACGATTGACAGAAAAATGGTAAGTTTGAACTAGCAAGAAGATTGCATACTTTTAGCCGGCACAAACACTTATCATTTCAAGGGGATACTTCCATTCGAAACAGATTTTAAGTAATTACTTATTCACAGAAAAATACAACGGTTGTGTGATATTTATATAAAAGATATGGGACTCAAGGTATCATCAAAACCAAAATCTTTTTAAAAAATGAGCTGTTCGAAAAGAGAGTACCTGAGTCGGGCGTTACTTTTCAAATCGACACGTTGTATAGTGAGATATTAATTGTATTAATATGTAAATACTAGAAATATTAGTAGCTATATGAGAAATAAATGCATCCGAGTTCAGCAAGCTTCGGTAACTCCAAATTGACATCTTGATTTTTATATGCAGTAAGTAACAAAATCTGTTTTACTAGCATCAGCAAAAATAAAAATAAATACTGTCAGGCTTAAAAAAAGCAAAGACAAACTCATAATCCCGTGTTAACCGCTTCCGCGATACTTGTAGACCACACGCTAATTCGCACGCCAAAACTGATCAATTCGGAGAACACATGTGCTTGTCAAACTGAACATGATGGATGACATCGCTCAACCACTCGCTTCCCTAACTTGGGCCCCCCCTGCCCACATGGCTGGTATTTTTCCTACCAAGAAACTCGCTTCAGTATGCTGTCACAGACGAGAAAGTTTGAGAAGGCTGCAGGGAAATAAACAAGCCATTTGAAAATATGTAAGTTTACCGTAGCTTTCTCTTAGCGACTTATGTACATGCGCGGACACTCAAACGCTGAAGGAAAAACCCTTAGAACGTTGCTCTCAAATCGGTCACAAATCATGACTGTGAACACATTTTTTTTTTCTGAAAATCTGGTTTGTTTACATACTTTAACGCTTATTAAGTAGTAAGCAACACAATGCAGAGTCAGTATTAATTGAACGGTTCCAGCTTCGTGCTTCTGTATCGTTCTGAATGTTCATTTGCTTGTGTCGGTACATCTCCAGTAGGTGACTGGCAGCCGCATTTCTTTGTTATTTTCAAATTTAGAATCCGAGTTCTTTTGCCAGTGTGTGTGCACTCTCTTGCTCGAATTTCGCTGTTTGAATTTGGAACATTGTTGTGTTTCTTTACACGGAATGGCCGTGTCAACTGAAAATGCCATTAAAGCTTTTAGAAAAGCGTTTTTTGCACTACGAAGGCAACCAATTATCGGAAGCACCGATGTTGTGCTTACAGTAATTAAACAAAACGAAATGCCGTGTTGTGGTTTTTCGAACTGAAAATTGCCGTGATGTATTATTAGGAAAATAGTAAATGCGAAATGTCTTTGTTAGCTTCTTCTCCGCATAATGTATTAGTTGTGAAACTAAAGGCTACCATTCACAGGCGCACCCATCCGCCGGATTTGTCGCTGGCGACAAGTTCGCAGACAAATCTGCGTGTGAATGTGTTTGTTCTCGGTTCGGTGCGCGGCTCGTGGCTCGGCGCGGCGCTCGCCCTCTGGAAATAAAGTATTAAGCAGCTCGGCGCTCGTGTAGTGTGTGGGCGATGACGGATTTGTCCACGAATAGGGCTCGGCTCGCGGTGCGTGTAGTGAATGGTGGGCTTAACAGTTTTTATGTTCATTGTTCATTAGGTAAACATAGAAGCTTTTAGTGAATATTTATTTTTTACTTTGACTTAGGCTTTACTATCTCGTTTCAGTTTAGGCGGAAGATTCATTTAATTTATTAAATAAATTAAATTAAATTAAATACCGAAACCGGTGGATACTTTCATTACTTTATTTCAAAGACGTAGTTACTCTGAGACTATAATATAACGCCTATTTCACTAAAACAACATCAACCTAGAGCGAACCTTACCAAAACAAACTAAATAAATACTTTAAACCTAGACATTTGGTTGTTGGCTGGCAAACGGTCAGGAGTCCAGTCCAAGTGCTCTAATTAAACTCCGCGGTCAGACTCGCAGCATCGGACAATTTATACCTACCTCCTAGAGACTGCGGTTTGCAAAAGCTAGCCAAACTGGGGACCTACAGTCCAGTGCTTTTAACTATGCAGCTAAGGGTCAGTAAATAGCTTTGGAATATTTATATCTACCGTCTTGGCATTGTGGTGGACAAACCCCACGCAAACGTAGTGGCTTCGTGAAAGGCACTGTTGGCTTAACAGCAGAGGTCTTCAATAGTGGTTTTAAGAACTAGGGGTTTGCTTAGACACTCAGTATTTAGATAGTAGAAGTGCTATTACAAAAATATCTGTTTACATCTTTTTAATTACAATATTGATTAGTGTATAGTATATTTAATATTTAAGTTGTACTACCTGTACATGTTTTCTCACTACTTAGGTTAGATGGAAGATAATGCTAAGTAGCATTAAGCTCGCGTATGTGCACTTGTGTTTTTATGCGATAAAGAATTTTAATAACAATAATAATATAATCACCTAATCACACTGAAACTTTTTTATTTGAAGTCAACAAATTGTAAACTTTTAGTCCGGATCCACTTAGGGGTCAACTAAGATTATTTCAAGGTCATTTTTTGGCTATTGAGAAATTGTGATTCATGTTACAGGGTTACAGCAAAGTCATTTTTTTGTTAACTTCTAGTGTTACACAAGGCCAAAGGCTCAATTCACATTGGCGCAGAGTCGAAGTGACGCGACGCGAAATAATTCGCTTCCTTGACGCGCGTATTTGCGCGAAGCCGGATCCGCGTCCGGATAACGTGACGACTCGGTTCAGACACTTTTGAATAGGCGTGAATAGAGCTCGTATTTTTTTAAGTATTCTGGTACGTTAGCACGACATAATGGCTGATATCGATCTTATTATGATTACCCTAATAGCAGAAGCTGAAGAAGAGGAAAGTGAATTTATATCTGATGCAGAAACGCGTGTCTGCGCGCGAATGCGCGTATCTGCGTGCGCTGACGCGCGAACCCTTGCGACCCTTGCAGGCGAAGACTCGCGCAACCGCGCGCAGACGCGCATCGCTGAGCGTTTTCAAATGTTCACACCACGAATGTGTAACGTATATAGAGAAATACTGATGAATTTAGAACAGTTGGAAAACGTGACGCTTCGCGCCGCGACGCGACGCGTCGACTCTGCGCCAATGTGAATTGAGCCTAGTATCGAATGCAGGACCGCGTTACATTTGTACAAATAACCGCAGTTTGGGTGTATTTTCATGTTTGTGATGTCCTTGCCCTATTACCACAGCATGGTTTTTGTAGTTTCGGACCAAGATAAGTGATTGTGTTCTGTGAAAGTTATTATTAATATTAAATAAGTGGGAAATATATTTTGCTCAATCTTTTATTATAATTACTTTATTTTATTAAAATTATTATGCTGTCAATAAAAAAAACTGTTGAAATAAGCTAAAACTACGCGGCTATATTTTTGTTTAAATATTTTCTAGTGACGTTCCAAGCCTCTATGTCAAACAATATACCCCAAAACATAGTTTATTAATATGAATATATGTAATATTCACGTCATAAAATTTTAACAAAAACTTTCGTAAGTATGTTTCGTAATAATACTACATTTCCGGAATCACTTACCTGAGTTTATTAGGCGCATTTGAAATACAGAGATTGGTTGGCTTATTGCATAGTGCACCCCCAGCTTAGTAGAGGCAGCGCATTTGAGCGTATTGGGTTTAAGGTGTCTTAAATTGGATTTAAACTATGTGGAATTGGGTCCATGTTGTGACGCCGTTGGAAATTGGATTTTGTAGAGATCGTTTGAGTTTTTTTTGCCAGTCCGTTGTTAGTCTTTTGTTTTATAGTAACCGATCGCTTTTATGAATGAATGAAAAGTTTATTTCGGACCATAAACTCTATATAACTTAACCTAACCTTAAAAATATCGATGAGACAATTGAAAACTTAATTGAAAACATTTCAAATTATGAAACAATTCGATGTAATTGATCTGGCTCCAATATTTTATTTAAATTGAAAACAGGTTTAGCTGAGTTTGTCATTCATCGTCATCATCGACCCATCATGTCCCCACCAAGAGGCACGGGTCTCTTCCCTGAGGAAGGTTTGTCATTACGAGTATTAGTCACAAATATGTAAACATCCAAAACGATTAAGTTTGATACTGAAAATAAACATATATTTTTTTTATTATTTATCAAAACCTGGGGTTTTGGGTTAGCTGGTGGTCTGATACTATTTGCAAAAATTATCTGGGGTCATTGGTATTGCATGGAATCCTTTAAAATAGAACTCCTGTATGATCTTCCTGTTGTTTGCGTGTTTACAAATGACTATCCGATTACTGAATTATTTCAATACGTAATTATCTTAATTGTTAGCCGCAGCAGGATACAAGAACTAACGACGATACAAAACAAACGGTTGGGGCACCAATTACCATGAGGATAATATTTATCCGCATATTAATTGGTGATCAAATATCACGCTTCGTGTATTTTTGAGGCATAATACTCGTAACAAAAACGAAATGGAAGTGATTTCGTATTTTTGTTAGTATTTTTTGCGGACTGTGAACGCAAAGGTTTTTTCTTAAATGTGTTTCGCAGTTTTGTTGGTATGTGAGTATGCTTCTTTATGACCATTTTTTATAGATTAACGGTTGAACCTGTTTTGGAAAATAATGGGTCATATAAAAGGTGACGATAATGTTTACTATCTTTATGAAAAAACTATAACAAAATGGTGGCTGCGTTACCTGCCATACTACATACATACATATAAGCTCACGTCTGTAAATTAATGCCCCATTACAGCAATGTGTTCAACACTGGCTTAAAACGACTACATAAGCTCACGCCTGTATCCCAAAGGGATAGGCAGAGACTAGGGACTGCCACCTGCCACGGTCCTGACAAATCACTTTCGCTTCATCGACATTAATTAGTCGTTGCATCCACGCACGTCGGTTTCGGGTACGTTTTATCTTTACATTCTGTTTTACTGAAGGGAGTTTAAGGGGGAGATGTAGTATGGTGACATACGTAAACGATGTCTATGTATTATACGCTCGCAGTAGTGTCTGTGTGACATATATTCGTAGTGTTTAGTTAGCAATAAGTTTTACTTAAAATACATTGTTTTGTAACTATTTTGTATTATTTTGCACGAGCACTTCATATTCGGAGGTGAACCAATAAACATGTGATCGTAAACCTGCATTTTACCTCAAGCAACCCCTTCAGATCAGCGTGTCCCAACATCATCGTATTTCATTACATCTTATCTTTAATTTACATTCTTTTTGTTGAATTTCAATGTATGTACTTAATAATGCTACTGTTAGTTTTTTTTGGCTATTTTTTAAATTTAATTGGCTATGTGTAGCCAGGCGGCCAGTCATCGAAACCAAAACGTCTAACAAATTCAGAACAACAAAAATTATTCAGTCTAGAAGCTCATATTATTCAAGCGGTATCACGTCAGATTACCATACCGAAGGATTTAGGGTCAATGCCCACTGAGGGCCGCGGTATATTTATAAGGTCCTAACAAATCAAGCTCAAATATTCTAAGAGCCGATAGAGTAAAAGATAAATAACAATTCAAAATGTTCAATGCATCAATTAAACAATTATTATTAGGCAAAATAGGTCGAATAAAAAATCGATCATCCATACTAGATAAACACCCTTTAAACAATGTACACGCACACATAAGTGCCGCCGCAGTACGTCCACATGTCATAAATGTCACATGTCATTAAAATTTGCTTTGTTTATCGCTTCAATCGTGTGTGTGTGTGTGTGTGTGTGTGTGTGTGTGTGTGTCTGCGTGTGCATGAAAAATGAATAAAATGAATTTGTTTGGAAGTTTTAATTTTTGTTGTAGAAAAAAATTAAGCAAATCCTTTAACCCCTTATCGCATACGAAGCCATTATTCTTATATTTTGACCATTATTTGATCTTATATTTTTTTGCTCAAAGGTATTATTACACTATATATGACTACCCTTTAAAATATTTGCGCTTGATTTGTTAGGACCTTATATACACTTGACCTTAGTCTGGGTATATTTGTATTGTCCTTGCCTTATTACCATAGCACAGTGTATCCAATTTTGGGATCAGTGGGCTCATTATGTAATTTCCGCAACGGATATTCATACGTCTTAAAAAGTCACGTCAACACAAAAACCGACGTCGTACGGAGTACTGTCTCGCTCTAACATGGGGTCTTAAAAGAAGATAGTGCTATACAGTAGTGGTATACATGACTTTTTAAGACGTATGTATATCCGTTGCGAAAATTACATAATGAGCACACAGAACAAGAACAAGTGATCGTGTTGTGAGGAAGTTATTATTTTTGTATTGGTCCACTGCTGGATGCCAAAGACCGGAAAAATATGTCTTTCTGTTCTTGGCCATTATCGTCCAGCGCCTACCAGAAATTGAAACAGGCTGAGGAATTACAAAAAGGCACTCACATTTATTCTGCGACAAATAAATTCTGTAAATAAAACAGGCTGTAATTAAAATAATTTCACGCTCGCTTTTCGAATTAACTCAGTGAAATTTCCAACGAGCATTTTAATTGCCCACCTAGCAACCCTGTATCCAGCATAGAGGAAAATCCGACAAACTTCACCTGTCACAAAAATGTAAAGAGTGGTTGATTTTCTCGTTAGGACTAATTACAGTTATTGGAATTCTCGTCCAACTCCGAAGATAATCAGAATCAAATTAATAAACAAATAAAGCCATTACTTCACAACATTAAAAACCTCAATTTAAAAAAAACGTTTCCAAAAATAATAAATTCAAAATTTCTGCAAATTCATTGTGTTAGTTTTACAGGTATATTTTGTATGGTTAGTATTAAAATAAAATAAAAATAAATAAACTCACGCCCGTTATCCCCGAAGGGGTAGGCAGAGGCACCAGTCTCTAGAACTGGACCCACGTTTTGCCGAGTTTATTAGGTCCCAAACGTGGTTAGTATTATTATATGTTTTTTTTATTTTTTTTACTATGCATGCTTTTACATTTTTAACATTAAAGAGATTTATTTCACCTAAAATATAGAAATGTTCCTTATTGAACGTGGACTGAGATTTAATAATGTTTACTTCATTAATAATCCTGGTTTGGTTTGGTTTAATGTAATCGCTTGATTAAAGGTAGTGTAAATTAAAATTATACTCTGTCTCCATATCTTGCAAATAGGACTGACCGCCTTATACTGAGGTACTGGAAGCACTACATGAGGTGTTGCTTCATATATTTGTCAATTAAGTAACAGAACACAGTGTGAAATTAAAAGACTAATTATTTAATACATATTATGAACGAACATTATTTTAGTAACATTAATGTTTTAAGTTTTTTTTTTAGGTTTACTTGTTTAGTACAAGCAACCAGCCCCTAATCTAGATCCCCTCAACTAGCTGGACAAAACAAACCAACTGAAAATGTGTCGCATTAGCGGCTGTGCTAGCTACGGTACCTGTGTCGACTAGCACCCCTGTCGCGATAACATCGCGACAATAATGTCGTTTTTGTCCACACATGAGCACGAGGGCAATGAGAACGTACATAATAATATCCGATTAATATTTGACGGTAGCTACTTTATCGAGCCGTGAAATCTAACCCTTTCATGAATTACAATTAAGGATGCCCGGGATAAGTGGAAACGAAGTGGCTTAAATGTTATTTATGAGTACAACAAAGAATATTATTTCTTTCTTTCTTTCTTAAAAACATTAGTTGTACCTTCTCTTGTATTTTAATGGGCTTCAAAATTCCGAGACGAATTTATAGAACTACACCTCAATATTTTTACCGAATGAGACTACAAAAGGAAATAACATGGATCAAGTTATTTTTGGGAACCTTTTCCATATTTTCATTTAATTTAATTAATCTTAAATATAAAAATTAAGAGCTGTTCGTTAGTCTCACTAAAACTCGAGAACGGCTGGACCGATTTGGCTGATTTTTCGTTTTTTATATTTGTAGAACTCAACAGAAGGTTCAAATGTTGAGAAAAAAAGCTTGGCGGTACGAAGTTTGCCGAAAAAGCTAGTTGATGGAAAAAAAATCAGACTATATAAACGTGTGGTAAACGTTCGTATCACCACATCAAGGGTTGCCGAAAGAGATTTCGGCTGAAACAAGCTCGCCATGTACACTTTATAATTTTTCGTAAATGTTGTTTTATTGTCTAATGTGCAATAAAGTATCAAGAACCACTTAAACTTACGACTTGATATCTAACAATAACCGTTTACGTATCTGATTTTGTTAACAATAAAAAAAAGTTACGAGCTGTACTCGTTAAGGAATAGTCTATGATTAGTCTACCGTAAAAAAATGTTTGTTTCTCTAGTAATTTTCGCAAAATCAACTTTACTTTACTTACAGGGTTTACGAGTACTAAAAAGTCTTTTTTTCATTATCATTATCGGTAATTGGCAGTTTACGTGTTCGCTATCGTGTACAAAATCTAGTGATGTGAACAGTGCAAGCTAAGGGGTGTTCCCAACACACTCAAACGAAAACACATTTTTATTTTATTTTATTTGTTTATTTGTTTTTTTATTTGTCAGCCACTAGTCTTACGAGCCTCCACCAATCCGGACTTGGCCCGCGTGGTGGAGTATGGCCTATACTGTAGCACACTACTATTGAAAGATGCTTGTTAGGCAGAAATAATATTATTTCATTATCTTTTTTCAAGAAACGCCTAGCCTAGCTAGTCCTCGACAGACATCTCAACAACGTAGCGATTCACTTTCAAATATTTAAAATCATACTAGACGTCTATTACTACAATGAGGAATCGCTACAATACCTACCTCAGGGAAGAGACCCGCGCCCCTCGGTGGAGACATAATGGTTTGATGATGATGATGATGATTGAAGCTGAAGACAGGGCGCTATGGCGCTCATTAGGGGAGGGCTATGTCCAGCAGTGGACTAGTATAGCCTGATAATGATGATGATGATGATGAATTGAGTAACAACCTTGAAAATAACAATTAAAACCGCTGTTTTGGTGAGCCCATCGGCCCACCAAAAAGTCTACAGGTGACAAATACAAGTCATTCTCATTTAACATTAAAGACTTCTGCTATTTGACTCACTGTTCAGTGTCAGATTAGTAGCATAGTTTTGTCGTATAATTTTGCACCTCAATAAACGGGCAGGGTATTACAAAATCCGATCAAAATCCTTTTTTTATTAGACGGCCATTAAACGACTTCTGTGGTGCAGTGGTTAGTGCATCTGACTACCATGCGAGAGGTCCCGGGTTCGAATCCCGGCTGGGGACAAAAAAAATTCCCAGATCTTGGATGTTTACAATGACATGTTTGTGACGTCGCTGTTTCTGGTACCCACGACACATCTGTCCTAGTGTGGGGCCAGAAGCAATGTATGTGCCTGTATGTAAATGTTTTTATGCTTATGTTTATTTTTATTTATTTTTTACAAATTTTTACATAACTTGTGATACAACCAAACTATATGATAAACCAGATATTTTTTTGAAATCGTATCGCCTCTTAAAGGTTTTTGTCTACTATATCGATGATGAAGGATTAGTTTTCAGAATTTGCGTTGTTTCAATGACACGTTTCTATAAAAGGAGCTTTTGTGGTGTAAAAGCTTTGGGACCGAATGGGAATAAGCCCAGGCGAAGGCGCTACATTGTGGAGTCTACCCACATAGTAATAAAATGTCAGCTTGTCATGACACGCGCACGTGTTAATCCCCGTTGTAATTTTCACTCAGAGAACGATTTTGATCCCTAGCGACAGGTCATTACGTCACGGTATTGTTAGGGTTCCGCACCCCAAAGAAGGGACCTTGTTACTTAGACTCCTGTGGTGAGCGGAGTAGGCGCTCTGGTTTTAGGGTCAGTCGAAGGTGGAGTTAAACAGAACACAATTGGACCATGGTCGTGCATTGAATGTCCCAAAAATCATGGGAAATTATAAGTCAAGCCACAAATTTATTTATTGGCCACGTGATGAAACTTCTAATTTTATAACTAAGCTAGTGGCTAAGATAGTATAATTCAGACGCTCGTTACTTGTGGCTGACTTAGTAATTTAGAAGTCAGTATAGATTTTTAGATGCAAATAATGCTAATAAAAAGAAGTCGGTTTAATTAGCACCCAAAAATTATTATAAAAGTTGCTATGTTCTAACTTACTGACTAAGCGTTATTGCTAATTTACACGTGTGATCTAATTACTTGGCCAATGCACGGAAACGCATGTCGCAACCCTACACTGCACTGTTCGTCAGTCTGTCCGTCCGTCCGTCCGGTTCGACAACTGTTCCTCTACGCAACAATAAATAGCGCTGTTTAATTCCTGCATCGTGGTATGTCTTATGCATAACCCTTACATTAATAAGCAAATATAATTTATGTAATTAATGAGGATTAGGTTAAGCACTCACGAATCGAATCGCTTCTATCACTGGGGCGATAAGCGACTTAGTTTAATTATGTACCTCGCTTCCACTTTATGGGACGAGTACGGATACTATATTATTGTAGTCATTAGTTCCATACTGTTAAACGCTGTTGCAAAGAATAAAGTAAATATCATTTGAGTTAATGCACACAACACGCACACGTCACGGGTCACTTGTGCACTCTCCTAAAGTTCTCACTTTTCAATTTACAATTTTTTCAACGATAGGTAACGAGGATACGCTCAGGTGTCACTAGAAACAAAAATAGAAACCAATTCTATTTTGATTCTAATTGAAAGGCAACTAGAACCGTACTAAAGCGAGTAGCATTTACACGTTTCTACTAAAGCACTCTCCTAAAGAACTCTCCTAAACACTAAGATAATCTAAACCGGCCATAATACGTAGCCTTCATCTATTGATGATCCCAATTACCATACGTCGGAGCCGATAAATACCTCTTTCAGTCGCTTGACGTATACCCTCGTCAGGCGCGCCTTGGCCTGTGAATTTCGGTGTAATATTATCCAAGCGGACCGAAGTTTTATTCCATAACTCCTACGTACGTCAAGGGTGTACCTAGTATGGCAAACCAGACAGGTGTTGAATGATATTTTTAACCGACTTTGAAAATGGAGGAGGTTCTCAATTCGACCGTATTTTTTTTTATTTTTGTTACCTCAGAACTTTTGACCAGGTGGACCGATTTTGATGATTATTTTTTATTTGAAAGCTGGTGTTTCCAGAGTAGTCCTATTTCAATTTGGTCAAGCTCAGACATGGCACCCATGAGAAAACCATATAAATCTTAAATTTGTCTGTCCGGCGCCTGCTTTTTTTTCCGTAGCAACAAGTTACGTATGTGCTGTAATCGTCGTTTGGTCTATTGAATAATTTTGGTGGCGTCCAATTAGTTAGTGTAGGTACTTCAGATTCACTAAAAATAAATAAAAATTATAAAAAAAAAATCTTCAAACAAAAAAGTTGAAAAGTAATTGAGTATTCTTATACTTACTTGCGTTACAATTTATTATTGCTAGTTTTGGAGTCGTTATCGTTATGGTTAGGAATATTGTAGTGTTTCCTTGGCTGACACGAACTCCAACACTAGCAATAATTATTTTAACGCAAGTAAGCATACCCAATTATTTTCAACTTTTTTTATTTGAAGTCGGGTTTTTTTTTATTTTGTCATGGCTCCTACACACTATGCCGGCGGGTAGAAAACCGCCGGCAATGCCGCACAAACCGAGCCGCCGACAGGCCGGCCGGGCAGACTGAGGCCATATTTTGTACAAATGTCCTGCGGCCCCAAGTAGAAATCGAACCCCACGACCTCTGTCTTAGTAGGTAACCGCCTTAACGACTAAACTAACGAGGCAGTCGCAGTTTTGTAGGTACAATCGACTTCAAACATTACACGCGTGCCCTTTATTCAATGACCTTACGGGCGACTATACAATGAAACGTCCGAACGTCTTACATCGGTTGACCGCTATTGACAGGCTATTTATCATCTCAAATTATATCAAAGACTCCGCATCATATATTAACTTCAACCCTTCGGCCGCCTTCGAACTGGCTACGGAGGGGAAAAAATCTTTGTAAGAGTCCAGTTTCGAACAAAGCATTATTTTTCCTCAGAAATTCATTTGAACATAAAGAATTTCCATGTCGCAATCGCTCGCCTGGACTGCCTGAGTGATCTTAAACGAACACGAAGGTTAAGCATCATACGGCGCGTTCTGTCTATGGATGGGCCACTATCTATGACAAAGTGGCATTTTTCCGAGCGGTTCCGTGCTTCGCAAGGCACGTTAAGCAGTTGGTGCCGGCTGCCGTCGATAGATGGCCGTCGTTAAGCCAAGTCAGAGGCTTGAAAACTTCTTACAGTAAGACCAGCCACTAGTCTTACAAGCTTCCACCAATCCAGACTTGGCACCCGTGCTGGAGTATGGCCCGTGCCCCTCGGTGGGGACATAATGGGTTGATGATGAATTTCCATGTACTTACAATGTTAGGCGCTACCGGGGCAGAACGTAGTGGAAAAAAATACAACGAAAAAAACTCCACTCCATCGTTTCTCAAATCACCTAAATCTAATACATAACCTGGTGCGGATATTTATAACATTTACATTTACACACAGGCACATACATTGCTTCTGGCCCCACACTAAGATACCCTGTGTCGTGGGAACCAGAAACAGCGACGTCAAAAACATGTAAACAGCCGAGACCTGGGTTTTTTTTTTTGTTTGTCCCCAGCCGGGATTTGAACCCGGGACCTCTTGCATGGTAGTCTATATCGTCTATATACCTAAGAACACACCTAATGACACATGAGTGCAATCAACACTTGTTATTTCAAAACAATATACGTACTCGGTCACTAACGCGACTGATTTTTTGTAAAGGAAATGGTTACGTAGGATTTTATTTTTACTATAACTTTCGAATTATCATCAACCCATTATGTCCCCACCGAGGGGCATGGGTCTCTTCCATGAGGAAGGTATAGGCCATACACCACCGCGGGGGCCAAGTCCGGATTGGTGGAGGTTTGTAAGACTAGTGGCTAGTCTTACGGTCAGAAGTTTTCAAGCCGCCCTAAGGCCTCTGACTTGGCTTAACGACTGCCATCTATCGAAGGCAGCCGGCACCAACCGCTTAACGTGCCTTGCGAAGCACGGAACCGCTCGGAAAAATGCCACTAGCGTTAGTCATAGACTGTGACCCATCCATGGACTGAACGCGCCGTATGTTCCTTAACCTTAGTGATCGTTTAAGATCACTCAGGCAGCCCAGGCTACGAGTGATTCTTTCGAATGTCCGAACTTTCGAATGTACGTAATCCATTCCAAAGTTCATCAAGACTGACGAAATCACAACAGAGTCAAACCAAAATCTCCCAACACAAAGCGACGTCGCTGAACACGTCCTATGATTAGTAGCGATGTGCCCTTTCCCTTTGCCATCTGGTACCATCGTAACAACGTCTGTACATTGTAGTTTGGCTTCGGTCGGATTTTCCCACTATGTAGATTCGTATCAGTGGGTCATTAGGTCGATAATCGTATAGGCTTGGTTTTTAGAATTCAAAGTCAAAGTGATATATTTTTATTCATAGTGCAAATAGAATATTTACTTTATGAACGTCAAAGTTGTTAATTTCACAATTAATAGATTACATGGAGAAGAAACTAACAAAGAAACTCCACATTTATTCTTTTCAAAACAGTTTTAGCCTCAATTACAAACTTTCAAACTTACAAAATAATATCTTGGATGTGTTGAACACTAGACACGTTTATCCTCTGATTAAATTTAATATTAAACTACTATTTAATGCCAGACGTCCTTGTCGTCTAAATAATCGTTGATTTTATAGTAAGCTTTTTTGTAAACAGTGTGCTTAACACAATTCTTAAATCGCGTTGGAGGTAACTCTAATATATCTTGGGGTATCTTGTTGTAAAACCTTATTCAAGGTAGTAGGTTCTTGAGAGGTAGCAAAGTAGTCAATCAGACAGACAGAAGTCGTCTAAAAATAATATTGTGTTGTGGTATGAATTCAGTTTCTTTTATTTTCGAGTTAAGCATTCTGCAAAACAAAATAAATTAATTAATGAATGATTTTTTGCCACAAAAATACTTACGGACTAAAACTTTTGTAAGCACAACACAATGTAAACTTTTAGTCCGGATCCACTTACGGGTGTTGTTTTATCGCACGAGTCCGACCAGGTTTCACTCCGATTCGCAGAGCTTAATCATGATGAGCAGAGACGGAGCTCGCGTCGTCGGTTGCTCGTCTCACACAAAAACCTGGTCGGACTCGTCCGATAAAACAACACCCATAAGTGGATCCGGACTAAAAGTTTACAATACTTACAATACATAGGGCGTATGGCAATCGCTCGTAGAAACTATGGTAGTCTGTGATATGGTAACCTGGCAAGATCATCACAAACATTTACGTAAATACACCCAGACGGATTCCAAGAACAAATACCTCCCACTGGGAATCGAACCCATCTTGGATTATGTCGCTTTGTAGAACCATGAAACTTTTACAACATACCTGTGTTATTACTGTAATTGAGGCAGGTCAGCGAGCTCCTTACTAGAACAACCTTACCCTCCGGGTCCCAAAGGACTCGAGTTGAGGATACTATTTACGGAAAAGAAAACTGTTCAATATGTATAGTTACTGTGCTGTCACAGGTGACGTAACACGAAAATAATCTGCCTGCTAAAGGTTTTTCTCTCTGATAGAGAGAGAAAGAGAAAGATATCCTAAAATTTAAGTTAACTTAAGTTTATCTGTTACTAGCTTACGCCCGCGACTCCGTCCGCGTGGACTTTAGTTCAAAACTTAGCAACCCCGTTCACTCCGTTATGGGTTAAATTTAGAAAAACGGCGAAACACGTGTTCAATTAATTGTGTTGAAGAGTATTTATTTTAAGTTTCAAGAAAATTAGATAACATTCTTTATAGCTCCCATACAAATTTAGACAACCCTTTTCCCTGCCTTCGGGGTTGAATTTCAAAAAATCCTGTCCTATTCCTTGCCTACATTATATACAGACCCTCTGTGCAAAATTTCAGCTTCCTAGGTCCAACGGCTTGGGCTGGGCGTTGATGAGTGAATGAATCAGTCAGTCAGGCTTTGAATTTTATTTATATAGATAAATACATATTTACAGAATATTGAGATATATTACTCACTTTAAAAATGATAATTTAAGGGGGGCACCCATACAACAAACGTGTTTTTTTTCCTTTTTAATAGATAATGGTACGGAACCCTTCGTGCGTGAGTCTGACTCGCGCTTGGCCGGTTTTTTTTTAAACAGACTTAATGGTCTGTTATAGAACTGTCATTTAAGAGTATATTTCATTCGAAACACATGACTCATCAGCCTAACCCAGTTACACATGACATGAAGCAATTTGAAGGCAATCAATACGTCACCGGCATCAGTTTACGTGCTCATCAAACAATTTCAATGTTTATTGGTTTTGCAATTTCGGCCTGTGTTGGGAGTTTGGAGCCGGAAAATTATCCTAAAATCTAATATTTCCGAAATGCCTACTATGGTTTGTCTTAATTACCCGAATGAGACGTGTAATGTGTTTAGGTCGTATGAATGTGCGTATGTAAGTTTGACGGGTTAGCGCATCTGATTACTATGCGAGAGGTCCCGGGTTCAAATCCCGACTGGAAAAAAAACCCATGACTTGAATGTTTACATGTTTGTGACGTCGCTGTTTCCTTTTTCCACGACACAGGGTATCTTAGTTTGGGGCCGGAAGCAATGTAAATGTTATGTTATGTGAGTTGTGTGTCCGACTCTATCCGAATTTAATTCCGATTTTTTAAGTAAAAACTTTATTAATTAAGCTAAAACTGTTTTGAAAAGAATGAATGTGGAGATTCTTTGTTATCTTCTTTTTCACATACCTAATCTCTTAATAATTATGAAAGTAAAAACTTTGACGTTCATAAAGTATATTTAAATATATTTCATGAGATTGATTTGATATGATCCCTCGTAACTCCATTGCATATAGAGTTCCCCAGAGATCCCCAGACAACCCAGATTTTCACTCATAACATAGGCTATTTGATAGTGGTCTAGGTTATTCGCCGCCTATAGCACGCGTTGAACTGCCAGTGTGAGTAGGGTTGCCAACATTTTTCTAACAAAATATTAGTAGTTTCGAAGCTATTAAATATTAGAAGCTATTACCTCTAAAAATATAGTAGGTAGATGGCAAAAGAATAGTAAAAAAAAATTGTATGTGGTAAAATATAATCTTAATTTTTTTTTGTTTAACTATAACTATTTGACTTGAAGAGCGAGCTTTAGAAAAAGATTAAGGCTGGGTTCCGCTTTACTCAAAATGTAGTAGCTTCGCCTACTCATCATCATCATCATCAACCCATTATGTGCCCACCGAGGGGCACGGGTCTCCACCACGGGGGCCAAGTCCGGATTGGTGGAGGCTTGTAAAATTTGTGGCTGGTCTTACTGTCAAGTTTTACTGTGAAGTTTTCAAGCCGCCCTAAGGCCTCTGACTTGGCTTAACGACTGCCATCTATCGACGGCAGCCGGCACCAACTGCTTAAACCTTGCACCAACTTGTATATTTTTCTACCAACTATATATTTCGCCTACCATATTTTTTTTTTCGAAATATAGTACCTATTTGATCCCTTAATATAGTAGGATACTATATTACATATATAGTACTGTTGGCAACCGTAACTGTGGGAGTCCTCTCATTCTCAGCCTTTTTTTTACTACCTATATTAGACAATCTTCGCTTAAATGCTAATATAATTATAATAACTTCCACGCAACACAGTCACTTGACCTGGCGGTATCCTAGTTTGGGAAAACTAGGATACAGTGTGCTATGGTAACCAGAAGAAACATTACAGACATTGAATGTGACCAGAAAATTTAAAACATTTTTTGTCTGCATATTATCAATCTATAGACTACCTCGCTACCTATTAGTGGCAAAAAGATCAGTGTAAAATAAATTACTTTAAAATAACTCCCGAAAAGCCCATTAATAACGGCATAACCCAACGTTATCTGAATACATTTTTGTATCTCCCTAATCCCTCGCCTCTATTCATTCACAATTTACACAGCGCCTAAATTAACCTCGCTATACTCCATTCCACGAAACGAGCTCACATAGAAAATCGTCCATGTGCCCACATTGGTTAAAGCGCGTGACCTTCAATAGTCACTGTCCCACCATACGAAGCGCACCGTCTTCGCTGATTGTTTGTTCGTTCGTTCTTCCTTGATTGCTGATTTCGCTTATCTGTAGAAGCGCGCATTGACCAATGACCTCGTCGACCTGGCGTAACGGTTAGCGCATCTACTTACCATGCGAGAGGTCCCGGATTCGATCCCCGGCTGGGGACACAGGTTATCCTAGTGTGGGGCCAGAAGCAATGTATGAGCCTGTATGTAAATGTTGCGAGTATTTGGTTCACTAGGAGTTCAACTTGAGGAACCGAGTATAGTACTCAGTACTCCGATAAGGTTCAGTCACACGAAGAGATGAGAATATTTTAGCGAGTCTACTCGTGTAAAAGCTCTCAATTTCCTGCTCTTAGATTAAATCATTTAAAAATGTTATTAGAAATTGAATTAGAATCGTCACTAATGTTTATAGCATGAAATTTAGTTAGTTTGAACTCCGAAATGCTTATAATACCCATACTCTCTTTCCCACTCTCTCTCTCTCTCTCTCTCTGAGAGAAGGCCTGCGCCCTGCAGTAGAACTAGTGATGAAAGGACTCGAATCTTTTAAGCCTTTTAAGAGAGATTCGCCTCAAGACTAAATCGAGTATTTTAAGCCCTGGGCGTTTTAAGCCTTTTATTATTTTAAGGCGCCTTTATAAATTATACCGTTTTTTTCACACAATCAAATAGCCTGCCCTCCTATTATTCTATAATGGATATCTGTGATACAGTAACCAGAGACGGACATCGCAAATAGAGACGCGGTAAATCCATAACCTTCAGCGCGGCAGCAAAACATCAAGTTGCAATTAGCGGTATTCATCATCAACCCGAATCGCTCGTAGCCTGGGCTGCCTGAGTGATCTTAAACGATCACTAAGGTTAAGCAACATACGGCACGTTCAGTCCATGGATGGGTCACCGTCTATGACTAACGCTAGTGGCATTTTTTCCGAGCGATTCCGTGCTTCGCAAGGTACGTTAAGCAGTTGGTGCCGGCTGCCGTCGATAGATGGCAGTCGTTAAGCCAAGTCAGAGGCCTTAGGGCGGCTTGAAAACTTCTGACAGTAAGACCAGCCACTAGTCTTACAAGCCTCCACCAATCCGGACTTGGCCCCCGTGGTGGAGTATGGCCTATACCTTCCTCAGGGAAGAGACTCGTGCCCCTCGGTGGGGACATAATGGGTTGATGACGATGACGACGATCCGGATTGGTGGAGGCTTGTAAGACTAGTGGCAGGTCTTACTGTCAGAAGTTTTCAAGCCGCCCTAAGTCCTCTGACTTGGCTTAACGACTGCCATCTATCGACGGCAGCCGGCACCAACCGCTTAACGTGCCTTGCGCAGCACGGAACCGCTCGGAAAAATGCCACTAGCGTTAGTCATAGACGATTCGGAATCGCTCGTAGCCTGGGCTGCCTGAGTGATCTTAAACGATCACTGATGTTAAGCAACATACGGCGAGTTCAGCCCAATTAGCGGTATTAGCTTTAGCTAATTACAATGCTAGAAAGAAACGGAAAACTGTCAAGAGTAGCCAAAATGTACTTGGAAACTCTGCGGACGAAGCCAGCGACACAAAGAAAAACTTTTAATTTATCGCGGAGACACGACTCAAAAGAAAGGTCGTGGGTAGAGACCGCATAATTCGAGAAGCGGATTTTTTTGGGACGCCTGTCTATATGTTAATGTGGTCACAATACTATGGTAATGAAAACGATCGGAGTCCGATATTGCATTTCGGATCGGGCTGACCGCCATACGGGGCCCAATGCGAAACTGGCACGCACAAGAAAAGGGTTCAAGAAATACGATACAACTCTGTAAGGAAATAGGGTTGTTCCACTTTGTCGCGCTGAAATATTAAATTACCAAGGAAGAGAGCTACAAAGAAAACCTATGTTATATTTTCTCGTCTAATGATCGCTCCTTTGAGATCTGAAGCATTTTTTTGCTCCCATTTCTTTAGCTTTTTTCTTCAGGACATAAAGGTCGAATATTTAAAGCCGTTACTTAGTAGTTTACGATGTCAGCTCTGGGATACAGCTGGCTCCTAACGTGCTGTAAAAGGCAGTCATTTCAAGCAGAAGTCACGATGTCAACGCGAGCACTCAGCTTAAGGTCACGTTAGAGTTAAGTCAGCGGTTCAAATTATTTTGAAACGTTAAAAGTTGCCATCTTTTGCCTCCAAGTTTCGACCTCGAGCATGTTACGTACATACTACATAGCCTATAAGGCATTGACCGGTGGCTGCGACCCCGATTAGTTCATTGACATGAGTAACTGACAGTGCACTGTCCGTTTTTTAATTCAATGCAAAAAAAAAATTACGCGGTGTTACCGTTATAAAATATATAGGTTTACTCGGTAGATTTTTTTTACCGTGAGTAGAAGACTTGTGTGACCAAAATCCTTATCACATCAAAGACATTAAAGTTTAATTCCTCATAAGAGCAAAGTAAAAAAAAAACGCCTACGTAGCACAAACAATTTTTACTTGGAAGTAAAATGGGGTAATTTGACTTTTTCGTACTAGCAACATTCAGACATTGGATTGTATTGAGATGTCAACGTGACTGTTTTTTATTTATTTTTTTTATTTTTTTGCATTGGACTAAAAAACAGACTTTAGTTGATGATGTAATTTTGACACTCTGAACCTAACATCGGTCGAGTCGTCACTATTATAATAATTAAATAAAAATATGTAAAATATTGTTGGTTTCATTGCATCCACCGCTGTGGCTAATCACAATTAGCACATCGAGCACCTAGAACACTTTGATTCTTAATGTGCCCTCGTGTAATGAAATCAAATATTTTTTATTCATAATAAAATAAAACGTTCATTTTGCGAATGTCATAGTTGTTAGTTTCACAGTTAATAGATTATGTTGAGAAGGAGGTAACATAAAAACTCCCCATATATTCTTTTCAAAAACAATTTAGTTACTTTCGTTACAAACTATCTGTCTTAAAAAATATTACTCTGTTGTGTCTAGTGTTCAACTCGTGTTGGACACTATTTTTCGGCCGCTGGGAGTATACGATCCTGACATATATGACTAGTGATGGGAGAAAATCAACGTTATCATTCCTTACGTTATTCTTAACTAGCTTTTGCTACTGACTCACGATTAAGTAGTTTTGTTTTTTAGACGACCTTCACTCAGTCATCTCATGTGCCATTTTCGTAGGCATTTTAAGGGTCATCATCTTTTTTGTGCCGGATGGCGGTGAAGTGTTGTGGCGAGCTGTGCGACCTTTTATTTGAGCCTAGATCAGCTCAATCGCTTTGTACGGCAGTGGTACGGAGAGATTCTGAGAACGCGATGATCATTTTCTAAAGCCTGTTCATCAACTTTGTATCGCTAAAGGGGCCGTTATTATTTTCGTTATTTTTGGTACGTCACTACAAAAAAATACGGTTGACATAACCTTGTGACAGCGTAGTAAGGATTTTACGCACGAACATTAAATATTGATTTCTTCTTATTTAACATTTAAATCATTGTGCAAAATAAGTTTACACAATGATATAGTTTCAATGACAATTATTTGCTAGTAGGATAAATAGGACATAAAAATATTTTAATCGAAAATTTAACGCCACTTCAAGGTTACGCGTCGTCCGTTCCCACATGACCTGTCAGGATCGTATACTCCCAGCGGCCGGACGGTAGACACAATTGTTTTATCACGTCCACCAATCTACTGTTTAACACCATACAATGTTTGCCTTCTAAATAATAGTTGATTTTATAACAAGTTTCTCTGCACAAAGTGTGTTAAACCGCGTCGGAGGTAACTCTAAAATATGTTGAGGAATAGTGTTGTAGAACCTTAGTACCATATCATGGTAAGAAGGTTTTTTATTTACCTTATATTCGTCCTACTGAAAAGCACGGGCCTTCTCTCAAGAGACAGAATGGGTTTAATCACCGCAACCGTGCCATGTTAGCACCTCAGGTGCTCATGTTTCTTCACAATGTTTTCCTTCACAGTTCATCATCATCAACCCATTATGTCCCCCCGAAGGGGCACGGGTCTCTTCCCTGAGGAAGGTATAGGTCATACTCCACCACGGGGGCCAAGTCCGGATTGGTGAAGGCTTGTAAGACTAGTGGCTGGTCTTGCTGTCAGAAGTTTTCAAGCCGCCCTAAGGCCTCTGACTTGGCTTAACGACTGCCATCTATCGACGACGGCAGCCGGCACTAACTGCTCAACGTGCCTTGCGAAGCTCGGAACCGCTCGAAAAATGCCACTAGCGTTAGTCATAGACAGTAACCCATTCACCCGTTGCTTAAACTTCGTGATCGTTTAAGATCACTCAGGCAGCCGGGGCTACGAGCGGCTCACAGTAACGGCCTTCACATTTAGCGAGTGGTATAGCTAATATAACTTCACAATGGTACCTACGTGCCTTATAAAATAAAGTCGGGTTCATAAGGGTGATTATCGAATAAAAAGTGCTACTCTGGATATCGCTGATTACACTTAATGAGTGTGCCGGCTCTGAAACAAGTCCGAAACTGCGCACGGAGTTCGAAATCTTCTTTACTCTAGTTTAAAAGCTAAGCAGATCGAAAAGAAACTTTGTTGTAGTGCGCAGTTGTATGTGGCTATTCTTTTATACAGGGCGTTGATTTGTACAGTTAAACCCGATTACGGGTGGATAGTTTACGTATCGCTTGTAACTAAAAACATATTTGAATTTATCCAAGCATAAATTTGGCTCACAAAAGGTCGTATTCACTTAGTCTTGAAATCATTGTAACGTGTGTTCACACGTTGCGCGGTCGGTCCGCCAAGCGCGCGCGCGCCACTATCTACTGCACTGCGGTGGCGGCGACACAGAATAGGATCGCTTGATCGTAAAAACTGAAACGGTAGGCATAGTAAACACTTGTTTGATTCGCCTTTCCCTTCATACTTTTGCGGGCTTAGGACCAACAAAGTTATTGAGGCCGGTCCCTACTGTAGCAATTGTAAGTACTTACAGCACGTTAAAGTCCAAGATGGCTTCCTACACTGGGAGTCCAGTTTGTCCTCTTCCCTGTGCATGACTTGGTGTATTGAAACTCCCCCACTCTCGCAAATTAAAAACAATAGTTCTTGCGTTGTAACAACTTACGGCCGGCCGATTAGGATATCGGATAACCCGCCATCAGCACGGGTTCGACACAAGCAAGTTACGTACATAAGTCGGGTCGGGTGCGGACACGAGTGACACGCGCGCGCTCTCTATGCCGGTAGCTCGCAGACTGACTAGTGCCGAGCGCCGACGCCACGCCAGCCAGGTGGGGGGCGCGAGCGCACAGCCCCGCTACGGCCCGCAACACCCGACTCGCGTGCAAGCGATAGAGGCCATATAACTTTGATTTTTAGGTGATTTTCACTTAAAAAAATTTATTATTTTTTATATTTTTTTGCTTCAGTATCATGTATATAACCACCCCTGAGTCGGAGTAAACTGTACAAATCAACACCCTGTATACAGACATTGCTTCTGGCCCCACGCTAAGATACCCAGTATCGTGAGGAACGGAAGCAATGACATCACAAACATTTAAACGTCCAAGACTAAGTACTAGGTATATATGTGACTCCGTAAATATAAAAATAAGTAGGAACTTACTCATATCCATCTGCACCGATCAATACTTAACCATAGGCCCATAGAGCTGAAGCATGTTATTTTACGAAGAAACTTTCCGTGAAAACACATTAGAAAAACACGCAGTAAATTCGAAATATTTACCCTCCTGTAACGTACGTCGATTTGAATGTTAATACATACGGTGTACGCTACCAGACTACAATACTATGCAAATACGGTCGCCCCGCCTGCTATATTGGCCCCTATAATGTATGCATGTTAGCCAATAACATGGGAAAGCCAATCCACCCTTGGAGCCTTGACTAATCTAACTACATACCTGGGAGCCTACTTGGGATATTTACAGAAAATTAAACATTTCAAAAATGAACAAAAATCTACGATTTTTTGTTTGCATCCATACCTAGTCAAGTCAGGTATGGATGCAAACAGCAGTAAATGATAAGACTGTCCATAGGTCGAATAATCACTAACTGGATATGCCCTGTCAGAATAACTATCTAACCTATTATCTGCTCGAAAAGACCATTAACGAAGTTATTCGAACAAAAATGGTTATAGCATTAATTTATAGCTTCCGGAAGACCTGCAAGAATTGTTGAAAAATAGAAAGAAAAGAAAGAAAGTATTTCTTATCATTGCCACAAAAACACACTTAAAAAAACAAATATATAAAATACACCTTTTGTCCCACCTCTATGGCACTATTTTTGATACCTAAAGCTGATTGATGCAAGTTTATAAGAAAAGCTAGCGACGAAACGAAATATCCTTAGATGGAAATAGACAGTCTGTTTCTCTCGAATAGAAATAGATACTCAGTACCCCCCCTGGACAGGTTTCTCCGGTGACTCGTGTATTTTGATCCCGGTATTAGGGTTGGCCCTAGGGATTTAAAACAGTGGTCTTGCTTGCTTAACTCGTAAGCAACTTGCTCAGTAATGGCTTTGAAGGTCGCTTGTTTGTATTTTGACACAATTCAGGTTTCTAACCTTCGAAGGTCAGTGGCAAAATCAGAACTACAGCAAAATAGAGTAGACAGACAAAACGTTCTGTAACCTAAAATAATGGTTGCCCGCTTCTGCAATGCTGCATTAAACATGTAGCTACCAGCTACTGCATCAGCGCATTTGGCAGTCGCCCGCGTCACTATGCGAGAGTTCCCGGGTTCGATCCCCGGCTGGGGAAAAAAAAACTCCAGGTCTTGGATGTTTACATGTTTGTGACGTCGCCGTTTCTGGTTCCCACGACACAGGGTATCCTAGTGTGGGGCCAGAAGCAATGTATGTGCCTGTATGTAAATGTTTATTATAAATCCCTTGTGTATACTTTTTGCTCACGTCATATCAATACTGTTTCTTATCAATAATGACCAAAAAATATTAGCAGCAATAGTCTTACAAGCGAAAGACTCAATTTAGTTAAGCGTTAACTAACATACTTATAATTATAACAATAACAAACTAACATATAGTCTTGAAATTAACAAAAGAATAATCAAACTCATTCTGTTAAGACCCCATCAAAAAAGGCCGTTAGACCTATGAGACCTAAGAAACAACATGACATCGAAGAAGCAAGTACATAACACGACGCTACTAGGACTAACAATAGATCAACATGTAAACTGGAGGAATCGCTAAAATAAAGGCAAAAATTTAATAAAATTGCTAGTTGCATAAAGCATCTTAAAAACTAGCTCACACACACATAGAGTGTGCCATATTTAACAGTCAACGAGTGTTATTATTTATCCCCACATGGAACCACATAATCATCAACCCATTATGTCCCCACCGAGGGGCACGGGTGTCTTCCCTGAGGAAGGTATAGGCCATACTCCACCACGGGGGCCAAGTCCGGATTGGTGGAGGCTTGTAAGACTAGTGGCTGTTCTTACTGTCAGAAGTGTTCAAGTCGCCCTAAGGCCTCTCTGACTTGGCTTAACGACTGCCATCTATCGGCGGCAGCCAGCACCAACTGCTTAACGTGCCTTGCGAAGCACAGAACCGCCCGGAAAAATGCCACTAGCGTTAGTCAAAGATGGCGACCAATCCATAGACTGAACGCGCCGTATGTTGTGACGCCGTGATCGTTTAAGATCACTCAGGCAGCCCAAGCTACGAGCGAGCGATTCGATGGAACCACACCATTGCTAAAACAATATTGATTTTTCTTCGTAAAGTCTTGTGCGTATAACTAGGAACTGTAATTTGCTGGTGGTTTTATTGTAGCTCCGACGCTATTTTAACTTGACTCCCCGGATACCTGCACAGATTTTTCCAAGAGTCTGCTTACCAACTTTCTCGTTTCATTATAGGAACAAAATGTAATCACAGTACAGGAATGCCACTACAAAATGAAATAAAAAAACTTGAAGCAAGATGTTTAATAATCTCTCTTGAAGGAACTCGCTTTCTAAGATAGATCGATAAAATATTCCTTAACACGTTCACAGTCCAGTTGGGCCCGATGTGGCGTCACGTCCGACTTTACTTTCAAGTCCGTGGTACCACATTAGGCTCACGGTGGGATGCAAACTTCGAAGACGAATTTGACGTGAACTTGTGGATTTAGTTAACGTCTTTTTAACTGGACAAAACCTTAAACTATGTACGAATATAAAAAAAATCTGATTTATATCCCACAGGCCGAATCTGGTATTAACTATTTTGGACGTACCAGTGACTTTCAGTCTTTCGTATGGGGACTGTGAAGGTGTTAATAACCTCAGCCTGACCGTTTTTCGATTATTGCAATGTCTTTGTCTGGTTACCATAGCACAGGGTATCCTAGTTTAGAACCAGGTCAAGTGATTGTGTAGAAGTAATTTTTTATTTATTTTATAACTTATGGTCTCGAAAGTAATTTTGACGTGAAATTAATTAAAACAGCATAATGACACAGACTTTCTTTTTTATTACAAAGATTAATTTGCACATAACATTCATAATGCAAAAATATAATATTCTTAATTCGAAAAAAAAAACACTAAAACAAACTATAAATAAATCTAGTACAAACAGGAAGGTTAAATTTGAGACAGATTTGAGTGATTCTAAAATTTACATCACGTGGTTAATATGGTTATTTTTAAATGGGCAATTCTTGAAACACGTTAATTACAGTTTTAAACCACTTTTATCCTTCAACAATTGTCATTGGCGCTTCTAAAAAAATTTGTTGACCGAGAGGAAAATATTTTTAACACAAAAAAATTACACAATATTCATCTTATATCATCAGAAAGCGCCACTTCGACGTAGACAGAACGTAAAACCACATAAAGTAATTTAATTGTTACTGTATGTGGTTTAACGGAAAAACGATTATAAAAAAATTAAAACTGTAACCAAGTTGTTTCAGTCATCACGCATTTTGAAAATAACCCTGTATAGTACAAAAACCACTGTCATACTAAAATGAACAATATTTTTTTCTTAAGATTGATGTCAGATCTCAAGAGGTATTTTGCCTATGAACATAAGCATACGTTAGGATATACGTCATGCAAGACTAAAATGTCAGTAACAAGATTGGTAAATAAAACTAAATTAAAATTATTTTTGATGTAAGCTTTAAATCACATGCTAACAACATTTAATTAAAAAACCGTAAATTATTTAATATTTAAACTTTGTGATGGTAACTCTCGTAACGTGATAAATATCAACGTTTACTTCTAATACATTCGTCATTTACTTTGAATAATTAATGCAAGGCAATAAAAGTTGAGACTATCAAAGATGCTAGGCAGGAATTTAGAAATAGTATTTTCATTTCTAAATATGATACATGGATTATATCATATTGAACTTGTGATGGAGCTGCATAGCGGAATTGTTATGGTTTATTTCCAATTTCAAATAAAAATCTACTTAAACATAGGGAACAATTTATTCTAAAACATTTACTAAGAATATTATTATTGTGATGAAAAAATATAAATAAAAAGTAATATTATGTATCATTTTTTGCGATCCTATCCAAAACAGTCCTGAATTATATATTTCCAACTAATAGTTATTGTATTAAACGAAGTTTATTTAAATAAACTTTTGCTTGAATGCAATAAAAAAAAATGATGGCAAACTGGACCTAGATTCTGCTAATGCATTGTAGTACAATGACTACTGCATGACTGCGGCTATTTAAATTCATTCAATTTCGCCGCTTTTAATTTACGCGCCCAACGTACTAAACCTCGTAGGCGTCATTGGTACAAAAAACATGTCACGTGACTCGGCCGAGTATCTGTCATTGAACTGTAATGCACTAGCAGAATCGAGGACCTGGTCGAATAGATAGGTACTGACAAAAATAAAATGTAGTTTTTTCATCAAAAATAACGTTGTACACTTTCTAAATTACTATTACTTCTATGGTAACTTTTATTTGGGCCTACCAACTAAAATAACATAAGTCTACAAGAAAAAAATACAGGGAAATATAGATCTGTGACGTATTTTCGAGGAGAGAGCCCATTCATTTGAAGATCGCGATTATATTTGAGTGGGTTTTGAGTTAAGATATTAAACGATTCATTTCGTGGCAACTTCTATGGCGATATTTTCAATCATTTTTCCACTCTCTGCTGACGTAAAGTATATTTATATCAAATAAAAGATGATATAAAAAGCCTTTACACGTGCGAAAGAATGGCCTATCACCGTTTTAACTCTATGATATTTTTTTATAATTTTTATCACAATACTGGACAAAAAGCGGGACTTTGTCGCTGCTTAAGCCCAATATTTTGTTCAATACTTACAATTGAGACCTATCTATAATTACACAATACGATCGACTTTATTTATACTGTACCTAACTATTATCCTATGGCTCTAAAATAGATCTGCACATTGTTTTTTGAAATGCTGAAATTCCCAAAGTAGAACGACGTTGGTTTCACGGAGAATTATAAGTCATACATTATACAACTCAATAAGTTCATCGAGCTCTTTCTAATCATCTGAGAAACATACTTCTCAGATGATTAAGGTAAAGGCTAAAGGTCACTTGTCCTTGTCACAGCTGGTCACATTTGTGAGACTCCTCCTCCGCCTTAGTGTGACGTCACATGTTTCGCAATTTTACTATTTTAATATTAGACATTATTTAATTAAAACAGCAGTTCCGCAATTAGTTATAGAGTTAGGAACAGAATAGTGTTGCAAATATTTTTGAGCTTTTCGTTAATAGTTAAATTTCGTGTTTGAACACATCGATTATAATAGATTTTTAACTGTGACGTCACGAAATTTAGCACCCCTCCCAACTCCTTGTCACACAATATCACACTTCGTTGACCCCCTCCCTCCCACTTAAAGTGTGACGCAATTTATGGATGATCCCTAACCTTGATTTAAGCAGAAATTTGAAAATACCAGTAATTTAAACGTATGCAATAAACAGGCTGTGCAAACCTATAGTAGAGCCGATTTAGAGTTAAAAATCGCAGCATAAGTTGCAAACGCAAAATAAAAATGTTAAAGTCTGCAGAACGTGCAAACGGTCAACGATCATAATGGCTTTATTTTATACTGAAACGCATTTAATTTTAATAACACTCACTTAAAAATTATCTGCATGAAAAATGAAAATTCAGACACTTGCATTCTTAATCCGGTTTTTCTGTTTTAACAGAAATATGTCATGCAACAAAATACATTTTTAATTAAATAAATTGAATCATTACAAAATTTGCCTTTTTGTTTTCTAAACAGACTTAATTTTAATTTTTAGAAGTATTATCATAACATGTATTATTTCACAATGGTTCTTTTCAACACTTCAAATGATACAAAACATTTATCAAAAAACAACTATCTAGTTTTCCTCTAAACTCTTCATCGAATCACAAACGGAACACATTGAAAATGCAATATTAAAACTGACCGGCGATCCACTCCACTCGTAACAAACTTCATTTCTATCTGTTCCTATTCTGAATAAAAACAACAGCACATCACTTACGCAAATTCGCTCCTAACTTCATTCGACATCTGCTAGGTGCAATGTTCTAAGAGCGATTCGTGCTCGGTGCCGATCTCGCCCGAACTTTCCCGAACGGGGAACGCGGTCCGCGCCGACAAGACGGTGACGTCACCGTCGTCGGTGCAAGCGAGAGGCGCATACGCTATGCCTCTCGTTCTGCTTTTCGGCTCCTTCTTGCTGCGTGCCTGAAAGAGAACAAAATCTGTATAGACATTGCGTGAATATTGTCTGTTCATTTTTATTACGAGGAAGTAAAGTGACAGCAAGTAGGACGCAGGTGGTATATTCATTCTTTTCCCGTTATTAAAATGTTGCGAGCGAGATGTCAAGCGCTCTTTAGATGAATGTGGAAATACACTCAAGCGAAAAAATTGTCTCGCATGCTAACATGGACACCTTGCATGAGTTAGCCCCGGTTTCTCGAAAGGTTGTTACCTTCGGTTAATCTACTGTTATCAAAGTGCACACAAAAGAAACAACTGGCAGCTGTTAACAGTAGATTAACAAACTGTTAAGGTTCTACAACAAGATACCCCAAGATATATTAGAGTTACCTCCATCGCGGTTTAAGAATTGTGTTAAGCACACTCTTTGTAAAAAAGCTTATTCTAAAATCAACGATTATTCAGAAGACAAGGATGTCTGGCATTAAATAGTAGTTTAATATTAAATTTAATCAGACGATAAATGTGTCTAGTGTTCAACACATCCAAGAGTATTTTTTATTTTGTAATTTAGGCTAAAACTGTTTTGAAAAGAATAAATGTGTAGTTGTTTGTTAGTTTCTTCTCCATGTAATCTATTAATTGTGAAACTAACAACATTGACGTTCATAAAGTAAATATTCTATTTGGATTATGAATAAAATATTTGATTTTGATTTTTGTTAGCATTCGAGAAACCGGGGGTTAGTTTTCCTAGACGTCTCAAAAACGATTTGCTAATCAAAATCGGAGATTTTCAGAGATACCAATTCATCTACAAGACATTCTGCGTTATGTTCTATAGAGGTCTGATTAAGAACCAACAATGGCGTGAACACCAAATCGATTAGTTGACCGATAGGCGAAGACGGATTATGCAGATGTGAGACTTGGCTCAGATAGGCTGTCGGTGATACGGGCTTCCTTGCTTTCAAGACGTCCGATCATCTACGACAATTTGGCCAAAATAACAAAGGTCAAGCTAAGGAGTGAATACGAGAACTAGGTATTTCGCGATGATTTAAGATTTCAAAATTATTTTCATTTTGTTAATAATGTCTATGCTTACGAAAGTTTTACTTCAAACATATTTTCATAAGCTTCAGTTTGTTCGGTAGATAGATAGATAGATATATCGTTTATTGATGCTAACAATCTTAAATTTAAAATAAAACAATACAGGCATGCTTAGTATAAGAAATAAAAATTGATGGCAAACAAAAGGATGCAGGCTCAGTATGTGCTGCGCATAATGCTTGGAGGTCAGCGCTGATTTTCAGTCTGCTCCTATTTCACTTAAAACTTAATACTATAGGTACACGATTTATTCTGCAAAAAAAAAAAATACTAAACAGAGCGTCTAGAAGCTCAATACCCCTCAAGCGGTCGATCTTCCAAGATAAAGAATGGTGGCTTGTATCTGCGAATACACGGTATGCCGTCTACTTGGTTCCACAAATAAATAGTAAATTGTCTATATTTTATGTCCCTTTTACCCCATATAGTTGTGTTTACCCGTATCTTCTTTTACTTATTCTCTGACAGACGGTTTATTTGCGGACAAATTGAACCCCAACACCTATTTATAGGGCCCACGATGGAACACAAAAATGTATTAGAAATCATATCCGAAGTTCCAAGTAAAAAAGAAACATGCGTTGCATCGCTTTTTCACCCGCGTGAATGTCACATTCTTGCCACATAAAAGGGGGAATGCTCATAAGCGCGTCGCCCCAAAAGCGTCGCCTGAAACTAACGAGAGGCGGGTAAACAATTGTATAACATACATCTCTGTTTGTCTTCCCCAAGTTTCACCGAGGAGCGAAACCGCCGGCAAAAATACCGCGCTTTGCCATTAATTTGCGAGGGTGCAAATAGCAGAGACGCGTAACAATCTTGCTGAGGCACAATGCAAAACCCAATCGTATGTCGCCCGCCTTAAGGCTCACATTCCCGTTACCGTGGAAACTTTTTGTGATAACTGAGACGCAAATAAAATATAATTTCCCGATGTCATGTTGCTTTCAGATTTATTGTTTCGCGTCTGAGTTCGGTTGTAAAAAGCAATTTGCGATATCATGAATGAGTCGACGTCGTCATCTAAATTAGAACGATTTGTTTTTTCCGCGATAAGACTCGATTGATTTGTTTTTCCCTTTTATATTGAAAATAGAATATTTCACGTGATATATTACAGGTTGCGATTATTCCGCTTTAGAATGAATACACAGAGTTATTTCCAAAAAAGCGAAATTCTTGGAATACAGATCTATATCGAGTATATTTTTTTAATATCCGGCTGAAAAGAACAAAAAGGAACGGAAAATAACTGACTAAACGGAACTGAAAGAAACGGAATGGAACGGAAAGAATGGAACGGAACGGAGTGGAACGGCATGGGACGGAACTCAACGGAACGGAATTGAATGTAGCTTTTATAAAATTTTTAAACGATCGTTTATTATTTAAATTGACAAAGGTACATAAAATATTAATTAGATATTTACTAACATAGTATTTTAAGCAACTCTTACTAACACTACTGTCCTGTAGTGTTGTCTGAATTAAAAGAAAACAGATAAATTAATTAAAATTAACGGATAACACTATATTTTGCTCAATAAAGAATTAACAAGAATAATAACAAGCACGTATTTAACATTGTCTGAAAGAGATCACTTTTAGTGATAAGGCCGCCGTCTATACTCTTAGATTAATAGATTAAGAAATACCTGTGTAATCTCCTTTTTTATGTACAACTAGCTGTGCCCGCGGTTTTTTAGAGAAAATAAATTGTGTATTAACTGTAAAAATAATAACAATTTTTGTTCATGGATTTTCCTATTTTCCCGCAGTAAAACGTAGCCTATGTGTTAATCCAGAGTCTCAGCTAACTCCATACCAAATTTTATTAAAATCGCTCCAGCCGTATAGACGTGAAGAAGTAACAAACATACACACACTCACAAACTTTCGCCTTTATAATATTAGTGTGATAAAGTGTTCTGTATAGATCTGTTTACCTGTAGCACCATGAGAGCGACGAAGAATATAGTGGCGGCGGCAGCGCACACGCCGAAAACGACCGTGGTGGCGCTGGGGACGCCGGACTGCGATCCGGCGGCGCGCAACGCGCTGGGCTCGGCCGTACGCTTTCCGGCCGGCGACGAGTTCAGGCATTCGCCTGCAGGAAAAATACTGCGTTATCCATCGCTCGTAGCCCTGGCTGCCTGAGTGATCTTAAACGAACACGAAGGTTAAGCAACATACGGCGCGTTCAGTGCCTGGATGGGTGACCGTCCATGACTAACGCTAGTGGCTTTTTTCCGAGCGGTTCCGTGCTGCGCAAGGCACGTTAAGCAGGTGGTGCCGGCTGCCGTCGATAAATGGCAGTCGCTGAGCCAAGTCAGAGGCCTTAGGGCGGCTTGAAAACTGCGGGCAGTAAGGCCAGCCACTAGTCTTACAACCCTCCACCAATCCGGACTAGGTCCCCGTGGTGGAGTATGGCCTATACCTTCCTCAGGGAATAGACCCGTGATCCTCGGTGGGGACATAATGGGTTGGGCGTGTCCGAATCGCATTTGGCCGCTTTTTTTTAATAACCATGCCGGTTACCATTAGTGGTTACTTAAAAGGTATCCTAGTTTGGGACCAGGATAAATGTATTGCGTTACTATTGTTTTTTATATAATAATTTTATCGGTTACCCGTTTCGCTGTTACAATGGCAGCAGTCGATTCCGTTCGATGTCGCATTTGTACAGCACGGCACACATTCGTTGTTCAGCCTGCGAAAAAATTAAAATTATCAATAAAGTGTTCATGGTGTCTACGAGCGTTATTAACCGTTTCAGACCTGACCTTGAAAGTAACAGTAGATTTTCATTGTTATTTTCAAGGTCTGGTTTGAAAGGCGGCGAAATAACACTACAAAGGAGACTGAAGGAGATTATCGAGACTTTATTAATGAAACCATATTAATTTGTAGTCTTCATTCCCCGATTTCCACCAAAAATCTAGAAAATAACCTTTAAAAATTGTTCACCAAGGAAAGTTGAGGAAAATTTGTATTTACGTTTGTAATTTGACTATATTACTGTTAAGAGACCAGAGAACAAAAAAACATACTCGTGACAACATATCGACTAAAAACAGAAGATTCTCAATTGGAATCTTCGTTAAAATAAAGCTATCAACACACCGATCAAGCTTCATAGGCAGCGAGCACCCCGTACAGCTAAACTGGCCAGGTCCCGTGCAAGTCCGGCACGTCGAGTCACAAGCCTTGCAGGTTCCACTGCTGGCGTCGTAGTACTGGGAGCCAAGGCACTCCATGCAGAGCCCGCCGTCTAGCATGAACCGCGGCGGGCAAGAGGTGCACTTGAGGGGGCCCGAGTCTGAGCACTCGCGGCAGTAGTGGTGGCAGTGGCGACAGCCGCCCACCGATTGGTAGAAACCTGAGGAAGATAATTATTTTTAATAACTGCACATGGAGACACATGACTTCGACTCATTAACGTTTCGGCAAGGCAAGATTCCAGGCTGAAAAAGGTCTGGAAAATCAAAGAAATCACATCTGGACAACTTATGAGAGTAGTTGGAAAGAGTTTTAGTTCTTTGTATGTATTGACAGCTTTGAAAACAGAGAATTGTTTGCCAACCTCCTACAGGCCATTCGTTCGGAGAAAGTGAGAATATTCGCTAAATTAACATGTATAACGAACGGATTGACGATGTCTATATAGCTGAGATACAATAGACACGTGACACGTCACAAAATACAAGTAACGGCACTATACCTTGAGGACACTCAGGATGGCACTCCCCAGCAGCCAGCCGCCATCCAGACGGGCAGGACGCGCACTGATCCCTCCTTGGGCCACTGCAAGTCCGGCAAGAGAGATAGCACTTCGCACAAGTGCCGCGGTCCGCGTAGTATCCGTCCGCACAGGACGTCCTGCAGGCTCCCGACTGCAGACGCAAAGATCCAGCGCAAGAGGTGCAATTGAGGCGGGAGACGCAGTCGGAGCAGCCGTGGATGCAGCGGGAGCAGCGACCAGCCTCGGAATAGAATCCACGGCTGCATTCGTTCACGCATCTGGGGGAAATTGACAGAAGCTTAATCCACAAGCAGTCTAAAAATCCCCAATTCCGGAAACAGTTATTTGTCTATAATAGGCACCTGTTTCTGGAAACAGAGTACTGACCACCACTTCGGTTAGCTATTTCAAGGAAACGAGCTTTGCAAATAATACAATGAACTCTTGATGGTTTTCGACATCGTTAACGAAGTGGAGAAGGACAGATTTAAGTTATGGGTTCGCGGTTCATATGACAGTGGTTTGGAAGAATTTCTTTGTACGACATGCAGGTCTAAAAATTTTGTAGCTAGTTATTAGCTCCAGCAACGTAATTTTTAGAATAGGTAAAACAACAGAGATGTCCGACTATGACCGAGTGGTTCTTCAAAAAGTGAAAAAAGTAACTTTTGCTGAGACCAATATGCTTATAACTAAAAAATTGGTGCGCCAACGATTAGCCAAAACTTTTAATAGAAAGAACAACTATTTGCTGCCGTGCAAAGTTAGCAACTCGAATTCCTATTTGTCTCTGGTTTCTTGTGTACAATAAAGAATATTCTTATCTTATCTTATCTTATCCTATTGAGAGAAACAGACAGAGAAAAAGTTGACTTACTTGCTTTCCTCGCTAAGTGTTGGCGACTTGCATGTCAGACACTGATTTTTCTTTTCACCAAAGCAGGTTTCACAAGCCTCGTTGCACTTGAGACATCTACCGTCAGTCATGTATTCATTGGCACTACAAATCTCTGCACCAACTGGCACGCACTTGCCCTTTTTGTTCAGTTCCCAATTCGGCTCACAGGAGAGGCAAAACGCGCTTGTACATGTTGTGCAACCGAATCCACACCTGGTGACAAAATAATTAAGTATTAAAAGGTTTTGTTTTTTGAAAAACGTATAGTAGCTACCAAAAACACTTTCAAAATGAACATATTGAGTATTTGTTTCTTACTTTGGGCGTAATACTCGTACGTAAAGATAATAATGAAGAACACAACGTAAATAAAATCCAATTGAACTTGTGAGTTGCAAACGTACGAATTCTGTGTTTGAATGTATGTTTTTGACTGTGTGTTAGAGTGAAAACTTAAAATAAAAGTAATATTTTAATAAATATAAATTATAAAAGAAAGACTACAAAGTATTATTATTAAACACTTACTTCATACATTCTTTCCTTTTCTTGTCAACATAATATCCACTAGGACAAGAAGAAACGCACCGTCCATCGAGTGAATAGCTTGTGGGATGACAAGTAACACACTGAGCCTCTCCCGGGCCTTCGCAACTGTCACAAGTCGAGTGACACTTTGCACACATGTAGTCTTCCGTCTCGAAGTAAGACGGCGGACAGGCAGCAAGGCAAGTCCCGTCATGGAGTACTAAATGGTGTTCACAAGAAGTGCAAGCATCAGCTCGCTCTGAGCAAGTGACGCAGTGAGCGGCGCATGGCCGACAGGTTGAAGCATCTGTATCCTCGAAATAACCATCCGGGCATTGTTGCAAACAAACAGCCAAGTCGGCTACGAGTAAGTGAGCTGGGGCACATGTAAGACAAGAGTCCTGGCCAGGGCCGACGCAAGTCTCGCAAGATTCATGACACTGCCAGCAAATCCCGCCTTGGTTAGCGTAGCTTCTTGGCGGACACCGCGAGACGCAAGCGTCATCCAAACGGTAGTGTTTACACGCAATGCATTGAGTAGGTCCTTTTCCGTAGCAGCCTTGAGAATCGCACTCAGGATCACATTCATGCTGGACACGTTTATCATTTGAGTCTGCGAGGATGTTCTCCCCTTGTGGCAGAGGGACATTCTGTCCATCTAACCTCGCCACAGCCTTCTCGGGGTCAGACCCAGCGGCGAATAAGGAAGGGAAGTTTTGGTAGTTAGCAAACGCGTCCGCATTATAAAAAGAATCACCGATATTGTCGTAGCCTTCGGCGGCTGTTGGGAAGGAAAAAGTTGGGGCACCAGGTGACGGCCGCTTCGACTTTAACCGCACTGGCTCAGTAGCCGTTCCGTAGAATATTAACTGCCATTTCTTGAGTAATCCTGCCCGGTCGACGCGCCTGTTTCCTGCGTTTACTATTCGCAAGGTCCATCTGCCTTCTGCATGTTCGCCCCAGAAGTGAACGCTCAAGAAAGGCCAATCATCAAAATTTGAGTTTTTCACATCTCTCGGTCTTTCGAATAAGAGAGTCGAGGTTGTACCCATAGGCGATGTTAGTAAAATCTGAAGATTGCCTCTTGGGAAGAATCTAAGGGTTATTTTGCATTGAACGTGCTCTAAATGTCGAACTTCGTTGACAGTTCCACTGCAGCCATTTACATCCATGTGGGTTACTAAAGTATAGCCATAAAAGGAATCTATTTCTTTTTCTTCGTTGATTTCTTGTGATTTGCAAATATGCTGTGAGGGTACAGGGACCCACTGTTCAGCAAGGTTCACCATCTCTGTCGCATCCATAAGACCGTATCCGAACTTATGACTGACTTTTCTCTTCACACCATTAACTATCCACCCACTTTCCTTCTCAAGAGGTTGTGGTCTCGATGTCATAACAACTAAGTATTGCATATCTCTCCAAGTCAATTCTGGATTTGCTTCTAAAGCCAATGCGCAGATACCAGCAGCTAATGGTGCTGATGCTGATGTTCCCGTATGTTCTACTGTACAAATAAAATCAGGTCTTAATTCTCCATCCATGTCAACTGTAGCTACGCTCTTATCATGTCCGGGAGTACCCGAACTGTATGTGGTAGCTAGTGTCGATGAGCACTCTTCCAAATACCAAGGTTTAAAACCTCCTTGTGTAGCACTAGAAATCGACAACGTAAATATACTATTTGTGTATCCATCACAGTTACATGAGTCAGTGTGTCGGCCACCATTTCCTGACGCCCATACAAATATTGAGCCTTTGCCTCTACGACCAGTGGTTACGCCATAAATGAAAGCTCTGAAAAAACATAAGAACGTTAGCATTTTTAATTACGATGGCACATAATTTTTAAGATTTAGAAGGTTACTTACCTTCGTGCCAAAGGTCCAGGCCCATCGACGGTTTTCCCATCATCTTCTGGTCCCCAGGACGCACTGTAGATGTCAATATAATCGGGATTCAATCCCAGAGCCCTTGCTTCAACTGCATCGTTGACAACTCCATCCAACATCCTGACACCGCCTATACTAGCGTTGTAGGCAATACCAACACCACAGTACTGATTGTAGGCAACACCAGCTACTTCTCCCGCGCATCTGGTCCCGTGCTTATTGTCTCCGTTATCTCGCGGCATTGGGTCTGCGTCATTGCCGTTAATGTCAGTCGAGGCATTAGGATCCTAAGGCAGACATGGGAGGGTTATTATCAGACTTAAATATCGTAGCAGAAGGTAGATAAACTATCGCAAATTTGTACTTACATAATTTTGAGCGAGATCAGGATGATTGGTTTGAATACCGTCGTCTAATATAGATACAACGACGCGTTTACCCGTGTATCCTTTCTGCCAAGCAGTTGCTACGTTCATGTCTAAACCGTCTTTGGCGCCTCCATTCTGTGAAATAATCAAGAGCTTTTAACTTAAGACTTAAAAATGAAAGACGGTTTAAGCTTTAAATTTTTTCACAAGTTTTTAAAATTTTCATGTTATTCTTGGTGTACAATAAATAGTACTATTCTACCATCTACCATGTACAATTATTGGAGCAAATCTGTTTCTTATTTTGTTACGAATTTATCAGATAACGTAAGTTCTCTTCTCCAACATGTCTTCGGTTATAAAATTATAAATAGTACGCGAGAAGATGGGGATACCCCCCCGCCACAACTAGGTACTCACTTTTTATCTAGAGATGGAGGAGGGGCGTCGTAAACGTCTCGTGTCAAAAACAGCCAAACGTAGTTCTATCGATCCATTACTATCCTGGTCTTGTGAGCTCAGACACTTACCAAGTACCACTGCTCCTTGAACAGCGGATCTGGGAAGAACTGAGCTGCGGACAGAGCGCGATGGTGCGCGCGGTGCGTCGGAAGGCTGCGCGGCTGCTGCGACCAGAGCCCGCCCTCGGGGGCGTAGTCACGCTTGAATCTCCGCCTCTCGCGCTGCTGCTGCACCCATCGGACCTGGAATGAACAGTAGAGTTACAGTATGTCAATCAGTATAGGTATTACGACGACGCAAGTCGCGCGCCATAATCTTAAAAGTCGCGACTTTCAAGTACATTAACTGTCAAATTCTGACATTTTAGCACCACAAAACGCGTGACTCGCGTCATCGTACTACCTGTGCTGGAGTAAATACACTTTTCAGACCGTGAAAAGTATAGGACGCGATTGGTTGCGGGCCGACCGACGGGGTTGACACGGAACAGAAGAGGTCTAAGTCTCGTGTCACCGTGTTAGTGCGCATACTCTTCCGAAACGGCTTGGTCGATCGATTTTGATGAAATTTTATAATGTCGCACACTTGCAAGAACAACGTGTTATTTCGGAATCCTTACGTTACTTGACAGCATTTTTTTTAAGGTTTCAGAGTAATGGCCGAAAGAGATAGCAGCTAACTATATAACGTGATGCAGTGTCTCTTTTTCTCATTATTCCGGCGCTTTCGAAGTAAATAAAATCGCGTTAAAAAAATGGATAATTATGAATAAAAAATTGTTTTCTTCGAAATATCACGTTGTTCTTGCAAAGGTGCGATGTATATTTGGTAGGCTTGAGAATAGGTTGTTACCTATATTTCACAGCAATAAGTGAATAAAAATATATGACGGAACAACGTTTTCCGGGTCAGCTAGTAAACCGAGCAGGGCATTTAGAGTGCGCCCAATCTGCTACTGCTCCCATCGGGCCTGGAATGAGCGGTGAAGTTGCAGATAGGCCGTCAGAGAAGTCAACTGAAGTGCAGATGGGTGGGACATCTGCGCCTCGATTCTGTTAGTGCATTAAAGTCCGATGACAGATACTCGGTCGGGTCGTGTTTAATATTTTTTAGTCAATATTTCAAGAAAAGAAGAGACAGCCTATAATATTTTAGTTATTAAAGAATACAAATATTATATCGGACAATTATTTCAGACCGTTTTTTAATTCGATGCAAAAAAGAAATGACGCGGTGTTACCGCTATAAAATATATAGGTTTACTCGGTAGAATTTTTTACCGTGAACAGAAGACTCATGTGACCAAAATCCTTATCACATCAAAGACATTAAAATTTAACTACTCATAAGAGCAGTCTAAAAAAACACCTACGTAGCACAAACAATTTTAACTTGGAAGTAAAATGGGGTTATTTGGTTTTAGCGTACTAAAGTAGAGCCAATTTAATAGACCACATTTGACAAGTGTCAGTCTTAGCTTCATAGTGAGGTGACCTGCTAAAAAACATCGATTAAATCGAATGAATCGATACGGACTTCAAACATTTGTGAATCGAATGCAGTTATTGTGAAAAAGTACGTATAGTTACTGTAATTTTAATTGAGTTCCATTGAAAATCAAATCAAATAAACAATTATTAATCTAAACCCTGTCCCATTATTGTCTAATCTAAATTTATAAAACAAAATAAGACACGAATATAATTTAACCAAGAAAAAATGCATTTATTCACTAGAACTATAACGAGTGTTGTCATCGTCATCACTGCTGTCGGCTCTCAGAGATATAATTAATTCTTCTTCGATAATGTTGTCTATTCTCACATCTCGTTCAAAATCATCGAAAATTATTTTCTTTGTCTTCTCGACGACTTTGCCAAGAACATCCTACGAGTTTTTTTTTGCCTAAAAGTGTAATAATATAATGAAACGGGGCTCGGCCTTAACAAGAAAAATACGTCTAAAATTTTTTTACAAAGATTTGGCCTCGGCCTTGACACGAAAAAGATATTTATAAAACACAACAAAGATTTGGCTTTGGCCTTCTACAAAGGATAACCTGTATTAAAAAGTTGTCTTCGGATACAGAAAAAGAAAAAACGTTAGACCTGGCTGCACGGACGAAAGTCCTTTGTCTATTCTGCTATTAGCAGAAAAACAAGATTTAAAAAAAAAAATGAAACGGATTTGGTTTCTATTCAATTATTTTTGTATTGTTTAGATTATTAAAAGAATAATATAATAATATTTTTCACTTCTCATGCTATGAAAGTTCGTCTTTATGTGATGCGTACTAGTTGTACCATCTACTAATAAAATAATCACAACGTGGAATCATTCATTTACAGGTAATCATTGGATTCAATTCAAATTTTTGACTTATGATTCCTTTGATTTTTACGGTAACATCAATAGTTATTAAAAACAAAAAGGGTTGACCGACATAACCTTGTGATGAAGTTCAGTTTTTTAGGACAAACATTGTTTATTAAGTTTTAAAAGGTTTATTAATCAAAGTAAATTGTAATAAGGCCTTCTTTTGACATTATTACAATAAATATGTATTATTAACTGAAAAAAGTGAAGCAATTGTGCAGTTCTAACTTTGAAAATATAAATAATATTGTGTGCCCTGCGTTACAAGGTTACGTTGATGAATTTTGATGATGATGATTGATGAAGTGTCAAATGTGGCCTATTAAATTGGCTTTACTTTAGCAACAATGAAGACATTTTTTTTTCATTGAATTATTAATAATAATAATAAGTATAGTGTTATCACCACGCTGCCTACCGCGGCTTAGTGATTTCAAGCGCTTATCTTTTAAATTCCTCTTCACCATCAGAACATTTTGAAGGAGCACAAAACAGCAGGAAAAGCGCTTGAGTAGATTCCGTCGACGTCGATAACCGGATACAATATAATACTGCCCCGTGCATCACTCGAGGACGTCAGACAAGCACTCTCAGGATTTCCAGTAGCCGTCGAGTGTACGTGGACGACATGCTCCATTAATATACACATCGTCATCCGCCTCGGAAGACTGCGGAACGCTTACAGCGCCACCAAGTTATCTGTTCAGGTGGGCAAAATTGTAACTAACTTATAAATTGTAAATCCTGTCTCCATTTTTTGGTTTATTTATTCACTTACTAAGATTGATAGAGATATTTTCATTAAAATTGAAAGACGGGTTAAAATATTCTCATTTGTCTAGGTAAATTTCTCAAATGTTACTACTAAATTCTCCACTATCTCCGCTATCAACTGAATAGATAAATGGTGGCACTGTAGCAGTGTTGCGGTGAATTGGCGTTTGTCATCATACGTATAAACTTCACAGCAGGTTTTTGTTTTCGCCTCAAAGTAAGAAAGTCAATAAAAAAAGTATTAATTGCCATAACGAAAAAAAAAACAAACAAATATATCAAGTGAAAGTGGGTGGGAAGGACTTCCCAGGTAGACATACCTGGACCAAGTGGGGGATGTAGCAAAGAGCAAGATAAAAAGTACCCGGAACCGGCGTGCGTGCTTGCAACGACTAATTAATATTGATAAAGCAAAAGTGATCTGTCAGGAGCGGCTGTCCTTGGCCTCTGCCTACCCCTCTACGATACAGACGTGAGTTTATGTACGTATGTAATATCCATAACGTTTAGATGTTAGTCAGAACACTGATCAGATACAAATCTTAACTTTAGACATACGATGGCTGTATTTTATAGGAAAATACCACATTCTAAGATAGGTAATATAGATAATAACTTCCACAAAACACAGTCACTCGTCCTGGTCCCACAGTAGGTTACCCTGTGTTATGGTAACCAAGCAAGGACATTACAGACATCGAAAAACGCATAGGCTAAAGCCATTTGTACAAATGTGCGGCGGCCCCCTGTGGGAATAGCACCCACAACCTCTTTATCGTTAGTTAAGGTCCTAACGGGTCGACCAACGAGGCAGTCGTTCCTATTTGCTACTTTTCCAGTTTGTAAATTAGTCCATGTTTATGATTTCTGCTCGAACCATCTAAAGATCCTAATGGTGCGTACAGACTGGTGAAACGTAACATGCAATGTATCATGCAATGAAAGAATTTGCCGTACACATTGCCGCAATGTATCATGAAAGGTAACACACTTTGAAACCGATTCTCATAGTTTGGACGTCTTGCGCGCGCGAATGTGTACGGCAAATTCTTTCATTGCATGATACATTGCATGTTACGTTTCACCAGTCGGTACGCACCATAAGAAGCGCGGATTTATATTTACACAGGAAGTTAAGGAACATGGTTTTTCTCGAGAACCGTGTACTTATAATTTGTAATTTTTTGTTTGTTTATAGATTCTCTGTCGATGTGCACAAGTCTCAATGTGCCCTTCCTAAAAAGATCCCCAAAATTCTGTGTCTTTGGAAAAACAGACGGCGCGATAAGGCATTCCACATCTGCCGTTCTTATTATAAAATAACTAGCTGACCCCGCAAACGTTGTTTTGCCAGATAGGGATATGAAAAAAACATAACAACATATTCTCCGACCTACCGATTGTATATACAAAATTTCATCGATATCAGCCAAGCCGTTTCGGAGGAGAGTGCGCACAAACATTGAAACACGAGAATTTTATATATTAGAAGATTGTTGTGAGTAAGTTATTGTTCGCTCATCGCTTGGTGCTAATTCGCGGAATTTCAACAAAAGTTGTCCGATGGAAGAAAGGAGAACTATCCAAATCAATAAAACACGATTAGACGACAGTCTAGGTTCTTGAAATAGCTTGAAGATCCTAAAGACACACTTCTGAGTCGGTTCAGGTGTTTAGAGGTTATGAAATACTCTTAATATTGCAGTAACGGATAAACATACGAGTACAACGCACCCCTAGATGAAAACCCCACTAAGTCGAAGGAGGAACGTCAGGAAGTCGAAAAAATAGCTAAATAAATTGTCACATATTATTTCGACTTAGTGGGGTTTTCATGTAGGGGTAGGTACGACATATTATTATATGAACTCTGAAATCATGACACTATTTTTGTTATGCAGCGTCAGACGTGTAAAACTGTAAATGCAATAAAGAAGCGGAATGTAATTAAATCATATTCATTTGAGAAATTAAATTCCCTCTTCAGCCAAGCAAAACAGTACGCAAACAAAATAGGTCGAATAGTGGGGAAAGGAAACTTGCGAACGCGTAAAACTTTAAAAGCATACTGCGCGCCAGAGATGAGCAAAGTAACAGCGAATTGTTACTCAATAAAACAAAGGAACTTGGGACAATTTTCCTTATAGAGCCGACATTTTTGTTTAGCGGGTGCAATTTCACAGTCGTTGGAACTAAACAGACGGGCGGGAATCAGGAAAGGCAACTTACGACAGAAAGGCAACATTGACGCACGATGAATTTCAGCAATCAGAATCAGGGGGGGGGGGATGGGGGGCATAATGGATTGATGATGATGATGAATTTCAGCAGCTTTACCATGTTGGAGTTTGGCATCTACCTCAGATTCAGTACCATGAATACCAGTAGGTATCTTTTTCAAGTTCTAGTTTCAGTAATACAATCATCTCTCATATAAAAATAGTTTTATAGTGGAATAGTGTTTTTTATAAATCATACCGCGAAAGTAGTCGTATACAATATACACGCATAAACTCACGCAGTGCTCTGTATTTTTATCGCCGTTTGTTTTATCACTTTCCAGCTCCAAACTAAGCCCAACTCCGAAGGCATTTTTTTTAGTTATGAATAGAAAATTAAAGTGTACTGAACCAGTGGCTTCGAAAAAAGTTTTTTACTAAAAACTTTTTATTTTTATTATTGAGGAAAGCAAACTCTGTACTAATTAAGTGAAATAGATTATTTAACTATTTTAACATTAAATAACTATACCACTGCTCCGTGTATGTCAAGAAAATAAAAAAGGTACTTAATTTTTAAAATCCTGAAGACGTACCTAAAACCGAATAGGTATTAATTATAGCAAATAAAGTCAATAATATGAAACACTACTCAAAAATGGTTTAAGATACAACCTTACATCTCAGTTTAAGAATATCGGGTTTTGAACACACAGTGAATAAATTAAGTATGTCATCTAAATGAAATAGAATAAATTAGAACAAACCTGCACTTCCATCTCAAATTGTTATTGTTATTGACTTTAGGCCCGAAGCTGTATGTTCTAGGACTATCTATCAGTTGTTATTGTGATGTTTATGTTTTCCTTTACGTCGTTTACACTTCGTTAGAGTACTCTTGACACAATGGTAAATAGGCAAGGGCATGGCATTACAGGCATCACAATTAAGAAAAAAAAAGTGTCTAGTGAGAATAAGTGAGAGGTAGTGTTTTGTGATAAGAGTGTAACTCTTAAAAAAACAGACGAGTTTTTCAACAAATTGCTTAATTTCAATTCAATGCAGGTTCGGTATTAAGAGTTACATACAAAATTCTTTATTGTGAACAGAGTTGTTCTTCTGTCGAGTTCATTCCGGGCCAACAGAAGTGGGGAACAGAGCCAGCTCTGTATTAGCATCAGAAAAGCCAGGAGCAAGAAGCCGTGACCCCTTCACTCGCCTGACTTGTTAGGGGTCCATTGGTCACTAATAAAGTGCCGCTACCGAACTTGACTTTGAAAGTTGGTAACAGTGGTGTTTATATGCGTTCATCGCTACTTTTCTAACAAAATATCGTGTAGACGATTGTTTCTAGTTAAAATTATAGAGTGACCCGAGTTTGGTGACCAAGTATCCGAGTTTGGTAACCAGGTATCCAAGTTGGGGGGGGGGGGGGGGAGGGGTAAACTCCGAGGGCACTTACCGATTTAAATTATTCTTTCACCTATATTTAGAATGGTCCTTCAGGATGGACGTAAACTATTGATCAATTCGTTTACCATTATAGATATTCGCGGGAACTGCTAGTTTTTAGGGTTCCACACAGAAAGGTAAGAACCCTACTACTAAAACTCCACTGTCCGTCTGTTTGTCACCGTTGTTTGTCAATCTAGATACAGCCTGTATCTAGATTGTAGTTGAAGTTTGTCACAGATTATATGTTTCTGTTGCAGTTATAACAACAAATGAATTACTTCATTCTGTTGAAGTGGGGCTCCCATACAAGAAATGTATTTTTTTTTGCCTTTTTGTTCTATAATAATATCCTTGATGGCAATAGGTAGACGCATGAAATATTCAAATATTGTAAAGATAATGGTGCGGAACCCTTGGTGCATGAGTCCAACTGGAACTTGGCCGTTTTTTACATCAATTATATGATTTTTTTCTAATTTGTTGCTGACAGTTGTAACGCTCCTTTTTATGTTGACTCTACCTGCATAGTAATTGTGAAATAAATAAGTGCGCGTGTGACAGTGGCTTTCAGCTTTAGCTGTTTCTATTAGAGACAGAGCTTGTTTTAATACCTTCACTAATAAAAGTTATCAGATCTTGCTGACAAAAAACTTGAAAATGACTAAACATTTATAAATTCATATTAAAAAATTCTAATTATTCATTATCTTGATATCAATATATACAGATTTGCTAAAAAAATACTTCAAGTAGTGCATTATTATTTATCCAAATCCTACGCGAATGTAATGGCAGCCCACTCGGCAAACAATCAAAAGTACTACCTTCTCACAAATCGGTGCTTTTTTTCTCAAACTTATCAGTAGTCTACTAAACTAAATGTTTACGCAGCAAATATATTTAAGCACACTGTTATTTCCTCATTCCAACTCCTCGCCACGGCGAAAGAAGATGGAAAACAAAGCCTCCGTTTGTTCTAATAAAGCAAAGGGCAAAACTTAAGTTATCTAATGCAATTAGCGGCGAGAGAAGCGACAAAAAAGGGGACACAGTAGGACGGGGGAGTAACAAGAGAGAAAAAGTGTTTGTCTCGTTGCGGACGCACATGTTTTATTGCGGTGGTCCACGCGGGGCATATGAACGACCCGGCCCGCCGGCCACAGTTTGTCCTAGTCCAAGGCTTAATTTAATAAAAAAAATAAACTCCCCAGCCCCCACGCCCCCACCCTATATACTAGAGACGTACAAAGTGCGGAACGTACGAAATTAAATTTAACCATTCTCTTGTTACCGACACAATTTATGATTTCATTTCGCGCACGCTCCCTCTGATAAAAACTCCCCGGGAACTTTCGCTGTACACGGAGTGTCTCGCGCTGTCTCCTATACAACTCCTTTTTTCACATAATCGTGGCAAATCGAATCGAATAAGACACAAAAAGTATCCTAACGAAGTTGTGATAAAAAATAAACGCTCACAGTAAAGTCATCCCGGGAGCTCATACAGTGCAGTAATTGAGTCCTAAACTAATAAAGCTGAGGATAGCCCGCCACTTCGCGAAGCGCTGGAGCTAAACCAGATTTGTGCGAAAAATTCACGTGCTCATATCCCGGGTTGAAAAATAAAGGAAAAAAAAGCACAAATTCTCCTTGTGACAGCGTAACCCAATTCCGGGCACCAAGACTCCATTTTGTTTAAAATGTAATTAACATTAGCAATTTCCTGAGAAGGGGCCTATAAAAGCATTTTATGGACGTTGAAAAAAGCATTTGTAAAGTGAAATAGGAGAGGAGCGGGCTAGTGTGCTCATCAACATGAGAAAGGCCGGTCGGTACGCCCCACAATTTTATTAGCCTTCGGATGGCTCCTGTAGGACACAAGTCGGCGGTCACCGCGTAACGTGGAAAATTGGAGACCGCCACGATGCCGGCGGCGAGCCGTGTTTATACTGCACCTTTTGGAGTAATTCTTGGCTGCTTTAACCCGCTAACGGCGAACATTTCCATTGTAATGGCGACTGACGACATTTCAACTAGTCAAATGTAAAAGGCCTTAACAGGGCGGCTTGAATACTTCTGACAGTGGTCTTACTGCCACTAGTCTTACAAGCCTCCACCAATCCGAACTTTGCCCCCGTGGCGTGACCTTCCTCAGAGAAGAGACCCATGCCCGGGGTCATAATAATATAATGGGGGAATAATAATAATAATAATAACATTGAGCATTAAAAGCGTAGCAATCTGCATTTCTTACTGGCGTCAGAGAAATTTTATCTATTTATGCTGTTAGTAAAAAATCATTAAAATTTCACAGTGTGTCCTAGTGTGGAGCCAGAAGCAAAGTAGGTATTGCCTGTATGTAAATGTTTATGTTTATGTTTATGTTTATGTTTAAGGGGTAAATACTTTTAATGACTTGCGATGGTCATATTATGCATTAAATGGATCTTTAGAAGCTTTATTCTAACCGTGACCACGATAGCTGCAAAGTTGCAGAAGCGTCGGGAAATATATAATTAAGTTTCAATTAATAAATAATCGCGATTGGACAAGCTTAATATAAAATTGCAAGGCTTATTCCACCCATTATTCACCTCTTATATGTGCTATAAAACTACTGGAGCAAAGCAGACTTGCCATAGATCTGCCGAAAATTTTCTTAAGGCGATTTAGGGTCCGATAGTCTGTCAAACAACCCTAAAGTGACGGAGCTAATAGAGCAAATATCTAAAATGAGTTTGTAGTTTTTTGGCAATTTCAGAGTTGGTACCGTAATAACAACATTTGCGTAGAAAAATCTTTATCTAAGTTCTTACGAACTTTATACAACACCCCCGTAAAAGTATACCTGCCACAAACTTTCTCTATATTCCACGCAACAATGCCAGCAGAGGGGTAGGAAGGATAATAAATGGAACCACTACATGAGTCCATAATACACACACAACACATACGACAAAAAATATTAAGTAAGGTCTCTGGATTAGCAGCGGGCGGCATGTCCGGCCCGCCTCTATATGGGATAGAAAATTGGATGGCCGCTGTCGCAATTTTTTGTCTCCGTGACATATTCATCATTGACAATTTCTTTATGGGCCCGACTTGTTCTCGGGAATCACGTCCCACTTTTGCGGCCTAAGGGTTTTCTTAGGACACTTTCAATTTTCACGCCGCTCTCGGGATCATATCTTTCCAAAATTTGACGTCCTTTCGAACGATATTGCACCGTCTTAAATTGGACGTTCCTCGTAATATTGCCTTGAGTGGGTAATAAAAATCCCCACAATCATCCCTCCGCCAATGATTGTCGAAAAATAAATTTCATTACGTCCCATTGTGGACGGAACAATCATTACGAGGCCTCCCTTGTTGTTCATTCCGTAAAATGATTTTACGTCAAAGTCGTTTTGTTATTGGCGTTCGTTTTACCAAAGGAACTTATTACTTATCCCCATTGAGATAATTGTCTCGCTCCTTTCATGTTGTCCCATAGTGCGTGACAAAGCAAAAAAGAGAGGAATGATATTCTCGTAATCTGTAGGCGGAGAGCGCACGGTTTGGTGGGTTTTTTGTGAATGTGCCGCAGAGTGTAGGCCGCTCGGCATCTAGCCGCCGTGCCAGCGCACTTTGTGCCTTTTGCATATTTTTTCTTTCATATAATAATAGGGAATAAAGCACTTGCAATAAGAGCGGTGGCCAGTGACGTGGCAAATGAAAGCTGTTTGTTTTCAGGCGTGTCGTTCTTTCATTTTAGGAATTCTTCAAAGGTAAACACTCGAAATCGTTTTAAAAATATACGAGTATAAGGGCAGCAGATATTTCTTCTCGCTAATAGAAGATGGTGTGCGGAACTCCGTTGCAGTTCGTCGCTTCGTCTTCGCGGAACAAATAAACGGACCCTTGTTATAGTTAGCGAAGTAATAATAATGTACTTTGCATTTAAGGAACTACCTCCTCGTAAGTTCTTCTCATGTGACTTTTGCGTTGCGTCTCTGAATTCTCGGAAATCTCGGCAAAACCGGCGAGTATGGAACCTCTGTAGGCGAGCCCGATTCGCTCTTGTCCGATTTTTTGTTGAAAATTTAGTCAATGAAAATAAATTTTCAGTAAAATATTTTCATAGAAAAGTTGGCATCTCCAATCATTGATATCTCGGTCGACATCTTGAAATTTCAGTTATTTTTTTTCTCATAAGCCCCCGAGTTCTATGGCAATCTGATGTAGTTTACAGCATATGCGCTGCATAAGCTGCCGATTTTTTTGCGCAACGTCGAAAAATGGCCAATGTTTGGGTGGCCTTTTTGGCGTCGCAATTATGCCAAAATTTTCTTTTTTAAATGGATCGGCCAAGGATTACCCATTTAAATTTGATAAAACTCGGTCGGTTAACAAAAAACTTAGCCCATTTGTACAAGAGAACACCTTCAAATTAGAAAATCTGCTTAGACAGCTGTATCATACATATTCTACAAATTTTTCATCGATTATTTATCGTAGGGGAGCCCGCACATTAGAGCTAGTTTCTAAGAAAACATAATAGATTTTCAGTCAGTAAGTCATCGTGTTGTAGGTATATTTAATTCTAAAAATTGAGGGCGAGGTTCCAACCGAACGTGAAATACATATTTGCGGGTTAGTCACCTAAGTTGTACTTCGTACCGTCTTGAATCTTTTTTTCATGAATTCAAGTTTTAGAGAATTCAAAAGAATGAGTACAGTTCTATTCTTTATAATCGTTTATCTTGTTAGAATGCGTAATCGAGATGAGTTGTCGTCTTAGGCTAGTCTTTATGCAGACTTGCATTTCTTAAATGTCACTTATTCTACATACATAAGCTCACGCCTATATTCCAGAGGGGTAGACAGAGACCAGGGACTGCCTTTCGCTTCATCGACATTCATTCGTCGACACTCACTTAAATCGCCATTTTAATCAACGATTGTATAATGAGATAAATGCTAATTAAGCTACGTTTAAGAATGTGGTGCAAGTCGGTGTAAGCGTCTTAAACTCTTTAAATGGTAGAGCTAGTATACATTTTTCATTGGTTTCGGCCTTTATTTCAAAGTCATAAGGTTCAATTTCAGGTGGCAACTATTATGCCACTGCTTGGTAAAGGGACTTAAGGATAGGCAGCTTTACCTCCGGTTCTTCATTCAGCTTCCGATGGTGTTCGTGACTTGGCTCCAGAGAGCGCTTGCGGACCTCATGATGCGATAGTAGGTAGTAATCCTTCAAGGACCCAATCTGGAACAAGGAAAGACATGTTTTAGTATACTAGACATTTAGTGATGTCAAATTGGTATATTACAGCCCCTCTACTATTGATGCAGATTTGGCCAACTTACGTCTTTACGTATTATATAATTGTAATATAATATTATACTTTGAGTTTCCATTGCGCTCTGATATCCCAATAGGTTTTATGCAAGAAATACTTTCAACCAAAATGTTTTCTTTTCAATTTAGACAAGGTTTCTTGATAACTAGTACCAAATAATTAATTTGGTATTTGATACTAGTTGTTTTTCTGCAAGAAATAGTGCTACAAATTCAAATAAAAATAATTTATTTCAACGTAAAGAATTTACATTCTGTTTTTTGAATGGCAATGGGCTATGTTAGCCGCTACCTTCGGGCGGTATTTGTAGTGGAGATAAAAGTAGAGGGAAAAAAACTCCACTCTGACCATCTTTTCTAAAATAATTTTAAACTTAATTCATCAAAGTCTAAGTACTCGTATATGGTAAGAATACATGTAACACATGCCATATATGTAAAAGTCAAAACATTGGCTAATTTTCCTACAAAAGTAGAAAAAACATCAATGCTGCGGTCAGACACACGAACATAACCGTTCCCAACCACAATATCTCGAAAGCCGTTGACTTCCTAAGCGTAGTTCCTTTGAAAATAATGTTCCAAATACGTACTCGCAGATGCAGAGAATACGTAAGTTTCGGGAGGCAGTAAGTAAATTAACACTCGGTATAGCATAATACCGGAGGGAGACGGGTGTGGCTGGAAACTAGCGCTACCCGGGATTATGATCCCGGGTCAGCACCAGCTGAGCCATTGCCTTTTCTACCTTTGTTTATAGTATACTGTATTTCTTGTAAAGATAAAAAGCTTTTGGATGTCACGGTCTTTTGATTCCACGCTCTACAACAAGATACCCCAAGTATATTAGAGTTACCTCCATCGAGGTTTAAGAATTGTGTTAAGCAAACTCTTTGCAAAAAAGCTTATTATAAAATCCACGATTATTTAGAAGCCAAGGAGGTCTGGCATTAAATAGTAGTTTAATATTAAATTTAATCAGAGGATAAATGTGTCTGGTGTTCAACACATCCAAGGGAATATTTTTTAAGTTTGAAAGTTTGTAATTTAGGCTAAAACTGTTTTGAAAAGAATAAATGTGGAGTTTCTTTCTTAGTTTCTTTTCCATGTAATCTATTAATTGTGAAACTAACAACTTTGACTTTGACTTTCATAAAGTAAACATTTTGTTTGTACTATGAACAAAATATTTGATTTTGAAATCGCCAATACGCGATGGGGACACGTGGTGATTAAATCCTATACTCTCTCTCTCTCTCTCTCTCTCTCTCTCTCTCTCTCTCTCTCTCTCTCTCTCTCTCTCTCTCTCTCTCTCTCTCTCTCTCTCTCTCTCTCTCTCCGAGAGAAGGTCTGTGCCCTTTTGTGGGACGTATATAGGCTGCTTACTATTCATGAGGATCTTTTATTTCAATCGATCTATTACTACGGAAATCGTGGATTTTATTAATATTTCGATGGCTCTTTTAAGCTGACGCTAATTTTCTTAATAGAATTAGTTAAAAGCTGCTCAGACATCGTGTTATGGACTTGCTGTGTTATCAATTTATTTTAGGAAGTAAAGTAGCGTTACTATGAGAAAATAATAAAATATAAAGAAAATAAGATTTTTATCACATACAAAGGGGCTTACGTCTATTCTTCAGAATACAAAAATGTTAAAGTATTAAACCTAACTTTAAGCGACCTTTTGTTCTAGACTTCCTGATCCTACGTGTGTATGCTTAGAGTGACATTCTTGATCTACATCTTCACTCTTAACCCTATTCTGTATCGACTTGATTTTTCGTTACCTATTACACACCCTTATAAAGTCAAGTAAATTAAAATAAAACTGCTAACAGTTTCTCCGACCGTAAAGCCTGTCGAAGTCAGGGCAAAATTCAACCCAGTTCCTTGTTACAAAGCAATTAGCGGCATGAATTGAGCGATAATAAGGTCTTTGATATCATTAGTTTCTCAAGGCCCGGCAACTTTTCCGCGACTCCCGGCTAACGACTACTTCTTTCGGGGACATTTACAAAAAGCCGCCCGAATGAGAGGTTATTATAACATCATCACACAACACGCGATTGGGTTATCATCATTACAATCTGAGCCATTAGCAGTCGTACACTTTGCATATAACTTAAATACCCCAGTAAAAACATTTACAGTCGCGGCGTAACTTCGCCAAGAAGACCAGGTTAGGGAGAGCTGCGCAGCCGAAATAGGCTATTTGACCGATTTCTGAAAGCCATCTCATATTGTTTGTTTGTGTTCATGGAGTTCTCAGAAAGTGGTAATTTTAAATTCTTTCGTGTATTTCTTCTAAAAAAGGCAAACGAAAGTTGACTTTTTAATTAAGCCGCCAAAACGCTATCTTGGGCAATATGGCGTCGCACTGGTATTATGACGTCACTTCCCAGTCAACCAACCAATGAACGTAAGAAAGAATGAATGACCGACGCCATTTTTATTGACTTGTGACGTCATCTTAAAATCGGCCAATCCAATCGATACAATGGCGGCAGATAGAAATTATCAAATTTTATGTTGCGTTTTTTTACAAATCATAATTCCTTTAATTTAAAATGCCTTTAAGCGGTTCTTAGACACATAATTTATTCGAATACGTATAAATAATACTGTTTTTTCACACTGTCAAATAGCCTATTGCGGCGTATATCATCACCCTGTTTTGAATATGATCACCCTGTTTTGACTAACCTGATTTCTGATTGAGAATTTTGACTAAGTAACTACGTAACTGTAGTGCTGTCTCGTCTAATTTCATTAGAAAAGAGAGTGATAGAGCGTTACCTACGCATTTGCTTAGTGTAAATTGTCAATTCAGAAATCGGCCCTAAGTCAGTTTTGCATTGCATCTAGAAACCGCCCCTAAGTTATACAAAAAACAATCTTAACATGGGTTGCTTAGAAGAGATCACTTTATGTGATAATGCCGCCGACTGTGCATTTTGTTTAGGAAATAACTCTGTAATCTCAATTCTCAATCGCGGCCAATGGCCGCATTTAGCTTAACACATCTATGAGTTATCGCTAAGTCACCGATTACGCGTCCGATTATAATTTTCGATGGTTTTGTGTGCGTTCAGCAGAAATTTTGTAATCGATTACTCATCGATGTGTTCTGCTAAATGCGGCCAATGTGTTCCTTATTTCGATAGATATCTCTAAATGCTGATGATGATGGTGACATTGACAACCTTTTGACCAGTAACTCACAAGGCTATGCACTTTTCGTTAACTTAGTAGAAACGTTTTAGATACAATTTTATTTTTCAGAAATGCTGTTTCGCGCCCAAACACTCTTACGCACGCACTCATCAGAGTTACATGATCGTGAAAAAGTTCAATAAGAAAACCCAAGGTTTACTCAGTTTTTCACTTCACGGCAAAAGAGCTAGAAACCGTAGGCCGACAAGTTAAAAATTCGGCGGCTTTCAAGGAGATGGGGAGGCCAAGCGTCACTGGCGGGCCGCGCCAACTTCAGCAGTGCCGGTGCATTTTTCACATACAAACGAATGTATCGCGGCTGCAAGAAGTTATAAGCCACAATATAACGGTTGGATTAACTTTTCTACTAAAGCACAGGCTATCCTAGTTGCGACCAGCACTCAGCCTTGAGCAATAGAAAACTATGGTACTTCATTGGACTGGGGTGCGGGCGTCTGATTAGATAAAACAGATATCGATTAGGGGCCGTTCAAGTATTACGTAACCAGATTTATTACAATTATTCAACTCCCCCCCTTTCTCCCCCTGTCAGCAAAAGTAAGCAAAACTTGACCCCCCCTCCCATGCTCACGTAAACATCGGTATATGCATTTTTCTTTTAATTTATTCTGATTTTTTCTTGATTCATGAACAGCAGTAATTCCCCTACTCGGTCCTAAGCAAGTACCTAAACATATTCATTATTTGTGGGAATCCCCGAAAATGCGATATCGATAAACCCACCTCTGTCTATGACAAAACTAATTGGCAAAAATTGGATGAGTCATCAAAGTCTCAGAGTGCGTATACTGAGTTTTTTTCATTCACTCTCGATAGTGAGAGCGCTTGCGATTTGCACAGGAGTGACAAAGAGACAACTGTCACTCCTATACAAACTGCAAACGCTCTCGCTATCGAAAGTGAAGGACAAAACTCAGTATAAGCACTCAGTATACGCACTCAGAATATTGCCGCGTGTAGCTCCAAGGTGACGTAAGATCAAACAATCTTGTCCTTCACACGAACCTTGTCGCTGTATCGCGGATAAATGTTCCTACGTCGTAACTTTATACGACCCCGTAATGAAGGTTGTAATTATGACATTACAGCCTCGCTCACACGTGAGCAAACCCGGTTGCCAGGGTTGCATACCGACAACGGGGTTCCTTTAGCGAAGGTCAACCTAATAAACGCGTAAACGTGACCCCGAAACGGTAGAAAACATTATCAATAGAAAACGAGACAAATTTTTTTGTTACCTATCGGAAGTGACCTTTTATTGTGTCCAATAAAAGAAACGAAAACTAGATGACCCGGCAAACGTTGATTTGCCATATAAATTATTTGTAAGGATTATAATTTTTAAAAATTTGGGGTGGACCACACTTATCACTTAGGGCTATGGAAAACAGATAACAGCCTATTGTCAAACGTACCAAATATACACATAAAATTTCATCAAAATCGGTCAAGCCGTTTCGAAGGGAGTATGCGCACTAACGAGAATTTTATAGATGAACGAAAACATTACAAGATAAATTATATTATATTTTTCACCAAATACCGGAATATTAATTTCACAGCATTATTCATTGAAAAACGTTCAAAGTACTTTAATTAATTTTGAGGAAGTCGAGTTAGCGACATCATTATTTACAAAAATACCACTAAATATTAAACATTAAACCATTAAACATGACGTACCTTTTTTGTTCAGGCAATCAGGCAATTAATACCTTAACCATTTCTTACCATGTGCAAAATATGAGATTGTACTGAATAAACACCGACGCTTATTTAATTCTGTTTCAGTCTTATTTATAAAAAGACGATTGTACCGAAACTCCCTAGAGACGGAGGTAAAGTCGGTTTATAAGAGGAAATCCTGCTATAAGCTGGCTCTGACACCGTCTTAAGAATATTTTAGTGGGATCTGCTTTGTGGTACTTTTAAATACCCCATTATGCAACGTGTGATAACGATTCAAGTAGTTTAAATGTAGGTACATCATTTCTACTTTAAATCACCACACTACTGGACCATTATGGGCATAGACTTGTGTAAGTGATGCTCGTAATATTACAAATGCAATATCACACCATCATGATATATCATATCGAATATCACACTAGAGAAAGAAAAATTACATTACACACGGATATTACACTTCAAATATATCACCAAACAACTTTGAAACCTGGTTCATATACTTATTGCTTAAATCGCAGGACTCAATTTACCTGGTTTAATTTCTAAATACCAACAAATGGTGATTCCTGCGTTGCATAAAAATTGTAAGCAGCTCGAGATCTTATCACGCGGTTTCCAATGAAACACGTGGGTGCATGGCGCTTATGGAACAAAGGCTTCGGCAATCATTACCGCCACTAGATGAAAAAAATAATTTGATGCCATTGTGCTGTGACATCCATGTGATTTTGTCATGACATGAACATTACAATGAGATGTATGTCATGTAAACATATTCTCAATGTGATGTTCCATGTGATGTTCCTCGAATTATATAATGATGTGATATTTCATTTTGATGAAATATTTTGCGCATGTCTACTACAGGATCCTTGGCAATAATCAAGAAAGCATAAGCAAAACTAAAGTCGATGCTATGTTCGCTCGCAAAACGCGCCAAACCACTTTTATCGGGTGAGCGAACCGTAAACGGCGGTTCACGTGAAAGGGGAATGATATTGATGATGCGAATATTTGACGATAAATCGGTAACCGCGGCGAAAATGTCGCACGGAGTGATTCCACCTTTGAACCGTGCAAAGTGTATGAAAATAGAATGGTTTATAAAAGGATGAAATGTGAGGGGTAGAATAGAGTTTGTACGAAACAAATTGCTGCGCCGCGAAGATGTTGAGATATGGCAGCTGAGCAAATACAATATCGGCCAAGTGCGAGGCGGGAAATTGCGAGTGAACTCTAACCGTTTTATTTATATAAAGTCGATTCTACTGAAACACTTTCTGACGTACCTACATACATACACAAATTACACTCCAATGACGTCTATAAACCATAGGGGTAAGCAGAGATCAGGGACTGCCGTTTACCACGATCCTGACAGATCATATTTGCTTCAGCGACATTCATTAGTCGTCACACTCTTTAAATGGCATTAATACGTTTTTGAAACATGATTTGTGACTTTAAATTGCTTGAGTAATTAAAACAAACCTTTCTGGTCTTAGCCCGAGAAAGCAAAAAAAGGGCCATAGAAAGGTACGAAAAATTCGAACGCATCCAATATAGGTAATGTAATCAGTTAAAATAGATTTTGAATACGCCAGATGGGGAAAATACGTCTGCGAGGCTCATGCCGAATCACGAGGTACGCGGCAAGGCCGAAGGCAGAGTTCCCTTCAGGCCGAGGACGAAGGCCGAATACTTATAAATAACCTCATAAAAAGTAAATTTACTAGCGATAAAATAAAATACATTCGTACATTTGACGAATACTTTGTCAAAATATCACTACTTATACATACAAACGAAGGTGCGATAACCAAATGCAGACTAAGAATGTCTTAGAATGGACTAAAAAATCCCTTTCTTGTGAACGGGCGAGACCCTAAAAGCGTGAAGCAAACTCAGACAGAGATGGAGCGGGGTTCAATAATAGCAATACAGTGTTTGTAGAACAAGAAAATGTTATCAGAAGTTTGAAATAACGCAATGGAAATAAAATTATATAAAGAGACTAAAAATGTGGCTTCGATTATTGTAAGGACAATGGACAATATTTCTATGGTTACGAAACAAGAAAGTTTCTTCTAGGATATGGATATGAGCGGTCACTAAATAAGAATATATTTTTTGTTTATTTTTAGGTGCTGTAGTTTTCGAGAAAATAATTTCTTTATTTAATTTCGCTCAGTGATACAGATCATTACGCCATCACAGATTAATACAAAGTCAGAAAGTATCATTCATTCGAATCTGTCAGAAGTAATTAGTCTGTTGCCTTTAAAAAATAAATACTGAAGTATATACAGCGCCACCAAATTATATGTTCAAGTGGGCAAAATTGTAACTAACTAATTAATTGTAAATTCTGTACCCCATTTCTTGTTTTATTTATTCACTTACTAAGATTTACAGATATATGTTCACTAAAATTTAAAGACGGATTAAAATATTCTCATTTTCCTAGGTAAATTTCTTAAATGTTACTATTAAATTATCCACTAGCGCACAGTAGGCCGAAAATCACGTTTCATAGACATTCAAACTGACATGTCATAAGTGACACTTTTTTTGGTTGGATGTGATTGAGAATAACAACGCGCTCAGATTTTTTTCGAAAAAATTTGTATGGAGTCGGCATAAAAAATTATGATATCTCCGTAATCGCACAATTGCGCCTAATATCCTCTGAGGTTTTTAATATATACATTATTTAGGATTTTTTGGCATACTTCATGTTGCGGCCAACCATGCGTTTTTTTTTTCTTCGATTTTTAAAAATTTGCCAATATTTTTTGTTTATTTTTTTTCATTTTTACCTAATATTTAGCTTAACATTGGCGTATATAGACCAGGCATTAATGCAAAATAATTATGTACAATAGTAGAAAGCGAAAATCGCTTTAAAACTCATTAGCTGATATCTGACAATTGTCTATGATCCTCTAAATCTTCAATAAAGTTAGGGAAATTATAGTTTGTAAATGATGTTTTAAAAAACTGCCGACCTGTTGAATACCTTTATCTATAAAATAATTAGTTTCTCATAATTTAGTATATTAGAGGGTAGTTAATAAATTACTTGTTCGGAAACAAAATAAGGTGATTAGTAAATTACTTGTTCGGGCACATACACTAAAATCGATCGCAATAAATAGGAATACACTTAAAGAAAATAATTTAGTATTATTGAATCATTGAAAGTACAAACATTATGGCAAGCATAGTAGCTAATTTGGATTTGTTCGTTATTTTGAAAAACGCAGACAAACTCAGTGACTATAATTTTTTGTTCAAAACAGTGCTATCTCGTTTAAGCAACAGTGTATCTAAAGAATATTGTGTGACTTTAAAAGAATTTTGCCGGAGATTCACTAGAGCTGCACAGAAACGATATGAATCAACACATCTGAAATATGAGATATTCCGAACTCACTACGAAAGTTGGTGTCGGTGTTGCAAACTGATGTTGATTGGCCGAGTTGCTTGGATTAAAATATAGGTACATTCGATTATTCAGCATGAAGGAAGTCCTATAGTGCCCTTTTGGAGTCATCTTCAAATGCTACTGGTTTATCTACTGAGCCATCTACATCATAAATTGGAACAATGACGAAAAGAAAAATCGCAAATCGTAAACCTTTTGAAGACTTGGGAACGAAACAGAAAAAGAGGCGAAGTGGAGACCTGACTGACAAAGATTCCAGTGAGCTCGTATTTGCTACGATTTCAAAGTTAAAAGATTAAGGCCAGTACAACTTGGCTTCTGTGATTGAATACATGCTAACACATCCAGAATCAATCAAAAATCTGGGGTCCTGCTGTTTGACCAAAAGTCATTTGACAAAATTACACTTGACAAACAATGTTTGACAAAAAATGCTTTCGCCAATTGATCATTTTACTACTAATCATTTTACAAATGACTCACTTATCCAAATGATCAACACTTAAATTTACATTTTACAAATAATTATTTTACTTAATGAACAACTAACAACTGAGTTATCAGACAAAACTACTATTGGTCTAAAAACGTTTGATAAAATGTATTATTTGACAAATGTTTCGTTTATTAATCAATCTTACGAACGGGGGGTCGGCGATGTAAAGAATACGTGACAACAGAAATATAGGTGCGACGACGCGCGTAGCGAAGCGGAGCGCGTCGGAGCGTTAGGTTCTCTATGTAAGATCGAAAACAGACTCGACTTTGATGCGTTCAACATTTTGTTAAATGACATTTGTCATTTGCGAAACATATTATTTGGTGAAATTAAAAAAGGTCAATATTTTAATATTCAAAACATTTAACAAATGTAGTGTTTGCTAATGGATCATTTGCTAAGTGAGTTTTTGTAAGATGATACTTTTGTCAAATGTCTCGTTTGCCAAATGAACATTTGGTTAAACGTTGTTTGTCGAATGACCATTTGTCAATAATTTTTTGGTCAACCATTAGTAATCCCAAAAATCTACATGATTTAACTGCCAAACCAACCACTAAAGAAACGTTTTCTCCTCAAAAAGCACTAGGTTTACTAATATCTCTAAAATTGTCAAAGTGGCAATACATAACTTTGCGAGAATCAGCAATTCGAGAAGGCCTTAAACACTTGTACCCTTCGTATTACTGCGTGCAAAAAGAGAAGAGTGTGTGTTTTCCACCTGAACCAAAAAATGCAATTACGGTGACAGATTCCTCAGCGAAAATTTCACTGCAAGCTTTGCTAGATCTTTCAAGCAACTCGAAGCAACTCGGCCAATCAACATCAGTTTCAAGCCAACTTTCGTAGTGAGTTCGGAATATCTCATATTTCAGATGTGTTGATTCATATCATTTCCGGCAAAATTCTTTTAAAGTCACACAATCTTCTTCAGATACACTGTTGTTTAAACGAGATAGCAATGTTTTGAACAAACAATTACAGTCACTGAGTTTGTCAGCGTTTTTTAAAATAACAAACAAATCCAAATTAGTTACTATGCTTGCCATAATATTTGTACTTTCAATGATTGAAGAATACTAAATTAATTTCTTTAAGTGTATTCCTATTTATTGCGATCGATTTTAGTGTGTGCCCGAACAAGTAATTTACTAATCACCTTATTTTGTTTCCGAACAAGTAATTTATTAACTACCCTCTAATGTACTAACTTACGAGAAACTAATTATTTTATAGATAAAGGTATTCAACAGGTCGGCAGTTTTTTAAAACATCATTTACAAACTATAATTTCCCTAACTTTATTGAAGATTTAGAGGATCATAGACAATTGTCAGATATCAGCTAATGAGTTTTAAAGCGATTTTCGCTTTCTACTATTGTACATAATTATTTTGCATCTACCTAGTCTATATACGCCTATGTTAAGCTAAATATTAGGTAAAAATGAAAAATAAACAAAAAATTTTGGTAATTTTTTAAAAATCGAAGAAAAAAAAACGCATGGTTGACCGCAACATGAAGTATGCCAAAAAATCCTAAATAATGTATATATTAAAAACCTCAGAGGATATTAGGCGCAATGATGCGATTACGGAGATATCATAATTTTTTATGCCGAGTCCATACAAATTTTTTCGAAAAAAAATCTGAGCGCGTTGTTTACGATTATAAACCTGAAAGTTCATTATGTAAGGCATATAGCAAGTATTCTCAATCAATCAATCAAAAAAGTGTCACTTATGACATGTCAGTTTGAATGTCTATGAAACGTGATTTTCGGCCTACTGTGTAGCGCCGTTATCAACTGAACTGATAAGATGGTGGCACTGTACCTACATAAACGAAATCACTGACAGAGCAGTGACAGTTTTTTTTTAAATGCTTCAACGTTGGATGGCGTGGAGACACGACTATTATTCCGTTCCGTTTTGCTTATACGCCCTTTTAGAATGAGAAGGTTTTCAAAACCAAAATCATGAATCTTAAGCTGAAATCTTAGCTGAGGTAAAAACTAAGAACGTAGGGCTATCCAGTTTAGCTTCCTTTTCATATACAGCAAAGGAAAAAAATCCCGAATTATTGTCCACTGTCTAAGTGCTGTCATCGATACCAATGTAAAATATATCTAAAGAGCAATATTTAAAGCCCATATCTGAATGATATTATTTTTGCCGGGTGGGAGCAGAGTCGTGTAAGTGGGCTATGACCTTTATTGTAGGTCTTTATTGTATCTTTGCTTATGTTTTGTATGTGTTTTCCTGGTACAATAAAGAATATTCTTATCTTTGTAGAGTTGGCATAACCTGACGAATATTTTGTGTAAGCGATGTTCGTAGGTCCATGTGATAACTAGTAGGTATTACTTGTAACGTGCAAGAAGCCACAGTTCCTGTGTTACTTAGAAAAATTTAAAAAAAATTTGATTGTTATGAAGTAGGTATTCGTATAGAGCCCTCCAGATATGGGGGGTACCGGCTTCGGCCGGCGCGGACCAAAACCAGAGGGAGGGGGACGTCCAGTGGCTTGCGCTGCTGGATGTCCCGCGGGGTCCACTATGGGCCCCGCAACCGTAACCCCACACTGAGTGGGGCTGGGGGCCTTCGGGCCGCGAGGAGACAACCTCTATAAAAAACACACGGTGGGGGCCCTCCTCTATGTACCTCTGTTCAGCAGAGGGCATAGAAGAGGTTGAGGGAGGGTCACAGACGGCAGGTTGGGGGACCTGCCGTCCGACATCGTGACGGGAGAAGGGGGTGGGGGGCCCATGCCCCTTCTCCAGTGATGGTGGGCCCGGCTCCTTTGCGAGTCGGGTCGACGTCGCCGGGGCGCCGCTGTAGCATTCGCACTGTGGTCTACCACTTGCGAGATCCGGCGGCGCCCCACTGCACGAGCGACAGGACGGCCCCCGGGGTGTTTTAGGAGGTATGCCTCTCCTATTATTAGGAGAGGAGAGTCCGACACACGGCCGTCGCGCTCCCCCAAAGGTGGCGGTTATGGTGCACAAAGCATTTCACCATACAAGTTAACAAAAAAAAAAGGTATTTGTATAGATCAAGATAATAAAAAATCTTGTACCTAAAAAGCTACTTCCAACGTGTTTTACCTAAGTGAAGAGATTTGGCAAAAGGTAAATTTCATATCTCCTTAAGTCCATAATAACAAGACCGAATGAATTTTCCTCAAAACCTGAGCATAAAAAGAACCTTGTTCCCTAGCAGAGCGCGAGGTAATATACAAGCCCTAAGATTCATCGTAAAACCTACTTTGTGGCGAAAATTAAGCATCTATTAATATAAAAAGGTACCAAGTAATGTAAGGGGGCCAACTCACTAATGAAAAACTAGAATAAAATAGAAGAAGTATTTTTTTTATGTAGAGAAAAAAGTGTCGTGGCGAAAATTTTGTCTCTCAAAGTTGGGTCTTTAATTAACAGAGTCTACATAGTAAACCCAGAACTCATGCTTCGAACTGACCTTAATTCCGGACATCTTTGTCGTTTAAATAATAGTTTATATTATATTTTAGTCCTTTAAATAGCTTTGTCATCCCTTTTGGCGCAAAATGCTATATATAAAAATTATATAAAATCAGGGTCCCCAACTAGGATACCCTGTAATGGTTACCAGTCAAGGCCATCGCAGGGCACTAAATGAAAATCCTACAGTTCAGGAGTTTGAGTCTCACAATGCAAGAATTTATACTGTAAGACCTGTGGTATGTGTCCATCTCAGCCTCACTCAGGTTTCCTCACGATGTCTTCCTTTCGATGACAGTTGACTAGTGGTATTGCTACTACAATTCACAAACGCACGTGACTAAGTAACCAATTCATTGGTTCATGTATTCCAATCTCAAATATACCATCGTTCTACCGATCGTCCTACCGCCCCTTTCCAGTATACAATGTCAGTAAAAGCGAATCCTCAGATCTATCAGCACCTTAAACCGAGGCTCTGAGCAGATAATAACTTAATCCGGCATCATATATCCGCGGCAACTGTTCCCGGCAAGGCCATAAATTGCGGTGGATGTGAAAAATAGAGTTCGCGGCGAGGTAAGTTCCAGCCCACTCTATATGCACTTCATATTGCTTGCAGTTTAGATGTATGGTCTCGGATTTAGCGCGGAACTCTAGAATTATTTACTTTCGTAGCGTAATCATAGGGTCAGTTTGTGAATGCTTGTATTGCTTATGTAAATGCTTGTATTGCTTATGTATGTTTCTGTTTCTGTTTTGTCAGTGTTAATAATTTGCTGTTACTTTGTGATTTCATTTGTTGATATATGTACGTGTGTGTGTCCTATGGAAATAAATCTTTTATCTATCTATCTATCTATCTAATTGAGAATTTCGCTAAGTAACCACTTAACTGTAGCGCTGTCTCGTCAAATTTCTCAGAAAAGAGCGTGACAGAACGTTACTTAACTATTTGCCTAGTGAAATCCTGAATTCAGAAAACGGGCCATAGCGTAGTAAGCAGACTAAGTTTCAAAATTATATGAAAGAAAAAATTAAGATTTTTTAAAACTTTCACACAAAACCATCATTTTTCCTAAGGGGCGAGTCTAGTAAATACATAGTTATTGAAAGAGTGATATTAGTGCATTGACACTTTTGATAGTCAAGTAACCAATAGCATTCCAGTGGTATAACCGGTTAGGCGTATCGCGCATTTCGATGTTCTTTGCGTGAGATGTATAATTGATTCGCGTGGTTTTGGATTCGCGCTATTAAACATAAACATTTTCATACAGGCACATATATTGCTTCTGGCCCCACACTAGGATACCCTGTGTCGTGGGAACCAGAAACAGCGACGTCACAAACATGTAAACATCCAAGATCTGGAGTTTTTTTTTCTCTCCAGCCGGGGATCCAACCCGGGACCTCTCGCATGTTAAGCAGATGCGCTAACCACTACGCCACAGAGGTCGTCAAAACTATTACAATCACATTGTACTGTAGACTGATAAATAGAGCCAGTAACAACTATGGTTGTTCTAATATAAATCTACTGCAAAACTGTGTTATGTTTTATTACACTCAAGAGTCTTGATTCAAACTAGGTCGAGTGATGTCCCTGCCTGACGATTTAACTAAATTACGTACCTACGTGATCTGAACACCTTACCTGACCTGCGCTTATTTGTGTATACATATAGTATTATATTAAAACGAATAACCACCAGATTCACATCCGCGTACAAACTGTACATATAAGCCTTTGCGCCAGTGCTTGAAAACAAAAGTTTTCAATCAGTGTGTCCTACCTGTAATGACCTACGGAGCCGAGACACGATACGGCTGGTCCACCAGTTCAAAGTCGCTCAGCGAGCTATTTAGAGAGCTATGCTCGGAGTTTAGGAGGATAGAATTCGTAACGAATACATCCGACAGAGACCCAAAGTCATCGATATAGCTCAGAGAATTAGCAAGCTGAAGTGGCAGTGGGCCGGCCATATCTCGCGACGAACCGACAACCGCTGGGGTAAACGTGTTCTTGAGTGGAGACCGTGACTTGGCAAACGTAGTGTAGGACGCCCTCCGACCAGGTGGGATGACGATCTGCGAAAAACTGCAGGCAGATGCTGGATGCGGCAAGCCGAAGACAGGGCGCTATGGCGCTCATTAGGGGAGGGCTATGTCCAGCAGTGGACTAATATAGCCTGATGATGATGATGAAGCCTTTGCGCACACTAGGCGACACGCGACAGCGACAGTTCGGAGAATAGACGCAACGAAAGGATACGGCCATCAATTTTCATATAATATTGGTCGAATCTCCGCACACTTGGCGTCAGAGTCGCGGAGTCTCGACGACAAGACGCCAGAAGCAAATGACAGCGTCGCGTCTGACGCGGCGACAAGTCGCCCTGTTTGCGATGGCTCTAAAGATACTATTAATAGCCATAAGTGGCCCAAAGTGCATACACAAATCAATTGATACATTTAGAACAAATAGCGTAAGTGAAACCGGGATTGTGAATGAATCTTAGCTCGCAAGGCTAATAATTAATTAACTCAACGTTACTTCATTTAAAATAATTTCCGAGGATTTTGGTTAAAATCCGAAATATTCATCGAGATATATTTTAGCCATCAATCAGATATGAAAAGTTTACATTTCGGGAACAGAAGACACATTTAATTGATTGATCACGTAGAGTCGAAAATTGGTCTTTAAATATTTTACGAAAAGTCGGTCCATATCGTCCAACTAACAAGAGTGTAAAAATAAGGTTGATGTATTGGCAGCCATCATTGGTTTTTTTTTTTTAATATGGCTGCCAGACTTTTTTTCCTTCTTTTTTTTAATACAAAACCAATACTTACTCAGGGTACAGTCTGTTAGCTTTTAGAATATACCTCGGGCTCTAGAGTAAGTAGGCTTCGGTTTTCGCCGAAAGCACACGAGTGTAATACTACTTCCTGCTCTGTATAAAACTTTTCTTCACTATTTTGAAAAGTTATGTAAAGTTATAAATGACAATACAAAATAAACCTTACCTAAAGATTAAAAGCCAAAAATATTACACGCAAAGTAAATAAAACACAATCTTACAGCCAAACTGATATTAAAAATATAAAAAATGCGATAATCGTATTAATATTTTTTTGGTTACCAACAATGGAAAGCACGCTCAGCTGTATCTCTAGATTTTAGAATTGCTACAATTCATTATGTTTACATTTATTTTGTACATTTGGAAGAAAAGGAGACTTTAAAAACAAATAACTTAAAAAATTGCCCGTTTTTAATTTTAATTTTAGTTTTCATTGTTTGTGAAATTTCTTGAATAAATAACAATAGAAAAAAAAACTGTACTTAAAATTAAAAAATCGATTTTTTTTATTTTTCTGATAACCGGTATGACTTCTCTTTTCACCCGGTGCCGGCCTGACGTTGAGTTTTGGGACACCCTGTATAAGAGCATGAGAGACTCACCGCAGTGCGTCTTCTGGAACCGTTTAGGTCATATTGATACCGACGGGTATAATTTTATTGATGGTTCAGTAAGTTCTCGAGTTCCGTCCCAAGTTTATATTTATTAACAGTGTGTCAATTAGAGATTTATTACATCCAGCGTTCGGTCTGGAAACCCTTCCGTCCGGAAAGTTTTGTTTCCAAGTAAACGGTGTATTAGCAATAATTAGATCCGACTTGGCCTCTACTCTGTGACCTTCGAGCCTCTGATTTGTCTTTCGATCTTGGCAGTGAAACTCTAAATTAAATTCGGTGTCTGATCGATTCCATCTTATATAACAAGATCTACGAGAGAGCTTTCTGATGTGTATTCAATAATTCATCATCAACCCATTATGTCCCCACCAAGGGGCACGGGTCTCTTCCCTGAGGAAGGTATAGGCCATACTCCACCACGGGGGCCAAGTCCGGATTGGTGGAGGTTTGTAAGACTAGTGGCTGGTTTTACTGTCAGAAGTTTGACAGAGACTTGGCTTAACGACTGCCATCTATCGACGGCAGCCGGCACCAACTGTTTAACGTGCCTTGCGAAGCACGTAACCGCTCGGAAAAATTCCACTAGCGTTAGTCATAGACGTTGTTGCTTAACCTTAGTGATCGTTTAAGATCACTCAGGCAGCCCAGGCTACGAGCGATTCAATAATACAAACTGATAAATAGCATGATATACACACTAGCTCACACGGACACACAACAAATACATGAACTAACCTCACTTTTTATCTAGCCCTTTCATAGCACATCTCCTATTTGTAAATTACACCAAAAATTACAAAGATATATAGCCCATTAAAGTTACGTGTGACGTCACGCCGTGCTGCATTTTTTAGCACGGAGTGACGTCACACGTAATTTGAATGGGCTATATCTTTGTTATTTTTTGTTTAATCGAAAAAAGAAAAAATACGTGTCCAATATTTTTTTATAATCTAAAATACGGAATAAATAGAATTTAATTATTTTGATCCTGGAATCTACCCTAATTTTTCCACAGATACACGATAAAAAATATCACCCAGACACTAGCGCAGTGTTATATTTTTTACTAAATATGGTAGCAGATTGATTGGTTGATGCAGTCCTTTATTTTTTAGACAAATTAAAAGAGCTCAGCTCTGTCCACGATATCACCTGAACATCTTTTGTGGTGAAATGAGAAATTTATTTCGACGTAAAGAATTTACATTCTGTTGAATGTCAATGTACTTACAATGTTAGGCGCTGCCTTGAGGCCGAATGTAGTGGAGAAAAAGTCAGAATCTCTCTATTTATCTTTTTTCATCCCGTTGTATCCGTTGCGCACTCTTCACATTTTTAATTTGTAAAATCATACAGCATGTCAATTTTTACAATTTTCGTTGCAAATTCGCCGGTAACGTAACTAAGTAGAGTGCACGCTAGTAAACGTTGATGTCCTATCAACGTTGGTCGAATGACCGCAGCTTGGGCATTAGACTCCAGAGTTAGGTGCCAGATGCTTGGTCCAATAGTTGGTCCATAAGACAGCCAACTGATTGTCTAAGAGTTGGCCAATAGTTGGTCCAGTAGTTTGACCAATAGTTGGCCGTCAGACCACACGGGGACAAACCGCCTCGAACGAGTTTCTTGCAACTTTTAATTAATTGGCAAAGTTTCGCCCACGCCGTCGCAACAAAGGCGGAGCCTCGCGTTACACGGTCTTGGGACAGTAATTATTTTCCAAAAAAAAGATTAAAATTAAATGTCTAGCTACCTACACGAGTACAAGAGATTAAGCTAAAAACACATTTAACAATTTAAAATGGAAACTCAAAGAACCGCCAAAGAAGAAGATTTTTGGACAAATAATTGTGAACCAAGGCAAGCGTTGTTAAGAAATGAGAAGCTAAAAATAAATTTAGTTAAAAATAAAAACACACGACTTCCTCTTTAGGCATCTAATGTTAAAACCCTGATGACATAGGAATCCTCACAGTATGAAAACTTCAAATCGGTTTAGTAATTTATAAAATACTAGCTGACCCCGCAAACGTTATATTACCAGATAGGGGTATGAAAAATGGATAACAACCTATTCTCAGAATTTCATCAAAATCGGCCAAGCCGTTTCGCAGCAATTTGCGCACCAACAAACATAATCTAAATTCTTTAAGTTGAAATAAATTTCTGATTTCTTATTTCAATCCATGTACAGTCGACAGCGCGTCAACCTTCTCATTTTAGTTGCAAAGTTGCCCGTAACGCAACGGTATGGAGTGCATGGGTGTATAGGATGGTGTGCTGTCGACTGTACCACAGAATACATAATAGTGCAGGTACAGAAGATTCACTCCGCAAAATCAATTAAAGAAAAAGTGACTCTAGCAGCGATACAACTAGGTGCAATTCAGATCGCACGGCGCTAAAAAAGCTACGTTATATTCACCTGAATGTTGCCTCTCTTTCTACCGCGTAACTCTTACCTCTTCTGGCGCCTGAATTCCTACCGATTTGCCACTCCGGAGTGGTCGCCGCATGTGCTTACGCGTTCGATACCGACACGATTAGTGAAAATGGCCTGACTGTACGTCCCACTGCAAGCCACAAGCCTTTTCTCAGGGAAAAGGTATGGCTTAATTAGCACGCGTGCCTACCGCGGATTGGGACTCATGTTAGAACCCAAAGTAACGCGCAAGAAAGGCGTCGACAGAAAAGACACCCCAGCCGGCGACCGACGTCGGGAATTATTACCCGCTTGTCTTACAAATTATCCGACCCACGCGGGTACCTCGGTAACTCGGTTACACGGCGCCGGGCCAGTTAATTTACGACGCACCCTACAAATTAATATCTCTGATTTGGACCCTTTTCAGCGAGTGGGGCCAAACGAACGCAACCTTTCGCCCTTGGGTCTGGCGCGTGCGACGAGCGTTTCACTTTCCATCGGGGCTCAACTTTTAAAAGCGTAGTTGACGTTATTGGCTGTCATGTTATTGGTGAAACAGGAGGCAGGGGGTAGAAGGCGAGGAAGAAAACTCGAGACGTGTGGTGCGGTCGGCGGTGTATTCGAGAAAGAGGGCTTACAAACTAAACACTTCTATATATTGGTTTCGTAAAAAAAAAGCGACAATAGCGCCATCTAGCGGCATAATCCCGAACAAGCTATCACGCTGATGGTTGAATATAGATTGGGTTAGGAAATCATGGCGTGAAGAAGTTCAGGGAAACGCCACCAGATGGCGGTACCGATGGTGTCGTTAGACAATTGTCTAGTCATTACCGACTCTTTATCGACATATAAGAATAAGAATAAAAAGATTTATTGCCAAAAATTACATGAAAAAAAAACATCCTATTAGACAACCTAATATGCCTGTTTTATTTGCCTGGGTTACAGCATTGTAATGCTAATGCTTAGTGGGCTACGATAAAAAACAGACATTTTCGTGCTAAGATCACTCTATTGAACACTCTAGGCAGGCCAGAGTGCTTAGTGCGAGTTTTTTCATTCACTTTCGTTCGATAGCGAGAGCGTTTGCAATTTGTATAGGAGTGACAAAGGGCGCCACCTAGTTGTCTCTTTGTCACTCCTACCTATACAAATTGCAAACGCTCTCGCTATCGAAAGTGAATGAAAAACTCGCACTAAGCACTCTGTTTCACTACGCGTGTCGGTATCGAACGCGTAGTACATGCTGCGAACACTCCGGAGAGGCAAATAGGTAGGAATTCAGGCGCCAGAAGAGGTAAGAGTTACGCGGTAGGAAGAGAGGCAGCATGGAGGTGAATTATATAACGTAGCTTGTTTAGCGCCGTGCGATCTGAATTGCACCTAATTGTATCACTGCTAGAGTACCTTTTTCTTTAATTGATTTTGCGGAGTGAATCTTCTGTACCTGTACTATTATGTACTCTGTGCTCTAGGTCTTGTTTACCTCGAGTCTGTTTACTGTAATGTTTACAGTACGCAGAGCGATTCCTCTTTATAGTAACTGGCCGGCGCAGCCGTCTAGGATGATTTTAAATGTTTGAAAGGGAATCGCTACGTTTTTGTTTAGATGTCAGTCGATGACTAGAGTAGGCAGTTCTCGTTAAAAAGATAATAAAACAGTATTATTGCTAACAAAAGAGTCTTTTAATAAAATTAGTGCGCTACTGTACTTAAAACATCCTAACTATGGGAGCGCAAAAAGTTTTACGATAAAGATTTCGCGTGGCGTACGGACTGGTGTAAACGGACTAATCCCCGCTCCGCCAATTAAAAACTACAAAACTGGGACACAGCAATTAAGTACTCTTGCCCGGATCGATTTTTATAATTTCAAGTCGAAGTTTCACGAACACCATTATGCGGTAGTAAGCTAACACCCTATTACGTGTCGACAGTAAATAATGGCCCAGTAATTACTGGCCCGAGTATCGTAAAACGTGTAACAACAACCGCGGCAAGAAAATGCAAAAAGGGCCGAATTAATACCGCGGCTATAAAGCCAGCCCGTGGAGCACGATCACTGTGTCTAGCGCTATAAGACGATAAAACGTCGCCCTATGTCGCTCTTCCTTGTCGCGCAAAGAAAGAAGCCGCTACTTTATCAGACTCTATGCAGCGTCGTTCAAAGATTGTAACATAAACCTTGATCCAACAAGAGTAGCATGACGCTGCGAGTCGTGAGGCGATAAAATGACAAAACAGGCACATACATTGCTTCTCGACCCACACTAGGATAATACCCTGTGTCGTGGGAACCAGAAACAGCGACATCACAAATATGTAAATATCCCAAGGCCTGGGATAATTTTTTTGTCCCCAGCCGGGGTCCGAACCCGGAACCTGTCGCATGGTATGCGCTAACCGCTGCGCCACAGAGGTCGTCACATTAATGCGTCACAAACGCGCGACTCGCGTCGCCTATGCTACGTATGGAGCAGCGGTGTTGAAAGACTTCTCCCAAGTCCCGTCCATATATACATGCATAAGCTTACGCCTGTATCCCACTGAGGTAGCCAGAGACCAGGGACTGCCACCTGCCACGATCCTGACAAATCACTTTCGCTTCATCGACATTCATTAGTCGTTGCATTCAATGAACGAACGCCGCCGGTTTGGGGCACTTTTCAGCTTGGCCTTTGCTATACACCCCCTATTTGGTTGAAGTATGTCCGCCTGGGGCGTCCCTTACCGGCCCCTTCCACCTTCGCTCGATATATTTGTTTCGACAGTCATTCTTACTTCATCCTCTCTATTGTCAATTGTTCAACCACCAGGCTACCACGACGCCGATGATGTAAATCAGTCTTAATTTTCGGTATATTATTATGAGCTTCTCCCATAAGGCGTGCAGTGTTATTTCTTTCAAAAATGTTATTGTGGCATGTTTTAATTGAAATACTAATTACGAACCAACGTGAATAGAAAACATCGAACGAAGATTATCTACTACGTGATTGTTAGGTTATTTTTGACAACCAAACTTCGAAAGAAGAAGGTACACATAGGAACCAGTGGCCTGTCAGGATCGTGGCAGGTAGCAGTCCCTGAACTCTGCCTACCCCTCTGGGATTCAGGCGTGAGCTTATGTATCATTTATGTACACGCAGGTATTCGAAACCCCGACATCCCGAAAGGTAGGCCAGCGGTCTACCGCTGCATTACCCCTGACGCTCCACTGCCCGCCTTCTCCCAACACTTGGACCGCACGAGCCCAGCAGCGACACAAATTTCGAGCGCGACCCAGTGTCGACACATTAATCTCGGCCCAGCGGAGGCCCGGACAAATCTGCGGAAGACCCAGGACTTGTACTGAACACTGTCCGTGCCTCGGTTCCGCTCGCGTGGGATTCGGGTAAAAGAACAACGTGAATTGTCCACAGATTCCCCGTCACTGGCTGGATGGGGATGCCCAAGAACAGAAAGAAGTAGCGTACCAAGAAGTGGGCGTACAAAAACGTAGGTACAGTGCCCGCACTGGGTGTCGAGCCTGGGACTCTTAGCTTCCAAGTCCATCGTTCTACCCACAATACTACCACGATGCCGATGATGTATATCAGTCTCGTTATTCTACATAATTATGAGCTTAAAACATGCGAACAAAATATTGTTAATTCTACCTTTCTGTACACACGTTTGACAAATAAAATGCAGAAAAATGCTGCGCTTATGCTACTTTGTGAGACAATATCATTACCTTTGTCATTACCTTTGACGCATTTTTATGTGTGTCAGCAAGGCAAGAAGCATAAAATATTCGTACAAACTAATGTTTGAAGTATTTCTTACCATATTTTAATAAATATGGTAAGAAATAGTTCAAGATTTGAGAGATGAAATCGTTATTACATAACTCAAATCGTTGAACCTGGATTATTGGTGCACACAGCCGTACTATAATTTTATTGTCTAGTGATAATCACAGGATATCCTAATTGGGACCATAACAAGTGATTGTGTTGCTTTGACATTATATTAATGAAAATGACAAAATATATTGATGAAATCTTCTGATATAACTAAAGAAGGAATGAATGACAACTAAAGAGAGTTTTTTACGTAGCATAATATCCGTTTTAGTACACGGCATAGGCCTTTTCACCGAAATAGAGAATTACGAGTAATTTTGTTCTAAGTATGGTAGGGATGACAACTAAAGAGAGTTTTTTACGTAGCATATATCCGTTTTAGTACACGGCATAGGCCTTTTCACCGAAATAGAGAATTACGAGTAATTTTGTTCTAAGTATGTAAAGGTTAGTGATCTGAAGAAGAAGAAATACGTTTGTTATATCAACAAGAAGCATCACAGAAACCAAATAAACAGACACAACCGACAAAACAAACAAATAAATAAAATAAATCGTTTATATTATTTGTGGACCGTTGACGCATCGGCGTCGACAGCTGGGCCTCGATTCTGTCAGTGCATAACAGTTCAATTACAGTTACATGGTCGGGTCACATGAAAAGATTTTTATTTCCATTGACGCCTAGAATTATCGATACAAGTGCTCGCGTTGACTTGAAGCGGCAATGAAACTAAATCACCATGGTCATGCAGTAAACATTGTACTACAATGCATTAGCAGAATTTAGGCCCTGATGATACTCGTGTGGTCCTTCGGTACTTTAACATTTCAAGAGCAAACGCCCAATATCATAACTTAAACGACCCTACACGATCAATTACGGCTACTGCCTAGAAGGTACCGCTACTAAGATTCTGGGAAGCCCCAGATTTGGGTTAAGCACTTAAGTTACTATGTAACCTCAGGTTACCAATTACTTGAGCCATTGGAAATCGTAATTGCAGGATCATATTCAAAGGGAACTGTTTCTATTTCGAAATCGGAGTTGTAGGATAATATTCCAAGGAAACTGTTCCTTGATATGACTTTGTTTAGAGTTTCATTTATTTATGCTCTTCAGTCATTCGACAGAGAACCAAAGTTATCGACATAGCTCAGAGAATTAGCAAGCTGAAGTGGCAGTGGGCTGGCCATATTTCGCGAAGAACCGACAACCGCTGGGGTAAAAGTGTTCTTGAGTGGAGACCGCGACTCGGCAAACGTAGTGTAGGACGCCATCTAACCAGGTGGGATGACGATCTGCGAAGGACTGCAGGCAGATGCTGGATGCGGCAAGCTGAAGACAGGGCGCTATGGCGCTCATTAGGGGAGGGCTCTGCCAGCAGTAGACTAATATAGCCTGATGATTATGATGATCCTCTTCAGTCATGACCTTGAAAGTATCAAAAACATTGTTATTTTCAAGGTCGGAACCGAGGGGGGTTAAGAATCGGTAGGTACTATTCATAATTACGATAGAAACCCTAACGTTTTTATGTTTTCGAGTTTCATGGCTACAAAGTACATTTTAGAATGTTTTTAATAGAACGAGGCTATCGAGAGGTATTGGCAATTCCGGGACAGTTAAATGAACATAGTTATTTTGTGAGCAGAAACAAAGCATATTGATTTGACACACTTGTGCAAAGATAAACAATGTCATTGACATTTGGCGTGTCCCCATTTGTTCATTTTGCAACCGATTCGCGGGTATTTATCGCCAATTTCGCTTACACCACCAAAGGCATCGGTGGTTCAGTGGTAGAATGCTCGCCTGCCACGCGGGCGGCCCGGGTTCAATTCCCGGCCGATGCAGTTTTCCTTTTGGTGTTCTTTCATTTCTTTTGTGTAGTTTTTTTTCTAAAATACAGCCCATATTCACGTCACAGGCGGGCGTTTTAAAAACTTCAATTCGACAATTTCGGCGACACATACAATATGCAGGGTACGGTTCGCGTTACTTGTTATGCGTAGAGCACTATAAAGACTCCACACATTGAATCCGACATATTGATCCCGTTTTCGTTAAAAATAAACTAAATGGCCATGCACATACAAAATTAAAAACCTAAAACTACGTCGGTAACACGAACGAATATTTTTATGGCACAAAATGTGATGCTCCATAACCAACTTGAGCTATTACATCGTCTGTTAATAATATTATTGTAAGGGCGAATTCAGTTGATTCACTTTTCGTTCACTTGGAATGACACATTTAAATCTTTACGAACATCAAAATTAGAATTAATTCATTAATGAACAGATCAAACATTGTTAGACCATCTTATTCGGCATCTTTAATTTTTCCAGAAAAAAACCTTTCACACAACACATTCACTTAACCTAGTCCCAAACTAGGATACCCGTGCTATGGTAGCCAGGCAAGGACATTACAAACATGGAAAAACACCCAGACTGAGGCCATTTGTATGGCGGTCCCCAGTGAGAATAATAACTAATTTAGTCATTGTATTTTGCGGATTAAGTCATAGGTATCTATTAAGCAACTGATTGCCTATAGCTCACGATATAATAATATGTGTGGTATAAATAGCCTCCTAATCGGTTTTTTCCTTTTGATCGTGTTATAAAAACGAACGTTAATTCTGACAGTGGAATGAAACAGACAATTAAGGATAACTCGAGTGGATATTCATCCCAGTGAATAGTCTGATTTCTGACCTGTCAAAGTGGGATGAACACTCGGGATCCAACCAGAACATCTGGTCGGAAGCGTTGGGTTTCCAATGAAATTTTATTTCCGATCTCCAACTCCGCCGCTGTGTTCATTCAAATGGACACTATGTTGTACAGTGGCGGATTAGTTCGGTCGGTATAGTTTTGTTTCTAGTCAAAACTGCACGGGCCACGAGAGCAATCAGCAGTTTGATTCTTTATATGCGAAACGGTCAATTATTTGGAAGTCTGATCTAGTTTTTCTGCTAAATATGAACCAGTGCAAAATAAATCGTGCCGGGTTCCGGTTGTAACATTTATTGGAGGTTACATGAGGTACATTGACTGCATTTTCAATATATACCTAATACTGTGACATGAAATAGTAAATAGTGATAAGGCCGCCGTCTTTACTTTTAGGTTGAAAAATATTAGGTTGAATAACACTGCCGTGGCACAGGGTTTCTCTTAGAGTGAGCGGGAAATATAGAGAGACTAAGGTCTCGATTCTGTTAGTGCATTACAGTACAATGACAGCTAGGGTCGGGTCACGTGAAATGTTTTTTCATACCATTGACGCCTAGATTGTTTAATATACGTGCGCGCGTAGACTTGAAGCGGCAATGAAATTAAATGGCCATGTTCATGCGGTTGTCATAGTACTACAATCCATTAATAGAATATATGCCTAGGTACCGAAGTACAACGCATCCTCACCACGGACCACCGATTTAAGCACCAAGGTTTCCTCATAACATTTATCTGCACAGTTAGCAAATGATATTGTGGGACAAATAAAGTAGAAAACCAAACCGAAATTGGTATTGGCTGTAATGCGCTACTTGACTCTTTTTTCAAGTATTTCTTAAATGCTACTAAATATCTCTTCCATTAGACCAAAAAATATTTTTGTATTTTTTTTGAGGATCTAAAAGCAACAAAAACATTATTTTAAAACGTTGCTTTGCTAAACAGCCAAAAACGCGGTCCGCCATTTTTGTCTATGGTTTGAAGTCCTTTATGTTGTAAACAAAGTTTGACATTCAACATAGATAGAGTTCGTGCCACGGAAGAAGTATGAGTTAATGAATTTTGGCTTTTATTGTTATGGCCTTAAGGATTTTACCGTGGGACCTGTTTGGTGAAACGATCTTTACCTAGTCCTAAAATCTGTTAGTGATCGGTGAGCATAGTGAAATAACAACAACGTATTCATGATTTCATCGAGTTTACATGCAAAATATATCAATTATCATTATTGCATTATTCGAGACAGCAAAAACACGTCAATAAAGACCGCCGGGAAGTCGCGGATTCGTGTGCCCAGTGAAATAAACATACGATACGAAAAACTTGGCTCAAACTTGCCAAGAGAGACCCCGATTCTTTATCGACTGAAACTTGGGTGTATTTATGTGAAGATCACATTAATGTAAGTCCTGTAATATCAATGTACACAGAAACTGTTTTTAGCTGTAATAATGCTTGGTTTGATTTGGTTTGGTTTTGGCAAATTGGTACTATCAGCTTCCACGAATCCAACGTCCATGATTGCGCTTATCAATAAAATGATAAGACACTAACTGCACAAGAAGAGTTTTTGCAAAAACACTAAATCCAATCCAAATCACAATAGAATCTACGCACGCACGACTGACAGATGTTTGTTTACAACCAAAGGTGCTTTCAAGATGGCGGATAGTGTTTTCACCGTTCCGATTTAAAAGCGAAAAATATTTTTTTAATTTGCAAATTTTGCAGCCATCCTGCATATTTACTTAGAAAAGTCAATATACGTTAGATACTACAGGAAATATTTATTTATCGCGTCAAATTTGATACGAGTCAAGTAGCGTATTGAACCCAGTGAAGTAAGACAAGTATTCCACCGATGCGCACCGAAATCGAACAACCAGTAATCTATGTTCCTTCACGTAAGTCAGAAATGTATTTCGACGTAAATAATTACTGCCGAAGAATTTAATTAGCTGTCTTCGGGTCGATTTTGTAATGGATACTCTCTCAAATATAAAATAACATACATTACTAATGGCTACTCCTAAATTTATAGATAAGTTAAGAGGCCACTCAGAGCGCTGTAATTCCTGGGATCTCCCAAATTAATCAATCTAATCTTCACCGAATATTAAGGGCGGAGGGCTTAAGGATAGGGCACAGTCTGTTAGCTTTTAGAATATACCTCGGCTACTATCGGATATAATCGGATATATTCGTGTCATAGCAATATCGGAACTAATTATGACACTAAATTTCGAAATCGGAACTAATATGACGGAAATAAACTAATACAGAGCAGGAAGTAGCATTACACTCGTGTGCTTTCGGCGAAAACCGAAGCCTACTGTAGAGCCCGAGGTATATTCTAAAAGCTAACAGACTGTAACATGCTTAAACTGACTTTCATCGCACTGTACCCATCTCCATATGATGGCTGTAAAGGAGACATGGGGTACCCCAGTTAAATGTTGAGGATAGCCGTTTAACACTAACAGCCTTCATAAGAACAGAGGGGTTCTCACGCAGCCGGGTTTAGCACCACATTGTCTTACACGGTTGCCGGCTCATGCAGTTTTACAAGGTTCATTAGTGCCAGCTAGCAGTAGCTAGGGCGTCAGTGAAAAAAACATACTTGATAGACATACGCCGAAACCTTATTTCAGAGCGAAACCTGATCGGACTCTTCCGACAAAAAGTCAAGCAAGTACACACATACATAAGGTCACGCCTGTGTCCCAGAGGTGTAGGCAGAAACCAGAGACTGCCACCTGCCACGACCCTAACAAATCACTTTCGCTTCATCGACATTCATTAGTCGTTGCATGTACGCATGCCGGTTTCGCGTACTTTTTATCTTGCCCTTTGCTAATACAATCCCCTATTTGGTCGAAGTATGTTGTACTAAGTACAATTAGCTTTTAATTACACTTTGTTGTACACGAAACACTTAGCAGGGCATTACATAAGGAATACCTGCAGACTATACAAAGTGACCTCTGAAATACGCAATACAGTCATATCTGAACGTAAATTAGAGTTTGTCAGTCTGTTACTTGAATATCTTTTTTAAAAGACATTTATTGTTTGAAATTAAAATTCTATGGGGTTCTACAATATGTTAGTAGCACAGTCTGATATTTAAGGCTAAAAACTAATATTTTAAATACAATTAATATCTTCCACGTATACCATAACTTGCTGGAGACTGCGACACTGGTAGAATTTTATAAAATGAGCCTGATATTTAGAAAAATATCATACTCGAAAAACAAACAAGTATCGCACTTGTCTTCCAGTTAGTAATATTTGGTTACCTATTTATATAAAAAAATTCCAGCCAGGCGCTACAATTCCAAAGAAGCGCCGTCAAAGGAACATTTTAAAACAGCTGCCGACCGCGTTTTATCTTTCAAAAACCTATAAGCGCTAAAAACTTCCTTCGGTAGCGCTAGATAATAAAAGGTAACTTTGAACTGTAGGAGACAGTGTTAAGGAGACCCTGGCAATACTACTTTTAGTACGAAAACGGAGACCACCAGCGCAGTCGTTCTATGAAACTATGGTTAGAATAGTCACTACGCAGATGGTCTGCCAAATGTTAAGTTCTAGAACAAGCACCTGTTACTTCAAATTCTCGTAGAAAGAAAGCTACGTATAATGTCCACACGCTCGATCAACGTAAGCAAAAAGTTATAAGTGGTGTTTTAACAAGAACCGTTTCATTATTTTGCGAACGCCGCGAAAAAACATTTAATAATTGAAATTGTTTTTTCTTACAGTAGGTCATTTACCATTATTATTGGCAGACTTATTACGGTGCCGAAACGTGGACACTCACGGTGGGGCTGATCCACAAATTTAAAGTCGCTCAGCGTGCTATGAAAAGGGCTATGCCCGGGGTTTCTCTGAAAGATCGAATTCGAAACGTAGTCATCCGACAGAGAACCAAAGTCACCGACATAGCCCACCGAATTAGCATGCTGAAGTGGCAGTGGGCCGGCCATATCACCCGAAGAACTGATAACCGATGGGGTAGAAGAGTTCTTGAGTGGAGACCGCGGATCGGTAAACGTGGTGTAGGACGTCCTCAGACTCGGTGGAGCGATGATCTTCGCAGAGAGCTGGATAAGAGTAGCCGAGGACCGTGCTCAGTGGCGTGTAATGGGAGAGGCCTATGTCCAGCAGTGGACAACCGTAGGCCGATGATGATGATGATGATGATGATTGGCAGACTGTAGCCCAGTACAACATTTCTCGTAAAGTAGAAATCAATGGAACTTGTGAACTATGGGCCGGATTCTGAGTTGAGAATTTTCACTAAGTAAATACTTAAGTAACGTTCTGTCACGCTCTTTTGTGAGAAAGTTGACGAAACAGCACTACTTACTTAGCGAAATTCTCAATTCAGAAACTGCCCTTTTTTAAACAAACCGCTGTTTCATATTTTCTCATTCCTCATTTGTACGAGTTCTCTAAAAACTGACATCTATTCGTCTTTGTATATTACTAGATACATCAATAAAATATTGACTAAGAACGTAATAACACATGCTGAGTCCAGACTCCTTTTTCAAGGCCATGACACACATCGTCACACCCACCTACTTTTCTAATTATTACTATCATTGATGTGTATACATTAGTTAGTTAATAAAGTAAAACCACGAAATGTTTGTAATGCAAGCTTACAAGCATGCAATTTGTAAAATCGTGCTGTTGTTTCATTATTGTGTGTTGTGTTTTTGAAATAAAGCTTTTCTATTCTAGGACAACTAAAAATTGGAAGCAAATTTGGAATTGAAGTCGCCATGTCAAAGAGTTCTTTTCTCATCGTCTAAATGACGAATATACATATACACAAATCCGTCTAAATGGCCAATGAATCGTAGTGATGTTCCACTTATCGTTATTTCTACATTTCGTCTTACAACACCGAGACTGGGCAGGACGCCTATCTGCGTTATATCGTACGTTGCCGGCAGTGTATTAGTCAGTGCTTAGACTGTGGACTCCACACTACTTTTATTTGCGCGCCACTACAACTTTTACTGCTCTAGTGCTTGACAATCGGCTATTGCGTTCCACCTGAGCTCGGCTCTATATTTAATGCACACTCTTGAAATAGAGTTACTGGCTGCTCTAACAATGTATTCTACTGTTCCATTCGATTTGAAGCTTTTTAGTCGAATTACGAAACCGAGCGAGCGATTCCGGGATGTGTTCATAGCATTAAGATAATTATTATAATACTAGATATCTTATATAATTCCTGTAACCTAACTACTTATTGTTGATAAAAATCAAATTTTCGCGTTGCGATACTCACTATCCAAAGCGGTTGCCAAAGCGGCTGAAAGGATTTTTTTATTCTATACAATTTTCACACCAGACACTTAGGTCTCCTCACGATGTTTTTCTTCACGCTCAAGAAACAATTTAACAAAAAAAAGCCGCTTACACTGCCGCCGCAGAACTTAAGTCCACAAAATACCTCAAAATAACGTCAGTCACTGAGGCAGATTAAAGTTCTCTGCATTTTTCTCAGGCGATAGACCGTAGCCCTTTCATTCAGTAGGTACCTACTTGAGTTGAGAACACTCTGCATTACGCTGGCGACGATAAATAACTGAAACGGCTTTAAAAAATATCACCCATAGACTAATAACGCATAATATTACGCCGAAGGAAATACCGCTTGGCGAGCGTGATGGAAAATGCCATAGATATTTTTTAAATGCAAAATTTCTGAAACACTTCAACTACATTTTTATTAACAGCAACTTCAGCTACATGAATTGTTTTTTTTAATATTGAAGCGAAAGAGTTTTAAGTAGTCTGTATAGATTAAACTTTAAAAAAATGTGATAATTAATTGGCGGATTTCACTTTAGTTTTTGGAAGTTGTGTAAGAAACTGACAGTCGAAAGTGTTATTCATTATCATCACCCCATCATGTCCCCATAGAGAGGCATGGACCTCTTCCCTGAGGAATGTATAGGCCATGCTACACCATGGGGGCCAAGTCCGATGGAGGCTTGTAAGACCAGTGGCTGATCTTACTGTCTGAAGTTTTCAAGCCGCCCCCGCACGTCTTTAATTGGGTGTTAGGCTAGATTATATGTTCAATCTTACATCTGTATAGGCTGTCTATAAATAAATAAATAAATTGATCCCCACACAAGTTGATCCGGCCCTGGCTTCAGTTTGTATTATAGTTGCGTAATTCGGAAAACTTTGCAGAGGCGCAACGATATCCCATCGGATGGGATGAGGGAATGCAATCCCAAGATAATGAGCGTTTTTCCTTATGTCAAATTTAGTTTTAAACGGATCCCTAGGTGGCGCTGCCGTACCGTAATAATAAACGTCAAAGCAAAAAATAATACTATGGTTCTGTGGAATTTGTGATGGTTGGTTACCTAGAAGAAAAAATGCTGTTGTCGTTTGGTGATAAGTGCGCTTTTGGATACTTTGGAGTCTTTGCTATGGATTGTGGGTTTGAATTTTTATTTTTATTACGAGAAACCTCACAGAACAAAAAAAAAGAGTAGAAATCGTAAGTGGGCGGTGCCCGCGGGCCTCAAATTAGCAATGTATTGCATAAGCGTAGTCTATGACAGTTTTTCTTACCTCAGTTGCCGTGCGCTTCTAGTAAAGAAAACAATTGTGAAAACTCTACTAAAATGCCTTATTGTGCTGTGTTAGAGTGCAAAAATAAAAGTTGGGGACCAAAATGTACCGATCATGCCGTAACATTCCATCGGTAAGTAGTATTTCCATTGTATTTAATTTAATAGAAATTAAATTTGTACTGACATGAACAAGGAAAGCAATCCGAAAGTGAGAAAGTAAAACCACCTTTATTTACTGGAATATAATGTTCAATTTTCGTCGAAGTCTGTGTACTTTTTCTAGAAATTTCTGTCAACATTTGAATGCTACTCAAATGAGTAGCAATTGCAGCTGGGACACAACATTATAAAAATCTATCGATAATATTTAAACGCAAATTATTTTAATTATTCTAAAAACTCTATATTTCCTTTATAATTGCTTGAAATAGTTTTTATAAAAAAATAAAACTTTGTCTATGACTTAGCAGTAATAAATAATTACCTGCGTCTAATTAGGTACTTTGGGAAAATAATTGTCGTTATTTTATTTTAATTGAAGACCGCTGTGGCGCAGTGGTTAGTGCATCTGACTACCATGCGAGAGATCCCGGGTTCAAATCCCGGCTGGGTACATAAAACAAACCTAGGTCTTGTATGTTTACATGTTTGTGACGTCGTTGTTTCTGGTGCCCACGACACAGGGTATCCCAGGGTGGGGCCAGAGGCAATGTATGTGCCTGTAAGTGTTTATTATCATCTTTTATTATTGGTGTGGCCAAAATATTATCAATATGATTACTTGACCACTGGCGGTTAGCGTTATGCGCCCGAAGGCTTTTTTATGCGGTATGAATTTAAGTGGACTGTATTTTTTATTTAATTTAATCGCTAGGAACGCCGATTATGGTATATCGATGCAATTAGAGCAATTATAGGATGGGCAAAGGAAATCCACGCACCTTCAAAAATCCGGTAACTCCTCTTCCTCTTCTCTTCAGTCTTCGGCCCTTGGTTGCGCGGATCGATCACCCAAACGCTCCAAAAATGCACAATTCAATAGTAGTCTAAAAGTTCACGACACTAGTATTTTTTAATAGTTTTTATAATATATTTTCACGCACTCGCGGATATCACCGGTGGAAAGTATTTCACATCGGGGCGTACAGCAGTACATCAAATTTGCGACTGTTTGAAGGGCACCGATGACACGTTGCGTAGGTGCATTGTGGAAGGACTAAGGAGTTATGTGGGGGTGAAGGAGATAGGAAATCGCTCAATTAGCGTCTAATACCATGTGAAAGAAAAGGACAACTAAATGAACTAGAAAAATGCCTTCAAATCTGTTGAATACGCATTATGGCGGTAACATCACCCCCGGCCTTAAAGGGCTGCCTTTAAGAAGCTAAGAATTATGTAGAGAAAAGTGCGGATTAAATATAATATTATATGCGGGATAAATGTAATATTGTAAGCGGTTATATGTCGTAAGCGGTTAAGATAAATATAAATTTAGCGGTTTAATAAAGTGTGTAACATAAATAAATGTTATAAAAGCGTTGCACGAAGTAGCAAACTATTGAGTAGGTATGGGGCATAATTTAACTACTGGTCGAAGGTAGCTCCCCTTCGAAGTCTTTACAGTGACAACTCGCGTAGCGCCGTCCTTAGACGGATAAACCTTTTCCACGATGCCTAAAGGCCAAGCAAAGGGTGGAACAATGTCAGTTTTAATGATAACTAACGTTCCCTCCTGTATTGGAACAGAAGGAACGTTCCACTTCGCTCGCACCTGCAACTGATGCAGATATTCAGCACGCCAACGCTTCCAAAATGACTGCACCATGCCTTCTATTAAGTTATGTCTGTCCAACAAATCTATTCGTGTAACTCTAGGCGCAGGAAGAGATGACAGTGGCGCGGTATGTAAAAAGTGCGCAGGAGTAAGAGCTGAAGGCTCGGCGGGGTCACTACTATTTTTGACTAGGGGGCGGGAGTTGACGAGAGCCTCTATCTCAGTGAGAATTGTGAGAAGCTCCTCATACGATACAATTTGTTGTCCTATGACCTTGAACAAATGGGTTTTAATTATTTTCACCATACTCTCCCAACAACCTCCCCAGTGAGGAGAAGCGGGCGGAATAAATTTCCACTCTATACGATTTTCAGCAAACTTTTCTTCCAGGTGCGGGCGTAATTCGTCTAAGAATTTATACAAGTCGCGGAGATATGAGCGTGCCCCTACGAAACAAGTTCCGTTATCCGAATACATGCACTTAATGGGTCCTCGTCTGGAAAGAAATCGCTTGAACGCATTCAGAAAACTAACTGTGCTCAAATCTGTCGCAATCTCGATGTGCGTTGCGCGTGTCGTAAGACATGTGAAGATGCATAACCAAGCTTTACGGCTCCTTATCCCCCGACCACGAGTGGGGGTGTACTGAAGAGGCCCTGCGTAGTCACACCCGACATGCGTGAAAGCTTTGTCGACTTGGTTAACGCGCTGTCTAAGCGCATCCGACATAAGCGGAGATAACGGACGTGGTTTCGATTTAAAACACACGTTGCATTTATGAATGCGATAGCGTATAATGCGTCTTGCAGCTAGGATCCAGAATCTGCTTCTCAATAAAGACATCAGGTGTTCTGGTCCAGCATGCAAGTGCTTGCGGTGATAGTGATCAACTATCAAATCTATGACTTGATCGCGACGCGGAAGAATGCAAGGATGCTTAAAAGCGTAATCCTCTGCGGAATTTGACAAGCGACCTCCAACACGGATTAAACCGTTATTATCTAGGAATGGTCTTAGCTTATTTAAAGCGGGTGAACAAAGTTAATTTTTAATTAAGTTTGATTTATCATGCGGGAAATGAACATCTTGCACCGCGAGTATTAATTTATTTTCTGCAAACTCTAGTTCTGCGGCGGTTATAGAATTACCACGGGGTAATATTTTAATGAAGCGGTAAACATATACGATCGCGCGTAATAGTTTAGAGTACGACGAAAATCGTTGCGCGAGAGTGTAAAGCGGTGGGATACCTGGACTGGTTGTGGCGATATCGTCCATGTATAGACATGAAGAAGCAGCAGCAGCCGCAGCGGGAAACTTATCACCTTCATCAGCGATCAGCTGGTGAACCACGCGTAATGCGTGGAATGGACTACATTTTAGTCCGAAACAAACGCGGTTAAATTCGTATACAGTAACTGGATCCTCCGTACTGAACCGATACAAAATTCTCTGATACCTACGATCAGGTTCGCGGACTCCAATTTGGAGAAACATCTGACGACAATCAGCGGAAAGCGTTATCTCAAATAAGCGGAATTGAGTAAGGATACTAAACAAGTCTCCTTGTAAGTTAGCACCTGCGTAAAGAAGATCGTTAAGTGAGTGACCTGAGGAAGACTTGCAACTGGCGTCCAAAACACAGCGAAGCTTGGTCGACTTTTTGTCTTCACGAAACACACCGTGATGTGGAATCGTATATGAAGGTTGAGTGACGTCATCAGTATTCATATCAATAGGACTTAAGTAGCCCTTATCTAAATAGTCGCGTATTACGTCATTATACGCGGCGCGGGTCTTGAGCGAAGCGTCTAGCTTTCGTTCTAAACATTTAAGGCGACTAAGCGCAGCAGAATACGAATCACCCAACAAACACACGTCATCACGAAACGGTAATGCTACTACATACCTACCAGTGTCGTCACGAACGGTAGTAGCACGAAAAAATTGTTCACACTCAAAATCATCGGGACTCTGAGCGGGCGGCGCGGTTACCTCTTCAATTTCCCAAAATCGCTTGAAGAGTGTGTCCATCGAGTCGTGAACAACGGAACAACATACAGTTGATAAATTATTGTGAACGATCTGTGACGTAGGCGCGGAACCCATAATCACAAATCCTAGCACGGTTTGAATGGCGGGCGGTATATTACTATAACTGCTATGTACCACTCCGGGCAGCAGCAGATGCGAAAAAGTCGAAGCTCCGACCAAGCAGTCGACTGGTCCAGGGGTTGCGAAATCCTGGTCGGCGAGCGGGAGTGATTCGAGATGAATAAACGCAGCCTTATCAACTGCGGCCGACGGCAGGTTATCGCTTATGCGGTCAATAACAAGCGAATCGAGATCAAAATTAATATTTGAATTAAATCGCGAGCTTATATTAAGGGTAATTGAACCCCTTACGTGTTTCTCTGAACCCCCGACTCCTCTAACAACCGTGTGAGAAGGCGTCAACCTATGCAACAATCCGAGGCGTTCACAACATTCATGAGTCACGAAATTACTTTGCGATGCGCTATCGAGTAAACAGCGAATAATATGCGGTCTATTATCAGCATCGAATACTATCGCCTGAGCTGTGGCTAGCAGTACCGTTGCAGAGACAGCTACTCGTTGCGGCTTATCAGTCGGTGTCTCAACGCGCACGGGAAGCGACGCGGCAATAGATGTAGTACATAGCGAGAGGTCGCTGCATTGCACTAACTGAGACTCGACCGCGGTAGCGAGGGGCGCTTTAGGCGCAGCGGTTGTATGCGAGGTTGCCGGAGGAAGGGTAGCGGGTTCAGAAGGCGGCTTATTATTATTAAAATGGAGTTTCAGATGGTGGTTACCAGAACATATACGACATTTGACCTTAGATGCACACTGAGCCGTCTTGTGAGATTTACTCGTGCAATTCACACAAGCGTTATTTTTCTTTATAAATTTAAACCTTTCAGTAGGTGTAAGTTTTTCAAATGCGGTACATTTATAGTAGTGATTATGAGGCGCAAAATTACACAGAGGGCACTTTTCGAAAGTCGAGCAAGTGACGTAAGACTGTGGATTTGGCGGACGGTTAGTTCTAGCAGAAGGCTTATTAGAACCAAACTTCGTACTATTATTCTGAACAGTGGCGGTTTGCGTGCTCTCAAATATACTACATTGTTTCTTGATAAATTCGATAAATCGGTCAAGAGTGGGCAACTTCGTATCACGACAATACATTTCAAACGCACGTTTAGTTTCCGTGTCGAACTTTTGCGTTGCTATGTGCAGCAGTACAAAATCCAACAGGTCATCAATTTTTAACGCTTTAAGTGAACTGATAGCGACAACAAATCTATCTATAAACATCTGATAGTTAGTCGTAGACGGAGGACCATTCAACTTAAGACCGAGTGCCTCATTTAAATAGGTGAGTCCTAACTTTCTAACATCTTGATATTTATCGAGAAGAGTCTGGTATATCGCTTCATAATTTTCAGCGCTCGGAATAATACCAGCAAATGAGCACTGGGCGGTTGCTGACAATTTACCTAATAAATAATATAATTTATCAGAGTTTGTTAACGACGAGTTTTGGTGCACTGTGGCATGAAAACTAGCGTAAAATAGCGGCCAATTTTTGATATCACCATCAAAAGACACCAGTTCAATATTTGGAAGCTTAGGTTTAGCTTTAGCGGGCGAAGAGGACCGATTAGACGCGGGCGGGTGAATGAACTTCGACATGACCTGCTTGATATAACAATATAGATCTTCGAAGGAGGCATAACCTTGATACGAGGGAGTCGCTTCCGAGTCGAACTCGAGGAGTGCTTCGTTGTAGCTATCGAGGATTTGGTGGAAACTGGCACGTATGTCCTCGATGGTTACACATGAACCAAGAAACGACTCTCGAGCTTCTACCGAAACATGAGCACCTTTATCCAAGTCTTTAGCTTGATTATAAATAGCGTTAATTCGTTCATACAACGCATTTCGCTTAGCCTGTAGAATTTTCAAACGCGGGCTCTTCGGGCTACTTGAAGCGGCTGCCATATTGTCACGCGGCATCGTAAATTATTTTAATGCAAGAAAATATTACGTAGCGTAAATATTTACTTAGAAAGTTATACGTTAAGCGGGAAAATAAAGCGGGTATGATAACTGACTATACCAACATTAAAATTATATGATATGGCATAGGCAGTACGTAAACAAAATATATTATGTGTAACAGACCAATAAACCACAGCAATCCAATTCTTAAACTTTTATTGTTCTCTAAAATATTAATCACAAAGGGACACTTATCTGTATTCACACTGCGCACGTCTGTACCGTACGACCGCCACCCGACCAGAGAGCGAGTCAGTTCCCCCGTTTGACAACCCAGTCGTTCGGTGTTGCCATATTCATCCCGTTAAAAATATCCGAAAAAGATTAAACCTAACACTCGCCCATCCTGACCCTGTGTATGTCCTCATACACATAAGTCAGAATGAACCTAACACTCGGTCAATTGATGCGCTCTCTTTCTATGACGGACAAATTAATCTTTCTTCAAGAACAATTTAAATAACATAACATAAAAAGGTAAAAAAAAAAAAAAAAAGGATGAAATTTGGACAGAAACATATTATCCTGCACTAAATACTAACTTAACGGATCTCATTCATAACAAACTAAGATTACATTTTATTTAAGCGTCAAATCTAACAGATTGAGTTCTTTACAATTCTATTCAACCAATCACATGGTTGCTCTAAATTTATCACTACAAGTGAATCCAATCAGATGGACATCATCAACCAATCACATGGTTGCTCTTAATTTATCACTACAAGTGAATCCAATCAGATGGACTTCATCAACCAATCACATGGTTGCTCTTGATTTATCACTACAAGTGAATCCAATCAGATGGACTTCATCAACCAATCACATGGTTGCTCTTAATTTATCACGACTTCATCAACCAATCACATGGTTGCTCTTAATTTATCTGTACAATGTACCCAATCAGATGGACTTCATCGATCAACCTCAAGGTTGCTCATAACCTTACAAGTAGCAGCACAACCAATCACATGGTTACTTAAACACTATCTTAAGACGGCAATAGCCTAAGGGTAAATAAAATATTCCAATAAAATTCCAACCTATTCAAATTCAACTTAATAATAACAGTAGCGAAGACATTTGTAACAGGTAAGTACAATATCTTAATATTTGTTTATAATCTGAACTCATGAACCTTACATTTATACTTCCTTTTTATTTATTTATTTATTTATATATATACAAATATAGAATATATACAAACTATAGTACAAAATATTCTAATCACCATTGTTATTTTCATCATCATCAGTTTCGCGATCCGATTCATTTTCGGTAATATTTAAAGCAGCAATATGTACCCAGGGCAATAAACGTTCAGCAGCGATGGTAGTTTTACGCTTATGTTTCGTGCTACTTAAGCCAGGTATTGCCGCTACTCTATACCTGTCATTTCCGAGCACCGAAATAACTCGATATGGACCTGAATACTGCGGTAGCAGTTTCTTGCTTTTCCCGTCGTTCTTGAAACTTGTATTTTTGATCTTAACAAGTTCCCCTACATTGTAAGCACGAGATGGACGCCTGTCTTTATCGTGTTGCTGTTTCTGTCTTACTTGCTCTTTATCAATCTTGTTCTTTACTTCCTTTCTTATATCTGTAACATTTTCTTTTTCCGTGTTTTGTCTAATTTCATTCATCCTTGGATCTATCTCACTATTCATACGAGTCCCAAACATAATCTCAGCAGGCGATCTTCCAGTTGTCTTTTGGGTTGTATTATTGAGACCCCATTGAATTTTTCCAACCTTGTCATCCCAATCCTTCTCATTACAGTTTAGATTTAAAGCCGTTAGTGAGGCAAGTATAGTGCGATTGTATCGCTCGACTTGCCCATTTGAGCGTGGGCTGGCTACCGCGTTCAACACGTGTTTAATCCCTTTGTCTAAACAAAATTTCCTAAACGCGTGAGACGTGAAGCACGTGCCCCGGTCACTTATAAGTCTGTCTGGAATTCTAAACGTGTAAAATATATCTTCCAAGTTTCTGATAGCCACAATTGTTTTAGTATTTCGTACAGGACGAACAAAAGCAAACTTTGTGAAAGCGTCTACCACCACGAGGAGGTAGGAATTTCCTCTTTTTGAGCGTACAAAGGGTCCTAGGTGGTCCACATGAAGTGTGTGGAAAGGGGACTCGACCTTGATGATTGGATGCAACAAACCTTCCTGGACCGGCGTTTTCTTAGAATACGCACATTCTATGCAGGCCCCCACGTACTTTTTGACAAATCTTGCCATTTTGGGAAACCAGTATGCCTTCTTTAACCGGTCCAGGGTTTTCTCCACACCGAAGTGTCCTATATCATCGTGGTTCATTCTTAAGAGCTGCCACCTAGCACCCTTTGGCACCACCCATCTCAAATCTGATCTATCACCATTAAGACACCTGTATAGTTTATTTTCCTTAATGATGTAGTTGTCCCTGATTTGTTTCAAACCTTCCACGTCTAGATCCGAAGTCAGTGTCTCTGATACGACACAATTCACTGTCTCCTAATTGGAGCGTGTGGAGCCAATCATCGCCGGTTATTGTCATGACTGACGGGTAATGATTGTCCACATCGGTCGTTGGAATCGGGTCATTCACATCTTCCACTAGAGCGTTACGTGACAGAGCGTCCACGTGCGCCATTTTTAGCCCCGGCCGGTACTCAATGGAACACGAAAACTCTTGCACCAAGAGCCACCACCTCGCGATCCTCGGGATGATATCCCTCTTGGTGAACGTTGATCGCAACGCGCTACAGTCCGTCACAATTTTAAAGTTTTGACCCAGCAAGTATACTCTAAACTTTTTCAGTGCGCAAACCACAGCCAACGTCTCCAATTCATACGCGTGAAAATTGCGTTCTTCGGGAGACGTTTGTCGGCTGTAGAATACCACTGGCTTAAAAGACTCAGATTCTGAGGTTCTTTGGAGCAATATACCTCCTACACCATACTTGCTGGCGTCTGTATGTAATTGTGTTTCGGCATTGGGGTTGTAAATAGCCAGAATGGGACGGTCGATCAACTTAGACTTCAGTGCCGTGAACGACTTTTCCTGTTCATCACCCCATGTCCATTCAGAGTCCTTCTTTAACAATTTGGCGAGGGGATGCGCGATGAGTGCGAAATTCATAATGAATTTTCTAAAATACCCTACGAGCCCCAAAAACTGGCGAACCGTATGAACATTCGTGGGGCGAGGGAAGTCCAAGACACTTTGTACCTTTTTATCGCCAGGCCTTATGCCCGAAGCACTGACTTCGTACCCCAAATAGTCTATCCTGTCCTTAAGGAATTCACACTTGGAAAGATTTAACGTTAAGTTAGCGCTCTCAAGCAACTGAAAGATATGTCTCAACCGGCCCAAGCACTCTTCCACGGTTTTGCCATACACCAACACATCATCTATGTACACGGTCGCTTCTGAGTATCTAGCAGATCCGAGAACTTTATTCATCATGCGCTGGAATATGGCTGGAGCGTTTGCCAGTCCGAACGGCATACGGTTAAACTCGTACTGTCCGTCCGGAGTGACAAACGCTGTCAACGCCTTGGAAGATTCTGACATTGGCACCTGATAATACCCAGATGCCAAGTCTAAAGTCACAAAGTATGCCTGGCCGGAAAGTTTGGCAATTTCGTCTTCTATCACCGGCATTGGGAACCGTTCTTTTACGGTCACCGAATTGAGCATCCTGTAATCGATGCATATCCTCATCTGACCGTTCTTTTTCCGCACCAGGATAATTGGGCTGGCATATTCTGATGACGATTCTTTGATTATGCCAGCCTCCAGCATCTCATCTACCATGTCTCTGACCTGTTCTCGTTCCTTATGAGAGAGTCGGTACGGTCTGTAGACAATTGGACGCGCACTATTTAACTCTATATGCATCGTCGCCGCATTAGTACATCCCAGCTCTTTTAAATTTGATGCAAAACAATGTTTAAACTCGTTAAGCAATCTCATTAATTCGGCCTTTTGTTCTTCGTTTACTGTTACTCCAATGCGAACATCATGTCCAGTTATGTGTCCGATCTGATTGACGTTCTCCTTAACATTTGGGTGACACTGCTCTGGAGTACAGTTTTCCTCCACTGCGCAAGTAAGCCTATTCACCACCTGCACCTTCGTAGCCCGACTCAAAACTACTCCACGAAAGAACTGGACACTACCCGATACCGGAGTAATACACAGATCAAGGAATCCATTTTTCGTCTCGTACACACCTCCGGATACAACGTACTGTCGTGTTGGTTGACCTATAACCTTGTTTTCGATATAAATGTGTCCGTTTACTTGAGGTTCCGTGTATGCTCTTATGAACACAGGTCCCCAAACATTCCCATCGGCTGCAGAAACAATTTTTATTGAGACTTCATTATCTATCTCCGAATGAGAAAAAGGCATATTGTTACTCCCATCGATAAACTGCAGTACCTCAGCATTCTTGTACATATGAACATGTGATTGTTCGGTGTACGGTTGTCCGACTAGTAAAGGAACTTCCTTCTCGAGAAACTCATCATCCACTACATGGCACGGAACTTGCGCGCTCACTCCATCCAATACTAAATTGACCGTAACCTTGCCTCTTGCCGTCACAATTGCATTTCCGAAACCCTTTAACGGAGTGGGTACATTGTCACACTGTAAGCCCAAACGGCTTGCTTCAGAAAATGACAGAAGACAGGCTTCACTGCCAAAATCCACCAAAGACTTGACAAGTGTCCCGTTAACAGTCGCGTCCTTGTAATATTTGCGATTAGACCCCGTTGACGTTATAGTCATAGTCTTTGGTATATTTTTATTGTCTCCCTGATCAACTTTTAAGAAGCAACTATCCTCCTTATGGCCTACTTTGTGGCAACGTGAGCATTTAACTAAAGGTTTCGGACACATTCGGTACGGATGCCCCTTTTCCCTGCAGTTAAAACAAAACGGTGCGCTATCGTTCGTCGATGAGGTCGGTTTATTATTCATCTTACTGCCTGGATTAGTAGTCGAATTTAATATATTACCCGGTCTATTCCTAACATGGAAACGATCCGTGGCATCAGTGGCGCTCTCTTTGTTGCTCATTAGAAATTGCAACAATTGTTCTGGTTCAGAACACCTCAGTGATAAAGCACTCGTTTTCAAATTTTTGTCACTTAACCCATGTATTAAGCATTCGACTGCCCGCTTACCAACTATCTCACACTGGTTTAATAAGGCAAGTTTTTCATAGTAATACACTTCAATCGGCTCGTGAAACTTGCTTCTACGTTTCAACATGTCCTCCAAGGACTGGCCATAATTTTGCTCGAACGGGAAAGCACTAGCTAATTTTTGTTGCCATTGAGGCCATGTAAATAAAATAGAATCTAAACTTTCGTACCAAGTTTTGGCCAGTCCTTGAAGCTTTTGTAAAGCGAAATGTACGGTAGTCTGATCTCCCCACCCATATACGGTAGCGCACTCATTCACCTTTTTAAGCCACACATCTATACGTTGGCCTTTCTTTGAGGGGTCAAAATCGGGAAGAATATTTTTATGATTTACGTTATGTGGATGAGTGTCACTCTCCGTTGACGGTTGGGTTTTAGCATTAGCCGCGTTTATTAAAAGCATAACGTCTTTTACAGACATAACAGGAGTACGCGACCGTCTTGTTTTATCAGCCGGTATGTCATCGTGTGTACGTTCAAGCTCACCTTGTCTGCGACACGACCTCTCTTTTGTTTCTCGTAGTCGACTGCGTTCACGTCGAATGTCATCTTCTGCCAAGCGCAGCCGTTCTCGTTCGCGCCTCAATTGTTCTTCGCGTTCTCTCAAGCTAGCGCTCCTCTCACGACGTCGGCTCCTGCTGCGTTGCCGGCTTTTATTTCGACTGACGCGTTGATCGTGACAGGGCGCGTGACGAATACGAGACCGGCTCCGACTTATTCGACTTCTACTGCGAACTCGCTCGCGATCGCCACGACCACGCGTGTAGTTTTCTTCACCATGTCCGGATACGCCGTCCGGATCACGATGTCGTGGCATGGCAGATCTGCTACGCTCTGGAGGCGTATTCAAGCGCCTCTGTCGCGAGTCTGAACGTCCACTACGATCCATGCGTCTGAAATATACAAAAGTGACCTATAGAACAAACTACAAAAAAAATATGTAAAAGTGCTATTATCTCGAAAACGGTGCGTCCTAGCGAAAAAATAACAAAATCTTCAACCCCTTTAATACCCCCCATGGCACATCTGACGAACACAATAGTTGGACCTCGAGTGACCTTGACCTTGATTTTTTTTTTTTTTTTTTTTTTACCATCATTGCATGCATACTCACATAGAAATGAATAGGTGAACATTTGCCAAACACATTAATTTTCCATTAAAAGAAACAAAAATTAAATTATTAAGGTAGCTTACTTTTTTTTTTTTTTTTTATGCCGCACACGTGGTTTGATCTTCGAGCAAACCTTTTGTGGTTAGCTATCAGAGTGAAAAATCGCAGGTACTTACCACTTCTGATATGTAACAGACCAATAAACCACAGCAATCCAATTCTTACACTTTTATTGTTCTCTAAAATATTAATCACAAAGGGACACTTATCTGTATTCACACTGCGCACGTCTGTACCGTACGACCGCCACCCGACCAGAGAGCGAGTCAGTTCCCCCGTTTGACAACCCAGTCGTTCGGTGTTGCCATATTCATCCCGTTAAAAATATCCGAAAAAGATTAAACCTAACATATGTTACAAATGAGTACGTGAATATAAATAATATACTTATAAATGTGTGTACCTAAGGGGCGGGAAAGTAATTATAATATTTCTCAAAGGCAAACACTTATAAGAGCGGAGCGGGTCAATTAGAAACAATATAGTGCCGAAACTTTTATAAAAGCGGGTAGGCATAGACTTCGCGACGTTACTCGTTACGTAACGTGGTGAGGCGGAATTCAATTTAGAAAAAGTGAATCTCGTATTTATACCGAGAAATGATAGGACACTAATGAAATTTCAATATGTCCGGAACGAATGGACCAAAAAAATGGTGTGGCCAAAATATTATCAATATGATTACTTGACCACTGGCGGTTAGCGTTATGCGCCCGAAGGCTTTTTTATGCGGTATGAATTTAAGTGGACTGTATTTTTTATTTAATTTAATCGCTAGGAACGCCGATTATGGTATATCGATGCAATTAGAGCAATTATAGGATGGGCAAAGGAAATCCACGCACCTTCAAAAATCCGGTAACTCCTCTTCCTCTTCTCTTCAGTCTTCGGCCCTTGGTTGCGCGGATCGATCACCCAAACGCTCCAAAAATGCACAATTCAATAGTAGTCTAAAAGTTCACGACACTAGTATTTTTTAATAGTTTTTATAATATATTTTCACGCACTCGCGGATATCACCGGTGGAAAGTATTTCACATCGGGGCGTACAGCAGTACATCAAATTTGCGACTGTTTGAAGGGCACCGATGACACGTTGCGTAGGTGCATTGTGGAAGGACTAAGGAGTTATGTGGGGGTGAAGGAGATAGGAAATCGCTCAATTAGCGTCTAATACCATGTGAAAGAAAAGGACAACTAAATGAACTAGAAAAATGCCTTCAAATCTGTTGAATACGCATTATGGCGGTAACAATTATTATTATTATTTAACACATTTTTAGTTGCAATTATTTTTGATACTGCGCAAAATTTATTGTTCATGTTCCTTGACGCTGTTTAGTTCCTTTGCGAGAATGTGGTCCTGACTGCAGTATCATGTCATTTTTGTAAACTTTTAATCCGGATCAACTTACCCATCCCATTTTGAGACAAGCAACCGAACGACGCAAGCTCCGTCTCTGCTCACCACCCACTCACTGCTCTGCGTATCGGGGCTAAACCTAGTCGGACTCGTCCGATAAAACAACACCCGTAAGTAGATCCGGACTAAATGTTTACAATGTGTTATGCCGAAAGTTTTAGTTCAAAAAACATGTCATTTTTATTAGTATAGATTGGCGTATTGTCATCAAAACTAAACCAGCATGCATAATTTCAAAGTTAGATGATTTTATGTGCTCGTGTAGTAACATCATCTGGGGGGGTCTAGATAATTTAATCAACGTTTACTCCTTATATGTATGGGGAAGTCTCATGACTTTCGTTGGCAAATGACATCTCCATAATATAAGTGAAGCACAAGCGTTGATGGATAACGACATTTTAAATAAATAAATAAAAAAATTAAACAAACTATACATACGATAAGTTTGCTGGGCCTCGTTTCAAAAGCGACTATGGTTAGTTTCATATGAGAATTCCATATACGTTGCGTAGCCGATCATCCAGAAGGTAGGTTAATATACTAACCGGCTGCGTAATTTACATCGAATTTTAATTGAATTAAATATCAACTGTCGCTTTACGAAACAATTCTATAATTTGTCGATAGGCCATCCATAGCTGAGAAGCACCATTGCACATACTTGTTTTTAATTTTCGACTTTATGGTCTATCACATAAAACTTCTCGACGGTCAGACGCGGCGGGATTTCCAGCTAGTGTAGAGTAGCGGTACTACGAACAAAGATCTAATATCAAACTTAATTTCATCATTATCATTTGTGGTGTGGCCAAAATATTATCAATATGATTACTTGACCACTGGCGGTTAGCGTTATGCGCCCGAAGGCTTTTTTATGCGGTATGAATTTAAGTGGACTGTATTTTTTATTTAATTTAATCGCTAGGAACGCCGATTATGGTATATCGATGCAATTAGAGCAATTATAGGATGGGCAAAGGAAATCCACGCACCTTCAAAATCCGGTAACTCCTCTTCCTCTTCTCTTCAGTCTTCGGCCCTTGGCTGCGCGGATCGATCACCCAATCGCTCCAAAAATGCAGAATTCAATAGTTGTCTAAAAGTTCACGACACTAGTATTTTTAATAGTTTTTATAATATATTTTCACGCACTCGCGGATATCACCGGTGGAAAGTATTTCACATCGGGGCGTACAGCAGTACATCAAATTTGCGACTGTTTTGAAGGGCACCGATGACACGTTGCGTAGGTGCATTGTGGAAGGACTAAGGAGTTATGTGGGGGTGAAGGAGATAGGAAATCGCTCAATTAGCGTCTAATACCATGTGAAAGAAAAGGACAACTAAATGAACTAGAAAAATGCCTTCAAATCTGTTGAATACGCATTATGGCGGTAACATCACCCCCGGCCTTAAAGGGCTGCCTTTAAGAAGCTAAGAATTATGTAGAGAAAAGTGCGGATTAAATATAATATTATATGCGGGATAAATGTAATATTGTAAGCGGTTATATGTCGTAAGCGGTTAAGATAAATATAAATTTAGCGGTTTAATAAAGTGTGTAACATAAATAAATGTTATAAAAGCGTTGCACGAAGTAGCAAACTATTGAGTAGGTATGGGGCATAATTTAACTACTGGTCGAAGGTAGCTCCCCTTCGAAGTCTTTACAGTGACAACTCGCGTAGCGCCGTCCTTAGACGGATAAACCTTTTCCACGATGCCTAAAGGCCAAGCAAAGGGTGGAACAATGTCAGTTTTAATGATAACTAACGTTCCCTCCTGTATTGGAACAGAAGGAACGTTCCACTTCGCTCGCACCTGCAACTGATGCAGATATTCAGCACGCCAACGCTTCCAAAATGACTGCACCATGCCTTCTATTAAGTTATGTCTGTCCAACAAATCTATTGGTGTAACTCTAGGCGCAGGAAGCGATGACAGTGGCGCGGTATGTAAATAGTGCGCAGGAGTAAGAGCTGAAGGCTCGGCGGGGTCACTACTATTTTTGACTAGCGGGCGGGAGTTGACGAGAGCCTCTATCTCAGTGAGAATTGTGAGAAGCTCCTCATACGATACAATTTGTTGTCCGATGACCTTGAACAAATGGGTTTTAATTATTTTCACCATACTCTCCCAACAACCTCCCCAGTGAGGAGAAGCGGGCGGAATAAATTTCCACTCTATACGATTTTCAGCAAACTTTTCTTCCAGGTGCGGGCGTAATTCGTCTAAGAATTTATACAAGTCGCGGAGATATGAGCGTGCCCCTACGAAACAAGTTCCGTTATCCGAATACATGCACTTAATGGGTCCTCGTCTGGAAAGAAATCGCTTGAACGCATTCAGAAAACTAACTGTGCTCAAATCTGTCGCAATCTCGATGTGCGCTGCGCGTGTCGTAAGACATGTGAAGATGCATAACCAAGCTTTACGGCTCCTTATCCCCCGACCACGAGTGGGGGTGTACTGAAGAGGCCCTGCGTAGTCACACCCGACATGCGTGAAAGCTTTGTCGACTTGGTTAACGCGCTGTCTAAGCGCATCCGACATAAGCGGAGATAACGGACGTGGTTTCGATTTAAAACACACGTTGCATTTATGAATGCGATAGCGTATAATGCGTCTTGCAGCTAGGATCCAGAATCTGCTTCTCAATAAAGACATCAGGTGTTCTGGTCCAGCATGCAAGTGCTTGCGGTGATAGTGATCAACTATCAAATCTATGACTTGATCGCGACGCGGAAGAATGCAAGGATGCTTAAAAGCGTAATCCTCTGCGGAATTTGACAAGCGACCTCCAACACGGATTAAACCGTTATTATCTAGGAATGGTCTTAGCTTATTTAAAGCGGGTGAACAAAGTTCATTTTTAATTAAGTTTGATTTATCATGCGGGAAATGAACATCTTGCACCGCGAGTATTAATTTATTTTCTGCAAACTCTAGTTCTGCGGCGGTTATAGAATTACCACGGGGTAGTCATGACAGAAGTGGCGATATCGTCCATGTATAGACATGAAGAAGCAGCAGCGGCCGCAGCGGGAAACTTATCACCTTCATCAGCGATCAGCTGGTGAACCACGCGTAATGCGTGGAATGGACTACATTTTAGTCCGAAACAAACGCGGTTAAATTCGTATACAGTAACTGGATCCTCCGTACTGAACCGATACAAAATTCTCTGATACCTACGATCAGGTTCGCGGACTCCAATTTGGAGAAACATCTGACGACAATCAGCGGAAAGCGTTATCTCAAATAAGCGGAATTGAGTAAGGATACTAAACAAGTCTCCTTGTAAGTTAGCACCTGCGTAAAGAAGATCGTTAAGTGAGTGACCTGAGGAAGACTTGCAACTGGCGTCCAAAACACAGCGAAGCTTGGTCGACTTTTTGTCTTCACGAAACACACCGTGATGTGGAATCGTATATGAAGGTTGAGTGACGTCATCAGTATTCATATCAATAGGACTTAAGTAGCCCTTATCTAAATAGTCGCGTATTACGTCATTATACGCGGCGCGGGTCTTGAGCGAAGCGTCTAGCTTTCGTTCTAAACATTTAAGGCGACTAAGCGCAGCAGAATACGAATCACCCAACAAACACACGTCATCACGAAACGGTAATGCTACTACATACCTACCAGTGTCGTCACGAACGGTAGTAGCACGAAAAAATTGTTCACACTCAAAATCATCGGGACTCTGAGCGGGCGGCGCGGTTACCTCTTCAATTTCCCAAAATCGCTTGAAGAGTGTGTCCATCGAGTCGTGAACAACGGAACAACATACAGTTGATAAATTATTGTGAACGATCTGTGACGTAGGCGCGGAACCCATAATCACAAATCCTAGCACGGTTTGAATGGCGGGCGGTATATTACTATAACTGCTATGTACCACTCCGGGCAGCAGCAGATGCGAAAAAGTCGAAGCTCCGACCAAGCAGTCGACTGGTCCAGGGGTTGCGAAATCCTGGTCGGCGAGCGGGAGTGATTCGAGATGAATAAACGCAGCCTTATCAACTGCGGCCGACGGCAGGTTATCGCTTATGCGGTCAATAACAAGCGAATCGAGATCAAAATTAATATTTGAATTAAATCGCGAGCTTATATTAAGGGTAATTGAACCCCTTACGTGTTTCTCTGAACCCCCGACTCCTCTAACAACCGTGTGAGAAGGCGTCAACCTATGCAACAATCCGAGGCGTTCACAACATTCATGAGTCACGAAATTACTTTGCGATGCGCTATCGAGTAAACAGCGAATAATATGCGGTCTATTATCAGCATCGAATACTATCGCCTGAGCTGTGGCTAGCAGTACCGTTGCAGAGACAGCTACTCGTTGCGGCTTATCAGTCGGTGTCTCAACGCGCACGGGAAGCGACGCGGCAATAGATGTAGTACATAGCGAGAGGTCGCTGCATTGCACTAACTGAGACTCGACCGCGGTAGCGAGGGGCGCTTTAGGCGCAGCGGTTGTATGCGAGGTTGCCGGAGGAAGGGTAGCGGGTTCAGAAGGCGGCTTATTATTATTAAAATGGAGTTTCAGATGGTGGTTACCAGAACATATACGACATTTGACCTTAGATGCACACTGAGCCGTCTTGTGAGATTTACTCGTGCAATTCACACAAGCGTTATTTTTCTTTATAAATTTAAACCTTTCAGTAGGTGTAAGTTTTTCAAATGCGGTACATTTATAGTAGTGATTATGAGGCGCAAAATTACACAGAGGGCACTTTTCGGAAGTCGAGCAAGTGACGTAAGACTGTGGATTTGGCGGACGATTAGTTCTAGCAGAAGGCTTATTAGAACCAAACTTCGTACTATTATTCTGAACAGTGGCGGTTTGCGTGCTCTCAAATATACTACATTGTTTCTTGATAAATTCGATAAATCGGTCAAGAGTGGGCAACTTCGTATCACGACAATACATTTCAAACGCACGTTTAGTTTCCGTGTCGAACTTTTGCGTTGCTATGTGCAGCAGTACAAAATCCAACAGGTCATCAATTTTTAACGCTTTAAGTGAACTGATAGCGACAACAAATCTATCTATAAACATCTGATAGTTAGTCGTAGACGGAGGACCATTCAACTTAAGACCGAGTGCCTCATTTAAATAGGTGAGTCCTAACTTTCTAACATCTTGATATTTATCGAGAAGTGTCTGGTATATCGCTTCATAATTTTCAGCGCTCGGAATAATACCAGCAAATGAGCACTGGGCGGTTGCTGACAATTTACCTAATAAATAATATAATTTATCAGAGTTTGTTAACGACGAGTTTTGGTGCACTGTGGCATGAAAACTAGCGTAAAATAGCGGCCAATTTTTGATATCACCATCAAAAGACACCAGTTCAATATTTGGAAGCTTAGGTTTAGCTTTAGCGGGCGAAGAGGACCGATTAGACGCGGGCGGGTGAATGAACTTCGACATGACCTGCTTGATATAACAATATAGATCTTCGAAGGAGGCATAACCTTGATACGAGGGAGTCGCTTCCGAGTCGAACTCGAGGAGTGCTTCGTTGTAGCTATCGAGGATTTGGTGGAAACTGGCACGTATGTCCTCGATGGTTACACATGAACTAAGAAACGACTCTCGAGCTTCTACCGAAACATGAGCACCTTTATCCAAGTCTTTAGCTTGATTATAAATAGCGTTAATTCGTTCATACAACGCATTTCGCTTAGCCTGTAGAATTGTCAAACGCGGGCTCTTCGGGCTACTTGAAGCGGCTGCCATATTGTCACGCGGCATCGTAAATTATTTTAATGCAAGAAAATATTACGTAGCGTAAATATTTACTTAGAAAGTTATACGTTAAGCGGGAAAATAAAGCGGGTATGATAACTGACTATACCAACATTAAAATTATATGATATGGCATAGGCAGTACGTAAACAAAATATATTATGTTACAAATGAGTACGTGAATATAAATAATATACTTATAAATGTGTGTACCTAAGGGGCGGGAAAGTAATTATAATATTTCTCAAAGGCAAACACTTATAAGAGCGGAGCGGGTCAATTAGAAACAATATAGTGCCGAAACTTTTATAAAAGCGGGTAGGCATAGACTTCGCAACGTTACTCGTTACGTAACTTGGTGAGGCGGAATTCAATTTAGAAAAAGTGAATCTCGTATTTATACCGAGAAATGATAGGACACTAATGAAATTTCAATATGTCCGGAACGAATGGACCAAAAAAATGGTGTGGCCAAAATATTATCAATATGATTACTTGACCACTGGCGGTTAGCGTTATGCGCCCGAAGGCTTTTTTATGCGGTATGAATTTAAGTGGACTGTATTTTTTATTTAATTTAATCGCTAGGAACGCCGATTATGGTATATCGATGCAATTAGAGCAATTATAGGATGGGCAAAGGAAATCCACGCACCTTCAAAATCCGGTAACTCCTCTTCCTCTTCTCTTCAGTCTTCGGCCCTTGGCTGCGCGGATCGATCACCCAATCGCTCCAAAAATGCACAATTCAATAGTTGTCTAAAAGTTCACGACACTAGTATTTTTAATAGTTTTTATAATATATTTTCACGCACTCGCGGATATCACCGGTGGAAAGTATTTCACATCGGGGCGTACAGCAGTACATCAAATTTGCGACTGTTTTGAAGGGCACCGATGACACGTTGCGTAGGTGCATTGTGGAAGGACTAAGGAGTTATGTGGGGGTGAAGGAGATAGGAAATCGCTCAATTAGCGTCTAATACCATGTGAAAGAAAAGGACAACTAAATGAACTAGAAAAATGCCTTCAAATCGGTTGAATACGCATTATGGCGGTAACAATTTGATTTTGATCGTTTGAAAAGGTTCATATATTACGTGGAACTTTTATGATGTAGACCTTTTCGGCATTGCCTTTATTTACCAATGGCAGCTTGGCATTCATAGTGTGGGTTTTGGCTTATGTGTGAGTTTGGTCACACTGGTTTTCCTGCTAATAGGTCATGTCACTCCTTCTACTCTTTTTTTCTGTTCTGTGGCAATCGAGGCAACGTAAAAAAAAAGAATATTCCTTTTTGCACACAAGAAGCAAGAGACAAATAAAAGTTACAGTTAAAAAAATATATACAATAGACTTTCTTATTCTCTATAAATTGTACACGATAAGTTTGCTGGGCTTCGTTTCATAAAGTGACTATGGTTAGATTATGAGAATTCCATTATAGGTACATTGCCTAGCCAATCATCCAGAAGGACAGTTAATATGGTAGCCGGCTGCGTAATTTACATCGAACTGTGGTACAGTTTGGCAGAAGGGAATACATTATGTTACTTTGTCAATGTAGGTACTAAAAAAAAAAGATTAAGAAACATTGTCATAACAAATTCATTTTCAACTGTCGCTTTATGAAACAGTTCTATAATTTGTCGATATGGCAATATGTCCCATCCTTAGCCTGAGTAGCAACATAGCAGATAGTTATTTTTCAATATTCGACTTTATGGCATTGAACTTAAAGCTTCTCGACGATCACACGCGGCGGTAGTTCCATCTAATGTAGAGTAGCGGTACTACAAAGCAAAGATCGTATGTCAAACTTAATTTCATAATTATAATTTGATTTTGATCATTGTTTATATGATTTAAAAGGTTCATATTTTACTTGGAACTTTTGTGATGTAGACCTTTTCAGAATTGCCTTTATTTGCCAATGGCAGCTTGGCATTCACAGTGTGCTTTTGATTTGTGTGTGTGAGTTTGGTCACACTGGTTTTCCTACTGATAGGTCATGTCACTATTTCTACTCTTTTTTTTTTGTTCTGTGAGAAACCTCGTCCGAATAGCAACCCTGGTTCCTTCTCTTATTTAGTGATCTGTGGACTGACTTTGACATTGATTGAAACAAATTACAAATTCGTATGAAGAAACGAATGGCGCCATCTAGTGTATCTCAAGGAACTAAGAAAAAAAAAGAAAGGAAAAATGCCCATTGAAATTTGGTATTTGCGGGATAGCCGTGTTAGTCCCGTTGAATCCAGGAATTTGCGGGATCCAGCAGGTTAGACTAGGTCCCCTAAAATAGCTTTTATTTTGTGAATTAAGAAAAAGCTTGTTGGACTTTACACGTAAAGATTAGGACATAAATTGACAGATTCAACAATTCACAATTCAACATTTTCCATAAGTACCTATATTCTAGGGTCGACGGACTTTACAACATAAATGAGTAAAATAGTGAGCTTAATTTTTATAAAAGAAAAAAATAGTATGTTCAATTTATTATTTCATGGTAACTCTCTGTTAATGTAGTAAACATAATAAAATCCTATAGAGGCATCTTTACATATTTTTTTTTGTAAAATTTTGTATTTTGGAACTATGTGCTTCAGTCCGCTGACCTAGAATTGACAGTTGACATAATTACGTAGCGTAAACCTTAAAAGCATAAATTGGCATAGTAATTTAAACATGACAATATCAAATTGACAAGCGCATAGAGTAACACGTGTAATCTACGCTTCTATGTAACTCCGCTAGTGGGAGCCGCCGCTCCAGCGGGATCCAGCAAAATTGTTGTCACGCAAAATGTACGCGGGATCCCGGTATATCAGAATCCCGGTATACCGGGATTGCATTCCATAGATGGCATCGAAATAAAATGAAACAATCTTTTAGAGATACGTTGGTTAATAAGAAAACGCTTATAATTGAAGAAATAAACGTATCATGAAGAAACATAGACTTTGACGCTGCTGTGAGGTCGGGCGTTTTCGTTCGCACATTATCATTCAAAATTTAGTGCTTACATTGTTAAAAAATACAAGTGGCAAGTGGCAGTCCCTAGTCTCTGCCTACCTGCCCCTCTCGGACACAAGGGTGAGTTTAGTTGTTGTTGTAACACTTTATTGCACAATTAAAAAAATATCTGAATATTTATTAAATAACATGTTTGTGATGAAGAAAATTAAATTCTTTCTCTCTCTCTCTCTTTCTCTCTTTCTCTCTTTCTCTCTTTCTCTCTTTCTTTCTTTCTTTCTTTCTTTATGTATGTATGTATCTACTATTAAAAAAATATAGACAAAAAATTATTAAGGTGTGTTTACGTCTTTCCCATATCCACAGAGCAGTTAACCTGCATCTGAGGAGTGTTTTAAGGGATCTTGAATTTTGAATTTTCGTTGGAAAGTCACCCGTAACATTTGAGTTTAACTTCTAAAGGGCTGTCGTGCCGAGAGTCGCCCATTTATTATATAGAGTTCAATGAAACCCACTAGTGCAAAAATTCGTCTCGCATTTATTCGGTTTTTTATTTTGCAATCGCTTTTTTGTCGAGCCGCGCTTTTTGCGCGCGATGTTTTATTAAAACGTTACATACGTGTGCCATTTTTTACGATTCCTGTAATTGACACCAGTGTAGGTATTTTTATTTTATTGTATTTTATTTATTAAGTGAGTACGACAGGTAACAATCAGAAACAAAATATAAAATCACAAATTAACGGCTCTAAACTTGACTATTCCCAAACTTATGCACACGTTCATTTAGGCATAAAACCACTTCTTAACTATACATTTCAACGTATCATTTGAAATATATTCTAAAATAATAAAAAATTTAAACATAAACATTTTTATACTAAGTGTCAAGAGTTAAAATAACAAATACATTATTTTTAAATGAGAATTTAGTGAGCGGATGGCCTTTCGCCGTTTATTTCTAAATGATGTGAGGCTACAATTATATGAAAAGCCTCGTAAAACCCAATGTACTAAAAAAAGTATGGAAACAATTGTTATTTTCAAGATCGGGCCTTACGAGGACAGATCTAGATCTTTTCAAATTGAGAAACCCAAATTAAACTGGCGACACATGCGTACCATTAGATAATATTAGATTATAAGAGGAGGTGTTAGTTTTAAATACCTGGTTGGACTCTTCCAACAAAAAGTTCGGTAAGTGAATCCGGAATAAAATTAGTAACACTTGAGACGAACACTTAAAACGAGTATTAAAATTTATAGAAGAAACCAGGGGAATTAAGAGTGCAGTTAATAATTTTGTGTAACTATAGAAGATTGTGTTGCTTACGTCGATCTGATAAACAAGGCATATTAAAAATACTAAGGCGGTATTCGTAGTTTGGTTGCGACCATAGCAACACCAATAACAAAGTACAGTACAGTACAGTAAAGTCTGAACTCTTTCGATGGTATCAGAATGTATTCCATAGATACCTCCGATGATAAAAAATGCTGATTTCAAGTTGCTTACTTTCTTACAAATTAATTTATTTTGTCACGTTCCTAATAGCTAATTTAACAATCCTATCGGCCGGCTCATTCAGACAACCGATACTTTTCTGTAACCATCTAAAATCAGCGCGTGACAAAATTAAAGACTAACCAAGCAAGGCAATAAAATCATCATGACGTAATCAGATAGCAACTATTGATACAGAACGCTTAATTCAAAGGTACATCCGTAGCATCGGTGGTTCAGTGGTAGAATGCTCGCCTGCCACGCGGGCGGCCCGGGTTCGATTCCCGGCCGATGCATCCTTTTTGTTTTTTTTTTTCATGGGGCATAAACAATTTTTTCTTTTCTTTTCTGTATTATTACTTTTCACCACAATACACGGTCACGATACCAATGCGAGAGCCGCAGCATCAGATGGCCCGATACACGCGCCATTTCCTCTGTAGCGCCTCTAATGCCTCCCAACATTAAGTCCGGAAGATTATCTGGCTGTAGCCGAGAAAGCCTTAAAGTCGGGCAGTTCGACCCGCGGATGGGTATTGCAAAGGCATAGTAGTGATACACGCCTAATCACATGGTTCACGACTTGTGAAGCTAGATAATCGAATACCGTTATACAATACAAATACAAAATACAAAATCTTTATTTTCATAAACTGCTTAATTTTAACGGTACATAGTATCTGGAGCCACCTTTTAAGCATGTATAATGCCTGTACTAATTTGATATTTTTCTTATTTTAAAGATTACTTTATTACTATTATGACAAAAATATTAAAAAAGACAAGTTATGGTCTATCGTTGAATAGCAATAAACTTGAATCGCGGTCATTCAAGTTCTCGATTCGACTCGATTAATTTAAATCAATTCACGTTTATAGGGATCCTATGCAAAGCTTAGCAGTCTTGACCTTGTTATAAGCAAGGTCATTTCTGAACATGGTGAGGAAACTATTTCTTTTTTACTCTTCCGACAAAAAGACAAGTGAGTGTATCCGGAATAAAGTTAATAATGTCTAGTAGTTACGAAAGTTTTATTTAAAAAATGGTGAGGAAACCTGCATCATACTTCAGCGCTTGAAATTTCCAATCCGCGGTGGGCACGCGTGGTGATTAAGCCCATAACATAACATCTACATACAGGCACATACATAGTTTCTGGCCCCACACTAGGATACCCTGTGTCGTGGGAAGCAGAAACAGCGACGTCACAAACATGTAAACATCCAAGAGCTGGGTTTCTTTTTTCTTGTCCCCAGCCGGGATTGAATGAATGAAAAATTCTTTATTGCACAAGAAAAGATCTGCACAAAGGCGAGCTTAATACTAACAAGTATTTTCTTCCAGCTAACCATGGGTGATGTGGAAAGAATGAGGGGCAGTGCTACGAAGTCCACGTAATATAGAAAATATATATTACTTACTTACAGATTACCATTGATGTATAATATCAATGTAATACATAAACTTCATACTAATAATACATACATATAACAATACATCTACTATACATAATATACTACATACTATATTACGATATTCCATAAATTATGTGCCATTATATAAAATAAATAAATACTTTCATATGCATCCTTATTGCGGATTGCTCTGAAGTCCAAAGTAATGCTCATGAATCGCACTCTTGAACACTTCGGCCGATGGGTCCGGCGAATGTGCAGCGGCAGTGCGTTCCACAGGCGCACAGCCGTCACAGTAAAGGAATCCGAATAACCTGCCATATTGGGATTCAAACCCGGGACCTCTCGCATGGTAGTCAGATGCTCTCTCTCTCTCTCTCTCTCTCTCTGAGAGAAGAGCTGTGCCCTGCAGTGGGACGTATATGTATAGGGTACATAAAACACCTGATTCCGCCTTGACACTGTAACTTCGCTACACGAGCTGCAGTACCGTTGACCCAGGTGAGGATTACCGTGTAATCGCCCAACTGGACCAAGGGAATGGCTCCCGCGAAACTTCTGGAACTTTCCACTAATCGACTCCCGGGGCTCCTCGACAGTACGTAATTGCGACTAAAAGGGACTTTAGTGCTGCGATTATAATAGTAGCTAGTACCAATATTTTCCGCTAATACTGATCCTAAATATCAAGCCAATGAAGTAATACGATATCCTAATTAATACTAGATAGCAGTGATATTCATGTATCAAACCGTGTAATATACAAAATGTATTAATTACGGAATTTATATCATAGACAAGGTAGGTACTTAAGTAATAGATTCGTCTGAGTATCGTGCTGATCATGATTTACGACAAATCTCGATTGAATGGGCAGTATACATAATATCGCACCTCCTCTAGAAAACTGTCATATCACAAAAAAACATAGTTTTGAAAAAAAGGCAAATTAAGTGATATTGGTCTTACATTTTTTGCCACTGTGGTAAATATATTATGGTAAATATAATATTTACCACAATGGCAAAAAATATAAGACCGAAATCACTTAATTTGCGTTTTTCTCAAAACTATGTTTTTTGTGATATGACAGTTTTCTAGAGGAGGTACGATATATTAAGTGAATATCTATTATAGGTATTATATTCGCGTGATCGAGTTTGTCAGACTACCAATAATTCCATTTTAATATCACTGATACTTAACGAATAGGAGCCGATTCCCTCCTTAGCTGTGAATAATTGCACTGAAATGGCCCAAATCAATCATAGCAAGTAGTCCGAGTACGTCAGAAAGACCCAGCGCGAACGGAATCTTGGCGGAGATGGAGGTTTTTATTTTATTTTACAAAGACACAAATACTAGAATACAATTTTGACGACAGACGTCACTAACACATTCATCGGCAGTATTTTTGGTATATGTTTTTATTACACAAAACTCAGAACAGCTGAAATAAAATCATATCTAGTGACAATTTAGACTTACATATGTACATGACTTTTTTTAGACTAGATTAGAACTCTTTGTAATGATAAATTTTAAAAAAAATCATAATAATAATGGCCGGCGACTCTAGATAGGACGTTGAATAGTAAGTAATACCAAGGAGAATTTCATTCTCCTTGGTAATACATGTTTTTCAGATTTTAAACACGAACCATTAGAGATTAACATGTATTTTAAAACGCTTGATTTAGAGGCAATGTGAGAGGTAATAAAGAGCCAACCCTAAAGGCAGCTTTTACCTCTGGCATACCTCTGGTTCATATATGAAAACATATTTATTATTGTAAGCCGTAACGACACGACTAGACATCGTATGCTTACGGTTATTGTCTAATGTGACGGGTGCCAAAAATTCTAATATTCGACTTTGTTCGAAGTCTTCATAAATCATTTTTATTCATAATGCTATTTTTATGTGTTACACATGCTCTGGTGTACAACACCACACATTTCTATAATCGGACTCTACAAAATGTTCGATTCCAACAAAACTGACTTTTTTATATATTCAATCTCAGCTCTTATATATTCATCTGAGAGACATATTTATTTATATCTATTTCTACTCTGGAGGACTAAAATGCAGACAAGCCAACGAAGCTCTACCAACAATCTCGAAACGTCTTTCACGTAACCTGCGTCGTCTGAGAAGAGATGATCTGAGCAGAGCTGTGGCAAACCTAACAGGCCACTGCTCACTGAATAGGCATTTCCACAACATGGGACTAACCGACAGCCCGCTTTGACGGGGATGCCTGAAAGAAGAGGAAACACGTCATCATCTACTGTGAAGGCGTGGAAAAACAACGGACCGCCATTGTTGGGAATCTGGGATCCCTTCGAGAAGCCTGCAGTGATATCAGAGCATTGCTGGCCTTCTGGAAAGAGATTCTGGCTGGAGTAAACTCACAGCCTTGCTACGTAAAATGGCCGAACCATGAGGCTATGTGCGGAAATCTTAGGTCTAACTAACTCTCTGATTCTATTGCTGAGATAATTCAGGTGCATAATGTCGTATGATTATATTAACTTGTAGGCACGCTCTCTTTTAAAGTATAAAAATAAAAAATCCGACCAAATGCTTTTGACCTCACGATACAACGTTTAGGTCATCTAATTCATTAGGCACCAGCTCATTCATTTAGGCACACGAATTGCCGCATTTCGTTTACTTAATCTTCTCAGTAAAACGTTTAATTGTTCCTCCATGCTCATTCCTTCCAGCAAACTGTAACCAGCAGTCTCAGGCACTCGCCGCAATTTTCGCGGACAAAATAATTCCGGCGGTCGGCCGCCCGGGGCGAATTAAACTAGCGTCAGCACAAACACTCATCCGAACAAACTACGCTCGTAAGTATAACACAAACTTTATTATTTATATTTACATTACGCTACAAGAGTATAAGGAATGTGTGCGCAGCGTCTTGCGAGGCCTTTATGAGGAACAACTTTTACCTTAACGCAAAATAATAAAAAGGAAAAAACGTCGGACAAGTTTTTAAAAATGTACGCGAGCCCTTTGTTTCGTCGTCCGCGCTTTTTGAGCAAAGCAGATGTATGAGCGCGAAATTAATTCAAAATTATCACGCTGGTGTAATTGTCCCGCTTAATATTAATCTAACGTTAACTAAATGTAAAGCGGAGCCCGAAAAACGACAGTTACCATAAACAATTCAGTGTTTCGGCCGATTAACGGCAAATTGGACAATATGGAGCACAATCCCCGTGTGATTGTATTGTGCACGGCAAAGCTTTTGAACACCGATGCTCATCTGGAATTGTTTCGATTGTTCAAACCGCTCTCCCGCAGCGCTTCAATGGCAAAACAATGTCCTAACGACGTATTTTTTTCATAATCACGTCACAGGAACAATTTCAATTTTTCACCAGTGTCGCGCACGCAATCCCACATTTCTGAACTCAAAGAGGCGTTAATATTTTACGTCCCGCCCCACGGCATGAGGTGAATATAACCAAAAGCATTCGACCTAAAATAATTTCGTCGGAGTTATGCAATCCAGCCCCAAATCCTTTGAATAGGATTGTGTGAGATTTATCGTATCGCATCGTATCGGGTATCGGTCCGTTCCGTGGATTTTTTTCACCGAGGTTAACACGCGAGAGCTTTTGTTTTTTCAGGAATTTAATAACTTCACGCTTGCGCAGGGCTTAGCGAAGCAAAGTTTCGCGGAAGTTAAACAAGCGTAGCTGCAGCAGCTGAGACTATGATTTTGTAGCGTAAGAAGAAGAGAGAAGAAATACATTTAGTTGTCGCCACTAAAAAAGGGCAAAAAAACAGGCAAGGCAAAACACAAGACGAGAAACAAAAGCAAGAAATAGACATGGGCTACGTCCATGCGGCGGTAGAACGGCTTCAGGCTCAGTATTTGCTGCAGATTTATGACTCACAGTGCTGATTTTCTACAAGGGCCCAGTCTAGTGACCCACGGAGCGATCCATTCATACAGAGAAATATAATACGATAAGATACGTAAGTATGAGATACAAATTCAGCACTCTGCGACGCCAGTCAAAGTGTGATGTGAAGTTTAGGGTTTTCTGCCACTACCACCGCGCGCATTAATGGACACAAAGTCCCGTAAGTAACAGGGCATACCGCACAACACAGAGAAACGACTCGACTAAGTATCTCGAGGATATGTTCCCTTCAACCTCCGCAAATATTTTCCCATTCCTTACACGTCTTTATAATAAAAAGATCATCCCGACCCGCAGGAAGCGAGAGAAATAACGCTACATTAGACACGATAAGTTCCTGACTATTCGCTGTATACTTAACTTACGCTCAACGTTCGCCACACTGTTGTTTTTCGGATGAGAATTCGATGAAGACGCCCTCTTTGGGAGAAGAATATTCTCAGGCTCAGGCCGCTTCACAAATACTTTCACAAGAACAAGACAGGATGCAATAACAAAAGATTTAGCACCAAACGATTGTCGTCATTTTCATACGTAATTGTACTCGTAGTTTGTAATTTTCAAACATGTTTTTAGTAAATTTTATTTTTCCATAACTCCACGTACATGTCATTAAGAAAGCATTCCAAATAAATACAGGACGGATGTTGTCCACACATCGCAATCTAAATACTGGCATTGTTTTCGACTGGGAGTCAGAGAAACGTGAACGATCTTAACACTCCGTCTTTTCCAGGTAAAGTGCGGAACAACACAACACGCCAGCTGGACAAAGAATAGCGTTCGTCTCCGCAGCCACACAAAAGCTATCGGCAAATATAGACCGCGCCGTGAAGCGCAGGTGTGCCCAACCGGTTGGCCGCCGGTGAAAAAGGGAAAAACCCATCCGTAAACAGGCGCGGTGGAGGCTGGGTATATTTCACCCGAATGCCTAGCATGGGCCCTTAAATACTCGTAGTTTGTTAGAAATCTACGGCAACAGTCGAGAAGACAACGGTGGTCAAACGTGGAAATATGTTAGCTGGACAGAAAGAAAAATCCATAGTCTCTCAGTTGATTTTCGTTGTCGTGCTAACGTCCAGAGTTTTGGTAAATCTGGCCCACTCAACTGTACATTCAGATCAAATGTTTTCACAACTACATACTAGATTTGTTTTTGCACGACATGAATTTTACCTAAGCCAGTGACTGTCATTGCAACTAGAAAATAGATATTATATAATTATATTAACTTTCAGAGAACACAATCATTTGACCTGGCCCCAAACTAGAATACCATGTGCTATGGTAACCAGACAAAGACATAAAAAACAAGGAAAAACACCCAGACTGAGGCCATTTACACAAATGTACTGCGGCCCCCAGTGGTAATCAAACCCACGACCACAAAGGACCAGGGAAGGTCATTACAAACATGGTGAAAACACCAAGACTAAAGCCATTTGTACAAATGTACTGCGGCCCCCAGTGAGAACCGAACCCATGACGATAAATTTGCAAATTAAAACTAAGTCACCGACAGATGATCATATTGGACCTCACTGTATCGTTGTATCGAGCCTGCGTATTGAGTGCGTGCTAAGCCTTCCAAGCAGGGGGTGGCCAGGTGTTGAGATATGATAAACTGCTGCTGTTACGCACCCCCTGATTTATATAGGGCCTTCTGAACGCAATATGCGTTAATTGGCTCCTCGTGAACTAAGATCGTTACAGCAAAACCGATTTTCTATGAAGGGAAACTAAAGAAATATAACCTTTGACACCTAAGCCAACTCGATTCCTTATCCAATCGCGTCGACAAATAGAATAGACTCTCTGAAATAACTGATAAAGGTCATCCGTATTAAAGTTGATATTTAGATATCTTTCTCAATGTTTGTTGTATTGATGAGAGGAAGAAAAACATGAATGGAACATCACCTCTGCAGAATAGCTCGTAAAACGTTGGTACAAAGTATCGATTAATAATTTGTAACGTGAAAAGAAGAATGGCGAAGAGCAGATATCGGACACGACCTCAGACGCGCTATGCCAAGCTATTCGAACCCTGAAATTTTATGAAACCAATAAAACTACAAAGTAACGAGTCAACGCTATTAAATCACCAGGCGAAGAGTTTGCACGCCGGAATCAATTTACGGGACCACGAAAAAGCGTCCACGGCACAATCCTGCCATAAAAGTTGTAACAAATCCCCCGGCACTTAGGTGCAAAGGTGGTCCCACGTCTCGGCACTATTGTAACATTTTTAACAGCGATTATTCTCACACGAACGCCGCCCGCCCGCCGCCTTGGCGACAAAATAAGTTTTTAATGGCTCACACCACTTACCGCCCCCATCCCAGCGAAGTTAGGGCTTAAAACTGGATCCCACATACGGGCTGGCCGCGGTCAAACCCTTGAGTTTTACCGTTCGGCGTCAAACAACATTCAACAAAATCAAACTTTAAATTGTGTTTGTCGTCTTCTCCGTGCTACGGAATCTTGTTTGTGGAAAGACAGTCGGGTCCCAAGCGAAGTGAATTATGCATACTTTTACGATGACCCACCCGAAACTGAATTGGAAGTTGGGGTCAGCCAAGTTGCCAGTTCCGGTATCTCCGGCATTAACGATTGGGATTCCAGAATTTAATCTAGTTCTAGTTGTAACAGACTACGAATCAGCCATTTGGATGTTAAACAAAGGCCCAAGGGAATAGAGTTAGTCCCAGAGATTTGCGGACTTATGTCTAATCTCTGGCTGTCCTAAAACTTGGTTGTGTAATTTTGAAGTAATTTCTGACGGGAAATGGAGTGAGGATCTTCCGTTACTAACAAAATCAATGTTTTACGAGTAATCCTTCAACAAAAGCAACTTTGAAATATCATTTCAGTGCCACGTAGAATACGAAAATTTCGAGTACTGTTTCGAGATTTCAAGTCAACCAGCTCGACGGGAGACTTCGAGAAGTTAAATCCTTTTTTGAAAGAAACTCTTGACTCAAATGGATCGTCATCGAGAAAGAAGCTTACAAGGCACAGGATTATACTGTTACCAAACAAAGTTCAACTTAAATTTCTTGGCCAAAATGCCGGTCCTAATTACTGCTAGATATAACGGTTTATTGTACGGGCGCGTTAGTCCGAATAGCATTCAGAGGCAAATACTGCTTGGTTTGAACGAGATTATTAACAGATGGGCAGAATAAAAAAGGCACAAAGGTCTAGTTTAGCCTAAAGAAGATGGAGATGGACTTTTGTGAATCATCTCTGCACGGGTAGTTTTGTGGCGTTAAAATTTCAGGATTTGACCACTTATGCATTGGAAAGTCACAACTTTTGACAGTTAAAACGAGCGACTCGCATTGTCGTACTATAGATAATGATACTATAGATGCAGGATATGTAGTACGACGATGCTAGTGGCGCGTTTTAAATAACAAAACTCGCGCAAGAATAATTGTCAAGTTTTGATATTTTAGCGCTACGAAATGCGTAACGCGAAAGCCCACCCGTGCTAGAATATTTTTCAGCGATTTAACTATACAACCGTTGTTTGGTTAAATTGCTATTCATAAGTTGCTCATAAATAGAATTTTAACTATAGGTATATAACTAGAGGTCTCTGGTCGAAACCAGCGTTCGGGAAACTGAAACACATTTTCGCGATCAAAATACCTGAGTATCTCAAGACAAAGATATAACCGATGTGTATTGCCAGCGGGGATTTATGGATGGGAGACCTAGTCGCTTACTCGTTGGGTGAACTTGAGCCTCATAAGAAGGCTCAAGGTCACCCAACGAACAATCAATGGAGAGAACTATGTTCGGAGTTTCACTACATGATCAAATAGGAATCTGCTCTTCGAACAGAAGACTCAGCGGATTTCTTCCGATCCGCCGAAGAACCCGAGTTAGTATTATAGCTCGAAGAACTGTGTTGAGTGGGCGTGGGCACATATCTCGGAGAACTAATGGCTGTTGCGGCGGAAAAGTTTCTAGCTGGCGACCGCGAACCGGACGACACAGTGTGGACAAGCACCCCACCAAATAATCTGACCACCTGATTGCGGTAGCAGGGAATCACTGAAACCATGAGGGTGTTTGTCTTTTAGGGGATGACAAATGGCTGCAGATGATGCTGATGACTTACTTAAGATTTCTCATTAGCTCGGCGTTATTTTGCGGGATATGCTCTTACCTGAAATGAACAAAAACCTTTAGTTAGACTACAACAATATTAACCTGGAATGCAAACAAATAAATATCATACGTTTTCCGGGAAGAAAATTTACGTAGAAGGTGACAAAAGGCAAGACTTTGAGGTCCCTGGTGGCGACGCGTGATTGTTCCTTTGAAAGAAACTCCCGCCCGCATTGGACGTATGCAGATTGATTCAGATATCACCGGACCATTTCGTTTCCCACCTTCTATAACTTCTTACTATGTTACTAGTGTTGCCAGATGTAGCGAGACTTCCTATTTTTCAGCCTCCTCAAACACCTTGTGCCCGTATCTAGAGGGGTAGGCAGAGATCAGGAACTGGTTTCGGGTGAGGAGAGAAGCAACCTTTATCCTATCCATAAGCGTAACATTGGAAATGATTTGGTACTGTTTTTGTGTCTTGCTAATAGGATCTGTTAGATGTCCGTGCGTCTAGATACTTTATCTCGGGAACGGCTGGAGGCATCGAGTTGAAATGAATGCCCCCTACTCAAGTCTACGGTCTCAGAAAGTTCTGAGAAAATCAAAGTTCGAAATTAACGTAAAAAACATACGGCCGTTTATGCCGCAAAAAAACGTATATTTCGACAGTCAAGGGAATCCGGACTTGGCCCCCGTGGTGGAGTATGGCCTATACCTTCCTCAGGGAAGAGACCCGTGCCCCTCGGTGGGGACATAATGGGTTGATTATGAAGGGAATCAGAATGTATAGGGTTCTTTCGGTTGACCTAGGACTATACAATTTTGCAAGTGATATCGGCCTATACGACAAATACAGGAAAAAATCTACAAACTATGCCTACATTTGTAATTTTCATAATCATATCTGGCACAATATGTGACAGAAGTACAGGGGATTCAATTACGTATTCTCAACGCACAATTGGGCAAATGAGAGGCCAATCAGTGGGTAACATTAACTACGCCCCGACAATTGTCACGTGCGAAATCAACGTACACTGCGTGGCGGCGGGACGTGTTCATGGCGATTTGGACAAAATGGGAAACCAATCACAAATTGTACTCAACTACTCAGGTTGGTTTCTCTGGAATTAATATCCCACATTTTCATTGTTCCGGTATTTATCCAATAATTATTGGACATATTATTTAATAATTATTATAATAACACGCATTGTGAACGTAATTATCTTACACAGTGCATGATATCAAAATATTTTTTATTTTTTTATTTATTTATTCTCCATAAAATACCGTTCATTACAGTCTTCACCTAATGCGAATGGTATGCTACTTAAAAATATTTAACTTATCTATCTCTTATCTAATCTTATCTCTAATATAATGGCTATTTACACAAATTGTCCTTATAACATATCACAAACAGCGCTGTTCTCTTGAATTCACTCAGAGCAACATGGAATAAATCAGCCTGGTCCGATATAATGTTTAGAATACGGCAAGCGCGTGACAGCGGCGCATGCGCCAGCAGGTTGGTGCGCGCGCGCGGCACATGCAGCAGCGGCGGCCGGCGGCGGCGCCCCACGTACACGTCTAGTACGCACAGATTTAAAGCCCCCAGTACCACCGGATTGCTAATCCTGCCCTCGAGCACTTTATGGACATAGGATACTAGCGCGAGATCCCTCCTCACCCTAAGCTCGTTGTACCCTACCATTCCCAAGATAAAAAGTGTAGGGTACATCAAGGAGTACAACGGATAAACGCCATATAACCTTAAGTACAAATATCTTATGAATTTGTTTTGAATGCGTTCTATCATGAGACAATATTTTATCATATAAAGTATTTAAAGTATTTAAATTTAAGTATTTCAAAAAATCAAGTAAGTTGATCAGGGTCATAATCATCATCAACCCATTTAGTCCCTGAGGAAGTTATAGGCCATACTTCACCATAGAGCCAAGCAAGTCCGGATTGGTGGAGGCTTGTAAGACTAGTGGCTGGTCTCAGAAGTTTTCCACAAGACGGACTTGGCTTACCGACTGCCATCTGAATCGGCCCAGGCTATGAGATCTGAATATTTACAAAAAAAGGGAATAAAAACTGTTACAGCAGAAACCGCGGCACCCTATCGGCATTGTCGAAAAAATCGCAGATAACCCGCTGAAATAAACTGTACTCGAGCGAATAATGTTTTTTTCCGCCGTGTAAAACGTAAACGGGAGCCTTGCCCGCGATTCCAGCTAAATGTGATATACGGCCGGCCTATCGACGATATCTGGGCATATTTTTTGCGCTAATCTTTCCTAAACCTAGCTTTTTTCCGCTTCGAATGGCAGATTTGGTAACCGCGTGGGTGTGTATTTTTTCGGGCGAGTTAAGGCTGTGTCAAAGTAGCCATTGTTGATATCAATGGCGGGGATGTGAATAAGAAGAGTTTTGTGCGGTGCTTAGTGGAGTGTTTCAGGGTGATTTATTTTTAGATATATAGGGAAAGTATTACATGAATAACTCGGTATGTCAAGAACATTGTATACGCTTAACGCTGTTTAACATACGCTCGAGTAACGTGATCTGTTATTCTTTCCTAAGATCACCACTAATAAAAGTATGTGAAATAGGTCCTCTTATTAGTGTACTTACACTAAGAAGAGGAACGATAAGTACACTAAGGAAGAGTTGGCCAGGGACAGGAAGGAGTGGATACCTAAAGGGGAAGCCTTAGCCCAGCACTGGGATACAGTCACCGCTAATTAAAAAAAAGTACACTATATACAAGATTATCTACTAATATTGAATACTACTGTTACCTAATACACAGTATTACCAGCCACCAGCAAAACCCCTGTAGACCTTTGCACAAACTACTTTAGAAAAAAATTTACACATCGTTAGATTAAGTTCGTCTCCCGCGAAAAGTCAGTTGCCTAGATCCAGGCCAGCCGAGGGGCTGAATTTTTTGGCAAACCGCGGTAATTATTTGCACTAACATGAAAGGAAAAATGCGAGTTACATTCAGGCGGCACCCAGCGCATAATGACGACTAATGGTCTGGTCTAAAATTACTTGCCAGAGACCGAGGCACCAGCACGGAATAGATGGCTGGTTTCTTCTGTGGGGGATTTCTAAAACAAAACAAAATGACGACCTCTGTGGCGCAACGGTTAGCTCATCTGACTACCATGCGAGAGGTCCCGGGTTCGATTCCCGGCTGGGGACAAAAAAACCCAGGTCTTGGATGTTTACATGTTTGTGACGTCGCTGTTTCTGGTTCCAACGACACAGGGTATCCTAGTGTGGGGCAATGTAGAAGCAATGTATGTACGACCTCTGTGGCGTAGTGGTTAGCGCATCTTAGCGCGCTTACTATGCGAGAGGTCCCGGGTTCGATCCCCGGCTGGAGAAAGAAAAAAAAACTCCAGGTCTTGGACGTTTACATGTTTGTGACGTCGCTGTTTCTGGTTCCCATGACACAGGGTATCCTAGTGTGGGGCAAGCAATGTGCCTGTATGTAAATGTTATGTTATGTTATGTTATGTTATGTTATGTTATGTTATGTTATGTTATGTTATGTTATGTTATGTTATGTTATGTTATGTTATGTTATGTTATGTTATGTTATGTTATGTTATGTTATGTTATGTTATGTTATGTTATGTTATGTTATGTTATGTTATGTTATGTTATGTTAATGTATGTGCCTGTATGTAAATGTTATGTTATGTTATGATAAATACATTTTAGTTTAAAAAAAGCAGGTAAGTGCGGGTTGAACTCGCTCACCGATTATTCCGGACTATAACGTATCTAGCAACCGGCCCGGGGCGAACTGGTTTGGAATCTATAGTCATCATCATCAAAGGGCTTTGCGTCCGTTAAGGATGATTTAAGCAGTACCTAAGACTGTCATTTTTTCGAGTGACTAACAAGTCTGATTCGAGAGCGGCAGGCCCTACTGCATGTCAGAAATCAGAAATAAAGCTATTCTGATAACGCATGATAGTTCAATTACAATTACATGGCCGGCCACGTGACATGTTTTTTAATTCCATTGACGCCAAGAAGTGTTGATACGCGTCCTCGCGTTGAATTGAAGCGGCAATAAATTAAATCGTCGCGTTTATGCCACCGTCATTCTACTACAATGCAATAGCAGAATCTAGGCCCTGTACGGAGAACTTCTATCATCATTAACCCATTTATGTCCTCACCGAGGGGCACGGGTCTATTCCCTGAGGAAGGTATAGGCCATACTCCAACGCACGGGGGCCGAGTCCGGATTGGTGGAGGCTTGTAAGACTAGTGGCTGCTCTTAATGTCAGAAGTTTTCAAGCCGCCCTAAGACTCTCACTTGGCTTAACGACTGCCATCTATCGACGGCAGCCGGCACCAACTGATTAACATGCCTTGCGAAGCACGGAACCGCTCCGAAAAATTCCACTAGCGTTAGTCCTAGAACAGTCACCCATCCATGCACTGAACGCGCCCATGTTGGTTAAAGGCCTTCCACACGATCGGAAAGACTCTCCGACCAAGTGGCCTTGGTCGGGTTGGAATTCGTTCCACACGGTCGGACAACTTGACAACGTACAGTCGAAAGCACGTCATCATTCACATTTGAGTTGCAAAGTCGCCCGTAATGCCACGAGGCAGAGTGCATGGGTGTATTACATGATGTGCTCTCGACTGTACGAAACTACATCGGTGGCGCAGCGGTTAGCGCATCTGCTTACCATGTGAGAGGTCCCGGGTTCGAATCCCGGTTGGGTACAAAAAAAAAGAAACACAGGTCTTGGATGTTTACATGCTTATGACGTCGCTGTTTCTGGTTCCCACGACACAGGGTACCCTAGTGTGGGACCAGAAGCGATGTATGTAAATTCAAGCCTGTATGTAAATGTTATTTTATGTGTAAATTGATATGAATTCAGTCAACACCTCCCGTTCGCGGCTTTTAAAATGCGAACCCATTCCAACCATAATTCGAAACATAATTGGGTAGTTGACAAAATGTCAATTAAATTACTTTTAAAACGGAATTTTGTACCTATGAAAATACCGCATTATTAAGTCATTATTCAGAGCACTCTTTTTATGTTTCATCTATTTAACAATTGTAATAACTAATAATTAACTGAAAGAGATATATTTCCCGAAATATTTTGTTTTAATCGAGCATATGAAGTAATTTATAGTTAGTCGTGTCACTACCGAATTCGAACTTAGTGTCATAGACATACATCCGCTCGCAGCGACGGCCAACGGCACACTGAAGCGCTCGCGTCGGACGACAGCCTTCAACACGATCCATTCCGACCGCCAACACAGCGTGTTCTGATGGCTGCGCTTCCGATCAAGGCCGTTGGATTCCGACCAATATTTGGTTGGACTGAAATTTTTACACCAACCCGACCAATGTCACCTTGGTCGGAGAATCTTTCCGATCGTATGGAAGGCCTTTTAACCTCCGTGACCGTTTAAGATCACTCAGGCGGCCGGGGCTACGAGCGATTCAGACCTTCTATAACTGGCAACAATGTGGCAGCGTTGCGGAGAGAAAAATAAATTACCGCGAAGGGACCCGGTCGGCGGCGGTGTTTTATACGGGCCTCTCTGTAAATATGAAAAAAGTTCGTGAATTTTCAAACTCCCGCGCGTCGTACGTGCGAGGTGTGAATTTATCGGTCCCCGTGTGGCGGTTTAGGGCTCTTATGGAGCGCTATGTTCACCGTTCGAACTAAAGACCGGTAGACGAAATAACTAGGAAGGAAAGGGATGATGGGCACTCAGGTAAGGTTGTAATCTCCTATTAAACATTTCTAGACTAGACTTATTAATTTTATTCCAGATAGACTTACTTGACTTATTTTCGGAAGAGCACAAATTTACGGCGGTCTCCAGTGGGAATCGAACCTACGACCTCGGGCATTGGTAAAGCGTCTGCATATTCATTATTGTACTCATAAATTACAGCTAGCAGATTAACAGCTTGTAAAGGCACGAGAAACCGAGGGTTGGCCGTAGATATCCATAATGTGGGCGATGACCGTTTTTGTTTTTTGAGCCACCATAATACAAGTACACGAGACTGGACAAGGATAAGCCTTGACGGACACATTTGTGCCAAAGAACAAAAACCTTATGCAAATACCGCATTAAAAAAACACCCTCATAATATTTCCTGAACCTTCACATTAAACCGTCGGCGCGGCATTGTTACAAATGAAAACTACTTTTTAATAAATAAAAAACAGACTTCAAGAAAAACATTCGTCAACAGATCTTGGTCAAAAATTGGCGGAGAGATAATTTATAAGAATATTCTTTACTGTACACCAGAGCACATGACAGTACAATTAGCGGTGAGGAACTCCTTTGTAACAAAAAATATTGAATAAATGAATCAGACAAACGTGATAAAAAATTATCGCTCAACGAACGTACATACGAGGAGGCAAAGTCAGAGGCCTTAGGACGGCTTGAAAACTTCTAACAGTAAGACCAGCCACTAGTCTTACAAGCCTCCACCAATCCGGACTTGGCCCCCGTGGTGGAGTATGGCCTATACCTTTTTCAGGGAAGAGACCCGTGCCCTTCGGTGGGGATACAATGGGTTGATGATGATGAACGTACATAAAAAAACGAATTGAGAACGTCCTTTTTTTTTAAATCGGTTAAAAAGGGGCAAGCAAATTAAATTAATTCAGCCAACATCGAAGCCATAACAATAACCGGATATAATCATCATTCGGTGTAGCGCTGAAATGAATATTTCACTCTTAATGGGGCCTGTACTTTCTTTCATTAAAACTTACATAATGCTCTCTGGTCCTCCCTGAATAATTACAGCGAGCCTTCAGAATGAGAATGAGGGTGCGAGATGTAATGCAAATTCTATTATAATTGCTGCATCCTCAACCATCCTGGCGCTTGAGGACTTCCACTGTTTGTTTCATACTTTTCTCCCCTATTTGGTATTCCAACGCATACCAAAATATCATATTTTCAGCACCAGACCAGGATGTAGATTCCTTTAATACATTATAGTACAATGACAACTGGAGGAATGTCGCGATTTAGTTTCATTTCCGCTTAAACTCTACGCGCGCAGCGCACACATATCAAACCTTCTAGACGTCAATGGTATGAAAAAAACAAGTCACGTGACCCAACCGTGTATCTGCCATCGTACTATAATGCACTAACAGAATCGAGGTAGTTTTAGAAGCTGAAGCTACTTGCGTCCATGGGGTTTATTCTGGTTTACCAATAACTAAGGTGTGACGTAACAAAAATGTGTTACGCTCACTGTGCCAGAAAGGCCAATATAATATTAACGATTGCATAAAATACGCATAAGTGTGGTTATTAACGGTGTCTACAATAAAGTTACAATTTAGGAATTTTGTACCTATTTATACAACAAAAACACATTCATAAGTAGGTTGAAGTTAAAAACTCTGTAGTTCAGTTAAAACTTTTCTTGAAAAGAATTAATGTGGTGTTTGTTTGTTAGCTTCTTCTCGACATAAAGTTCTACTAACTTTTACGACCCTAGTTAGGGTACGCCTTAAGAGCAAGTTAATGACACCCTCGGCTTCGACTTTGGTTATATTAATGCTTATGTCAAGTATTCCTAACATAAACCGACCTTGACTTTGTTTTGGAAGTCTTCGGTGGGGTCGACCTGTCATAAATAAGACTGTAGAAAGGTAAGTAGAGGAATTGTATATTAATAATTTGTAATAATGTAATTAATAGTGTAATTTCCTTTTTTATGTACAATAAAGTGTTCTCTATCTATCTAATATATTTCAGCTGTAAATTATCTGTCCGTCTGAGCAAAGTGGCCAGACGGACGCCCTCCGGCTGAGGAGTCCAAGCGGCCGGAGGTCAGGGCGACAGCGAGAGAAAACGCCGGACTATCCGGGCTGTATCAAGCAGCACCGCCTTCTGCATGATAGCCGGAACACACGGAGTTCCAATCGCCTCAGATGGTTAGCGAGACTGGTTGGAACTAACCCATTCGCGGACAGGACTGTAGGAACGATTTCGACCAAACACCATTATTATTATTTGATACACTAGCAGCTTAGATCTGACGCATTTGTGTCTATTGATTGATCTAAAATTATTTATTGCACAATGAAATCATTTGTACATAGGCGAGATTAATTCTCAAAAGTATTGCAAAAGTATTGTTTTGGTTCTATAAATGAACAAATTTGAATTTAATTCTCGATGCTATACGTGATAAGCGATTTATTTATTTAGTAAAGATAATTCCTGACATTTAGGGCTCTGCCTCACTAGGACGCCATTGCGACGTCGCCAGCGACAGTATCCAAGCAGTTAATATTGCAATGTATCGTGCCTAACTCACTTGGCGACGGTCTGACAACGTCGCCATTCAATATAAATGCTTGAATACGTAGCTGGCGACGTCGCCATGGCGTCCTAGTGAGGCAGGGCACTTAAAGTATGTACGTTTCCGTGGCTGTGCCGACTGAAGTGGCGAGCACAATCAATAATTTATAATTAAGATACTTGGGACGTCGTGAATTAAGATAATTAAGTTCATGTTACAAATAATTGCGATTAGACCCGTTAATTAGATGTTTTCACCCACTCCGTGAACAAGCTAAGTGATAATTAAAAAAAGCAAAGAAAAACGCGAAACACTGTCACTGGTCTACGATCAAAGGTCTTCAAAGGTCATTGACAAGAATGGTAAATTATGTCAAGAAATATAATTAAGTTAACACTAACAGACAATAACATAATCAACATCACTCGTTCAGATCCATCTATATTTGCTACCTAATGGCAGGTTCGAATTGCTATATTATACAATCCGAAGCACATTCAGCGAATATGCAAATAAAGTGAATAGGCTTTTTGTATTATAATTATACAATTCACATTCTGTAATGCCAGCATTTAGAGGGCAGCTAAACACACCTGATTAATTAATTAAAAGTAAAGTACATGTATATTTATAGTATGTGGTGCGTTAATTGGCTTTATATGGGCATGACGAGGTGGCCGAGTGGTTAAGGCGTTGGACTGCTAATCCAATGTGCTCTGCACGCGTGGGTTCGAATCCCATCCTCGTCGACACTTTTTGTATTTTAATTTTTCTTCGCCAATTTTTATTCACATTGCTATGAAATAAGAAAATTGATTTTTTCCACTGAAGTTGCCGGCTTTTTTTAAGTTTGCTACTAAGTTATTGACGCTTATAACGCGAAAGACGAAGCATTTGTATGAATTTAAATAACATAACATAAGAAGTTCCATACAATGATGTATTCAAAACGCTCATAAAAATGAATAAAATGTTTAATGAATTATTTACGAAGTATTTACTGGTTATTGCACATGCATCGTTTTGTTTAAGAAATAGGCATCCTCATTTTCTTTTTCTTGTACTACTTTTTGTCAAAAACAACAACAATTCGCTTCCGTATCCCGAAGGGTAACCAATCCGGACTTGGCCCCCGTGGTGGAGTATGGCCTATACCTTTAATATACATTAATGATTTACCAAATATTATTGACATTTCATGCTCATTATTCGCAGATGACATATCACTTGTTTTTCCTTGCCAGAACATAGAACAAATGAATCAAATATTAGATACAAATTTAAATAAGCTAGAGACTAGGTTAAGCGACCACAATCTTAAAATTAACTACGAAAAAACCAAGCTAATGCAATTCAGACCATACCAGAAGCGCCCCCTAGATATAAATTACATTTATTATGGAACTACTATAGAGCTAGTAGAATCACACTGTATGCTAGGTATAACGATAGACAGCAACCTGAATTGGAAAAGTCACATTTTGAAGATAGAAAGTAAACTGTCGAGCTTCATATACGCGTTGTCTGAGCTGAAAAGGAATACAGACCTGAAAACAGCTTCATGTGCGTATCACGCTTATGCACAAGCTTGGCTCCGATACGGAATAGCGCTTTGGGGCAATAGTACAGATGCCAATAAGCTTTTTATCCTTCAGAAGAAGTGCATACGGATTCTCGCAAATATAGACTCCATGACAAGCTGTAGAAAATTCTACATTCAATACGAAATCCTCACAGTAACATCATTGTACATTTCGGAGTTATGTATTTTTGTAAAAAAAAATGCACATTTGTTCCCCCCGCACATACGACACGAGAACCTAAGACCCAAAAAATGCCTAACCACAAGAACATCGAAATTAGAAATGGCCAACTCCGGTCCGCTCGCAATGGCAGCAAAAATGTTCAACTCACTACCAACACAATTAAAAGATATAAAGAAAGGTACAAAAGTATTTGGTGCAAAAATGTTATTATACACTTCAAGAATTTTTTATTGATATGAAAGGATCTAAGTATCAATTTAAATCCACAGGAGAAATTAAATAGGTATTGTTTTATAGATAAGATAAGATAAGAATATTCCTTTTTCCAATGTTTAAGATTGAGATTGCCTAAATGTGCTTTACTGTAATAATATATATTTTTTATAAATATTGCTTGTTAAATAGATGTCGCATGTCGAATTATAAATTACTTATCAATGTTTTATTATAAATGTTCTATTGTTATTAAATAATATTAAATGTTGTAATGCCCTTACAGGGTGTCATGTACCGACTCTCGAAATCCTCATGGAAGAGACCCGTGCCCCTCGGTGGGGACATAATGGGTTGATGATGATGATCCCGAAGGGTAAGACAGAGACAAAGTTTTGCCACTCACTTGGTAGCAAAAGAAGCGAAAGAGGTTTGTCAGGAACCATCCTGATTTCTTTTTCGTCTCAGAGACATTCATAAGACGTTGCATGAACGCGCGGCGGTCTCGGATATTATTAAAAATAAAATTTTAATACTAACTAACCATCACAATTATTACTATTTTGATGAGTGAATATTTATTAATTTTGTTTGCGTTATGCCTGCATATGTTGGTCTAGGTGTATCGCGTCTGATTACCATACCAGAGTTCTTGAGTTCGATATCCACTAAGGGTCGTCGTAAATTTATACAATATACCTCAGTCTGGGTGTAGTTCCATGTTAGTGATGTCCGTGCCCGACTACTATAGAACAAGATATCCTAATTTGAAACCAGGACAAGTGATTTTGTTGTGCGGTATTTATTATGTATTTATTTATGTAGTTATTATGTTTTTTGTAATGCACGTTAATTAAATTTTATACTTGTTGCACCACTACTACTTTTCATAACTACATTTGCCAATAAGTAACTAAATACTTAAGTAACGTTCTGTCACACTCTTCTGGCGAGACATCACTAGAGTTGAGTAGTTAGTTGAGAATTTAGTATTTAACCTCCTCAGTCCCGTGTCGACAAAATAACAATAGATATCTATTGTTATTTTCAAGGTCAGGACTGAAGAGGTTAAAGAGCGGTTCCGTGCTTCACAAGGCACATTAAGCAGTTGGTGCCGGCTGCCGTCGATAGATGGCAGTCGTTAAGCCAAGTCTTAAGGCGGCTTGAAAACGTCTGACAGTAAGACCAGCCACTAGTTTTACAAGCCTCCACCAATCCGGACTTGGCCCCCGTGGTGGAGTATGGCCTATACCTTCCTCAGGAAAGAGACCCGTGCCCCTCGGTGGGGACATAACCTGTAGACTTTATAGCGGGCCGATCGGATCACCATAACAATGGTTTTCAATTGTTCTTTTCAAGATCATAACGCAACTGATTAAGGTACCACTTATCTGCGACGATAATTTTTGTCTACTACGGAGCATACCTTATTTTACACAAATCTATTTTTCTCATGGTTAGTCTTAGTCAAGTAATAAAAGTAACCTTGTATAGGTTCCTTGTATAGGTAACCTTGTATTCGGGTGGAAAAGGGAAACAGTGAACCGCACGCACCCCATTTATCTCAAACACACCTATTAATCCCGTCCTGGAAACGCACGCAAGCCCAAAAAACCCCACCATTCTTCCGATACAGAAAACGTAAAAAAGGAATACATTTCCACGCACACACACTAAAGACTTGATATGCTTTCGAATCATTCGCTTTGTTCCAAATTAAATAAATTATATCCACACAAAGATTCCAACAAAGGAGGAAAGAATGGAGGGAGCAATAAACATTGTGCCTGTCAAATTCACTCCGAATGGTAAATCGACGCGAGTAGCTATGAGACGACCGCCAACGCTCGCTCACACCGAACGGCCGGATATGGTGACGACACTCGGGCGTTTTAAAAACGCTGATGTAAAAGATATAAACGCTGTATATCTTATGTCATATCAAATTATAACACCTTCAAGGCAAAAATCACTTCTCCTGCACCAGGGTAAGACACCCAGTGCTATGGTACTGAGATCGAATGCTCTCGATATTTTCACCGAAATTCATGTGACTTGAAAACATAAATTGCTGCAGCTATGTACCGACTGGTCTAATTTAAAGTTCTTATGTATGTAGTTACGTCTAAAGATATGTTTATATTTTCTAGTATGTTCTACGCGATTTACTTGCAAATGCTGTTGCACACCTGTTAGTAGTGCACAGATCAGGCCTAAGACTACTTGTGCTTTTTTTTTAATGTGTGTACTGTTGCTGTACTGTCCGGAAGAAATCACTTTTAGTAATAAGGCCACCAATAGTACTGTACTACGTTATTGTCAAATCTCATGTGCAATTGAAATTGAAATTGTTTATTTATAATAGAATAACACATACAAGAATTACAGTGGTCTCCACACTAGGCGTAATTCCTAGTGTACATACAATAAAGAATATTCTATCTATTTATGAATAAATAAATGAAAACCGCCCGTTTGTCAGCGGACAGTCTCTCCTCGGAAATGGCTTTGTTTCCTCCGCCTTCCAGCTACAGACGAGGGCCCATCCGCCGGGAAATAAAATAAATGAATATCGCATCACATTACTGAGGGGACATCACTACGTGGTAGCATAGCGGGGAGACCAGTGGCCTTGGCTTGGAGAGGTGTGCTATCGGTAGGTAGGTACTTTAACTTGTATTGTACTTTTAATTTATTTATCGTGTACAGTAGAGTAACGGCAGCCCTGGTTGCGGATAGCTTCTCAGGAACTTTATTTGCAGATTGTGAAACAGACCCTTAATCTAATAAATGTAAAGAATATGTAATGGTGAAGAAAGTAGCCAAGAAAGTTCATTATTATATAATCGTCTGTTCCACATAAGCTGGTACCTACGAGGGTCTTCTATTTCTGGTCGCCATATCATATGCAGGTATATTCAGAACAAAAGGTCTTATACCGCGGACTCTTTAAAATGCCTCTGAAGAAGAAATCATGATTTTTATAAATAACACCGAAAGTGTTTTTCATCATCAACCCATAATGTCCCCACCGAGGGGCACGGGTCTCTTCCCTGAGTAAGTTATAGGCCATACTCCACCACGGGGGCCAAGTCCGGATTGGTGGAGGCTTATAAGACTAGTGGCTTTACTGTCAGAAGTTTTCAACCCGCCCTAAGGCCTCTGACTTGGCTTAACGACTGCCATCTATCGACGGCAGCCGGTACCAACTGCTTTACGTGCCTTGCGAAGCACGGAACCGCTCGGAAAAATGCCACTAGCGTTAGTCATAGACGGTGACTCATCCATGGACTTAACGCGCCGTATGTTGCTTAACCATAGTGATCGTTTAAGATCACTCAGGCAGTCCAGGCTACGAGCGATTCAATGTGTTTTAAAGGGCGTTTAAACTGGGTTGTTTTATTTTATTACATGTACATGTTTTTAAACTCGTGTCCCACTGCTGGGCACAGGGGAGGCCTTTCTTCCAACTCTCTCTGTCTGTTAAAACTGTTTAAAAAATGTCGTGCTTGCTCATAGGCAGAATGAACAAGGAAGCATCACTTGGAAGCCGTAGCCCTTGACAGCCTCGTATCGCGACAATGTCTGAAGTTCTAAGAGGAGATTAGAGAAGCGACGCGTGGCGAGATTAGCGTCATCCGTATTGAAGTGATATATTTGACTTATCGGCAATATTCTCTGAATATCATGATACAATACATTCCTGGAGCGGTGGTTGCGCAGCGCTGCCCTCGTAAGGAAGAATGCAGTAATAGCCATTACTGCGTTTTTACTTTGGATGCAAAATTGAGCTCCCTGGGGGTGCATCTATAGGTGAAAAAAAAATGGTGGCTGTGGGTCTACTAGAAACCTGAAATTTCAGAAAGAAAATATGCAGTTATCTCATGAAATGATATGTTTGCGATATGTTTTTCGCTATTTACTCAAAACTGCGTTTTTACGATTACTGCGTTCTTCCTTACGAGGGCAGAGCGGTAGAGCGCTGGCCTTGGCATTTGGTAGGCCATGGGTTCGATCCCCGGCCCGTAACAATGATTTTGTTTTCCAGATAAGGTAGCAATACCACTTGTTAACTGCGATGGAATATATTTCGAGCAAACTTCAGTATTTACAATCCTCAGAGCTTGCTACATACCATGGCCCAAGTGTGTGACTTATTGCAGAAATCTCAGGTCTTAGAACAATACATTTCGTTGCCTTACTTTCTCGAACTCGTATCTTAGAAAAATGCAGCAAACTCTTATCTCATAAAATGCGTCTATACTCGTACTAAAGCTAAAAGTGATTAGTATCTTAGTTTTACTTATATTTATAGCTAAGAGTCCACATCTAAGAAATGGCATTTCATTTTTTACCGAAACTCCATAGTATAAAAATACGTCTTTTTGAAAATACGAGTTTGAGAAAGAAAAGCATCGATTTCTGAGACTCCACTCCTAACAAGCACGTTTCAATTGAGGCTGTTTTAAGTCATAGAAATTTTCACAATTGAATTACCCAAAGTTTTGACTTATCAATCTTATCATGCAAAGATTCCAGGAAAAAGGAGATAACTTACTTACTGTTTATATTGGCAACCTTGGACAGCAAGGTAGCCGAATTGGTCCCCGTTTTCTCGTTGTTCTACTGATTTGTCCTACTAATAGGACCACGGGAAAACGGGGGAATTGGTAAACCTCCGATAGGAGACGGCAAATAAATAAGAAATGAAACTTTACCCACTGAAAGTATCATATTCCTAATTTATATTCGTTCATGGATTTACTGCGTAGTGAACTTCAATATGGCTGTACTTGCATAGATACACAAACATAAGCTCACGCCTGTATCCCAGATGGGTTTGCAGATACCAGGGAGTGCCACATGCTATGATAGTGACAAATCACTTACGCTTCGATGCTAAATTGTCGTTGCATGCACGTACACCGGTTCCGGGTACTTTTTATCTTGTCCTTTGATAATACGTCCTCTAATTAGTGGAAGTGTGTCCGCTTGGAGCGTCCTTTACCGGCCCTTCCACTCGATATATTTGTTTCATCAGTCTTTCTCCCTTCATCCTCTCCACATGTCCACACCAACGCCACATTCCATGATTCTCAATTCTAGTCACTACATCCTCTTTCAGTCCGCAATGTTCTCTAATCGCACTATTGACAGTACTTATTTGTGTCAATTATTTATCTCGAACATTGTTTATCTAGAATTGTATCTCTACAAGAGCCTGACTGAAGCCATTCTTTACAACGCGAATGAAACAAAAAAACAATTGAAAGTATAGCAACGCCAGTAGAGAACATTTCAGGCAATTACTGTTCTGTGTTGTTGTGGAAAATACAAAACATTAATTAGTATTTCGTGTTAGTTATCGAGAGCTCAACCATTTCATTCTATAACGCGAAAGTTGGATGTGTGCATAGAAGAATGTTGCTGCAGCGAAAATAGTTTTCGGTAGTTTGATTTAAACATGTGACGTAATGAAATAATGCAATAAAACGGCTTTTTCCGCGTCAATGTTTACATTCGAATTGAACCTAATACAATTGATTTTCAAATCCACGTTCTCTCCCTTATAAAGAAAACACTTCATTCCCACATTCTTTATACCCGTTCAATCCGTAAGCGCATTACGTTCACAAATATTAAATCGGGGGGATTTCGTTTTGCGAAAAAACGCACACGCGGGAAATCTTCATCCGATATCGGCAGTGTATTTGCCTGCAGATTCACCATGTATATCCTTCAAAGCAAACACATCAATGTTTTTAATCACCACCATCGCTGGAAGGACAATTAAGCGCTTCTTTTCTTTACAATATTCACGCGTTGACTTTTGGCATGGGTCGGTAAGTTGCCATGCTTCTTTTTTTTTTTATTTTTTTTTTTAATATTGACCATTTTAAGAAACTGATGTTGGTATTTTTGAGTTTTATTAATTATGTCTAACTCTAATTTTTTCGTGTTATTGACGTCATCGGAGCATGATTAAAGCGATAGTCTTTGCCTACATACAAAAAAAAAACAAATGTCATTTGTAATATTTTATTATAATTCATTAATACACCAGCAGCTACGCTGATGCTTTATTATCACTGTAGTGTACTTGTAAAATATTTATCAGGACTTTTTTTAAATTATCTGAATCTTTGGTAGTTTATTACACGCCTTCACTACACGATTCGGCAAGAAGTGTTTTCTAGTAATGCTATGGTTGCTTGGCCGACTTCAGCGAGTGCCCTCTTAGAGAATATTCAGTGCATTCGTTTTATCGTATTTTATTTGTTCCACGCAATATCATGAAGTTCTATTTCCCACACTGGGGTGGCCAAGTTAGTAAAAAATAAACTTCCCGCGTGATATCTATTGTCCCTTTTTAGTTCTACACACAAAGGCAAGGCTTTCAAGGCAAGTATTCACAACACAAGATTTATGCACACCGCGATTTCTGCGTACAATGGTACGTTTTAGTTTAAGATAATAATAACAACGTAAATCTCAGGACGAGGTACCGACAATGATAGCCGATGAGAGATGAAACCTAAAGAATGAATGAATCTGATCCGGTGAATCCAGACGGTGTATGTGTAACATTGCAAGCAGTAATCTAGGCATCTTCAACCCCTACGTAGCAGGAAGTCAGCGCTGAAGCGCTCCAACAGCGGTGGCATACATCACTGTTGAATATTCAACACGCATTCACGTTTGACGGGGCCAATCCGTGTGGTGTTCGCTGCGCTGGCGAATAGTAAATACGCGCAAAAAACAGCGGCCCGACTTTCGGGGGAGGTACAAAAACACTGATATATAGACGGGTGTCTCCCTTCAGACCTTCGAAGGGGTTAATTTGGACAAATGAACCCTTCGATCGTCTGACCATTGGAAGTTTAAGACCATTTTAATTTCAATAACCGCTCGAGATTCCGAGATAGTTGACAATTTACAGCTACGTACGAGTACATCAGACGTTTCCGAAACCTGCTCAATTAGATTAAGAATGAGAATACAAAGGATTTCATTGTAACAAAGGAACTGCAACTTAATGAAAGTAAAAAATTAAACAGGTGCTCATTTTAAGGTCAAGATTTTTCTCTGCCTACCCGCAGAAATACGGATATGGATATACGGATCCACACTTGATTCTATATTTAGGATACTCACATTTAAATTTCCCTACTCATTAGGTAGAAATAAATACAAATTGTAAAATTTTGACACAGTGCAAATCCCGTGGGAGTTGTACTCACTACAGTTTACAGAATATGTCAACTTGTACAATTACGTATTCAACGAAGAGACACAGCACGACAACATTTGTAAAGTGTTTTCATTGTTTTTTACTGTACATTATTTTGTTTTGTTTAAAGTTTTGAATAATATGTGTTGTCTGTTGTTGCAATAAACGTTTATCTTTCTTTAAACGTACCTAGTTTTTCTACAAAAGTGTAAATGTATCTTGTACCGTGGAACTGTTTATTAAAACAGAAAATTTGTTGATTTTCAACCATAACCAATTCGTAGGTCGTAGTTTTTATTACACATATACTTTTAGTCTGTCATCTACAATTTCCAATCTGCAAAGTCAATCTGCAATCTTTAAGTGGGTCCGGTATCGGACTAGAGCAGCCCTCAGCCGGTCGAATGAGTATGCGCCGACTAATAAAAACGTTGATTACCGGACCGGAATACTGAGCGCACAAATGCGTTGGAGAACAGCACAACTTTACTGCCCCGCTGATGTATGAAAAAACTGAGAGCCTTTTTACACTTCGAATAGTGCTTTGTTCGGATGTGTACGCACTGAATTCAATATCAAACTACGTCAATAACTTTATTTGCTAAATAACTTTATTTGCAAACTTAGTTTTAGCTGAACATCATTATAAAGAAGATATTATGTAAACACCTACTTATTTTCCAGATTATGATAGATAGATAGATAAAATATTTGTATTTAACGGCATAATACTGAAAACAAAACATAAACATGAAATCATGTACTCGTATGATCATGTTTGTTGTATTTTAAAGATACAAAAAGAAAGCAGAAACAAAACACATAGGTTTTAATACAAGATTACTTGTACAATTTGTACATACATTTAAAAACCAATGCAAAAAAAAGTATCGACTATTTATTTACGAAGAATCCCACCGAATCCCTTGGCTTAGTCATGTGGAAAGAATGGAAGAGGACCGAGCAGTGAAGAGAGCATACTCAGGGCTTCCAAGCGGCCAAAGACCGGTGGGCCGCCCCAGACATTGTTGGAAGGACGAAGTGGCCAAGGACCTGCGTGAGCTCCAGGCGAGTGACTGGCAGGAGACCGCGCAGGACAGAGACAAGTGGCGACTTCTTGTGTCGGAGGCCAAGACCCATTTCGGGTCGATGAGCTAGCGCAGTAAGTAAGTATTTATATACATATTTTCACATCTGAGTTTGAAGTTTTGAGCCGCTAAAGTGGTCCCGACCCAGCTATGTCGTAGGAGCACCAAACTGCCCCCACAACGCTGATATTCTGTCACGGCCATTATGTGTAGGGGTTTTATCTTCTTTCTACGATTTTTTTTTTACTTTTTTACTAAAATCTTTTTGTTTTGCTTTAAAATTGTAATAAAAAACACACTGTTCCACGTAGAGCACCTGATATTTTTTTTACTATTTCGATTTGACTCGTCCCCATGCTAAAAGTTGTTTGTATAGACGAGCAGGGCCGTAGTCCGTTCAGGCGGATAAATGGATTTCGTTACATCCAGTGTATGTAAAATACTTGATTGAAGCGCAGTAACATCACAGTTGTTTTAGGATAAAAAGGGCTATTACTCTATTTTTATTCAATTGTAATTTACTGTCATCGCAATGTTTTAATGTTAATTGAAGACACTCTTACGGAGGTAATTACTATGGATACCGAAGGAAACATATAATTTGCATAATTGTGAAACTATTTGGATGCTGTTAAGCGATACAGTGCCAACTCATATGATTCTTATTTCGAGTATAAATTGTAAGAGCTTGTTTCTGAATTGAGAATTTCGCTAAGTAAATACTAAAATGTAGAGCTGTCTCGTCAAATTTCTCAGAAAAGAGCGTGATAACGTTAATATGTAGTGAAATCCTCAATTCAGAAACTTAATATAATCAAGAGTTTTACAGGCTTGAAAATGTCGTTAATATTATCGGCAGAATCTCAGTTAAAGCTAAATCAAACTTATGAGTTTTTTATTGTATGTTTTTTGTTATGTTTTCTTAGTATATTTTTATAAGTCCAAATCGCTCGAATAAAGTAGGCAGTCAATTTTAAGCCAACGAATTGCATCATAACCAAAAAAATTAAATTTTGTTGGTTGAGATACTGTTGTATAATACCGTCCATTTGTCAAGAATCTCAACTAAGCATTATATGTCTTTAAAACTTTCAGGCATTATACCCAATATTGTGGCTTTGTTTAAGAAACATTTGTACACGAATTGGAGACTGTAGAAATACAGTGTATTAAGGTCATTGGAAACTTCGCAGACGACAATACATGTTGCTGAAACTTTCAAGGCTTTTATTTTAAAAAGGAATTCATTGCTTTTTCGGGTGATTCTATTAAACGTAATTAAGTAAAGAGGAGGCCGAGAAAAAACGTTTATCATGGGTTTTGTTCCAAATGCAGTGGAGACTAAAGGTCGTAGCCCACTTACACGACTCTGCTCCCAACCGGCAAAAATAATATAATTCCTTTGGAGACGCAGCGTGACAATGCCGCTAGCTTGCTTGGAGTCTTTTGGCTCAGATGTTTTCCGGGGCGGTTTGTTGGGTTAGGTTTTTTTTTATATTTTGTATGTTTGATTGATTTTTGTAAGTATTTGTTTTGTGTTCTAAACGAAACTTTGACTGGGTATTATAGGCATTGAATTATGATTCAATGTTATAGGTACATCGTCGGTCGGAATCTTCAATGGTACATTCCAAAATATTCTGATTTGAGTAGTTAACGTTTAAAGATTTCAAAAATTGTCATATTATACAGTAAAATCATTGTTTCTCCACTGAAATTAGTCCTTTGGTGAAGGATAAAAAAATAATTTGATTTGTATCGTTACTGATGCGGAAATATCTTCGTTTCCACCACTCTGCATACTTAACTCAAAAAATTTATTTTTAGAAATGTCCCGGTAATGATTCAGACCGACGACATGTAATATTAATAGATAGATCGAGAACGTTTTAATGCACAACCAGGAAAAATATTTTATTGTTTGTATATTCTGAACCTTAAATAACATTTACTTTAAAAGGATATCGACGGGTAAAAGGAAGCCCTAAGCTAAGGCAAACATCGGAAAGTAATATCGGAAGAAATACTAGAAACATTCAGTACAGGAACCGTATCAAACAATGTCGCAGCTCGGGGAAAACTATTGTTATATATAGCCGCGTAACAATACATGCTTAGTCCAGAAATTCTCGTGTGCTTCTGTCAAGAAAGTTCTTGGAATGACCCTTGTTATGTTTCTTCGAACACAAACGACGGGTATTAGGAATAAAGTATAAACAATAAGTTAAAAGATACGATTATTCTTTATTGCACACATGAATAAGTACAGAAATACTAGCGAACAATAAATGTATTCCTTTTTATAATGTACACAAATACATAAACTCACGCCTCTATTCTATCCCAAGGGGGTAGGCAGAGACCAGGGACTCCCATCTACCACGATTCTGACAAATCACTTTCGCTTCATCGACATTCATTAGTCGTTGCATGCACGCAACTTGCGTGAAGTTGGTTTCAGGTGCATTTATTAAACATTTAACTTAGCTTTGGGTTATAGAATAAATTCAACTTAATTTCAATGGATGCAAGCCGCTTCCGACCGGTCTTTTTGGAAATCCATGGAGGAGGCCTATGTCCAGCAGTGGACTTCTTGCGACTGAATGATGATGATGAATTTCAATGTTCCATAAAAACTCACTGATTGGAATTCAGTTGCCAAGAAGTGCGTGAAACATTAATGACAGTCTAACACGTGTACAGGCCTAATAACAAATTGATCGACAGACTTAGAGACTGATTGAGGTCGACTTAATTATAGTTACGTTAATATTTAACGCGCGCGGCTAATCTAGATCTTCTACGAACGACTTTACGACTTGTTGCAGAAAGATGAAATGAAAATTACATACATACATACATAAGCTCACGCCTGTATCCCAGAGGGGTAGGCAGAGACCAGGGACTGCCACCTGCCACGATCCTGACAAACCACTTTCGCTTCATCGACATTCATTAGTCTTTGTATGGACGCGCGCCCTTTTATTTTGCCCTTTGCTAATACATCCCCAATTTGGTCGAAACATGTCCGCCTGGGGCGTCCTTACCGGCCCTTCCACTCACATTCGCTCGATATGTTTGCTTCGTCAGTCTTTCTTCCTTCATCCTCTCTACATGTCCAAACCAACGCAACATCCCTTTCTCAATTCTAGTCACTACATCCTCTTTCAGTCCACAACGTAAACGCAACGCAATGAAAATTATGTGGTTAGAACCACATTTATTTTTTCAAAACAGTTTTAGCTTAATTAACAAACTTTCAAACTAGAAATTATTACTCATGGATGTATTGAGCACTAGACACAATGCTCCCCTGAAAACATTAAATATTCATCTGCTGTTTAACACCAGACATCTTTGTCTTCGTCAGTTCCTTTTAGACGTATGTCTACCGAAGTCAAAATCATGGTCGAAGTGCTAATTGACATTGTTGAAGAAGAAGACGAGGATGACGAGCTGTTGTTGCTTTATTATGAAATATAGAACCAATCGACCCAATCTTTAAAAGCAGAAATGAAGAAGGATACTACCAAATATTGATTCAAAAGCATTTGTATTGTGATGAAAAAAGATTCGGAAGTTTTGCAGACTAAATGAAAAACAATTAAATTTTGTGTTAACATACTTAATTAACAACACTGACTAACTTCGAGACACGGCCGCGCGCGGCTCTAGACATTAGGGGGCAGTTTTTACAGAACTGACAACGTAATAATAGTAATTTTTAAGAATGTGTAAGGCAGACTTTGTGCCAAAAAGGGATACTATAAGATTATTTAGATGACTATGATTTCTGAAATCAAAGTCAGTCCAATGAACGACTTAACTGTAATGCGGTCTCATCAACTTTCTCTAAAAAGAGCATGACAGAACGTTACTTAAGTATTTACTTAGTGAAAATCTTTATTCTAACCGGCCCTAAGAGTTAATAATGATGATAGAACTTATTCATTGAATTGGCGTCATTTTCATCTTAATACTCTGTAATAGTATAGTAGCCCTTTTGGCACAAAGTGTGCTTCATCATTTATGAAGCGCGTTTATTGCAAGCTTATTATGTCTTCAGGGTAGTAGTAATAGGCAACCGACTTATTAAAGGAAAACTTAAATCCATTAAAGTACTTAAGTTGTTAGTTCTGTAAAGCAGATATAACTCCCTGTTTCTACGGAACCCTGCATGGCCGCGAGACGTAGTTGCCCGGTTTTATACGAACCCTAAAAACTGCTGTGTCTAAAGCTTGGTTCATTATCAACCCATTATGTCCCCACTGAGGGGCACGGGTCTCTTCCCTGAGAAAGGTATAGGCCATACTCCACCACGCGGGCCAAGTCCGGATTGGTGGAGGCTTGTAAGACTAGTGGCTGGTCTTACTGTCAGAAGTTTTCAAGCCGCCCTAAGGCCTCTGACTTGGCTTAACGATTGCCATCTATCGACGGCGGCCGGCACCAACTGCTTAACGTGCCTGCGAAAAAGGGAACCACTCGGAAAAATTCCACTAGCTTTAGTCATAAAACCATCCATGCACTGAGCGCGCCCTATGTTGCTTAACCTTGGTTATTTTATTAAGGCTTGGTTATTTTAGGCTCACTATTATTTGCCTGCCTGTCTGGCTTAGTATTTTTCAATTACCATTTGAATTCAATTCCCATTACTTTCTTATCAGTCTGTAGCTATGTTGAGGTAAAATTGTCTGTCTGGGCTTCGGATTAATTTAATCGATCTGCATTACCTTTCGATGGACCCTCAGTTCAATTTACATTCATTCTTTTGACGTTTTGCATTTGCCTAGTAATTATAATTACTATTAGACAGATAGAATATTCTTTATTGTATGTACACCAGGAATTGGGTATTTGACAGGATGGCAAATGAGTTACTTTTAAAACGGATTTTTATATGAAAATACTTGCTTGTGACGTCATCTATTTAAAAATTGTAATAACTTGTACCTAAATGATTGAAAGAAATACATTTTCCGAATCATTTTGTAATTTTTGTTTTAATCGAGCATCTCAAATAATTTATCTTTGATAGTCTCAAATACCGTACATATTACACATGAGATTTGACAATAATATACTAGTACTATTTCATACTATTATAATAGTATTATTATACTATTCGACATTAATCATGTAGGAACACTGTAGGTTCAGTGAACTAATTGAAATATATTGCTTTGCTAATAATTTCCAGTTCCACTTTCACTAATTTCACATGATGTAATAAAGTATGTACCTAGTAATTACTTATGTAGTAGTCTTATGTATTAATTAGGCGTCTCTTATTCGCAAGATGCCAGGTTTACTTTAACTTAATGGCGCTCCCAACTATTATTATTAATTAATTTATTATTAAATTAATTTTTAATGAGGTAACTTATAAAAAATTAATTTAACCAAAACATAAATATATGCCAGAGCGCCTTACAAGAATTTTAAAAATAAATAACAAACTAGCTGTGCCCCGCGGTGTTACCCGCGGTTCATCGATTTTCCCGTAGGAATAAGATATTTCCCCGCGGTAAAACGTAGCCTATGTTTTAATCCAGGGTATCGGCTAACTCCATACCAAATTTTATTAAAATCCGTCCAGCCGTTTCAGCGCTAAAAACTGACAAACATATAAACACACACACAAACTTTCACGTTTATAATATTAGTGTGATTAATCAAAACACTCAGAACTCACAACGGTTACCCAAAGAAGCGCTTATGCAATAAATATTTGAATAACCAAAGGTCTAACAGATTATCAGTTGCGTTACCTTGAAAAGAACAATTAAAAAAGCTGCCAAGTGCGAGTCGGACTCGCCCATGAAGGGTTCCATAGCAGCAAGTAACATAATATAAAAGTTCTTGTAGTTCGTTGTAACTTTGATCGATGTGTTAATAATAGTGTATTTTTTTAAATTAAATTATTAATAACTAAACATTGAGTTGATTGAATGAAAGGTAAATTGCGGTTTACGATTTATGACGCATTAAAAAAAACTACTTTCTAGATCTCGTTCAAACCAATTTTCGGTGGAAGTTTGCATGGTAATGTACATCATCATATTTTTATCTTTATCATTCTCTTATTTTTAGAAGTTACAGGGGGCACACACACATTTTAGCACTTTGGAAGTGTCTCTCGCGCAAACTATTAAGTTTAAAAAAATTTTGATATTAGAAACCTCAATATAATTTTTGAAGGCCTATCCATAGATACCCCACCCCACACACTTATGGATTTAATGAAAAAAAAAATTCGAGTTTCAGTTCAAAGTATCGGGAACCTCCAAAATGTATTGTTTTTTTTTCTATTTTTGTGTGAAAATCTTAATGCGGTTCACAGAATACATCTACTTACCAAGAAAAATAGTATAGTTCTTATAGTTTCGGAAAAAAGTGTCGGTGACATACGGACGGACAGACAGACAGACAGACATGATGAATCCATAAGGGTTCCGTTTTTTGCCATTTGGCTACGGAACCCGAAAAACATTGTTATGGTGAGCCTATAAGCCCACGAAAACTTCTACAGGCTAATAATATCTTTCAGAATGTCTGGCTGAGCAGTTCCTTCAACAAAGCCAGACAGAGCACATCATTTTCCCGTCTAGCTTAATAGGATATTCTTGCCTCGTCGACAGCATTACCTAATTTGCGGCGTGAAGACGGAAGAGAGAGGGAAAAAGTGATAAAAATAGCTCGAAACCGAAAAGGGCGGTCGATGACCATTAGTGCCTCTCCAAGGCCCCGGTGAATGACAGGGTGAAGGTTCATTTAGAGTGCCATAACAGGGGAAAACCGGAGCAGACTCCATAGCGCTCTGTGGAGAAACATCGCCCAGGAAAAGGCGAACAGGAAAAAAGTCAAAATATAAGGCAACCTCTACATTGGATTACCAGCCAATGAATAAACAGGCCAAGTGCGAGACGGACTTTTACACATAGGGTCTGAGTTAGTGCGGTAGTACAATGATATCTAAATATATAAAACAAAGTCGGGTTTGTTCGAACACTTATAATTCGAGAAAGGCTGGACTGATTTTCATGGTTTTTGATTTGTTGTTTCTGTTTCCCTCCCGAATAGCAGAATATTAAAATATCTGAAAATGTCACGGGAATAAAATCTGTAGAACGCGGACGATGTCGCTGGCAAAAGCTAGTTTACAATATAACAGTTCCCTGAAAAGATTAAAATTTAAAGTACCTATACAAATTCTCGGATTGGAAATCGAACCGGCACTCTGAAACCTAACCAAATAACGTGCTATATTAATATTTTTTACTACGTTCTTCGCTCTTCGAATTTTGAGGTAACTTTTAACTACCAAGATTCCACGAATCCGGACTAGGGGCCCGTGGTAGAGTATGGCCTATACCTTACTCAGGGTAGAGACCCGTGCCCCTCTGTGGGGACATAATAGGTTGTGATGAGTAGCAGTTCGTAACTTCGAAACACGGCCGCGCGCGTCTCGGAACGGTGCCATACATTTTCATACTCTGACTATTGTCGCGAGCAACCGACGACTGTCGTAGGCGCCGCGCGGCCTACGACTGTCGCGATACACGGAATAGTACCTTAAGGGGCTAATTAGTCTAAACTAATTACGTAGACACTGTTAATTAGAGACTTTTTTGGAGTTTTTTTTGTCCATTTTTCTCTCTAATGATATAGATTTTGAAATGGACACTTATTTTAACTTTTAACGTTCATTAAATCGCTGTTTCTGCGACATTTGTTGAAAACATTTTCGATTTCAGCTAGGCCGTGGTCAGACAGACAGTCAAAGAGACGGACGGACAAATATTGCGGAACTATAAATTCTTTATTCATAGTAAAAAACTAAGTAGTTGCTTTATGAACGTCAAAGTTTTTAGTTTTACAATTAATAGATTATTTGGACAAGAAGCTAACAAAGAAACTTCACATTTATTATTTTCAAAACAGGGTCCTTCCTTGTCAACACGGAACCCTAAATACGTAATTGTGATCATAATAACTATTGGCGATCTCTAACAAATCAACGCCAATAAAGTCCAAAAACTACAGGTATGCAGTGCCTCCGGTCCGTAACGACTAAATATCAAAATGCCATGATTTCATTGTAACTGAATTTCAATTCGCCTTAGTCCCATAATGCCTGAAATCTCAAATGACTTTATTTCACTTGTGCAAGTTTCAATTCGCCTTAATCCCAAAATGCCTGAAATCCGAAATGGCTCTTGACATTTAGTCGTTACGGACCGGAGGCCATGCAATCATTAATTCCCCAGCAAAATGATAATATTGAATACAGGACGATACCCAAGGCTGTCTCTTGATTCATTAAATATAATTAACCACTTTTGCACATAAGTAGACTGGACAGCGAGGCTTAGCGCTCTCGATCATTTTATAAGTACCATGATATAAATGAAACAACCATCCAGGACCCCTGTTCATCCACTAATTCTAGGGCGTTTAATAGGGCCGCAGGGAGCGTGTTACACTGGATGGTCGGAACTATTTAACCATGCGTGTGTTCGTTTTCACATCAGCCGGACATTTCGCACGGCGCGCGGTGGCGATTTGAATAAAAATCAATTTATCAACACCTAGTTATCAATAGGTCGTTGCTGGAATCCTTACTGTACCGTCATGCTAAACGAAGCATAAGTTACAAATAACAAGTTACATAATCAGGTTTGCAAGTAAACGTGGGATAAAAAATTAATAGGGCTTAAGAATGTTGAATGTAGAATTTTAATCGTCCAGTACATGAACAAAGCAGACTTTGTACGGAGCGCAACGCACCGGTTACACAAATTTCCGCTTCCAATCTTCTTTTTGATTACAGATTGGGTTGTGTGGAAGTTATTATTACTTTTATATCACCTTCATAGGGTTCTCAAACAGACAAATTTACCTTGTTCCAACGTTTCACCTCTAATCGTTATCATGCACTCAGTGATAGGTTTATGAGAAGGCAATGTAGTAAAGAATGTTATTTTATTTCATCATGCGACGAGCGTCAGTCTTTATTAATTTTGCGATGAATTGCAAATCTTTTAACCGTAATTTAGTCTAGCTGTGGCATCACGAAGAGAAGCGGTTGGTCTACGTTTTAAGTTTCAAAAGGATTTTGTTAAAAATTAATTGAGAGCTTCGTGAGTTATAAAAGGCGAACATACTACTGGAGAAAACTAGGTACAGTCTGTTAGCTTTTAGAATATACCTCGGGCTCTAAAGTAGGCTTCGGTTTTCGCCGAAAGCACACGAGTGTAATACTACTTCCTGCTTTGTATAAAACTTTTCTTCACTATTTTGAAATGTTATGTAAAGTTATAAAATTTATAATAACAATACAAAATAAACCTTACCTTATTGCAATATTATCGGTTTAATCGATAATAGCCGAGGTATATTCTAAAATCTAACAGACTGTACGTGATTTTTTTTTTCATATTTATAACGTTGATCAACAAATACGACACCTTAAATATGCCCCTTTTCCCACTACATAGGTACATAGTGAATTTTAACTAGTTATAATACAATAAATGGCGATTAACAAATATTAAAAATTAAATAAACTCACGCCCGTTATCCCCGAGGGGGTAGGCAGAGCCACCAATCACTAGAACTGTGCCCACGTTTTGCCGAGTTTATTAGGTCCCAACGTGACAAGTGGCGATTGTTTTGCTTTATCCTAAAACCAGGCGCGGGTCGAGGTTTGAAAAAATGTTTTTTTCTTTTGTTCTGAACTATCATGCGCAAAAAATTCTCTGGGTGATTAAGGGAAAGATGATCTGTCAGAATATTCTAAACTTTCTGGTACAGTCGAACTTTTTGTACAGTCGTACACTTTGCAGACATAAGCCTTCACAGCGTGTTCTATGTATGTTCAATTGCGTGCAGCGAAATTTGAATAGATATAAAAAAACTCACGCCCGTTATCACCGAGGGGGTAGGCAGAGGCACCAATCACTAAGAACTGCGCTCACGTTTTGCCGAGTTTATTAGGTCCCAAACGTGACAAGTGGCAAGCCTGTCGCCGTTATCCGGGCACAATTTATCAGTGAATGGTGTTGAATGGGTAGGTATACGGAAAAAAAAGAACGGCTAAAAGTAAATAAGTAGTGTATATTTTCAACTGAGTGACTTGGTTCTGAGGGAGCCTGCAAACTCTGTTGCTAAAAATTAAACCATTAATTTTTGTTGACGTATGTTGGTAACATTAACCCAATACGTATGTTAAAAACTTGGGCATCAAAGTTGGGTAACTTTAATGAAGCTTCTTAGTATTACAAATAAGTTCAATCGGTAGCCACAACCTAGTTGCTTGGTAAACCTTGCCAAGTGCTTGGTATACTTCTTTAATAATCGAGCCACTTATTTGGAGATAAACAAGTGTACGGGACTTTTTAAATAAGTTAAATAACATCCCTAGCCGTAGCTAACAATGTAAGCTTGTTTATTTGTAAATTATTTCCGCAAAGGTTACATTTACCGAGACACTCATTAGAAAATAAAAAAGTACTTTATTTTAAAAAACCAAGAACATTTAGCAATAGTTGCTTATCTATCATTAACAAAGCTGCAATGAGCGTTTTAAATATATCTTAGTTATATTTAGTCAAGTAATTTTTAACAAAGCCAAAGTGGTACTTTGCTGTAGCAGATTTTTTTCCGTGATATACTAAATAAACTCATGCCTGCATTGCAGACGGGTGGGTAGCGATCTTGTCACTAGTCACAAACATCTTCCGCTGTATAAATACCATCATTTTAAATAAAGACGTACTCTCATTAACTGTCGACGGTACTAAATTAAAACCATCTCTACAACGACAGAGGATTGACTTCAGATAGGCCGGCGTTTTGTACTGTACGTGAAATCTATTTACCCTACACAAAGCCGCGGTAATTGATTAAAATAATCCCATAATGCGATTATTGCGAGCGTAATAGTGGAAATAAATCTGCCTGTTGCACTCTGTGGTCCGATTCAGACGGCTAGGCCTCGGTATTTTTCGCGATACAATAGAAAACATTCACTACTATTTTAAAGCGACTTCGAAAACAGTAGGGCCATCGTATTAATTTCATTCCCGAATCACATACTTCTACTTTTATCGGAAGAGTACGACCGATGAGTAGAGGCGGACCTAGCGTTGTCGGTTGCTCGTCTCTGATTGCGAGTGAGCGTGGAGCGATTAATCGTGATTATTTATTATAATAATAATAAATAATAAATAAATAATAAAATAAATTTATTGACCAAGTTAATCACAGTTCTGCAAGTACTTACAATTTATTTACATAACTAGTTAAGTCCCTGACTCCTAAACTAGGGCATCCTGTATCTTAGGAGTCAGAAATTATTAGAAAGAAAGAAGATTTTTATTAAAATTGTCACAAAGACAACATGTAGGCAAGTGCGTAACAAACAAAATACACGGAAGTCAACAACACAATCGCGGAAAGAACATGTGAGGCATATAAAATCTAAGGCAGCCGGATTTCATACAGTAGTATTAGGTAGAGTACGAATTTAGTTTGGTGTATGATGTTCGGTATTGGCGGACAAAAGAGCCAGGAGGCACCCAAATCCGTACTGACCCGACTCCGGAAGGAAAAGTCCTTTATTTATCCGACGTGCCTATAGTCACTGGAAAAAGTGTCAAAGTCTTAAGCTGGCTTCCCACGGTGCGCGATTCTCCCGATGGCCGACAACCACGGACAGCCACGCACCACGCACGCCGGTACGGCGCACCGCCACAGACGTCAGTGCTACCGCGGACCGAGACCCTTCCCACGGTGTGTCGTGCGAGCTGGTCCGCGTCCGTCCGCGATATCGCGGACCGTGGGAGGCAGACTTTAGGCACTGCTTGAATCGTCAGTAACGGACGCAAATGCCAAAGATGAAAGTTTTATTTTAGCATGGTTATTTAATTTGTCTTTCTCACTCACCACATTTTTGTATAAAGCGAAAAGCAAAATAATTGTCCAAATTCTTACTTTAACGAAAGTTAAAGTTCCAAAATCGCAGATAGATCCGTTAAATGTACAAGCAAACAGTTCAGTCCAGCCCGTTCTTATACCAACTTTGCTAAAGGAATCTCCGAGCTACGACCGACGGCTGCTTACAAAAATGTACAAACGGGATCTCGAATAGAGTATGATAAAATAAATGGTACACTTTCCTTAAAGATATTGCGGGCATCGACTGCTGTAACCCGCGAGCTAAAAGGTTCCGCGGGATGTTAACTCACGGCCCATCGTCAGGGGAAAGTCGACCTTAGCACGACGAAAGAGGCACGTGAATGGAACAACGAGCGGAATCGACTCGGAATATCCTAGTCTATTAGAGGCGGCCGCGTCAGCCTTAACAGATTGATTTCCACTTGTGGGTCACATTCATAAGCTTCGCCTTTCGTTTTGAGCTTTTTAGCGTTAATTAATCACCACACAACTCTGTCACTTATCATCATCATCAACCCATCATGTCCCCACCGAGGGGCACGGGCACTTCCCTGAGGAAGGTATAGGCCATACTCCACCACGGGGGCCAAGTCCGGATTGTTGGAGGCTTGTAAGACTAGTGGCTGGTCTTACTGTCAGAAGTTTTCAAGCCGCCCTAAGGCCTCTGACGTGGCTTAACGACTGCCATCTATCGACGGTAGCCGGCACCAACTGCTTAACGCGCCTTGCGAAGCACGGAATCGCTCGGAAAAATGCCACTAGCCTTAGTCATAGACGGTGACCCATCCATGGACTGAACGCGTCGTATGTTGCTTAACCTTAGTGATCGTTTAAGATCACTCAGGCAGCCCAGGCTACGAGCGATTCCTTGTCACTTATCCTTGGTCCCAAATTAGGATACACAATGCAATGATGACCAGGCAAGGATATCAGAAACCTAGATTAGATGGAAGGTTGACGATTGACGACTTCTGTGGCGCAGCGGTTAGCGCAACGGCCTACCTTGTGAGAGGTCCCGGGTTCGATTCCCGGCTGGAGATAGAAAACCCCAGGTCTTAGACGATTACATGTTTGTGATGTCGCTGTTTCTGGTTCCCACGACACAGGGTATCCTAGTGTGGGGCCAGAAGCAATGTATGTTCTTGTATGTAAATGTTTTAAAAATGAGTAGGTGTGCCGCCGCTACTTTGATCTACTTCCTACATTACATTACGTAAACGCACGCCTGTCTCCCGGAGTGGTAGACAGAGACCAGAACTTGCTAAATACCACAATCCTACCACCTACTTGTAATCAAACATTTTCATGATTAATAGATCTGATTTAGATCGTGCTGAGATTTGTGTGCCATTCATATTTTTTTATATTTTTATTTAAGCTACAGAGCGTGGTAAAGAAATAAACGTGTTAATACACATAATTACAAACACGCAAAAAACATTACGCTTCTTCTAGCGCAGTGGAAAAATGTGCAACATTTTCTCCAATTTTTTTTGGAGTTTTCTCCAATTTGCAATTTGAAGGAAAGAGCTTTAACATCACTTTGTAACCTAGAAGAGAGTTATACTGTTAAACTACTATATAGAAACCTCCAAATTTGATATGTTTTTCTGTTCCCAGCCGGGATTCGAGCTCGGGCCTCTCACATGGTGGGCTAATGCGCTAACCGCTGCGCCACAGAGGTCGTCGTCTAACTGTCAAATTCCATCTAATTACTATCGAAATCGTCAGGATTCTCACACGATTTTCTGCGCATAATTAGACCCCCGTACCCCTGAGGGGTTAATATGCGGGCAAAAGATTAGTCCAGTAGAGGAGTAATTCCATTTTCACAAGTAACATCGCACGCGACCTTTGTTTTACTGCGTCCTAAAAAGGTGTTATCTCCCGGTTGATAAATAAAAAGGTTATTTGTTGTTTTTCTCCGCAGTAAAGCTCTCTGTTAGGGTTCTGTGAACTCTTTTTCGGTGGCAGGGAGTCGCAGTCGAGTTGCACAAGACCGAGAAATTTGGTAAACCATGAAGGAGGCCTATGGCCACGATTCTGCTAATGCATTGTGGTACAATTGCAACTGCATGACCATGGCGATTTAGTTTCATTGCCGCTTCAAGTCTACGCGAGCACGTGTATGACTAATTCTAGGCGTCAATGGAATTAAAAACCATGTCACGTGACCCGACCACGTATCTGTAATTGAACGATAATGCGCTAACAGAATGGGGCCCTGCAGTAGGCGTCAAATGGTTGATGATGATGATGAAGACTTACTTAAGAATTCGCATTAGCTCGGCGTAATTTTGCGGGACGTGGTCTTACCTGAAATCAACAAAAACCCTTAGTTAATCTACAACAATAGTAACATGGAACGTAAATAAATTAAATGGAATGGTCAATTTACGTACATAGGATACGTACATAAATTGACCATTCCTCGCTAGGAACCAAAAATATCTCATTTGTGTCCACACTAACAACTATAGCTTGTAATATGGTATACTAAATGCATACCAGGAATAGATAAAATGAATTTTTGGTCAACTGAAGAACCAAGGTCTCAGCACAAATAAAAGTTTGTTAACAATAATTAATTAGCAGTTACGTCACACAAAAACGTGAAATAACTATCAATATACATATTTACTGTAAATTTATATATAAAATAGATAAATTTTATAAAATAGAAAAAAATAGCATAGTATAGGGTTTTTACAAACTTTTCCATTTAAAGACGACCTACCCATTTTGTTCTTTAAAGGAATTTTTTTGAAGCTCACAACCCGCTCCTGGCAGAAACGGCCTAAGCTTCCTTCCGTCCCAAGCCGCCTTGATGTTATGTTATGACTTTACTATACACAAGCAAAATCATGTTTACGTCAAGCCTTTGCCACATACGGTTCCAGATTTAGAACACGCGCTATATTAAAAGCAAACTTTCAACTAGGTGGCGGCTCTTCACACAGCTTTTTAGTAAAAAGCCTTAATTAAGCCATTCGCCTTTAAAAACTTTCGATCAGCCACATAGCCAAACGTTATAGACGATGCATTGTTAAAATTAAACGGCGTAGTAATTGAAAAATGTAATTGAACATACATTTTGATGACCGGCAACACATTGCATATTAGCCACGGCCGCCGCCGCAACGGCATTAGTGTGTGGCAGCCTTAAAAAAAGAGATGAAATGCTCTATATTTATTATTATTATTATTATTATTAATTCTTTATTGCACAAACAATAGTGTATTTCATATGTATATGTGCAAATAATATTTTCCAATGGACCATTCCGATTGGAAATTCCACTAAAATGTATTGCTGTGATATTATGATAAAAACATATAAAGGACTGTTTCAAATGTTTGTTTCATTCATTTTCACTTTATGAAATGTTTTCAGCTTTTCATTTTTGTTACAGAATGGGTTCTAGAGTTTAATTTTAATGCAACACAAAAGCCTTTACATTAATTCCCCATAAGTAGACACGTAAATTCACGCTAGCATCCTGCTAGGGTAGATAGATACCACTTGCAACGATTAAGAAACCTCTTTCGCTTCCTCAACATATATTAACTGTACGCAGATCATTAATATAATTCAGGCATTAAATTATCCTAACTAATAGAATTATTAATACAGATTCAAGTAACGAGCGGCAATTGATTTGATACAATGTAATCCAAGTAATGTCGCTTACGAACAGGGCTAGTACATAAACATTTACATACAGGCACGTATACATTGCTCCTGGCTCCACACTAGGATACCCTGTGTCGTGGGAACCAGAAACAGCGACATCACAAACATGTTAACATCTAAGACCTGGAGTTTTTTTTTCTCCCCAGCCGGGAAGGTTAGGTTAGAAGGTTTTTGAAACAAAATTTCTAAGTGCAATTTTAATTAAAAAAAATATGCAACACTTCCAAAATATGTTTAACACACGCACAATATCAATTATAAGGTCGGTCGACCTTACAAACAAAAAAAATATGTACAATAATAGTTTAAGCATACAAAAAAACCTGAACTATGTAGAAAATAGCTGAAACAACGGTCCCCAGCCCGCTGGCCGCATTGCCACGACGCACTACCAAAGAAATCCTTTAGCAAAAAAATGCCTCAGAGCGGCAGTCAAGCCCACGGTCCCTCAATCGGCGCCCGCAACAAAAATCTTGGCCTGTACTAACCCCCAAACGCCCTCTCCACCATAGGTGGCACCAAAATGTACCTAATTTACTTAGCAATAAGGCTAACTGTTTGTTTTTATTAAGTCAACAAGTCAAAAATATTTAGATCCTAACTAAATAGAGTCGACACAACAAAACCACGTTTTTACTCACATACACTTATGCCTCTATTCAGGAGATTTAGGAAGAGTTGCCATTGAGTTGTTTGTCACTTGCCGTTTTCACTCTTTCATGAAATTTTACTCCTCAAGTCTTCGAGTCTAGACTCTTAAGGTAGACGTCACTCGTGAGCACAGCTGCTGTATCGCGCCTTATTACCAACACAAGGAAGCCGACGTGCCTGACAAGACTTCAGATGGGTACCACACTACTGAGAGATATAAAATGAGCTATATCAATAACTCTCTCTCTGAGAGAAGGCAATAGGTATATAGATTACATACAACAATATTAATAGCTTAATAGAATACACTACAAAGACAATAACTATATATTTTTTACATAGACAGATACACATAATTGTAAAATAAATAGGATTCTGTACGTAATATTAGAGCGTAAAGTACCTATGTTTTGTCTCTGAATTCCTAATAATACAATATATCCGAAGCAAAGATTGGGTTAGTTCAGATGGTACTACTTTTTATCTGACAACATATTTAATAAGATTTGGAATGACTAGTAAAGCTGCATGAGCTAGAAGCGCTAATGATACAGAAGAAAAAAAAACGAGCTAAATAGTAAAGCGAAATTTAAAATCTTTTGTTTATAAATAAAATAAAATAAATAAACTCACGCCCATTATCCCCGAGGGGGTAGGCAGAGGCACCAATCACTAGAACTGGGCCTACGTTTTGCCGAGTTTATTAGGTCCCAAACGTGACAAGTGGCAAGCCTATCGCCGTTATCCGGGCACAATTTCTTTTGTTTATCTTCTATCTTCTATATTATATATATAAAACGAGAAGCTGACTGACTGACTTAGAATCAACGCAGAGCCCAAACTACTGAACCTAGGGGGTTGAAATTTGGCATGGGAGTTCCTTAGGGAGCCTAGGGGAGCACTAAGAAAGGATTTTTGAAAATTCATCCCCTAAAGGGGTAAACGGCGGTGTTAAAGTTTGTATGGAGGTATAAAAAAATGTTTTCAGATTTTCTTGAAACTTGAAATAAATACTCTTCAACACAATTGATTGAACACGTGTTTCACGGTTTTTCTAAATTTAACCCTTAACGGGAGTGAACGGGGTTGCAACATTTTGAACTAAAGTCCACGCGGACTGAGTCGCGGGCGAAAGCTAGTATCAGTATAAAATAGATGACAGACAATGTTATTATGAGTTTTCAAAAATTACGTTCTTTCAGTGACCCGGTAATAATAAATCTTTATCTATCGGAGATACATTTAGTGCCCCTCTACCGGAGACTGCTGCGACGCGCTGAGACATTCCTGCATTATGTAATTCTAGCGACTCACACATTTTTCATCGCTTCTTCGGCGAGTCGGGCCTGGGACGTTTGAGATGGCGCTGCAGTAAATATATTTTGCTAGATTTTCTCTCACGGCAGAGATTTTTTCACAGTAAAGCGTATTATGTTGCAGGGTTAAAAAACAAAGGGTGAAAACCTTTCATCAGAAAACCGGGCGGTTAGTATTTGGCTGTGTACTTTTTTGTGTACACCAATTTGTGTACTTTCATAGATTACTCAATGCTCGCCCTCACATTTAACTTATTTATAGTATTTAGTGAGATATGTTTTGGATAAGCCCAGCCACTAGTCTTACAAGCCTCCACTAGTCTTACAAGCCTCCACCAATCCGGACTTGGCCCCCGTGGTGGAGTATGGCCTATACCTTCCTCAGGGAAGAAACCCGTCCCCCTCGGTGGGGACATTATGGGTTGATGATGTTTAGTAGCCTTATTTTATTGCAGTCGCATTTTTAAGTGCCACGTAGCATTATTTCATAATAGTTCCATTATTTCCTAGTGCCTTCGAATAGGTCTCCAGCCTTTCCCTACTTAGCCTGCACCAGGTTATCTCAAGCGGAAGCATTCCAGCGCTGTGAGTCAGCGCGCCTCGAGCCTCCGCTGAGTAGCAGGCACCTGTCACCGTGCCTGGAGACGGGAATATTACATTATGTCGCACAAAGGGGCGCCGCCGCCGTTGTCAGCCGTTCTTTCTTTAAGCTGCCACTTTGCTTTGGGTATCCTTTCATTCGGATGCTTGTTAAGTAACGTCGCTCGCAGCGTCTGGCGTCCTTTGGTTGTACGGGTGACGTGTGTTGATTTCTTTGAGTGTACCCATTGGCAATCAGATCTACCCCACTTCCTCGCACCCCACCCTCGCCCCGGATATATTCGTATAAATAATAATTTCGGGATTTTGTAACATACAAGCACACGCACGTACGCACCCACGAATGCATTAAAGCAAGTATGCACGCCCACACACACACACACACACACACACACACACACACACACACACACACACATATTTAAAATTAAGAAGTGTGTAGCGCGTGATATTCCAATCTGGCACTAGGGCAGAGGGCGACTTTTTTACACCCCATAGATAGGCACTGGGGCGAGCTTTTAATATTGCTAATATTCATTCATAATTATTGTCCCAGCATATATGTATAAATAAACACTCATCAAAGCCAACTGAGTGGAAAAAGGTGCTGTGAAGGCTTCAAACAAATTAAAATCCGCCATACTTATAAGTCCCAACAGAGGAGTGAGCCAATAGACAAACAGAGCAGCCCAAATGACATTATCGGCTCGTGTTCCGCTAAAGAGGCAGCCGGGACAATATTGGCGAGCTAATGATCGATTGTGTGTAGAGAGAACACCGTTTACGAAATATTATGGCTCGCAGCTAGTAGGGAAAAACCGGCCAAAAACGAGTCGGGACTTGCGCACGAAGGGTTCAGTACTATTATCTATAATACATGTTTTAATATTTTATGCATGTCACGCAAAAACGGCAAAAACAATCAAGTTTTTTGTGTGGGAGACCCCTTTACATAATATATATTTTATTTCTATTTAATTATTTATTTTTAAAGTGAAAACTAAATATTCTGTGAATATTTCAAGCATTAACTGTTGCCTTTATTAATATCGACCAAAAAACGGCAAAAAAATCACGTCTTGTGTGGGAACCACGATTAAATATTTATTTTATTGTGTTTTTTATTACTATCAGTGTTTTATTACAAGACCCTATTACTAAGACCATGGAGTCTTAGTAATAGTAATTACCCTTACCCTTTGAGTGCGTAACCCTAAAAACTGACCAATCCGAATTCCACACTAATTGCTATCGTATACAACAGGATTCGACAGAATTGGGCAAATAATATAAAAGGCAAATAACTTGAAAAAATCACTGATTTTGCAGGGACGTACTTCGGGTCTCATTGAAGAATTTAAGGGTGGTGTATAAGTGGATTCCCGTCAAATAACTTGAATAAATGACTGACTGTGAATATACGTATTAAAGGCTTCACTGGCTTCACGCAGAGCGAATAATCCTTCGGGCTTCAGTTCAGTCACATTAACAAATAAAATAATAAAATAGTGCTCTCAAATGTCCAATGCAAACTCATTGCGACTGACCAGATCTTTAGTCAAGTTATCTGTCGGTCATTATCTATGTATCTAATAATAGGTACAAAGACTATACGTAGTGAAACCAAATTTTCCTTAACGATTTTTATACATTCAAGGAAAGCTGAAAATCTGGAAAGGAATATACAGGCACCCGTAAGAAATCACATATCAAGTATCACAAATGGGAATTTCGTTACATTCTATAGATAAAATTCTCAATTTCCAACAACTTCTGTTGTACGGCTTATTATAATTTTTGTTGTTTTCCATTTTCTGCATTTTCTGTATATTTCTTGGTGCATTATCTGACAAATTAATGTCTAAAACTTAACCATATTTATAAGCAGAAATGACATTCCTTTCACAATCATAATCGTCATCAGTTCCTGTCATCCCTCATCAGGAAAATAGATCTTTCAAAACAGATTTCCATATCGGTCGATTCTGCGCCTTCTGTTTAACCATACTTTCTTGCTGAACTAATATAAGCATCTGGTGCCAGATAGTCTTAAGACATCCCCTTTCTCGTTCATGACCATTTTTCTTTATATAGGTCAATAAAATTTACCACGACGATAAAGCGCGTAAAACCCCATTTTCACAAAATTATATAGACCAAGTTATTTTGAAAAATATCAGTATGAGAAACTCATTATAACAAAAGTTATGTAAATCACAAACTCAAATTGGCGTGAGCAGATTAAGTTACAAAGCAAACCAATTAGAAACTGAAACCCGCTAATAAATCCAGCCCAACTGTTCGTTCATCACGAGGCTAAACTCACCGCAGACAATATGCAAATATTAACCGTATTCAGTGGTGATATCTCTACGTTTTACAATCGCACGGAATACTATTGAATACTTAGAAAAGCGGATGGAGGAATGGCTGGGCCTCTACTCAAGAAGCGCGCAAATTATTGAAACTCAGGATGGAAAATCCGAAGGCGGTCTCGAAATAAGAGAAAAAGGATTACATCCATGCAATGCAATCGTTTGCCCAGCGGAATGGAAAGAAGGACTTGTGGCAGTGGAAATAAAAAATATAGAGCTTAAGGAAGAAAGACTTGGTGGGACAATATTTTTTTATTATTCTTTTCAAATTGGTTAGTTCCTGGCACAGCTTAGCTAAGTATGACACTATCCATCGTTTAAAACAGAATTATTTTCTGCTTAGGTTTTTTATTGAGTATACGTTTATGGATAGTATAGTAATAAATTAATTTGATTGAATGTCTGATATTACATGTGCCGCCGCCGGGGGAAGATTTTAATCGTCTAATAAAAATTTTAATCACGGTAAGAATTCCGTTTCTTCTACAACTTTATCCAATTAGAACCATGAAACATTAACATTCAACAATCTTAATTATTTACGTGGATTTTTTTTTATTTCTGAACGTTTCAATTTTTTTTAGTTTACCAAAATTTTTTTATTATTTTAACGTCTCTGCCGTCAAAGCACAAAGCAGTCGAGTAGGCCCCCAGCTCAGCCGAGGGCTATCGACGGGGTACGTGAGCCGAAACGTAATACCCGGGAAACGGAACGTTTAGTCGCGGGAATTGGACGCGCCGCAAGCGTAGAACAAGTCGCGATAAAAAGTCGCGTATTTATACAGTCTATCACGATCTAAATCGAACTGTCTTTTTAATTTATGGCAATCAAGGAATCATATCATGTACTCTGATGTATTAAGTTTAAAATTATTTTAAAAAAGATAGTGTCGTTTTTTTATAATATGTTGTTTTTTTATGTAAGTTCTGTTCAATGTCTCGTGTGCAATATAGTATGTATGTATAGTTAGAGAGGATATTTTTTTCCCGGTGCCTTTTTTCCCACTACAAATAGGGCCCTATGAGATGAAGGTTATATGATATCATATCATATAACCTTCATCTAGGTCTTCATCAAGGTAATTCTCAGAAAATCATATCATTGATATGATTTTCTGAGAATTCTCTACATCAGTGGGACGTCAAATAGGCTGCCGACACAAACATAAAAACATATACAGAGGAATCGCGAATATCTTCTTTTTCCAAATGCCATTTATGTCACAACAAAACGTATATTTCGACACTCAAAGGAATAAAAATTCATAGGGTACTTTCAGTTTATCTAGAAGCATAAAATTTGGCAAGTAATATCGTCTTAACAATAATTAATTAGCAGTTACGTCTCATAAAAACATGAATTAATATACACACTCCACCAATCCGGACTTAGCCCCCGTGGTGGAGTAGGTATGGCCTATACCTTCCTCAGGGAAGCGATCCCTGCCCCTCGGAGGGGACAAAATGTGTTGATGATGACGATGACTACAAATACAGGGAAGAATATGAAAACTATACTTCTAATAAAATCAAAAAAATCGGAAAAAGTTCGGAAAAAAATCCGAGTACGGATTTGGTCGAAGTAGGTATGGTATATCCGCCTGGGGCGGCTCTTCCCGGTCGGCCACTAATTAATACATCCCCTAATTTTTTTTACGTAGTTTATAGGTCCCAGTGTAGAGCACAGGTCTTCTTTCAGAGAGAGAGAGAGAGAGAGAGAGAGAGAAAGAGAGAGAGAGAGCGAGAAAGAGAGAGAGAGAGAGAGCGGGCGCAATCACCACGCGCGCTCGCCATTAATTTGATCAATGGTTTATTTGTAGTAACGCCACCGTACGCAAAATAAAAAATAAATATAGCGAAAAATTGGTTAAAAGATTTAGAGTGTCGTTGGTGAGCTCGCCTCGTTTTAATTAATGGTTAGCTGGAAATTGTTATCGGCTCTTTTTAATAAAAGGTAGAATTTATGTAATAGTAGTATATTTTGCTATTAGGGGCGCCCGAATGTGGAACGATCTGCCGTCTACGATAAGGCGCTCTTCTACGCCAGCTATCTTTAAAAGCAAGGTTCATGATTTTATTTATCTTTCTAATTTATAATTTTGTTTGATAGATAGTTCTCTGTTATAATATTTTAACGCTTTGCAGCTTTGGTATAATCAATTAATAACTGTTATGTTGCAATATTTATGTAAGTAAATAAATAATTTTATTCTTATGATTTTCATGAATACAAGTCATGAATATGAAGTCAAGCGGTGGTGGCGTAGTGGGGTTCACCCTTGCTTCTCGATCATGAGGGTCTGGGTTCGAACCACGCATGTACCAATGACTTTTAGTTACGTACATTTGTTTGTACAGCAACACCATTCGCTGATAAATTGTGCCCGGATAACGGCGACAGGCTTGCCACTTGTCACGTTTGGGACCTAATAAACTCGGCAAAACGTGGGTCCAGTTCTAGAGACTGGTGCCTCTGCCTACCCCTTCGGGGATAACGGGCGTGAGTTTATTTATTTATTTTATTTATTTTTTATTATATTTTTGTATGTATGTACGTTTATAGTCTAGTATGTAAAGGTTTATGTATGTATATTATTATTAAGCATACGTATTTATATCAATGTTCTTATTTGCACCGACTAACCGTTTCACTTTTCGTTCAGCAATTACTCTCCATCGTCGGTTGTCCGCAAGAAATTGCTTCAAGCAATAAGGCCTCCAATTGTACTGTATCTTTGTGAATGTTTTCCTGGTACAGTAAAAAATATTCTTTTCTTATATTTTTCCGCTAAAAGCCTGTGTTGCGAGCGCCTGGCAAACTGAAGACATATCCAGTTTAACCACTAAGTTCGTACGTTCATTCATGTGTTTAAACCCACCTAAAGAAAGGAGAAAAGATAAGAAAAACTATTACGATTTTACTGTTTTACTTTTGCATCATGATATTCGATCTTCTTGACTTATAAAACTTAACCCCTCAGGCCTAGAACATTTTTCTTTCACAGCTAAGTTAGTTATTCACAGAGTAATATTTGAAATTTATCACAGTGTTCAAAGAAAAAAACATGCTCAAATAACTGTAGTATGTATCATCTTCAAAATTGGATTCAAAGTACCTTTGCAGACTTACCCCGCCGGCGGGTCTATGTGGTCTGACGGAATGCGCCGTAGCAGTTGAATATGAAAAATAATGTCAGACAATATAAATGTCCACCTCTAGCAGCACGGCAGGTGTGTAACATTTTCATCGCGTTTTTCATCACATTTTCACACATTTCCTGTATTATCTCAGTGTCTGTGTCGCAGAAATTTTGTTTTGATTGCTGAAGTTTACTGGCCTGTTAACATAGACACGTCCTTTTATATTAGATCATCATCATCATCAACCCATTATGTCGCCACCGAGGGGCCATACTCCACCACGGGGTCCAAGTCCGAATTGGTGGAGGCTTGTAAGACTAGTGGCTGGTCTTACTGTCAGAAGTTTTCAAGCCGCCCTAAGGCCTCTGATTTGGCTTAACGACTGCCATCTATCGACGGCACCCGGCACCAACTGCTTAACGTGCCTTGCGAAGCTCGGCGCCCCTCGGAAAAACGCCACTAGCGTAAGTCATAGACTCTAGAATATTATCATGGAATAATTGCTATATTCCTTCTTTCAATAAAATTATTCTCTGTTCTGTAACGATCACCCAGGTTAGAAAATGATAAAATGTTCTTATTGCCGAGAGAAGTGCACTGTGAAAGTACGGTTTTGTGTAGAAGAGTATCTTGACAGCGCTCTCAAAGCTCAGGGACATCAACCGGGTTGGGGTGCTACTATATAACTTCTCCACTGTAGACTCGTCTAATTTAACTTGTTCCAAACTGTGAAACGTGTCGTGGAAAACGGGCCTTACCTATGCCAATCTGTGGCTCACACAGCGCTAAAAATACTCTGCGTAATGTCATGTCGAGAAAGTAACACAGTTTTCCTGCCAATCATAAAATGAAGATCGAAGAGTATACACTGGAACTAAATAATGAAAATAGTAACCAGTAACACAATCACTTGTACTGATTGTACTGATCTCAACCCAGGATACGTTGATATACATTTCTGACAAGAAATCAGAAATGTATATCAACGTAAAGAATTTAAATTCTATTTGTTGAATGTCGATTTACTTATAATGTTAGGCGCCGCCTTGGGGCCGAATGAAGTGGAGAAAAGGGCAACGAAAAAAAACTTCACTCTGACCATCTTTTTCAAATCGCCTTAAATTTAAAACATAAGTTAGTACGAGTACGAGTATCTATATAGGTATCTAATAAGCTTCAGATCCATCAGTACAATCAACATTTGCTAAGTCAAAACATTAGATGTAAGGTTTCAAATGTATATATATCTCTTTCTGGTGTGTACAATAAAGAGTTCTAATCTAATCTAATCTAATCTAATTAATAATATCATGGTTGTAGGTATGCAGCCACTGCGTCCACACTTATCAAACCGTAATAATTATCTACGAACTATCAATGACTCGTTGAGGAATTGGTTTACTGCCAAGCACATCACAAACATGGTAATACTCGGAAAAAACATAGAAATACACATAAATCTTCATCGATTCTACCACGTACATATTCTGACACTTATAACGTCAAAATAGATAAATAGAGTGGACAGTTACGTAATAGAGGGCTGAGCACAGCACAAGGTTAATCCAGTTATTAGGAAGTCGACCGCAAAGCTAATTTACGAGCTATCAATGACTAGCTCGTTGTGGAATTAGTTTACTGCCAAGCACATCACAAACATGGAAATACTCGGAAAAACATAGAAATACACATAAGCCTAGGCGCACACTAGCAACACGCGACAGGCGACAGCTTGGCGACTAGCCGCGACGACAGGCTACGGCCGTCAATTTTCATATATTTTGTTCGAATCTCCGCACACTTGGCTTCAGAGTAGACGACAAGACGCCAGAAGCAAATGACAACGTCGCCTCTGACGCGGCGATAGGTCGCCCTGTTTGCGATGGCTCTAAATCTTCATCGATTCTACCACATAGAGGGGCTGAACACAGCACAAGGTTAATCCAGTTATTAGGATGTCGGCCCGCAAGGCTAATCCTACCATTGTTTCCTCGAGACACAAGTCAATGTACACAGCGCGCACTCGCGTCTTGTAGCACCATCGACAAGCCTGTTCCCGGTCGATTTACAACGAGTGTTTGGTCTGTGCGACAAAACAGGCAGCCACGGAAGAACGCTTCGTATTGTAACACGAAGTTGACTGTCTAATAATAATAAAGCATTTTTAACAAGCACGCAAAATTTTGGTAACAATATGTTAGTAAGTGTGTGTACAGGTTTTTTTAACAATGTACAATTCACGGAGCCAGTTACTGAGGGCCGGTTTCTGAGTTGAGAATTTTCACTAAGTAAATACTTAACTGTAGTGCTGTCTTGTCAAATTTCCCAGAAAAGGGGGTGACAGAACGGTATTTAAGTATTTACTTAGTGCAAATTCTTAATTCAGAAATCGGCCCTGAGTGGAGAATTTCGCTAAGTATCTACTTAACTTTAGATTGGACTAGCTGTGCCCCGCGGTGTTACCCGCGGTTCATCGATTTTCCCGTAGGAATAAGATATTTCCCCGCGGTAAAACGTAGCCTATGTTTTAATCCAGGGTATCGGCTAACTCCATACCAAATTTTATTAAAATCTGTCCAGCCGTTTCAGCGCTAAAGACTGACAAACATATAAACACACACACAAACTTTCACGTTTATAATATTAGTGTGAAGTGTGATTAGAACTCTTTATTGTACACACAAGAAAGAAATAAATAAATGCATTAGAAGTGTAGTATCTAGTAGTGTAGTAGTCTTCAACTTGCTCAGAAAAGAGCGTGACAGAACGTTACTAAAGTATTTGCTCAGAAACGCACCAGCATTTTAGTACAATGACAACTGCAAGAACATGGCGATAGAATTTCATTAATAATTAGTTAATATAATTATAAATAAACATTTAAACAAACAACATTTAAAAACATTTACACACAGGCACATACATTGCTAGGATACCCAGTGTCGTGGGAACAGGGTAATTAATAATTTTGATAGAACGCGTTATTGTGTTGGATGTGACGGGCGCCGTGCAATTGTTGCGTGTGATTAACCCTGAACTTTGAAAAGTGTTTATATTTTTTACTCTCAAACTAGGATACTCTGTACTGTGGTAACCAGGCAATGACATAACAAACATCGAAAAACACCCACTTTTTAAAACTTTTTGAGCATTTAGCAAACCATTATCGATCTAAGCGACAGCGCTACTCGTTCCCTTTCTATATCGTCATCATCCTTGAGGTCGGCGGCAACAACATAATGTATGTCCTAAGTACTTTAACTTGTAGACTCGTCGTAAGACTACACTGTTCATTAGTCCAAGCTATTAATTAAACAGGTCGGTTAGCATAACATAACAAGTAACACGACCTTCCGATTCTTGTCTTGTCTATGCCGATGGCCTCTCAACCAGGCCGCGACGATGAGGCGCGAATGTTTGTCTATATCGTGAGACAGGAGTGGTTGGTCCACAGTCTACACTCGCCTTTATCTCGAGCGGATTCTAATTTGCTCGCGTCTTTAGTGCCTCAAATTGTCTGGTTAATTTCGAGTATCTGGGCAAATAGTTTTCGAAATGGATTAACGTTGAATTTACCTTTCTCTGAGAGTCTTGCGTTTTATTTACGCAGAGTTAGTCTTGAGTTCTTGACATATGGAGTGCTGTGATATTCGTGGTTTGATGTTCTAAGATTTGAAGTATGGACTTGACTTTCAAATGTCAAACATTCAATGTAGACAGAAAGATGGAGAACACTTAGCAGTCCAACAGAAAATCACATAATATCTTTCATATTTCAACATAAAAACAGCAATTTAGAGGACAATGAAATTTATTTTTTTCTTTTAAACTTGCTTCTGATAAAATACAAATTATCAAATATGGGTAAGGCTCTCAAAAAATGTACCGTAACACACGTGCTATTGTAATTTCATAGTAACACACTGGAAAATCGCAACACCCGGCTGCTATACCCAATCATGTTTTTCGTTTCTGGGATGTTGAGATTGATTGATGCATATTCAGATTTGTCCAGGATGTTGCATTCTGCAAAGCTTGCAACTGTAAATTTGTGACCAGATTGTCTTCTCTAAACGAACACGCGACATCCCAGGAACATAAGAAACACATGATTGGGTATAGCAGCCGGGTGTTGCGATTTTCCAGTGCGTTGCGATGTGTTACAATTGGGTGTTTGACAGGATGTCAAATGAGTTACTTTTAAAACGGAATTTTGTATGAAAATACTTGCTTGTGACGTCACATTTCAAAGCACTCTTTTTATGTTTCATCTATATAAAATTGTAATAACTAGTAAATGATTAAAAGAAATACATTTTCCGAATCATTTTGTAATTTTGGTTTTAATCGAGTATCTCAAATAATTTATTGTTGATAGTGTCAAATACCGTATTACACGTGTGTTACGGTACATTTTTTGTGAGCCTTACCCATATGTCGTTTGGGTCACTTTACCTTTTTTTATTAGTATTTTTTTTCCTTTTCTTGATGGATGAAACTAAATATAGTAGATTAGTCGATTTACTATACCACGGCTGGGCAAAGGCCCACCCTTTTAGCTCCTCACTCCTCCCTGACGCCACTCATTCTCTGCCAGCCACGTAGAAATATCGTGAGACCCTGCCGCCATCGTGGACCACGTTTACGGTATCTGTCACGTTGGAACCCGTCAGTGACAATTTTCGCCCATCTATCTGGGTCCATACAACTTAGGTGGCCCACCCAATTCTACTTCAACTGAACTTATCTTATAACTGAACTTAGTTTAGCAGAAAGATTCCAACCCACACAAAGTAAGTTTTGTGATATTTGAGTTTTTAGGTTTAAGCTGATTTGCGTTCTCCATACATGTGGGTTGGACTACCATGTGCCATAACTTTGCACATACTCATCGGATCGCTATGAAAGTCTTTGATTCTTAAAATATGGAGCATAGTGATCATTTTGGTATATTTAACTCAAAAATGACCGTGTTGTGGGTTGGAAACTTTTTGCTAAGCTACGACCAACTTATCTCGTGTTTAATTCCTGGTATACATACAATAAAGAATATTCTATCCATCTAACTTACCACCTTACCTTAACCCCCCAAAATGTCAAAAGTCGAAATGTCACCCGAAAGTTAGTAACGTAACGACTACGCCAAGTAATAATAACGCTGAATACTAAAACCAAACAATGCGTGAAAGAGTCACAAAGAAAAATATCGTAAGAACGTCGATTACCAGCTTATTGTATACGTTCACGAAATAAAATGACATTCGAACGTGAAAATAGTAGGTGTATCAAGCAATCGGCCACCGGTGACTCTCTAGCTTTCTGGGTTAAGAAAATACAGGCAAAATTCTTCGTAGATAATAAAAGCACACGTGATACTTCACTATTCGCAGCGTTGTTTCACAGTGTACAGGGCGCACGTGTCAAGTCTTCTGAAGTTACATTTTGCAGACCTCAGGGAGGACGGAATGTTCGACATACTCCCAGAAAACATTTCCTGAGAGGTTGTTCCGGTCAGACCTTCAGGGACTTGAAAACTGTTTCGAACTTAGCACTTTCATCATCATCTACCCATTCTGTCCCCACGGAGGGGCACAGGTCTCTTCCCTGAGGAAAGTATAGGGCATACTCCACCAGTCCGGATTGGTGGAGGCTCGTAAGACTAGTGGCTGGTCTTACTGTCAGAAGTTTTCAAGCCACCCTAAGGCCTTTGACTTGGCTTAACGGCTGCCATCCATCGACGGCAGCCGGCACCAACTGCTTAACGTGCCTTGCGAAGCACGGAACCGCTCTGAAAAATGCCACTAGCGTTAGTCATAGACGGTCACGCATCCATGCACTGAACGCGCCCTATGTTGCTTAACCTTCGTCATCGTTTAAGATCACTCAGGCAGCCGGGGCTACGAGCGGTTAGCTTAGCACCTACTACATCTTAATGCACTATGGATGAAAACAACGTTGTTGCGTCGGCAGAATTTCGACCAATGAGTGGACCCTGCTGACGTTGAGCCAAGGCATTTGTTATTTTATCAGTTTCGATAAGGCAAAAGAGTCTTGTCGAGAGACAAGTTTTTGGGCCACGGAAAGTGCAAGAGGTTATTGAAATAAGTCGCAACCCCAATTTCAATAGAGGCAGTGGTTGGGCTCTACCGCCAGCCTGGAAGCCGGAAGACGAAAATATGGGGAAAGGGTTAATCCAAAAGGATATACTCTAAACGAAACGCAGTTTCTACTCACCAGCAAAACCTGGTCAGACTCTTCCGACAAAAAAGCAAGTAACTGAATCCGGAATAACGTTAATAATGTGTAGTGCTTATGTATGACAATGTTAGTTCCAACAACATCAGCAGTATGAAACATTCTTAAGGGGACGGAGTCAGAACAAAAGTTGTCAGTATTGATAAGTAGTAGAACCCACTTACTTGACTGCTTCGTTGGTAGAACCGTTAAGCACTTAGCTACCAACAAAGAGGTTGTGGGTTCGATTCTCACCGGGAGCCGGGTATATTTCGATGTTTGTAGTGTCCTTGCCTGGATGCTATATAGCTCAGGGTATCCTAGTTTGGGACTAGGATAAGTGATTGTGTAAAAAGGCTCAAGCTAAAAGCCAGGCTCGCTGTAAATCAGTGCTGTGGGCAATAAACCCGTAGTAATTACTGTGCCTGAGGCCGCTTTACCGACACATGAATATAGCTGATGTTCCCTACTTGTTGTTTTCTGTTGGGTTTATTTTTGCTTACATTTCTGTTATAATGTTAAAAGATATTAAAGACTTCCTACACCTACACTTAAAACGAAGACGCGCAGCTCTACTGTACCGAATGCGACCGCACCTTCAAAGCAAAGTTCGGATGTTCCAGCTACCTTAAAGCACACGCCAAGCAGTGACGGTCGCTGTAGTCGAACACGATGAGGAGACCATCATGTGGCGATAAATACATGTATTTCTTCTTTCTCATGTTCTTCTTCAAAAAAGAAACTTAGGGGGCGTCAATTAATTACGTGAGGTATTTAGGGGGAGAGGGGGTCGAGCCGAATCTTACTAAATCTCACTTGGGGAAGAGGGGGGTTTTGGCAAATATCACGTAATTTTTTTTAACAGAAAATGGTGTAAAACGGCGTGAAAATTAAGTTAAATTAATGTTGAATGAAAATTAAAAACTTATCTTGAATAAAATGTGACAAAATCCGACACAATTATATAATTATATTTACAGCAATATTCGCAAATACTAGTCCTTGCTAGTCTGAAATAAAAGTAAATAAACAAATTGTGTTATGTTTTTTAATAAATCCAATACTTTTATACCCAAAGTACAAGTTTTGAAAAATCTCACGTGAGATTGGAGGAGGGGGGAGGGGGGGTCAAAAATTCTTAAAAATGCCTAACGTAATTAATGGACGCCCCTTAAACCTACTGGACGTTTCAGCAGCACGTCGGGTTTGGCTTGCATCATTTCCCACAGCACTCTAAAAAGGGTTGTAAAAAGACCGCACACGGGCGACGCATCAAAGCAGAAGCGCCCGTCCTGTGACGCTCCCATTAGCCGTTCATATAAAATAACATCAGCCGAGTGGTTTTAGTCCCTCGCCGTTTATAATAAAAGCTCCTGTGGATTCAATGTTACAAAACGTAATGGCGGAGTGATCCTCTCGGAGGTACGCGTTAAAACGTGCCTCTCTCTGTGAACGGGTGTTAATATTTTTTATGGAGAACGCCTTTGATTTCGAGCGCGCGCTTTTAAAACTCACGTCCATCTATGGTAATGGTCTAGCGCAAGCTGGCTACAACTCTGTTGTGCGACACTAGCTCTTATTATGTGCGCGATAAGAGGCATCGGAGTTAAATTTTTATATATATTATATGGAGAGAACAAAATAAAACATAAATAATAAGGGTTGTCGATAGCTGAAATCACATTTGTGTTTAACTGTTTACACATGAGAGAAATGTAGTGTAATATATAAATCACCATAGGCAAATAACGCAATAATCGTATGAGTAAGTGAAATTTTTTTTGTTTCCAAAAAGATAAACATTTACATACAGGCGCATACGTTGCTTCTAGCCCCTTACTAGGATACCTTGTGTCGTGCGAACCAGAAACAGCGACATCACAAACATGTAAACATCCATGACCTGGGGTATTTTTGTCCCCAGCCTTGATTCGAACCCGGGAACTCTTGCATGGTAGGAAGCAGATGCACTAACCACTACCCCACAGAGGTCTTCACAGAGAGATTGTACAATATAAAATAAAAAAACTGTCATATTACACAACTGACTATTCTTAAACTAGGCAAGGTGTATTGTACTAAAATTTGTACTTGAGGACTTTACTACGAATACAGATCTTTAATAAAAGTTTACCGTCTAATAACCCTCTATAATTGTGTAGTCTTTATCAGACGGTACAACTTAGGCGAGAAAGTATTCTTACTAGTTTCAAAGTTCGCTCCAAGTTCTGCAAGTTTAGCAATCTAAACGATAATCATTTACCTCTCGTGAGACAAGTTTTACACGAACCTGCTCAAGCAAAAAATGAGTGTATTTCGCTAACGTCATGTTTGTACGTTTCAGACCCAACTTCTAAAGGCCTGAAACCGAAATAAGAAGTTTATAGCCGACGACCTCTGTGGCGGTGGTTAGCGCATCTGCCTACCATGCGAGTGGTCCCGGGTTCGAATCCCAGCTGGGGACAAAAAAAAAGTAACCCAGGTCTTGGATGTTTACATGTTTGTGACGTCGCTGTTTCTGGTTCCTACGACACAGTGTGGGGCCAGAAGCAATGTATATGCCTGTATGTAAAATGTTATGTTATGTCAAACCGGTCCACACACCCTTCTTCTTCGGCTGCCTTCGATTTTATATGCCTCACATATTCTTTCCACGATTATTTTGTTTTTGTTTTTTTCTTTTGTTAGACTTTCTGTTGGCAGGTATAGTGGAATAAAAGGAGAATTGAATCTGTTTACGCTAGTTTTAATTAGAAGAAAATACATGTACGCACGGAAACAATGGCGGTCACACAGGAAGAGAAAAATTAGTGTTGCTAACATTAAAAAACATTGCCATATCTCGACACCCTCCCTCAATGTTAATCATCATCTATACAAAAAACAATACTTGAACAAAACCAGCAACTGAAAAATAACTTAATCATTAAAACCTAACATTTTTCTAAATTTTTCGAATTTTACTCTACCTAACGGTTTTGTAAAAATGTCTGCCTCCTGTGCATTTGTACTAACATACTCAATACAAATTTTCTTTTCATAAAATTTATCTCTCACAAAGAATATCTTAATAGTTCCCTCCTTTAAATTCTGACTCACATGAATCCCCAAGTAATTACAAATCAAACCCAAATCTTTCATTTTAAAATTTGTGCTCAGCAGTTGTTTTACATTTTCAAGTTCACTTGCTTCACTAGAAGACAATAGCAAATCATCGACGTACAACATTAGGTAAGTTTTACAACCATCTTTATTTCTTACATATAAACAGTACTCATAATCACATCTCACAAAAACTAAATTACACATAACATCATGAAACTTTTTATTCCAGTTCTTGGGTGAATCTTTTAGCCCATAGAGTGCTTTCTTTAATTTACAAACATAATTTTCACTCGATTCACACCCCTGAGGTACAGAGATATAGACATCTCCCTCTATCTCACCATACAAAAAGGCACTACAAACATCTAACTGATGTACTAACATATTGTTTTGATTACAAAAAGCTAGAAAAAAACGAACAGAAGTTAACCTCGCTACTGGACTGAAAGTTTCTGTAAACAATACATCTTGTTGGAAACCTCTAGCTACCAACCTAGCCTTATAGGATGCAACATCACCATTTTTATCCTTTTTCAAACGAAACACCCACTTGGTGTCAATGACCTTGTAATCATTCCCTTTTCTTACATATTCCCACGTACAATTTTCCTTTAATGCTTGTAGTTCTCTCTGAATCGCTTTTCTCCACTGAGGTGCATCAATGCATTGAACAGCTTCATTATAAGACTGTGGTTCTTCATTTATCACACTCATCAAGCCAGTCTCATAACCATCTAACCATTCTGGCCTTCTAATGGCGTCTCTAGGACGAAGATGATAGCCACTTCCCAGGCTATGGTCTACATTGTCTGTAACTTGCATTTCAACCTCAGAGCTTACACTATCTTCACCTACTACAGAACAATAGCTGTCTTCGCTTGGTGTAGAGCTTTCACAATCTTCTCTCACTTCTATCACATCCTCCAACTCTTCTGGAGTCTCTACAGACAACTTCTCACTCTCAAATTCTGTATCTCTATCTTCAGCTTTTACTGTATCACATTTTCTTTTAGTTTCAGGTTCCATCAGCTGTGGCGGCAAGAAGACTACATCGCGGTGAACTTCAACTTTCCTGCTCTTCGGGATGAACACTCTATATCCCTTCACATCAGCATCATATCCCACAAATACTCCAATCTTGTTCTTCGGATCAAGTTTCAACCTTTTCTCTTTAGGTATCAGCACAGAAACTCGTGAACCAAACATTCTGAACTCTTCGGCAGGTGTCTCTTTCTCATAGAATGCTTCATATGGTGTTTTACCTTTCACAGGGCTCGGGGCGGATCTATTCAAAGTGTATGCGGCTGTATTCACAGCCTCTGCCCAGTAGTACTTCGGCATACCTGTCATCATAGCGCGAGCGGCCTCTACAAGGGTTCTCATCTCTCTTTCAGCTCGTCCGTTTTGTTGGGGCGTATATACGACACTGCGTTGATGAACAATGCCGCATGAACTCAAAAACGTTCCCAACTCTTTATTTACGAATTCCAGGCCGTTGTCGCTTCGTAAACACTTTATCTTTATTCCTGTTTGTCTTTCGGAGTACGAAACGAATCTTTTTATCGCCGACGTGACTTCACTTTTGTGTTTCAGGAAGAAAACAGTTCGCAAACCTGAGTAGTCGTCCTTCAGTAGCAGAAAGAATCTCGCACCGCCAATTGACACGTTCTCAAACGGACCACAAACATCTGCGTGTATTAACTCGAGCTTTTCCTTGGCGCGCGACGAACTCGGTGGAAATGGCAAGCGGGATTGTTTACCCACCAAACATTCCTCGCATACGTTCAGATCATCAACATAACTTATGTTCTTGCTATCTAGGAACTGCTTTATGTATTTCTTATTCTGATGACATAACCTTTTATGCCAAACACTCATAGTTTCAATTTTCTTCGATAGACAACACAATCCATTCTTGTTTTCCACAGATTGTCCAACGTCACAGAACTCACAGATGTCAATCTCGTTGCGTTTCGATTTCGCTTGTAAAGCTTTCGAAGGGTTTTCGGACGGCGTTTCAAAATCACACGATGTAATTTTCGATAGTTCAGATTGCGTTCCGTTCAACGTAAACAGCATACGATACAACTTGTTTACGCGTATTGCCACTGCACGAATTTCACCTCTGTCATTCACAAAATCGCATTGTTTTTTGTCCGACATTAAACTTAGGCCTTTGTCCAACACAGTGCCTACTGAAAACAGATTGAACTTGAGTTCAGGCACATATAACACTTTACTCATCACAGTTTTTATGAATTTTTCACCATTCCACGCAAACAGTTCTACAGTTCCGTAACCCATAACATCAAGAGCTTTTCCATTTCCGACAGTCACTTTGCTAGAACTTTGTTCCTCACATAAAGACTTGAACAGCCGTTTTTCTCCACACATATGATCACTAGCTCCCGTATCCATAAACCAGAACTTCTCAGATTCCTCAATGATTGTACACATAAAAGCGTTGACGTCAGGAGCAGTTTTGTTTTTCAGCTTCAGCGCTTTACAATCAGCCAACAAGTGACCTTTCTTCTTACAGTAGTGGCACGATCTGGACTCTCTATTACCTCTCTTATTTGTCGCACAATTCCTTGAAATATGGCCTTCTTTTCCACAGGTGTAGCACTTCACAAGACCATGACGAGGTGGTCTGCTTACACTGGCCAACGCTACTTCACCTTCTTTTGAAGTATCATATCTCTCTTCTTCAATCAACAACCTCGACGTTAGCTCTTCAATAGTCTGATTATTTACTGGCACAGACTCCCAAGCCGAGCGAAAGTGTTTGAACCTTTCCGGCAAGGTCATTAGTATCTTTGTGATGACCATCTTATCAGATATTGGCTCTCCTGCTTGCTTCAGCTTGGTCCTAATATCCTCTAGCTTTGACAGGAACGTCGACACAGAGTCTTCACCAAAATGAATGGAGAAGAACTTTTGTTGCAACAGATGGATGCTTACAACAGATTCTTTCTCATACACAGCCTTCAACTTCGCCCACATGCTGGCAGCCGTACAGCACGATAACATATGGGAGATTGGGGCAGCTTCCATCCTTGTAACAATAACTTCTTGGGCCTTGGCATCTTTCGTCATCCAAGCCGTCTTCTCAGTTGCCGACTCAGGCATTGGTGTGGCGCCGCTGACCAAATCAAAATATCCTTTTCCTTTCAGGATTACTTCAGTCGTAAACTTCCAGACAGCCCAGTTATCGCCACCGGATAACTTCAAACTCGAGGACTGCGGTTCCATTTTCACAAAGCTTGACGACACGCGTACTTAACCTCAATTTTCTTCAGCTCACACAAAACTTGTCGAAAGCGTCTGACTTTGAAGAACAGATTCAATTGGACTGGACTGGACTGGGCTGGGCCCATAACCTGTTGGCAGGTATAGTGGAATAAAAGGAGAATTGAATCTGTTTACGCTAGTTTTAATTAGAAGAAAATACATGTACGCACGGAAACAATGGCGGTCACACAGGAAGAGAAAAATTAGTGTTGCTAACATTAAAAAACATTGCCATATCTCGACACTTTCGTGTTTTGTTTGTTACGTTCTTGTCTAAATTGTGTTTTGTGACAATTTTAATAAACGTCTTCTTTTCTTTTTTGTTATTTTTTTTTTGTATTTGTCATTTTTTTCTTACTCTTTTGTGTAAAATTGAAACCCTTGGTCCTTGTTTACCGCTCCAAGATGCAGTAGTAAATTTGTGTGCGTATATTTTTTACTTAATCCCTTAACATAACACATATTCCAAGAAGCCATAAACCAGCAAGAGTTCAGCAGGAGAACCACTCTATACAGTGACGAAGACACCTAAGTATTAAAGTCATTAATCACTTGGGGAAACTTAATTGGAAGCCTTGTTACAGGGCACAGAATAGACAGGCACGCGATAAACTAGACGCTACAATAACTACGGGTAGTTACAAGCTTTTTGTGGGCAAGTGATATTATCCGTAATAACAATTAAATTATCTAGACAAATTTGTATAGCGAATGTGCATGAAAATTTGGTAAGAAACATCCTAGATGGACATAATTCGACCAAACGAGAGAAGAGGAGGTATTTTCAGTGGCGGATTAGCCACGTAGCAATAGCAGCAAATGATACAGGCCCCGCGCGCACTGGAGGGCCCCGCACCACGCTTTCTGGGGCTTGTTTCGTAGGACTAAAATTCATGGTTTACTATCACATTTCGACGTACATTGCAATGTTGTACCTAAAATTGTTACAATAAACTACCAATTGTAGATAGTCTATAGAATCAGGCGTTACTTTGCAGGAATCCATATTAGCATTAAATTGAGAAAATTACTTTGCTAAATTCCGCCAATATCCCACAAGCACCATGCGGTTAGTTAATGCACCGCCCTCCCTCCCACTTTTTCAAGCAGAAGCAAGACACGTACACACCACCACCGACAACAATACTTGTGTGAGACAATGCGCGACGCGTTTCGCCTCTAACACGAGGCATCCTCAGGCTCACAAGCACGAGTGACCGTCACCCCAAAAACACTCAGGGCGGTGCATTAACTAACCGCATGGTGCTTGTGGGATATTGGCGGAATTGAACAAAGTAATTTTCTCAATTAAATACAATTGTAGATAGATAAAACTCGGCCCGACTGTAAAAAAAATATTAATTTGCTTTGCGAATTTAAGAACACGATGAGGCAAAAACAGTTCAATCATGTCACTCTGATGGATATTGAATATGATTTGCTCTATGATTACCTACTATTATTTCTAGCACAAATAAATGCACAAAAGATTATTTGTACAGCTTGTTTTAATCAATACCAGGTCCCTTGAATAATTTTGCTACAGGCCCCGCGATGGCTTAATCCGGCACTGGGTATTTTCAAAAGGCAAGATCGACATTAGCAAACATCGTATTAGCAAACTCCAAGTTAAAAGTTCTCGAAACCAGCGTGCGTGGATGCCACCACTAAAGAATTTTGATGAAGCGGAAGTGAACTGCCAGGATCGTGGCAAGTGACAGACTCTGGTCTCTGCCTACAACCCCGGGATTCAGGCGTGGGTTTATGTATGTAATAGTTTAAAAGTAGTCCAGCTGCAGCACCTCTAAGTATCGTTATGTTATCTAATTACACGTTGATGTTGTTGTAGTTCATTTAACAAAAGAAGTCTACAGTCTAAGAATCGATAGTTTTTATTCGAAAAATCTAAGAGTTTTAACCAAGAAAGAAAGATAAATGTGTATTGCAACAACAGATAACACACATCACTCAAAACTTAAAACAAAACAAAATATGTACAGTAAAAAACAATAATGATAAACAAATCATTCGAGTCGGCGGCTACCACATTTGGTAGCGGGTACTCGGAAGCGAAATTAAACCTTATATTCATTAACCGTCGTTCTAAAGTCCCTTGTGTCAAGGCAACTTATCATTTGCAGAGTTGAGCCAACGGCTTAATATACGTAGAGAAACAACAGTTCGAAGTAAGTTGAAACGGAACTCGTAGTTTTGTTAACTTTACAACACAGTGACTTAGTTTGTCAGTTTCATACAAATGAAGCTAGAACAAGCTGATTAAAAGCAAATTAAGTGTAATATTAGCTAGCTACAGTTAATGAGGTAGATAGACAGAAAGGCAGTGGACGCTAGAAAGTTACCTCCCTAAACTGACATGTGTCGGATGTAGATGTAAAGTGAACTTATTTGCAAAAGAGCTGTACTTGCATGTGAGCTCGAAAGCGTTAACTAGGGAGAAAGTTGATTGAAATCCTTCCAACGCAAACTTTAAACAAGGGCAAAATACCTTAACAAAAACATTTTAACCTGTAGAATTTTCGGTGCGCCGGATCGGCTTACAAACAATGGGGTTTAAATGTTCCCTTCAAGGTCACAACTAATTGAGTATGAAAAAAACTTCACACCGTTTCTTCAACTGTCATCAGAAGTCGAAATCAATAATTTATTTCAACGTTTACGTTCAACTAAATTCTTTAGAATTTAAATTCTGTTTGCTGGATGTCAATTCTGCCATCGGAACGAAAAACAAAATCAGGTACTTGGGGGCATTTTTTGCAGTAAAAAAGTAATGTTGGCTGTAGATCTATAGCCACCATTACTTTTTTAATGAAAAAAAAAATGCCTCTAAGTAGCTTATTTTTGCATTCAAACTAAAAACGCAGTAATGGCTATTTCTCGTTACGAGGGCAGAATTATTGTACTATGTTAGCCACTGTCTTCAGGGCGTATTTTTAGTAGAGAAAAAGTCAGCGGGAAAGAAAAAATCCTCTCTGATCTTATTTCTCATCTTTTCCTCCAAATCATCTTATACCTAATACCCAATACGTATTACCTGTGTAATCTCCTTTTTATGTACAATAAAGTGTTCTCTATCTATGTATCTAATACAAAAGAGCCTTTAAGATAAGCCGCCAATTCTACTGTCTATTTTCATGTTCTCTAGTGTATAATAAAGGATATTTTTATCTCATACGATTTCATTGTCATCAATAACTTCAAGTCTAAACATTAGTTATTATTTTTATAAAAGTAGGAAAGACATTTACATTTACATATAGGCACTTACAATGCTGAATCCGTGGCAGACCAGAGGGAAAAGAAACGAAAAAAATAAATGTCAAATAGATCTTAAAACTAACGCAAAAAAAAGATGATACAATACTACGGGAGAAAAAAAAAATAGTTTCAGTTTTACTAAGTCTGTTAGCCTAAGCACCTAGATGTAGTACGTACGAAATTATACTGTATAAGGCAAATAATATTATTATGTAGATGTAGTAGCAGTAATAAAAAAGAGACGACTTAAATAATACCATTAAAAAAAAACCAAAAGGCACGGACCCCGCGTCTGTGGAAAATAGAAGTATTTATATTTTTTAAAAACACGGGACCTCTCGCACGGTATGCAGATGCGCTAACCACTGCGCCACAGAGGTCGTCTTTATAATGAGGCCAGACATTGTCATTCTGAAAAGCTCGAACGTTTAAAATATAACCTTTTACGCAAAACTATTAGCAAACTAGCCTTTTGAAATTGGTTAGTTTAGTTTCCGAACAATAAGTACTTACCTTAGCTGAACCGTTTTGAAATGAAAAATATTAAAATGCCCTTGAAAAGGATTTCGAGCGCGCCCATGGAGGGTTCCGTATAAATAGTAGTTTTTTCCCGAACTTCAAACACCATTTCTTTATGACTTAATTACAAAATTAAATGTATACTTTACATTTTTTTACTGTGCTTGTAAAATAAGAAATTTCATTATAGCTATAGATCAACAGAAATATTACTTATTACATATTACAATTGTAAAATCTAAGTATTTTTTGACGACCTTTGTGGCGCATCGGTTAGCGCATCTGCCTACCATACGAGAGGTCCCGGGTTCAAATCCCGGCTGGGGACAAGAAACCAGATCTTGGTGACGTCACTGTTTCTAGTTCCCACGAGACATGATATCCTAGTGTGGGGCCAGAAGCAATGGATGTGCCTATATTTAAATTATGGAGCACATAGTTGATAATTTTTATTACAGTTAGAATTATTGTTTGACTCTGACACATGTGGTAGATGAGAATCTGTGATACAGGTGTCAGTGCCCTCTGGACTGAACGCGCCGTATGTTGCTTAACCTTAGTGATCGCTTAAGATCACTCAGGCAGCCCAGGTTACGAGCGATTCGAGCAATTAATTAGTTAGTTTACCAGTAAATAATTAAATCAATTTAAGATTTCATTGTTTTCCTTTCATTTAATTTATGAAGTTTGTTAAAGAGATTTCATCCTTATAATTGACCCTAATGATCGATGCAATAAAAGTACAGGGTGCAACTTTCACAGATTTTAGTAGGTTCGATTACCGGGTGAGGCAAGCGAAATTTTAAAAATCTTTGAATGCAGTTCTCTTTCTTTTAAAAAAAAAGGAATGTTTTCTTTGAGTAAAATTTTCTATTTACAGTATTAAGAGTACTTCCCCTTCAGGTGGCATTACAAAATTCCACCCTGTATATAAAAGATAGAAGATTGTGGTAACCCTATAAATGTAGATTTCATAGAGTGTCGAAATACGAGGGCTGCTACTTATGTATGCGGAATAGAAAAATAAACAAATGTATATGGCTAAATATGCTTTTATTGTTTTTCAAAGTATTCTCCACTATGATCGATGCACTTTTGCATTCGATGAAACCAATTTGTAAAACACTTTTTCCACTCTGATTGAGGTATCTCCAAAACGTGCTGTTTGAACGCATCTACGGCATCTTCACGGGTCGAAAATCGTTGACCACGTAATTTATTCTTTACATTTGGGAATAAATAGAAATCATTGGGAGCCAAATCAGGGCTTTACGGTGGATGACCCATCAATTCTATTTTTTGACCATCCAAAAATGTAGTTGTTTCCTGAGATGTATGACAGCTGGCATTGTCATGGTGAAGTATGATTCTGCGTCGCTAGTTGTTTTATCGTATTTCTTCAAATACTTCCGGCAAACAAATGGTCGTGTACCACTCCGAATTAACCGTTCTGCGATTCTCCAGTGGTATTGTAGCCACATGGCCATTAATACCAAAAAAGCAGGCCACCATTTGCTTTACAGTGCTTTTTGCACGAGCCACTTTCGTAGGGTTCGGCTCAGTTTGAACACCCAAACTGTTGATTGTTGTTTAGTTGCGGGATCGTACGCGTAGATCCAGGATTCGTCACCTGTGTAAATATTATAAACAGATTTTGAGTCGCCTCCGTTGAATTTTTTTAAGGTTTTCTTGCACCATTCGACGCGAGCATCTTTTTGATCCTGAGTTAAGTTGTGCGGGATCCAACGAGAACAAATTTTTTTTACAGACAAATGTTCATGTTATATCCTATGAATGCTCGTCATACATAAGCCCAGAATAGCCTCAGACAAATGTTCATGTAATATCCTATGAATGCTCGTCATACATAAGCCCAGAATAGCCTCTATCTCGCGATACGTAACATGGCGGTCTTGCATTATTAGTTTTCGCACAACTTCAATATTTTGTGGCACAACCACCGATTTCGGGCGACCTTCTTTAACTTCGTCCGTGAGCTTACTGCGGCCGCGATTAAACTCACTAAACCAGTGATACACAGTCGTTTTTGATGGAGCTGCACCACCAAAAGTCGAAGTTAATTGATCTACGCACTGTTGTTGCGTTAAACCACGTCGAAAATCGTAATAAATCATAGCACGAATATTTTCACGAGTGAGTTCCATTTTTTCAGCGATATGACATTTTAAATCCAACAAAAACAAAACACTAACGTATATAAGAGAAAAATATTAGCGGCCAGTATTTAAAAAAAGAACGAATTTGACCATGGAGGTCAGACATTGCGTTTAAAATTATTGGAATCCCAGATTCCGCATACATAAGTAGCAGCCTATGTATGTCATTTTTTGCGGCATAAGCGGCCGTATTTTTTTACGTCAACTTAGAAGTTTTTTTTTTCAAGGGACCGTATATGTAAATATGTGATTTTATTTGAAGGGACCAGATGCAAAGTCCATTTTGAACTCCACATTTATTCTTTTCAAAACAGTTTTACCCTAAATTACAAACTTTCAAACTTACAAAATAATGGATGTGTTGAACACTAGACACATTTATCCTCTGATTAAATTTAATATTAAACTACTATTTAATGACATACGTCCTTGTCTTCTAAATAATCGTTGATTTTATAATAAGCTTTTTTGCAAAGAGTGTGCTTAAAACAATTCTTAAATCGCGTTGGAGGTAACTCTAATATCTAATACTAGCTGTTGCCCGCGACTACGTCCGCGTGGGCTTTAGTTGAGTAAATTGTTTGCAAATAAAATAGGGATACTTTTAGCGCATGCGAAAGAGCTTTCATACTAACTTCGCAACCCCTTCTTACCCCCTTAAGGGATGATTTTCGAAAGACTACTTTACATACACGTCTTTCATGACTTTTAATGAAGGACCTTCATACTGAATTTCATTCGAATAACTTCATAAACGGCAAAGTTTCATACCAACTTTGTAACCCCCTTTTACCCCTTAAGGGATGATTGTCGAAAAACTATTTTACGTGTATGTCATGACTTTTAATGAAGGAACTTCGTATTAAATTTCATTCGAATAACTTAAAAAACGGCAAAGTTTCATACTTACTTTGCACCCCCCTTTTTCCCCCTTAAGGGATAATTTTTGAATAATGATTTTACACATGTTTCATGATTTTTAATGAAGGACCTTCGTACTAAATATAATTTGAATAACTTCAAAAACGGCAAATACAAATACAAAATACAAAAATATAAAAAATATTTATTGCCGTAAAAGAATTTTACATGAGCGATACACAGCGGGCAAAGTTTCATACTAACTTTACACCCCCTCTTTTCCCCCCTTAAGGGTTGATTTTTACATGTGTTTCATGATTTTAAGCGTTTCTAAACTATATTACATGTGTTTCATGATTTTAAGCGAAGAACCTATATACCGAGTTTCATTCGAATAACTTTAAAAACGGCAAAGTTTCATACCAACTTTGCACCCCCATTTTACCCCCTTAGGGGGTGAATTTCAAAACTCCTTTCTTAGTGCTGCCCTACATTATAAAAGGAGCCCCTGTGCAAAATTTCAAGTTTCTAACCCTTATAGCTTGGGCCCTGCGCTGCTATTTGCGTAATTAAGTTAGTTGGCTTCTCCCTAAATTTGCACAAAAATGGAAATCAGAAATAATCATTATTAGGAACTTATAACCCAAATATCACTTTTTATTGAGATAACTTTGAAAATCACAGAACTTTCATACTAACATTGCACCCGCCTTTTACCCCCTTAAGGGATGATTTTCGAAAAAATATTTTATATTTTATATGACTTGCAATGAAGAACCTTCATACTGAGTTTCATACAATAACTTCACAAATGGAAAAGTTTCATACTAACTTTGCACCCCCTTTTTACCCCCTTAGTGGGTGAATTCATAAAAAAAGAAATCGGAAATAATCTTATTAGGAACGATTAACCCAAATACTACTTTTTATTGAGATAACTTTGAAAATCACAGAACTTTCATACTAACTTTGCACCCCTCTTTTAACCCCTTAAAGGATGATTTTCGGAAAAATATTTTAAACGTGTTTCATGACATCCAATTAGGAACATTCATACTGAGTTTCATTCGAATAACTTCAAAAACGGCAAAGTTTCATACTAATTTTGCATCCCCACTATTTACCCCCTTAAGGGATGATTTTCGAAAAACTATTTTACATGTTTTTCATAACTTTTAATGAAGGACCTTCATATTGAATCTCATTCGAATAACTTAAAAAACGGCAAAGTTTCATACTAAGTTTGCACCCCCCTTTTTCCCCCTTGAGGGATGATTTTTGGAAAACCATTTTACACGTATTTCATAATTTTAAATGAAAAACCTTCGTACCAAATTTCATTCGAATAGCTTCAAAAACGGCTAAGTTTCATACTAACTTTGAACCCCCATTTTTCCCCCTTAGGGGACGAATTTTCAAAAATCCTTTCTTAGTGCACCCCTACGTTATAAAAGAAACCCCTGTGCAAAATTTCAAGTTTCTAACCCTTATAGTTTAGGCCCTGCGTTGATATGTCAGTCAGTCAGTCAGTCAGTCAGTCAGTCAGCTTCTCCTTTTATATATATATATAGATAGATAATAGAACAATAAAGTTATCCTAGAAGGGTTCCCTGGTTCCCCTGATGTGTTGGTGGTTTTGCCCTTTGGGGTGCGGAACCCTAAAAAGGGGATCCCCCAGCGAGATACAACCTTACGACGTTAATAATCTAGCTTGACCACCGAGACAGTCACTCGAAGCTAGTGTAGCAGACCTATTCGATTAAAAGCCATCTCATTTAACAATAATTTATTGTTACTTTCATGTTTGATGCCTTTGTGTAATTTTGTTTGTATCTGAATGTTGGTTATCTTCTGTGAACTGTCTGCGTTTTTTTATAGTTTACATCTAAGTGTGAAGACTTCTAATTGGCTCAGTGTGTCCTAATTTTTCTGTTTAATATAACCTTGTGATAGCTGTTAGTCTTCCTAGAATCTAAAATAAAATAAATAAATTAAATAAAAGATTTCTTTTAGGCAAATATTAACTTTTATTTTATATTTTTATCGAGAGGAACGCCTAGCCTAGCTAGCCCTCGACTGACATTCTTCATGACTATTTCAAAATATCTAAATTCAAAACGGCTGTGCCAGCCAGTTACTATAAAGAGGAATCGTTACATTTAGCCAACGTTCTACTAATCTTTAGTTTCACAAAGCTTTACAGGAACACATCTAAGTAGAAAAGACAGGCAGTAATGGAGCGCGTTAAGAATACACGATCTTTCCGATCCCACTGTCCAGTTACACGGATAAGCTCTCAAGATATCGACTTTAAACCTTCTGAAGAAGTACGTAGCAGCTACAAAAGCGCATTAGGTGCACGTAGAAATGTGTTTTTTTTAGAAATAGAATAGAATATAATGTATGTGCTAGTCCTATAACTTGGCAACTGCTCCTAAAAACTATATTTAGAATAGAATAGAATATTATTTATTGTATATACACCAGGAATTGTATTGTATTGTATTTCTACAATAACTGCATTAAATTTAAAGGCCATGTTTATTTAAATTATTTGTCTGTTTTTAAATCTACATATAGTGTATTGAAATAGGTTTTTTCTTATACTATATTTGTCATATGAACACTTACAAAAGTTTTTTTCGAAGTCAAATAGCAAAGGTTTTATGTATCACAAACACCAATATGAATTTATTTAGGATCTAATAAGCAACTACAATTTTGTCGTAAATTGTTCTTTTTATTTCAAGTAAGTATTCCAGAGTCTGTATTTCTGAAGTCTCTGGTGTAAGTAACAAGATAACTTTCTTTCTTTGCTCGCGCGAATTTATTTTATGTAAGCTGAGAAAACTCTGCATATAAATCTGGTTTATACAAGAATCAGTACGAAAGTTTTTTGAGCTAAAAATATGTTTTATTGCAAATTCTGCATTCATATCGAAGTTTCTCAATGTGATTCAACCATTGAGCTAGAACAATAATATCGTAAGTTTTCTTGGGAATCTTTTAGTATTCGGGCACATAGAGTGAGAGCAAAACAGTATAAATGCAAAAATAACTGTCCAATCAAGACACAGGTAATGTCGTCTAAAAAACATCGAATCTAATGCAAGTGAAACTGCGGGCATCAGTTAATTTTTAGTATATGATATGATGTTAGTTGTTATGTATGTTATAATATAAATTACGACTGACTAAAAAATATTGTAACATTTTTTTAAACATTTACACACAGGCACATACATTGCTTCTGGCCCCACACTAGGATACCCTGTGTCGTGGGAACCAGAAACAGCGGCGTCACAAAATCACGTCATGTGATTAAGAAAAACTGATGATGATGCGAAGTGTGTGATGACGCGAGGCCGCGAGGTATGGCGTGATGGGGAACAGGCATATACCTTACAGTGGGTAGATGTGGGCAGATAAAGATGATTAAGAAAAATAATAGCGAAATAATCCACCAAAAAAATATTTTTTATGCGAGGCCCCTGGTTGTATTTATTGACTACGACCGCGACCGTGTTGGTGTGTTTCGTACGTAATGGTGGACATACACGTTAGGGTTTGCATGATGGTTATGATGGTAAAAGCTCAACCGACAGGCAAGCCCTAGCGTGTATGTGATAAAACTGTACAGTTATCAGTGCATGCAAGCTCGGTTATGCTTGCAAGGTTAAAACCATCATGCAAACCCTAACGTGTATGGCCACCATTAGTCAGAAGCCGTGGCTTGGCCGTGCACTCACCTGGCCATGATTCTCGAACCCGTGTCGCTCCGCGATGGCCTGCACGCGGTGCGCGCCCGCGGGCACGTGCACGGCGAACTGGTTGTGGTACAGCTGGTCTGGGAGGCAGCCGGCTGGCGGCAGCACGGCGGCCAGCTGCAGCGCGGCCGCTAGCAGCAGCGCGCCGCATGGCGAGCTCATGACCAAGGCGGAACGTCGGCCTTAGCGCATCTATTGGGCGGACCTGGAACAAGGGAGGAACTGATTTGAGTGATTTTCTATGTTGTAAATGTTGTAGATGTTGATGTAAATTTTTGGTTCGGCTTACTGCTTAACGTGCCTTGCGAAGCACGGAACCACTTGGAACAAATGCCACTATCGTTAGTCACAAAACGTTCACCCATCCAAGCACTACTAGCGCCCTATGTTGCTTTTTGGTCCGAACTTACTTAGGTTGGCTCTGCGAATTGGAGCGAAACCTGGTCGGATTCGTCCGATAAAAAAGCCAAGTAAGTTGATCCGGACCAAAAAGCAACATAGGGCGCGTTTTGTGATGGATAGATGGGTGAACGTTCAATGACTAACGCTAGTGGCATTTTTCCGAGCGGTTCCGTGCTTTGCAAGGCACAGGCATAGATGGCAGTCGTTAAGCCAAGTCAGAGGCTTTGGCGCGGCTTGAAAAATTCTGACAGTAAGACCAGCCACTAGTCTTACAAGCCTCCACTAATTCGGACGTGGCCCCCGTGGTGGAGTATGGGCCATACCTTCCTTAGGGAAGAGACCCGTGCCTCTCGGTGTGGACATAATGGGTTGATGATGATGATAGGATATTATTATGCAATCCAACCAATAAACGTACCACTGCAGTGCAAAATGCACTCTAATTTCGGATGCGAGGCATATTTTATAATCTTAGAAAATGTGCCATCGAGACTCGTGCCGTATGCTAGACGTAACACAGCCTTAAGTATGTATGTGAGTCAGGGCAAATAATTCAATTCAACCTTTTAAAGAGCACGACTAAGTCATCCGTCCGTCTAAGGAATCTCTGCAACGCCGAGATAGTGCCAATCTAGACGTAGAAAATGACGGCGTCTACACTCAGGAGGATCTAGGCCTTAATGAGTTAGGAAGCTTAATTAAAATCCACCTTAATTGAAAGTCTACGGGACATAAAGGGTATTGAAATTTAATAAGTGGGAATTCTTTTTAAGGCTTTTTAAGTTCCGTACCCGAAGGGTGCCAACGGGACCCTTTTACTATGAAATCAAAAGTCAAAAATTTACTTCAACGTAAAGATTGTGTTTGTAAGAAACGGACGTATTTGTCGAATCGTAATCATATTCATATTTGCGTATTTGGCAAATATTAACAATCCATTGCTGGGAATCCTTGTGAATCTTAAACAATGTTTTTTTAAACCTAAATCGTCAGCAAATACGCGAATACGAGTGAAGTGCCAACTTGGCGGCTGGCATGAGCTGGATGAGAGTAGCCGAGGACAGTGCTCAGTAGCGTGCAATGGGAGAGGCTTATGTCCAGCAGTGGACAACCATAGGTCGATGATGATGATGATGTGCCAGCATAATAACATATTAAGCAGTTGGTGCCGGCTGCCCTCGATAAATGGCAGTCGTTAAGCCAAGTCAGAGGCGTTAGGGCGGCTAGAAAACTTCTGACAGTAAGACCAGCCACTAGTATTACAAGCCTCCACCAATCCAGACTTGGCCCCCGTGGTAGAGTACGGCCTATACCTTCCTCAGGGAAGAGACCCGTGCCCATTATGGGTTGATGATGATGAACCGAGTATAGCTGTTGGTGTAATAACACCGCTACACACGGTCGCGGCAATAAATCGACGCCGTAGTAAACGCAATAAGCGTACGCAAAAACGCGAAGAAGTTAAAAGAATCCGGCGAAATCCGGAGATAATCCAGATAAGCCACGCGGCCGAAGTATAGAAAGGCCTGACCGTGAATATATCAAAAATATTTAATAAATTTTATTTGGACATTTACCCCGACGTCCGGGGCTTAGGTAAGGGGGAAGAAAATATTTGTTCGATGAAGATTGGAATACACGTACCGTTTATTTATGTCTTCGTGCACTTGGTGGTTTTTTAAGTCATCATTTACAAGCACTCCACTTATAAATTATAGTTTACCTACTGTAAATACAAATTACATAATTATAACACATACAACCATTTGTATTTATTTGTTAATAAGTCACATACACAATTTTATCAGCTTACAATTACATACAATTATTAGATTCATAAAACTAAAATAATGAAAGGGCAAGATAAAAAGTACCCGAAACCGACGTGCGTGCATGCAACGACTAATGAATGTCGATGAAGCGAAAGTGATTCGTCAGGATCGTGGCAGGTGGCAGTTTGGTCTGTGCCTCCCCCTCTGGGATACATCCGTGAGCTTATGTATACCGGGTGTCCCAAAACTCGACGTCAACCCGAAGCCGGGTGAAAAGGCAAGTCAAGCTGGTTGTCAGAAAAATATAAAAAAAAATCTAAGTTGTATGATTTCAAAATTATAGGCATTTTTTTAAAAATCGCAAAATTACACACCCTGTGACAGTCTTTTTACTCCTGTTGCCACAAATCTTTACTTTTTCCAATTATTTTTTTTGCTGTGTAACCCTGAATAATGCTTCTCTAAACTGTAATCAAAATTTTGAAACCAGCTGCTCTAGCTTGCATAAAAAATAGGACTTATTTCCTAGAAAAACTTTCAAAATAAAAAATTGCCTAGTTTTAACTGACTGTATTGAAAAAAAAATATCATACAACTTAGATTTTTTTTTATATTTTTCTGACAACCAGCTTGACTTGCCTTTTCACCCGGCTCCGGGTTGACGTCGAGTTTTGGGACACCCGGTATATGTGAAAGTAGTAAAAAAACTACAAATTTTATTTACGTAAAAGAATTAAGCCAGATCTTTGGGTCGGTACTAGCTGAGAGGGCTGGTAGAGTTGCTCGTTGAATAACGAGGCGCAGCTGATTTTTCTAGTTTCGTAATTTTCAGTATCAAATCCCATGTGGGGCGAATCCGATTAGTATGCTGTCAAACTGAATTACCAAGACTTACTATTTCAGATCAGGTTTTAGTTCCGATGTGTTACATATTCACGTTACGAGTATAGTGCTGTAGTAGAAAAACATCAATAAAAGTTACTTTGTAGTTATTTCAAGTGGCAGTCCCTGGTATCTGCCTTCCCCTTTGGGATACAGGCGTGAGGTTATGTATGTACGTATGTATGTTTAGTTGGTTTGTGTGGTACTCGAACCCCGCCACTTACCCGTCTTATTTTATCAGCGCAAGCATCCCTATGTGGCCTTTGAACTATCTCTTTCGTGTCTTTTCTTTGAACACATATTTTTATTCGAAATCTTCTTTAGCCAAGATTTCCGGCCTTTCTTTAAGGTTAGACTTTTGGATTAAGTAAGCTTTGTACCTGAATATATTCTAGACGTTTCGTGGTAAAACGTGTTTGTTGTCTAATCTTGCATAGTCAAGGTCTACTTTGAAAAAGCCTAGGCTTTTTACATATAAGATTATGATTTGTTTATATTAGAACCTAGTAGCAACTCTTATTTACTAATAAGTTCCGTGAGTTTATGTTATGTAATGTCTATAACGTTTACGATATAACGCATGCTTAATGGAACATTGGCCCATTAGTAGGTAGGACATTTGAGTTACGCACTTGCTTGAACGTTCTGCTTAACTGTTGATGAGATCTGAGTAAAACAAATCCGTACATAACTGAAATAACTTACTACCTACCTGACCAATTTATGGGTCAATGTTACATTAACCGTGCGATAAGTGCCACTTCAGATAACATTTCTGAACATTTCATCATTTCGTTTTTAGCTTAACATAAACTCAAGCTTTTATCTCGGAGAGATACGACCTCTGTGGCGCAGCGGCTAGCGCATATGCCTACTATGCGACAGGTCCCGGGTTCGAACCCCGGCTGGGGACAAAAAAAGCCCAGTCTTGGATTTTTACAGGTTTGTGATGTCGCTGTTTCTCGTTCCTCCGACACAGGGTATCCTAATGTCCGTGTGGAGTTTCTGGTCTTCCATCGGACGCGTCCCCCGGGTGGCGGATAGGGGAACGCCCTCCAGATATGGGGGGTACCGGCTTCGGCCGGCGCGGACCAAAACCAGAGGGAGGGCGACGTCCAGTGGCTTGCGCTGCTGGATGTCCCGCGGGGTCCACTATGGGCCCCGCACCCGTAACCCCACACTGAGTGGGGCCGGGGGCCTTCGGGCCGCGAGGAGACAACCTCTATAAAAAACACACGGTGGGGGCCCTCCTCTATGTCCCTCTGTTCAGCAGAGGGCATAGAGGAGGTTGAGGGAGGGTCACAGACGGCAGGTTGGGGGACCTGCCGTCCGACATCGCGACGGGAGAAGGGGGTGGGGGGCCCATGCTCCTTCACCAGTGAGGGTGGGTCCGACTCCTTGCGAGTCGGGTCGACGTCGCCGGGGCGCCGCTGTAGCATTCGCACTGTGGTCTACCACTTGCGAGATCCGGCGGCGCCCCATTGCACGAGCGACAGGACGGCCCCCGGGGTGTTTTAGGAGGTATGCCTCTCCTATTATTAGGAGAGGAGAGTCCGACACACGGCCGTCACCCTCCCCCAAGGGTGGCGGTTATGGTGCAGAAAGCATTTCACCCCGTTAACAAAAAAAAAAAAAAGGGTATCCTAATGTGGGGCCAGGAGCAATGTATGTGCCTGTGTAAATGTTTATATTCATTTTTAAAAAAAGTTAGTCTGCCAAGTGCCACGATTCTAACAGATCTCTCGTTTAAACCTTTTACGTTTTCACTGTCGTGTAACCAAGTTTCACTATACTTGAGCCATTACAAACTTGCGAACTTAGTCATAAATATTTGTATCAGACCTCTCTCTCACACATATAGGAGGCATAACAGGCATATCGGAACTCTCGTTTGCCCTTTTATGACTCGGGTCGCACGTTTGTAATGGCTCAAGTATAGGGGGTATATTCTTTCTCGTTCTAAGCTCTTTCTGTCAGGCTGTGATGGGTTCATCAATGTCACATTGGGCATATTATATACTGCAACAAAATATCAAGTACCTACTCATCTGAGCGGCTCTCAAGCATGCCGGCAACTTAAGGGGCTAAGTAGGTAAGGGCTGATTTCTGAATTGAGAATTTACGCTAAGTAAATACTTAAGTAACGTTCTGTCACGCTCATTGCTGATAAATCTGACGAGACAGCACTAGAGTTAAGTAGTTACTTAGCAAAATACTCAATTCAGAAACAGGCCCTGAGTCTGCAGTGCGGTGGTATTCCGACGGCGGTATTTTGTTATGTTTTATTGGACGTTGAGACTGCTCGCCCCTTTGTTCCCTCGGCCCGGGTAACTCGATCCCGGGATACTTTGGCTACTGTGTCTGGACAGCGCACATCATTGGTGCGATATTGCAAAGATGAAACTTATCTGTCCAAGACTCCAAGTTGTGTGTTCTTGCGAGATTTGTACGCTTGTGAGATTTGATAGGTTTGTTTATTTGTTTGGCTCGCAGACCGAGAGTTCCGAGCTGATATTTTTTTCCATTTTTACCGAACTTCAGAGACAACTATTTTATTATTTAATCACAAATGTGCAGTTTCAGATTTTTAAAGTTTTGATTCCTTTGAGTGTCAACATATCTGTTTGCGGTATAAACGGATATTTTCTATGCGTGAACTTTATGCGTTAAAGTTTGTTTTTTTCACAGCTTCAATATAACTTAGCTAATACTCGTATAGCCGCAGACTTGAATATCATCATCATCAACCTATTATGTCCCCACCGAGGGGCACGAGTCTCTTCCCTGAGGAAGGTATAGGCCATACTCAACCACGGGGACCAAGTCCGGCTTGGTGGAGGCTTGTAAGACTAGTGGCTGGTCTCAGTGTCAGAAGTTTTCAAGCCGCCCTAAGGCCTCTGACTTGGCTTAACGACTGCCATCTGTCGACGGCAGCCGGCACCAACTGCGTAACGTGCCTTGCGAAGCACGGAACCGCTCGGAAAAATGCCACTAGCGTTAGTCATGGACTGAACGCGCCGTAGGTATGTTGCTTTAGTGATCGTTTAGGATCACTCAGGCAGTCCAGGCTACGAGCAATTCTTGGCTTGAGCGAGACTTGAATATACATGTTTTTAATTTCAACCTGATACGCATTCCGAGATAGGTCTTGACAGACATGTGGACGGACTAGCGCTTGAAAGCGCTTAGACATCGATATGTGCCACGAAAATAATACTATTATCGTTAGTGAAAAACTACAATTACAGGTTCTCTTGTAAATGACCATTAAATATTCATCCTTGATTGCTGTGTCACGGCGCGGAAACGAGAAACGAATCGAACGATTGCTTATTAATAACGCTTCAAGCCTGAACTGACAGAACAAAACGGTTAAAAATTGATATTAAAAAGTACTGTAGTTTTAATGGGTTCACTAGTTAGGAACCATCTACGTATTTTTTTTGTTTGTAAGTATTTATTTACCAACTATCTGTTTTAGTCCAAAATTGTTAACAATATAATATTAATAATGAAGACATTATATATTTTACAAATCTCTTGCTCTGTAAGTAGTCACTTACTTCCCTGAATGCCGGGGTGTATGGATATAATTACAGCATAGGTTTCAAAACATACCATGTAATGTTAACATTACAGCATAGGTTTTGGAATTTGAAAAAAGAACTGTCATACTCATACTGCAAGAAGAATATTTTTTAAAAGTTAATTTTTTTTTCTCGGTGTCGATTATTTACTCGGATCAGAATCGAGACAATTTATATTAGAATTTATGAAGATTTTATTTTAAATATCGAACTATTTGTTTCTCAGTCACATCGTATGTTAATTGAAATCGATTTAAAAATCAAACTGGCCAGCACGATTTGACGCGCTTGCGTGCCATAAAATCGTGAAGAGTAAAAAAGTCAGTTGGCTAGCTAGGCCCGAAAGTAATTTTTTTTCGTGTTTTAAAACCTGTTTAACCTGCTTTCTTGTTTTTTTACTTACCTCACAATCGATATGTAAAGCAGAGTGTTTACCTCGGGTGTAAGCATCAATTGCATACATCATGAGTCACGAAAACTTCGCAATTTATTTCAATAATATCTGAGAACGAAGTAAAAGCATGTTTGAAGCTTGTTTGGCTTTTATTTTAAATTAATATATTCCTTTGGCTGACCTCACGTACCTAACGTAGAGACCGCAATTTAAAGGGTCCGATGAAATTAATTCAAACCTATAGCCGTGGATAATTTCATTAAGGCCCAAAAGATCGGAACGGACGGCCTTGCCAAGGGAACTCTAATATTTATGAGCTAATAACGTAGAGACATATTTAAAACCATTTCAGATGCGGCCCGCGCCAGTGCCCAATCACCACTTGGAATAAATTCCAATTTGCTACTTTCAAAGGATATATTAGTTTACAGCCAACTCGCACTCTAGGGACTATTCGATTTTAGTCTTCTTTGTAAAGGCAATGAAATTGCTTTCAAAGACAGTTTGCGACACGACACGCAACGATTTCAGTTGCGTTATGATTGCAGTTGCCAATTAAAAACCATTATTATGGTTGTTGGATGTTTACATGTTTATGATGTCGCTTTTTCTAGTTCCAACGACACAGGGTATCCTAGTGCGGGGCCAGAAGCAATATATGTGCCTGTATGCAAATGTTTATGTTCATAGTGAGCCGATCGGCCCTACAGTTTAACATTTTTATGGCCACATATTCATAAAATGTTCTCGATTTGTTTGTTTTCATAAAGTGAGTTTGTAAAGATAATGTCTTCATATTTTCCAATAAAGTTTCGAATACGGAAACTCATTACGAAAATAAGTACTTACTCAAAATATGAAGAGCAGGGCTCCCTCAAACCTGAAAGGTCTTGAGTTCAATGCCAGAATGTACGATTTTTTTTTATTTGTACCAACTATACCATTCGTATTCGGCAAGGAAACCTTCGTGAGGAAACCTGATTTGTTTAACTCATTATTATACTTGAAGACCTTTGTGGCGCAGCAAAAAAAACCCAGGCCTTGGAAGTTTAAAGTTGTGAGGAAATTGTGATGTCGCTGTGTCTGGTTCTCACGACACAGGGTGTGCTAGTGTCGGGCGAGAAGCAATGTATGTCCCTACATGTAGAAGTTTATGTTTATGTTTATTCAGACCTCAGAGCTTGAAATTACCTACACGAGATGAGGACGGGTGGTAATCAAAACAGTACAAATTTTCTATCTCTAAAAGATGGCCTTTGGCCTCCAGTAACATACTATCATGGCAACTTATAAGCATTTAATCCCCCACAACGGCACTTTGTGAGCAATTAAAATATAATAATTCTCAAATTGCTTTTGGCAAAACCTCAAAAAAGCCGAAAGCTTCAACCAAAAATAAGTTCAGCACAATCTTTCACGAAACAAAACAAAAGTTCGCAAACTAAACTACACTCCGTAATGGATTCGTTCCAAAACGTTGATAGCGAATACAATTAAGCAAGAAAAGTAAAGTAATGCAAAATGATTTCGAACATTTTGCTCGAGACAAGTTAGGCAACTCCAGTCGACTCGAGTTGATCCGTGGCATGAAAACTTTCACTGTGTACCGAAAAGATAACACAAAGTTGCTTTGTTTCAACACGAATAATGTATTCGTATACATTGGATAGAATAGATATTATAATTGACTAACAGCTGGGAATTTCTTTCTGGAAATTTTCGGGATGATCAGAATTTCTCTACGAGACGGAATCAGAAATGTTAAGATCCGTAGACAAACGAAAGTGGTCGACATAGCCCACCGGTTGAGTAAGTTGAAGTGACAGTGGGCGGGACACATAGCACGCAGAACTGATGGCCGATGGGGCCAAAAAGTTCTTGAGTGGAGACTACACATCGGCAAGCGCAGCGTAGGACGACCAGTCACAAGATGGACAGACGATCTCATCCAAGTGGCAGGAAGACGCTGGATGCAAGCCGCTTCCAATTGGTCTTTTCGGAAATCCATGGAGGAGGCCTAAGTCCAGCAGTGGACTTCTTGTGGCTGAATGATGAACAGCTGGGAGCTCTGGGCTGGCAAGATGGATAACAATGATGCGGCAGACGAAAGCAAATAGGTATATCGGGACAATCATAGGACAATGAAGTGTTGAAGAATAAGAAAACGAAGCCTTTTACCAGGACCTAGATTATATTAATGCATTGTATTACAACGACAACAGTATGAACGTAGCGACTCGGTTTTATCTACGGTCGTTCATTCGGTCTACGCGCGCTCACATATCACACCTTTAATGCCCGGTTCCAATATCCACAAAACGCTTCGTTTTTGCTTACGATCGGTTACAATTCCTACGAAATTCCTACGAACCGTCAATAAATTGTATGGAAAACGGATCGTAGCCGGTAGGCGTATATTATAGGAACCGGGCATTAGGCGTCGATGGTATAAAAAAACACGTCGCATGACCCGTCCGCGTATCTGTCATTCTACTATAATACACTAACGGAATCGAAACCGTGGGATACAAAACAGGTTTAGTTAAAAGAAACACAGGGTTACAGGAGTATTATGTTATACCTGGTAGTAGTTCTTAATAATATTTGAAATATTTCACTAGCACAGAAACTAATTATCCTAAGTGTAACTACTTTAACGTCAATGTATGTATATAAAATGTATTTATTGTATTTATATAAAAAACAAAACCCTATGAAAAACAGTACGTTACGACAGTCGGCGCTGACAGGCCAATTTGTACTAGGTCCTAAGGAGCGTTTTAGAAAAACGGCGACCGTTCAGCACTGACCCGCCATATATTTTGTCTATCAGCGCTGACGGTCAGTGCGTTTTCAGCGTGACTCTAAAACCAGCCTTAATAATAAGTAATATTAACTGGATCGCGTTATGCAGAAACAATCCAGCCCACGATAAGTAACTTCCCTGAAAAACATTTTATGTTTCACATTGTTTTTCTCCACCTTCTTGTTCAAATATGTCTTAAGTTACAGTGATTGCAAATATAGAACATCTGAACAAAACGTGGAACTAAACAACGTAATACATAAGAAGCATTTTTCTCGAAAATTACTCATTGTGGCTTGGTACGTTTTTTGCTTAGCATGGTTAAATTTTCAACCCCAAATATACATCTTATCTCACTTTCAAAACTAGCAGTAAGAGAGTCAGACGTGTTAAGGTATTCCGATGAATAATAAAATTGGCTTCTATAAAAACTAGAGTCGAAAAAAGCCACAGCCTGACGCAAAATGACTAGCCGGATAAATATTCAAACAGTCGAGATCGAGAAAGCAAATTAATAAACAATTCCCAACCCAAAAGATTGCCACTAACCGCCCAAAAGAAGAAGTAACCCGGCCGTTTCTGGCACCCCGAGCAGCCGCTTACATTCCGACCTTGACATAAGAACACCTACAATTAGCCGCTTATTCTCAGCAGCCAGGCATTGCGGCATGAATAAAACATCGGTCCAGGAATCGCAAGTACACTGCACAACCAGTAACAGGCGGCCTTCCCTTCCTCCCTTCACCGCGAGCTTGGCAGGGAATGGAAGGGATGTTTTATGTGCGTTCAGAGTTCACGTTAGCCTGGTTATGTTCAGTAGGGCGTTTGTGTACAGTAAATCCGGCAAGACAAACACGCCGGAGGTAGCGCAGGCGGCGACGTGAGCAAACGAATCCCCTATAAATAGGATTAATTATATTGCATCTGGCATCGCCTCGTGGGGAAGCCAAGCCGCAGGATTAGAGATGCATACGGAGTGCGTACAAATATTTTTGTTATTGTTAAAGGCGAAGAGTAGGGATGAGAGAAGATTTTATTATAGCTGCGAGCAGAAAATATTGTTGGCGATGTTAAAAAAAAATGCGAAAGTATACAATCATAAACTATACAATTATGAATCTACAATTAATACAATCTCGGCTTACGTGAAAGGCCAAAGTTATCGCTATAGGAATCAACCAGTCAATCATTTACTGCTGATTAAGTGTACATAAATAGGTGTTATACATTTTATGGTAGCTGGTATTGCAAAAACGGGTAAGACTTATATCTAACATCGTAGCGTTAATATTATACACCTAGGTACAATTTTAAGCTTTTAAGAATACATCCAGTACATAAAAGCATTTTTTTAACCTAATTATAAATCATAATCAGGTTAAAAACATATTTAATGTTAAACGTAGTACATTTTTGTTCATTTTTTAGAAGCCATTTTTAAGTTTTTAATTACTTGACCTTAGATTAGCCTAAGTGACAAAAGATAACACTAATTGCGGTCTCTGTGTAGCCCGATTCACAGATTAGCATTCATATTATTCAAAGCAATATTTACTTAGATGTTTTACTGATGTTGCACGGTTATCTTAAGATTGCTTCACAGACCGATCAAGAAATCATCAACTCATACTACACACGTAAAGTAAAATAAAAAAGTAAAATACGCAATCTTTGAGTTTTTTTCTCAGATTGATATTTACAGAAATATCTTGGTTTTTACACGATTTGTCTCTGAAATATACATTAGGATAAGGTCGCAGCCTCCAGCAAATCAATGTCCTAAACTTGATGGAACAAAGTACATTATGTTTAATACATATTGTTTTAAAAAGCGCAAAAAAAATTTTAGCAAATAAAAATATGGATCCACAAGTACAAGTCGCAAAAAAGAAACTTTTAAAACATTTATCAAAGACAAACTATTTTAAATTCTTATTTATATTTATATTTCAACGCATTTAAGACGCAACCTTTATATTCCTACTACTTAAGCTCTAACATACGTTCTCTAACATAAGCAATCTTCCAATCGCAAAATCGAAGAGCTGTTTTTTGTTTATTTATTCGACGTCTATCAAGACTTTTTTGTTTGATTTCTGTATAGCCTTTCTCGTAAGCTATTTGCTTCTATTTGGTACTGTTGGCTTTACTACTACGTAATACCATTGCAATGTCTTTCCAACAACCCAAGCAAAGTAAATAGACATTTCTCACGAAGAACATCGAATAACGCGAGGCGCTGAGTCAAGTTGCGCGAGTTATAACTTTGGAATGCGATTGATTACTAGACTACTATCATCATGGATTTTAGAGAATCAGCCCTCCAACTGTAATTCAGAGTTGTACCGCCTTAAGCGACCTTTGCTACGAAAACCGAGCGTAACCACGCAAAAACACACAACCTCCGGGGCTTATCAGAAAAAGATTTACGTCAGGAATTCAGCGACGTATTGGCGCGGCGGGGAATCCCCTTATAACGACCTGAGGCACGCCCGTAACGATGTTTGTCTACAAGCGAGCTCGTTGATTTTATCTCTTTACTCACCTATGTACTACCCTTTCATACCTAGAGGAAGTGTATTGTATCTGTGGGGTTGACTCTACACCACATTCACAGGCGGCAGTTAAGCGTGCGTAGATTCGAACCTTGTTGCTCTACCTGCGAACGCTGAGCATAGCTGGCAGGCTATAGGTGAAGTAACCGAATAAAAACTTGACTTTCGGATTCTGTCAGAAGAATTTAGTGATTGATGAGGTATCGATTTTATTGTATATTTTTTATGTTATATTTCGTTGAAATGCTGTAATTGATAGTTTATTGCAGTTAGTCAGTGACAACTCCTTCTGTATATATTATTTCCACCGTGCCAATGTACTATAGTCAGTCAGTGTAAATAAACGTGTACATAAATTATCTTCCTCACTTTCCTTGGCACCGGATCCTAAATATCAATTTGTTTCAGATAAAACAGTCCATGGTATGTTAGATAAGCAGTTGGTGCTGGCTGCCGTCGATAGGTGGCAGTCGTTTAGTCAATTCAGAGGTTTTAGGGCGGCTTGAAAACTTCGGAAAGTAAGACCAGCTATTAGTCTTACAAGGCTCCACCAATCCGGTCTTGGGCCCCGTGGTGGAGTATGGCCTTTACCTTCCTCAAGGAAGAGAGCCGTGCCTCTCGGTAGGGACATCACGGGTTGATGATGATGTTAGTTATTTGATTTATTTATTTATTTGATTTATTTAATACTGGTTTGAGGCGAGACGTGAGTTGACTCAATTGCTAGTTGATAACTACAATCTATTTACTGAAGCGAACGACTAAAGGTAAAGAAAGACACAGCATCTCTCAAACTTACATGTCACTCAAAACAGCTCATGCACGCAGCTTTGCTTGCATCGTATACCCACATAGGTTTAGGTAGGTACTGTTTAAGGAAAACAGACAGACAACCAAACAAGACAAAACAAACACTAAAGAAAATAAAATAGTTTAGAGAACTTGCACTCGCATCAACAACGTCAATCGTAAGTAAATATGGCGTCAGGGTGGCTATCTTACTTTTTTTGCCTTTAATTAAAAAAGAGGTTAGTAGTCAGCTCTCCATACTTCTTCCCACACTCGCGTAGCGTATTAGCATAAAATAATCGATCATAATCGGCCTTTAAACAAAAGTCCTACATCTTTGCTAGTTGCGAATTGCGAACATATTTGGCAGCAGTAGGATCGCTTTTTTTTTGAGGACCACTTTCATGATAAAATAAAATATTTAGTTAAACTGCGAGTGAGGGATAAATCAGGTAGTAACAGTGTTAATGTGTTTATTGGCATTTATTAGCCATATCGTTTTGTATAACTTTGCTAAATATTATGCAGTGTTATAAATGTGGCATATTGAAAAACCAAATTTTTGACATGTTGACACTTACTCGTTCGCTTCAGTAAATAGGGTGTAACATAATTTGATACTTCGTATGTATACTAGTGTATTCGAGTCGTGATTTGATAGCCAATAATTAATTTAATAAGTCTCTGTTTATGAAAACTCGTAATCATCTTTTGCTGTTTACTAAATTGTTCATTTTGTTACGTTTAGTTGTAAATTTATATATACTCTATTTCGCACGATACATTAAACAGAACATTACATAAAAAACAACATGTACAAAGGAGAGTTTATCTCTGTAAGAGATTTCTTCCAGCAATCCTTTGAGAGTCGGAGCAGCGGTAAAAGAAAACGGGCCTTTATAGGTACGTGCACAAACTAGACTACATAAACTACAAAAATCCTAAACAATGGCCTACTTTATGCAGAAAATAAATACACTAAATAGATCAAATACCTGCCAAAATTAATAAAATACATAATAAATAATATATATAGCTCGAAAATATGACAGAGATAGACAATGCTTTTTCAGCTGCTTTTTAATGTACCAATTGTGGGGCTAGCACACATATTATTATTATTATTATTAATACGTTTATTGCACATAAGTAAAAATTACAATGGCAACGCGGCGGACTTAATGCTACAAGCATTTTCTACCAGTCAACCATATTCTGTGTAAATTTCGTTAAGGTTAAAAAAATGTCAATTATATTATCAAGACAAACTAAGTTTAAATCATCATCATCATCATTCAGCCACAAGAAGTCCACTGCTGGACATAGGCCTCCTCCATGGATTTCCAAAAAGACCGGTTGGAAGCGGCTTGCATCTAGCGTCTTCCCGCCACTTGGATGAGATCGTCTGTCCATCTTGTGGCTGGTCGTCCTACGCTGCGCTTGCCGATATGTGGTCTCCATTCAAGAACTTTTCGGCCCCATCGGCCATCAGTTCTGCGTGCTATGTGCCCCGCCCACAGCCACTTCAACTTACTAATCCGCTGGGCTATGTCGACCACTTTCGTTCGTCTACGGACCTCATCATTTCTGACTCGGTCTCGTAGAGGAATTCCGAGCATAGCCCTCTCCATAGCTCGTTGCGTGACCTTGAGCTTTCTTATGAGGCCCATAGTAAGAGACCACGTTTCAGTGCCATAAGTCATCACTGGTAACACACACTGGTTGTTTAAAAAATAATAATAATAATAAACTCACGCCCGTTATCCCCGAGGGGGTAGGCAGAGGCACCAATCACTAGAACTGGGCCCACGCTTTGCCGAGTTTATTAGGTCCCAAACGTGACAAGTGGCAAGCCTGTCGCCGTTATCCGGGCACAATTTATCAGCGAATGGTGTTGCTGTACAAACAAACAAATTTACGTAACTAAAAGTAACTAAGTTTTAACTTTACAATTAATTACAGGAATCGTGTAGTCACATCATTTTATTTTATTTTTATTTATTAAGGAAAACAAACAGTAGTACAATGACAATTTAATATAATTACTTAATTATTTAAAGTGTTGCATAATTGTACCACCAGCACCGTTAACCACAGATTAAATTAAATTGGAGAAACAAAACAGAAAACTTAATATTACGAATATTTTTGTGCCTTTTGAACGCTAACCTAAACTTAAACTTAAACTTGAATCATCGTCATAAGGAGTAAGGTATGCTTGGAATTACCGTTTTGAACTTACGAAAGGTGAGCTGATCTAGCTCTGATTTGATCTGATCTGTCTAGGAGCTTCCTTACGCTTTTAAGAAAAAACCGTAGTTAGTTAGTTAGACCTAAGATTTCCGCACTTAGCCTCGTAGTTGGGCCATTGTACGTAGAAATCACGTTTTTATAGATAAAACTTTACCAAAAAGGCTTTATCACAAGAATTTCGAAGTTGTCTCTCAAATAATTACCTATTACTTTAGGAAATGTTCGATATTGAAAATTTAAATCAAATGTGCTATACTAAGCTTTCATGAAACAAAAAACGAATGAACATTGGAAACAATTATTATATAAGTATTAAATCGATACAGAAGATTATTTATGAGTTTGCTTTATTTCAATGACATAATTATCTTCATACAGACTTAAAAAAAATTGTCTTAAGCACAGATCTCTGCTAGCTAAAGTAGCTAGCCAGCAGCGGACAAATCAGAACTGATCGTTATTATTTACTTACTTCACCGCTTATTATTTTACATATTGCATTTTTAATGGTGTTTTAATTAGAGCAACAAACTGTTAAAAACCAAATTACACAAACTTTTAATTACTTAACGACAACAAAGGCTCCTCAAAAGAATAAAGCCACTTGTTAATTCGAAAAGTCTTATCAGTTCTTAGAAGAACACTCGATGTCAGAAGAGTTTATTTATATTATTCCATAAATCTTAATAATCTGAATTCATTAATCTTCTTGAATTCCCTGAATTTGAATTCAAATTAAATAAAACAGTAAAAACATTAAGACATGAGGTAAAAAAAAACTTATAACGATTTATAAAAAAACATAAACATTTACATACAGGCACATACATTGCTTCTGGCCCCACACTAGGATACCCTGTGTCGTGGGAACCAGAAACAGCGACGTCACAAACATGTAAACATCCAAGACCTGAGTTTCTTTTTTTTTTTCCCCAGCCGGGGATCGAACCCGGGACCTCTCGCTGGGTAAGCAGATGCGCTAACCACTACGCCACAGGTCGTCATTAAAAATCATCAAATAAAAAGAGCTATAAATACCCGAGACCGATGGCCCTGTTTACTGTTATAGAAACGATATATTAAACTTTAGTACATTACATAAATAGCTAAAGAGTAAAAAGAGTTAATTTCAAAAAAATTAAAAGGTTTCGTTATAAATTTAATTATGTAGGTATTTACACTGGTAGTATATTAGAAGAATTAAATTATTTTCTGTAATCGGCAAATAAAAACCAATCCTGTATACCGTCGTTATGCCTGGAAAACCAGACAAACGTAAAATGCAAACTATTCAGGAGAAAAAAAAACTAAATAATTTCGTAATTATCACGCCTTTTCTATTTAGTTTCAGTTTGAAGCTAGCTGGCATAAAAGGGGTTTTACAGACGCATCGGACTAAGAAAATACTATCAAAATACAAAAAAAAACAACAAGATTTTTTTTGTCTCATTTTCCAGGCAGAGCGACGATATTTTTATTATGCCCGTGAGCGGGCGACCGCGTAGCATCGTGCTACGAATCGCTACGAAACGCTACGGGACAACCGCTACGAGGCGCCTACGAAAAAGCTACGCTCTGCATCCGCCTACGATAGCCATCGATACAATTACGAATTTGACAGAATTAAAGCGTTAATTTTGTATTTGTCTCATTAAGAATTTATTTTTATATTGTAATTAGCTTACGCTTTACATCGCAATGTCCTTTTTTATTTTTTTATCGATTGCGTCTATATATTCTATGAGGGCCTCATTTAACTTTTCATTTACGTATTTTAATCGTTGAAATAATAACAAAATAAAAATGTCAACTGATTAGAGCGCATATGCGTGTACCGTCTGTTAATCATAAGATAGTAAGACAGATCTTTTATTATACTCTTTGTGTTAAAGCCTTTAAGATCCTTTGCGTTTTTCCAAGCGTCTCTCAGACTATCCTGCAACACGAGCCCACTTACCTTGTAGTAGAGATCAAGTGGCAGGGGTTCCGAGGTACAATAGGTGGCCCTCGCAGCATCAAGTGGACTAGTAGCCTCGAACGGGGCATGGGGCAGAATTAATTCTGTTGTGTCAAACGGCCGATGACCTTTGGCTGTAGGGGAACATTGCAGGCGGGTGGGTCGTGGTAATTTTGTCAATCGAAAGAAGGGCTGCCGGTTTCTTTTTTGTTCGATGCTAGCTTTTATGCTGCTTAAGTAAAAAGCAAAAATAGGAACGAAACTTCTGACTGGTGTAAATTTGAGTACGTGTTATACTTTTGGGGGTGTTTATTGGAAATTGAAATAAAGCGGTGGTGGCGTAGTGGGGTTGACCCTTGCTTCTCGATCATGAGAGTCTGGGTTCGAACCACGCATGTACCAATGACTTTTAGTTACGTACGTTTGTTTGTTTGTACAGCAACACCATTCGCTGATAAATTGTGCCCGGATAACGGCGACAGGCTTGCCACTTGTCACGTTTGGGACTTAATAAACTCTGCAAAACGTGGGCCCAGTTCTATTGAATGGTGCCTCTGCCTACCCCCTCGGGGATAACCGGCGTGAGTTTATTTATTTATTTTTTTATTATTGGAAACAATAATATTGTCAGAAGGTCGCGATGTACAGATGAAAGCCTTTATTCAGAACTGTACACGGATAATTGGTTTACACAGGAGGATGCACCTTTATCATCGACCCATTATGACCCCACCGAGAGGCACGGGTCACTTCCCCGAGGAAGATACAGGCCATACTTCACCACGGGGGCCAAGTCCGGATTGGTAGAGGCTCGTAATACTAATGGCTGGTCTTACTGCCAGAAATTTTCAAGCCGCCCTAAGGCCTCTGTCTTGACGAAAGACAATTTCATCATTGACTAAAATTAATTCAATGTTCTGAGTACAAAAGCGTCTTTGAAAGCAGTTACTTCTAGTATCAATCTCAGATGAAAGAGAATTAGTCAGTTGGAATTACATACTGATGAATAGATTATACGACATATTGTGTGAATAATAGTGCTCAAATTGCTAATATGTTCCAGTTCAAGGAGGTAATATTGTAATACGAGTATGAGACGCTTCGATAGACTAATCAATTGATATGTTAAAGAGGATAATGGTAGGTTGACAGGTCAACGGCGCCTAGCTATAGCTAAATATATTATGTGATCCTATAACAATACCATTTAATTATTTTCAAGTTATGCTTTATTACACAAAAATAAAAAAATATACAAAAAACCTAAATAAAAAGGTAGGCAAGTGTCGATGCACAAAGGCAGACTTATTTCAGAAAGGCAGATTTATTCCAGTAAGCCTAAGAAAGGTTTCGAACAATAAAATAGAGAGCGGGAGCAAATAGGATAGCAAATAATAATTGGAAAAGAGAATAAACCAGAAATTCATTTCATCACTTAAATAAAAAGTTATCGCCCCTATAGTTATAAATAGATACTTGCTAATATACACACTCATCACTCACTCACACTCACTCATAGTAAGTGTATCCTGAAAATACAATAAGTATAACATACGATTACAACTTTTCTAATAATTTACAATTCATCATCGACATCAACCCATTATGTCCCCACCGAGTCGCACGGGTCTCTTCCCTGAGGAAGGTGTAGGCCGTACTCCACCACAATTACAATTTATTAATTTACAATTATTTAATTTTAATTAATTATACGAAATCTAACTATAAAGCGAACACGCGAATTAGTAACGAAACTACTTAATTGTAATACACTTATGATTATATGTACGTACTGTACCAACCTCTAATTAAAATATGTCACTGTCAACCTATAGAGGAGGTTCGAATTACTAATATTATTAAAGACGTACCTAATGATAGGGGCCCAAAGTTCAATGTCTAATCTACTAATATAATTACTTTATAAAGGGACTCATTAAGTTGTACATAACGATATACACACACAGCCTTCATTTTCACGTTTATTTAAAACGACCTCTGTGGCCTAGGTAGGCATCTGCCTACCATGCGAGAGGTCTCGGGTTCGAACCCCGGGTGGTTAAAAAACTATAGGTTTTGGTCTTGGATGTTTCCATGTTTGTGATGTCGCTGTTTCTGGTTCCCACGTCACAGGGTGACCTAGTAGTATGGGACCAGAAGTGATATATGTTCCTGTATGTAAATGTTTATGCAACCTATATAAGTTCTATTGCCGAGTACGGGCCTTCTTTCAAAGAGAGAGCATAGGCTATGAGGTATGTGAGAACCTCAGCGTTGAGATTTTGTCACAACATGGTCTTTCAAAGGACTACAAACTTACAAATGTGCGTAACTTAAAATTAAAGTCATTAGTACATAAAGGGATTAAAACCCGTGACCTTTTGAAGTTGAAGTAAATGTACTACCGCCGCCGCCACCACCACCACGACTACCACCAGCACCGCTTATTTTGTAACGAATGTATCATTAATATAATCCTTAGCAAAGCACTGTCTGAAAATTAGTGAAATTGAAAAAGAATAGATTTTATTTTTTATTTTTAAAAATCTCATCCGCTTGTAGTTGTATTTTGTATTTTAATTAATTATTTTTTTACACAATTATTTTATATAAATAAAAAACATAAGAGATATTATTTGTAGATTTAGCGTTACAAAAATTCATTAAAAATTAAAGTGTCTTAATTACAAGCAAATAATCATCATCATCATAACCCATTTTAAGCCTCAACCCTATTTCGACATAAAGTTATAAACTTCGTGCTTAGACAAATAAAATGCCGATGAAAGTAGACACAATCCTAATTAATCATTTCAAGCTTAATTATACGTGGGTGAAACTAAAGTAGACAGTTGAACAGCAAAGAGAATTCAAGCGCACACTGTATTAATTATATCTCTCTATTTAAAGCTTGTCTCAATCCAACACAACAGTAAACAAACAAATTGTAATTCTTTTTTTCTAGCACATAACTTAGAAAACTCCGACCTGGCAACCACGGACCGGACCATGGGCAGGCCCCACTATATAATAAACATAAATATTTACATATAGGCACATACATTGCTTCTGGCCCCACACTAGGATATACCCTGTGTCATGGGAACCAGAAACAGCGACGTCACAAACATGTAAACATCCAAAACCTACGGTTTTTTTTCTCCCCAGCCGGGGTTCGAACGTGTTCGTTGGGAATTAAATTAATAATATTGACCGAAAAAAATATAATCATTCATGCTTCATAAAGTGGCTCTACATCAGTTGAGGGTGGCAGTCAGTTTTCTTTTGAGTACAACTCTGTTCAGAGCTCTTCCGCGCTTTTAACACCCGTACTCGTGCTCCTCGGCTGGTGGTCTAGTCCGGCGGTCAGTCGGTAGACCAATGGCCCGATGGTCGGACGATGTGGCCAGGTTGGCGAGGGGCCCGTGGATGCAAATGGCAAGAGACCACAAGGTGTGATGGGGAAAAAGCCTATACCCAACAGTGGACAGACGTGGGCTGATGATGATGATGATGACACTCCTTAATGTTACATCCTTTTTCTCCCCGGCCTTCTATTTTCTTTTACCTTCCCCAACAACTGGTAATATATCCTGTTCAATGTTTCCTGTGCTGTATTATTGTTTACTACTGTAAATATTATTTATTTCTTTATTTGAAAAAAGAAACAAAGAAAGAAAAAAGGTTTGTTTTACGCCACATGGACATACACAATCATACAAGAAAAGTAGATACAGAAAAATAAGGTAAATATTAGACAAAAGTAGAAGAAATATGAAGCTACAGTGAGAAAAAACAAAGACAAAGAGTGTTTCAGTATATTTGCGCTGTATGTCGATGCAGCAGAAAAAAAGGTCTCTATCTCAGTATTTGCTGAGGGTTTGCACCCAAAGCACTGATTTTCAGCTAGGGCCTTCCGGTGACTCGTGGAGCATCAAAACGGAACAAATACGCACTCATACTTATATACATAATAATTATAGAAACACACACAATAACATTTCGCTTCCTACGAGAACTATGGTTTGTTTACCATTACCGAACATTCGTTCTGTGAGGACTGCATAGCAATAATTATGCGACCCCTTATAGACTCCAGTTCATTAGCGTGTGAAATGAGATCGGGCTCAAAGCTCGCGGGACGAGCAGACGACTGTATCGTGGATGTCGAATTAACTCAGCGCTTAAGGTGCACTATCGCTCGCAGGTGACTAGTCAAGTGGAGATGCGTCGTTTCTATGCAGATTGCACATGATTATGGAATGATTTACAGAAACAAAATCTGTTTGTTTGCTCTCGATTCGCACATTCAAACATGTTTACAGTCCTTTGCCTCGGAAGGGAAAAGCAGAACCGTTTTAGTATCACTGTATGTGTGTAGTCAGCTCGTGTGCCATCCGTGGATCGAGATCGTTTTTCTTGGAAACGGTGAAAGCTCTCGTGAAAATTCATATAAAATTCTAAGGTCAACTGACTTTTTGTGATGTGAAAATCAAGCTTTTCTTGCAACCTTATGTAAGGTACGGACATTATAGTTTACATTTATTTGACGTGAAATAAAATTAATATCTTTTCCGTATCTTTTACTTTTTATGTTATAAATGCAAATTGAATCTGAATTGTTTTGTAATATTTTTGCATGTTTTTATATATTTATGGAAATGCCAATCTATAATAGATAGAATATTCTTTATTGTACACATAAATTACATTAATTAATAAATTAATAACATAATTACAATCTAGGTCAACGCTAATATTATGTTTAATTTTAAGTTACATGTTTACTAAGATTGTTAAAAATAAATTCTAATCTAAAAATCCCACGCCAATGGAGTCACAGCCACAGCAAGTAAAAAAATGAATTTCCGTCTCCAACTAAAACAATCATGCCGAAACAGCAATCATCGAATAAGCCACGGGGCAACACCTAGCCTGAAATAGAAGAAAAATAAGGGGGATCGCGGCAAATCCTATTGGTTTCCGCGGAAACGGAAACTGAGGGGAATGCCGCTGCAAATTGGACAGTAGAAAAGTTGTTACCTCCCTGGCGTGAACTCCCTGCACTCGGGCCAATCTCCTTCGCCGAGTTTAACTCCAAATGGAATTCAGAGTGACTTATAAACACTCAATCATTAAAGGGCTATCTCGATGGAAAAGGGGTTGCGAGGTCGCCTTGCTATGCGATTCTCATACAAAAGTAGCTTGGTTTTAGCTTACAAGCTACCTGCCCTACTGTAATGAAACATTACCAAAATATTAGGACGACACAATATCGAGTATTGCTAGTTCTTGAAATTTAAAATAGGGCCAGTTTTCACTATATTATTTTGATGCGTTTAAGTCAAGCGTTTAACCAAAATTCTTCGTATAAAAGTCAATTCAAATTATCATTTGTTACATCTAAGAGTCGGCTAATCGGCTTAAATGATTTAAAAAGTCTTATAATTGGTTTACGTTTACATCAAATGATATCATCCTCATCATTCAGCCACAAAAAGTCCACTGCTGGACATAGCCCTCCTCTATGGATTTCCAAAAAGACCGGTCGGAAGCGGCTTGCATCCAGCGTCTTCCCGCCACTTGGATGAGATCGTCTGTCCATCTTGTGGCTGGTCGTCCTACGCTGCGCTGCGCATCAAATGATAAGAAAAAAGATATTTTATTTCACAAAATACATTGGAAAAAATAACCTGGATAAATAAATCACGCATCGACTTAAGCAAAAATACGCCAATACAAACTCAAGTTTCTATATTACAATTATTTAATGGGCATAATATTCAACGTGGAAGTTTTATTTATAATTAAAATCTGCACAAACTCGATCATATAGCGACAACATGAGATTAGCTTAACCGCCGCAGCCGATAGGCCTGCAAATAGAGTAAGTAGGTCTTTCACAGTACGAGCGCCGAGAGTAAATTCCGGCAAGCTATTGGGACCACGCTCGAATCGTCGCAGCTGCGTAATGTATGCAAAACGAGCTAATAAAACCGAGTCGCTGCTACCGTCGTAAATTCGAGAACAGTTGACGTTTATCCAAAGTTACATCCGTTACAATAACAGTCGCGTATCTCTCCCGTTTACATCCTGCGCCTCGTGATGCAGCTCCCTTAACTCACACTCCTCCTATGAGTACGTACTTTATTCTGACTTGCTTGTTGTTCTGTCGCGTAAAAAACTTATTAAATGTAACTTTTAAAAGTACGTGCTACAGTGGGTTCTGCGGATCTTAAAGTTTCAGGGTTCCACAAAATTAAATTAATCGATAGAAATCGTAACTATCAAAGTATCGTTAGGTAATTGTTTACGTTGTTGTATAATATCTGTAAGTTATTGGACAAACAACAAAGCATCGCCATATCGCTCTTGAAGCCTCACAATGCAGCTGACAGTATTTTCAGCACCAGCCACCGCAATCGAGGTAGCCTGCTCCTGGGAGACGTCTGAAGAGGCTTGAGGGAATAAACGATTTGTTCTGACGACCTCTGTGGCGCAGTGGTTAGCGCATCTGTCTACCATGCGAGAGGTCCGGGTTCGAATCCCGGCTGGGGACAAAAAAAGGAACCCAGGTCTTGGATGTTTACATGTAGACGACACAGGGTATCCTAGTGTGGGGCCAGAAGCAATTTATGTACCTGTATGTAAATGTTATTACATATAGTAATAATAGTATTACTTCCCTTCCCTTCTGGGGAAGCGGGCGCGATGTAAAGGTGTCCTAACAATAACAGTCCTGTGGCGATATCCGCGCGCGCGTTTGTTCCAGTTTCGGCGGCACTATACCTCCGCTAATGTAATGGGAAACTTTGGGCAAACACGTAGCGAGCGGCGGATTAGACACTGCAGCCGCAGCTATTCAGAAGATCCTCTTCGGCTACTCTATGGTAATTGAAACAAAATCAAGCATTATATCTTCTTCCTAGTTTGTTCTCATTATTTAGGGTCAACTCTTCACGTTCGAATTAAGGATTTCGGAAACACGGCAATTTTATTTTTTTCAATTTACATTTTCACGTGGTTTTACGGGTGTTTTGCTTTGATTAATTGGAAACATCCCCAATAATGATTGTAGCTGAGGAATTCTTTGACAATCATTCAAACCAACGCTCAGTGAAAAAATTATGTGAATCGTGGACATATTTTTTCAAGTCATCTTAAAGAGTGTCTAAGGAATTCACGTACGCACTTGAAATTGCCAATCTGGTAATTAAGCCCTTACTCTTCCTCTCTCTCTTTCTCTCTCTGAGAGAAAGTCCATAGCCTCCAGTGGGACGTTAGTTTTCTACATAAGCGGATCTTTCGTATCTACCCTCTCAGTCTGCTGTGCAGACTCTACAATAATTAAAATGCGCCATCCGCAGACTGCATATTTAGCTCGCAAACTATCTGAGACGGTAATCATGTTTACCTGCATAAGCGCGCTTTAATTAGAACTCAAGAGCCGAATTAATATACTTCAAATTTGTATGCAGTACGAGAACATACATAGTATTTTATTGGGCGATGCATTTTTTCTCTTCATGCCAATTCATCAAATTGCTGCATTAATAAGTTTCGTTTTGTTTGTCTGTAAAAGTACAGATTAATCAAACTAGAAGCAAGTTATAACAAATCAAACATGACGTAAGTCAATCGAAAGATAGACTCCATAAAATTAATGTCCATGTTTTTCTCTGTTTCTTGGCTTTAAAATTTTACTTTGTTTTACATGCCCTATTTTTTTAATTGTCATAATTATATGTGTATGTATGCCGATGCAAACAAATGTTTTATCTATAATTTTTTTTCCATCTCACTATCAAAGACTGTATTCGGACGAGATTTTTGGCTCAGGATTTTTATGTGAACAGCATTATCCTGGGCTTGCAAAGCAGCCTCAAAATAAATGTGAGATATTTCCTCTCCTTATTTCGCTTTGAGCTTACAGCAATTAAAATACGCGACTTGGAGTGCATCGTCGGAGTATTAAGCGCGCAAACCGTCAGCGGCGGTAATCGCGTTAACCTGCACAAGCGTTAGTTAAGAATTCAAACGCCGAATTAATCATCTCGCTGTGAGTCGCCGGAGAGAGGGTTGCGCTTGGAACCCGTGTTTTGGTCCCGTATTTAACATAAGAGCCGTGGCTTACTAGGACGCCATGGCGACGTCGCCAGCGACCGTATCCAAGCCGTTAATATTGAAATGTATGGACCGTCGCCATTCAATACAAACTGCCTGTATACAGTCATGATTTTTGATAAATTTGCAGCAAAGGTTCTATTTAATTTAACATTAAAACATTATTTCAGGACCACCGGTAATTTATAAGATGTATTTAATATCATTTTTAATAGTCCGTTATTTTAAAAGTGACCATTTGAATAGAATTGCATTTTTAACGGATTTGTCAAAAAAAATGGCGCCGAGACCAACCAATACCATGCGCTCGCCTTTAGTCTATAAAAGGGAGGGCTCGACGATGAACCGGCAGTCTTGTTCTGGCGCTGTGATCAGGCGGAAGCTCTGCCCGATTTTGGAATTTATATTAAAAGTGAAATGAAATTGTGAATGTTGGAAGTGATTATACAGTGATGTGAGATTTGTGAAGTGAATTGTGTTGTTCGTGATAATACGTAGCTGGCGACGTCGCCATGGCGTCCCAGTGGGGCATGGCTCTTACATCAAGCTCACGCCTGCATCCATTGCAGGCTGAGACCATTGCCCGCCACTTGCAATGATACTGACAGATCTCTCGTCCCGCAATCATGCTAATAAAGTTTTTAAGTAAAAAAATCGACGATTTCCTCACAGGCCTCGTCAACAGATCCTGACCAAATTTATTACGTTAAAAGCACATAACAAAAAAAAAAATAGGATGAAATCGGATTATGTGGTAAGGATACATCGCTCAACATACATTTAAAAAAATATCGTCGGCTAAAGTCGCAAACCTCGAAACTCGATTTTTTTTTGCATCTTTAGAAAGTAAATTTCTGGACGCACGTTATAGCAAAACTTTTAAACTTAAAAAAAATCCGTTTAAATATAAAACGCAAAATATAATACCTTGGAACTCCATACTGCGCATCGACTACCATGCGAGAGGTCCCGGGTTCGAATCCCGGCTGGGGAGAAAAAAAAACCCAGGTCTTGGATGTTTACATGTTTGTGCCGTCGCTGTTTCTGGTTCCCACGACACATAATATCTTAGTGTGGGGCCAGAAGCAATGTATGTGCCTGAATGTAAGTGTTATGTTATGTGTTAAATGATATGTTATTTCCCCCCGCTCAGTACTGTTTAAGATGGCGATTTTAATGCACGTAATTTTTTTCAGCTTTTAGGTTGATACCTTAAGCGATAGACTTGAAAATCAGACCAAACCTTCATAGACTTCATACATATTATTTTTATGGTGAAGTTTTTTGTGCCTCCTGTAAAGTTTGGTTCAACGGAGTTAAGAGGGTTCCGACTTTAGCCGACGATATGCAAACGTATTGAGAACCTCTTTTAAGAGCGACTGGCTTTTGTTTAGTTTTTTTAGTTTCATACGAAACCGTGCGAGTAATTTTGTTAGATTTAACCTTAACAGAAATGGAATCAAAACATTCGACCCAAAGATTGCCACTTCCACTGCGCTATTGATTAGCGATTCACTTGGCACTAGTTTATTAAGAGGTATGAATAAACCTGTGACTCAGGAGTTCATAATCAACGTTTGCCTTTGAGAGTAGGTAGTTTATCTTTGATAAATGTATTGAAAAACGCAATATAAGCTGCAATAAAGGTTTCACCCCTTTGGTTGGTCTGTGCCTAGCATTAGACCGTTGGTTTATCATATTAACTTAATTCTGAAATTATTTACTTAAATGTAAGCGATGGTCTCGCTATTATTCGCAGTCCTTAATCACGTTGAGGTGAAACTTGGTGAATAGTTTAGAGAGTAAATCAGGAATTAAGTTAATAATTGGATTACCGTCGGTGCTTCTAATACTACCACAAAAATATCTAGATCATACATACTTTAGTAGCTACGCCACATATCAGGAAACACAAAAATATTTTTTTTAAGTAGCCTCAATTTTTGTGTCCCACTGCTGGGACAAAAATATTTTACCTAAAAAATTTAAAAATACTTAGGTACTTAATTTTTTGTCGAAAGAGTCTGAGGGTTGGTTTCTGAATAGAGAATTTCACTAAATAAAATACTCTCTGATGACGTAACGTTTTGAGTAACGTTCTGTCACGCTCTTTTCTAAGAAATTTCACGAGACAGCACTACAGTTAATTAGTTACTCAGCGAAATTCTCAATTCAGAAACTAGCCCTGAGTTAATAATAACTTAATAATGTGTAGTGCTTACGTAAGTTTAAGTTCGACAAAAATATTTATCTGCCAAAATGAGATTTGCAAAAATAGGAAAGATAGCAGGAATTCATCATCAACCCATTATGTCCCCACCGAGGGGCACGGGTCTCTTCCCTGAGGAAGGTATAGGCTTTTAGTTTTCAAGCCGCCCTAAGGTCTCTGATTTGGCTTAACGACTGCCATCTATCGACGTCACCCGGCACCAACTACTTAGCGTGCTTTGCGAAGCACGGAACCGCTCGGAAAAATGCCACTAGCTTTAGTCATAGAACGGTCACCCATCCATGCACTGAACGCGCCCTATGTTGCTTAACCTTCGTGATCGTTTAAGATCACTCAGGCGGCCGGGGCTACGAGTGATTCAGCAGAAATATACAAGGTTAATATAACTAAAAGCAAATGTCGTGACAAATGTCAAGACACAATTTAACAGGGTTTTCTTTTCCGCTTGTCGGTCTACGAATTGTAGTTTTCTCGCGACTTTTCCATAAGTCAGAATTTCAGCCAACGCGTGTTAAGACGTATCGTGGTTGCAGGGGCCATACATCAACCTTGAATAGAATTTGCATTGACGCAGACACGATGTATCACGTTGCCTAGATGGAGAGCGAGAAGCGCTCGATTATGCATGCGACATTATGAAAATATAGGAGAATTCGACGTCGATAACATCCAAATTCAATATCAAGCCGAGGCGAAAATTATTTACAAATACAAAACTTATTATTTAGGCGGACGTGTTCACGCTAGAGATAGATAGTAAACGTTTTATTGAACAAGCTGAAAAAAGAATTGCGCAGATTTCCTCAAGATATGTTCGGCGGCGAAAGTATACTAGTTAAGTATATGTCGTGGTGGTAAAGTTTCTCACTTTATGAAATGGTCGGGAATTTATTTGGGATCTGCCCATGCCACAAAATGATGTGAATTAAATGCGACCATTTCATTGAATATGAGGGAGGCTATAAAATTATGTCCTGCAGTGGGCGTCAAGTGGCTGATGATGATGAATACGCGGGCGAAAGATTAGTCCAGTAGATAAATAATTCCATTTTCACAAGTCCTAAAGAGGTGTTATCTCCCGGTTGCTAAATAAAAAGGTTGTTTGTTGTTTTTCTCCGCAGAAAAAGCTCTCTACGAGGGCTGCTACTTATGTATGCGGAATAGAAAAAATAAACAAATGTATATGGCTAAATATGCTTTTATTGTTTTTCAAAGTATTCTCCACTATGATCGATGCACTTTTGCATTCGATGAAACCAATTTGTAAAACACTTTTTCCACTCTGATTGAGGTATCTCCAAAACGTGCTGATTGAACGCATCTACGGCATCTTCACGGGTCGAAAATCGTTGACCACGTAATTTATTCTTTACATTTGGGAATAAATAAAAATCATTGGGAGCAAAATCAGGGCTGTACGGTGGATGACCCATCAATTCTATTTTTTGACCATCCAAAAATGTAGTTGTTTCCTGAGATGTATGACAGCTGGCATTGTCATGGTGAAGTATGATTCTGCGTCGCTGGTTGTTTTGGCGTATTTCTTCAAATACTTCCGGCAAACAAATGGTCGTGTACCACTCCGAATTAACCGTTCTGCGATTCTCCAGTGGTATTGTAGCCATATGGTCATTAATACCAAAAAAGCAGGCCACCATTTGCTTTGCAGTGCTTTTTGCACGAGCCACTTTCGTAGGGTTCGGCTCATTTTGAAACACCCAAACTGTTGGATTGTTGCTTAGTTTCGGGATCGTACGCGTAGATCCAGGATTCGTCACCTGTGTAGATATTTTAAACAGATTTTGAGTCGCCTCCGTTGAATTTTTTTAAGGTGTTCTTGCACCATTCGACGCGAGCATCTTTTTGATCCTGAGTTAAGTTGTGCGGGATCCAACGCGAACAAATTTTTTTTACAGACAAATGTTCATGTTATATCCTATGAATGCTCGTCATACATATGCCCAGAATAGCCTCTATCTCGCGATACGTAACATGGCGGCCTTGCATTATTAGTTTTCGCACTGCTTCAATATTTTGTGGCACAACCACCGATTTCGGGCGACTTTCTTTATCTTCGTCCGTGAGCTTACTGCGCCCGCGATTAAACTCACTAAACCAGTGATACACTGTCGTTTTTGATTGAGCTTCACCACCAAAAGTCGAAGTTAATTGATCTACGCACTGTTGTTGCGTTAAACCACGTCGAAAATCGTAATAAATCATAGCACGAATATTTTCAGCGATAGTTTCAGAGTGAGTTCCATTTTTTCAGCGATATGACATTTTAAACCCAACAAAAACAAAACACTAACGTATCTAAGAGAAAAATATTAGCGGCCAGTATTTAAAAAAAGAACGAATTTGACCATGGAGGTCAGACATTGCGTTTAAAATTATTGGAATCCCAGATTCCGCATACATAAGTAGCAGCCTATGTATTAGGTCCCGTGAGTCTCTCTTTTTCGGTGGCAGGGAGGCGGGCGGCAGAAGACCGGGACGCTTGGAAAACCATGAAGGAGGCCTATGTCCTGCAGTGGGCTTGGTTGATGATGATGAAGACTTACTTAAGAATTCACATTCGGTCGAAGTAATGTTGCGGGACACGCTCTTACCTGAAATCAACAAAAACCTTTAGTTAGACTACAGCCATAGCGACATGGAACGCAAATAAATAAAATAGCGTACGATTTCCGTGAACACAATTCACGCAGAAGGTGACGAAAGCCAATACTCTGAGGTTTTATGAACTACAGCACTGGAAATCTCCAATTCGTAGTGGGCACGCGACACGTGAGTATATTCGCCTCGGGCGGGACTTTCTCTCAAAAGAAGAAAGACAGTCCCGGCCACAGCGGACTATGCAGATTGATTTAGATATTGAAAGTATTAAAAGGCATACCAGGGCCTCGATTCCGTTAAAGCATTATAGTTCAACTACTGTTACATGGTCGGGCCACGTGACACGTTTTTTAATTTCATTGACGCCTGAAATTGCGAATACGGGTGCGCGCGTTGATTTGAAGCGAAAATGAAACTAAATCGCCGTGTTCATTCAGTTGTCATTGTACTACAATGTATTACCAGAATCCACGCCCTGTTCGTTTCCCAACTTCTATAGCTTCTATAGAGTCGCTGGAAGCGGGCGGCATAAGACCGTTGATTTGGCTCAACACGCGTCCGCCTTTAGTCTCAAAGCCGGTCCTTTCGCACTCCTTTCATTCTCTTGGTCTAATCTCGGTGACAAATGCACAAAAGCTGTTCGGCACGCCTGCACGTCAGGTAATAGATTGATGACTTTATCCGGCGCACACGGACCCTTTTGTCGCGAGAGACCGCGCTTTATGTGCGTTTACGCGCTTACTAAAGCCGTGTTTCCACGAACTTACTATGTTTTTCCACAAAATAGCAAAGTTTTTTCCCCGCTGCCTTTTTAGAACAAAACAGCCCGATAACAGCGGCTAACACATTCAGTAAACAGAATGTAAAATATTTACGTTGAAATATATTTAGTGTTTCTGATTTGAAAGAAAAAAACAGCAACAATAGTCTTTGGGAATGTATTTTACTTTGCCACAGACTACGCAAAATGACTATGACAAGAACTAAGTTGTGTATAAAATATATAAATAAATAAACTCACGCCCGTTATCCCCGAGGGGGTAGGCAGAGGCACCAATCACTAGAACTGGGCCCACGTTTTGCCGAGTTTATTAGGTCGCAAACGTGACAAGTGGCAAGGCTGTCGCCGTTATCCGGGCACAATTTATCAGCTAATGGTGTTGCTGTACAAACAAACAAATGTACGTAACTAAAAGTCATTGGTACATGCGAGGTTCGAACCCAGACATTATAAAATATAAATCTATTAATCAAAAATTAGCCGTTGGTTACATCCGCCATACAAAAGAATAGTTGGTAAGCCAACACTATCCCCGACCTTTTTTATAGCATAAAGAAAATAACGATATCATGGAACAAAGTGCGTCCAACCGTTAAATTACATTTATTTGTTATGCCGAATCTTTCTATCGAATCAACCAGTAAAGTGACCTGAGATAAAGCGTCGTAAAAAAGTTAGACCTTGTTATCGTGTAAAACGCCGCCAGATAAACTTCGTCTACTAAGACAACTGAAGACAAGAATCCCTTCTCCACTTCGATGGGTGCCGGCCTAACGCGTAAGAGGAAATGAGAAAGTTATCGGCGCCTAAATCCTGGCCCGGGGGACCGCTCGACTCTTCCCTAATAGATATAAAATCCTCTACTCGGATGTATAATTCAATTTCGGCATGGTAAGTTCGTGTCGCTGAATAATTACTCGCAGAAATTCGACTTGGTAACCGCTCGGCAATTGTCTATCTAACTTCTATAGAAATCTATTTTGAGAAGTAGACTATTTGCAAAGTAAATACCGCCTTTGAACCAAGTCAGGATTCAGCCATTACAGTGAGAGGACCTTACAAGTTTTTATTATCGGATCGACTAGAGCAAACTTGTTTTCATTAAGTAACGTAATTTTTTCACTTCATACATACATACAAAGCTCAGGCCTGTATCCCAGAGGGGTAGGCAGAGACCAGGGACTGCTACCTGCCACGATCCTAACAAATCACTTCACCGGTTCGTCGCCTATCTCACACACCCATCTCGAAGATCTCGTACAAAGGTGGAAAGTGTTTTCAAATAAAAAAACTTGTCCCAATTATTACTACGGAATACATTGCAATGTGTGTTCCTCCTTAATACGAGTATATATTTTTTATATATAACCAATAAAACATATGATATGCGTCGCACTGCAGAGTACTATCTTAAGCCTTCTATCAGAAAGTGATAATATGGGCTCAATTACGACATGATGTATCTAATTGTATCCCAGATTTACATTTTCAAGTTCCCTCACGGCTTTCGAGTGGTATTGCTCATCATCATAGGCCTTTGCGTCCGTTAAAGACGATTTAAACCTCTCCATAGACACGGCGTTGCCTGGGCGTGCTCAGATGACGCATGCTTGCCCAGCACCTGCACCAACCTCTCGACCTCCCTGGCCAAACCCACAGGAACGAGGTGTCGATACGTTTGGAACCAGCTTGGTTTCAGAAATCTCCCGCTTTTTCGATTGTATCCTACTGACGGAGATACCGTTCTGGGTTTTATTTGAGAGAGAGAAAGAGAGAGAGAGAAAGGGGGGGAGAGAGAATGTTAAATTCGATAATAATTTTAATTGATAATAATTCTATAAATTGTATAACATAATTATTAATTGTATTCTTTTAATTTGTATCAAATAATCATTGACCAACTACTTAAGTGATATCAATCTATAATTCTGTTCATTTGACTTTCATTTGACATTGTAAATAGTTTTGTTTTTATATTTGTATGCCGCAAGGTAAAATATGGAGCATCTTTCACCTCTTTTTACATCTGTACGTATTATTATGTTTGTACCTACCCATATTTCACAGATAAAGGATTTGAATTTGAATTTGAATTTGAGATAGAGAGAGAAATAATTAATTCAAAGGCACAATACTCAAAATATAACAAAATAGTAATACAAAAAAAAAGAAATACTCTAGGCGTAAAAACAATCTTTCTTATTTTTACATTTAAACACATACACCAAACAAACAGAAAAAAGAAACCAATAAGAATATTTTACACAAATATAATGGCATCATCAGCTTTTTAATAATGGGCGAAAGAATGTTTTAAGTTAAACCAGACAAGCGAACAAAATTTGCCGTGTGTGTTCGGCTGTAGAATAGCACCCCCTTCCATCCTACCGATTGCTACTACAACGAGTATCATCAATCATAATACAAAATATCCTCCCGTACTTTTGGGTAACGAAACTACTAACAATATTAATCTAGTTACTCGAAACTTCTGTGCCCATCGCGCTACTTTCCGCTCGGAATGTATGAGCAGACACGTTTGTTGGTATGTCGCCGGGCGGCCGGCCGTCTGTCGCGGTCGGGCCGGTTGTCGCGTCGCGCCGGACAGCTGCGGTCGGGTCGTGTGTACCGGCCTTATCTAATATTTGCTGCGAGCACTTGCATTGTTGGTTTCAGCAGGCCTGTTTCACTACGCGTGTCGGTATCGAACGCGTAAGTACATGCGGCGATCACTCCGGAGTGGCAAATAGGTAGGAGTTCAGGCGCCAGAAGAGGTAAGAGTTACGCGTTAGAAAGAGAGGCAACATGTAGGTGAATATAACGTAGCTTTTTTAGCGCCGTGCGATCTAAATGGACAATATTTCTATGGTCACGAATCAAGAAAGTTTCTTCTAGGATATGGATATGAGCGGTCACTAAATAAGAATATATTTTTTGTTTATTTTTAGGTGCTGTAGTTTTCGAGAAAATAATTTCGTTATTTAATTTCGCTCAGTGATACAGATCATTACGCCATCACAGATTAATACAAAGTCAGAAAGTATCATTCATTCGAATCTGTCAAAAGTAATTAGTCTGTTGCCTTTAAAAAATAAATACTGAAGTAGGTACAGCGCCACCAAATTATATGTTCAAGTGGGCAAAATTGTAACAAACTAATTAATTGTAAATTCTGTACCCCACTTCTTGTTTCATTTATTAACTTACTAAGATTTATAGATATATGTTCACTAAAATTTAAAGACGGATTAAAATATTCTCATTTTCCTAGGTAAATTTCTTAAATGTTACTACTAAATTCTCCACTAGCGCCGCTATCAACTGAACAGATAAGATGGTGGCACTGAAACGAAATCACTGACAGAGCAGTGACAGTTTTTTTTTAATGCTTCAACGTTGGATGGCGTGGATACACGACTATTATTCCGTTCCGTTTTGCTTATACGCCCTTTTAGAATGAGAAGGTTTTCAAAACCAAAATCATGAATGAAAATCTTATCGGAGGTAAAAACTAATAACGTAGGGCTATCCAGTTTAGCTTCCTTTTCATATACATCAAAGGAAAAAAATCCCGAATTATTGTCCATTGCATCTAATTGTATCGTTGCTAGAGTCCCTTTTTCTTAAATTGATTTTACGGAGTGAATCTTCTGTACCTGTACTATTATGTATTTTGTGGTTTCAGTCGCTGCGTTGTGAAAATAGAAGGATGGCTGTATCCTAATTTCTACAGCACACAATCACTTGTGCTGGTCCCAAACTGGGATACTCTGTGCTGTAGTAACCAAGCAAGAACATCATGGAAATACACCCAGACTGAGGGAGAAGTCTGGATATCCGGCTTGGTATCCAGACGCGATTCCGCTATGCCAACGAGGCAGATCATAATTGCTATGGTAAAAGATTATGGCTCTTACAGAAAAATTGTCCTTTATCGAAATATACGTACTAACAGTTCTTTATTGGACTTCGAGACGCTGTTATACAGGGTGGCCGGGGGATTGACGTCAAAAAAAAAAAAATTAGGTCCCTCTTGTCATGGGGTATCCGAATCACCCCCATGTATGTTCCGCGATTTTTCATAGTTTCGGAGTTATGATTTTTTTTCTGAATTTTCATGAATTTTCGCCTTATCAATTTTGAAAATTTCTAAAAAAAAACTAGAAACTTTTTTCAATTACTTTTTTTTTGTAACTGAATCTTCACAAGTTGTTCTTCTATGCATAAAATAATCAGCTTCGTAACTTTGATAAAAGTTATTAAAGTGTTGGTCTAAAGTCAAAAATTTACGTTCGGTAAATTATGACTTGAATTTTCAAAAATAAATTAAAAATCCAAACAGATGTTTTAATGGTTTCTTAGTTAGCCTCAGAAATGCGCAAGACTCTCAGATTTCATAATCATTAAAAAAAAGTACTGCTTAACGAGCACTTTGTGTACATTCGGCCTTCGAAGACAGCGAGGTGAAGAATTATTAAAATTAACAATATTTTTTTCTGCCATTTCGTCTTTTCTTAGTTTATTAATGAACGAGTCGTCATCATCATGATGAATAAAAGTGGTTTTGTCAATAAAACACAGATTAAAATGTAAAACAAATGTTTATTATAATAGGTTTTCAAAGTTGCCACCTCCAGCAGCAATACACATTCTACACCTACGTAGGAAATTATCTTTTAATCGTCTAAAAGCTGCTCTGTTTTCCTTTACAACACGTTCGGCTTCTGTTAATTTCTGCCTCAGCTCTTGTTCACTCCCACTTTCTCTGGCGTATGCTATTTCCTTAAAATAGCCCCAAATAAAAAAAACCATGGGGTTGAGGTCAGGTGAGCGTGGAGGCCACGATATTGGTCCGCCGCGTCTGATCCATCTATTGGGGTACGCCTCATTTAAATAATTTCGGACTTGCGTTGCGTAGTGACATGGAGCGCCGTCATTTTGAAGAACCATGGTTCGTCTTAGTTCAATATTCACGTCTTCTAGCAACAATGGAAGTTCATGTTCCAGAAAGTGTCGGTATCTTTCTCCATTTAATCTGGACGGCAATTCAAATGGACCAATCAGTTCGCCATTGAGAATACCAGACCACAAGTTAACGCTGAAACGATGTTGAAACGTCGACGCTCTCATTTCGTGTGGATTTTCAACCGCCCACGTGTGGTAATTACGAATATTGAAAATTCCAGTGCGCTCAAAACGTGACTCATCTGACCATAAAACTTTATTGAAAAATCCAGGATCTTGTTGTTTTTTTTGTAGCATTGTTTGGCAGAAATCAATGCGCAATTGGTAGTCTGTAGGCAGTAAAGCTTGGACTCGTCGGATATGGAACGCATGATATCCTTCATCGTGAAGTATGTCTTGGATAGAAGTTCTTGGGATGTTCAGAGTACGAGCCATAGCTCTGGTACTCGTGGAAGGATTTCGTTGAACTTCTTCGAGCACAACTTCTCTGCGATCCGGGTCAACTCTAGGGATTCCTTCCCTATCGCCTCGTTGGCCAGGAATGCGGCCTGCCATTAAGGTATTGTGCGTGTTAATAAAAACGCGATGGTCGGGATAATGCTCAGGTTGCGGCCCACCACGACGTTGAAGTTGTTCGCGATACAGTCGCGATGCTTCAAGGCCGTTTCCTTGTGCAACTCCATAAAAATAGTGCATTTCTGCGTATTCACTTAAAGTGTAACTCATCTTTTACACTTCCAAGTAAACAAAGTCCAAATCAGTATGCAAGACACAGTCCAATTAACGAGCAAAGTAGTCAAATAAGTAGGCAGCGGAATCCGCGGACAAAGCGAGACAGTGAGGTAAAACAAAATGAAGACACGTGTAAAATAAACACAAAGTGAGAACGACTGAGGTACAAACTTGTTTTGTGTTCGCTTCTGCTGCGCTGCCCCTCTCTCTTACCGCTGAGAGTGCGAGATAGCAATAGTTCGGCGGCCTCCTATCCTCAAAGACTATTGTTATTACAGGTAAAAAGTTGCGTCTGCATTTACAACCCATGACCCACGAGAACGGACCGCGCAAAATTAATTACTGTAAAACGGAAAATGCCTCCAAATTTTTTAATCTGTGTTTTATTGACAAAACCACTTTTATTCATCATGATGATGACGACTCGTTCATTAATAACCTAAGAAAAGACGAAATGGCAGAAAAAAAAATGTTAATTTTAATAATTCTTCACCTCGCTGTCTTCGAAGGCCGAATGTACACAAAGTAGCTCGTTAAGCAGTACTTTTTTTTAATTATTATGAAATCTGAGAGTCTTGCGCATTTCTGAGGCTAACTAAGAAACCATTAAAACATCTGTTTGGATTTTTAATTTATTTTTGAAAATTCAAGTCATAATTTACCGAACGTAAATTTTTGACTTTAGACCAACACTTTAATAACTTTTATCAAAGTTACGAAGCTGATTATTTTATGCATAGAAGAACAACTTGTGAAGATTCAGTTACAAAAAAAAGTAATTGAAAAAAGTTTCTAGTTTTTTTTTAGAAATTTTCAAAATTGATAAGGCGAAAATTCATGAAAATTCAGAAAAAAAATCATAACTCCGAAACTATGAAAAATCGCGGAACATACATGGGGGTGATTCGGATACCCCATGACAAGAGGGACCTAATTTTTTTTTTTTGACCTCAATCCCCCGGCCACCCTGTATTACTGAGTGTTACGAATATTGTAATACTTGAAATGGAATACCAGTTAATTTGATGTAAGTTAATTAAAACAGTACACAGTGAAAAGTATAGTTATTTCGTAATTACGAATTTAGCAAAGCAATTTTCAAAGTGATTCTCTCTTACATAGCTGCTATAACTCATATCTGACGCTCCTTAGAAGAATGTAAAAAAGTTAGTCGTGACTTTATTTAATAACCCTTTATCCACCATTTCTCGCTTTATGTGTAAGTGTATATTAATGTGTAAGTTTATTTATAACACCCTATATAAATATGTGTTTTTATTTATTTAATTAATTTTCTTTTGCACGCCTACTAACTCTTTTCTATACCTCCTGCGATTGACTAGTAGACAATATACTTTTTAAAAGTATCAATAAATAAATAAATAATCCTTTATCTATGTTCTAAAGGATAAAGCGAACTATAGAGATTCTATATATCTATCTAATACTTTTAACAAACCTTAAATACATAGTATACAGCCACCGATTGCTGATTTATTATTTGCTTATGTTCTTACAGAAGGAATTGGCGTCTCTATTCTATTCTACCTCTATTTATATTTAAACTTAACGAAGTAAATTTATCCGAACCTACACATTCCATACCTACTCGTAGCTATGAAAAGAAATAATCTATCGTAACGGCCATCCTTTCAAGATTGCCATTAAAGATTCTATTATGACGCGGTGGAATTGAAACAAAAATGCAATAAGCTTTTCCTAGAACATGCCAGTTCTGCGAAAACAAGTCGAAACAGTTCGTTCCTTACTCGCGCACCATGATGTGCACCGAATATTGTTTTTTAAAGAGTACCGGGTGTAAGTAACTAAGTAAAAAGCGTTTGGGCTACTGAATTTTAGAATTAAGACTTTCGTAAACACTAGACATTATTAATTTTATTCCGGACATTCTTACTTGACTTTTTGTCGGAAGTGTGAAGAGATGTTTCCTCTACCAAGTATAACGTAAAATCGTCCCCAACTCACCGAGGCTCCCCGCCATATTTTTTCGCAGCGTTACCATCATAGCGAACTGTTACTTGTGAATAGTGACATCGACACTACCGACTTTGGACGTATCATGACACGATTTTATTGAATACTTTTTATCTCATGTCACTAATATCAAAGCAAACTGATGGTGGAATAGACAAACACATGTCTGATTTTACTAAAATTGGTCAAAATCATTACAGAAGAGCCCGACCAGGTTTATAAAAGAAAATATTAAGTATAAAAAAGTATTTAAAAAAATATTAATAAATCAAAGTAGATTTTGTAAACTCCTCAACATTTTTGAGCGAAAGAGGAACACACCTAGAAGTTGCGAGTTGCGAACGAGTCTGCTACAGGCGCGTGGTGGTTTACACTGAGAACACAAGTGATAAAGTAAATAAAATAGCCCTTATTTGCGAGAACTTAAGATGCATGCGGGTGGCAAGTTAAGGCGCTTACGTGCAATTCACGTGAGTGGCTCCAGAGAAGTTGCAAAGCGTCTTATTTTGGTTAATAGCTGTAGTGACTTTGTTCTTCAACTTCATGAGAAATTCAGTGAGCCGTTTGTTTGTGTCACTGGGAAAATTAATGCCCCATTACAGCAATGTGTTCACCACTGTCTTAAACGACTATATATATCCATAAGCTCACGCCTATATCCCAGAGGGGTAAGCAGAGACCTGGGACTGCCACCTGCAACGATCCTGACAAATCACTTTCGCTTCATCGACATTAAATTAGTCGTTGCATGCACGCACGTCGGTTTCAGATTTCAGAGAAACCAGCGCTCAAGATAATATTCGCTGCCCGATTTTGATTGATATCGAAAGAACCACACTAGCCTAGGTTAAGTTTTATAAAGATAGATAGATAGATAGAATATTTTTATTGTACTCATAAATTGCATTACAGATTTTAAATAAATCAAAGTACAATTGGCGGCCTTATTACTATAAGCAATTTCTTCCAGGCAACCGTAGACTAGAAAGAAATTAGAGGTAATCGAGCAATCATGCACTTGTTGAATCTGTGATAGGCTACGGGCTGGCTAGTTATGGCCGCACCTTTCCTACCTATTTAAATGAAATTAAAAAACTACAAATAAGATTTCTCAAATGCTTAGTTGCAAATAACATAAAAAATAAATGTAAAGATAATTATGAATAGCTTTTCAAAATTTGTAAAATCATGCCTATAGAGAAAAAAATTAAATATGATATTGCGATTGAAACTTTCGGCAAGTCGGGCCTTTTAAAACGGTGGAGCCATAGCTATCCAACGCGTAGCACTAAACGAAAACAGGTCAAATTTACAATACCTAAATACTTAATTATAATTATTATGGATCTAGGCTAAGTAATTGTTTGGTACCTGCCATTTACAAAACCCTCCCAGAGGAATTATGTAACAAGCACCTTAGAAAAGCACAATTTAAAAGTATGCTTAAGCGCTTTGTTTTAAGCAATTTGTAAACATGAAATATTACCGATAATGTTAGTTGTGTAGAAAGTAATGTTAGTTGTGTAAGTATTTAAGAACTATTACCAAGAGCTTGCCGATAAACTGCATTAGCAGTTTGGCAAACTAATGCTGTTGTAATTTCGTAATGTGTTGAGTGAATAAATAAATAAATAATAAAATGTTTATTCTAAATAAGTAAATAAAATAAAAGAAATTAAGACATATTTTTATAATTATATAAACTTACTTAAACCATATATTTACATATTAAACCTTATATTTACGATGTATTATGTTATCTTTAGCTAGAATAATAAAAAATTCACCAATTATTATCAGGTTTTTTTTTTTACAGTAAATCGCTTCTTAAAATCGATCACCGTGGGATGTATTTATCACGATTTGACAGTTAATGTACTTAAAAATCGCGACTTTTGACATTTGAAACGCGCGACTCGCGTCATCGTACCTACGCAGCATTAATATATTTTGGGAGTATCATTCACTGAGACAAATTAAGAAAAACTGAAGCACGATAAGGCGTTATACGACCCCTAAGAGCCACTAGGGTAAGTCTGAACTATACGGGCAACCAGGGATCACCATCAAACGTTTATAAGAGTCAATAAACTGGTATTTAGCACAGTAAATTATAGCTCAGTGACAGCGTTCGCCCATAGGTCATGCCCTTAACATTTATGTTATCTCCCGCCATAAATTCTGGGGGTTTGTGTACATTTGTCGTTATTTTCGGCTCTGTTACAATATGACACTACGTAGTAGTAGAACAGTAGAACCGATTCAGCTCAGATTTCGGAAATCAAGATTATAAACTTAATGAATGAATCCATATATGACGAATAGGGACCCAGATATTATATATTATGACGACTTCTATGGCGCAGCGGTTAGCGCATCTGACTACCATGCGAGAGGTCCCGGGTCCGAATACCGGCTGAGGACAAAAAAAAGAAAGCCAGGTCTTGAACGTTTACATGTTTGTGACGTTGCTGTTTCTGGTTCTCACGACACAGGGTATCCTAGTGTGAGGCCAGAAGCAATGTATGTGCCTGTATGTAAATTTTATGTTATGTATGTTTAAAAAAAATGTTCGTTGCCTTCGGGTCAAATTCATAGCAGAGAAGGTAATGAAAAAAACTGCACTCCGACCATCTTTCCTTAAATTATCTTAACCTATAGAATTTTTGGTGGGCCGATCGGTTCACCTTAACAATAAGCTTAAACATGGACATGACATAAACATAAACATAAACACAATGATTTTTAATTGACCTTTTGGTCATAACGCAACTGATTAAACGTAAATCGGTTGCTATCGGCATAATAATATTCCATGGCTGCCAACAATAAATGCCAAAATTTGATTATTTTTCTTACAAAACTACAAAAGTACTAGGAGTCCTGCCAGACACAACACCCGTTTCACCTAATTACTAAAGCCGGGTCCGCAGCGCCATGTTACGCGTGTTACAAAAAATGTAACATTTTACGGTTATGGTAACAGCCCGTCTGCTGCGACTTTCTAGTTCTGTTATGTTAGTGTTTTTGTAACAAAAAAAAAATGAGTTCCGACTACATGAGGCGTCCCAAAGCACTTGTCTTTCCCGAAATAATCGTAAGAAAAACAAAGTATTTTCTTTTTTCCACTCCATCACCGAATCGCGAGACGTGTACGTCCGGCGAGCGCTAACATAAAATGAATGACTTCACCCCCCCGCAGGCGAACGCGTGGGATCTTATCCATTCGCCGCGGCTAACGTTTTACGTAACACGTAACGTGTTATACCACGCCCCATTGTAACGTCTTACATTTTTTGTAACACGCGTAACATGGCGCAGCGGACCCGGCTTAAGACTCCGCTGTCCGTATGTCTGTATGTTGTCTGTCACCAGGCTATACCTATCTCATGAACCGTTAGACAGTTGAAATTTTCACAAATGATGTATTTATGTTGCCGATATAACGACAAATACATATTAAACAGAATAAAATTAATATTCAAGGGGGCCTCCCACACAACAAACGTGTTGTTTTGCCATTTTTGCTCGAGATTAATATAATAAGAAATAAAAATAAGAAGCAATGTATGTGCCTTTATGTAAATGTTTATGTTTAATATAGCGTCTAATGTTGTATACACAATTGTACGGTACTCTTCGTGCGTGAGTGCGACTCGCACTTGGGCAGTTTTTTATGTTTATCTTATCCATTTTTTGGAACCTCGAAGCTTGGCTTGTGCGTATTCATAATCTGTGACGGAGCGGGAAATATCGCTCTGACGGGCGAAGTCGCGTCATCGCTTAACAATGAGTCGGGGATGATGTGGTGATTAACAGCTTGGGTCAGTCTATGTCTGCGAAAATGGAACCATTCTGTCCTTGGCCACAGTACATTGAAGGGTGGGGTTTAGAAAGTAATAATCAGAATCGCTCGTAGCCTGGGCTGCCTTAGTGATCTTAAACGATCACTAAGGTTAAGCAACATACGTCGCGTTCAGTCCACGGATGGGTCACCGTCTATGACTAACGCTAGTGGCATTTTTCAGAGCGGTTCCGTGCTTCGCAAGGCACGTTAAGCAGTTGGTGCCGGCTGCCGTCGATAGATGGCAGTCGTTAAGCCAAGTCAGAGGCCTTAGAGCGGCTCGAAAACTTCTGACAATAAGACCAGCCACTAGTCTTACAAGCTTCGCATTACACAATCCATCATAATTAATTTCTAAGTTAATATGTCGACATACACCCATATTGTATATCGACATAAAAATATATTTACAAATAAACAAGTCACAACGCTGCTACTGCTACAATTAAATTCTCCTTTACGAAATAAAATTTATAACAGTCTTCACTGCGGTACTCATCACAAAAGTCCCAGATGCAAGTATCTGGGACACGTCAGTATTTTTATATCCAACAACAGTGGCAAGTCAGCAAAACAATTTCCCAAGCAACAAAGGACAGCCCCCACAAGTCAATTAGCCGAATGAATCCGTCACGAAAGAATGGCTTTAATGAAACGGAATTGTATGTGAACGCATACCCTGTGCTGGCAGCAAGCATAGATACGATACATTGTGTCGTCAGTTATTCAGGAAGCTCCCAATGAGAATTTTAAAAAGCCTCGGTATTTTATTTGGGGTAATGGATGAGTTCTTGGATGCGTAGCCTGTACGTACCTTTTGACGTGACTTTTTTGTTCAAAATTCAACGGGATCCAGTTTATAACTAGTCATGCGCAACATGAAATATCACATCATATATCATTCGAGGATTAAATTTATTACCTATCACAAAGTAATATTACAATCACATACCACAACACACTGAGAGTAAGATTTAAAATTAAATGGCAAAATATCATGGTGATATATCACAATTATCACAGCACAATGGATATTATACCTTAGCGTTAATCAAATAAGCATCAAACAATTTTTTTCATCTGGTGTCGTCGATGATTGTCGAACCTTTCGCGCCATTCGGAGCCATGCACTCGAGTGTGCCCGATCGCTTCATTGAAAACGGCGTGATTAGACCTCGAGCTGCTTCCAAATTTTATGCAAGTCAGGGCTCAAAATTTATTGGTTTGATATAAAAATTTAGATCAAATTGGGCTCTGAGATATAAGCGAGAAGTATGCTAACCAGGGTTTAAAGTAGTTTGGTGTGATACGGGCTTTTCATTTCACTTGTGTTCGATCTTACTATTGTTTTTTTAGCTCTTAAGTATCATTGTACTGTGTAATTTAATTTGTGAATAAAACTTTTTCTATTCTATTCTAATGCTTTTTCCTCTATTGTGATCTTAGCATGTTATGTCATGATTGTGTATGCATTTCTTATGCATTTATAATTTTACGTACATCACTTTCACAAGTCTATTTTAACTCCCTTTGAAGTTATGAATAGTAGTGATTACACCAGATGCTCTACTGCGCGCCCGTGTAATCTTATTAACTTTTTTCCGTGGCGTATTTTGTATTCTGTGGCGCAGCGGTTATCGCATCTGCCTACCTGCGAGAGGTCCCGGGTTCGAATAGATAGATAGTTTATTGTACATAAAAAGGAAATCACACAGGTATTTCGGCTAGGGACAAAAAAAGACCCCAGGTCTTGGATGTTTACATGTTTGTGAAGTTGCTAGCTGTTTCTGTTTCCCACGACACAGCGTATCTTAGTGTGGGGCCACAAGTAATGTATGTGCCAGAATGTACTATTATAAAATAAAAAATACACGCTCTAATTACAATTTTAATAGATTACGTTGTTCATTTACAACTGCCAGGAAAAAATGGTAACTAAGTACTTCTATTTTTTAAAAACATGCTATTTATGACGACCGCACTGGCCATAGCCATGACTGGAATGCTATTCGTTTGTTCTAAGCCAGACACATCCAGGACTCCGCATTCTTGGTGTTTCCTTCCTTTTACTCTCCTCGGGCTTCGTCAAATGAGAAATACTTTCCTCTTTGAGACACACGACACTGGAGACCGGAATTTTATTTGTTTCTTTATTTATCAGCATTAGCCGGGCGGAGACTGAACGCGAAAACACCTTGAGAACTGTTCAAAGCGACGCACGGATTTATATTAGAAAAGGCAGGCCGCAATGTATTTGTAGAAAGTAAATGCATTTTGATCGCGTTTTTTAGACGTTTCTATTGAATTTGTTTTATGTCATTTGCACCTTATTCAGGTTAAATTCAAAGTGCAAAACGGGACACGGATGAAAAATCTGAGAAAGAGAGTAATGGCACTAAGCTCCACCACGTGTGCCTGATTCGCGATATCAAAGGATATACCGGGTGAAATTTTCACCGGTACAATAAATTTTACCATATCATTGGTATCGATAATAGATTACATTTATCGAATAAAATTACCATATATTTTTTTTCATTTTCATTAATTTATCCTTCATCCAATTTTTAACTCATGGGCACCCATTACAAGGCGTCATCGCGCCGCCGCCGCCGCTTCTTTTCCTTCCCGCAAGCCGCGCGCAGTTGCCAGTTCGTGCGTTTAGTTGTGCTCATGCGTAATCAATCCATATTTCTTTAAGATTTGCGGATAAGTTCAGACATTGGTATTTTTGTTTTTTTTGTACCAACGGGGTAGTAACAAAAAATGTTGGTATTTGTATTTTGGACTTAGTATTACGTATGTTGATTTATTGTATTGGTGAAAAAATATTCCTGTATATGAGAGATATGTGCACACCTCAAACACTGAGGTTTTGTTACGATTATTTCATTTAATGTTAGCGATCAAAGGAAAAAAACATAGTAGACAAAGTTTAGGTACATGCCCGGATTCGAACCAATGGACTCTCAAAAGTATGGTCCGCATTCTATCGATGAGTTAACATCGAATGCCTGCTTGTACTAATATTATTAAGAGGAAGACCTATCACGGTTCATGAGATACAGCCTAGTGACAGACGGACGGACGGACGGACAGCGGAGTCTAACTAATAGGGTCCGTTTTACCCTTTGGGTACGGAACCCGAAAAAAACCAACTAGGAAAGAAATAACTACAATTTAATTAGCAGACCTTTTGTACGTTCTCAACGATACAGCTATCACTCTAGGGAAGAGCTTTTCGCTTCGTGAGGTAAAAACCTATGACATTTAAAGGTCACGTTGTAAATAAATAAATGAACAATTTCCTCAACACGCACGGGACTCTACACCGGAAAATCAATCCGGAAAATTGAAAAGGCTAACACGCAAATCCGAAATGTCTGTCTGAATTATGAGATGATTAAACACTGACAGGTCCACACGAATCGCTAGTAGCCTGGGCTGCCTGAGTGATCTTAAGCGATCACCAAGGTTAAGCAACATACGGCGCGTTCAGTCCATGGATGGGTCACCGTCTATGACTAACGCTAGTGGCATTTTTCCGAGCGGTTCCGTGCTTCGCAAGGCATGTTAAGCAGTTGGTGCCGGCTGCCGTCGATAGATGGCAGTCGTTAAGCCAAGTCAGAGGCCTTAGAGCGGCTTGAAAACTTCTGACAGTAAGACCAGCCACTAGTCTTACAAGCCTCCACCAATCCGGACTTGGCCCCCGTGGTGGAGTATGGCCTATACCTTCCTCAGGGAAGAGACCCGTGCCCCTCGGTGGGGACATAATGGGTTGATGATCAGGTCCAAACGAAAGTATTATGAAAACTAAAAATTCATATTAGTGTGTTCTTAAATTTAATAGCACGTTCTAGTAGATATGTGAAGTAATTTTCCTAAATCTTTCAGTCTGAGTGTTTTTCGATGTTTGTAATGTCCTTGCCTGGTTACTAAGCACAGGGTATCCTAGTTTGGGACCAGGTCAAGTGATTGTGTTGTGTTCAAGTTATTATTATTATTTACACTTAGAAGCCCCCTGAAACAGATACCGTAATAAATCCAAAAGGCCGAATTTCAAACAACTACATTTCGTAGTTTTCTATGGCAATGTAGACTTCATCAATTTGGCAGAGGCACCAATCACTAGAACTGGGCCCACGTTTTGCCGAGTTAATTAGGTCCCAAACTTAACAAGTGGCAAGCCTGTCGCCGTTGTAAATCTATGTTAATTATTTTATAACATATTTGCTCGTAAAGTAGTTGTAATTACACCAATTTCAATATCGTAATGTATCTCATTACGTACTTGTGCGATAATGTAATGTAAAAGGCACGTGTTTTTTTTTAAATAAAGTTTTAAGATACTCCGTCTAAAAATGAACGATACTTTTAAAAATCTTAGCAAAGAGGTTTTATGTCAAGAAAGTGGTCAATATTTTATGAATAAAATTAACTTTGGGAAATAAAATATAACAATTAAACATTTAATTCTTTAATTTAATTTATTTTGACAATAAATTACAACCATTTATCTGTAACAAAAACACAAAAATATTAATTTACTTTATTAGTAATACTAGCTGTTTTTGTACCTTTGCCTAAAAAAAAAAGTTGATGCGCGCGCATCGCTTAATTGTGGACAAGTAAAAATAAATCCGCGCGCTCTTTCTTTTCGCTGTACATGTTGTTTTTATTTGAAAATGTCGTCAAGTAGTGATGAATTTATTAATTTGACACCGCCACAAGTCTTAAACGCGGCGAAAAAGGCTACTCTAAGCCTCTTGCCTGAAAAATCGACCGATAGATACTTACAAGCCTATCAAAAGGGAGCTCAACGGTAATTAAGCTCACAAGTCAGAGTTTTGTTAATTTCCTCGTAAATATGTTATAAAACGTCGTATGACATACGTGCGCTTTGAAAATTACAGCCTCTGCTTCCTTATAGCCCTCGCCGATGGCTCGGGCTAGTAATATCGCCTCGGCTGTAATTTTCAACTTACGGCACTTATATCATAATGTACTATTACTGTACCATAGTGTCGCTAATACATGCAATAAGGTCGCCATTGTAATGTATCTTTGTACATATTTTGTATGTATTTTTCTGGGTACAATGAAGAATATTCTTATCTTACATACATACATAAGCTCACGCCCGTATCGCAGCGGGGTAGGCAGTGACCAGGGATTGCCACCTCCCACGATCCTGACAAATCACTTTCGATTCATCGAGATTCATTAGTCGTTGCATTCACGCACGCTACTTTCGGGTACTTTTTATCTTGCCCTTTGCTAATACATCCCCTATTTGGTCGAAGTATGTTCGCCTGGGGAGTCCCTTACCGGTCCTCCCACTCACATTCGCTCGACATAATATCTGAGTGCTTATACTGAGTTTTTTCATTCACTTTCGATAGCGAGAGCGTTTGCTATTTGTATAGGAGTGACAAAGCGCGCCACCTAGTTGTCTCTTTGTCACTCGTATACAAATTGCAAACGCTCTCGCTACCGAAAATGAAATGAAAAAACTCAGTATAAGTCAGTATAGTATTCATCCTCTCCATATGTCCAAATAAACGCAACAATCTTTTCTCAACCTCTAGTCACTACATCCTCTTCCTAACATCGATGAATTATTAAAATCCCATACGTTAGCTAACCCTGTAAGGCGTACAAAACATCTACTGACTGACCGGTGATGGTTATCACCTCCTTTGGTTCCTACCACCCTATTGAATAAGTTCGAACATCGAACAAACAGCGGTGACTTAACTACGTTACGATAGGTAAAGTAGACAAAGCAAATCCCTCGCACGCGAGCAACTAGTTAAGCTTGTTATAAGACTAGTTGGTCTAGTTTTAGTGTATCAAAAGGTAGTTTATAATTGGTAGCAACTAACACTTGCGCGCCAAAGTCCCCCAAAGCTAGTTCCTCTGCGAATTCAATAGCTTACTATGTCAGCGCTCCTCAAAATAGGATAGAGAATCGCCTGCACATATTTCAATGCACTCCGCAACTAATGTATTACTTGTGAACAAGTTGAAAACTCAGGGCGGAAGGAGTCACTCTACTTTGCATCCGTGTTTAGAATTCCGTGCCGTAAAAAGAAAATTTATAGAATCACTTTGTTCGTCCGCCTGTCTATTACAAATGCCAGTACCAAGATTTTTTTCTCAGCAGAAAAAAACCAACCAAGTTAAAATTATTGGCCCATGGCCCGTTGAAGGTTTAGAACCTCTCTATGGATTCTATCGATGACTAGTTTTGGCAACCAAAAGATATGGCCATTTGATTTATTTAAGTAAACCAAATAACATAAAACATAAACATAAACATTTACACACAGGCACATACAAATGAATTGAGTGAACAGATAACCGTAACAGATGATTTTAATAAATAACCATCACTCATAGTGGAAGTTACACAGTTTTTGTGCTCATGATAAGTTTCTGAACTCGTGCTTATTTGAGGTGTCTATTGCCTACATCCAATAAAACAAAAATATCTTTGACACGTGCTTTTATCCTGGAACATGAGAATTCAGCAGAAAGGTTCCCTATGAAAATTTTACCACTCAGGCTGTCGGTTGTGAACATGTGAAGATATATTTTATCATTCCTATGGTATTTTCATAGCGAATAACTGATTATTTAGAGCCGTGGCTTGTGCTGAAACAGAACGACATTAAATTACGATAGAACTTGTCTGTAACGGTTGCAGTGTAAAAGCAAGCTCTAGACAATGTCTCCGCGGGTTAGGTAAAATAGAGATACATTGCGCGTCCGCACTCAAGAGTTCACGGAGATAAGGATTCCTCTGCAAAATTGTTGCACCATATTTTTGCACTACATTTTACTTGGGATAAGTAAAATAAGAATATAGGTGAGAAACAATAAGTGTGAGCTTGAAGACAATGACAATACATGCGCTGCGGGTGATTGTATAGTTGATATAGATAAGATAGGAATATTCTTTATTATACAACAGGAGGGGGGCCCACGAGAGACCACGAGGTATGGCGTGATGGGGAAAAGGCTTATACCCAACAGTGGGCAGAGGTGGGGTGAAGATGATGATGATACAATAGGAAAAATAAACTATTTACTTAAATATAGTACCATTGGCAGCCGTTTAGCTATGATCCTCCTCTCCTTTCGTGTAGTTAATAGGCTAGCAAAACTCCATCTAAAAAAACCGGACGAGAGAGAGTCGTGCTCGCTCACTGAGGGTTCCGTACCCGAAGTTTTTTCCGGACTTTTCCCGGACTTCAATTGTTTTTAATTATTTTATTACAATTGTATAGTTTTCAGACTTTTCCCTGTATTTGTAGTATAAGATTATATTACTTTCCTAAATGTTTCATAGTCCGAGGTCAACGGAAATTTGATTGCCGTGAGTTAATGTTATATTATTATAATACTTCTTCTTCTTTGTCCAACCCTCTTCTCAGTTCAGCTGGGGTCGGGTCTCCTTGTACATCTGCGCCAGAGAGCTCTGTTCTGGTTTGTCTATATAGCATAACAAAACATTTACATACAGGCACATACATTGCTTCTGGCCCCACACTAGGATACCCTGTGTCGTGGGAACCAGAAACGTCGTGGAAGAAAACCATAGTTAAGATGTCCTGTTTTATCTCTTTTTGCACTTTACTCCAGCAAGTGGTGGGGGCTCTACCTCTACTTCTGGGCCTATCTGGTATTTTTAGGACTTTCTTAACGACTTGGTCATCCTTACGCCTTGCGATGTGATGATGAACCTTGAAATACTAAGTTTAATACTACTATTTAATAAAAAAATAAAATAAATAAATAAACTCACGCCCGTTATCCCCGAGGGGGTAGGCAGAGGCACCAATCACTAGAGCTGGGCCCACGTTTTGCAGAGTTTATTAGGTCCCAACGTGACAAGTGGCAAGCCTGTCGCCGTTTTCCGGGCACAATTTATCAGCAAATGGTCTTGGTGGACAAACAAACAAATGTACGTAACTAAAAGTAATATCTGGTATTTTCAGGACTTTCTTAACGACGTTGTCATTCCGACGCCTTGCGATGTGATGATGAATATTAAAATACTAAGTTTAATACTACTATTTAATAATAAAATAAAAAATAAATAAATAAACTCACGCCCGTTATCCCCGAGGGGGTAGGCAGAGGCACCAATCACTAGAGCTGAGCCCACGTTTTGCCGAGTTTATTAGGTCCCAACGTGGCAAGTGGCAAGCCTGTCGCCGTTATCCGGGCACAATTTATCAGCGAATGGTGTTGCTGTACAAACAAACAAATGTACGTAACTAAAAGTCATTGGTACATGCGTGGTTCGAATCCAGACCCTCATGATCGAGAAACAAAATACTAATAATAATACTAAGATTATAATACCAGTTAGATGTGCTAGCGTGTGGTATGTCAGATGAAAGCGCGGCTTTATGTGAGTGCAAAGTAGAAAGCCCACCAGAGTGTTATGTTAACACAACCCAATCCGAGAACTAAGCTGAAAACTTAGTCCTCCCAAATTGTGACTCGCTCCATATTAAGTATTAGGACTTCGTAAGTTTCACTGACACTCCGTTAATCCGAAACGTAGCCCCTAGCGAACGCTCATAATTTAGTAGTGTGCACACGAGTTTTGTTAACTGTGGACAACATATTTTTGCCCAACAGCAAAGGCAAAACAGGTTTTTCAACAACAATTTATGTTTCTTTATGACCACCAGACAAGACTCAGACGTAATGTTTTACGAAAGGTATTGAGGACGCAAGTCTCTGGTCATATGAGTGTGTAAAAGGGCATTAAAAGTATGAAATAAGAGAAACTTGTATACGTATTTCATTATCTCTGCGTTTTTAGTGGTGTAGTGTCAGAACACTACACCACTAAAAACGCGGATTCGCATTGCATTTTTTATCTGAAAAAATAAAAATAAAAAAAAACGCGGCTTTCGGTGCAGTCAATTTAAGCAGACCAAGTAATTCTAGTATAAAGGAACTAATTTGTTTCACAAACAAATTAAACTGAAACTTGAAAACCACGAGACATCTTTATCATCATTACTTTTTTATGTACAATAAAATGTTGTCTATCAATCTATTTGTCTTTACAATATAGCGTGTTGGTGTTGCTCCAAACATTTACTTCGTCAATCTTCATTAAAATTTCGACACAGCCTCCCTTCTTCAGAGTAGTTTAAAAAATATTTCATAATCCCTAACATCCTCACCTCGTGGCCACCCTACACGTGTAGCAACCTTCAGCCTGATTAAGAGAAGTTGGGTGCATACCGCGACACTGTAATATTACAAGCTGATGCCTAGGCAACCAGTTAACCAAGAACCTTCTAACCAAAGCAGTTATATGATTGTAGAGTTCAGGGTAGCTCCCGTAGTTTAGCAATAGTTCAGTTTTATAACTTGGTGCTGTGACCTAAGCCGCAAGTTTTTACAATCTACTCATAGACATGCAAGCAAATATAATGCATATCAATGTATGTGACGAAGTGACTTCAGTTGTTCAGTAAAATGACAAATGGTCTGTTCTGTATCCTAAAACCAATGCCCAATAGATTTTTAATTACACGATTTTTACTCAACGATTTCTTTTCATAACAAGAAAAAACATTAGAATATTTTAAAATAATTGAATAGGTACCAAATAAAGTCATCAATGATTGGGCGTTTGTTTTAATTTAAGACATTTCCAAATGCATTGCTAATAGCCTTTAGCACAGATATACATATTTTCATAATCACCTGCCACGAATCACTAAGCTATGTTAAGCAACTTAGTTTTTTTATGAACTGTCTCATTTCAGATAAGGTTGTCAAAAAGACTGGCACGTCCCGTATAGCACTCAGCGCTTTAACTTTTCTTCCATTTTATTTCTATTTCTTTCTACTCTTTCTTTTAGTTTATAAATACGGTAGGTATTATCTTAACCGAATACATTATCATCTAATGTATGACTCAGAAAGGTCATGGTTAGGTTAGGTTAGGTTAGTTTAATATACTCATCAGTACAAAAAGTCATCAATTTTATGAAACAGTCAATATCACTTCATAAGAGTAACTCCATGAAAATACATTTAATTCATCAGCGAACACTGTACCATTTAGTTTCGTTTTAAGTATACAGAGTCCTGATTACGGTATTCATCGTTTATTAACCATTTTGTGTGTTCATTAAATGTTAATCAATGCCTACCTCGATTCGATTGCTGTTTATTTTAATGGCGTCAGACGCAATGTTGTCCCATTCAGACACAAATGAAAGAATACAATGATAAAATCAACCAAAGCAATGATTTATCACCAGCGGTTTGTCAGAATTAACACAGCCATGAAGTGAACATGAAAATGAATTTATTTAGTAACCAAAATTAAGTGAACGGTATTCATTAAAAAAACTTAAAAATTGCATTCCCATTTCTCCTTACGCAAATCATAGAGAGAAGAAAATTAACTCAAATATTAGACTTAACAGAATGCTTCCCTTGTTTTTTTTATATTATCAAATTCTCGTGTCACTGCGTTAGTGCGCATACTCCTCCGAAAGGGGTAGACAGATTTTGATGAAATTTTATATGAATATTCGGTAGGTCTGAGAATAGGTTGTTATCTGATTTATTTTTCATACCCCTATTTGACAGTGTTTCTATAAATCAGCAGGAAAAATAGCAAACTCAATAGCAGTTTGACTGCCGGACGCTTGCAAGTTTTTCAGTTGCCTGATTTCAGAAAAACCCAAACATAGCAAACACCCTACTACATAGCGACTTAACGAATCTGCAACTTAGTTTGTACGTTATAACATAAAAACATCAAACCACCATTGCTGTTGCATATAAAGTAAACAATTTCGAAAACCACCATTGCTGTTGCATATAAAGTAAACAATTTCGAAACAAACAAAGCTCCAGCTGCGACGAAACAGTACATAACAGCCACACCACAACCGCCGTTATGAGTTTCATTTTACGGCAATAAAGGTAATGAGAAAGCGGTGGTGGCGTAGTGGGGTTGACCCTTTCTTCTCGATCATGAGGGTCTGGGTTCGAACCACGCATGTACCAATGACTTTTAGTTACGTACATTTGTTTGTACAGCAACACCATTCGCTGATAAATTGTGCCCGGATAACGGCGACAGGCTTACCACTTGTCACGTTTGGGACCTAACAAACTCGGCAAAACGTGGGTCCAGTTCTAGAGACTGGTGCCTCTGCCTACCCCTTCGGGATAACGGGCGTGAGTTTTTTTTATTTTTTTTTATTAAATAGTAGTATTAAACTTAGTATTTTAAGGTTCATCATCACATCGCAACCATAATGACTCCTCCCTAACCTCTTCCTTTTTTTGAAGTCAGTTAAAACCGGACAAGAGCGAGCAGGCCTTAAGGACTGCACAGAAATACAAACATATAACTCAATAGTTAAAAAATATGATCATGTTCAATAAGCCCGTAGTTGTCCACTGCTGGACATAAGGCTCCCACAAGGAATGCCACTTCTTTTTGTCTTCGGCCATCCTCATTCAGATCGATTATGATGAGGTAGATTGCTGGGAGCAGCTGGTTGAGTTACCGACGACAGAAATACGTAAAAATTTGATCACTTTCATTTTAAAAATCATTTAAAACACTTTTAGTAGCTTTTTGAACTGTAAAAAAGATAAGATAAGAATATTTTTTTAGCACACAAGAAACAAATGAAAGTCACATTCGGCCTTATTGCCAACAGCAATTTCTTCCCTCCGTACATACTCCAGATATGAATAAAAAAGGGCTATGAAACTACGTAATTAGATGATTTATATAGCATCCAGTGGCAATTTCGCACTCTAGATGGGTGAAGAGACCGCCTCACACGCTGCAGTGCCTGGGACATTTTTTAGATGGAGTAGCTTGCCCTGAACCTACACCATCCTGATAACTTAGTCGGCCTGGCCCACAGGAAAGACAAGTCAACAACTGCGGAACCTACCGAGCCGCAAAACTGCAGACACACATATCATCATCAAACCATTATGTACCCGCCGAGGGGCACGGGTCTCTTGCCTGAGGAAGGTGTAGGCCATACTCCTCCACGGGGGCCTAGTCCGGATTGGTGGAGGCTTGTAAGACTAGTGACTGGTCTTACTGTCAGAAGTTTTCAAGCCGTCCTAAGGCCTCCGACTTGGCTTAACGACTGCCATCTATCGACGGCAGCCGGCACCAACTGCTTAACGTGCCTTGCAAAGCACGGAACCGCTCGGAAAAATGCCACTAGCGTTAGTCATGGAATCGTCACCCATCCATGCGTTGAACGCGCCCTATGTTGGCAGCCAAAAAATATATAATACTAAATCAAGATATAATACTAAAGCAAGAAAGTACCACGTAGATCTGTGCGCAAATATTAATAAACATAATACGCTAGAGCGAGCTGCATCCCCTCCGGCTAGAAGGCGAGCGCACTCGCTCGTTTGATGAAGTTGAGTCAACATTACACGTCTTCGCGAGATTAATTATAACATGATCAGATCAGAACAAGCGACAGCGCATTCTATGAAGTTAAGATAAAGGATTTCTTAAGACGTGTGAAATTCACTGAATTCTGTGAAGCTCGTAAGTAAACAAGAGAGGATGAAATACGTTATTTCTTTCATTATTTACATTACATTCTTATCCAACTAATAATATATTTTTATAAAAAAATAAAAATAAAAAAAAAACTCACGCCCGTTATCCCCGAGGGGGTAGGCAGAGGCACCAGTCACTAGAACTGGACCCACGTTTTTGCCGAGTTTATTAGGTCCCAAACGTGACAAGTGGCAAGCCTGTCGGCGTTATCCGGGCACAATTTATCAGCGAATGGTGTTGCTGTACAAACAAACAAATGTACGTAACCGAAAGTCATTGGTACATGCGTGGTTCCAACCCAGACCCTCATGATCGAGAAGCAAGAGTCAACCCCACTACGGCACCACCGCTCTTTTTTTTCTATTTTAATACTTCCTTGTAATTGAGAACTCCTGGAAACTCTTTGTTATTTTGCTTCGTAATAAGTATTCTATAACTCAGTGACGATGTCTCCGTGTTTATCATCGATAATGATAAATAGATAACAACGGTATTAACTTTATTCCGGGTATACTTATTTAAAGTCTTACTTAAAGACTACAACGAAGACTTCTCTTGCTTACACTTACACTAAAGTTAACAATGTGTAGTGCTTACGAAAGTTTTAAACAACAACTTATCTACATTCATACAATATTTAAATATACTAAGAACCAATGATTTCGACCGCCGCCGCCGGCGTGATTTTGGTAGAACTTAAATGTAAGTACAATTCCGAACAAAATATTAATAGAAATTAAATACAAAACGTACAATGTTAAAGGGTTAACTTATGTATGTGCAGTACGTTGCCTCCACATTAGTTCTACGGCAAACAACTAAGTCAGCTCACAACACGAGACAAGCGAGGGATGTGCAGCAGTTTTCATAATATCGCTTCGGGCGCAAACAACGAGATTTGGCCACGGAACTTTAGAGAGAAACAGAAAATAACCTTCCACAACACAACACAATCACTTGTCCTAGGCCTCGCTCGATTCTGTTAGTACGATGACAGATAGATACACGGTCGTGTTCCGTGAAGTGTTTTTGCATACCGTTCACCCCTACCGTTTGTTATACGTGCGCGCGAAGACTTGGAAGCGGCAAGCGGTTAGCGCATGTGCTTACCATGCGAGAGGTCCCGGGTTCGATCCCCGGCTGGGGAGAAAAAAAAACTCCAGGTCTTGGATGTTTACATGCAAAAAAATGCGCTTTTTATTTTATGCTATAACTTAAATTTGCGAAAATCAAATTTTTATGAGTGATTCCATCCATTTTAGCCAGTTTTAAGCTTTAATAGACATACATTTATATTGTTTTTAATTAGTAATTGTATTGAATGTTTTATATTAATTTTTATTGACATTATGATTTAATTTAAATTTTATTGAATTGAATTTATTTTTATCTATTTTTTAATTTTGCTTCTCATGTTTGATGTATTTGATTTGATTTAATTTCATTTTCTATTGGTAATCAATGTGGCTGCGAGCTATTATTTATATTAATTAGTTATCTTGCTTAGTGATTCCATCTATTTTATCCATTGTGAAGTGTTTTTATTGACATCCCTTTATATCGTCTTAATTATGGTACCTATCGAATGTTCTATTTTAATTTTTATTGACATTTTACTGATCATGATTTAATTTAATTTTTATTGGAATTTAATGTATTCTTATCTATTTATAATTTTGCTTCGCATGTTTAATTTATTTGATTATGATTCAATTTAATTTTCTATTGGAAATCAATGTGTCTACGAACTATTATATAAATTACTCAGCTACCGCAATAGGATCTCCTGTAATGATAGCTGTAAGTTATGGTAATAAATAAATAAAAAAAATAAAAAAAAATGTTTGTGACGTCGCTGTTTCTGGTTCCCACGACACAGGGTATCCTAGTGTGGGGCCAGAAGCATTGTATGTGCCGTTATCTAAATGTTTATGTTTATGTTTAATGAAACTAAATCGCCACGTTCTTGCAGTTGTCATTGTACTACAATGCAATATCAGAATCTAGGTCCTGGTCACAAACTAGGATACCGTGTGCTTGTTTGTTTGTTTGAAGATGTTCATTCAAATAAATATTCAGAAAAATACATATGTTGGTTTCTGCCAAACGGCATAACAGTTTGTTGGCAGATGCTCTTGGTTTTACAAATTAAATAAATCTTAAATGCTAGGTATCGACAGGGTACACAGACACACGGTATCCTAGTGTGGGGCCAGAAGCAATGTATGTGCCTGTATGTAAGTGTTATGTTATGTGTGTTAGGTAAGTAGGTATAAAAATACAAAAAACATATTTGCTATGCTATGCTTTTTTTTTTAACCCAGGGAAATGCTCATGCACACCCACCCGTCCCGGCTGCCGCCGGGTGACGCCGTCGGGCCGGATCGGCCCTCTCCCGATCCCGCTCCGCGACCTCCTTCTGGAGCATCACAGCTTCACAGAAGGAGACCACTGCCGTCCAGGAGTCTTGATCCGCCAGAGCAGCTGCAACTACTGCTGGCGGAGAGAGATCTCGCCCGATCCGGGCGACCAAGGAGCTCCGCTCGGAGGCCCAGGCGGGGCACTCTTCCAGCGCATGCTGGGCGGAGTCCAGGTCACTCCCACAGTGGTGGCACTGCGTCGTCGATTCGCGACCGATGCGACACAGGTACTCACCGAAGCAGCCGTGCCCGGTGAGCACCTGTGTCAATCGGTAGGTGACCGTCGACCGCCGTTCGAGCCAGGCTTCGAGCCTCGGTAGGATCGCGCGAAGAGTGCGCCGGCGCGAGATCCATGGCTGTTGTAGCCTGTCGCGCCACGTCTCAAACGCCCTTCGGCGCTCCTGCCTCCGCACTATTTCCGGCGGCTCAGTTTCCTTCCCTCCCTGGCGGAGGCGCGCATACACCCGCGCGTCTATCTCCGCCAGGTTGCTATGCTATGCTATGGTAACCAGAGAAGGACATCACGAATATGGAAAAATCGTGAAACCGTGTTACATAATAATAATTACTGTAACTGTCATATGCGTAGGCAACTTTATTTAGAAATTCCAAGCGTACATAATACGCAACTGAGACAGTAATATCATTTCGCATTTTCGTAGATATGTAGGTGCAACATTCTTCCACGTTCCAATTTTATGGCCACAGACTAAGAGCAGCCATGCGGGCAAATACAACCCTCCCAAAGTTTAAATCAAAACGTTAGCCGTATATTCATAAAACCAACTTTTAATTGCGGTTCCTTGCAGTTATACGGTTAATGTCTGCGCTGAAATCCTCGCATGTGGGCGAGTTAAATGAATTTCGTGGTGTGAATTCGGCGCAATGTTATGATTGTATTGCAGTGCAAGAGCAAGATACTGATGACGTTCACTACAGAAGGGCTACTAATTCTGAATACAATCCAACCCACATTCGCTCACTACTGGATGTACTTAAGTCTCATGGCACACGACTTCTTTTTGTCCTTGGCCATCCCCCAACGGCTCATTGCTAGTGTTAGTATTAAAACTGATCATAGTTTATCATCAGTTTTAAGTTGTAGGCTTTCGAGCTCCTTAAAAGCCAGACCAAGTTCTCGCTCAGCCCGCACACAATAATTACTTATAATAAAGTATTCGAATACCTCTATGACATACACTTATACACGACGAAGTCGCGGTTCTAAAATTAACCGTGTTACGCAGAAACATTCTAACCTACAATACGTAAAGTACGAGAAAAACGCTTATTTATTTGTTTTTATTTGTAAATATATTTGTTTTGTACCATGTTTTAGCAAATATTATAACTATAACACTGCCGCGCTTACGAATAACGCACTAACTATGCTTGCAAAAAATGGCACTTAATGCGTTTTTCATAAGCGCGGCGGACAGTTCACAGTTGTTACACAACATGAAACAAACTGTACGGGCTAAGCATCATGCATCGCTGCGTATGCTGATTTCAGCGTTGTCCAGTACATCGCTACCGCCCGCCAGTCGACTCGAGCCACTCGCCAGATACACACACAACTTTGTGATAGGAATCACAACATAATTATGAACTGTGCCGCAAATAAACCACTACCATGAAAAGACAGTCTTCTTTTTCCACCACTGCCCAAAAAACAACATCGGCCGTGCGACAGAACAAGGGTTGCACACACCAATAGCATGTTTGTCGCCAGTTACGTTTTGTTGGTTGGAATGTATCTGTATAACACGGTCGATTTGTCGTCATTTTGATTCGACCTTCTGTAGTCTATCTTTGGTGCTGCGTGCGCTGCATCCAGCGGTTTGTTTGCACACACACCAGCGGGAAACGTAAATCAGTTTAATGAATAATACGGCGTGTATATTTTGCGATGTTAATTACGGTAACGCTGGGAGTGGGGATGCCGGGATTGGTGGTATTAGCACTGTAGATCTTACATGTCCTAATTAGGTTTATGTGTGGCCGTCACTGTAGCAAATAACTTAGAGAGAGAATAGTTTGCCGAGGTAAGGTTGTTTAGGTGCGGCAGGTACATTGCATCAATTAACCACACAAGAAACTTATTACATACAGGTACTTACAATGTTCCTGGCCCCAAACTAGGATACCCTCTGTCGTGGGAACCCGAAACATCAACCACAAAAACATATAAACACTGGGATGTTTTTGGGTTTCTTTTTTCCTCAGCCGGGGTTCGAACCGACAATCGAACATCGTTCGAATTCGAATTCGAACGATGTCGATGATCAAAAGAAAAGTTTTATTTCAACTAGAATTAGATAATTACGTACGACTTTGTTCCATAAATAAATGTAAAACTAATTGTTTACAAGTAAATGTAGAAATACGCGCCACAAACATTTATCTCATGTATCATGACACCTATTTTTATTGCCTCTTGGCTATATTATTAATTTTGCAAGTTTGCCCTGAGTGTAATAAGAGGTATAAAGTTAATATTAAACGTCACTCACTCCGTATGCCTTCGAATTAGACCACAATGTCAACTATTACATGTAGCTGTGTATGGAGAAGGCGATAGTCCCAGTTACATCTGTCACACATCAAACATGCAAATTAATATCGACGGGATATGCCTCCAGATTGGTGAATTATGCGGGGGCGGATGCTTACCTACATGCGGGTAGTATAGTCGTAGAGCCGAGGCCCGTTTACACTGTATCAGTAGTATAATAAAAATTGTAACTTTCAACTTTTTTGTGTGAAGTCGGTTTTTTTTTGTTAAAATGTTTTTTTTTATTTCTAGTAAATCCGAAGTACACTAACTAATAAGATGCCAACAAATTATTCAATAGATCACACGGCGATTAGCGCGCATACGTGACCTGTTCCTATGAAGAAAAAGGCGTTATATGGTTTTCTCAAGGATGCCAAGGCTGGACCATATTGAAATGGGACCACACTGGAAGCACCAGCTTTCAAATAAAAAAAGAAGCGACGTTTGCCTTTCACGAAAGTACTGATGGTTAGGCATCGGCAGTGGGAAAGTCATCCCCATGCGTTGCTTTGTGTGTAAAGAACTTCCTTACTTGTGCCTGTGATCGTGATCGTCAAGGTTCACTATAACATAAATAAATAAATAAAGATAGTGAAGTAGATGCCGTGAGAAATGTACCTGTTTTATACTTATGAACTATCAGTCTAATGTGATAGGTACGAAGGTAAGACAATTACTGATGTGCAATAAATTAGTTATCTATCTTTAATCATCATAGGCCTTCGCGTCCGTTACGGACGATTCAGGCAGTGCCTGAGGCTTTCACACTTTTTTGAGGGACAAAAAGTCCGATCTATCTATCTATAAAAACTGTAGAAACAATGTAATGTTCTCTATAAAAGCCCTAATGAAAGACTAACTAAGCCGAGCTTATCAACATCCCCTTATCTTCAAAGTTTGAACCACACCCAAACCTACGTAAAAGAGTACATTTTTCAAGATTCGCGTTCATTGAACGACAATTCAACAAAAGACACTACGCCTTCTCGTAAGGATTACACTCCAGCAAGTCAATCGGCACCACAACAGTCTAAACGGGTCTTAGTTTAACGCTAAGAGGCCGTGCCGTCGAGTGTCAATACTCAATAGACGGCAATTTGATATCTGTCAAGATCGGTGATAAGACTTTTTGTTGAATGTTTCTCAAAGGAATCGACGGAGAACTTTCGTGATATTTCAAAATTATTCGATAAAGGATAGCTCAGAGGTAAATGTGGCACTGGTAATTGACATCAGAACGTTTGTCCGCTTGTAGATTGCTTTTTTTTATTACAAATGTTATTCTGGACCTAGTTACTTGTACACGCATTGCATACATAAACTCACGGCTGTATCCCAGAGAGGTAGGCAGAGGCCATTTGTTACTTGTAGTAGAGAATTCATTGATTTTATAAGAAAAAAAATCATACAAAAAAGCACTAGTTGTTCTGTCAAAAACAATGCTATTTTTTGCTGATTATTAATGATACTGTAGGTATGTACAATGTCAGAGGTCAACGCCTGCATGTTTGACTAACCATCTATTGTAAATAGAGCCAGTATGTGTGTCCCGGACATCGATCTTGGAAGTCGCACGACCATCGTATCGATCAGTGTCAATAGCGGGATATTGAAGGGTTCCTGCTGGATTTAATATATATACCTAGTAAGAAGAAATGTATTTCGGGTACAAATTGTCACTTAACATATGAGCTTCTCGTAACACGTCAATTAGATTTACAAAAACCTTTATTTTTCGTCTTTTGAAAATGTTTGGTTAAATTTTTCGTTAAATCCATTTATTCAATGTAATTTATTGTGATTTGTGATTTTATTGTTTGCGTAGCACTATTTGATATTGATAATGTTTAAAAATTATTAAAGTCAGGTTGTATTTACAACTTACGCATTACTGTAAAGCATCGTAATATTGTTATATCTCGAATAATACACGGGAATTCATTAATCAATTTTTAGTTAGATGAAGCACAATTAGACATTGTCAACAATTTTTTTTTTTGTTAATTTTGATACGCCAAAACGGGCAGCATATTATGGAATGCACTGAAACTCTGTATATAAAGGTCTGTTTAAATTACCCGTGTGCATGAATAAACGATATACTTTACTCCGTCGAATCGATCACAGATCCCACGAGAGAGCGAGCGTGAGAGAGTGAGACGCAGCTAGTCTTTGAGGACTACACTCTTCACCACATCTAGGAAATGTATTAGTAATGGGTGCCCCTTCACCCCTATAAAATAAATTTAGCTTGCATTACACGCCTGAGTGCAAATCCCATCCTTGTCGCAAAGATGTTATATCTCGAATACTACACTGGAATTAATTAATTAGTGTTTATTTACATAAAGCACAATTTCACTTTGCGGTCTCGGTCACAGATCCCACGAGAGAGATCGAGCTAAAAAGAGTTGAGATACACTACAAATATATTTCAATAAAATTTATACGATAGGATGGTTTGGTAATGAGTAACTCACGGTTTTTGATGTTCCAGTTTCGTTCTCTGATGCACTAACGTTTGAAGTTTTTGCCATTAAAAAAAACAAGCTAAACTTACGAAATCTAAGCGACAAAACCCGCATCGGCTGGAGCGATAGCATATACCTGATCGACCCACATAGTTAAATGTGGCTAAAAAAAGATAAAGAACTTTGAACGTTGAAATTAACGAAAAACATTTGCAACTCTGCTAACTCCATCGGAAATTGTTGTTGTTGATGTTGTTGGAAATTGTTGATCCCTCAACCATTACCAACAACATCAACAACTCTCCCGAGTCTCACAAATGTGACCAACTGTGACAAGGGATGGGCGGGAATGAAATTCGTGTGGCGTAATTTATAGATGGCCCCTAATATACATACTTATTATAAAGTATTTATGTTTTTTAAACGAAAGAGGTTTGTCAGGATCGTGTCAAATGTATCCAAGACCTAGATTCTGTTAACACATTGTACTACAATGACAACTGCATGACGTGGCGATTTAGTTTAATTGCCGCTTCAAGTCCACGCGGGCACACATATCAACAATTAATCTAGGCGTCAATGGTTTGAAAAAACACGTCACGTGACCCGGCCGTGTATCTGTCATCGTACTATAACGCACAAGCAGAATCACAGCCTGGTCTCTGGATAATCCTGGGCCACCCCTCCGGGATACAGGCGTGAGTTTATATGACGTTTTATGCCTGCCTCGTTGTTGTAGCAGTTACCACGTCTGAATTTTCAATCCTAAACAGTGTTACAGACTCGGAGACAGTTTGATACTAACTTTTAATAATTCACTAGTCTCAAACTAAAATATCCTAGAATAAAACAAAAAAACTGTAGTTGACGTGTTTCAGTAATCAATCACACAAACGAAGCAGTAGCTTAAAGCTGGTCTAATTTACAGGCACAAGCATAGACTGGGTATAATTCAGAGCCCCCTTTGTCCAAAGCTCCAAAAGTGGGAATTCCTATTGTCAAAGTTACAATCACCATCTCAATGTCTCGTGTGCAATAAAGTATATTATACCTATATACAATTTAAAACACTACAATCAGCGGCTAGTGGCAATAGCTAACAGCCATTTCTTCCAGACAACCTTGTGACGGAAAGGTTGCCGAAGAAAAAGAAACACTGATAAAAATACAGAATTTCAGGTTCCCGCGAACCTGAAATTGTAGCAACTAGCAAGAAACTGTAATTAAATGTATCTGTCAGTCTGGCCTAATAAAAAGCAATGTATGTACATCCGCGTAAATGTTTATGTTTAATATGTTGGTTTACAGGTTCTACATCACTGGATAATTTCGCTTCACACTTCATTTAATAAACACACGCTTGCATCCCAAAGTGGCGATCACGATCCTGGTAAACCTCCACTCCACACAATTCATCTTCCTCGTAAAAGGAATATCTATATAATATACCTACCCCATTTTATCAGTTGTGTTACGAACATTAAAATAACAATTAATAACCGTTGCTTTTGTGAGCCAAGCGGCCCATCAAAAATTGTACGGGTTATTTTTCATCATCATCATCATCAACCCATTATGTCCCCACCAAGGGGCACGGGTCTCTTCCCTGAGTTATTTTTATTTTATTTTTAAGGAAAGCTTACAGCTAAAATTAACAAAACGAAGAATTTAGTAGACAACAAAAAGCTAATTACAAGTTTTCACAAATAGAGACTAATTAGTTAATCATTCGTAATGAAGTCACGAGTTTTAGACTCGTAAACATAGGAAATCTTAAATTAATTCATGCATCTTATCAGCTAGCAATTGAATTAATACACATAATACCTGACGTTAAATACGGTACTGTACTGGAATTCAAGCACAGCTACAATTCGAGATTTCAGTTGTACTGGAATAGTTACCTCATAAATACGAATTTTCGGAAGTGCAGTACTCTCAAACAAACTAAAAACCCTCGGATGAGAATAATCGTAATCGAATACCGGATCGACAACTAATTTCAATCGAAATATTAAACGTTTGGCCAACTCGATGGTTTGACATGCCGTTCGCTTTCAGGGCAGGGATTGTGTGAGCCAGCCAATTAAGTCAGACCTGTGGGCGTCGGCTGACTCGGCGCTGGATGAACGTTCATTGGCGGGCTGCAGAGGTCAAGCTCGGCCGGTCGTTTTGCAGCAGGCGTGTATTCCGCATCAATACGAGAACTTTGCAGCGACAGAGTGTCACATGAATGAGTATTGCAATATCCGTACGTTGGTTTGCTTAAAACGCTATTCAGTTTACGCGGAGATACCTACGTGCATTCCGATTGTGAAGACGTGACGGACGATAGCCGTGACGCTCTTGGCCGTATTATTAAAGCGCTCTGTTGGCGATTGATTATATCTGTTTTTACCTCTTTTGTAAATACTTTTTACTTGTTATTATATTTTGATTAAAACTATTGTCAGTTGTCTCAAAACCGTCTTTTATTAACACGCTCCTTCCGGAGATCGCTCTTGAGGGCAAAGTCTAGTTGCTGGTTTGTTTTGAACCTCACTCTGAAATGGACATACAGGGTGTTGATTTGTACAGTTTCGTCCGACTAACGGGTGGTTATTTACATGATACCGAAGCAAAACAAAAATATTTTTTTAGTGAAAATCACCTGAAAATCATAAAGTTATATGGCTTAGCTTCTATCGCTTGCACTTGACGGGTCCGGCGGAGGTGTGCGCCCGCGCGCCCGCCGCCGACTCACATAATTTCATGATTTTGAGGTGATTTTCACTTAAGAAAATCTTTTCTTTTAAATATTTTTTTGCTTCAGTATCATGTGAATAACCACCCCTGAGTCCGAAGCAACTGTACAAATCAACATCCTGTATATCTCACAAGAGCACGTCATTAATAGGGCTCTTACACAAGTACGAATATTCAACAAGACTAACTATAGACAACCTATCTCAGTCGCAGACCATTCGTGGAAAATTTCTTTGCTTCGAATGCGCCGACCTAACATGCGGCTCTCTTGGCACAAGATCACGGAGTTCGTATGTTACAAATTGCAAGTTCGGTGGAAGCATAAGTTCTTGCTGCCACTTATTTGGCGCCATTTGCCAGGTTGGGACTGGATACTTGGCTAAACATGTGCAGTTGTATAGATTGGAGCCTGTCCGTGAGTGTACGGACTTTAGTCATGCTATTATGGCAGTTTAGGTTGGAATAGGCATATGATTACTTGTGTTTACATATAAGTTTGCATAAATACAGTGATTATAGTGCCAATTAGATGCAATCAATACCTAGGCAGTAACGGATGTTTTTTCCTGTTCTAAAAATAAAATGTACAAAGCAGAAACAAATGTACAGAGCTTACATAGACACAGAAAAGAGTATTCGACTTGTAAATTTTAATACTTCAGCAATTCGTGTTCAATTAAAACTTGTAAAGTCAGAACGACACATTTAGAAATTGCGTCTCGTCCCGAAGTGTTAGCAAGGAGTTAATATCTCGAGTTTTAAGACCTTCGTTAAATAAGAAAGGATTAAGTCTCTCATGTCTTCTGCCATCGTACGGAGAAAGGCCGTAACTCAAGTGTTTGGCAAAATTTAGTTAAGTACTAATTTGGAATCAGCAAAGAAAAATCTATCTTTCGGTCTATGTAAATAAGGTCTAACTCCTACCTAGGCGAAAATAACAGGGCGTAAAAAGCCATCCTCCAACAAAAATCGCTTGAATTTTAAAATGAAAGGCCGCATTTTGATTATTATGGCTTTTCACATTATAAATCACGTTTGACTAGTATGAAAGGCCGTAATTGAATCCAAAGATTTTTAAATAACAACAAACCTTAATGTGAAAAGCCGTAATTTCCAAGTTGCGGCTTTTCATGTTATTTTAAGCAAAACAAAAAAAAATCTTATAACTATAATTCAGTAATTTCAATAGTAATAATAATGAGTATCTTTAACTTTAACATTACTAAATCATCTACACACTTAAGGAAATTATAGGAAAATGTATCGATCACAACACAATAGGCTATTTGACAGATTTCTGAACACCATCTCATATTTTTTGTCGGTGTTCATGGAGTCCTCAGAAAGTGGTCATTTTAGATTCTTTCGTGGATTTCTTGTAAAAAAGGCGAACAAAAATTTACGTTTGAAACAACCCGCCAAAACGGTATCTTGGGCAATATGGCATCGCACAGGTATTATGACGTCACATACCAGTAAACAAACCAATGAACGTATGAACGACATGAACGACAGACGCCATTTTCACTGAACTGTGACGTCATCATAGAATCGGCCTATCCAGGCCGTTTTCGATACAATAGTTGCAGATACATAAAATTATCAAATTTTATCCTAAAACTTTCGTAAGCACAACACATTGTAAACTTTTAGTCCGGATCAACTTACGGGTGCTTCGTACTGCAAATCGGAGCGAAACCTGGTTGGACTCGTCCGATAAAAAAAAACACCCGTAAGTTGATCTGGACTAAAAGTTTACTTATCCTGTGTCTATTTTATAAATAATATTTTTTTAGTTAAATGGCTTAAGGCGGTTTTACGAATACGTATAAATAATACAGCTTTTTCACCCTGTCAAATAGCCTATTTGAATGTTATAGTACAAAGATTAAAATAACCTCCTTGCTTATAACATACAATAAAAACAAACATTCGAATAACTGACAATAATTAAATCTTTTTTTTTGGTTCATAGCGTTCATTTCGATCATTTTTGTTTTAATTTTGATACCTTTTTTCCATAAAATTAAATTTCATGCCATAATATTAATAGTTAGTTTTCTTAATAGAGTTTTCTTTGGAAAAAATGAAATTAGGGCTTTTTCAACTGAAGAAATATCCAAAATTATATTACTGATGACTTGATAAATTTAACAAGAAAAGCCTTAACTTTCTAATTATGGCTTTCTTGCTTAACATTATATTACTTACAATATTTTTTTTACTTAAGTGAAAGGGAAATCTGCAAATTATTAGAAAGGCTAGTCTATACGGAAACAAAACACAAACCATAAAAATGTAACATATTTTTCTATAAATTTTAAAACTACTATCATCGGCTTAAAGTAAATATTAATGTTTCAAACTTCAATTCAAACAAGATTTTAATTTACTCAAAACTAGTTTCAACTAAGTTACGGCCTTTCTCCGTACGGCGGCAGTCTTAGTTTGACATTTCTCCGGCTGTGTGTACTCGGGACAAATACCTAACAGGGGATTATCCCAGTCAAAGAGTATCTTTTGTCTCTGGCACTAGTTATTGCCAGCGGCTCAGCGTCTTTTAAGATACCTCGCACAGTGATGCTGTTTCCGATAAAACTTTCCAAATCAACAGCAAAACATCGCTGAACAAAATAAATTAAACAATATGTTAGTCCACAAATCTTTGTTCTAAATACATTAAAAAAACTACTTCCGATCATTATACCACTAAAAACGCAGAAATAATTAAATACGTATACATAGGTATTGCAGAAGTATATATTGGACTCGGTGTCCAAAATGTATGTGCTAGTCTGAAACTGGGCGATCTGAAGTCGGATTATATCTTTTATTTTAAAAAATATTTCACGTTGTTTTGTAGGTAATCACCAAATTACCCAGGGACCATACTTAAGATATATTTTGTTACACATAAACAATATTATTACTAAAGGAATGACCCCAAGAGACATTATTTTCTGCTGTTCGTCGAAGAGTTCCGTTCTCTATCTCGGAAAGTTTACATCAGATTATTACGAAATTACTACATCGAATCCAACAAAAAGGAATTGTTGAAATCGGTTAAGATTTGACGAAAAAAATGAAATATGCGCGTCGAATTGAGTACCTCCTTTTCGGAAGTCGGTTAAATATTAGATGATTTGGTAATCAAATGACTGTTATGTAGTCGAAAGCATTTGCTCTATGCATTTACGACACGGGCTATTTTACAACACTAATGTTTTAGTCACTGCTTACTACTAGCCCTTTTACTGAAGCATTATTTTTACTTTATCAAATTGAAAAGAAAATATGTCTCTTGAGACGCCATATATCGCATACCACTACCGATCTTTAGTTACAAGCAAATGAGATGCGGACTGGCAGAGACCTTCCTTTATACACATAGGGAAGAACATAAAGAAAGTAATAACGAGGTCCTATGCAAACAGACCTTAAAGGTTCCTATTCGAAGTAACTATGCCAAGAAAGTGTACCTATCTTCCACTAAAAACACGCTTGGAGCGAGCTCGATCAATGAGAACTTTCACGTCAGCTTTTTTGACGTTTTCGTTTCTTATTTTATTTTTATTTTATTTACTAGGAAAACAAACCCGTACAACAATTATCATTATAATTAGTTAACTTAAAACTTTAATAACGAATTACAGGTTTCCACGACTTAACTATTTAATCAAGAGAGCAGTCGCTAACTGAAAAGTCTCAAAAACAAACTGCGTAAAAGTAAGCGAAATTTAAATTTAAACTTTTTTTTGTTATGTTCTTATGCTTTTTCGCGGAAAGTACCAGATCAATCTCTCAATCATGTTAATATTTGTCGTGATACTAAGACTAAAAATCTAGGACTAGACAGACGTCAAAAACGTCGTTTGGCATTAATATTGTCTAGCCCTGATCGTGAACTTGGGTTATCGGCCTTTGGTCCTATAAAATCACTATTAAGGTGATCACTTTCGCAAAAACAGTCAGTAAAATGATGTGATATTTCGAGTTCCGTACCTTAAAGGGTAAGGGACCCTATTGCTACGGTCTACGGTCCGTCTGTCTGTCTGTTACCAGGCTGTATCTCATGAACCGTAGATACAGGTCGTTCTCAGTATCCAGACAGTTGAAATTTTGACGGATGATTTATTTCTAGTGCCACTATAAAAACAATACTAAAAGGGGTTAGTATCAGAAGGTCGTAAAAGCAACTGGTCTACGACATCAACTCGTCCTAAAATCATCTTGACGAAATTTCAACTAGACTAAAAAGTAAATCGTCAGAATAAAATAAATATTTAAGGGGGACTCCCATACAACAAACGTGATATTTTTCCGCTTTTGCTCGATATTAATATAGGTATAATATCGTCTAATGTTGTATAGACAATGGTACAGATCCCTTGGTGTACAAGTCCGACCCGCACTTGGCCGACTTTTTTCATAGATCATAGATAGATAGCCCCATTTGATCCCCTTAACGGCTTATAAATAAATCATTTAATTATCCTGTTCAGGCCCCTCTTTGTCTTCGCGTGCACTCAAAGTGAACCGGGCGGAGTCCCTCAACATGTCACCCTGTAAAACACAATGCAGGCGCGATGCAGACGGTCCAACGTTAATTAATGGACATTACAAAAGCCCGGCGAAACACTACACTGTCAAAGTACGACTTCGGGCTCCCGCTGGGAAAGTTTCCGGGCTGGCAAGTTTTTCTTTTCACACGCCGTGCGCAGCATCGCGATGGTTGGAGTAGTGGCCAGTTCGTTTGGCACTATGACAATAAATGTCTTCGCTGTTTACTGGTTGCAGCTAAAAAAAGTTGCCAGTAGTAAAAGAAAAAAGCTACTAAACGCCATTGTCCTATGCACAGTGTTTGCGAAGTAAATTATTTTACTACACTTTTATTGTGGCAACATTGTTTTAAATTCTATAGTTTTAATGTAATGGGCATGCTTTTTTTTGCATCTGTGCAGTTTTTATTTTATAAAATATCGATAGTTAAAAAATAGTAAATCACGGTTTTAATTTATCGTCAGCCCCTACAAATACAGTCCAAACTACTAGCGTGTACCTACTGCATACAGTTTACGAATAATTTATTGATGTTCAGTTTTCTGACTCTCCTAAAAGTGTGATCCTCCCTGTGTATTTAAAAAAAATTAACCAAGAACGGCGAAAACAATTAAGAGAGTAATATTATTCGCGAGTACCATACATACATAAAATATCTATGTTTCTTTACGACCACCCAGAGGCCAAATATATTGATTGATTGGGTCAAATGAAAGGTATTGAAGACGCGAGTGTCACTCACTACAAATTACGTGGCAGATAAAACAAAATGGAGGACACCAAACGACATTTTACTGATAAAGCAAGGAATAAAAAATTTAATATAAAATAAATCTATTGCTTGAAAGTAGTCTTGGCCCTAAATAAGTGTATTGAATTTAGTTACTCTACTTAGTTCAAAAAAAGACTCTTTTAAATTTTAAACTAAAACAGTACCTACGAACCAAAAATCGTACTACAAAAAAAAAAATAGAATGAGCGGTTCCGCCTGATGAGGTGGAAAATTTAACAGACTCATTCTTACAAAATAAACTAAAATAAAGAATACTAGTGGGCATTCATTACATCCAATAGCAACTTGAAAAATCCTGCGCAACGTGTACCCCAATTAAATAACTTTAATGGTATTGGAGGACTGACCGGAGGTAAATCTGTGGGGTTAACAATAAACTTCCAGGCCCGAGGGTGTTACCCAAACAGCCTGAAACGGAGAGTGGCAGTGAAAAGGGGTGAGTTTATTATACCAGAAGGCTTTAACTGAGCCCCATTTACATTCCTTCCCTCGCAGTGTAGTGCGCTCCGCGAAATAATGAACTATCAATAAACTAGCCCCGGTTTCCTGCATGGTAACAGTACGTTTATCAATTGTCAACCGTTTTTTTATGCACTTGACCAAGTGACCCGTTAATAGTAGATTAATGGATTGTTAGTTTACGAGAAATCGGCGGTTACTCCGGCAACTCTAGAAAACATTCGAATGATTCATTCATTATGTTCATTTCAAAATCTAGATCATTTTGACAAAAAAATTGACAAGCAAACTCAAAACTCATATTTTTCAAATTTTGCCCTTAAATGACAATCAAGGGCAAAATAGAAAATGCATGAGTTCTATCTTTACAATTATTATTATTAAAATATTATTCTAAAACATGGAACTCGTGTATTGAACTTTCTTTAATTCCAAATACCTTAAAATTAAATGCATTTTTTTTAATTATAAAACGATTATAAAAATGCTTATTGACTCCCTAACTAGGCTTCTCTGTCCTATGGACAGCCACATCTTTATCATCGAAATAATCTTTGGTGTAGTAGTAGTATTTTTGCACAACGTGAGTTTTTTACTCAGTTTACTTCAGGTAGATAGACAAGAAAATTACAATACGTAGTATGGTCCTATACAAAATTTTCTCGCGTTTCGTAGTTCACTCGAGGTGCAGGTGTATTTAATGTAAAAGAGCATAGGTCAACAACACTAGACCGGTAAGTCTTAAAACTGTCTGCTATTTTACTAAACACTTAGCGCGGTCGGGTACCACGACCTACGGGTTAGGACTAAGTATCAAAATTTGAAATAATTTTAAGTTACTTTACCCTTTCAAATTAGCATTCCCGTAGTGTACAAAACAAAAGTTGTCAAAACGCTCGCCCGCGAGGCAACTCCAATTGTTTTTCGTGAGATCCAGATTTACACAAAGCTGGTGTACTTTTAATGAAAACTTCACAATTAAAACAGCTTTTCATCTCGCCGCAACAATACAAATATTTGAAACTACTCGAGCTGCTATTTGTTTTAAATTGTAAACTTGTTGGTTACCTACTCGGCGAAAACTGCCTCTACCGCTACGACCGCATCTGCTTACCAAGCGAGAGGTCCCGGGTTCGATCCCCGGCTGGAGAGGAAAAAAAAAAACTCCAGGTCTTGGATGTTTACATGTTTGTGACGTCGCTGTTTCTGGTTCCCACGACACAGGGTATCCTAGTGTGGGGCCAGAAGCAATGTATGTGCCTGTGTGTAAATGTTTATGTTTATGTTTGTGTTTATGTTTATATTCAAGATATCGCCGAGTAGAATTTCGCCGGGCGTAATAGTATAAACCCTGCCAACTGCGTTCATTATTTTACTTTACTGTACACATAAACATATAACAAGGCATTACAAAAGAAATAACATTTACAAAGGAGAGCTTATCTCTTTAAGAGATTTCTTCCAGCAAACCTTCATCATCAACCCATTATGTCCCCACCGAGGGGCACGGGTCTCTTCCCTGAGGAAGGTATAGGCCATACTCCACCACGGGGGCCAAGTCCGGATTGGTGGAGGCTTGTAAGACTAGTGGCTGGTCTTACCGTCAATCAAGCCGCCCTAAGGCCTCTGACTTGGCTTAACGACTGCCATCTATCGACGGCAGCCGGCACCAACTGCTTAACGTACCTTGCGAAGCACGGAATCGCTCGGAAAAATGCCACTAGCGTTAGTCGTAGACGGTGACCCATCCATGGACTGAACGCGCCGTATGTCACTTAACCTTAGTGATCGTTTAAGATCACTCAGGCAGCCCAGACTACAAGCGATTCAAACCTTATGACAAGTTTAATCCGTTCACTATATTTTAGGTTACGGGCGACGGCAACTAAAATGGAAAGATAGATAGATGTGCTGTCGACTAGACCATTGATTTTCCTTCCGAACAAAAAACACGCCAGGAGCAAGTGTAAGTATTTGTTACAATTGAATGTCAATTTGTAAATAAATAAACAAAAAACTGTAAAAGTTTCTTACCCCCTCAAGCCCCGAGGACCCGCCGGCGGGTCGGTCTTGCAACGGCACTTTGAATCGAACTTTAAAGATGATATATACCACAATTGTATGAGTATGTTTTATTCTTTGAAAACTGTGATACAAATATTACTCCGTGAATAACTGACTAGCTGCAAAAGAAAAAGTGTTCTAGGCCTTAGGGGTTAATATGATTAAGCACGAGTATTACCCGGTTAACAGGAGACGGGGACGCCTCGCAATATGCCTCGCCTACACAACATAGACGTCAAATATAAAACAGACTTTACAAACAAACATAAAACGTTGAAATACTGGCCGCACATAACCGCGCCAGCCGACGTCGAAGGGAAAGAAAAAGACTCAAACAAAAGCGGAAAGGCCTTTAGATAGCGAATTCATTAATTAAGACGTCACTCATCAGTGTTATATCACAAAGCTTCGAAGCACAAACAGATAGGCGAGCGATAAGGCGCGCCGCGTTCCTCTATCCCTCCAACTCTCCGTCCTAGGGGAGACTGGGCAAATGGCATTTCATTGATTGCAGAACACTCTCTTATCGCACGGGAACAGAATCTGACTGTAGTATCGCTCAGACATGGGTATGGACTAGAAAACACGTTATAAAACTATGCGATGTAGGTCGAAATGTCATAGCGAGCCGTAGGATGTAGTTCTAAGAAACAGGGCCTTGTGTCCGGTATACGTGATGTCAACAAAGAATTTACCAACTCGTTTTTGTGGTCACCCTTAACGTAAATGAGTAGGGTGCACGCATTTACGAATCTGACGCACTGGCGACTTCAACAGTGCTTGCTTGTTTTTGTTTACATGCTTCATGTTATTATTACATACATAAACAAACATTTACATGCAGGCACATACATTGCGTCTGGCCCCACACTAGGACACCCTGTGTAGGGTACTATTAGGTTTTTTAAATAACTTATCTAGCGGATGACGAAAGGGTTTGATCAAGTTTTTATGAGTGTTTAGAAGCTGTCAGAATTTCGGTACAAAATAAACAGTCAGTAAATAAAGCGTTATGTAAGAACCCTTATGTAAGAAATTTGTGTTCATGACACTAAACCAAAATGATAGATAGATCGTTTCATCGACATTCATTAGTCGTTGCATGCACGCACGTCGGTTTCGGGTACTTTTTATCTTGCCCTTTGCTAACACATGCCCTCTTTGGTCGAAGTGAGTCCGCGTGGGGTACCTTACCGGCGGCGCTTCCACTCACATTCGAAAAAAGCTACAGTGACAAAAAAGCTAACGACACTAAAATAAAACCATGTCCTCGTACTTAGTTTAATTTGTTTCTGTGATGAGAGTTTATTCAATACAATTTATGTTTTTAGATTTATTCAATTACTTTTGCACGCCTACCAACTCTTTCCTTTTGCCTCCTGCGATTGACTGGTAGACAATTCTTATGGCATTAAGTCCGCCGCATTGTACTATATTTTTACTTTAAATGTACGTGCAATAAAAGTATCAATAAACAAATAAATAAATGTCTCTTGTTGGTATAATGAACGTTTTTTCTTTCTTTCTTCTGCTATTGTATTGTAGGTCTCGTTCCTCCGAAGCCTATGGGTGGAACGTGCCCGCTGACCCTAATGTCACATTGACGTTTATCCGACGGCCAGATTAATTTATTAGCCGCTGGATAGTACCGGGGAATTGAATTAATCACTTAAGATGTCCATCTGGGGGGTCAATCAGTTCTACTCTGTTTATATGCCTCGTCACGCACAGGGAGGCCTGCGTCCGTCGCGTGATTTAGTTTAAGTTGGCTAGGCACTCGTATTTCTTGGTAATCTGGTTTGCTCTTGACATAATGGACCGGTGTTGGAGGGGTTTTAGGAATATATTTCAGTTCTATACCCCTGCTGTAGAACTCTTGATTGGTTTTGAATTAGTAGTGAGGCACGTTCGTTATCGCAATTTTGTCGCTGAAAGTTTTGAGAGTTCACAGAGACAATCAAGGTTAACAGTAGCGTAGAACATCTTAAAATTTAAGCTTTTGCTTAACTTCGCGGTTTGTTTTGTCTGTTGCGTTCTGTGATGTGTCTTGTTCGTATAATAAACGTATTTCCTGTTCTTCTTTTTCTATTGACCAAACAGCCCTGAGAGGCATTGTCCAAATGTACACCTTTCATTACGTATGGTGTACAATGAAGAGTGCTAAACTAATCTTATTCCTTTTATATTCAACCTATCTTCAAGCCGCTTTTTGCCTCTGCCTTTTGTTTTTGGCATCATATTTGTGATATCGCTGTTTCTGGTTCCCACGACTCAGGGTATTAAAGTGTGAGGCCAGAAGCAATGTGAGTGTCTGTATGTAATTGTTCATGTTTTGCGTTGCTTTGACCTTATTATTTGGTTTGTATTTTAGTCCTAAAACTATTCGAGACCAGCATGCGTACATGCAACGACTATTGACCGGTGATGAAGCGAAAGAGAGCTGTCAGGATCGTGGCATGAGGCAGTCTCTGCTCTCTGTACCACTCTGGGACACATGCGTGAGTTTGTGTAACGCTATGTTATTTTAGGTAAAAGCTAATAGCTAACAACAACGTCAGATAACCGACGTTGTAGCGCCTCAAACACATTAAAAGACGTAGACCTCAGTACGCTAAAATAGAACCCATAATCCTCTCTTAGCTAAGCCCTTTCCAAAAGCCAAAAAGCGCTAGGTACCTAATAATCATCAAAGTAACGTCACACGGCGGAGTTGGCCACTGAAAGCCTGCCACCACATTAATCTGCCCCATAACATGTGGCCGCGATTCCGGTCCACCTCGATCATTATAGAAGACACGAAAGTCTTACTTTGTTCGATTTCTCTCGGACGGACACGGACACTCCCCTTATCTCGCAACTCGTATTACAAAGTACCATTGAAATTATGCAAAAGTAGGAAGCCTTTTTTTCTGTCTTGCGATTTTGCATTTTGACTTGCGACTTGCGATTTGGTGCAAAAAAACGGTACGTTGCTTTATTTTGCAAGTATATTTTATTTAATCTCGTTCGTCTTCTTTTAATTAATTACAAGGCTTTTTTTGACGCTGATTATTGCAAAATTAGGTTAATTATTATTTAAGTTGAGGATTTTTAAACCATACTATACAGTCTATCAGCTTTTAGAATATACCTCGGCTACTATCGGATAGAATCGGATATATTCGTGTAATAGAACTATCGAAACTAATATGACACTTAATTTCACACAACACTCGTGTGCTTTCGGCGAAAACCGAAGCCTACTCAAGAGCCCGAGGTAATTATATTCTAAAAGCTAACAAACTGTACAATACATTGACCGCGAATTCAAGTTGAATTTTCGATGAATATTTTTCCGGGATAAAAAGTAGCCTGTGTGCTATTCCATCAGCGTTGCCGTTAGCGTACATTTCGTACATTTGACGTACGTTTTAGGCCTCGCATGTACGATGTACGTTTTCATCTCTTTACGTACGTTTTGAACTTGACAAAAAGAGTGAAGCTGTATTAAATTATTTTTAGAAAAAAGTCCCTCATGTACGTTTTTAACCCAAAGTGTACCTTTTCTGCGCCCGACATGTGACATGAGAACTCAGTTGCGGCAACACTGTATTCAATTTCTGTGCCAGATTTCATTCAGATCCGTTGTGCCGCTCTGACGTAATTTAGTACCAAACACTCATCCATCCAAACTTATATTTCGCATTTATATTAGTAGTATTTATTCCGTCTATAATAGTCTCAGGCAAGCACTGACAAGCCAGAGGCTCAAGCCTTCTAAATACTTCTACGCCACTGACCAATTCCATTGAGACTGGTATTTTCGAACACTGGCGGCACGTAATTGGACGGAAATGGAACGGGCGGCGGGCGGTATTACGACCTATCACGTCTGTACGTAAACAGTTTAGCCGGGATTTTTTCTTTTCGCCAAGAAAAGGCGCGGATTATTTTTCATGCGGCGTTTTGAAGGGATTATCGAGAACGTGGTCCTAATAGAAAACTTGTTTGCTGGGAGCTAGAACTAAATCTAGTCAAGTCAATATCTTTATCTCACTGTGAAAGTAAAGGAGTAAGTATGCACGTATGTAAGTAACAGTCGTCAGAAACAAAATGATACTGATATTGTATTGACAGCTCACATGACATTTTACATATTATTATATATGACGTCTCAAAAAACAAAATTGGGGGCGGTCAAATTCTCAGAATAAGCCCACGCTGGAAATTAAATTTAAAAAAAAAAACAATAAACGCGACCGCTAAAATATTTTACAAAAAACCTAAACGAGTTCACTGAATTTTCAATCAAACTACTAAACCAAATCGAATGCAAGGTCAAGAGTGCTGGTGTTAAAATTTCAATCGAGTCCCGGTTGGCCCTTTTTTATCAATAGGGTTTTTGTTTTAATAATGATTAAATAACGGGCGTGAGTTTTTTTTTTTTTTAATAATTGCAGTAGGGCCTCCACCAATCCGGACTTAGCCTCCGTGGTGGTGTATGGCCTATGCCTTTCTCAGGGAAAAGACCTGTCATAATGGGTTGATGATGATGATGGCTTTCCTGACTCCCGCGCTTTTGCCGAGACAGCAAACAGGTGATTTGTTGCCTCGTGGATGAGTATCCCTTGTATCACGTGGCCGCGGCTATTGACTTCACAGCCAATGAAGAAGGTAACGTGTGAAACCGTACATTACTTTCGCACCAGCTTGCAAGACATACTAACATTTAACTTGCTTGGCACAATATAGAACTTAATGTTTGCGCTGAAATTTTAAATCACGTGAAATTTGATTCCGTAAGTGCACAATCGGTCGTAGCCTGGGCTGCCTGAGTGATCTTAAGCGATCACTTAGGTTAAGCAACATACGGCGCGTTCAGTCCATGGATGGGTGACCGTCTATGACTAACGCTAGTGGCATTTTTCCGAGCGGTTCCGTGCTTCGCAAGGCACGTTAAGCAGTTGGTGCCGGCTGCCGTCGATAGATGGAAGTCGTTAAGCCAAGTCAGAGGCCTTAAGGCGGCTTAAAAACTTCTGACAGTAAGACCAGCCACTAGTCTTATAAGCCTCCACCAATCCGGACTTGGCCCCCGTGGTGGAGTATGGCCTGTACCTTCCTCAAGGAAGAGACCCGTGCCCGTCGGTGGGGACATAATGGGTTGATGATGAAGTGCACAAGTTCATGTAGCTAGTGTCAAACCACAACATTGAACCACAAACTCTTCGAGGCCTTAGTGAGATTTACACCGACCGACTTTAACCCTAGATTCATAGCGATTCGTCCCACAGACCGCGCAAAACGTAAATTTGTTTCTAGTGTCTCGAGTGAAAGACATAGAATTATGACTTCTCAGGTACCTTCCTAAAACACTTGACCCTTAGTAATGCAAGTTATAAGAACAAGTTATAGTCCTTTGAACGTCTGAAGACTTTATAGAATAAGGGCCTGTTTCCGATTTAAGAATTTCACTAAGTAATTACTTAGTAACGTTCCGTCACGCTCTTTCTGAGAAGTTTGTAGAGACAGCCAGCATTACAGTTAAGTACCTAGTTACTTAGCGAAATTCTGAATTCAGAAACTGGCTCTAAGAGCCGTTTTCTGAATTGATAATTTCACAATGTAAATACCTACTTAAGTAACATTCTGTCATGCTCTTTTCAAAGAAATTTAAAGAAAAAAAATTGAGGAGATATTCTCAATTGAGAAACTAGCCCTTAGTCTCATTTCCTGAATTAAGAATTTCGCTTTAGTAACTACTTAACTGTAGTGCTGATTCGTAAAATTTCTCAGAAAAGAGCGTGATCAAACATTATTTAAGTATTTACTTAGTGAAATTGTCAATTCAGAAGCCGGCTCTAAGCCGGAATGCAGAATGTAAAGACTGATAAGCTGTCCCCTTAGCGCACGTACATAATAGTGTATACTCGTAAAACGTGCACACAGCAAGTCCTTTGATCTGTTACTAGCTATAATCGATTCAGGCGAAGTTGCGAACTGAAGCCAACTGGTCGGGTACCACAAGTTTACCCTTCAGTTCCGCACCAGCCTATCACGAGTCACTCGCTACCGAAGGTCCTGAAATATTAGAATATGGCCCTGGTTTATCGATGTCTGCGAATCTCTTGTTAACAGCTGTCAGTTGGCAAAAGTGCCTAAAAAAAAGTACTGACCGCTGTCAACAGTAGATTAATAGAATGTTTTCGCTTGAGACTTATCCCCAGTTTCTCGTAGGTAAAGGTAGACTTGAACAACTTCTTAAATGTCACGTAAGAACACTTTATTGCAAATAAAAAAAAGAGTACGAACAGCGGCCTTATCACAAAGAGTGATCTCTTCCTGATCTTTGGATGGACTGGAAATCATTGAAGAAGGAAGTAGATGTACAAAATAAGTAAAATAGACTTGTGCAAGTCAGTCTAACAATGTTAACAGATTCTACCGTAAACGTCTGTCACTTGAATTTTGTGTACAGTGCCACCATCTTATCTGTTCAGTTGATAGCGGCGCTAGTGGAGAATTTAGTAGTGACAAAGTTTAATAAATTTACTTAGAAGAATGAGATCATTTTAACCCGTCTTTCAATTTTAATGAAAATGTATCGATAATTCTTAGTAAGTGAATAAATGAAACAAAAAATGGGGAACAGGATTTACTATTAGTTAGTTAGTTAGTTACAGTTTTGGCCACCTGAACAGATAACTTGGTGGCGCTGTAGGTTGCATTTTGCCAACTGACAAGTGCCAACTGATACTGTCATTGGGCGAGAAACCGGGAGAAGACAAGCCGAATGCCTCAGCATTTTTTGTTACATAGTTGAAAACCGCAAAATATAGAAACCGCTTCCTCAGTGTGTTTGTAAATATATTAAAAATACGAATAAATAAAATAAAAATAAATAAACTCACGCCCGTTATCCCCGAAGGGGTAGGCAGAGGCACCAGTCTCTAGAACTGGACCCACGTTTTGCCGAGTTTATTAAAAATACGAGTACCTACTTAAAAGTGATTTATAGGTTTTGTGTTACTTTCATACCCCGTTGAGCCTATATAGCCTGAAGAAGAAAAAACAGGCCGAATGACTAGAACACATTTTGTATCGCTGTCGTTAGGTCTAGTTCGCAATATGTAGATGGATAACTGGCACAGACTTCACCACTCTCTACCTAGTTAAGACCTATACCGATACGGTTCGGTATCTCTGACTATTTCTCTGTTGACTCTACTAACATTTTGCAAATATTTGCCGGGTTACAAACTAATCACATACTGGTTGTGAAAAACATATTTTACTTCACTTGAGATATCAGTGGCATATTATGAGACCTCATTTTAATAATAATAAAGAAAAAAAATGTAAACAATAAATCCTGGCTAAAAAAAATCTCATTTAAAAACAAAATATTTTTTACGCAAAGCGTTCCAATTATGATTTACGAATCAGCGTCAAGAGCTTATAATAATTCTCTCTAGAAGCAACATTCCAATTTTGAAATCCATGACCCGACTTCCGACCTCACGGCGCGAGCAGTTCACGTGGTAAACTTTGTCCCCAAACTAACCGCAGCGATAAGTCGAACAAACGCAACACTACACACCGCTGAGCAGGGGCTTGCCTCGAGATTTACGTTACGTTGCGACAACCGTTGAATTTAGAGGGTACTACCAGTCTTTCAGGACGAAAATAGCACAGCATTACTGCAAAACGGTAAACGAAAACGTAGATTCCGCGTTGTTGCAACTTGCAAACAACTCTGAAAACCTGACGCTTCTAGCTCCGCGTTGGGCCTATTACCCAGTTTATTCAATTCACCGCTAATTAAATGACCGGAGTAAGCCGAGGTAAGAAGGCATCGCTCAGCCAGGACGTCGTAAATTCCACTTTTGAAGTCGGACTTACCTCCCGATTTCACGTCTCGTTTCGCGGGCACACGCAACGGTGAACTTCGGCCGTAAGTTTTGGCGACAACTCGACTTACCTGAAAAGAGGCGAAACAATTTATTAGAAAAGTTCTGACGTGTAACTGAAGCTTTATTATGCCACCTATAAGGGATTGGGGATTTATTTGTTTATGGTGACGAAAAGACTAGACTCTGCGAAGTTTTCATGTAGATTAATAAAATTTATACGACTTCGAAGAGCTCTGGGTTTGTTTTGATGATAAGTGTTAAAAATGGAAAGAAACAAAATAAAATCTAATTAACAGGTACAAAATAGTCGGTTCTTGACGTGAAAGGTAAAGTCACTTTTTGAGGAGATCATGAACAGGAACGTATATCAAATGAAATTTAAAAATGAGTGACGTCATTTTAAATTTTGATTTAAAAATGATAGACAGAATAAAAATAAAAAATGTGTAAAAAGTTTACATCGTTACAAATCTAGTGTTAATCCAGTTATTTCAACATCGTATAGATTATCTTGTCCTAAATTGGCTAAAGCAATCTAAAGGATTTTCGGCTTTCGGATTAATAAAAACAAATAACCATAAAATTTGGACGTATATCCATTTATGTACCTAAAGGTGATGGTGCAATGGAAGTTATAATTATGAAGTTATTTTGTACCTCAAAAACAAACTTAATAAGTTTGTGTTTACATCTAGGGACAATGCATCTAGTACGTACTCTACAGGGGAATCGTAACACAATCTCATTTGTAGCATCGTGTTACTAATAGACACAATTGACGCAACTCACTGCACGCTCGACGATCATGGCTTCAGCCACTGGAAAACACGTGTCACATGCAGACCGACATCCTGATTACTGCGCATCTGGATTAGTATAATACAATGATACAGTGGGTTAAATTACAGACGCCTGACCAGCCCCTATTAAGGGGCTCCAGAGAGTAACACTGGCGCCACTGAGGAGAAAAATCATATCCTTTTTTTACAGATGTAATTCGCAAAGAGACCGCATAATCTCTCCATAATTTTAAAAGTGAGTTTTAGGATCCACGGCTGTGAATTAAGGCAAAAACGTAGGACTACATAAAATTAAATATATTAAAAATACAAATTACTAGTGTATAGTGAAATTGGTGAAAGTCAAAAACGAAAAAACTCATAAATAAAATAAAGATATGGCTCAAAAGCCGTGTAACCAGGCCATAAAAGCACAAAAAAATATCGTAAAATTATATATGTATTTGACGGCGTAGTAGGTTAAATCGAACAAGACCATGCAGTGGAAAAGTTACGTATTAGCACCCTAGAATCTCACTTGTCTCTCTTACTCTTATCTTAGAAAGCTACGCTTGTTTGAGTTCCCGATACTTTGAATATTTCGCATATTCGTTTTCTAAAAGAAACTCGAAATTTTCCTTAAGGTACCTTGGGATAGCATGTTCTGTAAACGATTGTAGAGAGGTGCATTCCAGCAAAAATGTTCGACTTTGAAACTCAATCTCACTAAAGCCCTAGATTTTCCAGGCATGATTCTTTTAGATAAGGAATACTTTATTGCACACCAGAAATTATCAACACATTATTTATCTTGTAGTCTTAAAAGCTAACGTACGATTTGCCTTGCTACTATGTTACTATGGAATCTTTTGTCGGTAAAACCTAACCTGCAAAGACATAATAGAATAAATGTGAAGTTTCTTTGTAAGCTTCTTCTCCACATAATCTTTTAATTGTGAAAATAACAGTTTTGTTGTTCATAAAGTAAACATATTGTTTTTTATGTGAACAAAATATTTAAATTTACATTCGTATTCGAGAACATCATTTAACATTCATAATGATACAAAACATTTCCTTCGGAATGACACGGCGGTCTACAAATAGAACTAGCAAATAATGGGGCTTCTCTATTTGCACACAATATTTTCTTTCAAAAGGTCAACTCAGCAGACGGTGATGTCAAGTATAATGGCTCCTACACACTATGCCGGCGGCATGTCGGAGGGTAGAAAGCCGCCGGCAATGCCGCACAAGCCGAGCCGCCGGCCGGCCGGCCGGCGGGTCGTGCCGGCGGGTTACGCGGCAAGCGGGCGGCGCAGTTCGCTCCCGGCATTCGATTGAAAGTGTTGTGTCAGAAAATGATGCCAAAGATGCTCTGCGGCACCAGCGGCAAGTGCCGGCGGCCCAAACACGCCGGCGGCAAAGCCATGCGGCATAAAGCCGCCCGGCCGTGCCGCCGGCATAGTGTCTAGCAGCTATTAGAGGTAATCTCTAATACCTGATTGGGGACGCCAATAACCGATGACCGACAGAATAAAATTGGTTTACGATTAAAGCGAAAAACCGTGAGACATCAGAATTAAAGAACATCGTGAGACATCAACCAGCTGTAAATCCACCAACCAAGAACAAAAAAGGACATTGGGAAAGTATTTTTCGCGACTCTCACACTATACTTACTGAAGGGGTCTAGCGATTATTATAATTTTACCTAACCAATAATCGCGACAAGACCCGTTTAACAAAAAATTGAGAATCAGACGAATGTGAGCTGAAGGATCTTCCACTCAATCCGTACCCTCTGTTAGTACAGTCTACAGTAGCTAGACTTTTTCATTTTAGGTGCGAAGTCGACAGTAACGCAGCTGAAAAAAGTGCACGCATGCGAAAATCAATGTGTTGGCCTGTATAACGTATAACGCACTGTACGCACTGGCACTGTATAACGCACGACGATCTGTGCTGTGCACACCGTTTGTGCTCCAATACGAATTATGACATAGAGTACACTATTCCTCTGTGACACAATTACTGGGGTTCGATTCTAGTAGTGCATTGTAGTGCAACGACAGACGTGTTTTTTCATATAATAGTATCAAAAAAATATCAAAAGATGGCATCGGTAGTGTATTCGCGTAGACTTGACCCTAGAGATCGACTGCAGTAGGTAGTTATTGCACTACAATGCATTACCCTCCTGACCTTGAAAATAACAATCGAAAACTTTCAAATTAGACGGTTAACAGAATCAGTGCTCAGAAGTAATGAGGTTTCGTTCTGTAGTAAACATCGGGTTATAATGGAGACTGCGTGTGACATGTGTTGCCCGATGACTGGACCCGTGATCGGTGGGCGTGCGATGAGTTACGACGGGTAATTGCGCCTGTATGTGGCCGATGCTCACTCGGATTACACCATAATGGTCAGACTTAGGGTCACTGTCAAAGGAGAGTGGCAGTTAAGTGGTCAGCTCTCCTGAAAAATTGACTATCGAGGGGAAATGAATTTATGTGCGTAGGGTATGGAGAACAGAACAGACGGTCTGGATGTGTGCTGGCCGCAGCATTTATGTTTTCCTACTTTAGTAAGGTGAGTAAAATTTTATTTTTCCTTCTATGAATGTGAAAATCTACGATATGGCCACGTCACGTACATAAACTTAATAATTTGAGAAAATATGGTCAGAGTGCAGGTTTTCCGCTTCCTTTTCTACATTCCAAACTAGAATTTTACATTTAACAAAGAGAAATATTTAACATTGTTGTTTTTTTAATTCTGATGACTCTCAAGAGCCCTTTAGGATGAATCCCTTTTAAGTAGTGCTCAGAGCTCAGAATCTCTCGACATCGCAAAAAAAAACCATCGACTGTACCATACTCTAGTTACCAAATTCGACTTCAAAACGTATGGATCAACTTTTTTCTATTTAGATATGGAGCTTTTCATCCATTCAACCTAGATACAAAAATCACGCTAAGCGGGCCAATATGTCAACTGACCACGGGACTAATTATGCGCACCAATTCCTGACCAATCCCAATCATCTACTGTCAAATTCCATACAAATTTGGCTGACGATTACGAGTCGTTTAGTCTTCCTATGCACAGAAAATCCTGTCGGAATCTTGACACTTGAATTTCACAAACTTGACATACTTTCTTTTCAGGATTTTGTCGCGTAATACAGGAGATGATCGCAATGCAAATAGTTCATTTCCCTAAACGCCACTACCCCTTGCCTGATGGCGCAAAAACGTGACTGCACCCGCAAGAGCCATGCATCACGCGGCCGTAGCCCGCGCTCTGTTTATGAGTGCATTTGATGTAGAGACAATAAATCGTCGGCGAAATTGTGCCAAAACAACACCCACCGTACTCAACCATTCATACTAGTTCCAGTCGAGATATGCCTCTGAAAGCATAACTTTACTAGCGGCCCTGGGGTGTTCCCATGAGCATCAAATGGAAGTCGTCAACTTAATTAGGGCGCGAGTTTACATAACATTGCAAATGCGAATGTCGTATTTAAAGCGGTCTGTGATTTCAGACACGTTTTGTATGGAGAATGTTAGTTTTTTTTTTTGAGATTTTTATTATTTATTTATTTACAACTTCACAAAAATCTAATGTTGAAAAATCTGGTGTCACAGTATTTGTTAACGAAATCTTCCGAAATGGTTACACCGATTTTTATGATTTTTGTATTATACTAGCTTTCGCCCGCGACTCCGTCCGCGTGGACTCAATTTTGCAACCCCGTTCACTCCCTTAACCCTAGAAAGACGCCTTAGTTTTAAATGGCTGTTATTTCAAAGATTATTTACTTAATTTGATGAACTATGGTGTGTATGTATTTCTCATATTAGTTTATATAAAAATACAACATAATTATATATAAGCACCTATTATTAATTATTTAAAAAAGTATCGAAACATAATGGCCTTCATTTTAAAGTAACAAAATATAGGAACCTCTCTTGTAGTTATGAAATCACATTTTTAGACTAATCAGTAATTTCTGGTAATACTGTTAATTTGAAACAATAGACTATAGATTTTTAAGATTTAAATCTACGGAGATTGATTAGATGCAGACAACGAGAAGCTGTAGATGGTGGTACTTGTTCAGCATTTCCGTCAGGTGGTAGACTGGATGCTGTTAACTCTTGGTCCCTCTCCTCGTTGACGAATGCCTCCTCAACGTCATTCTGCACGTCGACTTAGCTGAGATGGTCCTCGAGCTCACTGTCACACATGATACGACGGTCGGCAGATGAAAGATCCTCATCGCTCACTAAAAGAGCCGCCAGGATGCTTTCGTCTTGTAAATTATGATTTTTCATTGCAACCGGATATTCTATTATATTTATAAATATAAAATAAAGGTAAAACTATCGCTAAAACAAGGAAAAGTTACCAAAAAGAACCCTAATTGAACACATACAAAAATCCTAAAAGTCACGTAAAAGATAATCATACGTCATTTTGACTCCAACACCTGTTGTATTTCGAAAACGGGAATACTTACTTCGGTGCCGCGACCACCACTCGATAGCTCCACCCGGCATCGGAAATGTCCGTAAAGCACTGCTCCGGATTCGAGCGAATTAAAGAGAGACAGCAATATTTCGAAACACACGGAGTCATTTTGACGTAGATTATCTTTTTAGCGTTAAGGGTTAAATTTAGAAAAACGGCGAAACACGTGTTCAATCAATTGTGTTGAAGAGTATTTATTTCAAGTTTCAAGAAAATCAGACAACATTTTTTATACCTCCCATACAAATTTTGGCAACCCTTTTCGCCCCCTTAGGGGTTGAATTTCAAAAAATCCGTTCTTATTCCTTGCCTACATTATATATTGATCCTCTGTGCAAAATTTCAGCTTCCTAGGTCAAACGGCTTGGGCATGGGCGTTGATGAGTGAGTCAGTCAGTCAGTCAGGACTTTGAATTTTATACAGGGGTAGGCACTCGAAGTGTTACCAACTTTAAGTTGCTATAGAAAGCAAACTGTTTACAGTATGGCGCCCATTTTCTCACAGTCGTAAGTCTATTGTATTGTTCCTAAACACACAGAAGCTCATTGTTTTTCGTCGCTGCTAAAAAAAGTTATCCAATTGGAATTCAAACGCCACAGTGTCATTACTTTATATTTGGCTGGAAAATCGCAACCAGCCATTGTTAATGCGCTACGACATTTACATCTGCAAAAAATGTTTGTGTATCGGACCATCACGCGTTACAATGATACGGGTAGCATCAAAAAACGCCATGGAGGTGGACATCCAACAACAGCAAAATCATCAGAAATGGTTCGAAAGGTAAAGGCTAGAATTGAACGAAATCCACGACAAAGCGCAGTTAAATTGGCAAAAAGTTTTAATGTATCTGCCCGGAACATAGGACGCATATTAAAAAATAAACTACAACTGAAGCCTTACAAAATACAAAAAGTGCAAGACTTGACACTTGCACAAAAGGCAGTTTGCCTAGAAAGAGCTAAGGAGTTAAAGCACTTGCACGTTGATAGCAAGCTTGAAAATTTGGTATTTTCCGATGAAAATTTTTTTACGGTTCAGCAATATGTGAACAAACAAAATGATCGCGTATGGTTAAAGTGTAAATCAAACGACAATTTAGACCAACGAATTGCTCTGCGAAAGCAAGCACCAGCATCAGTGATGGTTTGGACCGCGGTAACTGCTACGGGACGTTCACCTTTCGTTTCCATTGAGCAGGGTGCAAAGATAAACCAGCTAATCTACCGTGAAAAGCTTTTAAACGATGCTTTGTTACCTTCGGCACGTAAGAAATTCGGTAGAAACCATTGGACGTTTCAGCAAGACTCGGCACCATCCCACAAAGCCCGGGAAACCCAAATTTTTTTGCAAGAAAAAGTTCCAAGCTTCATTTCTTCGCAACAATGGCCACCATATTCGCCGGACTTAAACCCAATGGATTTTTCCATATGGTCAATTCTAGTGGCCAAAGTGTCAGCAAAAAAAACATGAGACAGTCGATGCCTTAAAAATTGCTTTTCGCCGAGAATGGAACAAAATATCAGCAGACCACATTCGTGCAGCGTGTGAAGCCTTCTCGGACAGATTCGATGCTGTTATCCGCGCTAAAGGTGGCCACATCGAACAATAACTTTTTCTTTTCAATTTTAAATGTTTTTTTTCTATATATTGAAGTTTATAAATATAAAGAAACAAAATTGACAAAATTACAGCATTTTGAATTGGTAACACTTCGAGTGCCGACCCCTGTATATATAGATTTGGTAAGAGTAGAGATCACTTAATCATACATTAGAAAGGAGAGGAAATACGAATAACCATAAGGATATGTCGTAGCAGACGTGTCGTAGAGTAATAATATGCTAAGACAATGTTTGCCGAGTCAGCTTGTAATGTAATATTTCTGTGCAAAGTTAAGTACAGGCCAAACCACACATCTAGCATTTTCAGACAATTGCATTATTTTACTCGTAAATTTATTCAGTAGGTAGGTACCTACTATCAGCTCAGGCGAGCACGAGTAATAAACATCGTAAGCTACTAATCAGCCTTTCCATCATCGTCATACATCATTATCGTCCCTGTGAAGCAGAGTAAAGGTCATCACTAATTTTATCATAAAAATCCGCCTCAGCTTGAACAATCCACGTAGTGCACATGAAGTTTTTAATTAAATTCGCATCTCGAGCCGAATTCGGCGAGACGAATTGGAAATAATGTGGGGCACACGGGAACAATCCCATAACTTCTGGAGCCCTGTCGATGCCACGCAGCGTTGCCAACGAGTCTGTCGGCAGATATATCGCCGCTATATGTAACGTTTTAACGCTCCACGCTACGTGATGTAACGGAAATGTCAGCGCTCTAATTCGCCATTTCCTTTGTCTACGCCACGCGTGCGATAGCAACCCCCGCTGATATTTCCGACTGATAGCTGACGAGCCAGGAGGCACTAAATCCGTACCGATCTGACTCCGGACTCTTGCTTTATGTGTCCTATATGCAGTAATGCCTGCCGCTCTCGAATCTGACCTTTAAGTCATTCGAGAAAGTGTCAAAATCTTAGGCGTATGCTTAAATCGTCCGTGACGGACGCAAATGCCTATAATGATGAGGTGAACATTTGAAGCGAAACACAAAACCCGAGAGAGGTCGCGGTAAACAAACAGCGAAAGCAAACCACCTGTAACTTATGCAATCTGGTCAAACGTAAAAAGCGTTCTTTTAGCAAAACTGCGAGCGGGAAATTCCAAAAGAGTTCCGCAGCCAACGGTAGAGAAGACGGGGGCAAAAATGTCAGGCGAATTTCGCCAGAATTCGCCCTACGGGCAGCAGGCCTGGGTCCCTACTCTGCCGCTGCTCAAGAAACCTCTTTTTGTCAAGGGATATTTTCCTAGTAGTAAATAAGTCTAAAGATTCTTGCTAAATATACGTACCTATGAATAAGCTTAAAAATTATATAAATTAAAAAAAATCGGATTAAATCAACTCGCTAAGAAATATATACCTACTACATTTTGTTTTTTGTTTTTTTAATACTGGGGCCAGTTTCCTAGAACTAAAATGACATGTTTACTATGAGGATTCGATGTTGGTACATTGGAAAATAGATCAACTCACAGATTAACAAGTAGACGCTACTACGCAATGTACCACGAATAGTAATAATAAACTACAAATTTAAGGTGTTCAAATAAATATTATATGTTTTGACGACACTTGATCTCGATGTTCGTGACGCGGCAGACCTACTGACCAATTATCAGACTCTGTCCTTTTATGACCGGATGGCAGAATATAATTCGTGGTGAGAAAAAATTGAAAATTGGGTGGATAATTAGGAAACTTTCAAAAGCTCGGCCGTATGAAATCCCGAGTAGATCCACCAAAACCGTCCCTCACCGCTATTCATGCCGAAATAACGTCAGCATTTATTATTCTTTCGGGCGAAAAGACATATTTACACGATAGGCCGAAATGCGATATTATGCTTAAATATTATGTAAGCCTTTCCTCTCTCTCTCTCTCTTTCAACAGAAGTGTACAGAACTGGATTGAGCTTCCGCGATGCGATGTATTTTATTGATCTCAAATTCTGCATTTTGACAGTGAAGTAAGAAATTTCAATCCCAATAAAAATAAATAAAATAAAATAGAGTATATTAATCTGTGATAGTCTAAACATCTCTTTGCAGTCTGTGATCTAAACTAGACTTTGTTTCGAAACTGTTGAAACTTGAAAGTTATCGAAGTATTTTTACTTTGTTCATTACATACGTACTACGTGAATTGTGTCTTTGCTGGTGATTAGCCCATGCATTGTGCATTTTTGTGCATTCGACGAACCACAGAGAAGGTGCAGTGATGTCATGTCAATTTTGACATATTATGTGACGTCAGCACCATCTATCGGTAATTTGCGGTACTATATTTTTTTAATGACGCTTTGAAAAGCCCTCATTACACTTACAATACAAAACATTTTCCAGAGACGTTCACTGCACACTACACAATTTCGTATTTCGTAAGATAGCTGGGGTTCTCCACACTAGGCATAGCCTGTAACGTGGAGACCAGAGGCCTTTTCCTATAGAAATCATAAATTTAAAAAATATGTTAGTCGCATCCTTAGGGTCGAGTTGTAGTGAAGAAAAAGTTCCGTCTCTGCTCAACAGCATTAAGCTCTGCAGATTGGAGCGAAACCTGGTCGGACTCTTCCGACAAAAAGTCAAGTAAGTGTATTAGGAATAAAGTTAATAATGTGTAGCGCTTACGAAAGTTTTATTTCGGAAACTATTCACACATCTTGTCAAACCCAGCATCGCAATAGAAACTTCAAATTCCTATAATCGAAATGTCTTCTACAATACAACTCTCTAAGTCCTCCCGTATTTATTTTAAAGTTTGAGTTAGAAGTAGGAATTTTATTCTCCCGGTTATGTGATACATTTGTCTGCCTTAGAATTTACTTGAATTCAACCGCTCTCCCGTGGGACCACTTCCGGCAATATCTTTATGGAACTACTGAGTCAGAGACAAAAGAAATAGGGGTATAGGTTTTCTGTTTAACTTTTCACTTGTATAGGGTGGTTGAAAAGCTAAATTCTCTTTTTTGATTTTGTGTTCTGCTCTGCGTGGGGGCTTGTAGGATATCCTCATTCTGGACCTAACAAGACGATGATCAGTCCAACCCTCCGCTCCTCGCATGGCTCTGGTAATTAGTACGTCATTAATGTCACGTCAACGTACTATAACATAGTCCAGCAGATGCCAGTGTTTGGAGCGGGGGTGCATCCAGGAGGTCTTATACTTCTCAGGCAACCGATAGAATGTACCTATTGGTGATGCTGAGATCGAATTCCGCACGGTAGGTGCCATTTGTGTTGCACTTCCCAACACCATGTCGTCCCAGTACATCCGACCAGGCATCATAATCGGTACCGACGCGTGCGTTGAAGTCTCCGAGTAGAGCCACTTTATCGCAAGATGGAATTTTGTACAAAGATTCCCGCAGATCCTCATAAAACATCGTCTTTTTCTCGTCAGACGCTTGAAGTGTAGGTGCGTATACACTTATCAGATGGAGATATTTTCTGGGGGCGATATGTAAGCGCAGTGTCATGAGCCTGTCATTGATACCTTTAGGAGGCTCGACTAAAGATTTTGCCAGCTGGTTTTTAATAGCAAAACCAACACCACTTGCTGCTTTTTCCGAAGAGGGCTTACCACACCAGTAATAAAGTGTACCCACCCAAATCTTCGCAAAGCTCTCCACTGTCCGCCAAATGAGTTTCGCTAATTGCTGCAATATCGATATTGTATCGCGACAATCCTCGAGCTATAAGGGTAGTCTTTCTCTCAGGGCATAAACTTCTGTCACTGTCTAATAATGTTCTTACATTCCATGTTGCGAGATTTAGAGTTTTAGATTTATTACTTTTATTTTTATTACATTTACGACCGCGATTATTTGGTGCCTAGGTGACCGCGGTTTGCCACCTAGGTAGGGGTTGAGACGAACTATTTTTAGGCCACCTTTTCTAGGCCCCTCCCCGGATTGGGGAAAGCAGAGCGATCCTGAATAGGGCTGCTTTGTCGTCGGAAGAGCTGCCGAAACCCGGACTCCCGCCTCCATCGAGTCCAGGAGCGACCATCACCGTCCGACCGCCATACGTGCAGAGAGCTAACTAGGAGCCGGACTCACCAGTCCGAACTCCTTCCGTCACCTCCCCATCGCCGTAGGACTTGCCATAAGAGTCGTAGTCCAGTTAATTGCCAGGAGTCATCTGCGCGTGAATTCTTTTAAAGTGGACAAGTGGTTGCGCAGCCGCAAGCCCACTCTCTCGCCCTCCACTCCATGCTACTGATGGATTGGAAAACCAATACGACCAGTAAAGAGAAGAGGGTGCAGGTATCTACGGAAGTACCCTGCCGGGTTTTTAGTCGAAGTTTTCCTTCTTCTAGACAGATTCTTGTAAGCAAAAGGCTAGGGGTCTGTCACTCCAGGCAAAGTAAGGATAGGATGGGATACTTAGGAGGAGGAAGGAATAAGTTTTTGGGATACCACTGTCAGCAGAAGGTTGTTGGAAGCCAACAGCAGCAGCTCGAGGAGGCCGGGGTCGCATACCCGTATACTTAGCAAGTAATCTTGCAAGTACCCTCTGACCCTAAATGCAATATAACAATAACAGATTGATTCCATTTGCTAAATTCTATATTAGAATAGTTATTTTTGCAATATTTAAGAATTATATGTAAGCTGGGACCTGAAACTGGGACCTGGGACCTTTGTTTCCTGTGCAGGCAGCGCGACACTACATTTCTTAATTATGACAATTCGGAGTATGTACATTGCGTATCCAATTAGAACAATTGAAGGGTGCAGGGAAAGAACAAGGAATGTCACTTTTTTTTCAAATTTGTTTTTAGTGGCAACACATTCGTTGTCTACGGTAGCGTTGTTTAAAATCTCAGAATACTGAAATACAACAAGTAATGTCGCAAAAAGGTACGTGTTTTGATTGGTTGGAAATCGGAATGGATTCTCAATACAAACGTTCGTACTTTCAAACTTTAGAAAGCGTTTTTCTCGCAATTAACTCAGATGGATATACCTATACCTTGTTATTTCCCTGCACCCTTCCATTAGTCTTCGTACTTGTTATTCGACTATGCAATGTACATCGAACTGTCACACTAAACGAAGAAATGTAGTCCTATGCGACTGCAATAGGACTGCTGCGATAGGAAGTCCACCTTTAAGACTACGTAAATTATTCAATTCAATTAGAATAGCGCGATTCGTTTCGTACGCCGGCAAATATTCCGCCGCCATTAAAACATAGATTTTTTACACGTTGGCAGCGTGGATTTTCCCCGCAATACTTTTAATGAGGGAAAGGTAAAACTAACCCCCAACTTTTAATTATACAGACTAAACTCCGCTAATACACGAACTTCAAGATAATGATGATGAGGGTGGTGGGCGAGGTGAAATTATTGTAGGCTAGCTGTCTCCGTGACTTTGTTCGAGAGGGATTTGGATTAGAAATAACTCATTTTACTCTCATGGACATGGCCTACGGATGTCCTGATTACAGATACCACAATACACTTAATGCTGGTATAATGTTTGTGTGACAGTGACAAACATCTAAACATTCAAGCTTTTTAATAAACCTTCAAAAATAACCTGGGCTTCGCAAGTCACATCAGAGCCCAACGCCGCAGAAGTCCTACCAATATTTGAGGTCGCCGTCGTCGGACTACGACGAGGAGGACATCATCATCATCATCATCATCCTCATCATCATCATCATCATCATCCTTTTTGTAACACTTTTACACTGATTTTAATTCAATATTAGTAAGATTTTACGAGAGATTGCCATAGTCAACAAAATATCCTTTTTGCAATGGAATTACTTTGTGTTTTAGGTTAACCGAGGGGCACGGGTCTCTTCCCTGAGGAAGGTATAGGCCTTACTCCACCACGGGGTCCTAATCCGGATTGGTGGAGGCTTGTGAGACTAGTGGCTGGTCTTACTGTCAGAAGTTTTCAAGCCGCCCTAAGGCCTCTGACTTGGCTTAACGACTGCCATCTATCGACGGCAGCCGGCACCAACTGCTTAACGTCATTGCGAAGCAAACAGCTCGGAAAAATGCCACTAGCGTTAGTCATAGAACGGTCACCCATCCATGGACTAAACGCGCCCATACTCTCTCTCTCTAAGAGAAGGCTTGTCTATAATGGGACGTATATAGGCTGCTCAGACTATGACTGTACCTTGCAGTGGGATATAAAAGTATGGTATTCCGGGGCTGCTGGATTTAGCATTCAGTGACGACCCGAAACGTGTCGATTCGATACAGCGCAATGCGGCGCGCAACGAGTTTGCGACAAACAAGACACCGCCTACTGGATATTCAATTTCAGGAAATAGTGCCCTGGCACCGTGAGAATTCTATTTTCCTATTCCACCACGCTCCAGGAGGATTATTTTGTGAATCTAATACAGCAGTATTGCCTACGGCGAAATAAATGGCTTAAACGAACGAACAAGACGACATGGAAAGGTGGTGAAACTGAAGGAGAGGTATTAAGATCACAGTAAGAAGCAAACCTTAATCTCAGGATTACCCCGTCGGAATATAAATGTCAGTTGTTTGTTGTGCATGTGTGTAATACTTCAAAAATATAGTTTTTTCCATTGCATCTAATTTCAGTTGGATTTAATTAGCGTCACGAAAGTTAAGTTTTGGCACTAAGTACCTCAAAATCCGTAGTAAAGGAGCCGGGGATCTCTGGGCCCAATTGTAATAAGCTGAAATATGGTTTAAAAAAAAGCGGTATCTTTTTCTGTTTCAAAATATAAAAAATCTGCTCAATTCACTATCTGGGAGACGAGAAATCTTAAAAACAAGTTTATTGCACTGATGAAATAGAGTTTCGATTACTATAATCGATTACTGTGAATGATTTTAAAAATTATTATTGAACATAAAATCACTCTCATCGAATAATGGATTCAATCAAAGTGAACAAAATCTACGGAATAAATATTGTCAATAGTTTACAATAAAACAGAATATTAACTTTAAAATCTCGTAGATTCTCGTTTACAGATAGATTTATTACTTTTTATGCTTGTCAAATGTATTTAATCTGTGCTGACAGTGACAGCTCCCGGATTTTCAATCTATGATCATGATGGGTCACTATATTGCACGGACCGAGAATTTACGGCACGAGAATGTACAACCAGGGAATTCGTGCCCAAATGACCATCTATAACTAACGCTAGTGGGATTTTTCCGAGCGGTTCCGTGCTTCGCAAGGCAAGTTAAGCAGTTGGTGCCGGCTGCCGTCAATAGATGGAAGTCGTGAAGCCAAGTCAGAGGCCTTAGGGTACCTTGAAAACTTGCGACAGTAAGACCAGCCACTAGTCTTACAAGGCTCCACCTATCCGAAATAGGCCCCCGTGGTGGAGTATGCAGGTAGGTACGGAGGTATAGGACCGAGGGGCACGGGCTTTTCACTGAGAAAGGTTCCTCAGGGAAAAGCCCTGTGCCCCTCAGTGGGTTTATAATGGGTTCATGTATCGCTCCTCTACATCTAAACTCTGATCATTTGGATTGACTTGTCTAGTGTAAGATCCAGCCAGATCAGGACGTCAATCTATTGCGACTCATAGCCTCGATAATGTCACGCACTGATCGAGCGTGTAATGGCTGCGAAGTGAATTATTTACGCTTCATGGAAACGAGGCACCACTCTGTCGTGTCTATGGCTGTACACGGATTATCGCCCGTACCAATTTTATACAGCCTGATATGATAACGCACGACCCGAGAACGTACGGACGGGAATCCGTGTACATGTGCACGGATTCCGTGGCTGTACATTACCGGGGCGTACGTTCTCAGGATGTGCATTCGCGGTACGTACATTATCGTCTTCCATCATGATCACCGGACTACCTACCTACTCGTCTTGTATCGGTTATCGTTTGCGTATTTTAATTATATTCCTCGACCAGTGCTTTCGCTCTACGGACTTCTAGTATATTGTTTAACTTGTACGACTGTGGCATACCGACTTATCGATGTAATATACTGGGCCGACGAGTTTCAGAGGATGAAATGACTCAAATCCTTGTCTTCCCTGTCTTTTAATCTATTTGTGAGTTTCGGTACATTTTCCCACTCAATACAATGAGAACTACAATTAATGTAATAAATATCTATCTATCATATGATCATAGTTATAAAATCAGCTGTTAAGTACCTATAAGGTTATTGTCAATTTGTTGCATAGCCTCACTTTTACTAAATCTCTTTTAACTTTGCTCTCAGATTGCTAAAATCCGCTAAATTTTCAAAGATGGTTTGACAATATATAAGCTGTTTATTGACACCACTCTCGTCTTTTTACATCTGGGCCCAAGAATGTATGGAAGCGTTTCCGTCTCCTTTGTTTCTTTTTAGATGCTGTTCGGTCATGACGCTTATGTAATCCGTGTTATTTTACTCCCACCCTCCTCAAAACAAGCGGGCGGGTCATTACAATATTTTTTGAAAGTGTTGAGTTTAAAAGTCACATCATTATATCGCTTTTTTCCGAATTGCTTCTAAAATCATACATCCAATATTATCTTCAACCAATATTTTAAACTCTCTTTCAATCATCATCATTCATCAGCCATTGATGCCCACCGCAGGACAGGCCTCACTCATGGTTTTCCAATCTTCCCGGTCTTATGCCTAGATTCTGGTAATGCATTGTAGTACAATGACAGTTGCATGGCTGCATCGCTTTCATTTCATTGCCGCTTCAAATCAACGCGCGCACGCGTAATCGTAATGCTACGCGTCTATGGAATTAAAAAACCATATAACTGTAATTAAAGTATCATGCACTAAAAGAATTGGAGCACAGGTCGTCGGACCATCTGGAAGGCGTTCCAAGCTCCATAGTCCGGTCCGCGGTCGCCAAGTCAGAACTTTTTCGCCCCAAATGCCATCAGAGTGCTTATACTGAGTTTTTTCATTCACTTTCGACAGCGAGAGCGTTTGCAATTAGTATAGAAGTGACAAAGAGACAACTAGATGGCGCGCTTTGTAACTCCTATACAAATTGCAAACGCTCTCGCTATCGAAAGTGAATGACAAAACTCAGTATACGCACTCAGTTCTACGAGCTATGCCCCGCCCAGTGTTACTTCGACTGATAAATTTTCGACCTATATTAGTAATGCGGGTTGTTCTGCGGATCTTGCTCTTGCTCTTTCGATAAATGTAGGTGATTGCATTTTTTGCGTAAATTTACCTACACTGAAATAACTAAGTTTTTTTTTTTATTCAGTCTGAGTAGATTTCGTGTCGGTCGACGTATGTTTTTTACACTTCGCTTGTTGATTCGATGAGTACCTTAGGGTGCACTTTGGCGATTGGTTAGTCTGAAATATGAGAAGAGGCGACTTGAGGGTTATGGACGGGCAGAGCCCCGGGATGATATAATGATACCACAAGTTAGCCGATCACGGTGCACGTAATAAGAGAGACCTTTATTGGGACAACACGTTATTTTATACATTCATTTGTGGGTAGCCAAGTCAGCATACGTACTTATGTTGCAGTAATGAGTAATGTTACAGTAAAGTAATACAATTAGTTATTTGCTTCAGTTACCATACTCAAGTCTACCATTTTATCCAAACAACCTACCTGCCTACAATCTGCTTCGAGTATAAATGAAGCAAAGCTTATTAACTATTTGAACATAAAAGTCAAATAGTCGAACGAACTAACTAGGTTGTCTTAATTTAGAGACGCTACTTTATTCGAATGCACAGCACAGAAGGTAGTAAAGTAAATTATGCATTACACGGAGAAGCTACATATAAAGAGACGGTAAAATTGCTAAAGCTGAAACAAAAACATGAATACAAAATGGCGAAGTTCTCAAGCGACGGCGCGGCGGTGGAGATATAGCATCTCAAGATGCTTCGGACGAAATTCCACCGTTAAAAATTCACTACAGAATAACGACTCAATCCTCTCACTATTTTTACTCCATGTCCACTAAACTACAGTCTTACGGAAGATACGGCTTCTTGGATAATGCATATGAATAAAGACCCCTTCATTGACATAAAAACTAAACACTCTTTCGTCGTTGAAACACTACAAAGTACAAAATTATTTTAATATCAGCGGTAAATTAGTAGGGGGCTTTTTGGTAGTGTTAATTATGTTAACCCAATAATTTAGTGTTAATTATGCATTTAACTACAGACTAGAAATAGCAAACCGTCACGATCTTGACAAAATATGAGCATGCTCGCCGATTAATTCAACAAGCACACTCTTACAAATAAATGTTGAAATTACTGCATAAAAGTATTTCATGATATTAACAATTTATCTCACCTTTTTATATTATCTTAGTAAAAAATAAACTATTTTGCGCTTATATACTGTATCTTATCTATGAATATATAAACTGTAGACAAAGGTTTTACGTACATACACTCATACATACATACATACTTACATACATACTAACAAATAATTTACCTTATATTTGTTCATATGGCCTCAGTATGGGTGTATCTCCATGTTCTTATCTGGGCCCTTAGTGCGAGTTTTTTCATTCACTTTCGATAGCGAGAGCGTTTGCAATTTGTATAGGAGTGACAGAGAGACAACTAGGTGGCGCGCTTTGTCACTCCTATAGAATATGAGTTTACGTTAACGCGATCGAGTAGTTAAAAAAACTCGCACTAAGCCCACTGATTACTAAGCACAGGCATTTATTTATGCAAAGTTATTTATTTTATTTGTTTATTTTTTCAATCAACACCTTATGTAATGAAGGTGCCCTACTGTACTAGTTTTCACTGCAGCCTGTAACTATAGCAGCACAGTTTTAGGTAACAAAGCATGGATCGTTTCCAACTTTAATGACAAAGTTGAGGAGACTTACCACTAGTTCGGTTTAAGAGTCCTCTCGAAGAAACCCAAGTTTAAGAACCGAATTGTTAATCGAAGTAGCGTTACTGGCTGCGCATTTTGTGGAACAATGCAAAGGGGTGTCGTGCAAATACTAACGAATACATTGAACTGACATTGTTTTAAGCACACAGTCAAACTAGTTAAAATTAGAGAGCGCCGATGTTATTCTTAAGCACGTTCTGAAAAAAAACAAAACAAGTTGATGATGAAGACGACGGTAGTCGTCACTTCTTTAAAAATGTCTATTGCACACAAACCGAAGTGTACAAAGGCAAGCCGAATACTAAACAATATTTTCTAAAAGCAGAACGAAGTTATCTAAAACTGTGTATAATCTTTGGAGTTCCATGTTGATCGCATTCGCCACTCTAAAATGGAGCCTGCATGTAAAATTTCAAATCAATTATTATTACGCTTTATTAATAAACGCCCGTCACGCACATAATGTGAGCAAGAACAATTAAATCACGTTCCCACGCCTAAGGGGTTTGCTCCATTTAGATCTCATATTTCGGACCTATTAGAAATTTGACGACGAAATAATATCTTTAAACAAAAAAATATAACTTCTACACAAAACAATACCTTGTCCTAGACTCAAACTGGGATACCCTGTGACAGACACGGACATCACCAACATGGAAATACATACAGACTGAGATCATCCAAAGCACCACCACTGAAACCACTGAAACTCTTAACATCTTGTCCAAAAAAAGCTAAATCTAATTAATAATCGTGGTAAGTGTTACCGATACAACTGTCAACTGCACTTGTAATTTGTTGCCAACAATAAATACGCATGGTGCGTGCGTGTGCGTGCGCGTCAATGTGTGGGTGATAGCGGCATCCACACGCCGCCGCCGCCGCAAGTAAGTGTATCCGGCATCAAGTTAATGATGTCTAGAGCTTACAAAAGTTTTAGTAAAAGTAAAAACAGTTCTTACATACTTACCCTGTATTTTATATAATCTAGACCAAAGCGGTCTACACTCAAACGTATATTTTAGAACCAGTAAAGAAGCAGAGCTATCGGCCGTACAGTCTGTTAGCTCTTAGAATATACCTCGGGCTCTAGAGTAGGCTTCGGTTTTCGCCGAAAGCCCACGAGTGTAATACTACTTCCTGCTATGTATAAAACTTTTCTTCACTATTTTGAAAAGTTATGTAAAGTTTTAAACAATACAAAATAAAACGGTTTTTGTTGTTTTAGCCGAGGGATATTCTAAAAGCTAACAGACTGTAAGCATTTTAAAGGATACAACAGAAACATTGCGTCTCAAACAACTCCGTGAGGTCACGAAGCAATTCGCTCGGGAAATAATTACACACATCTCGCGAATGAAGACTAGAACAGATTTGACAGTCGAGGAGGCGCTGAGGCGCGCGCTGAGTCAGTGATTTGTGAAGATGAGGTTACCATTACGGGTCGAGGCCTACGAGACTGGCAACTAACGGTTAGTATTCGCATTCAAGCTACGAAAAGAAGTAAAAGCAAAGAAAACAAAAAATTACTACTTTTTTCATTAAATAATCTACTTCAAGGAAAACGTACCAAAAATAAGAGTTAGATGATTCTCTCTTGATCCACAGATAATAATAAAAATAAAATAATAAACTCCCGCCCGTTATCCCCGAGGGGGTAGGCAGAGGCACCAATCACTAAACCTGGGCCCACGTTTTGCCGAGTTTATTAGGTCCCAAACGTGACAAGTGGCAAGCCTGTCGCCGATCCACAGATCTTGAATAAATTAATATGGAAACATCCGAACAGTCATTACAACAGGTAATTAATCCCGTTTGGATTAAAAAAGGATTAATGAAATCGGACAGCTAGGTAAAGAAAGATCGCTGGACTAAACATACCTACATAAAAAAGATTACGGACGAATTGTAAGCGAAGAAGATTTTTTTGAAGTCTATTACAAATCAACCAATTCACAATCCACACCAAATATTCGCCACTACAACGCATACCAATAGATATAAGATAAGATAAGAATATTCTTATTGCTCACAAGATAGACAAGAAACAAGAGAAAAATAAAAGTTACAATTAAAAAAAAAAGTCCAATGAGCGGCCTTATTTTCTTCCAGACAATGTGAGGAAACGTTGCCGAAGGAAAAAGTTGTGCAATGAAAGTTGGCAAAGAGCATTGTTTTAGTACGGAAAGTACGGGAGGCTTATTTATCTGAAATAGACCTCGAAAATAATTAGCAATTCATTAATTTAAAGAGACGGCAGACTGAATACGCATACAATGTGGACGTATTTAATTAAGATCGCGTAATAAAGTGATATTTGCCAGTCTTTGATCCTCAGTCCATTATTGACTAAGCTTAATAATAAAGGGCGTCTCATGAGTTTCAGCGGGACGAACACGACGCTTTCAGTTGATCTGTTGATTGATTGTTGTTGTTGATTGTGTTGTTGTTGTTTGTTGGTGTTGTTGGTTTTTTTGTATTGTAAGAAAACAATGTGACAACTCACTTAGTTTAATTGCATTGTACACTATTGTACCCATTAGTTTAATTTAATTCAGGTTTTTCCTTGGCAGCCTGTACTTTGTACAACTTTTAGATATTTGTAGTAGGTACCTACCTAAGTCTCTTTGCGTAATACGCTAACAAACTACTTCAAAACTGCCAAAGCAGCGAAAAGAGTCACGTAGGCAACTATAACTTGTTATTGTCTTATCATTTTTAATTCTCAATAGTAATGTAATTAGACCCGGTGTCAACTTTCCGACCACTGTATAGGTAAAACTAGTCAGCATTTCGCCACTTGTATTATTTTTTAGTAACAAACAACTGTTTTAAATACTTATTACTGATGTAGCTTTAGGCAAACTGTTAACTTTAACTTTTAACTTCATCTTGGGTTGGGAGCATGTACGGGCTAAGCACCGTCCATCGCTGCGAGTGCTGACTTGGCATTGTCCAGCACACCGCTACAAATCTTAATAGAGATAAAAAATATATTTTTCAAGGAGAAAAATACTGGATAAGGGCGAGTCACGCTCGCCCACCAAGGCAGTTTTTTACAGTTTACTTGCAGTTTTTTCCGAACTTTTCCTGAGCTTCAAAGACATTTTTCATAACTTATTCACACAGGTATACTTTCAGATTTTCCCTGTACTTGTAACATAGCACGATGTTACTCGCCAAGTTTCATCATTCGACGTCAACGGAATTTTGATTCCCATAGGTGTCGCCTTCTCAACGTCACCTGTAGGTTAGCTAGAATAAAATACTTTTCAGTATTAAACCCGCCAATTGTACAACATTTAATGATACCAATAAAGAATTCAAAGCAATAACAATATAAGCAAATAAAAAACGGGAACTATACTTTGTATCATCAAAGTTTATAATTGTCATCAACTTGTATTATCTAATTAATAGATCTATCGCCACGAAATATTTTCATTCTCAGAAAAATAAAAAATGTCGCCGGGTACAAATTACCAAATTAATGTCAATATGTATGTAGGAAAAGAGATGGATTATCTATATAATCGTAGTTCATCCATAGATTAAAAAATTTGTTCTCAAAATAATAGGTTTATTCCAATAATAATAGCTCTGTACTCAGAATAGTAGATCTGTCATCAAATAAATAGAATATCGTCCGCAGATTGAGATTTGTTTTTATTTGTTATTTTGTCATCAGTACAGTAGGTACAAATTATTTCGATCAATTCTAATAAAAAACCAAACGCTCGAAGACTAACCGCAGTATGTACCCCAATGGGCTAATCTCAACAGTTCGTACATTATCACGCGATGTGGCGTGCCGCTCGCTCACAGTCGCACTAATGAACATGTAATTACTTCTCCTCCGATGATTGCCCCGCTACGTCCTCGTGCACACTACAACTATCTGAGATACAAATGTACGATGACACGAGATGAAGGTCGCCCGCTTAAGTCGGGGACCAAGTTATCGCGAGAGGATAATGCCTCGGAAAACCGAAGGTTTGTAATGCTATAATACACCTCGTAATCGCTCGTATCTGAAACGATCACTACGATTAAGCAACGTACGGCGCGTTCAGACCAAGGATGGGTCATCGTCTATGACTAACGCTAGTGGCATTTTTCCGAGCGGTTCCGTGCTTCGCAAGGCACGTTAAGCAGTTGGTGCCGGCTGCCGTCGATAGATGGCAGACGTTAAGCCAAGTCAGAGGCCTTAGGGCGGCTTGAAAACTTCTGACGGTAAGACCAGCCACTAGTCTTGCACGCGTCCACCACTCCGGACTTGGCCCCCGTGGTGGAGTATGGCCTACACCTTCCTCAGGGAAGAGGCCCGTGCCCCTCGGTGGGGACATAATGGGTTGATGATGATGATGCGCTTAAGACAGAGGTCGTGGATTCGATTTCCACTGGAGGCAGTCGCATATTTGTACATTGGCCTCCGTCTGGATGTATTTCCATGCTTGCAATGTCCTTGCCTGGTTACCATAGCACAGGGTATCCTAGTTTGGGACCTGGTTAAGTGATTGTGTTAAGTGGAAGTTATTGTATTTTAATTAACATAACATTTTTTTTAAACATAACATTTACATACAGACATGGCATATACATTGCTTCTGGCCCCACACTAGGATATCGTGGTGGGTAGGTGCCGTGGGAACCAGAAACAGCGACGTTACAAACTTGTTAACATCCAAGACCTGGTTTTCTTTTTTTTTCCCCAGTCGGGATTCGAACCCGGGACCTCTCGCATGGTAGGCAAATGCGCTAACCGCTGCACCACAGAGGTCGTCACTCATATACGTACTTGTTGAAAGAGGAATATGGCGTATGAAATTTATCTTTCTTGCATAAGCATCTAAATACTTTCAGGATTTTTTTATTTTTGTTTTACGTTTGATTTTTTCGAGCATTATCTATTTACAGGTGGCCTTCAAAATCGAACGCCGTTAAGGCGATTCAAGTTCTTCGATTTACATAATACTCTCGTGGTCCCCGAAACAGGGGACTGTTTCGGGGACAGGTTGACAATATACGTGGTCCATCCATATGAATTTAACAGCACCACCACGGCAATACACACATGCGCCTTAATGAACTTAACAAGTGTCGTGTAATTGGTTTTGAAGCGACTCCCTTGTTAGGAGTGCGGGATCGCGACACTTCATTACGCGACTTGGATTTGTTGACTTCGCAGCTCGCTTGGAGAGGGAAAGGTGATAGGCTGACGGATATAATAATAATAATAATAATTGTTTATTCAAAAGTAATCATCATCATCAACCTATTATGTTCCCACCGAGGGGCACAGAATTGTTATCTATTTTTCATACCCCTATCTGGCGCTACATAACGTTTGTGGGGTCAGCTAGTATTAGTATAAAAAATAGTACTTATTAATTGTAAACTGTATAATATTGGTTTCATTCAGATTTAGTTTTAACTTTTAAGTATAAACTATTTTTAGATACAAAGTCAACAAATTGATAATAGGGGAATCTCTCGAATTAATGGGATGAACGAAATTAAAATAGTTTTTTTTCACTTATTTAGCAATCTGTTTTAAATTTTCCCAGACGAAGCTCATTACACGGCCATGCAGCGACGACCAGCGAAAAACAAGCGTGACTTATTGGTCCAGTGGAAATTGAATTTAATTGCCGGCTCAATAGAAAACACGAGTGCATTTAGTTCGACAACAGCTCCACGTGCCGCATCCACTGCGGCCGCGGACACGTGCCGTATACAGAACTGTGCAGTTTGTATTACTGCAACGTTCTGGAGGAGAGAATATCCAAACGCCTTTTTAATACAAGGATTTTATTTCGTATACTTGAATCACATTAGAAGAGGAAATTAGGACGTAGTCGTAGGGCCCTCGCCCACGGCGGCTTTTTGCAGCGATGCTGTCGCGCGTTTCGTAAGCGCTCGACAGCATCGCTACTAACGCGCGCAGGACGCAATTTTGCAACGCGCTGCAGAAGTGATGCCACCGCGCTACAGCATCGCGGTTGTATCGATGCAAACGCGCGACCATGTCGGACGACATCAGGAAAAGAATGGAGGAAAGGGCCAAGGTTACTAAATCGCGTTTGCATCGCGACTGAATCACGGTTACGTGGGCGAGTGCACACAGTTAGCTACCGCAACGCGAATGTATCGCGGCGAACGCGCGACCGCATCGCTACAGTATCGCTGCAAGAAGTCGCCCTGGGCGAGGGCACGTAGAAATTATATGGAAACGGTTAAATGGTTGGAACGGTCGGTAGTCGTGTCACCGCGACTGGTGTTGAAAGACACCGCTGTCCGTCGAGCGTCTTGCTGGACCTCGACTCGAGGATGCTGGGTAAGCATCCTCAGTCAGCACTTTCTCATACGAGTATGTGGGGGTGTAACAGTTCGAAGCGTCACAGCGGAGAATTAGTTATTATAACTGATCAGATAATACAAGCAGTGTTAGACTGCCTTGTTGGTCTATTTATTACGCTTGATTACCGATATTAATTGGCTCAATAGCAAATACGAGTGCATTAAGTTCGACTGTTCCACGTTCCGCATCCACTGTAGTCGCGTGTTAACCTACCTATATTAATGTAATACTTATCTAACGCTCCCATCGATATCTCAATATAGGGTGATGTGATAAACTGTCTATGTATGATACAGATGTATGGAGTTCGACTGCCGCAAGTTCAATTCATGCACACAAGCAACATTAAATAAACACAAGAAACTTGCACTCATTTGTCCATTCGTCCAAGGATAACATTTCCAGGTTGGGGTTTGTGGACCCCGCCAGCGACAACTTGAACTGCCTGTGCGGTACTATGCAGACGATGGACCACCTCTCATCGTGCCCTGCGTGCCCTAACACCTGCACTCAGGAGGACCTAATGACTGCAAGTGATAAAGCAGTCAGCGTCGCAAAGTTCTGGGCCGCAACTATATAGTAAAGACTTAACAATTGTTTGCCATCGACACGCTACGAAGAAAAAGTGGTTACACGTTACAAAGTAGTTACGTGTATGTGTGTATATACGGATAGACAGCAAGCACGCACACAACTGCAGTTTATGCCCGGTAGGCCTACAGCCTCGGTTAGCCGCTACGCGTTGGCTTGTCCTCTCTATAGTATTTGATGCTCTGAGGGCGCTCCTGAATGAAATCAAAAAGACGTACTCAGATATACCCAGTCAACGCAAACGCGACGTATTGGACGAGTTGGGGATTAATTAGCGGCTTAAAAGCAAACACGAGTGTGTTTAGTTCGACAACAGGTCCACGTGCCGCATCCACTGCGGTCGCGGGGCATGTGCCGTACGACAAAATACATAATAGTACATGTACAGAAGATTCACTCCGCAAAATCAATTAAAGAAAAGGGACTCTACCAGCGATACAATTAGGTGCAATTCAGATCGCACAGCGCTAAAAAAGCTAAGTTATATACACCTACAATGTTGCCTCTCTTTCTACAGCGTAACTCTTACCTCTTCTGGCGCCTGAATTCCTACCTATTTACCACTCCGGAGTGGTCGCCGCATGCCTGACGTGACGAGCGACGTGCCAAATGTGTTCTTGCATCCGACACGCCGGATCATTCAAGACTACGCTACAAATTAGACCTAAGTTACACACCGTACAGATTACAAACAGGGGCCCGTTTCATGAAACTACAATTCTCAGTTTATTGTTTGTAAATTTACTAGCTTTCGCCCGCGACTCCCTTAAGGGTTAAATTTAGAAAAAACAGCGAAACACGTGTTCAATCAATTGTGTTGAAGAGCTTATTTTAAGTTTCAAGAAAATTAGACAACATTCTTTATACCTCCCATACAAATTTTGGCAACCCTTTTCGCCCCCTTCGGGGTTGAATTTCGGTCTTATTGAAAATCCGGTCTTATTCCTTGCCTACATTATCTGTGTCTTTGGGTTTAACTAAAACTTTCGTAAGCACTATAAATTATAACGACATTCCGGAATCACTTGAAGTCAAGCGATTGATTCCAGAATTAAGTTAATAATCTTTGGGTTGATCGACTTTACAATGTACATCAAATTGCTATAGTAGGCCATGAATTGTAGTTGTTTGAAACAGGCCTCAGGCTGTCACAATAGGACTCCAAATTAATTGGCGATGGGTGTCGACGAGCGATACCGATAGCGCCAACAAAGACTGGCAAATGTCAATTTTCATGCATCAGCAGTGACAAATTAGGTTCGTCGAATCGTGGGGTGGTTAACGAGCATAATTATTGCAACAGAATGACCGGCCAAGCGCGAGTCGCACTAGCCCACGAGGACTCTGTACCAACGCACAATATGTTTTCTTTTATCAAGACCGAGATAATTGAGTGAAAACACGTTTTTTGATATAATATGCTGACTCAACGCACTCAATTATTGCAACGACACAGGGTATCACATTCCAATAATCTCTTTGTTATAAATATCTTCTATGTATTTTTTTGTTCGTTATTTAAAATTCTTCTGTGTGCTATGTGTGATAAATAAACGATTTATATTTTATTCTAATTATACATATTCTGTGAAATAACTGGCTGTTCATTACGATTTAAGAGATTAGGCGGTGGTTTTGTGTACAATCGCGTAATCGGCACAATGTCGTATTTGTCCTATTTTTATTTTTGTTTCTAATTTCTGTTGTTTGGCCACCCCAATGTCAACTGAGGCTAAGTCCGTACTTAATTTAGTTAAGATCGCCCTTAAAATAAGAAGAAACATTGTAGTGTAATATTAATTAATTCTGTTGTTCTGTTAGTATCACCATGTGTCCAATTAGGGTGACATGATCACTATGTGACCAAACCCTTCAATAAAGATTAAAAAAAAAAAAAAAAAAAAAAAAAAAAAAAATTATGTGAATTCCGTAATTTTTTATGTATGTGGCAATGTAAGCAAATGCTTTTAGTAATAGTAAGGCCGCTAATTGTACCAAGAACCTTTGTAAATATTTTGTGTTCTTTTTTTTGTTTTTTTCTAGTGTGCAATAAATAATATTCTATTCTATTCTATTCTTTCTTGCTTTTTTCTTCCTTCTTAATTTTTCATAAAAAGGTGTTAATTCCTGTCACATACATACACATTTTGACACTTGCACTACACCTGATACTGTACCCAATACAGATACGGAATAGGAGGGCAGGGAATACGTCCTCCGTAGTAGGGTCCCGTTAGCACTCTTTGGGCACGGAACCCTAAATACGATGTGTATCTATCCTGCTTGCCAATTAGTGTACATTGTTTATGTCAATTAGTGACACAATTGTATAGGAAAGGCGCCAGAGGCCTGTTATTTCATTTAATATTTTAGTGTGGAAAAATGTTCGTGGTTGGTTTAGGCTTCGTGTACAGTCCTACAAAATAAAAACAACTTCAAAAACTACAGCACTATAAACACTGTGTTTATTCTGTGTTTATAGTGCTGTAGTTTTGAAGATGCTTTTATTGATTAATATTTTTTTACAATCATTAAATATGTTAGAATGTGCGACCGAGAGATCCCTCTCGCTAAAGAAAGGAAGAGCAGCCTCGAGGCTTTATAAACGATATCGCTGTTTCTGGTTCCCACGACATGGGTAGAAAGGGTATCCTAGTGTGGGGCCAGAAGCAATGTATGTGCCTGTTTGTAAATGTTTATGTTTATACAGGGCGTCCCAAAGTAATGGGACATTAAGGGAAAGTACCTTAAATATCGTAAATATCGTATCGTAAAGTAGGGGTGTTTTTTTTTACATTTAAGTCGGTTCGATTCCCAGACAAGACAAGTAATGTTTACAAAATCTTTGAATGCAGAATTACTAACTTTTAAAAATAACATAAAGTCTTCTTTTAGCAAAATACCCTATCTACGATATTTAAGGTACTTTTCCTTCATGTCCCTTAACTTTGGGACGCCCTGTATATCGCTGCCACAACACAGCACCGAGGACTCATGGAAAACTATATGAATACCCGAGACTGTTCGTGAATAACAGCAGCATTTTTAACTAACACTTTCGTAAGCGCTACATATTTATAGATTTTGTCGGGAAAGTCCGACCATGTTTCCCGACAAAATCCAATTTAGTATATCCGTAGAGTAATCTATAATTGCAGCAGCAGCTCCTATACTGCAAACTGCTACCGTTGCAGTAGCAAACAAGAAAAAAAATACAGAAATATAGCTACACTCGTACCCTACTTTACCGACAGGCAACCATTGAATCGTGCAAACTGGCACCGTATTGACGGCCCGTGTTAATGACGCAGTGCATTACAATAAACAATGAACTGAGCGGTGCGCGGCCTCGATAGTATGCCGTCACTTGCAGCGATTGGGAGGGAACAGCTGATGCAGTAGGGGAGAGCGGATTTTAGTAAAGAAGAACTATTAAGAATACTTGTTAATAATACGATGCTCTCAAATTAAGTTATCTGGTGTTGTGAGATTCAGTGCAGAGCAAGAAACAAAACCTTTTTTTTATAAGCTTTTTACAACCAAATAAAAAATGTCCACCAAAACAGGCCTTTGTTAAGTGTAACAACATCATCATCAAGCCATTACGTCCCCACCGAGGGACACGGGTCTCTTCCCTGAGGAAAGTGTAGGCCATACTCCACCACGGGGGCCAAGTCCGGATTGGTGGAGGCTTGTAAGACTAGTGGCTGGTCTGACTGTCAAGTTTTGCTGGCAAGTTTTCAAGCTTCCTTGACGCCTCTGACTTGGCTTAACGACCGCCATCTATCGACGGTAGCCGACACTAGCGTTAGTAATACAACGGATACCCATCCATGCACTGAACCCGCCCTATTAACCTTCGCGATCGCTTAAAGTCACTCAGGCGACCGGAGCTACGAGCGATTCTAAAACACATCAACTTATTAGCGTACTCCTTTTGAAAAAAAAAAACTATTTTGTTCATTAAGCGTGAATTGAGCCAAAGAATACATAACAAAATTGACTGGCCTATTGTATGGGCAAACTAGAATCCGAGCACTATTTTACTCTGCCCACTTCCGAACTTAATTGTTCAATCCTTCGAGAGCCGACACATATAAGCTCGCCTTTGTACATGTTGTTTTTAATGTAATGATCGATGTACTGTTTCGTGTGCAATAAAGTATAAAGGTATATACATTCGTCGGCACCTTCAGTGTTGGTTCACCCGGTACGTAACTCAAGCTTCCCAGGGATAAGCTGCATTTCGAGGAAAGCCAACTACGTTTCGCAAGCTCGAGTAGCACTTAGCTTCCCGTGTATTTCACGTTACCTATACGGTTCAATGAGTATAGGTTTTATGTCGATGTCACGATTACTCGTTCCTACCTCAGGGGGAATATACAATCACAAGAGATAGCACCAGTGACAAAAGAACAAGACCTTGAAATTCAAATAAACATAAACATTTACATACAGGCACATACATACATGCTTCTGGCCCCACACTAGGGTACCCTGTGTCGTGGGAGCCAGAAACAGCGACATCACAAACATGTTAACATCAAGACCTGGCGTTTTTCCCCAGCCGGGGTCCGAACCCGGGACCTCTCGCATTGTAGACAGTTGCGCTAACCTCTGAGCCACAGAGTCCTCTAATCCTTCCTTGAATTCAAAGTATTTTAAGAGGGCTTTTTTCCGTCAGCTCAGAAGTCATTTGACTAAATTAGTTACAAAATTAATTTAATTGATCAATTAACATTTTAAATATTGGTTTCCCATTTGACGATACTAAAATACAATCAATGCATATCGCTTACTTGAACAACATCCCGCCTGGGCGATCCTTACCGGCCCTTTCACTTTTGATCGAAATACATTCGATCAAAGGTGAACATCACAATATTGATCCTTCATCCCTTGTATTAGTCCAGTGTCCATAGTTGTCATCTTACAGTGTAAAACATTTCCTAATCTTACTAATATGGTTTAGTGGAGACGTTGGAGATGACTTTGTCTAAGTGTCGTCTGATGAGTAGTCGCATGATCGCATCACCTGTGCAGTCCCCATATGAAAGTCTGAAAGTCACTGGTAAGTCCATCATCATCATCATCATGATCACGATCACCCATCATGTCCCCACCGAGGGGCACGGGTCTCTTCCCTGAGGAAGGTATAGGCCATCACCACGGGGGCCCAAGTCCGGATGGTGGAGGCTTGTAAGACTAGTGGCTGGTCTTACTGTCAGAAGTTTTCAAGCCGCCCTAAGGCCTCTGACTTGGCTTAACGACTGCCATCTATCGACGGCAGCCGGCACCAACTGCTTAACGTGCCTTGCGAAGCACGGAATCGCTCGGAAAAATGCCACTAGCGTTAGTCATAGACGGTAACCCATCCATGGACTGAACGCGCCGCTGGTAAGTCAAAAATAGTCGAAGTTAGCACATCACCGTGAGCCTAATGTGGTACCACGGACTTGACAGTAAAGTCAGACGTGACGCCACATTGGACGCACTGGACGGTGAACGTGTTAACGCGCGACTTCGTTAGTCTAGCCTTGGGTAACTCAGGAGCCAGATATGATAGGACACATATCTCCCCAGTCGTCAAGTGTGTCCCTGTTATATCTCGGAGATTTCAATTATATCTGGCTCCCTCTCCTACTAAGCTCCTGCTACTTTATCCAGCTCATACACAGTGCGCGAGAGCGAGATCGAGATCGGCTGTCATCGGATACATTCGGCCGCATTTCTCGTCGTAGTAACAAACGAGCGACGAGAGAAAGATCACCAGATTCTTAAGAATGTATTGACTTGGTGACCTTTTTGATCGCTATTGGTACGCCTGGCTTGTTCGGCTAACATCGTGCATTCGGGCGCAATACTCGTATTAATGAGATGAACGGTTAAGAAGATAATCATATATGTTTGTCACGCTTTAATTACCGATTTGTGAAACGGAGGTCACCAGATTCATACTAAATATATCGTTTTGGTGATCTTTTCGATATCTTACTTTGGTGCATAGCACGGGAAAGTCAAAACTAGTCTTTATGTAGGTCACAGACGGTAAAGTTAAAAAAGCAATTAAAATTAGGCACAAATGCGAATGCATTGTTTACGTAAATACTTGTTTTGAGTTAGTTTGCGATTGAAGGTCATCAAGCGATCTGATTTGACGTGATTTTAAATATTTTTAATCATTGTAGGTATATTTTCAACTTTTAAATATGCCCACCTCAACATGTTTCAAAGTCTAATTTGTTCGTAAATTTGCTACTAAAGTGATACATTTATATTAACTCTGTTCAGGTTGTCAGTCCTAAGTCTGTAAAGTATGAAGAAAATTTGAAAATATAGTAGGTACAATCTGTTGTGATTATGAAAGAAATTGTGAGCTGGATATAGTAGGAAATAGGTAGACTAGACTCATCACTTGTGTCGCACGACTTTTATCTCCACTCACACTCTGTTGTACGTCGTATGAGCTAGGATACAACGGTGAGTAAGATATGATTGGGATATAATGTGTCCCGGTGATCAAAGATATGAGATATAACAACTCCCTCTAAGGACACACTTTGCGCAAGTCTACGTTAGTCACACGTTCTATCGCGCAATGTCTGTGAAAACGAGCGACATACCATTGCTCTCAGTCGCTATGAGATATCAAAACGCGTAAAAACCACGTCTGATTGTTGTTTACTGAAGTTGTTTACTGGTTTACTGAATCTACTGGACCTTTGGCCCTCACTGAGTGAAACACAAAAGGATTGACGACCTCGGTGACACAGTGGTTAGTGCATGTGACTACCATGCGAGAGGTCCCGGGTTCGAATACCGGCCAAAAAAATCCCAGGTCTTGGATGTTTACATGTTTGTGACGTCGCTGTTTCTGGTGCCCACGACACCTAGTGTGGGGCTATGTAACGTATGTGCCTGTTTGTAAATGTAAATGTATCTATGAAAAAAAGGGATTTTCCACAGTACCTAGGCTGTTGCTAACCAAGCTGTGCCACACACCGGTTGCCGGTGATCAAGCATGCACTTTATAATTACTATCTGCCGTGACACGCTCGGTAGATATACGTGCAAATTAATATTCACGCTCACTATCAAATGTGCCAAGGGAAACGATAATTTAATGCCTATTGTTCGTTGAATAAAATATTGGAGCTGGAATATATTTACGGCAAACAATGTAGCTCCGTTTGTTAGGACTTCGTGTCTTTTAAGTTGTGAACCGGAGCGTAATTCATGCATCACATTTATAAACGTGGGTACAAAAAAAAACGGAAAAGAGCAAGTAGAGCTCGCCCACCTAGGTGTCCGTCCGTGCTAGTAGTTTTTTTGGACTTGAAAGACAATTTTTTTGTGATTTTTTTTCTGTTTTGTAGTATTAAACGAGATTATTAATCATAGTTCTAGGTCAGGGGAAAGAACCCTAGGAATTTCTATTCACTTGAGTGTAGATATACACGTTTATTTTTGCGGCACAAACACAGTTTCAAGTGACTTGAGTGTATCGTTTTAATTTCAAGCATCTTGACAGACCAACGGTTAAGTTAAATTGTTTACACCTATAGGCCAAAATAAATATTTGCATTTAGTTGCAAAGCTATCCGTAACGTTACGCACGAAAACAGCGAAACTCAAATTCGCCTATAGCTCAACTAAGTTCCCCACAGAGTGTAAAGCGTGACATAGTTCTGAAGCTTTAACTGCACTAAGAGGGTTGGTTAGGCGTGTTCGTGACACAGAAAGTTCCCTGCCTTTCTCGATTCTGTCTTGAATAAGGATATAAAACAGACCAAGTAAACAGAAAACGTGGTTCTGAACATTAGATATTAGAGGTCTTGTTTTTATTCCGCTACAAGATTCCGCTTGCAGAACTTGCTAGTTCTGCTAGAGACAGACTGTGTTAGGACTTAAGACCGCTTGCAGAACTTGCTAGTTCTGCTAGAGACAGACTGTGTTAGGACTTAAGAGTACTCGATCACACAGAGGAACATATTCATTCATTTATACACGCCACGGTGCCTAATATATCACCTCGGGGCGGGTCATTTCAGTAATTCTAGAGCGCCCGGAGCCCGACGGAAGTGTGCACAATTTCTATTCATAAAATCCCGTCCGAAGGAAAACCCTGGAAGAGCGCGGGTGACGTGGAAAAAATATTCTTGCAGCCAGTAATCAGTCAAGTTTAGCTTCGTATTACTGTAATGGGATAGCGCGACGCTGACGCCCCCTTTGTCAACAGTCCACGGTAATGTCCGACCATCTTATCCTCGACGCACGGCCACTCGAAAACCTCCACTGCTCCGTGGGCATAAGACACATGGGCAAGCTGACGTATGTTGGTAAGTTGTACATCCTCTTTAATGCCGGCTTCCGCGCTTTTTGCTATCAGATAATTCGCCTCTATATTTCACAGGACGGTTTTCCATTCGCTGCCCTAATTCAATGCCTGCACGATACGAGTGGATTAAGTCAGTTTTTGTGCAATGCGATATCAGTTGTACGGATCAATACTGGCGCAAAATCTTTTTACGTTTCGTTGGCGTGTTAAAGCTAACAGGAGTGAAGTGATTTTGCTTTCATTTTTTTTTATATACAGGTTTCTGCAACTTTTTGATTCATGTCGTAAAATAATTTCTCATTAAGTTGTTAGATCTTGTATAAAATAATATGTTATTAATTTAGTTTCTTGTAAGTCAATTCATAAATATAAGAGTGAAACATATCTGTACTTGACAATAAATGGTTAATTGCTCATTCATTCATTCATTATAACAAAAAAATCTAAGATTTTTCAAAATACTTTTGCAAAATATATATAACTGAGAAAAACCAATAGAGCAAAAGTTGACTCAAAACACAAACTAATTGGGTGTTCCAGGAATTGCGCATTATAAACGTAATCCTTTAGTATCTATTGAAATACAATAATACAAAGAAATAAAGACTTTGGAAGATTGTAAAAGCTATATTCAATCTAACTTACTTAGAAGGTAATCCCTCTGGCTTACCTGGAAAAAAAAACAAATCACATTGTTAATTTTGTATTAAAGAAAGAAGAAAATTCTAGATATTTAATGTGCTCTGTGTGAGTCCATTGTGTGAGTATTCAGTTACAGCTAAATCCCCTCATTCTCAGCCAGATATTTCTCAGGAAATTTTCTGTTAATTGTTTGGTGTGCAATAAACTATTATATACAATTATACACACGTATATATATTCAGAATCTTGTCAGTATCGTGGCAGGTGGCTGTCCCTGGTTTCCGACTACCCCTCTGGGATAGAGGCGTGAGCTTATGTATGTATGTATATATACACTCCGATTCAGCGTTCAACTGACGCGATATAGGATCGAATGTTCCACATATAGTAGACCTAACGAAAACAGGTCTATGGCCCTTTACACACTGCGACTTTTAGCATCGATGCAGTCGCGCGGCAGCATCGCGGCACCAGCAGCAGTAGCGCAAGTGTGTAAAGGTGGACCATCTGCGACTGCATCGATGCTGCATCGCGACAGCATGGCGACTGCATCGATGCTAAAAGTCGCAGTGTGTAAAGGGCTTATGACAGTAAACGTGTACTAGCTGATTGATTGGTTGACGTCCCAGGGAGCAAAGATACGAGATATAGTTGTTACCTTCGAAAAGACACTTCGCACCAATATAACTGGCAGACTGTCTCGTTGATCTAGCCGTTAAGGCCCTCAACTACCAAGACAGCAGAGCTGTAACGAGGTGCAATTCCCCTCGTTGCTTTTTTTATCATTTTCGGCCTTTAATTCGACATTCGCCACCGTAGACGGACGTAGCTGAGCCATTCAATCCTCAGCTTCCATCCAAGGTGGACTAAAACGTAATTATTTTCTGTTTTTTCACGACCCAGATTATCCTATACTCCATATTATAACGATCAATCATTTAATAAATATTCGGAAGGCCCTTTTATCATGTAAGTGTTCCTGCTTTCTTTTATAATCCTAATGTATTTTTATATTTATTTTCAGACCTTATTTAAGATTTTCCATTTGCATTGTTCTCAGGTGCCTTTCCTTTACATTTAAATAAATATAATTCTACCGTGCCCCTGGATACCCTCTTTCACTTAACCGATCGCACCCCCTTCAATCTACTAACTGCGACACACCGATCACGGGTTAGATTCTGGAGGCCACTGGAGGCCATCGCACATTTGTACAAAAGGCTTTCTGGACATACCTACTTCAATGTTTTTAATGTCCTTCACTAGTTACCATAGCACAAGCATGCACAGGTTATCATAAAAAAGAGTTTGATACACAGGAGCTTGTGAGAAGCCTGCAAGAGGCGATGGGCAACCATTGAGCAAGATGATCAATTTGCACGCACGCAGCCGCAGCCGTCACGTATCCAATTTACTCCACTGCAAACAACGCCAAATTATCTAGACTGGACAGCATTATCATAAAAACCTTTATCGCCCGCCGTGTACGCTTGACGTCAATTGCAAGCGTGGGATGAGGGGAAAAGCGATTAGCGCGAGCCGCCCATGCCGGGTTATTTTTACCCGAATGCGGCGGAGCCCAAATGAGGTTAAATGTGCTTGGCTGGTATGTATGTAAGTATATCCGGTTCTACGTTCCCTCATAACTAATTAACCAATGGTTAGAGTGTGACATACAAGATGTCATCAATCGATTCGTCAACGCATTCTATTGTAAAGACAGTATTTCGAAAACAAAAACATTTAGTGTAATAATAGTGCAGTCTATAGAATGACAAAAAATATATAAAACAGGCCAAGTTGATTCGAACTGAACGTATCGAACTATTCAAAAACAGAAAACATTCTTTCATTCAAAAGAAAACACATTTTTGCTAAACACCTAATACTCGTATTATTTATGCTCCTATTATGATGTCGCGAATTCATCGGTGCGCGAATCCTCGTTTCCTGTAAACGGGAATACGTAACATTGGAAATTCTTTGGCAAATAAATTATTTTATCTCGTATTACATGCAGCAAGGACAGAACAAAAGTTAGATAAATAACACAATTAATGACTTTCTTGCGACCATGCAGTTGTTTAGATTTTTATTTACTTTATTGCTCGCAAAATTTAACACAACATTACATAAAAATCAACAAGTACGAGCTTATATCTTCTTCTTCGATCTTCTTCCAGCTAGCCTTGAAGAGTCAGAGAGGCGGCGCACACACGGCAAATTAGACCATCTAGCGCGACAAAATTAAGAAAATACTTTTGTTCTTGCAACCCAAAACTATATTAATTCTTATTCATGATAGACCGCTTCACCAAATACTGACTATGATTTATTTTTCTTGAGGGTAGGTAAAGCGTAAGCGAGCGCGAAAAGAGAAGATTTTATCGCACAAATATTTCTGTTCGCTTACGACCCCAAGTCCGGTGAAGTAATAGTGGTTTATTTCTTATCTAAGCTGTATATTGAACAAAGTTTAGTGATGAATATTGGAGCGTCAGGTATGTACTATAAATTGATACTGTTTTACATACGTTTCTTCCATATTTCGAGTCCAGAATACGTGACAAACGATACTCAGACTTTTTTCTTACTTTTGGTTAAAGGCTTTGAAAGTAGAGGCCTTTAAAAAAACTTCCAAGGATTACCACTTTGTTAACTATTTTAGTTCAAACTTTGGTATCTAGGCAAACCGTAAAATAAATTCCAGCTATCCCAAAGAATCCTTTTTGAGATTGACTACCCGAGCAGCAGTCTTTCCTCCACTCCTGTTCAGACTAGATTCCGCTGCAAAACACAATTCTTCCGGCGATTTTTTAGAAGAAACTGATTTGACAATCCTTAACTTAGTCCTCTTTGAGCTTTCTTCAAAATTCTTCTTTGGTCTTCCTGGGTTTGGTGTGGGTGTTTGATTCAGATTCAGAGATGTATTAGGTAGAATAAAATAACCATCAAGCCATTCACCAGCACTCTTTATAAATCTTTCTAGTAGGTATTTGTTTAGAATCCCTCCATTTTCTAACTAATTTTCTATACGAAAATTTGAACCAAAGTTTTCAGCCGTTTTTGGTACGCGGCAGATGGTTCAGACATACAAAATTTATCAATACATAATTGACTACTCTCTTAGTACACTTTGCCAATGATAATTTTAAAAAACTATCACTTTTCGGCAATAAAAATAATTCCATTCTAATAATAGATTTTGTACTTGAATTCTCACTATCTCGACTTCCTGCAATGAAATGGACATAGCTCAAAAAAGGATTCTTTGGGATAGCTGGAATTTATTTTACGGTTTGCCTAGATACCAAAGTTTGAACTAAAATAGTTAACAAAGTGGTAGTCCATGGAAGTTTTTTTATAGGCCTCTACTTTCAAAGCCTTTAACCAAAAGTAAGAAAAAAGTCTGAGTATCGTTTGTCACGTATTCTGGACTCGAAATATGGAAGAAACGTATGTAAAACAGTATCAATTTATAGTACATACCTGACGCTCCAATATTCATCACTAAACTTTGTTTAATATACAGTTTAGATAAAATCATCAAGAAAAATAAATCACAGTCAGTATTTGGTGAAGCGGTCTATCATGAATAAGAATTAATATAGTTTTGGGTTGCAAGAACAAAAGTATTTTCTTAATTTTGTCGCGCTAGATGGTCTAATTTGCCGTGTGTGCGGCGGTACAAAATAGACTCTATTGTACACAAAATGGGGAATAATTAAAAAAAGTTTGAACTGAAATTTTCGCTTTAAACCTCATAGTTGAGCCATTGTACGTTCCATGGACTGAGATTAATGATCACCTCGCATTTATCATGATATTTTCGTTTGTCACTGACAAGAGGTATTGCTAATGCAAATAAATACAAACAGTTTGTAGTAGCTATTCGTAGCTTGATTCACTGGTACAATCCGATATTAGAACCCACGTCCTGGGGCAAATTGGGCGAGCGTTTTAGCGATGCGCTACCACCGCTATGTTGACTTGGCTTTTATCAACTCAAAGTCAAAGGAAATGTAAAGGAAAACGAAGGCCTGTAATTAATTTATTAGTGTCTAAAGAAACATCACACACACGATTCGCCTTAAGCTTTAACATGTGGGCGTTGCCTATGAACGCCTTGCCCGACACATAAATAGTTATATGGAGTACGCTCTTATCTTATCTAGCACATGATGCTGTTACAAGACATTGTAATCATCATCATCATAATCTGCCTCCTCTGCCTATCACGCCATATTTCGCGGTCTTTCATCATTCGCATCCACGTGCCCTCGGACCCTCGCCACTACCACTCTGCCCGGCCCTTGTATCACATAACTTTCCACTCTATCGAGTTTTTTTTTTCACTTAGACGTCTCTAAAGTGTCAAAATATGTATGTATTGACAATTCGGAGTAGGTACACTAAATTAGACAACCCCATACACTGTAGAACTTACGTTGCTCGCCACTTCACTTCGGTCACCAATAACGACATGGAAAATAGCATTCCATAGTATTATTTTCGTAGAGATATGCATTTCTGAATTTGCAAGCACGTAAAAATTACTAGTTAAAAAAATTGATTTCACGCCAACCCAGTGAACTTTTTCAATTAACTTCTCTTCCACGTTCAAACTTCGGCCTTAACTCAAGTTTATCGCAAAACGCCATATCACAACTAGGTCAACCGGATTCAGATGAAGTGACACTTATCTGATTTTAAGAACTGCTTTTTCACAATAGGTTTTTAAACAATTATCGTTTCAAACTCAGTAATGGCGACTGAACGAAATTGCCGTGTAGCAATGGATTCGGTCCTAATTCCTCTTATGCCTTTTCATCCATGTAACTCGACATTTCCTTAGGCGGGCTCCACGTCTAATTAAATGATAGGAATAGTATTTTAACGCATCAGCGACCCTGCGTAACACTGCAGAAGGTTAAATCAGTACTCACCATTTATTTTATTTCATCCAAATCGATTGTGTCGAGTCCAATATTGTATAAAAAAATTAAAAAATAGTTTTGATTTTTTGTTTATTACCGGTATATTTAATTATTAATCTTAAAATAAATGGTTTTATTCTTCTTCTAATCGAAACTGAAAAAAGGTGGCATACCTTGGTCTTGGTATACGTGTTATACTATGTACTTTATTTTTCCAGTTACTTTATAGCCATGCTTTTCTTTGTGGACCACTTCTCTTTCTTCTTTTTTTAATTTCTCAGCTGATTTAGCACAGACATCATATGATTTAGGTAGGTATCAAATTCACTACGTTATATGAACAACACGTAATACAAAAGCTAGTGGGTTACATTTGTTGTAATTTTGAGCTCTTTACGGGCGATTTTAGTCAGCACTCCACATGCTGGTCACCGCGCAGAGAAAAGTCGCATGCTATGCTCGGGGCTTTAGGGCTTGCAACTTAAAGCAAGGGCTTAGAAGAATACCTAGAAGAATAGAAAAAGAAACATTTATTATAAAAACAGTACACACGCCAAAATAACAAAACAAACCAAAAATAAAAACATAAAAATCATACAAAAAAAACAAAGAAATCAGAAGGAAAATAAAGATCACGCCGTGTCACTGCTATTACAAATGACAGCTCAGCAGTATGCTTATGGACAAGCCTTTAGCGCAGATTTTCAGTCAGTGCCAAGAGATACCGAAGGAATTCGGAAAGAGATGGTCGATATTAGCCTTATTATTCGTGCGTGTGACTATAGTATCTCGTGTAAGCATGCTTACGCGGTAGTAATCTCAAGTGGACTTTCTGTAATGAAATTTAGCGGCGCCTGCGAGGCGGCTGGTAACTATTCTCGGGGATTCAATGTGGCTAATCGATCGGAAATAGCCGTTAGGACCGAAACCTCTGTCTGACAGGAATCGTGCAAATCAGGATGTTCGCAATCTGCACCAAGTGAAGGATTCGGGAATATCGAAACTTCGTACAACGTATAAGGAAATGCCGTAAAGCTATCTCTACAAGTGGCTTTTTATGGCCATTTTTAGAGTAGTGAGGTACTGTACCAATCCGGACTTGGCCCCCGTGGTGGAGTATGGCCTATACCTTCCTCAGGGAAGAGACCCGTGCCCCTTGGTGGGGACATGATGGGTTGATAATAAGCGTACTGTGGTAGGTACTTACGATACAAGCGTTGCAATAGAGCAATACTCAAGGCTTTTCGGGGTTCTGAGCACGAACATTTTTATACTACACAGTCAGTCAGTCAGTCAGTCAGTCAGCTTCTCCTTTTATATATATAGATGTAGGTGGCTGTATGTAGGTAATTGTATTTATTTGCTTACTTTTATATTTTTATCTCAAACGAGTATTAAAAATTCAAACAGTGGCTGATACGCGAGTTCAAATTAACGTAAACGATCCGTTGTTAAAACTCGTTAAAACACGGGAAGCAATAATCTCGATCAAGTATTTCAAAGGCCTAGGTAATTAATTCATACAATTATTGTCAATTCCTTGACTTTGATAGAATATTTTGTTCACATCCAGGCTAAAGATGAATGAGTAGAGTGAAAGATAAATCCAGAGATAGTAAATATGTGGCCGACTGATTCCCTCATTACTTAGGTAGGACTGACATGGCTGTTTATAGAGCTTAAAAGGCGTCAGTATCTTGATGATAGATAAAACCTCTTAGCGTATTGAGAAATCATCACTAGCTACTCTATACGATGTAAGTATTACGTTATACTGAATAGTAATAATAGTAAGAATAATACTTTACGGAACTATACGGAATCCTCGATAAGCGACTCTAACGTCCACCTCGTCCTTGGCCGTTTCTTTTAGTTTAAACATATTTTTTTATTCTATTTTTACCTCAAGAGAACTCATATAGAATATGTTAGCGATCCAGAAGACTTTAACAATACAGAACGTACCTACCACCCCATTTTGCCCCATCAACTAAGCTCTATGGCTCTTTGAGCAAGCAAGCATTATCATATCACACACTTCTCGAGTCATTACCGATGTTAATGCGTCTATTAACAAGTCTCACCTCGTTGAAACAATCATCGTGTGAATCGTCACGAAACCAGATTAGTGTCAGTGTATCGGGTTAATGTGTTAAAGATTACTTTATAATAGTGAACGGAATCGTAACATTGCTGGTGTATAGGATGTTGGCGCTACTGGCATTGTTTGTTGTTGCTTCTCTTCGTAGTGTTTTTGTCCCTATGTTAAGCCTTCCAATCTATTCTGTTTTCTGGTGTGTACCAGAAAGAGTTATGATGTCATGCAGCTAAACTAAAGGATCTAGCGTGATTGTAACAAGGTAAATCAGATGATTACGTCTATAGCTTTTTTTGTACTAATTAATATCCACATACTAATATAGGAACTGCAGTTCTCTGCACTGAACTGTATCTTCTGAGGGTTTTTGCCGAAAATTGTATAAATTCGCAACTAGTTTACCGGCATTTGGTCATCCATAGCGGTATACGTAATAAAAGCTGTCCCAGCGTGCAAACAGGACCTTGATTCTGTAAATGCATTGTAGTACAATGACAACTGCGTGATCGTATTGATTTAGTTTCATTGCCGCTTCAAGTCTATGCGCGCACACATAACACATATCTAATTTTCTAACTGTCAAAGGTATGAAAAAACATGTCATGACCCGACCGTGTATCTAATGTCTTTAAACGAGCAATTCTTGTATATCTATCTATATATATAAGTAGCTGTTGCCCGCGACTACGTCCGCGTGGGCTTTAGTTGAGTAAAGTGTTTGCAAATAAGGTAGAGATACTTTTGGCGCATGCGAAGAGCTTTCATACTAACTTCGCAATCTCCTCTTACTCCCTTAAGGGATGATTTTCGAAAAACTACTTTACACGTCTTTCATGATTTTCAATGAAGGACCTTCGTGCTGAATTTCTTTCGAATAACTTCTAAAATGGCAAAGTTTCATACTAACTTTGCACCCTCCCTCTTACCCCCTTAAGGGATGATTTTCGAAAAACTATTTTACATGTGTTTCATGACTTTCAATGAAGGACCTTCATATTGAATCTCATTCGAATAACTTCAAAAACGGCAAAGTTTCATACTAAGTTTGCACCCCCCTTTTTCCCCCTTAAGGGATGATTTTTAAAAAACTATTTTACGCGTGTTTCATAGTTTTAAATAAAAAACCTTCGTACCAAATTTCATTCGGATAACTTCAAAAACGGCAAAGTTTCATACTAACTTTCAAAAATCCTTTCTTAGTGCTCCCCTACATTATAAAAGGAACCCCTGTGCAAAATTTCAAGTTTCTAACCCTTATAGTTTGGGCCCTGCGTTGATATGTCAGTCAGTCAGTCAGCTTCTCCTTTTATATATACCGGGTGAAATTTTCACCGGTACAATAAATTTTACCATATCATTGGTATCGATATTAGATTACATTTATCGAATAAAATTACCATATTTTTTTTTTCATTTTCATTAATTTATCCTTCATCCAATTTGTAACTCATGGGCACCCATTACAAGGCGTCATCGCGCCGCCGCCGCCGCTTCTTTTCCTTCCCGCAAGCCGCGCGCAGTTGCAGCGCAGTTGTGCTCATGCGTAATGAGTCCATATTTCTTTAAGATTTGCGGATAAGTTCAGACATTGGTATTTTTGTTTTTTTGTACCAACGGGGTAGTAACAAAAAATATTGGTATTTGTATTTTGGACTTAATATTACGTATGTTCATTTATTGTACTGGTGAAAAAATATTAATGTATAGAAAGGAGAAGCTGACTGACTGACTGACTGACATATCAACGCAGGGCCTAAGCTATAAGAGTTAGAATCTTGAAATTTTGCACACGGGTTTCTTTTGAAACGTAGGGGAGCACTAAGAAAGGATTTTTGAAAATTCATCCCCTAAAGGGGTGAAATAGGGGTTCAAAGTTAGTATGAAACTTTGCCGTTTATGAAGTTATTCGAATGAAATTCAGAATAAAGTTCTTTCATTGAATGCCTTGAAACTAATGTAAAATAGTTTTTCGAAAATCATCGCTTAAGGGGATAAAAGCGGGGTGCAAAGTTAGTATGAAACTTTGCCATTTTTTAATTTATTCGAATGAAATTCAGTATGAAGGTCCGTCATTGAAAGTCATGAAAGACGTGTAAAGTAGTCTTTCGAAAATCATCCCTTAAGGGGGTAAGAGGGGGTTGCGAAGTTAGTATGAAAGTTCTTTCGCATGCGCTAAAAGTATCCTATCTTATTTCCAAACACTTTACTCAACTAAAGCCCACGCGGACGTAGTTGCGGGCAACAGCTCGTATATTTATATATAATCAGAATCTCGGAAACGGCTCCAACGATTTTCACGAAATTTTGTAGGCAGATGCTTTCGGGGGCGTTTAATTGATCTAACTAGGTTACATTTTTAGAAAACTTGTTTTAAGGCAAAGAAATAACTACTACACTACAAGAAAGTAAGTTTGTCATAGCTCAAGTGGGAAATAGCGCGATACCGTAAACAGAAGACCCTGGTACGAGACTTGATAATAATTTTTCTTTTTTTTTTTTCAAGTTCCTCCTTTTGTGTGAAACCCTACATACCGAGCAAAGCTCGGTCATCCAGGTACTTGTACTATAATGCACTAACAGAATCGTGGCCTAGCATCATAGGTAGTACAGTCGACAGCACATCATGGTATACACCCATGCACTCTACTCCGTTGCGTTACGGGCGACTTTGCAACTAAAATGTGAAGATTGACGTGCTGTCGACTCGACTGTACGATGACGTGAGTCGCACGTTTTGTGGCGCTAAAACGTCAGAATTTGACAGTTAAATAATCTATTGTTAAATTCAAAAAAGACAAAATGTGTGAAATTTGCCCTACCTAACGTAAAATTAGTTGAAAAGAACATTGTAATTGAAAATAATAAGCTAGAATTTGTTGAAGATACTGTATTTTTGGGCATCACAATCGATGCCAAACTACAATGGGGTCCACATATTATAAAATTGGCACATAGACTAAGCTCCGCAGCATATGCCGTGAAAAGAATCCGAGAACTTACTGACGTTGCAACTGCTAGGCTTGTTTATTTTAGTTACTTCCATAGTATTATGTCCTATGGTATAATACTATGGGGCCGGGCAGCAGACATTGAGACTATCTTCATCTTGCAGAAGAGAGCGATCCGATTTATTTACAAGCTAGGTAGTAGGGACTCGCTAAGAGATTTTTTCAAAGAAACTAACATCTTAACAGTTGCAAGCCAATACATTTATGAAAATATTATGTACGTTCGGAAAAATATTAAGGACTTCGAAACTCTTGGTAGCCATCATAACGTTAATACTAGGAATAAACATAAATTGTCATTTCCACGATTTAGACTTGCAAAAGTTAATACTTCCTTTATGGGGCACTGTATAAGGTTCTACAACAAGATACCCCAAGATATATTAGAGTTACCCCCAACGCGATTTAAGAATTGTGTTAAGCACACTCTTTGCAAAAAAGCTTATTATAAAATCAACGATTATTTAGAAGACAAGGACATATGGCATTAAATAGTAGTTTAATATTAAATTAAATCAGAGGATAAATGTGTCTAGTGTTCAACACATCCAAGATATTATTTTGTATGTTTTATTTGTATTAGCTTTAAGGTGATTTGAGAAAAGATGGTCAGAGTGGAGTTTTTTTTTCGCTGCCTTTTTCTCCACTACAGACGGCCCCAAGGCAGCGGCTAACGTTATACATAACTGTATGTACATTGACATTCAACAAGCAGAATGTAAATTCTTTACGTTGAAATAAATTCTTGATTCTGATTCTGATTCTGATTCAATGTAGGAACTACTGGAACGTCGCGACTTTTGACGTTATGGCGCGCGACTCGCGTCGTCGTACTTACTACCAAGGCAGGTCATCTGCTAATGTTGTCTTCTGGCGTGAACTTGAATACGTCTGAAGATCGTCATCGTGGCTAATAACATTTGGCCATTTTGATTGATCGTATTACTTTTGGACTAGAGGCAGATATTGTGTTGAAGGCTTCAGTTCTCCTAGCCGAGCCGTTCCAAAGTTTTCGGTGTTTTGAAATATTATCTATTTTCTTGAGCAGAAGGTTTCTGCTAGACTCTTTAGTATCATCTTCACAATATCAAACTGAACGTACGAAGGCAATAATTTAACGAAAGATAAAACAAGAATTTCCACAGCTTGTGATCGAGAATCATCCGCTCAGGAAGCTCGCTGGAACTCGGGGAACAATTTGTTTCTCAATAGACACGCGTGACGTATGCCGTGTAGTCACACCTCCAGGTGGACACACGTCGACCCTCGTCCGACTAACCCACTCGATACGAGCCACTTGACAGCTCCTTAGAATAGGGTCCCCCAATCGCTGCCCCTAAATAATTACGCGGAAATAATAGAGGTCGATAGCGACACGAAATTAAACGCTAAGCACTTTGGGTGAGGTGATCAAGATAGATTAATCGTGAGTCGATGCAATTGTAAGTCTCGAATGGACACAAGACTAGATTACACTAGAACTGTTTATTTTATACATCAGAAAAAATAAGTAGTACATTAGGAACCTCACATATATCTAAGTTTTGCCGCATACAATTGGCGCTCTTATCGCTAAAAGCGATCTCTTCCAGACAACCTTTGGATTGATAGATAAGCAATAGAGAGAAGGTAGGTTGGTAGGGTGTACATGAAATATATTGATGGGACGTGTACAACTATCTGACTTACAGATCATATTTAGATGGCAATAGAGATCAAAGGTATTGTTATATCTCAGTCTCTATAGATTATAATTATAGGGCAAAGCCAGTCAGCACGCACAAAGTGGAGAATCACGAGCTATTTATTCCTACAAAGTCAGTAGTACCTGTCGAAATAAATCTACGCACCTCGCACGATAATGGTCTGACGGCGGTGGTGCACAAATATTTCCGGCAATGCTGAATTCGCTCTAATTAGCTGGCACAATTGGCAAGCCCCGCCCCCCTCCGGTACAATTGAGCATGGGGTCAGTTTTTGACACTGAGTTCCTAGACTATCATTTCTACTAGCTCTGCTTAACATCAATAATATGATTTTCAAAATATACGTGATAGCCTAATTGCTCTCGCAAATGGGTAATACTCACTTTGAAAAGTAAAAAATCACTGCTGTGAAGGATGCTTTGAACTCCATTAAGTTACTAGTACTACCGTACGTGTTTGTTTAGTTAGATGATAACATTATGAAGAAAAAAAATATCCATGACTGAAATTCCGTATTGAAATTCATAATTAGCCAAATAGCTAAACGCAACAATAACAAAGAAGATATTATTTTATATTTAGGCCTCTATGAAACAAATTTATTTCAACGGAAATTTGTATTGTCTGGCTTCAGATAATTAGGTTGAATTCGAAAACAATACATTCGTAATATCTCAAGCCAAATAACCTCATGATTTCTTTGGGCATAAAATCAATATCAATAAAAAAAGAACGAGGGGAACAATTTATTTTAACCTGACTTCTTAACCTTAATTATTTCAGCGTTTAGAAGCAAAGAGGCATTAGATCTTGATGGGGATCTAATGAATCAGTGATAATTAACTCCAACATTCATCAACCTTGCCTAAACAGTAAAAGACCTATTTTGTATAAAAGTCTATTTTGCTGTAACAACCTCAGACTTCTCGAGCATGGGGCGTTAGATTTAATTTATATAATTTAGTCAGGTTTTTATTTACTGCAAGGCTTTCTCAGTTCTTCTAATAAAGACAAATTAACCCATGACTTATCAACGTAAAATATGTTCATAATTAAAAAAAAATAATTATTTCTTTGAATGTTGCAGACTGACATACATATTTAGGGACGTACTCACGTACAAGGCTACTAATAGTGTCATGCCATTATCAAAACGAAACTTACGACTTAAAAACATGAGGAGGTTTTCAATTCGACGCGTATGTTTTTTTGTGCGAATAGATATTATTATCATTGATCTATTCCCAGCAGTAGAACATAGGATAGACTAACAAAGCGTTTTTCTTACTTCACCATAACATGATTGAAAAAATGATAAACCATTCACTGAAAATAAAACACACACACACACACACACACACACACACATACATAAAGTCACGCCCATATTCCGAAGGGGTAGACAGAGATCAGGGTTTGTCGCTAATAACCTACCTTATAAGCATTAATTTCCGTATCTATCACCTCGATATTTTGGTCGAGCCTTTCGCGCAGACGACTCTTGAAGAGTGCTTGATATCTCATTATGTTAATGGACCCTCCAACCCAGTACAACTACTCTCCCTAATACCTTGCACGAGTCTATATCGTGGCCGAAAATAACCCTGACACATGAAATTCTCATTCATCGAATCGCTCGTAGTCTGGGCTGCCTGAGTGATCTTAAACGATCACTACGGTTAAGCAACATACGGCGCGTTCAGTCCATGGATGGGTCACCGTCTATGACAAACGCTAGTGGCATTATTCCGGGCGGTTCCGTGCTTCGCAAGGCACGCTAAGCAGTTGGTGCCCGCTGCCGTCGATAGATGGCAGTCGTTAAGCCAAGTCAGAGGCCTTACAGCGGCTTGAAAACTTCTGACAGTAAGACCAGGCACTAGTCATACCAGCCTCCACCAAGCCGGACTTGGCTCTCGTGGTGGAGTATGGCATATACCTTCGTCAGGGAAGGGAAGAGACCCGTGCCCCTCGGTGGGGACATAATGGGTTGATGATAATGATGAACTTGAACTCCCCCCGTTTCTCGAACGCTAACAGTCTGTTAATCTACTGCAACAGCTGTCAGTTGTTTATTTTTGTATGAACTTTTGACAACTGACAGTTGTTAACAATAATTTAACAACTTGTTAGTGTACGAGTGACTGGGGGTAAGACTATCCAACTAATCGTACCAGTGTGGAACATTGTACGTTTGTTGCTCAATCCGGTTTGCTGGAAGAAATGTCTTACAGAGCTAGACTAGCCTTGGACATTTTAATCGCGCAAAAGCTGCTTAGCGGATTTGGATGAAATTTGGCACATAGACACTTTATGACCTGGATCAACACATGGGGCACTTCTTACTCTAAAGGGGTCACATGTTCAAATTCTTGAATGTACTGCGTTTTCTACAAAACCCAATTGTAACATATGAAGTCGCGGACAGAACTTGACTAATAGATTTAGAAAACACTTTATTGTGAAAAAAATATACAAGGTTTCTTATGATTATGAGTTTCATGCACAGGAAATACATCGACGAAATAAATAAACGATTATTACATCGCGCACAGCTTTCAGTATTTCAGAGCGATCGCGGACCGATGGCCGGCAACATCCATCAAACTCAACGTGAAACAAATGCCAGCAACGGACGACACGCGCCGCTCCGACAGATAGAACGATACGATCCCGGCAAAAGTCGCGGGAACAGTCACTGCGCATAATACAACATGAGAAATGACCAAAGTAGGTAACACAGCACCGCGGTCGCGGTTGCGGTGATGGCGGTCCATACATCCGTCAACATTTCAACATCATCATCGACTATTTCACGCGGTTTTTCTGCGGAACTCCTCGAACCTTTCGAAAAAAACCGGATACCTTCTCTAATTAAGTACTTTAAATAAAATGTCAATGTATATGTCGATGAAATATTGAAATTAGTAGGTACACCGGACGATAGAATACGGCGTTGTTAGGTATATGGACGTAATAACAAGGACGAGTTAGGATTTTTTGTTTAAATCTGTACCCAGTCCTTTTGTAAAGAATGCTACGCAACATCATTAGAATTACGGTCGCGGGCTATCTTATGCTTTCTTGAAGGTGTAAACACCATTTATGTCCCCGTTGGCATCTATGAACGATAGGCACGGGTTGGCAAGAAGCACGGTTGGCAAAGCAGTTGTTAACTATGTCTCAATCATCATCGTGTTGATGTTAGAGATACAACGCTTTATTGCACAACCATAAAAAATTATGGATGTTATTACAACGTTATTATTATCTCCACGATACAACTACCACGTCCGTCCCGCGTTGACTGAAACAGCGTGTTTGCATGTAGACAAGATACTGTTGATCCATTGAGAGATGCAGTCGCCGATACGAGCGTTGGCCACGAATGGAAAACGCCGAACAACGCCGATTAAAAATGATGAATGGCGCGCGGTTAAAATAACGCCACCGCTGATTGGCCGCCCGATTTTTGACACATGTAACGGTATCGCTTTTGTGTTTTAGAGCTGCATGTATCAGCGAAGTTGTTACTATAATTCCGGTATGCAATTGTTGCTAAGCAACACCAGAAATCTGACATGTAATTTCGTTTCTCGCAGTAAAGAACATTCTCCTGTACGTACTGTAATATTAAAAGTACATACATTTTTCGAAGGCATCTGGTTGTTAATAAATCACTCTTAAGCGGCTGGACAGATTTGGATATCTTCTCATAGACTTCCTGGCTGAAAACACATTGTACATTTCATCAGAACTTCACGCAGTCACGGGCAGAGCCAGACTAAAAAAACCTGCACCAAAACCGTAATAGAGAAAAGCTCTTGAGCTAGTTGCAATTGCAAATCAGTCCTTGGTGACCCGAGAAGGAAAAGATCAAGCTTTTCTCATTTGTAAAGGAAACTCAAACGAATCGCAAGTACAATAAACCACGAGGGACTAATGAAACCTTCCACAGCGCAGCGTCGGACGACGGATCTTTACCACATTAGCATCCAGAGAGTAAAACTAAAACAGGCGTAGCCATAGACAAATGCGTGTTTCTGTAACAAATTGTTTTGCCGCTAACTAGAGTAGAAATGTCGGCGCAAATGGCCAGCATTAATTAAAGAGGGCAAGCATTCGGGTCCACGCTCACGGACCGCGACGCACGCGCTATAATGTATCTAAATAATAACTCGGACGGACCGAGCCCGGGGCGAGGCGAGATGAAAATATGTAGGCGCAGGACGAGGATGGGCCTGCCCGCGGTAAACTTTCGCACGGACCTCCCTTTCGTAACTTTCGGGAGCCTTTTTTGTGCCATTATTTTATTCCGGCTCATTTGACTAAAAGAAACGTCCGAGCGACGTATCTCAGTTGCGCGTCGGTCCCTTCATAATAAAATATGTATTTCTTGCCCCGGACTAAAGTTTGACTTATTACGCGGCTCCGACTGTCGGCCGAGGAGAATTTTTAGTGCGATACACGCTCTTATGTGCTGCAGGGTAAGAGCCGTGTTATCGCACATTGTTGAAGAAGAATAGGCCGGCCGCGTCCCTTGTGTAACTTGACGCGAAAAATCTACTTGGAAACTCGAATGAATGGTAATGCAGTGCTTAACTTTTAGTTGGAGAAATGTTTACATATCTCACATAAATACATATAAAATGTTTTATGAATATAGCGCAAAATTTGCAAACAGTTTTTCCAATATCGTTAATAATGTCCGCATCACCGCTTAAAGGATTGGCTGAAAGAGATTTCAGCTAAAATCAGGTCATACCTAATGTACGCTTTGTTCTTTTGAAAATTGTGTGTTTTATTACATAGGCACGCCTTTGTGGGCAATAAAGATGATCGCGTCAAATCTCAATATTACACAAAAAATAAAAACTTATGAATTTAATTCTTATAATTTTAAACTTTTGTATATTAAATGTGATGTGCTTTAACTTTTGTCGATACTCAATTTTACTTTTCAAAGGTTGAACCCATCGGAACTCGTTGAGCTACAAAAGCTGTATTTCGTCAAGGAGTCTCCTTGATTTCGTACACGCTAAGACCATTATAGAGGTAATATACAAAATAGCAGTCGCAGTATTAAAGTAATTTTTCTTTAACGTTTCTAGCCAGACGAGGACATTAACTTGCACTACAGAATGGAATGGGATAAAATAAATTTTGTTACATATAAAGATCCTTTTTGCTTCCTCATTGTTGCTTTTGATTACTGTTATTTTTATTGGGGCCGAACCAGGAAAGAACACGTGTTCTCATTCCTTCCGTGTCAACCTGCGAATTTTCGGTAAGAAAATCGGCTCACCATAACAATGGCTTTTAATTGATCTTTTCAATGACACAATCCGGACTTGGCCCCCGTGGTGGAGTATAGCCTATACCTTCCTCAGGGAAGAGACCCGTGCCCCTCCATGGGGACATAATGGGTTGATGATGATGATGACTCAAAATAAAGGTTAGTAAACGATATTCTCTATAATTTTATAGAGGAGGTGAAGAGCAAAACCTCACTTTTCCACTTTTCGTTTTTTTTTGTCTATGGGTAAAAATCCATGAGGGAGGTCTATGACCTGCATTGGGCGGCAAATGACTGATGATGCTGAAATTATTTTGAAATCATTATTATGTAATCAGTGGGATCCGTGCCTGTGCCTTTGGTCTTCGTCCGTCTGTCTGTTTGTGAAGGCTCTTATCTCGGGAACGCGTTGAGGTATCGAGTTGAAATTAAAAGTATATACTCAAGTCTACAGTCCCTTGAAATTGTGATGATATCAAACTTTTAAACCAATGTTAAATGTTTATAATTCAATAAAGGAACTGAATCTATAAAGTTTTTTATTATAATAGTAACTTATTTTTTGGGATCTCGAAGACCCAGAAGAAAATATTTTTATGGTTTTATTTTTTAATTTTCTCAATTTTTATAATATAAAATTATTAAAAATTAAGACATTAAGTCTTCTATGGTAAAAAAGCAATGTCACTCTAACCTGAGTGAGATGCAAGTTCTCCATTGGTCCCTAAAGCTAAGCGTCCACCGCATCGGAATCGGAGCGTACGCACTGTACGAGCCGTCGGCATTTACAAAATGCCGAAAGGGTGCGTACACTGCATCCGGATTTTCCGTCGGCAATATCGGTAATTTCTAGTGTTGCCAACCGCTACAGAAAAAATCCCCCAAGAAAATCTTCAAATTCTCCTTAAAAGCCCCCAATTTTTTTTATTGCTATATCCACAAATAACATTTCATTGCTGTGTGTTATGTAGGCTTTCAACAAGTAGTTTTCACTAATAAAATAAAACTTATTTTGTTGGTACTTTTTGTTTTGCGCTTTCGACATATCCATATGGCCGCTAAATATGACCGCACAATCTTACAACCTATTGCAAATTTTGAAATCGAATCGAAAGAAATTACCTATAGTTAAATTCTAAGTTTATCATGAGTGACGAATGAGTGACTTCTAAAAAAACACCAAACGTTTCCTGCCCCTAAATATCCCCCTTTTAATCCGTCTTCCCCCTAAATTTAGGGGGAAAACCCCTAAGTTGGGTATTTTCAAAGCAATCAAGTTCGCCTGTGCATCTGTATTCGCAATATCGTAACGGGGATATTGTTGACATTAGTTGTTTGTTGTCACTTGAGGAGGAGAAAAACAAAAGAAAACGAAAGATGTGGGTTCATAAAATAAACTGAAAAAGACCTATTTTCGGAGAATTTCACACATTATAATTATGATTTAGTACAAGATGAAAAGAGATTTTTCGGCTAAATTCATATGTCCCGAACCAAATTATTTGAACTTCACTGTATTTTTCTATACCAACATTTTTTTCATGTGGCCAGATCTAGCTAAAAAGTGGCTAAAGTGGCAACACTGATCGAAATCCGAATGGCGCGTCGGCTGCGGATGACGTTATTGGAAGGAATATCGCACTCCGGAGCAGAAATGCCGATCCAGTGCACGCAGTACCATAGAAATCAATACAAAGCGACAAATCCGTCCGCTCCGTACGGAGCGGTTCCGATGCAGTGGACGCTTAGATTTAGAATGTGCATATTCCGAAGTGGAAAGAACAGTACTTATTTAAAAACAGCACCATTCTATGTGACCCTATATTTTACGTGGAAACAAAAGTAATTTGGGGCTCGCTTTACGTATAACAGTGGGGCATCCATCAGGTTTAGTCCCGCATTTGTAGTAACGACTACGCACAACGACAGCGCCACGCGGCGTGTCATCGGCTGCCCTATTCTGTTATAAACACTTTGGGCAGATTTCTGAATTGAGAATTTCGTTCTTAAGTTCCGTGCTTCGCAAGGCACGTTAAGCAGTTGGTGCCGGCTGGCGTCGATAGATGGCAGTCGTTAAGCCAAGTCAGAGGCCTTAGGGCGGCTTGAAAAACTTCTGACAGTAAGACCAGCCACTAGTCTTACAAGCCTCCACTAATCCGGACTTGGCCCACTGTTCGAGTATGGCCTATACCTTCCTCAGGGAAGAGACCCGTGTCCCTCGGTGGGGACATAATGGGTTGATGATGATGATTCTTCATTATTAAAACTTAAATGATTTATATGTAAATTAAATATGAATTAGGTATTTTACTAACATTGTTTTTAAAAAACTGTTATTAACACTAATGGACGTAAGTTGTCTGGATAAAATATAAATATAGGATAAAGATAAAAATCTCAAAATTTTTCACAAAGGAAACTTGAAAAACTTCATTGTATTTTCGAGAAATATGATACACCCTATTTTTATCATGTCAGTGACATAGCATTCAAATTTTATTGGACCAGTCGGCCAGGCCCTAGATTCTGCTAATGCATTTTATTACAATGACAGTTGGATGAACGCGTCGATTTCATTTCATTGCCGCTTCACGTCATTAAAAAAATATCAATAATGAGGGCTGTACAAAGCGTCATTAAAAAAAATATAGTACCGCAAATTACCGATAGATGGTGCTGATGTCACATAATACGTCAAAATTGACACGACATCACTGTATCTTCTCTGTGGTTCCTGTCCTATGTTTTTACAAAAATGCACAATGCATGGGCTAGTCATGAGCAAAGTCACAATTCAGGTACGTATGTAATGAACTAAGTAAAAATACTTCGATAACTTTCAAGTTTCAACAGTTTCGAAACAAAGTCTTGTTTAGATCACAGACTACAAAGAGATGTTTAGACTATCACAGATTAATAACGATTAAAACCACAGACCTAAAAACATGATGACATTTTGTTCTTTTTGCAGCGCGATCTAGTTTTTTTTTAATGAGCTCAACTGACAGCTGTCATTGAAAAGCCCTCATTCTAGGCGTCAATGGAATTAAAAAACCATGTCAAGTGACCGGACCTTGTAACTGTCATTGAACTATAATGCACTAACAGAATTGGGGCCCAGTTGGGCACGAGGGACATCCAGTGAGATGTCTCGTAGTTTGTAGGGAGGCTCCGCAAATACATGATACACCTGATCAAAAGGCATGTGAAACTGATAAAGGATGACAAGAAAAGAAAATAAATATTACTCTCATACGGAACCAAGTACAAGACTCCGTGTTTGTTTTCTTTTGCTGTCAAACACATGGTTTATTAGGATCTCAGGCGGGATATTATATTCGGCATAAGGCGTTATTAAATCCTCTGTTGTTTCTAGAAAAGAGATAAAGATATTTATTTGTTAAGCACAAGTACGAATAGATGGCACATTAAATACTTATTTCTTCTACAGGTTAAGTCATTGCAGACTCAATTTACATTGCGAGAGAGGATTGATGAATGTTATTGAAACCTAAAATCACGGTATCACTTATAGAACGGATTACCAGCAATTACCATTTGCGCCCTGAACACTAAATTCAATACAATAGACCGCCAAAAGGCTATTTGACCCAATTTCTGAAAACCATCTCACATTTTTCGTTCGTGTACTGACACGACTGACAGTGTTGCCAGACCTTTTGAATGAACGATCGTACGATGGGTACCTAAATAAAAAGTCGTATTCCCTAAGAAGGCTGCTAAAAAATAGTACGTTTTCAAAACCTTTGTTTTATTACTTTAAAGTAAACAAACAATTAAACACACAATTTTTTGGTTTTTATTCATCCCCGTAAAGGGTTTTACTGTTTTTGAAGTAAAACTTTCGTAAGGACGATACATTGTAAACTTATATATATAACTTACTGTTCATGTTATTTAACATTTCTCTTGTCGGAGAAAAATCCACACAATTTCCCAATCGAAGCGGTATTTCTGAGCTCTGTGTTTTTCTTATTGATACTTGGATAACACATTCCGTTTCGCCAGAGTTTTTTTTGGAGTTCCAGGACTCCAGGAATATAAATTACATTTTATTTTCAATTGCCTTTCACTAAGCCCTCAAGATCGATCGGTAGGCACAAAAACAAACCTGTTACGTATATATTTTACAATATCGTTTTACATACACGTTTTCCACGAGAATACGGACACAGTACATTTTTTCCGCCTTGACTTCCGCAGCCATTTCAGCAGATTACCAAACGCGTCAAGCTACCACCGGGCGAGTTATTTAGACTGTAATTTACCAGAAAACGGCACCTACATAATTGCGAACGGTTGGCTCATACCCAAATGCACGCCGAGACAGTTTGCAAATTGCCCATTCGCTCTCTTTATTGAAAATGAACAAGCGTGAGAATCTGAGCTGAATAAAATAACTAATAGCCCCCATTTGTTTCGCTGTAATCAATTCAAGAGGGGTCAATATCTCCATGTTCTGATTTTTCTGATCGATGCTGATGATATTTAATTTTGTGGATACACGAAGACTGATTATTGATGATATGAATCTCTCTATGACTCAAGTTGAAGAGATGATTGATAATTCAATCAATTAGTTCGTAGTCGAATGCTAAATTTAATTTCTATCGGTTAGAATTAAAATTTAAATTTGTTTTGTCTCAATAACACGGCCACTAATAGCTGGTCGCTGGCTGCGCTGGTCAGCAAAAAGTGATTGTCAATAATCACGGGGCAGTTCCACAAATTGTGTTGAATCAATTTCACTAAGTACATACTTTACCATTTCATCGGCAAAGTCTAGATGCAAGAGGCGATCGCACAGCTCAACCACTCAACCAACACGAACAAGAGAAAAAATGCAAATTGCAAATTTTATTAGCGCGCTCAAACGAAGCCACATCGAAAGCAACCTTTTTACTTCAATACTGAGTCCATCCTTTCACTTTCATCGGACATTCCGGTGATTATGGTAACCGCGTATGCTAAACCGGATTTGGTAAAGAGGATCATTCTGTTAACTGCTGCCTATTTGGAAGGTAACCAAACACATCCTACGCAACCATCGGGCCAATAATGAAAGCCCACTCTAATGAAATTGGATTCTTGCTGAAGTTACCTGATCAATTGGAGAATGGATTGCATTTGGCATACATACATACATAACCTCACGCCTGTATCCCAGAGGGGTTTAGGCAGAGTCAGAGACTGTCACTTGCCACGATCGTGACAGATCACATTCTTTTCATCGACGTCGTTGTTTGCATGCGCCCGGTTTCAGATACATTTTATCATTTTTCCGGGTTCTTTTTTTGTATTTGTCATTTTGACATTTCAAAGTGGATTAGCTCTTGTGCCTGTAGTAGGTCATTTCGAATATACATTTTTGACATACAATATTAAAATTGTAATTCCGGAATAGAAAATTGTAATGATCGTGACACGGCAGTATCAATACACGCTGAACGTTTATACAAACACAGAATCCGGCGGCAACACATCAAATAATAACTACCTATATCGTTTTATCTAACAACAAGACCGGTCACCGATCTGCCAGCCTACATCATACCCGCCTGAGGGTCACCACTGTATGTCCAGCGACGCGACACTGCAATGTCAGTAACATTACAACACGTACCTACTACATACAGCCGCCATGTGACGAATCGTGTCAAGGAAAGCGGTTTGAAATTTAGATTCTGATTGGCGTCACTGTGACTGCTGCACGTCGGGGAACAGATAATTTGTTTTTGTACAAGATACTAACTATAAACAACCGCAAACTCTACCACAAAGAACTAACAATCTATAATTTTATTAAATAAATATTTCATTTGAAACCAAATCACTTAGGCCTGATTTACATTTGCTTTATTTTCATGCTTTTAAAGCATGCTTTACGTAGAGGCAGAATAGAATAGAGACGCCAATTCCTTTTGTAAGTACATAGTCAAATAATAAATCAGTAATGGTTGGTTGTTTACTACGTATTTAAGATATTATAAAAGTACTTTTATAATATCGTCGGTAGGAATCATTACCGGAACATTTCAAAATTTTCTGTTTTGAATAATTGACATTTATAGATTTCAAAAATTGTCATATGCTACAGTAAAACCATTGTTTCTCTACTGGTATTAGTCTTTTTGGGGCAGATAAAAAAATAATTGGATTAGTACCGTTAGTGATTCGGAAATATCTTCAAAATTTCCACCATTCTGCATACTTAACTCAAAAATCGTATTTTTGTAAATGTTCCGGTAATGATTCCGACCGACGATACAAGGGGCATGCCAATAGAAGTTAGATACTCTTTTCTCATTTGACACTGACACTGACAAGCTATACACCATCAAAGGCTGGTTTTTTATTGACATATTTGAATATAGAACACACTTCTTTTATTTATTTTTTATTTGAATGAGCATAATTTTTCCGAGAATCTGGCGGGAATTCACTTGCAACAATGGAGCTCAGTCGACGTGATTTTCGCGCTATGATTTATTATGACTTTAAAAAAGGTTTAAAGCCTCAAGAATGTTTTGAACTTTTGGCTTCTACTTTTGGTGAGTCTGCTTGTTCCCGAGCAACAGTATTCAATTGGTTTGCTGAATTTAAAAGAGGACGGGGATGTCTCGAAGATGAAGCGAAGACAGGACGGCCGCCAACCGCGGTCACGCAAGAAAACGTTCGTGCAGTCGAAAAACTTATTCGCGAAAACCGACGAATTACATATGTAGAGCTAGAGCGAGAACTGGGAATTGGATCAGCAGCAATGCAAACCATAATTCACGACCACCTTTCTCTCCGTAAACGTTGTTCGAGATGGGTGCCGCACAAACTTACCGATGAGCAGAAAGACCGTCGGGTGGATTGGTGCCTATTCATGATAGATAAATTCAACGGAGGCGAGAAAAAAAACGTATATGATATACTGACTGGTGACGAAACATGGCTATATAACTATGATCCCGAATCAAAGCGACAGTCGACTGTATGGTGCTTTGAAGACGAGCCAACTCCAACGAAATGTCGCCGTGCACGAAGCACACAGAAACAAATGGTCGCCTCGTTTTTCTGCAAAACGGGTCATATTGCTACTGTTGTGCTAGAGAATGAAAGAACGGTGAACTCCGAATGGTATGTGACAGTTTGTGCTCCAACAGTAATATCAGCTTGGTGTGACAAGCGACCGAAGTCAGGAATCCGGCACCTTCTCTGGCACCACGACAATGCGGCGCCGCACACGTCTGCCAGAACACTAGACTTTTTCAACTCGAAAAATGTGTCAATTCTCCCTCACCCGCCATATTCCCCTGACCTAGCGCCTTGTGATTTTTACTTGTTTCCAAAAATCAAAGAAAAACTAAAGGGGAAGAGGTTTGAAAGCAAAGAAGATGCGCTGGTTGCCTATAATTTCGAGATTTCTGAGGTATCTAAAGAAGAGTGGTCACAGGTATTTTCCAATTGGTTCAGACGTATGGAAAAGTGTATACGTGCTCAGGGTGAATACTTTGAAAAGATCGATACTTGTAATAAAGAATACATTTTATAATTTTTGAGTATCTCGTTTCTTTTGGCATGCCCCTCGTATATGGTGCACAATAAAATACATCAATCGTCAAACGTTTATTGTGTCCTCTCTATTTTATTCTACCTCTATGGAAAGCATGCTTAAAATAAAGCAAATTTAAATCAGCCCTAAGTCAAATGTAGCCAATGTTTGAGTCAGAGAAACTGTTTCAAATAAAGATATATTTCAATCCCTTCCTTTAATATTAGGCCCGTATAGCTCTTACCTCTAAAGATCAGTCAAGTGCGTAGTCAAGTTGCTGTTTCGTTTCAAACAACATCTTTCAATGGACACTCAAGAGCTATTTCAGACTATCGACCATTCTATATGTAATATTAGAGCTTAATCTGTACAGCGGTGGTGGCGTAGTGGGGTTGACCCTTGCTTCTCGATCATGAGGGTCTGGGTTCGAACCACGCATGTACCAATGACTTTTAGTTACGTACATTTGTTTGTACAGCAACATCATTCGCTGATAAATTGTGCCCGGATAACGGCGACAGGCTTGCCACTTGTCACGTTTGGGATCTAATAAACTCGGCAAAACGTGGGTCCAGTTCTAGAGACTGGTGCCTCTGCCTACCCCTTCGGGGATAACGGGCGTGAGTTTATTTTTTTTATTTTTTTATTTTAATCTGTAGAATTTTGGTGGGCCGATCGTCTCACCAAAACAATGGTTTTTAAAACGTTCTTTTGTAGGGCGAAACATTAAAAAAACAATAAGATACAGTTTTGTAGCCACGGATGATAAATAAAGGCGAAAAATATCGGAGCGTCCTTTTGGCTCTATATATTTTTTATAACCGAAAAAAAACATGGATGCTCATGAACAGTCGCACACATAGAAACGAGGTTAGTCGTGGCTCACTCTCGTTTCTTCATCCATCGACCTTTTTATTTTTCATCTTCAAAAGAGTTCTGAATAGTGATTAACAAAAGAGTTTCGCTCGAAATGAGCTCCGTTGCGTCGCAAACAGTCAAAACGCAATTGTACAAGCGCGGATTTATCACTTTCAGCGCAACCAAAAGATTGATAACCATTGCCGGCTGAGGAATTGTTAGTTTCGAGTAGGAAAACACAAGACCCTCTATCCTTCATAGATTTCCATCAGTGCGGAAACCGGCTCCAAATTGCCTGCTAGAAGCGTCGGGAAAAAAAAGGAAAATAAGGCGACATCCGCCTGGGTCGGTCATTACGTTAATGCGAGACTAAACTTGATTGATGATCTCAGGCCTGGTGCGAAATTTGCTGCGGGACTCTTGGATGTCTCTGTATTGGAGAGTTACCAAGTCCAGTCGTGCTGAGTGTACCTTGATTTACACAGCGTGAATTTGAAATCGCTAGGAATAATTTGAAGGGCGTGCTTTTCGGTGGTAAGTAAATTTTATTTACTTTTTATGTATGTAAATGTTTATGTTTATTTGTCTCGTGTTTCTTATGTGCAATAAAGAATATTCTTATCTTATCTTATGTTTATGTTTTTATGTTTTATTGTACACGTAGGTACATACAATTTGAGTAATCAGGTCTTAATCTTAACTCTGGGTGTTTTTCACTGTTTGTAGTGGTCAAGAGCTTATGTTGTGTGGAATTTATTAGCAGTATGCGGCTGGAGTCCATACTAAGAATAGTGATGAAGTGATATTTTACATCATATTTTTATGAATATTCGGGGTTTTCAGCGTTTCGACTGAAAACGTTTAGCAGGAAAACGTTTTCTAACATGTAAACAATTAAATAAATAATTGTGTTTGCCAGTGACGACCATAACACATTCGAAACATACTATTTATCCGAGTTATATTACTTTTCGTGTCCATATCCGTCCGTCTGTCCGTTTATTAGTAAGGAAATTATAATTATGCTTTTCTTTTTTTATTTTTCATTTTGTACACACTTTGTGTATATTTATACATTATTACTAACTGGCCCGGCAAACGTTATTTTGTGGTGGACCACCCCTATCTCTTAGGGCTACGAATAATAGATAACAACCTATTCTCAAATACCGAATATACATATAAAATTTCGTCAAATTCGGTCAAGCCGTTTCGGTGGAGTATGCGCACTAACACTGTGACACGAAAATTTTCTGTATTAGATTAGAATGATCCATAAAACAACAAACGAATTCCATGGCAGGCATGCTGTAGAAATGTGAGTTATTACGTGCAAGAATATAGATAGTAAATATTGTAAGAATATCTTGTTATTGCATTAGCAACCGGCATTCTAGTTCAGACAAGTTTCTACTAAATATGTCAATATAGGTTCAATTCATCAAAACAAGAATCAATTGCCAATAGTGAACTTTATCACACTTGGCCGATATAGAAACTAAATTCATATTTTATTAATGGCCTAGTCTAGTGGCGTATCGATTTTATTACTTTTAGTCCTGTATTATCAATTTAACGTAACTAGTCTATATGTCGCAGTAAAGTAGTTAAATCAGAGAGTCAATTGAATCTTTGATTGACTGTCTAGAGATTCGATTGACTCTCTGATTTAACTACTTTACTGCGACATATACATAAGTTTTTAGATAATGGTTCGAATCCCCCTTTGTAAAACGATTAACTGTAGATAGGTGACCACTCAACACTGTAGAAAGGCATGTCCAGCCTGTATAATATCCTCACAGTTTATAGGCCAGCGTTTCTGTCGTTTAAGTGGATTAAACCGACTTATTGCAAACGATACCAATATCAATTTGCTCAATTTTTACTTAATAACAACCGGCATCCCGCTGTGCAATATGCGTCTACTAACTTATTGAATGGCGTTACTGGGCCGCCGGTATACTGGCATTATGGCACGGATCAGGACGGTAATTGGTCTCGTAAACTGAAGTGCACATTCCGATAGCTTTTTAGTATTCCGTATTTCATTAAAAGCTTGCTTTTAAACAGTAACCAGGTTTTCAATTTAGATAGAGAAGAACGAGGGCCCAGTTCTAGTGATTGGTGCCTCTGCCTACCCCCGCGGGGATAACGGGCGTGAGTTTATTTACTTTTTTTTATAGAGAAGACTTTTCTAGGTAAAAAAGGAAATAACACAGATGACGTGGAATTCGGAACCACTTCGTAAGGGTATTTTTTTTTATTTATGGTCCACAAAACGGAATGTTGCACCTAAAACTTACATAAAAGTATAGTAATAGAATAGTAATAGCCAGCCGTGATGTAAATTATTTGATATGAACAAAACTTGCAATTAAACTAAACAAAAAATGTGTGGTAGGTTCCGAACCAACAAATATAAGTCTATTGAACCAGAAAAAATGTCAAATTTGTCCCTAAGGTTAAGCTAACAATATTCTTTAGGTTATTATTTAAAGGATATCTACAAGGTTGAAATGTTTACTGATAGTCTTATAAGGGAACATTTATCACTTAACCAATATAGCCCAGAGTTTTGTTTCGTTAGATATGCGTTTGACTAAAATAGAGAAAAGATGTATTATTTATTTATTTATTTATTTTATTTTATGTATTCATTATTTTAAATCTACGTCTTAGCATATACCTCGCCAGAGGCACGGGCCTGCTTGCCATAAACACAGGCTACATGTGAGCCTAGCTATGGCAGCAGACATGTACAATCGACAGCACATCATGGTATACACCCATGCACTCTACTCCGTTGCATTGCGGGCGACTTTGCAACTAAAATGTGAAGATTGACGTGCTGTCGACTGTACCCAACACATGTTATTTTATGTTTTTTTCTTTTTAGATTAACTTAATGTAGAAGTATTTCTTTGTAACAATATTTTAGTCTTGCGCCCGAACTAATGCGATAAACGGCATTTATTGAAAAATTTTGTTCGTTGATAAATTTCGCCTACTCTCAGAGAGAGAGTATGGGGTCAATGACCACGCGTGCCCACCGTGATATGGGGACTTCAAGCTAAGTTAAGTGAATAGCTCATACACTCAGGATTCCTCGCGATGTTATCCTTCGTTAGTTAGCGAGTGAGTAAAAAAAACAAGTCATAGATACATGCCCGCACTGGGATTCGAACCTGGGTCTCCCGCTTTCCAGTCCATTGTAATACCCACATGGCTACCACTTCAACAATTTTTTTTTATCAAACCCGTAATGTCATTTTTTTTTTTATATCTTCAAAATAATCAAAATCGTAAATTTTTGGTCCGGATTTGTCTAGTGCTTACGAAAGTTTTAGTTCGAAAATAATCAAAATCAATGAACCTGTGTCAGACGACCCCCTCCCCTATAAGGAAACATTTCTTGCTGGAAAACACCTGAATTTTTTTAAGCAATAACTTACATTTTTACGAACGTAGGTAGATACGCGTATTTTTCTCAACGTTACTTGTACCATTTGCTATTCTTTGATAAAATAATAAAAAAAGCTGCATCAAAAAGCAGTTCACTTTACTCAATATTTTTTTAACTCACATTTTTTAACTAACATATTTGCGGCGGAAAACTCCGGTTATATCTGGTTAAATGCATGCATTGTTAAAACTATCTGAACATGACGTCGTCGCCGAGTCTAGTGGCTTCCCCTGAATTCCTGCATTACGGAGACATTCCCGCGAACGCTCCGCTTGGTTGGTACATTCCCATCCGACTTAAATAAAAATATACTCAGAATGGTTGAAGAGAGTTTCTTCGTATGGTAGAAAAGTCATAATATAGAGAAACATACACGATCTCATCAGCACTCTGTTGAGCTCAGCTTGACAATGGCATGATGCGTCATCGATCAGTCATCAACTCATCATTATCAACAAAGTAACGTTAAACTGACTAAATCTGATTTGATTTGCATAATGCATGCAAGTACACGGCAAGAATGAACTATAAAAAAGAATAGAAAAGGAACATTCCAAACCTAACCTAACCTTTTTTTTTTTTTTTTTTTTTAACGGGGTGAAATGCAGTTACGCACCTTGACACCGCCCCCTGAGGGAGGGTGGCGGCCGTGTGTCAGGCTCACCCACCGAGTGTGGGCATACTGACTAAAACACCCCGGGAGCCGTCCTGTCGCTTGTGCAATGGGGCGCCGCTGGATCTCGCAAGTGGTGTGACCACAACGCGAATGCGACAGCGGCGCCCCGGCGACGTCGGCCCGACCGAAGCCGGGCCCCTTCCCTGGAGGAGGGGTGTGGGCTCCACACCCCCCCCTCCCGCCACGTGTCAGACGGCAGGTCCCTCAACCCGCCGTCTGTGGCCCTCACTGCACCGGCGGCATAAGATGCGCGTAGCGTCGCCTACGCGGGCCGGTGCGTCTTCGACGGAGCGGCGCGGACTCCGGGTCGTCCTCCCGCAGCCGCTCCTCGGCCTCCTTCAGCCCCAGGACCTGGTGGCAGAAGTGGGCCATCGCCTTCCACGCTCTCTCCCTGCGGAGCATGATTGGGATCATACTCGGCAAGGAGAGACCGTCCTCGAAGTATTGCACCAGAATATGGCGCTGTGGACCCCAGGCCGCACACTCCGCCAGAGTGTGCTCCGCCGTGTCTGCTGGAGCGCCGCACTCGTGGCACGCCGGCGTCTCTTCCCTCCCGATACGGTGCAGGTACTTACCAAAGCACCCATGTCCCGTAAGCACCTGCACCATCCGGAAGGTGAGAGGCCGACGCTTGCGGCGCATCCAGCGTTCCAACACCGGCCTGACGGCCTGTATGGTCCACCCGCCATATTGGGCCACTTCGAGGTCTTCGGCCCACTTCTCCAGAAGGTCCTTCTTGGCCTCCAGGCGCTGGTGGCGCACCTCCCTTGGGGCCGGGTTCTCGCCCTGGGGCCTCTTTTCCGCCACGAACCTGTATACCTGGGCGAGAACCTCGGCCTCTCGCTCCCAGGGAGGGTCACCGGCCAGGACAGTGGCTGCCGCCCACGACACCGTACGATACCCCCTGATCGCCCTCTGCGCGATCACCCTCTGCGGTCGCCTCAGAAGCGACTTGTTGGCGGCGCAGAGGGCGTCCACCCACACGGGGGCACCGTACAGCGCCATGCTGCGGACTATGCCCGCCATTAGTCTGCGGCACCTCGTATTGGGCCCTCCCTTGTTAGGGAGGAGCTGCCCGAGGGCCGCAGCTGCCCTGACCAGTCTTGGCCCCAACTCCTGGAAGTGGGGGCCAAAGCCCCAGCGCCCGTCCAAGATGAGGCCCAAATATTTCATCTGGGCCCCGATCCTCACCACCGTTCCGCCGCCGAGGACGATATTCGCGCCCGGCGGCGGCCCGGCTCGGGGCCCATGAAATAGAAGGGCCTCCGTCTTCTCGAGGGCCACCTCGAGCCCCAGCCGCCGGATCCTCCCGACCACCAAGTCCACCCCTACTGTGGCGAGTCGGGAGGCTTCCTTGAAGTCTCCTCCCCGGGCGGTGACCAGAGTGTCGTCTGCATAGCAGACGACACTCATCCCGGGGAGGAGTCTGCCGCGGAGCACCCAATCATAGCCGACGTTCCACAGGATCGGCCCCAACACCGATCCCTGCGGAACGCCGGCCTCCACCCGGTGCTCCACCAGGCGGCCGCCTCTTCCGACGGCCAACACCGTCCTGCCCTCCAAGTATGCCTTCAACAGCACTCCCATGTATCGAGGCACCCCCTGGAAGCGGAGCGCCTCGAGGATGGTGGCATGGGGAATGCTGTTGAAGGCATTCTTTATGTCCAGGGACACGGCTAGGACCCTGGACCCTTCCTCAGTCGCCTCCATGGTGAGGCGCTTCAGGGCAAGGACGGCGTCAACCGTCGACCTCGTCGGGCGGAACCCGTACTGGGTCTCGGAGAGACCGGGCCCCGTGCCGAGCAGATGCCGGTCGAGTCGGGCCGCCAGAATGCGTTCTAGCAGCTTCCCGACTTCGTCCAGCAGGACGATTGGCCTGTATGCCGAAGGAGAGTCGGCAGAACGACCCGCCTTCGGCAACAGGACCAACCGCCCCACCCTCCACAGCTCCGGGAACTGGCCGGTGCGGATGCACGCGTTAAACAATTCCCGAAGCTGCTCCCCGAGAAACTCCAGTGCCACAAACAGCACTTTCCCGGGGACCCCGTCCGGGCCGGGTGCCTTCTTCTTGGAACGAAGGCACCGTATGGCGGCCCTCATCTCACCGTCCGTGACGGGGGGGGGTGTCTGCTCGACTCCCTCGTCTCCTTCTTCCTCCCGCGAGGTGGCGGGGGCCATCGCTGGGGGGCTGAAGTTCCCCTGACGGGGAAACAGCTCCCGGACCACCCTTTGTAGAAAAGGGGGGTCCAGCGTCTCCGTCGTCGGGGCCGTCTGAGGGCGCATTTTATTGCGCGCCCATCGGTATGGACGGCCCCACGGGTCCTTGTCCAGCCCCGCCAGCATGGCCTCCCTTGTCCTCTCCTTGGCCCTGCTGATGGCCAGCTGCACCGCCTTCCTGGCCTGTCGGTACGTCGCGTACAGCTGGCCATCAGCGCCGCCCTGGCTCGGCCGTCGCCTGTCCCTCGCATAGGCCCTGCGGGCCGCGGAGCATGCGGCGCGGAGGTCCGCGATCTCCTGGGTCCACCAGTACACTTGTCCCCGCCTCCGGGGTGGGCGTCCGCTCGCTCTGGGCATGGCTGCGTCGCACACGGCAGTTAGCGCCTCGCGCATGTGCGCAGCCATGCCATCCACCCCTGTCTCCCGGCGGGGAAAGCTCCACCGGCGGACGATCGCCGCCTCCGCGGCCAGCTCCGCGTTAAACCGCGACAGGGCCCAACGCGGGAACTGGCTCGGCCACCGTTGAGTCGGGGCCGCCCTGCCCGAGGTGGAGACCTCGAACCTGATGTACCTGTGGTCCGACAGGGTCTCCACCTCTTCAACCACGCACCACTCCCACACCTTGCTGGCGACAGCGGGCGTGGCGAACGAGACATCCACCACGGATCCCCCCCGCTGCCGCACGCAGGTGTGGGCTGTGCCCCTGTTGAGCAGGGTCAGCCCCGAAGCCAGAGCAAAGGCCTCCAGCTCCCGGCCTTTCGGAGTGGTGCTCGGGTTCCCCCACGCGATAGACTTCGCGTTGAGGTCCCCGAGCACCAGCACCTCGCGGGGCGCCACCCTCCCGATGGCGGCTTCGAGTCGGGTGAGGAACCGCTCGAAGTCCGCCAGCGGTCTGTTTGGGGAGAAGTACACGCTTATCAGCGCGTACTCCCCCCATGACGCCACCACGTAGCCGGGCCCCTTCTCGACGAGGGAGAAGGGGACCCCAAGGCCAGCCGAAACCACAATGGCGGCGGAGCCATTCTCGTCCCCCAGCCAATGGGGCTGGCTAGGGACGAAGTAGGGCTCCGCCACCGCCGCCACGGCTATGTCCCACTCCGCCATTGACTGCAAGAGCAAGTCTTGCGCTCCGGCGGAGTGGTTGACATTCGCCTGTAGGGCGCTGAGATGTCCTCTGTCCATTAATGTGACATCTCAGCGTCCCTCGCGACTGCCGCCTGGCGGCTTTCGGCTCTCTGGCCCTGGGGTGCTGGGGCCAGTCTCCCCCTAACATGGGGGGGGTTGCAGTTACGCCCCCCCATGACGTGATCCGCCTTGAGCCCCCTGTCCGTGCAAATAGCGCAGCGGGGGGGCACGACCTGGCACGCCTCCGCCGAGTGCCCGGACACGCCGCAGCGGTAGCAGAGGCTGCTACGGTCCGCCGCCGATGGGCACAGCTGGCGCGTGTGCCCCAGCCCCATGCACTTATAACAGCGCATGGGGCGCGCTTCAAGGAGCTGGGCACGCGCCGAGCTCCAACCCACCAGCAGGCGGCCGGCCTCCGTGATCCGCTTCGCGGCGTCGACCGGGCACGACACCAGAGCCGTGCCCTCCCCCCTGGCGTTGGGGCGGATCGCCCCGCAGACCTTCACCGCTTCCACCGCGCAGCCCCCCGCCCTGGCCACAGCCGCCGCCAACCTCTCGGGTGTGGCGGCGTCGTCCAGGCCGGCCACGCGGATGTCAGCGGTCTTGGTGGGGCGGTCCACCCGCACCACATCGGACAGGGCCGCCCGCAGCTTGGCCGCCAAAGCGTCGGCCTTCTCGACGTTTTGGGAGCCCGCAATCTCCAGCATCCGGGCTCCCGTTGCCGTCTGGCGCGACTTCAGGCCAGTGATCCCCAGCTCGTCCAGGCTGATGGCCTCCTCAGCCTTGGCCAGGACCTCCCTGTAGGTGAGGCCCTGGCCCGCGGCCTCTGGTGCTAGTGTCAGCACCACCGCTGCCGACCGAGGGGCCACCAACCTGGGTACCTTCCTCTTGGCCTCCTGGGGGGGGGGGGCCCACCTTAGGTGCGGCCGGCCCTTGGGACAGCCCCTTGGCTGCCGGTGCCGCCGCCTTCTTACCCCGGCGCACCACCTCCGTCCACGTCTCGGCCGAGGTGGAGGGGGCGGGGGCTGCCCGGGCGGTTGAAGGCACCGGCTGCGACCCCTGAGTCACCTCCTGGGTCGTCGCCGAGGCCGCCTTCTTGCCCTTGGTCTTCCCTGTTTTTCCCGCAGGCGCGGCCGACGACGCGGGCGCCGCCATGGGTGCCGCCGTGGGCGCCGCCACGGGCACCGCCCTCTTCTTGTCCGCCGCTAGTGGCGGACGTGCTCTCTCCTGCGTGGAGACGAGCCCCGCCACCTTTCCCTCCACCATCCTCGCCAGAGGAGGGAGAAGGGCGGCCAGCAGGCGCTCCACGAGCTCGTCCCCCACTTCGGCTGGCGGCGGGGCCGCGCAAGCCGCGCTCGGACCAGCAGACGGGCTCGAGGTCGCTACGGAGGCCTTGAGGGCCTCGAAGTCCCGTTTGTAAGCCATGAGCTCGCCTCTCATGTTAGCGAGCTCATGACCCAGTCGCACGTTGTCCGCACGCAGCTTGCGCATGGACTCCGTAGTCTTCGAGTTCGCCATCCTCTCGACGGTTTCAGCGATGCTGGCCGCGAACCCCTTTATTTTATTTGCGTAGCCGCCTTTCAGATTGGACGACTTCCTAATCAGCTCCATGATGGAGGAGAGGCCTTCTCCCACCTGGGCCCCCATTGTTTGGATGTCCAGTGACTCGGCCTCCGGCTCCAAGTCCTGGACATCCCCCGCATCGTCGCAGTCCAGAACGACCTGCGATGGCTTTTGGAAGGCCCTCTTATGAAGGGCCTTCTCATAGGCCTTGTCACAAGCCTCCTCCTCCTTTTCTTTGAGGGCCCTATTGGCCCTCGACAGCCCCGCGGTGTGATAAGTGAGGCGCGCCTTGCCACGCTTCGCTCCAGACACCCTAGCCACCACCGACATTTCAGTCTCGGTGTCGTCCGACGACGCCGAGAAAAACCGCCCTCTCTCCTCCCGGTCTCGCTTCCTCCCCCGGTCCACACTCGAGGACGCCGAAGCGTCCGTGTCCATCATAGCGGACACACAGGGCTCAACACGACCAAGCCTAAACAATACTAAACCTAAAACAAACCTAATCTAAAGATAACACGCACCTATACTAAAGAAACTAATAAACAAAATTAACAACTTCAAACCCAAACAGTATTAAACTAAAGAAAAATCAATCCGAACTCCTTAAGAAAATAACCCACACCTATATTCAAAACGAAAAATAATAAACATACAACCACACAGAGCTAAACAAAAACTCCTTCAACAAATCCCACGAAAATATCAAGTCCACTAGCAAAAACTCTATACAGCCTAAGCTCTTAGCCTAACACCCAACAAAATTAACAACTTCAAACCCAAACAGTATTAAACTAAAGAAAAATCAATCCGAACTCCTTAAGAAAATAACCCACACCTATATTCAAAACGAAAAATAATAAACATACAACCACACAGAGCTAAACAAAAACTCCTTCAACCAAAATATCCATCAGGATTTGAACCGGGGTCTTTCGTTTCCGGACCGCAGGATTTCCCACCTGAGCTATTAAAACCTTTTTAATAAACAAAATTAACAAATTCAAACCCAAACAGTATTAAACTAAAGAAAAATCAATCCGAACTCCTTAAGAAAATAACCCACACCTATATTCAAAACGAAAAATAATAAACATACAACCACACAGAGCTAAACAAAAACTCCTTCAACCAACAAAATTAACAACTTCAAACCCAAACAGTATTAAACTAAAGAAAAATCAATCCGAACTCCTTAAGAAAATAACCCACACCTATATTCAAAACGAAAAATAATAAACATACAACCACACAGAGCTAAACAAAAACTCCTTCAACCAAACCTAACCTAACCTAACCTAACCTTCAAACTCATGGGGCGCCACGCCAGATAACCTTCACGTGTACCCCTCCGCTTCCGTTCCCTCTGATTCCTTGTGAACCAGATGGAAGGGCAAGTGGTGGGGTCGGTGCGCCCTGAGCGTTGGTCAGTGACTTCTCCTTGTGGGATCTTGCTGGCTAACGGCGAATGATCTGGCCCGAGGGGTCGCGTGGGTTCCAATTCCTCTGTGAATCGGGACCCAGGCGACCAACCGAAGGAGGTCCGGCTAGGGGGGGGGGGGCAGTCGCGCCTCAAACTAGTCGGATAAGAGTGGCCGCGGGCGGAGGGTCGGGGGACCCGACGCCCACGATCGCGGCGGGCCGGAAGGCACCCTCGTGTGTTCCGAGGGTGCCTTCTCGCGCAAGGAGAGGGCCCGCGCGCTCGCTCTCCACCTTCTCTGCTTTCAGAGAAGTGCTGGAGAGCGAGCGACGGGCGACGCAGCGTCGCGGCGTCCTCCTCTTGCCTGTTGCATGGGCGACGGGTCGGGGGAGGGCGGCGCGAGGAAGCGGTTGGGGGCCATTATGGCCCCCCAGAGGAGGGGCGGCGCTTCCTTGCCTCGTCGTATGGGCGATGGGGCGAGTGGCGCCGCCGGGGAGCCAATCTGGCTCCCCACCAGTAGAGCCCCTTCGGGGGCGAGCTCTTGCCGGGTCACAGTGAATTAACCTCTGGCCTATCCTGTGGCCCGGTAGAGTAGCGGAGGAACACCGCGGGGTTTTAGGGGGTAGTCCAGCACTGAGCAGGCGGCTCGATAGTGCTGGGAGTCCACCACAAAGCTGCTCTGTTGTCCCCCGACAACAGAGCGGCGAAGTGCGCAAATGCATTTCCCCGCGTTAAAAAAAAAAAAAAAAAAAAAAACCTTCAAACTCATGGGGCGCCACGCCAGATAACCTTCACGTGTACCCCTCCGCTTCCATTCCCTCTGATTCCTTGTGAACCAGATGGAAGGGCAAGTGGTGGGGTCGGTGCGCCCTGAGCGTTAGTCAGTGACTTCTCCTTGTGGGATCTTGCTGGCTAACGGCGAATGATCTGGCCCGAGGGGTCGCGTGGGTTCTAATTCCTCTGTGAATCGGGACCCAGGCGACCAACCGAAGGAGGTCCGGCTAGGGGGGGGCGCAGTCGCGCCTCAAACTAGTCGGATAAGAGTGGCCGCGGGCGGAGGGTCGGGGGACCCGACGCCCACGATCGCGGCGGGCCGGAAGGCACCCTCGTGTGTTCCGAGGGTGCCTTCTCGCGAAAGGAGAGGGCCCGTGCGCTCGCTCTCCACCTTCTCTGCTTTCAGAGAAGTGCTGGAGAGCGAGCGACGGGCGTCGCAGCGTCGCGCCGTCCTCCTCTTGCCTGTTGTATGGGCGACGGGTCGGGGGAGGGCGGCGCGAGGAAGCGGTTGGGGGCCATTATGGCCCCCCAGAGGAGGGGCGGCGCTTCCTTGCCTCGTCGTATGGGCGATGGGGCGAGTGGCGCCGCCGGGGAGCCAATCTGGCTCCCCACCAGTAGAGCCCCTTCGGGGGCGAGCTCTTGCCGGGTCACAGTGAATTAACCTCTGGCCTATCCTGTGGCCCGGTAGAGTAGCGGAGGAACACCGCGGGGTTTTAGGGGGTAGTCCAGCACTGAGCAGGCGGCTCGATAGTGCTGGGAGTCCACCACAAAGCTGCTCTGTTGTCCCCCGACAATAGAGCGGCGAAGTGCGCAAATGCATTTCCCCGCGTCAAAAAAAAAAAAAAAAACCTTCAAACTCATCATTAGTCTGTTTCTGGAGTAACAAGGTAGGTACGCGCTCCGCTGCTTTCATGAAAGCAGAATAAAGAACAAATGGCAACCGACCAGATCAGACCTTACAAATTATGATGATGAGTTTCTAATATTTTTGCAAATACCTCTATAATTTAAAATTTAAAAAATATTTCAAATTCGTCACCATGATTTGGGCTCTTTTCGCTGCCATGTGGTCCAAAAGATGCTGAATTCAGATCGTAAATTTCATGGTAGTCCAGTACCGTACCAGAAGATATTTTCTCCGCTTCTCTATAATACTGACAATACAATCGAAATAATTAAAATATATTCCGAGTTCAAAATAGTATGTGATTGAACCTTATCATATAAGATAAGAATATTCTTGATTGTACCAGGAAAAACAAATACATTTACAAAGATTTACACATATTATTAGGCCCCCGAAAATATATTTACCTAATTTTGTTCGACCTTAAATGTGGGGTACTCGAAAAAGTGGTTTCTCCTGAGATTATATCTGATTCAGAAAGGAGTGCACCACCCGGTTTATCTCTCGCCGGGCCACCGACCATTTTCACTGACGCACACCGCAATTTCAACCCGAGAATTCATTGCATAATTTACTGCTACATTATAAATTAGGTTTACTGGCCGTGCAGTGTACTTTAAACAGTTGCATCGCTAAGTTTAATACCATTTCAAAGTAGTTGTACCAACCAAATAAAGTTATTACGGAGTGCAATGGGAGCTGCTTTAGATTTAGAAGTTAGCTAGCTATGAGCTTAGTAATGTATTCACAACATTCGACGGCTGGGTACTGAGTCGTCGACACAAGGTTTGATTTTCACGCTTTAGTCAGATTTAGCCTCATAGTTAGGCCATTGAATGTAGCAAGCGCTGAGGGACGTAAACTCCTCTCTGACACTAGGATTTCCTTACAATGTCATCGTTTACCGTTAGCGAGTGGTATTGCTTCTACAACTTCACAAATGTACATACGTTAGATAGATTAGAAAATTACAAAGTCTTTGGTACATGCCGGGATTCGAACTCCCAACCTCCCAAATATAAAACCAGCGTTCTACCGCTGAGTTACAACCACCTGTTTAACTATTTTTGCATTGACTGATTTGACAGAGTCATTGATATCTTTACTTTGTGCGTTTAGCCGATGAAATTGGGGTTTCCTGGCACAAGTGCTTACACACTTAATAGGAAGCCTCCACCACAATGTATTGAATAATTCTGGAATCGAAATAAAACAATTTTTATTTATTTCTTTATTTAATTACTAACAATCTCTACATTTATCTGAGAAAAGTTAAAGTTGATTTTTCTTTGGATATGTGTGTTGTTTTATTGGAATAGCGACAAATTAACTGTTTTCTGTCATTTCGACTGTTTTCACAGAATAAAATGTATGTAATTAAATTCTCAACGTCTATCTTCTCAGTTTGGTCAAAAGCTGTTTATTAGTCAATGGAGGAAATGCAGCTTTTTAAACCAGTTCGTGCGTACAATTCCCTCCTCTAACATCAATACCTAAAACCTTAGTTGAAGAGGTTTTAAAGTCCTTGATATTGGCAAAAACCGACCTCAATCGTGAACCGGGCGTCACGCGCTGATAAACAAATATGCAACACAACACAACACACCTGCAATATATTAAAGGCATTAATTATAGTTTAGCCGCATTAAATAGATCCTATTTGACCACATTAATCAAGGCATTATGCGGTAAATTAAAACCAACGGTGGCCGATGCGATGCGATTTTCGCCATATTTGATTAGCGCTGTTAACAACGCGACGCGGATTGGGGCTTTTCACGGCGCAGTACGATACCAACACGACAACGATATAACAAACAAAGAAACATAAATATTTACATACAGGCACATACATTACTTCTGGCCCCACACTAGGATACCCTGTGTCGTGGGAACCAGAAACAGCTACGTTACAAACATGTAGACATCCAAGACCAGGTGTTTTTTTCCCCCACCCGGGGTTCGGACCCGGGACCTCTCGCATGGTAGAGGTCGTGGAATGCGGTTAACGCGGAAAACAAAAGCAACGAGTTGAACCTCTACTTGTCTCTCGTCCATACATATTGCCATTTATATGTCTGAATCAATGTGCCTGTAAGCAAATGTTTACGTTTATATTGTGTAAGCGAGAAACAAGCAGTCATACATTAAACTGGTCTAACTGCGGAATAGACTCGACGCAAACATTTGTATGTTTTTTTTTTTCGACAGTTGAACTATTGTATCTCTCTGCATTTATAATGTATTGTATTGTATTGCATTGTAATGCCTTAGGGCGGCTTGAAAACTTCTGACACTAAGACCAGAAACTAGTCTTACAAGCCTCCACCAATGCAAAGGCCCCCGTGGTGGAGTATCGCCCATACCTTCCTCAGGGAAGAGACCCGTACCCCTCGGTGGGGACATAATGGATTGATGATGATGATGATGAACTATTGTATACATTTATGTAACTTGTCTTCTATTCAATAAATCCATATTTTATGTTGAATTATTATTTGGATGACCGTGTTATTAAATTAAAATGTATTACGACGTGATATACAGGGTGGCCGGGGGAATGATGTCAAAAAAAAAAAATTAGGTCCCTCGTGTCATGGGGTATCCGAATCACCCCCATGTATGTTCCGCGATTTTTCATAGTTTCGGAGTTATGATTTTTTTTCTGAATTTTTATGAATTTTCGCGTTATCAATTTTGAAAATTTCTAAAAAAAAAACTAGAAGCTTTTTTCAATTACTTTTTTTTGTAACTGAATCTTCACAAGTTGTTCTTCTATGCATAAAATAATCAGCTTCGTAACTTTGATAAAAGTTATTAAAGTGTTGGTCTAAAGTCAAAAATTTACGTTCGGTAAATTATGACTTGAATTTTCAAAAATAAATTAAAAATCCAAACAGATGTTTTAATGGTTTCTTAGTTAGCCTCAGAAATGCGCAAGACTCTCAGATTTCATAATCATTAAAAAAAGTACTGCTTAACGAGCTACTTTGTGTACATTCGGCCTTCGAAGACAGCGAGGTGAAGAATTATTAAAATTAACAAATTTTTTTTCTGCCATTTCGTCTTTTCTTATTTTATTAATGAACGAGTCGTCATCATCATGATGAATAAAAGTGGTTTTGTCAATAAAACACAGATTAAAAAATTTGGAGGCATTTTCCGTTTTACAGTAATTAATTTTGCGCGGTCCGTTCTCGTGGGTCATGGGTTGTAAATGCAGACGCAACTTTTTACCTGTAATAACAATAGTCTTTGAGGATAGGAGGCCGCCGAACTATTGCTATCTCTCTCACTCTCAGCGGTAAGAGTGAGAGGGGCAGCGCAGCAGAAGCGAACACAAAACAAGTTTGTACCTCAGTCGTTCTCACTTTGTGTTTACTGCTACACGTGTCTTCATTTTGTTTTACCTCACTGTCTCGCTTTGTCCGCGGATTCCGCTGCCTACTTATTTGACTACTTTGCTCGTTAATTGGACTGTGTCTTGCATACTGATTTGGACTTTGTTTACTTGGAAGTGTAAAAGATGAGTTACACGTTAAGTGAATACGCAGAAATGCACTATTTTTATGGAGTTGCACAAGGGAACGGCCTTGAAGCAGCGCGACTGTATCGCGAACAACTTCAACGTCGTGGTGGGCCGCAACCTGAGCATTATCCCAACCATCGCGTTTTTATTAACACGCACAATACCTTAATGGCAGGCCGCATTCCTGGCCAACGAGGCGATAGGGAAGGAATCCCTAGAGTTGACCCGGATCGCAGAGAAGTTGTGCTCGAAGAAGTTCAACGAAATCCTTCCACGAGTACCAGAGCTATGGCTCGTACTCTGAACATCCCAAGAACTTCTATCCAAGACATACTTCACGATGAAGGATATCATGCGTTCCATATCCGACGAGTCCAAGCTTTACTGCCTACAGACTACCAATTGCGAATTGGTTTCTGCCAAACAATGCTACAAAAAGAACAACAAGATCCTGGATTTTTCAATAAAGTTTTATGGTCAGATGAGTCACGTTTTGAGCGCACTGGAATTTTCAATATTCATAATTACCACACGTGGGCGGTTGAAAATCCACACGAAATGAGAGCGTCGACGTTTCAACATCGTTTCAGCGTTAACTTGTGGTCTGGTATTCTCAATGGCGAACTGATTGGTCCATTTGAATTGCCGTCCAGATTAAATGGAGAAAGATACCGACACTTTCTGGAACATGAACTTCCATTGTTGCTAGAAGACGTGAATATTGAACTAAGACGAACCATGGTTCTTCAAAATGACGGCGCTCCATGTCACTACGAACGCAAGTCCGAAATTATTTAAATGAGGCGTACCCCAATAGATGGATCGGACGCGGCGGACCAATATCGTGGCCTCCACGCTCACCTGACCTCAACCCTATGGATTTTTTTATTTGGGGCTATTTTAAGGAAATAGCATACGCCAGAGAAAGTGGGAGTGAACAAGAGCTGAGGCAGAAATTAACAGAAGCCGAACGTGTTGTAAACGAAAACCGAGCAGCTTTTAGACGATTAAAAGATAATTTCCTACGTAGGTGTAGAATGTGTATTGCTGCTGGAGGTGGCAACTTTGAAAACCTATTATAATAAACATTTTTTTTACATTTCAATCTGTGTTTTATTGACAAAACCACTTTTATTCATCATGATGATGACGACTCGTTCATTAATAAACTAAGAAAAGACGAAATGGCAGAAAAAAAATTTGTTAATTTTAATAATTCTTCACCTCACTGTCTTCGACGGCCGAATGTACACAAAGTAGCTCGTTAAGCAGTACTTTTTTTAATGATTATGAAATCTGAGAGTCTTGCGCATTTCTGAGGCTAACTAAGAAACCATTAAAACATCTGTTTGGATTTTTAATTTATTTTTGAAAATTCAAGTCATAATTTACCGAACGTAAATTTTTGACTTTAGACCAACACTTTAATAACTTTTATCAAAGTTACGAAGCTGATTATTTTATGCATAGAAGAACAACTTGTGAAGATTCAGTTACAAAAAAAAGTAATCGAAAAAAGCTTCTAGTTTTTTTTTAGAAATTTTCAAAATTGATAAGGCGAAAATTCATGAAAATTCAGAAAAAAAATCATAACTCCGAAACTATGAAAAATCGCGGAACATACATGGGGGTGATTCGGATACCCCATGACAAGAGGGACCTAATTTTTTTTTTTTGACGTCAATCCCCCGGCCACCCTGTATAAAACCAAATGGTTTATTTCTACACCCGTCTATAAAAATCACAAATGTATTTTATTTCCTCTTCGAATGAAATACGTCAATACAGGTTAATCAAATTCATTAATAGCTCGATTATGCACATCGTAATGCTAATCTTACGCTAGTTAGGCATGCATAATATCCATGTATTCAACAATCGCATGTTACTTTTAATATTTTTTTACACGTAGCTTATTGTTGATTTAACTATGAACGAAACTTTGCTTTTTTTTATTTATTTTAAATACATAAAAATTTAATCCGTTAAATGAACCACGTCAGGTTTTTTTTTTTTTTAATATTTAATTATCCAACGTAATGCTTATAATAGCATTATGCTAGCATAACATGCTAGTTAGACATGCATAATATCCATGAATTCAATGGTGTTTTACTATTACATTTTTTTATGCTAGCGTATTGTTGATTTAACTATCGACGAGACGTATGGATTGGACCTGAGAATTGTAAAATTCATAACTGGGATTGTCCAAAAACAATAGTTCTTTTTTTCCGAGAAAAAAGGTAATTTTAACAACCTGGGCCAAATATTTCGTACTTAAAAGTTTTATGGAAAAAAAATCGAGTGAGTTTACGCTACCGGAAGAAGGTACGTCATGCACGGAAAAACGTCATCAACTGAGACGCTACGAGCTGTCACTTTCTATTGATACCATTGCTCGATACAAAAACCATAAACGGAACTAAAAATACTCCTAATTGTGCAAACGGTGCACCTAATTGTGCAAACCTGGGTCTCCGGGAAAGCTACTGAGTCTAGTGTTCTACTCACTAGGCGTCCATAAATGTTTTTTTAATAAATAATGCAAAAAAAAATGTAAATGTCTAGGTGTTCTGAAAAAAAAAATTTACCTTTTAAAATATATCTGTTTTTTCTTCAGAACACCGAGATGTAAATATTTTGGCATTATTTATTAAAAAATATTTATGGATGCCTAGTGAGTAGAACACTAGACTCAGTAGCTTTCCCGGAGACCCAGGTTCGATTCCCAATGCGGACTTGTACCTATGACTTTGTTTTCTAAGTTCTGTACATTTGCGAAGTTATTGTAGCTATACCACTAACTGTGAAGGAAAACATGATAAGGAAACCTGAATGTCTGAGCTATTCCATTGTTTAGCTCAGACACTCAGGCACTCACACACTTTCCAGCGCTGAGGAACGTCTCACCGCTTGACATCGCCAATCCGCGGTGGGCACCCGTGGAGATAAAAGCCCCATACTCTCTCTCCAAGAAACCTGTGCCCTACAGTGGGACATAATGCTGCTTAGTTATCATCATCATCTTTTGATACCAATGGGTTGATACTCATTATGTCTTCGCCGAGGGGCACGGGTCTCTTCCCTGAGGAAGGTATAGGCCATACTCCACCACTGGGGCCTAGTTATTATTATAATAAATCCGATGTACCAAAATCTAAAAAAATATTTCAATCAAGTGTTCGGCCTGTTCCTCGCAATGTTGCACAATATTATATTATTATATCTAGAACCCATGACGTCGCAAAAAAGCGTAAAATCTGTCAAAATAAATAATGGAAGCGTCATAAAAAAACAGCAGCGCAATAAATAAATATTGTGTTATAACGCCCGACACGGCTACGCCAGATATCTCACTTGACACGATCCATCAAGCGATTTGGCGGGGCGAGATAAAGCGACGCTAAAGTGCAACTATAGCTTTATACTCGTTTCGTCGTACATTCGACAGCACGTCAACCTTCACATTTTAGTTGCAAAGTCGCCCGTAATGCAACGGAGTAGAGTGCATGGGTGTATAGGAAGGTGTCGACTGTACATCGCAGGAAAGGCACAGAACAAAAGAAAAAGAAAGGCACATCTTTTTACCCGAAAACGGTAGATGTGTGTATGTTATATGTATAAAAATCAAAATCAAAATTTTTATAACAACATATTGACTCACAATAACTGATGATGACATTTAATTTTCTTAACAATGTCCCAGGCGTCCGAGTGGTCTTTTCACCGATCTAGCGTCGGCGAAGGTGCCACTGGACGCTGTATAAATAATCTCATTACAGTACATGTTTTTTTTTTCAGTTTACAATAAGGAATAGGGGGGGGACTGGAGACAGAGATGTGAAAAGCAGGAAGGGAGGCCTTAGCTCAACTATGGGACATAAAAGAGGCTATGTAAAAAAAGTAGGCCAAACGTGAGTCTCGCACGAAGGGTTCCGTAACATTATAAAATGCGAAAAAATCACGTTTGTTGTATGGGAGCCCCACTTAACCTCCTCAGTCCTGACCTTGAAAATAACAATTGAAAACCGTTGTTATGGTGCACGTATGTGTACCCCGGGGTCTTAAGAGGTTAAATATTTATTTAATTTTAATTTAATTATTTACTTTTAAAGTGAATCAACTCAATATTCTGTGAATATTCAAGCGTCTACCTGTTGCCGGTATTAATATAGAGTAAGAACAATCAAAAATCACGTTTGTTGTGTGGGAGCCCCCTTAAATATGTTTTTATTCTGTTTTTCAGTATTTGTTTCAAATACATCATCTGTGGAATTTAATTTCAACTGTCTAACTATCACGGTTCATGAGATACAGCCTGATAACAGACGGACGGACGGACGGACAACGGAGTCTCAGTAATAAGGTCCGTTTTACCCTTTGGGTACGGAACCCTAAAAAGGAATAAACATAAACATTTACATACAGGCACATACATTGCTTCTGGCCCCACACTAGGATACCCTGTGTCGTGGGAACCAGAAACAGCGACGTCACAAACATGTATACTTCCAAGACCTGGGTTTCTTTTTTTTCTCCCCAGCCGGGGATCGAACCTAGGACCTCTCGCACGGTAAGCAGATGCGCTAACCGCTACGCCACAGAGGTCGTCAAACAAAGTTATGCGTCAATAAAGTTATGCGTGTATATTATGTTCTTTGCGGGTGGATAAATATTAGTGGTTAAATATAACAATATAATTGTAAAATCATTGTTAATATTTGATTGTCTACCGTTAGTTAAAGTTATGTGTTTGACAAAGAATGAAGTGCACACATTTTTTGGTTAAGTTGTGTCTATAGGCGAGAAACTGTTATTAGCTCCTAGCTACCTATTTTTTTCCACTAAATTAATTTTATACACTGATAATTCTCCTAACCGAATAACTAAAAAAACAAAAAAATTATGAGAGGAAATAGTTGAAATATAATTTCAACTATTTCAGCCTTTTCTAACACAGCCAGCGCCATCTATAGCAGTTTTGAATCTTGTAAATACGAATACCTATAACTTTTTCCTTCGTCTGTTTTTGTTTTTTCTGTACGTCTCTATTTCGCGGGGCATCCCCTAAGAGGCAAGTCGCGGGGACACCGTTTATGGGGCCCTTACGTACTGTTCGGCACAAGCAAACCCATTCTGAGCCTACTTTTAACAAGCCATTTAGGGGTGTTTACTCACATTTGTCGAAACGGTCGGGGGATGTAGAGAAGCATATTATGTATTTTGTTTTGTTTAGCTTTGGTCGGGGTATAATGTACACTTTTTTAGGGTTCCTGCCCCAAAGGGTAAGGGACCCTGTTAGTAAGACTCCACTGTTCGTCTGTCTGTCTGTCACAAAGCTGTGTCTCATGCATGAACCATGAATAGCTAGAGAGTTGAAATTTTCACAGATGATGTTTCTGCTGAAATTAGCCCGCCATTTACACTTTTTTTTTTTAAATGTTGTGTTTTATTATGTGTGCAATAAAGTATAAGTATTCTGTTGCCGCTTTAACAACAAATACTAAAAACTGAATAAAATCGTTATTCAAGTGCGGCCTTCCATACAACGAAATTTTGTGCCGTTTTTTGCTTGATTAAAGGGGGGCTTCCATACAACAAACGTATTTTTTCATATATTTAAATGTTGTATAGATAATGGTACGGAACCCTTCGTGCGCGAGTCCGACTCGCACTTGGCCTTTTTTTTTTAATATGTGTTATCAAATTGCAGTAATCACATACAGGGGATTGTGGGTTCGAAACTCGGTGCATATACCAATTTTGTAGTAGCACCAATAGTGTTCTTTTTTTGTATACGGTAAATGTATACAGCTAACGCGATGAGCACGCGTGGTGATTAGGCCCAGAATAAGCCCTCTCTCTCAGAAAAGGCTTGTGCTCATCATCATCAACCCATTATGTCCCCACCAAGGGACACGGGTCTCTTCCCTGAGGAAGGTTTATGCCATATTCCACCACGGGGGCCAAGTCCGGATTGGTGGAGGTTTGTAAGACTAGCGGCTGGTCTTACTGTCAGAAGTTTTCAAGCCGCCCTAAGGCCTCTGACTTGGCTTAACAACTGCCATCTATCGACGGCAGCCGGCACCAACTGCTTAACGTGCCTTGCGGAGCACGGAACCGCTCGGAAAAATGCCACTAGCGTTAGTCATAGACGGTGACCCATCCATGGACTGAACATGGTGCTCTATAGTGGGACGTATATATAATGATAGAGAATGATAGAACGGTGACAGCCTTGCCACTTGTCACGTTTGCGACCTAATAAACTCGGCAAAACGTGGGCCCATTTCTAGTGATTGGTGCCTCTGCCTACCCCCTCGGGGATAACGGGCGTGAGTTTTTTTTAATTTATTATTTGATGATAAGCTAAATCGCTCGTAGCCTGGGCTGCCTGAGTGATCTTAAACGATCACTAAGGTTAAGCAATATACGGCGCGTTCAGTCCATGGATGGGTAACCGTCTATGACTAACGCTAGTGGCATTTTTTCGAGCGATTCCGTGCTTCGCAAGGCACTTAAGCAGTTGGTGCCGGCTGCCTTCGACAGATGGCAGTCGTTAAGCCAAGTCAGAGGCCTCAGGGCGGCTTGAAAACTTCTGACAGTAAGACCAGCCACTAGTCTTACAAGCCTCCACCAATCCGGACTTGGCCCCCGAGGTGGAGTATGGCCTATACCTTCCTCAGGGAAGATACCCGTGCCCCTCGGTGGGGGCATGATGGGTTGATGATGATAAGCTAAAACTGTTTTGACAATAATAACGGTGGAGTTTCTTTGTTAGCTTCTTCTCCACATAATCAATTGATGGTGAAACTAACAACTTACACGTTCATAAAGTAAACATTTTGTTTTTTATATATTTCATTTGTTTGTATATAAAAAAACATAAATCGATTAAAGAGATGAATTAATGACATACACAACGTAGTCAGCAAATAAACCAAATATAGGCATTTTGATTTTGTCAGACTTTTCGCAGATCGCTTAAACACCCGAGCAGCGAGCAATCCAGTAGCGACCTTTGTCACGAATGCAATGGTGTACAAGACGAGTTCGGCCTAACGCGCTAAGCGTATAAGGCTACACAGCGTCCAGGAAAGCCCTGTTTATAGTTACCAATGTCACAGGAAATGCAATTCGATGCCCATGCACCTAATAGCCAGGCATTTTACCGGGATTCGCACGATTTACTGGAGCTCAGCTTAGGGTTACCAGATGTGCGTCCGGTTTTATAATGCCATCATCATCGACATCATCAGCCCAACGTTGGGTATAGGCCGTTTCCCGCAAACGCCGAGTTGTCTGCCTTTTGTGGCAACCGTCTAGGTTACACTATGGATTTGTTTTATTTTAATTGTTTTCTTGTCTGCTGCGTTGTATAAGACATTATTTGTTATGTTACTTGTCTGTTTATTTTGTTTCTGTGATGTGTTTTGTTGGTATAATAAATGTTTTTCGTCTTCTCCAAATCCCATTTCTCACCGTCCTTTGCCATCCGTATCACTGATCACGGGCATGTAAGGCTAAATTACACCAGTCCGGCTTGTTAAAGAGTTTTCAAGACAATCAAATTAATGTGCAAGTGTTATGACAATTTCACACGTTGGACGGTACGCTTGAACAAAAAAAACTAATTAAAAATATATTCGTTTATAAAGAAAGATATATTATTGACCATTGATATGATCTCACACTTCTTCTTTCGGAGATCGGCTGTTACTGTGGCTACTTTGTCCCGCGATCCCACACGAGGCGCAGGTAATGGCTTGTAGCGTGTTTAACCCTTTAAACCTGCTATTATATCACCCACACCATCTTAATGATTTTGTATTTATAATATTCATTCTTAAAAAAAATGTGTCTGGCTTTGAGTTCAGAATGTCCGCCTCTTTACAACGCCGAGTCCGGCTTTTGTATTTTTGCGCTTGGCAACCCTGGCCTAGGTAGAACCTATGGACATAATTAGTACCAGTTAAATCCCGCTTTACGTGTTAAGCTTTCCATTGAAGCCGCTTCCCTAAAAGCCACGTTTTACGTTACCAACGTGCCTGGAAATGCAAGTCAATGGGATCAATGCAGTGTACGCAACGACTAACCCTTATACTCCGGATACTAATCAATGTGTTTACTTCTCGTTTCTTCTTCTTTCTCTTCTTACTCTTTTACTGAGCCCCGGTTTCTCGTGCGCAGCTGTCAGTTGTCGGTTTTTGTATGCACTTTGGCCAACTGACTGACTGTTAAAAGTACATAAGGCCAACTTGCACCACCGACTAAAATCCATTTAACTTTCATTTAAACAGAATTTTGAGAGTTCCACCATACACCATCTATCAAAATTGTATTTAATTTCACCCTAAATGGATTTTAGTCGGTGGTGCAAGTCGGCTTTAATGTTTGTTAGTGTACGAGAAATCGGGCGTTACGCTCCTAAGACTTTGTGCGACTACGTAGACATGAAAAATGGTAATAATAATATGTACTATTGAAATCAGCTTAGAGATATAAACAAAACAGATGGAACTAATAAACTTATTCTTGTTAATAGTTATTAGGGATAGGACCTACTAATCCAAAATCCGACCATTGATCTAATGATAAAAAACAAATGCAAAAAAAAGAAAGATGTTGTGTGCTGTGAAAAAAAGTCTTTCGAAATTGACACTTTAAAACATAATATTTTCTTTCAAGTTGTTGTAGTAGTTGTTGTTGCAGTTGTTGCAATAGTAGTACAGGAATCGAGAATTAGACTTGAATATAAACCTCTAAATAAACAATTAGCAATAAAACATATCATTATTTACTTAGTAATTAATAATTTCAATAATACATACCATAAAATAATGTCAGAGTCGACGTAAAAATCCCGTCAGTGTAACAAATACGTAAGCCTCAAATTAGCAGTTTCCCTGACCGATCGCCTTAACGCCTGCACCGCCAGGAAATGCACTATAATGCAAGGCTCAACGCGGTGCACGCAACAACCGCCATTTTGCCGGGCCCGACGATTTAGTGGGACAAGGACCCGCGCAACCGACTGTCCTCGCACTGTCGTCACGCTAATTCACGTGGATTTATATCTCGAGTGCAACACACAGCCTGGGCGCCTACTGCGGAACTTTGGATACCTCGTCGGTCTAACTCCTACACGCTCAAAGCAGAGATCTTATGTCCGATTCTCGCAGAATACCACAGTACTTGACTTGAACAAGTTGCCTTAGTCTGGGTGTATTTTCACGTTTGTGATGTACTTGCCTGAATAGATTATACTATTGAATAGGTGCTTCAGATATATTGTCCCGTCGCGGTAACGCGCTTGATTTCGTTTAGTTCAGAAACCCAGGGTTCGTGGTGGGTTTGATTGTGGTGGTACCCTGCTCCCTAAAAAAAGTAAGAACCCTGGTACCCTGCGCCCTAAAAAAGGTGGTTTAGGATAAGCTCTTCCGAAAAACAAGAACAAGTGAATTTGTTTTATTTCGAATTTTATAATTTTGCTCTTAACATTTTTGCCCGGATGGAAGAGGATGGCTCCGAACAGAGAGGAGTGGATGATCATGGCAGGCTTTTGGCCAGCAGCGGGGCACAATCCCGGCTATTAAAAAAAAATAGTAACAGACAGCTGGCATTCAAGTGCGTCTGAGCTGATCTGAGCTGTTGTCAATACGTTCTCGAGTCTTAAGTAACTAAACTACATGGCGGCTTAAAATATCCCTTACGCCTGGGCGTATCTTGTCGATGGTTAGTAACGATAAGGGTGCGTTTACAACCAAAAACAAGATAGGAAATTTCAAGTACCAGAGTAGATGCGACGATCTAAACGAGCTTACGCGCTCCGCTCACTAAACAACTAACTCCCGAAAGAAGCGAGCGACGAAATTGGCTCTCATTGTAACTGTAGCGCCCAAAATATTTCACTTATTCATGAAGCTTAGATTAAATGGCTCGGCGCTTGATAAATGGCCTGTAAAAATCTGGCAGTATTTCCACTCGCAAAACAAACGGGATTTATCGGGATCGATTCCTAAATTTAAACGCACAAGTGAATTTCATTTGGCGATTCGCGTAAAAGTTTAGTCATGTTTATAGTGGCGTGTTGTCGTTTTAGTAAGTTAAGAATGGAAAAACGCTCGGCCGAGAAGAAATATCTTATCGGTATCTCGATTTATTTCAACCGCTAACTTCCAAAACAGGATCACTAATCATCATCATCGTATTTTGAAGTTGGCCTCTTTTTTTATCCAGAATTCTTCAAATACAGGCGAGTACCTTCGCCGCATGGTGCGTCACGGATGGATGACATAAACTTCTTTTTAATTTATTCTAATTAGATCTGCAATAGAGGAAAGAGTTCCTTCCATTTCGTTTTTTATAAACATAATAATAACAAAATCTCTAGTTTTGGTCAAACTAGGATATTAATGAAACAAGGAGTAATGGAAATATATGATGTACCAATAATAAACCAAATTGAGAAAGAGACCCAATCGTTTTTCACTACTTCTTTATGGGTGCAACATGTGGAAATAGACATTTTAGATGTAGTGTTGAAAGAGAATGGAAATAAATGAACAAGTTTTGGAAAGAAGCACAGAATGCTGTTGAGGTTGATCTAATGAGGGATTCTATAGCTGATGCTAAAATTTACCAATGGCTGTAAATTATTGCAAGGGATAATCCGTCTAACGTAAATGACTTTTTTATATCCCACACTAGGGCTTTAACAATACATTTGCACAACAGAGAAAGGTAAGTGGATTATTTTAAAATAACGCTCGGGCTGTGACTTTATTTCACGGGACGCCAGGTACAGTTTCCATCAAAAAACGAATTCATTAGCTGCTTAATTTATGGGTAAACAATATACGGTTGCGGGGCTCAATACGGCGGATAAATATCAATTTGGAAGCTGTACGCAAATTGGGCCCAGTTTCGTTCCGCGGTAAGCTGCTCGAATACTCGTAACGGCACCCAACAGACAATTTTTGTACTGCACTCTTTTTTTTATTGATTTTTCATTCTATTTCAAAGTCACTAGGTACATTTTTATTTCAACGTTTTTTACTCCAGACATTGAAAAGTTGAAAAAATATTCCGTGATGAAATTGCCACGTAGGCAATTTTCGCCTCAATCCGAACTCGGAGTTATGATAGTAAAATTTTAATTAATAATGTAAATGTTTGTAAAAATGTAAAAAGGAGTCTGTAACTCATAATAAGTCCACAGGGACAGCTCTTAACAATAGAACTGTCAAATTCCATACAGACAGCATTTTGGTGTGCAGAGTTAGGCCTCTGAGCTACTTTCAATGTATCCATTGAGAACAAGCAACCTAGTGTATGTTCATTGCGTCAATCGCAAATTCCGTCCGTGAGCTAGCCGCTTGCAGCAACCCTTTCGCCTTTCTATTAGCCTCATCTGTGGGTAATAGAAGGTGTTCTAAACCAGAGGTTCCCAAACTATTTTTTTTCGTGGGCCACTTTCAAAGTTTAGCTACTATTTCCGGTAGACCCCCTGCTTCTACATTTCTACTGTATTCCCAAAACCCCTAAATTTGGCATTGTTAAGAAGAAAAAAGAGTAGCACATTTTTTTGTGCTATTTATTGAATTAATACAAAATTATAAACATTTATTATTACAAACAATGAAAAATAATTGACGTTGATAGGTAAATCAAAGCCAAAATTTTTGCTCTTTATTATGAAAACCAGAAAAATTTTCGTGGATTTTCGTACGTGGTGGTGAATTTACATCTTGTGAACCCCTGTGAATCCATGGTGGGCGTCCATCTGCACCACTTTGGGAGCCTATGTTCTAAACAATAGTGAAATTATTCTTTTTCACTGGTACAGAAGCACTCTGTCTGACCTAAATTGTTTTTGTTTCTTTTATTAACCATAATAGGTTTTAGGCTATTTAGATTGGTTGATCACAGTATGTGTCATTAGGAGGATTTAGCAACAAGTAATAAAAATAAGTTGTTGAAGAAAGAGTTCTACATATCCCTTCAGGATACAAGCATAAGTTTAGGGTGTGTGTCTATTCATGTATGTTTATTCTATATTTATTTCATAAATATATATGAAATTAGTATTACCCCCATTACATTAACAAGCTCTTAATCTACTGTTAACAGCTGTCAATTCGAAGTGCATACGAAAAAAACGTATGACAATTGTTAACAGTAGGTTAACAGACTGTTAGAGTACGAGAAACCGGGGGTTAGACATAGAAATATCTTGTTTAATACTGTCTAGTTGCACCGAATACCGGCATTTAGTTTCTGCATTTTTTCCGTCAATGGTTGTCTGGAAGAAATTACTTTTAGTAATAAATAGTATTGTCAAATTTCATTTGGAATTCCTGGTGTACCTACATACATTAAACTCTCGAATCGCTCGTAGCCTGGGCTGCCCGAGTGATCTAAACGATCACTAAGGTTAAGCAACATACGGCACGTTCAGTCTATGGATGGGTCACCGTCTATGACTAACGCTAGTGGCATTTTTTCCGAGCGATTCCGTGCTTCGCAAGGTACGTTAAGCAGTTGGTGCCGGCTGCCGTCGATAGATGGCAGTCTTTAAGCCAGGTCAGAGGCCTTAGGGCGGCTTGAAAACTTCTGACAGTAAGACCAGCCACTAGTCTTACAAGCCTCCACCAATCCGGACTTGGCCCCCGTGGTGGAGTATGGCTTATACCTTCCTCAGGGAAGAGAATGTACTCGTATACATCTATTTATCATCGTCATCTATTTTTAATGAACTCAGTGAAAAAAAACCGTCTCATATAATTACTCCCATACTGAAACAATTCCGTTGAAAACGTCTAAACTAAACGAACTCGATATTTCTCTCTTAGCCGAATCTCTACATACTGCTATTCTCCCGGAGGCGAAACTCTTCCACCAGGCACACACAAACTTAGTACTTAGTTGAGCCACCGCTTTCTATTACAAAAGACCATTTAATTGCATTGCTTAGACGACAAATGGCGTTCATATCTTCGCGTCGGGGATACCTCGGCCGCAGACATTGACCGATCGGCAAACGCGACGAGGACCACTGAGTTATGGACTGGCCACTAAATCCATCCAGAAACGACTGAATCTTGCAATGGAGCGTCTACTAAGAGCGGAGCGCAAAGCCCATTGCACGGGAAAGACTTATCGCAAAGCGAATTAGCAAATTGGACGCGACGGGGGAGCTCGGTAAAGGTGGGGCCACACGTGGGCTTAGATTCTGCTAGTGGCGTGTATCTAGTTAAATAATTATTGCATGTGAATGTCGTTTCGAATTCAGGCACGCAGACGTATTAAGCCATCTAGGAGTAAATGGCACGAGAAAAATTGTCCCGTGACCCGGCCGTAAATCGTAAATTTATTTACTGTGGTATTTTTTTACTTAAGTAATAGGTGAGAAATAGACGACAAACCTATAAAAGAAAAAAATTGTACAAAATGTATTGAAAATTACTTTGATAAAGTTGTTGGTCTGTAAAGCAGATAAAACTCTCTCCTTTTAAGGAACTCTACACTGCGCGTGGCTCGACACGCACTTGACCGGTTCTTCTTGTATGCTTCTTTTGGGCAAGCACAAAAAAAATCAGAAAAACATTTCTCTACAAGACCGAGTCAGAAATGATGAGGTCCGTAGACGAACGAAAGTCGTCGACATAGCCCACCGGATTAGTAATTTGAAGTGGCAGAGGGCGGGGCACAAAGCACGCAAAACTAATGGCCTATGGGGCCGGAAAGTTCTCGAATGGAGACCACAATATCGGCAAGCGCAGCGTGGGACGACCAGCCACAAGATGGACAGACGATCTCATCCAAGTGGCGGGAAAACGCTGGATGCAAGCCGCTTCCGACCGGTATTTTTGGAAATCCATGGAGGAGGCCTTGTAACGAGGTTGTGATACCTCGTCTAAAAACCTGTTTATTAGTTTTATATTTAGGCTATTTACTTTTAAATCTTTCGATTCCGTTTTCAATTTTCAAATCCAAATTATTTTTCTTTTGTTCTTAGTTCACTTTATTTGTCATGGCATCGCCTGGGTCATTTCGATCTCAAGTCTTAGAAGAGACAGCACGCCCAGTGCCTTAAGTTTTTCTACATATTTTTATTGATTATTTAAAGTGAATTAGTGAAACAGTGCAAGTTAAATTCAGTATTCAGTGAATGTTATCTAATCCTGACGGTTCTGTACTCCAAAACCTTATCTTCAACGAGGCACAATCGTAAGTGTTGCGTGTTATTTTTTACGTAGCTCTCTGTAAGCGTTGTGTTAAGTTTAGTTTTAAAAATGTACCTTTTGTCATCAGGTGCCTCTACTTTTTAACAATAAAATAAGTCCTAACACCCAACGAAGTCTCCTTATTTCTCCATCCGCTGACCTTCCTGGGCTTGTTACGGGACTTCTTGTGGCTGGATGATGATGATGATGATGAAATAAAATCAGAATTTGCCCCTGTAGTATTAGTGAGTCAGGTCTAGACTCGCCCAAGCACAACTATATGCCAAACAAACACTAACTGCTTGTGACGTCAGTTTCACAGAGGGTTTGTGTTTCGGGTCAAGTTTTTACGAAGTCTGGCATCAACTTTACAGTATGAAACAGGACCCCTGGGCTGATCTTCTTAGTAAACACAATAGTAAAGTAGTCTACTCTACTACCATTTTATAGAGTGAGTAATAAATGTTGCTCAATAATAGCCAATCTGCCTACATTCACAACACATTATCATTTGTCTTAAGAAATCGATGTTAATGTATACGCATTTCCCCCTCTCTTTATATATAATTGCTTAAACATAATTATTGAATTTAAATTGAATATTCAAATTATGGTTAATTACCATAATTTTAATATATTTTTAATCTTGCTAATAACACAAAACATAGCAATCCACTTAGCAGTACCTACGCCGATTTTCGAACCGCAAATTCACTCCCGTTTAGCAACATTTCCGTAATAGTTTTAGGTAGAATATAACATTAATATTTGTATCATCTCACAAGGAAACAGGAGAATTACCCTGCGGCGACGTATGTACACGATTTAATTTCCTATGGTATGCGTTATTGTATTGTATTCATAGCAGTGCCCGCGACTACTTTTGCGTCAACGGATTAACCTAAAGCCTCCTTGAAGGTTTTTTTAAACACTCAAAACTATATTTTTCTTAATCGGATAAGTACCTTCAGAGATTACCACCGACAAAGAAACTTAACGTAGCAACTTGTCTCTATAACCTTTTCCTCTTTATAATATTAGTATCGATAAATATTTCCAAAAAATTTGCTTTCCATAATCCTTTACATAACGAAAATGTACATAAAGGCTTCACGAGCATGGAGATGAAAGACATATCAACTCTATCGACGGACCATGAAACTGCAAACTTCTGACTACCTAGGTCCGATTTTTCTTCCTAATGTATTTATATGTTCATTTCTTTATTCTCCCGTAAGTTCTGGTACCTATTATCTTTACAATATACTACTATCTTTAGGTCATAACATAATATCATCCACACAATCAAATCCCGGACCGAAACTAAGATACCATGTGATATGATAACCACATAAAAACATGCAAAAGGCCAATCCGGAGCCACTTGTACATATCAAAGTACGGGGGCCCTAATGAGAATCTATCCCACGCTCTCTGGCATGGTAATCAAACGCACTAGATTAACAAAGTCAAATCAAACTACGATGACAAAATATGCCATATTCCACGCGCCTCAATTTCCTTATCAGCTCAGGCAGCCTGCCAGGGTGGCGACGGTACCAAGGCTCACTTTCAATTAAGTAGGCACAAGGCACCTATGTGCTCTAAATTGACAATAAATGAAGAGGACCCACGACCCTTCAGGCCCCAAGCACAATGACTGTAGAATTCAAAAGGGCACAGTGTAACGAGGTGTTACTAAGATGACACGATTGTGTTACATGCTGCTTTTGTCCGGGACGTTCACGTCCCAATGGACGGAATGTATCTATTAACCCTTAAGGCGCTTCAACATAAAGCGACGTGTGCACGGCAACATTATATTTTAAAGATACATGAACATGATTACGGCAATATAATATTTTGTCCACATTGCTCGAATATTGATGGATTTTTTCAGCTTTATAGTTCCATACCCTAAAGGGGTGAGGTGATCCGACAGAGAACCAAAGTCATCGACATAGCCCACCGAATTAGCATGCTAAAGTGGCAGTGGGCCGGCCATATCACCCGAAGAACTGATAACCGATGGGGTAGACGAGTTCTTGAGTGGAGACTGCGGATCGGTAAACGCAGTGTAGGACGTCCTCAGACTCGGTGGAGAGATGATCTTCGCAGGGCGGCTGGCAAGAGCTGGATGAGAGTAGCCGAGGACCGTGCTCATTGGCGTGCAATGGGAGAGGCCTATGTCCAGCAATGAACAACCATAGGCCGATGATGATGATGACCCTAAAGGGACTCTGATACAAAGACTCCACAGTCTGTTCGTCCGCCCATACATCCATCCGACGCGTCCGTCCGTGTGTCTGTCACCAGGCTATATCTCAAGAACCGTGATAGCCGGACTGTTGAAATTTTTACAGATGATTTATGTGGGGCTCCCAAACAAAAAACGTGATTTTTTTTTTTGCCATGCAACATTAGTTCCTCCAGTCAACTACAGAAGGCGCTGCGCATGTTCTAAATGCTATGGTTATGACTTATGACTAAGTCGCTTCCATTACGGAGGGGGGCAACCGACGTAATTTAAATATTTACAGTCGTCAGTATATCATCCTATACACCCAGGCACTCTACCTCGTTGCATTACGGGCGACTTTGCAACTAAAATGTGAAGGTTGACGTGCTGTAGACTGTACCTCGCTTACGCCACGTGGGACGAGTACTGCTTTCGTACTGTTTCAAAAAAATAAAGTAGACTAAAGAAATTTCAAACGTTGTATACAGCGTGCCCAAAAAATGACACGTCACAGTGACACTGGAGGTAGACCTGTTCAATAGGCGTCGAACCAACCTAACATGACCTCAGTAACAACTTTAGTGCTATGCTAGCACTTACGCTAAGTTAGTAAGTTCGTGACCGAGTACAAATAAAAGAAAACCAAACACGAGGGCTATTTAACTTAATCCTAGCACTAAACTTGTTAAAAAAAGTGAAAATTTAGAACAAGTTTAAATTGGCCATATCTCAAAAACCGTGCAACTTTTATTTAGGTCATGTTAGGTTGGTTCGATGCCTTTTGGGCAGGTCTACCTCCGGTGTCACTGTAACGTATCATTTTTGGGACACCCCGTAGATAATGGTACGGAAACCTTCGTGTCCGGTTTTTGTTTTAAGTTAGTAGTCCTGATATTTTTTCCTGAAGTAGTAAACTTTTGTCTATAATACCACGACTGCTGACTATAAAATATTGCAAACTGTTTCTAATCAATAAATAATATTGACTAACGATGCCCTAACATTGCCACTGCAACATCAGTCCACTGGCAAAAAACTAGAAGTTACGTCGCTCTTCAGTGAGCAGACCCATCCATCATGCCATTAAGGCCATTGGGTCCACCTATTAGGGTGTGGGCCCAAATACGTACGTTCAAAGGAAACTCTGCAATTATGTACGTAGTTAAATTGTAACCTAATATTTACCAACTACAGCAGGGCTAAATACGTTTGGACCCGTCACTAATACGTCACATGTAATTGAAACTCGGTTTGGCAAACTGATGAACTGCTGATACGTTTATACCTACACCAAAGCCCATGTGTAACACGTGAAGGACTTCAATTTGTTAACGAAGTCATTAGTATTAAATTTGTGTTTGACCGTTTTTTAAACATCTCATATTTTTTGTTGGTGTTAATGGGGTCCACAGAAAGTGGTCATTTTAAAACCTTTCGTTTCTAAAAAAGCACACGAAAATTTACTTTTGAAATAGTCCGCCAAAACGATGTCTTGAGCAATATGGCGTCGCACAGGCATTGTGACGTCACATCCCAGAAAACCAACTAATGAACGTAAGAAAGAATGAATGATAGACGCCATTTTTACTGACATGTGACGTCATCATAGAATCGGTCAATCCAGGGCGTTTTCGATACAATGGCTGCAGATACATAATTATCAAATTTTATCTTGTTTTTTTACAAATCATAATTGTTTTTTTAGTTCAAATGCCTTAAAGCGGTTTTAAGACTTATTATTCATACGAATACGTTTAAATAATACTGTTTCTTTTCACACTGTCAAATAGCCTATCGAGTATTTCATTAACTAATTACTTAAGTAACATCTATTCTGAGAAATTTGACGAGACAGCACTACATTTAAGTAGTTACTTGGCGAAATCTCAATTCAGAAACGCGCTCTTCATCCCCTAGTAGGGGTCCCCTACCGCAATCGTCAAATACAGACTTCTCCACTGTCTGAGTAAAATATATTGTTTACTTTTATAAAGTCGTAGGAAGCTTCATCATCATCAACCCATTATGTCCCCACCGAGGGGCACGGGTCTCTTCCCTGAGGAAGGTATAGGCCATACTCCACCACGTGGGGCCAAGTCCGGATTGGAAGCTTAATCGAAAAAATCTTATATTGTATTTTTCTCTCGTAGCATTATCTTGTTATGTTGGCCTGGTACTAAGGAGTAAGCTTATATGCAAAAAAAAATCAAGTCCTCTTTTCTTGTATTAATCGGAAATCATGTACCTATTTCAACGTCAAGAACTTACATTCTGTTAACAGAATGTCAATATACAATATTAGAGGCTGCCTTCGGGCCGCATTTGTATGGCAGAAAAAGCCAGCGGGAAGAATTATGTCAGTATGTCTGTCACTCTCCGATACGAGAAAGTATGAAAATACAAACTATCTCTAATTAATTATATCATATCATAATCATAAAAAATTTATTTGTGGATCATAGGTACATTTACATTTGGTGTTACGTTACGTACGTTACGTACATGTATTCTGTTATCAACCGTGTTTTTTTATAATAAATAATTCATATTTGCAATATGACGACAGTCTCAATGTGCCAAAAATAAATCAAGAAGCCGCAAGCTTGCACGTGTGACCCGTTTCAACTGTAAAATGTCAAGTATAGGTAAAGTTCGTTGAACTACAAGACTACAAAGGTAAGGTTAGTTTAGTTAGGTATGGTAACTTTCCATTTGAGAAGGTGAGCGCCGTGGGATTCCTTTCGAGTCACTTAAATATCACGTTGCAACTTCAGCGTTGATTAGTTCAGAGTGGAACAAGAGATGCTTGAATAAACCGAGCTTGATTTTAACGCTACCTACATTTCATATTAAACAAATGCAAATACCAAAAGCGACCTGAATTTCTAGACTAGATGTAAATAAGTGCGTTGCGACATTTTTAATTTAAATACGTATTTAATACGAATAACATAACTTGGCAGTCTTTTAAAATTTACGAGCAAACACTAACCCCCTTATTCATAATGGTCCGCTAACTTAAAACAGCTGCTAAAGAGTGTTATTTCTCATTCTAACTTACGTCAATAGAAGAAGACACAGCGAGAATTAGCAATGCTTTAAGTTAGCAGACTATTATGAATAAGAGGGTAAGAGAATACACTAAGAGCCGGTTTCCGGTCGGAAAATTTTCACTAAGTAAATACTGTAGTGCTGTCTCGTCAAATTTCTCAGAAAAGAGCGTGACAGAACGTTACTTAAGTATTTACTTAGTGCAAATTCTCAATTCAGAAATCAGCCCTAACAACTTAGAACCAAAATTATGTTTTACGATCCTTTATAGAATTGACGGGGAAAAGGTCAGTTTCCAGATGCAGTGAGATTCATGTACTGGATAGGTAGAAAAAGTTCTACATTTAAAAACTAGTTTTGTCATACATAGCCTTTATAAAAGATTGCCATCGCACGACGCGACTTTAAAATAGACAAAGAACTCGCCACTCAAAGTACAGACAAAAGAGTAGAACTAAATAAATGGCCTTCTCTTCAGTTGAGGTGAAAGTGAATGGGCCAGACATTCGAAAAGTCGAGACTACTCTCAATTTCAAGAAATAAGATCTATATTCTATTTTTTGAAGCGAACGACTAATTTTAAAGGTAAACAAAGACACAGCATCTCTCAAACTTACATGTCACTCAAAATAGCTCATGCACGCAGCTTTGCTTGCATCGTATACCCACATAGGTTAAGGTAGGTACCTACCTACTGTTTAAGGAAAACAGACAGACAACCAAACAAGACAAAACAAATACAAAAGAAAATAAAATAGCTTAGAGAAGATGCACTCGCATTAACAACGTCAATCGTGAGTAAAAATATGGCGTCGGGGTGGCTATATTACTTTTTTTTTGCCTCTAATTAAAAAAGAGGTTCGTAGTCAGCTCTCCATATTTCTTATTACACATCGCGTAGCGCATTAGCATAAAATAATCGGTCATAATCGGCCTTTAAACAAAATTCCGTCATCTTTGCTAGTTGCGATTTTGCGAACATATTTGGCAGCAGTAGGATCGCTTTTATTTTGAGGACCACTGAAATTTTAGGTATTTTTTGGGCCACAGATCTCTTAAGAAAATTGTATTTTCATGATAAAATTAAATATTTAGTTAAATAAACTGCGAGTAAGGGATAAATCAGGTTATAACAGTGTTATTGTGTTTATTGCTTAATGGCATTTATTAGGCCCATCGTTTTGTATAACTTTGCTAAATATTATGCAGCGTTGTAAATTTGGCATATTGAAAAACCAAATTTTTTACATGTTGACAATTAGTCGTTCGCTTCAGTAAATAGAATATAGGTACATGAATCGCTAAACATTAATTCGCACCAAAGATCTTTCCTGGCTAATAAATTACCAGGCTTACTTTGAACACATTTATTTGCGTTCACGCCCTAAAACGGGGTAAAATATAATTCACGTTTTAAGACACAATTAAATTTTACTGACTTCATGACAAGTTTTGAGGAGTTTCGATGGTGATGAACAATTTATGTTTATTTGGCCTCGTGTGTAGCCGGAAACGTCTAATGAAAGTTGTAAGAACTAATTTTTATATTTTCTTACATTGGCTGCAAACTTCGGAAATTAAGGAATTAGGTTTACCTACGGAACAATCTTGAATACACTCGTAAAATCGATTTCTGCTATCTTCGTTTTTATTTATTCGGAAACCATGCAAGGGAAAAGAAAGGCTTGAATTCCAGAGTAAAGGTAAGGAAAATTATTTCGTCATAAAAAACAAATTCCGGGGCCCTTAAAATTCTTTCGCCAGGAAGATGTTTTCGAATTCCAAGGACAAATACGCACTATAGACATATTTAGCGTCGGCACAATATTTCAATGGGCTTTTAGATTTTTAAGACACTTCGTTTCTTTTAGACTACAGTAACACCCACTAGTACAAATATCCACCCGTATATTATAATTTATGTCTTAAAATTTGGAACTGCGTAATAAACTTTAATTCATTTTACAATCCAGTTAGCGCCCGGAGGCACTAAATACACCTTGTTTGCTGCTCGTGCTTAGTGTGCTTATACTTTCTAGTGTTAGTACGTGTTTAGTGCTTAGCTAGTGCTTATACTTCCTTAGTAACTAACACCGTCAAGTCTTAAGAGAGACAATAAAGTTCCAAGACCAGTCAAAGGCATCGCGGCAAGTTTAATAATTTCACGTTCTCACTTCTGTTTGATTTGTCGACGAACTCGTTTACGTCAATAGGAAACAACGTTGTTTGTCGCAACCATTTCCTCCCTGAGAGACCAGCCGAAGGCTAAGTCGCAGCGCGAAATTATTAGAATTGTTTTCTCCTCTCGTTAGATCGTGAAAAAAGAATTGGAAAAGCAGGAGCGCTCCACGAAATCGCGCAGCGACTGGCGACTTTTCCCCGAGGCCGTATCGACTTTCTATTTTATTGTGTTAGCGTTAACGCGACGTTGATGGTGGCACTTATTGCACTCTGCGGGTCTTTTTATTCGCAATGTGGGGCCGACAGAATTGGCCATTCCTGTATCGAGCACCCGCCTGTGGTGACGTAGCCTTCTGCAATACTGTCCTTTGCACTGCGGACATTAAGCTGGCTTCCCACGGTGCGCGATTCTGCCGACGGCCGACGCTGCCGGCCGATGACCACGGACAGCCATGTACTACGCACGCCGGTACGGCGCACCGCCACAGACGTCTGTGCTACCGCAGACCGAGACCCTTCCCACGGTGTGTCGTGCGGGCTGGTCCGCGTCCGTCCGCGATATCGCGAACCGTGGGACGCCGACTTTACATTCCCCGCGCTGGAACTCGCTTAACCGAGGTACCGCTGGCCCACTTACCTGCAACAATGTAAAGGAATATGAGCATACAGAAAGAGTTCATTCGAGGCCTAACAAACAACCCATCCCACCGGAAGAGATGATAGATGGTCGACGTCGATAAAAATCGTCCTCACGCATCCTGCTAATAAAATATCGCGACGTGCAAACATGAAACAAAGAGCGGGGTAAACAAAAAAAAATCAGGCGGCAATTTTTCGCGTGCCCCATAAATACGTTAGCAAATCCGGCGATGATGGAATATAATAGGCAAACAGCGTTGACAAGCTTAATCGAAAAACAAACAGGCAATAAATATAGCGCTGTAATATCGGCCCGTTTCAGCAAACAGCTGAACATGAACAACGATCCCGACCAAATTGGCCCAAAATAGATTGCGATTGGCGAACTTTATTTGGAATTCAGTCAAGTTACAAGGTGAAATGCGACCTTATTCCGTTACCTTATTTCAACACGGAATTGAGAATTTGAAATTAATTTAGTATGAGTTACATAAATAAGGAAGTAAACTCGCTCCAGACACACTTTCCCAGTGAAACAGTCGTTGACAATAAACGTTAAGTTCGGAATAATAATAATAAGTCACGCTTGTTATTGCCTGGTAAATTAATAACATAACGTAACATTTACATACAGGCACATACATTGCTTCTGGCCCCACACTAGGATACCCGGTGTCGTGGGAACCAGAAACAGCGTCGTCATAAACATGTAAACATCATTTATGAAGTCAAATGCACGCTTGCTTACAATGGACACTAAGGTTTAATTTGCAACGCCGCGCTGTAATGAAAGAATCTTTCATTTCAATTCAAAGGTTGACTTGCTGTCGACAGTACTTCAGGTCGAGAATCTTCGACAGTTAGCATTAGTGTTGGCCGATTGATCAAATTAACTCCGATACCTTTAGTTTCGGCGGAAAGGTTAGCAGCTTCACCTACAATCAAATCAGGCTAACGTTCCCCATCCATTCGGATTGGGAGCAGTTCCGATCTGATTTGTACCCCTGGATTGAATTAGAGTCAGATGAAGCAAAGTGATCCGGTAAGCATTGTATGACACTTAATTTGATCGCTTATTATGCACTGTAAACCTACAGAACCTTCTGAAACAGGTTGTACAACAACAGTTAGGGGATAACATAAACCAAACCATCCTAAACCAAAACGGTTTGAATGCGAGCAATGCACGGTTTAAGTTTAAGTTAGAGTCCAAAAGGCTCAAGAATATGTACGAGTGGTTGACCAAAAAGAGACCTGGAGGGATTGGAAACCGTAATATTTTTTTTATTTGAATTTTTTAATCTATGGTATTTTAGCTTTGTTTTAGTCTAACCAGAATATTTTTAGGTGCCGTAGTTATTTTTTTTATGGTTTCCTCACGATGTATTCCTTCAGGATAGCGTGTTGTATTTTCCTACAAACTAACAATGTACGTCACTTGCCTCCGGTTTAAGAATGGTGGCTGTAGATCTACAATTAGATCTCCAACCACCATAACTTTTTAATGCAAAAAATGCCTGCGAATAGTTTATTTTTGCATTCAACTACAAAACGCAGTAATGCCTATTACTGTGTTTCTCGTTACGAGAGCAGTGTTAACAGTAGATTAACAGCCTGTTAGCGTTCCAGAAACCGGGGGTTAGAATACAAAGTCATTCGGGACGAGCAGGGATTCGAACTCACAACCTTCCATATGTGAAGCCGGCGTTCTACCGCTGCGCTACCACCGCTTTACTAAACCAGACTTAAGCTAAGCCTCAATAGCTCTAAACAGTATCTTACATCCGGGGTCCCCGTCACTGCCTGTGACGTCATAGCCGGAGGTTATAGGCACGCACGGCGGATAACATGACAGGTTTGGTCGTGACATTCATTGTTCGCTCAAAGCTCAGGATCCTAGCGCAGGATATACTAGAAACATCCCGGAACACTTCAAAGGGTTGGCATTATAATGAGTATATTAACATGGCCTAGATTCTGCTAATGCATTGTAGTACAATGACAGTTGCATGACTACGGCGATTTCTTTTCATTGCCGCTTTAAATCAACGTCAGCACGAGCATTCATAATTTTACCTGGCAATAGCATTAAAAAACCCGACCCGACCATTTAACTGTAATTGAACTATAATGCACTAACAGAAACAAGGCCCAGGTATGATGCGCGACACATTTTTCTGTAACTTAAATCTTGTTTTGGAAGTGTTTTCTCTTATGCCGATGACAAAGCATTGGTGTTGTTGGGTGCCTCCTGGAACGATGTTAAGAGACGGAGTGAACTACGACTCGGCTAGAAGGCTACACCTTAAATAAGAGTATCTAAAATTAAATATCTGGGTGTTATAATAAAATACCCGAAACCGGCATGCATGCAACGACTAATAAATTAATGTCGATGATGTGAAAGTGATTTGTCAGGATCGTGGCAGTTGGCAGTCCCTGGTCCTCGACGGAACAGCTCGGAAAAATGCGGTCACCCATCCATGCACTGAACGCGCCCTGTTCCCTTCGTGATCGTTTAACATCACTCAGGCAGTCGCGGCTACGAGCGAATAACAATACATAGAATACGGAAAAACCGAAAAAAACCACTAAATTTCAAATAAAATTCATTGAAACTGGAAAAAAATTGCAAGAAAGATGCCAAATCACGCTAGAAAGTTTTAAGTATCCAGGCCCCAAAATGGACTTGACTCAGCACATTACTCATACACATTGATTTGCTTCCAATGCTGACTTTCAGTCGGTTCCATATTCTGTTGATGGCACACGAAAGTCTCAAAAAGTACGTATACGTTAATGAATACATAAGCCAATTGTATTGCCGCAATATTCACCTCGCTATTTTATTATGGCATAGAATTAAAGCGGCAGTTCAATATTTGAGTTATGGTAGGTAAAAAAATAAAAAACGCATGTTTGCAAACTAGTTTAGCAGTAAAAACTGAGCAGTAAACTAAATAGAAATGAGTCGTAAAATAATTTAAACGGGCAGTTCAATAAATACTGAGCAGTGGAATAGTTGAACTGAGCGGTTAGGCGCGTACAGTTAACAAATCGTAATTGGTTAGTGCAAGTGGCAAGTCAGAGGCCTTAGGGCGGCTTGAAAACTTGTGACAGTAAGACCAGCCACTAGTCTTACAAGCCTCCACCAATCCGGACTTGGCCCCCGTGGTGGAGTATGGCCTATACCTTTCTCAGGGAAGAGACCGTGCCCCTCGGTGGGGACATAATGGGTTGATGATGAATTGGTTAGTAATAAATTTTATTTCAGCAGTTCTATACACCATGAGGCGGTAAAATTTATTCCTTGTGTATTTCAGCATTGAATGTCAAGAATGGAAAAAATATGAAGCATAACCATATTAACCATGCATCATTTTTTTTTTCCCTCTTTACATTATATGCTGAACATGAACATTGAACACATTATCTTATGATTTACATTTTACATGGTCGGAGAGTAAAACTAAAGAACATTACGACAATCTGTAAGTATTTATAATTTGGCATTAGGATACATGTTAAAATTAGGATACAAAAACTAAGATACATGTTATAGTCAAATGAATCAGCGACAGAAACGTATTGTATAATAAGAGCAGGTTTGGCTTACAATCTATAAGTATTTATAATTTGGCATTAGGATACATGTTAAAATTAGGATACAAAAACTTTAAATAATATGCAAACTCGAAAAATACAAACGCTTTAAAATCCGCCCCTTTTAACAAAAGTTTACCTCTCTTTTCAATCAAAGTGACGTCCAAACTCACTTCGAACTGCCCACTCCAACCGTTTTACTGTTCATTAATTTTTTAAACTACTTGAGTAATTTTTGCACTGACATTGAATGATGAAATAACACACCAATATTTTTTTACTTACTGCTTTTGCTTGCTGCATTTTACTGACTCACTAATTTACTAACCTCCGAAAAATTTAAATTAAATTTTTCAAATGATCATAACTTCTGTATTGTTTAAATAACAGTTGTAAAAATTAATTCCCTTTTATTATTATCTGTCTAAATAAGCACAGTTTTGGCGAAAGTTGTTGGACTTTTTACGTGCTACCGAACCGAACTCACGTTATTAAAAGAAAGGTACAAGTAACTATATACGAGTATTACACACAATACCAATTCCGCGCCGTGTTACTTTAACAACTGAACTTCTGATTAGTTTTCTGAGGTTACAAAGTAGGTAGGTAATGGCTCAATTGTTTCTTACAAATTATGGAACTGCAAAGGAGTGCGTGAAAATTTGACTGCCTCGTTAGATTGGCGGTTACAACCAGCTTGGTCACCATCACGGAGGTCGTGGGTTAGATTCCCGGTGAATGCGCTGTACCTTAATTTGTACCTAATTCAAATGGCATCTGGTTGCATTTTCATTTGGGTCGACTGCTGTTGTCAAAATTTACCATTTGAAATCGGCATTTGGTATGTCACGATTGCGACAATAATGAAAACGTTATTGTCATAATTTGTAATTAATGTTATCACATTATAAGGAAAATTACGTAAAGATCCATTGGCGTATATAGGATTACTAGCTGACCCCACAAACGTTGGTTTTGGCAAATAGGGGTATGAAAAATGGATAACAATCTATTCTCAGACCTACCAATTATTCATATAAAATTTCATCAAAATCAGCCAAGCCGTTTCGGAGGAGTATGCGCACTAATATTATTACACGAGAATTTTATTATATTAGAAGATTTTACAGCAGAGCTGAAAAGATGACGAAAGCGAATATCAATACACGTGTATGCAGTAACCAAACACCAAAGGCCCGTGCTGAAAATCAGTGCTGCGGGTAAAACCTCAGCGTAAAGTGAGCTCGAGGCCATTTTATCGCTGCACAGATATACCCTGCGTCCCTTATGGTTTGGAATTATTGTATAATTTTTGTTTAATTGTTTTGTTTGTTTTTTTCAATCACATGTACAATAAATTGACGACCTCTGTGGCGTAGCTGTTAGCGCATCTGCTTACCATGAGAGAGGTCCCGGATTCGATCCCCGGCTGGAGAGAAAAAAAAACTCCAGGTCTTGGATGTTTACATGTTTGTGACGTCGCTGTTTCTGGTTCCCACGACACATATCTTAGTGTGGGGCCAGAAGCAGTGTATGTGCCTGTGTGTAAATGTCTATGTTTATGTTTAATATGTCTGTCTTTGGGTATTAAATCTAAACAATCACAGAACTGGACAAACTATTAAATTATAAAAAATTAAAATTACTATTTGTGCTAAAATATATATTTACAAATAAAACACGTGCCCCAGGTCACTATCCCGCGGCAAGGAGCCCAGAACGCTGGCGACGTTGCCTCTTTGGATGGCCAGGCTTATTCTTTGGCCGAGGTACGCGCCAGTCCTCTGGTCTCCTGATGCGTCGATTAGACGCGCCGCTTGGTCCTTAACAAGCAGGCGCGTCTCTGGGCCCAATTTAAATAAATATTTTTCTTCTTCTTCACCATCTGGCCCCTCCACAGGACTATCCAGGCCCGGTCCTGAGGTGGGCCTAGGATGGGTTTAGATCATAGGTTCCCAAAGTGGTCCAGGTGGACCCCCAGGGGTTCATAGGAGACCACACGTGGGTCCACGTAGACGTGAAAAAAAACAGGGGTTCACAAGTTGTTAGTGGGTTTTCACAAAAAAAACTGGTTTTCATAATAAAGAACATAAAGAATAATGTGCAACTTGGGCCCACACTTGTAGCATTTTTATACCACCTGTAACATTATTAACTAGTCAATAGCAACATTTTTTTATATGGCGACATTGCTGTATGTATTCACTGAAAAGCAATATATCAGCATTTATAACAACATTAAAGAGGTTATAATGAAGACACTATGGTGTGTTTTTTCGAGATTTCGATTTAGAATCGCTCGTGGCCTGGGCCGCCTCATCATCATCATCATCATCATAAACCCATTATGTCCCCACCGAGGGGCACGGGTTTCTTCCCTGAGGAAGGTATAGGCCATACTCCACCACGGGGGCCAAGTCCGGATTGGTGGAGGCTGGGCCGCCTGAGTGATCTTAAACGATCACTAAGGTTAAGCAACATACGGCGCGTTCAGTCCATGGATGGGTCACCGTCTATGACTAACGCTAGTGGCTTTTTTGCGAGCGGTTCCCTGCTTCCGAGCGGTTCCCAAGGCATGTTAAGCAGTTGGTGCCGGCTGCCGTCGATTGATGGCAGTCGTTAAGCCACGTTAGAGGCCTTAGGGCGGCTTGAAAACTTCTGAAAGTAAGACCAGCCACTAGTCTTACAAGCCTCCACCAATCTGGACTTCGCCCTCGTGGTGGAGTATGGTCTATACCTTCCTCAGGGAAGAGACCCGTGCCCCTCGGTGGGATTATAATGGGTTCATGATGATGATGGTGTTTTTTGTCGCGTTCAGTGGCTCTGTGACAAAACATGGAACCGGAACAACGACTATGATTATGTAATGTGTTCTCTCGTTCTGTAGTTCGAGACCGAAACAGACATGTTATAACTAGCGTGTCTTACCTGTCATGAACGGAGCTGAGACATGGACACTCACAAAAGGGTTGGTCTACCAGTTCAAAGTCGCTTAGCGAGCTATGGAATGAGCTATGCTCGGAGTTTCGCTCAGCGAGCTATGGAAAGAGCTATACTCGGAGTTTCGCTCAGCGAGCTATGGCAAGAGTTATGCTCGGAGTTTCGCTCAGCGAGATATGGAAAGAGCCATGCTCGGAGTTTCGCTCAGCGAGCTATGGCACGAGTTATGCTCGGAATTTCACTCAGCGAGCTATGGAAAGAGCTATGCTCAGAGTTTCTCTGAAGGATAGGATTCGTAACGAATACATCCGACAGAGAACCAAAGTTATCGATATAGCTCAGAGAATTAGTAAGCTGAAGTGGCAGTGGGCTGGTCTTATTTCGCGAAGAACCGACAACCGCTGGGGTAAACGTGTTCTTGAGTGGGGACCGCGACTCGGCAAACGTAGTGTAGGACGCCCTCCGACCAGTTGGGATGACGATCTGCGAAAAACTGCAGGCAGATGTTGGATGCGACAAGCTGAAGACAGGGCGCTATGGCGCTCATTAGGGGAGGGTTTTGTCCAGTAGTGGACTTGTATGGCCTGATGGTGATGATGAAATTAAGTACGTATAATATGTTCTATGCAATTCATTCAACACATTTTCTTATGTTATGTATCTATAATAATAATAACACAGATATTTTATTTATAATATGAAGAGAGTAAAGAGTGGAAGAAGCGAGAGATGTGTGTTTATGCAGTAGCAAGCTAACACCTAACTCTCACTTCCATATTAACGTACATGCATACCGTATCCGTAGTGATGTGCCATAAAAAAAAGGATAGTGGAGCACCTAGCTATAGTTCCAGAGGTCGTGAGTTCGATCTCCGGAGGGGGTGAGGGAGGGGCGGGGTATGTATGTGGGTTGTAGTGTCTTGACATTATTTTTCATGGCGTAACAGACCACTTTCTGTTGAAAAATCGCTCATCTATGCATGTGACTTGCTCTGAAATAAAATTGTTTTTTTTGCCCTCCTACATCGATTTGATCTTTACTTTAAAACTTTTTCAATAGCTTATGTCATGACTCATCGATCCACATACCTCCTATAATGCTACACCGGTGGGCCCAAGGTTCATACAATTTTGCACATTGTTCTTTTGGCTTGGATTTACGTTTCAACGTCAATTGTTGATGGTTTGTAATAATGTTTATAATTTTGTATAACCACAAGTATTATTTTAATAAATAGGACACAAGAAAATGTGCCACTTTTCTTTTCTACTTAACAATCCCAATTTAGGGTGATATTTTTAGGAGTTTTGGGAACACAGTAGAAATGTAGCAGCGTGTCTATCGAAAATAATAAAACTTTGAAAGTGGTCCACGAGAAAAATAGTTCGGGAACCTCTGGTTTAGATCATCCTGGGATGGGCCTAAACCACTTTGCAGTAGGAATAGGGCATCCGCTTCACAACCATTATACGCCGATGGGTAACAAATCACAATATTTAAGCGCTTCGGCATACACATTTCCCGTTTCGCACCCGTCCAACGGCCGAAGTAATTCGAATGGGAATGCTCGAGTCAGTTCAATAAAGCAAACACGCTAAGTAAACGAACGTTACTAAACGAGCGTCGAGCAAATCACTTTAAGTGATTTTCCTATCGATTAAACACTATGGCCGAAGGACCGAGCTTTGGTACCGACAGAAATACAGAGTGTGTCTTGAGCTGATGGTTGCTAAAGTCGATAACTCGTTAAACTTAATTTTTTTCTCTGCAAAACCACCCGTAACGTAATTGGTGCAAGTAAACTTCAACTGTACCACTCATATTGTAACAATAACTTCCACATAACAAAATCACTAGCCAGGGCTTAGATTCTGCTAATGCATAGTAGTACAATGACAAATGCATTCGGACACGATAAGCTTCACGTATCTACAACGTACATGAATTCACGTCTGTACTCCGTAGGCATCGGCCACTTCCCATTTAGTATTTTCTGTGTATTTAAGAGAGAAGAGGAAAAACATTTATTATACCAACAAGATAAATCACAGAAACAAAATTAATAGATAAATAACATAATGTAGATAAGTAAAGTAATTTGATAAAATTGTATTTTATATAAACTATGTCCCGTCAAACTTCACACCGCCAAAGTTTTCGTAATTTTTTCCATATTTTCTCACCATTTAAACCTTCCCTGGAATTGTAGAAATATAAAAAAAAAAACAAAATCAGCCAAATCGGTCCAGCCATTCTCGAGTTTTAGTGAGACTGACGAACAGCAATCCTTTTTTATATACTCGTATAAGAGAAGAAGAAGAAGATTACTTTTGTTGTCAGTAACCGACGCTTAATGCGTATTTCAGAAACTATAATCTTATCGTATACTTATCTTATTAAATAAAAACTAAATAGATGCTAAGTGTTAAATGGGAAAAAAAACTTATCACTAACTAGCTTCGCCTCGCACTTAGCAAAAACAAGTCGCGTTCTATGATAGTCAAAATGAGTTAAATGCAATTTTATTGTCCTAACGTTTACCACGACTTGACTGTACTTAATTGCAGATCAAATTCGAACAAAACAATGCTACTGCGGGATTGATACAGGTTTTACCTAGTATTGCGGAGCATGTTGTGTATGGCCCATGTAAAAAATGTTTCTCCTTCAACATTTTGTGCATAGTTATATATTAAACGCGTCTAATCGCGGATATTTATTAGGATATTTATTTATTCATTAGTTGAGCAACCGACGTCGCGAGCTCGGATCTCGACTCACCATGATTAAGCTCTGCGAATCAGAGCGAAGTCTTGTCAGACTCTTCCCACGAAAAATCAGGTTTACAAAACTTGATTTTTCATTGGAAGAGTCAGAATAAAGTTAATAATGTGTAGTGCTTACGAAAATTTTAGTTTGATATTCACCTATGTGTGTGCTCCGCGAGTCAGAAAAAAATTTTTAGTACTTTTTTTTCGCGAGTAAGGGCGGTTCTTCTACAAGTCCCCACAGCGCGCCTGTTAGTCGCGAATGGGAGTAAGTAATAGCGGTTTAGATCCGTGTCCATACGCCTATTTAGTTTTATTGGTAAAGGGAAATAAATTATTGGCCCTTTTTAAGCCCGAGAGGTCTTTTAATACCTGCGTTTCGCTCTTACTTTTGCCATTGAAGTATTGAGGTCAAGGCTTTTGTTATCATTCGGCCTCAATGTAGCGAATTTCACGAACTGCCGTGAACAGTGCACAATATATACGAAAGTGCAATTTTATACTGCAACAATCGATTGGGCTGCAATTTAAGCGCGGAGTCTTCTTATGGTTCACAATAATCGCTGAATAAGACGATTGGTTCGTCATTGTTACTTACTTTGATTTAGATAGATAGAATATTATTTAGTTACGACCTCTGTGGCGCAGTGGTTAGCGCATCTGCCTACCATGCGAGAGGTCCCGGGTTCGGATCCCGGCTGGGGACAAAAAAAAGAAACCCAGGTCTTGGATGATTACATGTTTGTGACGTCGCTGTTTCTGGTTCCCACGACACAGGGTATCCTAGTGTGGGGCTAGAAGCAATGTATGTGCCTGTATGTAAATGTAAAAAATGTATGTGTCCACATACAAATGATAAGGTATCTAGATACACTAGATACTACGGCCTGGGATTATACAAAATACCATTTTGCATTTGAATAGTCGCTGCAACCTTTTAGCTGGGTGATAACAAAAAGAAGGCTGCCCTACTCTACTAAACGATCTTCGACTGAAGATCAACTCTCAACTTTGCATCCCCAATCCACTGCAATTCAAACCGACAGCTTCTTTTTGCCTTTCTACCTTACAATTACAAGACCAGGTAATCTAAGACTCGCTTAGCAATTAAAACGACCTTTACGATTGTGAATTTAGAGGCGTCAGGTCGGGACGGTAAGTTGACAATTAAGCTGGTACCTCTTGTACGTTCTAGCTTCCACAGTTTCTGGTGGTCTGAGATCCCATGCTACCAAGCTTCAATTTAAGGTGACCAAAGCTCTAAGCTAGTTAATTCGATAGGCGATACCCAACAGCTCTTATGAGCTTCTATGTAAGGGCGAGTTTAGAGCAAAATGTGACCCCGCGGCGTCGCCAGCAGTACTTTAATGACAGTGACGGGGCCACTCAATCAGAGAGCCGTAATTGGGAGTTGGCACACGGAACCTTTTACGATCAATTGTGCTCTAGTGCTCAGGAGTCGATCGCTATTCCATTTGGTTAGAGCCCCTTTGAGACGGCAATAACTGGGTACCTGCTGCCAAATGGAGACGGATAGAAGTATGGTGCCAAATAGAGGGAGCGAAAATGGTTCACGTGCGACACGTCGATGATTTTGACAGAATTTTAGGTTTACCGAAAAGGGCGTCTAATAATTAACAGGAAAATATTAAGGAGGATCGTCGACATAGCCCTCCGGATGAGCAACTTGGGGGCAGTGGGCGGGGCACATAGCACGCAGAACTGATGGCCGATGGGGCCGAAAAGTGATCGGATGGAGACCAGACCACACATCGGCAAGCGCAGCGTAGGTCGACCAGCCACAAGATGGACAGACGATCTTATCCAAGTGGCAGGAAGACGCTGGATGCAAGCCGCTTCCAACCGGGATTTTTGGAAATCCATGAAGGAGGCCTATTTCCAGCAGTGGACTTCTTGTTTCTGAATGACGATGATGATGATGAAGGAGGGTCCGGCAATATTTCACCAAATCTAACTTAGAGAGAGGAGAGGTCAATGAAAATCTCTTGTCAACTTATCAATGTCTAGGATGTAGTAGATTTTAATTTAATATTTTGTGTATAACCGATACATCATACAAAATCTTACCAAAGGTGTGGGAGAGTCGAAATTTGTGATAAGGCACGTCACTTAATGAATAATAATAATAACTTCCACGCAACACAATCACTTGACCTGGGCCTCGATTCTGTTTGTGCATTGTAGTACGATGACAGATATACGGTCGAGTCACTTGACGTGTTTTTTCATACCACTGACGCCTAGATAATCTGGTCCCAGTCTAGGATACCCTGTCCTATGGTAACCAGGCAAGGACATCACAAACACATACATAAGTACGTCCAGACTGATGAATGGCCGACTCAAAGTAGTGTTGTTGACTAACGATGTTTTGGAAAAGGTCTAGGACAGCAAAAAATGCTACCTATAAATACTATAAAGATATCTGCTGAAAAAATGTGTGAAATGTTAAGAAAAGTTAACCGAAGCCGAACAGACCTACTGTTTCGCTTTACTTGGCGGTGTTTTATGAGCTCCGATATTTGGGGGGCAATAATTTCATGCCCGTAAAGGTGATGTGACGATTTGAATTTATATTTACAGGGTAGAGCAGTACGATTTGCAATAGATTCAAAAGCACTAGGCGATATTTTATGACTAACCCGATGTGAACTTAACGTAGGGGCGTGGTGTAGAGACACTAAAACTTTTGTAAGCACGAGACATTATGAACTTTATTCCGTATACACTTGACTTTTACGATTTGACGGTTTCGCTCTGATTCGCAGAGCTTAATCATGGTGAACAGTGACGAAGCTCGGGTGCGTCGTTCGGTTGCCCGCAGTCAGACGCGAGCTCCGTCTCTGCTAGTAGAAGTATGTAAGGGTATCACCAATAAAGTTAAATAATGCAAAACTAGTCTATGATCCAGATTTACGGATGACCAAGGTCGCGTTTCATAAAACTACCATTCATCACACTAATATTATAAAGGCGAAAGTTTGTGAGTGTGTGAGTGTGTATGTTTGTTATTTCTTCACGTCTAAACGGCTGGAGCGATTTTAATAAAATTTGGTATGGAGTTAGCTGACACCTTGGATTAACACATAGGTTATGTTTTACTGCGGGAAAATATCCTATTCCCATGAGAAAACCGATGAAAATGAAATTTTGTACATTGACCTTTCCGATGCACAAATTTAAATTATTTTGCTTCTAAAAATGTGAATTTTCACTGGTATTTTCACTGTTAATACACAATTTATTTTCCTAATAAGCCGCGAGTAACCCCGCGGGGCACAGCTAGTTGTTTATACGAGTAATACTTATAATATGCATTGGATTATCATGGTTCTAGTGGCTCTACCTGTCTATCACCAAACTATAGAGTCTATAGTTTGGTGATAGACAGGTAGAGCCACTAGAACCATGATAGATATCTATAGTATAGAGATGGTTACGTGGAGCCAGATTAAATTTAACGTCAATTTACTGCAACGAATATCCGAGTTTTACTGTCCTCCACACACATAGGAATTACAATTTAGATTTGGACACAGCTGTACTAGCGGAGCAGTGGTACGCGACTCCCGTCGTCGCTACAACATGATGAAAGTAATTACTCGGCAAAACTGTGCGTGCGCAGACGCCACAATCATAACTATACGTAACAGGTCAGTACAATAATTTTTCCTACTAAATAATCGGTAGGATAGTCGACTATGATACAGGTTCAACGTTAATTTAGTTGAATAATCCGAATAAAAACGGTCTCCAAGTTCAACGTTACTTCAGTAACAAAACAATCCTTACAATACAATCCCCGTGAACTTCAACGTGGTGCAAACTTCACAACGGACGGCCAGCGCGCCTCAGGTGACAAGAACTCCCGCCCCGTCATTCGTCACCACGGAACTCGCTGGCACGGCGGCGGCAAAACAATGGCACACCTGAGGGCCTCTACTTAAGAATTTCATGGACTAGGACATAAGGTACAGGTATTTTTCATATTTTTCGTGTCAAAAGTTCGAACTTTTCACGAATTTCAACGAACTCGTGTGTGTGAACTTCGTGTGTGTAACCTTTTTTTAAGTATTAGGTGTGATCATTTTCGTTATGACCTTGAAAACAACATAAAACCTATTGTTATGGTGAGCCGATCGGCCCACCAAAAACTCTATCAAATATATAAAAATCTCATTGCGACAGACTGGGTTCCGCAAAATGGCCACCGACGTCGCGGCAGACGAAGGCGAAGATGGTGGGAGGACCTTAATGCATTATTACCGGGATGGTGCGAGGTGGCTGGAGTCAGGGAGAGATGGAAAGCAAGAGGGGAGGTCTTTGCCCAGCAGTGGGATACACGAGAGGCTACGTAAAAAAAAAATCTCATGTATAAATATTTGTGCGGCAAAACGGCATTAACTTCGACGTGTACCGGGTCAGCTAGTGCTAAATAAATACGTATCTCCACCTGAAAATCTCTAATATAATTAGGTATGATTGCTTGAAAAGAAAAGAAAGACAATCTGTAGAACAAGTTACGTCTTATCGTCATTCGAGGCGCTAGTAAGAACCTTATGGGAACACTTTGTGAATATCGATTTGGTGACATCGAACAACGATTACAAAAATTGATAGATTAAAATAAACTGAAATTCGTAGATAAAAGCCACGATAAATGACACAAGCTTACAACTTAAGCATTAATATTTAAAAAATTGGTGAGAAAGTAAAATTCAAACTCTAACCAAAGTATTTTCTATCTAATATATGCTTTCCTTCTTTCTTCTTAATTAATTTGTTTCAAGAATTATGCATTTTAGACGAAACTCCGTATAAATTATCTATAGCTTGGCATAGTGTCCGCAATTATATTCCCCTTATGAATGCTCTAAATCTAAGGAGTGGATCGTGTCGTGAGTAGAGGCGTTTCATGCGAAAGAAATTCCAAGATGACGCTTTGATATCGCGCTAATGTAGTTTTAATAGGAGAAAAATGTAGAGCTTTTTGGGTAGTTCCCGTTCAAGATTGATGCCCGTTTCATGGACCGCAGGGGTATTCTAAATCGGCTTAAGGAAAAGAGTCTATGAATAGTGGAAAAGATAACATTATCCTGCTCCGTATCTTGTAGCATTACTTACATCTGCTAAACGCAGTATATTTTTCTAGTCTTCCCCTTACAATGTCATATTAAGAACGACAGACTATTTCTGCCATCGTAACGAGAAACACAGTAATAGCCATTACTGTTACTTTACACATTACTTTTTGTTTTTTAATCCAAAAATAAGCTCGTTGGAGGCATTTTATGCCTGTCTTTCTCGTTACGAGGCCAGATTTATACAGCGTCTATGGAATGATTTTCGGAATCATATTTTTTTATAAATAAATTATTAACAAAATTTTCATCATGTTACCTCTAGAAAGTATTATCTTCCCTTGGCCGTTAAAGTGTTTGCCTGTCAGGCGACTACCCTAGAGCGCTCCAATTTGACTTGATTGAATCACCCTCCCAACCTAGTTATGTACGTTGTAATTTTACTAAATGCCACCGGCGCAAACATACTAAATTCTATTTGTCTCCCACCTGCCGGCGCTCAGCCGCTTAGGTACCAACTTCCCCTGTACTCTGTACATATTAATTTCGCTAAGTAGTTGAAACTTGGGCCACGGACAGATTGGGGTGTTATGAGCTGATTAACTCGAGTCTACGCGCGAAGTAAACTGCGTTGCTTCGCGTAAATCTGTCTTAGGTTGTGGCTGCAATTTAATTACTTATGTGAGTATTTGGCTGGAAGTACACATTTTCAGTAAATAGAGAGTGATAATAATAATAATATAATAAATAAGTCTATTACTATAAAAATTTTACAACTGGTGGTTTGTTTACATTTTTAAGAGGTAGGTATCTATTGCATTAAATATTTATGGCAAAGCTGCACATAAACAATTATCTTCTGTGCCTGACCTAGGTTTTAGACCCTTATCTCAGGCAACAGTGCTCTTTAACTTTCAATACATTGTTAATGTAGCTTAGACAATTTAGACATGTGTTAGTTTAAATATGAAGTACCATACCTAATCGGACATTATTATAAGTTATAGTGAGTAGCGCATAACCTATTTATTTTCATTTTAATGCCTCTGGTTGTAGAATGGATCAGCAGATATATATTAATTTTCGAAGTTTTCCCTTGATAAATTCGAAGATAAAGTCGATTCTTGACGACTTGTTCGTGTAGACCATAATAACCTCCTGCCTTTGATACTACGTATCATCATCATCATCATAATAGGCCTTTGATTTTTTTAGTCACTCGAAGTCAGTCAGTCTTCTTAGGCACTGCAACCGTACGGACAACACTTTTTCGAGTCACTAAAAAGTCAGACTCGAGAGCGGCAGACCGCATGTAGGGCATTTAATGGAAAACGTAGGACTCTTATGGCGGTACATCCCTTCTTTTGGCAAATTATTTAGTTTGGTAGTCCTGGCAAAGCTACAAAGGCTTGCGGAACGTGTATCCTGAGGCTCAGTGCGGTTTCCGAGCCCAGCGGTCAACAGTGAAACGTATCGTCAGAATCGTAGTAATTCGTTTAGTAACCGAATATTCTTAGTCAGAGTATAGTATTATTATTGCACGAGCTGTTAATCGCGGTTTCATTCCTTTAACTAATTGGAATGGTCTTTTTTGAACTAAAACTTTCTGAAGCACTACATATTGTAATTTTTTTTGTCCGGATCAACTTACGGGTGTTTGTACTTTGGTCTTGGGATGGTCTTTATTCGGTTGTTCACAATAACGAATAACGTTCGCAAGAAAAAGGAATATTGGCGTCAAAGAGCCCCCTCCTCTTTTGAAGTCCGTTAAAAAGAGGTATATTTCAATCCAAAGTAGCGTTTTGTAGTGTTAATCGTACAAAATCGTAAAAAATATTTACGTCTGAACCAATTAACACAGCTTGCGATCACCGAACTACCTTGAGCTTGTTTACCGCAAAGAACAGATAATACTACCGGCAGAGCTGTCAACTGAAGTGTTTAGATAGAGGCGCACAACAATGGTAGTCTCCAAGACAGTGTTTGCTCTTGGGAGACAGTGACAAATGACCTTTTAAGTGTTTACCACTCGGCGAGGGACAGGTAGAGCGCCCTAGGTGATCGCTCGTGAATTATAGATGGGGGGATATTAGCGGCGGAAAAAGTTGTGAATAAGTAAACATCGGAATTGATGTCAGAGTGCGTATACCGAGTTTTTCATTCACTTTCGATAGCGAGAGCGTTTGCGATTTGCATAGGAGTGACAAAGCGCGCGAGCTAGTTGTCTCTTTGTCACTCCTATACAAATTGCAAACGCTCTCGCTATCGAAAGTGAATAAAAAACTCAGTATACGCACTCAGAACACGAATCTCTTACTAAGGCTTACAAGGCATAAGTAGTACGAAGGCGCGAGTCACGCGTTTTGTGCAGCTTAAAAGTCTCAATTATTGAGACAGTAGGCCATTTGACAGGTTTCTGAAAACCGTCTCAGTTTCTTTATTAGTGTCCATTGAGTGCTCAGAAAGTGGTCATTTTAAATTCTTTCGTGTATTGATTCTAAAAAAAGCAAATAAAAATACTCTTTTAAAATAAGCCACCAAAACGCCATCTTGAGCAATATGGCGTCATGACGTCACAGGTCAGTAAAAAAAACCAATGAACGTAAGAACCACATGATGGACAGACGCCATTTTTACTGAGCTGTGACGTCATCATAGATTCGTCCGATCCGATGGCCCGAGGCCGTTTAAATGGCTACAGACAGAAAATTATCAAATTTTTATTCTGTTTTTGGACAATTAACGATCCATTTTTTAAAAGTTCGACGTCTGAAAGCGGTTCGACGTCTCATAATATATACGAATAATAAATAATACTTTACATCTCTCATATTCGGTAAGTAGGTACTTATTACCCCCAAATGGGGCTTGTAGGTGACCAATTAGCGCTCTAGGGTAATAATGTAGCTAGAAAAGCCCTAGGGCGGTAAGTAATTTAAAAAAAACTCTTTCAAAAAGTTCGCGTACACCTAACCATCATACTGGCAATAGACATCGTGCATTCAGCCCAATGACAAAAGACTTCGCATCGCTATTCAGCCTTGTCTTCGTATGAGTATAATAGTCATCAATTTTAAATATAGAACGGCGAGGCTCAATTTCGTCCTTGAAAAAAATAATTAAAAAAGATGAAAAAAGGCGGGAATAGAAAACTTTTACTTTAAATATTGTTTGTTTTTGGGATTTTTTTTATAATTACGTGCTAATTAGGAAAAAAACATGAGTTCTGCAAATGACGAAGATATAAGCTGCACTCCTGATTCGATGAAAATGGAAGCTGAAGCAGCAATTAACAATATTTTGCCTCAAAGTTCTAAAGAGAGATATTTGAAAACTTACGACGAGTTCATTCAGTGGCGAAAAGAAAAACGAGATTTTTCTACTTACCTCACAATCGAGATGTAAAGCGCCTCGCTGCGCTTGTGCGCCTATATATCTCGAGCTGCAATTGATGCTTTACAGCCCTTGGCTACTAATCTACTATTATTTTCACACTGTCAAATAGCCTATTAATGCGCTGCAAAATATATTGGTTGCTGTGCTGGCTGTGCTAGGCCTCATAGAAATTAATGCTTTACTCCATAGTACAATTTCCATAAATTCGATGTATTTTGCATAGCCGATTAATCAACAAATTAGTAGAAAGGCTAAGGGTCTGTTTCACAATCTGCAGATAAAATTCCGGATAAGCTATCCGCAACCAGGGCTGCCGTTTGTTCTACATTTGAAGCCATAAACGAACTCACGCAATATAGGAACATTTATTTAAATTTAGAACAAATGGCAGCCCTGGTTGCGGATAGCTTATCTGGAACTTTATTTGAATATTGTGAAACAGGGCCTAATTCTACTCCGTTAGCCAGACGTCCCACCCACCATACTTAAGTTTCATGATTGTATAGGCAAGGTCATTCGGATCGATGCACAGATATGCAATACACTTTCTGGTAAGTAGGCTAAGTACCTAAGGTAAGCCACGCTAGATTATATTTTGCAGAAATATACATAAATGCATTAATTCACGCCTGTATCCCAGAGAGGTAGGCAGAGACCAGGGACTGCCACCTGCCACGATCCTGACAAATCACTTTCGCTTCATCGACATTCATTAGTCGTTGCATGCACGCATGCCAGATTCGGGTACGGATATACGTAGTAATGTATAATTTTAAACTAAAACTATCGTAAGCACTACACATTATAGATTGTTTTACTGATACACTAATTACAGCGAAACCTGGGCGGACTTTACCAACAGAATTCAAGTAAGTGTATCCTTAAACAATCTGTAATGTATATTTCGGACAGAAATATACATTGTGGTTAAACATACCGCAACGTAAGAGGCCGTTATCGCAACCGGTCCGTCACGTGCTTGTGACCATTTATTGCACTAGCAACTCCGGTGACCTAACACGTCACTTTAGCATGCGGTTGCTGCCCAAAGACAGCTCTTATTCTTTGCGGCGTAAGTGCGATTATCGAGCAGAAGGGATGACCCCGGGTGCTAGCTGTACGGAGAAACTAGTTTAGTCAGTCAACGCACGTTTACTTTCTCCAAATGGCGTTACGTAAATAAATACCGTCTGAGAATCTGCCCGGGATTCGCGATTGTGTTGCTTAATTCGCGGATTTTGGGTTTGTTTTTTGTTTGTTTCGAAATCCGCCTCGTTTGTGTGTTAAATAAATTACATTTGAACGCTGATGCTGTTTAAATGGATTGTCTTCATGGGGTACGCGGAGAAAGTGTGCGACCTAAAACCAAGATTGGTTGTATCACAGGCTAATTGATTTAGTTTCAAAACTGTATGTTATTCTTCTTTAATTCACATCATCATCATCATCATCATCAACCCATCTTGTCCCCACCGAGGGGCACGGGTCTCTTCCCTGAGGAAGGTATAGGCCATACTCCACCACGGGGGCCAAGTCCGGATTGGTGGAGGCTTGTAAGACTAGTGGCTGGTCTTACTGTCAGAAGTTTTCAAGCCGCCCTAAGGCCTCTGACTTGGCTTAACGACTGCCATCTATCGACGGCAGCCGGCACCAACTGCTTAACGTGCCTTGCGAAGCACGGAATCGCTCGGAAAAATGCCACTAGCGTTAGTCATAGACGGTGACCCATCCATGGACTGAACGCGGCGTATGTTGCTTATCCTTAGTGATAATTCACATATTTCTCTGCAATGCCAAAGTAAATTCAATTACTCATGCTTAGTATTATGCCTATCAGAGAAAGGTTTTGCCTCAAAAAACCAAAGCACCTTACCTTGATTGTTTTTTTACCTCGCAAAACGAAATGAAACTTGAAAGCACTGTAAAACTACAAATCATAGTTTAGGATGACAGTTCGATGTATACGCGTAGCCAACTGAGAAGGCGGACGGTGGACGAAGGCAGTCACGTAGCGGCCGGGAGAACCTGCCCGTTCGGAGGGTAGGCCACCTACTCGATGGGTCCATGCAGGAGGACCATGGACGAGAATGGTTGAGGACCGTGACGGTGAAGAGGCATTTTGCCAAATTGGCGTCTTTAATGGGATGATTAGATAGATAGATGCAAAGCGGCGCAACGCATGAAAGTGTACAAGTCTTGCCTTATAGGTTCATCACCCAAAATTACAATGGCAATACAAATCTAATCATGGAGCCTTACTCACCGTGTGCGCTTTAAAGAAATAATTACAGGAATATTATGTAATTATTTTTAGAATAGAAAACATATCATCGACCATAAACACCGGTGTTAAACACTAGGTTAATATTGAATGTATTTAGAGGAAAATTGTGTAAATTCTAGTGTTGAACACATCCATGAGTAACAATTTTTAAGTAGCTGTTTTGAAAAGCATAAATGTGAAGTTTATTTGTTAGAATCTTCTCCATATACCTAATTGTGGAACTAACAACATTGTCGTTCATAAAGTAAATATTTTGTTCTACTGTGAATAAAATATTTGAATTTATAAAGAGTTAGGATCAATAATAGAAAACACTTTAAGAATATAATTAGAGATAGCATTGTAATGGCGGCAAGATCTCATTAAAAGAGCATTTGTCAAGCATGTGTTTGCACGTGTTTCTGATAGACTTGCGCACATTCTCATTCATTAGTGGCAACAAAGTCGCCTAGTCAGTAAAATACAACACGCGTCGCGTCGGATAGAAAACAGCTGAGTATAAGATCGAGCTGCGAAATTGCAAGGTCGAATCAACTCAAGAAAAGGCAATTGGGTAGTTGACAAAATGTCGAATAAGTTACTTTTAAAACGGAATTTTGTATGAAAATACCGGATTATGACGTCATATTTCAGAGCACTCTTTTTATGTTTCATGTATCTAAAAATTAAAAATAACTAGTAATTGACTAAAAGATATACATTTTCCGAAATATTTTGTAATTTTTGTTTTAATCTTGCATATCAAATAATTTATTGTTGGTCGTGTCAACTACCGAATTTGAACGTAGTCGTTTCATTGTACAGTCGACAGAACGTCAAACTACACATTTTTGTTGCAAAGTCGTCCGTAATGCAACGGAGTAGAGTGCATGGGTGTATAGCATGATGTGCTGTCCATTTTACAGTCGACAGCACGTCATCCTTCACATTTTAGTTGCACAGTCGCCCGTAATGCAACGGAATAAAGTGCATGGGTGTAGCATGATGTGCTGTCGACTGTACAGTCGAGAACACGTCATCCTATACATTTTAGTTGCAAAGTCGCCCGTAACGTAACGGAATAGAGTGCATGGGTGTATAGGTTGATGTGATCTCGACTGTACATACAACCGATTTTTTTGAGGGTTCCGTACCTCAAATAAAAACAAGAACGCATTTATAATCGGATCATTGTGTTGTCCGTCCGACTTCCGTCTGTCTGACTGTCGAGACCCTTCATCTTGGGAAGGCACGGAGGTATAAAGTTGAAATCAAAACCATATACTGGCGATCACACTGGCGGCATACTGGCCATTGACGACCTCTGTGTGAAACTACCTACCATGCGAGAGGTCCCGGGTTCAAGTCCCGGCTGGGGACAAAAAAAAAAGAACCCCAGGTCTTGGATGTTTACATGTTTGTGACGTCGCTGTTTCTGGTTCCCACGACACAGGGTATCCTAGTGTGGGGCCAGAAGCAATGTATGTGCCTGTATGTAAAAAAAATGTAAAAAAATGTTAAGTCTATGGTCCGTTGAAGTTGTTCTAAGATAACGTAAAAAAAAGATACAGCTTTTTATGTCGCCAAAAAGCGTATATTTGGACATTCAAGGGATTAACTGAATACGATAATGGCACTTTTCGTTGATGTAGAAATTAGTCTTTGAAGTTCGGAAAAACTTCGAGATACGATTCCTGAACTATTTATACTAATTTATGTATGTAATTACCAAGAAATTTGTTAGGAATCCTCGGTGGACGAGTCGGACTCGCGCTTATCCGTTTTTTTATTTACGAAGTTTAATCTTTAGAAGATCTTAGGCGCGAGAACTATATCGACTGTTGTTGAAGTATGTAATTCTTGTTTCAGATCTTACAAAACATATATACAATAACAAAATATATCTACAAGCGTAAATGGGGGGCTCTAATCGTCAATACTAACAACTGTCACGCATCGTTTCGGGCCACGCACATTTCAGGCGGCCCAGGCTACAAGCGATTAGACACTCATACTTCCAAAAGTCTTCATCATAAACCCATTATGTACCCACCGACGGGGCACGAGTATCTTCCCTGAGGAAAGTATAGGCCTGCCTACCTTCTAAAAGTCTTATTAAAGTACTAGCTGTTGCCCGCGACTACGTCCGCGTGGGCTTTTGTTGAGTAAAGAGTTTGCAAATAAGATAGGGATACTTTTAGCGCATGCGAAAGAGCTTTCATACTAACTTCGCAACCCCCTCTTACCCCCTTAAGCGATGATTTTAGAAAACTATTTTACACGTCTTTCATGACTTTCAACGAAGGACCTTCATGCTGAATTTCATTCGAATAACTTTAAAAATGGCTAAGTTTCATACTAACTTAGTACCCCCCTTTTACCCCGTTAAGGGATGATTTTTTAAAAACTATTTTACATGTATTTCAAGGACAATGGCAGGCTTCAGTGGAAGTCTCGTACACCTACAAAAAGTCTTGTTGAAACATGAAATATTTACATTGAATAGATCATTGTATTAGAATTCGTTCTGTGAATTTTTTTTTTTTTATAAAGTTGGGAGTCCTAAATTAAGGTTGTTTTTTTAAGAAGTTTGGAGGTTATGTTACGACCCCGTTCGCTTGACTGTTAGAGATAAATACCTACACAAATAATTAAAACAAAATCGTTATAATATACACACACGTACATACCTATGCACATATGCTGGTCGCGTCACTCCCTCATGGAGAGCATAGCCTAGGTACCAGATGATACTCATCACATGGGAGCAACACCCCAAAGTTCTCAACCCTACAATGCAGTTGCAACAATAACTTATTATTGCTTCTCTGACACGATTAATTCTTTCAGTTACAATAAAAACGAAGTATGTTTTTTCCTGAAGAGTGACGAGACTTAAATTCAATTAAATTATTTTATAATAGCACCCCTAGGATTCTGCCATGTCAAGTTTGTTGTTGAGATGGCAAGTACCTATCTTCTTTTTTTTATTTTTGCCCGAAGCAGTTCCACAGAACACCTAAAGATCGTTTCACCAAACAAGTCCCACGGTACTCTACTGATTTTCACTTTGACAACGCTTTGACATGACAGTTGTTTTTTTCTTGGCTTGAATGCATAGATTATTCTGAGCTTGCAAGATAAAACAATCGATGGGGCGTTCCGTTTCTGTTTCTAAATTGCGTTTTATTAAATTATTTTCTTATTTTCTTCCCCCAACTTTAACAAATTATTTGAAAAACTGAAACAAGAGCCCGTTGCGAAATACTAAAGTTGGGAAAATATAACTCCAAAACATTCTTTTAATAGGGCGGTACACCATTTGCCGTTCGTTGTCCTTTTAGAGAAGTAACTTCGTCTTGAATTTCATTCAAATAACTTAAAAAACGGCAAAGTTATACTAACTTTGGATCCCCCTCTTCCCCTTTAAGGGATGATTTTTGAAAAACTATTTTACCTGTGTTTCATGACTTTCAATGAAGGACCTTCATGCTGAATTTCATTCGAATAACTTCAAAAATGGCTAAGTTTCATACTAAGTTTGCAACCCCTTTTTTCCCCCTTAAGAGATGATTTAAAAAAAAATATTTTACACGTGTTTCATAATTTTAAATGAAATACCTTCGTAACAAATTTCGTTCGAATAACTTCAAAAACGGCAAAGTTTCATACTAACTTTGAGCCCCCATTTTACCCCCTTAGGGGATGAATTTTCAAAAATCCTTTCTTAGTGCTCCCCTACGTTACAAAAGAAACCCCTGTACAAAATTTCAAGTTTCTAACCCTTATGGTTTAGGTTGCGTTGATATATCAGTCAGTCAGTCAGTCAGTCAGTCAGTCAGCTGTTGCCCGCGACTACGTCCGCGTGTCCTTAAGTTGAAAAAAGTGTTTGTAAATAAGTCACGGATACTTTTGCGCATGCGAAATAATTAAAACAAAAAAAATGCGTGTTCATTAACATCGTATTTATTACATAGTTTAGATTTTATTGACATAATTTTGAAAATCAGAGTACTTTCATATTAACATTTTACCCCCTTTTACCCCCTTAGGGATTGATTTAAAAAAAGGGATGTCGGAATAATCATTATTAGGAACTTATAACCCAAATACAACATTTTATTGAAAAAAACCTTGAAAATCAGAGAACTTTCATACATTGCACCCCTTTTTACCCCCTTGATTTTTCGAAAAATATTTTACACATGTTTCATGACTTTCAATGAAGAACCTTCATACAGAGTTTCATTCGAATAACTTCAAAAACAGCAAAGTTTTATACTAACTTTGCACCCCCTTTTTTCCGAATTAGGGGGTGAATTTTCAAAAATCCTTCCTTAGTGCTCCCCTACGGTGTAAAAGGAACCTCTGTGCAAAATTTCAAGTTTCTAACCCTTATAGTTTAGGCCCTGCGTTGATATGTCAGTCAGTCAGTCAGTCAGTCAGTCAGTCAGTCAGTCAGTCAGTCAGTCAGTCAGTCAGTCAGTCAGCTTCTCCTTTTATATATATAGATTTACTAGATTCAAAGCAGGTGAGGTAACTTAGTAAAGTTCTGATAACTGCCAGAAAAACGTACATACTACCTATATATAAGCAAACAACTGAACAAAGTAGAGTTATCATCGTAAAACTCAACCGAAATAAAAGTCAACCCGAATTAACGCAAAACCCGAAAACTGGTTTTGTGGTTTCCTTCAGAATCGACCGATGGATCAGTCAATTTGTATGAAAAAATACATTGACAAACTTTACTTTCCATTATCAATACTGGAGAAACGGTTCTCAGTTTAGACCTTTAGAGCCACAGCCTGAACTTTGGACTGTTGTAGTTAGTTGAAATTTTAAGTTGTTAACTTGTTGCTTAAGTCGTTTAATCAACCTTCACTTGAAAGGTAAAACTAAGTCGTATTTTACGGAAATGCAGTAGACAATTTACTTACTTTACACCGCACAATTAGGTGAAGTTCGCAAGTTTTGTGGTTATAGTTAAGTTTAAGTTTAGCTTAAGTTTTGGTAGTGTTCTGATAAAAGGCACGACGCGGTTCATTGTTAGATATTTTGTTTTTCTTCAATGGCCCGTTTTTTCGCCTACCGTGGATTCTATTGTAGAATTTGTACATAAACTTAAGAGAAAATAATAACTATGACCTATTATTGCAGCATGTCTTATCTAGTCAACTTGGATCAACAAAATAATTTCATCAATAAACTTATCTCTTCACCTGCCCGATTTGGAGGGCGCAATTTGGATTGATAGAAAGATTTATAATAAATCAAACACAACTAAATATCGAATGTTGACTGATGTATAAAACTCACTTTCAGAGTAATCGCTCAGTCACCGACAGACTCAGAAATGTTCGCAGGTAAAGCCGGCTACACACGGCCGTAAAATCAGAGGCATTGTCGGGGAAGTCTTGAGGAGCACCCTAGATCGCTCCCTATATCGCCAAGTGTGTAGGCAAACCCTAATTTTACACTCAGAAATTGGTTCGGGCTAGCTCACGATTTCATCCCCACCACCATTGTCCCGATATCGCCAATTTTAGGGCCGTGTGTAGCCGGCTCAAAAGCGACAAGCTAAGCCGCAACTAAACATACTGTACTATAAATATCGGCCGCACATACATCATCGATACGCGATCGCGGCGAAAGTAAATAGGGAACTAAACTCCCTTTAAGTAATTCCAAGTAGGTAGGAGTGGCGGTGAAGTATTCGGTGGCCCGGAAACTTCCGCACATTACGCGATAATTGATAAAGTTCCACGCATAACACGGCGACTCAGGCAAATATTGGCAACTGCTTGCGGGGAGTTCCCAGCTTGACGCAAACTAGATTGGCTAGATTTGAACCAATGGCGCAGTGGTTAGCGCATCTGCCTACCATGCGAGAGGTCCCGGGTTCGGCTTGGGACAAAAAAAAAAGAAACCCAGGTCTTGGATGTTTACATGTTTGTGACGTCGCTGTTTCTGGTTCCCACGACACAGGGTATCCTAGTGTGGGGCCAGAAGCAAGGTATGTGCCTGTATGTAAATGTTATGTTATGTTAATCTAAATGGCTAATGCCCGGTTCCAATAGCCTACCAAACAGCTACCACCAGTTAAAATGTTAACTAGTGATAGGTTACTCAATAGAAAAGAAAAACGGAACATTTAAATATCGCGTTGACAGCTAACTGTCAGTTATCTGTAGATAGGTTATTGGGACCGGGTATTAATGTGAAAGGAACCGACGTCTGTTTTTCGTACCCAGGTTTTACATGTTTACATGTTTGTGACGTCGCTTTTTCTGGTTCCCACGACACAGGGCATCCTAGTGTGGGGCCAGAAGCAATATAATGTGCCTGTACAAACATTAACATATGTAAATGTTTGTTTGTTATGATCTTGAAAAGAACATAAAAACCATTGTTACTGTGAGTCGGTCGACCCACTAAAAATTCTACTGGTTAAATGCCCTCTACTAAGTTACGTTACGCAATGTACAACAAATTCTCATAACAAACTGTGAATGTGTAATACAACTGTAATACAATAACTTACGACTACGAGCGATTTCGCAAAAAACTACCTGAAGGCACATTTCATATCAAGTGAATTTTTTACTTGCAGTAAGCATTTTCGAGTCCCTTTTGCGACAGAATGCTTTATGACAGGCGTCATGTGTTACGTCACATCTCTGCATTCTCGGACTTACTATTGAGATCACGTAGGGACTGTCGCACGTGAAAACATGTACCTGCTTACCGAGACCGACTTCCTCCGTATATGAAGCTTGTTCGAGAACAAAAAAATACAAAGTCAGTCGTTTCATGGAATAAAAGTCACGTGCTGACTGTGGACGTTGATGACTGGACAATAGTATAGTCCGAAAAGACGCATTGGGTACTTCTGTTGAGGTATTTCGGACGATTATCACTCTTTCAATTCATCAGCGTGCTTAATGGTCTGCCCTTTATCTTGACCCAGATTTATACATAATACATTCAATCAGGCAGTATTTCATCATCATCATCAACCCATTATGTCCCCACCGAGGGGCACGGGTCTCTTCCCTGAGGAACATGTAGGCCATACTTCACCACGGGGGCCTAGTCCGGATTGGTGGAGGCTTGTTAGACTAGTGACTGGTCTTACTGTTAGAAGTTTTCAAGCCCAAGGCCTCTGACTTGGCTTAACGACTGCCATCTATCGACGGCAGCCGGCACAAATGTGCTTTGCGAAGCACGGAACCGCTCGCAAAAATGCCACTAGCGTTAGTCATAGACGGTCACCCATCCAGGCACTGAACGCGCTCTATGTTGCTTAACCTTCGTGATCGTTTAAGATCACTCAGGCAGCCGGGGCTACGAGCGATTCGTATTTAAGCGAGGTAGTATTGAACAGAACACAAAAATATTCCGGTTTTAGCGAACGATATTTAGTAAATTGTATGAAAACGAAAATTCTACTGAATTTCGCACATCAAAAAATGCTAAACCATATTCATCAAACTCGGCAAATATTTACTTAATATCAAACCAAAGAAAAAATCGCTATTGAGGACACGACGCAGAATTACATACGCAGAGCTTGTATATAGGTAACTGAGAAAATCCCCGACGGGTGCGCCAACTGAGATCATCACAGCCGAATATAACTGAAGGATGTTTGTTAACAAAGTGTTATCTATAATATAATAAAATGTTATAGGCGACCTTTTTGATAAGACTCCGTCTATGAATCAGCTTTCTACAATGAAGAAAAATAAAGATTTAGGGCGATTAAGACGTTAGGACTGTTTCGTCTTAAAAATATGTAGGGATCGGAGAATCAATATTCAGCTTATTATTGCTTTTAGCAGTAAAGCCTCCAATTGTCGGTACTTGCCATTAACTTTATTCCGGATATACTTACTTGACTTTTTGTCAGATACGAGCAACCAACGACGCGAGTTTCGTCTCTACTCACCACTCTGCGAATCAGAGCGAAACCGAGTCGGACTCTTTCGATAAAAAAGTCAAGTCTATCCAGAATAAAGTTAATAATGTCTATGTACAAAAGTTTTAGTACTTTTCAAATATTTTGTGTTTTTTGTTTATTCGACCTCTGTGGCGCAGTGGTTGGTTACCGCATCAGTCTAGCAAGCGAGAGGTCCCGGGTTCGAATCCCGGCTGGGGACAAAAAAAAAACCCAGGTCTTGGATGTTTACATGTTTGTGACGTCACTGTTTCAGTGGGCTTAGTGCGAGTTTTTTTAACTACTCGATCGCGTTAACGTAAACTCATTTTCTATAGGAGTGACAAAGCGCGCCACCTAGTTGTCTCTCTGTCACTCCTATACAAATTGCAAACGCTCTCGCTATCGAAAGTGAATGAAAAAACTCGCACTAAGGGCCCTGGTTCCCACGCCACAGGGTATCCTAATGTGGGGCCAGAAGCAATGTATGTGCCTGTATGTAAATGTTTATGTTTTATGTTTATGTTCCGGTGTGCAATAAAGAATATTCCTATCTTATTTGGAATTTCATAAAAATCCTGTTCCATGTTCAAACATATGTGATCTTTAGCAGAAACTATTACCAATGAGCAGCTTCTATGGTGACGTCCCAGTACTCTAAGTACTTATGTTCTATTAGAGAATATAGGCCTATCATCACACAAATCCAACGGAGATTTTAGGCGCTAAGGTTTGGGAAATCCTTGGCCACTCAGAATTGTTTAAGTATAGTATACCTAATCGTTTCAAACATTGTTCTGCAAGCCCTTGAATACCTATGCCTAACTTGCTAGGAAGTAACTGAGGAACTCTCAAGGCCAGTGCAGTGAATTGGCAATCACTCGTAAGTAGTTGTAAGTCGTGACCTCCTGAGCTAAGAAATCGCGGCAATCTGCATTGTAATGCCTTGTTTGTAAATGGTTGTGACTTTATGATACTTGAGATGTCTACTCAGACAAACCTAATTTTAGAATACACAATAGAAACAAATACTAAACTCCTAATTGGTCAGAAGTGATCTTAGTATTATACAGCGTGTCCCAAAAATGACACGTCACAGTGACACTGGAGGTAGACCTGCTCAGGAGGCGTCTAACCAAGCTAACATGACCTCAGTAAAAGTTGCACGGTTTTCAAGATATGGCCAATTTAAACTTACTCTAAATATTCACTTTTTTAAACAACTTTAGTGCTTACGCTAAGTTAGTAGGTTTGTGACCGAGTACAAATAAAAAAACCAAACAAGAGGGCTATCTAACTCAATGCTAGCACTAAACTTGTTAAAAAAAGTGAAAATTTAGAATAAGTTTAAATTGGCGATATCTCGAAAACCGTGCAATTTTTACTGAGATCATGTTAGGGTGGTTCGATGCCTTTTGGGCAGGTCTACCTCCGGTGTCACTGTGACGTGTAATTTTTGGGTCACCCCGTTTATAGAAGATATATAAGAGAGCGGCGGATAGATAGAGAACACTATAGACGACTGTATATTCTTGTTCAATCAAATTTTTATGTCATGTATTCTAGTGTAGAATAAAGAATATTCTCATAATATCACTATCTTAAACACATATTTTACTCAACTGCGAAATGCAAGGAGAGTTAAAGGCAACAGCACATCAATCACACACGGGTGCATTCAAGTTCCGGGGACCATGAAGAGCTATAGGACACCGATGTGATTACTTGGCAAGTGGCAAAACCTTGTCGCCGTCTACCTTTCTGTTATACAGGGGTGAGTTTTTTGTATGTATAATTTATCTGAAACAAACTCTGTGGTCAGGCAACACGCTGTTTCATCAGTCACTATTGTGGGACGAACGAGACACTTCATACAAAGAAAAGCGACAAAGGTCGACGCCAAATGCATTTTCCGACCTACAGCGCCACTGGAGATAGCAACAACAATAGGCTCACCGATCCGCAGAGTCTAAATCCATGTCACCAATCACTGGAACGGACAAAACTTCGCCCAGCACTATAGCGGTGATATTAATTTACTAAACATGCCTCCGACAATGCACTGAGCTGGCCAACGGCCAAACGGTCACCGGAAGAAAACACCGGAAAATGTGAAGCTATACGCACCTATCTGAAAGTTCGAGCAGGCTTAGCGAAGGCGAATCAGGAACACGTTGTATGGAATTCCGAATAATAAATGCACCAATTCACTCACGAATCTCGATAATACTCGTAACGAATCGAATGAACCCAATGTAAAAATTTAATTAAATAAATTGTGAGTAGGTACTTAAAATCTCGAAAACACTGGTCAGCAGACTTTCACTTGATATTGTAAACACTGGCCGAAACACTCGATTATCTTAAAAAAAACAAAATGTCTACACCAATATAGCTGCTCGAAACAACGCGCGAATTTTATTTATTTAAAATTCTAATTTCGAACGCCAAAGATGCCTTTGCGGCAGGCGACCGTCACCGACTAACCGCGCGCGCGCAGGCACATTGCACAAGGCAAGCCATGACCTTTCACAGTGAATGCAACGCGTTCAGCCGCCAGACGGCTTCACTGATAAACGGCTCTCCTTATGGTTATGTAATTATAAGCGATGGATCAAAGGCAATCAAGTGGACGGATGGAGGTAGGTTTATGGTATTCTGTACGTTATCTGTACAGCAAGTAAACCACTTAACTTAATTGCCAGCGAAAAACATACAATCGAACGCCAAACGACGTTAATCCTCCCGGTAACCAACTGAAAAAGGACGGATTACAGCACGAAAACTGTAAAAAACAAAGCCATCGGATCGCCGCTGTCGAATCTAAATTTCATAACGGCGAAACTTTCAACGAGGACATTTTTAAAGGCTGTCGAAAGTTTTGAGTAATGACCCGCCCGTGTCGGGGGCACAGCACTAATTGTGAGTGCCAATATCAATTTAACGTGCGAGTTGAGCGGTCACGTCATCACTGGCACTAGTGGTCCCCTGGCTGGGCGCCAAGTCGATGCACCCGCCAAGTCACGACTACGCGAGACCCAGAAACAACCTTGCGTTTGCACCATCTATTTACCGACCAGACTTCCTAGTTATTACGAGAAATCTGGCCGGGTAACATTTTGTCGCGGGGTCGCACCTACATTCTATTGGCACAACTTAAAAAGAAACCACTAAAACGATGAAAGTGAACTGCGCTTAACAACGCGTGATGGCCAAGGCGATGGTCATAAAACAACAAAATCGCAATTACGTAACCTAACCGACATTGATCAGCCAGAAGCGCACTACAGGGTTGCCAGACGTAAGAAATCCCGTACATTACGATATTTGGCGACTCTACGAGAAGTACCAGATAAATCTTGCATAGTTGATTACCACAGATTACCAAGTAGGGAGTCTAACCCTCTTTTTCTCATACAGTAACCTTCTGTTAATCTATCTTTGACAGCTTGACCACAGTACAGTAACCGTAGATCAACTGAAACGTATGCACGTAGAAAATTGAAGAAAACGCGCACGTAACTTTTAGGAATATTGTTTATTTCATCTTTTCTGTGCGAATTTCATTCACATAGTCGTAATTTTATTTTAAAAATAAGACATGTAAAGCAAAAAAGGAAAAAATAGAAATACTAAAAAAAATGTTGATTGGTCGGTCGGCATCATCAACAGATTTATTAGAGTACGGATAAACCTGGATTAACTGTACTAATCGGCTTTGAAATTATTATAATATGAACTTTGGCCGGGAGATCCGACCAGCACCATATTCCGGAACGCAATGGCCTCCCGCCGCCAGCGTGCGACGTGAAGCCATTTGCAAACCCCTCTTTAGTTTCCGTTTCCTTTTACAACTACCCTTCAATATTTTTACTATTTAATGCTTGTCAATTTAATGTTCACATACCCCACGATTCACGATTCTCTAATTAAATGGTGACGGATGGGACTATTCTTATGATAAGACTTACTTAAATATACGTATTTACGTATAAAGTAGATATATTTCAATAAAATCATGACAATTATAATAAACTTTGAATTGTAGTTTCACAAAACGCGCTCCTGGTAAACCCACCCGGGTTTACCAGGAGCGCGTTTTGTGAAACTACAATTCACTAACACAAGTTCAGCAGTTTGCTCATCATTTTGTGTGCACAGTACAGTAAACCGTTGGACTATATTCAGCACTAATGTTGGGCCGGCCGGTGCACAATATGGGGTTTAATTTCAGAGGCAGGTCCATTAGACCCGCGCTCGCCTGCACATTATTATGAGTGTTAGAAGAAAATTGGCCGTTGTGCCTCGATACGGAGAGGCACGCGAGCCTTTAGATTTTGACTTGAGTGAATTAGTTGCATGAAGAGGGCATGGTAGCTAATCATATGATCTACGGCTTTCAAGATGCATATCTGCCAGTACTTAAGTGAAGCTACAACTATCAGCACACCTACTCCAGCCAGAAGTGCCCTAGTGAAGCGATAACTGCCGCGAAATCAACGATTCGGTGGTCTAGCTGTTTCACGTCCGATTACAATGCCGCAGGTCGTGGATTCGAATCCCAATAGGGGCCGAGATATATTATTATTTGTACAAATGGTCTCAGTCCCATTATATTTCAATGAATGTGACGTCCTTTGGATCCAGCGTCCAAATTAATGGGAAGGGTATTTTTGAACTAAAACATTCGTAAACATTAATAACATTTAAGCACAAAAAAAAACTTATCCGGATACATTTTACATGATTGTTGCCGGAACTGTCCGAACAGGTTTCGCTCTTAATCGCGGAGCTCAAGACCGACAACAAGTGTATCCGGATAATATTTTAGAATGGGAAGGGTGTTAGTAACACTCGGTATATCAATCTGAAGAAAAAAAAGAGTTACTTGGTAGGTAAATGCTTCGAAGCGAATATCACAACAAGCATTATTTAGGAGAAGAGGCCCGCTGGTAGAAAAGCAAAATCATGGCTCCGTATCATCAGGGAATGGACTGGTGTTGCCAACGTCGAAGATCTATTTCAGTTCGCAAAGAGCCGACGAGCTGACGGCCAACCTCCAGTAGTGGAGATGTACTGAAAGGAGGAGAAGATTACCTGGATCGCTCGTAGCCTCGGCCGCCTGAGTGATCTTAAATGATCACGAAGGTTAAGCAACATACGGCGCGCTCAGTGCACGGTTGGGTGACCGTTCTATAACTAGTGGCATTTTTCCGAGCGGTTCCGTGCTTCGCAAGGCACGTTAAGCAATTGGTGCCAGCTGCCGTCGATAGATAGCAGACGTTAAGCCAAGTCAGAAGACTTAGGGTAGCTTGAAAACTGGCAGTAAGACCAGCTACTAGTCTTACAAGCCTCCACAAATCCGGACTTGGCCCCAGTGGTGGAGTATGGCCTATAACTTCCTTAGGGAAGAGACCCGTGCCCCTCGGTGGGACATAATGGGTTGATCATGTAAATGACATTGCCTAGATCTTAAAGGCAGAAAAAACCAAGGTGGCTCTCAAGGTGGCCGCCTTTGGATTATATTGGTTACGTTTCGAGTTGTTAGGCACGCTGCAGCAGGCCCTTTTCGATATTCAGTGGTTTTTGCTCAATGCCTATATCGTTCTTTATGGCCGTCATGATTACACAGCATTAACGCCTAATAGTACAGCGGATTTTCCATTTCAATCTAATTGTACTACAGCTACATGTGGTTCACTGGTAGAAAATGCTCATACGTGTCTTATCTATCTATATATATAAAACGAGAAGCTGACTGACTGACTTAGAATCAACGCAGAGCCCAAACTACTGAACCTAGGGGCTTGAAATTTGGCATGGGAGTTCCTTAGGGAGCCTAGGGGAGCACTAAGAAAGGATTTTTTGAAACTCACCCTCTAAAGGGGTAAACGGCGGTGTTAAAGTTTGTATGGAGGTATAAAAAAATGTTGTCAGACTTTCTTGAAACTTGAAATAAATACTCTTCAACACAATTGATTGAACACGTGTTTCACGGTTTTTCTAAATTTAACCCTTAACGGGAGTGAACGGGGTTGCAACATTTTGAACTAAAGTCCACGCGGACGGAGTCGCGGGCGAAAGCTAGTTGGCCTATAAAATGCAATAAAATGTGTCTACTATTTCCTTAATTCCTTTAACCCTTAAACAGGCTATATTGTAGCATATACTACTTTAAATTAAGCCTTATCGCCTGGAAATAAAGTCAAAAACCAATGAAAAACTCTACCTGAAAAACTACCCATGGCTGGTTAGGGGAAAATTTCTAACGCTGGCACTTCACTAGACTATACAAATTCGCCGATGATTTACAATAGATTGCAGGTTTAACAAAAATCAAGCTTAAGATCGTCAGGATACCCGGCAATAGATGATTAATATTTGCCAATAAGCGAATACGACTCGCCAAGTGTGCTGCCGGCTTAAAACAACGTCTCATCTTTTGATATCCGGAATTACCGTGACTTCACTCTGTCTGTGCGCTTTCAATTAGTTCAATGCACAAAGTCCATTGTAACTTGTACTCACAACATTGCACATAGTTATAGTAAGAAATTCAATTTACCTAAAAAAAATCTCGGCGGACATTCTGCGACCAAATAAGGAATGTATTAGCAATGGGCACGATAAAAAGTACCCTAGTACTAATAATGGATGTCGATCAAGCGAAAGTGATTTGTAAGGATCGTGGCAGACGACCAGTACCTCTGCCTACGTCTCTGGTATAAAGTCGTGAGGTTATTGTATGTATGAAAAAATCTCGATTCTCGAAATAGATTCGACAAATGTACAATTACCTAGAAGCGTTTGCCGTTTCCCGAAGAAAACTATGATTGATGATTCCATAGTTTCCACACACAGTAAAAGTGTTTTACGAGTATAATAATAGTTTAACAAAAGCACAAACTTACGCAGCAGCAGTTGTAGACACTCGGCAAAGCAGGTCAAGTAGCTATGTAAGTTACAAAATAACGAATACAATGCTATGTAAAGGCCATTAGAATGTCATTGTCACCGTGGAAGTAACTGCTCATGTGCATCAACGGAGAATATTTGAGATACTTGCTCACAGCTACGTAAAAAACTACATTATCTCTTGATATCTTCATCATCAACCCATTATGTCCAGACCGAGGGGCACGGATCCCTTCCCCGAGGAAGTTACGTTATAGGCCGTACACCACCACTGAGGCCTAGTGGAGTTATTAAATATTAGTGGAGGCTTGTAAGACTAGTGGCTGGTCTTACAGTCAGAAGTTTTCAAGCCGCCCTAGGACCTCTAACTTGGCTTAACGTCTGCCATCTATCGACGGCAGCCGGCACCAACTGCTTAATGTCCCTAGCGAAGCACGGAACCGCTCGGGAAAATGCCACTAGATTCTATGAAAGAATGATTCTTGAGATCTTATAAATATCCAAATGAAAAAATACAATCGATGTGGTAGGTAATAACAGTCTAATAAGTAGTTTACCTGCAACCTTGACTGACGAGGACTACGATACTTGGTAATCACCCACTATTACCCAGTCACTACACTGCTGTAATTGGCGTTGAGATTATGTACACCATACTGCGGCAGTGAAGTGTGAACCCAGCCAGTCTAACATATTTGTCAGTAGCAATAAAGAAGACATTGGCGAAAGAAACTCGAGATTGAAGTGGAAATGGGCGGGATCTAGGCCGCCTAGATTCTGTTAATGCATTGCAGTACAATGACAACTGCGTGAACGTGGCGATTTAGTTTCATTGCCGCTTCGTTATTGTCATTGTACTATAATTACTATAATCAACAAAATCTATGTCCAGGGCCTCGATTCTGATTGTGAAACATAGTACGATGACAGATACACAGTTGGGTCACATGAAGTGATTTTAATATCATAGACGCCTAGAATTTCTAATACATGAGCTTGCGTAGACTTGAAGCGGCAATGTAACCAAATCGCCACGCTTATTCAATTCAGTTGTCATTTTACTACAATGCATTAGTAGAATCTACGCCATGGCGAGGCGGGAAGACGGCAGGCGGACCTGGGCAAGAACAGAGTGGCACCCGAGAACAGAGTGCGTATACTGAGTTTTGTCATTCACTTTCGATAGCGAGAGCGTTTGTGATTTGCATAGGAGTGACAAAGCGCGCCATCTAGTTGTCTCTTTGTCACTCCTATGCAAATCGCAAACGCTCTCACTATCGAGAGTGAATGAAAAAACTCAGTATACGCACTCAGATACGAGCAGTGTCTCCAACAACGCTGTAATTACGGTAAGCCTACCGTAATTTGAACATGTCTACCACCTACCGTAGACATGTTTGTTCAATTCTACCGTAATTTCATCTTTATGAGTGCCGCCTTGTAAATTACGTACCAACCTTAAATACAGTTTATTTTTATTTAAAACAACGTTTAAAATGGCAACACTATCATTTCCTGGGGGTTTCTATCATTTCTATGTACAAAAAGGCTCAAAACGGTAAATTTACCGTATTTTAATTTTTGATCTACCGTAATTTTCCGTCTTTTACCGTATTTTTAGACTAGCAATACCGTAATTTTGACAAATGACAAATAGAGTTGGAGACACTGGATACGAGTGACGATGATCAGTGGGGAGAACATCACCTTGATGCAGTGTGTATCTTCAGACGAGTCTCTTTTATTGAATAAACCAAAAAACTTATTATTTCATAAAGTAGACGAAAACACCTCACTCAGGTGCCAAATACGTGTTAAGTGGTATCGGATTGTTTTAACGTGTAAAATAACAACAAATAAACATTTACAACAGGCACATACATTGCTTCTGGCCCCACACTAGGATACCCTGTGCCGTGGGAACCAGAAACACCGACATCGCAACATAAAAAACACCAACTATTTTCTTTCATGGAACAAACACATTAATATCTGCCCATCAGCGCCCGCTCCCGCTGCACGGCACGGTAACAAACTTTTTTATCGCGTACCGCCATTTTGCTTTTGCATCTTTTGCTGCAGTGAAACAAAACGCGCTAAGTAATTTCCTACTCCATCTAAAACCCGATCAACCTATAGTATTGTATGTAAATGTTATGTTATGTTAGTTACGCTGCGCTTTACTCGAGTGAAAAAAATCACGAGTGCGCCCTTCGCTGAGCTGTCGTGTCGTCATGTTGCGGGCGCGCGCTACTTCAATTGTTTAATCGTCGAAGTTCCCCGATACAGAGGCAGCGGCGCGGAAAGTTCCCCGGCTCCTGATAGGCCTGCTCCAGGGTTCAGGCTTTATTCAGCGCGTAATGTGCCCATAGAACGCACGCCCGCCCCACCGGAATTCATATTAGAAGCGCTCAACTCGAAATAGCTGCCGTAAAAATTATAGGCCACGAGATAAAATACAAAACATCAAGTGGAAATGTACTTAGACAAACGGGACGAAGTAGAAGGCTTTTTTTTTGTAAACTCGTTGTACTGGTAATTTTAGCAGTGACTAAATTTTAACTTTAATGAAGCCACAGTTCATATATGTTCCGATTAGTAAAATATTTGAGTTTCAGTTTGGTTAAACAAGTGTATTTTGAAATACAACTGCCTCAGCGCGATTCCGGTCGCCGCGCGCAAACAAAAGCGCAAATCGCAGAGAGCGGTAGCCACTCGTAATATCGCACAATAAAAGCAAAATAATTACGTGTTCGTAAAACAATAGTTTCTCGATGAATGCCTGGTGAGAGGTTCGTCGTTACCTGTCATCGGGCTCATTGTTCCGCTGGGCCGAACGTACGAAAAAGAACACGAGATTGTATAAAGAACACAATGACACGACGAAATTGAGTTTCGACAGCACTTGTGAACCATTTTCCTTTATTTTAACGGCCTAAAACATTAACGCTGTAATTTATAAATTCACCCTTGATTAGCCTCCACCCAGAGTCAAGTCTAACTTTACGTCTCTGTAATAAAAACCAAAACACGATATTAATTCTCGAGACAATCGCGAAAAGCGAAAACTACAGCCTCATCGGAGAAACTACTTCCGTACGCAAGATTATCTTTGGACGAGCTCCAATTTTATATTCCGACCGATTGTTGATAGATTAGCGCTTGTTTTTCAACAAAACACATTAATCTTCCGCATGCAGCGGCATCAAGCAGGCGAGTTCAGGAAAAAAGAAGCTGAACACAAAAAACTACCATTAAACGCTCAAGTTCGATGCAAAAAACTAGGGGAAAATATGAATAATGAAGTTCGGGTTTTAATACTTCCGCGTGATTGCGATCTTTAGTTGAGATCATCTATTCGATTTTAGACATTAATTCAGTGGTTCCGAACCTGGGGTAATTACCCCCACGGGGGTAAAACAGCTATTCTATGAAGGTAACAGGGTTGGTACCTAAAATAAGAATTTAAAACAATATCAACTTTCACACTAGATGTTTTAGTAACAAACTGGTATTGTAAATAAGCATTTTTTATTATTAAAGTTCTTTGTACTTGTTAGAATTTGTTTGCTTGAAATAATTTTGTGTTGGGGGCAAAATCAGTTTCTCTAACAGGCCATAGGGGTAACAGTTCTGAAAAGGTTAGGAACCACTGCATTAATGGAACGCTAACTTAGTGTGCCAAAAAACTGACTAAACGATTAAGTCATGTTATGATTCATGATAAACGTACAAAACATAATTGTTATCGATTCCTCGAATATATTCAATTCTTTTTTACAGAAGAATAAAGGACGTTGATTAAATTTTATTACTTTTTGTTTAAAATGCAATCAATCTTTATTTTTTATTGAACTTTACAAATTGCACGTTTGTAAATACATTATTATGTTTCCGAAGTATCGGCACCATTGCAAGCGAGCGTGTAATTAAATAACTATAATATCTTTCAATCTTCCATCGCTCGAGATCGATATCGATCGTTTTCGTCCATAATAGTTTTGTGTTTTAGATTCATTCCGTCCCAGTTAAGTCTGATATCAGTGATGCCATCCAAACATTACTATTACTGACAGCTGTGGTCAGATATATCCCGCATGTATCGACATTACTGGGTCACCTGGCACACAGGAAAGAGCCTGGTTGTGTAATATCGTCTGCTTACAGGTCAAATGACATAAGTGCAATTTTGAGAAACTTTCATTTTAAACTGTAAAATTGCGGTTGGCCTTCTTCTACTTGCAATATTTCTCTTTTTATTGTTTAGATTGGTGGATTGAGTATTTCGGTATATTATGATACCTTTATATAAAACACTTCTTAACAAAAAAAAGTATCTAAAATTTCGGGTGAAGATAGATAGATATTATGTTTGACCAGTAAGCAGACGATATTACGTATGATGTGCCCACAATTGAAAATACATTATTTTTACCGGAGCTAAAGTATATCCAAGAGAAGTGTATGATATCATAGAAGTTTTTCTCACACCTTTAAAAAAATGCTCGCCTACATACTCGTACCTACAGAGGACACCGGATTTCTCTAAGAGAAAAAGAGAAAGAATATAAGGCTTTATGTTTAATTCACACTAACCTCGCAACATGTTAGTGTGTATCGCTCGTAGCCCAGCTGCTTGAGTGATCTTAAACGATCACGAAGGTTAAGCACCATAGGGCGCGTCCAGTGCATTGATGGGTGACTGTCTATGACCAACGGAATTTTTCCGGGCGGTTCCGTGCTTCGCAACGCACGTTAAGCAGTTGGTGCCGGCTGCCGTCGATAGATGGCAGTCGTTAAGCCAAGTCAGAGGCCTTAGGGCGGCTTAAAATAATGATAAGAGCAGCCACTTGTCTTGCAAGCCTCCACCGATCCGTACTAGGCCCCCGAGTTTCCTCAGGGAAGAGACCCATGCTCCCCGGTGGGGACATAATGGGTTGATGATGAACTTCGCAACAAAATAAGTCCCTCTTAATTTCGATTGAAAATATGATTTGTAGACGGGATTTAAGAAAATAATTCACGCTGATAGAGAGAGGAACCAATCAAAATTTCAACCAGATTCACGTTAACCTAATCCTTTGATACAGGATGATATCGATAGACATGATGTGATTTCGCAATCGTGCCTATTGACCTATAGGATTAGCCTTTTAGTGAGATTGGTTAACGTACGAGAGGAATTTGATTCGCAATACCAAAAGCCGTATTTACAGGGCCTGGGACATTATACATGGTGACTATTTTTGGCATCAAAGTAGTTTTTCGTTAATCTTGTTTAATGGTAAAATTGCCTGCAATCAGGAACTTAAAATTACACAGTACGTAGCACTTCTAGTTCTGCTTAAGCTGGCTTCCCACGGTCCGCGATATCGCGGACGGACGCGGGCGGCCGACGACGACCACGGACAGCCACGCAGCACGAAAGGCTCTTCCAACTGACCTGTCGTCTGTTTGTGCTACCGTGGACGGAGACCCTTCCCACGGTGTGTCATCCGAGCTGGTCCGCCTCCGTCCGCGATATCGCGGACCGTGGGAAGCCAGCCTGAGACGTACATAGTAAGTTCTGAAGTATGTAATAAATTAAAACCAGATGTTTTCCTTCGCAGTTAGCGTTATTGGTACTACTATTTCACAAATGTACTTAGAAATCAAACATATTGGTGCCTACATGCCGGGATTCGAACTCGCGAACTCCCGAATGTGAAGCTGCCAATCTACCGCTGCGCTACCACAGCTCGTGTGTAAGAAAACCCGTGTGCCCAAGTTCTGTCCACCTTTTACACATCAACCTTTATATTATTGCACTCTCTACGGTAGTCGACTGTACGTATTTGAAAGGCCAATGAATCGATGATTGTAAAAACCAATCATTTGCTGTTTACAAAACTTGTGGGAAATGTAAAAAAAAACTGTCTGGTTTAAAAAAATATGATGTGTTTTCTCTCACACTCAACCATTTTAAGGAGCTGTCATATTAATAGGAGAGAGTGTTGATAGTGGTGTGTTTTTACAACCAAATTCGTAAATTTCGGTTTCGCGAACAAAACTGTGTACTTAAGTCTATTTCGGAAAAAAATGTCGAATGGTGGGTTTTTACAGTCATCTATTCAATAGGAGCACTACGACATCTCAGATGTAAAGCATTCGTGTTGAACGGTCTGTCCCATCTATTATTCGCAAGGCAGTTATCTCAACAGCCAATCAATTCATTTATATTCCACCTGACCCAGTAAAACGAGTATAGTTTGAAAATTTACTTTTTCTTATGTTCAAAGACGGAAAGACTATAATCCCTAGATCCGAGTGTCTTACACTGGTCGTGGAACTCCTGTTCTTAGTTTGTTGTCCTCGGAACACGTGCATCGGACGTGCATCAAGCAGTGTGGTAGTGGGTCCTATTCACCCCCGCCTATTGTTAAGTTTTGTTTTTGTTTATATATTGAGCTTCGGTTTAGACAGATAGAATAGAATAGATAGATAGAATATTCTTTATTGTATGTACACCAGGAATTTAATGAGATTTGACAACATAACATAGTACTGTACGATTGGCCGCCTTATTACTAAAAGTATAGTAAGAATAAATGTGGAGTTTCGTTGTTAGTTTCTTCTCCACGTACTCTATTAATTAGGTATTTGACAGGATGTCAAATGAGTTACTTTTAAAACGGAATTTTGTATGAAAATACTTGCTAGTGACGTCACGTTTCAGAGCACTCTTTTTATGTTTCATCTATTTAAAAATTGTAACAACTAGTAAATGATTAAAAGAAATACATTTTCCGAATCATTTTGTAATTTTTGTTTTACTCGAGCATCTCAAATAATTTATTGTTGATAGTGTCAAACACCGTATTGTGAAACTAACAACTTTGACGTTCATAAAGAAAACATTTTGTTTGAACATTGAATAAAATAATTGAGTTTGAAAAACATAGAGAAGCTAAATTACGGGTAGTCGGTGCAACTAGACAATATTAACTAAGATATTTCTATAGGTATCTAATACACATACATAAACGGTACATATCCATAAACGATAAATATCAAATAATACCTACGAGGAAATAAACATAAATAAATAATAAGTCTTAGTTTAAGTACTCACGGTATAGTTTAAGTTATCTGAGAATTAATGGTAACATCACATATCATATTTCTACTAAGTTCATCATCAACCCATTATGTCCCCACCAAGGGGCACGGGTCTCTTCCCTGAGGAAGGTATAGGCCATACTCCACCACGGGGGCCAAGTCCGGATTGGTGGAGGTTTGGCTGGTCTTACTGCCAGAAGTTTTCAAGCCGCCCTAAGGCCTCTGACTTGGCTTAACGACTGCCATCTATCGACGGCAGCCGGCACCAACTGCTTAACGTGCCTTGCGAAGCACGGAATCGCTCGGAAAAATGCCACTAGCGTTAGTCATAGACGGTGACCCATCCATGGACTGAACGCGCCGTATGTTGCTTAACCTTAGTGATCGTTTAAGATCACTCAGGCAGCCCAGGCTATGAGCGATTCTACTAAGTTCACGTCGTTTCAATACACCTGAGTTTCAATACACTATTGACATTTGGGTCATTTCACGTCACGTCTCATCATCGCCCCTCGCTCGCCGCGCGTTCTTTTTGTATGTCTCAGGCCTAGAAGGTTTGATACAGCTGAGCTGACATGTCTCAGCGGCTAGTACCTAATTATAAATCAATTGTCATTGTACGAAAACAAACCAGAATCATTTAGGGCAAGAAATAGGTTCGTTTCGCACTCATTGTTTTTGCGTCCTATCACAGGAAAATCCCGTGTTATAAAATCCTGACCAACAAACTTATCAGCATAATTACACATCAGTTTATTAATTTACTTAAACGAGCTATGTGCGTGACGCATGAAAACTATGACAAATGTTTTTCCCCAAGCAGCATTTGTTAACCCTTTATAGGGCAGAGCTAGTCTTAAATTTTCATTGGTTTTGGACTCTATATCAATGCAAAAAAGTTCAAATTATGGTGGCCATATATGGCACAGAGCCTTATAAAGGTCCCCTACATCTAAATTAGGGATGCAATTTTTCAACCTCGCTTAAACCATGGGGTAGTATAGGGTATAGATGAAGTTGTTAGTTATGTAAAGCACGCACAAAACTCGCTTTTCTACGGAACACTGCGCGTGCCCTGACACGCATTTGGCCGCTTGTTAGGGTTCCGTAGTCGACAAGGACCCCTTATAGTTTCGCCATATTCATCCGCCCATTCTAGCTTCAAACTAGCTTCTAAGACGATTAGTTTCTAAAATTTATTTTAAAAAAAGCAGACAAAAACCCCCTCTTTCTATGGAACCATTCACTGCGCGCGGCATGCAACGTTCTGCTTTTACATTGCTCCAGAGCTAATTATTATTATTATTATAATACTGCAACTCACCTGAAACAAAAGAAAAACGAAATTATTAATACAATCATATCGTCATCATAAAAGGGCTGTTCTGTTCTAAATCTTTGGTTATATACCAAAACTTCTATACGAATGTAGTACGGTATACCTCAACAAAGGGTGAGTAGGATTGATTCTGAATTTTCAAAATGCTTAATTAAGGGTTAAATTTAGTGTCGGAGACTTAGAAACTTGAAATGCTTAAGTCGATTAACCTCTTAAGTCCTGAACTTGAAAACGGACTTAAGGAACTTAACAGAGATGACCATGGACACAAAATTCGGCACATGGTATCTTAATTCCTTAATTTTTGTTGCATTGAAAAGTAATAGAAACATAATAATTAGGATTGCAAAAGAATGTGTACAGTTTATAGTGCTAAAGACATCGTGAGCAAACCAGTATGGTGAGTTCAGAAAGGCTTTATGGCCTGTTTAGATTGTCTTAGTGTTTAGGAGAGTGCTTTCGTAGAAACGTGTAAACGCTACTCGCTTTAGTACGGTTTTAGTTGCCTTTCAATTAGAATCAAAATAGAATTGGTTTCTATTTTGTTTCCAGTGACACCTGACACGAGCAACCGGGGGTTAGTATTTTGCGTAGAATAGCGCGTATTTCGCGACGTTGATTGTTCATCCTGGCGACGAAATGACACTCTACTGGAAGAAATACAAACGTTCACTTGCACGAGTACTTAAGTACTAAAGCACTCTACTATAAACACTAAGATAATCTACATAAACCAGCCATTACAGGCTGGCCGGTACACGCGCTCACTTTTTCTATCTCTCCCTGTGAAAAGGCCTATGCCCTACATTGGGAAGTAAGTAGGCAACATTATAAATCAAAATAGAAACTGCAATTAAATCTTAAAATTGCAGTTTCAAAGGACGAATCAACTGAAGGTGAGGATGACGGATAGTGCCCTGCAGCACACAACCCGAGTCGTTCTCGCACGCCCTACCCCCACACGTAAAATTTACTTATCACAGCGACACTTTTCCCTCCATTGGACAACTTTATCACCTCGTAAAGACTGGCACCGGTTAATTGGCGTATTTTCGTACCGAATGCGGGAATTAATTTAATATTCATTCGGTGCCAGTTCGGTGCCATATCGATAGCCATCAAACCCGGGGCGCCGCTTTAACGGCCCACCGATGTGGGACTCATTAATATCACGAGCAGGCAATTATGTTGCCAAATGGAATATCCAAGAATATACGGAACCTTTACCGTCTGCCGCATGAAAGGTGTAATTTTTAAGGTAGAAAGAGTTCCCTTATGTAATACCCTTTTTTTTCGATTAAACAAAAAAATAACAAAGATATAGCCCATTAAAGTTACGTGTAACGTCACTCCGTGCTAAAAAATGCAGCAGGGCGTGACGTCACACGTAACTTTAATGGGCTATATCTTTGTCATTTTTGGTCTAATTTACAAATAAAAAAATACGTGTCCCTTATTTTTGAATAATCTAAAAGACGGACTAATTACATTTTTTAGGGCAACTAGCCCAATGGGCTTGTTGACTATTGCTATGCAAGTCGATAAAGGCAACTAAACTTAAACTGTAGCTCTAATTTTAACACTACATTTCGCTGACAGTATTGGCTGTCGCGAATATCACGTGCGTAAGTAGACCCAGGATAACTTAGTGATTATTCACCAAAAAAACATATTTATTTATTTCTGCGTTTTTAGAAATGTAGTGTTCTAAAGTCGGTTTTAAAAATACACACGAGGAAAATGATTCTGTGCACCGATTTGTACACCCAACGTCACTGAGGGCTATAAGCGCCTTAATCATTAGCAACCCGGCGCCATTGATATTTTCAGGGCACCGAACTGATTGGGGCCTTAACCGTATTACCTCGGCGTTGTTTCCCCGAAAATGGTATTACAAAGTAATGTCAAAGGGTCGAGAGAAAACAGAGGTTTCCGTACAGTAAGTAAATTAGTTAGAAGCGCTCAAAGTGCCCCAGCCCATCCGCTTTATTGATCGTCTCATTCAGTCATTCGTTCGTTTCATTCGTTCACTTATTTCCGGCCGGATCACCGAGTACGGTCGACCGAGTTTCTTAAATAAGCCTAATGCCATCGGAACAATGTAACGTTTCTTTTCAATTTAACAAATTAAAGGACTCGTGTCAGGCAAATAGAAGTCGGGACTTCGGAGGGAGCGAACTCGTTATGCCAACAACAGCTCCCGTTTCATTTAAAATACCTTTCATATTTTAAATTCATTGCATCATCAACCTATTATGACCCCACCGAGGGGCACGGGTGTCTTCCCTGAGGAAGGTATAGGCCATACTCCACCACGGGGCAAAGTCCGGATTGGTGGACGCTTGTAAGACTAGCGGCTGGTCTTACTGTCAGAAGTTTTCAAGCCGCCCTAAGGCCTCTGACTTGGCTTAACGACTGCCATCTATCGTCGGCAGCCGGCACCAACTGCTTAACGTGCAACGTGCCCGCGAAGCACGGAACTGCTCAGAAAAATGCCACTAGCGTTAGACATAGACGGTCACCCATCCATGCACTGAACGCGCCCTGTGTTGCTTAACCTTTGTGATCGTTTAAGATCACTCAGGCAGCCGGGGCTACGAGCGATTCATTCGATTTAAAATATGAAAATATGTACCTGTAATATTTTAAATTAAATAACATTATTACGGGGCGGATGGAAAGCTAGTCATTAAATCGAATGCGTATTCATTGTGGAATAAACTTTTTATATTTCCTTTTTCGATCGCGGACACTTGATTGAGATTATTTTCCAGTACATTACGATGTGCAATGGCTCTGTAAGTGGCGTAATATGCCAGTGGATAGAAAAGGCAATGAATGCCGTTTATTCGGCTTTATTGCTACACTTTCCATCGTTCAGTGCACCATTTCTTTTCAATTTCAAAAGTCTGATTCAATCCAATTACCTACTTAGATAAATTTAATTTTGAGTGTTATGAAATTTAATTATGAAAAATATTAAGGCTGGGTTCCGCTTTACGCAAAATATAGTAGATTCGCAAACTATACATTTTTTTACAAATATTGTATTGAGCTCCTAATATAGTAGGATACTATATTATATAGTAGGCTGGCAACCCTAGTCGCAGGTTCTCAGTTACATTCTCTCTCAGTAATTGGACCATATAAAGAAACTTGGTAGTATATAATTAACATAGCCAAAGTAATAACTCGTGTTAACTACTTATTATCAGACTGAAGTCAATTAATATCTAATTATAACATTTACAAATGCGCAGCTAATTTTATGAGACGACCTGTTGGATCATACAATTTAAATGAAAGCATATTCTGTGACCAACTTCGTTAACAATTAAGCACAGTATTGTTTCGAATAGTAAATTGTTCAGCGGCACAATTAATATGACGTCACATATTAAAACGCTGGTATACAGGGTGGTCCCAATATCATGGATCAAATGAAATGGGGAGTTAGCCAAGGTCATCTTCTACCAATAAAGTCCTATACAGGGTGGTAAAATTCTCAACGGTTTTGAACTTATGATTGATTTTCGGTTTTTTTTTCAAGAAAAGAGTTCCTACTACTTATTAAAGAGCAATAAAAAAAAACTACTTACTTTTCGTGGTTGTTTTTTTTTTTGAGAGTGAGGTCCATGATGAGAATGTAACAAAAAAAAAATCTGTCTTTATGGATCATGAGAAATTAATTAATTTTTTACGGATCTCGTATCATAATTGTTTGATCCAACATTTTCGTCATTGATTTAAAAAAAAAAAGTGTACTGCGGAAACCTGCCCCAGTAGTAGAAAAACTGGACCATTTCATGAGGATTGTAAAAAGATACAACTCAAAGCCCTATCTCTCCTGAGTCTTTTATTATTGACCTTTATTCTCAGCAAAGTTGCATTTTTTAAATCAACTTTTGGTTCTAACTAATTTGAGTTACAAAGCACTGTTCTAGGACATAAAAATAAGTCAAAAATGGATTTAAAAATTAAGTTCTAACAACGGACAGGTGGTTACGATCTTTTTTCGTAGCTCTTGCTTGTCCCGTCGGTGTCACTTTTCTTGTGGTACCACCAGTTAATAAAATAACACTAAACAAAAGCTTTGTTTGTATTCTGAGAATTTACCGGTTGGACATGGGGTCCCAGGAACAAAGAGAGGTTTACTACCTGCGCTAGCTACCTGCTAGTGACCCTTTACACGCCTCCAGCAACTTTTACTTAGTGTTCTGCTTGCTGTTCGCTACTTAACACGGTTATTCGGTTGTCACTTTTTGCGCTACTCTTTTTTTATCGCTTCGAACTTTGCATTCTCCCTGGACTCTGTTTTGGATTTTCACCTACAAACTTGGCATTTCTTACTGGACTCTGTTTTGGATTTTCACCTACGAACTTGGCATTTCTTACTGGACTCAGTTGTGTATTAGTGAATTTGGACTATTAAAAATGGCTTACTCAGCCCGTGACTATGCTAACATGCATTTTGTGTACGGTTTTTGTGACGGAAACGCTCGTGAAGCAGCAAGACAATATCGGCGACGTTTTCTGAATCGTGATCGCTATCCCGGCTACAGAGTATTCCAGCGTGTACACAACGCTTACGTGGAGGGCCATATTCCTGGAAGTAGCGCGACGAGAACCGGGCGCCCTATGGTACATGATTTGGAAATGGAAGATCAAATTCTCCAAGAAATATCGAATGACCCGTCGACGAGTCAACGGCGAATTTCAAGAACATTAGGTGTCCCGAAAACGACTGTGCAACGCATTTTAAAACGGAACATGATGCATCCGTATCATGTCCAGCGCATGCAAGCACTGCTGCCGGCTGATTACGAAAAAAGACAACTTTTTTGCACAGAGATGCTCTGGCGCAACAGAGAAGATCCCGAATTTCTAAATAAAATTATGTGGTCGGACGAAAGTATGTTTCAACGCACTGGTGTTTTTAATATTCACAACCTGCACCACTACGAGTATGTGAATCCTCACATTATTCGACGAGACCACTTCCAACACAAATTCGGAGTCAACATGTGGGCCGGGATCGTCGAAGGACAGTTAATAGGACCACACGAGCTGCCTGCAAGAGTGAATGGTCAAATTTATTTGTCATTCTTACAAGAGGAACTCGACCCATTATTAGAAGACGTTTCTCTTGAAACAAGAAGCGCTATGTGGCTGCAACATGACGGCGCACCTCCGCACTTCGCTCGTGACGTGAGGAGTCACCTAAATGAAGTATTTCCAAATCGCTGGATCGGTCGCGGTGGAACTATTCAATGGCCACCACGCTCACCCGATTTAAACCCCATAGATTTTTTTCTTTGGGGTTACTTCAAGGAAGTGGTATACGAAAAGGAGTGCAACACGAAGCAGGAGCTTCGATGACGAATATCAGCGGCCACCCACCAGGTGAAAAATAATCACCGGGCCTTTAGATTGTTAAAAAGAAATTTTATTAGAAGATGTCGACTCTGCCTCCGAGTGAGAGGTAGAAATTTTGAACATCTTCTATGAAAAAGTTTATTTTTTTATTTTTGATTAAACTGTCTATTCTAATTATCTGGTGTAATTTTTTTATCCTTTTGCGACTTATTTTTATGTCCTAGAACAGTACTTTGTAACTCAAATTAGTTAGGACCAAAAGTTGATTTAAAAAAATGCAACTTTGCTGAGAATAAAGGTCAATAATAAAAGACTCAGGAGAGATAGGGCTTTAGTTGTATCTTTTTACAATCCTCATGAAATGGTCCAGTTTTTCTACTAATGGGGCAGGTTTTTAAATCAATGACGAAAATGTTGGATCAAACAATTATGATACCAGATCCGTAAAAAAATAATTAATTTCTCATGATCCATAAAGACAGGGACGATGAATTTTTTTTTGTTACATTCTCATCATGGACCGTCACTCTCAAAAAAAAAACAACCACCAAAAGTAAGTACTTTTTTTTTATTGCTCTTAATAAGTAGTAGGAACTCTTTTCTTGAAAAAAACCGAAAATTAATCATAAGTTCAAAACCGTTGAGAATTTTACCACCCTGTATAGGACTTTATTGGTAGAAGATGACCTTGGCTAACTCCCCATTTCATTTGATCCATGATATTTGGACCACCCTGTACATACGTTGTGATTGTAAAACAAGTTGCGCTCCGTTAATGAATTTGTTGAACTGCGAAAGCCTTTTAATTCAACTTCCAGTTTTAACAGTTTTATTCTGCGACACTTATTCATTTATGAAAATAAACATAGACATTTACATACAGGCACATACATTGCTTCTGGCCCCACACTAGGATACCCTGTGTCGTAGGAAACAGAAACAGCGACGTCACCAACAAGTAAACATCCAAGACCTGGAGTTTTTTTTCACAATATGGCACAATATTGTATTGAATATTGTACGTGCGAAAGCAACCATGGAAGCAGTATTTTTTTATAACTAGACAACACTCTATTGTACATAGCAGGCTAAGGCCTGGTTTACATTTGCTTTATTTTCGTGCCTTTTAGCATGCTTTTCATAGAGCTAGAATAGAACAGAGACGCCAATTCCTTTTATAAGAACACTAGCCTTCGCCCGCGACTCCGTCTGCGTGGACTTTAGTTCAAAAATTTGCAACCCCGTTCACCCCCTTAAGGGTTAAATTTAGAAAAACGGCGAAACACGTGTTCAATCAATTGTGTTGTAGAGTATTTATTTCAAGTTTCAAGAAAATCAGACATCTTTTTTTATACCTCCCATACAAATTTTGGCAACCTTTTTCGCCCCCTAGGGGTTGAATTTAAAAAAATCCGTTCTTATTCCTTGCCTACATTACATATAGATCCTCTGAGAAAAATTTTTGCTTCCTAGGTCAAACGGCTTGGGCTGGGCGTTGATGAGTGAGTCAGTCAGTCAGGACTTTGAATTTTATATATATGTATAATAGACTAGCTTTCGCCCGCGACTCTGTCCGCGTGGACTTTACTTCAAAATTTTGCAAACCCGTTCACTCCCTTAGGGGTTAAATTTAGAAAAAATGGCGAAACACGTGTTCAATTAATTGTGTTGAAGAGTATTTATTTCAAGTTTCAAGAAAGTCAGACAACATTTTTTATACCTCCCATACAAATTTTGGCAACCCTTTTCGCCCCCTTAGGGGTTGAATTAAAAAAAATCCGTTCTGATTCCTTGCCTACATTATATATAGATCCTCTGCGCAAAATTTAAGCTTCCTAGGTCAAACGGCTTGGGCTGGGCGTTGATGAGTGAGTCAGTCAGTCAGGACTTAGAATTTTATATATATATATATATATATATAGATAGATAGAAGATAAGCAAATAATAAATCACTAATAGTTGGTTGTATACCATTGCATTTAGGATTTTTTTAAAGTACTTATACAAAATATGGTGCGTACTAAAAGCTATAAATCGGCATACGTTTTTGCCGTCCCTATTTTATTCAACCTCTATGGTAAGCATGCTAAAAAAGCACGAAAATAAAGCAAATGTAAACCAGGCCTAAGTGTCGGACTCGCGCATAAAGGGTTCTGTCCATTACCACGAGAAGAAACCGCAAAAAAATCACGTTACGTAACCCGAAAAAGGAAATTACTTTAAACAAAAATAAATTTTAGGTCATAATATCGTGGTAATAAACCTACTGCTTGCGTGTTAGTTTAGAATGACAATCCAATTCTAGTTTGTGTTTCGCAACATTCCAAAAAAATTAAGCAATATAAAAAATTTTCTTTACTTTTCCGTTGTATTTAAAAAAAATCGTCTTTTTTGCTTCGAAGAACTTACAGGACAAATGTTGTTGCCAAACCCAAACTCGAATTGGATTCCCATTTTAAACTGAAATAACCCTGCATACTAAATGACACTAAATCTGAAGCGGAGCTGGCTAGCAAAAGTGACGCACATACATAATTATATAAACATTCGAAGTTTTACATTGTCAATACGGGAATTTAATTTAATTAGGTAAAACCCTGACAAGGAAAAAAGAAATTTGTAGTAAGGGAAAGTCCCAAAATGAATTAGGTACTTCAAATACTGAATGTTCCGTAGCACCACTGTGCGCCACTGCTAAAAATTATGATCTTGTTTTGTTTGAACCTTTTTTTTATATTGCCTCGTTAGTCGAGCCGTTAAGGCGCTTAGTTACTAAGAAAGAGGTCGTGAGTTCGATTCCCAGTGGGGGCCGCCGTATGTTCATAAAAATGGCCTCAGCCTGGGTGTTTTTCGATGTTTGTAATGTCCTTGCCTGGTTACCATAACACAGGGTAAGGTAAAGTTTGGAACCAGGTCAAGTGATTGTGTTGTGTGAAAGTTATTATTTATGCCTACTTACAGACGCTTTCTTTATAATGTATGTTTTATTTTTATTTTGTCGTTTGTAGGGAGTCTTCACACGTCCACTATAGGGAACAGGCTTTCTCTCAGAGAGAGAGAGAGAGAGAGAGAGAGAGAGAGAGAGAGAGAGAGAGAGAGAGAGAGAGAGTGAGTATGGGCTTTAAGGCAAGAGCTCAGGTATTCTTGAGCGAAAGATGACTTGAAACGTCGTTGACGTAAATCTGACATTATTACTGATATTGAATATTTTATTTTTAATTTTCCCTGACATTTAAAACTTCATGTAATAACATTTAAATACTTTGTTTAAAAGCATGATCATCTAATTTAGCTATTAACTTGTATGTCTACAATGGCAAAGCATGCAGGACAAGTATTATTATTCAGCTATGTACCATTTATTAGGTACTTAAGAATACATATAATTTTTATTATTTACTTAAGACAACATTATGTCTCGTAAATTTCACTCTTAAGCTAAATTACACGCACATTTTAAAGCCTTTGCGTCAATAAAAAAATGCTCTTAGCTTTCTAAAAATACCCAGTCGTAATCCGAAATATTAATTCCTCGAAAAATATTATTTTCATAGTATGCTTAATTTCGAGTAAAGCCAAAAACGTCGCAGTGTCTAAACCAAACTTCGGACAGGCAGATTACATTAATGTGTTTGCTTATGAAACTTGTGTTAATTCTCTTGCTACGAATATCGCACGTATCGCACTCATAATACTCGTATACAGGTGAGTTCAGGAGCACTAAAATTAAATGGCGTTAAAAGATTACATGTTACAGCCGATTTGTAAAAGTTTAAGTAGACTTCTGGTGAAAGTTGTTCATAGCAATTTAATCCTGTATGTTTGGAAATTTGTTTAAAGAAAAGAATAAGAAACATTGTGGGAGTTGAAATTTTATTTAAGAAAAAGTTCGACGTGAATGTGGACGTCCAGGGAAGTGGTTTTTACAAGTGTTCATTTTGGGTTGGGTTTTGTACAGTGTTCATTTTGGGAAGTGATTCTTATGGGAAGTTGGCTTTTTCTACCTATAAGGTGATTGGAAGATGTTTGTTGTTTAGGCACACAGAAATTGATGAAGGGATGTCAATGAAATTTGGGTTACGGATAAAGTGCATACACGCTCTCAGGCATCAGAAATAGGGGACAACCTGGAAAAGATCGGCACTAGAACGACCGTCAGACAGAAGTGGAAATCGGTGGTTAAGGCCCTATGCTCCCTTAGGAGTTGAAGGACCGAAGAAGAAGAATATAAAGTGCCTATGGGATGAATTAGACTTTAAATGTAGGGAACAATCGGCATTAGCTACAGCTTGGCAGATTAATCAACTTCGTACGATTTTAATGTCGCACGGTCATTTATTAACCATAGTATTAATTGATGCCGTAAGTACGTAGGTATTACTTTCTTTATCAAACTCTAAAGCCTCTGTATTTTGCATTAACTAATTACTTTTATTATTAACATGCGGATGGATGCTTACTTGAGTTAATGTCAAGTCAAGACTGTCTTCCTCAGGGAAGAGACCCTGTGCCCCTTGGTGGGGACATAATGGGTTGATGATGATGATGAAGACTGTGATGTCTTGACTTGACTAATAATGTCCAGTGTTGACGAAAGTTCTGGTTGAAAAATATGTACTTACTTATAAGTTTTTTTTACAGTTTCATGACAAGTTTCATGTTAATTTCTCTTTTTAACATTCCAAAATTTCTAGGCTGGCTGGAAGAAATTTCTTTAGAAATAAGTCCGCCTTTGCACGTTGTTTTTATCACAAACCTGTTATTTAAGTTATATTATATATTTTTCTATGGCCTTGCTCTGCAATAAATTGAAGATGATTATGACAACAAAATAGACTACTTAAAAACTGGTGTTTATCAGTGGCCCAACCTACGTGTCCAAAAGGGTAAAGATGACAGTAGGGACCTTTCAAGCAAAAAAACGCGCAGAATCTTTTCCGTTTTTCCCACGCTTCGCTTCTATCTAGCTACAGTATTGCGAGACATAAACGATGCGAGGACCTGTTCACAGCGACACAGTGGACGGAAGACGAGATTTTTATTCTGACATCACGCGTCTGTTTCGTTGCACGACGCCCTTCCAGCCTGTTAAATACATAAATAGAAGTTCAACACAGCTTCTTCAAAACAAATCTCAAGGTACAGCTATCGACGGAAGCGGAGACTGATTGGGTAGTATCGAGATTGTCCGTAGATCCTGTGATCCCAGCAAAAACTTCGTAACAGGTAACGAGATTGATGCGACAGAGGCAAGGTTAACTCCCGAATTTATTCCAAAGTCCATTGACCATATTTTGAGGATCAGATAATCTGAGCAATGAAGAAGATTTATGCGACAGGGTAAGATATCGAATCTCAAGAACTTGTTGACAATACCGGACGTACCGGAAAGTCGCCACTTTTGACAGTTGGGTGCGTCTTAAGCCGTGTTTCATGTCATCATCTCGCATATTTTGTTGGTAAATCTAAAATAAATCTACACTTAACGACTATAAGGGCCACTTTTAACTATAGTGCTGTCTCGTCTTTCTCAGAAAAATACTTGAGTATTTACTTAGTGAAATTCTCAATTCAGAAACCGGCCCTTTGTAACAAAGTGGCGGGATTGAATAGAACGGGCGAGGCGAAGGCAACCCCGGACTGCGTCCCGGAAGCAATACAACTCTTTACCCTCACTGAATATTCATACAACGGTTGCGAAAAATTGCCGGGTGGTTTAACCACATCGTAGGTCTCCCGGGAAGCCACGGAATTAATGTAGCCCGAGAGGTACAGCTAACGCAGAAGCTACCTACAGACATGGCGTAGCGCTTAGACTAGACTAGAATCTTCGAACTAAAACTTTCGTAAGCACTACATATTACACAGTGTTTTACTGATTCACTTGTTCAATTTTGTTGGAGGAGACTGACTAGCAAGCTACCGACGACGCGAGCTACGTTTTTGCTCACCATGATTAAGCTCTACGAATCAGACCTGGGCCTAGATTCTGCTAATGCATTGTAATACAATGACAACTGCAAGTCAACCCGAGCACGTGTATTAGTAAGTATTTTTTGCTGTGCAAAGTGTGGGAGATATACGGTTTTCATACTATATTGTTCAGATATAGAACTTAAATAACAATCAAAGTTTGGGGAGACCAGGGAGGAGCCACGAAGACATACAAAATAAACAAGTGTACAAAAACTGTAAGTTGGTTTGCCTTGTTTTCACTTTTTATCAGACACTTATAATAGCGTCAATACTTGTTGAGCCATCATTAAAGAAAAAACTAATTTCGGTACTTACAATTTAAGGCGGCGACTCGCGCCTTGCATGTTAGGTACTTACATTGGAACTTTGAAGTAAAATTACAACAAGAAATTGCCTGAATCAACTCATCTAAAGCATACTTCTGTAGTTCTTATTGAACAAAAGAGGGGAAGGCCAACATTAACTCAACTCTTCTCATATTCTTTTTAAGTGATACTTTTTAATTCACACAGCATTTCCCTGCAGTGCGCTCTCTGCTTAGAGTCTCACAGAAAGATCCCGCCAAAGTATTTTATTACAATTACAAAAAAAAGCAGAAACTTTTTTGTTTCACTGCCTCGTGGGTCTAGGAGTATCACGTCTGATTACAACGCCGGAAGTCGTCGATTAAAAAAATTGCTTATATTTTCCTGTAATTTCTAGGAAGTCGCAATTATTTTTCCTACTTATTAAAAGTAAGTAGGTGTTTGCATGACAACAACAGAATGCTTGCAAAAGTGTGACGTGAACTTTCTGTAGCATTTCTTTGTTTTATTCATTTATTCAACTTAATTTTCTCGAATGTTACAGTTTTTTGGCTACAATAAAAACGGCAGTGTTTTGCAGCGTTTACTTTGCGCCTTGCAGTGTGAATAATTAACTGTTTTTGTCTGATGGTTGCCTGCGGAGTCACGTCTGTTGAGATAACCTTATTTAATTGCTGTTTTATGGTACTTTTTGAGTTTCGACTCCATTTCTTTGTTTTACTACACCAAAAAATATGCGTATTTTCTCCTGGAAGGTTTTCTCTAAAATATTACACCATAATGTATTCGAGGAATCAAACAATAATCAAACCAGCCCACCGGATAAGTAAGTTGAAGTGGCTGTGGGCGGGGCATATAGCACATGGCCGATGGGGCCGAAAGGTTTTTGAATGGAGACCACACATCGGGCAGCGTAGGACGACCAGCCACAAGATGGACAGACGATCTGCAGACGATGCAAGCCGCTTCCAACCTGTCTTTTTGGAAATCTATGGAGGAGGCCTATGTCCAGCAGTGGACTTCTTGTGGCTGAATAATGATGATGATGACAAACCATCGCATGGTATGAATGTTGTGGTTTCGATGCTTCGCTCTTACTTTTGCTTAACCAATCCTTCATGTATTTCAGCCTCAATATTATCACTTTTCTTTCATTCGTCTCTGATTATAGTCCGTCTGCCCCATCATGTGTATTTTCTCAGTTTATTGTCCTCAAATATCTCGTCAAAAAATATAATCCAGCAAAGTTGAAGATCCACAAAGGCATTCAGCAGCCCTGTAATATCAAGCTGGCATGTTTTATAATCCCACAACATCCAATTCCAACTGTGTCGCTCGCTGAAAATTCCTCTGCACTCAGAGATTTTTTTCCACAAGCTTACCGTATTGGTGTGCGCGGGTGAATTTCATTAAACTCGCTAACTTACACGTCGAGTGAATTTCGCAACGCTAGTTGCAAACTTGCCCGCCGTGTTTCCACTCTTGTCACGTCTGCGCTGTCGCCCGCGTTGACTGGGCGCCTACTCTCTCTGCTTTTACTTTCGAAGCAACGAATTACTTCATTATTTTGGACGGCGGCGACAGACAGATTGATTACTTTTTACTTTAGACCTAAAAATATTGGAATCTGTTAATGTTCAATAGCAGAATGTCCGAAACAAAAATGCAAGTCCAAGCAGAAATTCAACAACTAGCACAAACGTGGACTAGCATCAACGTACTGGCCCAGATCACAGAGGAATAGAAGTTATAGAAGAATCTTTTGTTGGTCTTTTAAATTTAATAAGAAAGAATGTCTACACGTAAAAATTATTTATCCCGATCCTAATCTTTATTTATTTATTCCGTACTTCGGTAACCAACCACTCATCAGATTAACCAGGCATGGGCATCACGAGGATAGCACCCAGATTGAGTCTATTGATATTGATTTATAAAGTATCGTACGTCCCTTTGAAGGTTTCGAAATCGACTACCTATATTTCCTGGATTGAAGAAGACAGAGACCAAGAAAGCAGCTTTAGAGGGAAGCAGAGTAAGAAGTTTATTGCGATCAGTATTGTTAAGTCGAAGATGTGAACTCTGGCCGCTGACCTGGACCTAGTTATGTAAAAAAACAGGCGTTGCAGAATTTTCGGGATTGTTCCTTAAAGTTCTGCATTACCTGATATTTCTGCAGCGGCGTTGTTACCAAAGCGAACAGGCATACTGAAATAACGAGTGAATGTTCATGTTCTTCGTAGGTCAAAGTCATGACACTAAGCCAGTATCAGTCGCACTCGTTTCTTGGATAGCCGCTAGATTTCTCTATGTGTTCTCTAGATGAGTGGATGGTCTTGATGGTTCGAGTAGCCCCCAGGGCTGTCTCCAGAGCGGGCTGATGTTTTTCCGCGGTGGCAGGACGACCTCACGTGCCCACGGCCGGCGGCAGCCCTGGCCCGTGACTCCGCTACGTAACAGCCACTAACAACGTATTTCTATTTCCAACGAATCTCCTCAAACAATTTAAAGTTGGTGATCGAACGTGGGATCGTTCACGCAACGGTGTTTTATGCGTTACTTTTGATTGACATGGTAATCAATTTATGTGCGGTTGCGATGATGACGTCACTAATGGATTGCCGTACACATTGTCGTCATTGTAGAATTCGTTACGTGATAAAACCGTGCTATTTCTGTAAAAATAATTTTGTCTTCAATTTCAACTGAAACTAATGTAAATTATATGTATATGCCTTCGATTTTTTGTCTGAGATATCATTCATTATTAACTTTATTTCGAATACACTTACTACATTTATCGCCGGAAGAGTCCGACCAGGTTTCGCTATGATTTTCAGAGCTTAATCATGGTGAGACGGGACGGAAGTGTTGCGAGTAAGTGTAAGATAAGATAAGATAAGAATATTCTTTATTGCACACAGGAAACGAGATACAAAATAAAAGTTACAAATAAAAAAGATATACTATTGTAAGAGCAATTTCTTCCAGACAACCTTGTGAAAGGTTGCCGAAGGAAAAAAGAGACGGGTAGTTGGTGCACATACGAATAATACATACTTATACTTATGTAATAATAAACTTACATAAATCTTACTTAGATAAATGTAATAAACTACGACATAAATAAATTATAATACCTTTATTGTACGAGGAGGATAAAATTAATATAATATACCTACATAGACAGGAAAGTAATCGAGTAATAAATACTTGGTTTATAGGGAAAGATACAGTTCTACAGTGTACCCGGAATAAAGTGAATTAGTAATAATCCGCTGTACTTACGAAAGTTTTAGTTCAAACAGAGATACTTCAAACAATAGTTTATAGAAGTCGCTCAGAGACCTTTACTAGACCTTCAATTGTCCTTATCTTATCACTGCTTTCGTCAGCCTCCACGGTACGCAAATAACTGACTGCTGATCACAGCTCAAACTACAAGCCACCGTACATTAGAGCTCAGCGCACTCACTCTGCTTTATTGCCTAACAATTTACAACCGCAACGCAAACAAAGACGGGGGTTTATTTACACAATCCGGGGCGAAGGAAGTCTAGCCTCCGTTGCCGGATGCTGAACTGGGGGTGTTTTCAGGTGGAGAGATCTGCTGAATTGGACTTCCGATGGAACGCCCTGTTTGGAGAACCGCGACTTCAATGCACAGAAGTTGCACTCATTTTATTTTCCATGCATAATGATAAAAGGAAGACGGATAGATTAAAACATCGAATACAAAAATACAGAAAACATTGGGAGTAAAGCACTTGCTCAATAAAAGCATGCTTTCATGCTACTAATGAGCACGTGTGTCAGTACCATAATGCGTGGGTTCGCGCCCTCAGCACAACGCTGAGTCAGCTGCCTTTTGTAGGAACCTAAACATAGTCTACATCTATGGTTTTGTTTTATTTATTTGTTTTGCGTTTTGAGTCTTCCGATGTGTTGTGATGTGTCTTGTTCTTCTTAATGGATTGTGTAGACATATCCTTACTAATATTATAAAAGCGAAAGTCGGTATGTAAGAATGTATGTTACTCTTTCACGCAAAAACTACTAAATGGAGTTTAATGAAACTTCACAATAATAAAGCTTATCATCATCAACCCATTATGTCCGCACCGAGGGGCAAGGGTCTCTTGTATAGTTTACCTTCCTTCATACTACTCCACCACGGGGGCCAAGTCTGATTGGTGGAGACTTGTAAGACTAGTGGCTGGTCTTACTGCCGTGTACATCAGAATAATACATTAGCTATCATTTATAAAGATATTGAACCTTGGACATTAAAATAAGCTATTAGACGAAGTCGGGGAGACCAGTTTAATGAACCCGAACATAATGCGAATATGTAAAACTACTTAATACTTTTCTCTTTGAGCGGTTCAGGAACTGACAGATCAAAACTTCTGTGTTTTACACAGCACAAAATGAACGATGAGTCCGGGTAATAAAATATGATTTGTCGTCAGGAACTAAATCTGGCCTCCAGTGGCGGGCTGCAGATTTTGAGCAACTGCCGCCCATGTTATTACCTATAGACAAGAGGCACACAGTCATGATGTTTTGAAACAGTCTCCAAACATTACCCTACTTAGACAGGATGAGATAACAAAATACTGTTAAGCGTTAATGGCATGCCCATAATGGGTGTCGTGAAACAAAACTGTATTACGTAACTGTTCGCATACAATGGATGGAAAAAATATTGACGCTTGCCAAATCGCTTGAGGTGTAACTGAAGAGAACGCAAAATATCGAAGTCTTTTCTGAGCAACCTATAGTGGTTTATCAGTGGCTTTTAATTGTGCTTTTTAAGAACATATTTTCATATAAACGGGAATGCATCACTAGAGTCCCATAATTGGAGTCAACAATACGCGACGTTTAGTAAAGAACAACTAACAAATATTTACTACAATGTTGTATTAAGTTATTTTAAGCCTGTTAACCAACACTGCCGCAGTGTAAATAGATAGTCGGTCGAAGATCCCGTAATGTTTTTGTTTATTTAATTCAAAGGCAAGTAGCTAGTTAAATTTCGTAAGAGGTCCAGTAACTCTTGTTTTTCTCGCACAATGTACAACCGCTAAACTGCAAACAAAACACGGGCCGGCTTATTTACAACCGCCGCCAAAGGAAGTCCGAGGAACGGATGGCCCGCTGTAAAGGGGAACGCCGCGTAAATCACTGAATTTACGACAAACAACCGAAACGGTGTATTATTTGGTGTTTTTCTTTTGTTTTTTCAAAACGGAAAAGAGGCCGCAGGAAAAGCACATAAACGTGGAACTCCTTGGTTCCTTGTGGCGCGGCGCGATGTTTTCCACATTCCAAACAGAAACAGAGTACCGACTGTGGGTTGATTCTGTACCGGGAAAAGTGGATTAAGGTGGGTTATAAATATAAAAGTTTAATTTTTATCTTTAATTTAAAACAAATTTTCAAAATTAATTTATTGTAATACTGTAAGAAAATTGGGCCTTTAGTTGTCAATAAACGAATTGAATTATTTAAAAGATGCAAGGTATTAAAATTCACGTTATGAGAAATCATTTCCAATAGGTATCTGTTAAAAATAACCGGTTATTATTTAATGCAATATTCCATTAATGAAGTAATTAATTTGTATCCGTCTTGTTAAGTACGCCTCAACCGTATTTTGGAGCCTTTTTTGATATTTTTTTTTATAATTTATTAAACATGGTCCGTGAGTTCAGCTCTTGAACAAAATTAAATTAAAGTACACATCGAAGAATTGATGCATTTTTGCGTGCGGCTTTGAGATGGATTAAGATTGACGACATATTATGTTACACAAGACAACACACACTGTTATTGCCTTAAACTTCTTACACTCACTGAAGAAGTCCCGGGCTAACTATCTAATTCCCGCTAGACATAATATGTAAATATTAAAATGAGAAACAATTCTCAGCGAGAGTCGTACAACTTCACAGGAAAACTAATGGCACAGTGAACTAGCGAGAGGTAATATTATATTTATTATTTTTTCTGGTTGTGCAATTAAGTGTTATTGCTCTATCTTTCTGTGTACCTACGTATTTTGATCTCGACGACGCCCCATACTTCCGAGGGCCTATGCGCTATTTGGTTTTTAGACCTTACCTACAGCGTAACGTGCATAAAATCAATGTTTTATTTGAAATAATGAAATGTTTATTATGTAAGAATACCTTGTAATAACGATATTCTTATTTTTACCGCTCCTGCGTTGTAATTAAAGTGTATGATCGATAAACAAGCACTTAAAAATTTAAGCGCCTACGAAGACAATTTCGATGTTTTTGTTACGGCATCAGCAAAGTAAGATAATGTTTTAAGTGGTTTCATATTCACTTTCAGAATGTTAACTTGGGACATTTGTAGCCTTAAAAGTCAGATGTTGTACATTAAAAAGTATTCATGTATTCATGTTCACTCGTCATTTCGGTCTACCTGTGTTCACGGTAATTAGTGTACAGTCGACAGCAGGCCAACCTTCACATTTTTGTTGCAAAGTCGCTCGTAATGCAACGCAGTAGAGTGCATGGGTGTATATGATGATATGCTGTCGACTGTATGACCTACTAAACAATCACGACTAAACCCGTTACATGTATGATCACGTGATCACTAAGTGCTTGAAGGACGCCCATAAGAAGAAAAAAAAACCTCAATTATTGAGCCATTATGGCTCGTCGCGTCGTCCGGCATCCCACATATAATGTGAGAGTGGGCTGAAGCGATTCTTTATCTTCTTCTCGCGTACTGGATAAGCAATGCAGAAACAATAAGAATAAGACGTTGTAATTATTTTGTTAAGACTGCGTGGCTCTACGCTGAGGAAGAATACGTTACATACACATCAAGATTATCAAGCTCTTAAAATGAGTTCAGTGACTGTGTGTGTGGCAGTGACAGGTCAGTAGATCTTCTGGTGCAAATATCTCGCATTATAATACAGAAATAGGCGAAGGGGATTAGACAACGACGCTCTTGTTGACCTAACAACTTACCAATTCTGTAATCCGCACAATTTGCCGACGCTAACTCGCAAGCATAACAAAACAAAACGGGAAAATGTTTACCCTACCCGCGGCTTGCGCGCGCTGCGAGAAGGCGGCTGTTTTACTGATGTAGGAAATATTATATTTTGTAATTTTACTCACTGGGCAGAAAACAATAATATGTTACGCAAAAACAAGAAACGACAATAAACGACTTATTTTTAAATCGTAATTTTTTTTAATCGTATGTTAGGTTAGAAGTTGATTAAACGAACTTTGTTATAACTGATCAGTTTCCTTGTACTAAGTACAATGCAGCTTTATCATTCACGCACGTCATTTGGATAGATAAATGGATATGGATTCTTCAAATGCAAAGCCCTCTAGAAAACAACAAAAAAGTAGTACTTTCATAATGGGCAATAATTTTAACTTTCCCCTCCAGATTTTGCTTTACCGAGTCAACGGCGTTTCCGCTCGGCCATCTTTGTTTTATTTTTCTTTCCTTTTTTAGCGCGAACTTGCAGTTTCCAGCTAGGAACCTTATATTGTTAAATTTATGATTCGTTCCGGCGCTGCGTCCCAGTTACTCGGGGTAATTTTCGCCACTATCTCAGTGATATTTCCTTGAAAATAATGACAGTGTACACAGAGCGGGCAGTGCAGTGTTCAAGGCGAATTTCTGTGTAGTGAACCGGGATGGGTAACCATGAGACTATAACTCCGAACGCTTTCAGTTATGTATGATCTTAAAAGTGATTGGTGCTCACACAATTTGTGAAAAATAAGAAAACTAAAGTGTTGCCAGATACGAAACCTGAAAATGCGGTACCTGTACTTTAAAAAAGCGGATTTTCAGCAAAAAAAAGCGGTTTTATTTTTAACATCATATGATATTATACAATACCGATTGTTCTTTTTCCGTGTATAAGTTTTACATGTTTATTCATACCAGGATATGATAGTTCATAACTAAGACGGAATATGTCAGTGAAAAAAAATATGTCTTAGTGTAAAAATAACAAATGTGACTTTTATTCGAAGGAAAATACATCTCCAGACTCTTTGACCTCTTCTTTTAAATAGCTGTAAATGTGTATGCACCACAAATTATTGCACCAAACGGAAACCGATTTGTTGAAAGTGGAATGAACATGACATTGAACCAATTTCGAAAAAAGCGGAACCGCGTTAGTAAAAAGCGGAAAGCGGATCCACTATCAGAAAAGCGGAAAAAAAGCGGGAATGCGGTACATCTGGCAACACTGCCTAAAAGGCAATACTTGCTGAACCTTTGATATTATTTGAATTGTATTTCACATTAATTAGGTAATTTCTTAAAAAATAATAAAGCGTATGTGGCTCAATTCGGTACTGACGAACAAATTAAGTTTAAATTTTCGCCGGCATATTCACCCAATTTTGGTGGTCTGTGGGAGGCAGGGGTGAAATCTGCAAAGTATCACGTCAAAAGGGTCCTAGGAGATAGGCATTTAACATATGAAGAGTTATCAACATTGTAAAGATTGATTTGTCACAGCTTCTTGTCTTATGTATTTATTGAGTGAGTTGAGTAGGTATATCAATTGCTTTCCGTGTGGAGTTTCTGGTCTTCCATCGGACGCGTCCCCCGGGTGGCGGATAGAGGAACGCCCTCCAGATATGGGGGGTACCGGCTTCGGCCGGCGCGGACCAAAACCAGAGGGCCAGTGGCTTGCGCTGCTGGATGGGCCCCGCACCCGTAACCCCACATTGAGCGGGGCCGGGGGCCTTCGGGCCGCGAGGAGACAACCTCTATAAAAAACACACGGTGGGGGCCCTCTCTATGTCCCTCTGTCCAGCAGAGGGCATGGAAGAGGGCTGGAGGGGCGGGGAGGGGCGCGAGATGCACAAGCCGGGTTCGGGAGGGATTTTGTGGGGGTTAAGCCAGGGACCAGGGACTGGGCACCCCATATGGTCTCTGGCCGAGGGGTGTTTTCTTGGGAGGGCATTCGATGGGCCGAGGATCCGGGCAGAGGGCCACAACGGGTCCTCGGTAGTTGGAGGCTTGTGGAGCTCGCGCCTCTCCGCCGGGAGAGCCGGTGGCGCGGGGGACGCTGCGCGGAGCTTGCACCGCCGGTTGAGGGAGGGTCACAGACGGCAGGTTGGGGGACCTGCCATCCGACATCGTGACGGGAGAAGGGGGTGGGGGGCCCTTGCCCCTTCTCCAGTGAGGGTGGGCCTGACTCCTTGCGAGTCGGGTCGACGTCGCCGGGGCGCCGCTGTCGCATTCGCGTTGTGGTTACACCACTTGCGAGATCCGGCGGCGCCCCATTGCACGAGCGACAGGACGGCCCCCGGGGTGTTTTAGGAGGTATGCCTCTCCTATTATTAGGAGAGGAGAGTCCGACACACGGCCGTCGCCCTCCCCCAAGGGTGGCGGTTATGATGCACAAAGCATTTCACCCCGTTAACAAAAAAAAAAAAAAAAAGGTATATCAATTGCTTAGATTATATTTTGGTCAACTGATGTAGGTCTATTTTGATTATTGCAAAATAATACCTTTCAGGTATGTCCTCCGTGGTTTGTTTGCGACACCGCATCGCCATAAAATTTTATGGTAAAGACCTGACCCACTGAATACATCACAGGTCCCCATTACACTACAATATAGTTTATCTAGCAGTGTCTGTTCATTGGTAGTTTGTCCGCGAAGTTGGCTATTTGGCGCCAGAACAGCGGGGACGCGACAAACGCTCCAGATAAGTGTGTTTATGGGTCAATTAGCTCTGGATGCAATGAGCACTATCGAGCGGTAAGCCTGATAAGGGCGTATTAGACCAGCCTAGCCATATTCAGAAAATAATCTAATGAGCTTAGCACAAATACGGCGGGGCTTATTCTGTTAAATAATGTAACGAGCTTAGCATAAATACGGCGGCACATTCTGGAAATGAGAAATCTACAAAGGTTGTTAAAGTGAGTTCCGAAGCTAAATAACTAGAAGGTAGTTTGTTGTTAGTAAAATTTAACTAAGCAATTAATTTAATTTGGTTTATTATAATTTACTTTAATTTAACATATCAATCATGCAATGTGCGCGTATGTTTAAAAGTGTGCATATGGCACGGATCGTAGTATAAAACAACGATACACTTTTTAACTATAAAACGACGATTTGCTCTTTAAAACCCAGTAATATACGACCATATAAGTCGAGGGATGGCAGTCCCTGGTCTCTCTCTACCTACCCCTCTGGGATACAGGCGTGAGCCTATGTGTGTGTATGTATGTATACGTTGGTATACGTATAATACCAATGTATTTAAAACGTGTTTTTATAAATTAATATTTTGCAATATCTGTCTTTGTAGGATATTTATATTATACACGAGATTTCTCTACATTAACGACAAATGAAGGTAGTGAAAGCCGCAAAAAAATGCCAACGAAAAGTAAAACGTAACGAGTGTGCGTGCGAAACATCTTTTCAATGTACCTACATACAAGAGATTTCTAAATGCCTTTATCGAGAAAAAATTTCGACAAAGGGAGTAGGCGACAAGCAATAACCCTACCAACACATCAAGAAATGGCGGTACAACGCCGGTCTCACGTTCGTGATGTCGTGGGTTCGAATCCTACGAATGATTTTGTTTTTGAAGTTTTGTGAAGTTGAAGTAGCAATACCATTCGCTCACTGTGAGAGGAATATTTTGAGGAAACCATAGTGGCTGAAGTTTTACACCTAAGTATCAAGCAAGTCTAACTACAACTATGTACCAGCATCGTTTATTAAGGCTGTCAGGTAAGGGAACAGATTGATCTAGTTCGAACCATTGAAGTTTCACAAGTTCAAACTAGATCTTGAACCTCGGGACTGAAATTATCAATATGCCAGTGTCTCTTTTTCTGCATTTTGATTTTTTTTTTCTGAAGGAGTTCAAGGAGGCGCCTTTCATGCAGGTAGGTACTCTATTTCAGTTACCTTACGGGCGACTTTGCAACGGAATACAAGTTGATCGCCTGAGTTGATTACCTACGCTAAATACTGCAATACCCAAGTTCGACACCGCCACTGCACGTGAGCGCAAATGCCGCGCTCACAGCAGCAGAGGTAAATGGAATTTATAATACAGGCATTACAGTTTCGCGTCGTAAAATCGATTTAATGTCTTTGATTCCTGGTAGTGGGTAACTGGAACGAGGGCGCACGAAACTATGGAGGGCCGAGTTCTCGGTAGCCTGTCTGCGGTGTGTCCGGGACACAATATTTGCCAGAGATGGTTAACTTAATCGAGTCACCTACCTCTACATCGATGAAACCGAGTCGCCATCCGGTTCCGGGTAAACTAGACGGGCGAGTAAATTTTCGTAGTCTATTGGCACTCAAGTGGAAACCGCTCAATCATAGTTAGACATATAACGGGGCTGATCGCTATTGTTTACCGGGTAAACTTAATTACCAAACTTAATATTTATAATAATCATCTTGTATCTAGTCAACAGAACATTTTTCCGGTAAAAATCTCTAGTAATGCACCTGCGCAGTGTACGAGTGTCAAGAATAACCCGTGAAAAATAAGTGCTCAATGATATGTTATGTATTCGTAAAAAATGGAAATCCTTGCAAAACACTCCTTTGATTACAATATTCACCTGGTGCGGTCGGCAGCGAAAAATCTTTGACGATTTTTTTGTTGCTAATTCGCCCTTAACAGAACTGAGTAGAGTGCAAGCTTGTTAATTTTGCTGTGCCGGAGCAACCACTTGTCTATTCGAAATCCTTCGTTTTCTATGAGTTAACCTTCTGACAGTGTAAACATCGCTGTTTCAGGCGAGAATAAACTTTACAGCCACCTTTATAACTGTGTCCCTGGTTTCAGAGGCGCTTGCTGCAAATAAGCGACCTCTGTTCCTTGATTCCTTTGTACATAGGGCCAGGTTTTGAATTGAGAATTTCGCTAATCTAACAGCACTACAGTCACTACAGCACTACAGTCAAGTAGTTACTTGACTCGTCAATTTTATCAGAAAAGAGTGGGACAGAATGTTACTTAAGTATTTACTTAGAGAAATTACAACTCAGAAACAAGCCCCAAAACACAATGATAGCCATTGTTGATGGCTACTACAGTAGATAGGTACTACTTACCTTCGAAGGTGGATACCAATTTTGTATCAAGGTATAATTATCTAAAACTATCTATATTTAAGGTGTACTATACGCTGCCGTATTCGAACCTCATCAAAATGGGGAACTTGCGTATAATTTAGATTTTGTATACTAAAGCTTTTATATCCCTTTCAGACCTGACGTTGAAAATACCAATGGTTTTCTATTGTTATTTTCAACGTCAGGTCTGAAAGGGTTATAAACAAATCATAAAAAGTTAGCAAACTTGAAATTCCAATTTGAATAAAATAACCAAAATATTTTTTTTGGGTTTTCAGGGTCACACAAAATGCGAAAAATTAATATTTATAATTTAATATTTATAGTTGAACTAATAACATAAACCTATTAGATTTCGTTTTTGCATAGAAGTTTGAATGTCTTCTTATTTATAAAGGTGTACATGCATATTCTATATGGTGTAGAGGCAAGCGCTTTTCTACAAAGAATGATAGATGTAATTCAAAATCATCAGTATTTCATTATTGTAAGCATGGTTTACAACTTATTAATAACAATTGAAATCAAGGACGCTATCAAAGTTATCAACGTCAGGAGTATCCCACATACCTACAATAAGCTACCTTAACGCGTAATGAACTTAAATAAAAACAGTTAAGAAACCAATACCCATTGGTTAATACACCCGATCAAAAATTACTACAAAATCCCCATTAAATAAATCTGGCAGACAAGTTAAGAGAGAGGCAACAAGGTCGAACAACCGATTTGAATTTCAATGTATTCAAACCCCCAATCTTTGAAATACCAACCTGTCTATTGGTTTCATAACCAAATCACGTAGAAACTCAGCCCAAACGTTCCGGGCTAGGAAGTACAGAGTATGGTAGCTTTCCGCATCCGTAGTCAAGTCAGGCAGTTCCATCAATATCAAACTTGATATTATAAGCTACATAACATCAAGCTTGAGGCTGTGCTTTGTTACGTTATTTCTTTTCTCATCATCATCAACCCATTATCCCCACCGAGGGGCATGGGTCTCTTCCCTGAGGAAGGTATAGGCCATACTCCACCACGGGGGCCAAGTCCGGATTGGTGGAGGCTTGTAAGACTAGTGGCTGGTCTTACTGTCAGAAGTTTTCAAGCCGCCCTAAGGCCTCTGACTTGGCTTAACGACTGCCATCTATCGACGGTAGCCGGCACCAACTGCTTAACGTGCCTTGCGAAGCACGGAACCGCTCGGAAAAATGCCACTGGCGTTAGTCATAGACAGAAACCCATCCATGGACTGAACGCACCGTATGTTGCTTAACCTTAGTGATCGTTTAAGATCACTCAGGCAGCCCAGGCTACGAGCGATTCATATCGTATCATCATAGCGATTATAAGCTACATAACATCAAGCTTAAGGCTGTGCTTTGTAACGTTATTTCTTTTAACCCCAAGTTATACTTGTACTTGGCCACTATTTTGACGCTCTGTGAATGAGTGCTCGCATAATGGTAATCGCTCATTCAATACGTTCATTCAAATTTTCTTCCATTCACTCATCTCGGCTGTCGCAGATCACTGAAAATTTGACCACGGAAGGAGATGGGTGTGCGCTCTGTTACGCCGCCTCCAACCGCTCTCGCGGCCATTTTTTTCTTGTCCATGTGTGATTACCATAGGCAACCACTCATTCAAAGAGCGTCAAAATAGTAACCAAGTACAAGTCGAACTTGGGAAGAAATAACGTTACGTGCTGTCTCGATAACACAATTGAACATTTTTAGTGATTGTAATAAGATGAACAAATTTTTAATTAATTGCTCTGAGGAATTGATGGATAATTATCATTTTATAATTGTAATAATTAACAAATAATTAACCCAATTAACAAGAGAGGTAAGAGGCGTTATATGCTGAAATACAGGCTATAAAGCTAGTTCAGCAGCCGATGCTATAAAAGACACTATGTAAGTTAACTTTTAGATATTTTGTTTATTTGTATATTTTGCTTTGTTTATTTATTTTTCTTATCCTATAATAAGTTTTTCATTGAGAGAATCTGATTCCAAAATTGACCATTTTGGAAACAAATTTTCGTTATTAAAAATTAAAGGCCTGTTGTTGTTTAATGAAATATTATTTATTCCAAAAACAAATACACATACAATAGTTACAGTGGTCTCCACACTAGGCAAGAACTTGTCAAGAATCTAACTAACGCTAAGAATTGGGTGTCAATGAGCTGATGACATGGATAAAGCATTTCTACCAGATAATAACTGTTCGTATTAACAAAGTAAAGAACAGTAATTCCTCCAAATTATGACAGAGGACCTTTTTTGACGCAATAACTTTTGAAGATGGCTTCAAATTAACACGAGCAGCATTAATGGCGGTGACGCTGTTTGAATATTTCCACTCCATCATTAGCAGTTGTGGCACGTTCAAGCATGAAGTCGCGAGAGATTTGTGGCTGCTCCTAATGACAAGTATTTAGTGAGATATCCCACTAATACCCATCAAATATTCAAATTTTCTAATTAGGTAAGGCGCGTCTGTTTGGCACCAATATCTTTATAGCAATTTCTGTGTTTATATATATTTCTCTTCTTTCACATAATAAATGTACTTAAACCTCAGTGGCGCTTGTTGTTATTATAATAATGATAACTTCCTCACAACATCTTCTGTGTGTTGTAAAAAATAAAACACAAGAGCCTGCGTACTAGTCCCAAACTTAGGATACTCTGTGCCAGGTAACAAGGCACGGACTTCACAAACATACAAATATACACCAAGACTGAGGCTACAGAAAGAAAGGAAGAAATGAAAAAAAGAAAGAAAGATAAAAGATAGAAAAGAAAAAAAATAGCAAAAAGAATAAAAGAAAGAAAAACACTTTTTGTCACGTTCAGCATCGTCTAGTCGTGTAAAAAGTGTGAAACAAACCAGCCCGATTCACAGGCAAAGCCACTCGAAATCGACACGGTTATCATTGTCTGTTCAACGACCTCATTAGCTCGCAAAAAATAATAAACGAACTCTGACAAATACCTAGTAGAGAGATAAATATGAGGAGTCAATAAAACCAACAAACGAAGGTCGTCGTCAAATCTCGGAGTGAACTTAGACAATGAGCGCTAAATCTCAGGTGGAAGTAAAGCCAGAATAAACTGAGTTTTAAGTAAATAGCAATCAATTTAATATTTTTATTTCAGAACACAATAAAACAAAGTACTGTAGCCCTCTACTTTTATGAAATGATGCTTATTAGGCAATAATAATTTTTATTTTATCTTTTCGTCGAGCTTCGCCTAGCCGAATTAGGGATCGAGTGACACCTAAACAAGAACGTAGCGATTCCCTTTAAATAATACAAAATAATCCTAGACGCATGTGCCGGCGAGGTAAAGTCACAAAGAGCTGACCTTAGCTCAATATATAAAAACACGTATCTTTTTGACTTTTTAAAAATTACATTCCGCATACACTTTAAAAGTCAAGTACCGGACTTTTTGTCGGAGAAGTCCGACATATTAGACATACAGTAATATTAGTTTGCACATATGCTGATGCGCAACGTCATTTTGAGAAACAGTTCAGACTAGAGCCGACGTATCATACCATCATCTGATCTGTATACTGTTGGTCATAAATAATCCAGCTACACATTAGTACTTAAAATTTCGTCTTTAGAATTTCACAGACGTTGCTAATTCATTTTTTTCTCTTTTTCATCGGTCAGCGACTGGCAATAAAAAAAATGATAATAATGATTAATGGCGATGATTTGGCCGCCCAGAACCATACCTCGTTGTTTTGATGATTGTTGATCACGTTCCTTTCTCGACAATGGTTACAGGAAACTACTTCGAAACAACCTTCAGCATCTTATCACAAGTCCTAGATCAACGTAAGCCGAATCGCACGGACAAAGGCCGGATTATAAGCGACAATGCTTCTATGTTCATTTTATTAAGTACCTTTTTTTTATATCAACCGAAGGTCACGTCTAGTAGGTATCTGAGGGCACCGCGCATCCAGAATTTCGTCACGATTTTTGCTTCATTATATTATACACGCCGCACGTTTTTTGCACAAAATTTAGGTAACTGCCTTCTTAAGGAGTGCACAGAAGTCTATCTTGAATGATGATAACGAATAAAACCGTGGATTAACCGTATTTACCTACGTTTACCTCATAAATTAACAATTTCGCAACAACTTTTGTTATGAAAATGAGTGCTTCGTTGGTCTAGTGGTCTATACGTTTGATTAATAGAACTAAGGTAGTGGGTTCGATTCCTACCGGACTTCATTTGTACGAATGGCGTCAGTCAGTCTAAGTTGATTTATGAATACTAAAGCAACGGTCGGCAGGTTTTGCGTTGCCTAGGAGGTAGTAGTATATTGACATAATTAGGTTATCGTATAACCTATGCTGTGATCTGACATCAGCTTGAAAGATCAAGACCATTACATCACGGCTTTATGTAGTGTAATTCTAGGGGAACACACAGGAAGTACAGTCTGTTAGCTTTTAGAATATACCTCGGCTACTATCGGATAGACTCGGATATATTCGTGTATTAGAAATATCTAAACTAATATTGACTTAATTTCGAAATCGGAACTAATATGACACTTAATTTCACTTATACAGAGCAGGAAGTAGTATTACACTCGTGTGCTTTGGACGAAAACCGAAGCCTACTCTAGAGCCCGAGGTATATTCTGAAAGCTAACAGACTGTACGTAGGACGAAGGCGTGGATAATACGCGACTTATTGTATAGAGTTTGAAAGAAAGAAAGTTTATTGTACCAACAAGACACATCACAGAAACAAAACACAAAAAAAGTATAACATAATAAATAAGTAAGGCAACAGACGAAAAACAAATAAATTTAAACAAAAACCTTAGTCTGTGGTGTGTCTAAGTCGCCACAAAAGGCAACTGACTCAGCGTTGTGCTGAGGAAGTGAACCCTCAGCGCTGATTTTCAGTCAGTGCCTACGGTAACTCACAAAAATACTCCAAAGGTGCGTGACGTGGTGCATTTGCTACTCGCAAATAAATACAATAATATACCTACATTCAATAAAAGAAAGAAAACATTGATGAAGCGAATCTTCTGGACGCTCTAAAGACTATTTTTTCAGGAATGTCAAAAAAAGATACGAGTCAAAAATCTTTGAATAGCCGGAATTATTGCTATGCAGCAAGGCGTATAAATAAGTAACCTTAATGGCTTTTTTCGTGGGCGCATTGTACAGTCATAACTGGAGGTCAAAGGTGGAGGCTGGATAACTAATGTGGACAAAAAATGCAATACGAGTCGTTGCCAGACGGTCATGACTAAGTTATTATCACAAGTATTTTTTTATGTAGGTATTATACGTCCCAATGCAGGGACAAGGCCTGGCTTGATTACCACCTTACCCCCGGTTTCTCGTACGCTAACAGTCTGTTAATCTACTGTTAAGAGCTGTCAAAGGTTTTTATCGTATGCACTTTGGCCAACTGACAGCTGTTAACAGTAGATTAACAGCTTGTCAGTGTACGAGAAACCAGGGGTTAGACACTCATCATCATCATCAACAACCCATTTTGTCCCCACCAAGGGGCACGGGTCTCTTCCCTGAGGAAGGTATAGGCCATACTCCAGCACGGGGGCCAAGTCCGGATTGGTGGAGGCTTGTAAGACTAGTGGCTTGTCTTACTGTCAGAAGTTTTCAAGCCGCCCTAAGGCCTCTGACTTGGCTTAACGACTGCCATCTATCGAGGGCAGCCGGCACCAACTGCTTAGCGTGCCTTGCGAAGCACGGAACCGCTCGGAAAAATGCCACTAGCGTTAGTCATAGACGGTCACCCATCCATGGACTGAACGCGCCGTATGTTGCTTAACCTTAGTGATCGTTTAAGATCACTCAGGCAACCTGGGCTATGAGCGATTAGACACTCATACTTCCAAAAGTCTTCATCATCAACCTATTATGTACCCACCGACGGGCACGAGCATCTTCCCTGAGGAAGGTATAGGCCTGCCTACCTTCCAAAAGTCTTATTAAAGTATTTACTAGATTCAAAGCAGGTGAGGTAACTTAGCAAAGTTCTGACAACTGCCAGAAAAACGACGTATTATAAAAGGTAATAAACAGAGGAGTTAATAAACCCTTTAAAGTTTGATTACAACATTGGAGGGCAATTAATTTAGTGCACGGCAAACCTCTGTATTACCGTCACGTAATTTTCAAGTTCCGAGTAACTTGTTTCGTGCTGTAACCGTCTGACCGGAACCTGATTACCGTCAATGACGTTTTTATAAACGCTCCCGGAATTTAAGTTGACGAGGCTTTTCTTTACTTTTTAAATTTGATGACTTTGTTCGCACACGAGTGCAAATTGTAATAATTGAATTTAAGTTTTTTTGTTTGTTTGTACAGCAACACCATTCGCTGATTGTGCCCACATAACGGCGACAGGCTTGCCACTTGTCACGTTTGGGACCTAATAAACTCGGCAAAACGTGGGCTCAGTTCTAATGATTGGTGCCTCTGCCTACCCCCTAAACGGGCGTGAGTTTATTTATCTTTTTTTTTTATTTAAGTTATAATTATTAAGTACGTTCTATTCTATCTATCTATAAAATTTGCCTGCAAATAGAGCCCACTTTTGGACCTCTTCTCTTTCTCGCCAATCCATCCGGTCGAGTGCTAGTCTCGTCCAAGTTTCCCAGCTGCTCTCACAATGCCGTCGGCCCATCGGGCTGGTGATCTGCCCACCAAATATTTATTTATTTATTTATTAATATATAAATGGCGCATAAGTTTGCAGTGGCAATGCGGCGAACTTAATGCTATAAGCATATCGACGTTCTTACTCAGTGGCTAGTTTAGTCCACCGGTCAAGAAACGTGCACGATAGTTATTTTTTAGTATTAGTACCTAGTGTTTAAGAGACTAGAAATCGTAAAACCAAGGGCATCCACCAACTAACTGTTACGGAGTTTGGTAGAAATAAAACATGGGTACCTAGATATTTTTCTGTAATTTCCGAATAAAATCTTAACTAACCTAGGGCCGGATTTTAAATTGAGAATTTCACGTAAGTAAATACTTAATATGGTATTTGACACTATCAACAATAAATTATTTGAGATGCTCGATTAAAACCAAAATGACAAAATGATTCGGATTTTTTTTTTATTAATCATTTACTAGTTATTACAATTTTTAAATAGATGAAACATAAAAAGAGTGCTCTGAAATGTGACGTCACAAGCAAGTATTTTCATACAAAATTCCGTTTTAAAAGTAACTCATTTGACATCCTGTCAAATACCCAATTGTAACATGCTGTCACGCTCTTATCAGAGAAATTTGGCGAGACAGCACTAGAGTTAATTAGTTAATTAGCGAAATAATTCACAATTCAGAAACTGGCCTTAATACCAACATTCCTTAATCAATCCAAAAAATGGAGTCATTTATCATGAATCCTTAAAACACTCATCATAGGCAATTTAAATAGTATGTGGTAAAGGGAAACCACAGGCTAATGCCTGTGTGGAGAGTCTAATGTCATCGTGCTTTAATGAACAAAACTGTTGAAAGATATTAATTTCCTGAGATAAACTTTTAATCACAGCGCGTGTTATGCTGGCGCTTCACTCCTGTATCTGTAATTGCGTGTTAACAGACGATTTATAACCTAGGCGGTTTTACAAAATGAGTGCTAAAATTCGTCAGAAAAACCAACAATTGTTGATACGCAAATGCGAGTGGTCAAGTGAGGGGCCGTAATTACGGGCAGTTCATTTACTGCGATGTAAACCTAGGTTACGAGGGAGGGGGAGACCCCTTTCCAAATGTAACTTTTTCCTGTACGGGGCTTGAGATAAGGCTTTTATTTTGTCTGACAAAGATGGGGTCAGAAAGGGTAAATGATGTAGAGCCCCTTTCTGTGTTTTCCCAAACAAAGTTTACTCTTGAGCTAAACTTGATTTTCATGAACTTTTTTCTAAGAAACTCATTAGTCTCAACATTGATAACTGATAGAGTCTGACAAGCGAGTCCTGGCACGCGATTTATTTCGAATTCTTCACATGGCCACATTCATCATCAGGCTATATTAGTCCACTGCTGGACATAGCCCTCCCCTAATGAGCGCCATAGCGCCCTGTCTTCAGCTTGCCTCATCCAGCATCTGCCTGCAGTCCTTCGCAGATCGTCATCCCACCTGGTTAGAGGGCGTCCTACACTACGTTTGCCGAGTCGCGGTCTCCACTCAAGAACACGTTTACCCCAGCGGTTGGCGGTTCTTCGCGAAATATGGCCAGCCCACTGCCACTTCAGCTTGCTAATTCTCTGAGCTATGTCGATAACTTTGGTTCTCTGTCGGATGTATTCGTTACGAATCCTATCCTTCAGAGAAACTCCGAGCATAGCTCTCTCCATAGCTCGCTGAGCGACTTTAAACTGGTAGACCAACCCTTTCGTGAGTGTCCATGTCTCGGCTCCGTAGGTCATAACAGGTAGAACACACTGAGTGAAAACTTTCGTTTTCAAGCATTGCGGTATGGATGACGAGAAGACCCGGCGTAGTTTCCCAAACGCTGCCCAGCCCAGCTGGATCCTCCTCTTGGCCTCCTTCTCGAAATTGTTTTTACCTAACTGCAGAATCTGCCCGAGGTAAGTGTATTCGGAAACGATTTCGAGTAGGTGACCATGTATGACGACCGGTATTGGATCAATGTGACCATTGATCATGACTTTGGTTTTATCCAAATTCATACCAAGACCGATGCGTCGCGAGGCTGATGCTAGGCTGGCCAGCATGTGGTTCAGCTCCTCTAGCGACTCCGCCATTAAGACTATGTCATCTGCGAATCGCAGGTGTGAGATGTAGTCGCCGTTTATGTTAATGCCCTTTTCTTTCCAGTCCAGCGTCTTAAACATGTCTTCCAACGCGCTTGTAAACAGTTTCGGGGATATAACATCCCCCTGTCTTACTCCTCTGCACAGTTGGATAGGTTTAGACTGCTGGCCCTGTACTTGGACACTCAAAAAAAAAAAAAAAAATAACATAGAAAAAATTGTACTCAATAACGTAATTATTACAAATCCAAAAGACATAGCTACAGAATTCAATAAAAAATTTTTAGATAAAGAAATTAAATCAAAACCCACAAAGCAAATAACGAAATTAATAAACCAAATCTATGAATCTATATACATATCTCCTTGTGACAATAAAGAAATGATGACAATTATTAAATCACTAAACATGACAAATTCCGTTGGTTTTGATGAGGTGAACACTAAAATAATAAAATCATGTGCACTCTACCTTATCGACATTCTGTGCCACCTAGTAAACTTATCCTTCACAATGGGCAAATATCCGACGGCCCTAAAGTTTACTATTGTCAAACCTCTGTACAAAAAAGACGATAAAACGGACATTAATAACTACCGGCCCATAGCCCTCATTAGTATTTTCTCCAAAATTTATGAGAAAGCTATGGAAAAAAGAATAAACAACTTTTTGCTCAAACACAAGATAATTAAAGTCGAACAAAACGGTTTCCAAAAAAATAAATCTACAAGCCTAGCCGGATTTCAGCTAATCACAGAAGTTGTTGAACACGTTGACAAAGGAAAACCTGCAGCCGTGATCTTTTTTGATATGTCTAAGGCATTTGACTTCGTGTCGCATAAAATATTGTTAGAAAAATGTGAGAAATATGGAATCAGAGGGGTAGCCGGGGAATGGCTACATAGTTACTTATCTGACCGCAAGCAAATCGTGGAAATTACAACACTTTCTAAAAATAATGAATTGCAAGTACACACGTCTACTCCGGACACAAATGAATGCGGCGTTCCTCAAGGAGGGATTTTGTCCCCTTTGCTTTTCTTATTATATATAAATGACCTACCGGAAATAACCAAAAACAAATGTGTCCTTTTCGCAGATGACATTTCAGTGATAATTAAATGTATTGACGATATGAACTTTGAAACTGACGTAAATAAAACAATAGATGAAATAACAGACTGGTTGAGTGCAAATAATTTAAAAGTTAACGAGAAGAAAACAAAATACATACAATTTAAAAACAAAAAAATGAGACATCGACATATAACGGTCAAGTGTAACAACACAACATTAGAAAATACGCCATCTACGACCTTCTTAGGCATCGTCGTAGATGAAATCTGCACCTGGCTTCCACACTTAGAAAAAGTCTGTAGCAAACTAGATAGGTTCGTTTACGCTCTCCGTAGGCTTAAAAAAACAGCTGACACATCTACAGCTCTAATAGCATACCATGGATATGTGGCATCAGTTCTGAGATACGGCCTCATACTTTGGGGAAACGCCAGAGACATAAATAGGGTATTTATAATCCAAAAACGTTGCATACGGGCAATGTGCGGCGCAGCCCCTCTAGACTCGTGCAAACCTCTGTTTCAAAAACTAAATATTCTTTCTTTGCCTAGTCTCTACATCTATGAAATGGCTTGCTTTGCTCACAGTCATAGAAACATATTTAAAACGTACTGCGAAGTTTACAGCTTTAATACAAGATACCCAAATAAAATCGTGGGCCCCCCTTGTAAAACAGAATTTTGCCAAAGAAGCTGCTATCGAATGCTGATAAAAATATACAACCGCCTACCAAAATTACTAAAAGAGCTACCTTTAGTCCAATTTAAAAGGAAATTGCACAAATGGCTAGTAGAAAAATGCTTTTATTCAGCTGTAGAATACCTTGACATTAAATATATTGACATAAAATAAATATGTATAAAAATTAATAATTATTATGTAGGACATAGTCAATATAATTATGTACACTATGATTATCTCCTGAAAAACCTTACAAACTTTGACACTTAACATATTTAATTTAATTCAATTTTTGCATGCCTAAGAAGGTGAATTGTTGAAGAAACTTATTTATTAGTACCAGCCTAATGTACCACTTTTCGTGCAAATAAACAATTTCATTTCATGGTGGCGGCTTCGTACAGACATCTCAACACCTCGATATAACGATAGTCTACTTGGCATCGCTGTAAGGATTCCAGAACAGCCCAGGTTTCGACAGAGTCAAAGGCCTTCTCGTAGTCCACAAAAGCAAGACACAGGGGCTGATTATACTCCTCGGTCTTCTGTATAATCTGCCTCACTGTGTGAATGTGGTCTATGGTGCCATATCTTCCGCGAAACCCGGCCCGGCGGCTGGAACTCGTCGAGTCTTCTGGCGAGACGATTCGTGATCACTCGTGAAAACAGCTTATAGACATGGCTCAGGAGCGAGATGGGTCTGTAATTTTTAAGAAGAGTCTTGTCACCCTTCTTAAAAAAGAGCACCACCAAACTCCCGCTCCATGCCTTTGGAGTTCTCCCACTGTGAAGGACGGCGTTGAAGAGCTTTTGTAATTCCTGTATAACAGGGGCTCCTCCAGCTTTCAACAGCTCTGATGTTATTCCGTCCTCACCGGGGGCTTTTCCATTTTTAAGCTGCCTCAGAGCTAGCACGAACTCGTCTTGACTGATGTCAGGCAGTTCGTCGGTGTAGTGGCGCTTCAGGGTGGCTCTGGAATCTTGGTCGTCTCGTTGGGAATAAGGGGCATGTGCAGCGTATAATCGGCCATAGAAATCCTCTATCTCGGCGGAGATCTCCGGCTTCGACAATACGGTCCTCCCGTCGTGCGTTGTAAGCTTCGTCAGGTGGCTCCTGCCAAGCTGCTGAGTGAATACTTTGGACCCTCGGTTTTGCTCTATTGCCTCTTCAATGAGGCGTGTGTTGGAGCTCCGAAGGTCGCGCCGTACCATCTTCGCAATTTGCTTGTTCAGGTTTGACCTCTCTGACGAAGTCGCTTGGGTGGTTTCCCGTCTTTTTGTCAGCAACCGGAGAGTCTCAGCCGAGAGTTTGGATTTCCTGCCTGTTCGCTGCGTTTTGCAGAACTTAATGCCCACGTCCCTAAGAGTTACGACCAGATTGTGTAGGGTCTCGTCAGCGTCGTCGGTGGGCTCCAAGGCAACAAATCTATTCCCGAGAAGCTGCTGGAACTTCTCGGTGCCCGCCATGATTTGGATTGGGTTTGGTCGGAGCGTGGACTTCATCAGACGGTTTCTCTCAAGCTTCAAGTTGATATTCAGAGAGCCTCGGAGTAGTCGGTGATTAGATCCGGTATTATACCTGTTGTTCACTGAGACATCTCTGAATATATGCTTGCTATCCGTCATGATGAAGTCGATCTCATTTTTGGTCACAGTGTCGGGGCTTTGCCATCTCCACTTCCTTTGAGGCTGTTTCTTGAAGAAAGAGTTCATCAAGAATAGTTCCTATTTCTCAAGGAAGTTGACAAGCATTTGCCTCCTGTGATTCCTGACTCCATAACCATGCGGGCCTATTCGGGACTCGTTGCCACTCTGGGTTCCCACCTTGCCGTTAAAGTACCCCATAACAACGTTGAAGTGAGCCTTCGTGGTGTTATGTAAGGCTTTGGATATGTCTTCGTACATATCCTCAACTTCATCATCCGAGTGTGCCGAGGTCGGTGCGTAAACCTGAATGAACTTCATGCTGTAACGCTTGGACAGCCGAAGGATCAGGTACGCAACCCTGGTCGACACACTAGAGATTTCTTCAACGTTGTTAGAGAGGGCTTTATTGACGAGGAAACCTACGCCACCCTGGGATGTTTTATCACCCTCGCGAAAGTAGAGAAGATGGTCCGAGTCTAGGGTTACGGTGTCCTCCCCCTCTCTACGGACTTCACATAACCCCAGAACATGCCATTTAATGTTCTCTAACTCAACTTCCAACTGCGCTAGATGATGGTGAAGCCTCAGAGTGCGTCCGTTGAACGTTGCCAGGGTCAGATGTTTCTGAGCCCGGTGATTCTTAGCACCCCCTACCCCGCCGTTACCATGGCCGCTGCCACGATGGCCAGGAATAGCGAGGCGGCCGGGAACTGGGGGCCGTTTCCTGTGTTGTGCCATCATGGGGTAATGCCCATAATCCCCACGCTGGGCATGCGGGTTGGGGATCGCAGTGCGGTAGAGTTGTACTGCAGGAGGCGCTGCTGCCCACCCCCCGGTTTTGTGTCCCTTAGTCGCCTTTTACGACACCCGCGGGAAGAGTTGTGTTGGTGCTATTCTCTAGGCCGACACCACACAGCTAATTCTGATGGCCACATTCTGACTATCAAACTTAGGTATTTCAGCTGCAAGTAGTACCGCCCAAACAGTTTAATACTCGTCCTAGATTTAAACAAGAAAAAAGCTTTTGTTTCTATTTGGTTTCTATTCAACATAATTTTACCTATGTTTTAGTATGTACATACGAGTAATAATGTTTTAAAGCAAACATGAATTATTACTTGTTGTAAGGTCTGTCGGATGACGAAAATGTTAAACTTCAGATGAAAGACTTAGTCAAAGAACTCAAAGATGTTGAGAAAAAAGATATCAATCAGATTTTGATTATGGTTCAGCATTAATAAATGTTTATAAGTTTATGTGGTGCATCTTTATTATCCCTGTTTTTGGTGGAGGGGAAATGTTGGTTTTGATGTACCTAGTTAATGTTTTCGTTTTGCTTATATTTATTTATGTTTGGACAAAATTAATTGGAGACTCCAAACTAATTAAACAAACAAGTTAAGCAAAAGTATCAAGATGGTTTATTCAGATGATATGTAGGGTTATGAACTAAAAGATTTTTAAATTTCCCGCCAAAGGCTTGAGCCACGACTCACTTGTCGCACTCTATCGTCAGTTCAAAGGTAAAATTTACGAGATTTTGCTACTTACTGTTTGTTTACAAATTACAAATGCTTACAAAATGGTAGGAAAATCTCAATCTCAGAAAAAAAAAGCCACTTAGTGAGATTTACATTTGAACCGCGACGATATTTAGATAATGTAGACAAGAACATTTGTTTGCATTTACACACACGGAAGAAAAATAATCTACGAGCGGATTAAAAGGTGTTAAGAACCTTAGAGAATGAAACCTGTGAAACGTGTGGACCTAATTGTGTGTCAAAAATAAAAACTAATTTATCGGCCATAGCATACACACAACGGGAAGTGAGGAGTCACAAATAACTTTTATAGGGCAATTTGCAAGCAAGTTGTGTCATCAGAACCTCCGTAAATCGGACGCCCACGAATGGCCGGGTGGTTCCCTAAGGGTCCAAAGACTATCTCATGTTTGGTAAGTAGGACGGAAGGTAAGTTCGGAAAGGTTGACGTGATTAGAAACAACAGCAGAAAATATATTCCGACTTGAAGAACCAATAGCAAGAAAGCTAGCAGTGTTACTGTCGCATGCCCGTGGTTGTACAACTTATTCATGAGTTGCCAGACTGACTTGGAAGAGAATCACTGTGGAAGGTGACTGGTGAGCTATTTGTCAAATGCAAATGCAATACATCGTCGGTCGAAGACCTGCAGACACAAGGAACAATAGTGAATGAGGCATATAAAAGTAGTGGAATGACGATTCATGTAATTATTTTTCACAATTCATACTCATGTTTCACAAATAAATATCTTTTATCTTTTAATTAAGACGAAAGTAATAGTTTTCACAAAAGATGATGAAATGACTGAAGATAATGATTAGAGGTGAAAGGGTGGAAAAAGTGAATGAATTTGTCTATTTTGGGAGCCTGTTTATGAGGGATGGAGAGTGTGAAGAAAATATAGAAATGGAGTGACTAGAATTGATAAGGAATGTTACTTTGGTTTGGACGTATGGAGAGGATGAAGGTAGAAAGATTGACGAAAGAAATATATCGAGTGAATGTCGGCGAAAGAGCCGGTAATGAGCGCCCCAGGCGTACATACTTCGACTAAATGGAAGATGTATTAGCAAAAGGCAATGTAAAAAGTATCAGAAACCGGCGTACGTGCAAGCAAGGTCTGAGTGTACACATGCAAACGCGCAGTAAGCGCGCTTTTGCATGTGTCCACTTCAATCGGACCTCATAGTTCTTACAACGCGCGTTACAAAAGCGCGCGCTTCAAAACGCCTAGTGTGTACCCGCTCTTATGGATGTCGATGAAGCGAAAGAGATCTGTCAGGATCGATGCAGACCGTAGCTGTAGCAGACCCTAGTCTCTACCTACTCCTCCGGGACACAGGCGTGAGTTGTGGTATCATCATCATAATATTCAGCCTCAAGAAGTCCACTGCTGGACATAGGCCTCCTCCATTCATCCTCCACAAATAGTGCATTCTGATGTATTGTATCATTTATCCAATGTTATTTTGTATACGAATGTAATTTGTGGACAGAAAAATAAATCATTATCTTATCTTATCCATGGATTTCCAAAAAGACCGGTTGGAAGCGGCTTGCATTCAGCGCCTTCCTGCCACTTGGATGAGATGGTCTGTCCAGTTGTGGACAGACCACTTTGCGCTTGAGTTGTGGTATGAATGTATGTTTCTGCCCATAAGCCATGACATATGGAATACTAGCTGTTACCACTTCTTCGTCCGCGTGGGGTTTAGCTTTGAGAAAAGTGTTTGCAAATAACTTACGGACATTTTAAGCGCATGTGAAATAATTAAAACAAAAAAAATGTGTGTTCATTTACACACATCTTTATTTTGCCTAGCTTTCGTCGATCACCTACTGAATTTGCACACCACTGGAACAAACCGAGTAGCCGTTACCACAGCGGGCAGTAAAGGGGCACTAAAACAAAATTATGACACAGGCTAAAACAATTAATCAGAGCACGAGACACCTATACTAGCGCCAGGTATAAAAATTACCCTAACTTATAGCCAGTAGACATTTTTACATTGTTTTATTTTAATGTTGCGTTAACTGCAAATGGCGTAGAAAAAGGCTGCAAAGATCTCTCGATAAGGCTGACATTTTAATCAGTAATTAACTCCGTCAACGACAGCATAAATTGCAGGAGAAAATTCTTTTAACAATGTTAACAGATTATTTATACAGCCCTTACTTTAAACAACCTTGACGTCAGAGTCGCCGAGTCGCGACAAGCTAAGAGCCATCGCAAACAAGGCGACTTGTCGTCGCGTCTGACGCGGCGACAAGTCGCCCTGTTTGCGATGGCTCTTTCTGTCAAATTCTGACTTTTCAGCGCCACAAAACGCGTGACTCGTGGCATCCTACTACCGTATATGTACTACATACAGTACTGACCTCAATTTTGCTGTTACAATTCTGCTAGGTTATCATTTTTGCAACTCGCTTGCTAGACTGTATCTCTAATTAATCACTCTAAAGTAAGCGGGCATATTCAGCCATTTTCGCGGAGCTAAGTTCTCTGGGAACGACCTTTCCTTCCAGCGCTGTTTAACAAGACTGCCAGGAAGTTTGCAGCCTGAGAATGGTTAATTCATTCTTTAATTGCATGCAACGAAAACTCTGTTTTAACACAGCGAAGACGGTGAAGGGGCAAAAGAAACGTGAAATTGTGGACACGACCCATGACAAAAGGACAATCACAGGAGTTAATATTAACTAAGTTGAATTTGACAATCTCACATGAGCTGAGCAGGAGTGAAAGATAAGGTTAAGTTGAGAACACAACGCAAGGTGTCGCTGTGAACTGAAAAGAAGTGAGCGCGGATAGAGTGAATTTGACAATACAATGTTAACTGATAAGGAGTGAGCGTGACTGAGGTGCATTTGATAATTCAATATTAACTGATAAGGAGTGAGCGTGGCTGAGGGCATTTAATAATTCAGTGTTTACTGATAAGAAGTGAGCATGACTGAGGTGAATTGAATACCTAATTTAATATTAACTGATAAGGAGTGAGCGTGGCTGAGGACATTTAATAATTCAGTGTTTACTGATAAGAAGTGAGCATGACTGAGGTGAATTGGATAATTTAATATTAACTGATAAGGAGTGAGCGTGGTTGAGGACATTTAATAATTCAGTGTTTACTGATAAGAAGTGAGCATGACTGAGGTGAATTGGATAATTTAATATTAACTGATAACGAGTAAGCGTGGCTGAGGTAATTTGATAATTCATCATCATCATCATCAACCCATTATGCCCCCACCGAGAGGCACGGGTCTCTTCCCTGAGGAAGGTATGGGCCATACTCCACCATGGGAGCCAAGTCCGGATTGGTGGAGGGAGGCTTGTAAGACTAGCGGCTGGTCTTACTGTCAAAGGTTTTCAAGCCGCCCTAAAGCCTCTGACTTGGCTTAACGACTGCCATCTATCGACGGCAGCCGGCACCAACTGCTTAACGTGCCTTGCGAAGCACGGAACCTCTCGGAAAAATGCCACTAGCGCTAGTCATAGACCGGTCACCCATCCGACTTTAATTTCATTATACTGTGGAGACGACTTCAGCTCTTAAATAAGTCATATACTTTAAACCAACGATGTACCTACCTAAAAGAAAAAAAAAACCCACGGGAAGAACGCTATGGTAATATAGAGAATGCAGACCACGAAGGTAATTTGACAACATAGTCTTACCAATATCAGTAATCCAACCAAGCCCGGTTACAGTTCACTCAAACTGATCCTTTCCCAACTTCCTACTCTGTGCCAGTATTTTTTTTTTTAATATCTATAACTAGCTGTTGCCCGCGACTACGTCCGCGTGGGCTTTAGTTGAAAAAAAATGTTTGTAAATAAGTCACGGATACTTTTGCGCATGCGAAATATTAAAAAAAAAATGCGTCTTCATTAACATCATATTTATTACATAACTTAGATTTTATTGACATAAATTTGAAAATCCGAGTACTTTCATATTAACGTTCTACCCCCTTCTACCCCCTTAGGGTTTGATTTAAAAAAAGGGATGTCGGAATAATCATTAATAGGAACTTATAACCCAAATACAACATTTTATTGAAAAAAACCTTGAAAATCAGAGAACTTTCATACTTTGCACCCCTTTTTAACCCCTTATTTTCGGAAAAATATTTTACACGTGTTTCATGACTTTCAATGAAGAACCTTCATACTGAGTTTCATTCCAATAACTTCAAAAACGGCAAAGTTTTATACTAACTTTGCACCCCTTTTTTCCCCCTTAGGGGGTGAATTTTCAAAAATCCTTCCTTAGTGCTCCCCTACGGTGTAAAAGGAACCTCTGTGCAAGATTTCAAGTTTCTAACCCTTATAGTTTAGGCCCTGCGTTGATATGTCAGTCAGTCAGTCAGTCAGTCAGTCAGCTTCTCCTTTTATATATAGACTAGCTGTTGCCCGCGACTACGTCCGCGTGGGCTTTAGTTGAGTAAAGTGTTTGCAAATAAGATAGAGATACTTTTAGCGCATGCGAAAAAGCTTTCATACTAACTTTGCAACCCCCTCCTACCCCCTAAGGGATGATTTTCGAAAAACTACTTTACACGTCTTTCATGACTTTCAATGAAGAACCTTCATGCTGAATTTCCTTCGAATAACTCCATAAACGGCAAAGTTTCATACTAACTTTGCACCCCCCTTTTACCCCCTTAGGGGGTGAATTCACAAATATGGATATCGGAAATAGTCATTATTAAAAATTTATAACCCAAATACCACTTTTTATTGAAATAACTTTGAAAATCAGAGAACTTTCATACTAAGTTTGCACCCCCCTTTTTTCCCCTTAAGGGATGATTTTTAAAAAACTATTTTACACGTGTTTCATAATTTTATATGAAGAACCTTCGTACCAAATTTCATTCGAATAACTTCAAAAACGGCAAAGTTTCATACTAACTTTGAACCCCCATTTTACCCCTTTAGGGGATGAATTTTCAAAAATCCTTTCTTAGTGCTCCCCTAGGCTCCCAATGCCAGAAATTTGGCATGGGAACTCCCATGCCAAATTTCAACCCCCTAGGTTCAGTAGTTTGGGCTCTGCGTTGATTCTAAGTCAGTCAGTCAGCTTCTCGTTTTATATATATAGAAGATAATAATAAAATAAAAATGTTTATTTATAAAAAATGAATTACAAAAAGTTTTTGTCTATTGCGACTCCCACACTAGGCGCAGCCTGTGTCGTGGGTGACGGATTAATACAACGGCACTGGATAATTGCCTTACTTAACCGAGTGGGGCAGCTCCTTCGTGGATCGTTTTGCATGACGTAACTTCCGACGTCACGATAAAGGTGTATATATCCACGTTACAACGGACTGGCGACGCACGGGCGATACAACCTTGAATATACCTTAAATACTTTCGAAGTGAAAGACTATTACAAATGCAAAAAAGCCTGTCTCTATGACTGCCCGTCGGTACCACAGGGCTCCGGGCTTTTTAGTATAATTGGAGTCCTTGACCTTAAAAGTATTATGGTTTATTTTAGTGTCGTCATGTTGCCAAGGCGTTGTAATGTGGATAGACTTTAAAGTGCAATGTGTGCGACTGCTCGGACAACCGAATCACGCTAGTCTCGAATTCACAATCCATCACGCGAACTATTTACACTTATTCATAAACACGTAATGCTTAGAACATAGTGGACTAATATTTATTTAAAACCCATTTTAAACCTTTCATTCATTTTTTTGCAACTTATGTACGACTCGGATACTTGTTGAGTTAAGAGCTTTTAATTCCGAACATTACTTCTATTTTTTTTTTATTTCTAATTAGTAAACAATGATACATCTCGAATCTAATTTAAGTAAACATTTGGATGACTGTGCCAATTATGAAAATTAACGACATAAATCTTTAGTACAGGTTTTGCAAAAAAATATAGGTCAAAAGGTCATTTTTTACTATTATGTACACGAAAATTAACAATATCGAACTACATATTCTTACACTTTCAATGTTAACATGACATTACTACAATTTTGGATTTAAACCTTAAGATTTATGAACCTTGTAATGGATAATAATGTGTACTTTTTGTGTTTGGTGCAAGTTGTATGTTATGTTTTTAATATTTGTATTTTCATAATAAAATTTGGTACGTAATAAAAAAATATAAATAAAAACGGGCCGACTTCCCGCTCTAAAAAAAAGTGATACGTAGTAACTCTGCCAAGTTCCTTTGCTTATGCCCAAGTTTGCCTCTGGGAGACTGGCAAAGTTAGTCTATGGATGCAGGAGTTCAAATTGATCCGCTCCACAAGTTCACAGTTACGGTAGGTAGCTAGCTGCCAAGAAAGTAATTAGGAAAGCGTCTAATGATGCGATTTCCGTGCAAACTTAAGTTTTGTTTTTAATTTTTTTATTTTTATTTATTTATTTCATAACACTTAGGTACAACTATCATTTAGGTCGCAATAGCGATAGTGAAGTACAAATTATTAAATTATTAAAATTACAAATTGCATTATAAATTAAAATCAATAAAATTATACAAATACAAAATAATCAAATCACACAATGTCAATAAAAATAATAAAATACCTAAGACCATAAAATTATTATTAATTCATACACTTCATTAAAAAAAAATGCCTATAAAAAAAAATTACTCTACGAAGATTTACAAAGAACGCGCAAAAAACAACAAACAAACATTTGCATACATTGCTTCTGCCCCCACACTGGGATACCCTGTGTCATGGGAACCAGAAACAACGACATCATACACATGTAAACTTACAAGACCTGTTTTTTTTTTGTCTCCAGGCGGGACAAAAATACATGTATGTATTGTATATTGAGGTGTGAATCTGCCTGGAATTGAGAGCTATCGGAATGAGTAAAAAATAATACAATAGCATTTTTAGCGCCCTTAAGGCTCTTAGATACCAAGAAGGAGGTAGTGGGTTCGATTCCCCGCCGTAATACTCAATACTCAATACTCAAATGCTTTATTGCAACCATAAGTTTGTTAGATCTTATATAACAGGTATTTGTATCATTATGGACCCTGTCGGGCACAGCAAAAGCCTTATAACTAAAAAATCTTATAACTAAAGTGGTATCCAATATCTACAAACTGTTTTATCTCAGCAAAAAAATAGGATTCTTATGTTTATTTAAATTATTCTTCTTTATATGTTCTTATAACGTTTTATTATACATAACTGCAGTTTGTCTTCTAAATGTTCTTTCACAGTATAGTAGCTTTTGGAGATGAGCAGCTGCTTTAGGTTTTTACAGAATACTTTGTCATTAGCATTATTTCTGAGTATCTCTGGTAACTTGTTAAAAATCTTAATTGACATTGTGAAAGGACTTGTCGAGTGTAGTTGTAATTGAGAAGTTGGTACGTTTAGTTTATTTTTGTGGCGTAGTAAATACGATGCTTGTATATCTTTTCGTTTTACATAAAAATCTGGATGTTTTCGTACAAACTCACATATTTTAAAAATAGTGAGAGTTTGGTATTTTTGAAAGTGGGGTTTACAGCTGTCCGTTTGTTCTATATTTGCTAGAATTCGTATAAGTTTCTTTTGACTAGTGAAAAGGGTAGAGACATCAGTGCTATTACCCCATAGTATGACACCGTAGCTGAGCCACGCGTAAGCGTATGCATAGTAAGTAGTTAAAGCTGTTTGTAAATTTGTTGTTTTTTTTTATTTCTCTAAGTGCATAAGAAAAACTTGCAAGTTTTGATCGTAGTTTTTTTATGTGCGTTTTCCAATTAATGTTTGTGTGTATTTCTAAGCCAAGAAGTGTGAAATTAGTAACAGTTTCTAATTTTGCATTGTTGTATTGGAAGTCAACATTTATGGGTGTTTTCTGATGTGGGTAGAAAGGCATTATTTTAGTTTTCTTGTATTTTATTTCTAGATTGTGTTCCTTGAGCCAGTCTGTTGTTTTATCTAGTATCTTAGTGAGTGTTTCGTTTATGTTAATGTTGTTTTGACATGAGGTAAGTAGAGATATATCGTCTGCAAATAATACATATGGTTCCTCCATGATTTTAGGCAAGTCATTGATGTAGATTAGGAACAAAAGACAACCCATGACGCTACTTGAGGGATTGAGGCATTTATAATTTTTGTTTTTGATCGAAATCTTAATTTCGCTAGTATCATAATTAAAGTGCTCAATTTCTACCGCTTGTTCCCTGTCCTTTAGGTATAATTTTAGCCAATCATACGTTGTTCCTTGAATTCCTATTCCATTTAGTTTTTCTAATAGTATTTTGTATTGCACTTTATCATAAGCTTTGGTCATATCTAGTAATATTCCAATTGCATATCTTTTTTTATCTAGTATATTAAGTGTTTCTTGAATATATTTATAAATTGAATATATTTATAAATTTGTACAAATGGCCTCCGTCTGGGTGTATTTCGATGTTTGTAATGTCCTTGCCTGGTTACGATAGCGCGGGGTATCCTAGTTCGGGACCAGTTCAAGTGATTGTGTTTTGTGGAAGTTATTACATATTATTTTCAATAAACTTTTTACATGGCTCAAATTCCCTTCTGATTCACGAAATTTTATTACGCTCAGGAGCATGTCATGATCACAACATTAGTACGGGAGTTTCTACGTATTCAAATATTTTAATCCAGTAACCAGTTAAGCGTGACATTGCATGTACTTAATTAAATATTTCAATACAGGAAACGATAGCCGAGGTCACAAGTAACAAGTAACGCAAAGGATGTTGATATGTAAGGCAAGAAAAGTGTACAATAAACTCTACTGTAACAACACTTTGGAGTCAATTCCTAGCCGACATGACTGTTGCAGCAAATTAGTCTTTAAGATAAGGAGGCTAAGACTGACAGCAATCGTTATGTCAGAGACGAGGCCGGCCGTTCACTTTTGCTAGAAAATTCGACTTAATTCCGAATCCGGCTGTAAACTCTTTAATTATCACATAATGCCTAGTTAACTTTATACATAATTGCATTCCTCTAGTTTAGACTATTTGGAAACTGATACCTATCAATCATTGTTCATGACTAATTTGTTTAAGAAATAGGTATTACATAGTTACAGTGTTATCGTACCTATATATGTATGTATATATAGCATCCTTAATGGAACATTGACCCATTAGTAGATAGGTCATTTGAGATACGTACGGATTTTTTTTACTCAGATGTCATTAATAGTTAATCATACGTTCAAAATACAAGCAGTCATGATTTATTAATAAATCAGTTTTAATTTTATGCGTCAACAAGTAGGATAAGTCCATCATAGCAAGTGCGTAACTCAAATAACCTATCTACTAATGGAACATTGACCATTAGTAGATAGGTAATTTAAGTCACGTACAGATTTTATTACTCAGATCTCGTTAATAGTTGATAGTACGTTCAAAATACAAGCATTCATGATTAGTTAATAAATCAGTTTTAATTTTATTCGTCAACAAGTAGGATAAGTCCATCATAGCAAGTGCGTAACTCAATTGACCCATCTACTAATGGGTCAATGTTTGACTAAGCATGTTACGTCAAATATTACCGGATTTTGGCAAACTTTATGCAGGAACGCAGTAATGCAGAAAAAAATTGTGTAAAGTGCCTAGATAATCTACAAGGAGCCTTTGTGCATTGCACTCAGTCTTATCAAGGTATACAGGGTGGCATCTGAGAAAAGGTCAGCAGGAAAAACTACTCGAACCTTTGCAGCTACTGGAGGTTATTGGGACCATATCAAAACTTTTGGAGTCCTGTATAAAACCTCCCTCGAGTTCAATGGATCTATTTTCAGTATTACAAAAGCGTCAGCTAACTATTTTCGATGGTTGCCATGCCATGACACGTACTCTGTTTATTTATAGACATTTGATAACGCGCGTTTCCGCCAGCCAAGTATGTGGATATTTTAATCGAATTCTGACTTTTTACTCTAAATAACCGAGTTTGACGTCACGAATTTTGAGGTAGTCCAGTTTGCGCACCCGCCTAAATAGAACCTGCACAAATAGCACCTTTTTTTTTTTGTTAACGGGATGAAATGCTTGGTGCACCATAACCGCCACCCTTGGGGGAGGGCGACGGCCGTGTGTCGGACTCTCCTCTCCTAATAATAGGAGAGGCATACCTCCTAAAACACCCCGGGGGCCGTCCTGTCGCTCGTGCAATGGGGCGCCGCCGGATCTCGCAAGTGGTAAACCACAACGCGAATGCGACAGCGGCGCCCCGGCGACGTTGACCCGACTCGCAAGGAGTCGGGCCCACCCTCACTGGAGAAGGGGCATGGGCCCCCCACCCCCTTCTCCCGTCACGATGTCGGACGGCAGGTCCCCCAACCTGCCTTCTGTGACCGTCACTCAACCGGCGGCGCAAGGTCCGCGCAGGGTCCCCCGCGCCACCGGCTCTCCCGGCGGAGAGGCACGAGCTCCCCAAGCCTCCAGCTACCGAAGACCCGTTTTTTGGCCCTCTGCCAGGTCTTCGGCCCATCACGTCAAACCCTCCCATGAAACATCCCTCGGCCAGAGCCATATGGGGTGCCACGAATAGCACCTAGCCTAGCCCAGATTGGGCACCTATTGATATTTTTGGCAGGTGCTGTTAGTGAATTCAAATGTATTTATTCTGCCAAAAACCGGACTACAAAACTGGACTAGCTCCGAATTTTGTCAAGCAGTTTTTTTGCCGACTGCACAAGTCTTTGAACGCAGTTTGCTTTGAAATACAAAGGTCCAAGAAGATTGCTGCCATATCTCTATTGACCAACCTGGCCTAGATTCTGCTAATGCATTGTAATACAATGACAGTTGGACGATCGCCTCGATTTCATTTCATCGCCGCGTAGAGTCAACGTCAATAACTCTAGGCGTCAATAGAATTTAAAAACATGTCACGTGACCCGATCACGTAACTGTGATCAAACTTTAATGCACTTACTGAATCGAGGCCCAGTACGTTTTACATTTATATTTACATACAGGCACATGTATACATTGCTTTTGGCTAGGATACCCTGTGCCGTGGGAACCAGAAACAGCGACGTCACAAACATGTAAACATCCAAGACATGGGTTTTTTTAATATTGTCCCCAGCCGGGAATCGAACCCGGGACCTCTCGCATGGTAGCCAGATGCGCTAATCGCTGCGCCATAGAGGTCGTCAAAGTACGTACCTACTTGGATTTATCGAGACAAAAGGACTTCCCCGAAACCGTTCCAAAGTCAAACATGTTTATTGTATTTAGTAAACTCCTTTACAATTCCAAGAATTACTCTCTTATCAGTTGACACTCTGCTCTCATTATCAGCTTCCGCGGGAAACTATGAATATGAAATAAAATAAAATATCGGATACTTTTGAATACCTATCAAAACAGTCGGCATTATTATTAAAATTCTTTATTGCATCAAAACACATAGGTGAGCTTAATGCTACTTAGCATTATCTACCAGCTAACCTTTGTAATGTTGAAATAATTTACAGGTAGTGCAGATTGAAATATTAAATATACTACGTTGGTTAAAAATCTTCGTTAAAAAGTTAAAACTATCAAAAATTTCCTACACAGCGCGCTTGCGGGTGTTAGACGCATAATCGTGTTTTGCTATTGTATTAGTAATTAATACAAGTGCTCGCTATTCGTTGTAACATTATGCAGCTCTTATATTGCGAACATGGATAGCGACAATGTTCGGATGTGGATATAGACGTAAATTGTAGTGAAAATATTTGTGTTGTGGACGGCGTTGATTTTACGCGTAACTCGGCGGAGACGCTTAATGAGGGTAGTAGCAATATTCGTGCCGAGAAGCGTACTCGCGACATGGACCGAAACGAAGTTTGGACTATGGTCGGGCGGAATGGTAAGCGGTGGGCTCGTGCAGATAGCAATGATAGGGAGTTGATTATACCTAAGGAGAATATTTTTCTAGCTCGAATGTTGAAGGCAGAAAATATCAAAGACAAATTACTCGTGTAAAGTATATAAGTCCATACAAAGCCCTGATACAATTTCAGAAAGAAACTAGCGCAGAAAGTCTATTATCTTGTGAGAGCTTAATTACTAAAGGCTTTCGTTGTCAGAAAACGTATGATATAAGCAAATCTTTCGGAGTAATACGCGACATAGATCTGGAACTGTCTGATGAACAAGTATTAGAGAGTATTCAATGTGACATCCCTATTCTAAGCGTTAGGAGGCAAAAGAGACGAAATTACGAGACAAATGAGTGGGAATTGACAGAGGTAGTTCAAGTTTGCTTCAGTGGTCCATTGTTACCACGGTATGTTTTAACCTATGACACAAGAATAAAAGTGACTCCTTATGTCTTTCCTGTCAATTTCCTGCCAGTGTTGGAAGTTCGGTCACTCTGTAAAACTTTGTCGTGCGAGACTCAGGTGCCCTAAATGTAGAAGAAACCACGCTAATTGTGAAACAACTGTCTTTCGATGCATTACTGCGCTGGTAACCATATGGCATTATCACGAACCTGTCCCTTGTTTGTGAAAGAGAAAAAATTGAGAGAAATTATGGCGTGAATTTAACTGTACATACAAGAGAGCACTTACCGTTTATGTACCCCCATCACCGCGAAATATAAACTTAGAAGACCACCAACAATTTCCTGTTCTCGCTCAAACCACCCAAAAGGTGGACGAGTCACTATTTCCTCTGCGGCCCAGAAACCCAGATAGTATCGCTAAAGCAACTATACCCGACAAACTGGATATCTCAGAACAGCTGGGTGACAATGCAGCTCAGCATTCAGCTTCACATTCTGCAAAGAATAATAAAAGAAAAAGACGCAAGAGTAAGAAACACCGTGAAAACAGCGATTTACAATGGGATGATTTTATGACGGGAAAGTTATCCGAAGGAGTGGAGGACTCAAGTGATTCACCAGAGGAGCCAGAATATACCAATAAACGTAAACAAAGCAAAGGAGGTACTTTTAGGGAGTTACTGAGAAAATTGAAAGATCTAATCTTCGTACAAAGCGTTCCCTGGGAGGAAAAGTTCAGGCTATGTGCTAAGTATGTGATTGAGTATATTATGTGTTCAGCAGTTGATTACGTGTCAGAAATACCATTGTTGAAGTCTCTGTTTAATTGCAATGGCTAATAACAATAGGCTAACTGTGTTAAATATTATTCAATGGAATGCTCAAAGTGTTCGTCCGAAGTTAAGAGAGTTAGAATTATTATTAGCCCAAGAAAAAATTCATATTTGCATCTTATCAGAAACTTGGCTAGAACCAGATAGTACCTTGAGAATGTAGTCCAGTCATTATTGACATTCGAAATCGAAAATTTAATAATAATTCCAAAAGTTTTCAAACTTCGGTCAAGTGAATGGTACATTGGGACGACAATAAATCTCATTTTGCAACCTTGTCCGCTGTCCGGAACATTGTTGAAATTGCAATTAAATTAATTTTTGCTGTATGGTCGTGAAAAAAATTCCAAAAGTTCTGCAAACTTGGGGAAGTTTTCGATATAATATTTCATATCACGTATTATATTTGCAACCAATCTAAGTGTACGGAACATTTTTTGTTATTGAAAATTAATGTTTTTTTTTATTAAACTGAATGAAAACGTTCCAAAAGTTCTGCAAACTTGACACATATATCGGAAAAATATACCGAACGGTTGTATAAATTTGCAACCTTTTTCGTTGACCGGAACATGTTTATTTATAATTATTTTTAATTCGTGGTCATTTTTTCGAGTAAGGTGGTCTCGGAATAATTACAAAAGTTTTGAAACTTGGTTGCAAACTTCAAAAACATCTATTCTGATGCATTTACAAATTTGCAACCTCATACGCGATCCGGAACTTTATGCAATTTGCAAAAATGTAATTTTTTTATTTTTTCACCTTCAAGAAAATTTCAAAAGTTCTGCAAATCGAGGGGACTGTTTAATTTTGGGATTAATGTCAGTATTTGAATTTGCAACCTCTCACGCAATCCGGAATCTTGTGTGATGTCGGAAATTTAACTTCATGGCATTTTTAATTTCCGAAAAAATTTCAAAAGTTCTGCAAATCGAGGGGACTGTTTAATTTTGGGATTAATGTTAGTATTAAAATTTGCAACCTCTCATCACGCAATCCGGAATCTTGTGTGATGTCGGAAATTTAAATTTATGGCATTTTTCATTTTCGAAAAAATTGCAAATATTTGCAAATCGAGCCAATGATTGTTTCTTTGAGGTGCATGTCAGTATTAAAATTTGCAACCCCGCGTGAGATCCGCAACTTTGTGTTCTTTGCAAAAATCGATTTTTCGCATTTTGTTATCCTTGAAAGAGTTTCAAAAGTTTTGCAAATCGAGCGGATGGTCTTATTTTGGAATCGATACCACTATTCAAATTTGCAACTTCGCACGAGACCCGGAACCTTGCGACAATATTACCGTCGAAAAAATAAATAGACGTAAAAAGATATCAAATATTCGTAAAAAAGGTAAGTAAACATTAATGGACGACAAAGCGTAGGTGAGTAACAGTGTATTTAATCCCCAGATTCGTTTTATTAATAAAAAAATACGTACCGGCAAAATCCTACGTCCGGTTTAAATAAGCCCAACGGAATTTATTTTTGGCATAATCACCTGTCATGTAAAAATAGTACTATACCAACATCTGTTAGAAACAAATTGTGTTACAAACAATTTCAATCATTAGCATGTGAATGGTATATTATTGATTTATTTGAAAGACGAATCTACATCAATAGAAAGATGAACTAGGAGGATCCATAATACCTTTAAAAGGTAATGAAAAATTGAATAGTAGAAAAATTTGTTGATGAGACATGCTGAAAAATACTAAAGAAACTACCTGAAATAATTTCTGTATTACGTTTATAATTTCTCGTAAATGTCGACACTGACGATTGTTACATTCAAGCATTCAAGGAAAAACATTTCGAATAGATTGTCCGTAAATAATATCTTTTTTCAATATATTATGAGGTCAGTTAATAAGTGTTAAAACCTTACAAGTTAGCGATAAAACTTTGAATGCATGTTGAATGTAACAATCTGTAATTGAAGATATTGAAAATCTGATTTATTTGAATTTCGTAGAAATACATATCTGAAAAGAAATAATTATGAGCATTTGAATTTTTTTGTGTGGGCCCTCCCACACCATTCCTGGATCACCATAATGTTCTTCCAGTTCCGTGGTACATTTCGATGACATTTCACATTCCACAATTGTATTATCCGGTGCACCATCTTCTGCATCTGATCTTACGTCACTGCTTTCATAATCAAGGAACGTATCCAGCGGTTGACGCGACCATTGGTCGCGTTACCATAGCAACGCAGGTATACGACGTCGCGGCGGCTTCGTATAGCACAAAGTTTAGGCCCTGAATATATAACAGCGATGTGTACGGAAATAATATTTTGCGTGAAAGTGATTAAAAAATATTTCCGTATTCCGGATATGGTTGCAAATTCAAATACTGACATTAATCCCAAAATTAAACAGTCCCCTCGATTTGCAGAACTTTTGAAATTTTCTTGAAGGTGAAAAAATAAAAAAAATACATTTTTGCAAATTGCATAAAGTTCCGGATCGCGTATGAGGTTGCAAATTTGTAAATGCATCAGAATAGATGTTTTCGAAGTTTGCAACCAAGTTTCAAAACTTTTGTAATTATTCCGAGACCACCTTACTCGAAAAAATGACCACGAATTAAAAATAATTATAAATAAACATGTTCCGGTCAACGAAAAAGGTTGCAAATTTATACAACCGTTCGGTATATTTTTCCGATATATGTGTCAAGTTTGCAGAACTTTTGGAACGTTTTCCTTCAGTTTAATAAAGAAAAACATTAATTGTTAATAACAAAAAATGTCCCGTACACTTAAATTGGTTGCAAATTTGACACGTGATGTAAAATAATATATTTAACACCACTCCAACTTTGCAGAACTTTTGGAATTTTGGTCTCAAGAACTGAGCAAATTATCATTTATTGCATTTTTAACAATGTTCCGGACCGCAGAACAGGTTGCAAAATTTTATAGTTTGTTTTAATACCATTCCCGACCTTACATCAAAATTTGAAAACTTTTGGAATTATTATGAATTAATTGTCTTGACTGACTGGACTAATGAGCGGATACAACATCATTCGCCAAGACAGATTTGACTCTTACGGTGGAGTGGCAATAATAATACACTCGTCTGTTAAATTTCAATGCCTTAATACTGGTTTAGCAAACGCAGGTATTCAACTAGTCCATTTAAAATTATTCAACTGTGAATGTATTGAAGACGTGATGTCCGTGTATTGTCCTTCTTCCGTGCATACCACCCAAAATGACTGGGATACTATCTTTTCCTTATGTTCTAGTAAGACAGTTATAGCAGGAGACTTTAATGGACATCACTCTAACTGGTCCAGCAGAACAGATGCAAGAGGATCTCATTTATTCGATTGTATAATTGATAAAGATTTTGTGTCACTAAACGATGGCTCACCTACACGTATCAAGCTCGTTAATGGTAGATTACAGAGCAGCTCCCCGGACGTTACTTTTGTATCGGCAGATATCGCCTTGAGGTTTAAGTGGAGCGTCACTAATGAGAGTTTGGGCAGTGACCACCTCGTTATTAGGTTTAGTATAGGTATAAACACGAACGAAGTGTCTAGTGGTTCGCTCAGAAGAAATTTCAAGAAGGCGGATTGGGTTTCCTATAAAAATACACTACAACAATGTTTTTCTAACAACTTTGTACTAAGCGACAACCCTCAAATGAATTACAATAGATTCCTTGCTATTATAAACAAAGCCGCCGATGAATGTATTCCCAAACTAAACATTTGTAATAACCCACTTCGTGCACAGAAATTTAAGCCCAAACCATACTGGAATGCAAACATCTCTCAGGCAGTCGCTGAGCGAAGGCGAACATTAGCAGTTTTTAGAAGGAACCCTACGCCACAAAACTTGGAGTGATTGCAGGACAGAATATCGAACGCTCAGCGAATAATACGCAAAGCTAAGGATAAAGCTTGGCGAGAATTCTGTAGTGGTATGGATGCAAACGTTAGTGCAAGTGAAGTATGGAGACGTATGCGATGGTTAAAAGGTTATCGCCAACAACGGGCACAAATAGATTTGGTTTCAGCTGATAAATTGATGCAAAACCTCTGTCCAGATTTTGTGACTCCGAAGCCTACAATAAATTATTCAGCCAATGCCATTCTAGAAACACCAATTTCTTTAGCTGAACTAGAAAATGCGATTAAAGCTAAAGATACTGCCCCTGGGGAGGATGGGATTACTTTTTCCATGATAAAAAATATCCCTGTTGTTGGCAAGCAATATTTATTTGAGATCTTTAATAGTTTTTTAACGCTCGGATTTGTGCCATCTCAATGGAGAGAGGTTAAATTAGTAGCAATCCCCAAGTCCAATAGCAGTTCTAACTCGAGCCCTTCTCAGGTAAGACGAATTGCGTTATTATCATGCCCTTGTAAAATACTTCACTCAGTAATTAAAAACCGAATCGAATGGTATCTGGAGAAAAAAGATATTTTTTCTCAGGATACTGTTGGATTCAGGAAAACTAAATCATGTTTTGATAATCTCACCCAACTTGTCTGTAACATTCAGCTGAGCTTTGCAAATAAAGAAGTGACTTTGGCTTGTTTCGTTGACATTGAAAGTGCTTAATAATAGCGTTTCGTTGACATTGAAAGTGCTTAATAATAATAACATTGATGTGGTTACTTTAGTACAAACTCTCAATAAAGTTGGCATTGGCAGCAAGATCTGTAGATATTTATACGAATTCTTAAGCATCAGAAATCTCTCTATAAGTACAGCTGATGACAATAAAATAACAAGACAAACCGGTAAAGGACTCGCACAGGGTGATCCATTATCTCCTATTTTGTTTAACGTAGCGACATATCATGTGTGTAAATTAACTAATTCCAAGATTTCACAGTACGCGGATGACTTTGTTATTTACACATCATGCAAAACCATTTCTGATGCAGAGACGATAATCCAACACGCATTAAATACCTTATGTACGCTTATAAACGAAGTAGGATTAGATATATCATCTCGAAAAACCCATGTTTGTCTTTTTAGTAGGGGGTACAGACGGCAAACGGTTGAAATTAAAGTAGGTAGACAAACTATACCGCATGTAGAAAATGTCCAGTATCTGGGAATGTGGCTCGACCGTGCGTTAAAGTGGGGTAAGCACATCAATGAGACAGTAGAAAAGATTTCCAAATTTGTAAATATTCTCAAGGTACTAGCAGGTTCAAAATGGGGAGTTCATCCCAAGCACTTAAGGAGACTGTACATAGCCATCATTCGTAGCCGAATAGACTATGGCAGTTTTTTGTACGACAGCGCGGTTAAAAGCCACCTATACAAACTAGACAAGATCCAAAACTCTGCAATGAGAATAATAGGCGGCTTTATCCGATAATCTCCCATAAATGTTATGGAAAGTGAACTCTCCCTGCCACCATTAAACTTACGACGTCAATATTTGGCGAGCAAATTCTGGCTTAAGTCTCGTTCATTTCAGGATAACTCTAACACAGAATTGCTGTATAAACTCTCTGCTTCTTGTAATGACAACCAATACTGGAGAAACAAAAAGACTCCGGTATTGGCAAAGGTTCACCAATTGCTTAAAACTGTTTAATCCATCAGTCGAAAAAGTTGGAGATGTTTTCCTTAGATATATGGGTAAGCAATATTGATGTAAATAAAGTTGTAAATAGTTCTATCGTTAGTATAGATAAAGGGAAAAGAGGATATAAAACATCAGAACTGTTTGTATTATGTGATAAGTTTTTAACAGATAATTATTTAGAGTATTATAAGGTGTACACAGATGGTTCTAGAGGAGATGATGGTATAGGTGCAGCGTTTTTTGACATACAAGATAATACTTCAGTTAAATTCAAGATCACAACAAATTTGGCAATAATGTTTGTTGAACTGTTTGCTTTGGCAGAAGCAATATCATACTGTTTTAGTTTGAATGTTCAGAAATGTGTTGTACTTACCGATTCCAAGAGCGCCCTCCAGCATTTGGCTCGATGCACCTCTAGCACTAGATGTTCACCGATAGCCTATTCTATACTGGATATGATCATGAGATTTGCGAAATACATACATACATACATAAGCTCACGCCTGTATCCCAGAGGGGTAGGCAGAGACCAGGGACTGCCACCTGCCACGATCCTGACAAACCACTTTCGCTTCATCGACATTTGCGAAATGTAATAGAATTCTAGCTTTACAATGGATACCATCTCATATTGGTATGTATGGCAATGAAGAAGCTGACCGACTAGCGGAACTAGCCAAATCTGATGGTGACCCTACAGAAATTTTACCGTTTTATACAGATATTCTACCCACTGTTAAAGGTGATTGTCATTCCTTGTGGAAAGAATATTTTGATGAGCGGTCATTGACAATGGGCATATGGTATAAAACGATTCAATCGCATCCAACTCGGTCACCCTGGTTTGACTCATCGGAGTTGGCTAGGCGAGATGTTGTGACTGCCTTTAGGTTAAGATCAGGCCATTTACCCCTAAATAAGTTCACTTATTTGATGAGAAAAACAGAGTCTCCGAACTGCTCAGTGTGCGGGGTGGCTGAAGATGTTCAGCACATTCTTACAGAATGTCTGCGTAACAGTAGGATAAGAGAGCAAATGTAAAACAACGAAATGTTTTCCATTGTCGGTGGTTGTAACAGCATTTTAGCGCTTCCAAATTCCGAAGAAGCTAGAATGCTGTACAAACTAGTTAGGTTCGGCTTAAGAGCAAGATTAGAATAAAAAATTAGCTATGTATTCATATAGATGTTTAAGTTCATAAAATGTATATAACGAAAAATTTGTACTTACGAGGGTGACATGGTCACTTGTGAACCAAACCCTTTTAAATTAATAAAGATAAAAAAAAATCCTTTTTGAAACCTTTATTTGTTTGTTTAAAAACTTGTTCAGAAGTGTCATTAGCAATAAACCTAATAATATTTAAGGTAATTAAAACTACCGGTGGATATAGATAAAGTCATAATAATTACCTAATAATAATAAAAAAATCATTAATGAATAATTTTATTACTGAACCTAGTCGGTTAGAGTTGCTATTACAGTTGACCACCTATGGTGTTAAATTTATTGTTTTCATTAAATGTTATTATTTCGCGATTTCTAGGGTTTCCTTATGAACATTGCTGTAGCGACAATAAGAATCTCCCCATTTTCAAATATACAAGGATCTTGTCGAACCATGTACTACGTTGCGTAAAAAAAAATCGAAAAATTCGTCTTATAAATATCGTGCTGATTACCATAACGATTACCATGGCACAGAGTTGCTTGGACGTTATTACTGGTCAGTTCTGAGGCAAAACAGTTTTCCATTCCTCATCCACTCAAGGAATACAATAATATATAAAATAACCAAGAAGAACAGTAAAACCAAGGCAAGTGATATCAGCGAAATTGAATAATATCGCACTCTACGTAAACTACCCGGACGTCGACAGGCCGAGATAAAAACAGACATCAATAATACGGTGAAGCCACAAAAGTTATACGTTACGAATGGACTCCAATAAACTCTCCCACCAACCCGTTTTACTTCATTTACCATGATGTATGCCGTCGGATCACACGGGGTGGAATTCACAACTAAGAGAACGAACAAATCTGTCGGAAAAAAGGAGGAAAGGAAAACATATATTTTTGGAACGAAAAACTACCCCGTGTGGACGAAAAACCCGACATTTGACGTAGTCTGTCACGTCACCATGACGCCATAGCCTCTACTACAATCGGCAAAGTTTCGCAGCGCAACTTTTATCCCATGAAGACGAACAAAAACCGCTCAACTACGCTACACTAAAGAGAGCACTTCAAAAAGATGGGACAGATAAAACTCCGCTCTTGGGTCTGGCAGCATAAAGGCCGGAATCCAACTGAAACGGTACGTTTTGACTGTACAATACAAGTGCAGTGGCCCGGAAAGTTCGAGGTTCTTTGCGTAATTCGGGCCACATAACGCATTTTCGCCGGGGAGTCCCTCACTGGGCGGCGGACATAAAATGACCACTTTCGTGGAAGTTATCGCCTTTGTCTCCGGCTAGGCGCTCGCCAGGATTAGTTTCGTAGAGCGACACAGAAGATCTTCGCTAGGCAACTTTATACTCACCACTAATTAAAGCATTTAGTGTGTATGTTAATTATTTGTTCCTATTCCAATATAAATTTGGGATTTCCCAGATTTAATTGGAGTCCTTCCAACTTCCAACACTGAACGATATGAGAGAAAATAACACTATAATAATAAATAAGATTGATCAGGGCCTCGATTCTGTTCGTCGATTCTGCTACCTACATTATTGTTAAATTACAGTTACTTGGTCGGCTCACGTGACATTTTTTTTTTATTCCATTAACGCCTAGAATTATTTATACAAATGCTCGTGCTGGCTTGAAGTGGTAATGAAATGAAATCGACGCGTCTACGCAACTTTCATTGTATTACAATGTACTCGTAGCACAATCTAGGCCCTGGTGTCCAGACATCATGTGTCTGGAGACACACGATGCACTTTTGGCTACAATCATACTCTTCCTATTGGTTCCTTGTTTGTGACATTTTATTGGACAAAATTCAAAATTTTGCACTTAAAAAATGTTACATTTTGTATTTCAATGCAGTCCATGATTAGAGTTACGCTCGGATCTTTGCCAAGTCCATTGGTTTTCGACGGCTTTGGTAATATCATCGATCCAATGGGTCTATGGTCTGCCTACCGATGCATGGTTTACTCAACCTCGGTCACCACTCCGTGCAGTCTTAATCCACCGTCAGTCCTACCGCCTGACCACATATACATATATCATAACATAACATTTACATACAGGCACATGCATTGCTTCTGGCCCCACACTAGGATACCCTGGGTCGTGGGAAGCGGAAACAGCGACGTCACAAACATGTAAACATCAAAGACCTGGGTTTCTTTTTTTTGTTCTTGACCCTCTCCCCATTAATTTAGTTATTCGCTTTACTCGCGCTGATAAATTGCACATTAATTTAGTTATTCGCTTTACTCGCGCTGATAAATTGCATTCGCTTACATCAAGACTACACGTAGACATAGACAAACTAACCAATGACAGTTCGATGTACATCGCGAAGTCGATTAACCACAGATTAAAAAGTAGGTCGAGTCGCCCACGGAATGCACGACGAGTCATCAGCCTTTAAGTTTTCTCGGTGAACCTCAACTTCTATCACCTTCTATCCCGACCGGGATTAACGCCGAGGAAACGGAAGGAGGGATGAGACTGAGAGATAATTTATTCAATGTTACTCGACGTCTTAAAACAAGTAATTAATGTTTCAGTACGGGGAAGGTGCTTCAAGGGGAATTATACAATATGTTGTGTCAGGATTACTTGCCATTGTTTTAACAATAGACCTGATGTGTAGACATATTATAATATAACTAGCTAACCCGGCAAACATTGTTATCTATATAAAAAAAATTCAAAGTCCTGACTGACTGATTCATTCACTCATCAACGCCCAGCCGAAGCCGTTGGACCTAGGAAGCTGAAATTTTGCACAGAGTGTCTATATATGATGTAGGCAAGGAATAAGACCGGTTTTTTTTTAATTCAACCCCTAAAGGGGTGAAAAGGGTTGCAAAAATTTGTATGGGAGGTATAAATAATGTCGTCTTATTTCTTGAAACTTAAAATACATTTTCTTCAACACAATTGATTGAACACGTGTTTCGCCGTTTTTCTAAATTTAACCCTTAAGGGAGTGAACGGGGTTGCTAAATTTTGAACTGAAGTCCACACGGACAGAGTCGCGGGCGAAAGCTAGTGCTAAATAAGGGTATGAAAACTAGATAACCTATTCTCAGACCTACCGAATAAACATGTAAAATTTCATCAAAATCGGTCCAGGAGGGGTTTGCGCACTAACACAGTGACACAAGAATTTTACATATCGTCCCTTAGCTTACAACACCGCTCAAGTCGAAAATTGGCGGTTTTCACATTTGAATGCCATTAGATGGAGCTGCTCATTGCGCGTCTGACCATTGGTCACACCTGTAAAGCTGGTAAAAATGACTTAAGCGGTGTTGTAAGCTAAGGGACGATATTAGACATTAAAGGTGCGACGCGAATACAAACGCCACGCAGGTTTTATTCAGCGACACTGCGTAAAAATTCATTCTGTACTTCTAGAATTCAATGAACCAATATCAGATCTATGCTTTAGTTGGAATGGTCTGTCTTTTGTGGTCTTTAAACTAACAAATAACCCGACTACCGAGCATTGACAAACTTAAGCGATTGCGAAACTTGATTGGGACACAGTTTACCTAAGTAAGTCCTTACTTAGGTACACTGTGTCCCAATCACAATAGATTACAGTCTTGAATTCGGGTCTCACCTGCTAGTGCATACTATATTTTTAAGTAATGAATTAGGTAATGTTCAGCAGTCGGGTTTTATTACTTTCTATTTCCGATTAAAATTATTGTCCTTTTAGTGATTTAGACTTGTTTCAAAATGAATGGACTATCGCACAAAACTGCGCGAATCAATTGATAATATCATCATCATCATCAACCCATTATGTCCCCACCGAGGGGCACGCGTCTCTTCCCTGAGGAAGGTGTAGGCCTTGTAAGACTAGTGGCTGGTCTTACTGTCAGAAGTTTTTCAAGCCGCCCTAAGGCCTCTGACTTGGCTTAACGACTGCCATCTATCGACGGCAGCCGGCACCAACTGCTTAACGTGCCTTGCGAAGCACGGAACCGCTCGGAAAAATGCCACTAGCGTTAGTCATAGACAGTGACCCATCTATGGACTGAACGCGCCGTATGTTGCTTAATCTTAGTGATCGTTTAAGATCCCTCAGGCAGCCCAGGCTAAAGCGATTCTAATTGATAATATAATTTGTCAAAATGTAACAGTTGATAAGCCGTAAGAGATCATAGAATCGGACATTACAAGTGAGCCGAAGACATCATCCCCTTTTTGAGTTTCGCCGCAGTCGTGTAAAAAAGAAGACAGTGGTTAGCTTTCGTTGGAGGTCTATCATAGATCATAATGGTCAGCAATGGATCTGGCGAGTGTAGGCTAATCGATTGAATAGAATAGAATAGAAAAGCTTTATTCCAAAGACAAAACACTCTGATACAACCATAGTAAGATTTTACAATTTTGGTGCATAGAAGAAAACCAACATGTCGTGGGTGAAAACTAATCATTGGGTTATAAATATCAAAGTGTGTATGTGTAGTGTTTTGCATTTAGACCTGTGAGCTGGATATTAAAACTGGACTTGGACGAGATTTCAGAGTTCGAGTATATTTTGGTTAGAATAGAACTTCTTATCCGAGCCCCACGCCAACAAAGGCACAGCCAGTATAAGTATAATGTTTCCCATTTTATATAATCGTTACTCAATATGATTCTTCGATACTCTCATTTAAGTACAAAGCTCAAGAAGTACAAAGTTTTAAGCTTTAAGTACAAAGTTCAAGCTCAGAGAAGATTAAATGTTATCAGCTGGCTGGCACTGATAAATATGAAAGGCCAAATAGGATCAAACAGTAAAGACATTGTGAAGGCAATTTGGCATAAGCTTCTAGCAGAATATATATTTTTTTTGTCAACCAATTCAGTGTCCCACTGACAAGCCAAGGCCTAAGTCCCCGTGTACTAAAAAAGTACCAAAACAATTGTTATTTTCAAGGTCCGGGTTTAGGAGGCTATAGCTCTCTACTCCTCCAGTCACTGGCCATTTCCTGCATGAAGATTGTGAGGTTGTCCCACCATTGACCTGAACGGTGTTTTAATTAGTTGCGTTATGACCTTGAAAAGAACAATCAACCCTCCTCCACTCTGCAAATGATAAGTTGCCTTGACACAAGGGACCTTAGAACGATGGTTAATGAATATAAGGTTTAATTTCACTTCTGAGTACCCGCTACCAAATTTGGTAGTCGCCAAGCCAGCGGGTTAAAACCTTTGTTGTGGTGAAACAATCGGCCCACCAAAAATTCTCCAGGTTAAGGCTGAAATGTTTTCATGATGATATCAACACCTCTCAGATTTTTTGTGATCATATCAATTTGATAAGACATAGTTCTGCGTCACGGCTCTCCGTGTCTCAGAACTATGGAAAGCAGGAGGGGTGCTTCTGGCCAGGGGTGCGACAAAAGTGGCTAAGTACAAAAAAAGTTCTAACCCGTCCATCAGAATTAAATATGGAAGTACAACTGGACGTAGTTCGACAACAAATAACATAAACATAAACATAAAAATACCCGAGACTAAGCAGCCAACTTCCTACTATAGGTCAGAGATCTTTCCTCAGAAAGAAAGTATGGACTTAATCACCACACATGACCACTGCAGATTGGCGATGTCAAGCGCTGAGGTATGTGAACAGCAGACACTCAGGTTGCCTCACAATGTTTTCCTTCACAGTTAGTGACTGATATTGCTACCATAAATTCACAAATGTACATAACTTACAAAACAAACACATAAGTACATGCCCGCATTGGGAATCAAACCTGGGTCACTCACTTCCGGGGCCCAATGTTCTACCCACTGGGCTGCCACCGCTCTGCTGCTGTTGTAAACTAGGTAAATGTTACAAACCGTTGTCAAGACATTAGACTAGGTATCACAATGTCTATCATTGTATTGTTTGAGCTGAATGTTTTGATTGCCAAGCCACTTCAATAGCTATGACATTGAATACATAGACAATTGGTGAGAATGTTCACACACTATAATACAATTTGTATGCAAAAGAAGTCTATGACAGTACCTATGTAACGCAAAAGATGTCTTATCTAACAGCAGAATCAGTGACACAGAATTAAATAATTTTGTTGGAGTAAAACAAAACTTTTAAACTAAATTATGAAACATGACTATTCTTGTGTTGGTGATTCAGTGATGATAGTTAGGTTTGCATTTAACAGGAAGTCAATTAAGTTTTAAAATGAAGTCTACTGTTATTTGGTTAATTAATAATGGCTCATTAAATTAACTGGAAACATTTACAAAAACCACTTTTCTGTTGAGGTGATTCAGTAGCAGTTCAATTACATGTCTATAGATAACAGGAAGTTAGCTAAAATTTAAAATAATGTCACTGTTATTTGGCTAACAGCTTTAATAACAGCTTAACAAATAGTAACTCTTTGTTGCAAATATCTCACTAAGTGTAATTCTAATTAGAATATAGCCAATTATAGTTTCTGGAGAAACTTTGAATGAGGCTGTAGGGGCCAAAGTTGACAGAGATAACAACAAGAGTACTTAGCACACTAACAAGTTGATAGGTGAACTCATTATGAAACAAAACCGGACAGTAACAATACCAGATACATTCAATATGTTATGTAAATGGCAAGGAAACTGTATCCAAGTGAGTGGTAGCAGGTCTAGTCGCCGGCGTTACTTCCTTGATATCAAGAGCAAACAACTTTCGCCTGCGAGACTAGACGCTGACCTGCGCGCGCGCATACGGGCAATAAACGTTCCCCAAACGGCCCAGTCACCACGGGAACACCAACACTAGCACACACACAATTACGCAAGGCACAGGACGTCACCTTTTAATACTGCACTCGCCGATTCGTGGTCTAAAACTACTCCCAAAAATTTGGAGTCTCAAAGCAAACTTACTTTTGTGGCTCCATAATGTGTAACAGAACAGTGCTGTATGCAGCTGGTGATTAAATTGCAGTACTTACCAGTTGTTTATCACTCCGAATCCCAAACAATATATCAAAATCCTCTTGCACACAAGTTAAAACACAAAACACAGGCGATTCACCTCTTGACATCTGACATGGCATACGAAAAAGAGACGGCGGAGCACTATACAGAATATCACCATTAAAACAACTCTCTAAACGCGGAAGCACAAATCAAATAAGATTTAGCAAAACTTTATGCGAAACTATCGCAAAATAAAAAAGGCAAAACGTAAACACCTGCCTACTTTGACAGAAACCATTCATAAACTGACACTTCACGCTACTGCCAACTGAACCACACATAACTTTCATATTCTACCAACTTAAGAACACTAACGTCGGAATACGTCGTAGACAGAGAATAGATAGACGAGACATAACCATAGACAAAAAAAATAAGAAAGATAACCAAATGCGAGTCTTGTAAAGTGTAAGCGAGAAACAGTAATGATCTTCTGTCCCTTACTCGCGTATGCGTTTTTGTTTGTTTGCCACAGCTCGATGTGTGGCAGACAAACTTACGTCAAATCTGGGATTTATCTAGTTTCACATTGATTTTCGGCAGATATTCGTGTTTTTCTCAATAGGATTGTAGTTTTTATGTTTCGTTGCAGTTGAACGAAAGTGATACAATGGAGATTTACAGCATTTTAGGCTGTGGAAGCCGCAATGAGCGAAAAGACGCCAACTTAGAGGTTATATTCGTAAGTGCCCTTAATTCTTCTCTTAGAGCTGTTTTTATGATGTGGAAGACTATGCAAAGGAATCAAACGCACATAAAATGCATCTACTGCCCACCATTACCCCTAAATTAGTCGTGAAAACAAAATCGAGAATTTGATTGTTTTGCTGCTACCCGTCTAAATTATGTAGGTGCTCGTACGATAGATTCGCAATCTAACTACGACCATTTTAATTTAGAGGGTTTATACTAATTATTATATACTATAGGGCTACCAGACTAATGATACAAAAAATACCGTTGGCAAAGATGGCTAAATATGAAATAAAACTCACGCCTGATATCCCCTGGTGGGTAAGCAGAGGAATCAACCACTAGAACTTGGCCCACGTTTTGACGAGGTCCCAAACGTACCAAATATTGATTACATTGTACAAAATTATTTTACAGGTACATACAGATCTGATCAGGCTATATGGAAGCCACGGGTCACTTAGGCTGGCAACCGACAAAGTATACCCGTGTTTGTTCCCGTCATTTCGAGCCCCATTGTCTTTGAAAAACAAAGAGTTTGACTTTTCTGACGGAAGCTTCCTTTACGGAACTTGCCTGCGAGGACTCCCTAAAATAAAATGAGTTATGGGTATGTAGAATATTTCAGTGATGTAATATATTCGTATATTGTTATGTTATAGTTTACCTCACAAATCTATTCGCGAGTTGACCGCTCAATGCATTATTACTAAGGGTGTCATTTAAAATTACGTCTTAGTCCTGGGTCTATTATTTATTCAATCTCAAGTAATTGCATTGTCAATTAAGGTACTAAACTATAATATACTTTAAATGGTTTTTTTTTAAACGCAGTTTTTGTGTTCCTTCCAGACTCTTCATGAGGCTACATCAACGTATTTTCCAATGCTTGCGGTTGCGAGTACTAGTAAAAGTACTACTGATATTCCTAGGATGGACAGCCTGAAAAATCAGAATATACCTAGAGTCAACAACGCCGGTCAGTAGGTCTACCATATCTGGTGATGTTGATGTCTGGCGACGGGCGGCGACATTGCTGTGCATCTATGACAGACATTTCATTACAAATAAAACGGTCTACTGTTATTATATCTTACTTATAAGCGTAGAAAGTTTCATTTAGAATAACATGTCTGTCAAAGACGCACAGTAATAAATGTACCTACAAACGATATCATCATAGGCCTTCGCGTCCGTTACGGACGATTCAAGCAGTATCCTGTGGGACTTCGACACTTTTTTGAGTGACTGAAAAGTCCAATTCGAGAGCGGCAGCCCCTACCGCATGCATGAAAATGTTAGTTTTTTTTCAATACTATATAACTCCGAAAGGACAAACATTTGGCTGTTGGCGTCATAGTAACTTTTGTTCAGCTCGCTGAGACCTATTTTATGACGTATCACACATGGCTATTGGGCTGAGGTCCAAAATTGCATTCCTATGACAGCTATATTATTATTTTTTTTTAGTTCTTCTGAAAACGGCTCAGTCGAATTAAATCGCGTGCCAGGACTCGCTTGTCAGACTCTATCTCCAATTTTTATAAGGGCAATGAGCGTTTTTCCTTTCTTTTTTTTTCTTAGTTCCTTGAGATACACTAGATGGCGCCATCTTCTTTATCTGCTAATAGCAGAATAGGCAAAGGACTTTCGTCCGTGCAGCCAGGTCTAACGTTTTTTAGGTAATGAATTTGTGATTCGTTGCAATCAATGTCAAAGTCAGTCCACAGATCACTAAACAAGAGAAGGAACCAGGGTTGCTATTCGGACGAGGTTTCTCGTAATAAAAATAATAATTCAAACCCACAATCCACAGCAAAGATTCCAAAATCGCACTTATCACCAAACGACAACAGCATTTTTGTTTTTCCTTAATCAACCATCACAAATTAAACAGAACCATAGTATTATTTTTTGCTTCGACGTTTATTGTTACGGTACGGCAGCGCCACCTAGGGATTCTTTTAGAACTAAATTTGAATTAAGGAAAAACGCTCATTCCTGAAAAGATTTAGCCCTTAAATGCATCATGATGTATATCTACATCAGTTGAAAGTGTGTCTAATATTTTTAATGTTGCCAACACTAAGACCGGAAACAGTTGTTTTTTTTATTCCTAACCTCATAATAAATAGATTTTTGAACGCAGCTTACTCTGTCTGACAATGGGTTTTTGTTATTGGACAATTTTCAAAGTTTTGGCGCGCTTTGTCAGTTTTGTGAAGTTGGCGTAATTACGATCGTAGTTTTCCATCGGAAAATAAAATAACATCGAGCAAAAGAAAGTGCTTACTTAAAGATATGAGGTAAGTGTATTTCAAACTATTCATAATTTAGTACATAATAAGCGAAAATAACTAAAACACAGTGATTTTATTAGTGACTAGCTTTCGCCTGCGACTCCGTCCGCGTGGACTTTAGTTCAAAATTTTACAACCCCGTTCACACCCTTAAGGGTTAAATTTAGAAAAAACGGCAAAACACGTGTTCAATCAATTGTGTTGAAGAGTATTTATTTTAAGTTTCAAGAAAATCAGACAACATTTTTTATTCCTCCCATACAAATTTTGGCAACCCTTTTCGCCCCCTTAGGGGTTGAATTTCAAAAAATCCGTTCTTATTCCTTGCCTACATTATTTAAAGATCCTCTGTGCAAAATTTCAGCTTCCTAGGTCAAACGGCTTGGGCTGGGCGGACACTTTATTATTGTTTGAATATTATTATAGTAATAATAATGTAAACTCACGCCGGTAATCCCCGAGGGGGTAATCAGAGCTACCAATCACTAGAACTGGGCCACCGTTTAGCAGAGTTTTAAAATATTCTCACTAATATTTCTCTATTTGTATAGTTTAATTGCTACGTATACATTTTTTCAGATAAATGGTTGTCATGCAAACTCAGTCTGTTATTTTTCCTATATTACAGGATGATCGATCGACAGGAGACCGCGACTCGGCAAACGTAGTGTAGGACGCCCTCCAACCAGGTGGGATGAAGATCTGCGAAAAACTGCAGGCAGATGCTGGATGCGGCAAGCTGAAGACAGGGCGCTATGGCGCTCATTAGGGGAGGGCGATGTCCAGCAGTGGACTAATATAGCCTGATGATGATGACAGGATGTTTCGGCGACCACTATCCGACAGAGACGTAGAAAGTCTGTTGACCGCTCTGGAAGATGGAGATGTTTCTGAAGATGGTTTGGAAAATGATAGCGACGACAACGAAGATGATGACATGTTTTATCAGAACGTTGCTTGCAGATTTGGAGAATGAAGACGCAATGCAATCCAATTCTGACACCCCAGTAGAAGATGTTGTCGTGAACACGAACGAAAACCCTGAAGATGATCCACCTCTAGTAAATGATGATATCAGAACTGAACAGGGCTACAACTTTGAGAAAAGACGATTGATTTGGAAACAAGATAACATGACATTAGAAGCTTCTAAAATTGTCCATGAACCCAGCACCATGGACCCAGCCATAGCTGAGCTTGACACACCGTACAGATGCTTCACACATTTCTTCACAGAAGGTTACCTAGCAGCGATGTTCGCCTTGATGGTGTTGGACACTGTCCGGTGTTCGACAACCATCTACGCTATATGATGCCGCATTTCAATGTACAAAATGTAAAGGTCCCTTTTGTCGGAATCCAAAGAACAATTGTTTTCTAGATTTTCATAAGTAATAGTAAGCCCGAAAGTTATATAAGTGTATACTTAGTCTGGCCATAAATACTGTTACAATTAAAAATAAACAAAATATTACATTTGAATTTGGAATCTGTCATTTTTATATGATTGTTCATTGTGTTTTCTCATTTTGGCGCCAATATATTGTACAATATTTTGCGATATTAGAATGGAGTGGGGTGATAAAGAGAACCGAATCGCTGTGATTGCCTTACACAAAGTAGGTATGGAGCCAAATGCAATTTTCAAAACTCTCCATACGCTTGGTATTAGTAAAATGTTTGTGTACCGGGCTATTAATAGGTACAATGAGACCTCCTCTGTCTGTGACAGAAAAATATCTGGCCGTCCACGTAGTGTTCGTACGAAAAAGGTGGTCAAAGCAGTAAGGGAAAGAATTCGAAGAAATCCTGTCCGAAAGCAAAAGATTTTATCTCGGGAGATGAAGATAGCACCTAGGACCATGTCGCGTATTTTAAAACATGACTTAGGTCTTGCAGCCTATAAGAGACGTACTGGTCATTTCTTAACTGATCATTTAAAAAAGAATAGGGTGGTAAAGTCGAAACAACTACTGAAGCGGTACGCAAAGCTAGGTCATAGAAAAATTTTGTTTACGGATGAGAATTTTTTTACAATTGAGCAACATTTTAACATAAAAAATGACCGTATTTATGCTCACAGCTCTAAGGAAGCTTCCCAATTAGTCGACAGAGTGCAACGTGGGCATTATCCGACTTCAGTGATAGTTTGGTGGGGTGTTAGCTATGAAGGAGTGACTGAGCCATACTTTTGTGAAAAAGGTATCAAAACATCGGCGCAAGTGTATCAAGATACCATTCTTGAAAAGGTAGTGAAGCCCCTTAACAACACCATGTTCAATAACCAAGAATGGTCCTTCCAGCAAGACTCGGCGCCGGGTCATAAAGCTCGGTCTACGCAATCCTGGTTGGAAACGAACGTTTCGGACTTCGTCAGAGCTGAAGACTGGCCGTCGTCTAGTCCCGAACTTAATCCGCTGGATTATGATTTATGGTCCGTTTTAGAGAGTACGGCTTGCTCTAAGCGCCATGATAATTTGGAGTCCCTAAAACAATCCATAAGATGGCAGTGAAGAATTTTCCCATGGAAAGAGTGCGTGCTTCTATTGATATCTGGCCTCAACGTTTAAAGGACTGTATTGCAGCCAATGGCAACCACTTCGAATAAGCTTTTTATATTTTAAATTGTTTTATATTTATGTATTAAACTAACAGACTGTAAAAGTAATAAATGTTAATTGCAAAAGAAAAAAAAATTTTTTGTTTGTTACAGTATTTATGGCAAGACTAGGTATAAATAGTATATAACAAGTTGATTTTTTTCTCCCTATTTTGCATGGTGATGTATATCTGCATTGTATTGTTTTTTCATAATAAACATACATAAACACATAAAACGATTTTTTTTATTATTTTTTACAAAAATCTACACTATATTCTCCGTCGATTTGGATACAATTGATACATAAAAAGAAAATCATGCGTTTAAGGGTTAAAAAAGTTTATATTGAAGTTGCCACTCGCTTGTCTTTGAAGTTGTCTTTTTTGTAATTTATTTTATAGCTATTCATGTTCTCCCACAGTTACAAAGGAAAATTCATTCATTTATTTATTCATTCAAAGGAGCTTTTTGATTTTATAGAAGTATAGAAGACAGATATGGTAGAAAATTGTAAATCTTATGTGGCAGCACCAGCCAGCTTCTGTCATTCGTTTCGTCATCACATCAGCAATCTGTCATTTGTGTTATCGGTTGATTGTAATTTCTTGTTTTATTCTAAAAATATATGCTATAGACCCATGAAAGGCTTTCCCCTCGCTGCGTAGTTAAACAGCAAATCTTCAGTGGCTTCATTAGACCTGCAGCCATGTCTAATTTCGAGGAAAACCCGTTTAGCGATCCTACCATAGACAACCCGTTTGCAGTAAGTAGCCCCTTTTTCTTGAAAAATTACATGTTTTCATGCTTTTACGGGGATGCTTGGTATTGTGAGGTGTGCCTTTGCAGGATCCCGCGGTGCAGCAAGTCGCCAGGAATACGAACAATGCCACACGAGGTCTCGACGACTACAACCCCTTCGATGGGCAGAACCCGAATCAGCCTGCGGTAAATCATTTATAAATTCGTCATTAACCGTTATTATTGTGTGTCCATGAACCTGCTCCATTGTAATGTTGTTTAGTAGCATTTCTTCGCTTAAGTGACATGTTGCAATAGTAAAATATGGATTTAGCACTGTCATTGATACCCTATGTCAGTAAAAAAAAACTCGAATTTGCAACGTATTTCATGCATATACAGAGTTGCAATACACATTTACAGGATGTAAATTGTGTGGGTAATTGTACTGATGAACCCACCCCGGGTTCATCAGTCCAATTACCCACACAATTTGAAAATTACTATTATAACTAAATAATAATTATTAGGAAGACTGGAAAGAGAAAAATATGTGGCTTCACATTACTCCAATTTTCTTTTCTCTATAATTTTTGTAAAGCACTTCAACTGTGAAGGAAAACGCTGTGTGGAAACCTGAGTTACTGAGGTGTTCACATACCAACTGCCAATCCGCAGTGGTTTGGTGATAGTGATACGGTGATTAAGTCCATATAAGAGTATATGAGAGAGATCATGCTGAGAGAAAGCCTGTGTCCTACAATGGAATGTATAATAGGCTTCATACTATGCACTGAAATGTACATTTAGTCTACTGCCTATTAGTTAAATTCTCTTGATAATTACATTTATTTAACCCTGCAGTAGTCGCGCTGTATATAGAAGCGTTTGTGGTCGCGTGGATTTCATATGTAGGCCAATTTATAAGTAACAAAAAACAAGTAGTATCCTTTTTTTTATTTATTATTTAGACTTAAGTGTTTAAATTGAAGCTTTTTCTTACAGAAAATCGTAACAAACAAAATTAAGATTACATTGTAATCCACGCGATCACTCCAGGGTTAAAGGTTCAATAATCAACCATATCAGCTTACAATAAATCTTGAGACTTTGAACCTAATTACCTTAACTTATATGATAAATGGGTTATTCAATAAACATAAATTGTTGACATTTACAACAACATAATGATGACATAATTTATATTTACTTGTCGCTGGATTCCACATGCTAATTTAAAACCATCCTCTCTATTGAAATTGCTGTGATTTTTATATTATACATAAAATTAATGAATATTAGACAGTTCAAAGACTAGAGTTCCATTTAAGTTCTGAATAAATGACACATAGTGTTGACAGGCCCAGCAGGCACAGCAACCGTCCCAGCCAGCAATCATGCAAGCAGTGTTACCACCGTCCAACACTCAGTATACACGACCCACACAGCAACCACAGTCTGCCGCACTTCCTAGCAACTTCACCACTGCTGATTTCCAGGTATGTTAGATATAGAATGTAGTTAGTTGATTCTAGGGCATATAGCCTATGCCTGTAGCTTTGTTTCACAATCAAATTCAATGTAGTTTATTGCTACATCAGACTCTGAACACCGTTCTGAACTCTGACTAGTGACATATTATTTCACATGCATTCAAAATTGGCACTAACTGAACCTGAAGAATTTATTGTTCTTTTCAAGGTCATAGCAAGGCAACTGATTAAATAGATAGAGAATGCCAAGTTCTTTTTAACCATAGGTTTTTGTTATGGTGAACCATGTCAGTTTAACCAATATTAAAAAAATGTTTTAGGCTCAACTAAACTTTGTGTTTATTACTGCACATTGATCGAAAATTAAAAAATTCTATAGCGCAGTTAGCTTGACCAGTCAACCAGTATCCAATTGTATAATCAGGATTTTTGACATTTATACTATGTATAAAATATGGTTAGTTTCACATATTACACATGATGTGAATGAATGGTCACTACAACCGTCGTCCTACCACCTTCACTGTTTTTGAGCTTTATTCACATGCACTTGTTTTTCTTTTCTTCATGCACACAAGGAGCTAAAGGTAACACCTGCCTCTTTACCTATATAAAGGGTGGTCTAGGAATGAGAGGTGTTTAAAGGGTTTTTTAAATGAATAAGGGCCAGTTTCTGAATTGAGAATTTCACGTAAGTAAATACTTAAGTAACATTTTGTCACACTCTTTTCTGAGAAGTTTGACGAGACAGCACTACAGTTAAGTAGTTACTTGTGAAATTCTCTATTCAGAAACCGGGCCTAAGCTTCAGGGTATTTGTTATGCCATTAATAAACTCTTTGTTATTATTTTATTTTGACAGTTAACAACTTTTTCTTTGGTTCTTAATTAGTGTTTGTTCTTAATTCTTTGTTCAAAACAAGTACATAGTAAGTATCCATAATAAGTACATAATAACAAAAGAGACTGACTCACTTGTATAGTCTTGCAATGACATATTCGGATTACGTATGTTTGCTTTGTTTATGTATAAACTAGCTGTTGCCCGCGACTACGTCCGCGTGGGCTTTAGTTGAGTAAAGTGTTTGCAAATAAGATATTGAAATTGAAATTGGTTTATTGATAATAAGATTAATTCACAATTACATTACATCATAATATAATAGTACAGTATCAATTTGACATCAGTTTTCAGTAATTAAGTAATTAAACATTTGACAATAGTGAATTTAAACAATTGATTAGACTCTGAAGCCTGTGGTAGATAAAAATCTGTGATACAGGCGTCAGTGCCCTATGTAGATGTTTAAAAGAAATAATAGTCATTATTACAATCGATAGATTTCGAATAGCTTTGTTTAACAGATAACATATTCAGTGCATAATTAGTTTTATATTCAGTGACATTTACTGCATGAAAATATCGACAACTAGCCGAAGCAATAACAAATTCAAATTACGTGCAATAAACCAAACTTAATTTAACATGCGTGCGTGCGTGTGCGTGTGTGTGTGTGTGTGTGTGTGTGTGTGTGTGTGTATGTGTGTGTGTGTGTGTGTGTGTGTGTGCTTGCGTGAGAAATAAAGGATACTTTTAGAGCATGCGGAAGAGCTTTCGTACTAACTTCGGAACCCCCTCTTACCCCCTCAAGGGATGATTTTCGAAAAACTACTTTCACGACTTTCAATGTAGGACCTTCATGCTGAATTTCATTCGAATAACTTCATAAACGGCAAAGTTTCATACTGACTTTGAACCCCCATTTTACCCCTTTAGGGGATGAATTTTCAAAAATCCATTCTTAGTGCTCCCCTACTCTACCAAAGAAACCCCTGTGCAAAATTTCGAGTGTCTAACCCTTATAGTTTAGGCCCTGCGTTGATATGTCAGTCAGTCAGTCAGTCAGTCAGTCAGTCAGTCAGTCAGTCAGTCAGTCAGTCAGCTTCTCCTTTTTATGTATATAGATATTTATAAAAGTTCTCCAAAACCGCATATCAGCGAAATTAGATTCAAAACAGTATTATTTATACGTCTTCGTATAAATTATTAGTCTTTAAACCGCTTTATGGCATTTTAACTAAAAAAACAATTATTATTTGTAAAAAAAAACACAACATAAAAATTGATGATTATGTATCTGCACTGGAGTAATTGTATCGAAAACGGCGGCCTGGATTGGCCGATTCTATGATGAAGCCACATGTCAGTAAAATAGCGTCCGTCATTCATTCGTTCTAACGTTCATTAGGTGGTTTATTGGCAAGTGACGTCATAATTACTGTGCGACGCCATATTGCCCAAGATAGCGTTTTGGCGGCTTATTTCAAAAGTGTTTTTTATTCTTCGTTTGCCTTTTTAGAAGAAATACACGAAAGAATTTAAAATTACTACTTTCTGAGGTCTCCATGAACACCAACAAAAAATATGAGTTGGTTGTCAGAAATCAAATAGCCTATTGCAATAAAATTCTGCAACACAAATTCCCAGAGGCGACAAGAGGAGTTGGAGCGGAAAGCGGAGGAGTTAGCCCGACGCGAGGCTGAATTGCGGGCGGGCTCCGCGGGCCGCCGGAACAACTGGCCCCCGCTGCCGGCCTTTTGCCCCGTGCAGCCCTGCTTCTATCAGGACATCAACGTGGACATCCCGCTAGAGTTCCAGAGGATCGTGCGCCATCTGTACTACTTGTGGATGTGTGAGTGCTTCCTCTTTTTACTTGAAGACAGAGGGTTGGGTGTTGTTGCCGCGCGTTCGCTCCACTGCAAATAAAACTATTTTAAGCTGTGTCAGGATCTCAACGTGGGCATCCCGCTAGAGTTCCAGAGGATCGTGCTCCATGTAAACTACTTGTGGAGCCCAACTAAGGGTTGGGCGTTGTCGACGCTCGTCAACTGAACCGCAAACATAAGACCAGCGTTGGAGTTTCTCCAAACCTCCAGCACACGCTGAGCTGGAGCTCATCTGCATTTTCCACACCCACGTAATTACATTATAATATTTTTGTCACTATTGTAAAGAGTAATAATTCCAATAAGAGGCGTTATTTTGATATTCAAAGAAAAATGCCATTTTTTAATATAAATGATTGGATGTTTATTTCATTATGAAGAGGAAGGTATGCCGTTAATAGTGGAAAATAACATCAGGCAAATGACCCCCATGAACAATTGACCACGCTTACATGAATCCCTGCTGGGGACATAAAATAAACCCCAGGGCTTGGATGTTTACATGTTTTTGATGTCGCTGTTTCTGATTCCTACGACACAGGGTATCCTAGTGCGGGGCCAGAAGCTATGTATGTGCCTGTAAACGTTTATGTTTAATTCCCTTTCCAGTCCACGCGATGGTCCTCACGCTGAACATAATCGGCGGCATGTCAATCATGATCGGTGGCCTTGGCGTGACCACGTTCGGTCTCTCAATCCTCTACTTCATGCTGCTCACACCATTCAGCTTCGTCTGCTGGTACCGGCCCATCTACAAGGCGTTCCGGAGCGACTCCTCGTTCAATTTCATGGTGTTCTTCTTCATATTCCTGTTCCAAACCATCATTACGTTGGTGCAGAGCATCGGGTTCAAGGACGGGGGCTCTTGGTGAGTGCTTTTTTTTGTACTTTTTGTGCCGAAAATTGAAATCCCGGCCCGTTCTTTCAAGGACCGTGTTGTGCTAGCACATTGTAACGTTTTTAATAATTTCGATTCGTTAGAGAAAAAATGCGTATGTAATGTTATGTGGTTTTGTCAAATGTGTTTGGGGCCAATAGAAAATACAGTTATGAAAATTTTATTACCGTTTTAACTATATTTTTATGATCGCAATTTTTGACGGAAAAACGGTTACTGTAAAAAGTTGCCAATACCTAACGGTGTAATTTATGAATACATGCTTCTTCTAAATAACTTTTCAGAGGCAGTTCAAATGATCTGTGGTTAAGTGTTTCCCTATACTGTATTTCATCATCATCAACCCATTATGTCCCCACCGAGGGGCACTGGTCTCTTCCCTGAGGAAGGTAAAGGCCATACTCCACCACGGGGGCCAAGTCCAGATTGATGGAAGCTTGTAAGACTAGTGGCTGGTCTCACTGTCAGAGGTTTTCAAGCTGCTCTATGGCCTCTGACTTGCCTTAACGACTGCCATCATCATCTAGCGTAATTTTATTTTCTATTCCCGCCTTACAGTTGCTTTTGTTTCTATCATAATGTATAATTACTTGTTAAGCTTGGTGAACGCCAATTATAGCGTTGAATGAGCGCACAGAAAGATAAATTTAGTGTATTCGGGGTTAGGTCAGTATGTCTTTGTCGGTATGACCGCTAGTACAGATGCTAGAGGCACGGGTTCGAATCCGGCTTCGGCCGGAAGTTTCCTTTTTTTGTGAAGTTTGTTTATTTATTTTTTTGTTCATTTAAAAAAAGTAGTACATTTAATTGTAACAATGAATTATTATTTTTCGCTACCCCATAATGTTTCGATTGTGTTAATTTATGTTATTGTTGCCAATTTTCTGTAATTCTTTCATGTAAACGATTTGAATCAAATTCTACACAGCGGCCTCATAACCAGCATCTCGGCATTCCAAACAAGCGTAGCCGTGGGGATCATCACAATGCTGGTCACCATCGGTTTCATCACTACCGTCGTCGCGGACGTCATGCTTATTACCAAGGTAATTAGGATCAAACGAGTCTGTCTAGACAGACAACTGCTACGTGACGTAATTTTTTTTAAAATGAGTATATCCCATTATTTCTCGTAAAGTAACAATCTTTTGAAATACTGGCAGCGATTTTGTCTATTTAGGGATTGAAAAAGAAAATAAAACAAAATGGAATTTGGAGTGTGTGTGTGTGCGTACCTGCGTGCGTCAGTTGTGGGAGCAATGCCAATGGAAGATTTGACATCATTGAGTTCTGTAATCTTGTTCATTCAGAAGACATTTCGACATCGAAGCCTACCCAGACTAGCTGGATGATGAAAGGACAGAAAGAAGTGACGTGCATTCGGCAGTGGACAAGTAATCAGCCGAAATAATCACCGTTTGCTGACAACAAACCTCCTTTCCAGGTCCACCGTATCTACAGGTCGACTGGCGCCTCCCTGTCGAAGGCGCAGGCCGAGTTCACGACGGAGTTCCTCCGCAACCAGCATGTGCAGACTGCGGCATCCAACGCTGCGGCCGCGGCGGTGAACGCCCAGCTCGCCAACAACCGGTACTAACCGAATTTGGGTGAGTTGCCGTGCGATCGTGCACCTTATTCCAGTGGTGATTGAAATTTAAATTTAGTTTGAAATTAATATTATTTATTTTCTCAAAAAAATCTGACAAAACAGCTGTTACTTACTGTGTGACAGATATGGCTTAATACAAAGCTTATGTTATTATTACATATAAAATAAAAGATCAGCAGTTTGGATGTATTTGGTGGGTAGGCAGGTACAAAAATATTAGTTTTGCTTATTAGGTAAGCAAACACCCAGCACATGGTAACAGCCAAAGAGTTACTACTACCCTCCGCGCTAGTTAAAAAACTGTACTGCGGCAGAGTAGGTTCTGCTTCAACGCGACCAGTTTAGGTAGAACCGTACAGTGACCTTTATTTTATGCTAACAAAGGTCAAGCTGAATTGGACATTGTTTCAAGTGATGAGTGTATGAATGACCAGTTTTGTAGGTATGGCCTTTTTGGCTTGTTTTTTATGGTGGCACAGAGATCAACATATTTTGAACGGATTTTTGTTCGGTCCGCCTAAAACGCCGAAGGGAAATTTTACGAGTGGAGTAATTGACCAGATCATCAACATAGTCACCAAGGTTTTTCTTAAATCCTAGAATATACTGTGAAACAACAAAAACGTGTTCAAAATATGTTCATAGGAAATAAGGAATACTTATAGCATTGAATTTAGATAGAGACGGAATCCAGTTGCCTATGTAGAAGGATAAAAATGTCCTTTTACGAAACTGGTTTCCAAACTCCCGTTTCTTAAACGGCCGAAGCTAACATTTCAATTCAGATTCAGATTTGGTCATAGAACCATATAGGGTAAACCATAGTATTGCTGGCACCCACCTAGTCATTGGCACAGTGAGTTTTAAACACAAATATTAAGAATTAAAATTGCTTAAAGGGCATTTTGGTAGTTTTTTATAATTAGCAACAAAACATACATACACATTATAAGTGTCAATGACTGATATTATACTAGTGACAATGTTTGTACCTGTAATGCCAATGACTGTAGTTTTGGAGACATTTACAAGTTATTATTATTTTTCTTAAATAAAACTATGACAACAAGCAAGAATTATTTTTTATTTCCAACCTATACTCATATTCTAACTAATAAAAATGGTTAATAGTGATTGAATATGGAATTGAATGCTTAGGAAGCAAATTAAGTCAAGGTTTTGCTTAAGGTGCCAATCAATGTATAGTTTACCCTACTATACTAGCAGCAGAGGGTAGTTCTACAGCCTGTGAAGACACGGCATCTAGCGGGCGGCCGCGGTTATAAACGTACAGCTCGCCAACAACCTGTATTAGTCGCTTGTCAGTGAGTTGCCGGGTGATTGTGCACCTTATTACAGTGGTGACTCGGTAGTAGCTCTTGCTAGCTAGTTCAACCAGCATCTAAAGACAGCCAAAGCCAACTACCGATACTAGCCGCGTGTAGCCGCGCTATTCTGCACCTTGTCTGGTTACAAAGTACGAAGTAGGTATCCTATTAATTTAGTACCAAGACAAGTTATTGGATTGTGTGTATGTGTAGTCGACCAGTTGATAAGATTGTGCGGGTTCTAAAAATCATGCCATGTATTATACATAATACATAATTTCAGCTGATGTGAGCACTAATGCCTTATTTTTTTTCTTTCAGATAATGAAGAATGACCTGACAAGACTTAGCATTATGCAGTTAACAATCACTTCAGTAAAGTACATTAATGATTCATCAATTAATAATAACCTAAGAGCTTTTTACTAATTTATGTTCTTTTCTAGTATTTTACTGAATAAAACTTTGATTTAAGCGAATGCGACCCGCGTTTCTGTGTGTCGGAAGTCTTTCTCGCTACATGCTTCTTTCAAGTATGAAACCAACATTTAAGGATAGTATTACATTGAAATTCTTACTGGTCTATGCCTGGCCTAGACAAGCCTACGTTTGATAGTGAGTGACAGTAATACATGAAAGCATTGTAATCTATTTAGTATGGGATGTGAAAAGTAGCTGTCATCGGCAAGAAAATGTTGGAACTTCTGTTGTTTGGACTTTCCTGTTACGTTAAGTTTGTACGAATAATTTGTCTCTGTAACTAGGCTACGTTAGCGCACGAAGATTCATTTCGCGGTTGTCGCGAGAAAGAAAGAAACAAAAGAGTTGTAAAGAACAAACACAAAAATGTTGTATCGATAAACCTTAATGGAACAGTGAACCATTAGTAGATAGGTCATTTGTGTTACGTACGGATTTTTTTTACTCAGATCTCATCAATAGTTATTCATAACGTTCAAAATACAAGCATTCATGATTAATTAATAAATCAGTTTTAATTTTATGCGTCAACAAGTAGGATAAGTCCATGATAGCAAGTCCGTAACTCAAATGACCTTTCTACTAATGGGTCCAATAAGCATGCGAAACGACTAAAACACTGTCATTTAAAGAAGGTAATTGACACTATTAGGATTCTAGTGGTATTAAGATATTAGCCACTCGCTGACACGCCATATACGGTAGAAGAAGTAATTAAACCTGCCTGCCTTCATTACTACATTCGCAAAACCCAGCTACTGTGTCCGTAGAGTATTGCCGGGTTTAGACCAACGGAAAGAAAGTTAATGAATCAGTGTCGTCGTTAGGAGAGACAAGCGGCGAGAATTTCGGACCTCTGTAGCATTATTAATATCAAGGTCATAACAACGCACGGCGGTGGTAGCGCTGTCGGTAGAACGCTTGTCTCATACTCAAGAGGTCGTGGGTTCAAACTCTGAAATGTGCATACCAATAACTGTTCTCTACGTACATTTGTAGCAGCAATACCACTCACGAATGAAACCTGTGTGCCTAAAAGGCCTCTCTCTGAGAGGAATCCCTACAGTGGGATGTATATGCAAAGGCGAATGCAATCGAAGTTCTACTGTGTGCGGTGCAGATCAGCGAGTGTCTACGGTCGGTCTGTACTCAGTACAAGAAGTAATGCCATGAGATTGGCGATATTACAAGTTGTATGCCAAAATGACATAATGGCTGTGTGGCATACTCCTTAATGTTTATTGAACATATCTCTATTATAAAAAAAATACTAACCTGTTTCGGTTTGTAAATTAGAAAGTTAAATATTTATTTTATACAGGTAACAAAATCCATAGTACATCCGAAAAGGGTTCTCCTGGTCAATAGGAAGTTTTATTGTGAGAAAAACTTCATAATCGTGAAAAAGCATTTGCTTATGAGAGTTACCACCAATAAAATGTAGTACCTGGGTGACCGAGCTTTGCTCTTTACTTTTTTTGTAATATAAAATTAAAATAATCCTTTTTCAACAAAAAAATAACTTGAAAAAAAAAAACATCATGACTCGAACCGGGTCTCTTGAAATCGGCTCGAAACGGGTCGCCCGTTTTCCCGTCGGAACTATCCCAACCTTGCAGATAGACGTGAAATTTACCTCTGTATGTTATCATAGCAAATTTCAATTGGCTTAAAACACGAATAAAACAACGTTTTCTAAAATTGTAGATCAATTAAACGGCCCGAAAGCATCTGCCTACAAAATTTCGTGAAAATCGTTGGAGCCGTTTCCGAGATTCTGATTATATTTAAATATATATACAAGAATTGCTCGTTTAAAGAGATTAGATTGATGAGAAGATTCAACCATTTCCGGATGAATAAATATGTAGATTTTGTTGCACCGTGTACATCTTTATATGCTTTAAGCTAAAGATATCTACTACCCCTCACGTATTTCATCAAAACTTTGTTCGTTTTTACTTACCAATATTTTGTAAGAGTATTTAAAACTAGTGTTCCCGATTTATTGAATAAAAGTGTAACAACCATGCATGTGAACATTCCAAAATTCAATTCAATCCTAGTAAAAAAAAAATCCTGTTCTGTTCACAATCTTTTTAGAAAATATATTGCATTTTTAGATGTTTAGTGCTCATATTAAATTATCTTTGTATAGGGTACTTGCAAACATGGAAACGTAACAGTTTCTATAAATCAACCCCACACTCAATCGACTCATATTTAATACTATATTCAATAAAAATGTGCGTCTGTCCCAAATACAGTTGACCGAAGAACGCCGAACGCTCTTCATAGTGGCAGGACTCTTAAGAATATTACATTGTTACATCATCGTCATTAAATTATGTGTCCAATGCGTCACAATGTGACCATCTTGCCATTTACGTCATATTCATGCACAATATAAGACAGGCAGAATAAAGGAGCAAGCATTCAAAAGCGGACTTGTCCACTTAGTAATTTTTTACAGGAGAGGCGAAAAACTGATCGAAGGCGACCGAAACGAGTACGCTTTTGATCGAAATCGTTGTTTTTAGAGCTCATTCTCTATAGGATAGGACCGGATTTGAATGAAAATATTTCGACACATCATAGAACGAACTTCAAAAAATCCGAATCTGCAAAAAAAAAAAAAACGACTTGCATGGACAAGTCCGCTTTTGAATGCTTGGTCCTCTACAACCCGCTTCGGTTTAGGACATTGGTCGGAGAAGCTTGACGCTATGGTTACACACGACTTAGCAGAGGATCTGGGTCTAGATTCTGCTAATGCATTGTAGTACAATGACAGTCGCATGAACGCGTCGATTTAATTTCATTGCTTCAAGTAGACGCGCGCACGCGAATCGATAATAATTCTACGCGTCATTAAAATAAAAATAAAAACATGTAACGTGACCCGACCATGTAACTATCATTTAACTATAATGCACTAAGAGAATCGAGGCCCGGAAAAGCATATAAAACACTGACATTTGATTGATGGAGATCAGTGGCAATTCAGATAACCCACTTGAGCTCGGATGTATGTAACCACTGCAATGCACGATCAGGCCAATAATCGAATAGAGTTGTGTTTATGCTGTAGAAGATGTATCTTAATTATAGATTTAAACCTTGTATAAAAGTATTTTTAAGCAAATAAAGATATTTACCTAGTCATCGGACTAACTACTATTACGAAAAACCTTCAATAACTGGACAACGGATACTAATTTTTGAAATGTTAATATGATATATGTATCTGCTGATTATTATATCCCGCTTTGAACTGACGCATCTAAAACAAAATACTTCGGTCATATTTTACGACGCATTTGGTCAGTTTATGGATATCTGGGACTAGTTGTTAGTGTAAATTATTATCAGCCGTCCTTACCCAGATAATATGGTAAGAGGCACCTAGGATCGACAGTCTGTGTGTGATTCTGCCGTGACCAAATACCAAAAAATTCTGTAAGACTAAAATAGGATTTATTCTCCATGTAGTCTATTTTATGTACCTTCCTTATACCTAAAAAATCTGTAAGACAAAATAGGATTTATCATCCATTTAGAGTCTATTTTATTCATCTTCATTATTTTAATGTGAGTGTATCTATAGATTATTTTTTTACACGAAAATAAATATTACTTGATTTTATAATTACATTAGATACATTTACATTCTAACAAGGGGCATTGGCGAATTTATACTGGACAATCAGTGCATTGAGTCCATAAAACAGACTTCAGTGTAGCTATTGGTAGCGTCAGAATCGGCTGTAAGTAATGTTTTAAAATATTTTTTGTTACGATTAAGTTATATTATGTATGGAAATTACTATTAATATTAAATATAATTTCCGATGGATTGTAGTTTAATTCTATACCAACTACCTACTTCGAATAAAAAAAACCCAAGCAACTTGTGTTAAAACAATTATTGTTGCAAATGAAACTAAGTAAAATATAGATTAAACATAATTTATTTACAGTACTTAGTGTTAAAAATATAAAATGTATTTTTACAATTGCTTGTCAAAAAACACAATATTAAATACAGCACATACTGTTGAAACTAATCTAAGGCCCAATCTCACTGACTTTATATTGGCAGTAACTATTTCAGCAACATTTATCAGTCACAATGCTAGGAACATTGTTGCCAAGCATAACAAACATTTACATACATTTCTGGCCCCGCAGTGGGATACCGTGTATCGTGGGAAACAGCGACGTCACAAACATGTGAACATCCAAGACCTGGGGTTTTTTGTGCTCAGCCGGGATTCCAACCCTGGACCTCTCGCATGGTAGGCGCTAACCACTGCGCCACAGAGGTTGTCTTAATAAAGATTTGTTTTATTGATGACTAGTTAACACTTAAGACACTTAAGAATTTCCTAGATAGGATTAGAGTTTGGTTGGTGAAAATGGGCACAACTTATCGTAAAAACTATCACCTATGACAAATACACAAAACGAGTTTACCTTTACTATTGTATATCGCTGTTTTAGTAGTTAGCCCAATGGGACATCTTTCTGGAGTTAAAACCATTTTTTTCCTGCAGTGGCAGTGTGAAATGGATCATGCAATGTAGGTTGTACCATTTGGCACCAGCAAATTTTCAATGGCCCAAATATGGATTGCTCATTTGCCATATTATAATATATTTTTCTCTTAAAATTATTTACGTTTTTCTGATCTCTCCATTTCCAATTTCCCTGCAGGGGGATTGTCCTACCAATACAAAATCCAATTGGACTCGTACATCAATTTTATTTATAACTAACCGAACCTGAACAGCATCCTAGACAAAAATTACGATTTCTTTCTCCTTCAAACACCATTTGCACAAAATGGAAAATGCAATTTAATGTAATGAAGATTAGATTTTTTTGTGTTATTCCTTGTTAAATATTTCAACTAAAGTCGTATTTTTTATTAAACTGGGTTGTCAGGTTTTGACGAAATAAAAATAGTGTTGTGACAAAGTGAATGAATGAAACAATGACATCAATCTTTTACTAGCTGGCGCCCACGTCTGCGAAGGATTAGTATTTCGAGTAGCTCGTTAGCGTAGCGTAGAAAAGAAACATTATGTCATTAAAATTATCACATAAATATTTTTTGGGTCGCATTTGAAAAATATAACAGGCTGACAATGTTGAGATGTTACAGTGTAAGGTAACAATATTGTCAACGTAAGAAATACGGTAATTGAGCAGAGCCTTAATCATAGACCTATAGGTAGCTACTGCAGTATGCTCCTATAAACTATAGAATAGAATAGAATATTCTTTATTGTATGTACACCAGGAAATACACATGAGATTTATATGGTTCACTGTTTTGGCTATAATGGCTTACACATAAGATAATAGACAAACACTGTGATGGGCTTTTTTGTAGGACTATTTACGAAAAACATTTTAATCAAATTCAAATATTTTATTCATAGTACAAACAAAATGTTTAAATGTGTACCTAATTAATAGATTATATGGAGTAGAAACTAACAAAGAAACTCCACAATTGTATTCTTTTCAAAACAGTTTTAGCGTAATCAACAAACTTTAAAACTTAAAAATTATTACCTAGATGTATTGAACACTAGACACAGTTAGTTAGTTAGTCTGTTAGTTAGTTTCAGGTTAAATTTAATATAAAACAATATATTTTATTATAGGCCATAGTTTAATATTAAAGGCAATACCCCACCACGGGGGCCAAGTCCGGATTGGTGGAGGCTTGTAAGACTAGTGGCTGGTCTTACTGTCACCAAGCTTCACCTAACCACATTGTTTCATTTTGGCTTCATCTTTGAAAATTCACTGGTTATTTGACTTCAATAAACTCATCCTATCATCTTTGTCTGAGGAAATCAAACCAGTTTTTTTTTGTCCAAACTATAAATTGTCAAATTAGAGATAGGATTTTACGCAGAAATATTAAAAATTATAAATAAAATTAGCCAAGCCAGAGACAAGTGGCGCCTTCTTGCATCAGAGGCCAACAAAAGTAGTACGAGGACGTGAGTCGCGCGCGACAACGTCAAAAGTCGCGACTTTTCAATACATTAACTGTCAAATTCTGACGACTTTTGACGTTGTCGCGCGCGACTCGCGTCCTCGTACTACCTTTGCAGGATCCACTTCGGGTCGCTGAGCCATCGCAGTAAGTAAGTAAGTAATGAAATTAGCCAGATCACAATCGACATGTGAAATTGGTTCGTCAACAGTGTCTTCCAATAATAATATAGTAATAAAATTAGGTATATTAGAGCAAGAATTTTACTTATTTATGCTAATTACCGCCATTAGAAGGGATATTAGATAGATTATAAAGAGGAAAAGTTTGTATGTAATGGGTAAGATCCGAAAGTACATATCTAATTTCAAATATGGTTTCACGAGTGCTTAGGATGAACCTTCAGGGTGGACATAGGCTAATCCTGTGGCTCGAACAAAGTCGCGGGCCCTGCTAGCGTAACATATAAATATCGAATAAAAAGATACCAGAAGCGGTGGATGGCGTTCTTAGGCCACTTCATTGTGTATCATCAACCCATTATGTCCCCACCGAGGGGCAAGGGTCTCTTCACTGAGGAAGGTATAGGCCATACTCCACCACAGGGGCCAAGTCAGGATTGGTATAGGCTTGTAAGACTAGTGGCTGGTCTAACTGTCAGAAGTTTTCAAGCTTAGGCCTCCGACTTTGCTTTACAACTGTCATATATCGACGGCAACCGCCACTAACTGCTTAGCGTGCCCGGTACCGCTAGGAAAAATGCCACTAGCGTTAGTCATAGAACAGTCACCCATCCACAAACTGTATGCGCCCCTTATGTTGCTTAACCTTCGTGATCCTTTAAGATCACTTAGGCGGCGCCGGGGCTACGAGCGATTTTTGTTTCAATAAGGTAATGTTAACGAAGTATTCATTCATTCCTGTGATTGAACAAAACTGAACGCATCACTATTACATTGAACATGGCAACATTATTTTTCAAGCTACTGTCAGTTTACTCCGTTTAATTAAAAATACGACTATAGAGGCATCTTAGACGTCTGACTCTATGAATAATGAATAATATATATATATATATACTTAAAATATGTATGTAGTCACATTGCATAAATTTCCGTAAGGGATCAGTTGAAAAAACAAAATGGCTGGAGGTTCGGTGTGACAGGCAAGAGGCCTACGCCAAACAGTATCATGGTCCTAATATAGCTACTACAGTAAGAAATTGAATTTTACTCTCAGCAAAACACCTCGCTCTGTGCAGTCCACAAAAGACCCTACCACTATGTCTGCGGTGTATTTCCGTGCGCGTGGGCGCCCAGTCGAGCCGGGTCCTGGCTGGGGTAGTGCAGGGCGGGCGGTGCGGGCGCGGGGGGCGGTAGAGGTGGGCCGCTGCCCCAACCCCACCCACCGGGCGGGTAGTGGTGCAGGTTAAAGAAGTCGTTCGGCCGGTGAGGCGCCATCTGAATAGAATAGAATAATCATTTAACCATCTGGTGAAGGAATTGGTTTCCATTTCGGGTTGTTCTAAATAGTGTATCTAAGTGTTATTCTAAATAGTGTTCTAAAGAGTCTGGTACGGCATATCAGACATATTCCTTGGTCCGCTACGTATGAAAAAAAAATCTGTGGTGACAATGACATTGACAGCTTTTCAAGGTGGATTTTTTTTTTCATACGTAGCGGACCAAGGAGTATGTCTGATATGCCGTACTGAGCCCAGAACGATGAATGGAAAAAAATTAAGTATATTTAAAAATTAACTACGAGGCCAAAAATATTGAAAAATTCTCTTTTTTCTTTTTCTCGCGTTTAGGAAGGTTATTCTTATCACCAAAAAAAATATCAAGCACTTCTGATATTTTCATCCACTCCCAATTGTGTGCGGTTGAGACCCAATGTAACGCTCAGTATCGCGCGAGACGTTATTACTGCGTATATAAGCTTATCGTCGCAACTGAAAATATGGCGCCCACAGATAACATAGAGATGCAGATTACTTGTATCTGTGACTTTCTACCTGCATTTGCAGGTGGAAAGGCATGGTAGGTAGGTAAATTAGGCAATTGCCTAATCACAGTTTCATAATTAGGCTATTGCCTGAATTATCAAACATTATGTGTTGTGTCATCATTATGTGTTGATCTACTTTACTTGGAACATTATCTTACTGCGACATCACTACTTTCTCTCCAAAACAAATAATAATTAATAGCTACTACAGTGAGTAATATCAGTTATCATTGTTAACTGTGCCGAAAACTACAATCCATTGCAAACCAATCTAATTCAATCTATGTTCTACTACCAGTACTCCTGCGCTGACTACACTAAATACATCATGAAATTCAATTCAAGCCAAATTAGTTATGTATGACATGAAAACAAGCAGCTCCACAAGCCTTCAATATCTGGGTCCAATTCATGATTAAAATAAAGTCTGCACAGAAAGGTCTCAAGTGGTTAAAATTGCGACAACAATATGGTTATGTAGAGAGCAGCTTATAATTTTACAGGGTATAACGAAAACTCAATGCTTTATAGGCATTTACCTGAGGCGGGAACGGATGCAGGAAGGCCGGCGGCGGGGGGAGCGCCCCGGGCAGGCCCGGGACCGGCGGCAGCTCCGGCATCATATCGTTCTTCTCCAATGGCCCTTGACGACCTGACGACAAAATTGAGTGATTGAGTGTGTTAAAGTTTAAAGACTGCTTTTACGTCTGGCTCGCTCGCAAATTATAATTTGTAGACGAGCAAAATTTATGTCGACAAAAAAACAGAAAACATGAAATGTTAAATGAAAAATAGGGTACGGCTTTATTTCTAAAAACACAGTAACTCTAAAACACTCCTCAGAGGCAGTGTTTGCTCCCTCAAAAACAGAGGGCTGTTCACAAGTATGCACATAGTTTTCCCATGATATGATCCCGTTTTCCTCATAGATTCTGTATGGTGCCTTGGCCAAATGAAAATAGATAAAATGCCGAAAAATAACAAATAACGCAAACATTTTGACAATGTAGGCCCATGTATGTAATGTATTTCATACATAGATAGTCACTTTTCACTAATAGGCTATTTGATAGAGTGAAAAAAAAAAAGTATTATTTATACGGACTCCTATAAATTATGAATCTTAAAACCGCTATGGCATTTTAACAAAAAAAAACAATTATTATTTGTAAAAAAAACATAAGATAAAATTTCATATTTATGTACCCATCTGCTGCCATGGTATCGAAAACGGCGTATTGGCTGATTCTATGATGACGTCACATGTCAGTAAAAATGGCGTCTGTCATTCATTCGTTCTGACGTTCATTGGTTGGTTTACTCGGAAATGACGTCATAATACCTGTGCAACGCCATATTGACCAAGATAGCGTTTTGGCGGCTTATTTCAAAAGTAAATTTTCGTTTGCCTTTTTTACAAGAAATACACGAAAGAATTTAAAATGACCACTTTCTGAGGACTCCATGAAAACCAACAAAACATATGAGATGGTTTTCAGAAATCTGTCAAGTAGCCTATTGTGAACTACTCAAAGCGAACTAAGGAAAGCGTAGCACGAAGACTAATAATGTATCAATAACAATAATGGTAATAAATCTTTACCTTGTGACTTGCCCCACTTGATCGTGAGCCGCTTGCCGCCGATGACGAGTCGGTTGAACGTCTTCTCAGCGGCGTGCTCGGCCGCGGTGCGCGTCGTGTACTGCACGAAGGCGCATTGGGCGCGCGGAACCAGAGTCAGGGTTCTGGAAGAGAAGAACGTTTGCATTGCCGTGCCGCAAACTTTCATTGATATTACAAAATACAAGTGAAATAGAGGTTTTGTTTAAGAAAAAAAGATCATGTTCACTCAGAAATCTTGATTACAATTATTATAATGTACCTAAATATAACAATAACTACGGAAAAAAATCAGTACACTTTATGCTAGCGACTATACTCAAAAGCTTGGCGGGTAGGTAATCTTGCTTCTCTAAAACAAAATAAAATTAAAGTCCTAATAAAGAAAAAGAATTGTGAATACTATTATTAATAGTAATAACGATATCATAACTAGTAATAATATTGTTCAAACATCTGTCATGTATATTTATTAATGTATCTAAGTATTATGAGTATATTAGAAATAAAGGTGTATTGTATAAAAGCGGCTCAAGCTTCACGAAAAAACCTAATAAGAAATATTTAAATACACAAACATCTATGATTCAGAAAATCTGAATTCAGAAATTTATTTCACAAACACGATGACAACTTCTATAACACTTATATGAATTAGCTGTAGCAGTATGTTATAATATAACTAAGAGTTTTCTAGTAACCACTACACCAAGGTCGAGCCTGAATCGTGGCGGCCTAGGTTACGATTGTGTACAGTGTATGTATTGTGTGTTGTAACTAGACTAACAGTTTACACCTTACTCATAAAAAAGGGCGAGTATTTGTATTATCGACCTACATAGATTTTATTAATTGGCATTTAACTGAATTCCTTGAAAAGCTCTTCAAAGGACAGTGCCCAAATTGGGACCACCCTCCAATAGCAATAAGATATACGTCATTGGATAGGTCTTTTTAATTGGAACATAATTGTTATGACAGCTTTGTTGCCAAAATTGTCCGTTTTGAGTTATGAGACTTTTTATTACTGAAGAAAAATATTTGCAAAAACAATTTTTCAAGCATAAGTATGTTTAATATTTTTATACACATGTTCTTATATCTCGCTTAGACAATGTACCAACCCGCGTACGCGAACAGGTAGCCACGGAGACCCTCCCCTCTTTTAAAATCGGTGACAGGATCACGCGCAGCGCCGGCGGCGCGCTGGTGGAGCGCTCTCTGTTTATTGAATTAAGCTATGACTTAATGCCATTAGCATTAAATCCACCTTATGTACACTTTTTTTTTTCTCTTTTCTCTTGTCTGTTTCGTGGCAATCTGTTTACAACAATGGGCCATTTTGTGGTCGCTTCAATGACTTTGTTTACACTAATGTACACTTTTATTGTGCATTAAATAATTAATAATAATATCATACTGGACTTTTGAATTGCATCTCGATCAGGTTATTGTGATGGAAAATCATCCCAACTGTGTTATGTGTCGGCGAACCTTCTATCGCGGAAGATATCAGCAACATCGGTTAGACGATCTGCCCGACTACAGGATTCTCGAAAATGTGTGGCTTTTGCGTACCCGCATTCAATCACGTCATGTGAGACGAAGGGCTTACTATCGTTATATTTTGATAAACAACGACCAAGACGAAGGAAACAACATTGTATTATAACAACATAACACATTTAGATACAGGCACATACATATTGCTTCTGGTCCCACACTAGGATACCCTGTGTTGTGGGAACCAGAAACATCGAGGTCACAAACATGTAAACATCCAAGACCTGGGTTTCTTTTTTTTCGTCCCCAGCCGGGATTTTAACCCGGGACCTCTCGCATGGTAGGCGAGGCACTAGCCGTCGTCGAACATTATTGTACATGCCTATCAGAACGGCAAACGATGGGCACATGTGTACACATAATTTCCATTATATGGTATTTAGGATATGCAATTCATGCACGATTTAATACACCAGCAATAGACTTAAATGATGACATAATAGATAACCCTTGATAATAAAATATGATTGAATAAATAATGAAATTTTTTTTTGTGTTTTTATTATTTTTCCCTCCATTATTTTTATATCTGAACTTGAAAGTAGCATAACTCCAAACGGACAGTCCAACAGTATTTGTACATAACAGTCAGTACCAACAAAACTAACATTTTCCCCTCCAAAAAAGTCTTTTTTGTGCTTTTATTTCTGAACTTTGAAGTCTCATAACTCCGAATGGACAATTATACAACAAAGTTGTGTTAACAATTGTTGTTCCTATTGAAAAGACCTATCCAACGACATAAATCTTATTGCTATTGGAGGGTGGTCCCAGGTTCCATACATTTTTGGGCATTGTCCTTTAGTTAAATGGTATTGGTATAGGGAATGGCTACTCCACAGAACTAAAATTCATTTGAGTACATTAGAGGAATCATGTTTTATAACTAAAATCAATTATTAAATTAATTCTGGATTCACTTACTCGTCTTTTTGTCGGAAGAGTCCAACCAAAAATACAAAAATCTGGAATTAAGTTAATAATGTGCAGGGCTTAAGAAAGTTTTGGTTCGAAAACACTCGAAATTATGAAATTAATGTTAGATTTACCTAATCTCTCCATACTGGTAGAAGTGCCCTCGTAGCTCCTCCTCAGAAGTGTTATCAGGTAAATTGCCGACATAGAGGGTTGTGACAGTCTTGTCTTCCGGCGGTGGCAGAGCTGGCATAGCAGCTGCACGACGCATCAGCTTCTCAGCCACAGGATCGTTTACACCATAGTATCTGATGGGAGGTGATATTCATCACATTCAACGACAGTGATGTGAAGAATGAGAGTGCAAGATGTTTGATAGGCATTGCTCAGTTATAATATTGAAAAACTTTGGTCTAATTACTGTAATGTTGCAATATTATAATATGAAAATAAAATAAATAAACAAATGTCTCAGGTTCCATAGTAAGATTATATGACTGGTTATTGAATTTATATTTTAAAAAAATAAACTCACGCCCGTTATCCCCGAGGGGGTAGGCAGAGGCACCGATCACTAGAACTGGGCCCACGTATTGCAGAGTTTATTAGGTTCCAAACGTGACAAGTGAATTTCTAGTTTTAAAATATCAAGGAAAAGAGGTTTGTCTGTAGGTATGAATTTGTCCTGATATTGAATGAATTTAGTCTAGATAACAGTGCCATTATTTGGTTTAGGTATTTTTAATTAGCGAAATTTGCACTATGACTATCTATCAACCATCTCTGCCAAATAATTTTTCCGACTTGATTAATACTCAATAACAATGTAAAAAGTAATCTCACCTGTCTTTAATATTCTGATCAGCCAAAGGATCATCAGGGTCAGTAGGTTTCTCGTGCCTATAAGGACACTCTTCCCCACGTCTGCACTCTCCCTTCACCCAAAATGAGCAAACGTGTGGCCTATTCCTTTTGTAATAAGGTGCAGTGCGAGCCAAGCGCAACAGCAGGTCATTAGAGCCTTTCGCTTTTAGAGCAGAGTTGCTTGGTTGCGTAGGATCAAAATTAGACATCTGGGCATCTAAATTCTGAATGTAGTATTCTTTATTCACTTCATTTCGAGGAAGGTCATCTTGGATCTTCAATGCAGCATCACGAACTTGAATAGGTAGGCCGTATTCAAGGTCCAGTAAACACGTCTGACAGACATTCTTGAGTTTGGAACATGTCTGGCAAATCTCAGTTTTCTTGAAGCGCATTCTTGCGCCTGGGCACCAACGGAAAACAGTAAATGGGCGCGCGCAAATTTTACACTCCTTGCCATATTTTTCTTTCGTCTACGAATAAAAACGTTTAAATTAGAGTGACACCGCTGGGAGCATCAATAATTACAATAAAAATAATAAGACTAAACCTTACCATGCGAATGTAGGGGTTATCTCCTAAACATGTTTGGCAAAGGATCGGAAAGTCCTGAAATCGAAAAGGGTTATTAGTCGTTAATAAAAGTGAGGATTGGCCCTATCTCAACAAAGAACGTTGAGGAATTACTTACAGAATCTTCCCAATTTTGGCGATTGTATGTGTTTGTAGATTTAGATACTGCCATCGCAGCAGTATAATCAACGGAACGACTGAGGTAAGTGTGCAACTTTTCGTATCTAATACGATTGAATAGAAAACCAGTACCTAATAAATTGCAGAAAGAGAAAATATAACAGAATTTTAGAAAAAGAAATACTACACAAGCCTGGCCATTATCACGACGCCATTATTGCAAAAATTGCACCATTTTGCAGTGTTGCCAGTGGCAGATAGTCAAATATAACACAAGTTACACGAGGCAGTTCAAAAAGTAACATTTTCTCGAGAAAAGTAACATAATCTTTTTTTATTGTAGACTTTATTATGGCATTGGCAGTTTATTATTACACAAAAAGTAAAATAAGTTTCTTGTCCCGTTCGAAAAAATCTTAACCTCCTAACGCCCATCTTTATTTTGCCCAAGTAGTGCTAGACGCCTAAAGTCCTTTTAAAAGGTTTGCATGGTAGACGCCCAGAGATTTCGACGTTCGAAAATGTGGTTAAAACTGATCATACAGACGTGGGATTTTTTTTGGTGGATAAACCATTTGTAAATATTGTTTTTAGCTAGGAAGAAAGCCAAATTTAAAGAACCTTTTAAAATGCATCTGGGTCGCAATCACTACTGAACATTAGTTGTGTAACTTTTTCAATTTTGAAGATATTTGATTGTGTCTATCGCAGAATGGTTCATTTTTACGAAAGTATGATATAAAAATTATGAAGTATAGCAAAAAATTCCATTTGTATTTTTTTCATCTGAATCTTGTTTTCAAATCTGACCGTCAACCACAGAAAGGTCTAAATTAGTCTAATTTTTAAAGAAAAGTGGCATTCTATGCTACTTAATGGAAAGCTGAATAGTTAACCTAGAAGGTGAAAGTGATTAAAACTTAAATAAATAATGTTATTATTGGAATATTTCCAAATATTTTTAGAGAAGTGTTCAAGCAGCTGTTATAGTGATAGAAGCCCGTAAGCCTTTTAAAAACCTCTCCATATTTTTTCAATAATATCAGTATGATTTAGGTAATAAAAAAATATCAATCTTCTAATAAAAACTCATTTTATTTGAAATCGAAATTAAAAAACAATAAATTTTTCTTACAAAAGGAAACATAAAAAGGAACTTAGCCATTCGAATTATAACTATCTAACGATACAAACATAAATTTATTGTAAAACTAAACACCTTTTTCTTCTCATCCGCAAGACAAAAATAATAATAGGTTTATGATAACCATTCCAAATAATAAACATAAAAATACTCTTTTTGTGACAAGTACAAATCATTATCCGCGATGGTCATCGTCATCTTCAAACGGATCGATGTAACAGTCCGATTCATTTAAAAATGTTCCAATTTCCGCATCTCTTAAGGGAAACCACTGTAAGTAAAAATAATAATAAAACTTGTTAATACTGCAATCTCAATGCTTTGGCTCATGCTCATGTAACACCCTATCTCAACGCGGGAGGATTGCTAAATATGGAAGCGCGCCGAGCACTGCATTTCTCCTGCTTACTATTTGGCGTCATCAAGACTCAAGAACCAGTGTATCTATATAAGAAACTGAGCTTCTCGGTGCGACAGCGTGGACCCGTGAGGCTAGTCTGTCCAAGGCACCACACCGCTTCATTCCGTGGCAGTTTTCGTTACCGTGCCACAAACTGTTGGAATAATATTCCTCCTCCGATTAGGAACAGCCGGACTGTACAAGCCTTTAAGTCTAAGTACAAAAAATATCTTCTGCATTTACAAAACTCCTAGGTATAGACGAATGTATGTATACGTATCGTATATTTAATTATTATTAGAATGAAAATTGTATTATTAAAATGAATATTATAAATTAATAAAATTAAAATGATTATTATAATTAATATTAATATTATAATTTATATGAATTTTATGAATATTATATTTTATATGAATTTTATGAATATTATAATTAATATGAATATTGTAATTAAAATTAATGAACGTATATTTAATTATTATTAAATAGAAAATTTTATCATTAAAATTAATATTATAAATTAATAAAATGAAAATGAATATTGTAATTATTATGAATACTATAATTAATATGAATATTATAATTAAAATTAATAAATTTTATTTATACAATGAATATTATTTTATTTTATTATTATTATTTTTATTTTTTATCTATCCCCACACTCACTCCAAGTACGCGCACACATGCTCACATGTATATAACTAACGCATTGAAATATTACGGATAATAATAATAATAAATGTCCTGTGTTATAGCGATGCCGTTCTATGTGTCCAAGTTTGTATTGTTTTGTATTGTCAGTATTGTATTGTTTTATGTTTGTATTGTTTCGTATTGTCAGTATTGTATTATTTTATGTTTGTTTTGTTCTGTGGTATCCGCTGAAAACCAGCGTCGTGGTCGCCACCGGCCACGGCATAAAGCTGAGCGGAGGCCATTTTGGTGCCAATTCTTAGTTTGTAAATGTGTAGATGATAAGTCTTATTTTAATAATGGTACCAAATAAACATTTCTATTCTATTCTATTCTAACTTGTAGAAGGATTTTTTTTAGGTCTTTGGGCGTTAGGAGGTTAATAGAGTGCGACAAGTGAGTCCTGGCACAAGCCTTTGGCGGGAAATTTAAAATTTTTTGTTTTTAACCCTGCATATAATCGGAATAAACCATCTTGATACTTTTGCTTAACTTGATTATTTGTTTAATTAGTTTGGAGTCTCCAATGAATTTTGTCCAAACATAAATAAATATAGGAAAAACGAAAAAATTTACTTCATCAAAACGAACATTTCCACTCCACCAAAAACAAGGATAATAAAGATGCACCACATAGACTTATAAACATTCATTAATGCTGAACCATAATCAAAATCTGATTCACATCTTTTTTCTCAACATCTTTGAGTGCTTTGATTAAGTCTTCGATCTGATGTTTAACATTTTCGTCATCCGACAGACCTTACAACAAGAAATAATTCATGTTTGCTTTAAAACATTATTACTCGTATGTGTACCTAATAAAACATAGGTAAAATTATGTTGAATAGAAACAAAAGTTTTTTCTTGTTTAAATCTAGGACGAGTATCAAACTGGCGATGTTGAAAAAGATACAACATACACTATGATGTTTGTCTAATAAAGGTACCAACCAATTTAAGAATGTCTTTGAATACTATAACCTGCTTTGTCATCAATGAATATGAAAAAATGCCATCATAATATAATGGAGAAGAAGTAACACAAAAGTAACATATTGGTTCGTGTAACATGGAGGTAACATGAGAGGGCCAAAAGTAACGTAAAATGTTACTTTTGTAACATTCTGGCAACGCTGCCATTTTGGTTTTTTTTTCACAGATTAAGAAGAAGAAATATTTTCAGTTCAGAGTGACCATCTCTAAGAATATACTAACTGTTTACATGGGTCGAGTATTCGGTAGAGTAGGGTGGGTGGACGCTGGTGGAGTGGGGGAAGGAAAGTGGTAGAGTAGCTCGCCCACGTTGGTAGTTACTCAACTTTACCAATGCTGTTTACATTGGTATAGTTAGTAGGATAGTTAGTAATCGACCGCTCTACTCCACCGTTTACTCTACTCGTGTACAGGAGCCTTTAACGTGTAAAGGCTGCTGTCCACGGGTAGAGTAAACGGTAACAGTCAACTAGCATACTATTTTGCCAGTTCCAAGTATGTACCTACTCTACCAATTTAAGTAGAGTAACTGTTTACACGTAAATTTTCATTTTGTCGGTAGGTAAGAAGCGCTAGAGCAATGAACGTCACTAATCGAGAAATTGTAAGAAACAATGTTTGAACTAGTTACTCTACCAACCGCTTACATGGGTCGAGTATTCGGTAGAGTAGTGTGGACGCTGGAGTGGGGGAAGGAAAGTGGTAAAGTAGCTCGCCCTTGTTGCTAGTTACTCTACTCTATCAAATTTCAGTACTCTACTCTACCAATGCTGTCTACATTGGTATAGTTAGTAGGATAGTTAGTACTCTACCGCTCTACTCTACCGTTTACTCTACCCGTGGACAGCAGCCTTGAGGCTGCTGTAAACGGGTAAAGTACTTGGAGCTTTTACAAAAATGCACAATGCATGGGTTAGTCATGAGCAAAGTCACAATTTACGTACGTATGTAATGAACAAAGTAAAAATACTTCGTTAACTTTCAAGTTTCAACAGTTTCGAAACAAAGTCTAGTTTAGATCACAGACTACAAAGACATGATAAGACTATCACACATATTAATGAGCCGTTTTCAGAAGAGCTAAAAAAAAATATTACGGCTGTCAAAGTAATGTAATTTTGGACCTCAGCCCAATAGCCATGTGTGATACATCATAAAATAGGTCTCAGCGAGCTGAACAAAATTTACTATGACGCCAACAGCCAAATGTTTGTCCGTTCGGAATTATATTGTATTGAAAAAAAAAAAAAAAAATCAATAAAATATAACTCCGAAACGACAAACATTTGGCTGTTGGCGTCATAGTAACTTTTGTTCAGCTCGCTGAGACCTATTTTATGATGTATCACACATGGCTATTGGGCTGAGGTCCAAAATTACATTACTTTGACAGCCGTAATATTTTTTTTTAGCTCTTCTGAAAACGGCTCATTGATTAAAACCACAGACCTAAAAACATGATGACATTTTCGTCTTCTTGCAGCGCCATCTAGTTTTTTTTTAATGAACTCGACTGACAGCTGTCATTGAAAAGCCAAGCCCTCTATTACTATCTACTAATTACTCTACTCTACCCGTGTACAGCAACCTATAGGGGAAAATTGATGGCAACACAACACCACACCACAGTTTCGTTTGTTTGATTTTGTCAATGAGGAGTGGAAACCTAGTAGGTCTGTGGATTTTGTTGTGTTTGTCTCCTTCACAGAGAATATAATCACTGCGTTGTCTCCTTCCCTTTTTATTTTAGTCTGTGTGTTTCTGTTTGTTAAATAAAATTTGTGTTGCAATCGCACTGTTTTTTAAAATTAATAATAACTACCTGTATATTCTTAATTGTACGCATTGAAAATGTCCATTACAACCTTGGTAAGTAGGTATCACAATTTGGTGTTTTTATGCTGGACAGTTTCGTAGTTGTTTGTTTATCTTTATCATATTTCATGTCGTCATATTTTTCTACAGTATTATTTGATGCTAAAGAAAGAAAATGCACACGAGGACTCCATCTGGTGCTGCACATGGAGCCGGATTGGTCGTGAGAAGGAGAGGCAACAAGAAGGCAGTAATCCTAATGAACATTCGCCGTAAGTTACTGAACCTAACCTATAAACATTCCGATTTAGCCCCATAGGCAGTGCCCTAAGATTTTCGGTTGACTAGCCCGATTCTCATTAATGTACCATTTTTTCGCTTCGTCAAAGCAACGTCATGGCTGAATTTCTTTTTAAATCACCCACAATTTCGAGTTTCTAATTCGATTCCGACACTAATTATCTATAATAGTTCGTAAATTCCAATACTTCCGAGGAACTTGAGCCCTAGAAAAGGTTCTTCCTTTTCGCTCTGTAATGCTCTAGAGTCTAGGCCAATCGTTGATCTTCTCCCCATGGTTCGTTCAGATTTCTGGAAAGTTTTTTTATAAAATATTTCTTGGCTCTTCACAGAGACGTAAACACATCTCCAGAGGGATTTGAAGACTATGTCATAACAGGCGGGCTGGATGACCTGATCAAAGTTTGGCAGCTGAATAATGGCAAACTGGAGTTGATACATCAGTTGGAGGGACATTCACTGGGAGTGGTCTCAGTTGTTGTGAGTCCCGATGGAAAAAGTTAGTGTACTGTTAAAAACTATATTGAAGTTGGCGAGAACTTACTTGTGCTAAAATTGAGCTTCGCCTGGACTCTACTAAATGTACAGTTGTTCCTTAAAATTATATTAGCAAGGCAATGACTGATTTTTGACTCAGTCTTATTTATAGCCTACTAGCTGATCTGGCAAACATTGTTTTGCCCTATTAATAGCCTACCACCTAGTTTTAGACCTACCAAATATACAGAAAAAATTATCATAAAAATATGTGAAACTGTTTCGAGGACTTCTATAACATTACATTGACACATAGATAATCTTGTGTCAGTGTTCGAAACAAATGTATCAATGAAACAAATGTAAATCAGGCTTAAGTCAATAGTAGTTCCAGGTGTCCCTACTTTCTACTAATTGTAAATTTTCAGTATGTCTAAATGTGTTGTAGTTTAGTATGGACCTGGCCGATATTATGTGATTTCATAGTTAGCTCTATAGAAAAACCCCTTTAAATTGTAAAGAACCTTTCTGACTTGCTGAAGATTACCATTTCCTAAACTTCATCCTTGACCTTTTTCAGCCCTTGCAAGCAGTTCACAAGACTCCACTTTAATACTGTGGGACTTAGCTACGGGAGACAAACTGAAAACAATGGAGGCTGGCCCCACTGATGTGTGGACATTGGACTTCTCACCTGATGGGAAGCATGTTATATCGGGCAGCAGTGCCGGCAAGATACTCATATTCTCAGTGGAGACTGGTCAGCAAGAACAAATTCTAGACACCAGAGGGAAATTCACATTGAGTGTGGCTTATGTTAGTAGTGCCTTACACACTTTGCATCTTACATGCCTTTGCATCTGTATAATGAGATAATTTGTGCAGCATCCATTGGCACATTCACTCACACCTGGGTGAAAGGACCACTCGGACGCTGAAGTACCTTGGCATTGTTTAGATGGAGCAGACGTGGCCAGCACATGTATACCATCCTGACAGCTTATTCAGCCTAGCACAGAGTAAAGACAAGTCAATAAGTGCGAACCAATCTGGGTTAGCTCACGATTTTTCTTTCAAATTTAGCATGTGGTACCTATATTGATACTACAAATTCGCAGATGCGACAGCCACACACACCACTAAAGCTAAGCGTCCACTGCATCGGAGTCGGAGCGTACGCACCGTACGAGGCGTCGGCATTTACTAAATACCGAAAGGGTGCGTCCATTCGGATTTTCCGTAGGCAATATCGGTATTTTCAAAGCAACCGATTTCGCCTGTGCACGTGTATTCGCAATGGAGGAATAGTGACGAGGATATTGTTATCATTAGTTGTTTGTTGTCAGCTGAGGAGGAGAAAAACAAAAGGAAGCCAAAGATGTGGGTTTCATAAAATAAACTCAAAAAGACCTATTTTCGGAGAATTTCCCATTATTATTATTATGATTTAGTAGAAGATGAAAAGAGATTTTTCGGGTACATTCATTATGTCCCGAACCAAATTATTTGAACTTCACTATATTTTTCTCTACCAACATTTTTTTCATAGCTAAATGAGCCGTTTTCAGAAGAACTAAAAAAAAAAAATATTACGGCTGTCAAATGAATGCAATTTTGGACCTCAGCCCAATAGCCATGTGTGATACATCATAAAATAGGTGAACAAAAGTTACTATGACGCCAACAGCCAAATGTTTGTCCGTTCGGAATTATATTGTATTGAAATTTTCAATAAAATTTTCGAATTTTCAATAAAATATAACTCAGAAACGACAAACATTTGGCTGTTGGCGTCATAGTAACTTTTGTTCAGCTCGCTGAGACCTATTTTATGATGTATCACACATGGCTATTGGGCTGAGGTCCAAAATTGCATTCATTTGACAGCCGTAATATTTTTTTTTTTTTTAGTCCTTCTGAAAACGGCTCATTGTTTGTAGGTGTGGCCAGATCTAGCTAAAAATTGGCTAAAGTGGCAACACTGATCGGGATCCGAAAAGAGCGTCGGCTGCGGATGAGACGTCAACGGAAGCAATATCGTACTCCGGCGTAGAAATGCCGATCCAGTGCACGCAATACTATAGAAATCAATACAAAGCAACAAATCCGTCCGGTTCTTACTGATCGATTCCCATGCAGTGGACGGTTAGCGTATGTTTGTTTTTTTATTTTTTTGACGTAACTAGTGATGGGGTACTCTGGACGCGCGACATATAAAATGCGCGTGCCTAAGCATTCGTAGTTTACTGAAAAGTAAATATTGCATATGGAAATAATAATTTTATTTTTACATACATGTGAAATCCAAAGTAAATTGTCTTTATTAATATCAATAAACATAATAATATATTATGTAAGGAATAAGAATAACAATTTAATTTCATCTTTCAGAGCCCTGATGGTAAATACATAGCCAGTGGAGCCCTCGATGGTATTATAAATATATTTGACGTAGCACAGGGGAAGCTAGTCCACACATTGGAGGGCCACGCCATGCCAATTCGGGGACTGTGCTTCTCTCCAGACTCGCAATTGCTACTTACAGCATCAGACGATGGTCACATGAAACTCTATGACGTGTAAGAACCATTTGTACAATAATACTTTTGTAAGCAGTCAAATTTTTTTGAGGGTTAAAACTAAGAAAAAATAGTTATTGCTTCAAAGAAATGGGGTGGGTGGGAGAAATCAACTTGATCGAAGGTGCAATATATTATTGTGATGGTCTTATTACTTTATTTCATACTTTATATAGGTTATTTATTAAAATCTTTTATTTTTAGAGTTCACGCAAACTTAGCAGGCACACTATCTGGCCACGCCTCGTGGGTATTGTCCGTGGCGTTCTCACCAGACGGCAAGCGATTTGTTTCCGGTAGTGCTGACAGAACTGTTCGCGTTTGGGACTTAGATAGCATGCAGTGCCAACATGTGTTCAAGGAGCACAGTGATCAGGTAAAAAATCAACAAAACAAGCCTAACTCTCTAGACTGTTTTCCGGTTACACTTACTTGACTTTTTGTCGGAAGGGTCCGACCAAGTCAAGTAAGTGTATCCAGAAAACAGTTTATAATATTCTATTTGACCGATTTCTGAAAGCTGTCTTATAATGTTTGTTGGTGTTCATGGAGTCCTCAGAAAGTGGTCATTTTAAATTCTTTCGTGTATTTCTTCTAAAAAAGGCAAACGAAAATTTACTTTTCAAACATGGCAATATGGCGTCGCACAGGAATTATGACGTCACATACCGGTAAACCAACCAATAAACGTAAGAAAGAATGATTGACAGACGCCATTTTTACTGCCATGTGACGTCATCATAGAATCAGCCAATCCAGGCCGTTTTCGATACAATAGCGGCAGATACAAATTATCAAATCTTATTTTGTTTTTTTTTTAAATCATAATTGTTTTTTTAGTTATGCCTTGCCTTAAATGCCTTGAAGCGGTTTTAAGACACATAATTTATACAAATACGTATAAATAATACTGTTTTTTTCCCACTGTCAAATAGCCTAATGTATAGTGCTTAGGAAAGTTTTACTTCAAAAAAAGCTTAAGTTTGTTGATAACAATTATTTTTCTTAATCATTTCTTTGTTGCAGGTCTGGGGAGTGAAATTCAATGCGGAAAATAATAAAATAGTGTCCGTTTCCGAAGATAAAAATGTAAATATTTATGATTGCCCGTTGTAGTGTGAATAAAAATCCAGGGTGTTGAAATATTGACGCCCTATCCGAAATCTATGCATACTGGACAAAAAAACTACTTTATGCATGAAATTTTGCTTGTAAGAAATGAAGAAAATTGGTTACGAAAATATAGATAGTCTTTAGCAGTCAATAACAAGTATTATGCGTATTTTTTAGCGTTCTCGTAGCATAGAACGTTAAGTACAAACCGGCGCTAGTCTTGTAATGTATTCTTAAAGAAAGCTTGAAATATCGTTTGGGTACCTTCTCAAGAAATATTTGATATTACAAGCAAATACGATTTTAAGCATGCATAAAGCTCTTCAACATCTCCTGGGTCATTGACTTCTTAGACACGGTTGCTTTGAATACAATTTTTGTAATGATTAGTAATCATTGATTACGCAGAGAAGAAAAACGTAGGTTTCGGGAAGGGCGTTAGTTTATTAACACATTTTACAATAATCTTGTTTTTATTTTAAATATGTACCTAAAGTCTGATTTTTAATTCCGTAGAATTCTGACAGTTATTATTTTTTGACATGTCAGAGATTAGAAACCTTTTTTGGCCGGGCACATTTTTCAATTTCGATACGAGTGTGAACATCTGAGTCTACACATTTAATTTGTTTGTGAGTGGATTCATTTTATAAAGTGTGGTGCTCCAAATTAAAAGAAAATTTAAGGCGAGTGACCCTTTTCACCACAAAAACAGTAAAAAAGTACAAGTAAAGAAAACATATTTTTATTCAAATATCTAATCATCATTAATACTAATATCACTATCTTCATCATCATCATCATCGCTGACATGAGTTATTAAGATAGCTAACAGCGGCATACTTCACTTTTCTAAAAAGGTTTACGAAACCTTGTATTCGTAGGCAGTGATGCCAGTAAAGAATAAAATAAAGTAATTAAAGTTAATTCGATATACAGGGTGACATTTTCACCGGTACAATAAATCAACATACGTAATACTAAGTCCAAAATACAAATACCAACATTTTTTGTTAATGTACTACCCCGTTGGTACAAAAAAACAAAAATACCAATGTCTGAACTTATCCGCAAATCTTAGAGAAATATGGACTCATTACGCATGAGCACAACTAAACGCACGAACTGGCAACTGCGCGCGGCTTGCAGGACGGAAAAGAAGCGGCGGCGGCGGCGCAGCCAGTAGGTATGACGTAGCAAAAAAAATCTTACTTGATTTCAATTCTTCCTTCATACTTGCACGGGCTTAGGACCATCACCGGCGTGGAATGCTTGCACTGGTTGGTAGTGGTATGAATTTCCACACCACGTACTGGCTAACGCCGAAGTGCGCCGTGCGTGCCGCGTGGTTGGTGCTCCTTCTGGGGTCTTCCTCGAAGAACGCGAATATCTGTTCCTCGTTCTCCACGGCCAAGGGAGGTCTCCCTCCTCGGCCTTGAGCGTGCGCTGGTGCAGTGAACTGTCCGTAGTCTAGCAAATGCTGCGTCACTCTCAGGAATGTCCTGGTGTTGAGTATTTGAGGTTCAATAAAACCGGCATTTATCAGGCGGGGCAAACTTTCTTCAGCGTATACTCGCCGAGCTGCACTGTATTTCTGTAATTTCTCTGTTGGTCTTGACTTATTGTGTCTACAGTATGTGCCATACTTTGTTGCTCTAGTGTTTGGGAGGCCTGGCATCCTAAGATACAGATCTTTGATCTAGTTTAGGACCCAGTCTTTCCACAAATTATTCTTATTGTGCCATATTGTATCACATCAGCTATTGTACCTAATTTGTGGATAGAGAAATAAAGTTTATTTGTATTGTATTGTATTTTTAAACATCCTGTATAGTGAAATTGCATAAGTGTGAGTACTGTGAACGTGCCAGCTTTAGATAACAGACCTGTAGGTACCCAACGTTTTGGGATAGGCTCTTTGTGCAAACTGGTTCAATCCTTTTCTGCTCTGCTTCAGGTTTCAATTTTTTAAAGTGTTTGAATGACGTTGTTCCTCACACACCTCACACACTTGATTGAGCCGTTTTCAGAAGAACTAAAAAAAAAAATTAACGGCTGTCAAAGGATTGCAATTTTGGACCTCAGCCAGCCCAATAACCATGTGTGATACATCATAAAATAGGTCTCAGCGAGCTGAACAAAAGTTACTGTGACGCCAACAGCCAAATGTTTGTCCTTTCGGAGTTATATTTTATTGAAAACTAGACGAAAACCCGGCTTCGCTCGGGTAAAATGTAGACGCAAAATAATATTCCACTTTGTTTTTTTATATGGTGACGCCTCTGTATTTATCAACCACCAGTAGATATAAATCTCTTAATACATTCAGATACATAAGCTCACACCTGTATCCCAGAGGGGTAGGCAGAGACCACGGACTGTCACCTGCCACTATCCTGACAAATCACTTTCGCCTCATCGACATCCATTAGTTGTTGCATGTACCCACATCGGTTTCGGGTACTTTTAATCTTGCCCTTTGCTAATACATCCCCTATTTGGTCGAAGTATGTCCAACTGGGGCGTCCCTTACCGGCCCTTCCACTCACATTCGCTCGATATATTTGCTTTGTCAGTCTTTCTTCGTTCATCCTCTCCACATCTCCAAACCAACGCAACATTCCTTTTTTCAATTCTAGTCACTCACTACATCCTCTTTCTCTACATCCTCGGTCTCTGATCACACGCGTATTCGCGTATTGCGTATTCTGTCATTCAAAGTAACACCACACATATTTCTTAAGGATCTCATTTGTACTGCACTAATCCTACTTTCATGATTCTTCTGACTTCGCCATACCCAAATCTCGCTACCATGCTTACATCAGTATTGGAACCAGCACACTATTACGGATAGCCAATCTTGCTCTTTTGGACATGTTCTGGCTACTCACGAAGAAATGCAAGGCGAAAATCGGATACTTATAAATTCGGATACTTTGTCATGGGTACCTCATCACAAATTACTAAATGAGCTTCCTTCATAAACTTAACAGCTAGTGAATCTAGTGACTTATGAGACGTAGAATCCACTTGGCTAATCAACTAACAACAGATCCTTCTCTTTGGCTTTACAGCTTTTAGTTTTGTATTGACCACATGTTTTTCTTCATCATTTTAATTTTTGGTATTTTTCTTATCTAGTGGCTTTTTCATTTCAATAAGTTTATTGGTACCTAACTAAGCAAAACAATAAAGATCAATTTATGACTTTGATTTCCTTTTTCAATTATTTTTCAGACCCTTCCAAAACTCAATGTCTAATTGAGTTTTGGAAGGGTCTTAAAATTACTTACTACACCTTCTCAGTTGGCACAGATTATAATAAACTTCTTGGATGCCACGGTATTCCACACACCATGGAGTTAACAAATTAGATCATAGGGCCGGCCGGTTTAGATTATCTTAGTGTTTAGGAGAGTGCTGTAATTTACACTCTGTTGCAACATTATGCTGAATCAGGCCCATTGGGGGCTCAACCATTAATGTATTTTATTATTATTTTCATGTTGTACAGTTTATTTATTTGTACGCTTTTTATGCTTTCTGTGTTATTTTTTTTATTATTGTACGCATTCTGTGTGTGTGTGTGTGTTTTTTTTTGTTTTGTTTCAAATAAATAAATTTTCTTGCTTTCTTTCTTTCTTAAGGAGAGTGCTTTTGTAGAAACGTGTAAGCGCCACTTGCTTTAGTACGTGTTACGGTATAGTACGGTTCTAGTTGCCTTTCAATTAGAATCAAAATAAAATTGGTTTCTATTGTTCTATCCAGTGACACCTGAGCGCATTACTATCCTCGTTACTTATCTGTGTATAAACTAAAAATTTTGTGAGAACTTTAGGAGAGTGCGCAAGTGACCCGTGACGGGTGCGTGTTGTTTTCATTAACTCGAATTATCAAACTTACTTATGTGTTCCATTAAAACTCATAGTATTTTGAGTAGGATAGCGCATATTTCGCGACGTCGACGAAGTGACACTCTACTGGAAGAAATATAAACGTTCACTCGAACGTCTAGTAATGTACTAATGCACTTGCCTCTCTAATTGTATTATAGCAATCTCCAAAACACTAAAATAATGTAAACCGGCCATAAGAGTTCACAATGAAAACTTGTGACACTAACACAACAATGATGACATTGAGATGTTTACTTAGCAACGCCATTGTTGAATTTAATAATTTTTATATTGATGCTGCTCGATAATACGAATTTTCCGCCCATATGTTGTCGACTCAGATCAACTATTTTTTTACGCTCTTTCATTTGGTGTGCATACGAGTCTACCGTAGACCCGAACGAAATTATTAATATAGATGTTAGTTTTTTTTTTCAATACAATATACTTAACTCCGAAAGGACAAACATTTCATAGTAACTTTTGTTCATCTCGCTGAGACCTATTTGATGATCTATCACACACACATCATAACACATGGATGGCTATGGGCTGAGGTCCAAACTCAGAAGAAGGTCTTCTGAGGGTCCAAAATTGCATTCCTTTGACAGCCGTTAGATTTTTTTTTTTAGTGTTCTGAAACGGCTCAAACAGCATGACAGCCATTTACTCTATGATGACAGCCACACAGAGTACCAAACCAATATGACAGCAAACAAACAAACGAACGTCATAATAAAGCGGTGCTGGCTTTCGCAATCGCAATGCAGATGTCCAAGTTTTTTCATTGGTATTGTTAGTTAAAAATACATTACGTACATACCACTGCCAAATGTGATGTATATCTAAATACCTGCCCGCCGCCGCTACCATGGTAAGTAAGTGACAATCAAGTCAATGATGTTATCATGTCAAACACGTAACTTAATAACATTTGTTTTATTTTTCAGTATTCTATTCTGTTCAAAGAGGAAGATGCACACGAAGACCCAATTTACTGCTGCGCTTGGGCTAAAACTGACCTCACGGAGAAGTATGTTTGTTTTCCGATGGTATGCCAAAACTTGACGTGAGAATTATGGTGATTTATCTCTGGTCTGACAACCGGTCTTTATCCACCAGTTATCCCTTCTTCACTACCTGGCCCTTCCCCATTCTTTGCAATCGACTAAAGGAGCTGGTGGGAGTGTATTACTCTGATGATGTGGGGCTCGAAAAACCGGTCTTAAAACATTGAATGCCAGCTACGAAATAATTTGTAGCCATTTTTTATTCAGGTGCCATCTACGAAGTATTTCATAGTACTTTCAGTGAATTTTGCAGGGATACAGTTTGTTGGTGGCTTCGGGTTTCGGCTGGTACAAGAAGCCTGGCATTCAATGTGTTAAAATTTTCTGGGTTTGTCTATCTCTCCAACTACCGTCATCCCTTGTTGGACTCAGAATCTTACATACATTAGCTAAGTTTTGACTTATAATAGTACCATTTTTGAGATTGAATAAGTGATGTTATGACCATGAAAAGTACAAAAACCATTGTTATGTTGTGTGGATTGTCCCAACAAAAAAGCAACAGGTTAATCGAGGTTACAAGCTAACACGGCTAACATTGTTTTGCCATGCTAATTTGCTTACGTACAACCTATTCTCAGACCTACTAAGTATACACAAAAAAACACAAACTCATTTTTAAGCTATTTGATAACAAACACTGCGATACAAATGTCTTATACTATGTTAGAAGAGCTAAGTGTACGGGCTATATACACTTACTACACTCCATCATCATCAACCCATCATACGCATCATACATCATACTATACACTTACGCGTCAAATATGATACCATTCTTTTGTAGATCGGGAGACCTGGAAACCTAAGATACAGATCTTTTGGTCTAGTTTAGGCTCCAGTCTTTCCACAAATAGTGCATTCTGTTGTAGTGTATAATTTATCCAATTATTAATATGTTATTTTGTATACGAATGTAATTTGTGGACAGAAAAATGAATCATTATCTAAATCATTACCATTGTCTTACCTAATTATAATTTTCAGGGATCCAGCAAGAGATTTCATAGTGACAGGGGGGCTAGATGGACTGGTCAAGGTTTGGCTGTTTGGTAGCAATAGGGTGGAGTTGCTACACACATTGGAGGGACACTCTATGAGTGTTGTCTCTGTTGCAGTTAGCGCTGATGGCCATAGTAAGTGTGATAGTCTTATTAGGGAAGTGATATTTAGCATCACAAAATACTTGAAAGTTTTTCGGAGTTTCCAAGAGTGGTAGTAGTGTAGCTGTTGAATGATGAAATTTCATTGATGAGGTCATGGATTTGAATTCCAGCATGTACTTATGATTTTGTTTTCTAAGTACATACATGTGTGAAGTTAAAGTACCAATACCACTCTGTAACTGTGCAGGACAACATTGTGAGGAAACCCTAGTGTATGAGGGCTACCTTAGCCCTTAATACATGTAATAGCCCAACTATGAGGCTAAAACCTCAGGTCTCACTAGAACTAGAGTTTTATAGTATAGCCCATTATTGTCTATTGTTTGAAGACCATAACAATTTTTTATTCACTTCTTCTCTACTATTTTATCAATAACGAGTCAAGCAAACTTTGTGCATAATTCACACTCATTGTAACACATGTGTTATGCTTCTTAAAACATGATATTGAAATGGCATGTACATACAGTACAGTGTTACACTATATAATTTTCATTATTTTTGCGAAACATGATGTCATGATTGGCTATTTTCGTTGGTCCAATATTATCTTCTTGCTTACTAAAAAAAGTAGAGGCCAACATTTTTAAGCTTTTCTAATTTTCTTTTAACAATTGTTTCCTTTCAGTGTTCAAAACTTTAAACGCGTTTTACTGAAAATGGAGATCATGTGCGTTGACACTATATTGCTTAACAACATCTAGTGTGTAGTTTTGAGTGACTTTTTATATTTAACCTTGATTAACTTTGTTTCTAGCTCTAGCCAGCAGTTCCTTAGACTCCACCCTAATGATCTGGGATATAACATCAGGCATCAATATACACACAATTGAAACTGAAGCCACAGATGTCTGGAAGCTCTCATTCTCACCAGATGGCAGTCAGCTTGTTACAGGCAGCCACACAGGCAAAGTTGTGGTTTATGGTGTAGAGCATGGAAAGGTAGATCGGGTCTTGGATACCAGGGGGAAGTTTACTCTATGTGTTGCTTGGGTAAGTATTTTTTTTGGAACTAATTGCAGTTCGGTTTGTTAATGTTACACAGAAATACCTCCATGGCTTTTTTCTAGTTCCATTTGATTCCCTTTAAACATAAATACCCTATTCATTCATAGTAAACACTCTATTTCATATATTACACAGCCCTTTTTGATCAATAATACTGCAGGCAGTTGACAAGAGCTGGATGAGAGTAGCCGAGGACCGTGCTCAGTGGTGTGCAATGGGAGAGGCCTATGTCCAGCAGTGGACAACCATGGGCCCATGATGATGATGATGATTTATACTGCAGGAATAATAATACCACTTTTTGTTTTTCATTTTTATGGTGTGATTTTTTGGTGTAATTCTTTTGGAGAGTTTTTACTGTTATTGCATGGTAAATATAATCATACCATTTTTTGGTTCATTAACAGAGCCCGGACTACAGATACATAGCCAGTGGGTCTGTCGACGGTATCGTCTGCATATTCGACGTGGCGCAAGGCAAACTCGTCCACACTGTAGAGGCGCACAACACGACCATACGAAGCATTTGCTTCTCCCCTAACTCGAAACTGTTGCTGACTGGAAGCAACGACGGCACCTTGAGGATTCATAACGTGTAAGTACAAGCGCTCGCCGGTAGATGGAGTTACCAGTGTTTTGTAAATGCTTTCTTTCTGCTTTTAGTTCTGAAATGAATTGTTTTGGTTCTGTTTTTTCTTCTTATACTAGTACATAAATAACATAAAAAAACTCACAGAAGGGAACAGGCCCACCACGCGTATCCACTAAGTATTGGCGATTCCAAGCAATGTACCTAACTCACCATACAGCTACGGTTATTAGCTGTCGCGATATCGGAACTGAAGCTAATTTAATACATTTTCTCTAATAAAGCATCGCGAATAGACCCTTTAATGTTTATTGGTTATCAGTGATTTATTGTGGTATGTCAAGATAAGATAATAATATGAATATTCTTTATTGTACCAGAAAAAACAAATACAAAACATCAAGGTATCAAGGTACCAACCTAAACTTATTTAAAATTCTTTAATTATGATTAACAAATTATTAGTGTATGAGAATTCAACGGATCGTGAACGGCACAAAATAAGTACATAATATAGTTTATTTAGCTTATTCTTGGGTGTCAAAAATAAACAAAAAACCCACTAAAAAAAAATTTAAATGATTTTCTTATGGTCCCGAACAACAGATCTTGGCCAAATGTAAATGGGACCACACTGAGGTGCCACTGCCCCCTTTCTAACAAAAAATATAAATTGATGGAATCGAACTACGTCATAAAGAACTCTCGCTTCGGACGAATTGTGAACCTCTCTGTTTCGGAAGTAGGTTTATTAGTACGGTGGGTTGGTTTGAAAAGCCTAACGTCCGGACGTCTTTGCCAGATCGTCAGGCAGCCTTCAGACTACAATAACCGGGAACACGTCCTGGGTCCTAGACGCAACGTTCAGTCCTGAAGGAAAGCGCGTCGCCTGCGCGGGCGCCGACAAAAGTGTACGACTCTTCGCACTAGATGGGAGCAATCTACACGTGTTCCAAGAACATACGGATGCGGTAAGCGAGTTTGTGCTTTATCTAATGGCCGTTAAGGATTATTTTTCTGCGTGCTATGTCACACAAGTGTTTAAATGGCGTAGGATGTTTTGATAATGCGAATTTAACTCGTATAGCATACTAGTACATTAGTAAACAGACGGACAGCTGCTATTTAACTGCGTCTTTCTTTCGGATCTTCGCTAAGATACAAGCATCTGAACTCAAAATTAAGTGGTATCTTAGCGAAGATCTTGGGTTGACAGATCAATAATTTTGTCATTATCTATTTTCCGACTCTTCGCTAACATCCTAGTGTCTTAGGTATGTTTTATCAAAAGATACAGCGACATAAACACCACCATTTGATATTCTATGTGTAGACCTAACGATAAATGGTAAACATTGCGATAAAATCAAAAGGGAAATGTTATCTTTTACAGGTATGGGGAGTGAAATTCAATAAGGAAGGTAACAAATTAGTGTCAGTTTCGAAAGACAAGTCTATTAACATTTACGAATGTGCTGTAGTGAAATAAGTTATTCTTTTTAATTAGAGGTTCCTGAAAATATAGTCGTGGTTTTACTTGAGAATTTGTCACAATTCCACGCCCTATTCTATCACCATTATTATCTTCGTGCTATTATTCTATGATGTCACTACCATTACATGTAACCTATTTATGTGGGTACTGTGCTATGCTAACACTGGGGAAAGATAGGTACATTAGAAGTTTGTCAGGATCGTGGCAATCGGCAGACACCAGATCAGACTCAGATCTTTGCCTACTTCTCCGGGAGATAAACCGGCGTCAGTTACATATCGAGGGTATTTTGGCAGAACCGAATAAGTACAAAATTTGAAAAAAAAATGCTGTCTTGCTTGACCGAGTTTTAAAACTGTTTAAACCTGCATTAGAAAGTATTCATTTTACAATTTTGTATTTACTCGGTTCTGCCAGAATACCCTCGATATATGTGACCATGCAATTATGCAGCCTATATTCGTTTCACTGTAAGGCAAAGGCCTCTCCCAGAGAGTAAGTTTGGACTGCCCTGCCCATCGTGGATTGGGGATCTCAAACGCTGTATGTGAAAACCTTCAGAGTGCGTATACTGAGTTTTGTCATTCACTTTCGATAGCGAGAGCGTTTGCGATTTGCATAGGAGTGACAAAGCGCGCCATCTAGTTGTCTCTTTGTCACTCCTATGCAAATCGCAAACGCTCTCACTATCGAGAGCGAATGAAAAAACTCAGTATACGCACTCAGACGTTCAGATAAATATTTTTCCTTCACCGTTAGCGAGTAGTACTCTTAGGGCCTTTCTCCACTGCTCCGGTCCGGCAAACATTAATTACCGATCCGATTTAGAAACACACAAGAATACTAATAAGCTTCTCCACCACTCCGGCATCCGGTTTTTTACGGTCCGATAATTTGCTAAATCGGAACGGTATTTTACCGGTCCGAAGTGATCGACGTACAAAATTAATACACGTTTTTGCACCCCGCATACAACCCAAAAATGTTCTCATACCTACTATTTAATTAGATTAATAACATGTGTGGAAAACGTCCCCTGCCTCGAATAGAAAAACCGAGGAATTTTAATAAAGCACTACGTCACGTCCATTGCCGATTATTTTCGGATGAAGTGGAGAAGCATAATCCGGCATCCGATATTTTTCTCATGACTGATTCCGGTTCCGACGCCGGACCGGAGCAGTGGAGAAAGGTCCGTAACTTAGTAAACAAAGTGTTACGTGAAGCTAACGATAAAAGAAAATCTTCTGAGAAGGAAACCTCCGTGTTTAGACATCCACGAGGCCATGCACGATGCATTCCATGCCTCCTACTAAAAAAGATAAAGCTTTGTCATCTCATCAAAATGTATCAAAATACACTCTTTTGAAAAAAAACGGGCACCTAAGGAAATTTACGTTCTAAGGTCGATTTTAGTTACTTAAATGAAATTTATTTCTTTGACGTAGTCTGTATACTTATGTATAATCGTGTAAATTAATGCGCGTGAAGTGAATTCGAACAATTAAAAGAAAAAAAACGATTGAGTCTTTAAAATCGATGTACACGCCCAAACAATAACAAGTGGTCGGCAATAAAGAAAAGTTTTTTTTTTTACTTTTTTTAATTAAATAAAGTTACAAATGTAAAAACCTAATAACGAGTGTGACCTCCTCTTGCCAAAATCACAGCTTGAATCCTTCTGGGCATGCTTTCCACGATGTTTTTAATAACGTTTTGAGGAATACGTTCCCACTCTTCTGCAATGACTCTTTTTAGCTCCCTGATGTTTTGTGGAGCAGGTTGCACTGATCTTACCCGTCTCTTTAGAACATCCCACACATGCTCAATTGGATTGAGGTCAGGACTTCGAGCTGGCCAATCTAAACGACGGATCCTAACTTCTTGCATGTACGCTTCCACGTCGCCAGAACGGTGCGGGCGAGCATTATCGTCCATAAAAATGGAATCTTCCCCAAGTGCAGTCAATGTGGGTTGTGCATATGGAATTAGGATTTCCATTATGAACCGGTGTGCATTTAATGTTCCATTTTCTATGAAAACTAACTCCGTACGATCCGTCGAATTAATTGCTGCCCAAAACATAACGGAGCCCCCGCCATAAGGAGTGATTTCTTCGAAACACACTTCCGCATAGCGTTCCCGTGGTCTTCGCAGCACTCGCCGCCGTCCGTCCTCTCCACACAAAGAGATTCTAGCTTCATCAGAAAACAATACTTTATTCCAGTCCTCCAGAGTCCATGAAGCACAGTTCCGAGCAAACTGAAGTCGAGCAACACGGTGCTCACGGAGTAAGTTACGGCCCCGAGCTGGGCGGTAACTCTTGATATTGGCAGCCAAAAGCCTCCTCCTGACCGTCCACAAGCTAACTTCTACTCCTCTTACTTCTTCAAGGTTCTTCTTCAGGTCCACACTTGACGCCTTACGATTACGCAACGCCTGACTCACCAAAAAGCGGTCATCTCTTGGTTCTGTGCATCGTTTTCTTCCCGAACCGGGTCTTCTTTTGACCGAACCAGTCTCTTGATACCGTTGCCAAGTCCTCTGGACAGTTGAACGACTCATATTTAGCCGCTGAGACACGTAAGTTTGCGAACAACCTTCTTCAAGTAGGGCTATAATTTTACCGGCCCTTATCGCTTTATCACTCATATCAAAAAGTGGTATTTAATGTAAAAAGAAAGATTAAATTGTTTCATTTGCAGAAAATATCAAAAAAGTTTTAAAATATCGTAATCAGCTAAAAATCGTTTCAGCAATTCGCGCCATTAGTTAAGCAATTTTAGAATAATCCACAATAATCATTATTTTCTTTTAATAATTTCAAATTTTAAATTTGGAACGTAAAGAATCATGCCAGGATGCTTCAAAAAACATGCCAATACATCGTCAAATTAACAAAACCTATTTCTTGTTCTTCTTCATTGAAGTAGAGAAAAAAATCTGAAGTGCCCGTTTTTTTTGCAAAAGAGTTTATATCCGTTTTCCATGCGCAAAACATTATGTTCATTGTCTGCATATGTGAGTGGTTGACCAAAAAGGGAGGGATTCGAAACCGTTATTTTTTTATTTGAATTTTTTAATCTGTGGTATTTTAGCTTTGTTTTGGTCTAACCAGAATATTTGTAGGTGCCGTAGTTATTTTTTTATAATTTTTTTTGTGAGCCGAGCACGAGTTGAAATCTATAGAAACACGAAACTTCAAACGCGATTTTCTCGAAATCAATTATTTTCCCTTGAGGTCCCTTTTTGGTCAACCACTCACATATATGTATAGGCCCTTAAGCTAATGGTTATTATATGACATGTATGTAGGCCCAGCTTTGAATCTTGATTAATTCACTGCATATTGCCTTTGGCATTACATTTCATAATTGCATTTACCTCTCGGTTCGACTGTGCGTCGTTCATTATATTTCCACACGATATTCTCTGTGACAAAGATACGAATCTATGGGTACAAGTGGGCAGTTTTGAACTGAAATGATTGCGATATATCGACCCCGCGTGCAATCTATGCATTGGCTAGCGATATGGGGGTAAAAGGGAGGTTGCAACATAAAACAGGCATTCGCAGACGGTACACTTCGGTCTATCATGAAGTTAGTTAGCTGGGTCCTACTGTAACGAAAGGATTGAGAAGTTTAGAGAATGTTTTGTTAGAAATCCGTAGAATTTATTCTTCACGTATTAAGCATAAAATGGGCAAAGAAACTCGTATCCAATCTATACTTCTATATCTATACTAATATTATAAAGGGGAAAGATTTGTATTTTTGTGTGTATGATTGTAATGAATAGACTCCGAAACTACTGGGCCGATTTTAAAAATTCTTTCACCATCAGAAACTACATTCTTCTTGAGTAACATAGGCTATATTGGATTTTCAAAAAGTTTAGTGTTCCGTACGAAATCTCGAATAATGTAACGCAAGGTGTAAAAAATGACTACCCGACTATTTTCCACGGAACTAATATAGCTATATTCTACGGAAACTCTTTTGCCACCCGTGCGAAGCCGGGCGGATCGCTAGTGTTAGATGTCTGAAAGAACCCTGAATATTGTATAACACTTCAACAAAAATGTTAAAAAAACGATGTGTTATTATGATCGATTTTCGGATTAATTTAGCCTCTGAAAATAGAGTTTAAAATTCGGGCGTAGGGTTTTTGGATAGCTTATGATAGGTATTATTATTTTCTTATGTTTGTAGGTATATTATTTTCTACTCTATCTCTAAGCCCTGAGGTCACAGGGCTTCAAATCATTCCAGCTGAGTCCCGTCGATGCAGTCTTTTGGCCAACTAAGCAAACTTTACTGTAGTGGAATTGCGTACTGCTATTTCTTAAATTTTAGCGTATTTGGGGTATCAAACAACCACTGCCGGACATTGGCCTCCCCCGAGGTACGCCACTCCCATTTATTTGATTTTTATTGTCTGTTGCGTTACATATGTGTATTATGTTACTTGTCTGTTTATTTTGTGTCTGTGATGTGTCTTGTTGGTATAATAAATATTTTTCTTCTTCCACTTCCTTTCTGCCCCCGGCCATCCTCGTCCAGCCGCTGGCATCAAAATAAGTTGAGTTTGAAGTACAACTAGCGTTTTTTGTCGGGCAAAGCTTCTGCTGAACCAATTTGGCGGCATCAGACCGCACTTGAATAATTCATAGAGGCGCATAGTGATTTCATCACATTGAATGGAGCCGCCGGGCTCGCCGTGATTACGACAGCGATACGTCCGATATCGACCAGCGATCGTGTGTTGACGGCTTTATGTACGTAGTTTATATACAAACTTTATATTGAAGTAACGCAAAACTGAAAACTCACTGTCGATAAATAACTTCTAATAACGTATTATTGTGATATTACATCAGTGCTAATCTGTAAGTAATTAATTCATCTTTTCTATTTTACTTGGACTTCCCTTGCACTACCCCTTACTCCTACCACATCACCCATGGTTAGCTGGAAGAAAATACTTTTTAGGTTTTAGCTCGCCTTTGCGCAGATCTTTTCTTGTGCAATAAAAAAAAAAAGCAAATGCTTTAATTCTATCGTAGTTTTTTTTGTTTTGTAAACAATTTTGGAACTTGACGCGGCTTGAATCCTCGAAAGTGTTGCTTAGAAAGGTGGCACACGTATTTACTCAAATACTTAAGATTAAAAAGATAAAAATAATATGTTACAGCGCCACCAAGTTATATGTTCAGGTGGGCAAAATTGTAACTATCTAATTAATTGTAAATCCTGTTCCTAATAAGATAGTGGCACTGTACGTAAACTACACGCTGCTGTAATCTGAAGGGGTATGCGGAGACCAGAGTTCCAGAGTTTACAGTTTCCCGGGACTCTGACAAACCTCCATCGTCGTTGTACACGATGCATGAAAAGACGAATGAATGTTGTTAAAGCGAAAGACGTTCGTCAAGCAGCAAACACAACATTGAACATAAACTCTATAATATGTTCTGAAGGATTCCGGACTTCCTGAATCTCTTACTTCATTCAAGTGTTTCCAGAATTAAGCTAGGAAACAGTAGGTATTGTTAAACTTTCGCACAAATAAATAAGCATCTATAGCTTATACTTATAGGTAGTTTCTACTGCTCGGTCGTCGGCAGGTAAAAATGAAAAGAGCTTGGATTCTGCCTCGGCAAATTGAATGTAAAGTTGATTTCCCAGCGGGCTCGCCGCGTAATTCCTCCCGCAAATTAAGCCGATTTCGAATTGACTTGCTTGCGTTCGTTGTGCAGGTAAATATTATTGAAAAATCGCTGTCCCTACAGAGGCCTTTGTGCAATCTGTGACCGCGTTATAGGGCTTTAGTTTGTTACGGATTTGGTTGTTTGGTTTCTGGAGCGAAAGTACAATACATTGGTGAGATATTTCATACATTGCCGTGGACTAGTGATTTAGTTGAAATAAAAGTGGATATCGTACAAGGTGTAAAATAATCCCATAATTATTTACACCAGAAAATGGGATTTTTTATACTCGTCACTATGTATCTACGACGATAACGATACTAACGACTTTTATTATACGGAATACTGTGGGAATGATTGCTTCAGAATTGCAGAAAAAAAATCTTATAACTATTCTATAGTAAGGTTAGCACTTGCTGCATTAACATTAATATTGAAGAGCTGATATTTTTTCGGGATTTCGTAGCTTCTCCCATATTCAAAGTTGTGCGTATTGATGAGTAAAACCCCGCACTTTCCGATATATCTAATGTATGTAGTTCTAGGGTTTTTAATTCTGTATTTGTTATATTTTTTATTGATCGTTTTATAGAATTCATAGAAGGGAATGATATAAAACCAAGATATAACTTGACACAATAATTTATTTAAATTTCAATAAATAGCCTCTGCACTAACAACTAGCTAGGAACGTCTTAGTGGTGGTAAGAGATGACGGGGGACGAGAAAGTCACTTGAGAGTGGTTCTCAGTGTAGACCTTCGCGGCGGGGGCGGCGTAGGCAATCTTGGCGACGGGGGCGGTGTGGTAGACGGGAGCGGGAGCGGTGTGGTAGACGGGAGCGGGGGCGGCGTAGGCGACCTTGGCGACGGGGGCGGTGTAGGCGATCTTGGCAACTGGGGCGGCGTGGTAGACCTGAGCGGGGGCAGCCTGGTAGACGGGAGCGGGCGCGTAGGCGACTTTAGCAACGAGCTTGGCCGGGGCCTGCGGGTGTCCCTCGTAGCGCACGACGGCGTTGAAGCCGTGCTCCTTGTCCGCGGTGTAGTCGACGACGCGCGTCACGCCGTCAGGCTGCAGCAGCGAGTAGGAGCCCTGCACGGCGTCGCCCTGGCGGCTCTCGTGCTGCTGCTTGACGTCGCCGGAGTGCGTGTCGGACACCGAGTACTGGTACTCGTAGTGCGCCGGCGCCTCCGGCTCGGCGTACGCCAGCTTGCCAACCGGCACCAGCGGGACGGCCGACGCCGCCACGGCCAGGCTCAGGACGATCACGAACTGTCGATGGGGTTAGGATTTAGACGGGCAGTTCGTGAAGTCTAAGCTTAAATGCAACTCTTTATAGATAAGTTGCCAAGCCATCGTAATTATGTATCATCATCATCAACCCATTATGTCCCCACCGAGGGGCACGGGTCTCTTCCCTGTGGAAGGTATAGGCCATACTCCACCACGGGGACCTAGTCTGGATTGGTGGATGCTTGTAAGACTAGTGGCTGGTCTTACTGTCAGAAGTTTTCAAACCGCCCTAAGGCCTCTGACTTGGCTTAACGACTGCCATCTATCGACGGGCACCAACTGCTTAGCGTAACTTGCGAAGCACGGAACCGCTCGGAAAAATGCTACTAGCGTTAGTCATAGAACGGCCCATCGATGCACTGAACGCGCTCTATGTTGGTTAACCCCCGTGATCGTTTAAGATCACTCAGCCAGCGGCCGGGGCTACGAGCGATTCGTATACATACTTCATTATGTGAGGAATAAAAGATTCAGAGATAGTTTTTTTAAGAGTAAAGGTTGAGAAAATATTGGAAACTATCAAAAAATAGTTATTAAGTACTCATCTAATTATTTGTAATAATCGACCAAATAAAATATTAATATTTTTTTAACAGCTTTTATTAAACTCACCTTAGCTGCCATTGCTATTGTTGCTGGTGAGCGTGTCTCAATTAGACTGTGACATTACAGTGACCCGGTGCACTTTTTATACCAATGCATTATTGCCTTTTCATACACCAAACCACTACCTTTCTGGCTACCAGTCTGTCTTTCCAAACATATGAACGCGGAGGTCACAAACTGGCTTAAAACTCGGTGACAGTTTTGAAGCCCGAGGCAGACAAACTTGTGTGGTATAAAGTCGAAGCTGAAACTGGTCACCAACTTGTGTAAGATTAAGTATAGGTACGTGGGTCACCAAAAGTTGGTAGGGTTACAAAATTCGGGACCGGCGGCGGACTCCGTGTGGTACTGGACTAATTAGCCAATTGACTGGACACGAGGTGAAGGTCGTACTTACCTGTTTGAAAAAATATATGTATCAGGTTGGAAAGACACAGGTTGTGTTACAATAGCAAGTTCATCGTAGCCGTCATTTGCCTCCAATGCATTCTTGTAAAATATTCTTCCTCGTTAGTGGAAACCCTTTTGCCTCCAAAAAGAGAAGTAGGCTTGAATAGGTCGACTTTCCAACCACTCTATTGGTACTTAATTACATTAACAGAGGTCTGCATATCACCCTGTTTAACAGTCTCTTAATCTACTGTTAACAGCTGTCAGTTGTCTTTTTGTATGCACTTTTATTGACAACTGACATGCTTTTAACAATAGATTAACAGACTGTTAGCGTTCGAGAAACTGGGGGTAAGTCTAGAATTACTTAGGGCCGATTTCTGAATTGAGAATTTCCCTAAGTAATCACTTAACTCTAATGCTGTCTCATCAAATTTCTCAAAAAAAAAAAGAAAAAAGAGCGAGACAGAACGTTACTTAAGTATTTAGGTACCTACTTAGTGTAAATTCAGCAATCGGCCCTTAGTAGTACATAGACATAAACATAAACATTTACATACAGACACATACATTGCTTCTGGCCCCACACTAGGATACCCTGTGTCGTGGGAACCAGAAACAGCGACGTCACAAACATGTAAACATCCAAGACCTGGGTTTCTTTTTTTTTCCCCAGCCGGGGATCGAACCCGGGACCTCTCGCACGGTAAGCAGATGCGCTAAACACTACGCCACAGAGGTCGTCGCCACAGAGTACGACCAGCCCTTGATGCTTAAACCGAGAGTGGAAAGTAACGTTTACTTTCCACTCTCGGTTTAAGCATGTTGACGTCGCCATAGTGCCACCATTATCTGTTCAGTTGATAGCGGCGCTAGCGGAGAATTCAGTAGTAACATTTGAGAAATTTAACAAGACAAATGAGAATATTTTAACCCGTCTTTCAATTTTAATGAAAATATATCTGTAAATCTTAGCAAGTAAAATAAATAAAACAAAAAACGGGGACAGGATTTACAATTTATAAATTAGTTACAATTTTGCCCACCTGAACAGATAACTTGGTAGCGCTGACTTTCCACTCTCGGTAGCATGTTGACGTCTCCATAGTGTCAAAATACAGTGCCACCATCTTATCTGTTCAGTTGATAGCGGCGCTAGTGGAGAATTTAAGTAACATTTAAGAAAATTACCTAGAAAAATGAGAATATTTTAATCCGTCTTTAAATTTTAATGAACATAATATGTTCATATTATATCTCTAAATCTTATTAAGTGAATAAATAAAACAAGAAATGGGGAACAGAATTTACAATTAATTAGTTAGTTACAATTTTGCCCACTTGAGCATATAATTAACATACATTTTTGACAGTTCGGAGTGGGCGAAATCAGACAACTCCATACAGTGAGGGACTTACGTGGTCGCAACCCTGTAGGGATGTACGAATAGGTATGAGTCTAATAGGATTAATAGGAATGTGGATCCATATCACCGTCAATAGCACATCAACTAGCTACGCTTGCACTTTATTATGTTGCTAGCGATGAAGGAAGGAATGAAGAAAAAATCGGCCAAGTTCGAGGCGGACTCGCGCACGATGGGTTCTTACCATTATCTATAAAAACGGCAAAAAAATCACATTTGTTGTATCGGAGCCCCCCTAAAATATTTGTTTTATTTTAATTTAATTATTTTTTAAAGTGAATATGTAACTAATTATTCTGTGAATATTTCAAGCGTCTACCTGTTGCCGTTATTAATATCGAGCAAAAACGAGCAAAACAATCACGTTTGTTGAATGGGAGCCCCCTTAAATATTTATTTTATTCTGTTTTTTAGTATTTGTTGTTATACCGTCAACAGAAATATATATATCTGTGAAAATTTCAACTGTCTAACTATCACGGTTCATCCGAGATACAGCCTGGTGACAGACGGACGGATGGACGGACAGCGCAGTCTCAGTAATAGGTTTTACCCTTTGGGTATTCAGAGTGCTTAGTGCGAGTTTTTTCATTCACTTTCGACAGCGAGAGCGTTTGCAATTTGTATAGGAGTGACAAAGAGACAACTAGCTGGCGCGCTTTGTCACTCCTATAGAATATGAGTTTACGTTAACGCGATCGAGTTTTTTTAACTACTCGATCGAAAGTGAATGAAAAAACTCGCACTAAGGGCCCAGAGTGCGTATACTGAGTTTTTTCATTCGCTCTCGATAGTGAGAGCGTTTGCGATTTGCATAGGAGTGACAAAGAGACAACTAGATGGCGCGCTTTGTCACTCCTATGCAAATCGCAAACGCTCTCGCTATCGAAAGTGAATGACAAAACTCAGTATACGCCCTCTGTATTGTTGATATTACCTGGTCTTTGCGTATTGCTCGTACTATTGCTCGTAGACTGACAATCTCCAGCAGCTGTCAGTTGGCTGAAATGCATACAAAACTACTGGCAGTGTTTAGCAGTAGATATGATGAAAAGAAACGGGGAGTAGTGCAAAATCCGACAAATTACCTTTTTTTTCTAAATAATAATAATAACTTCAACACAATCGCTGGGCCTGGTCCCAGACGAGGATACCTTGTACTGTAACAGGCAAGGACATTAAAAACACCTACACCGAGGTCATTTGTTCAAATGTACGGCGGCGGCTCCCAGTGGGAATCGAATCCACGACCTCTGTCTTGTTAGGTAAGTGCCTTGACCAACAAGGCAGTCGATAAATTCTGTATTTAACTATTACATACTTCTTTGTGTGAAGGTCTAACTAAAGGATGCAGTACCTACTGGACATCTTATTTACATCTATTTGTCAAATATTTACCTCTGTGGCGCAGCGGTTAGTGCATCTGCCTACCATGCGAGAGGTCCCGGGTTCGAATCCCGGCTGGGGACAAAAAAAGTAGAAACCCAGGTCTTGTATGTTTACATGTTTGTGACATCGCTGTTTCTGGTTCCCACGACACAGGGTATCCTAGTGTGGGGCCAGAAGCAATGTATGTGCCTGTATGTAAATGTTATGTTATTTACAGTGCAATGTACCACTTGTATATGCTTCTTCACCTTTTCATAAAATAAAATAAAATAAACTTATCTAATAAAAGTTATGTAACGCTTTAGGGACGAATTAAATAAGTAGCCGCAGTGGCTAATAACATGACAATAGATAGAGGGCCGGAGGAACTCAGAAATGAGTGGAAAACTTCACGAAGTACCTAAATAGTAACCTTTAGGTAACCAATAGGAACCTAACGTTCTGCCACGCTCTTTTGTGAGATTTTTTCAGAAACAGCACTTCAGTTAAATAGTAGTTACTTAGCGAAATTCGCAATGCAGAAACCTTCCCAGCGTGGGATCATGGGCAAATCGATCATAAGACATCGGGCGATCATGCATGACTGACCCTCGTTAGGTGATTTATTTGATTGTCTCGTGATAAGGACACGTATCGGTATTGCACCGTTGAAGGTTAAAGGGATTGTATGAATTTAATTTAGGTTTCAAAAGGTCCACTTTTGATTCACTTAATTTTTTACTAATAATTTTCTTCGCTCGGAATCGCTCGTAGCCCCGGCAGCCTGAATGATCTTAAACGATCACGAAAGTTAAGCAACAAACAACGGCACGTTCAGTGCATGAATGGGTGCATGACGGGCTTTTTCCAAGCGGTTCTGTGCTCCGCAAGGCACGCTAAGCTGTTGGTGCCGGCTGCCATCGATAGATGGTAGTCGTTAATCCAAGTCAGAGACCTTAGGGCGGCTTGAAAACTTCTGACAGTAAGACAGCCACTATTCTTACAGCCTCCACCAATCCGGACTTGACCCCCGTGGCGGAGTATGGCCTATACCTTCCTCAGGGAAGAGACCATTGCCCCTCGGTGAGGACATAATAGGTTGATGATGAGAATTTTCTTCGCCTTCGAGTATTTTCGAGATCTATGAGTCAGTAGTAAGTCATCTCATCAATATACTAATTAAAGCAATTTTAATAAAACGCAGGCAAACTAGTATCCATGCAGGTTAATAAAATGTAATGTGCTTGCAAAATAATTGATACAACCCTGAAACAACCTCAATCAGATACCAGCCTTACATTCCAATTGTGACAGTTAAGTACCAAATAAATTTTCGAAATCTCGCGTCGGCGTATAAATCTCATATGTACCTACGTACTGTGTCTAACAAATTACTTTCTGACCAAGCCTATAGTCCGCAAAACCCGTTTAACGACAGGTTTATAAAAATTTACATACGCGAATGACAGTCAAGAGTTACGAAAGTAATTCATTTGCAATAACGTCATAAAAGTAAAACATTTCTTCGAACCGAGCTTTGAGAACCAAAGTTACAGACCTCCCGACCTCGAAGCTTTGCATCAATCTGCTTAAAGACTGGCAGGCCAAGGCTTTCTGGTTGTTCTTGTCGAAGAAATTTAAAAGTAGTTTGGTTGTGACCACGATGTTGACCGAGGCCTTGACCAGTTTGGGTCAATGTGTAACATGCACGCATGCCCGTCTGATAAGCTGATTGATGGAATGCTGACAGTGTGAAATGTAAGTAGTAATCGTAGGCGCTACTCATTATTATTTACGACGGGTTAGATGAGTTTTGGTAGAAATTTTTGTAGTTCTTCGAAAAGAGTCATATTTCGTAGTTAAGAACATAATAAGAATTTTGTACCAGTCTTAAAATAGAGAAGAGTTTTGAAATCACTGGCATCTCATAGAAAGAGTTGACGTGGTTTAATGGTAACGTAAGTGTCTACAAGCGTGCACCGTCCTTTTTCCCCGACTATGGGGAGAGAGTACTATCAGCGTACTTAAGAGTGGAGTAGAGATATCCAATTTAGTTTAGCTATCCAAATTTTTGTGACTAATAACCTCTCCCTTTTATGTGTACGGGTTATGAAAATCAATGATCACTGATTTGAGGCAATTAGAAAAAAATGTAGAGCACTTATTATCACTAGTAATGATCCAGCACAACCTGTTTCATTTATTGAGACAGTGGTCAAAGCTGGGGGCGTACCTACCTAGATTAAGATCAATTCACTTAAATATCGAACATTGAAAAGGTGGAACAAACTCTACAAAAAGTGTCTCCATTTTGAATAAGTGGGTAAGATATTGTGACAAGTGTCAAATCCTTGCCTCTGTATACCGTTACTTATTTGTCTCGGGATACCGGAGTGAGTATGTATGGCTAGGTTTGAATCCAGGTAGGTTAGACAGGTTAGATCTATTAATTCTAATTGAATGTCTGAAAAACAAACAAATATTTACACATAGGCACATACTTTGCTTCTGGCCCCACACTAGGATACCCTGTGTCATGATGGGAACCAGAAAAGATTTAGATATTGTAGCAAAAAATCAAAGACTCGTAGTCTTATTTGTTAAACCACTATACTTTAAATACCTTGAATAAAACACTTCTCAATTTCTGTTAAATAGGTAATCTATGATAACGGAAGACTATCACAGACTTTAATCTGCATTTTATGAGGTTTTAGAGGTATAATAGAAGTAGACTTTACTCGAGTAGTAGTACCTATCGTTAATAGCAATACTTTAAGCCTTAAAATTTTAGACTTAATAAGATACCAAAGCATGATATTATATCATTTTGGTATAAAGCTAATTTCAAAAGTAGAGTTTTTCGGTAACCAATCACCAGCTAGGCTGCGTTTCATAAAACTATAATTCATTGATTACTTTGACAATCTTTATTGAACATTGCGTAGCCGAAAATTCCTGTCAGTTAATTAACTTCGCAATGTAGGTACAACTTTGTTGTGATGTTTTTTTAGCTTTTATATTTTCTAATATCGCACCCCCGGTGCTAGACTGTCACTTTTGCTGAAATTGCAAAAATGAGTTAGCTAAATATGTAATAACTATTCTAAGGCACCCCTTTCCTTGGTGCGATAAAAGAAAGAAAGTTAAAAGTTGATGTTGTTGTAAAAGCTATTAATGTTGTTTAAATCTTGAAATATCATTAATATGTGAGCTATCAAATCTTTCAAACCTTCTCCTGAATAATTGAATTTTTGCACAAGTGACAGTCTAGCACCGGGGGTGCGATATGTCTCCGCTTATTACGCCTACAACCTACAATTTAACAAAACTATGAAGCAATTGGTAAAAATGGCAATTTGCATAGCATAAATTACGTTTTAGTACAGACATTTGTCTTTAATTTGGCGTCTCAATGAGATATCGAGCCAAACATCCTTTTAACTCGTTCTAAGTGGAGCACTTCTAAAAGTCAATGTTAATTGCTGAATCGGTGTTTACCTATGTGCTATGACTTTATAAATCATATCCATTGTGTATACAAGGTAACAAGGAAATTTCTTAACCATCGCTACCCCATTATTATGACTATACTTAGGTGCCTATATTCGTCTTTTATCGGTTAGATATTAAACCTGAACTTACCCTAATGAAGAAACGACAAGTTAAAATACAAAGACACGATAAAATACAAACGCTACCACTTTCCAAATACATTTGTAATAACTATTTCATGTACTAAATGAATTAGTTATAACAAAGTAATAGCTTATACAATCAGCTCGGTTCGTCATGATTAATGTATTTTTTTTTAATGTATTAAATTATTAAATTATTATTATCCTTGTAAGATTGTAAGTGTATATGTAGTGTATGGTGTAGTGTAGACTCGTTTTGCACCTCCACTCCGAATTCCCCAAGGTTTGCTGGAAGAGATCTATTACAGAGATAAACTCACCTTTGTACATGTTATTTCCTTGCCATTTTCCTGTACTGGATTCATGTGCAATTAAGTGTAATAATAATAAGGTCAACCGGGGCTAAGTTGTCAGTGGGGCTATGGGTCTCTTTGGAATATCGTTAAAACGGGGTCGATTAGTACCCACTACTGCCTCACTACTTCTCACGGCCATGGACCTAAGGCAAAAAACCTAGGAATAGATAGATAGATAAATAATAGATAGATAGAATATCAGATAGATAGGATGTTAAAAACGGCCGTTTTTAAAATGCTGCCTATCAATTCCCAGGATTGTGATCTTTTGTCGTGGGTCATTGTTCCTTTTACAATGTCTCAATCACGTTAAAAGTGATTTTTAGGACCCACCACAAAATATCTTCTTGTTCCGGTGCCATCTCCTATCGGAGGTCGGCTATCATTTTGGCTACACTGTCACGCTATGTAGGTAGCTGCTCGCAAAAGTTTTTTACATCCGGTGTTGAATCACTCTGATAGGTTTTGGAGCCATTATGTTTTTCTACGACCAGGTCTTCAATTTTGCCTTCCAGAACAAGTCGCAGCAGATTGTATTTGTCAGGTCGCATGATATGACCAAGGTATTGTAGCTTTCTTCCTAGGTATATAGGATACGAAACGAAAGTCGTCGACATAGGCCACCGGATGAGTAAGTTGATGTGGCAGTGGTCTGATGCACGAAGAACTGATGGCCGATGGGGCCGAAAGGTTCTTGAATGGAGACCACACATCGGCAAGCGCCCTAATTAAGGGAAGAAACCACACAACGCGGTCGCAGGGACGGTGGCGGTCCATACAAAATACTTCTACCGTAAATGAAGATGTACCTATGGAGCGCCATCACCACCATGCGCCACCGCGTTGGTGAGTTTCATCCCTTAATTAGGGTTCCGTACCCAAAGGGTAAAATGGACCCTATTACTGAGTCTTCGCTATCCGTCTGTCCGTCCGTCGGTCCGTCCATCCGACCGTCTGTCACCATGCTGTATCTCGTGAACTCATTGAAATTTACACAGATTATGAATTTCTGTTGCCGCTATAGCAACAAATACTAAACATTACATACAGGCACATACAATACATTGCTTCTGTCCCCACACTAGGATACCCTGTGTCGTGGTAACCAGAAACAGCGACGTCACGAACGTGTAAGCATCCAAGACCTGGGGTTTTTTTTTCTTCCCAGCCGGGGATCGAACCCGGGACCTCTTGCATGGTAAGCAGATGCGCTAACCGCTACACCACAGAGGTCGAATAAAATAATTAGTTATGAGGGCTCCCTAAAAGGTAAAATAATTATCAGGTTTATATTTGGTTTACGCAAATATGACCACGTTTCTGCATTTCGCGCACAACTCAAGTGGCTCCCTATTCGTCTCCGCCGGAATACACACATATTGTCTCTTCTCTACTCTATTCTATTCAATCCGGCTACCCCATCCTACCTGAAGGAGCGATTTGATTTTCTACATTCCTGTCATGGCCTATCTCTTCGCTCATCCCAATCCCTCCTCCTTAAGATCCCATCCCACCGTACCAATTTCTATGACTCCTCTTTCTGCGTGCAATCTATTCGGCTCTGGAATGCCTTGCCAGAGCAAGTACGGAAAGCAGTCCCTTCCTATTTTCAAAGCTCTCGTAAAGTCTCACTATCTCGCTGATCAGCTGTAATGCTGTTGTTATAATTCTCTGTAATGTATTTTTTGTGTTCATATATATTATATTTATTTTTATATAATATATTGTATTAGTACGATATTACTATATAATATTTAGCTATTATAACTGTAGTTTTAAATATATATTCATGCGTATGTATTCATGTGTACTTATGTGATTATTAAATATATTTTCTATCGGATTAAATGCTGTCTTTAAGTCAGTTAGTTTATGTACATATCCCATCACTGTATTTCATGTACATTTACCTACCTTCTCTCTAATTTTTTTCTTTGTATCCATCCCAAGGTTGTCTGGAAGAGATCGCTTTTAGCGATAAGACCGCCAATTGTATACGACTTAGATGTAAGGTTTCAAATGTATATATATCTCTTTCTGGTGTGTACAATAAAGAGTTCTAATCTAATCTAATCTAATCTCCCATGCAATAAAGGTGATTTTTTTGCTCGTTTTTGCTCGGTATTGATAACGGCAACAGGTAGACGCTCGAAATATTCATAGAATATTGAGCTATATCTTTAATAATAATAATAAGTGGGGCTCTCATATAACAAACTTATAGATAATGGTACGGACCCTTCGTGTGCGAGTCCGACTCGCACTTAGCCGGTTTTATATTATTCTTTTTTCTCTTACCTACATAGAAACATAAGTATATTCCACCAGGGAAGTAGCCAAGTTTGGCACTGTTGATTGTCTATTAGTCGCAGTGTAAAATTATAATTGTATAATATAAGTGTGAAAATAATGTCTGTTCTTGTCAACAAATGGTTATTCATTCATTCATCTCTCCGTTTATTTGCCCAATCATTACGAAGTTCCACTTCGAAATCGACAAGCTTTACGATATAGTAGGTAGCGTTATAAAGACACGTGATTAATTTGTAACCTATTATGATAGGCCCATAACAATCATGCAGCGTTGAACAGTTATATCTTATTACGTCAGTACAAATCAAATGTAGTTGTAGAGCTTCCGTTTGATATTGCGCGACCGAGAATTTTGGTCGTATTTTAGTTCTATAATTTTTTTTCTAACGTGATTAGTTATTAACCCCTCAGGCAGGCGTAGACCACTTTTTCTTTCGTAGCTAAGTTAGTAATTCATAGAGTACCTAATATTTGAAATTTACCACAGTTTTCAAAGAATAAAACATGCTCATTCAAAGTGCCGTTGCAAGATCGACCCGCCGCCGGCAGGTCTGCGGGGTCTGACGAAATGCGACGTAGTTTACATCGGACCCGCCGGTGGGTCCTCGGGACTTGAGAGGTTAAAAGTGGCTTAAGGAGAACTCATTAATTGTCTCTTCTCTTGTTTAAATATGCCATAATTTTGTTATCAATTTAGTATGGCATAGTATACATTTCAGCATAGATAGGTAACAACTTTTAACAAAAGTTGAATGGTCTTAGTTATAGAAATCCACTTAGTTAATACACTCCTCAGAGACAGTTTAAATAGTCTGCGGTAAAAAGAAAAACGTAACCACTTAAGTTTATAAATAAGTTTTAAGTGGTTTTATAAATAAGCCTAAATTTTATATTAAATGAGATTTAATATAAAATATTTTAAAAAAATCGGTACTTTTGTTTTTGGAAACTTTTTTTGGAATTTTCGATACCGATAAAACTGTTTTACATTTTTAGGTTATAGGTATATTCTTTACGTCATACCTGTAACATGTTTGTAATTTAATAAAGTTATAAATTATCGGGTATTGTGATGAATTAACTGTGATGTGTCGCAGAGTACGACGACCACATAGTTTATTAGTGTAGTTTAGTTTTGTATTCAAGTATCAAGTTCGGTCGGATACTGACATCCGAAAGCTTCATTCATCTATCGTGTGTCATGATTGCATGATATATAACAAATCTCGATCTCTCAAATAGAACCGACTAATTAGGCATCTTTTCAAAACTTTTCGACATTTCTGGCCTAAATTGACGAATTCATATTAATTGGATTGATTGACGACCTCTGTGGCGCAGCGGCTAGCGCATCAGCCTACCATGCGAGAGGTCCCGGGATCAAATCCCGACTGGGGACGAAAAAAAAACCCCAGGTCTTGGATGTTCACATGTTTGTGACGTCGCTGCACAGTTCCCACGACACAGTTCTAGTGTGGGGCCACAAGCTATGTATGTGCCTGTATGTAAATGATTATATTTATTAATGCTTGTTAGTAATAGTAATGTTAGCTCCTTTCAAAATTTACTTCATAATTTCCAATAATTAAAGTTACCGTAACGTGCCGCACCTGCTATATACATTATTAAATTCCTCAAAAGGGCCTGAATTGTAAGCCCTGCATCTCAAAGGCTCATTATCAAGTACACGTTCCAACCGGAGCAGTAGGGCTGATTGCGTCACAGCGGTCCAGTTTTCGGCACCACGCCTTTGGCGGTCATACACACGCGTACTTGCGCCCCGCAAAGCCTCGAGGTATAAAAGCGATCTGAATTGGAGCAGAGACAACATTGACCCACTGTTCATAAACAGATCAACATGGCAGCCAAAGTGAGTGCAAATGGAATTAAATATTTAATACTACATGTTATTAATTATTCGATTAAGCTTTCGTGTCATTATTTACAAAAGAAAGCGATAGGTTGGAACTGACCTCCTTAAAAGTGAAAAATTACCATATTTCAGGAGAGTATAAAATACATAGGAAGGAAGACCTATCAGAGGGATTGCAGTACAGTGCTTACTTTTTCTATTGCATAGACCCCAGGAATAAAGGGGTTTCCATTCCTATTCACTACAAAATAACTATAATAATAACAACAACAAGATACACATCGTTGCAATATTATACTAACGTTAATAGTTGTAAATTTTTGGTCCGGATCAACTTACGTGGCTTTTCATCGGACCAGTCCGACCAGTGGGCTCATTATGTAATTTTCGCAACGGATATTCATACGTCTTAAAAAGTCACGTCAACACAAAAACCATCGTCGTACGGAGTACTGTCTCGCTCTAACATAGGGTCTTAAAAGAAGATAGTGCTATACAGTAATAGTATACATGACTTTTTAAGACGTATGAATATCCGTTGCGAAAATTTCATAATGAGCCCACAGGACCGAAAATTTACAATGTGTAGTGCTTACGACGAAGTCTTAGTTCAAAACGTTAGAGTTGACAAACTTCCCATCTAATTCGAATTCCTGTCGACAGTTCGTGATCGTCCTGAGCCTGGCTGTGGCGGCGTCGGCCGTCCCGCTGGTGCCGGTGGGCAAGCTGGCGTACGCCGAGCCGGAGGCGCCGGCGCACTACGAGTACCAGTACTCGGTGTCCGACACGCACTCCGGCGACGTCAAGCAGCAGCACGAGAGCCGCCAGGGCGACGCCGTGCAGGGCTCCTACTCGCTGCTGCAGCCTGACGGCGTCACGCGCGTCGTCGACTACACCGCGGACAAGGAGCACGGCTTCAACGCCGTCGTGCGCTACGAGGGACACCCGCAGGCCCCAGCCAAGCTCGTTGCCAAGGTCGCCTACGCGCCCGCTCCCGTCTACCAGGCTGCCCCCGCTCAGGTCTACCACGCCGCCCCAGTTGCCAAGGTTGCCTACGCCGCCCCCGCTCCCGTCTACCACACCGCCCCTGTCGCCAAGGTCGCCTACGCCGCCCCTGCTCAATACTACCAGTCCGCCCCCATCGCTAAGGTAGCCTATGCCGCTCCAGCTCAGATCTACCACCCCGCTCCAGTCGCCAAGGTTGCCTACGCCGCCCCCGTCGCCAAGGTCGCCTACGCGCCGGCACCAGTGTACCACACCGCCCCTGTAGCCAAGGTTGCCTACGCTGCACCAGTTGCCAAAGTCTACAATGAGAATTACGGTCACGTGTCGTTCTCCTCCCCAGTTATCTCCTACCAACACTAAGTCCCTGTTACCTAGTTCTAACTATTTATGACCTACCTGAATAAATGAAATTATACGTTTTAGTCAATGATATAGTGTATTATATTATTTTCCATCTATCTTGTGATAACCGTAGTGTTTGTGTTCAGAAACATACATAATATTATTATCTACCAGTACTATTTAGGTTTGTTCAAAGTTTTAATAACGATATCGCACATTCGGCAACACGTTGATATTTACATACATTTGTAGATAACTCTTTTTTGCTCACCATACACAATTCATTTTTTACTATGAAAATTCGATTCACATGTGTAGCTGATCGACCCACAGTTGAATTAGTATGAAGACTAGGTTTACGCAATGCAATAAAATGATAAAGATAATAATATTCTCTATTGCACACAAGAAACATATATAAAAGTTATAATGAAAAAGCATAATGAGTGGCCTTATCGATTGAAGCAACTTCTTCATGACCAATAAACTATGGATTGTAGTCTTATGGAACGCGGCCCAGTACAAACATGCACTCTACTCACTTGCTTTACACGTTCCATTACTGAAAATGTGAATGCTGTTACGACTAACTACCTGAATATCGTACCTAGTAGGTACCTTAGTTTTCTCAATACTATTTCTCTAGCTCCAAGGGTCCTCAACTCCTCACCCGTCTAACCGCTCGTATCCGATATCAAAACGTTGCAAACGAAGTTATCACACAGAGCTGGTGGGTAGACGGGGTGTATCAATTGAATTACGTACCATTATAAGGCACTTCTCCGGTTACGCATCACGTCTGGCGCTCCCCTCGGACTGCCCAGACGCATCGCTCTTGACACCTATTCATTTAGCTAGTTTACTTTGTGCAAACCGACGACCAGACCCAATGACCCATATAAATGTCCACTGAGTTCAATCCCAAGGTTCAGGACAAGCTGGTGCTATATTGCCTAAACAGCGGAAGGTGTGGACGCCTACATTTGATTGCACGCAAATATGAACTGACAGCCGACGGTGAAAGTGGTCGTCAGAATAAAACGCGGCCCCCGATTGTGTGACAAGAATATTTTTAAAAATATTTTTGTTTGGGGGTCGTTTCGATAGAGAAAATATAGTTTGATCAGTGCAGCCAGAAAGTTTTATAACTGGGACGAGTTATATACTACAACTCATACATACATAAAGTCACGCCCGTATCCCAATGGGGTACGCAGAGACCAGGTACATACTGCTACATGCCAGGATCATCACAGATCACTTTCGTTTCATCGATATTGATTAGTAGCTGCGTGTTTTACATTTACACTCAAATAAATAACCGGATAACGGCGACAGGCTTGTCACGTGGGCCCAGTTCTAGTGATTGGTGCCTCTGCTTACCCCTCAGGGATAACGGGCATGAATTTTTTTTTACTAAAACAAATATCAGCTGGATATTGATGAAGCGAAACAGCTGTTAGGATTGTAGCAAGTGGCAGACCCTTGTCTTTGCCTACCCCTCCGACAGGCGCGAGTTTATGTATGTATGTAGGTATGTGTACAAGTGATGTCTGGTTTTCACTTTAAAATACATCTTAACTTTTAATTTATTTTTTTATTTTTGTAATTATTATTTTTATTTTTTTCTCTGGGGGACTGTTTTTGTTTCGGAACTGTTAGGAACGCCATTTTACATAATCACTGGCCGTAGTATGGAAATTAAATTTGGAATTAAAAATGGAATTTCCCGAATTTCTTCATGAACGATATATTACTAGTAAAACTACAGATTAGTGTCTAAAATAATTAGCAGATATCTGCAAAACCCTTCTCTATTTTATTATTTAATGATTAACTTTAAATACATACTTTGAGTAGCCCAATACATAATCATTACCTATGTATATTTAAGAGATGGACTCTGTCGATAGCACAACTGGTTCTTGGTTACCGAGATTACCTACTGCCTAAATGATGTCTCATGCCTCATGCCTAAGTGATGATATGTGTACGTGTGTGTATCTTATGGAAATAAACGTTTTATCTATCTATCTAAATAATTTCCGTGAAATAAAATTGCACGGAAACGGTAATCCTGATGCGGTTTTCCACGAATAAGGAATAAACTATCATCCATCCAACGGACAGAGTAACAGAAACTGTGTTACAGTTACAGAGAATAAATAATAACCCGTCCTAATGTTTGGTGCTTTTTACTATCTCATCAAATACCTATGTTTATCCTTATGTTTTCGTACCTTTTTACCATATACGTTAGTTACTTCTCAGGGTTCCGAAGCTCGAAAGAAAAATGGAACCCTAACATAGGATCGTGATCATTGTCCGTCCGTTCGTTCTCTCTGTCACTTTCATAAAATATTGTTCAAATTAAGTTTAAGTGGTTTACTTTCTTTCATTATCATAATCATCAATCCATCTCTGCCTACTGTTGGGTATAGGCCTCCCCATCACGCCAACACCTCGCGGTCTTTCGCCATTCGTATCCATGGACCCCCCGCCAACCTGGCCACATCGTCCGATCAACGGGACAACGGGGTTTTTCTTTACGACAGACTATTTTAGATGGCATTTTAGGACTATGATGTGATATGATATTATGAAAATTCTTTAATGCACAATAAATTCGTGTACATAGGCGAGCTTAATACTATTTTGGCGGATTAATGTTTTTGACTTTAATTTTATGTTAATCAATGTTGTTCTACCTATTGCTTTTTGTACCACACGATCAAGCAATAAACTGTTCAACTTGAACCTCATGTAGATTAGTGTCTGTAAGCAAAAATACACGATTTATCTGTATATTTAGTATCTTTCTTATTTCTGAGGAACTCGCAGAGCTATGGATGCGAAATTGATGTGATATAATGTACTTATATCAATACTTTCTCCGTGGGAGAAAAATTCAATCTTCGAAGATCAACGCAACGCGTTTTGTATCTAATATTTTGAAACAAGCAAGAAAAATATAGGTATGTCTTTACTTATGCTCGCTTGCTTCTTAACCAATTACTTAAGTATAGTAGGACTTGTTTTTTCAAAATTACCTATGCTAGAAATTAATTTCTACCTGATTACCTAAGCTATAAGAACTTGATTTTTACCAAATTTCACGATTAATGGAAATCAACGGGAAGTCGGTACCTCACAAGTTTTAATAATGGTCTATCATGAAGTACAGACAAAGACTCCCGACATTCCCTTCTCGTCCACTACGTCAGCGCAGCATAGGGCGACATTAATTTCTCTACTTCTCGTGCCCGGGATAAGAGATCATGCTAAGGGGGCTGAAATACTGTCCATCTTTGCATCCTTTTCAATTGCAAAACTAACTTACAACGGAAAAGTAATTACATAGTATTTACAAAACTAAAACTAATAATAATATTTAAAAAAAAAACTAAACTAAAGCTAATTTAAATTACAACGTGTTTTATTGAAATAAAACAATTTTTAGAGACCGTTTAGTATTGATAATAATTATCGCTCGAGAATCGCTCGTAGCCTGGGCTGCCTGAGTGATCTTAAACGATCACTAAGGTTAAGCAACATACGGCGCGTTCAGTCCATGGATGGGTCACCGTCTATGACTAACGCTAGTGACATTTTTCCGAGCGGTTCCGTGCTTCGCAAGGCACGTTAAGCAGTTGGTGCCGGCTGCCGTCGATAGATGGCAGTCGTGAAGCCAAGTCAGAGGCCTTAGGGCGGCTTGAAAACTTCTGACAGTAAGACCAGCCACTAGTCTTACAAGCCTCCACCAATCCGGACTTGGCCCCCGTGGTGGAGTATGGCCTATACCTTCCTCAGGGAAGAGACCCGTGCCCCTCGGTGGGGACATGATGGGTTGATGATGAAACGAGTACGAGTTTACGAGTACTTCCAATATGGAAGTAAAAGTGCAAAATTATTAATTTAAATTTTATTAATAGGAAAACGTTCATTTCATTTACAATTTAACCTTGTCAATATTATTATTACCCTGTTAGAAGAGTGACTGACCTTGGACGACTAGCAAACAACTTGATAGATACTGGGCCGGTTTTTGAATAGAGAATTTCACTAAGCAAATACTTAAGTAACGTTCTGTCACCCTCTTTTCTGAGAAACTTGACAAGACAGCACTAGAGTTAAGTAGTTACATACTTAGCGAAATTGTCAATTCAGAAACTGGCCCTTTACTACTCTCCGTCCTTTAACGTTTTGTTACCACGGTTTGTTTACTTATAGAGAAAGGCTGAATGAATTGAAAATACCAGATTATATGTGTTTCGCGTCAAAGGGGTTTTAACTCGTTAATGCTACGATTATCGGATGATGGGCTATTTGCAACCCTGTTTGGTTATAACAGAGATATTATGCCGTATGTTGTTTTACAAATAATATTCCTACGAGACCGACGATTAATGGAAGGGTTGCGGGATTATTTTTGTTGTTTGTTGTGAGCTGTTTTTTAGAGACCTTTAAATTTTGGTTTGATTCGAGTAGTAGCCAGTAACGTAAATATGTATCGGAATATGAAGCTACACATCAATTTGTTTTTGTAACAAGGGAAATACCCTAAGAACCGAATTCGAAAAATGGAGGAGGTTTTTAGTTCGCCGGGATCTTTTTAGGTATATGTACCCCGATTACGCCAAGGTGAGTGGACCGATTTGGATTTTTTTTGTTTGAAGTTTGAAAAGAGTTTGAAGATTTGAAGGGTAAACTTCATAGGTGGTCCCATAGTCATCAAGTCAGGATCTGAGAAGTTATGGAGTTATTATCGGGGTCATAGCTCTTCAAATCTTGAAGGCACACTTGAAGCGATTTCAGTTCTTTTAGTGGCTCATCGATTTGCTTATGGAAAACAATTTGGCGATGTTGTCACAAACAGGCGTATTTAAAAAAAAAACTGCTTCGACTTTCCTCTCCGTTTTTAGTGCTCTTGCAGATGTTGAAATAGGTTTCGTATTTTTTATTTAAAATTTTTGAGTATCGATGACTGCCATTTTAAACAATCAAATAAGGAATATTATCATCTTGCAAACTTGGCACTTCATGCTGCAAACTTGTATGAAAAAATTTAAATTTTAATTCATGGGTAACGGTTTAACGGTACAGATCAAATCAAACTTTATGAAGTCTGTGAAGATAGTCACAAGTCTATGCGCAATAACAAATTTCACGTGTCAGCGGGGCGCTAAGGGGCGGGAGGGGGGAGGCTCACCCGCCCTCCAGCCGCCCGCAACCCGGCGACTCCACGCGTCAGCGTGCCGTGCGCCAGTGTGAGTCTTACGCCCGTACACTGCACACGCGCGCGCATTCTGTCAAAGTACAGCCAAGTTCATAATAATTAGTTCGGGTCCTTGTTTTGTTATTCTTTCGTTAAGTTTTTTTTGTTTGAAGTTTGACTGTTTCTGTTATTTATCGTTACGTTAAGTCTTCATAATGCCTCGCGGGCGTTACAACGTCTTACGTAGGCAAGCCAGAAAAATTATCCACACTGTGATTCAATTAATGAAAAAGGAGGCTGAGGACGGTATCCAAATGCCTTTAAAGCAGATCCAAAAACGGGCGGCGGCAGCTACAGGCGTTTCTCTAAGTACCGTGCAAAGGATCGCAGCAGCGGCTAATAATTCTGGTATGATAGCAGTCTTCCGCACGCCAGGCAAGAAGAGAATAGGAAAAAAGAGAGTGACAGGCATAGACAGTTTTGACCAAGGCATAATTAAAAGATGCGTTCACAATTTTCACATAACGGAACACGAGTTGCCAACCCTTAAGCAATTGCAAAGAAAATTAAAAGCTGATATCAACTTTAATGGATCCATATCAAGCCTAAACAGAATTTTGAAGAATTTAGGATTTCGGTGGAAAAAAACCGAAACTGAAAGAAAAGTGCTAATAGAAGTGCGCTGCAATCTAATATTCGATTGCAGCGCATTGAATACTTGGAAAAAATCACTCAATATCGCGCGGAGGGCAGACCTATCATCTACACCGATGAATCTTATGTATACTCTACCCACACTACAACGAATTATGGGGTGATGGGAATTAAAAAAATAATTCGAAGGGTCAACGACTTGTAATCGTGCATGCGGGATCTGCAGCTGGTTTTGTATCTAATGCACTTTTAATGTTCAAGGCAGGTGCAAAAACGGGAGACTATCACGATAGTATGAATTATGAAAAATATCAAAAATGGATTGAAAGTCAACTTATACCAAATCTTCCAGCGAATTCCGTCGTTGTTGTGGACAACGCATCGTACCACAATAAGTTGGACGAATCTGCTCCAACTTCTAACAGCAGAAAAAATGATATGGAATCATGGCTTCAAGAAAAAGGTATTACAAACAACAGCACAATGCTGAAGCCTCAGCTTTATAAGCTGGTTTGCCAAAACAAAGACCGTTTTAATAAATATAATATTGACAGAATCCTACAGCAAAGTGGCCACTCGGTTCTACGCCTTCCTCCATACCATCCTGATTTAAACCCCATCGAGATGGCATGGGCTGAAATAAAAAGATACGTTGCTCAGAAGAATGTGACGTGGAACCTAAACAAGGTCATAAGTTTAGTAAAAGAAAAGGTTAACGAAATGGGGGAAAACGAATGGGGGGCGTTATGCCGAAAAGTAAGAATCATTGAAGATGAATATAAAAAAAGTGACCACGTGATCGATCAATTAACGGAGGAAATCATTATTCATGTTAGTGAAAATGAATCTGAAACTGATTCTGAAATGGAGTCAAGTGAAGAAGACAGCGACATCTCTTCAGAGGAAGATCCACCTACAAATCAGGAAGTTTGTAAAGAAGGTGTATGTCCGCTTTGAATAAAACATAATAATAATTAAAACGTGACTACTTATTTATGGTCTTATTTATAAAAATACAATTCCTTAAAAGACTCGATTAACGCCCATTAAAATAGTCTAGTGGAGGTTTTACAAGGAAAAACCGTAACCACAGATTTATTAAACAGCGTTTAAGGAGTGCTAAAGTAATCGTGTTTTTATGCATAAACCTGTTAATGTTTCCTTACACAATCCCTAAGCATTTTCGCCTTGACTGTATTTGCGCGTACACGCTCTCGCAGCTAACTTCACAGACTTCATAAAGTTTGATTTGATCTGTACACCAGTAGGTGCTGATGAAACGCTTTTTAGATTTTTCCATCTTTCTACAATAGGTTGTAAGTATGTGCTAACTACACCTCAAACACATTGTTCGTAAAATAGTAAAACCAAAACTTTCCTAAGCACTATAGGTACAATAATAATTTCCGGATGAACTTACTTGACTTTTACCTACTTACTAGTCAAGTAAGTGTATCCGGAAAACAGGCTATAATAGTAAAACCTTTGGTGGGTGAGGGAGTTTCCGTAACTTGAGACAGTTTTTGCAGTGACCACGCGACGAGGCGTTGCTAAAATATAAAGACATGAAATATGAGGCTTCTTTCCTCAAACATAAAAATAAGTTCTGCATACAGCTATAGGTATAGTCTGTTAGCTTTTAGAATATACCTCGGGCTCTAGAGTAGGCTTCGGTTTTCGCCGAAAGCACACGGGTGTACCTAATACTACTTCCTGCTCTGTACTTAACTTTTTTTTTTATTATAACAGTTAGGTATGTTAAATTAAGTGTCATATTAGTTCCGGCAAGAATATATCCGATTCTATCCGATAGCAGCCGAGGTATATTCTAACAGCTAACAGACTGTACAACTTATACACCTATTTGGCAGAATAAAGCTCAGCGGAAATAATGAACCTCCTAACTGAGGAGGTAAATCGCAAAAATACAGACAGAAAATGTTTACAAAAACGCTTCCGCGAAAACTTCTCTACTTTCCCGCTTCTACCCAGGCATTGGCCCGGGGGGTGGGTGGCTACTGGTTACCGGGGCGAGGAGGGGGAGGGGGAGGAAGCAATTACGCTGTGCGCACGCGCGAGCTTCCTAGACGCCATCGCGTCCCTAATTGCTGTATCCGTGCACAAGCGGGGCCAATGTATCTCAAATATAATTGAGATGACAGCATTGTACGTATTGTTGATAGTGGTTCGTGGGGCGATCAGATACGCAACGCTTCTTAGGATCATTAGAGCAGTCTTCCGCTAACAAGCACGTGAAAGTACAAATTGCTATGTGTTAATTTTAGGCGTTCAAGAATGTACAGAAAAATCCTACGGATACTTAAAAAATCTACTTAAATCACCCGTGCCCCTCGGTGGGGACATAATAGGTTGATGATGACTTAAAAAATGTTAGAAAAACTAGAGCTGAAATGTTTGTTCGAACAAAATAAAAGAATTCATTCCAATGAAACCCTTCATTAGAAGCTAATATAAGTTGCGAAAACTCCCTCCGGAATATGTCATCTAGTGACGCCCTAAAAGTATTCCCTCAACGGCGGCCGCTTTGTTCGAGACCAAAATCTATTTATTCATATCGTATTGCTAATTTTCAGATTAGTCGCTGCCGTTGCGTGGGGTTATTGAATTATCTATTCCGTTTGCGGGGTCTTCGCTGGCGTCCCGGGGGCATCGCCGTTGCTACGGCTGTTTCGGGAGTTTGGGCTTTATTTCAGAAATTCCGCTCATTTAACCTACAGAGTACCTGGATGACCGAGCTTTGCTCGGTATTTTTTTGGTAAATCATGTTTTATGGATTTTTTTTGTATTTCTTTTAGAAAATATATTTGGATACGAATTAGGTGCGTTAATAATAGGGCTCCTAATAATAGTTTTTCACACAAAAAGGAGCTTGAAAAAAAAGAGAAACTTCATGCACAAGTCTCGAACCAGGGTCTTTTGTTTAAGGTATCGTCCTATTTCCCACCTGGGCTACAACAACCTTACAGATTAATGCGAAATTTACGTTCTTAAAGGGTTTCAGTTATTTCTTTGACCAAAAACACGGTTAAAACGACGTTTTCTTAAAATGAAACCTAGCTGGATCAATTAATCGCCCCCGAAACCCTCTGTTTACAAAATTTCATGAAAATCGTTGGAGCCGTTTCCGAGATTCTGATTATGTATATACATACATATATACAAGAATTGCTCGTTTAAAGAGATTAGATAGATAGATAATATTACGTTTTATCAGGTTTAATCTTGATGTAAAAAAATGTTTCATCTATATCAATAAATTCGTAACCGTTGGTTACGAATTGAATTGGTATGTATTGAATTAATGAGATGAATGAATGATCTACAACTATACCTATAACGAACAAACCACTTGATAGACCATAAAGCTTCACGAATCATAGCTCATCATAGCTTTACTTTCTATCAAGGATATGGTTACGCCGAGGAAATAGTAAATGGAATTAATTAAACTACTTATGTAGGTACTCAAGTATCAGATAATTTGTTTTTCGGAAATAGGTATATAGATTTTTGTAAAGTACAACTTACCTAGCTACTGACAAAATTATGGTTCGGAAAAAAAAGAAAAGATGGTTTGTTATTTTTTTTAAACAACGGGGGATATGGCTTCCAGTGAGGCCTATGTCCTGCAGTGGGTGTTAAATGGCTGAAGATGATGATGACTTCGTAAAAATTTAAAAAACTTACTGTCCAGAAAAAAAAAGAAAATGTGGATAGTTCTTTTTTACCACATGGTTTCGAGAGACATAATCTTAAACGAAATAATCATCGCAAAATCAAAACGCCAAATTAAATGCAGCCATTAGAGTAATAATAATTACAGTAATGCAAATGAACGTAACAATGGATTAAGAATTATATTTCCACTCTGTTGAGCTTCTATAAGAAGCCACTCAATTATGGCACTCAATTATGTGGTATTCAGGATCATCCGATTCCGATTGTGCAGAGCATTGACGGAGTAAAATAAATAAACGGAACTTGAAGTAAAATACGGAGGGTTCATCGCGACCCCTAAACTTGTAGGTACCAGTGCACATGAATCAGTGATTCGGCAAGAAAGTCCTGCAGTTCTTACTCCGTTCAATATAAATACCTGTCTTATCTAGAAATAAACTTCTTATGCATGATAGTTGCGGTTATAAGAAGCATGTAAGTTTATGACACTGTTATTTAAATAAATGAACTACATAGAATATTTATTTTATTTATTTTAACCTTAAGGAAAACTTGCAGCTAAACTTAAAAAAATGAAAGATTTAGTGGACAACAAAAAGCTAATTACAAGTTTTCACAAATGAAGACGTTATTTGATTTGTCTTGTCATTCAAATAGATTTTCATATTTAATTGCTCCTTTATGTAGTCTTTCATACACCACCTAAATCAAACTTTAGTTCGTTGTCATCCGAGTTAAAATTTCTGAACACCCTACATTATCGTCCGTCGTCTATATTGGCGACCAAGACATTAACAACGCTATTAATACTTAAACAAGTATTTTGTATTTATTTAACCAAAAAGTACCTTCCTAAGATTTTTTCCTAATATTATTTTTATGCAGATACAAATAAGTTCTCCACGGTACTTTAAACAGTCGAGTAAATCCTTCTTTCGAACCTCGCATTTGCCGAACTCTATCCGGTTCGTACGCCTCTGCTCCGGATACTGTTTGCAGTGGGCCCGAGGCGAATGACGTCGCGAGAGCTCTCATTGGCTAACCGCCCTTGCCGGGAGGGCGAGGGGAGTCTACCAGCTGGAGAGCTCACTGTGGATAATCCCGTAATCAAAGTCATAATAAGTTCAAAAAAAAAAAATTGGGACATCCCGATGATCTGACGCTGTGGTTAGGTCGGCAGGGGCTCCGTGGAAGCGAGTGGCGAGGTTTCGCGTGATGGGTAAAAGGCCTATACCCAGCACTTGGCTGATGATGATGATGAAGACACATTACATTTTAGGGTTCTGTACAGTCGACAGCACATCAACGTTCACATTTTAGTTGCAAAGTCGCCCGTAATGCAACGGAGTAGAGTGCATGGGTGTATACGATGATGTGCTGTCGACTGTACCTCAAAAGGAAAAACAAGGATCCCTTATTATACGATCACTTTGTTGTCTGTCTGTCCATTTGTCCCTCCGTCAGTCTGTCAAAACGCTTTATCTCAGGTACGCCTAAAGAGTTGTTATTAAAACTAAGTATAGACTCAAGTCTACGGTCCCTTGAAGCTGTGAAAATTCGGGATGCAAAAAAAAGTAAACTGCCTGAATCAAAAACAATTTCGAGCTTAACCTCCAAACTACAGCATTTTTAATGTAAGAGATTTTTATCTTAAAAGATGAGCCTTATTTTGAGTAAATAATAATATTTAAATGTCCTTCATTTGACCTCTATGGTGACGTCACATGTTAAATCGTCTGTTGTAGTTATTCTGTGAAAATCTACCCATGGCCTGCCAACTTCATCTGTCAAACACATCGATATTTAGTGCCACTATATTATCTGTTCAGTTGGTAGCGGTGCTAGTGAAAAATTTAGTAGTAACGTAATATTTAAGAAATTTACCTAGAAAAATGAGAAAATTTTAACCCGTCTTTCAAAATTAATGAAAATATATCTATAAATCTTAGTAAGTGAATAAATAAAACAAAAAATGGGGAACAGGATTTACAATTAATTAGTTAGTTACAATTTTGTCCACCTGGTAAAACTTGGTGGCGCTGTAAAGACTTTTTTTTTGACACCAAACCACTGACAATCTAGATGGTTTGGCCCATTCACACGCAAATCCAATCGCGAACCTACCTACACACACACAGTAAGTAGCATTATGACGTCACGCCGAATAATATTTACTTTAATTAATTAACAATGAATCAGAATATAAAATAAAATCCAATCATAAAAAAAACTTTGCACCCCCAATTTGAAAATCCGAAATTTGAAAATTCATAGGGTACTTTACGTTGGCTTTGACCGTTGAAAATTGTCTAGTAAATGACGTCTTATAATACAAATACTGGAAATATCTGAAAACTATACATTTTCTATTAAATCATAAAAAAAAATGTTTTTGAAGTTCGGTAAAAGCTCGAAAAAAACTGCGAGAACCGGACAAAAGCAAGAGTCCGACTTGCTCTTCTCCAGTTTTTTTGTGACGATGACGACCTCTGTGGCGCAGTGGTTAGCGCATCTGCCATCATGTGCTCTATGATATGAAAACTGTACTTTTTATTGAAAAAAAAACAACATTCGTCCTAACCTTAATTAAGAACATGAAAAATTCGGAAAATTAAGAATTAGTAAAATTAAGAATTTTCGTAAAGAAGAGGTCGTCCTGATAATCATTTGGAAAATTACAAACATCTAAAATTAAGAATTTGGCCCTAATCGCCCCGGCGCACCAAAAATATGATTTGCTTTGTGAAAGGTTTGCAGTATTACTGTGAACTCTTCCAAAGAGGATGAATTTTCCTTTTTTCTTTTTGTTGCCAAAGTCATAAGTTGCCATTAAATCTGTTTAAGAATAAAATGTGTTTTTTTATAAATACCAAATGGCATTTAGGTTAAGTTTTATCACGATTACCAGCCAGTAGCATGGATTTGTAACTGAAAAAGAAACTATTTTGTGAAACCTTAAATAAATTACAATAAGACTGGTACCATGGAGGTCAGTGTAATGAGGTCACTGATTTATCAAATCTATCTGGCACTATAGCTGTGTCCACACTGTGCCCTTTTCATTTTCAACTTTCCCTTCATCATTCTATTATGCTTTACCTTAGGGCAAGCAACTGTTGAATGCATCATGTCCGTGCGTCATCCGACCGGAGTCGTTAATTATCGTTCAGTATAACACCATGTGCGACGAGATGATTCTACTTACTTGCGTGCGGCTTACTTGGTGATAAGAAAATCTAGAAAACAAAAGAGAACCAAGCGCAAGATGTGGGCTCGAAAATATTTTATTGATCGAACTAATGTAATTATGCGTGAACTGCGAGTAGATAAAGATATTCTTTTTAAAAACCTCTATGGTGACGTCACATGTTAAATCGTCTGTTGTAGTTATTCTGTGAAAATCTACCCATGGCCTGCCAACTTCATCTGTCAAACACATCGATATTTAGTGCCACTATATTATCTGTTCAGTTGGTAGCGGTGCTAGTGAAAAATTTAGTAGTAACGTAATATTTAAGAAATTTACCTAGAAAAATGAGAAAATTTTAACCCGTCTTTCAAAATTAATGAAAATATATCTATAAATCTTAGTAAGTGAATAAATAAAACAAAAAATGGGGAACAGGATTTACAATTAATTAGTTAGTTACAATTTTGTCCACCTGGTAAAACTTGGTGGCGCTGTAAAGACTTTTTTTTTGACACCAAACCACTGACAATCTAGATGGTTTGGCCCATTCACACGCAAATCCAATCGCGAACCTACCTACACACACACAGTAAGTAGCATTATGACGTCACGCCGAATAATATTTACTTTAATTAATTAACAATGAATCAGAATATAAAATAAAATCCAATCATAAAAAAAACTTTGCACCCCCAATTTGAAAATCCGAAATTTGAAAATTCATAGGGTACTTTACGTTGGCTTTGACCGTTGAAAATTGTCTAGTAAATGACGTCTTATAATACAAATACTGGAAATATCTGAAAACTATACATTTTCTATTAAATCATAAAAAAAAATGTTTTTGAAGTTCGGTAAAAGCTCGAAAAAAACTGCGAGAACCGGACAAAAGCAAGAGTCCGACTTGCTCTTCTCCAGTTTTTTTGTGACGATGACGACCTCTGTGGCGCAGTGGTTAGCGCATCTGCCATCATGTGCTCTATGATATGAAAACTGTACTTTTTATTGAAAAAAAAACAACATTCGTCCTAACCTTAATTAAGAACATGAAAAATTCGGAAAATTAAGAATTAGTAAAATTAAGAATTTTCGTAAAGAAGAGGTCGTCCTGATAATCATTTGGAAAATTACAAACATCTAAAATTAAGAATTTGGCCCTAATCGCCCCGGCGCACCAAAAATATGATTTGCTTTGTGAAAGGTTTGCAGTATTACTGTGAACTCTTCCAAAGAGGATGAATTTTCCTTTTTTCTTTTTGTTGCCAAAGTCATAAGTTGCCATTAAATCTGTTTAAGAATAAAATGTGTTTTTTTATAAATACCAAATGGCATTTAGGTTAAGTTTTTCACGATTACCAGCCAGTAGCATGGATTTGTAACTGAAAAAGAAACTATTTTGTGAAACCTTAAATAAATTACAATAAGACTGGTACCATGGAGGTCAGTGTAATGAGGTCACTGATTTATCAAATCTATCTGGCACTATAGCTGTGTCCACACTGTGCCCTTTTCATTTTCAACTTTCCCTTCATCATTCTATTATGCTTTACCTTAGGGCAAGCAACTGTTGAATGCATCATGTCCGTGCGTCATCCGACCGGAGTCGTTAATTATCGTTCAGTATAACACCATGTGCGACGAGATGATTCTACTTACTTGCGTGCGGCTTACTTGGTGATAAGAAAATCTAGAAAACAAAAGAGAACCAAGCGCAAGATGTGGGCTCGAAAATATTTTATTGATCGAACTAATGTAATTATGCGTGAACTGCGAGTAGATAAAGATATTCTTTTTAAAAACTTTACATGTCCGAAAAAAAATTCGATCGACTTTTGAAATCGGTTGAACCAAGAATTGCAAAACAGTCAACCATCCATCTAGTTGTTGAACGCTATGTTGCACAGAAATCCACGGACCGCGGGAACGCGTGCATCGCAGCGCGCGCTATGCTTTCAACTCATTTAAGGCATGCGTCAAGGGCATGCCTCACGTGCGCTGTTGACTGCGCTACGACGCATGCCCTTGTTGAACGAAAAAAGGCACAGTGTGGACATAGCTTAAGGAGGTCAATAAATGAGGCCCACAAAAATAGTGCTGTTCTATTAGTTTAACATCGTCGTTTTTAAGTTGTTTCTTAGATTTAGGCGGACAATGTAATTAATTACAGATGGTACAAGGAGGAAGAACAAAAAATTCAGGATGGGTAAGTGACCTTATCATTAAACTGTGCAGGCACGTTCAGTCTGGTGTCAAACGTGACTAGGATGATCCCGCCCGTCCGATTTTGTCCAGTCGACAGCACATCAACCTTTACATGAGTGCACTCCCATTACGTATCGGACGATTTTGCAACAAAATATCGACTGCAATAAATGATGAAATAACTGAACACAAAACCTCAAAGCTCTCACTAGTCTCATCCACGACATGCTCTCCCGCCAAATCGAACGTCGCCGTCGCCGCGCGGCGCACCCGCACATTAATGTTATTATTTAGCAACATTTACCAAATAATCTCCCGTTTAACCGTCCTCCGATACCCAGCCCCTAACTACCGTATTGTGTGTGCCGATTACAGCTCCCCCGAGTCCTAACGAGAGGATTCAAGGGAAGCTGTAGACTTTAGCATTAATTACTTTCAGCCTTTTGTTGTGCGCGCGGTATTTGTTGGCTACATGCGCCTTTGTGGGCTCGAGATATGAAATTGATAACCTGTTGGGGTGTAGGTGAAGTTGTATAGGTGCAATAGTTTTCTTGTGATGAGTTTCTTTCACTGCGGGATTAACGATATTGTGTGTGAGGGTTTTACTGGTCTGGAAATGGACTTTTCAATGCAGCCTCTCCCTGTTTTATATGTTACCACTTTGACTGTCATATTGGATCGTGATTTTGATTCTCGCTACGGGCTGGTGGTTTATATCTATGTTTGCAAGATTGCAAAAAAGATACAAAAATAAATAAAGTCATTTACGTTGTGTTATTTTTGTGAAATTATGATTTTTTTATGGTTTACAACAAAGTATTGTAACAAAAGAGGCAGGAGGCACCAAATCGGTACTTACCGACTCCCGACGTTTTTTCTATGTCCTACTTGCAGTAGGGCCTGCTGCTCTCGAATCGGACTTTTTAGTCACTCGAAAAAGTGTCAGTCTTAAGCCTGTATTACACCGAGGCAACACTGTGCGGCATTGCGCCATGCCACAAGGCGGCATGCTACAAAGGTGCGGCAGAAGAAGAAGATGAAGCTGCGACAGTTTGCCACATGACGCGAGGTGTTGCCATGCCACACGGTTCTTGCCACAATGTGCGACGTTGTAGCATGCGACCTTGTGGCATGCCCGCAATGGCGCACAGTGTTGCCCCTGTGTAATATAGCATTTAGGCACTGGTTGAATCGTCCGCAACGGACGCAAAGGCCTATGTATTGTAACAAAGCAAAGTTGAGTATTAAAGTTTAACTGGAATTTAGGCACTATGGCGCATGTATCGTTATATCGATCTAGTTTATATAGATGTTGTATACTATACTAGCTAACCTAGCAAACGTTGTTTTGCCACTGTTGTCGACCTCTGTGGCGCAGCGGTTAGCGCATCTGCCTACCATGCGTGAGGTCTCGGGTTCGAACCCCGGCTGGGGACAAACAAACCCCAGGTATTAGACGTTTACATGCTTGTTATGTCGCTGTTTCTGGTTCCCAGGACACAAGGTATCCTAGTGTGGGGCTAGAAGTAATGTACCTATGTACCTGTATGTAAATACTTCTTTATATTGATTAGCAGGTAAAAAAATCTTAAAAATTGGTGAGGTCGTTTCGGACTAGTATTATAAACGTAGACAGGTCCAGATGGAGAGCACTCTACACCCATCCCCGTCATGGTAGCCACGATCCTCAGCTTTGAGGATCGTAAAAGGCCAATTTTTCCTGGTAACGGTGATGTAGGTACTAAGTTCTCTATTTTCTCCTTCCAAAGTCAGTCACTAAAGGACAAAGTCCATAGTGTCGGGACCACTACGTACACCCCGGGGTGACGGGTACAGTTTCAATGTATGCAAATGCGGTGATAATTATTTGAACACCCTTCACACTGCCGAGGTGTCTGCCCGACCCCTCTTGTGAAGCTGTTTCTCTTTGACTGGCGCTCGTGACAGCTTTTGAAAAAAAAACGGTATTTTCACACTACCTACTGAACAGTAGGTACATATATATTTTTTTAAAAATGTGATGGGTCCATGCAAAAAAGGTGATTCACCGTGCTATACGGATGGTACAAAGTTTTTAATAATTTTGTAATAAGGTAATGACCATTTTGGTACGAAAATAGTCACTATAAAAAAAAATTGTTTGTGTTCTCTCTATTTATCTATGCTCAACTAACACAAACGGCAGCCTATAGGCTACTTCAGAGTAGATACCGCCTTTTCAACAATTTTTCTTTAAATACTTTATCTTTACTTTGTGCAATAAAATAATAACGGGTTTATAAGCACGATTAAGTCTATGACGACCTCTGTAGCGCATCTGCCTACCATGCGAGAGGTCTCAGGTTCGAACTCCGGCTGGGGAAAAAAACCCCAGGTCTTGGATGTTCACAGCACACATCGCTGTTACTGGTTTCCACGACACGGTTGTGGGGCCACACTAAGATTGTGGGGCCAGAAGTAACGGATGTGCCTGTACGTACCTAAATGTTTATGTTATTGACTTGGGTCATCATTGCTATTTCATCCAAAGGAATCATGCCGATATGGTGATGACATTGAGGTTCAAGATTAAAACCTTTAGTGGGTACTTTAATCACTGATTTTTTTTCATTTCCTAATTATTTATGGACAAAATAGTTGTTTTGGTATCCAGTATCTTTAGTAGCTTTGGTGTATCCTTCGGATCATGAGTCAGTCAGTCTACATTTTTTTTTGTTTACCGGTGTTAACGTATTGTTGGAGCCCTACGTCACTCAGCGGAGCCTTACGACCAGCAAGCCAAAACCCGCCGAAGTACTCTCAAACAGATCAACGGGAAATTATTGTATGGACACGAAAGTAACATAATCATTCTCAAAGAGAAAGGTGTGTAAGTCAACTAAATTATATTAATTTCATTTGTCTGATCATTCAAATAGATTTTCATATGTAATTGCTCCTTTATGTAGTCTTTCATACACCACCTCATGCCGTCCAGATCATTGTGCCACTGTCTAAAGTTTTTCTTCGGCAAAGCCTTTCCAGGCTTGATCATCGTGTTGTAATGTAAGGAATCACACAGGTAGCATAGCGGATGGTATCTGGAGTTGTCAGTGGACTCGATGTTGTAAAGGTTTGTCCAGTGGAAATAAGTGTGGAGCAGCGATTGGTTGGTGAATATCTGGAGCATCAAATCGGCCAAGTCGTTTGGGTGGTAATATGCGGCGTTTATGTAGGATTCTGGTGGTAGGAACCTGAAAGAACAGAGGGAATGTTTTTAATTAATTTCAACATGTGTCGGATGGCTCTCAACGCCATTCAAAGCGTAGAAAGACGAATTTCTCAAAAGTTCAGCGTTTGTGCCCGTAATCAGATGTATCTATAGCCAACCTTGGCCATCTCTACTATTTGTGATGATGATAAAAAATGTTTGGTTCTGCTTTGTCCATTTTTAATTTGCTTTAAAGTTAATAATATATCATTCTTATAATCTTGAAACAGGCACCATACAATATCCACAAAAAGTTTCGACGACAACACAGAACACATAGGTACAATAAGAGTTTAAGCAAACAAAGGAAAACCTAATCGAACAAACCACACTGGAAAATAGCTTAGCCAAAGAATCTGTGCGTTGGTAGCATTGCCATGCTGCACCGCCGAAGAAATCCTTTGACAAATAAATGCACCAGAGCCACAGGCAAGCTCGCAATATCTCAATCGGCGCCCTAGCTCCCTAGGGTGCCGATAGAGATATTGCTAAATCTTGGCTAGTGCCCCCAAACTATGAGTGCCCCCAGACCATGGGGGTCTCCACCACAAGTGTAACTTAATCTATCTGTAGTTTTTGCTCTTTTCTTTACATTTGTTTTCTTAAGCTTTAGTAATGTTCTTTAGGCCCGTCTCTGAATTGAGAATTTCGCTAAGTACTTACTTAACTGTAGAGATCGTCAAACTCAGGAAAGAGCGTGACAAAACGTTACTTGTATTTACTTACAGTCCGTTTTTTAATTCAATGCAAAAAAAATGACACGGTGTTACCGTTATAAAATACACTGGCCTGCAAAACTAAGTATCACACTCTTAAAATTGCAATAACTTTTTAAGTAGGTACACAAGATATACTTTTGAAATAAAAAGGACTCGAAAAAAAGTTTAATACTGCATATAAAAACTTCATAGTCGATAACCTTTTTGTAAGATATGCCCGAAAAAAACTTTAATAACAAAAACCATCCTTATTCGTTTTACCATATATTTTTTTTTGTTTCTGTTTTTGTTTTCAGATTTTTCTTTGATCGATAGTCTTGTTACGCTAAGTTAGATAGACTTGCTGAGAAATCAAGTTAAGCGATGTTACGGGAAGCACATGCAGGTTACACAGAATGGCGCTCCAGTAACTGGAGTTGCAGCACGACTTAAAAATGTTACTAATGTACAGTTTACTATAGTTTAAAAGAAAGCTGATAAAATTTGCTATAAAACATTTTTTATTTTAAATCTCTAACTCCCATAGTTTATAAAAAAAATATATTTAAAAGTGTGTTACTTACTTTTGCAGGCCAGTGTGTTATAGGTTGACTCGGTAGATTTTTTTTTACCGTGAATAGAAGACTTGTGTGACCAAAATCCTTATCACATCAAAGACATTAAAGTTTAATTCCTCATAAGAGCAAAGTAAAAAAAAAACACCTACGTAGCACAAACAATTTTTACTTGGAAGTAAAATGGGGTAATTTGGTTTATGCGTAGGTACTAGCAACATTCAGACATTGGATTGTATTGAGATGTCAACGTGACTGTTTTATTTTTTTGCATTGAACTAAAAAACAAACTTTAGCTTATAAATTGTCAATTCAGAAACCGCCCCTAAATAATTTAACCAAGGTTTTTACATACTAAAATGGAGCAAAAAAATTAACAAATCGGCGTTACCTGTCATAATCAGCCCCCCCAAAGACAATAGGCACCGCGTAGTTCTCATAACCGCGGAGCGGCTTCTCCGTCACGAAGTCAGTAAAGAGCGAGTCTTCAAACGCAATGTAGAAGACATAATCTCTCTTTAACATTTCATTGCAGTCGTCATCTGGGCATGCCTTCTTGGCACACTTCCCATAAGGGTCGATTTTGATACCGTTATCGATGAGATACTTCTGAAGTTGAGCTAGGTAGTCGGTCTGAAGGTTCTCGCAGTTATTTATGATCCAGGCGACTGCTTTGGTCTTTTCAGCGAGGACTGACCAAACTTGCGGCTTCAGAGGCTCTTCGTCTCGCGCCCAGACCACGTTTTCGGTTGGTGCTGGAAGTTAAGAAATGCTTTGTTTTTATACGTTGTTCTAAAAAATGTGTTTTATAAAGGTCCTACGTAAAATAATACTTTTTTTGTATCAAAGGCAGATGAGAAAGTAGCCGTTAATAGTGTTTGATAAGTAAAAGGTTGGAATTTTAGATAGGTATCTCTACCTCAGAGAGAGAGAGAGAGAGTACAAGCTCAATTGCCACGAAAGTCACTGATTAGGGTTTTAGGTACTAAGAGCCGATTTCTGAATTTAGAATTTTCGCTAAGTAACTACTTAACTGTAGTGCTGTCTCGTCAAATTTCTCAGAAAAGAGCGTGACAGAACGTTACTTGAGTATTTACTTAGTAAATTCTCAATTCAGAAATCGGCCCTAAGATATGTGGACAGCTTAGACATTCGGATTTTCTTACCATTTTTTCATTCACGCTTAGCGACCGGTATGGCTAGTAGAAATTCACAAAGGTACCTACGTCACTCAAAAACAAAGTCTTTGGTATATGCCGAGATTCGAACCCACGACCTTCTAAATGTAAAACTACCGCTTTACAAGTACCACCGCTCAAACTGTTCATATAGGAATTGTATGAAAACTGTGAGTTGAGTACCTACTCACTTACCCACAACTTCGCCCAACGCATTCTTCACAACAAAATAGCGCCATACAATATTAGAATCTAATCGGTACGTAAGTGTCCAGTTGTAAAGGCCTTCGTGACACGTATCACAAGCCGGCTTTTGCTCTGGAGAAGACACGCTGGTGTAGACGTACAGTTGCGATGGATCTCTTACTTTAGGTTTTTCCTTACATTGGGTGAATAGAACTGCTTGGTAGTCCAAGGGATTTAACTCGGGCGTGTACTTTGTGAATACACAGCTTTTGATACCACATGGGAGCTCAGGGAAGACACTACGGCCTGACTTGAAAACCATTGGGCTTTCCCCCATTACCATTATCTTTTTGTAACTAGAAAAATCCGTGAAATAACTCTCTACAAAAGACTTCATATTTATGGTAGAGCCAAACAGAAAACTGAGAATCCAAACATCGATGATGATAAATAATATCATGCCCGTTATCAGCCAAAATATATTGCGCCAAACGCATCGTAGGCTAAAAGGCAGTTTTATGTAATATAGCATTGTATTAATGTGTAAAAGTTACAAAAAAGATGTGTGCGAAATAATTGGAAATAAACACATTAAAATAAACTGTCATTTTTTATTTTTTTGTCAATCGCCTCCCGAGTTCATGTCTACAGGACACACAGGACATTACACATTTGAAACTTTTTTTATAAGTAGGTGTGGGTCAAGTGTGGGTACCTACACGCAGAGTTTGAGATATAGTCATGGTTTACATTTGCTTTATTTTCATGCTTTTTCAGCATGTTTTCTATAGAGAAAGAAAATAGACACGGCAAAAACGTATGGCGATTCATAGCTTTAATTACGCACCTTATATTATAAAAGTACTTTCAAAAAATCCTAAATACATAGTACATTACCAACCATTACTGATTTATTATTTGCTTATATTCTTGTGAATGGTATTGGCGTCTCTATTGTATTCTGACTCTATGGAAAGCATGCTAAAAAAGCATGAAAATAAAGCAAATGTAAACCAGGCCTTAGGATAAAATAATTTATTTGGTCTGAGCTTAGAGTTATGAGGCTTACGAAGAACCGAAAATTCGATGCAAAACTTGTTACCAATCTATGAAAGTACGGATGATAATAATCTTTTCATAACGCTTACCGGATGTAACATGAACTGATTTATCAGCTTCTAATATTTCTTCACATTATTCAAGTGTGGGAGTAAACTTTCTGTAGAAAGCTCTACTGTACTCGTTAGGTGGCACTTCCATCAACCATCGTCTACACCCGAAAATTTTACAAAGATTTAACACTGGTTTAATCCTAGATTAAGATCGTATCTACAACGAGAACTTTGTAAACACTTGACACAAGAAAAATACATTCATTTTCGAGGATTATTGACGAACAGTTATTTTTGAAGTGTTGCAAACCGGTTAAGTGCGTATTAAATGTCGTGGTTCCGTAGATGTCTTAGGATCGAAGGAGGAATGTCATCGAAGGTTATTCTATTTTTGGAATCAAGCGATCTATATCGACTTTGCTACTAGGTGCTACACGGTACTGCTGGATTTAAGTCTGTCTTAAGATACGCCTCTTAAGAAGCTAACTCTTTTCTAACCGGCCACAATAAGCCACTATTGCCTATCTGCTATCGACAGTTCAGACGTCAGCCCCCTCTACCGTATTCTGAAGTATTCTAATTTTTTCAACCTATTGGTTATTGGTTCTTCTGCGGGTGTGACACTTACTGCCACTTCGGTTGGGAATAATTAGTATCCGGATTTGGACAAATGATTATTAGCGGAAGTTTCTCCGTTAGTTTTGAGACAAACCGAATCTATCTATTAAGTTTGGCTTCGACCACATTATACTATCTTGCCATCCAGTAGGTATCTATTCACTGATTCTCTGGGGTGGCGGTTATGTTTTAAATAGCACGACAGAGTTCGTCAACTCGATTCCCGCTAGGAGCCGCCACTCTAGGTGTTTTTCAATGTTTGGGTCAAGACCCACTTCCCATGGACCCAAATTTCAAGAAGTTTGGGTCCAGAACAAATGTGCTCTGTGAATGTTATTATTATCTTATCGCGGCAGATCCACGTATCATCACAGCGGAACCCCAGAACGTAAAGTCCGAAGTTTGACAGGCAATGACTGGTCAGCACACAGGCGCCATTGTCGTGGCGACAAGAATACAGTTATTGTTGGCAAAATAACCCCATTGTTGGGCGCGTGAAATCTTGGAGCAAAAACTTGCATCGACAATTGTATCGTAATTGAATTAGGCGTGCTTTGGGTGGTGCTTTGGGTGTCCAGTCGGGATTGGAAGCTCACGTGACCGTTCTTGGAACGGGGGCAAAAGCGTACGTTTCCGTTGCGGGAGTAGGTACCTACTTTTGCAGCTGCTGAGATCGAGTTTAGCTGTTGCTCTTATTAATTTAATTCGGCTTCAACTTATTTTGTCCGGACATAATTAATTATCCGTGTTTTACACACGAAACATAGAAAAAAATATTGAGAAATAAGTAAGGCGACCTTATAAAATATATACTTAACTGTAAATACAATAAAAAGGTTTACTTTCAGTAATAGAACTTAATACTTTGTTAAAGGCTAGCACAAGTATTTTTCTAAATTATGTAAATAAGCGAGATTCTTCGGAAAAAATACACTTTAATAATCGCGGTGAGAATCCCGTTTCTATTACAATTATGAAAGTTTTCAAGTAATCAAAATATAAATCTTATTTATTTTGTTTACCTTATTGTGATTTTGGACATCCAATGTCCGTCATTTATGATTATGTATTATTGTTATTGAAAACATGTAGAGTTATTAACTTATTCACTTGATTCACTTACTTATTTTTTTCTGGTGCTTAAAAGGAATTATTTTTCGTACACAGAGTTTAATTTTGAGAATTTGCCGATTGAATCAATAAAGGATAACTGATTTTTCCAATCCGGACTTGGCCCCCGTGGTGGAGTATGGCCTATACCTTCCTCAGGCTAGAGACCCGTGGCCCTCGGTGGGGACATAATGGGTTGATGATGAACTGATTTTTGTTATGGTGCACATTTACATATTTTTGTTTATCTCTATTCACCACCAGCCTGAATACCTATAGCTCTTAAGATCACTTGCGGATTCCTGGAATTTGATTTTCCAAAACGTTACACGCTCTTGACAGAACTGATGAACTGATTTTGTGAAGGCTTTATATCGTAGTTTCTAAACTGTAACAGCAGCACCGGAAGCTCGACCAAAACTACATAAAAACTTTATTTAAACAAAAAAAAAAAGCTCGCATTAGCGTCACTTCCAAGGGTTAAGCTGTTCAAATATTTATGCACTATTTACGTATTGGCAAAATAAAATCGGGTGACAACTGACAATAGGCCCAGTGGGCTTTTGTCCGCGGGCAGAATGCTTTATGTTTTCATTTGTGAGCACTCCATTGACCAGCAGAGTGCTTCCTTGATTCGAGGGTGCGTTGGGACCAGACTCGAGTGGCTGAGTGGTCTCCCTATATGGGTTTTAGGTAGCTCTAGCGCCATTGTCAGCCGCGACGACATTTTACTGGCAACAATGGCTTCTCTAGGGAAGTTTTGTTCTATTGCAAATCCTAAGCGAATGACAGTGATTGCGAGGCTTTTTTTCTTACAAAAACAATATCGAACAAGTAAACGATTTTGGGCCGTCTTTTTTTAAATTCTGAATTTAATTTAGTTAACACTTAGGTGAGTAGGTACCTAGTAATAGACTCTGGTTTCTAAATTGTGTATTAATTAATTATCATAATTTATTGTACACAAGGAAGAAAATATGTTACAAAAATAGAAGAGTAATTATGGTGACTACATAGGCGAGTTTATTTCTACAGAAATATCTATTATTATTATTATTAATTTATTTATCACTTTTTTTAGAATCAACTTAAGTGTAATATTACTTTAAATCTGACACCGTTGCTCCTTCTAGTCAGATTTGGATTTAGAGTAGCTATTTTAGTCAAATTCTCAATTCATAAGCCGGCAGCCGGCTTGTTACCTCTTCGACTTACTTCGTCTAATATTTCAATTAACATTAGTAACTACTAGTCAATTTAACTAAATTCACTGTGTAAGATTTTAAATCAAACGATTGAATTCACTAGTGGATCGGAACTTCTAGCGCTATCTCGAATTAATGTTTTATTATCAAATGACATCCCAAAAAGACCGCACAAAGGCGATCTCGGGGGCTGGTCGCCACATGGTCACTAATCCACTTAACCGCCGTTAAGCCTTAATGCTTAGTTAACACGAGTATCAGCTATTGTAAACAGTCAACGAGTGCGATGGACCGTGGGTTAATTTTATTAGGACTAGTGTTGGCGGTGACTGCTGCCAAATCTGGCTTTGGTGTCTTTATTGATTTTTAATGACTCACGATAGTTAAACATTTCTTACATAAACATAAGGTGTTACAGTCTGTTAGCTTTTAAAATATGAACTGAGCAATCAAAAACCGATTATATTGTAATAAGGTAAGGTTTATTTTGTATTGTTATTTATAACTTTACATAACTTTTCAAAATAGTGAAGAAAAGTTTTATACAGAGCAGAAAGTAGTATTACACTCGTGTGCTTTCGGCGAAAACCGAAGCCTACTCTAGAGCCCGAGGTATATTCGAAAAGCTAACAGACTGTAATTTGCTACTTTTCTGATTGTGAATTTTTATTAGGTAATCTTGATTGACCGTTTGGGGGCAGATGGTGGGCCAAAATTGCGACAGACTGGGCTCCGCAAAATTGATACCGATGTCGCGGCATCGGCAGACCAAGGCGAAGATGGCGGGACGACCTAAATGCATTTTTTGCGGGGTGGTGCGGGGTAGCCGGAAACAGAGAGAGATGGACCAGTAGGACCCAAAAGAGGCTATGTAAAAAAAACTTCATTAAGCATATCATCGATGATTACTAAGGATATTAGGTTTTAGCTTGCTGCGGCTAATAAAATTAAATGTTGTTAATGAATCGAACGAGGTTTGTTATGATGGCGGTAAATCTTGTTTAATGCCTAACCCTTTCTGAATTTTGAGACTTCAGGCGTTAGTTTATATTTGTATTTGTCTCTGTCAAAGGATTTCGTTGTAGATGCAGCGTGGCAATGCTGCCAACGTGCTGGGGACCTTTGGTTCAGCTGTTTTCCGGGGAGGTTTGTTAGGTTAGATTGCGTTTATTGTGTGCCTAAACTATTATTGCATCTGTGTTGTCGACAAAACATTTGGTGGATATTGTGTATTGTGTTTTACTAATTAACATTTATGTAATTTTAATATTTTGGATCTTTGTATGTGTTTTTGCAACTATTTGTACTTAATTGTATACCTACTACTTGTGTCTACATAGGTCATTGATTTGTCCAGTTCGTGATAGGTACTGTGTCCGTAAAGTACTTAAAAGGCATAGTTCCAGGTCGTGAGAAATATTTAGATACCAAATAGTGTAAACAATATACGTACGTACATAAAAAGTATAATTTACCGTAGAAATATGACGACTATGACGAGGTACCAGCACCAATCTTGAAGTTGCAAAATTATGACAACAACCGTCTTATCTGCGAGATGAATCTGAATTTTAAGAAGTCGCGTACAATCTCGCATTGAAATCGCGCAGACAACGTAACACCCTTAAAAATATTTATTGTGTTTACAATAAATACGTAGGTGGTAATCCGAGACAAGAAGGGACCTAACCTCTACTCATTGTTACCACAAAAAGATTCCTTTAATAATATTATTGGGTTCTAATTCCGTTTGTTAATATTAATCGTGGTTATATTAAAATGTCAACTACGGTGAATGGAGGTGCCAATTTGTATAGAATTACCCTACTTGGGGACCAGGCACTTGAGGTGTCGTCTTACACAATTGCCCCAGAAGTTGCGCAAAAAACCTTCTCGAGTAGGTATTGAACTCAGCAATAAAGATTATTATAGATACACGAAATGTTATCTCATTTTTCTGCTTCGATTCTTGGATTGCTTTGTATAAAAATTGATAATTTTGAAGTTCCTTGAACTTAAGTTCCTTGAGCTGGTTAAACTTAAAAAGGAAAAGAGACCGCCTAGTTCTTTCGTCCTTATATCTACATCCTTTGTTCAGAAAGCACTTTTGGGCCTCGAGTCTAGACATACATACCTACATACCTATTATGTTCACGGTCGGAAAACGCAACATGTTCCATTGTCGCTTAGATGGTTTGTTATACATATATATATGGGCGTGTAGACTTGAAGTATCACTGAAAAAAGAATCGACGCATTCATTCAACGTTTACTGCTTTATAAAGTTATAACGACGCGTCTATTCGGAGACTTCAGCGTAGTTATTTGTTTTTTACCAAATCGATGTTGTTTTAAGGTTTCGGAAAAAAAGAATCAAGATTTTTTTACAGTGTATAAGATGAGATAAAAGACGACTTCTGTGGCACAGCGGTAGCGCATCTGCATACCATGCGAGAGGTCCCGGGATCGAATCTCGGCTGGGGACAAAAAACTGGGGTTTTTTTGTGGATGTTTACATGTTTGTGATGTCACTGTTTCTGGTTCCCACGGCACAGGCTGTCCTAGTGTGGATCCAGAAGCAATGTATGTGCCTGTATGTAAATCTTTATGTTATGTTAGATAAGAATATTTTTTTGTTTTATACCGGAAAAACATTTACAGAAACAGCAGTAAAAAAACACTAAACCTCTTTGAGTAAAAAATTGCAGAGGATTAGTTATATATACTGGAAACGGTTTTCAGTCTTTGTGTTTTTCTTCGACCAAATAGGGGATGTAGTTACCTATTTGCAAAGGACAAGATAAAAAGTACCCGGAACCGACGTGCGTGCAAAAACTAATGAATGTCGATAAGCAGGTGGTAGTGATAGTGGCAGGTGGCAGTCCCTGGTCCCTGATCTCCTACCCCTCTGGGATACAGGCGTGAGCTTATGTGTGTGTGTGTGTGTTTTATTTTATAACACGTTGTATTAATTCATACATACTTACGTCGTACAGCAGGCTCATTGCTCTAAAATCTGACTTTCGCTTTATCCAAACCACCCGAAACACACAAAGCGTAACTTCAACATTAGATAACCTTACCACCCCACACCACGCTCTGTAGCCTGCAACCCCCCCGCCACAGACCCCAGTTGTAATTAGCCCCCTCTCCCCCCAGCCCTGTACACAGAAAGCCATCTCGGGAACAACAAGCTATTTGTACATGTAGCCTTATTTATATGATGAAGCAAGTGTCGCTCGTAGTTGGAATATCTCGTAGCGTGCTCGCCGCAGGCTGGGTTTTCAGAAGTGTACCTAACATGAATTTCTATAGAAAAGCAAAAAAATTGTAGACTAACGTGTGCAGTGAATAATGGTTAACATTTGTGGCTACCAAAACAAAGGTCGTGGGTTCGATTCTGATAGCAGGGCGCCGTACTGGATTTGTACAAAATGATCTCTGTCTAGATAATTTCCATGTTTGTGATGTCCTTGCTGGTCTCCATAGCATAGGGTATCCTATTTTGGGACTAGAGTGTATGAATACAGCAAAAATATCAGGTATCCTCACGATGCTTTTATTGACCTCTACTCGCCATCGGCCCTGGCCGTCGGTCAAGCACTAATTCCAGCCTTACTTTTACATTTTCATACGCACTTAAAATCACAGATTTGCGGGGAGCGCGCATTGGCTTGCCTTGATGGTTGAACTAAATTAACTAATTCTGTATTATACTGAACACCAGTTTATATATTCCGCTTCAGGGATGTTTGCACAGGCGCTGACAGATGGTTTTCACGTGATTCTCAGAAGCAAGATTGACAAGGTTGACTATCCTATCCTAAGACATCGGATGAAAATAGATGTCTCAAAGTCGAATTCGAATTGAAAATGTGATTTATTTTATTTTCGCCAATTTATAAGTACCTACTAACAACTGGATCATTAGTCTGAAATAAACGTATATTATTATTATTATTATATTATCTGATTCGTTAAACGTTATTTTGCCTAAGATCTATTCTTAGACCTACCAAATATGCACAAAAAAGTTCTCACAAATCAGTGAATCCGTTTCAGAGGATTTCGATAATAAACTCTGTGATACCTACGAGATTTTGCTATTTTATTAAATTCTCATGCGTACATTTTCAGTTTTAATTTTTATATTATTGTTTAAATCAGTGTACATACACAGCATACAATAACGAACAGTCTATGTATGTGACAGTTTTGTTTCTGATTCGCTTTGAACCAACATCTTCACATTTCGGTGTAGGAACGCCCGAACGGTCGGTCGTGGCTCCAGAAGCCATAGTTATTCGCGGCACAAAGCGCTACGGGCAGCGGGTAATAAGCTTATTTGAAGATAATCCAGCTGCCAGCCCTGCAGGGTACAACCCTGCAGGGCTGACAGCGATATTAGAAAAGCCTAGGCTTTATTTTGACTGGCTTCGGGAGACGAGATGAGACGAGAAATGATGTTTATGCTGTATGTTTATACTGTGCGTTTTTCAATCAATAGTCTGAGCGATACATTTGGTTGCTATAGAAAATCTTTCTCTAATATATAAAATTCTCGTGTCACAATGTTAGTGCGCATACTCCTCCGGAACGGCTTGACCGATTTTGATGAAATTTTATATGTATGATCGGTAGGTCTGAGAATAGGTTGTTATCTATTTTTCATACCCCGATCTGGCAAAACAACGTTTGCGCGGTCAGCTAATCTTCTATCTTCCTCTTCTTCTTCTCTAATAAGTATATATAATAATTCTCGTGTCGCGGTGTTAGTGCGAATACGCGCATCCGCAGTTAGTGATTTTGATGAAACTTTATACCTACTATGTATATTCGATAGGTCTGAGAATAGGTTGTTATCTATTTTTCATAGCCCTAAGTGAAAAAAAATAAATGGCTAAACAACGTTTGCCGGATGAGCTAGTAATATTATAAAACAATTGCCACGTTTCTTTCTTTCTTGCAACCTAACATCCCACTGTAGAGCACAGACCTATCACAGAGATAGTACAGACTTAAGCACCACGTGTGCCCACCGCGGATTAGGATTTCAAGTGATAAGTTATATGAACACCTTAGACACTCAGATTTTCTTACGATTCTTTCCTTTGCGGTTAGTTCCAAGACGAACAAAGTATAAAACATTAATGCATGACTTTTGTAGGTAACAAAAAACGTTAGAAAATAATACGTATGGTTTGACATCACGTAGAATTAGAAAAGCCATTTTGTTTCCCATCGACGTCGCATAAACAAATTCAGCCGCAGCGGTCTGAATTTCAGGCTCGCCGGCGGCGCGGGCGGATGGATTTACATAAAATTATCGCGCACCCTCCCTGCCTCCCCACTAATACCTCTTTTATGAAGGGAAAATATTTTCCGGACAGTTTTCTACACAAACTCTCCTTTCCTATAATTTAATATTCGGAGGCGGCGCGGAATTAACTTTGCGCGCCAGAAAGTTATTCTCAACTGCGAAATAGACGAATTTAGCTGAGTACAACTTGGAAATCTTTTTGAGTGTTTTGTTGGACTTTTGGATGGTCTTGAATTGATTTTAGTTGGATGAAACTGAACGTCAATTTGTTTTCTTTCATCTTAAAGTGCCTCTCCGTCACTGGAGGTTGGCAGTCAGCTCTTTACAACGGTGTCTGTTCCGAGCAATTCTGAACAGCTCCCCCTAGGGCATAACACCGGTTCACTCTTTGACGTTGCACAACCGTGACATTTTTCTTCTGCCCGGTCTTCTCTTTCCTTCCTTTGCCCATAGAAATAGTAATCTCTTGATTTGCCAATTTATTAGGTACCTACCGTGAAACGGGGTGATCAGAAAATACAGCAAAAATTATTTTTGCTGTCACCGATTTCCTTGTCAGTCAAATATGATCAATAAAGAGACTCCCTGTGGTCATAAATTCACTAGGAAATCTTTCTAGGAAAACACTTTTTGTTTCTATTTACTCCTTTTGCCATTCGCGTTTCACGATATATTTTTTCTTAAAAAATCTAGACTCTTGTCTTATTGACTAAAGAGGTAGGTATTAGCTAAAATAGATAGAATATTTTGAATACAATACAGCCAGAAATTAGACTAACAGAAATAATTAAATGGAAATACAGTACGTTCTGCCTAGTGTAGGCAGGTTGGACATATGGTTTCTCTCGAAAGCACATACCTACTCAAATTAAATACACCCCTGCCGGACAAAACGTAATTATGTATTTACACAAATACGTACACAAACGATATTATAATATAATATCACATACACGTACCCAAATAAAACGAAAATGTAATCCATTTTGCTCCTGCACAAAGGTTCGACAATCAGCTACATAAACAATGCAAACATAAAATAAACGGGTGTACAATCGCAGTCACAAATATAAATCAGTTGGAGCAAATACCTGGCTAGGTACAGGCGAGCACAAAGACGTCTCGAGCGGTGGGCGGGGCGCCCCGCCCACGCCATTGTCGGGGCCCTGAGCCCCAGGGCCCTTCGCAATTAAAACAACAAAGAGACCCCAGCGTTAAAAAATAAGTCAACCTGCATAATAGCGAAAAGTGCCATTTAGGAAAACCTCTAAACCTTGTCTGTGGGAACAAAGAAATGTTGCTGACTTTTTCTAAGTTGGGAAATTAAAACAAGTTAACTGAATAGGTAACTTTAGACGGAATTATGAAACCCAAATACATGCAACTATGAATGAGTACAACGATTGATTTCTTGCTTACACTTATAACAACATATACCTATAATACCAGTGTAAGTATCTAAGGTCTGAACCCAATATTAATGGATTGAAATACACATTTCTAGCGATGGTTCCTAGTATTCTCACATCGCCTAGCCTAGCTAGGGATCGACTGCCACCTAAATGAAAACGTAGCAATTCCCTTTAAATAATACAAAATTAAAGCTACAATGCGGTATACTCACTGATTGATTCATCCATACGTTTTCTCGGAAACGGTGCGTTTTCGAGAAAAATTTTGTATGAGAAAAGTGTTCGGAAGGTGCATATTACAGCCATCCTATGAAGCCGATTTTTGAATTTCGAACGCCTTCCCTCATACAAATATCCGCGGCGAGGCCGAAGGCCGAGACGTTGCGTGCTCCGGCGTCAAGTGACAACGCAAAAGCCAGACGGGAGAAACTTGCGAGGCCGAAGGCCGAGCTCCGCGAAGCGGGCACGAGAGACCCGCTGCGGCGAGGCCGAAGGCCGAGCTCCGTTCAGGCCGGGGCCGAAGGCCGAGACGTTCCGTGTTCCGGCGGAAAACTAACAAACCAAAAGCCAAAGCGGACAAACTTGCGAGGCCGAAGGCAGAGCTCCGCGAAGCGGGCACGAGAGACCCCGCCGCGGCGAGGCCGAAGGCCGAGCTCCGTTCAGGCCGAGGCCGAAGGCCGAGACCACACGTGTTCCCACGCGTCAAGTCCCAACCAAAAGTGTCTAGCGAGGCCCTAGGCCGAGCGCCGCGGAGAGCGAAGCTCGCAGCGGCTGGGGGTTGGCGCGCGTAAGCGCGCAGGGGGCTCGCCCCCTAGTCACCTAATAAATACGGCTGTGCAAGCCAGCTACTGTAAAGAGGAATAGTACCTACGTATCTATCAACCAATACCTACAGCTGCCAAACGCACTGTTTCAATGCTTATTATTAAAAGATCAACTTTTGTTCTAGGATCATACCTACCTATCAAATTGACTGTTTTATTTCTATCTTACCTACATGAGTTTCCTATTTTTCTGGTTGGTCACTACAAACCAGAAAAAAAAATTATAAATTATAAAAAGCGTTGTCTCATAGATTGTGTTAAATATATGGGTAAAGCTATAAGGTCGGGTAGTTACCCGCGCAACACAATGATTTAGGAAACGACATTGGTATGTAAGGTACCTACTACAAACGTGAAATTCATAAGATTAGATTAGAGTAAGTATTCTTTATTGTAAATGGGGAAAAAAATAGGTACAAACATAACATTTAATGTGGCTACATATAAGTAATATTGTACTATGCTATCGCAATAGGGCTTCCTGTAAGGATAGCTTAGGTTTGTGGACATAAATAAATAAATAAACATAACAAGGTAACAGTACAATTGGCGGCCTTATTGCTAATACCAATTTCGTCCAGATAACCCTATGAATGAAAAATTAATAAAATTATGTAAACTCCGCTGTTTGCAAAAATATCCATCAGACCTAAAACTGAAAAAAAGAAAGTATTTTGAACACTGAATGACGTGTTATAGGAATTGTACAAAAAAACCTGTCTATACAATGCAAAGTTATTTGCAAATTACCTGTGACTATATCCTCAGTTAACAGGTAGGTAGGTAGGACCAATACTGTAAATTCTAGAATATTCTATCTAAATTGAAGTTTTATTGACTAGGTACTAGGCTGGCCCCGCGACTTTGTTGGCGCAGAATTACTGAGATATGAATCCAGAGATTATATTATCTATCTGTACGCCAAGTGTAGGTAAAGTAAATCGTTCAGCCGTTATTGCATGATAATATCCAAACATCTTCACAAACTGACACATTTATAATATTAGTAGCGTAGTAGCTGACTAGGCTCCGACCTATTCACATACCTACTAAATATACCTACACAAAAAAACAATTAAAGGTTTTTGTCTATCTATATCAAATGCCAAGCTTCATGTAAATCCGTTCAGCCGTTATTGCATGATTGAGTAACAAAAATCCAAAAGTCTTCACGTAGTTTCACATTTATAATATTATTATAATAGACTCGGCAAAAGTTGTTTTGTCATATGGCAAATATAATATTAATTAATTTAATAAAAGACTCCTACCTATGCTCAGACGCACGAAATACATACAAAAAAAATATACATAATGTCGGTGAAGCCGTTTCGGTGGATTTCAATAACAAACATTGTGACACAAGGTTTTTATAGATCAGATTACTCAAAGACACAATGTAATTAAAGTCCGTTTTTTAATTCGATGCAAAAAAAAATATACGCGTTATTACCGCTATAAAATATTACTCGGTAGATTTTTTTACCGTGAATATAAGACTCGTATTACCAAAATCATTATGACATCAAAGGCATTAAAGTTTAAATTCCTCTTAAGAGCAAAGTCTAAAAAAAAACACCTGCGTAGTACAAACAAATTGTAAACCTAGTTTAGTCCATAATTTGTTAAAATTTTATTCGATGAGGCAATAAATACCTTTTTTATCTTTTTTTATCTATCTTTATCTAACAATTTTTACTTGGAAGTAAAATGGGGTAATTTGTTTTTTGCGTACAAGCAACATTCAGACATCGGATTGTATTGAAATGTCAACGTGACTATTTTATTTTTTTGAATTGAAATAAAAAACAGACTTTATATACTAGTAGGTAATAGTATACCTAAGGTTCAAAAGCCCCAGTAACAAACTTACCATGTCGTATCGAAAACCGTCGATGGAAGCCCGGGGTTTATTTAAATTCGACGCCACGCTGGCACGTTTGGAAAGTTTTAAACAATTAAATACGGTCGGCCGAATGGAAAACAATTTGTGTGGGCATTGGCGGCCGCATTGCAAACATACTGAATTAAGCCGAACGTTTTTTCCCAAAAAAATAAAACAAAGAATATCATGAAATAATTACAAATGTAGGGTCGAGTTCATAAATATATGAACACTTCCGGGGCTTCAAAAATAGGTTACAAAAATATCTACCATGTTATGCAATCAAAATCAACGTTTTACTAGTCATAAATATCAACACAAAGCTTGATAAATATATAAACAACTGAAAATTTATAAATATCTGCACAAAATATTGTCATATGTATGTCAACAACTATAGTTTCATATATATCTATACATTAATTGGTCATTTTTATTAGGACAAGCTGACCTACAAATATATCAAATATTTATGTGAACAACTTATAGGTACGAACTCCATGATAATCGTTTAAAGAGGTTTTATATTTATGACTTCTTGATGGCCACTTATTTATCTAAATTAAAATATTCATGAAAGATAACTTATAAGTACAATTGTGGATATCCGATATGGAAAATCGAGAGGAACTAAAATTATTTAAAATGCCCTCAAAAAGCCCCGATCTTAACCCCATAGAAAATCTATGGGGTTAGATGGTGCAACATTGCGATGCTACAAAACCGCTCGTAGCCTGGGCTGCCTAATGCCCGGTTCCAATATTCACAAAACGCTTCGTTTTTGCTTACGATCGGTTACAATTCCTATGAAATTCCTACGAACCGTCAATAAATTGTAGAGAAAACGGATAGTAGCTGGTAGGCGTATATTATAGGAACCGGGCATAAGTGATCTTAAACGATCATTAAGGTTAAGCAACAGTTCATGTCCATGGATGGGTCACCATCTATGACTAACGCTAGTGGCAGTTGGTGCCGGCTGCCGTCGATAGATGGCAGTCGTTAAGCCAAGTAAGAGGCCTTAGGGCGGCTTGAAAACTTCTGACAGTAATACCAGCCACTAGTCTTACAAGCCTCCACCAATTCGGACTTGCCCCCCGTGGTGGAGTATCGCCTTACCTTCCTCAGGGAAGAGACCCGTGCCCCTTGGTGTGGACATAATGGGTTGATGATGATACTTAATAGTTACGTTATTTTTTTTATTCATATACTATATCTACTGCATTACATAAAGGTAGTAGTTCTGGGACAGCAGGATAAAAAATAGCAAACTCATAGTATGTGAGGAAGATATAAAACTATCAAAATGTACTGAAATGTACGTTTCAACCGTGGTAAAGGGTAAACACACCCAAATGTTTGACTATATACCTCCCAATCTAGCTATGTCATTTGTATTAGTAAGTATGTACTTTTTGCGATTGAAAAACTAGCGATGTAAAAATTCCAAAAAAGCGTAGTAGGAACTCACGCCATCACTAAACAGAAGTTGCGTACAGATACCCCTAGACCACTGCGTCATTTACTACTAGGTTCTAAAATAGTCAACGGATAAAACAAAATAGCACTGTCTCCGCTCTGTTTGCCCGTATTCTTCATGAAATGAAAAATTTAGCGAGTGATGACGACGTTGCCATGTGGTGCATGAGAAGTTTATATCGCATACAGATACAGAAAATCTACATGAGACAGACATATGCACTGACAAGACTGCACTGTTTTCTGGCTGACATTTGTGTAGATATATTTGTAGGTCAGCTTGTCCTCACAAAAATGACCAACTAATGTATAGATATTTATGTAACTATAGTTGTTGACATACATATGACAATATTTTGTGCATATATTTATAAATATTCAGTTGTTTATATATTTGTGAAGCCTTGTGTTGATATTTATGACCAGTAAAACGTTGATATATTTTTGATTGCATAACATGCTAGATATTTTTGTAACCTTATTTGCACACATATTTGCCACGGAAGTGTTCATATACTTATGAACTTGACTGTAAATAATTACAGGTAATCGGTATACTTAATGTACCTAATAACATCCTATTTACCTTCCCAAAAGTAGGAGAGGTAGGGGGGAGGTTACAAGAGTTCATACGAACATCTTTTTCTTTGAAGGCTGAAATTGGGTCCCGTGGGTGCATTTTGATGTTATAGGAACTTCAGTATAGAAAAGCTGTTTTTTTTGGGGTAAAGCTTGAATGTACGTTATTAAAGTAATGGTAGTCTTACAAGCCTCCACCAATGCGGACTTGCCCCCGTGGTGGAGTATGGCCTATACCTTCCGGGAAGGCCATATCTCTTCAGGGAAGAGACCCGTGCTCCTCGGTGGGGGAATAATGGGTTGATGATGATGATGACGATGATGCAACTACACTACAGTAGGTCCTACTGACGTGCCTACGATATGGTTTGCACTGGGTATGTACCTAGCTAGTTTTTAAAATTGAAAATGTTGGTTTAGAAAGAATTCCGTATCTTAAAACAATATCTGTATTTATATTACTACTGACGTATTATTACATGATAGGTCAATAGTAGGTATTGTGTGAGATAAGGAGGAAAATGTATGGACGCGTGCATCGAAGTTGGGTCTTTTTGTTAATTTCATTTTCATTCACATTATTTTTGGTGAATTTAATTAATGGTTCGTGTTTTGAGCCACTGTTTTTCCCCAATTTTTGTTTTATTAATAATAAATAATATAATTTTAAAAATTATAATATTATTTTATTAATAAAATTATTATTATAAAAAAAAAAATATACTTACATGTATAAAATTGATGTGTTCATATTTAATTATTACAAATATAGTATTGTTGCTAACACTCTATGGGCATCGCCTGAAATAGATAAATACAATAGGTACATTATTTATATTTTTGTCTTTACCTACATGTTTTAAAAAATATCTTTGAGCGTCATTTGAGGCTCTGATGTGTATTAAGCATTCAGCTTAATACACATTTTAGCCCTGGATGTTTACATATTTATGATGTCGCTGTTTCTGTTACCCACGACATACTACATGTAAAGTAAAAAAATGTGTATGTTTAAGAAATGCTCATTCTTTTCAGTTTCATCAATATTAATTTAATCTTATTGCCAAATTATGTTTCCAAAAAAGACTATTGTACAACCAAAAAATCTTACAAACGTAATTTTATATTTTGAAAGTAGGTTCTTGATTAAAATTGATCAGCTACTTATGAAAAAAAAAACATGAATGTAGAAAAAATAAACACGCTACGACGCTACGATTTCTCGTAGCGCTCGCGTAGCATTATTGTCTTGTCAAGTCTTGTAGAGCCATAAATATTTCCTGTAATTTCGTTTACTGGCCGAAACACTGCTTTCGCGACGTATACCGTAAACAAGATGGCGTATTTAAATGGGCGGGCAACGGTTTCGTTGCAAAAGCTACGTTTTGTCGACAGCTGCATACCCGTCTCCTTTACGCTCATGCAACAAACTATTGTTGTCTCATTCCTACATTACCTGAGTGAGAATTTGTTCTAATTCAAAAACGTTGTAAGTCTTAGATCATCTAACTTAGTTTGAGTTTTATTACAAGGTGTGAAGGCATCTTTTTCGGTGTACTTATGTGGAGGGTTTGTAACTACGTGAAGATATGTGGAACTCTTGCACCATACGCGATCTCGTTCTTTCTTGCCAGGAGTCGGCGTATTTTTATGTTGCCATCTCTTTCTCACTCGCAGCTGAGAAGTAATGTGTTGTTGTGTGTTGTGATATCTGTAAAATAACAGGGAAGCACTCTGCCAAGTTGTCATTTGTAACGGTTTTAGTACGTAGGGTCAACAAAAGAAAATAATAATTGTAAACAATTTTGTTTTTAATTTATTTAACAATATTTATACGTCTGTAAATACAGTTTTTTTATATAAACCAGACTATCGAGTATTGACATCTGTGGTAATATTTCGCAATTGAATTTGTCTTAAAAACAATTGTTCTGTTTTTAGTAGCCTTTTTTCGAGTAAATAGGTAATTTTGAGAGGATGAGCTTATTTTAATTTGGGCTGCTTTAATTAATTTTCAAAGCACAAGAAAATGATAAGACACGAAACCAAGACTACTAAAACCGGAGGTGGGTCATGCACGGAAAATGTCATCATCTGAGATCCTACAAGCTGCCAGTTTCTGTAGTTAGTTATACTATGGCTCGAACTCTAACAATTAACGAATAAGATTAATTTATATTTGTTTTTTTTATTTATATTCGGTATTCTCGAGATGTCAATATTTTGGCAAAATACAGCCTGATTTTTTCACCGGTACAATAAATTTTACCATATCATTGGTATGTATCGATAATAGATTACATTTATCGAATAAAATTACCATATTATTTTTTTTCATTTTCACTAATTTATCATTCATCCAATTTGTAACTCATGGACACCCATTACAAGGTGTCATCGCGGTGCGAGGCAGAGGGCGGCGGGGTGGGGTGCATGAGCGGGCGGCGGGCTGGCCGGCGCACGATTTGGCCGGCCGGTCATTCTGTCCGCGCGCATTGACCTAGGTGAGTGCACGTGCGCCGTTTCCGCACTTCCTGCAGTCGAAAATTACGCGCGCACGATGTTTACAAACCGCGAGTATTACGAAATGGTTCGTAGTTACTTTCTCAGTGGGGAAAATACAGTGCAGCTCGGCGGGTATACGCTGAAGAAAGTTTGCCCCGCCTGATAAATGCCGGTTTTATTGAACCTCAAATACTCAACACCAGGACATTCATGAGAGTGACGCAGCATTTGCTAGACTACGGATAGTTCACTGCACCAGCGCACGCTCAAGGCCGAGGAGGGAGACCTCCCTTGGCCGTGGAGATCGAGTAACAGATATTCGCGTTCTTCGAGGAAGACCCCAGAAGGAGCACCAACGATGCGGTACGCACGGCGCACTTTGGCGTTAGCCAGTACGTGGTGTGGAAATTCATACCACTACCAACCAGTGCAAGCATTCCACGCCGGTGACGGTCCTAACTCCGTGCAAGTATGAAGCAAGAATTGAAATCAAGTAAGATTTTTTTTTGCTTCGTCATACATAAGTCATACCTACTGGCTGCGCCGCCGCCGCCGCTTCTTTTCCTTCCCGCAAGCCACGCGCAGTTGCCAGTTCGTGCGTTTAGTTGTGCTCATGCGTAATAAGTCCATATTTCTTTAAGATTGGCGGATAAGTTCAGACATTGGTATTTTTGCTTTTTTGTACCAACGGGGTAGTAACAAAAAATGTTGGTATTTGTATTTTGGACTTAGTATTACGTATGTTGATTTATTGTACCGGTGAAAATGCCACCCTGTATTTAAAGCCTAAATATTTAAACCTACTATCGTTCACGTTTTAAACGAACTTTACAGGATCGAATTCACATTTCAGCACTTATTTTCAAAAATACAAAAAATCATTCAATATTATTAATTGTAACGTTACATTAACTAACCTTATATCTATAAAATGTACCAGTATCATATGTACCTATCTAACCATTGTCAATACCTATTTAGAAGAATGCCCATTTCATGAATTCAAATGTACTTAAATTATATAGGTAGCACTTACTGCAGCGTGTAAAACGCTACAGTAAGGGCTAAATAGCCACAAGGTCCCTTTTCCCACCATAGTTTTTTTAATAAACGTAAAATAAGGATGCAACTATTTTTTTAATTTGTCAAATGATACTAAAATGACTAGCCTTTTAGCGTAAGATGTCGCTGAAGTTAGAGCTTGTTGCTAACTTTTAAAATGCAGATCTACGGTCCTACGGCAATTAGCTAAAATTTTATACTTAATGTTTGTAAGAGTATCTGGAAGTCCATTTTTTTATCTATATAATAAACAACATCTAATATAGGTATAAAATTCTCGTGTTACAGTGTTAGTGCGCATAGCTATGTTCCTTGTAGATTTGACTATACCATAAAATTATGAATAATTATGGGTTTCGGTTTTACCTACTTACAACCTACGTTACGACACGTTATGTTAGATCCACTGTTTTTCTAACATAGTTCAATATCAATAACCAATTCAATGGGTAAATATTTCTGACCTAAATTGTAGGGTCTATACCAACAACATACCCTCACTTGTCATATGCGTCTGCAAAACGAAAACTCAACTGCTTCTACCGACCCTACTGTAGCCTCAAGGCAGGGCGCGAGTCGCGAAGCCGAAGTGGGGGCTCCGCTAAACAAAAACACGTATACCAACAGTGCGGTGAGTCGCGCTGCGATTGGCCGGCTCGCGCTCCACGCGCGCGCCCCCTGGTCCGCCCGCATTCGCGCGCCGTCCGCTGCCACGACCAGTCGACTCTCTGCCTCAACATGTGCTCCGGAGCTGAAGGTGGGCCCTGGCCGCTCAAGGAACCGCCGGCCGCCGCCACCGTCATTGACCACTACAGAATACAACTCTACAACTACGCCGTCGCTGAACGCTTCCGACTCTACCCGCCCAATGTTGCGCCATGCTATTCACCTTACGGACCACGACTCGCCCTTTCCATGTCGCTGCTGCAGCAAAGAGCGCTGCAACCCGAAGAGCCGAAGCCTCAACACAGCTACATCGGATTGATCGCCATGGCTATCTTGAGTTCACCGGAACGAAAACTAGTGCTCTCGGACATCTACCAGCACATTTTGGACAACTACCCCTACTTTCGCAATCGAGGGCCCGGCTGGAGAAACTCTATTCGTCACAATCTCTCGCTAAACGATTGTTTCGTGAAAGCCGGACGATCCGCGAACGGCAAAGGGCACTACTGGGCGATCCATCCGGCGAACGTCGAAGACTTTCGCAAAGGAGACTTCAGGCGTCGTAAAGCTCAAAGGAAGGTGCGCAAACACATGGGATTGGCCGTGGACGATGACGGAGAAGATTCGCCATCACCACCACCGCAGTCTCCGCCGCCCACGACATTGCAGCTTCCATTCTGGGGCGCCGGGAGGCTGCCCGGCGGAGGAGTGACTCGGAAGAGGCAATTCGACGTGGCATCGCTGCTGGCACCCGACGATGCGCCGGACAAGCGCGCAAGGCGGGACAGCAGTTGTGAGGAGGAAGTTGAAGAGGATATTGATGTTGTGGCCAGTGACCAGGAGGAGCGTACGGCGGAGGGCTGCGAGCCGGAGGAGGAGCCGCGGCGGCCGCTGGTGCCCGCGGCGCAGTACCCGCTGCTGGGCGGCTGGTGGCCCGCGCTGGACCCGGCGCTGCTGCAGCAGCTGCGAAGGCACGCCGCGCTCCCCGCGCCTCCGCCCTCCACCAGCCCCCTCGATCAACAGCGGCCGCCGGATACTTAAGTGAGAAAGTGTCAGAAGCTAGTGATATAAACAATACTCCTTCTCTATAGTAGGATTCGGTATGAGTGACAGTACATAGTTGATTACCTACGTTATTTCCTTCCCTAGGCTGTTTCTGTAGTACAAAAATCCTATGTAAAGTTTCTCACCCGCGTTTATGTCTTTTCAAGCGCGTTGTGATATGGTTGCGTTCTTTAGGTTAGTAGTTTGAAGTAAAATGTAAATGATTGTAAATAGTTTATATCTTAAACATTATGTCGAGATGTACCTACTAAATAGGCTAAGGATTAGTAGGTCCAGTGATTCTTTAGGTGACTAATATTCAAGTCTGAAAACGACCAAGAGTGTATACCAACCCTGTAAATAATGTACACGCAATCCTGTAAATAATGTACTTATGTGTTGGATGTCAGCATAAAGTTGTTAAAAATGTCGAGTAAACACACTGTTGTCTATTTACTATTGAAACAATAATGAAATCTAAGACATCTTAAAGTCGATAAATAAATAGAACTTATTATAACGTATTCAAAGCATCTTTTAATTAATTTATTACCCCTTATTTTAGTACCTGTTTTATACTAACCAGGTCAAAGAATTGCAACTTACCTACCGTTAGCAAAAATATGTCTTATCAGACACAATTACCTAGTTACCCTGTTAACTTGTTTGGAGTAGACACCAAAAAGGCAGCTAATTAAGTATCAATGTATTAATGAAAACAAATATCGCTCCTTATTTATTCATAATGTATGACTCTTAACAAATTAGTCACTGAGAAAACGGTAAAACACCCACTTCCAATATCTACTTTGATTATAAGCTAAGCGAGAACATAGGTATTTTGGTTTCAAAGTTTTTCAAATTTCACGTGGAAACATTAGATTTTCTGACACAAGAATAATTAAAACGCCTTTAGTAGCATGTCAACGCCCTAACGACATACCTACTAAATAACCGCTCAAACTCAACATGGAATGATGGGATTGATAAAAAGTTTTGTGATTTCTCGTCATTTCGTTTTTCACAGGTTAGGTACCGTGTCTAACATTTCCAGTAATGGTTATAATTATTTGTTACTATTATTTTTATTGTTACAAGCTCATTTTTAGAAGTAGCGTAGGTACCTTGAGAGATCAACGAGTACGGGCCGAAGGATTCCTGTAATTTTTTTGTCGTTCGAAATAAAATTAAACATCATCTGTTAAACAACCTAATCCATCTTATAGAAATGCACAAGATTTCACGAATAAAAATAAACAATCAAGTGTACAAAGGTTTTAGACTGAAGTGAACAATAATCGGTGATTTGTCATCATGACGGTACAGAATATGGCGATCGTTTCTATGTAAGTACGTAAAAAGAACGTTCCAGGTAGCCTTCACACGGTATTAAGCCCTAATAGCTATTGTTTATCGTTTTCTGAGTAGGTCGCTATCTACTTGTTTAAATAAATGAATTATTCAATGTATTGTCTTCTTTATTGGCCGTTGATTCTTGGAATATCGGTTAAGCTTAGCCATTGCATTGTGATCGAGATAGAGTCAAAAAGTGGCGCTTCAAAGAGTCTAGCATCTCGTTGTTTTTAGACCGATTATATAATTCGTGTTTCGAAATACATTGATATCTACTTCGCCAACTCCCGTTCAGTTCTAAAATGGAGATTGGTGAAAGTATTTTCAGCAATTTCTTAGGCGTTTGTGATAAATAAAAATATTTTTATCACAAACAAGTCAGATAGATTTTATGTTTTAGGTACCAAAACTTTAGTAATCATCATTATCAGCCATTTAGGATGAAATATTTTTCAATTTAAACTATAACAACCAAGAGAGACTACATAGCAAATAATTTTCGAACAATGTCTACGAAAACCACTCAACAGAATCTGTTGTAAAGCACTATTTCGGTGTAGGTAATTTGGTAATGTATTGCCAAAAATCGTTTCCCAAAGTATTACTTCCCAAACTATTTTCCGCAAATTATCACTTGGAAAAAAAACATTTCTCAAAACAACTTAAAGCAAATAAACAGTTAGCAAAAGTTATTATGGCAAGTTATTGTTTACCAAATAAATACTTGGTCAAAATTCATTTTACCAAGCATTATTCAGTCAAAAGTATCGTTTGGCAAAAAGTACCTTTCCATACAATACCGAATACGCTGCCGGCAAAGTGTGTAAATGACACAACAAAGTCGAGTCTGTTTTCGATCTTACATAGAGAACCTAACGCTCCGACGCGCTCCGCTTCGCTACGCGCGTCGTCGCACCTATATTTCTGTTGCCACGTATTCTTTACATCGCCGACCCCCCGTTCAATAATAATTAGTACCTAATCGTCAACTATATTTATGCTTAATAATAATTTGACCAAATGAATAAAAGCCAAAATAAAACGTTAGCATAATAAACGTTTGTCTTAATAAAACTTGACGCAGTAAAATCATGCGAAATGATAATTTGACCAAATGAATAAAATGCGAAATGAAAGCTTGCTAAAGTTTCATTTGGGAAATGAAACTGATGCCATAAGTTTATTGGGAAGTAAAATTTGGCGAAAAATACTTTGGCCAAACGGCGGTATCCCAGGTAATTTAGGATATGTACATTTTAGAGGTTACCCTGAATAGAGAATTCTACATAAGCGCGCTACGCTCTTCTTGCGGTTTTCTGGGTTTTTAATCAACGTTCTATTTGTATGTTTAAGTAATTCATTTGAAACCTTCTTTGGATTTAGAAAAACTTGCCACTGGATGCGACGAGGCATAACATTTTTTTTTAAATGAGTTAATATTGATCTTCTGTCTTAATAACGAAGAAGTTATCTAATCATAATTGTTGGTGAGCATTAGTGCATTGTATGCATGCAACATATTATCATCTGCATTGAATTTCCTTCTAAATTCAATGTCATCTGTTATTATACAACATCCAATTCAGAATGTACAAGAGCCTTATTATGTGTTTTAAGTATATGTCAGGCATTTCTGAATGTTCGGGGTACCTAAACGCCGCTTTGTTCGTAGGTCTATTTTCTAGCGCGCTCTCAAGTCTTATCCTTTAACATATTTTGCAATTACCAAGTATCGTTTAATTTCGTATAAAATCATAAATGCATTATAGAAATTGGTGAATTAGATTGTAAAATACTTACCTGTAAAATATTCATTATCGATATTTCGAATATCAGATAAGATAAGAATATTCTTTATTGTACACGAGGAAAAACACAAACATAAAATATTTATAAGGTAACGGTACAATTGGCGGCATTATTGCTAATAGCAATTTCTTCCAGACAACCCTATGAGGGAAAAATTCTGAAGGAAAAAGGAGACGTTATAATCACAATATACGAGTGCCTAATCATTAAAGGATCACAATTAGCGGATTCATAAAACTAATTATTTTTTGTTTTTCCCGTTGTACAATAAAGAAAATTCTTATTCTCAAGGTTGATTGTAAGAAACCCTCGATTAAATGGAGTTAGAATCTGTATTATTAATTCTGAATCTGACTGTAGTGCGCTAACGTATCGTTCTCACTAGTTCGATTGAACAGTCCGATGAGAATCTGTTATTATTTTTGGTCTATGAGTAATAGACCAATAGAGGACACTTGCAGAACAAAAAAAAATTAAATACAAATGATTTCTTATATGTACATTGTTACATAGGTTGGTGTGCATTGCGCAGTTATCGCGATTTTGGCTGTTTTTTTCTGTGAACTTTCTCATACTCCGAGCCCTTTTCAAGTTGCTGCCCGAAATATTAATACAACTATTTAAGTTGCGAGAAATCGACGTTTGTGTCAAAAGATTTACCTATCGACGATAGCGCCTTAAAATCTTTTCTCACGCCCTTACTTGTTCATACCTAATTAACTGGAAAAAAGTACTCATCACCTTCCAATAGGTAGGTACTTCCAAAGCTTGACAAAGTAAACAAGAGCATAGACGGTCTTTAGGGTCAGGCAAAGTCTCTTCTTAAAGAGAGAGAGAGTCAGAAAGATGCTTAATCAAGACGTGATAACTCACCGCAGATTGGTAATTTCGAGTAGTAAATACGCCTTTGGTATATTTTCAGGTTTCCTCACGATTTTTTTCTTCATGGTTAGTGAGATGTATCATCTGCATATTTATAAATGTAGCTAACGCAAATAATGAGATCAAAAACCTAACCCATTCTATTGTGATATCTTTGCTTGTACATTTCTAACTTTTGGGAAAACATAGCATTCTATATGAAAAATGAAATGAAAAATGAAAAAACCTTTATTTGACCGCCACATAAAAGCCAACTTTGCTTAATATATCTATTATAACAGGTTCAAACAAGACGAGACATAGATTTAATAAAAATAACGCTAATAACTAACATATGAATGTTGGTTTACAACAGGTGGGTAGTTAGCAAAAATTGGATTTACCAGTTCACAGCGACTCCACACTAGGTATACCTGTGTTGGTATACCTACCTTTTTTGCAGTTTGCGTAAATTGAATAGACTTTGAGGAAATACAGATAAAGATAAACTCATAGATACAAAAACTGGTGGCTTTAAATCTTGATAATCTCAGAGACAGAAGTTATTTTACACGCAACAATTTATGTGGCAAGTTGAATTTGACGTGAGCGCTCGAGTGTTTAGAATAAGTAGGTAATTGATCTAGAAAAAATAAAGACATGACTAGAGAATAAATAATTAAATTAACCTAACAATATTTTACTTAGTAGGTATGTAATCATGAAAATGGCGCGTGTGTCATTCGCAATGACTAAAATATTGAACATTTACTAAAGTATGCTCGTGAAACCAAGAAAACTAGTAGAAAAAAATAATGCTGAATGCTTTATTCAGATTACGAACTTATTATGTTTTAGTGCCTTAGTTTTAAATGCAAAGTGTTTTTAATTTTTCAGACGGTATCCTAAAACAGTAAATGTACAAACAAGCATACAAACGTATCGATCGAAGGGTAAAAGAAAGATCCTAATGCATCTACTTCCTGCCTTGGCAAGTATTGTGAGAAAGTGTTACTGGGGCTAAACCCGGCTTAGTTAAGCCGGACAAAGGGTTTGTGGCGTAATACGTGTAGGACCAGCTCACCGGTTTCCAACTGTAGAAGCTCTCCGACGATTTCCGAATCATCTTTCGAATTGCAAGTAAATAACATAACATTTACATGCAGGCATACATTGCTTCTGGCCCCACACTAGGATACCCTGTGTCGTGGGAACCAGAAACAGCGACGTCACAAACATGTAAACATCCAAGACCTGGGTTTCTTTTTTTTGTCCCCAGCCGGGAATCGAACCCGGGACCTCTCGCATGGTAGCCAGATGCGCTAACCGCTGCGCCACAGAGGTCGTCAAATGATCTTGAATTATGGAATTATGAGACAGTTAACATTATCCACGTGTTAATTGTCTCATAAAATAATGTGTAAGTATGTATATTCGCAGCTTGGAACCTCTAAGTGAACCCCCCTTTTTGGATGGAGCATTTTTTTACCACGTGACAAGAATGTCTTTTTGACAGGTTATTTTACTAAGCGTATTAATTATGTTGTGTTGAAAAATCTTTATCATGATTGTTTATATTCTAACACCATAACCATGATTGTCTGGTGGTAGGTGGTAGTCCAACATCCAAAAACCATCAAGAAGGTGACGTAATTTTAAATTTGGAGTTTAAAAATTATAGAACAGACGAAAAGAAATAACAAATATGACGTAAAAAGGTTTACAACGTTCATAGTCAGGCCCCATGCCCTGGCCCTAGTTTGGACTATTTAAAAAAAATAAAATAATGGTTAACTTAAATTATATCTCAAAAGTTTAGGAATCAGGGGTTTGTCACAATATGCTTCGAAACGGATGTTGAGTCGACTTTACGTTTTGTTAACATGTTTAATCCGATTTGAGGGGCTGGAAAAGTAGTGGCTTTCTGCATTAAATATGAGATACAAGTATTTTTCGTCGAATATGTATCCAACACCGAAGTAAGTAGCAACATTATTTGCCGTGATAAGAAATACACAAGAACTACAAGAAGGGAGTCATATAAATCAATTGTTTATGTTAAATTTAAGTATTAATGCATTTTTCGAAATTATGAATATCTAAAGCGCTACACATCTGACAAAAAAGCAGTAGATACCTAAGTGAATCTGGAATCCATGCATTTACCTATTTTTGATTTACATTGAAATAAAAACAATGTTAACTTTTTTTATGGTGTGAAACTGCTACTGTAATAAGGTCGCCAATTGTACTATACTGTTGTTTTTGGGGTTTTTACCATTATTAATTATTTTTCAAGACTCAATTATACATGCAATAAATAATATTCAATTCAACAATATTTTTCAAAATAAAATCTTGATAAAAATCAAGTAAGTTAATCCGGGCCATATTGTACAATAATTTTCAGTTCAACCAAAATTCGTCTGGAGTCACAGGTTCCTACATTACACATCACAATAACCATCAATCCCTAAATTTATCGCTAATCTGGAGACAGTATCTCAAACATTACCCTTCCACCAGCGACTCCCCTAATCTCTCCAAATATTACTAAACCAATATTAAAACTAGCAAATGTTAACACTACATTACGTAATCTTAACGTGTTACAAATTAAGCCAACATACACCATGTCAATAAGATCCCCAAAATACTGACGCATTCGGCGTCCACCTAATCAACCCTGCAACGACGGAGGGGCCCACCCGGCTGGCGTAATCGAATGAGTGTGTGCCTTTGGCAAGTTGCTCGACTAAACGCATGTAAATGTACCTTAATAGCCCCTCGCCTGGGGGGTGAAAAGTGAGGAAACTAGAAGGTTCGTGTAGTACCACAGGGGTTACGCGTAATTTTATCTTACTTACAGCTAAGCTAGGCCGGTACGCGAACATACCCCGCTTGACCTTAAGCGACTAAAGATTCTATTAAATATATATGTCGCAGTAAAGTAGTTAAATCAGAGAGTCAATTGAATCTCTAGACAGTCAATCAAAGATCGATGGTTCCTAGGTATTTCAACTTTGGTAGGGTGACCAAGATATTTGATTGGAAACTCACTACGAAAACAAGACTCTTCTTCTTAATTTTGCTGAGTAACCATTTACAACAAAACAAAACACGGAATTTCTTCACGATGACACCGGAATAACAATAACAAATGAAATAATCGTGGCGGAGTCGACAACATGTTTAAAATTTCACCAAAGACCACAATTTGAAACAAAACACCACTCACACAACAAAAGAACGTTGCACAACGTTTGCCAAAATAAAGACTCTAAAAGTAATCAGCTGTTGTCGTGACCGCCATCTTGTTTTACATTATTAATCAACATGCTGGCTTTCGGTCAGTTAGATAGTTAAACGTTTTCGACGCTGCTTTATTTAAATCAAAATGCTAGCGACTTGATTGAATATCGATCTTTGATTGACTGTCTAGAGATTCAGTTGACTCACTGATTTAACTACTTTACTGCGACATATACATACTTACATAGACTCCTATATCCGCTAGGAGAAGGTTGATATCAGAGTTTATGACTTATCATAAACAAACACGGTAACATTGAATAAATATATCATAAATATACAATATGGCCACATTATAATATTATGGTCTGTCCATGCTACAACGAGCCGAAGACCGTGAGAGCGCAATACATTATAGGTACGTAGAGACTAATTATTATTGTCTCTATCTCTATTAATTATTATTATTGTGGCACCCGAATCTCCTAGGCGCATAGTCCTTTAAAGGCATAATATCGTACATCGGGGTAGCAGATCTTCTACGATACCTTATTTTGTGTTTCGGGCGAGGATGGGGCGGAGAGAGGGTCTGGGAGGGCGATCTAACGAACGTGGGCCAAATACTGAAGGTGACTTGTGATTCCTGTGTTGGGATGCCGAGTGTTAGCATTGATTATACGCTGCGGCACAGTGTTGCTTGGTAACAATCTGAGATAAGGAAAATTGGGGCGAATCATCTTTTTTTCTTGTGTATCTGAAACGTTCTCGTCTTTTTCTACAACCAAGCTTGTGTATGATACAGCAGCCTAATTCTCAGTCTTCTTAAAGTCTTATTGATGCATCTCTATGTTTCTAGCTACGTAAACGTAGGCTGCAACTTAGTTGAAAAGAAAGCTTCGCCAACGAGTAAAATAAGCTCCAACAATTAGGGCTTATCACTTAATTACGAGTATTTCTAAAGACTACGGGTGGTCCACTTTTTAGGTCTGGACTCAAGGTTACTAGCTAATCGGCTTCAAATTTGAAAGGTGAAACGGGCGCTAGTGTTTCAACACATTCCTGAACTAAACGGCGGACAAAAAGCAGCCACTCTCCTCGTTGCCGGTCCACTCTCCAACTCCTAAGCGCTCCCAATTCCGTCAAGAGGCGACTTTTAGCCCCAACAATGAGTGAATGGCGCAAATTACCCGACGTCACTTGAAAGCGGCTGCCGGAGCGCGAGGCGCCATTGTGCCGGGTTTGCGCCCGAAACAAATGACAACAATAAACATTAAAAAGTGGTCGGGAGAGAATTGGGCATCAGTGCACTGAAGGGTTTCGGAATAGTGTTTACCAAATTTTTTATTTAGGTTTTTCTTAGAACTTTTTGTTTTATAGTCTGTTCCATATACCCTTCCCTAAATGTTTTTCTTATAGTGGCTACGGTTATACTCCATTCAACAAAACGAGCTCACGTAGAAAATCGTTCTGGCTGTTCAATACCGTGACCTTATTGGTGATCGGGCAATAGCCATTGCCCGATCATCTTCGCTTATTGTTTCGCTTGTCTCTCTCTAACCGCGTGCATTGACCAATGATATCCTAGTATTTGGTTCCCAAGGAGTTCGAATCGTGGAACGGAGTATAAGTGACATTTTATCGGTTAATATCGGCTCTGGCAAATTTACGAGTATGAAAGAGCCGATATATTTTTGTGGTTCAAAAATTATAATGGTGAGTAGGTATAGATCACTGTGTACATTTCTGATTCGACGATTCTGCAACCACACACTATACTACGCTCCTATACTAACTGACCGATTCTCATCATGTAACGGTCAAATCCCATCAGTCTGTATCCACAATAATAATAATGGGTGTATAATAATAATAAGTCAATATATGACTTCCTGACTTAGGGCTCCAACAGACGAGCGACAGCTAGTCAGCGACAGCTCGTCTGTTGGAGCCCTTAATGTCCTATGTCCCCTGACTGGGCAGTGGACGTCCGCGATACTCCGCCATCTCGTCCTGTCTTGGGCTGCGCTTTTCAATTCGGGCCAGGTAACGCCGGCTGTCTTCATTTCCGCTGCCACTGAGCGCCGCCAGATTAGTTTGGGAGGACCACGTTTCCTCTTTCCTAGAGGAGCCCATTCTAAAGCTTGTTTGGGTATGTGGCTAGGCTCCCTTCTAAGAGTGTGGCCTATCCATATGCACTTGCGGTGCTTCGGTCTGATGGCCGATCGGTGTTTCGCGGCAGAGCTCCAACAGCTCCTCGTCTCTATATTGATGAGTAGAATAATGTAGCTGAATTTCGTCGGATCTTTTCTCCGTGCATTGCGACTGGAAATTACAAGCTGATACTTACTGAGGTTTTTCTTTTGACGTTGGAACCCTACAAATTAAAGAACGTAAAGCTCTGACTATTTTGTGCGGCAACGCCCTTAGAGGGTTGTAATAGGTGTTAATGTGCGATGATCGATGAGCAATCTGAATAGGTAGCCAGCAGGCAGGACTGCGGAAGCCCCTATTTGTGATTGGCGTTGCGGAAAATGTTTACGTTGGGGAGTTTTCGTGAACAGTTTTTGATGTTTGATGGTGTGCATGTGGGATGTTACATACACCTTTATCTATTACATACACTATTTCCTGATTTAAACAATCGATTAAACAGCTCGTATTCGTCCACTGCTAAACATGGCTCGTCCAAGCCAATTAGGCATCTTTACTAATACTTACTTAATAATTACCTTTACTAATAAGGCCGCCAATTGTACTGTACTATGTTATTGTCAAATCTCATGTGTAATTCCTGGTGTACCTACTCCTACATATAATAAAGAATATTCTATTCTATTCTTTCTGTCCTCGGCCATCCAGCCGCTGCCAGCAACAAACAAATATGACATTTACATTCTGGCACATACATTGCTTCTGGCCCCACACTAGGATACCCTGTGTCGTGGGAACCAGAAACAGCGACATCACAAACTTGTAAACATCCAAAACCTGGGGCGAGAAATCGGCCTCAGTTTGGTCTAAATCAGCTGGTGGGTGACCTACGCTGCAAAGTCGTACATACAATCACCGAGTACGTCCTGGCATGGACGTACCTGTAGATTTATGTGTGGCCGATTGTACATAGATAAATAATCACATTAATTATGACATGCGTGCATTCTATGGTTAGTTAATGTTGCAGGTTACTTCGCATTAAAAATGGAAAAAATCTGCTTTGCAAACTCTATAGTCCAGTCATTTCATCCGAAAAAAAGGCAAATAAAAGAAAATGAATTTGCGGATCTAATTTTTTGATATGTTGTAGGCGATACCTAGAAAAGCTTAACTTAACTACGACCAAGCTTTCCTATGAGCTTTCGCCGCTATCTTGAAAAAAGGGGTAAAATTTGTTTTTCGGCAATAACTCAGCTATCCGATGAGATTCGAAAATTTTTGTAAGACACTTTTTGTAGCTTTTTTTGTGTTCTACAATAAAGTCATGACTATTTTTAGCGTATCATGAATCGTTATCGAGATATCGATCGATAAAGTCAAAAATGTAGGACATAATAAATATAAAAAAATGTAGGATTCAAACTTGTAGAGCATATTCAGACGTACAATTTCCTTCTTGGAGTTTTTTTTGTTGGACAAAAATTACGATCTCCAGCGCGCCGCAAAGTCGGTAAAGCTGCTCGCTCGGTTGTATCTGCATGTCGAATGTAGTGGGAAATTGTTCAGGAAATTGATGGGATAAGAAATAAGTACATAGACCAACAAATTAAAGATCACACTAAAGTAATTTATTGAACAAATAATTTGTGCAGTAAAAAAAAGGTTGTACAGTACATTTGATCGAAAAAAAGTACAAAACACACGTTAAAATGAATAAAAGATTGTCTCAAGTTACTGTTGTAATTTAAAAAAATGCAAACACACTCGTCAAAACGGATGTCAGGTTTTTCAATATTTTTTTTCTATACAAAATAAACGTATATGGAAAGAAAAATATTTTTTTGTGCACTCGAGACACGAACGATAGACTTTTTTTCATGTCTTTTTTCGCTTGGATGGTCCAGGCTGAAGGTCTTCGTCCTCCGTAAGCTCTTCGAGTTGTTGTGTCTGTTGAGACGAACATTTTCGAATCTCATCGGATAGCCGAGTTATTGCCGAAAAACAAATTTTACCCCTTTTTTCAAGATGGTGGCGAAAGCTCATAGGAAAGGTTGGTCGAAAAACTCAAGTTAAGCTTTTCTAGGTATCGCCTACAACATATCAAAAAATCAGATCCGCAAATTCATTTTGCGGATCTAATTTAGACTCGACTATTATAGCCTAACGTGATGATGATCTGGTACTGCAGTAATCTTGATATACAGTACTACATATTATCTTCTCTGCTTTTAGGCTGCAGTTGATGCTGGATGCTGTCGATAATGGCAGTCGTTAAGCCAAGTCAGAGGCCTTAAGGCGGTTTGAAAACTTCTGACAGTAAGACCAGCCACTAGTTTTACAAGCCTCCACCAATCCAAACTTGGCCCCTTGGTGGAGTATGTCCTATACCTTTCTCATAGAAGGGCCCGTGCCCTCAGTGGGGGCATAATGGGTTGATGATGTGACCAACTGGTGCCAGAAAGACCCAATGCCTAGATATACTCGTAACATGATTATCTAAAGATAGCTAAATGTTCTATCCATTTGGTATTCTAAGCTTTGGCAACTCTAACCTAAACATAATATTTTATTTTTATTTAATAATAGGGAAATCAACAGCTATATCAGAACAAAATACTTAATACTTAGATACTTAGGCAAAACATGTAAGTAAAAATCCTGAATTCATCTTATTCCTTAATATAATTCAGAATTTCCTACTCTCCATTACGCAATTTGAAAATCAACTGCCAATAGTTTTCGAGTGCAAAAACAATCGTGGGGCGCCTCTGCACGTTCAAATACCGTCAAAACAAACAATAAATCAGCTCTCAACGGATCTTTGAGCTTCAAGAGGTACAAGCCCATACACAGTCTGTTAAATACATATTACAGCTTTAAACACTGACCTACACAAACGAATTAAAAAGTAAAATAATACGCACACATACTAATGCATTGAAGTAGGTACTGTTTTGCCATTGTTTACTCACTTGAATTATTACCGCACATTATAGGTTCTTAAACAGACGGAATTTTTCGTTGAATTTAGTTTCAGCGTTGTATATTGAAAAGCTAATAATTGTCTTGTTGTTGATTTTTTTTAATTATTGATTTTATTTTTATTTTTGTCTTTTTAATTTTTACAATGCGTAGTACTTACGAAAGTTTTAACTAATTACGTATAATTCAACAATATTATCGCCTAGCCAGCAAAACAGTATAATCATACAATACATCCGTTTTTTCTCTGTGTGTGTCACCTAAATGACGTGAACTCTAAGAATACGTGTATGTATGTGCACCTACTGTGTTCTCGGAGTCAAGGTGTGGACCGCCCATAGATTCGCACTTCACGCCTCGACCCACTGAAGGGTTGATAGCGCGCAGCTGAAGTGTGGGATGTTTGCGCAAGTAAACAAACAGAGAATGGTTTGACTACGGTTTGCCCAGTTGTATTTGGTTTGTAATCGATTGTTCGACTGTTTTAAAATCAGAGTACTTGGCGACACTTTCTTGGAAGGAAACGTTTCGAGGATAGGCAAATAGAAGAAGGTCCCTTCATAAGAGGTTTTTAATAGCCATTTGCGGTAACCTAAGAGCTGGGGCGCTATACGTAATTTTTCCACTGTACGGGACTCAAAAAGAAATACATATTTTGACGTAGAAACAGCGAAAGTGAATAACCCAATACAGTGAACAGTAGCGCTAGCTCGGGAGAATAAAGATATCGTTGCCAAACAATTTTACCAAGAAACTGAGGGCCGCCGTACATTTCTACAAATTTTTGTACAAGTTTTTCGATGTTTGTCCTTGCCTGGTTACCACCGGGTTTCCTAGTTTGGGACCAGGTCAAGTAATTCTGTTGTGAGGAATGTACTATTATAGTGGTTCAACTTGAACTGAGTGCCAGGTCTTTATTTCGCTTAGCAACCTTAAATAAAGTATGGGATATGACCACATGATGCGAAACTTTAGTAAATAAAAATCAAGGCGACTGTAGTCGAGTATACTACATTCTATTCAGCGTCATCGCGGAACTGTAGTTGAGTAGGTATGCCCAAAAAAAAAAATGCGCCAAAAAAAGAGTTCACTTCAAAAAAAGGTTCTGCTAAATAATAATAATAAACTCCACACAACACAATCATTTGACCTGGTCCCAAACTAGGATACCCAGGCAAGGACATTACAAACATGGAAAAACACTCAGGCTTAGTCCATTTGTATAAAAATGTACGGCTGCCCCCTGTGGGAATCGAACCTATGACCTCTTTTTTGGTAGCTAAGTGCCTTAACCGTTCAACCAACGAGGCAGTGATTTGAATAAACACTGATAGCCTAAACAAGCCCACAGCTGAAGGTTTCCTAGCTGGCCCGTGCAGTATATTAAACCGAAGAATTGACCCTATTAGAAGACAAAAGCCCATCAAAAAGCCACGTCCAACCCCAACACCTCGCGGCCCATTCCCATCCGCTCAGCCGTCAATAAACTCTCGCATAGAAAAACGGCAATTTGCCCACTCAGTATTCACGGGCCGAATCAATTTGGCAGGCTCGGCATCTGTTGCTTACTTCCTCCACATCCGAGGAGCATGCCCCCGCCACAATTAAATGTTGCCAACCCACCGAATCTCAATGCGGCACGCATCGCTGCACCCGTATAAAACTGTCGCTACATTTGTATTTTGTAGGCTAACAACTTTCTCTGGGGGAACGAACATGGTTGTGTTATTAATTTCGCGATGTTTCTCGAGTGCTCGCTCAAATGTGAATGGCTGGGAACAATCGGATTTTATTTTATTTGGTTGCTGTTGCCGTAATTGGGATTTCGATGATTGTGTTTTGGATAATGGACGACGTTTATATTGCCTCGGGCCAAATAAAGGAACTCATGCAAATTATGATTAACAACGAAAACAGTCCACGACACAATATTACTTTCGTGTATGGTTAGTGCCAGTAGTACATCATCATCATCATTCAGCCACAAGAAGTCATAGGCCTCCTCCATGGATTTCCAAAAAGACCGGTCGGAAGCGGCTTGCATCCAGCGTCTTCCCGCCACTTGGATGAGATCGTCTGTCCATCGTGTGGCAGTTGTACATCGGTAGACCGCCATTCTCAAATTTGAGAGGTCTTAGGTTCGCTTCCAGCACCCGAAAGGTTTTGTTTTTCGCGCTTATGTATGTGTTTAGTTATGATGTTTCTTTGTGACCACGAGGTGTTATGGCTACTTGGCCGTTTTCTAACAACCATCTCATATCTTTTGTTGATGTTCATGGAGTCCACAGAAAACCCACTAATGAACGTAAGAAAGAATGAATGATAGACGGCCGTTTTCGATACAATAGCTGCAGATACATACTTATCAAATTTTATCTTGTGTTTTTTACAGTACATATTTTTTTTTTAGTTAAAATGCCCTAGATGTTTTAAGACCTATAATTCATACGAATACGTATAAATAATACAGTTTTTTTCACACTGTCAAATAGCCTATTGTTGTGACAAATGAGGTGTCCAGTGATAGTTATCGAGGACGCGAATATCTGGCTCTAACGTTATGAGAAAATCAAAATGTCGGACGCCACAAGTTTTCTACGAATTTGTAGCAGTACTAAGCATTTGCTGACGTCAAGAAAAACATTGTGAGGTAACCTGAATGCCTGATGTGTTTACATACCTCAGTGCTTCAGCGGTGGTAGCGAAGAGGTTAAACGCCGACTTCTCATTCGGGAGATCATGGGTCCGAATCCCGACACGTACCAATGACTTCGTTTTATAAGCTTTATACATTTGGACACCGAGGTCGCGGCAGACCAAGGCGAAGATGGCGGGACGACCTAAACGCATTCTTACCGGGATGGTGCGAGGTGGCTTGAGACAGAGAGAGTTGGAAGAAAGGAGGGGAGACCTTTGCCCAGCAGTGGGACACGAGAGAGTCTATAAAAAAAAACATTTGTTAAGTTTCAGAAGCCCGCTAACGGTAAAGGATGACATCGTGGGGGAACCCTAGAGTTTGAGGTATTTACCTTAGTGCTGACTATGTATTGGCTCAACTATCCTCCTGAGGCCCGACCTTGAAAATAACAATGGTTTTTGTACTATTTTAAGGACACGGGGACTTAGGAGGCTATGAGGCTAAGTGCGAACATCTAACTATTAACTACTACCTCGACCGACGCTTGAAATCGTCTTTCAAACTCTCTCATACTCTCGTTCATACTCTCTCTCTCTCTTTGGGAGGCCCAGTAGTAGGATGTATAAACGTGAGCAGCTTGTGTATGTAAGTATACGTACGGTTGATATATCACAATGATCATAAAAGCAAAATTCTCTTTGTAATATTTCCATGAAATCAGGTTCTATCAACTTATCTATTACAATAACAGGTCAGAAAAATACATACGAAATATTCGAGTGTTATCGAATAACATTAGACCACCACGCAGGAGAAACACAACATTGTATTGGATTCAGTATTACAAAGTATTCTCTTCTGAAAATCAGCTTAGCTATTTTCGTTTAAATTGTAGGGTAATACCAAGTGTCACTGACGGAAGATTTTCTCTTCTCTTTCTGCCATGGAGAGATCGCCAGCGAGGTTGCCATGACAACGGTGTTATTTAACCAAACAACATCGGCTTTTTAGTGCGTGATCGATCGCGTCCATTGTAATCCTTTCAAGTGAAGAGTCAGTTTCAAGTGGTAAGTACTTAGGAATCACAGTATGCCATCGATGCGGGTTCACTTGTTTACTAAGTTGTTTTGATTGCTCTTACTAAATCAGAGTTCGACTATCGGTAATACTGCTTACAAGTCAAAACTTTATACTTGGTAGTAGACATAGTTTTAAAGGAATCGTGTTTTTTATTAACATAACATTTACATATAGGCACATACATTGCTTCTGGCCCCACACTAGAACAACCATACTAATAATAATATTAGTACCTATATCAACAAGCTTTTTCATAGAAAAGTTTATTGCTGTAGGTTGTAACTTTGGTACGGGACAGTAAACAGAAGTACGTATGAATATATTTGAAAGTTGTCAGCACATACCCGGGGTTTGTATTTTGTATGAAGATTTTCTAGGTTTGTATGAAGGATTTAACTAAAAGATACTCATGTGGATACATAAAAAGACGCCTGTATACCGCGGCTAAGGCATTCAAGTGACTGTATGTGACTTGAATATAAGTATATTCAATTAGGAAGTGATATGACACGCCAAGAAGAACCGTTTATTGAGACAAAAGTATGACCAGTGTCCAAACGATCCAAGACCCAAGATTGTATTTGTCTTGGCGGAGTTATATTGTCAACAGCGTTTCCGACCCACGCATGTTGGTCCAAAATAAATACATTATTTTCGTATTCTCCCCGAGGGGTCCTCACTTTTGTGTGCGCGGTCATCTATACCGCGAGGTTTTGAAACATAGACGTGGGTACAATGGGTTCTCGGAATGATTTTGGTCGAGTGTTGACATAAGTGGAGGCACAAAGGGCGCAAACTCTGGTTGAATTTGATAGAGGAGATTATTTTGAAAACGCTCGCGCTCCGTTTGCCGAGATGACGCAGTGAAATGTGATGTGTGAGCTGTGGTGAGGCTTTATTTTCGAAGACTTGGCTGATGTTTGATCGGAGGTTTGTCGTGCCCTTTATGATACTGTGTCCATTCTTTAAGTAGGTAATATGTGGGCTTAATCCCAACGCTTGGTGATTAAAACATAAACATAAACATTTACATACAGGCACATACATTGCTTTTGGCCCCACACTAGGATACCATGTGTCGTGGAAACTAGAAACAGCGACGTCACAAACATGTAAACATCCCAGACCTGGAGTTTTTTTTTTCTTCCCAGCCGGGGATCGAACCCGGGACCTCTCGCATGGTACGCCACAGAGGTCGCAAAGGTCGATTAAAGCCATACTCTCTCTCTCTCTCTCTCTCTCTCTCTCTGAGAGAAAGCCTGTGCCCTAAATTGGGATTATTTAGGCTGCTGACAATACAATCTTCATAAGGTTTTGCAGATGGCAAGTGACCGTGGGATCCGGCAAGGCCTATACCCTACTATCTTCACGATCTAAAGTATTATAACGAATTTTTCGAAATTGAAAAAGATTAAAATATATCGAGCGAATGTTGGTGGAAGGGCCGGTAAGGGACGCCCCAGACGGACATACTTCGACCAAATAGGGGATGTATTAGCAAAGGGCAAGATAAAGTACCCGAAACCGACGTGCGTGCATGCAACGACTAATGAATGTCGATGAAGCGAAAGCGATTTGTCAGGATCGTGGCAGGTGGCAGTCCCTGCTCTCTGCCTAACCCTCTGGGATATAGGCGTGAGCTTATGTATCTATAAAAAGTATTTCCTTATATTTTAGTCTTGATCTCGCAGTTTTTACTTAACATTTATTGGTCCACCTTTTCAAAAACATCTCATGTTTACGCAAGTTTGTAGTCACAATAGAGTTTACCAAGAATGCATAAGAATGCATCTACAATAACACACTATGGGAAAGCAAATATTCGACAGGAGAGCCTATTTAAATCGATGTAATTTCTCTGCTTGAATAATATTTGCGTTAACAGCGCTGTGACGTGGGCATTCCCTCAATCTCGAACATTTTAACAAACTTAACGGTTGTAAAATTATTGGTATACTTTAAGAGACATTTTTTTAATGATTGTAAAAGTAAACATTAATTAGACAAATGAGGTCAGTAATGGCATTACGAATACAAGATAAAACTACGGTCATCTTAGGGTTTGCGCGCACTACGAAATTCATTCGTTGCGACTGTTGAAGTGCGTCACCAATAATTCTTACGCACACTACGATTTACTACGAAGTACGGGGTACCACTTCATAGGGTACGATTTCGCACGTGCGACTTTAAATCGCAAATTATAAATTTTCGCAGTGCGTGGATTGTAGTGTAATTCTGTTGTTCGCAGACTTGCGATATTTTGTCGCAACGATTTTTTATCGCAGTGCGCGCTTAGCTTACATATTTTTTTTTGTTATTTATTAACTTGCGCTTTCTGTACTTTTTTTATCTGTGCAATAATATATAAAGTATTTTTAAATATCCATGTAATAGTTAAGTACCTAATACGAAAATCTACTGGGTTAATTTACGTGTCCTGGCCCAAAGGTTTCTTGAGCTCCATTTTTGTACTTCTGTTAATATAAAACCCTCGCGTATTACAGTGATGCACTTACAAAATAGCTTTCGGTAAAGCCGATATTGATGAAAAACAAAAATCTCTTCCCACATTACCACAACAATAACGGTAGCTCACTACCGTCGGAAAGTTTTACCACAAATATTTGGAAATTCCAAACCGACTGGGGCGTACGTAATCACGCAATCGTCTACTAATAGGCTAGGTTTGTTTTGTTTCTTAACACACTTTGTAAATTCTTAATTAAATTTCTGAATCAACGGAAAGGAACTCTGCTCTGAAATAAATATATTTTTTTCAGTTTGTGTAATTTCGGACCACAATGATAAATTCCACAAAATATACCTAGTAAGAATTCACTTTTAAATAATAAATTTATTTAATGTTGTGGAACTATTTGAAACATGAATCTCAAGTCAATTTAGCAGAATAAACTATCTTCATCATAGGAAAAAAATTGGCCAAACCGAGATTCGAACCGAAGACCTGTAGCATACCGCCGTGTCACCGCGTAGTTGGTTAGTCAACGAGCGCCATTTAAATCGACTTTTATGAAGAAGTTAATTGAATGTTATTTTAGCACATCTAAGAAAGAAGAAGGCAGCCTAAATAGATATTTCAGTTGTCATGAATATAATTTATTCGATTTCATGCAAATGTCAACGTGTAAAAGGTTTTTGGACTGCATTTGATAGAGCTTAGTACCCATCGATAAACAGACAGATAGTTCTATTATATAGCATTGCCGCTGGCATTGGTGGGAACCAGCCCTAATAGCACTTTAATGTCTCATCGTCAACCCATTATGTCCCCACCAAGGGGCACGGGTCTCTTTCCTGAGGAAGGTATAGGCCATACTCCACCACAGGGGCCAAATCCGGATTGGTGGAGGCTTGTAAGACTAGTGGCTGGTCTTACTGTCAGAAGTTTTCAAGCCGCCCTAAGGCCTCTGACTTGGCTTAACGACTGCCATCTATCGACGGCAGCCGGCACCAACTGCTTAACATGCCTTGTGAAGCACGGAACCGCTCGAAAAAATGCCACTAGTGTAAGTCATAGAACGGGGACCCATCCATGGACTGAACGTGCCGTATTTTGCTTAACCTTAGTGATCGTTTAAGATCACTCAGGCAGCCCAGGCTACGAGCGATTCGACTTGAATGTCTAAATTAACTTAAATTCCATAAATTCCATCCATTCAATGTGGTTTTTGTAAAAATGGAACGAGTAAAGCCACGGAAAAACAGTAGTCGTTTGCTCAAAAGACTGGTAGTTACCGATATCGATCGGCTGGGACAGAGAGCTCATTAGAAACACATCGGGCCAACATGTGTACATAAATACGGACCGAGACGACTCCGGGGTAAACATCTTCAGCGGGCGATGCTTTGGGACCAACTTAGGAGGGTAACCGACGTTTAGATAATTATGCTAGGTTACCTGCAATTGGAGTTCCGGAAATACCCCACCCCGATCAGAGTTTTTACATAATTATTTACATTTTACATTATTATTACAATTTTTCTGCTTTGTATTTTATGTAGTAAAAAATGCTTAGTAAAAGATTTAGTAAATAGAGTGGACGTTATTTGATGTATATTTACCAAATCTGTATAATTTGTCTGCACTATTGACTGCGAAGCTGCACTTTTTCAGTAAAGTAATGCTTCTACTCCGACTACCTACCTGCATTTCTCAAAACAAATGTAGTCAAGAAAACATATAAAATGACGTATATTTTAGACCTTATTTTAACTTTCTTTTCGCCTATTTTTTTCATTAGTTTCTTGAACACAGCTATATGTCTTCAATGACCGTAGTTTAATTCAGTATTCACCATAGTTTCCAATGTAGTGCAATTTTGCAGTATTGGAATGAGCAAGCGAGAAGAGATTCTGACGTCAGAATTGCTCTTAAGCACACCCGCAAGCTAAATGAGAGAGCAGAGATAACATCCAGGAGTAGCCATACCATACCGCGATGGTGTTAGGTTTCATCTCGTTCTTGCCGGCTCGGCGGGCAAACACGATGCACCCCACTTGTGATGACGAAACCTAATTGATGTTAAGATTGTGATACTTCCTCCTTCATCGCGTAGCCCTTCTGTGACAAAAAAAAACTTTGGCCTCTAGCGTCTACGTAATGAGACAATTTATATAGCGTCCAGTGACACCTTCACTAGATGGATTAAAGGAGGCTGCAGCGCTTGGGTCATTGTTTAAATAGAGTATGCTTGCCAAGGACCTTATAAATATTACGTCCATGATGCTTGCCCAGCACTAGACTGCCCTGACAGATTAGTCGGCCTAGCCCACAGGAAAGACAATAACAATGCGTGCGGAGCCCACTAAACGCAGCGGGTTTTCTAAAAGATAACGATTTCATACCACCTTATGTCATACTGTTACATTATGGAACTTTTTTTAGGATAAGATAAGATAGGTAGATAATAAAGTATTTAATGCCTTTTTTAGCTATTTATTTTTTCCCAGTAGGTATCTCATACTCCTACTCCGAACTGTCGTATACATTCTTATTTTGCCTCTTTCGAGTTGTCTAAATGCTTAACCCGATAGAGTGGAAAATTATGTGATATAGGGTTGTGCTGTGATGCAATATTAAAATATTAATAAGCCTTTAAGTTCTTTGGTTCTTCAATAACATAACATAATGTAATGTGAGAAAGAAAACGATTAAGAAATGTAGCGACAGAAATAAATTTATTATGAAATTATTGTCTGATCATTATCATCGTATTTCAGAGTCTACTCTTACCGGGCTTCCTCGTGGTGGACGATATTTCTACCTACCCCTGTCATAGGCTAGTCCTTTGATAGCCTGGTACGTCATGTACGTCGTAGATTTGTATATGCATCGTTATTTTCTTTACATCCAGCGAAATCCTGCCGGTTACGTCATACAAATAACAACACTTAGTGGCATCACCAGAAAATGTGCGTAAAATGTAGGTAGTCTTTGCTCCCAAAGATGTGTACGTACAGTGAGCGAAGCAAAACCCAACCACTACACGATTCAAGTACAAGGTTCATCTCAAGCTAGAGCTCGTCTGTTTGTTTCTCTGTCCCCTTGACATACGATGTTTGCTTTCACATTCTTTTAGTTGAAGAGCTGACCTGACCCCAGCTCGAGGGCTACCTTTAAGAGATTTGAAAATAGTTAGCACGCCACTACTAAAAAAATATTTTTTCTCTGTCTTGTTTTTTACTTCACCGAATAAATAGTACGCTGCCTCGAGATTTGTTTTTATAGTAGATATGCTCCGTGACGGCGGTTTACGTAAATATGGAAGTAAATACTTTTATTTACTTCCATATTTTCATGCATATAAGTACCTATTTGATTTGCTAAAGAATACCCCTCTAGGAAACGGGTGTCAACTTGGGAAATAGTGGAGGCGTTTATGCATAGCGTCCCGCAGGACGCGAGGCCATCTCGGGGTTACTTCTAACGCGCGATACCTAAAATATTTCGGTTGCTTTTGTTGTTTATAACACATTTTGTTCTACTATTGTTTTTTTAAATTATACACGATTGTCTACGGTTCTTGATGCTATAAAAGAATCAAAACAGTAAGTTAACGTAAAAAAAGATACGGCCATTTAAGCCGCAAAAAAACGTATACAGCGCCACCAAGTTATCTGTTCAGGTGGGCAAAATTGTAACTAACATATTATTTATTCACTTAATAAGATTTATAGATATATTTTCATTAAAATTGAAAGACGGGTTAAAATATGTCATTTTTCTAGGTAAATTCCTCAAATGTTACTACTAAATTCTCCACTAGCGCCGCTATCAACTGAACAGATAAGATGGTGGCACTGTATATCGACACTTAAGGAAATCAAAATTCATAGAGAGCTTTTTACTACAAATACAGAGAAAAATCTGAAACTATACATTTTTAAAAAATCTTTAAAATTTGGGAAAAGTTGCCTCGGTAGGCGATTACCATTCCCAGAAAAAATAACATTCAGCTGTTTTATTTATTGAGAATAGGTCGAAAGCTAATTAATATGGCAAAACACGTTTGCGGGGTCAGGTAGGTGCTATTTTTATAAATTCTACACTTGGCCATGCTACTTATTTTCCATATATATTTTTTATAATTTATTTGAAAATATTGACCATTTTAAGAAACTAATTTCGGTATTTGAGTTTTATTCATTATGTCGATTTTTAATATTTTTCTAAAGTTATAGTGTTTGTGACGTCATCAGAAGATGATTAAGGAGACAGTCTTTGCCTATACAAAAAAACAGATGTCATTAACATCACTCGATTTGGTTTGGTATGGTTTATTTGTATAAAGCTATCCGCAGCTCATTGTTGTAATACTAATAAAAACTTGCATCTAAAGCCATGCCGAACTCAAACTCTCTACAAAAGCCAGACCCAAACGTCCAAAGCCATTCGAATTGAAACGGAACGTACGTCGGCCACTAACAACGAACACGTAGAAGTTGGCGCGCGCTGACAGACGTATATTACGTTACCTAGCCTCGGCCGTCGAGTGGGAAGCACCATGCAAATGCAGACGCCCCTGGGGCCGCCCAGAAATAGCACTCCGCTACCCCAAGCATAGGGTTATTGGAGCCTTAAGCTATCCGTAATAAGGACCTCTGCTACTGTACCAACAAGAGACATAGATCCTGGACAGTTGGATAGGCTATGCTCTACTGCCCACCCAACTGTCCAACGCCAGTATAATTCGAACGTGTATGTGTATATAAGTTTTGAAATACCTTTGCGTTATTGGTTGTTGGAGTCCAAAGTTGGAGCTGGAGACTAAGTTCATTAAAGGCATGTTTGGTAAGACAATCCCATAAACATTTTAAGTACATTGATATTCAACAAACACGTAGAAAAAAATGTTGATTTCTATACCTACATCAGACATGTGGAATATAAATTCTTGTATTTTTCTTCTTGTTCACACAACGCAATTGCTTGATCTGGTCTCAAACTAGGATACTCTGTGCTATGGTAACCAGGCAAGGAGATTACAAACATGGAAATGGATTCCTGCTATACATTTTCAAAGGTTCTTGACATCATAAAAAAAATCAAATCAAATCAGTTTATTGCTTCATGTGGTACTGTTGTACCTGTTGTTCTTAAACAATAAGGTATAGATCCTTGACATGAGCCCTGCAAGGGTACTGCAATTTTAATACAGTTTACTTAAAAATAATATCTTAAAAACTAATGAAACAATTATAAATCTTACGGTCTATAACCTTCTTCCATAAAGTCTTTTAAACTGTAATAACATTTGCCAACAAGATATTGTTTTAACTTAATAACAAATTTATTAAAGATACTTTGTTCTAAAATATTGCTAGGTAACTTATTTATATATCTTACCTGCCATTACGTGAGTCCCTGAACTATCATATAAAGGTAAGCTGATTATATCTCGAGTATAGCATACGCCTAAACTGTTTCAATAACTTTGCAACGAGGTAGGTGGTACTACAAATTTCAGGTTAATGTGACTAACGATTTTTACCCATATTAAGATTGCTGCATTAACTTTCATAATTAATAAAGCTGACCTAAAGTGAAGTTTCACTTGGAACTTAAATTTCAGCGTGAAGGGGCGGAAAATAAAATAAGTTTAGAGTCTGGATTCACCCCCGGTTTCTCGTACACTAACAAGCTGTTAATCTACTGTTAACAGCTGTCACTTGGCCAAAGTTCATACGAAAAAACGCTTGACAGCTGTTAACAGTAGATTAACATATTGTTAGCGTGCGAGAAACCGTGGATTAGATGGACCTCGCATTTAGATCTTTTTAAAATTGACCTCCTATTATCGAGTTTATTGTTTTTTTTATCTTATAAAGGTTATAACAATACAACAGCTGCATTAGCTTTCGGAGTCGGCTGAAAAAAAGCGGAGACGAGTGCCGTCCGGAACGCGCCCCCAAGTGTTTGTGCGGGAGAAATGTTTGCACATACTCGCGACTATGTGGCTACTTTACATAAAACACCTCCACCGCGGGCGCTGCGTTTGTGGGGTGCTCGCCCCGCGCCGAGTTTTGTTCTTTGAATCGTGATGAGGGGCGAGAATTGCTGCTCTTCGAACCATTTCACTGCTGCGTGTGAAATTTACCGCCACATAGATAGGATAGTCTGTATTGTACATCAGGAGAGCAAGTCTATTAAATTAATAGTTGTAAATTTAGGGCCGGACCAACTTACTCGGCTTTTCATCGGACGAGTCAAACCAGGTTTCGCTTCGGCTTTTTCGTTTTTCGTTTCCGGATCAAAAATTTACAATAAAGTTCTTACGAAAGTTTTCGTTAAAACATTAATAGTTGTTTAATAGTACGGTAATTGTTGTTCGATATAATGGACGATCGAATCAATCAATCAGCCCCAATTCATCTACTGCTGGACAGAAGACTTCCCCTAAGGCACATTACTTGTTTCTGTCTTCGGCCAATCCCATGCTTATCCAAAGGTTGTTTTAGTGACACTATGGCAGTCTATCGATTAACCGTTTCTGGATGGCATATGAGGAGTTTCAAAAATAGTGGAGATAAATATTGAATGAACTTTTTTATGATGGATCGTGTGAACAATTGCCGACACACTATAAATAACTTTTTAACACACATTATTACAAAGAAACTTACATCTAAACGGGAGGACTTATCTCAAAAGAGAGAAATCTTCTAGCCAACCCAAACGGCGATTAGGAATAGAACACAATTGGCGTATGCCAACTGCATATAAACTACAAGTGAAATATAAATATTTATGTGTATTGTGTGCATAAATAAAGATAAATACCTATCTTGATAAATATCCAATAAAACAGAATTACACAACTAACCAAATAACTAACCTAAGCATTTACACATACAAATGATAATTATATACATATATTTTTTCAGAATTATGCCACTAACAGCCCGAGAAAAAATGCGTATAGGGAGAGGTTGAAAACTGAAAATCCTGAAAAGTATGAAGCACAGCGGAAAAAAAAATTACCTAAGTACTTTGTTTTTAATTTAGTATCACACATTAAAAATGGTTCAAAAATTACAAATTAAAATATTACATTTTACGGTCTTCTGAACTATGCCTTATAATTTTGTTACTGTCGGTTTTGTTACTGTCCCTGAATTATTTGATGCAATTTTAAAGATTATCTCGTGAATTAAATCTTATTAACTACATCTATTGTGTCGAGGATAAAAATAATAAATATTACCTTTTCTAATATTATTCCTGGTTTGATATATCTCAATTTAAATAAATAAAATTGAAAATATATGTGGATTTGGAGCAACAGTAACAAAACCGAATTTTAATTGAATTTTCTAAACATTTTCAACATGTTGTGGGACTCTAATTTAATTTAATAACGTAAAATGACTGTATTAATTCCAATAAATAAGTGAGAGAGACATAATGTGTTTAGTTTAATTTCTATTTAACTTTAAATATGGTAACAAAATCGACTCAAATTAGTTACATGCTCTAATATTTCTTATCTTTTCGGTAATTAGGGCTTTAAATTAGGAAAAAATATTTAATTTCTAAAAAAAATATAGGTTTGCTATTTTGATTTAATTAATGAAACCACCTTACAGCTATTTTTTTTTATAAGCTTACCTTTTTCGCCTTGTACCATATTTTTGAAACTCCTCATATAACCCTTGCAACTGAAATCGGCGCCAAGCGCGATTCCGTCATTATTTGCGCTGGTTATGCCATTGGAATGACTTTGGAAGAGCCGCTAGTTCCACACAACCAATATTTCACACAACCTATTCCAATTTGTAGTGAAATGTAGTTATTAAATCGAATTATGCGTACAAACTTGTAGACTAATCGCTAATAGTGTTTTATTGTCTTACGTCTAAAGTAGTCAAGCTAACTCATGATTTGGACTTAATTTCAATGCTGTAAAGTTCAATTTAGAGTGGTAACAATTAATCATCACGTGGACTTATTAAGAATTAAGCTCGAATTGGTTAGAATCTCCATTCGGTTCAAGTTATTTACATATTCGGAAACAAATAGACACCGTACGAAATAAAACATTGTTATCGCTACTAATCTTATTAGCTATACTAATCCATCCTTACAGGCTTTTTGCTTAGATCAAGGTTACTTACGTTTATACAAAGCAATTACTGAAGAAAGTGTTGTACACAAAAGCTTTGTTTTAAATCGGAAATCTTGCTGTAACAAGGTTCTTCTGAAAATCGCACACAAATTTCAGTTGATCCCATTCCGAATTCCGACTAACGCCAAAACGGCCTCGCAGCATCAAAAAACAAATCAATCCACACCCAATACAAATAGATCGTTAAACCCGTTGTTCTTGAAGCGCCATTGTGTCGCCTTGTCGATTCGAAAGCGATACGGAGTCGTATTGTTTGGCCTCGCATATAACGAGGCGCGTGGTTGTAGCATGGATGTGGCTCATTGTTGCTTTGTGGGGGAGGCGGAGATGTGTGAGCCGAAAGGCGCCGCGCGATGACGCAGCGGATTCGGGGGCTTGGGCTAAGTCGGCAGAGATAGCGATCAGATAAGAATATTCTTTGTTGAACATAAGAAACAATAGGCATAAATAAAAGTTGCAGTCGGTGGTCGTATTGGCAACAGCAATTTCAGCCAGACAAACTTGTGACGGAATGGTTGAAAGTGCGAAAGAGACGGGAAATTGGTGCAAGAAGGCACGAATGATGAATATAATAAAGATAATTAAGATATATAGATATATTAAGTAAATTATAAGTAATCATGTAATGATAAATAAACATGAACATAAACATTTACATACAGGCACATACATTGCTTCTGGCCCCACACTATAACACTAATAGTTAGTTTAGAGTGAAAGATATAGATTTATACCTCCTATTAAGTGACAGTGTGTCATTTTTATGTTCTTGAATATTTCGCAGAACAGGTCAAAACGGTCAAGTCTAAACACTGGAGAAGTTACGTAGTATTTTCTCCGGGCTTTAATTGTGTTAGTGCATTATAGTGTACCTACAATAATATCCTCTATCACTGGCGTGAGTTAGCTCTCTCTGTATAGCCCCTCAACAGTGGGACAGCGGGAGGGAAGTGTCCGAGTTAATGTAGAAAGGAATACTTATTTATTAGAATGTCTTGATAGAGACATAAGGAGAGATATAAATAAAAATTTGGCAGGTAATCCATGTATGACGTCTATGGTAAGTGACGGAGCATAATTTTGAAAGGTTGGCTTTAAAAAAAAAGCAATGAATGAGGAAAAATCATTTCACTTAATGAACATTCTATTAGGTAATTTTAGATAAAAATATTAGGTAACTAAATTTCTTATATGTATATGTGTCCATAGAGTTGCGAAATAAGTTACACGCACTTTAATTAGCTCCCAAAATTTTTAATTAATTAAATAAACTGTGTGTACTTACATGCAAAATAATTAGTGCTATTACTTCACCACACTGCACTAAGGCTATGAACTAGTACTTTGAATCAACTACCCTCTCCACCACATCACTTCACACAACAATCATACCATCCAGCAATTATGGACACTTTGGCTGCAATCAACAACCTTGAGAGGAAGTTTGAGGCGAGTATGGCTACTTTTGAAGCACGGATGGCTGTTACCACTCCTAATCCCACAAATATTGAGCAGTTGGCTGGTGAGTTTGCCATTTTCAAGGAGTGCATGCTACAAGCCGTCGAACTGCTTCGGTCACAGGTGTCTGCCCTCTCTGTGGAACTGGACGACATTTATAATACGGGGAGGAGAAAGTTCCTGTGTCTGCACGGTGTTAAGGAGTCACCAGAGGAGAGTCTAAGTACCCAGGTGACCAGTAGGTACCTAAATTCAAACCCAAAATTATTTTCCAACGTATCTTTGCTCGGATGGACGTGGATAAGCTTAAGGCTAGTGCCGAAAGCTTAGACTGGTCACGCTTGGAACAGCTGAGTACGGCGGATGAGAAGGTTGACCTCTTCAACAGCCTCATTACTGGGCTTTACGACACCCACGCTCCTATTCGCGCGGTAAGAATGAAGCGTCCCCCAGTTATCTGGATGACAGATGAAATCCGTGGGTTGATGGCTAGGCGAGATAGTCTCCGCCGAAGGCACATCAGAAACCCCACTGAAGACAATTGGATCTTGTTCAAAATGGCCAGAAATCGGTGCAACCAGGTGATTAGGAACGCCAAACGTCGCCACATTTACATGTCGATCAAACAGTGCTCTCCCAACAATATTTGGAAATTCCTACGCACCTTGGGATTTGGGAAGTGTCGGCAGGACCTGAACTCATCTCTTGATGTCAATGGACTAAACCGATATTTCTCAAGTTCCCCACACTCCATTGATCCTCTGCTAAAGGCTTTAACTATAAAGTCTATCTCAGCCTCTCCCTTAGCTTCAGCCTCCCATTTAATTTCACCCCAGTCACTGGCTCCGATATCGAGAAAATCATCCGCTCCGTCCACACTAAGGCAGTAGGCCCTGACTCTATTGGTTGTGACTTACTTTTGCCTATCCTAAGCACAATCCTCCCCACCATTACCCATATCATAAATTCCTCTCTTTCCTCTGGTGCCTTTCCCTCCCAATGGAAAAAGGCATATATGGTACCTATTGCCAAAATTGCAACTCCTGTTGAATTCAAACATTATCGACCTATTTCCATTCTACCCTTCCTATCCAAAATCCTAGAACGTGTGGTGAATCGTCAACTAATGGCTTTTCTCCGCACCAACCAAATCATGAACCCCTTCCAGTCCGGTTTCCGTCCATCTCATAGCACATCCTCAGCTCTCATCAAAATAACGGACGATTTCCGCCACGCTATGGATGATCGCCAACTCACTCTCCTTACCCTGCTAGATTTCAGTAGTGCATTCAATTGCGTAGACTACGAAATCCTCCTTGCCATCCTCCGATCCCTCAACATATCGGAGTCAGCTGCTGTGTGGTTTTACTCTTATCTCCACGGTCGCCAGCAGCGCATTCGTGTGGATCTAGACTCGCGACAGCGAGTCCAGTCAAGTTCGAGAAAAAAGGAACTGGTGACGCAGCAGCCGTGTGTAATATTACAGGAATCACTTCGAGCTACTTTTGACCCCTTCACAACTCTACAACTATTTAACCTACGTATATGAAATTTGGCACATTTCTTAAAGTCCATTAGCTTGTCTAGAATCCAAAGTTTCATCAATGTTGCTCAAACAGTTATAGATATATTAACGTTTAAAAACCGGCATTTTTATGACTGTCTGACTGACTCACTTATAGATAAAAAACCTAACTCACTTCTTGATGACCTAGAAACTTGATATTTGGCATCAAGATAGACTATTATGCATATACAAAGGAAAAAATCTAAAAAGTGAAAATTATTGATATTAATATCCTCATAGTATTTAGTTCCAAATTCTGCCAATAGATGGCGCTTTTTAATTCTATGTCGTGGTATGGTTTTGTCTCAACCGATTCTATATAATATCTGTAAACGACTCCCTATGCACGTTTCTCTGAATTGTAAATGAGTTTCTGAAAAGACGTATGTTCGTAGCCGATTTCCAACCCATCGGTTATCGGTTCCTTGGCAATAAATAACGATGTATTTATTAGTGATCAATACCAATAATCTCTGTACAAAAAGCAGTGATACCCCATCAAAAACTTAAATGTGAATGATATGAGAGCCATGTTCAATAGGTATTAAGAACAGACGTCGTTATCGACTTCGCCGACAAAAGAATTGAGATCTATATGGGTGCTGCCAAGTTCTCTGAAGAAAATCATGAAATTTTAGTAACAAGATCACTAGAGATGTAAATTGTTATTCGAGCTTAAGATTTGACTTGGCTAGTTTTCACGTACAGGCTAAATAATATTTATTTAATGAACTCTACTTCGTTTAGTCATACGGAGGTTAGTGTACTTTCTGTTTGTATTGTACTTATGCTGTTAGGTTGATATCATACCTATGTGACTTTTCTGAAATTTGGTTTGTTGGTAAAAACTAGCAGTCAAATCTTGAGCTTGAATTACAATTTACATCTCAGTGATCTTGTTACTAAAATTTCATGATTTTCTTCAGAGAACTTGGCAGCACCCATAAAGATCTCAATTCTTTTGTCGGCGAAGTCGATAACGACGTCTGTTCTTAATACCTATTGAACTTGGCTCTCATATCATTCACATTTATGTTTTTGATGGTGAGGTTCTCTCCGATTGGTGTGACGTCACTGCTGGTGTACCGCAAGGAGGAGTGCTTTCCCCGTTGCTTTTCTCGGTTTTCATTAATACCCTAGTCTCGGTTGTCAGTTTCAGTTCCTATGACCTGTACGCAGACGATCTCCAACTCTATTTGCCGTTCAAGCAAGATCTTCTCTCAATTGCAATCCAAAAAATGAACGCAGATCTTGTCTCAATAAGTGCATGGACTGAGCAGTCCGGTCTGTTAGTTAACCCGAGCGAGACACAAGTCATGATTTTGGGCGGTAGGGCTTTGCTATCTAAGATCGATAGGGATCCCGCCTGTCTGCTACAATGGTACCGCCTTACCCTACTGCAGGGATTTGAAAAATCTGGGTCTGCACATACAAGACAATCTCTCATGGGAAAAACATGTTGCTGAGGTAAGTAGGAAAATCTTCGCATCCATGCATTCGCTTAAACGTATGCAGAAGTTCCTGCCGTACTCCGCCAAGGTTGCGTTGGTCAACGCTCTACTTCTTCCAGTTATTGACTATGCAGATGTGTGTTATCCCGACCTCACTGAGCAATTGCTGGACAAATTGGAACGTCTTCTCAACGTTTGCATCCGTTAAATCTTCGGCCTCCGTAAATATGACCACATTTCCCAATCTCGCACTCAGCTTAATTCGCTAAATATCCGCTCCCGCAGGAATGCTCACATCGTAACGCTTCTGTATGGCATCTTACATGACCCTTCCTCCCCCCAGTACCTCCGAGAACGTTTCGCTCCCCGTGGCGCGCATGGACGCCTTCAGCGACCATGCAAAGATCTTCTCCTAGACACTCCCGTGCATGATACGGCGGGCTATTCAAATTCTTTCACAGTGACAGCGGTTCGCTTGTGGAATGCGCTACCTCTATACATACGCTAGGCACCGTCAGTCCAAGTATTTAAAGATAGAATTCATATGCACTACTTTGGTCTTCAGAATAACCCAGTTTGATTTTATTTTATGTAGTTTGTATTATTTTGTATTTTATTATATTATCTATATATTTGCTATCAAATTATTTTGTATCCTTAGTATCTATAGTATTTATTTTAGGTATATTATGTATATTTTATGTTGTTTAATATGTGTAGGTATCATGTTTATATAATTTACAACCTCTTTCTAATAAATATCTTCCGGCACTACCCCATCCATTGTCCTCATCAACAAAGGTTAGCTGGAAGAAAATACTCTTTAGTATTAAGCTCGCCTATGTACATAATTTTTATAGTGCAATAAAGAATTTTCATTCATTCATTCATTCCACTTTAACGCTACGCTTCACATCGCTTATCGCTTGTGGATTGTATCGTATCTAAACATTGCGTTACATGGCGGCAGCTCTTTGAAATGTCCGAATGATTGTTTTATATTTATAAAGCGTTGAATAGTGCCCCTATTCTAAACTAGACACCGCTGACGTAACGTTGCATTTCAATTATTATTAGTTTGACTAGCGTTTTATTTTACAACAATAGTGTAGGTACCTTGGGAAATGACGGGCCCTGTGTTAATTTTAAGTCTCTCTTTTTAATCAGCCGCGATTGTATGTATTTCATCTTTGAAACAAATTTATGAGCCATTCTTTTGTTAGTTATTCATCCCTTTGATTTTACACCATATGGTGAAAAGAAATAAATTATGATGATATCGAAGTAAAAAATTGTATGCGTGAAAAACTTCTTTTAACAAAACCACCATCAAAACTTCGAGAAAAGATTGACTGTTTTCAAAGTCTGTTTTTTAACAATGCCCCCTTCAAAACGTCGAAGAAACAAGACTTTTAGTAGACAAAAAACAATTCCAATAATATGTTTTATTTCGCAAGCCAGTTGATGTCTTTCTCGCGCCTACGCGATTGCTACGAAAGCGTAGCGCTACGAAACTCGTAGTAAGCGCCTGCGCATCCCTGAGAGCACGGTTGTGTAAAAATATTAAAATATAAAAGTTTAATAGATGTGTCAAAGATTTTCTATGAAAACAGAGTGCTTTGCTTAGAAAACACAATTTAAAAATTATAGAAAAAATGGCAACACAAATGCTACAATGAAAGGGATTTTGTCTACTCGTTAACATTAACAATATATTATGAGCTGTTTAAAACTACTGATAATTATTTCACGATCTTTAGTAGGTATTACGGTTTGGTTCGGAACAGCTCATATTATGTTTTGCCATTTTAAAAGTTCCAAACATTTCTAAAGTAAAACAATACTTTGTTTCACTTTAGAATGAATTTGACAATTAAAACAATACATTGTACCATATTACAATGAATTTCCATAGAAAGGTACAAAATATATAGTGTGTACGCAGATAGGCCAGACGTGGCACTAGCAGATTTAAATACCAACATCAATTAACGCCCATTCATTTGTCTCTCACTGAGGCCAAGTACGCCATTGCTCGCAGACTGAACTAGTCGGCCGTTCCTCCGATGATTAGTGCCGGGATTAGGCGATGATTACAGGGCCGCTAATGCATCGGTGCATTTTCGTCGCGACGATGGGCTCTGCCGGTTCACGCTGTCAATTGAATGATTCAATTAGTTTACTGGTAGGGGCATGTCACTACACATGCCCCTACCAGTAAACTAATTGTCAATTTGGCAACGTCGCGTACTATGATTCGTTCATTCTTTTAAGTCTGTTGAAGTGTCAAAACACCCAGATTGTCTAATCTATGTACATGACAAGAAAATTTTTTTTTCAACTTTTCGTTTGAAAGTTTTTGAAGAGGATACATTTAAAAAGAATTGAATTGAAGAGAATACCATTTTATTTTATACAAAGCCAATGTCAACTGTGAGAGCAGATTCGTCTCTGTCCAGCAATAGCCAAGGTAATATAGGTAATCCGTAGTTAATCAGGGTCCAGTAAACAGGCCAAAAACGTTCGATAATAGCACTTTTTCACGAAAAACCACTTCAGGACTTCAATGACAACCAAACCACTTCAGACAACAATCTGACAAATGCACACTTTTGTAATCTGTTGTTTTGCAACCACAGATTAAAATATCGCTTATAGTAAGCTTGTAGTCGAGATAAAGTAGGGCCATATCAACTATAAGTTATAGCAGGGTTATAGCCCAGTTATAATGTGGATTTTGTTTTATTAATAACGTTTTTGTGAAACCCTATTATAATGATCTTATAAGGCCACTATAGCAGTGCTTTTAGTGACCTGACTTTTAATTAATAAGGCTGATACAGCCTATAAGTTAGCTATTAACCGCTTGAACGTGGCTTCAGTGCCAGGAGTTGTTCCGAGTGACATCGAGTAACTTAGTAAATTTGTTTCCATATTTTTTTCATAATACAATTATCAGTTTTAGGTTTGTTTTTTGACGTAAACGGTTGAAAAGTTGTTTCTATTTGTGAGCAAGAAATCTAGTCAATAATGGCTATAATATGGAAGAAGCTACAACCGCAAAGATATCTCAGCCATTTTTAAATACTTTTTCATTGCTAAATAGTAACAAAGCGTTACAAGTCCACAGCAAGAAAAAAATATAATTATGGATTGAAATAAAATGAAAAAACTTTATTGTAAAACGGTCCCAAGAAATGGTTACTGGCTCTCAAACTGGGATGTGCTATCGGTGGTCAGGCTACTTCCAAAATACATAATAGTATATGTTTTACAATAGAAACTACTAATTAAACGTGAAGCAGCAAGTTTTCATCTCAAAACTACAGGAAACAACACAAATAGCAATACCAGCTCATTAACGCAGAAACACGAGTACGGAATATAATACAAAGTAAGGGAACTTACTCCTCTGGGATCATCATCATCATCATCATCATCAACCCATTATGTCCCCACCGAGAGGCACGGGTCTCTTCCCTGAGGATGGTATAGGCCATACTCCACCACAGGGGCCAAGTCTAGATTGGTGGAGGCTTGTAAGACTAGTGGCTGGTCTTACTGTCAGAACTTTTCAAGCCGCCCTAAGGCCTCTGACTTGGCTTAACGACTGCCATCTATCGATGGCAGCCGGCACCAAAATGCTTAACGTGCCTTGCGAAGCACGGAACCGCTCGGAAAAAATGCCACTAGCGTTAGTCATGGACGGTGACCCATCCATGCACTGAACGCGCCGTATGTTGCCTAACCTTAGTGATCGTTTAAGATCACTCAGGCAGCCCAGGCTACGAACGATTCACAGGCGTAATTTCATGTAGGTATGTGTATGTTTATACATACACTAGCTTTCGCCCGCGACTCCGTCCGCATGGACTTTAGTTCAAAATTTTGCAACCCCGTTCACTCCCTTAAGGGTTGAATTTCGTAAAACGGTGAACCACGTGTTCAATCAATTGTGTTGAAGAGTATTTATTTCAAGTTTCAAGAAAATCAGACAACATTATTTATACCTCATATACAAATTTTGGCAACCCTTTTCGCCCCCTTAGGGGTTTTAGTTTAAAAAAAATCCGTTCTTATTCCTTGCCTACATTATATATAGATCCTCTGTGCAAAATTTCAGATTCCTAGGTTAAAAACGGCTTGGGCTGGGCGTTGATGAGTGAGTCAGTCAGTCAGGACTTTGAATTTTATATATATAGATAGGTAGATAAGCTCACACCTGTATCCCAGAGGGGTAGGCAGAGACCAGTGACTGCCACCTGCCACTATCCTGACAAATCACTTCCGCTTCATCGACACTCATTAGTCGTTGCATGCACGCATGTCGGTTTCGGATACTTTTTATCCTCCCGTTTGCTAATAAATCCCCTATTTGGTTGAATTATATCCGCCTGCGGCGTCCCTTACCACCCCTTCCACTCACATTGGCTCGATATATTTGCTTTGTTAATCTTGGATGGAGGGGTTAATGGAGGATGACCTCCATCCTCGTAGAGAGAAATTGTCACAAATAGTACTGTTTGCGGACGATACTTCTCTAATATTTAAAATAAAAAGAGGTCAATCTAATTTAGACGATGTAAACAATGCTCTGTCTAAAGTTTTGAACTGGTTTACAGTTAACAATCTTATGTTAAATGCCAAAAAAACTAAATGTATAAAGTTTTCATTGCCCAATGTAAAAAAAGTGGACACAAGCCTAACAATCGCTGGTGACAGACTTGACTTAGTTGAGACAACGGTGTTTTTAGGCCTTACAATAGACTCAAAACTGCAATGGGGTCAGCACATAGAAAAGCTAGCGAGTAGGTTGAGTTCAGCTGCATTTGCAGTCAGAGAATTCAGTTATTTCCACAGTATTATGTCATATGGTTTGCTTTTATGGGGCCGTGCGGCAGATATAGAGACAGTCTTTATTTTTCAAAAAAGAGCTATTAGAACTATTTATAATTTACCAACCAGACAGTCCCTACGTGAGTTTTTTAGGGAAATAGGAATTCTTACGCTCGCTTGCCAATATATATTCGATAATATAATGTATGTGCGAAAAAACATAACAACAACATAATGTTAACAGCAGAAACCAAAACAAACTTGCCTCATCTAAATTCAGATTAGCCAAGGTAAATACATCATTTGTAGGATATAGTGTACGTTTTTATAACAAAATTCCAGAAAATATACTATCCCTACCAGCAAAAAAATTTAATTTATTTATTAATAATGCGCTATGTAAAAAGGCCTACTATAGATTAGACGACTTTATAAATGATGTGAATCCTTGGCAGTAAACCAATTCCACAACGAGATGGTCGCTGGTGTTCCGTAGATAATATTGATTTGCATACCAAAACTATGCTATTATTATAGATAATTGACAAGAACTCTATCACACAAGTTTGCCAAAGGCCATGCGAATGGTGGTGCGGTGGCCGGGTCGCCTATTTCCCTCAAATATGGTAGAGACTGGCGATGGCTGACCCCTGCGTTATGCTCGTGAACGGGTGCCGTCCGTGTGTCTGGCCGCAGCATTGGCGTTTTCATACTTGTTTAAGAATATCAAATAATGTTTGACATTGCAAGTATTGATTGCACTAATGGGTCTTGAATTTTGACATTCTTAGGTAGAGGACATTTGTATTAGATCTAAGATGTTTTGAGAAAAGATGGTCAGAGTGGAGTTTTTTGCTGCCTTTTTCTCCACCACATTCGGCCCTAAGCTAAAATTATAATTTTATGTACATTGACATTCAACAAGCAGAATGTAAAATAAATGTAAATAAATTTCTGATTCTGATTCCTCTTCACATGTCCAAACCAACGCAACATTCCTGTCTCAATTCTAGTCACTACATCCTCTTTCAGTTTGTGTATGTGTGAACTATTTTCCGAGTCCAATTTAAACATGTACAGTCTGTTAGCTTTTAGAATATACCTCGGCTACTACCGGATAAACCGATTATATTGCAATAAGGTAAGGTTTATTTTGTATTGTTATTTATAACTTTACGTAACTTTTCAAAATAGTGCAGAAAAGTTTTATACAGAGCAGGAAGTAGTATTACACTCGTATGCTTTCGGCGAAAACCGAAACCTATTCTGGAGCCCGAGCTATCTATGTATATTCTAAGAGCTAACAGACTGTACCCACGGTATAAAGCAGTCGGAAACATTAAGACCACGACCGACATACAGATAAAAACAAAACACAATCGGGCATAAAAACAAAAACCGACCAGAGAGGCGCTATCCCTTGATCCTATTGTGTAAATACGTTATGATAACATCTTAAAACATGCGCCGGCACCGATCAGATGTAGCTGATGAAATAATTGACACTCAAGTCGACAAATTAGTGGCAGGAAAAAAAACAGTTAAAGATGTATATAGATCGGTTTGGCGTAAAGGTGTTTCTTTAAAAAAAACAGTTCTCACGGCCGAAGGGATAAGGAATGGTGATTCACAAATTGGCACTTGTTAATTTTTAGCTCCGACTCTGTGATGAGTCAGGTTCTTCTTGTGTTTGACTAGAGGTTTATGTCACGTTGTATTTACTTCGGTACATTGGCAATTATTCATAGCGTCAATTTTGTGAACAGAGAGACAAAGATATATATGTACTAGCTGACCCGGCAAACGTTGTTTTGCCAAATAGGGGTACAAAAATAGATAACAACCTATTCCCAGACCTATCGATTGTCCTCGTAAGGCCCGACCTTGAAAACAACAATTGATTTTGTGATCACTTGAAGACATTGGGCCTCACGAGGATATATAAAATTTCATCGAAATCGGCCAAGCCATTTCGGAGGAGTATGCGCACTAACATTGTGACACGACAATTTTATGTAATGTATTGTTTTTAGATTATACCGGGTGTCCCAAAACTCGACGTCAACCCGGAGCCGGGTGAAAAGGCAAGTCAAGCTGGTTGTCAGAAAAATATAAAAAAAAATCTAAGTTGTATGATTTTTTTTTCAATACAGTCAGTTAAAACTAGGCAATTTTTTATTTTGAAAGTTTTTCTAGGAAATAAGTCCTATTTTTTATGCAAGCTAGAGCAGCTGGTTTCAAAATTTTGATTACAGTTTAGAGAAGCATTATTCAGGGTTACACAGCAAAAAAAATTATTGGAAAAAGTAAAGATTTGTGGCAACAGGAGTAAAAAGACTGACACAGGGTGTGTAATTTTGCGATTTTTAAAAAAATGCCTATAATTTTGAAATCATACAACTTAGATTTTTTTTTATATTTTTCTGACAACCAGCTTGACTTGCCTTTTCACCCGGCTTCGGGTTGACGTCGAGTTTTGGGACACCCGGTATGTATGTGGTAATGTTTTAGGTGCCTGCTTTAGGCCTCTGTTTGATTATTATGTTATTTTTAATTAGTCTTACATATTATGTTATTTTGTGTAATAGTTATGATTTGTTTTGGACACCAAATAAAATATCTCGCCAGAACTCTGTGTCAAGTAGACTAAAATTATTTAACACATGGATATAAGAATAAAGTGCAGATGAATACAATATAAAATTTCCTTTCAGCGTGGCCAACTGGCACAGGAAATAAAACACTCAACAGCAAGTGAGTAAATCGACGGCCAAACCGTTCCAGAAAGTGTGAAATTAAATCGTAATTTTGTGTCAAAACGTGTCAATTTGGTGTCAATTAGGCGCACTCGGCGGCAATATTGGACGGTTGGATAACCGAACTTCGGAACTCCAATGTTTCTTATAAAACATTAGCTCGATGAAAAGTGTCAAATCATGGCTTCCATTTACGCCTCTCTTTCGGGGGTTGGCAACATTTTAGTTGTTTGATATTTTCTAAGTCAAATTATTAATTAACTTTAGTCTAATTGCCAAGCATTCCCTATTTGTTGGTGTAGTAACCAAATCAAAGTAATTTATTTTTCAATTGTATTTAGTATTCTTGGCTTACAGTTTAGCGTATTATACAATAAAATACTTACAGCTTCACGACATGTTGCAGTCGGCATACAAAAACAGGCCATATTAAACAATATTTATTGTATTTTAAAACAAATAGTGATGACTATTAAATAGGACAAAGTTACATACATAAACATAAACATTTACACACAGGCACATACATTGCTTCTGGCCCTACACTAGGATACATAATATGTATTAAGTGGGTTGGTGCAGGTGCATGTAATAAATAAAATGTTTTTCCTCAGATTAAAATATTCTCATGAATACTTTTTAGTAGCACCAAACTATTATTGTATTTCTGTATTGTATATGTATTTCTGTACAGGTTGTCAACGTCTGGATCTATAGCGGGTGTGAGTGGCGGCTGTGCTGTTTGGCTGTTTACGCGTCGCGGCCGGCGTGACACGCAACAGCCGATACCGATCGAGCTGAAGCTAACACCTTTTTGTTGCCTACCCTACTTTGCTACCAATAATGTCGTTGACTGAACACTTTGGTAAATAGCTGGCTGTTTTGTTGCTTTTATTCCTGGTTTGTCCCTAAACTAATTTGCTTACTAATGTAGGTATTGCAGAATTTCAGCTAAAAAAAGACATACCTAACTCACAAGCAATAAGTATTTTCTGCCTTGAATATATTACCCTGCAAACGTTGCTTTGTCAGATAAAATATTTCTAGTGGACCACCCCCTATCGTTTAAGGGTATGAAAAATAGATAACAACATATTGTCAGACCTACCGAATATAAAATTAATAATTAAATTTCATCAAAATAGCAAAATTTCTTCAACATTGTTTAAGCCGTTTCGGAGGAGTATGCGCACACTGTGACACGACAATTTTATATATTGGAAGATGTAGCCTATAAGACCAATACTGTAGGTCACATACCTACCCACAGAGGGAGTTCAGGATAAATCACCACGCGAGTCCACCGTGGATTGGCAATTTCAAGCGCTGCAAGCAATTATGTGTACACCTCACACTCAGGTTTCCGAACGATATTTTCCTAAAGAAATAGAAAAAAGGGAAACTATGGATCGAGCAACGCTTTCTGATTTAGATGCATGTAATTCTAAATGAGGTATGCTTCGGAGTTGAGATAGGGCAGATTTGATACAGACGGATATTGAGTTACTTAGTTTAGTAGGCATGTACTGACATAAAGTAGCCGTGTCGTATAATTCTGCATGTCACTTGTTAAATAAATCGCGCCTTCATTCTCAAGGCATTAAGTCTACGAACTTTGACCGTTAAAATACGAAGGGAACGCGACCGGAGGAGTTAATGCACGACTTATTCGCAATTAAATTCGTCCGATACGGGGTTTTTTACCATTTCTTTCTGAATATTTATAGGGCAATTTCACTAAAAGCAACTTGATTACCTGTTACGGGAGCGTGAGTGCTTTCTTTCACACAGATGTGACGGTTCGGTTTTGTTAACCATAGGTTTTGCGGTATGGAAGACCATACTCTACAGTATAAGAATACCGTGGAGTATAAGTATGCTGTAGAGTCGTGAGCATATCGAAGAAACGAATGTTGAAATAACTTATACCCTAAAAACCATGTAATGAGTATCAATACTAAAATTTTATCACTTGCAATAAATCGTGTCATGTCTTAACATGGTATAAAAAATAATTGAAATATTTAATCTTTTGCGTAATGGAAGTGATTTAATTAATTGATATTTGGGTTTAAGGTTTCGAGTTACTATTTTGAAAAGACTTTACCGTCCTATTGACCTTAACAGGACGTAAATACAAAATCTTTTCATATACCTACGATACCTATATGTCACCAGTGAATACGCTATTACGAATGGGAATTTGATTTCACCTATGTGAATAAAGGACAATCACCTATATTTGGACGTTTTAGTAATTTTGTTAAGCTAAACGGAAACTGAAGGGCGTAGACGATTCATGGGACAAATATATTCTTACTAGGTAGCCCCGCAAACGTTGTTTTGTCATATTAATTAGCCTACAACCTATTCTCAGACCTACCAAATATACACAAAAAAATCATAAAAATCGGTGAAGATATTTCGAAGGAGTTCGATAACAAACATTGCGACACGAGATTTTTATAATACGAGATGACTACATAACGACGAGATGATATATTAGAGTTACCCCCAACGCGATTTAAGAATTGTGTTAAGCACACTCTTTGCAAAAAAGCTTATTATAAAATCAACGATTATTTAGAAGTCAAGGACGTATGGCATTAAATAGCAGTTTAATATTAAATTAAACCAGAGGATAAATGTGTCTAGTGTTCAACACATCCAAGATATTATTTTGTATGTTTTATTTGTATTAGCTTTAAGGTGATTTGAGAAAAGATGGTCAGAGTGGAGTTTTTTTTTTCGCTGCCTTTTTCTCCACTACAGACGACCCCAAGGCAGCGGCTAACATTATACATAACTGTATGTACATTGACATTCAACAAGCAGAATGTAAATTCTTTACGTTGAAATAAATTCTTGATTTTGATTTTGAATGTATAATTATAAATTTAAATTGAAAGATTAATTTGAATTTAAATTGAAAAATTAAAAATTAAATTGTACATGTGCATACATTCGTATGTGCCTCAGGAATTGTGAATACCTTTCTATCAAAAACATAACGTCTGTTATAACGTCTGGTAAGCTGTCTCTCGCTCACACTTTTTTTTCAGATTGTTGACAAAAATATAGATACTTTTGACGTCTGAGGATGCGCTAGATAATAACATTTTAGTATAAAACCTAGGTATAACCAAAATATGTCTGAATTATCCGCAATTTTATATTTAGCCCAGACTCAGACCACATCTATCAGAAGTATACTAACTTTTTTACAATCATTAAAAATGTTACAATGGGCAATGAGATGGGGTGCGAGCAGTCAAAAAATTAAATTTAAAGTGTGTGTAAATGCAAATAAATGATTTATCTATCTATCTATCTACCTTTGAGTACCCTTACCGGTTAAGATACAACTTAAAGAACCTATGTCTCACTAGAGTAATTTTCAAATCAATAGTGTCAGAACTCTTGCTTTACCTACAGAGACGTCGAAACAATGACAAGTGTAATGACTTCTCAGCGTGCTCCACGCAGGATGTGATACTTCCTTATATGGCTGACTATAAGGTGGGTATATAAAATAATACAGGGCACTTAGGTACAAAGATATAAGACGGCAGTGTAGCTTTAAGTGGCATGTAAAGCGAGGCGAGTGGACTGGAGGCGGCGCGGCCCCTCTAATTATCTACACCGATGGCGACGCGGATAGCGCTGGCTTTTATCTGAACACTCTTCCATTAAGCAAATATACAGCTTCGTAGCCCGCTAATAACACATTACACTGCTAAAAACCAATTAAAAATATTTTGATAGACAAAAATAACTAATTATAGAGTCGCGCCGCCCGTCCGCCATTTTGTTTTGTTTCTCACAGAGTGGTCTAATGGTGGGTTTTGGGAGTGAAGCAAATATTGTTACTTCCGTTTTAGTACAATATTGTGGTACAGTACTGTTTGTAAGTATATGTATATAGGGAACCTGGCTCTATCAAAGATAATGTAAATGTCCCCAACAGTAGATACTGTTGGGGACATTTACATTATCTTTGATAGAGCCAGGTTAATACAAAATCATTAATACAAACGGACACCTTAATACAAAATCCTTTATTTGTGGAATGTAGGTGGTTATACAAGTGGGTAAACACACGTAAGTAGGTACTCTACATTCTGCTAAAGGGCATACAAATATTTTCATTACCTATAACCTCCTGAGAACCCACCTTGGAAATAACAATGGTTTTTGTATTTCTCTTACTACATTGGTTCTCACGAGGATAATGTAACATGCAAAAAGTGCTAGGTCTATGTCTACTTATCTAGGTACAATTCGTGGTTTACTAAGTATGACAATTCAATGTTCATTGCAAAGTATTAACAAAGTATTAAGTTATTAACAAATAGATGCTACTAGGCAATGTAGGTATAATGAATGATAAACTACGAATATTAGTTTAATGAAACGCGGGTCTAGGTAGAACCTATGTACCTTGAAGCAAACCGCTTTGCAACATCATTTAAGTTTGTCCAAATAGGTAGTTGCTTATCGAGACAAGCACTTACTTTTTTGGGTAATAAAGCACATTTTATTTGGTAATATGGAAACCCTCAAACGCAAGCAATGCAACTCGCACTTGGCACTATTTTTCACTCAAGTCTTATCTTGGGGATTTCATTTATGCAAAATGGTTGCTATTGTTATTTTCGTTTGCGAGCGGAAACAACAATCCACATTCATTGATAGATAACTTAGATAAAATATGATAACATTCACAATATGCCTCATTCAGAACTTAGGTAATATCTTTTTAGAAAGGTTTAGAGCTGAGCGAAATAAGTACCTTCCTACTTTATTTTTAAGTCACAGTAAACCTAGTTAGATAGGTAGATAAACCTACGAAAGCAAAAATACGTTTTTTCAAAACGAAAATAGGTACGTTTCCATTAAAATGTGTGCATGATCTTAAGTGTCTCTAAGAAAAGCAATAATTAGATAAAAGCAGGCTTTGACACCTAATTTAAAATTTCATTATCGCAGACTGAAAGCTTATCATGTTAATATAATAATAAAACATCGAAGTCTTCTGAATTCAAATAATTACATCACGAGAGATTTATTTTCAAATAATTCAAATATTAAAATACAGTGCTTTTATCATCATCATCACCATTCAGCCACAAGAAGTCCACTGTTGGACATAGGCCTCCTCCATGGATTTCCAAAACGACCGGTTGGAAGCGGCTTGCATCCAGTCTTCCTGCCACTAGGATTGTCTGTCCATCTTGTGGCTGGTCGCCCTATGCTGCGCTTGCCGATATGTGGTCTCCATTCGAGCACTTTTTGGCCCCATCGGCCATCAGTTCTGTGTGCTATGTGCCCCGCTCACTTCCATATTCCGCTGGGCTATGTCGACGACTTTCGTTTTTGTGTTTTTATAATACAGTCTTATTCATAAACTGGATTCCGTACCTAAATCACTCATCAATTACAGTTTAAATAGTCTGGGTCATACAACAACTTTACCACTGACTAACTGGTATTGAAAATGCATTTGGGGAATATTTTACAGGAATCATGTGTTATAAATAGCACAGCAGTCTCTAATACAAGTGCTACGAAAACATAAAACTTGTTGGTGTACTAAGAATGTACTAAGTTAATGTAATTTAATTTCTTTGTAATTTAACAACATTGGGTGTTTTCCCGCTTTATTTTAGCACCTTCCCAAACACCACCACCCCTCGCCGTATACATTACACTAGCGCACCACTAGATAACGTTATTTGGACGCGTCTAATAGACTTTATAGAGTAAGTGCTCGCGAAATGGCCTCCGCCGCTCGAGCGTAGCTTTTAATACAATTTTCCTCGTCCCTTTGTGACAGGGAATTGGCGCAATCAATCCATTTGCACTCTGTTTCGCCAACAGCCTTGCCTGGCCGCATGTAGGGCGGCTTTTAGCGGGGCTAAATTGCTTTCACACTTTTTATCCACTATCTAGGAAAAAGTGGCTGGAGTTGCGCTTGTTTTATCTCGTCTTGTTTTGCCGGTGCTGTATTGGTGTGTTCTGTATTGTTACATTTGCAGCTAGTAGTTCACTAGCGCCGGCATTGAAAAAGTCATATCTTCATTTGCAGATTGTTTTAGCAAAAAGCTTCTTAGAGCTTAGGTACTAGTCATTTAAATTTCGGTTGTTGGAATCGATGACTTTGTAACGTTTCCGTTTTCAGGAGAAAACTTCATCACGGAGCCTCTTATGTCTATGAATGGCATTTTTATGTACCTACAGTCGACAGCACGTCAACCTTGACTTTTAGTTGCAAAGTCACCCTTAACCTCCTGAGAACTGACCTTGAAAATAACAATGGTTTTTGTATTTCTCTTACTACATTGGTTCTCACGAGGATAATGCACCAGAGTAGAGTGCATGGGTGTTTAGAGTATGATGTGCTGTCGACTGTACCTACAGGGTTAATGTTAACATGAGCAATTCATAGATGTGATTATTCAAGAACTTGTTTTACGACTTTTTTTATCAGTTTGACGTTCTTTGAAATTTATTATCTGGGTTCATTCAAAATTTTGTCATATTCGCGCTTATGTACCTACAGTTGACAACATGTCAACCTTCACATTTAAGTTGCAAAGTCGCCCGCAATGCAATGGAGCAGAGTGCATGTGTGTATAGGATGATGTGCTGTCGACTGTACCTACATAATATTATATTCTTATGTACAATTATTTACCAGAGGTAGGTAAATCATCATCAGCATCTGCATATACCTAAGTAATCCGTTATATTAAACATAAACGGCCATATTAGTTAGGTAATAAGAACAAGATTCCTTTAAAGCAACCCTCAGAGGCAGTTTAATTAATCTGTGGTTACGAAACGACTGACAGTTGTCAACTGTTCGCTAAGTATTACCTACCAGATTGTTAATGTAGGTAACTAGGTACTTCCTAGAAATAAGCGCATCAAATATCCCGAGGCGGAATAATTATCATGAGACTGGATTTGAAGCCTGAGGGCACACAATACTGATTACACTTTGTCCACACGAGAAATCACAGACCGCAGATAAGAATGATCGGCAAACGTTAACTCGTGCGTCAGGACCCCTGGACCAAATGCGATATTTGATGTTTGAAAAACATTAGATTTTAGTACCTATTTGGTACTATTTAGTACCTCAATTGAAATATTTAGTACCTCGATAAACAGCGAAAAAACGTGTAAAGAAAGTGGCCAGACATTATGACGTCAGGATGTCTGGACCACATTAAATTTGTTTAACGTAGTTCCAAACAATATAGCTAATTTATCTCCTTGGATATATTGGTACCTCAACATATATTTTTTTCGAATTTTTTTGGTGTATCACAAAAAAGTTAAGCGTGAAAGAAATTTTTCCAGGTACAGTAGTAGGTAGGTACACTCCATTTATCTATACTTGACTTTTTTTCCAAACTTTAAACGACACTAAATCAAAAACCTTTAGCTGTAGAAAACTCGAAACAGTCTGCAAATTTAGTACTAGCTAGCACTAAATTTGTAAACTGTTTCGAGTTTTCTACCGCTAAAGGTTTTTGATTTAGTGTCGTTTAAAGTTTGGAAAAAAGTCAAGTATAGATAAATGGATTATAGGTGGTGGTAGGGCAGTCTCCTTAATTAATGTTATCAATTCTATGCCATAGTACTACTAACAACACTAATTACTAAGTAGACAGATAAATTGATACTTATAGGAACCGTGAAACTATCGATATCGGGTTGAGTCAATAAATGGCAAATGTTGACATTCAATCATAGATGTCCATTTGTTTACATTTATTACCCCGTCTCGTTGGCCTTAGGGGGCGTCCATTAATTACAGGAGGCATTTTGAGGATTTTTTTTACCGCCCCCGCCCCTACCCCAAACTCACGTTAGATTTTTTTAAACTTGTGCTTTGGGTCTAAACGTAGAGTGTGGCTACCGAAAGCGTGTCCTGCATTTTCTTAAAAGTTTTAATAAGGTAACATTACTAATGTGTCAAAGGAACGTGAAAGCATGGCTTTGTAATCTTGATCGTTTTTGGCGAAATACATAATACAATAAATTTTAACGATATTCATGACGATTCAACATGTGGTTGACCTTTTTGCTTCATCAGGCGTCATCGCAATCCTAGTTCCTAGAAAGAAATGATAAAGCTCGTCAAGATCTTCATTTTGGATGACAGCTTTCAAACTAAAAAAATCATGTATCTCGAAAACAACTGATACTAGACTACGGGGTCATAGAAAGAAATGATAAAGCTCGTCAAGATCTTCATTTCGGTTGATAGCTGTTTTATGTCATTTTATCGACTCAACCCGATATCGATAGATTCACAGTTCCTATAGGATACTTATAAGTATCAATCTATGTATCTACTTCATATTAGTGTAGTTCTTAGTAGTAGATGACATAGAATTAATAACATACATTAAGGAGACTGCCCTACCACCACCTACCTACCTACTACTGTACCTGGCAAAATTTCTTTCACGCGTAACTTTTTTGTGTTACACCAAAAAATTCGAAAAAAATATATGTTGAGGTACTAAATAGGTACTAAATACCTATATCCAAAGAGATAAATTAGCTATATTGTTTGGAACTACGTTAAACAAATTTAATGTGGTCCAGACATCCTGACGTCATAATGTCTGGCCACTTTCTTTACACGTTTTTTCGCTGTTTATCGAGGTACTGAATATTTCAATTGAGGCACTAAATAGTACCAAATAGGTACTAAAATGTAATGTTTTTCAAACATCAAATATCGCATTTGGTCCAGGGGTCCTGACGCTTACCTACGTTAACTCGTATATTGAAAAAAATCGAGCGAGCTTATCTCAGGCAAATCTCACGTTACAACCCCATCCCTCCACAGTAACAAGTAGCAACTGTTTGGAACAGAGTCGGGACCTTTTTGGTTTGACTTCTACGTCATTTAATATGACAATGTCAGTTGTTCGTAACGGCGGCGGTAACAATAAATGGATATAATTATTATTTATAGGCGAAACCTTAGATATAAGTATGAGAAGAACGCGACAAAACACAGATATCAACGATACGGTGCATAACAGTAAGTTTTGTTCTGGAAAGGGGAAGGGAAGTACCTAGTAAGTACAGCACATCATTCTACACACCCATGCACTCTACTCGGTTGCATTAGGGACTCCACACACGACGGCTATAAGGTAAAGATGTATATTATAGCACGATATATCTCATTACACGACAGCTATAATATACATCTTTACATCATCGTAACTTAAAGGTACTGAGCGATAAGAAGATGTATATTTACCTGTCGATACATCTTAATATATCTCAATACCTTATACGATACATCTTTCTAGGAACAGGGTGTTCAAAAGGTTTCTTGGTGATTCATAAACTCCACTATCGTCAGATTTTTAATTCGAGAGACTAAATTGACAACTGTTTGACGGATCAAGGGTTACCAGGGTTAGAGAAAATTAAATAGTGACGTAGCCACTATCGATAATGAATATCGACTCGACCAATTGGTGTGCTAAGTCGTAATAATTAGCGAATATTTTAATTTGCAATAAGCCCTTTTCAGATAAGCTTTTTTGACAGTCCTCAGTTGGGTTCACCAAAATTTATCAAATGGCGCTGTACGCAACCCCGCCTGGGAACAGTAAGAAGCAAGGAGCAACACAGCGTATCCACCACTAAATAGTTTGAATAACTTCGGCTGGCCTTTCTTCATTCAGATAGGGGTTGCGTCAGCGCCATCCATCGATCAAAAGAGTACCATTTTTTTTTAAGTCTGAAAGCCGCCATCCTCTTAATAGATCCTTAAGTACTAGGTTAGAAAGAAGAAATCAGTTTGAGTAAGCGGAGACACAACGATGTTTTATTGGGAGTACCATTTATTCAGAATTCGTTTCGAGAATCGGATACTTATCATAACTTTGTCATGGGTACCTCATCACAAATTACTAAATGAGCTTCCTTCATAAACTTAACAGCTAGTGAATCTAGTGACGTATGAGACGTAGAATCCACTTGGCTAATCAACTAAAAACAGATCCCTCTCTTTGGCTTTACAGCTTTTAGTTTTGTATTGACCACATGTTTTTCTTCATCATTTTAATTTTTGGTATTTTTCTTATCTATTGGCTTTTTCATTTCAATAAGTTTATTGGTACCTAACTAATGCCCGGTTTCTGAGGTCCACTTAAACCTAGTTTATCTATTCCATAACGCTATTGATTCAATAACTTGACATTTTACGTTTCTGAACACCTATGCAAAAAATAAACTTGGTTTAAACTTCGTTCAACTTAACCGCCTGGATTTGGTCGGTTATCGAATCTATAACTTTATTTGACGTTTCAATTGACATTAGACACAAGACAAAACATAACATTATTGGTTTAGGTTGTGAAAAAGTATTCTCATCTATTTAAAAAAATGAAATCTTACTGTAAGGTGATTTAAAACGATTATTTTAATTATATTATGTATGAAAAACCTGAATCTGCAGTAGAATACAGATGAAATGTGTATGTTAAATAGTAGGCTTCCAAATAGTTCCATCTAGTGGCAGAATGGTGAACTACTTATCGGTTCGATAACTATACGACGTCTTGCGTGTACTCAGAAACGCATTGACAATTGACTGACGTTTATGGAACTGATAACTTTATTGATTCTATAGCTAATGAACCATTAACTATGAACCTCAGAAACCGGGCATAAGCAAAACAATAAAGATCAATTTATGACTTTGATTTCCTTTTTCAATTATTTTTCAGACCCTTCCGAAACTCAATGTCAATTATTGTCTTCCCGCCAATGAAAAACACCACAGATTACTTACTACACCTTCTCAGTTGGCACAGATTATAATAACCTTCTTGGATGCCACGGTATTCCACACACCATGGAGTTAACAAATTAGATCAAAGGGCCGGCCGGTTTAGATTATCTTAGTGTTTAGGAGAGTGCTTTACTTTACACTCTGTTGCAACATTGTGCTGAATCGGGCCCATTTTGGGGGCTCAACCTTTAATGTATTTTATTATTATTTTCATGTTGTACAGTTTATTTATTTTTACGCTTTTTATGCTTTCTGTGTTATTTTTTTATTATTGTACGCATTCTGTGTGTGTGTGTGTGTGTGTGTGTGTGTGTGTGTGTGTGAGTGTGTTTTTTTTGTTTTGTTTCAAATAAATAAATGTTCTTGCTTTCTTTCTTTCTTTCTTTCTTTATTTCTTTCTTTCTTAAGGAGAGTGCTTTTGTAGAAACGTGTAAGCGCCACTTGCTTTAGTACGTGTTACGGTATAGTACGGTTCTAGTTGCCTTTCAATTAGAATCAAAATAAAATTGGTTCCTATTGTTCTATCCAGTGACACCTGAGCGCGTTACTATCCTCGTTACTTATCTGTGTATAAATAAAAAATTAAGTGAGAACTTTAGGAGAGTGCTTAAGTGACCCGTGACGGGTGCGTGTTGTTTTCAATAACTCGAATTATCAAACTTACTTATGTGTTCCATTAAAACTGATAGTATTTTGAGTAGGATAGCGCATATTTCGCGACGTCGACGAAGTGACACTCTACTGGAAGAAATATAAACATTCACTCGAACGTCTAGTGATGTACTAAGGCACTTGCCTCTCTAATTGTATTATAGCACTCTCCTAAACACTAAAATAATGTAAACCGGCCATAACAGTTCACAATGAAAACTTGTGACACTAACACAACAATGATGACATTGACATGTTTACTTAGCAACGCCATTGTTGAATTTAATAATTTTTATATTGATGCGATTCGACTCGATAATACGAATTTTCCGCCCATATGTTATCGACTCAGATCAACTATTTTTTTACGCTCTTTCATTTGGTGTGCATATCGTTCGAGTCTACCGTAGACCTGAACGAAATTATTAATATAGATTTCATTAAGTCATCATAACAAATGGATAAATACCAATGGTTACCAAAACCGATATCGATACCAAAGCCGATTAAAATATCGACAAGAACAGCACTAGCCTGATTACTGCAACACTTGTGCGAAATGAACTGTCAATTTGGTATCTCGAATTATGGATTATACCCTCAGAAGAAGGAGTACCATAGAAGGAGGAATAAAATAAAAAGTAACAATTGTATAGCTGTCCATGTTACTCTTACGATAAATCTCTGCGCCAGAAAGAGACAGCTGTAGTGTACTCATGCACTAAAAATGTTACAATCGTACACGGTTGCCACAGATTACTGAACAAAGCCAAAATCGATAGGGCTGGGACAAACACCATAAAGATGTCGATATTATTTATTCCGTTCTACATAATCTGTGTAGTTTTTAAAATTAATTTTGGTAATTAAGTATTAATATTAAATGATAAAAAAATCATAGCTCTTTTACACAATTTGCAAAAAGTATCTTTTCAATCCCATCACCATGTTTAATAGTGATTTTTCGGACCCATGGCTGTGTACCAAAAAAACCTACGACTAAATTCCATTATTCCAATTCCAATTAATTTAAATTACAGTCATGGGCCCATGATAATCACTATTATCACCATTATCTATCTATCTAATTATCAATGTATTTATCTCTAAAAAAATATCATTTTTCCCTTGGTGGTGCTAGTGAACCAGCTGGAACCCCTTACGGTTATTTTATTATGTGCTAAGTGTGGTACATACCATATAAGTTACAATAAATATTCATAATAAGTAAGTAATTCTACATCAGGTTTTCAATAATATAAATGGGACTAATAGGGCTATAGCGAATCGAAGAAAGATTTTACCGAGTTATGTGGTAACATGGCAAAATGTATATGTACGGCGAATATAGAACCTTTTTTTTAAATATGTTTGCAAATCATCAATAATCAATCACCATATACAGCGCCACCAAGTTATCTGTTCAGGTGGGTAAAATTGTAACTAAGTAATTAATTGTAAATTCTGTTCCCCATTTTTTGTTTTATTTATTCATTTACTAAGATTTATAGATATATGTTCATTAAAACCGAAAGATGGGTTAAAATATTCTCGTTTTTCTAGGTAAATTTCTCAAATGTTACTACTAAATTCTCCACTAGTGCCGCTATCAACTGAACAGATGAGATGGTAGCACTGTAAGAAAGTATAATGAATAAAACAAGACCAAAATAGGAAAAACTATTTAATAACATAACATAACATTTACACACAGGCACATAGATTGCTTCTGGCCCCACACTAGGATACCCTGTGTCGTGTTAATAGATTACGTATTTGTTTCCAATAAATACCTACCACCTAGCATAGTTACTCAAGGCATCCGTTGTAATAACATCATCAGTCCAGGTTCGATGGAACAAAATAAAAATTAAAAACCAAACGATTTATTGGTACAAGATTATTTGGCTTCAAATAAAGTACGTAGTTTCAAGCTTTTCACATAAAAAGTGGCAGGCTGCAGCTCAATAGAGTCATTATATCAATCATTATAATGTATAATTATAACCTTACCAATGATCTGCGGGCTAAGGAAAAGCGTAAAGTAGGTACGGCACTTGTTTCCAACCTACGCCACTTGCTATTGTTTATGAAACAGTCGCTTGCTGCAAATGCGGTGTAATTTTTTCCAAGACTACTTTGTACGTGATACTGCGTCATCGACATTTGTTATTTTGTGCTGTCTTCCGGTAACCTGCAATAGATAATTAACAATTAAAACAACTATGCGAACGCAAGAAATAACTAAATATGCTCTACGAACTATCGATACTTTTTTTCACTGAGAAAGTGGGAAAGTCCCATCCCTATTCCTACAACAAACAACAAACTTGTATTATGATTTATATCGAAAATATCACAATAATCATGATGAAAACACCATTCTCTAATAGCTAATTTGCAATTCTAGTAGCCCATAGTTGAAATCTTTGAGTTGTTGAAAAATTGAGACTTACCGGTGGAAGCTGATGAATGTTGTTTCATTATCTTCTCGGGAAGAATGAGATATACATTCTAACACAACACACGCCATGCCGATGGTTACTTTTAATATATACCATGAGAATCCACTATAATTCACTTCAAATGGTGCTTTAGTAAATATAAAATACACAAGCTTCTTGAAAACGGCGCACTCCCAAACCTCTTGTCAAACACACTGCCAAATACAGAACACCCTCTGCCAAATCAATGTCATTGGGCGGCACATTGCATGCCGTCATTTTCTGAGCCGTTCTAATTTGGTCGCGTAATGGTAACCAAAGGTAACCAACTGACGTTTAAGGGTTGTACGCTCGAAAAAAGCAACAAAGACACGACTATATTTTTCTCTTTCTAACACGTAGCTTGCGGCTATTTAGATTGACGAAACAGACTATGTGGCACGTTTTCATTTTTTAACGCTCCTTCTATGGTACTCCTTCTTCTGAGATTATACCTTAGGAGTCTTATTTCGCTAAACGACATGTAGGTATTCAGAGTCATGTCTCAAAATATTCATTTGCTCCACATCACTTGTAGGGTAGGGTGGTGTAAGTTTGCGCAGTTTTGAACTAAAGTGTTATAAAAAATAAACTTGAGGAGTAATCACAGCTTTCTTTATTAATATTATAATCTTAATAATCTAGTAACAAAGTTTAGTAGGTACTAATTCTTGAGCAAACATAATCACTTCTTACTTAATTAATAAAACATCTTAAGTTGGGAATTGCGCAATTTTATACACCCCGGTGTGTAAAATTGCGCATAGGCGGCGATAAGATTGCGCAGAGGATAACTAGGCAAATTACTTACACAAATCACATTTAAAAGCCCCAAAACCCAGTTAATCGGTACACTTTTCGTGCCACCAAACCTGACATATAATGCACTCGATCCAGTCTTCATTAATCGGTTCCTTGAAGATTTCAGTACAACCTCCACATCTCCATTTTTTTTTTTAATCGATGTATTTGGTTTTTTAAACGCTTTCTTAGGTTTTGGAGGCTTTGGTTTGGGCTTCTTTTTTGTGTCCATTTCATTTTCCATCTGTTGCTTGTACGGCGAACTGCTAATGACATCAGACTGTTTGTGCTTTTGCTTAGTTGTTCTTTTAATTTCTGACTTTGGAATCGGAATAATATCTCCAAGAGAAGGACTCATTTGGGAATCTGCGTTCCTTTTAGTTATTTCGATTCATGAGCAGCCTGCCACGGCTTCCATCGTCATAACAGTTGATGTCATCACTGATTCCACAGAAGAGTCTACTGGGGTTAGCGAAGCAAGATCCACATTTTGGGTAGAACCGCTTGCTACAGCTTCGACTACTGACGTATTGGCCGGAGTCTCAACAGAGATGTCATCACTATCTATAGTGCCATTTTCTCGGTTCTCCCGTTCGGTAACCGTGCTTGCCATAAAATCAGCATCTGTAAAAACATCTGGATTCCATGGCCAAATTCCAGTAGTCCGGAAGCTTTCCACTCCACACGCAACAGTTGCAGCTTTGTTAAATGCCGGTGCGAAGATTGATGTCAACTGAAATGTTGTTATAGCTCTTCCTGGATGATTCCTGAGCCATTTTTCACATTCACCTGCATAGTATTTCTTAACTGCGCTATGGAAACCCCTGTCTAGAGGTTGCATTTTGTGGCTGCAGTGATGTGGTAGCGTCAATGCAACGATGTTATTTTGTCGATAAAAGTCAATAGGTTTCAGCGAACAATGTGACGTGTGATTATCTAAAATCAGCAGAACTGGATGATCTTTAGGTGAAATGCGATAGCCAGTCTATGAAGAGATCCCCGTTAATGAAGCTCGAGTCAGAAACCATTCCGATTGATCCGACTGGTGCACCATCGAGCAGCTCTGCCTTCATCCTTTTACGTTTAAAAATAAAAGCCGGGGGAATGAAATGACCAGTTGCAGAAACCGCATTGACAGCAGTTACATTGAGGCCTCTCTCTGCACTGGATATTTTATTCACAGCGCGTTTTCCTTTGATAGAAAGCACTCTGGGTGGTCGGTTTGGTACCGTAGAAATACCAGTTTCATCCATATTGTAGATGGATTGCGGAGGAAATTGGTATTTATCTATTAAAGCTGACATTTTCACATAAAACCGATGGACTTGCGGTCTGTTGAAACCGATAGCTGGGGCGATGCTTGTGGATGTTGGCTGACGAAGAGATATTTCACTCTTTCCCTGCCGTTCTGGAGTGTTGATTAAAGCGGTGGGGGATTTTATGTTTTTCGGTAAACTCGAAAGCCGCGATCTTCAGTTGTTTCGCAGTCAGGCCGAAAAACATTTCATCTAGGGTCTTTAAGTGGTCACAAAAACTATTTTCAATTTCGGCACTGAATGTAGCATCAAATCTACCAAGCTTTGTTGCAGGTTTTTGTTGCTGCAAGCGGTGTCTTAGAGATGACTCTGCCATCCCTAAAGATAAAGCCACCTGTCTCTTGCTCTCTCCATCTTGAATGCGCTTACGAGCAGCCTCGATGGTAGAGGGCTTGCAAACTTCACGGTTAGTTTTTCTTGGTCGTCGTGACATGCTGCAACAAAGTGAAGAATCATAAAATCATTAAAACAATCAATATTTATGTTATGAATGAATGAAAATATCACGCGCAGTCTAAAGCCGCGTCTGCTGCTCCATGTTACGCGTGTTACAAAAAATGTAACATGTTACGGTTATCGTAACAGCCCGTCTGCTGCGACTTACTAGTTCTGTTATGTTACAGTTTTTGTGACAAAAACATAATGAGTTCCGACGAAGCAGACGTGTCTGCTATTTTGTCCCTTTAAGCTTATCCAATTTATATTCACTTGTTCTTTTGAAATTCCTATTATTTCTGCTTTATCACTACATGAGGCGTCCCAAAGCACTTGTCTGTCTCGAAATAATCGTATGATAAACAAGGTATTTTCTTTTTTCCACTCCATCACCGAATCGCGAGACGTGTACGTCCGGTGAGCGCTAACACAAAATGAATGACTTCACCCCAACGTAAGCGAACGCGGGGGATGTTATCCATTCGCCGCGGCTACCGTGTTACTTGTTAGGTAACACGTAACATGTTATACCACGCCCCATTATAACGTGTTACATTTTTTGTAACACGCGTAACATGGCGCAGCGGACCCGGCTTTACACGCTCAGTGGTGTATAAAGCCGCGTCCGCTGCTCCATGTTACGCGTGTTACAAAAAATGTAACATGTTACGGTTAGCGTAAAGCCGGGTCCACTGCGCCATGTTACGCGTGTTACAAAAAATGTAACATGTTACGGTTATCGTAACAGCCCGTCTGCTGCGACTTTCTAGTTCTGTTATGTTACAGTTTTTGTGACAAAAACAAAATGAGTTCCGACGAAGCAGACGTGTCTGCTATTTTGTCCCTTTAGGCTTATCCACTTTGTATTCACTTGTTCTTTTGAAATTCCTATTATTTCTGCTTTATCACTACATGAGGCGTTCCAAAGCACTTGTCTTTCTCGAAATAATCGTATGAAAAACAAAGTATTTTCTTTTTTCCACTCCATCACCGAATCGCGAGACGTGTGCGTCCGGCGAGCGCTAACATAAAATGAATGACTTCACCCCCCCGCAGGCGAACGCGGGGGATGTTATCCATTCGCCGCGGCTACCGTGTTACGTGTTACGTAACACGTAACATGTTATACCACGCCCCATTATAACGTGTTACATTTTTTGTAACACGCGTAACATGGCGCAGCGGACCCGGCTTTACACGCTCAGTGGTGTATAAAGCCGCGTCCGCTGCTCCATGTTACGCGTGTTACAAAAAATGTAACATGTTACGGTTAGCGTAAAGCCGGGTCCACTGCGCCATGTTACGCGTGTTACAAAAAATGTAACATGTTACGGTTATCGTAACAGCCCGTCTGCTGCGACTTTCTAGTTCTGTTATGTTACAGTTTTTGTGACAAAAACAAAATGAGTTCCGACGAAGCAGACGTGTCTGCTATTTTGTCCCTTTAGGCTTATCCACTTTGTATTCACTTGTTCTTTTGAAATTCCTATTATTTCTGCTTTATCACTAAATGAGGCGTCCCAAAGCACTTGTCTTTCTCGAAATAATCGTATGAAAAACAAAGTATTTTCTTTTTTCCACTCCATCACCGAATCGCGAGACGTGTGCGTCCGGCGAGCGCTAAGATAAAATGAATGACTTCACCCCCCCGCAGGCGAACGCAGGGGATGTTATCCATTCGCCGCGGCTACCGTGTTACATGTTACGTAACACGTAACATGTTATACCACGCCCCATTATAACGTGTTACATTTTTTGTAACACGCATAAAGCCGGGTCCGCTGCGCCATGTTACGCGTGTTACAAAAAATGTAACACGTTAATAAAACAAAAATGGGGAGTGGTATTAACACTTTACATGTATCGTAACACGTAACGTAACGTTATGTAACACGTAACGTGTTGTACCACGCCCCATTTTTATTATAATTACGTGTTACGTTTTTTGTAACACGCGTAACATGGCGCAGCGGACCCGGCTTTACATGGCGCAGCGGACCCGGCTTAAGATTGCGCGCGCAACCTTATCCACTCTCGTAATGCGCAAACTTACACACTTGGCATTCAACTAAATTATCAAGATAGTGCTGCCAACTCTGGGTATCCTAGTGTGGGGCCAGAATCAATGTATGTGCCTGTGTGTAAATGTTTATGTTTTATGTTTATCTCTTAGAAAACTATTGAACTACGTTGTCACAAGCCAGTAGTCGGATAGAAAACACAAGTAAATCAATCAACAAAACGTTGAAATTCCGTCAGGATTTTAATTAGTCATAGTTTTAAAATGTCAAATTATAAGATGAAAAGCCGATAAAAACTTTAAACTCACCTGATCTCTCAGTTTTCAAACCAAACTCAATATTTTTTCGGAATCATATGCCGGTACGGTGACTTATCAAAACACGACTGAAGTTGGTTGCGTGTTTCACACTGGTATCGAGTAAAGGTATGTGCGCAATCTTACCGCCCGCGCAATCTTACACCACCCTACCCTAGTCCTATCTGTAATCACTAAATAGGCTCGCTAAAGGCCGGTTTCCGAATTGAGAATTTCACTTAAGTAAAGATTTAAATAACGTTCTGTCACGCTCTTTTCTGAGAAATTTGACGAAACAACACTAGATTTAAGTAGTTACTTAGCGAAATTCTCAATTCAGAAATCGGCCGTAAGCTACGTTTCGTAAGCCTGAGGAAGGTATAGGCCATACTCCGCCACGGGGGGCCAAGTCCGGATTGGTGGAGGCTTGTAAGAGTAGTGGCTGGTCTTACTCTATGGCCTCTGACTTGGCTTAACGACTGCCATATATCGACGGCAGCCAACACCAATTGCTTAACATGCCTTGCGAAGCATGGAACCGCTCGGAAAAATGCCATTAGCGTTAATCATAAACGGTCACCCATCCATGCACTGAACGCACCCTATATTGCTGACCCTCGTTATCGTTTAAGATCACTCAGGCGGCCAGGGCTGCGAGCAATTCTTCGATTCAGTCGATTGATGACCTATGATTTTATAGATATAACATAGGAGTTACAAATTATATAATGATGGAATATAAAATTAAAGTTGCCTTTAACATGAAGGATAGTAACAAAAATCGATCTACCTCAAGAAAAGAAAAAAAAGTGTAGCAACACAGTTGTCATCAATTTTGTAATAATATCATGCCTGTCCACTAGGTGGCGATGTCTGATAATTCCATACTCGTAATTTAAACTCTTCGGAATTTTCCTTACTTTATAATAATATGATGTTCAATCCACATCGTTCTATTTTTGGCACATGTGCCAACGCATACGCGCATCAAAATCTCAATCATCTTCTGATGAACTAGCTATCTAGTAAATCTAGTAGTAAGTTAGTCGACAGATCCATAACAGCACCCTGTGTAACGCCTTAGCAGCCGGAACGTGTGTCGGTCGAGACGTATGCCAACGAAATGAACCGAAATATACATTACGTTACCTGTTGCGTGTGTGATACTTTAATATAATGTAAAGCTATACATCCCGGGATGTAATGTATATTATAGCCGTCGTGTGTGAAGTCCCTTAAGGGTGACTTTGCAACTAAAATGTGAAGGTAGACGTGCTGTCGACTGTACGTAGGTAGGTACTAATCTTGGGTAGACGGTAGGGAGTACCCGCCTATCTAGTTATCTAATGCCCACGTTCAGTGAACATAAGTTGTTTTCCAGCATGCAATGGCCATTCGTCGCAATCAAACATAGACCCGGGACTTAAAGATGCGATGAACGCAAAATGGAAGAAAGTAGACAGCGAGATACCCACCATTGATGATATTGATACTATATCACTGCATCTTTCTGAAGGCATACAGAATAACCTAAACCAAGACTGGACTCAGGAGAGCAACATACCGGTCATAGAAACCACTGATTATTCAACTATAAACTCTAATGCAAGAGAGAGGCGACGAATGAAGATCGGAGAAGGCGAAAGCATGCGTCAACATCGTGATATGTGGAAGACTGATCACGGAGATACAGAGGAGTGCATTTACACGGGTCTCTATATTAATAACAATAGTTTAGTTCCAAATGAAAACAGAACTATAAATCACCAGATGAACTGTTTTACAATCATAAACAAACACTATAATATGAAATCCGACTCGTCATCGGATCATGAATACTTTGATGATGTCGAAGTAATCCCCCGCAACGACTTTGAATGGTACGACAGAACTTGCTGCGAGGCAGATCTAGAGCACACGAACGATCCGGCGAAGAGAACCGTTTGGATTTATTCCTTTAAAAACAAACCTAGTTTACTAAAAGATACTGAATATGAACTGGTTGATATCCCAAGCGTATCAGCTAGCGAAAGTTCAATGGAACTGGGCGAAGAAGCAGTCGCTTATGAGAAGGCACCTAATTATACAGCCACGGCAAGAGTTGCCACCCCGATACCTTCTTCCTACGTGCCACGACTCGATCTGACAAAAGGGTCCACGTTACCAACAGTGACTGAAATAACTGAGGCGAATACGGACGATGATAAATCGCCAAAAGTTTTTATTGCGAAAAAACTGAAAAACAGTTGGTTCGCAAATGACCCATCATCACCGTCTAGAATGACCGTTCACAGTGATCATAAGGAAGAGGAACCTTCGGAGTTTAAATGGGTTCCTTCATCGGCGAGAGACAGAAGGAGAAAGATGCTTTATGGTGATGATTTAAATCCTCTTCAGGAGAAAATAGTCACAACTGTTGACACATCAACAGATCATCGCCGTGGCACACTCGAAAATAAACGGAGTGTATCGTCACAAACCACACCGGTAGAGATAATTAGCGCCAATGATGATGATAACAAATCTGATACAACAAAAACCATTGAAGAGGCGTCTAACTTGGAAGAGGTCACGAATTCTGAAACACACGTGGTTACAACTCTAAAGACATATGGAGCATCAACAACGAAAGAAGAACAAAACGATACTCAAATGTCTGGTAAAGAAATCCACCACGACGACACGCAAGCTGAAACTTCCGCACAGATTCATCCCTTTACGGGTAACGACAATATAACTCCCGTCCCAAGAGAGCGGTATAAAAAACTGCACATCAAAGTAAGTCCTAACGCTAAACCAATATTTACAGACCCAATAGAGAACCCTGAAAGTGATGACTGGATTTGCGAGACGAATAAGTTTGCAAGCGTTTACGATAATAACCATCTGCAATTAGATAATGCAGGCAGTAGGTTGTTGGTCAGGAACGAACTGCTACTCAAGCCATCTCGCTGGGATGACTACAGCCCATTCGCTGACAGTCTGCCATCTTTGCAGATCACCATTGGCGATTCCCATTCGGGGCACGACGATACTTGGTGGCGAAGAGTCCTGTATTGTATACTGTGCAGATAGACAAACTTAGTTTTAATACTTATTAAGAAATAATGCGTGAACAAAATAAAACGAAGCGTTTGTATTTTAAATTGGCGAATTTATTAAATTCAATCACTATTAACTTCGAGTAAATGAAGTACACAAAAAACCAGCAATTATAGTAGTGTGTTTGCTCCATTTTTAATACCACGTTAGGGAAATCAGTAAAAACATATGCAATATGTACACAATCATCAAGGGGCTATCACATTACGTCAAACACAGAACGACTGAACGGATCACTGTTCTGTCTATGCACAGAACACCAAATTGTTTTGTAATGCTTTATATTGAAAGTCGACGGCGTTTTCCGTCACTGATAACGCATTAAAGTGAAAAATTAGAAACTGTCCTACAACCATACACATTAATTTGAGGAATGTAAGAAACATGCAAACAAAAGGACAATCTTCGGAATATTCTTCTTGATTTGCTGATCTACAGAATACTTAAATATTTCGTATGCATATTTTCAACACAAGATTTTTTACTTTTACCTCATATATGTAGTCATTGTAACTCATTTACTGTATCTCGTATGTCATGATTCGGATATGAAAGGCCGATAAATAAAACCACATTTAATCGACATTACGATATTATTTATCATTTTAGAAAGTCCAGAATTCCGAAAAACCAACAGACAGTTTGAGGTACCTATCAAGATTACAAGATGTAAATGTGACCACTGAGCAAAACTGTTTAGAATAACAAGGTAGACATCGCGAATGCCCGATCAGCATTGACATAACATCTGGCGTTATTAAAAATACCTGTAAAATTAATCCAGCTAGCCTAAGTGAGACCTGCTCACACTTAAAACTATGAATGCCATGATTTCGTCAGTAAAAGAAAATAGCTTTATCTATGTACCTACTAACTTATTGTATAGGTCTCCTTTGTCTGAACAATAGCAGCTCCAAAGGATCCGTCCGAACCTTGTATCGAAATTCATACAGTCCCGTGTCGCGGGTGCGTCATCTTGCCTGAGTTAGCGTGAATTTTATAAAAGGAACTCGATACAATACTTAAGAAGTAGCGCAGTCGCGCCATCACTGTAATATTGTAAAGCCTTATACACGTCACAAGTCACGTAGCTGCACTGAACTTTGTACAAGGTTCAAGCTAAGTCAACCGAACTTATCATTATCATCAATAGAACATGATCGTTGCAAAACTAGATTGTCGAATAAAGGTGAACGCAGAACTGGCGGCACGGCATGCGCAGCAATCGCCGCGTATATGAAGTTCTGACCAACCTCGCACACCCATCCGCCCCGCGATCACCGCAGTACCAGAGTGCGTATACTGAGTTTTGTCGTTCACTTTCGATAGCGAGAGCGTTTGCGTTTTGCATAGGAGTGACAAAGCGCGCCATCTATTTGCCTCTTTGTTACTCCTATGCAAATCGCAAACGCTCTCACTATCGAGAGTGAATGAAAAAACTCAGTATAAGCACTCTGAGTGCTTATACTGAGTTTTTCATTTCACTTTCGATAGCGAGAGCGTTTGCAATTTGTATAGGAGTGACAAAGAGACAACTATGTGGCGCGCTTTGTCACTCCTATACAAATTGCAAACGCTCTCGCTATCGAAAGCGAATAAAAAAACTCAGTATAAGCACTCTGAAGCATCCACACTCCCCAAGCCGCATTTGATAACGTACTCAGAGGCGGAAACATCGGAAGCTGCGGCCGGTGCGGTGCGGGTGTCGTCATTGCGGTGACTACGGCGCGGCGTGCGAGGTCATTAACAAAAGCGATGACTGCGGCGTGTGCGGTGTGGCCAGGTCTGCGTTCTCCTTTAGATCGAATCCCGACTCGGCCCATTGTCTTTATTTTTTTACTATATTGAGCCACCGAATGTTTCTTTACCCCAATGTTTAAATTAACCCAATGTATGTAATGCACTAACAATTTGATACACAAGTATATATTTACTATGTTGCTATCCATGATTAATTTGTTCAATTCTGTAGGCATCTAATGATTGCATAAAAATATGTTTCGATTCACTACCTAATGATTTTTATTAGCTGTCGATCTGTATATATAACAAGGCAAATGTCTAGCTATCCAACTAGTGATACGACACAATATTAATTCGTTTAAGGCTACTCGATTACCAGACAAGTATTGTGTTTAATTAGACGTAAATATAAATGGTACATGTTTTTTATACATTTGTGTTTGCAGTCCAGAGTTTCCGAAGTCACGATATAATAGGTATACTTTAATTTCGTACTAACCACTGCAAGTTGGAAGAGTTCATTCTAAGCTTGCTGTACCGCCCGAAGCTACTGCGAGAATGATACAGCGAGTCTATATCACTATATTTAGGCCACTGTTGTGACACGGCTTCAATAACCCCCTTATACCTTAGGAGACCTCGCCCTACCGCGTCAATGACTATTTGTCTCTACACATAATGAAGAATTCCATGAATGCATGTCATAGTACCTATACTAGTCAAAACAAAATAAGGGCCACTGACTCATTTCAACTATCTTTTACAACTTGAAGGTGTTCTTAAGTGGCTAATTGTTTTGTGTGGTTGTTACCCTAAGTGTTAACAAACATATCGAGAGTATTACAACTGCATAATTTGTGAAATGGGTAAACTTTGACATTTTTTTGTAACCACTTAAATTTACCCACATTTGAAGCTGCATTTTAATGTCATTCAAAGTGTGGATTTCTTTGTATACACATTAACTTTTGCTAAATTAGTGCCTAAATAAACATTGGCTTACAAAATGCCGAGAATTTGAAGACATATGGACCTGCAAACCACAACTATAGCAATAACATTGATCCAAGAGGGCCATTCACAGCGTTCTGTGGCTTTGCAGCTAGGATATTCTCGTCGAGCCATCCAGAATGCTTGGAACCGTTTTCAAGAAACTGGCAGTGTATCCAGAAGACGGGGATCTGGTAGAAATCTAGTAACTAGCTCACAGAAAGACCGTTACATACGTTTGACTACGCGCAGAGAGCGATTTGTTACTGCACGCTCCAACAAAACCGCTTACGCCAGACCACTGGAACCCGCGTTAGTGACCAAACTATCAGAAATCGGTTGCACGAAGACCAGCAGTTTTCTAGAAGATGTGTAATGCGGATTCCATTAACAAGTGCGCATCGTGCAAACCGATTATCATTCGCAAGGCAGCACCAGGACTGGAACATAAATGATTAGAGCACTGTATTGTTCACTGATGAGAGCAAAGTGAATTTTTTTAGTGATGATCGTCGCATAATGGTTTGGAGACGAGAAGGTGAGCGATTTTCCGATGCCTGCATCCAAGAAAGTGATAGATTTGGGGGTCCCAAGTAATGGTGTGAGTAGGAATTTCTCTAACTGGTCAAACGGAGCTCGCTATTATCAACGAAGGCACGATAACGGCTCGACGATATATTGAGGAGATCATAAGACCCCATGTGATGCCGTATGCAAAAAGATTTGGTGCAAGTTTTAAGTTAATGCACGACAACGCCCGTGCCCATACAGCTAGTGCCACCAGAGACATTCTAAACGAGGCTGGTATACAGGTCTTACCGTGGCGGAAACAGTCCGGACCTCAACCCAATCGAGCACATGTGGGATTTGTTAAAGAGAAGCGTCTGCGATATATACCAACTGGTGCATAATGAAAGACAGCTCATCAGCGTGCCTAAATCAAGCTGGGAACAAATTCCACAAGAGACAGTGCGACACCTGGTGGAGAGTATGCCTTCCAGGCTTCCAGGTTTCAAGAATGTGTCGGGAAACGGGGAGGACACCCACAATACTGAAAAAAGGTAAAAACAAAAAAATATATATCGTTTTAATTTAACTTTAACCTATTGTACCAATAACGATATTTTAACTGAAAATCAATATTTCGCAAAAAACATTAAAAAATGTTATTTTTCCAATAAAATGTTCCTTAATTAGAATTTTTAAATTACCGGTTGATCAACCCCTTAAAATAAATCATTCATCAACCATTAAACGATATACATCTTTTATAATACTAAAAATACATAAAAAAATAAAATAAAATAAATAAACTCACGCCCGTTATCCCCGAAGGGGTAGGCAGAGGCACCAGTCTCTAGAACTGGACCCACGTTGTGCCGAGTTTATTAGGTCCCAAACGTGACAAGTGGCAAGCCTGTCGCCGTTATCCGGGCACAATTTATCAGCGAATGGTGTTGCTGTACAAACAAATGTACGTAACTAAAAGTCATTGGTACATGCGTGGTTCGAACTCAGACCCTCACGATCGAGAAGCAAGGGTCAACCCCACTACGCCACCACCGCTTTAATTTAATTTACTTTAATTTACTAAAAATACATGGTGGCCCTTATTTTGTTTTGACTAGTATATGTAGATAATACAGCGCCTGCATAGCACGTTTCCGACCGGAGAACGAAGCTGTAAAATTAAACAACTACCGCCACCTAGAGGCACCTTCATAGATTAGACGAGATCACAAATACTTGACCTACAAAAGTAGGACGACACTCGCAAATGAATCAACAAAATTGTTCGCCTTTGCAAGGAGAATTAATTAATTCTTTAGATTCGCATATGTGTATGCGAATAAGATACGCGCATGTGAGCGACCGGCCTAACCGACATGCGACGGTGAACCTATATTTTAGTTTCTGAATGTATGTATAGGCTTTATTCCTCTGTGGTATAATTAAGTGGCCGAAAGGATTATGTAGATTTATTTTGTAGACATTAGTATTATTTATTATAATAGGATAAGGCCGAATTATGCGCTCAAGACCTGATTGACGTTTGCGGCAGGAATTGGTATGGAATTAGCACCAAATCCTGCCGGAATTCTGACGTTTCTGATTTCTGTTTCTCACAGCAATTACTAAGAAATTTGACTTAGGGCATTGTTCTAAATATTGACATCAGTTACAAACGACATTTTTATTTTAAAGTAAATTAATTCAGTGATTTACTGCTTTCTTGTATTTTTGTAACTAATTGACCTTTTAACGTTCGCTTCATATGTTTCAAAATTATTTTTAATACTTCTTAATAATACGCCATTATTTTTACATCTCGGTATTCCGTAAAACACATAGAATGCATATTTTAAGTTTCCACAAATTAGGTGTCTATTTAGTTTTGATTATTTTAAGGGTTCTTGAATCGAGCCATGGTATCACTATAAACTGACAGCTTGTAGGATTTCAATTGATGAAGTTTTTTCGTGCACGACGTAATTCCGGTTAAGTATAGACTCTGGTTCTTCTTTTTCGCTTAAAAAAATAATTGTAGCAGCCCAAATCGAAATAGTCAACCCAGGCTCTCAAAATTACCTATTTTCACGAAATAATATCATGAAACAGAATTATTTATTTTTAGGACAATGCCAATGGTCCAGAAGGAATCGTTCAGGATTTGTGCGTAGCAGGAGTTTGTGACATCTCCTTGAGATAATTCTTCTAAGACATAACTGGAATTAGACACGACCCGCTTCGAAAATCGGTTGGGCTTCTTTTTTCTACGGACTTAGTATACCAGACAGTGTATCTTGGTATGCTTAGTTCTGGTCAAGGCCACGTAGCAACTAGGGCCACCTATCGGCGACTGTTTCTAGGAACCATTTTAAATAGTGTGAAAGAGCTCACTAGTATTATGTAAAATCCTTAGTAATTTCGGAGAAAAAGTGGTGTGCACTAGAACTTATTTATTACTGTAGGCGCTACATCGCGCTATTGTAAGTCTTCTTTTTCTTGAAAGATATATAAACACTGTATTACCTTCAAGTCATCATTCATACAAGCTACCTTTGAACTGCATTGATCTCTGTCGATGTTCTCTCTGAATTCGATAAATTAGAGTTCATTAGCGGTGATCTATTTAAGGGGCTACCCAGAACCAACTAGCGCCGACTATGGGAATATTCACATGTTCTTCTTTAATACGTTTTTGCAAAAGCGACTCCAATATTTTTGTCTTTGAGCCCCAAACCTAGGTCAATAACCTAAAATTTTAATCGATTTCCGCTAAGAATGGTAGATTTTGGCAAAAAAGATTTAAGCTCTAAGGTTGTATTATAAAAATAGCTATTAGTATTTACGGCTTCTACGTCTATTGCACTTCATAATGCAGCGTTTTTTAAGAACTTACGCTCGTGACTAAGAAGTCCTATTTGGGATTCAGATATTCACTTACTGCAATAACGTATACAAAAGATACAATTTCTATCCACAGGCGGCGCTAGAGGGGCGCCGGTTCAAGTTCATATCCCAAGCTATCAACGCCACCTAGCGGCGCCGCGGCGAATGCAATAACGTATACAAAAGAAGATACAATTTCTATCCACAGGCGGCGCTAGAGGGCGCTGGTTCGAGTTCATATCCCAAGCTATCAACGCCACCTAGCGGCGCCGCGGCGAACTGCAACGCGCGGCACGGTCACAACGGCGGCAGCGATATCTCGCGGCGGATGTAGAACATGATGTAGGGCTTGCAACCGGCGACGGTCTCCGCGTCCGTCGCGCGCACCGTCTGGTCGTTGAAATGGAACCACTGGTCCTCGTTGATGGCGAACGCCGTATAGTGACCGGAGCCGGCTCTGTGGGGAGAAGGGAGGCGGGGGTCAGACATTGACTGTGAGACTCGGGTCTAATGGCGTAGGTATATCACCATCAACACATTATGTCCCCACCGAGAGGCACGGGTCCCTTCCCTGAGGAAGGTATAGGCCATACTCCACCACGGGCGCCAAGTCCGGATTGGTGGAGACTTGTAACACTAGTGGCTGGTATTACTGTCAGAAGTTTTGAAGCCGCCCTATTAAGGCAGCCGGCACGAACTGCTTATCGTGCCTTGCGAAGCACGGAACCGCTTGGAAAAATGGCACTAGCGTTAGTCACAGACGGCCACCCATCCAAGCACTAAACGCGCCCAATGTTGCTTAACCTTCGTGATAGTTTAAGATCACTCAGGCAGCCAGGGCTACGAGCGATTAGGTAGGTATGCATAGTGTGGCGTAATGACTTGATAACCACTTCCAATAAGCAACCTTTTATTTTATTTATCAAACTAATTATAGACAATTTGCAACAGATATTGGAACCGTTTTTGCGGTAACGATGGACCACATTTCACCGTGTCCTGCGTGCCCTAACACCTCTCGCTCTCGCTTAGGCACTCAGGAGGATCTAATGATTGCAAATGATAACGCAGTCAGCGCGGCAAAGTTCTGGGCCGCAACTGTTTAATAAAGACTTCATGAAGTGTTTTGCCATCGACACACTAAGAAGAACGGGAATCTTTGTCAAGGAGTGATGCTTACCCGGAGCCGTGGTGCACGATGACGGCGGCGAGGTCATAGAGGTTGTCGCCGAGGTTGGAACGGCGCGTCTCCGTGAGGTTGCTTAGAACAAACTGCGACATGTCTAGTGCCTTGGTGGGGAAAGTGATGCTGGTGTCCACTTTGGTTCTGCAAGAAAAGCAGCATTATTTGTATGTGGTCTATGGTTAGCAAGTTGGTATTGTGGAATTAATTATTGTTTGGTTTTAGAAATTAGTGAAACTAAAATTTTCAGTCCAATTTTATTTTTTTATTCAATGTTCGCTCCTTCTGAGGACCATCAAGCCTATTTTAAATGGTCACAATGAATCAATCAGCCTATATTGGTGCACCCTTCGCTGGATAAAGGCTTTCCCCAAGGCGAGTCACATCTTTCAGTCATCGGCCATCCAGCCGATGTCAGCAATCTGCCTCAGTGCTGCCTCATGATCTCCGCCCGAGAACCCTTGCACCCGATCAACCATTGGTTGGCATATTATGTGGCCAGACCACCTCCACTCGCCAAAACTTATATGCTATGTCAGTCACCTTAGTCCTACTGGTCCCATTATCATCATCATCATCAATCAACCCATTATGTCCCCACCGAGGGGCTCGGGTATCTTCCCTGTGGAAGGTATAGGCTCCACCACGGAGGCATAGTCCAGTTTGGTGGATGCTTGTAAGACTAGGGGCTGGTCTTACTGTGAGAAGTTTTCAAGCCGCGCTAAGGCCTCTGACTTGGCTTAACGACTGCCATCTATCGACGGCAGCCGGCACCAACTGCTAAAACGTGGCTTGCGAAGCATGGAACCGCTCGGAAAAATGCCACTAGCGTTAGTGATACACGGTCACCCGTCCACTGAACGCCCCCTAAGTTGCTTAACCTTCGTGATCGTTTAAGATCACTAAGGCGGCCGGGGCTACGAGTGGTTCACAAGACTCACCTAAAATAGTTGTTCCAGCGGAAGCGTTTTAAATGCAAGCACAGTACGTTCGGCAGCCGCCGCACCCAGAACTGCTTCGTCGACTTTTGCTTGCACTTGCAACTGCTGCAGTAGTAACGCTCCGTGTCCGCTAGCTCCTCTACCTGGGTTCCAAATTGAGCGTAATTTTGTATGAGTAACAGTTGGTCATAGAAAGATAGGTATAACATGGATAAATGTTATAATTAATACATTATACTCTATTGCACACGACACATTCGACAGAACATTACAGAAGAAACAACATGCACAAAGGCAATCTCATCTCTGTAAGATATCATATTGAGAAATTGGAAAGTAATGCCAACTTGCAACACTATCGTAAATGTGGCTTACACAACATCAAATTAAAATTCTACATGAGAAAGTCGATTGTAATAGCGTCTTAAGTGACATTTCTAAAGTGGTGCATGTAAGCCTACAGCAAGTAAGTTAAGTAAAGTTTTAGTAAGTGTAAGTAAGTAAGATTTAGTGTAAGACGTTATCACCAAAACTACTCACTCGATTTCAAAATTATTTCACCCACTTTTAGAATGGGAAATCCGGCCTTATTTTCTTTACGGTAAGTTCTTTTCTCACCTGCACGAAGCTGGCTAAACAGTCAGCGAGCGACACGGGCGTGTCATGGCGGCCCGTCTCGGGGAATTCTAGCGAGAGGTCCAAAAAAGGGTCAAACTTCTTGCTCTCGGTACCACACGCTAGGCAGCGGACCTGGGAACGACAGTGGTGATTAATACACCCGACACAACGATAAGGAGGCCCTACCAAGAATAGGCTATTTGACAGTGTGAAAAAAAAAAACCGCTTTAAGGCATTTTAACTAAAAAACAATTATGATTTGTAAAAAAACACAAGGTACTCGTAAAATTTGATAATTTGTATCTGCCGCCATTGTATCGAAAACGGCCTGGATTGGCCGATACTATGATAACGTCACAATTCAATAAAAATGGCGTCGGTCATTCATTCTTCCTTACGATCATTGGTTGGTTTATTGGGAAGTGACGTCATAATACCAATGAAGCGCCATATTGCCCAAGATAGCGTTTTGGCGGCTTATTTAGAAAGTAAATTTTCGTTTGCATTTTTTAGAAGAAACACACGAAAGAATTTAAAATGACCACTTTCTGAGGACTCCATGAACACCAACAAACAATATGAGGTGGCTTTCAGAAATCGGTCAAATAGCCTATTTCGAAATGCACCACACGCAGCCAGATGCGTCTGAGATGTGATCTGCTTAAGGCCGGCCGCCTACATGCGTTTTCCGCACACGTTTTTTCGCTTTGGTTTTCCGTATTCGGGTTCTCGAATGCTTCAAATCTATATAAAATGCATTCACTACCACATACATACGTCTTTTTCCCATACGGAAAATATCGCTAGATACGAATCTGTATTCCGCATTAGGAAAACGAAAACGGAAAACGAATGTAGGCGGCCAGCCTAAAGCTCGCTGAATAGACGCTTTCACACCAAGGCCTAGGGAGTGACCGACAGTGCCGGGGATGACGCAGGGAAAAACAAATACCCGCACACGTGACCATTCACGGCTAGAGCGTACATGGAGAAGTAACGGAGGGACTTTGTTCCCTTCACGAGGCCAGAACAGTGCCAACGTTCTGGAATGTCAGAACTTACTAGAGCTAGAATTGTTTTTTAAAAGCCCTTAAAAGGTAAAACCAGGCCAGGCTGGCTGGAATAATCTCACAGCCTTCATCAGCCTTGCTACGTAAATGGCACAACTGTGAGGCTAATCGCTAGAAGGTTATCTAGTTTCAACTAGAAGATTGTTCAAGTACAAAAATCTGTCAAGAACAGAACTTATTCCGGTTCCAAGGGTTGGTCAGACTTACCTCGCTCTGCAGCGTACCGCCGAAGACCGCTGTGACAATGGAGGCGGCGGAACCGGACCGCGGTGACGTCACGCAGCGGCCATCTTTGCTCTCCTGCGGCAGTAGCTGGAGAAGCTCCGTGTGTAGTCTGCAATACATAATAATAAGTGTTACAGCTTTTAGAATATACCTCGGCTACTATCGGATAGAATCGACTATATTGCAATAAGGTAAGGTTTATTTTGTATTGTTGTTTATAACTTTAAATAACTTTTCGAAATAGGGAAGAAAAGTTTTATGCAGTGCAGGAAGTAGTATTACACTCGTGTGCTTTCGGTTCTGGTTCCCACGACACAGGGTATCCTATTGTGGGGCCAGAAGCAATGTATGTGACTGTATGTAAAAAAAAATAGAGTCATAGACCAGTCCTTGCTCTGTGGACGGTTATTCTGTACAACCCGTCGCGTCTTTACCGCCCTCTCGTCCCACGTCTTTTCTGTGTAGCTCGCGCCTTTAATCCAAATATTCACCTGTCGAGCATGTATCGCAAAAACTCGTGCGCATCTTGCTGCTGGTAGCCGCGGAACCGAGGCACCACCTTCCAGATCACTAGGAACAGGCACTCGGGCGAGATGGCGCCCTTTGACCCACACCCGCCCGTGTTCAGGTTGATTAGCACCTGGAGATTCGACACGAATGGCTCAAAAATCGGTAGAGGCGGTCGCACACTGGGGGCGATATCGTCGCTTACATTTCAACATCGCGAACATGCATTTAAACAACTTTGCAAGACCAAAAAACTTAATTATTTCTTTACCAGAGTGGAAATAAATGACAATAAAAAAAAGGCCGAAAATGTTGCATCTGACTGTCAAAACTGTGACTGATAAGTTCAAAAAGTTTATTGTAATGTTAAAAATGCATATTCGCGCTGTTGAAATATAAGGACGATATTATGGTATGTAAAAACAATAAGATATGGCAGGTAACAGGATAAAACACAGAACATTCGTAAAATATCTTGTAGGTAGCTCATTGTAAGTAGCTCATTAAATTAATTAGGTGTCGTCCATACAGTACATCACACTAATTTTGTGATTTTTTTTGCTCCATCCCCGTCCTCCTCACAATTGGTCACATTTTGAGACCTCCCGAAGTGTGACATACATATCGCGGGCTTCATATCATAGGGGCGTATGCCCAAACACCTACTTTTCAGGAGAGACAAAAAACTTAATAACATCGTACATAATGAAGTTATCGTGCTAAAACTTGGCATACAGCTTAACAAGGCGACTTTGATTTGTGCCCTAACATCATTATTATCTATCTAGGCTCCAAGATCAGTTTCTGGTATTTACGCCCATGGACTTGTCAAAAATCACTCAATTTAGTCTTATTATGATCATAAAGTGCATACGAAAAATAGGCGTATAAAATCACTTTTTATTTTGATAACTTATACCATCACGAAGGCCTCTGGTAATATAATGTTTTATCTACATTCATCTCACAGTAACATTCGTCCCAAAATATTATTATTTTCATATTTTTCAAATTTTATACGTCCGTATGATTTGGCACAAATATTTGACTTGGGCCATTTTAAGAACATTTTATACAGCTGTGAGAATATGTTTTAAATTATTTAAGAGAGAAAATAGTAAAAGTAAAACACGATAGACGTCTTGGGTATTTATTGTAAGGTATTACAAATATGATTATATTATCAATGTGAGATCAGAATGAACATGATTGTTACTGCTGCCACTATGCGCCTTTCTGTTTCAACAAAAAGTCGTTGTTATAATAGATACGCCTTTCGATTTTTAATCAATAACTGAAAATATAATTGTTCAAAAAATAAGAAAAAAATACAGAAGATGCCAACTCCAAATAGGAATCGAATGACATAATAAAAAAAAAACATTTTTGGGCATACGCCCCTATGATATCGCGGGCTTCATACAAGTCCCTGTTCTATTTATATGGTATGTAATTTTTTTACGTTGAAATACATTTCTGATTTTTGTGTCAGTGCGCGGAACTACAATACGGCTGTCGGTTCTTTACACGAAATTAAGACTCGCGTCGTGTCATGTGGACGTTTCATGACGTGAAGTGACGACCAATCTTATTTGTCTGTATGAAGCAGCTATCACGACCTTTCTATTTGGCATGTTTTTAGCAACTGAATGGAACCGCTCTCGAACAAGATTCGCTTTGCATTCGTGTGGCGCCCACTGTTTAAGTAATCTTTCCATTACACGTTATACGCGTCTGGAGTCTGGGCCCGGCTTAGCGCGCCGTTCCATGTAATCAGCTCTGAATCCACAATAGAATAAATGAACCACGTTCAGTTTCGACACGTTTTGTTAAGTAAAACAAGTACATATAGGTATACAATTTCGAATTAAGACTTTAAAAACTTTTTCCGTGTTCGGAAGAAGCTACATGGTTAATTTTGGGTTGCGAGCTAGATAACCGTCAATAATTCGTTCGAATCGTTCGTAGCCTAAGGTTAAGCAACATATGGGGCGTTCAGTCCACGGATGAGTCACGCTAATGAGTCACGAGTAACGCTAATGGCATTTTTCTGAGCGGTTCCGTGCTTCGCAAGGTACGTTAAGCTGTTGGTGCGGGCTGCCGTCGACAGATTGCAGAAGTTAAGCCAAGTCAGAGGCCTTAGGACGGCTTGAAAACTTCTGACAGTAAGACCAACCACTAGTCTTACAAGCCTCCACCAGTCTGGACTTGGCCTCCGTGATGGAGTATAGCCTACACCTTCCTCAGGGAAGAGACCCGTGCCCCTGGTGGAGACATAATGGGTTGATGATGATGATGAATCGTCAATAAGTTTAGAATAGGAAAAACGAGGGTGACATGGTCACTTGTGTACCAAACCCTTTTAAATTAATCAAGGAAAAAATCTTTCAGGACGATATGGACCACAACGACTAAATCAGTGTTTTAAAAATAAATTTTAGTCTCTAATGTTTAGTATTTCAAATCTGAAAACAATATCTATAACTTTCCAATTTCCTAACTAGGACAGTCGGTTTTTATCGTTAATTATGTTAAATTTTATAGCATCAAAAACATCGCGAACATAAGTCTAAATTATCACTAGATGTGGTTTTATTTGCTGTGCTGAGTCATGCTTGAGACAAATATACTAAAATGACTATCACCGAATGTGTTAAGTGACGTAAGTCGTCAAAATTGTATGACTTGTATTTCTGTAATTTCAGAAATGTCTACTTTTCCCCAACTAATCGTTCGCGCAGCGCAAAGGTCACGTACAAAATCACATTTAAATCGATTTTTGTATGAGGAATTTTAGTAAAATACCGTTTATTAAACCACATTTAAGAAAGTGGTGCACCACTTTTTATGTTCGAAACATGTTATTTTGTACCGTCGTAAAATATCTCTTTCGCAAGGAGCCAATTTCCTAAACTGTCCACTTTTAAGTATTCATTGTTTTCGAAGAGTTTGAGCGGCCTCGGCCTTTTTCGACAAAATAGGCTATTTGACAGTGTGATAAAAACAGTAATATTTTATAGGTCTTCGTATAAATTATGAGTCTAAAAACCGCTTTAAGGCATTGTAACTAAAAAACTATTGTTGTTTGTAAAAAAAACTCAAGATAACATTTGATAATTATGCAGCTGCAGCCATTGTATCGAAAACGGCCTGGATTGGCCGATTCTATGATGACGTCACATGTCAGTAAAAATGGCGTCTGTCATTCATGCGTTCTTACGTTCATTGGTTGATTTCTGGGAAGTGACGTCATAATAGATAGCGCAAGATAGCGTTTTGGCGGCTTATTTGAAAAGTAAATTTTCGTTTGCATTTATTGGAAGAAATACACGAAAGAATTTAAAATGACCACTTTCTGAGGACTCGCATGTCAGTAAAAATGGCGTCTGTCATTCATGCGTTCTTACGTTCATTGGTTGATTTCTGGGAAGTGACGTCATAATAGATAGCGCAAGATAGCGTTTTGGCGGCTTATTTGAAAAGTAAATTTTCGTTTGCATTTATTGGAAGAAATACACGAAAGAATTTAAAATGACCACTTTCTGAGGACTCCATGCAGACCAACAAAAATGAGATGGTTTTCAGAAATCAGTCAAAATAGCCTATTGCAAGTAAGTAAGTAATTATCTGAAATAATCAGTAAAATATAATGTTTATTCTACTCACTTTTCTAAGCTCTTCAGCCATGATCATATCGGTCATCTCCTGTCTAGTATAACTCCTTGAGTGGTACACCTTTCTCCCATTTGTCTTCATCTCGAGCGCCGGCAAACTGCTAAAGTAACAGCTGAACTCTTGTATATTACTCAGACTCTGTAACACAGCATTCATGAAACATGTGTTGCCTAAATTCTTTAAACCTACAACTTTCTTCTCTCGTTGTCTCTTGCCATTAAGGGGAGATAATTTCTTATCTTTGCTTATCCTAGGGCCTGACTGTGAGGTATTCTCAGTGGAGCTACTATCTTCGGAGTGGGAACGTTTGCGAGAACGCGGGCGGAGGTTCCTGGCCGGCTCTTCGGCAGTCTGGAAAAATAAATAAAAATAAATGTGCGCCAAATGATTACGTTCCAATTTTAAAATTTCGCGTCCAGTAATTTAAAAAAAATAAAAGATGAATTTAGAATGTATTTTCTTTTTTCAGGCTGTACAGTGCAGTTCCTGTGTCTGTATTTAGCACAGTTTAATAATCCTATGTCAAAGCGGTTTTTAAGTGAAGCATGCTGTCTCGCTCGCACAATATAACATTACTTGTTACTGTAACACTGACATTAAATGGCTGTTATCAATAAGCCCGCCTATTGTAGATATTCTTTAATTGTAACTTTTGTCTCTTATTTCTTGTGTGCAATAAAGAATATTCATTTAAAAAAAAAATCTCACCTTATCTTATTAATTTATTACTGTAATAAAATTAACTTTTGATAAATATGTTCCAAGGCTTTAATGTATAGTTAAATTACATACTAACATTTTAGATACATTTCATAAAGAAAAGCTTTTTCCAATATTTGAGCGTTTTCAAAATTGAAGAAGAATATTTACTTTGAAGAATATTTACGTACATACAGGCACATACATTGCTTCTGGCCCCACACTAGGATACCCTGTGTCGTGGGAACCAAAAACAGTGAAGTCACAAACATGTCGGCCCCAGCCGGTGTTCGAACCCACGACCTATCGCATTGTAGGCAGATGGGCTAACCACTGCGCCACAGAGGACGTCAAGTTCAAATTAAGTTCTTATAATCAGATTTTCTTAATCAAGTCATATTATAGAATAAGAAAAATATGCTCTGAATACCTGCGGGTATTTAATTATTTATCATTTAATAAGTTAACTCATTTTATTGCAAACACAAAAAATGCAAAATATTGCGAGTCAGCATGCTCAACATAAGAACCATCTTAACCTGTACAAGTTTTGGTGAGCTGATCAGATCACCATAACAACGGTTTAAAAAAACACGTCTTGGATGTTTACATGTTTGTGATGGTAATGTTTCAGTTTCCCACAATGGGTCTCCTAGTGTGGGGCCAGAAGAAATGTCTGTATGTAAATGTTTGTTTATATTTTAAATCATATTGAACACACAATGAACATTTGAAAGCAGATTCTTACCTTGGTACATTTTGATCCTTTACTATCACTGGCATCAGACACATCATTGGAGGAAGAAGCCGCATTGTCTTCTGCACCAATAGGAGACGCCTCAGCATTGGCCACTGATGTGCTTGAGGTAGAGCTACTGCTATGTTCACTGCCATCTTTACTGTTCTCTTCATTATTTTTACCGTCGGAGTCTGTTAGTCTTTCACTGTTCTGCATAATACTCTGTCTTATTTTGTCTATCATTTGATCGTCTGTGTCGTTTGAAACATAATCATCACATTTGTAACTGGAAATGAATACCAGTGGGTTAGTCAGATTAAAACTGTTGTCTGTGTAAAAAAGTAACATCTTAAATCATGTCTACTCTACTGCCGTCATAATAAAAAAGGCCATAACTTGATTTCGAGCAAATTAGTGAAAAACTAAATTTCAAGCATGTCTGCTTACTTGTCGCCGATGATTACTATTTGAAAAACACAAGAAAAAAAAATTACATATTTCAAAAAGCTATTTGCTTAAATTTAAGTGTTATTTTTATTCAAATACAGTTTACTTTTTCTCACTAGTAAATATTGAAGTTATGGCCTTTCTTCTTATGACGGCAGTATAATTAACAATTTTATTAGTTTTCCAAGATAAAACAACCAATCAAAATCTTAAGAAGGGCAACAATCACCAGTAGACCGAGTAGACATCACAGCTGATGCAAAGTTGATGATTGTAGGTTTCGGCATGTAGTTTTGCGTGCCCGTTGATGTAGCGACCACAGTTGATGATCCCACACTGGAGGCACAGCCAAGTTTGCTCCTTTACTAAACATTCTGAAAAGATATGTTGAAGCTAAAAATTTGATTCTCTTGACTTGAATAAACCTTCTGTCACACTCATTGGGGGAAAGTAGCAACACTTCATAGTTTTGCCAGATAATCTTTCATTAGATAGGAACACTGATAACCCAATTTATTTACCTAAGTATTTTTTTAGTGATTGCCTTATTTGATTGCTAAAAAAATATGAGACAATGTGTAATGTATTAAGTCTATTATGTAAACTTAATGTCAACATGTCTATGCCTGAAAACCTCTTAGAATCCTTGAATACAGCATAAAATTTTAATTCTGATTATGGGTAGCTGTGCACAGTTTGAGACAATAGCAGTTAACCTACAGAAGACCATATCGCGAGCGACTTATGCGAGATTTTCGAACAAAAGTAGCTTTTAGTATGCTGCAGAGTGTAGTGTGTGTACCTCCTACTGAATAAGTTTGCTTAAATTGAGCACCTTACAAATCAATGTTTAAATTACCAAGCTTGGAGACTGATCACTTTTATGGCTTTGGCTTTGTAATTGACGCATTGGTGAAGTCTAAAGGCAATCAGTTTCATCTGGTTAGTACACACATAACAGCGTATGAGTGTTGCGGTGTTTCGGCATATTTTTAACGCAACGCCTCGGAAATTAGAAGACATTCGTCACAAGTCCGTCACGGTCACCCGTGCCTCGCCTCCCCCCGAACCCCCCGATAACAGCTGATTATTACACTTCCCAGTGGGTATTGATTTTTTTAAACTAACCTCACACCGCTGCCGTGTCATCGCCCCGGGTCAACCCACAACCCAGAAACAGCAATAAACAAATTAAGCACCGCAAACAGATCTGCCTACCTGAACAATCGAATTTCTTTGTGATCTTGTTGTCGTCGGTGTGGTCACTTACAACCTTTACGTGATCTGCTAAATGCACACAATCCATTTTTCATAACGCAATTAAGAGAGTTAACGATAAGCAATAGAAGCTTAATTTACAACCCATGGATTCTTTTAGAAACAACGAAGTTTTTCTTGATCCCAAAAATGAACAGGTCAGCCAGCAACGAGATCAAGCAAAACAATTACTCGAAGTTGCCATATCTAAAAATATATTAGTGGCTGCGTCTCTCGGCGCGTCGCTTCAAAATCGTTTAACCGACTGCTTCAAATTACATAGTATATTAACAACTTCTGTTGTAATGTTAGTATACATTCAACGTCAGCAAATTCCCCTTACTTACTTGTACTTAATTTAGGCATATTTAAGTAATTTCCACGTGTTAAAAATGTAAATATGGATTAAGAGTCCCATATTACGCTCACTAAATCCAGAAATTCTAATCGCCTGTCAAGTTAGTAGGTACCTATGTAACTTGTTGATTGGAATCGCTCAGGATTTGCTACGGAATCAGTACCTGTCACCAGTTAGTCAATATCACTAAGTGACCCATACATAAATTCACACGACTTTATTTAGGAACTGAACACTTCTTACATGTGTGGTCGCAATTTAGAAACAGTACTTCTATTTAAAATCTCATCCATAAAGTAGAAAATACTTAAGCGAAGGTAGAAATAAACATACAGATAAACCTTTAAGATAGTTGGTCAAGTTATTCGTCGGAATCGACGTTTTGGGTTTATACATATATTATGACGTCACGACAGTTGATACACGCGCTTTACTCCTTTTCTTTTTAATGTAGGTACATACAAGGACAGCAGAAAGCACACATTATAAGACAGTAACATAACATCTCAACAGCTTTTGCATTTTTGTTGCGATGCTCGCGCCTTACTGAACTGATTAATTGATATTAATACCCATCTCTGGAAAAGCTGGTGTGCTATTTGACTGGGTTAAGGCAGTTTTAATAAAACATTGCGGTGGGCCGTGACAGCGCAACCGTCGTCGCCCGCCACTGCATTTTTAAACTTTTTAATAGGTACTTACAATTAATTGGAGCCTTGCACACGGCGCGCGGCGTCGCCGTCGGTTCGTCTTTGTGCGGTGGCGGCATGTCAGCGGCGAGCGGTACCATGTGCAAGGCTCCGTAAATCCTAGGATAAAAATGCAGCGGAGATTTGTAAAAATTGGCCAAATAGTTTTTGTAAATAAATATACTCAGTAGTATGCTAACTTTTTTGCAGTCAGTTAAGTAGTTTTAATTTTCTTGAAAATCAGTGTTGCCAGTTAAAGGCTGTAAGTAGTTTTTCCGTCAAGCGCGATTCGAATATTTCAAGGTCTGCACTGCATCTTTTATTTTCGAAACGTGTTACATTTTGAATGATAATTTAGTTGAAACTTGTACATTTATGCGCTCAAGAACGTTCTATGCACTTAATAATATCATCATAGTACTATCAAATACTGAGAAAAAATTATGTAATTATCAAAGGTTAGCTGGAATAAATCTACAACAGATATTAGCTCGCCTTCGCGCGCGGTTTCTTATGTACATCCTGTTCAATAAAGTATTATTTATTATACATACCTAAAGAAAATTTAAGATTTACTAAATGCTATAGAAGTCTTTTTCCCATACTAATGTGAATTTCAATGGATTTTAGTGGACAAAGGGGTTTTAAATTTGGTAATCAATGGTAAATAAAACAAAACAAAATAAATTCTTAAGCTTATTTATTACACTTAATTACGTCTGCCACCATAACCACCCTGGGTGGCTGGCTGCGTAAGCTGGAGACCATTGATGTTGTTGAAGTCAAGCATCTTCAGCATCTCCTTGGTGTCAGGATCCACCTCAATGATGTCATGCTCGAGGGCAGAGACCTCCGGGACATAATTGTCACGTCTTTCACGCTCCTCTTCCTGCAGTTTGATGGAGATTCCGCGGACCTGGGAGTGCCTGAGGCGCCTCATCAAGTGGGTGGCAAAGCTAGAATTAAAATATTAAGTGGTTATTGGAGCTCAGTAATTATACCTACTACTAGTATTTTGATATAATCAACTAGCTCAGTTGTGAGATTAATGATTATGTCACTCATAGGTTCAAATGATTAAAAAACATACTGCACCTTATTTCTATGCAGTGGGTGTGGTCTCCTAGAGTATGAAAAGCGTGCAGCGGAAGGCAGACCCTGCCCACTCACAAAGTACAGGCAGAGTATTTGTACTTGGTTGTTCATGGGCGAAAGGGTTGTATTTTCCACTTCATCAAAGCAGTTGCAGAAGCAAATTTTGTAAGTTAGAAAAATTACAAATGTCTTGATAATATGTAGTGTCGAAACTACAAAAAACATGGAACTTTATAACATAAATTTGGCTAGATTGGGGGATTGATCTTTTCTTGCCTCCCCTCACTCAACCAAGATTGTATAACTGGTTAAAATATACATATTTTAACCAGGTTATTATTTAAATGCATGTAAACAAAATACTAGGTACCTCTACTGAAACCCTCTCATTGTACAAATACAACCCAAGCAATGGGATCAAGGATTGTTGCGACAGTTCAGTAGGTATGTGAAGTGGAGCGTTATACTTCCACAGGTAATGATGAAGACTAAAAGTGAAGTTAATAACCTAACCTTTCAGTGAGTTTCTATATTAGAAAGTTTCTTACCCAGCGATCTTGTTGCGCAGTGGCTTCGTCGGAATGATTGCAATTTCTTCACATATCCTTTTGTTGGTATCAAAATCAAGGGTCAACCGAGTGTAGTACTTCTCAATAATGATTTTCGCCGCTTTCTTGACGGTCTTCGTCCTAACACGACCCTGAAATCGAACGACATAGGCGTAAATATTTTCACTGTAACACTCACAATATATTCGGATATCATCAGATAACACAGCTACACTACATGGAATTAGGATTATCACGATTTCGTTGGATTTTCAATAAAATAAATTTACCATGATTGCAAAAGAACTCGCGCTTTTGACAGATTACACAGAAAAGATTTTTTTTTAAATTGGCTTGCTTGTTTATGGTCAAAGCAATGTTGCCAACCTTATTCACCAGACATATTTGCACTGCCCTTGTTCTGTTTTGCTCAAAATCAAGACACTCTTACAGTGCCACCATCTTATCTGTTCAGTTGATAGCGGCGCGCTGCTGTAGGAACAATTAAGAAAACCTAGAAAAGTGAGAATATTTTAACCCGCCTTTCAATTTTACTGAAAATATGTCTATAAATCTTACTAAGTGAATAAATAAAACAAAAAATGCGGAACAGGATATACAATTTATTAGTTAGTTACAATTTTGCCCACCTGAACAGATAACTTGGTGGCGCTGTAACATTGTTTAAATAGTTTCTATTCTTAATGATTGATGTTTATTTTATTATACAGTGTGTCCCTGGATAAAGTGCAATCCCGAAAGGGGATGAAACTAGACCATGAATCATTGACTAGAAAAATATAAAAAAAAATTATAAAAAATTATTGTAGGATTTATTGGTATTTTAAGATTTTCATGTTTCATTAAAAACTCTATGTACAAAAGTATTGATTTCTTCCAAAATAATGGGTCTATTTCTTTGAAATAAAAAAAACAGTATGCCTAATACCTGGCGATGACCATGAAATAATAAATAGTCCGCAAAAAAGTAACTATCTTGGGTAAAAAAATGTATTTTTATGAAAAAAATGATTTTTTTAGACGTTTATTTTAAAAAACTTCAAATTACTAAAAAAATGTGCCCTATAACTATGTCATTTTATAGCTTACTTTTATTCTTTACCATTTTAGCTTCCAAATAAAAAAAAACAATGTTCTAACTAAAAAATTGGCTAGGTAGGAGTTATTTACATTTTAGTAGGTAATAAAAGTCAGACTTTAATCACAATAACTTTATTAATAAAATTATCCGTAATTTACAATTTTGCATTTTTATTTAATGCATTAAATGTTCAAAATCGCCTCCTCGATTTTGCAAGCACATTACTGCACGAATATTAATTTGGTTAGTGGCTCTGCGAATCATTCCTGAATCATTTTTAATGTCATTTGCGCACTGAATTATTCGGTCGTGCAACTGTGCCTCGGTATTTATTGGCGTGCTGTATACTCTTTGCTTCATGACACCCCATAAAAAATAATCTAGGGGTGTCGGATCAGGTGAACGCGCTGGCCAGCCTACTGGCCCTCCTCGGCCAATCCACCGGTTCGGGTAATTTTCGTTCAAAAATCGCCGCACCTCCCGCCCATAATGTGCAGGACATCCATCCATTTGGAGATACATACGCCCACGCCGTCTCGTAGCCAGGGGAACATCTTCCATCAACATGGGTAAATTTTGTAGTAATTCTAAAAAACGTTCAGCATTTAGGGTTCTGGGTAAAATGACTGGACCAATTAAAATGTCGTCGATTAAGACTGCCCATACGTTTATTGAAAATTTTACTTGAAAAGTAGATGCCCGCTTCAACCGTGGATTTTCGTGAGACCACTGGTGCAAATTTCTGCAGTTTGTAATGCCGTCTCGGGTAAATGTCGCTTCGTCCATCCAAAAAATGCGTTTGGGAAAATTTGGGTCAGCTCTAATTTTTCTTAGAATCCACGTCGACATTACGCATCTTGGACGATTATCTACATTTTCGTGTAAATGTTGTACTCGTTGGTAATGGAAAGGATGCAATCCCTCCTTTTTGCAAATTCGCCAGACAGACTTCTTCGATATGCCATGACGCAACGCTAATCGTCTTATGCTTGTTGTAGGGTCAGCAAACAGATCGTTTAAAATGGCCTCTTCTATCGCATTGTCAATAACGACAGCTAGTTGCTCACGGCGATCTCGTGCCAAAACCAAGTCCAATGTTGGAGAGCCTCCTATGAATCTCGTGAAAATTTCGAGCTGAGGGTATGAGTCTGCCCGGGAAAGCATTTATGTATGCAGTCCGAGCGACTGTTGTGCGACCATGTGACATGCCATAATAATAATGCATGTCGGCTATTTCTCGAGGTGAGAACTCTGTCAATCGCGGCATTTCGTCAACACTTAACAGCAGAACAGGAACAGTCCAAACGTAACGAACAGTAGAAAACGTAACAGTCAACAATGTAACAAAAACTTAATAACAAATCAACGAGAACACAACGCGAGAACGAGAACAGTAGTAGCAGCGGCGAGAATATCGGAGCGACTGTGTAAGTCCTGTTTCGAACCCCCTGCCTCCCCTCCCCTCGCCTTCCCTCTACCTGAGTGTAGAACAAAAGGACTGCGACTGCCGAAGGGCACAGAGTAGGACGGAAACAATGGAAAAAACGGTCTCTACCTGCACGGTAACACGATTAGGCTCCACTTTAAAAGTTCGTAGATAGCGTGTTTTTTTAGTTAGAACATTGTTTTTTTTTATTTGGAAGCTAAAATGGTAAAGAATAAAAGTAAGCTATAAAACTACATAGTTATAGGGCACATTTTTTTAGTAATTTGAAGTTTTGTAAAATAAACGTCTAAAAAAATAATTTTTTTCATAAAAATACTTTTTTTTACCCAAGATAGTTACTTTTTTGCGGACTATTTATTATTTCATGGTCATCGCCAGGTATTAGGCATACTGTTTTTTTTTATTTCAAAGAAATAGACCCATTATTTTGGAAGAAATCAATACTTTTGTACATAGAGTCCTTAATGAAACATGAAAATCTTAAAATACCAATAAATCCTACAATAATTTTTTATAATGTTTTTATATATTTTTCTAGTCAATGATTCATGGTCTAGTTTCATCCCCTTTCGGGATTGCACTTTATCTAGGGACACACTGTATATTTATTTTTACAGGGCCTGTACGAAACTTTAGCCCTAACGGATGTTCGGAAAACATTTGTTACAAAAAATTGAACTTTACGCCATGATGGCTGAAAACGGAATCAAAGAAGATTCTGTCAAACTGATTTTTATTATATATTTATTTTTACAGGGCCTGTACGAAACTTTAGCCCTAACGGATGTTCGGAAAACATTTGTTACAAAAAATTGAACTTTACGCCATGATGGCTGAAAACGGAATCCATGATTGATGTGGTGTTGACTGTACAGTCGACATGCACTCTACTACGTTGTATTACGGGCAACTTTGCAACTAAAAGTTGAAGGTTAACGTGCTGTCTGTTATTTAAATTTGTAGGAGGTCTTTGGGGCTTTATTGAATAAAGTGAAGGCACTAGATATCCATTAGAGTATTTATTATGATTTAATAATCAACAAACACGAGTTTTCTGCATTGAGTCAGTCAGAAGAGTGATATGTCTAACATTCAAATTGACATACCACAAATATCAACATTCTATATTTAAATCTTGTGTCAAGCGTGAGTCGATTGCCAATTGAACCTCTATACTTTAACACACCCCCTCAATCGACTCTGCTTGTAAAAACATTAATAACAATTTCTTTAATTAATTTAATTTACCTACTGCATCTAAACAATGTTTCCCAAAATTATATTTTATACATCATCAAATTAATTTCGAAAATTCACTACCCAATAATAACTCAACCTGTATATTTTAAAATACAATATCAAAAATATTCAACCTGTATATCAAATTTTCAACTTTACTATATAAACATTTTCACCCTGTATATCTTTCACCACAAACAATATGAACTATTTATTCCATATCTATCTCTATTTTCACCACTCGACACATCACGTCACCACTGACATAAATAACTACAACTATCTTGTTTTATCTTCATCTTCTCCCACTCATATCAACACCACTATGATATCATCATCATATAAATAAGTATAAATATCTATTTTATTTTCTCCCACTCGACTCGTCATCATTATCATATATAAATACATAAGTATAACTATCATCTTTATTTTCTCCCACTCGACTCGACCACCATCATCATATATAAATAACCTCAACTATCTTATTTGCTTTTCTCCCACTCGACTCATCACCATCATATAAAAAATAACCTCAACTATATTCTTTTATTTTCTTCCACTCGATTCACCATCACTAAACATATAAAAATAAAATACCTCATATATATTCAATTTTAAAGATCTAGAAAAAATACTTAAGGATATCTTCAGAAAATGTGTAAAGAAATAAAAAAAATTTTAAATTTTTACTCTTCTTTTGACAAGTTAAATGTTAAGTAATGATTCAATTAATATTACATTACATACACCCCCTTAAGTGAATCATTATTAAGCACCCCCTTAAATCTGTCATTATTAAGCACCCCTTTAAATCTGTCTGAACTTGTTACGTATTTCAATAATCCTTAAGTGTTTTTCCTTTTATACATATTAAATGTTTACACACCCTATAAAACCTTACATACTACCATAAGATATAAAATAAACCCCGACATTAACCGAAAAGAATAAAGTTCACTTTAGCCCGCACTTATACTACACTCTACGACTCACATTGTAATTGAATAAAGTGAAGGCACTAGATATCCATTAGAGTATTTATTATGATTTAATAATCAACAAACACGAGTTTCCTGCATTGAGTCAGTCAGAAGAGTGATATGTCTAACATTCAAATTGACATACCACAAATATCAACATTCTATATTTAAATCTTGTGTCAAGCGTGAGTCGATTGCCAATTGAACCTCTATACTTTAACACTGTCGACCGTACAATATTGATATTTAAATTGAAAATTATTTATTGCACAAGAATAAAAAATCAGCACAAAGGCGAGCTTAATACTAAACAGTATTTTCTTCCAACTAACACACTAAAAACCCAATGTCGTTACTTATTTAAACGAAAATAAAAATTGCGTTATTTAATCAAAGTACATTTTGGCGAATTTGTACTGGACATAGTCAATCAATCGGTGCATTCAGTCCATAAAACAAAAATTTGCATTGATCTAACCCGCTGTTACCGGTTTTATAAAGAAACGGTTCTTTCTTATTAGTTGTCTGTTTTGCTTGTTGTAGTCTTTATCTGTGGTTCTCTTTTACCGCGAGGTTTGCGATCGGTTCTATTGCAATTTTGTTGAATATCTTCTATTTTAGCCGGGATTATCTGTTGTTCGGCAGTTTAGAAGGTTCACACAAGTTCTGCAAAGAACTTGATTACTAGTCACGTAGAAGTTAATTAAATAGCACCGTCAAAATGTTTTGGGGTAAGTGGACAGCAACCGGCATACGGCACACCACACCACCACGTGTTGGTCTCACATTATTTCGCAATCTAAGGGCCATGCACGCTGTACAATTTATTTGAGTACTTAACCTATCATCTCCCAAAAATATGTTCATGCTTTTCAATATAGGTTCTTTGGCCACGATTGAAACCAAATGTTGGACCTGCTACACAGGCCAGAACCAGGTTTTCTACTGACAATTTTGACTAATTCTGTCCAACTACTGAAGGCCCGGGGAACATTACTTCAACTCTCTCTTTATTAAATCATGCGTTTTATTACAATGGCTGTAGTTATGTTGTAGTCTTTAGTCATGAGATCCAGACCTTGGGCATTTTCCAGCTTACAACAACTCTGCGACATGCCACTACCTTCACCAACCCTAGCCATTTTGACTTATAGGACTATTCCTAAGTACATACAGCTGTTTCACAAATACACAACTGTAACAACTATTCTGGAAAAGAAAACCTACCCCCAAGTTCGAGCAAAATTCCACCCATCTAGATAGATAGATTTTCGATGTCTAGATACAAATAATAGTAACTAAGTCCTTATATTTAGAAAATGTCATTATAAAATATAAAAACATTGCTATGGGGGTGCCAATAGGTATCAATGTACTGAGTACTGGTACCGAGAACACAACAGTTTGAAAGATAATTATTTTGGTAGAGATTTTTCTTTACAACTAATACTACCCATGATGTATGTCCTCATTAGTTGTATTATGACCCTGAAGAAACATTGTTATGGTAGGCCAATTGGCGCTAAAATCCTACAGGTAAAATTAAATGAATATGGTATTGTCTTTATGAAGATATAATGTAGATAATTTTATTTCATTAAGCTCTTAATAATTTCTAATTATTGTGCAGATACCTACATAAACATTATTTTACAAGATAAGTATCTGTAACTAATGTTTTATTGTAACTGTTTTTATCTCATTGAGATCTCATATTGAGATCATACAAAGTGGGTGCAATCTGTGATATCACAAGTTTAGTAACTTATAATAGTGTTGACTTGTAATGTATGAAGCATATCTCAATATCTATGGACATTTAAACAGAAAACTGTACCTGTCTTGTAAAGTCATGTTTTAAGTGTAGTAAAATTATGTTTCACCCTAAGTATAAATTATTGAAAAAAAAAATACCTAAATTGTATCTTTTTAAAATCATTATGACATTTATTTAATTTTATTCATATTCCCCATTACATAGAGCAACCAGGCTCATCTCAAATTAACCATGTTGTGATCTCAAATCATATTTTTTGAGTTCATGTTTAGTAAGATCTACAAATAGGTAGTTTGAGGCTAGGCTTTAATTTTCTCTATGAGCAGTTATAATCTTTTTAATTTATTCAGGTCTGATTATGGAGCCAAACAAGAGGTACACCCAAGTGGTAGAGAAACCATTCCACATCTCGCAGGCAGCAATGGACATCTCCACTGGTGATAACGACGCATGCCAGGTGATGGTTGTTGTCGAAGGCAAGAATTTCCTTGTATGCACTCTGCAGAAGAACAAATGCATTCAGGTGCCACTCGACCTTTACTTCAAGGCCGGAGATTCGGTGTCCTTTTTGACAAATGGTTAGTATGTTTTTTGCTGAATTAATTGACATTTTTTTTACATTTGTTCACATTGTGGATTACAATATATTTTACAATAATCTAATCAGCTATAAATGTCAAAAAAGAAAACTATATTATAGCCTAAATAAGGGCTGTGACATAAGGCTATATACTAATTTAATTACATCCACAGGCAAATGCAATGTTCACTTGACTGGCTACCTGGACCCTGAATTTGAGGAAGATGATGGTGAAGAGGAAGCAGAATCTGAGGAGGAGGAAGCACCAGAGTTGGTGCCCGCTGTCAAGGGCAAGAGGAAGCTTGACAATGGAACTGACGTGTCTAATGCTAAGAAGGCTAAGGTGAGAGTTTGGAGTCCCTCATTGTAAACAGCCTATACAGGGTGGCCGAGAAGTTGACGTCCAAAGCTAAAATTTGAAAGCCTCATGGTGATGAGTATCCGAATCACCCCTATGTATGTTCTACGATTTTGCGTAGTTTAGGAGATAATATTTTTTTTCCCTTTTATCCGCTTTTTTCACCTAATTGTGGCTTAGGATTTTTTTCTAATTTTTTTGAACACTTTTAGTTAATTTTATTGTTGATAATTATTAACTACAGTTGCAATAACCACATAAAAAACTATGAATAGTTTAGACAATGCGGAACTAGTTTAGAATTGAGTCATAAGTTCAAGATAACTGCTCCAGCTTAATTCATGAAAATGTTCAAGGTATCAAAAATAAAATAAAATGGGGAGCCTATGGCTTCTAACTATTTTAAAAACTTCTTAGAACATTGGCAAATAAAATGAGCCCAAATAAGACTGGTGTTAATAGGGTTTTATTTTCTGTTAGAGATTTTCAAAGTAAAATAGGTCATTTTCAACAAAAATTAATACTTATTTTATTGCGGTTTTTCTATTTAGTTTTGAGTTAAAATGACTTTAAATAAAACACAGTACATTATGATTTAGGTATTTCCACTTTACGAGATTTTAGGTGCATATTAAGTCTTCTAATGGCGGTAATTAGCATAACAAAAGTTAAACAATGGCCGCCTGCCCGCAGCGGGCAAACGCCACGCGAAGGGTAAATTACTGCCTGCTTCAGTCGTGCTCACACCCTGTTCACCGCTACTTGTCTACAAAATCGTAGAACATACATAGGGGTGATTCGGATACTCATCACCATGAGGCTTTCAAATTTTAGCTTTGGACGTCAACTTCTCGGCCACCCTGTATACATCTCACTGTAGGATACAGACCTTCTCTCAGAGAGAGAGTATGGGCTTAATCACCACGCCGAATACCTCTGACACTTAAATCTCCTCACGATGTTTTCCTTGACCGATAGGGAGTGGTATTTGTACTTAAACTTCACAAATATACATAACTTAGAAAACTAAGGCATTGCTAGATGTAGGGTTTCGAACCACAACTTCCTGAATGGGAAGTATTTCTACCACACTGCTACCGCTATCATTGTATTGATTCCTTATGTCATCATCATTTAATGTATATTTGTATGTGTAGCTTTAGGGTCTGGTGCACATTCAACTTCTGTGCGAACTGGTGCTTCCACGTCTGTGGTCTGTGCCTTCAATTATATCTCCATCTGTCTGTACACAGAACGACAAAAAAGCAGCCAAGAAGCCTGCAGCTGCCGATGACAGTGACGACTCTGATGAAGATGAAGACCAGCTCCAGAAACTCCTTGATGGAGAGGATGTTGACACTGACGAGAACGATGAGTCGTTTAAAGTAAACACCTCTGCTGATGACAGGTATACTTGATTTATGTTTGTGAAAGCTAGGTTTTATTGCACTGCTGGGAATAACCCGAATCGCTCGTAGCCTGGGCTGCTTGAGTGATCTTAAACAATCACTAAGGTTAATAGATGGCAGTCGTTAAGCCAAGTAAGAAGCCTTAGAGCGGCTTGAAAGCTTCTGACAGTAAGACCAGCCACTAGTCTTACAAGCCTCCACCAATCCGGACTTGGCCCCCGTGGTGGAGTATGGCCTTTAACTTCCTCAGGGAGGAGACCCGTGCCCCTCGGTGGGGACATGATGGGTTGATGATGATGATGAATAACCCAAGTAACAATGTTTAATGTATGTAAGTTGCAAAGAGGCCCCAATTATAATTAATTATGATTAATTCTCGTGCCCAACAGGCTATTTGAAAGTGTGAAAAAAACAGTATTATTTATAATTGTATTCGTATAAATTATGTGTTTTGAAACCGCTTTAAGGCATTTTAACTAAAAAAACAATTGCGATTTGTAATAAAACACAAGATATAATTTGTATCTGCCGCTATTGTATTGAAAACTGCCTGGATTGGGCGATTCTATGATGACGTCACATACCAGTAAAAGTGGCGTCTGTCATTAATTCTTTCTTACGTTCATTGGTTGGTTTACTGTGAAGTGACGCCATAAACCTGTGCGACGCCATAATGCCTAAGATAGCGTTCTGGCGGCTTATTTGAAAAGTAAAATTTCGTTTGCCTTTTTTAGAAGAAGAAGAATTAAAATGACCGCTTTCTGAGGACTCCATGATCACCAACAAACAATATGAGAGACGGCTTTCAGAAATCGGTCAAATAGCCTATTAAACAGTTGTTTAATACTGACATAAAGCTTAGTGATGTGTTTCCATAGGATTCTGTATATTTTATTTTATAAGGGTAGACGCTTAGTACACATCTCTGATTTTCTTTCGCCAGCGACGAAGAATCTGATGACGGCGACGAAGAAGAGGAGGCTGTGGCCGAAGAGGACGAGGAAGAGGACGAAAAGGAAGCAGACTCGTCGGACGAGGCCGAGACAACGCTGGAAACGAGCAAGGAGGAGAAGGAACTGGACACGTCTAAGCTGAGCAAGAGTGCGCGGCGGCGACTCAAGAAAAAGTTGCAGAAAGAACAAAAGCAACAGCCTCAGGTCAATGGCATTGACAAGGCGAAGGTAGGTTTTGTTACACTTTTTTTATGTTATGTCTCTATTTAATTCTTAAGGCGTTAACCCCCGGTTTGTTGCAGTTAGAGGATGGACAGGAGGAGTCTTAACTCCTCTGTGTCTTTAATGCCCGGTTCCAATATCCACAAAACTTTTCGTTCTTGGTTACGATCGGTTACAATTCCTACGAAATTTCTACGAACCGTCAATAAATTGTATGGAAAACGGATCGTAGCCGGTAGGCGTATATTATAGGAACCGGGCATAAGTCATAGCGCGTGTCCCGAAGTTAGTCAGTGTTTTTAATTAAGTGTGTTAACACAAAATTGAATTGTTTTTTATTTAGTCGGCAAAACTTCCGAAACTTTTTTTCATCACAATACACATGTTTTGAATCAATATTTTTTGGTAGTATCCTTCTTAATTTCTGCTTTTAAAAATAGGGTCTGTTGTGTATTAGTTTTGTAATCTGTATTTTGACTTGTGGGTAGAATGTGATCACATGAAGGTAGTTATGTTTTTTAGTTGACAATAAATTAGTTTTGCTCTTGACTAAATTACTGGCGTATTCTTTATTGGCGACTTCGGAAAATAAATGTTTTTGTGCGCGAAATGGCTTCAAATATCACAAATATTGTGTTTCCCGGACATTTTAACCATAAAACTGATAAGTGGTGTGATTACAAAGAACAATTACTGTGTGCACTCGATGCGGCGGGCGTAAGTGATGCAAATCTAGACAAAGGACGTTCTTTATTTCTATCACAGTGCGGAAAAGACACTTATGCATTAATCGCATCACTTTTGGTTCCTAAACGGCCGACAGAAGTGAAATTTACGGACATATTATGTGTTTTGGACAAGTTTTTTGAACCAGAGGTTAATGAGATATTACAAGCGGGTAAATTCCATGGACGTGCACAATCACATAGTGAAAGCGTGCAAGACTTTGTTGCGGCCATAAGTTTATTAGGCGCTAAGTGTAATTTCATTGATTTGACGCGTCAGTTAAGGGACCGTCTAGTGCTTGGGGTGCGGGACGAGCGCTTGAAACGGGAATTGTTGAAGACAAAAGACCTTACATATGAAAAGGCTTTGCAGATGTGTCTCAACTATCAGGCGACGTTCCCAGACTTGTACCCTGAGTGTAGTGTGTCAAAGCAAACTCCGTCCTGTGTCGCAGAACCAATGGATATTGGTAGGATTAAGTCGAATGAGTGTCGACATTGTGCACGACTACACAAACCGGGCGAGCGCTGTACTTTTGTGAAAGCGAAATGCTTCTACTGCAGAAAATTTGGTCACATCGCCGCTGCGTGTGATAAGAAGTCTAAGGTGCACCAGGTGGAAGAGAAGTGTGTATGTAAAGCGGAAACATGTTCGGATTCAGAACAAATGATGGGCATTTACGATAGTTATCGTCCCCCGATCACAGCAGATGTTTACATCGATAATGCTAACTTAATCATGGAAGTTGATTCTGGAGCGTCTAGAACAATAATATCCGAAGAAACTTATAAAAAGTTGTGGTCTACACCTCCGCCTCTGTATCCTACTAATTTGAAGTTGGTAACATGGACTCAAGATCAGTTAAATGTGTTGGGACTGGCTAATGTACGCGTTAAGTTGGGAGATAAAGAGGCTCAGTGTGAACTCATAGTGGTGGCTGGGAAGGGACCTAGTTTGCTCGGCCGAAATTGGTTCAAGCCTTTAAGTCTCGAAGTAACAGGTGTATGTTGGTCTCATGATGAGATATCAGCGTGGAAAAATGAGTTTTCTGAGCTGTTCGAAGAAAAACTTGGAGTGTATAAGGGACCGGAAGTAAAGTTACATATTCGCACTGACGCTTCTCCGCGCTTCATTAAAGCTCGTCCGGTTCCATTCCCTATCAAAAAGCAAGTTGAGGAAGAACTGAACAAGATGGTTCAGGAGGGTGTATTAACACCTATCAGATATTCACAATGGGCTACACCTTTACGAATAGTCAAAAAAGAGGACGGCTCTCTGCGGATATGTGGAGATTATCGTTCGACAGTTAATGCAGCGATACAAGTTGACACCTACCCTCTTCCCACGTCTATGGAAGCGTTCGTTAAATTGAGCGGCGGTCGTATATTCAGCAAACTTGACCTCAAGCAAGCTTATACTCAACTAAGAGTCGATGAGGATACAGCAATGTTGTTGACACTTAATACGCCGTTAGGTTTAATGAAAATGAATCGCCTTGCATTTGGTGTTAATGCAGCACCTGCGATTTTTCAACGAGTCATGTCATCGGCATTAGCTGGCATGGAGGGAGTGGCTGGTTTACTGGATGATATTGCAGTTATGGGCAGGACGAAAGAAGAACATGATCGGAGACTGCGAGATGTCCTCATCAAATTGCAAGAAATGGGCTTACGTCTCAATATAAAAAAGTGTGTGTTTGCCTCTGACAGTATAACTTTTCTGGGACATATGATTGACGCCGAAGGATTGCATCCATCACCAGTTAAAGTAAAAGAAATCCTTGAGAAACCGCCGCCGACAAACAAAGAAACTTTACGTGCGTTCCTGGGATTATATAACTTTTATGAAAAGTTCTTACCGGATAAGTCAACTGTGCTGGAACCTTTGTACCGCTTACTGGAATCCAAGAGATCATGGAACTGGAGTGAAAAAGAGCAGGATTCCTTTGTCAAAGCCAAAAAGTTACTCACTTCGGATCGTACTTTAGTGGGATATGAGTTAGACAGAGAGCTTTTGCTGATTTGCGATTCTTCTGAGTATGGAGTAGGGGCCATTATTGCGCATGTAATGGATGATGGCTCCGAGCGACCTGTTATGATGGCTTCGCGCACGCTTCAAGCTCATGAAAGACGTTATGGACAAATTGATAAGGAAGCTTTATCTATTATGTTTGGTTTGTCCAAGTTCCACGACTTTTTAGCAGGTCGTCAATTTACAATTATAACGGATCACAAACCATTGATTGGTTTGTTTAACCCTGGAAAACCTATACCGGCTCAGATTTCCCCTAGGATGTTGCGTTGGTCCCTGAAGTTGGCTACTTATAATTATGATATTAAGCACAGGCCAGGGAAGTCTATAGGTAATGCTGATGCTCTAAGCCGCTGGACGGCTCCCAATACAGCGTGTGCTACGGAAGAGACACTTAAAGAGGTTCTGTTGCTAGAAGAACAACCAAATGGATGGAATTTGGATGTTAACAAAATTGTCAATGAAACAAAGAGAGATCCGATCCTAAAGAAAGTATCATTCCATATACTTCACGGATGGCCGTCTAAGAATACTGACCCTGCATTGCGCCCTTTTTGGATAAGAAGAGAAGCTCTTTCGATCAATAAAGAATGTTTATTGTGGTGTAACAGAGTGATTGTGCCTGCATCCCTTCAGGAAAAGGTGCTGAAGTTGCTACATGTCCCGCATGCGGGAATCGTCCAAACAAAGGCGTATGCACGTGGATATGTATGGTGGACGGATATGGACCAACAAATAGAGAGGATTGTTTCGGAATGTGAACTGTGTCAAGCAGTGCGAAATAATCCACCCAGAGATCCTCAAACCTGGATTGTGTCGGATAAGCCTTGGAGCCGAATTCACGTCGATCTGGCAGGACCTGTCCAAGGCAAGACTTTTCTTGTTGTAATTGACAGTTATAGCAAATGGATTGATGCAGAGATTGTCCCTTCTATGAGCAGTGAAGCCATGATAACTATTTTAAGAAAAATGTTTGTGTCACAGGGCTTGCCAGATGTGGTGGTTTCTGATAATGGAAGAGCATTCACATCAGAAGAGTTTAACACTTTTTTGAAAAATAATGGAGTGAGACACTTATATTCTCCACCATATCACCCCGCAACCAATGGCCAAATTGAGAGGGCAATACAGACTTTCAAAAACAAAATAAAGAAAATGGCTGAGACTGATATACCATGGAACCTAAAACTTTGTAGGGTTCTATACCATTTGCGCACAGTACCGAATAATTGTACAAATAAAACGCCAGCAGAAATGTTAAATGGCCGAAAGTACAGAACAGCGGTCTCATCTCTTCATCCCGATTCTGCCCCAGCCCGAGCTGAACTACAGCAAGAAGCAGCAGCGCAACAGCCGACTAAAAGATGCTTTACTGTAGATCAAGCAGTACTGATGCGAATGTATGGACCTGGAGAGAAATGGCAGCGAGCCACTGTTGTGATAGTTGAAGGCCCGAGTACATATAGGGTGAGAACGGAAGATGGTGAACTTCATAGACGTCATGCTGACCAATTATTGGCTCGTTCTGTGGGTGTCCAAGCAGCCATTCCCTCGACATCGAGAGGGTCACCACAAAATGATACTAGTTCTCAATCATCATTGGATCCCCCTATCGAAATACCCCACCCCGACCTATGGCCTGATATTATTGGCATACCTAACAATGACTTATAATTATGTAATTAATGTTATACTGATAGTAATGTTGATTGAGTCTGATGCTGGATCTGATTTAGATTGTTATTCTTAGATTGTTTTTAATTCGTTTTGATTGTGCTAATATTCTTTAACTTAAAAGATTATGAGAGGAAGGTATGTTGTGTATTAGTTTTGTAATCTGTATTTTGACTTGTGGGTAGAATGTGATCACATGAAGGTAGTTATGTTTTTTAGTTGACAATAAATTAGTTTTGCTCTTGACTAAATTACTGGCGTATTCTTTAGGGTCGATTGGTCCTCTATTTTCATAATATAGCAACAACAGCTCGTCATCCTCCTCTTCTTCTCCAAGAATGTCAATTAGCACTTCGACCATGATTTTGACTTCGGTAGACACACGTCTAAAGGGAACTGACGAACAACGCTGACCAACTTCGAAACAAGGCCGCGCGCGGCTCACGACCTTCGTCGGCCTCTGAAGCGGTGCCATATATTTTTATACTCTGACTATTGTCGCGAGCGACCGACGACAGTCATCGGCCGCGCGCGGCCTACGACTGTCGCGATGCACGGAATAGTACCATAAGGCTGTTGAAAGTTTAAATGATTGTTGAAATTTTCACAGATTATGTATATCTGTTGCCGCTATAACAAGAAAAACACATTAAAATATTTAAGTTCGGCTCCCAAACAATAAATATGAATCTTTTCATATTCTAATATTTAATTCATAGTACAGACAAATTGTTTACTTTATGAATGTCAAAGTTGTAGTTAGTTTCACAATTAATAGATTACATGGATTACATTTGTCGTATAGCATTAGTTCTTGAACTAAAACTTTCGAACTTTCCGCACTACACATTGTTGTAACATTCATAAGGGAATTAGTTCCTTCGCTCAACCACAGCCCATAGTCTAAATGGCAGCATGATACAATGGCCATAGATATATTATGCAAATATTACGTCGAGTCGCTTCTATTTCTGGGGGCGACTAGCGAGCGACGTAGTTTAAATACCTCGCTTCCGCTGTGGGCCGAGTACTGATGCAGTCCTTCGTCCCATACTGTTAGGGACTGTTTGAAAGAGTTAAGTTGACACTTTAAATATTATGGTGTCTGAACTCTTTGCGCGCTAGTCCGACTCGCACTTGGCAGGTTTTTTTAATGATACGTCTCCACTTGATTACCACCGTTAGGGGTTTCTCGTACACTTACAACCTGTTAACAGCTGTCAGTAGATTAGCATATTGTCAACAGAAGTACATTATAATTGCTCGTAATAGCGGCAGCAGCTTACACAGCACATTGACATTCAGAAAATGGAATGTAAATTCTGTATGTTAAAAATAAATTATTTTGATTTGAATACACAAAATACGAATCGCTCGTAGCATGGGCTGCCTGCCTGGGCTGATCCAGGGACGATCACTAAGGTTAAGCAATATACGGCGCGTTCAGTCCATGGATGGGTCACCGTCTATGACTAACGCTAGTGGCATTTATCCGAGCGGTTCCGTGCTTCGCAAGGCACGTTAAGCAGTTGGTGCCTTCTGCTGTCCATAGATAGCAGTCGTTAAGCCAAGTCAGAGGCTTTAGGCTGGCTTGAAAACTTCTGACAGTAGGACCAGCCACTAGTCTTACAAGTCTCCACCAAACCGGACTTGCCCCCGTGGTTGAGTAGGGCCTATACCTTCCTCAGGGAAGAGACTCGTGCCCCTCGGTGGGCACATAATGAGTTGGTGATGATGATGACACAGAAAACCATAACTAGTCCTTTGGCGCGACATTATCCTTTAGCATAGTTGTGTACTATGCTAAAGAACATAAATCGACATTATGAGACTGTATTTGTAAACATTACTAGATATTAAAGTATTTATAAATAAGTAATGTTCAGCCCAGCCTCAAGCATAATAGCGTTGTGTGCCTTTGGTGAGCGTTTCGTCTTCAACCCATCATGTCCCCACCGAGGGGCACGGGTCTCTTCCCTGAGGAGACATACTCCACCACGGGGGCCAAGTCCGGAGCGTTTGCTCACGCGGAATGTTGTGGCTGTGTGTGTGTGTGTGTGTTTGTGTATGTATAGCTGAGCTCGTGCTTTTATATGGTGATTATCTAAAGTGCCTAGTGAGGTTACGCTCACAGAAACATAGTGCATATTATACATCTACTAGCTGCCCCGGCGAACTTGGTACCGCCTAACAGTCAATGTAATGCTCATAACATGACACATTTTTTATACAGAAACAAGAGTCCAAACCTGAAAAGAAGAAGCCCGAGGCCAAAAAAGAGGCTGAGGCTGGGGACAAGAAAGAAAAGAAGACCATCAGTGGCGGAGTCAACATCGAGGACTTGAAGGTTGGCGGTGGGCCCGTCGCCAAGCCTGGGAAAGTTGTTCAGGTTTGTTAAACCAAAATATTTTCCAAAAGATATTAATATCCCAAGTATTGGATGTATGGTCACCTAACCTATGTGGGAGGTAGCAGTTGCTGCTAAAAAACTCAAGACTTGTTATGCTTACATATTAGGAGGTACTCGATCTCTTTTTAAAATAAATTGGAAATACCCATTTCTTTTTGCTCTTTTTCCGAAATCTTTAAACTGAGGATCGGCTATTACGCCTTTCTTTCCAGTCCCAAACCATACTGTATTTTTAAATTGGGATCTCTGTCGAACCCAGGTGTACTACGAAGGGCGTTTGAAGGCGAACAACAAGATGTTTGACAACTGCCTCAAGGGACCTGGCTTCAAATTCCGTCTCGGCTCCAAGGAGGTTATCTCAGCTTGGGACGTCGGCGTTGCTGGCATGAAGGTCGGCGGCAAGCGGCGGATCGTCTGCCCGCCCGCGATGGCGTAAGTCTTCTATTGCGAACTATTTCATGATTTTTTTGTCACATTTGTGTGATCCCTACTCTAGATGGAGTTACATATTTAAATTTTAGAAGTAAGAAGGGTCTGGTTTACCTGCTCTAGAGAGAGGGTGCTAAAATTAATATTTTATCAAAAAAGTTGCATAATTTTACAAAATATCTCTTAACTCAAATTTTGCAGTTTGCGCTATGGCATTTGATAATGGTTATGATTTATTGATAGGGTTAAGTTCAACATTATTGCTTCTGACGTGTCCGTATAGTTGGCTTTCACATGGTCGATTTCAGTAATTTCAAGTATGTCACAGAACTGTGTATTAATAGTGCCTAATAGTGCTACATGGCACAATTAGCTAGGAAAAATATTTCCCGAGATATTAAGGCGACTCACTGAGGCAGCCAACTAGACGTCTAGTTAGCAGACACATCACGAACGGCTGTATATAGAGTTATGGTTTGTATGCCAGATAATTGTGCGCTAATAGTGCTCCCTACATGCCAAGTTTCCAGAATAGTGCTTCAATACAAGCTGAGAAAACATACCCTATTGTTGAGGCAGCTAACTAGACGCTTTTTCTTACCATGATTTCTTCGTAACGGCGTAGAGTTTTAAAACAAAAACTATACCTATTCGGTATACTGTACTGTGCGTTAATAGTGCCTCTTAATGAAACACAAATGCCCCCGAATCACCTATTCGTTTAGCCAAGAAATTAATGCAAATTTTTACATACATTACGGTTCTGGTACATGTAAGGACAAAAGTGAAAAAATAGTATCAATGAGCAAATATGGCAAGGACTAAAGTATCCGGAGTTGGTTCAACGCTTTTAAAAAAGTTAGCAAGAGGGTGGTCTCGGTAATTTGCCTGTTGCGTATTGGGACACTGAACACCCGGTTTTTTGAGATTTTCGTTATTTTCAAAAATATAGCGTGGCCATCCGCCATCCTGTAAATACTGTGTAAAATTTTGTATGTTACTGAAAATACCTAATCATACTTTATTGTATTCTTCACACATCTTGTGTACGTCTTGGTTTACTAATGTATTGCCAAAAATCGTTTCCCAAAGTATTACTTCCCAAACTATTTTCCGCAAATTATCACTTGGCAAAAAAACATTTCTCAAAACAACTTAAAGCAAATAAACAGTTAGCAAAAGTTATTATGGCAAGTTATTGTTTACCAAATAAATACTTGGTCAAAATTCATTTTACCAAAGAGGCAACAAGAGGCAAGGTAAGAACGCATCAAAGTCGAGTCTGTTTTCGATCTTACATAGAGAACCTAACGCTCCGACGCGCTCCGCTTCGCTACGCGCGTCGTCGCACCTATATTTCTGTTGCCCCCGTACCATTATTTGAAAATAACACTTGCCAAAATAAAACGGTAGCATAATAAACGTTTGTCTTAATAAAACTTGACGCAGTAAAATTATGCGAAATGATAATTGACCAAATGAATAAAATGCGAAATGAAAACTTGCTAAAGTTTCATTTGGGAAATGAAACTGATGCCATAAGTTTATTGGGAAGTAAAATTTGGCGAAAAATACTTTGGCTAAACGGCGGTATCCCGTACGTCTTGCATGCAAAGTCCACAAAAAGGAAGTTTCCTCTGTACTTACTTTCTTTTATTGTTTTATTTTTTTAAACTCATGTCATATCGAAACGTGACTTTGGCAGGATTAGTTGACAGCGGCATATTGCCAAAATGCCAAAAAATGAATTGACAATTTTCTATAAAAAATTAATTTAGGTCAAATTTACAGAAAAAAAATTAATTAATATTTAGTGGATTTCGGAACTTTATTCAATAAACAATAAATAATATAACTTAATAAGTTTACATAAAAACTTAATTAACAATATATGTAACTAATCTACTATAAACTAAATTATATAAATAATACTTAACTAATAGAACTAATATAAACTAATATCTAATTATATATTTACAATATTATATATTATATTATATATTATTACTATATTACTTATATTTAGTTGGTTTTGCCTCAACTTCCACATGTTTTTTATTTTGTTAAGGCAACTTTTATTATAATATAAATTTTTAAAAAAGATATGTACAGTCGGGGTCTGAAAATGTTTACCACCTTAAGGTTCATAATTGTACAGACAACTATACGACACAAGGTCGATATTTGTATTGATTTGATTAGATAAAGCATAAAGCTCAGAATAAATTGTTGAGTACCAACCTGTCAAAGTTTAGAGCAAACCTTCTTCGCTCCCTCAAGGAGTTTTATTTTATTTATTTTGTAAAAATAGTACCTAGATATATTTTCAAACTTTCTATTTTGACAGAGTTTTGAACTGTGTCATTTTAACAAATTTTATTGTAATAATTTTAAAATAAGAAATGAATTTAGATACTTCGAGGCTTCGGAACCATGAAAGGTAATAAGTACATTGTTAAAGCATTGTAGACTATAATGCACATCTTGCGACAAAGAATCAAGTTTGAAAAGTGGTAAACATTTTTAGACCCCGACCGTACTATATTTTCACGATACCTTCCTTAATCAAAGCTTGTCTGTTAGTCAATTTTTCCCATCTCTACTTTTACGGAAAATCTTTAAAACTAAGCATTTAAGAGTGTAGGACGCTGTGGGTAGACTCTTCGAAATTAGAGTTAGAATTACAGAAAAACGAACGAACGAAGCCTTCGACACTAACTAGTACAACATTACGCCGAAGAGCTCGCGCCATCGCACGCCTAGTTAAAAAAGTATTATATCTCAGAAACTACAAGATATACCTAAAAGAACTTAATCTTCAAATAAAAATATAAAAAAAATTAATTTTTTTAGGTAATCAGCCATAACATACCTACTCTGTGAAAATTTCGACTGGTTACTGCTAATTTACAGCCCTTCAAAGGTTGGATAGGGAAAGACAGACAGTGAAGGCAGAGTAGGTAAAAGAGTCTCGATAGGCACCCTGGGAACAACACCCTAAAACCAGGAACATCCCACTAAAGCGGGTCATCTGGACGTACGGTACAACCGTACAACATTTGAAATATTATTCTTCTTTTGAGCTTCGCCACTTCGCCAATTTGTGAGGGAGAACGTAAACGAATATCGTGTCTTGTTCATCATTAGCCCACTATTGACCACCAATGCCCAAGACACGCAGTGTACCTACGCAGCGCAGCCTGCTTTGGAGCAACTAGCCACTAAGTGGATGGCAGTGAGTGTAATAATAACTTTTCTGCTTGACGGTATCATATAATTGTTGCAAACAATTTTCGCCCTAATTGCGTTTTCATAAGACTTAATTTTAATTGATTCCAAAATTATTGTTTAGTACGTAGTAGTTCGCATTAATTTTTTGGCGAAACGCATAGGTGTTTCGGGGACATTTGTGTTTCACTAAAAGGCACTATTAACGCACAGTTATTTGGTATAGTTTTTGTTTTAAAACTCTACGCCGTTACGAAGAAATCATGGTAAGAAAAAGCGTCTAGTTGGCTGCCTCAACAATAGGGTATGTTTTCTCAGCTTGTATTGAAGCACTATTCTGGAAACTTGGCATGTAGGGAGCACTATTAGCGCACAATTATCTGGCATACAAATCATAACTCTATATACAGCCGTTCGTGATGTGTCTGCTAACTAGACGTCTAGTTGGCTGCCTCAGTGAGTCGCCTGAATATCTCCGGAAATACTTGTCCTAGCTAATTGTGCCTTGCAGCACTATTAGGCACTATTAATACACAGTTTGGTGGCATACTTGAAATTACTAAATTCGACCACGTGAAAGCCAACTATACGGACACCTTCTGACTGTTTTTTAAATTTTCCAGGTATGGTGCTAAAGGTTCTCCCCCAGTGATCCCCCCTAACGCGACACTAGTTTTCGAAGTGGAACTGAAAAATGTGAAGTAATTGGTAGGGTCAAAGACATTGTTGAGTTTGGTTTATTTTTGTATGGAGTTGTTGAATGATGTCAAGTTTTGAATGGAGTGGATCAAATGCCATGTAATTTTCTAATGAAGCAAGTCTGTGACATCTGCATATTAAATTGAGTTTATTGAGATGGTTTACCTAATCAATTTGCTATCTATAAAAAGTGTGTGGTTTTAGAGTAAGTGTAGTAAATTTTAATAAGCGGTATTTTTTAAAACTAAACTCTGGTTACTAATTAATGTTTATTTCTTATGCAGATGTTTCACATTTGTACTTACAATATTAAGATTAGCATGTAAGATTAGCAATTGAACTTAAACATTGTCTTCTATTTCATTCAGGAGTTACAGATTTTTCAGAAACAAGTATAAACTAGCTTAGCTTTGTTTAAGGCGATATTACAAGATTAAATCACATTGAAGCTATGCCATTGAAAGACATTCAACAACCGCCCATTTACATGATTTAATCACATTGAGCTATTTATATGGTTGCACTTTGAAGTAATGCCATTGAAAAGCATTGAACATTAAAAATGCTCCCGATCATTCTATCTCGGTGCTTATTAAATACTTTTCAATTGCATTGAATTATTGTCTGCAGCAAACTCAAGTGTTCGCTGAGATTTAGCTTTCCATTAAATTGCGCAATGGCATTGTGATGAATTAAGATGTCATTCAATGCCATTGAAGCAATGAAATGGCAAGCAATACTGTGAACTGTGTAATATAACTTGACATGTCAATGCCATTAAAGAAATGAAATTGAAAGAAATATTGCACCAAAATTGAACTTTGTAATATCGCCTGTACTAAACATTGCCAATTAGTTATTATGTTATTACTAGCTTGATTGAATTAAATTTGTGATTTGACATTAAATGGCACCAGCTATTAGGTAGGTATCTGTTAGCATATAGTACAAGAATTAACATGTAAATTTTATGATGCAGAAGGAGAATTTTCAACACAAAGCTGAATTCTTCTTTATTAAATGTGTTTTGTTTTGTTAATTTTGTTTCATACAAATTTCATATTCATACTGGATTAATTTTATGCATTCATTTTAAGTAAACTCTACAATAGATTTAAAAATAGTAATGTGTCGCTAGTTTATATGATACACCTACTGTAAGACTAAAAATAAAGCTCAAAATTTAAACCATGTTTTTTTTATCAACCTACTGGTTGATTTTTTGATAGAAATCGGTCAATTTTTACTTTAGTTATCAATCGTTATTTAGTCTTTGGTGTCTATGCACCAATACTAAAAACGCTATGAGTTCAACTGAATAACTAAATCTAATACATAATACACCCCTCTAATATACCTCTCTGGGCAATTCTATTGTAGTAATTGCATACATTAGTAGGTACTAAGTGACTGAATGGTGGGAAATGAAAGTTTACTGTCAATATAATATCAAAGGGCCAGATTGGTTCAGGCACCCTATAATAAGGATTTTCTATTCAAATCCACTTTGGATTAGAGACCATCTGTCAATTATTTCACACTTACTTCAATGATTTTTTGATCCTCCTTCCCCCATAATTTTAAATTTGGAAATCATTAAACATTTTAAACTGAACCAAAAATTATAGTGATACTAGGTGACCTGGCAAACATTGTTTCGCCATATAAATTATTTGTAGATATTTTAATTTAAAAAAAAACGGGTGGACCACCCTTATCACACATGGCTATGAAAAATAGATAACAACCTACCAAATAACATAAAATTTCATTGAAATTGGTCAAGCCGATTCGGGAATTACGGGGATTACGAGAATTTTATACATTACACTGAAGTTTTCCCCACAGTGAAATTTAAACCTTGTGATAATATTCATAGTTATAATTTTATAATACATACTTTGCATTTAACAATGTTATTTTGTGAGTTGTGATAGCAAAACCAGGCAAATAATAAAGCTAAAGGTTTGGTTCTAAAGTATTTATTCAACATTATACACATAAATAATTTTTCCATCTCCAACTAGTAATAACAATACAAAACATGTAGTCTTAAAACAAAGTGATAAGTGATCATGGAATGCTTACAACACAAGCTAGTGTGGGGCCAGAAGCAATATTATGTGCGTGTATGTAAATGTTAAAAAATATAATGGGCCCAATGTTGGCAAAGATATAATATTGACAATCTGCAGTTGAGGAGCAAACATTCAAACAGTGATTTGTCACATTTTCTGGAAAAATGAGCTGGCGACACCAATTTGTACACTTAGTAAAATACTCTATTTTTGCTTCAATTTCGTGCAAAACAAACTTACCGCCGGTAGAAAACACTGTTTGTTTGAAACAGTAGATTTAGATATGTAAGCTTAGAGATGACTAACCCCCGGTTTCTCGAACGCTCACAGTCTGTTAATCTATTGTTAACAGCTGTCAGTTGTCAAAAGTGCTTACAAAAAAAAACAACTGACAGCTGTTAACAGTAGATTAACAGACTGTTAGCGTTCGAGAAACCGGGGGTTAGTCATCTCTAAGCTTACATATCAAAATCTACTGTTTCAAACAAACAGTGTTTTCTACAAAGTTCCGTTTCATTTTTCCATTTACTCAGCTATCTAAACCGGTGGATAAATCACTGTTTGAATGTTTGCTCCTCAATTACCTAAAAGGTGGACAATATTTTACTTAATATTTTAGTAAAATCTATCACTTGTTCATTGACACACTAACCAAACACTGCTCAACACTTCACTATTGTGGCCTTTTCGTAATCTACTCGGCTTTTAATCTTTGGTTTAGGCAATCTTGTTCTAGTTTATCGTCCTTTTGATCCTCAGTTTCCTTCTTTGTATCTTGGTCTAGCTTCTTTTTGCCAAACATGCAGACACCTTCCTTACAATCAAACGGCGTCTCCGTGTGAATTACATTTCCTTCGGCGTCTTTCACGGCCCAAGGGTTCCAGAAACGTAAGACATAGGGCTGAATGAACTTATGCCACAGGAACAACAGCACGGGGACAATGAAGCACGGCACACACACCATTTTGATTTCCTGTGCTGCCTTGGTTTCAAATTTTCAATGACTGTCTAGATTTAACGTAGTAATAAAGTAACAGTAATAAATTCTAATTTCGTTGATTTTTGGAAGTGAAATTTTTGTTTTGCCTGCGTTCTTGACTGACGTTCGAGTTCTTTCTTCCATAGAGTACCTCTACTTTATTTCGGTCGCAGTCTTTTAATCTGTGGTGTGGTTTTACATTTTAAGGTCACAGCACACATATCAACTCGGAAAGGGATCGTCACCGTATCGGCTCGAGCGGTTCAGCATTGTTTGTATAAAACTCCCTACTTCAACGCACACAGGCTCCGAACCGCGATGCGGTTTGTGGTCAACTTGCATTGCAGTTCCCGCGCTTACGGCTCGTCGTCCCCGCGATTACGGCTCTTCGTCCCCACGCTTACGTCTCTCCGTACCCGAGCTCACATCTCTTCGTCCACCCCAAGTATTACTTAGCAATCTGGTAGGTATCAGTGGTCGGCGAGCCGGAAGCGCGGTGTCGCCTAGCTGTAGCCGAGTTGACGTGCAGGAGCTGCTGATACGCTTTGGTTACGATGCATACTTCAGGTTGACGCCCCTGGTTGACGGCGAGGCGAAAGGCGATCAGCGTTGCCAGAATGTTAGAAAAGTAACATTTTACGTTACTTTTGACCCTCTCATGTTACCTCCATGTTACACGACTTCTTATGTTACTTTTGTGTTACTTTTTAGATTTTCCAGCAAACAAAAAAATATCGTGAATCGGATCGCAATGTCGGAGCGGAGCGAAAATCTGTCGACTTCGTCGTACCGCATATTCACTCAATCGCGTGTATTTCTCAATCTTCCATCCCAGTTACTTAGGCGTAGCGTTGCCAGACGTACGGTAATTACCGTATGTGTACGGTATTTTCAAGCCTTGTACGGTAATCAATCGTGGTACATTTTTAATATCATTTATTCGGTCTCAGTCTATATTTCGCTATTTTCTTTCTTCATTCATGAATTATTGTACGAATACGAACGATCCGAATACGAAACTAAAACTGAAAACGAACTAAATCTGAATATAACGACAAAATCTGATTTTTCTTGGGTAAGAAATATCTCTGAATCATCAAATTGGGGCATTAAACCAACTATGTACTGGCTTAAAGCAGTTTCACTTTCATTGGCAAAAGTTTTGAGTTACCTACTTTTACCGAATAAAACTACATTATTATTTAAGAAATAAAATTACTAAGTTATTTACGACTAGTTTTCTGTTTAATAGAAAATAAGTAATTATCTCATTTTTATAGCAACTCATCATAAAATCAGTGTGTACGATTACAATTATGTGGTACGGTAATTTGTACGGTAATTTTGGGGTACATTTTACGGTAATTCTGGCAGCACAGTCTGGCAACGCTTAGGCGTGCGAGTAAGTGAGTCGAGAGAGGCGACTAGCAGCGAATCGATCACTGTGCTTTCTTCGAAGTTTGTATTGTTGTTTGTTTTGTTTGGGACTTAGCGTTGCGATTTTAAGTGATTTGGTAAGTAAGTGTTGCATTTATTATTGTAGTTCTAATCTAATAAATGAGTAGGTATTTAGGGAATCGGTAATTTAACAACAAGTCATGTTTGCAACTGATATAAGAATATTTTGTATTGTCATTTATCACAAGTAAATAAGCAAAGAATAGTGTGCCGTTCACTGCACATTAGCTTCAAGAAGTTCTAGCTATAAAATTTACTTATTGTTTATTTTTGCCACTGGCAACACTGAAGGCGAAATGTATCTGTTGAAATGCCAATGGACTTGCTTCCGGCGAATAAATGATATTAAAAATTACGGTGACGATCCCTTTCCGAGTTGATATGTCGTCTATCGGAGACAATACTGGAACATTTCAAAATTTACCATACTCGAGTAATTGGCAATGAAAGTGTTGATCTTTTGGGACTGTAATGGTTTTTAGTAATTAAAAAATAAATAAAAGGATTGTTCGAGATATTCCTATACTGCACTAGATTGCAGCGGTCTAGAGCAGTCTATTTTGAAACCGTTGGCGTAAAAAAGTAGATTTTCAAAATTTTGGATATGTTCCTGTACTGTCTCCGATAGACGATGTGTGCTGTGACCTTTTACATACAGACTGTCCATAAAGTCTAGAAAACGGAAGTAAAGTGTAACTAAATATTATACAAACTCTTCAGGCCATCTTCTATTCTAATTTACGCACAAATTATTGTAACTGACACCAAGGTTAATCCTCCTTGCTTAGACTATCTCTTTTAGCACTAAAAGTTTGGGTATGGAAAATAAGAGTATTAGCAAAATCGCTCTCTTTATTTTCTAGACTTTATGGACAGGGTGTACTGACATTGAACAACCCCAGCTTTACACTCCACGTTATTGTGTTATAATTTTCCATTACGTCCATGTAATTTTCATTCAATGGGCATTGTCCTAAATATCGACAATAGTTACAAATGATAGGTAGCTACTATAATATTATTCTAAATGTATGCCTTTAAAATTATGTAGATAGGTATCCAATGTAGACCTTATTAGGAATTAATGCCAATATTCAGTGTTATAATTATGTGAGTGATACCTACTGCTTCGACCTCAGAATAATTATATTCTGAGGATTCGACCGCATATTCTGATATCTGGCTAAGTTTTCCTTTCTCTGCCATCGAGTTGAAGCTTGAAATTAATATACTGCATAAAGATTTTTATATTTATAACAAATAAATAAATAATCAACTCTTTTCATTCGATATCCAGTAGGATAAACCATAGTATTGCTGGCTAGGTGGGTACCTAGTCATTGGCACAGTGAGTTTTAAACACAAATATTAAGAATTAAAATTTCTTAAAGGGCATTTTGGTAGTTTTTTTATAATTAGCATTGTTAAGTACAAAACATACATACAAATTATAAATACCAATGACTGATATTATTAGTGACAAAGTTTATACTTGTAATGCCAATGACTGTATTTTTGGAGACATTTTCAAATTATTATTATTTTTCTTAAATAAAACTATGACAACAAGCAAGAATTATTTTTTATTTCCAACCCATACTCATATTCTAACAAATAAAAATGGTTAATAGTGATTGAATATGAAATTGAATGCTTAGGAAGCAAATTAAGTCAAGGTTTTGCTTAAGGTGCCAATCAATGTATAGTTTACCCTAATAGTTTCGGTAATCCAATGAGCAGTTTTCAGAAGAACTAAAAAAAAAAATCTAATGGCTGACAAAGGAATGTAATTTTGGACCTCAGCCCAATAGCCATGTGTGATATATCATCGAATAGGTCTCAGCGAGCTGAACAAAAGTTACTATGACGCCAACAGCCAAATGTTTGTCCTTTCGGAGTTATATTGTATTGAAAAAAAAAAAACTAACATTTTCATGATGATATCACACACATGGCTATTGGGCTGAGGTCCAAAATTGCATTCCTTTGACAGCCGTTAGATATTTTTTTTTAGTTCTTCTGAAAACGGCTCATTATAGTTTATTAATTTGCACACCTTAAACGGTAGAGCATGCATGTGCTTTTAAGTAACTTTACCACCTATTGTAATGTATTTAATTACCATGCTTTAGGAAATAAAATGTAATAAACTTTTGAAAGTCTAAACCTTACATAATGCGGTAAATGACGTAGGTATGAATGGACCGACACCGCAATCGCCACCACGTTTGTGTTTACCCTTAACAAAAATAGTCATGCAGATGCGCTACTACGTAACATTATTATGTGTTGACTGAACAATATTTAAGGTTTTAATTAGGATAGGACCAAATAAATCAGAGTAATTTTACAATTTTTACGTTTATTTTAGATCAGATTACGAAAGAGTTCCAAGTGTAAACAAGTCAGGCGTAATGGCAATCAGTGGCATCCGCTCTGTCCACCAGCGACGTTGCCCAAAACTTGGCCTGCACCGCCAGCTTTGCCGAGTAATCCACCAACGACACCGCCACCAACTCCATGGACTATTCCGGCAGCTTTGCGGAGTGCTCCGCCGGCCACACCGCTACCAACTCCGTGGACTATTCCGCCAGCTTTGCCGAGTGCTCCGCCGGCCACACCACCACCAACTCCGTGGACTATTCCGCCAGCTTTGCCGAGTGCTCCGCCGGCCACACCGCCACCAACTCCGTGGACTATTCCGCCAGCTTTGCCGAGTGCTCCGCCGGCCACACCGCCACCAATACCGCCAATAGCTTCCTTCGTTTGGCCAACCTGTTGGCCAACCTGCCCGGCTGTCCCGGTGACTCCCCCCAATCCCTTAGCGGGACCTGTAAATAGATAAAACAATAAAAAATAAAACGGATTTCAACACGTTTTTAACGCAGAATATATGTTTGGAACTTTGGAACCGACTCCAAAATATACCTTTGCAGTATCTACACGTAATATTGTAGGTATTTCAAATTTATTCGTTTAAATAGCCCATGAAAGTCTCATGATAACCAATTTTCCGCTTTCATTAAAACGAAAATTCGTTGACATTATCCTGCCTGTTCTCACCTATGGGTCCTAGACGTGGTCGTTGACAGAACAACAAAAGTCCAGGCTTAAGGTTTGTTAGAGAGCGATGGAGCGTAGTATTTTGGTCGTCAGGAGGGTTGACTCGAATTTCGACGTCGAAATTAAAATGGAGGTGATCTGGTCCTGTCAGTCGAATCAACCCGGATAGGTGGGTAAGACTCACCACCGCGTGGGTGCCACAGGATAGACATCGAAGTCGAGGCCGGCCTAGAAGACGGTGAAGAGACGATCTCGATCGACATCTACCGGAGTGGTCTGAAGTGGTCCAGAACCGAAAACTCTAGCTGAAGGCTAGGCCTTTAAAATTTCAAGATTTCTCGATATCTCTAGCATCCCATCATGAGATCTTGACTTGGTTACTAAGGGACCACTTGCGAGTGAAGTTCAAACAAAAAAAATCCAAATCATAATAAGAGAAAGAGTAATAGGAGAACTACCATAAAAAACCGCCCAAGTTAATGTCGGGCCACTGGCCGAGTAGGTTTCCGTAGAATAAGGGGGCATTATCTGCCTCATTGTTCTCGCCGTTAAGGCGCTTACCTGCCAAGACAGAGGTCGTGGGTTCGATTCCTATTGGGGTCCGCAGCATATTGCTGCGGGTTCAATATAACAATGCCTTTAGGATGCTGCTGGGGCTACCTCGATACCGTAGTTTTTCGGGGATGTTTGCCGATGAGCGAACAGATGGATTCCACGCAATCATTCGGAAGCGGATAGCATCCCTAATGTGCAGGGTGAGGGGTAGTTCCTGCGGCCTCCTGAAGGTATTGGCAGACAGGATGGACAGCCCCATACAGCGCCACTGGGTGTCGATGCACGTAATGCCGACAAGCGGTGGAGCTGGGTGGGACTGAACAATGTAAATATAAATTTAATATGTACATATTATATTATTACTAACATAGTATAAGCACCATTGTTACTAACACTATATGGGCATTGCCTGAAATAAATAAATACAAAATATACTACCTAATATTTTGCTAATACTGAGGCCATTGGTACTAACCAATGGCCTCAGTCAGGGTGTTTTTTTCTATGTTTGTAATGTCCTTGCCGGGTTACCATAGCACGGGGTCTCCTAGTTTGGGATCAGGTCAAGTGATGTGTGGAAGTTATTTTGTAAGAAGTTTTCCTTTTATTACTTGATAGCCTATCATTCGGTGATCTGTGAAGCGTACTAAGCCGTAATAGCTTTCCTTTAAAGATAATTAAATGTGCTACTAACCTGAATTATTTCATGTTTCTACAATGGACCGAATAGCCAGGAGTGGGAGTGGACAAGGGTGGCGGTGTCATGGTGCGTAAAGCATTTTACCTCGTCAAAAAAAAAAAAGGATGGGAGTGGATGGGGACCCCATTCTTGCAAAAAAATGCGCCTTAAAGCTTAATATTTCGGTGAATAAAAATGGTCTTTGTATACCCGCAATATTTTTGATCGACCAATCCAACGATTCCCCAAAGTAAGGTGTAGGCGCGAAAAAACATGCGTACCTACCTAATTTAGTATAAAGCCAATTTAATAGGTCACATTTGACACTTCATAATTTTTTTTTATATATTTATTTTTACAGGGCCTGTACGAAACTTTAGCCCTAAAGGATGTTCGGAAAACATTTGTTACAAAAAATTGAACTTTACGCCATGATGGCTGAAAACGGAATCCACACTTCATCAAAATTCATCAACGTAACCTTGTAACGCAGGGCACACAATATTATTTATTTTTTCAAAGTTAGAACTGCACAATTGCTTCAATTTTTTTAGTTAATAATACATATTTATTGTAATAATGTCAAAAGAAGGCATTATTACAATTTACTTTGACTAATTAACCATTCTAAACTTAATAAACAATGTTTGTCATAAAAAACTGAACTTCATCACAAGGTTATGTCGGTCAACTCTTTTTGTTTTTAAAAACTAGGGATGTTACCGCAAAAATCAAAGGAATCATCAGTCGAAAAGTTGAATTGAATGCAATGATTACCTGTAAAGGAATGTATTGTATAGCCATACATGATTCCACATTGTGATATTTAATCTTGTTTTTCGGCTAATAGCAGAATAGGCAAAGGATATTACACTTTTATATTATTACACTTTTAGGCAAAAAAAACTCGTAGGATGTTCTTGGCAAAGTCGTCGAGAATAAAAAGAAAATAGTTTTCGATGATTTTGAACGAGATGTTATTCTCACATCTCGTTATGGACCACATTATCGAAGAAAAAATAATTATATCTCTGAGACAACAGTGATGACGATGACAACCACTCGTTATAATTCTATTAGTTCTAGTGAATAAATGTATTTTTTCTTATTTAAATTATATACGTGTCTTATTTTGTTTTATAAATTTAGGTTAGACAATAATGGGACAGGGTTAATTAATAATTGTTTATTTGATTTGATTTTCAATGGAACTCAATTAAAATTACAGTACCTATACGTACGTTTTCAGAATAACTGCATTCGATTCACAAATGTTTGAAGTCTGTATCGATTCATTCGATTTAATCGATATTTTTAGCAGGTCACCTCACTATGAAGCTAAGACAAATTTCAAAGGATTCCGTTTTCAGCCATCATGGCGTAAAGTTCGATTTTTTTGTAACAATGTTTCCCGAACATCAGTTAGGGCTAAAGTTTCGTACAGGCCCTGTAAAATAAAGATTTAATAATAATAACAAATTTCAAATGTGGCCTATTAAATTGGCTTTACTGTAGGTGTAGTTTACAACATAGTATGTTTTTATTTTTAAGGCTTTATTCTACCGTTTTGTCGGAGTGATTAATACCTATGTAGGTCTATATATGAATCAGCTTTCTACATAAATAATAGCCTATTTGACCGATTTCTGAAAGCCATCTCATATTGTTTGTTAGTGTTCATGGAGTCCTCAGAAAGTGGTAATTTTAAATGATTTCGTGTAAGTATCTTCTAAAAAAGGCGAACGAAAATTTAGTTTTCAAATAACCCGCCAAAACGCTATCTTAGGCAATATGGCGTCGCGCAGGATTATGACGTCACTTCCCGGGAAACCAACCAATGAACGGAGATAATGAATGACAGACGGAAATGGAAGGAACCCTAAAAAAGATCCCGACAAATTGAGACTCCTCCTTATTTCGATGTCTGCTGCAAATAATCGTTTTTTTTTGTCTATCTGTAATGAGGGCTTTTCAAAGAGTCATTAAAAAAAAAATTACCGCAAATTACCGACAGATGGTGCTGACGTCGATGCTGACGACGCACTTTTTTTAACAACTTTTGTGCTATGCTAGCACTTATGCTAAGTTAGTAAGTTCGTGACCGAGTACAAATAAAAAAAAACCAAACACTAGGGCTATCTAACTTAATGCTAGCACTAAACTTGTTAAAAGAAGTGAAAATTTAGAACAAGTTTAAATTGGCCGTATCTCAAAAACCGTGCAACTTTTACTGAGGTCATGTTAGGTTGGTTCGATGCCTTTTGGGCAGGTCTACGTCTACCTCCGCTGTCTCTGTGACGTGTCATTTTTGGGACGCCCTGTACGTTCAAAAAGGTACTGTAACCTAATAAACAGATTGAAATATCCTGGCATACCCTTAGATTAAGATCTTTGTGTTTATAGTTAAATAAAGAATTTTACAAATCAATCAATCAATCTGTAACAACAAAAATATAGGTGCGACGAAGCGCGTAGCGTAGCGGAGTGCGTAGGAGCGTGTTAGGTTGAACATGTAAGAAGCTACATACTACCTGTTGATATTTCTAACCGACTAATTCCGATTTGTCAACTTCCCACTCGTAACTGCCCATTTAACTATTTCACTACTCAGTATTTACATACATACATACATTTACATACAGGCACATACATTGCTTCTGGCCCCACACTAGGATACCCTGCGTCGTGGGAACCAGAAACAGCGACGTCACAAACATTTATTATAATGACCAATTTTAGACCCTGCTAAGTTTTCACTGCCGAACTTGTTACTAAATATACATTTCGTAATTTTCAAATTAGCAAAACTAACAAAAACTGTCGCGTTAAATTGCCTATTAATTGTAATTTATGTTGTTACTGTTTAATATTTTTTATACCAACCTTGCAGTGCACAAAAAAGAGCTGACGATAAAGTAGCTTAGCAATTTAAAGTATTTGTATATATAATATTTTTACTTGATAAAACCTAACTAGTTTAGATACGAGGAGCAGTGGAGCCCCATTTTTTATTTGCCCCAGGGCCCTTGGTTAGCTAGCTACACCACTGGCCTTTAGTGTCTTTGTGATTACTGCGATAAATCGCAAATCATTGAACTGTAATTAGATTAATGTTTTGTAGTGTGACAGATAGTCACTCACGGATAACGAACCTAACCTTGATTGTTGCTAGATTGCTGTTGCTGTGATGACGATTGCTGTTGTTGCAACGATTGCTGTTGTTGTGAGTAGGATTGCTGCTGTTGATTCAATGATTGCTGTTGTTGTTGAGCAGACTGCTTTTGTTGTGAAATAGTTTGCTGCGCTTGACCCACTGACTGCTGTCCTTGTGAGAATTGTTGCTGTCGAGTCAAAGATTGCTGTTGTTCCCCGATCTGATCTTGCCCTAGACTTTTAGGTGCGACATCACCTAATCCATCTGTAAAATAAAACAATGTACGAATAAAAAAAAACAAAGAAGTACTTATTTCTACACTCAAATACGGGCCCTGTCCTCTCGATTAATAAATCATTCTGTGATTGGTTCTTGATTGTATGATAGTTAGAGCTGCGGTTTCTGAATTGAGAATTTTGCTAAGTAAATGTCGTCTGGAAGAAATTGCTATTAGCAATAAGGCCGCCAATTGTACTGTTATCGATCTTGTAAATAATTTATGTGTTTTTTTCCTCGTGTACAATAAAGAATATTCTTATCTTAAATGCTTAAGTAAGGTTCCGTCCCGCTCTTTTCTGGAAAAATTGACGAGAGAGCACTACAGTTCTGTAGTTACTTAGCAAAATTCTCAATTCAGAAACTGGCCTTATATTATAAATAGCGTAACTGGTTTTCTACAAAAACGTCAAACCACTTACTAAATGTCCCTTACCCAAGGTCCACCTCCTGAGACCACCGTGAATGTAATGCCCGACAAACGTAGGAACAGAAATATTTTTCAAATTTCTTATATTAAGTGACCCGGCTAACGATGCTTTGCGATTTATGTAAGCGTCAGGACCCCTGGACCAAATGCGATATTTGATGTTTGAAAAACATTACATTATAGTACCTTTTTGGTACTATTTAGTACCTCAATTGAAATATTTAGTACCTCGATAAACAGCGAAAAAACGTGTAAAGAAAGTGGCCAGCCTACGAGGCTACATCCCAACGTCCTATTCTTAGACCTACCTACCAAATATACCTACACATAAAGCACACACGCCTTTCGGAGGACTTAGATCACAAATACTATGGTACGAGATTTTTATATTTTGATAAAAATTCAGTCCGACTTGGCCCCGGTGGTGGAGTATGGATATACCTTCCTCAGGGAAGAGACCCGTGCCCCTCGGTGGGGACATAATGGGTATTGATGGTCCGAAAAATTCTAAGTCGAATCACGTGTCCTCCGCCAGTAAAACAGGAAAATTAATGTTTATAATAACGGTTTTTTTTTTATTTTGAGTTTGGATAATTATATCAAATGAGAAGGCTAAGATAAAAAATGTAAGCTTTTGCTTATTGGAAAAGGTTAAATTTCTAGATACCTACTGAAGTTTTCAGTTTTGTCTTTCTTCAATTTCTCTAAGCTAAGTTTTCGTCTAAGCTGTGTAATCGAGAGGCAAGAAGTTACTATTTAGTCCCTTTCTTTAATTAACCAAGCTACAGTACTACAGTAAGTATGTATTAGGTACTTAGGATTCATTACTTACGATGTGGTAGTGAAAGAGTCAGCGAGCAGCAAGCCTGAAAATGAAGAAAAATCTCAGAATAGAACAGAATGTAATGTTCTCTATTTGGACACATTAGAAATTTTCAAAAGAAATGAAATTCGTTGTTAATTATGAAAATTCGATGTATATTGCAAAGTTGATTAACACACACATTATCGAGTAGGAAGAGTCGGCTACGCAATGTACATCGAATTGACGTAATAAACTATGCATTGTAGTTATGAAACGCGGCCCAGGTTAATATTACAACAAAATTACAACTCATTTTAGATAGTCTGAAAACATTTTATTGTAGGTACATAAAGGAAAATGTAAATTATATTTTGTTTGTTTCATGAAAATTAGAAAATATTTGTTAATGTAAGAGTAGATACGAGTAGATACAGGCGGCCTTATCACTAAAAGTGATCTCTTCCATGCAACATTTATAATAGATAGATAGAGAACACTTTATTTTAATAAATATTACAGTACAACTGGCAGTCTTATGCAGACATTGAATAAGACAATGATTGTCAGACTTATCCAGGGGTTCAATTACGTAAGACTACACTGTATGGAGTTGTCTGATCCCTTTTGCTCCCGGTATGTCACATTCCCTTATGTCGCACAGTTACATTCTGGGACTTTTTTTCACAATAGGTATGTGGCAATGCGGCAATTTTACTGAGCCTATACGCTGTTTTTCAGCCCGTCAAACTATAGTTATTAATACTAATAGTTATCTACTATAGGTTGTTTGACCGATTTCTGAAAAACATCTCATATTTTTTGTTAATGTTCATGGAGTCCTCAGAAAGTGGTCATTTTAAATTCTTTCGTGTATTTCTTCAAAAAAAGGCGAACAAAAATTTACTTTTGAAATAAGCCGCCAAAATGCTATCTTGGGCAATATGGCGTCGCATAGGAGTTATGTGGTCACGTGCCAGTAAACCAACCAATGATCGTAAGAAAGAATGAAAAACAGACAGAGCGGTGGTGGCGTAGTGGGATTCACCCTTGCTTCTCGATCATGAGGGTCTGGGTTCGAACCACGCATGTACCAATGACTTTTACCTGTATGTACCCGTCTTGTGTCAGCACATCCACGCACGCAAGCACGCACGCTCGCAAGCACGCACGCACCCATATACACACACGCTCGCACCCTCACACACACACACACACACACACACACATACATACCCTCACACACACACGCCGAAATGTATTAAATTTGCTTTATTTTTATTGCTGGCATTTGGGCCATTACTTTATTCGATTTTATGCTTATTTCTATAAAAAGGTTTTTAATCCAATTATTGTATGTATTCGTCTATTCTTTCTATTTATAGTCAAATTTTGTTCATAGTTCAGCGAATTAGGTGCAGCAGAAAACCAGCGCTAGTCGCCTCTGGCTAGCATTTTGCTGAGCTGCAGCCTTTTTCTGTTGTAGCACATTTCGTTCAACATAATTGTATGAGGTACCTTTATTTTTATGTTTTTGGTTTACTACAAATATTGTTTATAAATTGTGTTATGGTGTTACAATCGAAATAAATGCTTTTCACTTTCACTTTCACTTTCACTTTCACTTTTAGTTAAGTACATTTGTTTGTTTGTACAGCAACACCATTCGCTGATAGATTGTGCCCGGATAACGGCGACAGGCTTGCCACTTGTCACGTTTGGGACCTAATAAACTCGGCAAAACGTGGGTCCAGTTCTAGAGACTGGTGCCTCTGCCTACCCTTTCGGGGATAACGGGCGTGAGTTTATTATTTATTTATTTTTAATTTATTATTTTTTACAAATATTAGACTTACCGCTAAGACGAGGACAACGGAGTACTTCATAGCTGGTCTGCTGATGCTGATAGGCTTCGCTTGAACTATGACTTCAACAACCTCTCAGGACCTTTTATAGTACAGACTGTTGACGTTAGCCTGACATTGAAGTCCACTTCTAATTCTAATTCCATCCCTTCAGCTGTGCAAATAGCTGGCGTGTTTATTGTTAGCAGGTAGGTACCTTCTATCAAATTTGTATCTATTGTTTGTACCAACCGACCACAAGTGGAAAGTTTTTCTATATGCGACGCCGCGCGCCGTGTCTGGTTTTACATTATAGGTAACGATAAATGCACGATATCGTTGGACTAGCATTCAGTAAAGTCCATACCGTTGACACAACTTCTGCCTTTATGTTAATATGAATATGGTTCCCATGCACGACAGATGGATGGCTCAAACTAAATTTGAGGAATCGTTTACTTCTCTTTGTGAGTTTTTTGTTTGTGCAATATTTTGTTGTTCAACGAATAATAGTACCTACTAATAATAATTCCAGGAAATCGATTACTATCTATTTACCTACCAATTGGCAGCTTTGTAGAATATTCCTGTTCTCTGCCGATAATTTCTTTTTTCGTTTGGCGACCTACGTGTCAGTGCAAATATCATAGAAGATAGCTAGACCAGTGACACACAAGACAAATAAAGTGAGACCAATATCAAGATTTTAGATTTTATCAAAAGCAATAACAATTAAAAGAGACTGCGATATAAACGCGGCTTTGTCTTTGATTTAGCCATGATTAATATCTAGATCGTAAATCTGACAACGATTAGAATTTGTCACTTTGTTAGTAATCGAAAAACTACGATACAACAGCATAAATATACGAGAGTTGTCCTTTTATTGTCAATTCTATTGTGTTTCCAGTGACCTAAACTGCTCCCAAACATAAAATGGTATTAGGTAAGTACAGCACGACTACCTTACTAGTTTCCAATTTCAAATCTTCGCATTGTCATAATTGACATTTAACGGCTATAGGTAAAACTAAAGACTTATATTTATTTTCCAGGAAAATCACTCGTCGTGTTGATATGCGCTTCAGTGGCTTGGGCCACGAGCGTCAGGGACTTATGCGCCGCTGATGGTTCAGACGGTCTGCTAGCCCCTGCCGAGAAATGCAACCAGTACTACATGTGCTCCCACGGCTCCCCTCTTACGCTGAACTGCCAGGGTGACCTGGTCTTCAACGTCGCGGGCTACTGTGACTGGCCTGAGAACGTAAACTGCGATGATAGGAACGTTCCAAATGGAGAAACAGAGGAGACTCCCGAAGAAAAGCCGCAAGTTCCCGAAGAAGTGACTGCTCTATGCGCCACGGGGCCCACCGGACTTCTACTCCCCGCTGAAGACTGCGCTCATTTCTACCAGTGCTCTGAAGGTAAGGCTGTGCTATTCAAATGCCAAGCTGGTCTTTTATACAACACTGCTGGCTTATGCGATTGGCCCGAGAACGTTAACTGCGAGGATAGATCCATTCCCGATGCAGAGGAGGAGGCAAAGTCCGAAGAGGCTGAAGAAAAACCCGAAGAAACTCCTGCAACTTCCGAAAAACCAGTGGATGACAACGCAGCTAAGATCTGCGCAGCTGAACGTTCGGATGGTAGGTTGGTTCCTCATGCTGACTGCAACAAATTCTACAAGTGCGGCGATGGTGTGGCCGTAGTATTCGAGTGCCAAGCTGGACTTAAGTATAATACTGCTGGTTATTGTGACTGGCCAAAAAACGTTAATTGCGACGATAGATCCGTGCCCGATGTTGAAGAAGAGGCAAAATCCGAAGAGGAGGCAAAGTCTGAAGAGGCGGCGGAAAATCCTGAAAAACCACAAGCACCAGTTGATGAAGACGCAGCTAAGATCTGCGCAGCTGAACGTTCGGATGGTAGGTTGGTTCCTCATGCTGACTGCAACAAATTCTACAAGTGCGGCGATGGTGTGGCCGTAGTATTCGAGTGCCAAGCTGGACTGAAGTATAATCCTGCTGGTTATTGTGACTGGCCAGAGAATGTAAATTGCGACGATAGGTCCGTGCCCGATGTTGAAGAAGAGGCAAAATCCGAAGAGGAGGCAAAATCCGAAGAGGCTGAGGAAAAACCTGAAGAAACTCCTGCTACGTCCGAAAAACCACAAGCACCAGTTGATGAAGACGCAGCTAAGATCTGCGCAGCTGAGCGTTCGGATGGTAGGTTGGTTCCTCATGCTGACTGCAACAAATTCTACAAGTGCGGCGATGGTGTAGCCGTAGTATTCGAGTGCCAAGCTGGTCTGAAGTATAATCCTGCTGGTTATTGCGACTGGCCAGAAAACGTGAATTGTGACGATAGAACCGTCCCCGATGTTGAAGAGGAAGCAAAATCCGAAGAGACAACTGAGAAACCCGACGAAACTCCTGAAAGCCCTCAGACCCCAGTTGATAACGACGCAGCTACGATCTGCGCCGCTGAAGGTTCTAACGGTGTTCTTGTCCCCGCTGAAAACTGCGCTCAATTCTACAAGTGCTTCGAAGGTAGGCCTGTAGTATTAGACTGCCAAGTTGGTCTGCTTTACAACCCCGCTGGTTATTGTGACTGGCCAGAAAACGTGAGTTGTGGCAGTCGCGCGTACGTTAAGTAGGTTAAAATAAAGTTAATGTTGTATCATTACAAGATCATACTTTGCTTTGAAAGCTATAAAATGTGAATTTAACTGCTGTATTAAAACCCAAACTGTTACATATTGAAAAATTTACCGGTTTTACCCCGAAAGTTCAACTGTTATGGTTAAATCTAATCATTCTCTTGTTTTGGTCCATGTTTTGGCAATTAAAATGTGCAAAAGATACCTAATGTGTCTTTTCTTGTATAATATTCGAAAATCATGAAAAAAAAAGTGGAAAATCTATAACCCGAATCCTACAAAATGAGAATAAACAACTGTCCACGTGTCCAGGGGTGCAATTACATAAGAATCTGCTGTATGGAGTTGTCTCATTTGACCCTTTTGTTCCCGGTGTGTCACACCACCTTTTCTCAAACTGTTACATTCTGGGACTTTTTTCCTAGTAGGTATCGCATACTCCTACTCAGAACTGTCATAACTATACCTTCTTATTGTGACTCTTTCGAGTTGTCTAAATGCTTAACCCGATAGAGTGGAAAGTTACGTAATAAAAGGGTTTGAACTCCTTTCATCGTCTTATTGAGACGAATCTGTTGATAGGCTATCATAGAATTCCTGTTTATTTAATTACTCCTGTAGAGAAGTCTTTTACTGTGTGTTGTTCAACCTTGGTTGGCGGCATCTTCATTGCTATTGTTTGTCTATCCGTGTTTGCTTTCAGTAGATAACGCACAACCGCGGCATTTTAATTTAATTATAACGTTATTATTAATGTGAAACTGCTTCAATAGAGCAAAACTAAATAGACAACAATTGGTAACAAATAAACTTTTATTTTAATTTTAATAACACCTTCAGCGTCATTCTCTTTTTGCACAGACGTAGAAAGACGTCAAGAGTATAAATGTTGAGTATTTCGATAACAATTAAAGTACCTATTCAATATGTTATTATTTGAAATTAACTCTTTTAATATGCGTCATCTCATCACTCTCTAGACGTAACTTTGGCTTATAGTTTACTTTTTAGGTCGCTGGTTACAGTTTTTTGAGCATTTGTTTTTATTATGTTCTTATCCGTTTGATCCTAGATGCGACAGCTAAAAGAAAAGTGATATCTACCTATCTAATTATTAATTAGTATCCATAGAAGCACAAGAGTTTAAATATAATAATAATAACAAACACACAAAACAACTAGGTAGGTACTGTTTTCCCAAAACTCCTAAAAATATCACCCTAAATTGGGATTGCTAAAAAAAGTAGCGCATTTTCTTGTGTCCTATTTATTAAAATAATAGGTACTTGTGGATATACAAAATTATAAAAAAATATTATTACAAACAATCAACAATTAATTGACGTTGATAGGTAAATCCAAGCCAGAAAATTTTTCGTGGACTTACAACTTGTGAACCCCTGTTTTCTTTTCACGTCTACGTGGACCCCCGTGTGGTCTCCTATGGACCTCTGGGGGTCCACCTGGACCACTTTGGGAACCTATGTGCTATGAAATTGAAATTGAAAGTTGTTTATTTTTATCATCGAAATCGATCAAATTACATAAGAATTATATTGTTTTTAAAATTACTGGTATTAATAAATAATATAAATTAAAAAATTAAAAATGACAAAATAGGAGTATGCTCAGCCTAAATGTTGTGTGAGTAATCAACACAACGCTGGTTTTCAGCAAACTCCTATAAAATTATACACAAAAATTGGTAACCAGGCAAGAAAATTGCAAATGTCAAAACACAATCAGAATCTGTGGCGTTCGTACAAATGTACGCGGCCCCTAGGGAACCCGCCCCCATCGTATCCACGACCTTTTTCTTTCGGGACCCACGATAAACAACATCTATGAGCATTTATGCCAAAACAGCCATTTTTGGAGTTAATGCTATGTAGTTCTAGGTTTTTTAATGAGGTTCACGGTCATTCATGGGTCCTAAGAATTATGAATTATTGACATGATCGAGAGATTGTACAGTCGACAGCACATCATCCTATAAAATCCTATAAAATCTATACTTGGCATTTTTTTCCGACTTTAAACGACACTAAATCAAAAACCTTTAGCGCTAGAAAGCTCGAAACAGTTTACAAATTTAGTGCTAGCTAGTACTAAAGAAAATGCCGTGTATAGATAAAAGGATTATATACACATCGCACACTTGCAAGAACAACGTGTTATTTCAAAACCCTTATGTTAAATGACAGCATTTTTTTTAAGGTTACAAAGTAATGGCCGAAAGAGATAGCGCTATAACGTGATGCAGTGTCTCTTTTGCTAATTAATCCGGCGTTTTCGGAGTAAATAAAATCGCGTTAAGAAAATTAAATTTCTATTATGGTTTCCTTGGAAATATCACGTTGTTCTTGCAAGGGTGCGACATGCACTCTACTTCGCTGCATTACTTCGTCTTTAGGCAACTAAAGTGGCGATTAACGTCCTTGGTGGCTTTAGTGTTACTCAGTGGAGGCCGCCCCTTAACAGCAGAGTAAAGTTAACAGAGAGCAGAGAGCTGCCGTCAACCTGAGGCTAAACACGTCTAGTAGCAGTTTTTGGATCATCATCATCATCAACCCATTATGTCCCCACCGAGGGGCACGGGTCTCTTCCATGAGGAAGGTATAGGCCATACACCACCACGGGGGCCAAGTCCGGATTGGTGGAGGCTTGTAAGACTAGTGGCTGGTCTTACTGTCAGAAGTTTTCAAGCCGCCCCTAAAGGCCTCTGACTTGGCTTAACGACTGCCATCTATCGACGGCAGCCGGCACCAACTGCTTAACGTACCTTGCGAAGCACGGAATCGCTCGGAAAAAATGCCACTGGCGTTAGTCATAGACGGCGACCCATCCATAGACTGAACGCGCCGTATGTTGCTTAACCTTAGTGATCGTTCAAGATCACTCAGGCAGCCCAGGCTACGAGCGATTCCCCAGGCTACGAGCGATTCAGTTTTTGGATAATGCTATCTAATCCCAGATTCGTGAGCCTAGCAGTACTTTCAGCTGAAAAAATCGTTCAATTTTATAAACTGTCTCGAAAGCGAGAGGTAAAAATAAAAGAGATAAGTCGATGTCTCTATCTCTATACAGTGTGGCCCTGAATAAAGTGCAATCCCGAAAGGGGATGAAACTAGACCATGAATCATTGACTAGAAAAATATTAAAAAAAATTATAAAAAATTATTGTAGGATTTATTGGTATTTTAAGATTTTCATGTTTCATTAAGGACTCTATGTACAAAAGTATTGATTTCTTCCAAAATAATGGGTCTATTTCTTTGAAATAAAAAAAAACTGTATGCCTAATACCTGGCGATGACCATGAAATAATAAATAGTCTGCAAAAAAGTAACTATCTTGGGTAAAAAAATGTATTTTTATGAAAAAAATGATTTTTTTAGACGTTTATTTTAAAAAACTTCAAATTACTAAAAAAATGTGCCCTATAACTATGTAATTTTATAACTTACTTTTATTCTTTACCATTTTAGCTTCCAAATAAAAAAAAAAGCAATGTTCTAACTAAAAAAACACGCTATCTACGAACTTTTAAAGTGGAGCCTAATCGTGTTACCGTGCAGGTAGAGACCGTTTTTTCCATTGTTTCCGTCCTACTCTGTGCCCTTCGGCAGTCGCAGTCCTTTTGTTCTACACTCAGGTAGAGGGAAGGCGAGGGGAGGGGAGGCAGGGGGTTCGAAACAGGACTTACACAGTCGCTCCGATATTCTCGCCGCTGCTACTACTGTTCTCGTTCTCGCATTGTGTTCTCGTTGATTTGTTATTAAGTTTTTGTTACATTGTTGACTGTTACGTTTTCTACTGTTCGTTACGTTTGGATTGTTCCTGTTCTGCTGTTAAGTGTTGACAAAATGCCGCGATTGACAGAGTTCTCACCTCGAGAAATAGCCGACATGCATTATTATTATGGCATGTCACATGGTCGCACAACAGTCGCTCGGACTGCATACATAAATGCTTTCCCGGGCAGACTCATACCCTCAGCTCGAAATTTTCAAGAGATTCATAGGAGGCTCTCCAACATTGGACTTGGTTTGGCACGAGATCGCCGTGAGCAACCAGCTGTCGTTATTGACAATGCGATAGAAGAGGCCATTTTAAACGATCTGTTTGCTGACCCTAGAACAAGCATAAGACGATTAGCGTTGCGTCATGGCATATCGAAGACATCTGTCTGGCGAATTTTGAAAAAGGAGGGATTGCATCCTTTCCATTACCAACGAGTACAACATTTACACGAAAATGTAGATAATCGTCCAAGATGCGTAATGTAGACGTGGATTCTAAGAAAAATTAGAGCTGACCCAAATTTTCCCAAACGCATTTTTTGGATGGACGAAGCGACATTTACCCGAGACGGCATTACAAACTGCAGAAATTTGCACCAGTGGTCTCACGAAAATCCACGATACTTTTCAAGTAAAATTTTCAATAAACGTATGGGCAGTCTTAATCGACGACATTTTAATTGGTCCAGTCATTTTACCCAGAACCCTAAATGCTGAACGTTTTTTAGAATTACTACAAAATTTACCCATGTTGATGGAAGATGTTCCCCTGGCTACGAGACGGCGTGGGCGTATGTATCTCCAAATGGATGGATGTCCTGCACATTATGGGCGGGAGGTGCGGCGATTTTTGAAGGAAAATTACCCGAACCGGTGGATTGGCCGAGGAGGGCCAGTAGGCTGGCCAGCGCGTTCACCTGATCTGATACCCCTAGATTATTTTTTATGGGGTGTCATGAAGCAAAGAGTATACAGCACGCCAATAAATACCGAGGCACAGTTGCACGACCGAATAATTCAGTGCGCAAATGACATTAAAAATTATCCAGGAATGATTCGCAGAGCCACTAAGCAAATTAATATTCGTGCAGTAATGTGCTTGCAAAATCGAGGAGGCCATTTTGAACATTTAATGCATTAAATAAAAATGCAAAATTGTAAATTACGGATAATTTTATTAAAAAAGTTATTGTGATTAAAGTCTGACTTTTATTACCTACTAAAATGTAAATAACTCCTAGCCATTTTTTTAGTTAGAACATTGTTTTTTTTTTTATTTGGAAGCTAAAATGGTAAAGAATAAAAGTAAGCTATAAAATGACATAGTTATAGGGCACATTTTTTTAGTAATTTGAAGTTTTTTAAAATAAACGTCTAAAAAAATAATTTTTTTCATAAAAATACATTTTTTTACCCAAGATAGTTACTTTTTTGCAGACTATTTATTATTTCATGGTCATCGCCAGGTATTAGGCATACAGTTTTTTTTTATTTCAAAGAAATAGACCCATTATTTTGGAAGAAATCAATACTTTTGTACATAGAGTCCTTAATGAAACATGAAAATCTTAAAATACCAATAAATCCTACAATATTTTTTTATAATTTTTATTTTTATTTTTCTAGTCAATGATTCATGGTCTAGTTTCATCCCCTTTCGGGATTGCACTTTATCCAGGGCCACACTGTATATTGACTAGCTGACCCGGCAAACATTGTTTTACAGTCTGTTAGCTTTTAGAATACCTATACCCCTGGCTCTAGAGTAGGCTTCGGTTTTCGCCGAAAGCACACTTCCTGCGCTGTATAAGTGAAATAAGTGTTATAATATTAGTTCCGATATTTCTATTACACGAATATATCCGATTCTATCCGATAGAAGCCGAAGTACATTTTAAAAGCTAACAGACTGTACCAGATAGGGGTATGAAAAATAGATAACAACCTATTCTCAGACCTACCGATTACCGATTATACTTATAAAATTTCATCAAAATCGGCCGAGCCGTTTCGGAGGAGTATGCACACTAACACGGTGAGTTGTGACACGAGCATTTTATATATTAGAAGAAGAAGAAGATTATACAGGAGGGATCATGGTCACTGATGGGACTACAGATCATCCTTCGTGGACCCTTTAACGGGACAAAATATTGGGACTATAAAAATCATATTTTGTTTTTTGCCTCGGTGGCGCTAGTATTACTCAGTAGAGCTTATATCCAAGAAAGATATTTCTTTGTGGGACATGCCGCTTCTTAGCTGCTTTATCTTAGCTGGAGCTGCTTCATCTGCTTCAGCTGCTGCGTCATAGTTACTCCCAAAAAATCCTAGGAATCGGGCTACGAGATGGACCTTCATAGTATCAGAGTGGAGGTTCGTAATATCTTCAATAAATCCGCTTAAAAACTACCGAATCCATGGAAACCCACGTTGTAGAGTCCTTGTCTGTTTAGCATAACACAGGGTGTACAGTTACGTACATCTGTAAACTTTTAAATTCATACTTATATAAAATTCCTCGATAATATGAAATAGTTATAAACGTTTAAAATTGTATAAAGGCACAGACGGAATTTGCAATCAAGCAACTCGTGCAACCCACTTACCGTATTTCGAAACATAATGACATCGCCTGCGCGCTTTACGTAGGTATACGATGGAAAAAGCCAGTTGCGATTGCGGGCTCACATCCCTTTAATATGTCCCGAAATGTATAACTTTTTTATTAATATATTAACAGTTTTCTTAAATTAACAATCTATATTATATTTTATATAAGCGGTGGTGGCGTAGTGGGGTTGACCCTTGCTTCTCGATCATGAGGGTCTGGGTTCGAACCACGCATGTACCAATGACTTTTAGTTACGTACATTTGTTTGTACAGCAACACTATTCGCTGATAAATTGTGCCCGGATAACGGCGACAGGCTTGCCACTTGTCACGTTTGGGACCTAATAAACTCGGCAAAACGTGAGTTTATTATTATTATTATTATTATTATTATATATAAAATTCAATGTCCTGACTGACTGACTCACTCATCAACGCGCAGCCCAAGCCGTTTGACCTAGGAAGCTGAAATTTTGCACAGAGGATCTGTATATAATGTAGGCAAGTAATAAGAACAGATTTTTTGAAATTCAACCCCTAAGGGGGCGAAAAGGGTTGCCAAAATTTGTATGGGAGGTATAAAAAATGTAGTCTAATTTTCTTGAAACTTAAAATAAATACTCTTCAACACAATTGATTGAATACATGTTTCGCCGTTTTTTCTAAATTTAACCCTTAAGGGAGTGAACGGGGTTGCAAAATTTTGAACTAAAGTCCACGCGGACGGAGTCGCGGGCGAAAGCTAGTAAAACATATTATTTCGCCGCTCCCCAAAACTAACATGGCATCCGTGGTTAACGGAAACGCGACGCGAACCACGGGTGTAAAATCATAGGGGCTAGGGGCTACCGTCCGGACGACGCTGGATGGTCCCCCTATACAAGGTAAGGTAAACCTCCAAGCCAATCGTTCGCAGTAGTTCTATTTCTAAGTTCCATGATGGAACTACGGCGACTTCATGATCGGATTAGGTAGTTCCATTCATGCGTACATACAAGCCGAAAACGATGGAGCTACTGCGAATATTATTAAAACTGTAATTGCAGTACTTAATGCAAATATTGGGACCATAACTTCGGCACACCCCACCACTTGGTGGGGTGTGCCGAAGTTATTTAAATTTATTACATTTTAAATTATTCAATTTTTCTCGGCAAAACGTGGGCCCAGTACTAGTGATTGGTGCCTCTGCCAACCCCGTCGGGGATAACGGGCGTGAGTTTATTTATTTTATTTGTTTTTACTCAAAAGGAAAACTACGGGTCACCCAATTACTTAGTTGACCCGTTAACGGAACAAAACAATTGGATGAGAGAAAACACACCGAATGTTTGAATTGATGGAATGAAAACACAGGAATAGAGTGCGACAAGTGAGTCCTGGCACAAGCCTTTGGCGGGAAATTTAAATATCTTTTAGTTGTTAACCCTGCACATAGTCTGAATAAACCATCTTGATACTTTTGCTTAACTTGATTATTTGTTTAATTAGTTTGGAGTCTCAAATGAATTTTGTCCAAACATAAATATAAGCAAAACGAAAACATTAACTTTATCAAAACCAACATTTCCACTCCACCAAAAACAGGGATAATAAAGATGCACCACATAAACTTATAAACATTTATTAATTCTGAACCATAATCAAAATCTGATTCAAGTTTAATGCTTTGTTTCTTAACGCAGTAAAATTCATTAAAAATGAAACGGAACCCCCTCATTGTATTAACACTAACTTCTGAAATAACAATAATTATTATTCAGTTTAGCGTCAGTCTGGTCCATCAGTCTGGTTAGAATGATCGGAGAATTATCGTGTAACCCACGGACTGACGAAATGATCCGGACTGATGAAAATTAAATTTTTTAAATAATTTCTGTCATTCTATAGTGACCGATGAAATACTGATGGGAAACTGATAGTGTAACCATCTCGTATCATTCTCGCGTCATTAACCACCAATTTAAATGAGTGTAATGATCCCTTTTTTGTAGCCAGCTTTTTATCCAACGCTTTCTTTTTATGCGTTTTCAATCAGTAAAGCGATAATCACAGGCTTTTTTCATAATGTCCATAGTTGAGTAGGTAAACGATTGTCGTCTATTGAAGAATTAGGGAAAATGACGAGTGACTCCCTAGCCCGTCTTCGCGATCCGAACGGCGACTGGCGCATGGCGTACGTCTGATGTCAGTCTTTGATTGATCATGTAGCCGTTCAAATCACTCATCATTCAGGCGTCATTTGGGCGTCATTCAAAATTTGACTAGACTGATGGACCAGACTGACGCTAAACTGAGCGTGTAAGCTCCCTCCAAAACTTTCCTTTGGCCAGCCCCCATAGCATGATCTCTCTTCTTCCGCACGCGAGAAAGTAGAGAAAAAATCGCCCTATCCTGCGCTCACGTAGCGAACGAGAAGCGAGTCTTTGACTTTTCTCGCGCGCGGGATCAAAGACCTTGCCAAAGGCCCCGTTTCCTGGTGGTCATACCAATTTCATATCAGTATGACTACGAGGATATACAATGTCCTCAAGTGGGCTCATTATGTAATTTTCGCAACGGATATTCATACGTCTTAAAAAGTCATGTACATAGGTACATAGGACCACTACTGTATAGCACTATCTTCTTTGAAGACCCTATGTTAGAGCGAGACAGTACTCTGTACGACGTCGGTTTTTGTGTTGACGTCACTTTTTAAGACGTATGAATATCCGTTGCGAAAATTACTCAGGTAATGAGCCCACTGGTCATACTTACTCACTTTTCTCAACATCCTGTAGAGGGAAAAGTAAATGCCAGCACATCAAGTAAATACTACTTAGTAATAGAAGAATAAGTATTTTTTTAAGTATTTATATTATACAGGAGGAAGGAAAATCATTTTTCTAAAAATATCGTGTTACAGTATGACTAGGAGGACATGTATATCCTCGTAGTCATACTGATATGACATATTAATATGACCACAAGGAAACGGGAAAAGGGGCAGCACGGATTGATGATTAGTAAAAGTAAAGTAAAAAAGATTTTATTGCCACCAATAAATTAAATGAACATAGGTACATATTATAATACTACTTACAACACTTAAAAATAAAAACACATTAGCCCATTCAGAAAATATATTTCAATTTAATAACAACGTGGTTAGTACATAACGACGTACCAAGTAGTTTTCTACATTAATTTAGCTACAGTACATTATAAACGAATAACTTTATAGACCCTGTAACAGTTCTTAACACAATAAAATAACTATTTATGCTTGCATATCCTTTACAGTTTCAGTAAAATCATAAAATTACAATAGCACAATTCGGCAATCCATATTAAACTTAATATTTTTATTAACTTTATTATTTGGATATTGGCATATCTATTAATTTACGCCTTTTGGGCCGCATTTCATAAAAAAAAATGTGGCCTAAATAGCATTTAACTGAAATTCCTCATCATCATCATCATTATGTCTCCACCGAGGGGCATGGGTCTCTTCCCTGAGGAAGGTATCGGCATATAGGGCATACTCCACGACATGGGCCAAGTCCAGATTGGTGGAAGCCTAAAAAACTTAAAAAATATTTGTCACAGATAAAGTCGACATCATGCAACGTTTACGTCCATCAGCTGTCTACTCTATGCTGAAAATTCAAGAGCGACTTTGCAACGAAAATGTAAATGTTGATGTTGATGTGCTGACTGCACTTGATAAATTTTTAACCCTTAGCCAGGCATGTGTAGTAAGAGTTTTTCATTAGTTTTGGACTTTATTTCAAGGTGGTAAGGTTGAATTTAAATTGGGATTCACAACACCACAGCCTGGTTAAGGGAGTGCATTTCAACGTGATGCAGTGTACGAACACAATGCACGCTTCACGATCATGTACGAGGAACCTAATTAGGCGCTCCAAATGCTCTGGCAATCCTGACGTCTGCGATAGCAATTTGTATGGAAAGTGACAGTTTGACGATTCGCATCGGATTTGGTGCGTGTACAGCGCCACCAAGTTATCTGTTCAGATGGGCAAAATTGTAACTAACTAATTAATTGTAAATCCTGTTTCCTATTTTTTGTTTTATTTATTCACTTACTAAGATATATTTTCATTAAAATTGAAAGACGGGTTAAAATATTCTCATTTTCCTAGGTAAATTTCTTAAATGTTACTACTAAATTCTCCACTAGCGCCGCTATCAACTGAACAGATAAGATAGTGGCACTGTAATATAGGGGCAGTAGACTGACAGTGACAGACATTGAAAAGTACAAAATCGTATGGTAAGGTAGGTAAGTGAAGTGAAGGGGAAGTAAGGCAAAGTATTTAGTTTATTTCTCGACTTGGATGTTTTAGCTTTATTCAGGATATACTTACCTACTTGGCTTGATTTAGCTCTGCGAATCAGAGCGAAAGCTGGTCGGACTCTTCCGAGGAAAAGTCAAGTAAATGTATCCGGAATAATAATAATGTCTAGTGTTTACGAAAGTTTTGTTCAAACACTTCGATCTTACTTAATTCATTACAAAATACTTTACATTCAGGGATATTAGATCTAGCACGGAATATTTAACAAAAAGTGACACTAGTACCTACATGGCGATTAACAAAGACTATAAATACTACTTATTGTAATAGGTAATATCGGTCACTAAACATAAATTATGAACAATTTTATTGATGACTTGACTTATCGTACTTATTGGTACTTTTAATGCGTACATAAGCAAATAATCTTAACATTGAGATCTCATAGCTCACAGCTCACGACTATAAAATAGTTTTTAATAAAATCTGTTTAAAATTTTATTTAAGTAACATTAATAAATGGCAAATAAACTTTAATAATAAAACTGATAAATTAAGTAAGTATTTAGACTAAGCAAGTACCTAGGTACCTAGTGAAAATAATTTCAAGCACGCATCACCCAAAAAATTAAAAGAAAGAAACGATTTTTAACATGACGGTTGTAAAAGGAGTTGAGGACTCAGTACACTCTCTAACACCCGTTTCTGAATTGAGAATTTTGCAGCTCAGTGTAGCGAGGGGGTACGTCTGCGAATTTTTGTATAGATGATACATACGCAGTGCGTCACATTCTTTTATGCCTCTTGCTATCGACGCCATTATGAACAAATTGCGTTACAATAAAATTAAATATTTAATAAAACATTTTAGTTGTAATAAATAGCACCAAAGTTACTGAAACTGAAATCACATCTTGGCTAAATAAATAAATGTAATCCATTCTAAAGTAAGTTGGCGAAATAATTGGTATCGCAAGTAGAAATAATGAGGGTGGCGATGATCAAAAATATATTTAAGACCATCAGTGTACTGAGTTCCTACAATTATTTTCACCAAATTCTGAAAGATTCCAATCGTTTCCAACAGAATTAGGTGCGCATATCATAGGAGAATCATCATATCGGTACTAGGTATATTAATTTTTCTCTCGGTCTGACACAAGTCAAAAGTTATGAATACTAACGTATAGTCGACAACACGTAATTTAAATAGATACGAACACTAGCAAATTACAACAAAAATGTTAAGGCCGATCTGTTGTCGACTGTACGTAATTGTAGCATGAGGTTTATAGTAATTTGGTGTATTTAGCTGAGAACTTAAAGATTAATTACTTATTATTAAATATGAAAAAATTATGAAAAAATAAATATGCTAATTGCCTTGTAATTATGCACAGTACCTACATGCTGAAATAAATATTGTAGGAATATCGTATTATTTTATTAAGAAATCTTTGTCAGAAGCATAATGCTCACCTCTCTGATTTTGACCTTTACATCTAGTAACATTTAAGGGGGCGTCTGTACGTGGCTTAAAAACACTCTACCAGCAAACTTCACGTCAACTTTGTAACCTATAAAATCTACAAAAATGTGTTTTTTATGCTTTAACATAGGTAAAACAAAATGAGAAAAATCTCACGCGAAGTTGAGGGTGCTACTCATTTCACACATATCACAAAAGGGGAGGGATCTTTAATATTGCAAACAAAAAATCTCACGAATCAAATAGACGTCCCCTAAGTAGTCACTACTTGCGAAACGACAGCAAATCACGCTTACTAACATTTTCAATTTAACTCTTCGTTTGGCGATAGCAACACGTGCAAAACATTGTCTCAAAACATCACGAAAATCTATTACTTCTACCTTTTGTAGTTATGCAAACATTTCATCATATCTTCTATTAAACACTTTTCGCTACTGCAATTAATTTCTGAAAGGTATAACTAGAGGTATAACAATAAGTATTCTAAATTGAGCTTGTAGGAAGCCGGCCTACTGCTGAGTGAGTCAAGCAAGCCGGCAAGGCACAGCACACAGTCCAAAATGGCACACAAGACGACTCCGAAAGTCACTGTACAGAATAGTCCGCTTCAACACTATTTCGCAACGAAAATGGCAACTCGGGAATTTTGTAAATAGGGTCCGATAAAGGCGGCAGTACTATTGCGTCCACGGATTTCTCGTAGCTGCTGTACGAGAGATACAACTGCGACACCAAGTCGATCTCGGATTTGGTCATCGATACTGATCTCAGCAGTTTCCTGAAGTCAACGTGGGTAGCGTCCCCACATTTGGGGCAAAAATCGTGCATTTTTCCCCCGTTCTTCTGCGTCCGTTTGCACTGTATAGGCTCGATAAACTTGTACTTTTTAGTTTTTGTACTCGAGTGCCTGTGGGGCTTTCCATCGCTGTCAGATATGACCAGCAACGAGTTTTTCCCAAGCCCGTTCATGAGCGTGCCCGTCCTCGCTATGATCTCACCTCCAGCTTTCATTAGATACCTTTTGAGAACCTCGGAAGGGTTCTCAAAGTCGTAGTAAACGCAGCTGGACTCCGTGCTACTGGTTGTTATATTCTCTATGTATAGGCTGTACTGGAGTTTGATTTTCTTTGGCTTAAGGCTGTGCTTCAGATAGACGTGGATGGGTATATCTATGGATGTGTTACCGGACTCCTGGATTTCATATGGCGGCTCCTGTATGACTGAAAAGGAAATTTCGCAAAGGTTAATGGCTGAAGAGGCAATTGTTTATAATGTTACGTCAGTCAGCATTGAAGTGTTGGATTAATAAGGAAATCGGTTTTAGCGCTAAGCGGGAAGAATGATGAATTTAAAAGTTTGCCACTTTTTAAAGGGACATTCTAACGATGAGGCAGAAAATTATGTCGCTAATTCTGAATAAAATATTGCGATCCAATTTTTTTTCACGTACTTAAAGTTACACTCAATATTTCAGTATTGTTTAGGACAAAAACATTTTTAGAGCATTTTATGGTATGAGCCGGCCAACTCATCTGTTCTTTCACTTATTTAAGAGAAACGAACGATATAATTTTGTACTCTTGAATGTAATTATTATGGTATTAATTTACAAATATCAAAATACCATTATTACTAAATCACTTACATCATAAAAAAGAACATTCCGTCAAAACATTGCTATTGATTTCAAAATCACGCTGTAGTTAGGAAACTTCATAGTTTTCTTTGGACAGGTTCCAAACATTGGTGGCGGATGACGACCGTCGGATCCAACAATGATCACGTTAATGAGTCAGTCTTTAAACTAGGAACACTTTATGGCCTATATATCTTCTCTAGATTCTAAGCTGGACAGCATGCCTAGTCAATACGCAGACTTTACAGAGCTGGAATTTTAATATGGCAAAGTCCGAAAACACTTCCTTTGATATAGCTAAAATTAAACTTCAGGAGAACAAAGTTGAAAATAGGTACTCTAGACGACCTCTGTGGCGCAGCGATTAGGGCATCTGACTACCATGCGAGAGGTCCCGGGTTCGAATCCCGGCTGGGGATAAAAAAAAAGAAACCCAGGTCTTGGATGTTTACATGTTTGTGACGTCGCTGTTTCTGGTTTCCACGACACAGGGTATCCTAGTGTGGGGCCAGAAGCAATGTATGTGCCTGTATGTAAATGTTAATGTTAGTTACTTTTTATTTTCATACAATCATACCGCTGCCTCATTTCTCAATTCTAAACTGGACATGTGCCCAGGATCTAGATTCTGCTAATGCATTGTTGTACAATGACTGTTGCTTGAACTTGGTGATTTAATTTTATTGCCGCTTCAAGTGACCCGACCGTTTATCTGTCTTCGTACTATCATTATAGTACGAAATGCATTCATTTACAGAATCGAAGCCCGCGTGGCGGGCTTTGGTGTAGGGTTGATAAGGATTCCTCTTCCTCAAAATGAGGAATTTCCTCATATTTTTGAGGTTCCTCATCCTCTTCCTATTCCTCAAAATCGATTTTAAAAAAAATCCTCTTTTAAGAGGAAGGAGAGTTAAAGTTTTGTTGAAACGAAATGAGTGAGAGAGAAGTTGATTTGCAAACCAATTTGTTATTTGTTCTTCTCTTCCTCTTCAGCATCATCTTCCTCATCCTCATACTCTTCCTCTTCCTCTTAGTCTGCCAGACTCATCCTGATCCTCTTTCTCATAACAGTTTCTCAACCACCCTACTTTGGTGTAGGTCTATGTCCAGCAGTGGACAAAGTAGATAAGGGCCGACTGATTCGTAGAATTACCCACCTCTCTTGGGGTAGACGAATGCACTGGGCGGGTGAAGGTCAAAGACGACCTTGTGGACCAATCCGCTGATGTCGTGGCCGCCGACGCCGCGCACCCACACGCGCCAGTCCAGAGCCAGCGCACGGTTCAGGTTCGAGTACGGCCGCGGCTCGCACACGTGCCCTACCTCGAGCCACACTCGTACGCACATCTGAAAGGGGAGAGCAGAGAAGCTTAGAATGTGACTCCAGTAAATGCTACCCATGCTGACGACCTCTGAGGCGCAGCGGTTAGCGCATCTGCGTAATTTGCGAGTGTTCACGCGGGTTCGAGCCTCGGCTGGAGACAACAAAAAAATCCTAGGTCTTGGATGTTTACATGTTTGTGCCTCTGTGGGGTCAGAAGCAATGTATGTGCCTATATGTAAATGTTTATGCTGCACGTACAGGTAGGTTTACGAAAACAAAAGTCACGCGTTTTAAATCATATCTATCAATAAATCAAGAAGAACCCATGCTACTAGGCAGTCGAAAAAGTCTTGAATAGCAATAACTTTTTTGGGGTAGAATTGTGGGTAGAACCTGTAGAATTTTTGGTGGGCCGATTTTTAATTTGTTCCTTTCAAGGAGATGCATAAATCCGTGAGGAATGATGATATTATGACATCATGTTGATTGACGACATTAGGTACATTGCTCGTGATCAAATTCGATAAAACACTTCGATAGCGTTATTAGTGAAGAAAATATGAGTAGCATTTACAAAAAAAAATGTTAGTAGAAGTAGATACAGGCTAGATCCGGTTCTGCCACCGTTCCATGAATGTCACATTTTAGTTGTCATTACCGGATTTTCCTTTTATGTTGTAACAATTTTAATTAATACTGTTATTTTAATTTTAGTCTTTCCTTTAATTCGTCTACAATCAGTATAAAAAGTTCAGTTAGCAAAAACAATGTATGACAAAAAGGCCCATATAAATTACAATATCTGCAAAATCCACTACAAGATCCATAAGAAAATGCAGAGTTAGTCTCTTTTATATTAAATACCTAAATAATTTTAGAGAATCTCTGCCCTTGCAAAAAATTTTTTATTAAAAGCTCATAATACAAGTATAGAAGTTCTTAAAATAAAAGTGCAACGAAATAGAAAGTGAAATGAAAATAGTAGAGTTTTAATATGTATAACTTTACTTACAGAATTATATGGCTCCGTCTCACACATTTTGCAAAAACTCACAGAACTAAAAGTAATTTAGGTCTTTCCCTTTCGCCAACCTTTGGTTAACTAAATAAATAAGAAACCACAGATTCGTATCAATGATTTTCGGAAGCTATCCCTACAACATAATTCCAAGTAGGTAACGGAACTTTGAATACCAAAAAAATACGGTATTGATTTGAAACTTTTCTTAGAAAACACTTTTTAAGTTGCGGAATTGATTAGAACCAGAGTGCATTGTTTTGTCTTTTTTTGTAATTTTATTGCTCGTCCTTACCTACCTCGACGACGTTTGCCTTTGTGGGTATTTTGGATTTACCTATAATTCTATTCTATAGAATAATTGTCCTATAGGACAATTATTATTTGTCCTATTAATCGGAGGCAGCGAAATTAATAGAGCCCGCATAGCACGAACTCAATAAAATCGTCTATTTGACAGTGTCACTCCGGACTCGTGGTCCCCCTAAGATGTACCCCTGGGGGGGGCGACGAGGAATTTGCATTTACTCGTAGTCCCCCTTGATTCACACTAGACCGTGGGATGCAATGTGGTATGTAATTGGCTTGATACTTATCGGGTCAATACTTAAGTATAGTACTACTTATCTGTGCACATGGCCACTAAGGCCACTTAGGCAATCCATTCATAACGAGATCAGAGTTAGGCATTTTCTAGAAACACTAGGATAAATTAATTTAATTAAATAAATTTCATTAAATTCTGGAGATTTATGATTTTTCCTTGCCGATATGTTGATGTAGATACATGGCTACGTTCCGCAACCTGCAACTAGGATTCCTCAAAATTAGACTGAATAAGTCACCTTATTCAGTCTAATTTATCCACCTTACCATCATATAATTATACCACATTGCATCCCACGGTCAAGTATGAATCACGGGGGACAACGAGTAAATGCAAATTCCTCGTCCCCCCCCCCAGTGGTCCCCCTAAGATGTTCCCCTGGGCCCCCACGAGTCCGGAGTCGACAGTGTGAAAACAAAAATAATAATCTAATATAATTATACAATTCTCGTGTCTCAGTGTTAGTGCGCGTACTCCTCCGAAACGGAAGAGAGTGTATAAGTTGATGTGCCATCGACTGTGCTTTAGATGATGTCATACCGAACTTGTACCGGCGTCCATCGCTGTATCGAGTTTCAAATCCACGTGCAGAGGCACAGACCGCCGATCCAACAAAGAAAACCCAAACGGCACATACGTGGTTAGATCACGTTAGGGCACATTAAAATAATAACAAAAAGTATTTTATCCACAAGGACAAAAGTAATCAGGATATTATCAGCGTAATCGTGGCCACTGCCGCAATCATAGTGGAAATAACATAAAATTACTTATTAATTACGATGAGTTGGTATCTACAGCTCGCGCTGAGCTGACGTGGTGTTCGTTGTGTGGGGAGGCAATTGACCACCGATATCGATCTTTGTGGGCAACGGGTGTTTGTTAATGACTAGCAACTGACTAGATGGGATTGTCAATTTCTTTCCTAATATTAAAACAGGGCCGGTCATACTTCGACCAAATAGGGGATGTTTTAACAAAGGGCAAGATAAAAAGTAGCCGAAACCGGCGTGCTTGCCTGCAACGACCAATCATCATCAACCCATTATGTCCCCACCAAGCGGCACGGGTCTCTTCCCTGAGGAAGGTATAGGCCATACTCCACCACGGGGGCCAAGTCCGGATTGGTGAAGGTTTGTAAGACTAGTGGCTGGTCTTACTGTCAGAAGTTTTCAAGCCGCCCTAATTAAGGCCTCTGACTTGGATTAACGACTGCCATCTATCGACGGCAGCCGGCACCAACTGCTTAACGTGCCTTGCGAAGCACGGAACCGCTCGGAAAAATGCCACTAGCGTTAGTCATAGATGGTGACCATCCATGGACTGAACGCGCCGTATGTTGCTTAACCTTAGTGATCGTTTAAGATCACTCAGGCAGCCCAGGCTACGAGCGCTTCGAACCACCAATGAATGTCGATAAAGCGAAAGTTAGTTCAGGCTCGTGGCAGGTGGCAGTCCCTGGTCTCTGCCTACCTCTCTAGGATACAGGCGTGCGCTTATGTATGAATGTATGTAATTAATAAACAATCGAAACTTTTGCTCTTTAACATTTTTAATTCTTCATCAACATTCATTAGTCGCTGCATGCACGCACGACGGTGTCGGGTAATATCTAAACTTCTTTAAATTGCTAAAACAGTCGTTCATTACAGTTCGCTTGCGTGCCATGTATTTATTTGGTTTTGCTTATTTATGCATGTTATAGAAAACACTGGATTTCCATTATTTAGTACTTCACCTTCCTCGTAAAGTCGTAAATTTCGATAAATAACATAAATTAATTTATACGATTTATGTATTTTTCATGACATGTTTTCCTATCTAAGAACCCTATGTATAGGTACCAACATTCTTCACACATAACTAATACGTATGGGTACTTCGTGTTCGTAATACTAAAAACATACATAAAATTGAATAGTATCAAGATCGTTTAATCCAGTTACCCCAGTATTGCCCTCAAACTATTTTTATTTCCCTATTTGCCATGAGATTCTGGTTGACCTATTTAACAATAGACATTATAAACATAACATAAACATTTACCCTTGGGCCGGCCGCACTCATCGCGATAACCCGAAGATTCGGGCTATCGTGATGTGTGTAGCCAAGTATTCGCGTATACTTCGGAGCTTCGTCAAAACTTCGCGTAGCTGTCAGTAAACTTTACAGATCAAAGAGTTTTATCGCGATGAACTTCGCTTGAGCGGCCACACTTCAGTCAGCGTGCACCTGTCAAACGTAGCGGACATGTTATTTCACAGAGTAGTGCATAAGCTGAAGCGTAGCATGGATTGGAGTAATGATAAAATTTTAGAATATTGCAAACTACGAATAAATAATTAATAACTACGACATAATGTAAAAAAAAATATTTGCTGCCATAAAATACAGAGCAACTGCGTCGTCCATTTTGTTTTTTGCAACATCGCTTGCACATCGCGATAAACTTTACATCGCGTATTGTGTGGCCGCGAGGATTGCCCGAATGTTATCGCGATGAGTGCGGCCCAGGCATTACAGGCACACTGTAGCGCAGCGGCATGCATACATAGCTTCTGGCCCCACACTAGGATACCCTGTGTCGTGGGAACCAGAAACAGCGGTACCACAAACATGTAAACATCCAAGACATGGGGTTTTTGTCCCCACCTGGGACCTTTCGCATGGTAGGCAGATGCGCTAACCGCTGCGCCACAGAGGTCGTAAAGTACAGTCGACAGCACGTCAACCTTCACATTTAGTTGCACAGTCGCCCGTAAAGCAACGGAGTAGAGTGCATGGGTGTATAGGATTATGTGCGGCGGACTGTGCATACACTTTACTTTAAAACTACGTTTTAAAATTATCGTTGAGATGAATGAAAACATAAGCATCGGTAACATACACTTCGCGCCTTTATCACAGAGAAGGGTAGGCAAAGCTAACGACTGTCACTCGCCACGATCCTGATCGAGAGCTTCTTCACAAACATCTAAACGTCCAAGATCTGGGGTTTTTTTTTGTTTCCAGACGGGGTTCGAACCCGGGCCTTCTCGCATGGTAGGCAGATGCGTTAACCGCTGCGCCACAGAGGTCGTCAATGTCATAATTCACTCAACGACAGGTATATAATCCATTTATCTATACTTGGCATTTTTTTTGGACTTTAAATGACTCTGAATTAAAAACCTTTAGCAGTAGAAAATTCGAACCCGTTTGCAAATTTTGTATGTACTAGCTAGCACTAGTAAACTTTTTCTACCGCTAAAGGTTTTTGATTTAGTATCGTTTAAAGTCTGAATAAAATGTCAAGTATAGATAAATGGATTATACATCTAATGCTATGTATTCTGGTACCGTCTATTGTACGATAGTTCACACTCAACGCACAACCTTGGCCGTGATGTAATTATTATTTGTTGTGTAGCGAGTGAATGACTCCGGTTTATTTTTGAAGTGAATGCGGTAACTGGTTTTTACGGTTCCGTTCGCAGTTAGGGTTGCCAACTATACTGTTAACTACATTAATATACTGTTCTTCACTTTTGGCTTAGACACTCACACACATTTTTGGGCGCGAGAGCTCTCAGTACAGCGCAGCCACAAACAAATCACAATAATGAAGTTTCAGAACAAATCTGTCATTGTCAAAAATTCAAGACATCAAGACTGTCACTTGTCACTCACTAACACAGACATGCAAGTGTGAGCGTTCTCAGAACTCAGAACATAATTTTTTTTCGTGTAAGCCTTGTTTTGTTTAGAATAAAGTTCATTTTTCTAAAATACTGTCTAATATCCTTCTCAGACCTAATTAATATACTTTATTTCTTGTAAAAAAAATTGGCAACCCTATAAGCAGTACTTTTTACCATACTTCTGTTAACCCTCGCACCTTTTACGTCTCGCATGGGTAAGCTTTCTAACATTTCTATTGATTACAAAACCACCAAGTGGTTTCTTAGAGTATAAGATAAGATAAGAATATTCTTTATTGCACACAGGAAACCAGAGACAAATAAAATTTACAATTAAAAACATACAATAGGCGGCCTTATTGCTAACAGCAATTTGTTGCAGACAACCCTGTGACGGAAAGATTGCCGAAGGAAACAGAGAAACGGGTAGTTGGTGCAAAGACGAATAATACGTACTTATACTTAATAATATAGTTATAGTTCTATGACAGTTCGATAAGATAAGAAAAGAATAGTCTTTATTGTACACCGGAAAACTAATTCGATGTCCATTGTAAAGTCGATTAACCCACAGATTAACTAGTAGACTCTGCTACGCAATGTACCTCGAATTATCATAACGACTACGAGTTGCCTTGGTCTCTTCCTGCCCCTCCGGGATGCAGGCGTGAGTTTATGTTATGTGTAAAAAAATCTGTATGTACACGTACACACACACACACACACACAATATACTACTCCGCCCGGTTCAACCGACTTTCCTAGCAAGAATCGCCCTATATCGGCGAGAAGGGGTTGGCGGGAGTCTTTGTATGTGAAATAATTGGATTAATAACTGGACGACCTCGTGGCGCAGCTGTTAGCGCATCTGCCTACCATGCGAGAGGTCCCGGGTTCGAATCCCGGCTGGGGACAAAAAAACCCAGCTCTTGGATGTTTACATGTTTGTGACGTCGTCGCTCTTTCTGGTTGCCACGACACAGGGTATCCTAGTGTGGGGCCAGAAGCAATGTATGTGTTAAAATGTTAATTTGATAAAGTCTAGCTCTGGACTCACCAAGTTTGAGTTGGTTTATAAGTTAAAAAAAAAGTTTTACTTATTATGTCATACTCATATGCTTATTAGATGTAGTTTCATGAACAACTGAAGAAACAGTTTTCAGATTTGGCCTTATTTCAATTAAATTAAATTTTGTAATTTATCTTTGACTGGCGGTAATGAAGAGGAGCTTGTTTTTACAAGTGTATGCTTGTCAACGACGTAGCATTTACGTAGTCATTTAGGTAAATACCTACAGTGTATCAGCTCAGTTCACAATAACATTCAAGCAGATAACCCCCAACGTGATTAAAGTTTAACTCAGGTTGATAACAGGTTTTTTATTTTATTTAGCCTAAAGTACGTATTTTAATTCGATGCAAAATAAATACGCGGTGTTACCGCTATAAAATGTATACTTACCTAAGTTTACTCGGTAGAATGAATCTTATATTCATTCTACCGAGTAAACTTAGGTATACATTTTACAGCTTAGGTATGTGACCAGAATTCTTACCACATCAAAGATTTTAGTATTTTATCAAGTATTTTATTATTGTTTTCATGTTGTATCGTTTATTTATTTTTTACCCACTTTTTGTAACCTTTCTGTGTTAATTTGTTAAATAATGTAGGCATCTTGTATTGATAGTGAGTGATAAATTTTCTTTTTTTTGTTTTGAGTATTGTGTCGTCAAATAAATGAATTTTCTTCTTCTTTCTTCTTAAAGACATTAAAATTGAATCACTCATTTAATAACAGCAAAGTCTAAAAAAACACCCTAATATCCTAATATCAATCAAAGATCCTCTTTCTGCGGAACCCTACAGTGGACGCCCGACATGCACTTGTTCGGTTTCTTTTATTCCACCGGGGCGTTACAAACTTCTGTCAAAATATTACAGTTTCGAAAAAAACGAATAATGACTAAGTAGGTACTAAGAAAAAGAGGTCTTATACAACTGAATTTCAGTCTCCCCAGCACTGTTTAGAAACTTTCATTCCGGACCCATGGCACCGCCAGAAGACACCCCTGGGGGTGCCACGGGAACTTTGATTCGGACCCGTGACACCCCTAGATCAATTAGTGCTGTGCTTTGATGTCTAAACTAGTTACAATATACAGGGTGGAATTTTTTAATGCCACCTGAAGGGGAAGTACTCTTAATACTGTAGATAGAAAAGTTTACTCAAAGAAAATATTCCTTTTTTTTGAAAAGAAAGAAAACTGCATTCACAGATTTTTAAAAATTCGCTTGCGTCACCCGGTAATCGAACCTACTAAAATCTGCGAAAGTTGCACACTGTACTTTTATTGCATCGATCGTTAAGGTCAAATATAAGGATGAAATCTCTCTAACAAACCTCATAAATTAAATGAAAGGAAAACAATGAAATCTTAAATTGTTTTAATTATTTACTGTTAAACAAACTAATTAATTGGGCTCCATTTTCTTGGATACACAAATTTATTCTTCTAACGAATTCATTTAAGTAACCTTTAATAACGTGTTGTGGTGAATGTAATAAATCGTATTCTGAACTTCAACTCTCAACTCGTTTACATACATTCTCATAAGATTTAATGTATATTTAATTTTTTACATATCTAAGTTATGTCGCATCTAAGAAAGGAGTCTGCATTACAAACACGTGCAAATTGCAATAGTCTTATCTAAATAGGAATTCCTCATTTTAATGGATAAATGACGTTAATGATAATTATTAATTAATAACATAAGTAAACTTAGAGAAACGGATCTTTGAGTAAAAGTTCTTTAACTTGACCCATTGAATTAATAATTTAAGATTTCATTGTTTTCCTTTCATTAAATTTACAAAGTTTGTTAGAGAGATTTCATCCTTATAATTGACCCTAACGATCGCTGCAATAAAAGTACAGGGTGCAACTTTCACAGATTTTAGTAGGTTCGATTACCGGGTGAGCCAAGCGAATTTTTAAAAATCTTTGAATGCAGTTTTCTTTCTTTTCAAAAATAAAGGAATGTTTTTTTTGAGTAAAATTTTCTATCTACAGTATTAAGAGTACTTCCCCTTCAGGTGGCATTACAAAATTCCACCCTGTATACCTACCTGCCATATAGTACAATATACTAGCTGTCCCGGCAAACGTTGTTTTGCCAGATAGGGGTATGAAAAATAACAACCTATTCTCAGACCTACCGAATATACTTATAAAATTTCATCAAAATCAGTCAAGCCGTTTCGGAGGAGTATGCGCACTAACATTGGACACGAGAATTTTATATACATATTAGAGATGATAAATAAATATTAAAATCAAACTATTGAATTTTTTTGGCACTGTCTACCTTTTGTCCACTACTATTCGATCGATTGGTGGGATCATGGGAACTAGTAGACTAAATACTGACTAAATAGACGCATGGTACCCCTGGTACACCGTTGCATGATGGGGGTGCCATGGGTCCGGAATGGAAACTTTGAAGATTTTTATTTTTTTCAAATGCTTCCTTGCAAAAACTTTACTCAACATAAACTAGGTTCGATAGAATAAAATAGAAATTGCAAAAAAACTCAAGAGTAATAACATAAAACATTACACTGCGATATGATTTCGCTTTAGCAAGCAGTTTTGCAATAGGTAGGTACCGTACGCTCGGCCACGCGCAGTTTCTTATTATGATGACAATGGTCAATGACCCTTCCACGCAATAATAAGCGATAGGTATTGCATATGAATCCTTAGGCAAATTGATTCTTTTAATAAAAAATAATATTTTTAAACTATTCATCGTCACCTGCTAGCGGGAACAGGGCGAAGTGGAAGGAGGAGATAAGAAAGGCTAACCACAGCATCATGTGGGATTAAAAGCCAAGTAGAGAGAGAGATCGTCACCCGCTACCTCATGCCCATGGTAATAGGCTAGTTGCCCTAAAAAATGTAATTGTCCGTCTTTTAGATTATTCAAAAATAAGGGACACGTATTTTTTTATTTGTAAATTAGACCAAAAATGACAAAGATATAGCCCATTAAAGTTACGTGTGACGTCACACGTAACTTTAATGGGCTATATCTTTGTTATTTTTTGTTTAATCGAAAAAAGAAAAAATACGTGTAAAATATTTTTTTATAATCTAAAATACGGACTAAATAGAATTTAATTATTTTGACCCTGGAAACTACCCTATTGCCCTTTTCCCCAAACGCCATCTTTCGTAGCCATTATTAATGTATTTCACATTTATAGTGATACAAACAGCCCATTACTCTTAAATTGAACTATGTAAAGTCATCGCTGCATTACAAAGTGACTACAATATCAATAAGTTTTTATTCAAAGGAAGCAAACAGACGCGCGCGACTAATTAATGAATAAGTTATAAAATTATAAGCGCATTGCATTTAACAAACAGAATGAAATAAATTTCTCATTTTTAAATGTAAATCTCTTTGGGAAAAACCTCCATTTTTGGTTCTTAGTAAGGGAAAGAGTTTAAATAGGCTTCTTGCCGGTTTCTGAAGTGAGAATTTCGCTATGTAGCAATTGTAGTGCTGTCTCGTGAAATTTCTCAGAAAAGCGCGTGACAGAACGTTACCCCTGCAAAGGTAGTACGAGGACGCGAGTCGCGCGCGACAACGTCAAAAGTCGCGACTTTCCAGTACAATTCTGACGACTTTTGACGTTGTCGCGCGCGACTCGCGTCCTCGTACTACCTTTGCAGGTCCCAATAAATTGACAATAGGTACATTTCATTCTTTCATCTTCATTTTAAAGGTATAAAGTCAGTGATGAATATAATGCTTCAATTATAAATTAATAATAATCACTTATTTGTAGTATTTTTTTGAATAAGCGTGTCGACTTTATAAAGTTCGTTTCACATGACAACCTATCTTTTTTTCTGTGCAATAAACCAATTTTTGATTTTGATTTGATTAGATAATATTTTGAATGAGTAAGGCCAAGATATCGACATTTCAGTATTCTGCAAAAAAACAAATACAATTTATCGTGTATTAAGTTTATATAATAAGTTTGCACAAATTAAAAGTCTTTTTAGTTTTATTTATAAAAAGAGTTTTATACTGAGATCAGAATCACCTCAGGAACTCAGTAGGTGACGTTTTTCCGTGCATGACTTACTTCCAGTAATGTAAATTCAGGTTCTTTTTTTTTCGAAGAACTCTATAACGAAATATTTGGGTCAGGCGCTCAAAATTTTCTCAAAAGAAAATGTAAAAAAGGAACTTATTTTTTTAGTACAACATAGTACCTACCCTTCAGTACAAGACATGGTGTGTCGTGAGCTACGAATAAAAAACCGCACTGGTGACCTTTATTTCAGCAGAGTTCTAGGTGGCTCCCAACTGCAACGAGTAGGTAGAATGCCTCTACAGTTCAACAGAAATTCCATGTTATATTCACGGCTCGACGAAATCGATTTACGACACATTAGCGTCGTTTAATACGTAGGTAATCGATTACTGATAAATCTAAAATTTAATTAGCAGGTACAGTCGACAGCGACAACCCCATACTCTCGACGCTAATTGCAGACAAAAAATTGACCATAAGGGAGATCTTGCTGTTTTTTAAAAAAAAAAAGCCTTAAAATTTGCTCTTTTAAAATTATTTACCTGTCGAAAAGAGATTCAAGTGATGGCAACACAGAGGAGTCGGGAGACGTCTTTTCTGTGTGGGCCGATATCGTCCCGTCCCTGCAGTACATTTTCTTTGAAAATGCATGAGCAAGTCTTTTCCGCCCTCCTCACACGTCCCCTGTGTGGTCAGGGCAAAACACACCTTACAATTCAGGTTCAAACTATGACGTCACAATATGTAGGTAGCGCCTTATCAAGCATTTATCGGTATTGAACTTACCTATCACTAACTTACCTTTTAGTGATAAGGCCGCCGTCTGTACTCTTAGATTAAGAAATACCTGTGTAATTTCCTTTTTTATGTACAATAAATTGTTCTCTATCTCTATCTATCTATCTATCTATCCTAAAATTATATTTTAAAGGGTCTACCTTTATCAGATAACGTTAAGATATTAACAAACAAAGAAATCTATTAACTTTATAGTAGTTATTGGAGTTATTTTAATAATTGGAGAAAGAATAATTGTCAATCCACGGTAAATGCGTTATAATTGAGGCCGATCTCTCTCTCTGCAAGGGAAGACTTGTGCCCTCAGCTTGTGCCATACAGTAAGACGTATACAATACGTACATTATTATTATTATTTAAATAGGTATAGGCTTTATTCATTAGCTAATAAATACGTATGGACTAAATTAATGATGTCCGACAAAAACACGAACTTAGTATTTACTAATGACATTATGTTCATCATTAGCATTCATTAGTAATGAATACATGAGGAAACAAATAATGACCATAAATGATTTAATTATTAATTTTTAAAGTCGTCCATAATGGTAATTACATAGTATTTACAAAACTAATAATAATTAAAAAAAAAGCGGTAGTGGCGTAGTGGGGTTGACCCTTGCTTCTCGATCATGAGGGTCTGGGTTCGAACCACGCATGTACCAATGACTTTTAGTTACGTACATTTGTTTGTACAGCAACACCATTCGCTGATAAATTGTGCCCAGATAACGGCGACAGGCTTGCCACTTGTCACGTTTGGGACCTAATAAACTCGGCAAAACATGGGTCCAGTTCTAGAGACTGGTGCCTCTGCCTACCCCTTCGGGGATAGCGGGCGTGAGTTTATTATTTTTTTATTATTAATAATAATTTAAAAAAAAAAAACAAACTTACTACCTACTATTATAGAGTGTAGACTGTGATCTGTCTAAATCGGGTTTACATTGTAAGTTATTTGCTAAACCTAACCTAACTGTTCTACAATAATGACCTTCAAGATAAACTGAGTACGAAGTTTGATAAGTCGTTCCTCGATCAGTCACCAGCTCCGCAAGAAGAATTCTCCATTAAAAATTCCGGACTCAGGTCTTCAGACTTTGGACTTCCGGACAATAAGGAAGCTGTTCACTAAAACAACAACGTAATGATCCGATTGAAAAAAAAATGTGTGTAAGATAGATCAATTCACAAATAAAAAATGTGAATGTAGAATCATCATCATCATCAACCCATTATGTTCCCACCGAGGGACACGGGTCTCTTCCCTGAGGAAGGTATAGGCCATACTCCACCACGGGGGCCAAGTCTGGATGTAGAATACATGGCCTAGATTCTAATAATGCATTGTAGCACAATGATAACTGCATGCACACGGTGATTTAGTTTCATTGCCGCTTCAAGTCGATGCGTGCACGTATATCAATAATTCTAGCCGTCAATGGTATGATAAACCCCGTCACGTGACCCGACCGAGTATCTGTCATCGTAATATAATGCACGAATAGAATCGAGGCCCAGATCATACATCCGCGTATACATTTAATGAGCCGTTTTCAGAAGAACTAAAAATAATAATATTACGGCGGTCAAAAGAATGCAATTTTGGACCTCAGCCCAATATTAATGTGTGATACATCATCGAATAGGTCTCAGCGAGCTGAACAAAAGTTACTATGACGCCAACAGCCAAATGTTTGTCCTTTCGGAGTTACCTGTATATTGTATTGAAAAAAAAACTAACATTTTCAATAAAATATAACTCCGAAACGACAAACATTTGGCTGTTGGTGTCATGGTAACTTTTGTTCAGCTCGCTGAGACCTATTTTATGATGTATCACACATGGCTATTGGGCTGAGGTCCAAAATTGCATTCTTTTGACAGCCGTAATATTTTTTTTTTTAGTTCTTCTGAAAACGGCTCATTTGCCGAGTATTGAGAAGTTCCAGCGCAAATAATAAGCCGGCGTAATTTATTCACATTATACCGCCGAAGTCTACGCAAACAATTTGTGTACATGTTCCTGATAAGACAGTTGCGCTGATAGCGCAGAGTCACAATCCGCCACAATATTGTTTACCGGCAAGCGAACTTCGTACCTTTTTGACGTCTTAAGAAGACCACGGGCCGATTTTCATATAACTACAATTTCTTAGTGCTCATACTGAGTTTTTTCATTTCACTTTCGATAGCGAGAGCGTTTGCAATTTGTATAGGAGTGACAAAGAGACAACTAGGTGGCGCGCTTTGTCACTCCTATACAAATTGCAAACGCTCTCGCTATCGAAAGTGAATGAAAAAACTCAGTATAAGCACTCTTGAACTAAAACTTTCTGTAAAACTATACTTCGTTTTTTTAGCATTAGAAATTTTTAAACAAAGAAGCAGGGCTAGTGAACCTAAAAATCGGCTGCCTAATTTATAACTTTTTTTAAAATATTAAGTTTAAGTAAAAAAGTTAAAACTTAGGCAACCGATTTTTAAATTATACATTATGTATATTTAAAAAAAGTAATAAATTAGGCAACCGATTTTTAAATTATACATTAAAAAGTAATAAATTAGGCAGCCGATTTTTAGGTTGACTTGCCCTTCTTTTTTGCTTACAAAATTTCTAATGCTAAAAAAAAAACAAAAAAAGTACCTATAGACATTATTAACTTTATTCAGGATACACGTAACTTTTGGTCGGAAGAGCCCGACTTGCCCATATACCTATTACGTAACTTAGCACTCCATCGGGTTAAGCATTTAGACCACACAAAAGAGTAAAAACAATGTATAATTATGACAGTTCGGAGTTGGAGTATGAGATACCTAATTGGGAAAAAGTCCCAGAATGTAACAGTGTGACATAAGGTGGTGTGTGGCATACCCGGCACAAAAGGGCTAAATCAGACAACTCCATACAGTGGAGTCTTACGTAATTGCACCCCAGGGTCTAGATTCTGCTAATACATTATAGTACAATGTCAGTTGCATATCTGCGTGGATTTCATTTCATTGTCGCTTCAAATTTGCGCGCGGGGGCGTATTCGTAATTCTACGCGTCAATGGAAACAAAAAACATTGTCGTGACCCGACTATGTATTTGAACATCTGCTTCCTTCTCCAATATTTTGCTCCAGTGCATCCAAAGGTTGTCTGGAAGAAATCACTTTTAGTGATAAGGCCGCCGTCTGTACTGTTAGATTAAGAAATACCTGTGTAATTTCCTTTTTTTATGTACATTAAAGTGTCCTCTATCTATCTATGTAACTGTCATTGAACTATAATGCACTATCAGAATCCAGTTTGGTTATGGTTTCGCTCTATTGCTCTTCCGACAAAAAGTGAAATAAGTGTATCCGGAATAAAGTTAATAATAAACTTCAATTCGTAGATTATGATGGTGTAAGGTACATTGGGTGGCAGCCTTTACTTGTTAATCTGTGGGTTAATCGACTTTACATTGAGGTGTCATTGTAAATCACTATTTGTTGTATATGAAACAGGCCACTGGTCGATTGTACAGACGTAAATAAACCGGTGAAAAACATTTTTGTTTTTAAACAAACTTCATCATATTAAGGAAACCAAGAACAATTTATTCACGACGCCTATCGAATGGACAACAGAAACCCATTCGCGGAGATCTCACCTCGATAAAATAGATATATTAATCAGTCCAAATTATATCGAAAATATCTTACGAATAAAGGTGCAAACACACTGAACACAATTCAAATTTCTAATAATAAATCAACAACAAAGAGTTCTAATCTAATCTAATCTACATTTCGGTAGAGCCTTGGATTTTTCAAGAAATATGTAAGTAAACAACAAGAAAGAATGACTGCGTAGCATTACGAGTATATCCAGCATGAACTTCGAAATATTCTATCTATAGTGTTTACATCACATTGGCTTCTATTGTATCTATCAAAAGGGTCACAATCCAACGAAGAATACTGAAATTGCATCTGTGAAAATTGGAGGGAAAACTTCGCGAGCACTTAAAAAGTAGAGAGAAATTTGTCGTAACTTGGGTCTGTAAGTTTGGATCAAGTATGTAAATTACCTACATTACAAGTAGAACATTTTATCAGTGTGCAGAAAAACACTTAACATACTAACCATCGAAATAAACAGAAGGAAAAACGACACAATACCTACGTATTAACGAGTGTGACACGTACAAACAGATTGTGCATTATGTCAATAACTTACAGACTTATCATTCTGCTTCACCGACGGGCATTCAGTCATTTTCCAAGATGTGATAAAACCGCCAATCCTCCTGCGGTGACGGGTGACATCTGCAACCAATCACACACACTTTACACCCAAACGTTTCAATGGAATCTTCACATTTTTCGTTGTAGGTACTCGGCACTAACTTGTGTTGTATTTGTTCAAGACGAGAATGCATGAATACTCCGATGAGTTTAAGGTCAGAAGCGAAGCATAGCGCGGCGGTGGTGGCGAGCGGCGTTTATTATCAATTTATCACTGAATCACTGGATGACCCGCTCGGTGGAGGGGCGCGTGACGACTGCGCTTGCGCACCTCAAGAGTCGCTGGCAAGACGCTCGCATTGCCTTGACGCATGATTATAGCAACCAACAAACTGGTTACATTCCGAGAATATTCCATGCAAACAAGAGCGGAATTAAGATTATAATATGTGCTACGGACGATTCGGTACGTCCTAACACGCGAAACGTTCCCGCTATTTTTCACCCAATACGACGTCGACGTCATCAACAAAACAAATTGCCTAGGTGTTGTTGGCCTTGGTCATTCCATTCTCTAACAGTAGATATCAGCGGACAGCGACACTTCTGGCTTCCTACTCGCTAAACATTGTATTAATAAGCCGGAGGTCACTGTATATTTTTGACAGTTCATCCGTAAATTTTCTTTAAAATTTACGAATGGGTCCATCCATTATCGATCTGCAGAGGTAGTATGAGGACGTGAGTCGCGCGCGACAACGTCAAAACTCGCGAGAATTTGACAGTTAATGTATTGGAAAGTCGCGGCTTTTGATGTTGTCGCGCGCGACTCGCGTCCCCATACTACCTTTGCTGGCTTAATTTATGGACAAAAATCTCTTAATTGTCGTTATAGAAGTTGATAGAAGTCACGTGAACAGACTCGTGATCAAAGTTCACCGAAACCCACCTACAAACAGTTGTCGAGTTTTCCCTAATATTAGTTTTTGACTCATCGAATTGGGTTACCAGACCCAAAAATACAAAATAAACTGGATAGCAAAAAAAACACGGACGTTTCGACTTAATTAAACATGTTTATAAGAAATACAAACCGACTTCAGAACACTACAACTTTAAAAACGCAGGAAAATAATAGTATTTTATTTATTATTTTTGAGTTGTATTCATTGTCTGTTATAAAACACTATTTTATATTTTTCAACAAATGAAATAACAAAATATAACATAACAGAAAAGTAATTACATTAATTTATTTATTTAATTATTACATACTTAAGTAATGCAGAAGTATATTTTGGACTCGGTGCTCCAAATGAAGTGATGGTCTGGAACTTTGCACCAAGATTTTTACTTCAAATTTTTTCGTGAATAATCGCCAAATTACCCTAGGACTATTTAGGAATATTTTTTACTAAAGGATTGCCCCCAAAAGACCTCATTTTCTGCTGTCCACTGAAGAGTTCCGTTCTATACAGTGTGTCCCTGGATAAAGTGCAATCCCGAAAGGGGATGAAACTAGACCATGAATCATTGACTAGAAAAATATAAAAAAAATTATAAAAAATTATTGTAGGATTTATTGGTATTTTAAGATTTTCATGTTTCATTAAGGACTCTATGTACAAAAGTATTGATTTCTTCCAAAATAATGGGTCTATTTCTTTGAAATAAAAAAAAACAGTATGCCTAATACCTGGCGATGACCATGAAATAATAAATAGTCCGCAAAAAAGTAACTATCTTGGGTAAAAAAATGTATTTTTATGAAAAAAATGATTTTTTTAGACGTTTATTTTAAAAAACTTCAAATTACTAAAAAAATGTGCCCTATAACAACGTAATTTTATAGCTTACTTTTATTCTTTACCATTTTAGCTTCCAAATAAAAAAAAAAACAATGTTCTAACTAAAAAATTGGCAAGGTAGGAGTTATTTACATTTTAGTAGGTAATAAAAGTCAGACTTTAATCACAATAACTTTATTAATAAAATTATCCGTAAATTACAATTTTGCATTTTTATTTAATGCATTAAATGTTCAAAATGGCCTCCTCGATTTTGCAAGCACATTACTGCACGAATGTTAATTTGGTTAGTGGCTCTGCGAATCATTCCTGGATCATTTTTAATGTCATTTGCGCACTGAATTATTCGGTCGTGCAACTGTGCCTCGGTATTTATTGGCGTGCTGTATACTCTTTGCTTCATGATACCCCATAAAAAATAATCTAGGGGTGTCAGATCAGGTGAACGCGCTGGCCGTTCGGGTAATTTTCGTTCAAAAATCGCCGCACCTCCCGCCCATAATGTGCAGGACATCCATCCATTTGGAGATACATACGCCCACGCCGTCTCGTAGCCAGGGGAACATCTTCCATCAACATGGGTAAATTTTGTAGTAATTCTAAAAAACGTTCAGCATTTAGGGTTCTGGGTAAAATGACTGGACCAATTAAAATGTCGTCGATTAAGACTGCCCATACGTTTATTGAAAATTTTACTTGAAAAGTAGATGCCCGCTTCAATCGTGGATTTGCGTGAGACCACTGGTGCAAATTTCTGCAGTTTGTAATGCCGTCTCGGGTAAATGTCGCTTCGTCCATCCAAAAAATGCGTTTGGGAAAATTTGGGTCAGCTCTAATTTTTCTTAGAATCCACGTCGACATTACGCATCTTGGACGATTATCTACATTTTCGTGTAAATGTTGTACTCGTTGGTAATGGAAAGGATGCAATCCCTCCTTTTTCAAAATTCGCCAGACAGACGTCTTCGATATGCCATGACGCAACGCTAATCGTCTTATGCTTGTTGTAGGGTCAGCAAACAGATCGTTTAAAATGGCCTCTTCTATCGCATTGTCAATAACGACAGCTGGTTGCTCACGGCGATCTCGTGCCAAACCAAGTCCAATGTTGGAGAGCCTCCTATGAATCTCTTGAAAATTTCGAGCTGAGGGTATGAGTCTGCCCGGGAAAGCATTTATGTATGCAGTCCGAGCGACTGTTGTGCGACCATGTGACATGCCATAATAATAATGCATGTCGGCTATTTCTCGAGGTGAGAACTCTGTCAATCGCGGCATTTCGTCAACACTTAACAGCAGAACAGGAACAGTCCAAACGTAACGAACAGTAGAAAACGTAACAGTCAACAATGTAACAAAAACTTAATAACAAATCAACGAGAACACAATGCGAGAACGAGAACAGTAGTAGCAGCGGCGAGAATATCGGAGCGACTGTGTAAGTCCTGTTTCGAACCCCCTGCCTCCCCTCCCCTCGCCTTCCCTCTACCTGAGTGTAGAACAAAAGGACTGCGACTGCCGAAGGGCACAGAGTAGGACGGAAACAATGGAAAAAACGGTCTCTACCTGCACGGTAACACGATTAGGCTCCACTTTAAAAGTTCGTAGATAGCGTGTTTTTTTAGTTAGAACATTGTTTTTTTTTATTTGGAAGCTAAAATGGTAAAGAATAAAAGTAAGCTATAAAATTACATTGTTATAGGGCACATTTTTTTTAGTAATTTGAAGTTTTTTAAAATAAACGTCTAAAAAAATCATTTTTTTCATAAAAATACATTTTTTTACCCAAGATAGTTACTTTTTTGCGGACTATTTATTATTTCATGGTCATCGCCAGGTATTAGGCATACTGTTTTTTTTATTTCAAAGAAATAGACCCATTATTTTGGAAGAAATCAATACTTTTGTACATAGAGTCCTTAATGAAACATGAAAATCTTAAAATACCAATAAATCCTACAATATTTTTTTATAATTTTTTTTATATTTTTCTAGTCAATGATTCATGGTCTAGTTTCATCCCCTTTCGGGATTGCACTTTATCCAGGGACACACTGTATATCTGAAAACCTACATCAGGTGTACACCAAATTAAGATGGGATCAATGCGACGCTACATTAAATCGTGACCGTCAGAATGGCCGGTCAAGTGTCGTATTTTACTTTGAAATATGTTCCAAGAATTGCTTACCAATTACTTATATTTGCTTACCGCCATGAGAGATTTGCTTACTACATACCTATTTTAGAAGAATTCAGTCATTTATGGTTGACCTACCAAGCTGACGTCAGGATGGCAGGTCATAAGTCTGTAGCATAATAACTGTGTGGAATTACTGATTCTTTTGTAGCTCATAAATTGCTTACGAATTGCTTACTCAATAATTTGTAAACTAAGGTCGTGTAGATTCGTGTAAAACGATTTTTAACTGATTACGATATTTTAAAACTTTTTGGATATTTTCTGCAAATTAAACAATTTAATCTTTCTTTTTACATTAAATACCACTTTTTGATATTAGTGATAAAGCGATAAGGGCCGGTAAAATTATAGCCCTACTTGAAGAAGGTTGTTCGCAAACTTACGTGTCTCTGCGGCTAAATGTGAGTCGTTCAACTGTCCAGAGGACTTGGCAACGGTATCAAGAGACTGGTTCGGTCAAAAGAAGACCCGGTTCGGGAAGAAAACGATGCACAGAACCAAGAGATGACCGCTTTTTGGTGAGTCAGGCGTTGCGTAATCGTAAGGCGTCAAGTGTGGACCTGAAGAAGAGCCTTGAAGAAGTAAGATGAGTAGAAGTTAGCTTGTGGACGGTCAGGAGGAGGCTTTTGGCTGCCAATATCAAGAGTTACCGAACAGCTCGGGGCCCTAAATTACTCCGTGAGCACCGTGTTGCTCGACTTCAGTTTGCTCGGAACTGTGCTTCATGGACTCTTGAGGACTGGAATAAAGTATTGCTTTCTGATGAAGCTAGAATCTCTTTGTGTGGAGAGGACGGACGCCGGCGAGTGCTGCGAAGACCACGGGAATGCTATGCGGAAGTGTGTTTCGAAGAAATCACTCCTTATGGCGGGGGCTCCGTTATGTTTTGGGCAGCAATTAATTCGACGGAGCGTACGGAGTTACTTTTCATAGAAAATGGAACATTAAATGCACACCGGTACATAATGGAAGTCCTAATTCCATATGCACAACCCACATTGACTGCACTTGGGGAAGATTCCATTTTTATGGACGATAATGCTCGCCCGCACCGTTCTGGCGACGTGGAAGCGTACATGGAAGAAGTTGGGATCCGTCGTTTAGATTGGCCAGCTCGAAGTCCCGACCTCAATCCAATTGAGCATGTGTGAGATGTTCTAAAGAGACGGGTAAGATCAGTGCAACCTGCTCCACAAAACATCAGGGAGCTAAAAATAGTCATTGCAGAAGAGTGGGAACGTATTCCTCAAAACGTTATTAAAAACATCGTGGAAAGCATGCCCAGAAGGATTCAAGCTGTGATTTTGGCAAGAGGAGGTCACACTCGTTATTAGGTTTTTACATTTATAACTTTATTTAATTTAAAAAAGAAAAAAAAACTTGTCTTTGTTGCCGACAACAAAGGCTTTGTTTGGGCGTGTACATCGATTTTAAAGAATCCATCGTTTTTTTCTTTTAATTGCTCGAATTCACTTCACGCGCATTAATTTACACGATTATAAGTATACAGACTACGTCAAAGAAATAAATTTCATTTAATTAACTAAAATCGACCTTAGGACGTAAATTTCCTTAGGTGCCCGTTTTTTTTGCAAAAGAGTGTATAAGCAATTGGTAAGCAATTTTTGGAACATAGGTATGTATTTCAAAGTAAAATACGACACTTGACCGGCCATTCTGACGGTCACATTAAATCGAACAAAAAATAATTTTATTGTCGAAATCGATTAAGATTTGATGAAGTCATACGATACCATAGCCAAAAAAAAGCAATGTAGTCGTCGCCCCAGGCGGACATACTTCGACCAAATAAGGGATGTCTTAGCAAAGGGCAAGATAAAAAGTACCCGAAACTGATTTGCGTGCAACGACTAATGAATGTCGTTGAAGCGAAAGTGATATGTCAGGATCGTGGCAGCTGACAGTCCCTGGTCTCGGCCAACCCCTCTGGGATACAGGCGTAATACCACAAATAAAAATTAATATTCACAGAATTCCGTGCTTCGCAAGGCACGTTAAGCAGTTGGTGCCGGCTGCCGTCGATAGATGGCGGTCGTTAAGCCAAGTCAGAGGCCTCAGGGCGGCTTTAAAACTTCTGACAGTAAGACCAGCCAGCCACTAGTCTTACAAGCCTCCACCAATCCGGACTTGGCCCCCGTGGTGGAGTATGGCCTATACCTTCCTTCCTCAAGGAAGAGACCCGTGCCCCTCGGTGGGGACATGATGGGTTGATGATGATGATGATTCACAGATTTTTTTAATAGTTGTGTGACTAATTCGACCGTCTTAAGTTTGTTTCACACGTGAACGAAAGTTCTTTTACTATTTTTCCCTGAATAACATCGTTATTGGACACTACGGTGTATTCCGTAAAAAAAAAAAACTTTTATACGTGTAATATTATTTTTTACACTTATTTCTTTCTTTCTTTTCTTTCGTATCGGGCCGTGGTATACTAAAAACTGATTGCTCGTAGAGGCTCAGTTGCTAAGGTTTTGCGTTGCATGACGTACTACCGGTTTCATAGACACGGGTTCTTTTTTTCGCTTTAAAAAAATGTAAAGCAGCTCAAATCGGAATATTCAGCCCACTCCCAAAATTAGCAATTTTCTTGGAAAAAAATATAAACAGAACTTATGTTTTTTTATGACAATGCCCATAGTTGATGCACTGGAGCCTCAATTTCACCGAATTAGAACCTCTTAAAAAGGCCACATTGGTAACTAAATAAAAGCAAAATTGCTTCATGTTTATTGGAAGTCTGGCTAAATCTGAACTCCTGGCAACTCTGTCAAACGCCTGAAAATAAGAAATAGCACCAAGTAACGTACGAAAAAAAAGCACTGTGAATTGTCACTTTCCGAGTTATTCTGTAACATTATTCTGTGCTTATACGAGTACTTACTCCACCGTGCCGCGGTCCCGTCCAAAAGAACCTGTTAACGTAGTACGTGCATTTGGATTTCCAGCTATTTAATCCTACTTAATAATATTATAAACGCGAAAGTTTGTAAGTATGGATGGATGGATGAATGGATGGATGGATTGATTGATGTTTGTTACTCTTTCACGCAAAAACTGCTGAATGGATTTTAATGAAACTTTACAATGATATACCTAAGTTATATATCAAAATAACATATAGGCTACAATTTATAAAGATACTAGACGAAAACCCGGCTTCGCTCGGGTAAAATGTAGTCGATTGTTGTGATAGATTTGTGTAACTTTACTGCAAAGCTTAAATTTCGGTATACAGTGTATCCCTGGATAAAGTGCAATCCCGAAAGGGGATGAAACTAGACCATGAATCATTGACTAGAAAAATATAAAAAAAATTATAAAAAAATATTGTAGGATTTATTGGTATTTTAAGATTTTCATGTTTCATTAAGGACTCTATGTACAAAAGTATTGATTTCTTCCAAAATAATGGGTCTATTTCTTTGAAATAAAAAAAAACAGTATGCCTAATACCTGGTGATGACCATGAAATAATAAATAGTCCGCAAAAAAGTAACTATCTTGGGTAAAAAAATGTATTTTTATGAAAAAAATGATTTTTTTAGACGTTTATTTTAAAAAACTTCAAATTACTAAAAAAATGTGCCCTATAACAATGTAATTTTATAGCTTACTTTTATTCTTTACCATTTTAGCTTCCAAATAAAAAAAAAAACAATGTTCTAACTAAAAAAACACGCTATCTACGAACTTTTAAAGTGGAGCCTAATCGTGTTACCGTGCAGGTAGAGACCGTTTTTTCCATTGTTTCCGTCCTACTCTGTGCCCTTCGGCAGTCGCAGTCCTTTTGTTCTACACTCAGGTAGAGGGAAGGCGAGGGGAGGGGAGGCAGGGGGTTCGAAACAGGACTTACACAGTCGCTCCGATATTCTCGCCGCTGCTACTACTGTTCTCGTTCTCGCATTGTGTTCTCGTTGATTTGTTATTAAGTTTTTGTTACATTGTTGACTGTTACGTTTTCTACTGTTCGTTACGTTTGGACTGTTCCTGTTCTGCTGTTAAGTGTTGACGAAATGCCGCGATTGACAGAGTTCTCACCTCGAGAAATAGCCGACATGCATTATTATTATGGCATGTCACATGGTCGCACAACAGTCGCTCGGACTGCATACATAAATGCTTTCCCGGGCAGACTCATACCCTCAGCTCGAAATTTTCAAGAGATTCATAGGAGGCTCTCCAACATTGGACTTGGTTTGGCACGAGATCGCCGTGAGCAACCAGCTGTCGTTATTGACAATGCGATAGAAGAGGCCATTTTAAACGATCTGTTTGCTGACCCTACAACAAGCATAAGACGATTAGCGTTGCGTCATGGCATATCGAAGACGTCTGTCTGGCGAATTTTGAAAAAGGAGGGATTGCATCCTTTCCATTACCAACGAGTACAACATTTACACGAAAATGTAGATAATCGTCCAAGATGCGTAATGTCGACGTGGATTCTAAGAAAAATTAGAGCTGACCCAAATTTTCCCAAACGCATTTTTTGGATGGACGAAGCGACATTTACCCGAGACGGCATTACAAACTGCAGAAATTTGCACCAGTGGTCTCACGAAAATCCACGATTGAAGCGGGCATCTACTTTTCAAGTAAAATTTTCAATAAACGTATGGGCAGTCTTAATCGACGACATTTTAATTGGTCCAGTCATTTTACCCAGAACCCTAAATGCTGAACGTTTTTTAGAATTACTACAAAATTTACCCATGTTGATGGAAGATGTTCCCCTGGCTACGAGACGGCGTGGGCGTATGTATCTCCAAATGGATGGATGTCCTGCACATTATGGGCGGGAGGTGCGGCGATTTTTGAACGAAAACTACCCGAACCGGTGGATTGGCCGAGGAGGGCCAGTAGGCTGGCCAGCGCGTTCACCTGATCTGACACCCCTAGATTATTTTTTATGGGGTGTCATGAAGCAAAGAGTATACAGCACGCCAATAAATACCGAGGCACAGTTGCACGACCGAATAATTCAGTGCGCAAATGACATTAAAAATGATCCAGGAATGATTCGCAGAGCCACTAACCAAATTAATATTCGTGCAGTAATGTGCTTGCAAAATCGAGGAGGCCATTTTGAACATTTAATGCATTAAATAAAAATGCAAAATTGTAAATTACGGATAATTTTATTAATAAAGTTATTGTGATTAAAGTCTGACTTTTATTACCTACTAAAATGTAAATAACTCCTACCTAGCCAATTTTTTAGTTAGAACATTGTTTTTTTTTATTTGGAAGCTAAAATGGTAAAGAATAAAAGTAAGCTATAAAATTACATAGTTATAGGGCACATTTTTTTAGTAATTTGAAGTTTTTTAAAATAAACGTCTAAAAAAATCATTTTTTTCATAAAAATACATTTTTTTACCCAAGATAGTTACTTTTTTGCGGACTATTTATTATTTCATGGTCATCGCCAGGTATTAGGCATACGGTTTTTTTTTATTTCAAAGAAATAGACCCATCATTTTGGAAGAAATCAATACTTTTGTACATAGAGTCCTTAATGAAACATGAAAATCTTAAAATACCAATAAATCCTACAATATTTTTTTATAATTTTTTTTTATATTTTTCTAGTCAATTATTCCTGGTCTAGTTTCATCCCTTTTCGGGATTGCACTTTATCCAGGGACTCACTGTATAACAAAAACCCGTCCAAGTGCAGTCGGACTCGCGCACGAAGGGTTCTGTACGATGATATATAAAAACGGAAAAAAATCACGTTTGTTGTATTGGAGCCCTCTTAAAAAATGTTTTATTCTGTTTTTCAGTATTTGTCGTTATAATGGCAACAGAAATACATCATCTGTGAAAATTTCAACTGTCTAACTATCACCGTTCGTTCGGAATGTGATACACCGTGGTGACAGATGGACGGACGGGCATCGGACTCTTAGTAAGGGTCCGTTTTACACTTTGGGTACGGATTCCTAAAAATCAACTTAAAAAAAAACTTTTGAACAAGACAGGTTGAAATCGCAGGACCCTAATAGCCTACGAATAAAACTAATTAACTCCACAGCAAAGAGGCGTCGAAACCACTGGGGTTTGGGGCGTACGAGGGAAAGCTTTTGTCAAGGAAATAGGTCGCCGCTTGAGGATCCGGTGGCTATGACTGCCGCTCTGGGGCCTATCTTATGCAGAGGATTTCCCTCGCAGTGCAGCGAGGTAACGCTGCAAGCGTTATGGGTACCTTAGCGTCGGATGGGTCTCGGGGCGGCTTATTTTCTTTGTGTTTTTATTTTTATTGAAATCTCACATCACTGTATAATCACTTCCAACATTCACAATTTAATGTAACTTTTAATATAAATTATAAATATAAATTCTTAAATAGGGCAGAGCTTTCGCCTGATCACAACACCAGAACAAGACTGCTGGTTTATCGTCGACCCCTCCCTTTTATAGACTAAAGGCGAGCGCATGGTATTGGTTGGTCTTGGCGCCGTTTTTTGACAGATCCGTTAAAAATGTAATTCTAGTCAAATGGCCACTTTTAAAATAATGAACTGTTAAATTGAACTTATAAATTACGGTTCGTCCTAAAATAATGTTTTAGTATTAAATTAAATAGAACCTTTGCCACAATTTATCAAAAATCATGACAGTCGAGTGAAAGGGTATTTGTATTAAGCGACATTTTGGGCTAGATTGAGATATTTATGTATTTGGAATCTCCAGATTTTTCAATTAAGAATAACAAAAATCTATATTAATAATTTCGTTCGGGTCTACGGTAGACTCGAACGATATGCACACCAAATGAAAGAGCGTAAAAAAATAGTTGATCTGAGTCGACAACACATGGGCGGAAAATTCGTATTATCGAGCAGCATCAATATAAAAATTATTAAATTCAACAATGGCGTTGCTAAGTAGACATGTCAATGTCATCATTGTTGTGTTAGTGTCACAAGTTTTCATTGTGAACTGTTATGGCCGGTTTACATTATTTTAGTGTTTAGGAGAGTGCTACCTATAATACAATTAGAGAGGCAAGTGCATTAGTACATTACTAGACGTTCGAGTGAACGTTTATATTTCTTCCAGTAGAGTGTCACTTCGTCGACGTCGCGAAATATGCCCTATCCTACTCAAAAGAAAGAAAGAAAGAAAGAAAGCGTAAAAAAAATATAAACTGTACAACATGAAAATAATAATTTACATTTACATATTTACATACAGGCACATACATTGCTTCTGGCCCCACACTAGGATATCCTTTGTCGTGGGAACCAGAAACAGCGACGTCACAAACATGTAAACATCCAAGACCTGGGATTTTTTTTGTCCCCAGCCGGGATTCGAACCCGGGACCTCTCGCATGGTAGTCAGATGCGCTAACCACTACGCCACAGAGGTCGTCAAAGGTTGAGCCCCCAAAATGGGCCCGATTCAGCATAATGTTGCAACAGAGTGTAAAGTAAAGCACTCTCCTAAACACTAAGATAATCTAAACCGGCCCTTTGATCTAATTTGTTAACTTCATGGTGTGTGGAATACCGTGGCATCCAAAAAGGTTATAATAATCTGTGCCAACTGAGAAGGTGTAGTAAGTAATCTGTGGTGTTTTTCAATGGCGGGAGCTCAGAAGAAGGTCCTTCTTCTGAGGGCGGGAGGGAAGACAATAATTTGACATTGAGTTTTGGAAGGGCCTGAAAAATAATTGAAAAAGGAAATCAAAGTCATAAATTGATATTTATTGTTTTGCTTAGTTAGGTACCAATAAACTTATTGAAATGAAAAAGCCACTAGATAAGAAAAATACCAAAAATTAAAATGATGAAGAAAAACATGTGGTCAATACAAAACTAAAAGCTGTAAAGCCAAAGAGAGAGAGCTGTTTTTAGTTGATTAGCCAAGTGGATTCTACGTCTCATACGTCATTAGATTCACTAGCTGTTAACTAAATTCAATGCTGTTAAGTTTATGAAGGAAGCTCATTTAGTAATTTGTGATGAGGTACCCATGACAAAGTTATGATAAGTATCCGATTTTCCCCTTGCATTCCTTCGTGAGTAGCCAGAACATGTCCAAAAGAGCAAGATTGGCTATCCGTAATAGTGTGCTGGTTCCAATACTGATGTAAGCATGGTAGCGAGATTTGGGTATGGCAGAAGTCAGAAGAATCATGAAAGTAGGATTAGTGCAGTACAAATGAGATCCTTAAGAAATATGTGTGGTGTTACTTTGAATGACAGAATACGCAATAGTGTGATCAGAGACCGAGGATATAGAGAAAGAGGATGTAGTGAGTGACTAGAATTGAAAAAAGGAATGTTGCGTTGGTTTGGAGATGTGGAGAGGATGAACGAAGAAAGACTGACAAAGCAAATATATCGGGCGAATGTGAGTGGAAGGGCCGGTAAGGGACGCCCCAGTTGGACATACTTCGACCAAATAGGGGATGTATTAGCAAAGGGCAAGATCAAAAGTACCCGAAACCGATGTGGGTACATGCAACGACTAATGGATGTCGATGAAGCGAAAGTGATTTGTCAGGATAGTGGCAGGTGACAGTCCGTGGTCTCTGCCTACCCCTCTGGGATACAGGTGTGAGCTTATGTATCTGAATGTATTAAGAGATTTATATCTACTGGTGGTTGATAAATACAGAGGCGTCACCATATAAAAAAACATAGTGGAATATTATTTTGCGTCTACATTTTACCCGAGCGAAGCCGGGTTTTCGTCTTGTATCTTAAATAAAGTACTTTTTTGGCGCTTCAAACAATTTAATAGGTAGTTTATTTGTAATGATTTTTTCCTGATTTTGCAATCTTTGAAACAGTCTCCTGAACATTTCAAAAAGGGTCACTTAAAACAAATAACCTTTTAGCCGTCGATATACCTACAACTTGAACAACTTCAATAAAATTCACGAATTACTTATTTCTCCGTTTTCAAAAATTTAACCCAGAAGAAGGTGAAATGGGGTGTCTAAGTTTGTAATGGAAGAAGAGTATTCGTGGTAGGTATTTTTTTTATTAGAACAAGTGTATTTCAATGATATGAACAAAACACTTTCATAGTTTGACAAAATTCAAACCCTAAGCGGGTGAAAAGGGGTGTCAAAGTTTGTACGGGGACGAGTATTTGTAGTCGGATTCTTTCGAAACTTAGAACATTGTGTTTAATAAAATGCTACCTACGTAACTACCTACTTAAAAAATTTCAACCCGTAAGAGAGTAAGAAGGGGTGCTAAAGTTTGTAAGGGCAGTAGAATATTTGTGGTCCCCCAAGAGAAAACCATAGTATTTCATAAACTTCAAAAAAATCTAATATATAATTCTCGTGTCAAATATGCGCACTAACACGGTGACACGGCGTGCTCATACTCCTATGAAACGGCTTGACCGATTTTGATGAAATTATATATGTATAGTCGGTAGGTCGGAGAATAGGTTATTATCTATTTTTCATACTCCTATCTCGGCTACGTCATCTAGTACATGATATTATGATTTTCCCAGTTTATACAATTCACCCTTAAGGATAAAAAGGGGGTCAGCAATTGTAAGAAAAATAAATTATTATATTTCTACTAAACTTGATAAAAATGTGTCAATAAAATGCGGGAAACACGTGTACTGTATACCTAGTCTGTAAAAGTCAAACTCCTAATGAGGTATAGGTACACATCCTCATAAAGATATCAGAATTAATTTTTGTTATCATTATAAGTCTCTACCCTTTTCAACATTATCGGAGACGGTCTCCCAATATTCAAAGAGCAGGAATTTATCTTCAGCGAGAGCCGAGTTTCGTTCGGCAAGTTTTATATTTCCTGCAGTAGAGTGAGCACTCCTTAGATCAGCTAGTAAGTAGCGCCTAAAGGGAAAACGTACAACGTATTAAGAAAAGAGGTTGTGATATAAGTAAGTATAAAATAAAAATCAAAATTATAAATGTAAAGTGACTGCCCAAAACCAATGTAGGGCAAAATAAAGATGGAAGGTTTGTAAATGTTTTTGTTTAATATTTATTTCAACGAGGTAACAGCAAGCAGCACCCCCGCAAAGCAGCAACCGATAACATTTCGAAAAAAATATTTGATTGAAAGGACCCGACACGAATGGGACCTATCATAGTTTTTTTTGTTATATTAAAGGTATCCAAGATATGTAATTTTTATATTCAATATCAGTGGCTAACATATTATTTTATTGCTTTCTTTTTTCTTCAGGCGCATATAAAAAGTGCTAATATTATGTAATTGGGTATTTGACAGGATGTCAAATGAGTTACTTTTAAAACGGATATTTGTTTGAAAATACTTGCTTGTGACGTCACATTTCAGAGCACTTTTTTTATGTTTCATCTATTTAAAAATTGTAATAACTAGTAGGTAAATGATTCAAAGGAATACATTTTCCGAATCATTTTGTAATTTTTGTTTTAATCGAGCATCTCAAATAATTTATTGTTGATAGTGTCAAATACCGTATTATATTCAATATCAGTGGCTAACATAAATATATTACTTTGTTTTTTGCAATTTACACAAAGGGTGCCTCATTTTCCCACCCGAGCCGCTCCGAGCAATAAAACTGACACCCAAAACAATACTGTTGCCGTCTCACTCAGAAAGTCAATAAAAGCATTATTACACAAATACTTTTTTTTTTCATATCACTCACTCACATCACTTTCATATCACACTCGATGACAAGTGCGTTAAATATGACCATCAACCCCCTCCAGCATGAAATACGAGTATGTATACAGGGTGTTTCATATTTTTTTATCTTTACCTATGATAGACAAGTAATAGATGTGTCACTGGGAAAGGTTGTTGTGATAATATCACTAATAAATAAATAAATAAACTGTACATAAATAATGTTACTTTTAATTCAAAGATTGAATTTTAAAGTCAATATTTTTTTTTGTAATTATGAAACACCTTGTATGTTTATCTCGCTCGTATTGTTATATCAAGCGCGATTAACGATTACAAGCTGTAGGGGCAGCACGTTTCAAATTATTCTAAACTGGAATAACTTTTTTATACTGCACCTAGATAAGAAAAAACAAAACAAAACCATTTATGCATTTAAGTTCTATGTGGTTTTTATTTTTCACTGCCTTCTAATATATTTATTAAATATGTTAGCTACTGATATTGAATATAATTACATAATTATGAGCACTTTTTATACTGTGCCTGAAGAAAACAACAAAGCAATAAACTAATATATTAGCCACTGATACATATTGATTATAAAAAATACATATTTTGATTACATTTAATATAACAAAAAAAATGGGATAGGACTCTTTTATGTCGGGCCTGGGTCATAAAAGACCATTCTCCATTTCATAAACATTTTAAACTGTACCTATTTAATCGCCAAAACATGAAATAACAACAATTTAAGAAAAACAGAATTTATTTACATTTCCACAAAAGTACACATCATTTGATGATTTAATAACTACACCTAGACAATTTTCCATTTGCAATTTACTTTAAGTACAACGGTTACAGCCTCACTTGTTACAAAGAGCAAGACTAACCTCGGAGCGCAAGTCTTAGTTGCGTCAATAGGAGTTTATACTTCTGCAGGAGCAACGGGAATTTCTCCAGGGTTTTCAGCGGCTTTTTCGGACTTTGCCTCCTCTTCAAAGTCGGGGACAGATCTATCATTGCAATTTACGTTCTGTGGCCAGTCACAATAACCAGCAGGGTTGTAAAGAAGACCAGCTTGGCAGTCTAATACTACAGGCCTACCTTCGGAGCACTTGTAGAACTGAGCGCAGTTTTCAGCTGGGACCAGGACTCCGTCAGAACCTTCAGCAGCGCATCTGTTCACAGCATCTACCGGAGCTTGTACTTCCTTAGAATCTGTGGGAGATTCGTCGGGCTTTTCTGCGGTTTCTTCAGACTTTGCCTCCTCGTCAACATCGGGGACTGATCTGTCATCGCAATTTACATTCTCTGGCCAGTCACACCAGCCACCGGGGTTGTACAGCAGACCAGCTGGACAGTCTAATACTACAGGCAAACCTTCAGAGCACTTATGAAATTGAGCGCAGTTTTCAGCGGGGACCAGGACTCCGTCAGAACCTTCAGCAGCGCATCTATTCGCAACATCTACCGGAGCTTGCACTTCCTTAGAATCTGCGGGAGTTTCGTCGGGCTTTTCAGCGGCTTCTTCAGACTTTACCTCCTCTTCAACATCGGGGACTGATCTGTCATCGCAATTTACATTCTCTGGCCAGTCACACCAGCCACCGGGGTTGTACAGCAGACCAGCTGGACAGTCTAATACTACAGGCAAACCTTCAGAGCACTTATGAAATTGAGCACAGTTTTCAGCGGGGACCAGGACTCCGTCAGAACCTTCAGCAGCGCATCTATTCGCAACATCTACCGGAGCTTGCACTTCCTTAGAATCTGCGGGAGTTTCGTCGGGCTTTTCAGCGGCTTCTTCAGACTTTGCCTCCTCTTCAACATCGGGGACTGATCTGTCATCGCAATTTACATTCTCTGGCCAGTCACACCAGCCACCGGGGTTGTAAAGAAGACCAGCTTGGCAGTCTAATACTACAGGCCTACCTCCGGAGCACTTGTAGAACTGAGCGCAGTTTTCAGCTGGGACCAGGACTCCGTCAGAACCTTCAGTAGCGCATCTGTTCACAGCATCTACCGGAGCTTGCACTTCCTTAGAATCTGCGGGAGTTTCGTCGGGCTTTTCAGCGGCTTCTTCAGACTTTGCCTCCTCTTCAACATCGGGAACTGATCTGTCATCGCAATTTACATTCTCTGGCCAGTCACACCAGCCACCGGGGTTGTACAGCAGACCAGCTGGACAGTCTAACACTACAGGCAAACCTTCAGAGCACTTGTAAAATTGAGCGCAATTCTCAGCTGGGACCAGGACTCCGTCAGAACCTTCGGCAGCGCAAGTCTTAGTTGCGTCAGCAGGAATTGGTACTCCTGCCTCTGCGGACTTCGCTTCCTCGACCTCGAGGACGGATCTGTCGTCGCAGTTAACATTGTTTGCCCAGTCGCAGTAGCCCGCGACGTTGAAGACCAAGTCAGCCTGGCAGTTCAGCAAGAGAGGGGCACCCTGGGAGCACATGTAGTACTGATTACAGTTCATTGCCGTCAACAAGACACCGTCCGAGCCTTGAGCGGCGCATATTTCGTTGACGCTCGTGGCCCAGGCCACGGAAGCGCATAGCAACACGATCAGCGACTCTCCTGAAAATTACACGATGTTTTTTTAAAGCAGTTCGTAATGCGTTATTTGCTTATTAAATTTCATCGATCACAAAAAATACGGTTTCGGTGAGAATTATCTCTCTGTCAGTAATAATAGTATCTGCAGCAGCAACTAGTAAGTTAAATAGATGCTTTCTATGGTATGTCATTAAACACATAAAATCTATCTAATAAATTTAATATATCTGCCCGTCAGCAAGATAATGAAATTGAGCAGCAAAAAAATCCACAATGGTCAGCGGAAAACTAAAAAAAAATTTAATGAGAATATTCCAAATTATTTAATTTTTCGGACCATGTTTGGTATATTTGAAATAGTTTTTTTTATTAAAAAATTTAATCGCTCGTAGCCTGGGCTGCCTGAGTGATCTTAAACGATCACTAAGGTTAAGCAACATACGGCGCGTTCAGTCCATGGATGGGTCACCGTCTATGACTAACGCTAGTGGCATTTTTCCGAGCGGTTCCGTGCTTCGCAAGGCACGTTAAGCAGTTGGTGCCGGCTGCCGTCGATAGATGGCAGTCGTTAAGCCAAGTCAGAGGCCTTAGGGCGGCTTGAAAACTTCTGACAGACCAGCCACTAGTCTTACAAACCTCCACCAATCCGGACTTGGCCCCCGTGGTGGAGTATGGCCTATACCTTCCTCAGGGAAGAAACCCGTGCCCCTTGGTGGGGACATAATGGGTTGATGATGATGATGATTAAAACAATGCCTAATTTCAAAGTAAACACTATTGAAGGGTACTAGCGAGCCTTGTTGCCGTACTTACCTAATATCATGACGTTTATGGAGTACCTTAGTCTATCGAAAACACGAAATAATGGACTTTTGAACGACGACTTATTACTATTTATATGCAATTGATGTACCGATACTTAAGTGGGACTGATAAATTATCGAATTTTATCCTTATCAGTTTTGAGATCTCGTTATTAATCACGGCTTCATTGATCACTCGTTCCGATACTTTGGTATCAAGAACCAATCAAATGATTAATTGGCCAAATTAGCAAAGATATTAGATTGTTTATCCAGGGAGCAAAGGACTACTTTTAACGCCAGTGTTTCTTTGAATCCAGAACGCACCGAAGGATTCTAGTGTAGAATCCCGAGCGCTGCGAGGGATGCAAAGCAGGTAGTAACACAGGGTTTTCGGCGCATGGACCGCCGAAAATTTCTGGGGTAATGGTGGGGTCAGTAACTACGTTAAAAAAATAAAAAAAACATTAAATAAAACAAACATAACTAAAAAAGTTATGAGGCTTTAAATACCGAATTATAGGTAATTTTTGAAAAAATATTAAATACTCAACCTCCATAACCGTAACTTTTAGGACCCAGGGTCCAAGGGTGGAAAGGTAGTATAGATGACCACACCCCAGTATCCCGAAAATTTTTGGCGTTCCGTTTGCCGAACACCCTGTATAATATAAAAAAAATCTAGAGTCAGTGTTTGTTATCGAATTCCTTCGAAACGAATCACTGATTTTTATGAAATATTTTGTGAATGGTCAGTCTGTCGGTAGGTCGTAGACTAATTAATATGGCAAAACAACGTTTGCGGGATAGTAATATTATAAACTATTCGTGTTTAAATTTCGATATCTATTGGCAGGGACTCTGGGCAGCCTATTGCCTATTTTTTCTTTTACTTTCTTTCTTGTTTTTACTCGAGTTCTGCCATAAATGTTATTTCAGAGATGTCGTCACTCATCATCAGGCTATATTAGTCCACTGCTGGACATAGCCCTCCCCTAATGAGCGCCATAGCGCCTTGTCTTCAGTTTGCCGCATCCAGCATCTGCCTGCAGTTTTTCGCAGATCGTCATCCCACCTGGTTAGAGGGCGTCACTACGTTTGCCGAGTCGTGGTCTCTACTCAAGAACACGTTACCCCAGCGGTTGTCGGTTCTTCGCGAAATATGGCCAGCCCACTGCCACTTTAGCTTGCTAATTCTCTGAGCTATGTCGATAACTTTGGTTCTCTGTCGGATGTATTCGTTACGAATCCTATCCTTCAGAGAAACTCCGAGCATAGCTCTCTCCATAGCTCGCTGAGCGACCTTAAACTGGTGGACCAACCCTTTCGTGAGTGTCCATGTCTCGGCTCCTTAGGTCATAACAGGTAGTACACACTGATTGAAAACTTTCGTTTTCAAGCATTGCGGTATGGATGACGAGAAGACTCGGCGTAGTTTCCCAAACGCCGCCCAGCCCAGCTGGAATCTGCCCGAGGTAAGTGTATTCGGAAACGATTTCGAGAAGGTGACCATGTACGACGAAAGGTATTGGATCAATGTGGCCCTTGATCATGACTTTGGTTTTGTCCAAATTCCTACCAAGACCGATGCGAGGCTGATGCTAGGCCGGCCAGCATGTGGTTCAGCTCCTCTAGCGACTCCGCCAATAAGACTATGTTATCTGCGAATCGCAGGTGTGAGATGTAGTCGCCGTTTATGTTAATGCCCTGTTCTTTCCAGTCCAGCGTCTTAAACATGTCTTCCAACGCGCTTGTAAACAGTTTCGGCGATATCACATCCCCCTGTCTGGATATTACATCTCCATCACGCCATACCTCGCGGTCTCTTTGCATTGTTCCCAGGTGCCTTTCCTTTACATTTTAAATCAAATATAATTCCATACACCCCATCGCCATTGTAGACTCGAGATCCGGTCACCAATATCGTTGACCCTCGTCCGCCGTCGGATGACGACTTTGGGTACCCCATCCATCCTCCACTAGACTGAGGCCTAGCATGGCTCGATCTATAGCTTGGACTCCATAAAAGTAATAACAAAACCATGGGAAAATTTATCATTATTATAACCTCACAAGGCCTTGCTTGAAAATAACATGGTTTTCGATGGTTTCGTTCGGCGTTAGGACTAAGGCCTGTTTTACATTTGCTTTATTTTCGTGCTTTTTTAGCCTGCTTTCCATGGAGGTTGAATAAAATAGAAAAGGCAAAAACCTATGCCGATTCATAGCTTTTATTACGCACCATATATTATTATAAAAGCACTTTCAAAAAATCCTAAATACATAGTACTCGTATACATCCAACCATTACTGATTTATAATTTGCTTATTTATTTAAAAAGGAATTGTCGCCTCTATTCTATTCCAGCTCTATGGAAAACATGCTAAGAAAATGTAAACCAGACCTTACAAGGATATTAAAATTTATGTGGTTATGCCCCAGATGAAGAAAAATTTGATTTTGCGATTTTTCTGCTTATGGATATGACCACAGACATCTGAAGTAAAGGAGACCGGACCTATCGCCGAATTTGTATGAGAACCGGGTGTCGCAAGCCCGAGTTACTCACACAACGCTACGAGATGTGCGCACACTTCATGGTACGCACCCACACAACCACACTCTAGCTGGGACAGATTTTAGTCGATAAGTTGTCGATAATTAGGTGCATCTAGTAGCTAATTTCTGTGTGTCTGAAGTCACGAGAAATTTAATTGTTTGTGCAAAAATAAAATATGTGCGTGGCGCCTATGTTAGAACTGAAAAATATGTGGCAAAAGGTTGAAAATAAATAACACGTCTAGACATTTCTCCAGAAGAGGCAAAAATGGCTGACTTCGGTGGTCGTATTTTTTTCATCTTTCAGGATTTTTATCGATTGTTTTGGATAAAGGGCTAAAAACTGTAAAACATGATATATTTTGGGTAGTCAGATTCTCGGCTATAAAACGAAATATTTAAATCACCGAAATCAGACTACACCGAAATCACCGAAAAACTGGGCCAAAATAATCAACCAACTTGTTTATTGTAATTCTCATACATTATTAAGCGCTAAAGTACCTCCTTCAATAGGTAGGTACTTCTTATACCGAAAATCACATTTTTTCAATGAGCTTTTTCTCATCTGTCAGCTCGTCATGCAAGCGCCAAAAATCTAACACGAATTGCGTGAGTGATTTCTGGCTAACTATTTTAGAACGAAAAATAATAATCCTACCAAAAAAAAATGGCAAAATTTTATCAAAACACCCAATAAAGTCAAATAATTAAGTATGTTAAATTATACATTTTTGTCTCAGTATAGCCTTATCTTTATAAAGTGATACACCAGAAACAAAAAGCAATTTAGTTTAGTCATACGGAGGTTAGTGTACTTTCTGTTTGTATTGTACTTATGCTGTTAGGTTGATATCATACCTATGTAAATTTTCTGAAATTGGTTGTTGGTAAAAACTAGCAGTCAAATCTTGAGCTTGAATTACAATTTACATCTCAGTGATCTTGTAACTAAAATTTCATGATTTTCTTCAGAGAACTTGGCAGCACCCATAAAGATCTCAATTCTTTTGTCGGCGAAATCGATAACGACGGATGTTCTTAATACCTATTGAACTTGGCTCTCATATCATTCACATTTATGTTTTTGATGGGATACATCATACACAATGAATCTGGTTACGGCGGCGGTTATGTAATGATTATGCTCAATATCTCTCAAATCGTCGATTTCTAAGAATCTTATGCGTGGCTCATTAGCAGCCTCCTCTGGTCAGCGTGCTGGCTGAACGATGTGGCGCACCCAGCAGCCGCTGGCCAGTCACAAACCTGACAAGAGAGAACGATTTATAAGTTCCTTTACTTACCTACTCATCATGAAGGACCGGCGATGAATCGTCCACTACACAAAGGGAAATGTATGGGTTGTTACGGATGCAAAAAATTAGACATCCGCGGGCGGGTGCAGATGCGGCTGCGGATTCTTAGAAGTTCACATCCGCGGATGCGGATCATAATAATAATAATGAACTCACGCCCGTTACCCCCGAGGGGGTAGGCAGAGGCACCAATAACTAGAACTGGGCCCACGTTTTGCCGAGTTTATTAGGTCACAACGTGACAAGTGGCAAGTGTCGCCGTAATCCGGGCACAAATTTATCACAGAAATGTCTTGCCAGCCAACTGGTATTCCCAAACGAGTTTAAGCAAACTCAAATAAGTTTAACCCGTTCAAAAATTAAGTTCAAAGGCTAAAGGACTCTATTAATAAGACTCCACTGTCCGTCTGTCTGTTTGTCTCTCTATTTGCCGCTGTAACAATAAGTACTAAAGAAAGAATAAAATAAATAATTAAATGTGGTCCCCATACAACAAAATTAAATGTGATTTGTTGGATATTAATAACGGCAACAGGTAGACGATTGAAATATTGAAATGTACCTAGAGATAATGGCACTGAACCCTTCGTGCACAAATCCCACTCGCGCTTAGCCGGTTCTTTTTTATTAAAATTACTAACAATATATACATCGATACATTAACAATAGACCACAAATTGAATAGGCTAAATGCTAACTCCTTATAGGCACGATAGGGCGCCACCATCGCCGCGACACAAAAAGGTGTAGGTACCGCAGTGATAAAATGTTTATACCAAAAAATGTTAAAAGGCGTTTAATCAAAACGAAATTGTCAAATGTGTAATTAGCCGATACAGTAGTTCAGTACAAGTGTTTGTGACTTAAATAACAAAAGACTAACAAATGAAAAACTAATTAATCTTTTGTCCGTGTAAAGGTGATAAAAATACAAAAATCAGTGCAAGATAATAAAAACTGTGACAATCTAACGACCGCGCCTGTCAGTGACTGTATCAATTTACGAGACATATGTAAGTGTACCTAATCCTTAGTTTACCAAAACCATGCATCATTAAAAACGTCGTTATTCGACAAAAAACTAAGATGGATGGATCGATCTTACAGAGATAAGCTCGCCTTTGTACAAGCTGTTTCTATGTAATGTTCTGTTCAGTGTCTCGTGTGCAATAAAGTATATATATATATATATATATGGACGCACACGAATTACAAAGCTGAAATGGAGATGGCGGGACATTTGGTTAGGCGGGAAGACGACCGGTGGCCTAAGGTAGCCACTGAGTGGTGGCCAAGAACGGGTCGACGGTCGGTGGGCGGACCAAAGCGGCTGGGAGACATTGGATGAGACTAGCACTGGACCGGATGGGTTGGCGTGAAAGAGAAGAGGCCTATGCCCAACGGTGGGCTCTATTTACGGGCTGATTAGATAGATAGATAGATGCATCATTAAGTTCAAAGTACACTAACTTTTACGAGTACCAGTGTCTCTTTGACTATTCTACTTAACTAAATATTCGACGATCTGAGTAACTGAAGGATACCTCGATGCGTAGAGTACTCTAATCGAGCGCGCAAACATGCGACATTTAAATATTTCTTTTTAGAGCATCATCATCTATTAACAAAATTAATTTCATTAGTAAAACTACGACAAATTTAACTTTAAGGAGTCCTTTAAAGTTAAAGCTCTCAAAACAAAATTTGTACGTCTACCATAATAGACGTACAAATGCAAAGCAAAGCATGCAGGACTACGACTATATTCGACTACGTACCATCATCTGCAAAACTCATTGAAAAATAAATATCTATATCTTTTTCTTTATCTTTAGGCGGGCCATAGTATGTATTTTTAGATAGGGATAACATCATCTTCGCTATTATGCCAATGATAACAGCGTCTAGTGAGACTGACAACTTACACGAGTCTGAAGACTCTTCAGTAACATAGAACTTATTTTAGAATGGTTCTAAAGCTTATAAACTTAAAGCTACATGAATGTTTGGCTGGCTGATGACAGAGAGGACTGAAGAGCTAAGGCGAAGGCCTTTGCCTAGCTGAGGAACGCAAAACTGTCTATCAAACAAAAAATCCTCACCTGAAGAACTGGGTTGAAGTGCAGAGTCGCAGGGCATTCTCTGTGCATCTTCTCTCCCCACACGCAGTAATAAAACTCGTTACAATTGTCCTCATGAGGTAGCAGCCTATGCACGTGAGGGTTTACAGGGCAGCCATTCGGGAGGGACTCGTTGTCATCGCCCTCGCCACCATCATTGTCACCATCGGTCTCAGTGTTGCCGTTGTCACCATCGGTTTCAGTGTTGCCGCTGTCACCATTTGATCCATTGTCGCCATCTGATCCATTGTCACCATCGGTCTCAGTGTTGCCATTGTCGCCATCGGTTTCAGTGTTGCCGCTGTCACCATTTGATCCGTTGTCACCATCTGATCCATTATCGCCATCGGTCTCAGTGTTTCCATTATCACCATCGGTTTCAGTGTTGCCGCTGTCACCATCTGATCCATTATCGCCATCAGTCTCAGTGTTGCCGTTGTCACCATCAGTTTCAGTACTGCCATCGCCGCCCTCCTCGCTATTTGGGACCTGGGCCGGGTCGATTCTGTCCCCGCAGTCGACCAAGTTCGCCCAGTCGCATTGCCACGTTTTATCGTTGAAGTAGAGACCAGCTGGGCAGTCCTGCTCAACCGGTTCGCCGAAAGTGCATTTGTAGAACTTCTCGCAGTGTTTGTGCGAGAAGAGGTGCTCAATACTCCAATCCGCGGCTTGTTCCGACGGGCAAACCTTGTCTGTCGTGGTTGCTGCCGCTACGGCGAGGAGTGCGAATCCAATAAAAGCTGTGGGGACAAGTATTCGCTTTAATAATAAGGTACGGGTCGTCTAAAATAATCCAATGAGTATTTACAGTCTTATGCAAAAGTGAATACATATTTAGATGCAACGAAATATACACAGATGGGTCGACGTTTCCTTTAGGGTAGTTTTCAAAGATATATTGCGAATGAAAGTAGACTTTTTATTAATGTGTGAGTGTGCGAGTAGAACATGGACACGCAGGACACGTGTAAAGATTCTGAATAAACGATTACAAACTTTGAGTGAAAATGTACACCCATTAAATCTAACTCGCCTTTATTCAAATATTTTAAAGAGCAATAAATATTTTATGATTAAACGAACTTACCTGTACGTGAAGTTCTATCATAATTATACGAAGTGCTTCGTTCGAAGAGATTAGTAACCTGAAATAAACTGAATAATATATGTAGTAACACGCAAGTGACACCACTCATGCACTGTAGTTAGGAGAAATTGAATATTTTCCCGACTTTTAGAAGTTTTTAATGTGGGTACTCTGTAAGCCAGTTACCCTATATCGTCATTAAGTTTAGAGTAAAAACCAACATAAAACTTGTTACATTTCCGCAGCATCTGGGGTGCAACAGGGGCGGGCGGGTGATACTAATCTCTTCGAACGAAGCACTTCGTATAATTATGATAGAACTTCACGTACAGGTAAGTTCGTTTAATCATACATTATACTTGTGCTTCGTTCTCGAGATTAGTAACCTGAAATAAACTGAATAATATATGTAGACCTTGAGAGTCAAGGCTGTGGAAATGTATAGACAAGATACAATTGTTTACGTGTACAAGTACCTTATGTTGATTATTGTTGATTATAAGTATAGTAATCAACAAATAATCATAAATGTGGATAATCTACTAAATGTAAAATAGTCAACACTATTTAGGATAGAAGATTCAATAATCATCTTGGTAACACTTGGTAACATGCAGCACAAATTATCAACAAAAATAAAATTAATCACTCCTGTTTAACACAGTTGTAGCTAAAGCAGCTTTATCAGTAATATTTCGATGGTGGAATTTTCCGAATGTACTGGAGCTGTATGTCCCTCCAGCCTGCCGTACAGTAGTACGGCTCACTAGCGTTAGTTAATCAGTAGATTAACGCTACATGCTGAAAATAGCGAGACATCGATTCCGCTGTAACTTAAAAAAGGACAATCTAGCAGACTGAGCTGTAACAACACGATGAGATTTCCTATCACTTATTAAAAGGCTAAATTATGTTTGCTCGTAAGGTGTTCATTTTTTTTTATAATTTTTTTTTTTAATTTTGTTATAATTTTTTTTTATTATTATTATTTCTTTTAATTTGTTTGTAAAGAAGGGCATGGGCACAAGTTGCTTAAAACGTGGCCGATCTTTAATTATTATCGTTAATTCACTAATCGGGGATTTTAATCATTAGTTTTGTCGGTAACACTTCTATATTTTTAATTTATATTTTGGCAGTGTTTGAATTTTTTGAGATGTAACCAGTACTACAAGTTTTACTGGTTAGAGAATTAATAGAATATTAGTATTATTATATTAGAATAGAGTCTATGTAACTATTTTTAGTTAACATTTTCAAGGATAAACTTCTGTTAGAACTTTGTTGCTCTAGATAATTTAATAGAAAAGATGTATCCCATGCGACATTACCTACACTTTGCCTGAGGTAGACGCAGTCGGAATACATAAATCTTGAATTCATTAGTTTTTACATTGTGAGGCCTTAGGATCCGGCTAATGCTGATCAGAGTTTAATATACTATAGGCTATATCGATTAAAAGCCTCAGTAAGAAAGCAAAACCGTCGGAATCGATGCCTTATAAATAGCAATATTATTTATGAGTAAAATTCAAACCATATCTTGAATTTGACGTCGTATAGTTCATTGAGAACTCTGATGATGATGAGAGAATAAATGAAATAAATTAAATCTGAATTTTGGAATGAGAATGAGATTAAGGGACTCCACACACGACGGCTATAAGGTAAGGATGTATATTATAGCACGATATATGTCATTACATCTTTCCATAGAAATCGTCAGGAGACCACACACGACAGCTATAATATACATCCTTACATCTTCGTACCTTAAAGGTACTGAGCGATACGAAGATGTATATTTACCTTTCGATACCTTTCAATACCTCCCAATACCTTTCCGTATATTACGATATATCTTCCTTCGTAAAGGGTGTTCAAAAAGTTTCTTGGTGATTCAAAAAACTCCACTAGGAGTCTTATGTCGCTAAACGACATAGGTATTCAGAGTCCTATCTCAAAAAAATCATTTGCTCCACATACATTTGCTCCATATAAATAGTCTCGCTAAAGGCCGGTTTCCGAATTGAGAATTTCACTTAAATATTTAAATAACGTTCTGTCACGCTCTTTTCTGAGAAACTTGACGAGACAGCACTAGAGTTAAGTAGTTACTTAGCGAAATTCTCAATTCAGAAATCGGCCGTAAGCTACGTTTCGTAAGCCTGAGGAAGGTATAGGCCATACTCCGCCACGGGGGCCCAAGTCCGGATTGATGGAGGCTTGTAAGACTAGTGGCTGGTCTTGCTCTATGGCCTCTGACTTGGCTTAACGACTGCCATCTATCGACGGCAGCCAGCACCAACTGCTTAACATGCCTTGCGAAGCATGAAACCGCTCGGAAAAATGCCATTAGCGTTAATCATAAACGGTCACCCATCCGCGCACTGAACGCGCCCTATGTTGCTTAACCTTCGTGATCGTTTAACTCACGATCACTCAGGCGGCCAGGGCTGCGAGCAATTCTTCGATTCAGTCGATTGATACACCTCCTGCGGTTGACTGGTAGAAAATGCTTGTAGCATTAAGTCTGCCGCGTTGCCATTGTAATTTTTACTTATGTGCAATAAACGTATTAATAATAATAATAATAATAATATTTGATGACCTATGATTTTATAGATATAACATAGGAAGTTACAACTTGTGTATAGTGATGGAATATAACATTAAATTTGCCTTTAACATGAAGGATAGTAACAAAAATCAATCTACCTCAAGAAAAGAAAAAAAAAAGTGTAGCAACACAGTGGTCATCAATTTTGTAAAAATATCATGCCTGTCCACTTGCTGGCGATGCCTGATAATTCCGCATATAATTTAAACTCTTCGGAATTTTCCTTACTTTATATGATGTTCAATGCACATCGTTCTATTTTTGGCACATGTGCCAACGCATACGCGCATCAAAATCTCAATCATCTTCTGATGAACTACCTATCTATTAAATCTAGTAGTAAGTCGACAGATCCATAACACCCTGTATAACGCCTTAGCAGCCGGAACGTGTGTCGGTCGAGACGTATGTCAACGAAATGAAGCGAAATATACATTACGTTACCTGTTCCGTGTGTGATACTTTAATATAATGTAAAGCTATACCTTCCGGGATGTAATGTATATTATAGCAGTCGTGTGTGAAGTCCCTTAATCTGAATTTGTGATAATTGAAACTGTTATGCAGTTTGGCAGAAACCAATTTCTGTATTTTACTGTATATTTTTAAGAATAAACGTCTTCAATCAATCAATCAATAGTTTTGGAAAAATGGGATACCATGACTTTGTAGATCACTTAGGCACAAACATAGTACCTGTAGCTCGGTCAGATAAACTTTTCTCAGTACTGAGTATCATACTTTGAATATGAGATCAAGAAGAATTAATGCGTAGAAATACTCCAATACTTGGTCTTGAACCAATTGATAGTAAATACACTTACAGTAGTTACATCTGGGTCTCGATGACTTAATACGTATAGTTATTTTTAGGTTGAACAAACAGGTGATTAATATTTTGAAAACTGCTAGCAGAAGGTTCCCATTTGATATTAGGATGAGGGCGCCGAGATTCAGCGCTGGCGACTTTATTTTCTTATGACTTGATGTATGAAAGCAGCATGTATGTAAATGTGCCGTTGCTCATATCGTTGCCAGATGGATGTAATGTTTTTTGTGAGAACTGTACTTCACCCATGGAGTAATAGCTGTAATACGCGATAGCTATGGAGTTACTGATTCATAGGAGTATTTGATAATTACATGAAGTTTTCCGAATATTTTAGGGCCGATCTAAGCTACGAGAAGCTCTAGCTCGTTTATAATATGTTTATTTTTCTCCTCTAACGGCCACACTGCCCACGCCGCGCCCCACCCCGTAGTTGAGAGGCGTCAGTATAAATGTATCTACTGTAATCATCATAGGCCTTAGCGTCTGTTACGGACGATTCAGGCATGACCTTTCAAACTTAGGAATAGAAATGGATAGGAATGGCAATAGGATGCCATACTGTATCGCGAGATAAGCTGATATAAAACCATATAAGGTGCGTATTTTTAATTAACTAATTATTATTTTTTATTGTGCTACACCTCAGTTTTTTTTTTCTTTTTAGCATTTAATAATTTGATATAGAAATAGAAAACCCTGGTGAATCTATAACTTAGCCAAGAGATTTGCGAAATTCTAAAGGTTTAGGCTATAATTGGGTATTTGACAGAATGTCAAATGAGTTACTTTTAAAACAGAATTTTGTATGAAAATACTTGGTTGTGACGTCACATTTCAGAGCACTCTTTTTATGTTTCATCTATTTAAAATTTTTAATAATTAGTAAACGATTAAAAGAATACATTTTCCGAAACATTTTGTAATTTTGGTTTTAATCGAGCATCTCAATTAATTTATTGTTGATAGTGTCAAATACCGTATTTGTCCTTGACGATGAATCCGACGGATGTCATTAATAAAGCTTGTAATGTCAATCATTAAATTCGAAATGTTTTATATCTATCAAGCACTGTTTGAATATTAGTTTAACTGCTGTACGAAACTCTTCTGGCTTGAAATGGCTTGTTGTTATAAATTAATTTAAGATTATACATTAAGGCTCAACCTCATTTTGCTATTCGGCTTAGACCACAGAAAAACACTATATATCTATAAACACTATATATCTATACATTTTCAAATAGAGCCTCGACAGTAAGCAAGTTTTGCAAGCAAGAATACCTTCACGAAAGAGAGGCTATTCTGTGTTAGCGTGCGTAACACTTTTAGCGGGGGATGAAAAATCTAGTTTATAGACGTCGTCGATCACTGATCTAGCGTCGGTGAGTTTGCTTCGGTGGATAGTGCGACGCGACGGCTTTGATAGGCTATCGACTCGTGCGGGGAGACTGCGGCTTCGTGGCCGCACGGATTGTTCTGCTGCCTGCGCGCTGGTGCCAGACTCTCCCAGTTCAAATTGCTTGTCGGAGGAGTCGAACGTCTATGGCCTTATTGACGGTTTCGTCCTAAGTTCGCTGCCAGATTTTGATACAATTTCAGCATATTTTAATGTGTCGGCTAAGTTTTTGCCAAACAGCGTTTGATCTATTTTAGTGTTTTTCCATAGCAAAATTGTGACGCGTGACGTCAGCTTATTATATCAAAGTACGCAGCACGCGTCCATCAGTTTTGAAACCGCGCATTATTCTTATTCAAGCTCCTTGTTTAGTTGGCCAGACTCGAGGTTGCTGACAAGTTATTTTGACGAGTTTCTATGCCTTTATCGCTTAACTACAAATTCAGAAAGTGCAGCTTTGATTTTTGGATTAAACTTGTGGGCTCCAACCTATTTACCTACAAATCTAATACATGTGTAATCTCTTTCTATGTACAATGAAGTATTCTCTATCTCTCTATTTATTTACTATTTTCGGGTACTAAATATTTGACAATCGGCTCTTTGCTTGACTTCTTAGTCGATATGGTCGATATGGTTGTTAGATGGGTGCCAAGATTTTCCAAAAGGTCGTGATGTATCTCGGGATCTGGAGCTGAGATATCCACAGTTGGAGGTTGATTTGCAAGTTCCGTCTCGATAATTTAGCAGAATTAATTTATTGTAGCGGGTGGCCTCGCTGAGGATCTGGTAGATCTTCTGTAGCCGCAGTAGAACTCGCCGCTAGCGTGTCTGGACTACCTAAATTCCAGTAACTAGTAGGTTCCATTTCATCTGAAGTCACTATTTAATTTGCAAAATTTGTCTTTGTTATAATTTAGCTAAGAATGAACCAAATTAGATAAGTAAATTGGGGTAGTACATGTGCCGCGAGACAGTCCCAGAAACTGTTCTGAGTGGCCTTTACTAGTTGATTTCCGCGAAGCAGTCCCGTAAACTTGGTTCGCGTTCTAACTGTTTCACTGACACTTTCACTTTCTAACTGTTTTTCATAATAAAAATGACGTTGTTCTTCATAGACCTTATACCTTCATTGAGGTATTATGCACACACTAAAGAAAAAACAACGAATTGCTCACTGAATACACTATAGAACAAAAAGGTGCGAAAACGCGTGGTGAGTGGTTGTGCACTAAGACGTGAATGACGATATAGGGTAACAGGCTTACAGAGTACCCACATTAAAAACTTCTAAAAATCGGGAAAATATTCAATTTCTCCTAACTACAGTGCATGAGTGGTGTCACTTGCGTGTTACTACATATGTATATTATTCAGTTTATTTCAGGTTACTAATCTCGAGAACGAAGCACAAGTATAATTTTCCTAATCTAACTAGTTTGTTCTGTTTTCGTTTTTGGAAACTATGGAATAATGTTGCCGTATACAATATCCACCTCATCCTGATTGTATTTCCATGTTTTTTTATGTCCTTGGAGGAAGGTTGGTCGGTTTGCATCGGGCTATCTTATATTAGCAATGGCATCCTAATTTGGGACAAGGGCCTAGATTCTGCAAATGCATTGTACCTAGTCATTATAGGCCTTCGCGTCTTTTACGGACGATTCAAGCAGTGCACAAGGACACAGGACTTGACACTTTTTTGAGTACACGTACATTGTAGTAGGTACACCTGCATGAAAGCGTTGATTTAATTTCATTGCCGCTTTCTAAGCATCATTGGAATCGAAAAACATGTGATGACAACATAAGTGTATTAACTATAATGCAATAATAGAATCGGAGCCCACGGCCCACATTCTGCTAAAGCATTGTAGTACAATGACAGTTCCATGAACGCGTCGTTTTCATTTCATTAACGCTTCAAGTCAACGCGCGCAAGCGTATGATAATTCTAAGCGTCAATGGAATTAAAAAACTTGTTACCTGACCCGACCATGTAACTTTCATTGAACTATAATGCACTAGTAGAATCGAGGCTCAGGACAGTGATTGTGTTGTGTTGAAGTTATGGTGTGAGACAAGGGGATGTTATTTCCCCCAAATTGTTCACAAATGCTATGGAGGATATGTTCAAGACGCTGGTCTGGAAGAGGTACGGCATCAACATAAACGGCGAGAACCCTTCACACTTGCGATTTGCAGACGACATCGTCATCATGGGGGAAACGCTGCAAGATCTACAACATATGCTGGGTAGCCTAGCTGATTCTTCCCAACGCATTGGTCTCCGGATGAACTTGGATAAAACCAAGATTATGTTCAATGAACACGTAAATCCGGAGCCAATTGCAGTTCAAGGCAGTATTCTCGTAGTTGTTAAGGAGTATGTTTACATCGGGCAAACCATGCAGTTAGGTAAAAATAACTTCGAGAAAGAGGCCAATAGAAGAATACAGCTGGGCTGGGCAGCGTATGGGAAACTACGTCGAGTCTTCACATCGCCAATCCCACAGAGTCTAAAGACGAAAGCCTTTAATCAGTGCGTTCTACCCGACATGAAATACGGTGCCGAAACGTGGACACTCACGGTGGGGCTGGTCCACAAATTTAAAGTCGCTCAGCGTGCTATGCTCGGGGTTTCTCTGAAAGATCGAATTCGAAACGAGGTGATCCAACAGAGAACCAAGGTCATTGACATAGCCCACCGAATTAGCATGCTGAAGTGTCAGTGGGCCGGCCATAGCACTCGAAGAACCGATAACCGATGGGGTAGACGAGTTCTTGAGTGGAGACCGCGGATCGGTAAACGTAGTGTAGGACGTCTTCAGAGTAGGCTCAGAGTCCTCCACCGTCCTCGGTGGAGCGATGATTTTCGCAAGGCGACTGGCAAGAGCTGGATGAGAGTAGCCGAGGACCGTGCTCTGTGGCGTGCAATGGGAGAGGCCTATGTCCAGCAGTAGACAACCATAGGCCGACGGTGATGATGATGATGATGAAGTTATTATTATTTTTATTCAGCTTACCTTTCATCTTGAATCCGTTGGAAGACTATGCACAATGACGGATTGCGAATTAATTTATAGTGAAATTCGATCACATCATCACATTTAGGTATTAGATATCCTATCAGTATTTTGAAAAAAAAAATGCCAAGTCTCGCCACTCGCAAAGAAATATCTCACGACCGAAGGAGAAGGTTTTGGCGTGAGTTCATACATAATTATTGAAATAATTAGATATTATTAATAACGATTAGATAAACATTGTATATAAAAAACTATTCCTATATTCTTTTCCTGGTGTACATACAATAAATAATATTCTATTCTATTTTTTTTTTATTCTAAAAATGGACAACTAATTATTGAACTATTGTTCGCAAATAGGTAAATGGTTCTTAATAGATAAATGGTTATCTATCCGTTTACCTATTTGCGGACAATAGTTCAATTTATTGTCACTTTTTAGAATTAAAAAAATATCCAGTCGGCGAAAAAATACACTACAATCAACGTTAGATTGTAATGTATTTTTAAAATGTACAAAATAGTACGTGTATATCCATATTTTGTTTTTATGACTCAAGAGTTCAGACGGCTTAACAAACTCTAACTAGGGTGCTTTAGGAATGAGCATAGTCCTAAATATTGATCTTAGTTACAAATGATACTTCATTTGAAAGGTACCTATAAAGTCGGTGAATATAATACCGGAATTATTAAATAATAATTATCACAGATTTTGTGAAAAAGTGTGGGACTAACCCCCAGCGTCTTGTACGCCAACAAGCTGTTAACAGTAGATTAATAGCTTATTAGTATACGAGCAACGAAAACTAATTCAACCTTCTGACATTAGTATTACACGTCAATGAAAGTAACTTTCGTATTTATTAATGAAAAACGCCTAGATATCGGCATCTTGCTATTCAGTAAAACAAAAAATATAATAATAATAATTTCATAATAAAAAAAAATTGAAGATATAAATAAGATAAGATTAGATTCTTATGAATAAAGAATTATCAATATTATAATTTATCATTTACATATACCCTAATTAAAAGTTTTTTGTTTTCTTTACTTATTTACTTATTCAAAAATATCTTGTATCGAGCCTTGTTTCCTTGTGTGGAATCGCATTTGAAGAAGTGGTTCCATGTCTAACGTACCTCCTTCCGGTTTCGTAGAGTGGTTTCTTATTATTGCTTCATAAATTAATTAAAAATAACAACAGAACTTCATTATTTTTTTTAAGAAAAGGAAAATAACGTTCAAATAAGTAAATAAAAAGTCATTTTTTAGCGTGATGGCTCGGCGGCACGCATTCTCAGCCGACAGCTGGTTCTTGGATGAACCATCCCTTAGGTAGCTGCAGCACTCCATCATGACCGGACTTATCCTTCAATCAGGTGCCTATGTACTATTTCAGACTATTATTCTAATAGAATATTCTTATGTTAAATTATAAATAAATAACGTTTTTGTCATATGAGGCTACCGATTTAGCCGATACCAATTTAGATAGGGTTATTCCATGAAAGGATCCAGCCGTGCTGAACTTGGCAAGGGCTCTACTGTGTCTTCTAATATTTTCCGATTATCATTTATTCGCAGTGATTTATTAATCCCTAATCTGTTACAGATTAGATTAAATCGACATATTTTTCACGGAAAACAACACCAATAATTGTCATGAAGGCGCACAGGAGGTTATCTCTAATTACAAATATGTAACATAATACACGACAAATAACTTGAACAGCATATGAAAAGAATTCGGGAACTTACTGACTGCCAGGCTTGTTTATTTTAGTTACTTCCATTGTGTTAGGTACATGTCGTACGGTATACTACTGTGGGGACCAGACATTGAGACTATCTTCATCTTGCAGAAAAGAGCGATCGGATTTATTTACAAGATAGGCAGTAGGGACTCGTTAAGAGATTTCTTGAAATAAACCAACATCTTAACAGTTGCAAGCCAATATACTCGTATTTATGAAAATATTATGTAGATACATTCGAAAAAATATCAAAGACTTCGAAACCTTTAGTAGGTAGCCGTCATATAACGTTAATATTAGAAATAAACATAAATTGTCATTTCCCCGGTTTAGACATGGTGAAGATAAATTCTTCTTTTATGGGGCACTAATTTGAATTTGAAAAAATTCTTTTGACTTCGTATTGAAGTATTTCGGGATTCATTTGCAGGGGGCGCGGGATGAACTTACACCCTATTTACTGAAGCGAACGAGTAAGTGTCAACATGTCAAAAATTTGGTTTTTCAATATGCCACATTTATAACACTGCATAATATTTAGCAAAGTCATACAAAACGATATGGCTAATAAATGCAAATAAGCAATAAACACAATAACACTGTTATTACCTGATTTATCCCTCACTCACAGTTTATTTCACTAAATATTTTATTTTATCATGAAAATACTATTTGCTTATGAGATCTATGCCCCAAAAATACCTAAAATTTCAGTGGTCCTCAAATAACACAGGGTATCCTAGTGTGGAGCCAGAAGCAATGTATGTGCCTGTATGTAAATGTAAATGTTACGTAAATGTAAATGTTAAATGTTGCAAATGTAAATATAAGCGATCCTACTGCTGCCAAATATGTTCGCAACTAGCAAAGATGTAGGACTTTTGTTTAAAGGCCGATTATGATAGATTATTTTATGCTAAAGCGCTACGCGAAGTGTAGGAAGAAGTATGGAGAGCTGACTACAAACCTCGTTTTTAATTAATGGCAGAAAAAAGTAAGATAGCCACCCCGACGCCATATTTACTCACGATTGACGTTGTTGATGCGAGTGCAACTTCTATAAACTATTTTATTTTCTTTAGTGTTTCTCTTGTCTTGTTTGGTTGTCTGTCTGTTTTCCTTAAACAGTACCTACCTAAACCTATGTGGATATACGATGCAAGCAAAGCTGCGTGCATGAGCTATTTTGAGTGACATGTAAGTTTGAGAGATGCTGTGTCTTTGTTTACCTTTAGTCGTTCGCTTCAGTAAATAGATTGTAGGTACAATAATTCACATTCTGGACTTCTCAACTGAAGTTTCATTCAAAGTAAATAAATGAAATTGCGCACACGTGTCTACAACAAAATCATTTCTACTGCGCGGATTTTTGTTCAAGCTGTCTGTCGTGCATTATACTTAGTTGCATTGGTGTAAATACAGGAAGCTAGATATAATAGAGAACACTTGTTTGGTTAGATAATATTATAATTATTTCTCTTTAGGGTTCCATACTCGAAGACCTGTATTAATGTCCGTCTGTCCCAAAAAGGGCTATTTGTAACCGTAATAGCCAGTTGAAATTACACAGAACATATCATTATAGGGCTGATTTCTGAATTGATAATTTTGCTAAGTAACTAGGTACTTAGCTCTAGTGCTGTCTCGTCAAATTTCTCAGAAAAGAGCGTGACAGAACGTTACTTAAGTACCTATTGACTCAGGTGAAATTCTCAATTCAGAAATCGGCCCATAGTCTCTTACTCTTATCTCTCTGTCTGTCTTCTCTTAATATTTTCCGCGACTTCATTGGCGTGGAATGTGTATTTTCCCGGGATAGCAAATAGCAAGAAGGCCATCACTGTTTCAAATTTCGTTCAGATCCGTTAAGACGTTTTGGCGTGATTAAGAAGCAAATATCTATTCATTCAACCTTTTGTGTTTTTATAGTACTAAGATTATAGCCAATTTCCTAATATAATTATAATCTTTCTTCTTTCTAATATAGTATAAAATTCTCGTGACGACACTCACCGTGTTAGTGCGCATAGTTACTTCTCCGAAAATGCTTGACCGATTTTGATGAAATTTTATATGAATATTCGGCAGGTTTGATAGTTTGATATGGTTCTTATCATAGCCCTAAGTGAAAAAAAATATAATGGGGAAACAAAGTTTGCCGGGATAATTTAATAATTATGTTTGTCTACACAGCCCATGACTATTCATGGGCCCCGCCACTTTTCTTTGTCAAACCGACTTTTTTGCTCGCTTGGCTTGGGATTTACAAAAAAATAATATTAAAACGAGTCAAAAAATACTTGAAATGGTCTTTTTTCATCACCATCATGAGCCATTTGAGAACTTTTCCACCCCAACGGCCATCAGTAGTTCTTCGAGCTATGTGCCCCGCCCACTGCCACTGCAACTGAGCAATTTTTCGAGCCATATTAGTAACTCTGTGAAACTCCTAACATAGCTCTCTCCATTGGTCGTTGGGCGACCTTATGTACCTAAAAAATAATATTCCTATGCCATATTTTATTTCTCTATTAGTTTGCTTATACTTAATACATTTTAAAGCCTCAGTGATACCTACATTATAATATTTGCATATGCATAGCAATAATTGAAACTGAAAATTGAAACTGAAATTGAAAAATATAGGTCAAGACGAAACAGTACAGCTCCCACTAGGGTGAATGGCGAATGAGTCTTCGGCGCCAGACAGTCGGGCGCCTGACTCAGCCGGCAGCCTCCGAGCACGCATCGCACAAGTCTATGCGCACCCCTCACACCAACAGCCGCAGCTCCAATGCACGGAAAAACGGACGGAAATCGCGAAAACAAAACGGGAAAATAATATAACACAATGCAGTAAATAAACAGAAGTTTGAGCGATGGAATGGCTGTGAAAATTGCCTAAGTGCTAACAATGTTGGGCGACAAATGGCGATTAGTAGCTCAATTGGTTTTAATTTCTTTTATTATCCGCGCAGCGGGTGAAAAATCAAGAAATGTTACAACGAAAGCGCAGAATACCCCTAAAAATGTAACTGTTGCTAATAAAACCGTAATTACCCCTGTGGTAGAGACGAAAAAGAGTGAAAATAAAAATGCCTCACACTTGAAGGGCACACGGATAGTCTTGCCTATAATAAAAGTACCAGAGAAGAAAGCTAAAATGTTAACACCCCATATGTAAGTAAAATTTTTAACATCGTTTCAATTTTTTTTCTATGTCATCAATGAGTTTTAAAGGACTCGATAATATCAAAGATCAATCTACTTAAAAAAAAAAGTTCCACGTAAGGACGAAGCTGAAAATTTATTAGGTATGGCCCTTCCTTTTGGATGAATTCACAAAATATATGAAGAATGTATGTTTATTTACTGTAAGAGTAATGTTTTTACTTCTGCGCCCATTTTACGATTAATCTCAATTGTTATAGTTTATTTAATCTAATTGAAACAACCTTTCGTTACCCAACAGGGTCCAAGAATGGGCGAACGAGATATCCCAAAACCTATACGATAAGGAAGATTTCGTCCGAAGAGATATGATACTAAAGAGCTTTCCTGAATTAAAAATTGAAATTCGCAACGGGTCAGCCCTAGCAGAAAAGACCGCTGAAACACTCGAGGGTTTGCTTCTCAGAAGGATCAAAGCAGCTGAAAAGATCATGAGGAAAGCAGAGGACTTAGCGGATACAGCTATGCCTCCTCCGAGTACTTTTAATTACACTGATAGTGTGGTAAGTTTATTAAATCCAGCTTAAGGATAACATGAAAAAAAATCATTGTCCCGAAACGAAAAAAATGCTCAGTTCAACCACTACTTATTTCTCTGCTGCAATGGTTCTGAACGGTGCCGGTGGTCCCTGAAAGCACTTGAAGATTCACGAAGACATACTAAATGTTATGATATAAATTACACACTAAATAATGCAGCGTCCCACTGTGGGACACAGGCGTTCTCTCAAAGAGAGAGAGAAAGAGTGGGCTTATGCCCGTTTTCACCAACTTTTCAACACTTAAGATTTAGCGGCCACCTAATCTTTTTAAGGGCTACAAATCAACCGTTAAGTAGCCCTTAAGTAGATTAGGTGGCACTTAAATCTTAAGTGTTGTTGGTGAAAACGGGCATTAGTCATCTATCGTGCTACCACGGATTAGCAATATCCAGCGCTGTGGTATGTATGTGAACACCTCAGGCACACATCGCCCCTCACGATGTTTTCTTTCACAAAAATTATAGTGTAAATAATTTAGTTTTTATTTTCAAGCACCGTGACATTCAGTCATCAGGGGGGCAGTTACGTAGTCCTCCGCTGTATGGAGTTGTCTGAATTAGCCTACTGCGAAGTGCCAAAGACATACATTTTTTGACACTTTGAAGTTGTCTAAATGCTTAACCCGATAGAGTGGAAAGTTAGATAAGTAATAACAAAAATCTATCAAACCGTCGGTCGTCCTCGTACTGAAAACTTAAAGAACACCGCTTTACAGTCTGTTAGCTTTTAGAATACACCTCGGCAGAGCAATCAAAAACCGAGTATATTGCAATAAGGTAAGGTTTATTTTGTATTGTTATTTATAACTTTACATAACTTTACAAAATAGTGAAGAAAATTTTGATACAGAGCAGAAAGTAGTATTACACTCGTGTGCTTTAGGCGAAAACCGAAGCCTTCTCTAGAGCCCGAGGTATATTGTAAAAGCTATAGACTGTACTGAGAGGTAAGTCATCTATGAAAATCCATTCCCAAAACTGTCTCCTTTTTAGAAATTGGACGAAGTAAAACCTAAGCCCGAATTACCAAAGGACTGGGAGGAGCTTCCAATACGCTTGATTTGTCAGGACCAGCGAAAAACTCCTTGCAAAGAGAGTAAGCAGTTCGACGCCCGAGTCTCCATGGATCACAGCAGCGTCCACGTATCGAAAGAGGTGTTCGAGTGTGGTATGAGATTTCATTATTTGTTTAATATGAACGGACATATCCGCGCTGAGCGGTTCGACTGCGCCAATCCTGGTAATCCTGTAATTCCTGGTGTTCTTACTATAAAGAATATTCTATCTTATCTACTCGTATCTAAACATTGGGATTTTTCAATTTTTTTTATTCCAAATGCCCCTCATGCGGCACGCGATTTATGAGCGAGTTTCCTTACGTTTTATACATCCAGTTCTGAGGTTCGACTCATTCGCCCCAATAAAAAATTTACTTCACTTAATAAAAAATTGGACATTGACAGTGCAAAGCAAAATCGATGCCAAATACAACGATATTTTTGAGTGTTTAAACGATCATCAAGTTAGTGAGCCGTCTCTATCACAAATCGTATATCGTACAACCTTCGAATTAAAATATCCCTAATCTGATCATAAATAACCCTCGGTTTCTCGAACGCTAATAGTCTGTTAATCTATTGTTAAAAGCTGTCAGTCAGCAAATTGTTTGTTTACAAAAAAACAACCGATAGCTGTTAACGGTAGATTAACAAATTGTAAATCAACTGAGAAGGGGTTAGAGAAGTTTTAATCCATGAGCCCGCTTCAACTTCATAAGTTATGATATTCCCTTACAGATAACAGAGTTCTACCGGCGATATATTGGTCAGAAGGGTTATTGTCAACTTTCAAGGAAAACTATGTTCAAGACAGCTCTACCTCTTTCCAATACTTTTGCAGTGCCAAAGGATTTTTGAGACATTATCCAGGTATTTTTACCTTGCTATTTATAACACCTTTTTCCTTCCGTTTTTAACACCCCAATTAAAGAAGTGGGAAGAGCACGCAATACTATGCCCGCTGCCAAACCATCAACAATAGATAGATACCATCAATGACTTTCAGGGAGCGTCGAAGTTGCGGATAAAATTCACAAGCAGAAGATTAAAAAAAAATAAACTGTTTGTTTACGTTGTAATCAGTCTTTAAATTGCCACTATCAGCCACTTGAGAGCACATGAGCTTCACTTTCAATAGTCAGATCCCAGTGGCTGAGGCCTAATACGGTCGGGATATATTATAATCACAGTCTTAAATGCTGGATGCATTTAAGACTGTGATTATAATATATCCCGTTTAGTATTATTATTAAATGTTCTGTGCCTGTAGCGATCAGAGGTATCACTAGAAACTGACAGCTCATAGGATTTCAGTTAATGACGTTTTTCCGTGCATGACCTACTTCCGGTAACGTAAGCTCAAGACTCCTTTTTTCGCTTTACAAATTAACTAAGGCACACTACATCGCAATATTTGGCCCAGACACTCAAAATTATCTATTTTAAAAAAAACAGACCTTATTTTTTTAGGCCAATGCCAACTAGTGATTACTGGATGTTACTCTTCTCACTCTTGCTGTTAATTCCACAGCTGCTGACTGGGATAGTATGTTCAAGCTGGATGTAGGCGAAGATAGTACCGATGTGTACGATTGTCGGCTGCGGCCCTGGTACGTAGCCGCCGGCGGCGCTCCTAGGGACGTCATGATACTTATTGATGCCTCTGGCTCAATGGAGAACTCCAGTAACTTAGTAGTCGCTGAGAAATTCACTCTAGCTCTATTGAGCGCCTTAACTGACGATGACCAAGTCAACGTACTGCGTTTCAATGTTACCATCCGATCGCCTATAAGCTGCTTCAACGACATACTTCTTTCGGTAAATATGATATTGTAATCACCTTTTACCTTCTAGACTGGAAGAAAATGGTTTTTTACAGTTAATTAGTTTCTTTGATTTTTGAAATCTTTCAATGATGCTTAACATTTTTGATAACTCAATTTTCATTAATGAAACACTTTGTGAAACTTTTAAAAAGACTATGAAACCTCAAATACTTGAAAAATATATTGTTTTACTTTCCTAGGCCAATCACGTGAACTCAGCCGCTATGATGGCAGCCATGGATGGCTACAAGCCGTGGAACGAAACAAAAATGGAAGTGGTGCTCAAAAAAACAGTTGCATTGCTGAAGAATCAGAATAAGATACCAGGTAGAGAGCCGTCCTGTCAGCAAGCCATAGTTCTACTTACCGACAGCTTGGAAATCGATGTTACTGAATACATGGAGCTATATGATCCAGAAGGAACCATCAGGTACCTTTTGAACCGTTGCTATGAAGTGAACAGTTTATAATTAAGGCAATGCAGTCTCTGTCCAACAGTGTTTCTAATTAACCCGGATTTTCATCTCACCAGATTGTTCATAGTGTGGCTTCACGATCCCTATGGATTGCGCGATCACACGCGCCTCTACAGCGAGGAGATTACGTGCTTGCGGGATGGACTCTATTCTAACATGGTCACCCACGCCAACATCAACGAGGAGGTAATAACCCAAATCATCCGACGCCAAATTAATTTCCTGACATATTTTTCTATAGGTCCTTGGTCTTTCCTAACCACTACTGTAATCTACTTCAGAGGATCCAGTAATGATCCCAGACACTAGAGTGATGGATGAGTTAATGAATGGACGCTGATGGTATACTGCATTTGCCAATTCATAGGCTATATTTGTAAAAACAAGTACCTAGATGTTGAGAGATATTTTATTTTTAGGTTTTGAAAATACTGCAAGTGATGGAACGACCTTTGGTTGCTCAGCGTAAAGAACGACCACGTATAATCAGTGACGTCTACGCCCATCTTGAGGTATACACTTTTAAACCAATTTATTTCATTATATTATAGTTTTGTTGATCCGGCTTTGTTGTTGTGCCATATTAATAAGCCTATATCAAACCTACTAAATTTACCCAAAAAAATCATAAAAACCGGTGAAACCCTTTCAGAGGAGTTCGATAACAGACACTGCGGCAAGATATGTTTTAAGATACATTTACATACAGGCACATAAATTGCTTCTGGCCCCACACGGTTCGAGGATACCCCGTGCCATGGGAGCCAGAAACAGCGACGTCACATCATACGACATCATCATCATCGACGTCATAAGTAGTGGTATACATTGGCTATGCTACATTTTTGACGTCATAGAAAAGTCATTTAAGGTCAAGGCTTCTTATCGAATATCTTACAAAAGAAAGACTTTTATACAAATATGATAAATGGAAATTGTACTTAGACGAATATCTAGAAAAAAACATTGAAACTGAATGATAAAAAAAGAGTTGTTATCCCGAATTTCTAATCGTAATTCCTTAGGTCCGTAGCTAGCGGCTTATTTAGCGGCTAGCTGATTATGATGAATTGTCATTTGTGTTAAGCTTGACGCTGTCCTTTATTCCTTCTAGTTCCCTGAAGGAACTAATGGGACTTTTTTACGACCATTTACAATCTATGAACCATTTCATAAAATATGCCTACGACCTTCAGGATCCTAGGAGAGGAGAATACGCGTGGACGCTAAAGGAAAACAAGGAACAGCGCGACCGCTATATGGATCTGCATCACCACAAGTCAGAATTCCTCAACGACTCTACACTCATGCGTTCTTACAGACGCCAGCTGTTATTTGTAAGTAGATGGTATATTAAAAATGGTTTTTCGGATACATTTAATTGACTTTTTGTCGGAAGAGTCCGACCAGATTTCGCTCTGGTTCGCAGAGCTTAATCATGGTGAGCAGAGACACAGCTTGCGGCGGTCGTCGGTCAGAGACGAGTGTATCCGGAAAACGATTTATAATTAGGTATATAGGACGATAGGACTTACGAAAGTTTTAGACGGTATATGTTCGAAGATAGTTCATCTGTCGATTAACCATAAAAGAGACTACGAATAAATCAACGCAGCGTTGCAAGCTCTCCAGCCTGACGCTCTTCATGCTCCTCGATCCAAGTGGTAGCTAATAGATTTCAGAAATTTATTTCATCGTAAAGAATTTACATTCTGTTGGTTGAATGTCAATGTAGTTATAATGTTAGGCGCTGCCTTGGGGCCGAATGTAGTGGAGAAAAAGGCGGCAAAAAGAACTCTACTCTGACGATCTTTTCTCAAATCACCTTAAATCTAATACATAAGTTGGTACGAAAATATACCTATATTTCTAAGAAGCTCGTGACCCATGAGAGCAATCAACACTCGCTAGGTCAAAACAATAATAGCATAGTTTTGGTATGCAGTCACAAATAAGACAAAATAAGGCTGGCTGAATCTGTTAGATTTGGTGTATTGAAATTACCTGTATTCTTTTTAGGACTCGGCCGGTCACTACTATGAGGAGGAGACAGTTAACTATAGACTTCAAATCAGCGTATCCGTTCCTGTTTTTGACCACACCACCGTCGAGGTAAATCAAGATGAATACTAAGGCGTATTCCAATCTCGTAAAGATGGGCTGAAAATGCTGTAATACTAATTCGAGATTTCTATTTTGCAGAATATTACCATACAGCTGGCTGAGGTAAGTCAAAAGTAAACTTACTGACAAATGAACGATACGAACAGTATGAATGTCAATGAAGCGAAAGTTATCTATCAGGATTTTGGCAATTGGCAATCCTTGGTCTGGTCTGACATGGTTTATGTATGTGTGTTAACAAATTATTCGTTTACTCTCTTTCATGAACTTGTGTTTCGTAACAGTCTAGCATCTGATCTGCCTTTTCTTCTTTGTTGATTTCGTCTGCAAACTATGACATGAAGATAATCTGCCGATACACTAAATAAGAAAGGACCTCATCAAATCAACTGCCTCGTTGGCCTAGCCGTTAAAGCGCTATACCAAGATAGAGGTCGTAGGTTCGATTCCCACTGGGGACCGCCGTACATTTGTACAAATGGCCTTAGACTGGGTGTATATTCATGTTTGTGATGTCTTTGCCTGGTTACCATAGCACAGGGTATCCTAGTTTGGGACCAAGTCAAGATTACGTTGATCTTATTAAGATAGATGGTAGTCATTAAGCCAAGTCAGAGGCCTTAGGGGCGGCTTGTAAACTTCTGACTGTAAGACCAGCCACTGTTCTTACAAGCCTCGACCAATCCGGACTTGGCCCCCGTGGTGGAGTATGGCTTGTACCTTCCTCAGTGAAGGAACCCGTGCCCCTCGGTGGCGACATAATGGGTTGATGATGATGATGATTTTATTAGAGGTGAAAGCATTTGTTGGAGCTCAGTGGCAAAATGTATTAACAGATTTTAATCGTAAATGAACAGCGTATTTTTCCAACGCGTGAATCAATAACTACCAATGTTGCGAGGACATGATAAAAAGCAACATATCTGATAAGATAAAAAAACACTTGTTTCAGGAGAAACAACGGAAATCAACGAGAACGGTATGCTAAACAAATATTCCTTTTACAACCTTTTCTGGTTATTATAACTTTATTCCGGATACACTTAGCTACTTTACTTTTTGTCGGATGAGTCCGACTAGGTTTCGCTCTGATTCGCCTCTGCAAATCAGAGCGAAATATGATTATGAATTCTTAATCATGGTGAGCAGAGACGGAGCTCGCGTCGTCGGTTGCTGGTCTCTCTGACTATTTCTGGTTTTCTGGTTATTTATGTAATGTAACTAATCTGATGTAATTTTATGATTCAGTATCCCGTGAACAGACTGTTGGGGGTCGCCGGTGTAGATATTCCGCTGGACGACTTGAAGTTACTCCTGCCTTATTATGAGGTAAGAAAACGGCAAACAATGCAGAACTGGCAAAAATATTGTTTTATCTCATCGTATTGGCTATGATGAAGAATCAAAAGAATCGATTTTCATTGTTTGAAGGCTAATGCTGTGTGAGCCTTCGATTGACAACCTTTTAAAAAAATTGCAGCGAAAGGAAACAAAAAATTATCTATCTCTAATAATTTTATAATACATTATGTATGTCTAGCATCTACCTATCATAATTTAATTTTTATTCATAAAAAATGGCTCTGAAGTTCAGGGAAAGCTCACAGGAAAGTGTGAGACTCTACTATTCCTAACTTAACTATTTATACCTAAGTATAATTTGTAAGTATCTACAAATGCATATGGAGCGTGTGGAACACTTTTCCGGTTATTTTTTAAAACTATGTGTCCGATAGTCGGCTGGAGTTATGCGTTGGACTACAAGTAAAGGAATCAGTACATACTTAAGTTCATCTTTCTTTTTAGTTGGGTGCTGGCGGTTCGCTATTTATATTGGACCATCGCGGAAACGTTGTCTTGCATGATAATCTAAAGCCAACCGTAAGTTTTTACTAAGAAATTGAATTTTTCACTAAGTTAATACTCAAGTAACTTTTTGTCACGCTTTTTTCTGAGAAATTTGACGAGACAGCACTATAGTTTAGTTACTTAGCGAAATTCTCAATTCAGAAACTGGCCCTTAGACCATATTTAAAACACACCGCTTTTTTTAGTGGGACAAATACAAAGATTATTTTTAAAGTAGTCTTTCTAAATTAGGAGTGACTCAAGAAGTCTTGCAACAAGTTTTGTACTATGAGTTTTTTCTGACTTAAATTTTTCAAAATATCAGGGCTCACACGTTTTTTTTAGTCGCGATTTACCGATATTGCACCCTGAGGTTGATGGCCATTTTAAGAAACAGCCCCACCCGTAAAGCTGAAAACCGTTTCTTTTTTAAAGTATTTTTTTAATTGAACAAAAAAATCGTATAATACAAATTGTATTAATGACATACGCCAAACTTAAAGAAGATAAGAATATTGTTTATCTACTCTGATACTATAATACAAAGATTATAAAACTGAAAAAGACGACCTCCGTGGCGCAGCGGCTAGCGCATCTGCCTATGCGGGAGGTCCCGGGTTCGAATCCCGGCTGAGGACAAAAAAAAACCCCAGGTCTTGGATGTTTACATGTTTGTGAAGTCGCTGTTTCTGGTTCCCACGACACAGGGTATCCTAGTGTGGGGCCAGAAGCAATGTATGTGCCTGTATGTAAATGTTTATAAAATGTTTATAAAAAAAAAGCGGTGGTGGCGTAGTGGGGTTGACCCTTGCTTCTCGATCATGAGGGTCTGGGTTCGAACCACGCATATACCAATGACTTTTAGTTACGTACATTTGTTTGTACAGCAACACCATTCGCTGATAAATTGTGCCCGGATAACGGCGACAGGCTTGCCACTTGTCACGTTTGGGACCTAATAAACTCGGCAAAACGTGGGTCCCGTTCTAGAGACTGGTGCCTCTGCCTACCCCTTCGGGGATAACGGGCGTGAGTTTATTATTTTTTATTTTTATTTATTTATAAAAAAAAACAAAGTTTCAAAGTTTTACATACGATACAGGTCTTCTAAGGACACCTGTATGACCTAAACTATTTCTATTCTATTCTAATGTAACTTTTTAATCATAACGATACACGTACAACCTCCAGCTGTACCAAGAAGGTTGAGCCTCTACTTTAAAAAAAAAGTATCAATGAACGAGTCCGCGGCGACGCAACACGCTGCGCAATCGATGTTTGCGCCTTGGCGCCAACATTTTAAATTTAAAAAAACATTTGAATATAAACAAAGTTTGGTTCTGTTTGTAAAATAAATTAGTTTTTGAGTAAAAACATGTCTGAAAGCGAGGATAGTGGTAATTGTAAACCACCAGACATTCTGGAAGCTGCGTGAAACATGACTATGAACCTGTTACCGGAGAAATCTACGAGCAACTATAATAAATGTTACCACGACTTCATGGAATGGAAAAATAAATTTGTTGATATTCAACGCTTTATTCGCAATATGATTTTATGTATTATACGAGTAGTATGAGAGAATATAAAGTAGTGTATGACACTGTACATAACTTGGTCTTATAACACGAGTGTGTTTTACTCGTAAAAAAACGAGCCATAGGCGGTTTATGATACTGACGCATCCCTTATTATGCGTCAGTATCATAAACTACTATAATAGCATTTTTTTGCTCTGTCGTATTTATACGACAGAGCAAAAAAATGTTGATCGCACATAATTTGTCAGCACCGCACGCGCCGCATTTTAGAATTCGTTGTATGCAATGCTATGAAATCTAGTCATGTATACACACACAACATATATACTAAAAACGGGCCAACTTATACTCTCGATAAGGGTTCAGAACTAAATTAAAGAAAACGCTTTTTTGCCAAATAACCTAAGCCAAATAGAATGTCTTTATGAGGTTGTGGCATTTTTCATTGAACTAAGAATCCTCTTTATAAAGAACTACTAAAAGTTTGTCACGCATTTCAGTTTGACGGGAACATCCTGCGGCCTGGTTATCGGACTGTGGACTTCCTCGACATTGAACAACCGGCCGCCCTTCACAAAGCTCGTTATTATCCTCCTGAATGGGTTGAGGTAATATCAAAATACAGCTCTCGTACTCAAAGATCTCTTAATCGTAAGCGTCAGAACCCCTGGACCAAATGCGATATTTGATGTTTGAAAAACAACACATTTATATAGTAAGTAGTTAGTACCTTTTTGGTACTATTTAGTACCTTAACTGAATTATTTAGTACCTCGATAAACAACATTGAAAAAACGTGTAAAGAAAGTGGTCAAACATTCTGACGTCAGAATGTCTGGACCACATTTGTCATTTGTTTTACTTACGCTGTCAGTTGATTTTTGTTGATGATGCATGTTGGCCAAGTGACATTAGGTTAACAGGACGGGACGTTAGTGTACGGGAAACAGAGGATAAATAACTTCTGCATCATTCCCTCTCAGATCAGCAGCGACCACGAAAGCGAGCGGTCAAATCACTCGAATTAATTCAAAAAAACACAGAGAAATAAAGGAAGAAAAACTTCAATCAAATTCAGAACTCAAAACACTGTTCCTAAACTTCTAATACTACGCACTAACAAATAACACGCAATACACTAACAAACCGCTTTTACTTTACGGGACATATCATAACTTTACTGCAAGCTCATAAACGTCTGAGAAATCCAAATCTATACCAAACAAAATAATTCTACAAGTCAATATTATCCCAGTAGGTTTATACACGGAACTCTTCGGTTCCACGGAACCTACTTCAGGAATCGTTGATCTAGGAAACTAAAGAATCATTATTTCAATTTGAGTAATATATTTTTCAATATATAATTTTAGGTAAATGGTCTATAGGTATATATTTTTCATGAATTCCCTAATAAAGTATGTGGGACCACATAACCGTCAAATAAAAAAACAATATGGGTCTTAGTTTTTATTTTAGTATTCGTATTGGACGTTAATTGGTAACCCTCATCGACCTATTTTACCTATGCCCTGTTGCGTAAAAGTGCCATTCCGACTTATTAGTGCAAAAACACCTATTTGTCGACGAGTTCTACAAATCCAGTATCAGTGAGTTGCATGTTTGCTTCTGAAAAGTAGGATTATAATTTTTACGCATCAGGGCTCTGTCTTTCCAAGAACGCTATTGCTAAAACACCTCTTCACCCATCAGTTCCGGAACCAGATAGTGTTGGGCAAGCCCTACGGCAACAGCACAAAGCGCTCCAAGGATATCTTTGAGCACGGCATGAGAGCTCTACTGGAGCCACGGGAATATCACTGGCGGAGAGTTCTGGAACACTACACTGTAATGGTAGTTCTGTCTCTACCAATCAGACTCCATGCAGTTTCTGATGTGGCCTTCACGCAAAAACTGGCCGAAGAAGCCCACAAGGCACTGGCTGGAACGAATTTTGTTATACAGCCGGACTGGTAAGGTCTTTTTTTTTCTCTAGTGTTGAGGGCCAACCAACCAGTTCCTCTATCGTGTAAATCTCCACTGGCTTGAAAAAAAAAGAAATATTGAATCATTAAAAAATAATTTTTGGCGGGTTTTTTGAAAACATTTATGTGGTTGAATTTCAACATGTCCTCTAAAATCTTAATTTCCGTGGTTTTTTTTGTCTAAAAGTTTTTTTTAAATCGCTTTTATTAAAGTTTTTGACTATGTCATTGTATTCTTGCTTAATGCAAATAACCTAGAAAAACTTAACTTTTTTTTTCTCTAATGTTACTGTTGAGGGCCAACCAACCAGTGCCTCTATTTATCGAGTAAGTAAGTCCCCACTGGGTTGAGAAAAAAAAGAAATATTGAATCATCAAATATATTAATTTTTGGCGGGTTTTTTTAAACATTTTTAAGGTTTTATGGGTACATAATTCGTGGCATAAGTATAATTACATCCCGATCTATAAAATCACCTGAGTATCGCATTGAAAATCATGATCTGCTTTTCTCGCGATATTTCGAGCAATATGGTTGGCTTATTTGTTTTTGCCTTACCGATTCATTATGGAAATGTATAACGCTGTGACCATTTCGCAGGCTGTACTGTCGCCACATAGAGCAGTATTACTCAAGCAGAGAGCACGAGCTTCTCTACTTCCTCATGAGGAGACGAGACGAGGCTCACTTCCCAGTGAAGAACCTCAGGCATACGTTCTCACCCATCGAACTCGGAGTTACTCAGATGACGTACCAATGTAAGTACATACTTACACCACTTTTTTATCATTTTTCCATTCGGTTCCAATCCATTCCAGTCTATAGGGACGAACGGAAGATCGTGCCTTTTCTCGGCAAAACGAAATTTTCCGCCAGGCAGATCGTATACCTGGGGCGGTCGCACTATGAGCGAAAAATCGATGTTTCTAATTATTGTCTTTCGTATGATTTTTTAAAAACAAAGTAAATTTTTGGCACTTTTAAGTATGCAGTGGGGTAATGGGGAAAAGGCCTATACCCAACAGTAGGCAGATGATGATGATGAAGTATGCAGTCGTGTCAAGGACATCAAAACATAAAATGTAGCGGTCTTTGTATAAACGCACTAACGTATAAACGCGTATATCAAGTATATACATATATTTAGTATATACTTAAGGTAGATCCGGAATAAAGTTAATAATGACTAGTGCTCACGTAAGGTCTGATATCATTTTTAAATCAAAATTTAAAATTACGTCATCCACTCTAGATTTCTTTTGGGTTTGCAGTACCACTGTACCTTTTAGCGAGACAATTATTTACCTGCCAATAATCTACTGTTCTGTTCATTCCGTTTATTCATATAAAACCACCGTTTTTAAGTTGTACCTACATAATTATAATATTGTATCGGCGCCCAACGTGGGGCCTTTCATATTTCTGAACGGGTCGCTGCAGAAACACGCGGAAAAAGGACCGATTGTAATACGGAAATGAGATACAATCAGCATTGAGCCCTGCACTATATAGGAAATCCTGTATTGCACACACTCTCTCCCTTCCCTTATTATTTTTATCTCTTATAGTGAACCAAAAAAAATATGCTTAAATCACTGTTTCCTCATATCTAGGTACCTAGAATATTCTTTATTGCACACTAGAAAAACAAAAGGAAACAAAATATTAATATAAATTACTGTTTCCTCATATCTAGGTACCTACGTCATAAATTGTTCTTGAGCTATGATACCAGAAACTCGAAGTAGATACTTCTGCTTCTGTCTTAAAACGATACGTTTCAATCACGTCTGAGAAACAATAGGTATGTAAGAATAGCAGTAATTACGCATTTATATAAAAAAGCGTGAGTGCATAGTGCCTGTGATAGTGCTTAGGGTATGATTTACCTCCACTGTCTTATCGCAGACGATAAGCCTAACCAAATACGTGCTGCACAACAATACGTCAGTGGGTGTGATTTATCGATTACTGATTTCTTTTTTCAAGTAATTCCCCCCTATCAATAGGTACTTTAGGGAGATCCCTGATTAACTATTGGAGACCATCGATTGGAGACCAAACTGGCAAACGCAGCGTAGGACGCCCACCAGTCCAGACTCGCTGGACCGACGATCTGAGGCAGAATGCTGGCAGGGGTTGGATGAGGAATTGGCCGCGGCTATTGGGGCGGACCTCTCGCTGCCTACCATCGTCAGTGCGATGGTCGGCAGCGAAGAGGCCTGGTCGGCGGTCGTCGCCTTCAGCGAGGCCGTCATGGGGGAGAAAGAGGCGGCGGAGAGGGCGCGAGAGGATGATCCCCTTTCCCTCCCTCTTCGCCGTAGGAGAACCGGCCGCAGACGGCGGGCGTATGCCGACCGTCTGCCGCCTTGACGATGGCTTTCGGGCGGTGGGTCGGGGGACTCGCCGCTCGATTTAGAGGTCCCGTGCTGGAAGGCGCTCCATATGTTCCGGAGTGCCTACAGCGGAGTGGGGGGAGAAAACACTTCCCCCCTGAAGAAGTGCCCGCGAGGGCGCCCGCTGACAGTGGTTTCTCCTGGGTAAAAAAAAAAGGATGGCCGAGAATGGCCGAGGACATAAGGAAGTGGGGTGCCTTTGGAGAGGCCCGCCATATCCAACAGTGGACGAATACAGGCTGATTGATTTATTTATTGATTGAGTTACTTTTGTGAATGGCAGCAAAAAAAATTGACCAGCCCAGGTTGCATGATCTCTTATCACGCGCGCGAAATGTAGAGAAAGAATCACCCTATCCTGCGCTCACAAAGTGGATGAGAAGGGGATGAGGCGAGTGTTTGTCTATTCTCTACCAGAGCGGACAAGCGAGATTACAGTCTGTTAGCTTTTAGAATATACCTCGGCTACTATCGATTAAACCTCAGGATTAAACCGATTATATTGCAATAAGGTAAGGTTTATTTTGTATTGTTATTTATAACTTTACATAACTTTTCAAAATACGAGTAGTAAAGAAAAGTTTTATACAGAACAGAAAGTAGTATTACACTCGTGTGCTTTTGGCGGAAACCGAAGCCTACTCTAGAGCCCGAGGTATATTCTAAAAGCTAACAGACTGTTGTGTGAAAGTTATTACTATTTCCAGGTAATGAGAAACTAATGGCACGTCTCTGCAAGGAGGCGACCGCGACCGCCCAGTGGGCGCGGGAGCACGAGATGTCGGGGTCCGAGGGAGAGTGTACCAACTGCGCCCTTGGCTCCATCACAACATTCTTCGCTAGCGGTCAGAACTTTAATTAATTAGATAGATATATCGTTTATAAGTTAATTTGAAACCTTTTGGTCTCTGATAGCAGAGCGGAATCGCTTGTAGCCCGGGTTGCCTGAGTGATCTTAAACGATCACTAAGGTTAAGCAACATAAGGCGCGTTCAGTCCGTCTATTGTCATCGTCTTACCATCTATGACTAACGCTAGTAGCATTTTTCCGAGCGGTTCCGTGCTTCGCAAGGCACGTTAAGCAGTTGGTGCCGGCTGCCTTCGATAGACGGCAGTCGTTAAGCCAAGTCAGAAGCCTTAGGGCGGCTTGAAAACTTCTGACAGACCAGCCACTAGTCTTACAAACCTCCACCAATCCGGACTTGGCCCCCGTGGTGGAGTATGGCCTATACCTTCCTCATGGAAGAGACCCGTGCCCCTCGGTGGGGACATAATGGGTTGATGATGAGCGGCGGAAAATCGTAAGCAATTCTCTCAAGGCAATACTCGCCATATGATTCTCGCCTTCGTCAGTTGTTTACATTTTGACAAAAACTCGTATTATACGAGCGATTCTGGAATGCAAGTATCACAGGCGAGACTCACTTCTCCTAATATGTTTACACTACAGGCGAGTTTATCGACGTGTATACATATAGCTCGTAATTTAAACTCGTATAGTTTTTTACACAGGCTCGCGACCTAGGAGAGTTTAAGTAGCGATAATCGTATTCGAGAGGCGAATCTCGGGGCATTTGTTTAACACTAGGCGACTACGGCCTAAAACTCGCTAGCGAGAAACCCTTCGTGTGTAATGGAGCCTTTAGTTACTAGTATAGTAGGTTAAGTAGTTTTAATAATTTTTACATGGATCTATTCCGAAATAAATATCAATTCTTCAGATATCTATGTTGGAATCGCTCAGGATTTGGGGCTCAAATCAATCAATCAAATATCAATCAAATAAGTTTATTTGCGTAAACACGAGTATTTACAACATGCAGATGTTACATAATAATGAGTTCCATCGTGTTTTGCCATTTCGGCGTACAAATTTAAAATAAGCTTATTAAATACTAGATAGCGGATCGGTCACAATTTTCACGCATCATAAAAAAAAATCTATTTTAAGTATTTTCATCACATTCTGAGTATCAAGATTCCAAAATTTATGCTAGTCTTAAATTAATATAGGTCGTAATATAGGTAGGCTGATCTATTTCCAGAGAGCGGTCTAACCCGTTGGCAGCAATACTACGCGGTGACGGCCTACGCCGACCCACCGAGGGGAGACAGCTGGTCCCTTGGGCCCAAGGAGCCGTGGTACAAACGCGCCGTCGCGGCTTCGGACACGCTGGTCATCCACGCCCCCGTAGCGCCCAAGATAAAAATGAGGAACAGCTACGACCCGCAACCGGAGGTAAGTGCTTCCGTATGGCCTTTGTTACACGCATGTGTCTGTATCACAGGTTTTTTTTTTTTTTTGGTTTTATTTAAGTTAGAAAAACAAAAACCTTATTCAATTACACAATTACGCCAAACTTATTACTTTTACCTAGCATAGACATCAGAGTTGCACATAGTGTAAGTAAACTAACTCCTAATCTTAGGGCTCTGACTAACAGATTATTTACTCTCTCAAGACTTATTTTATTGTTACAAATAAACATTTTCATTTCATGTTGACAAAGTAGCCATCGAATAGGCGTATTAAGTGTGCTGACGTAGAATAATACTGTACTATAAAATTTCATATCGATCCTGTTTAGAACAATGACGTTGAATTACGTTGTGTCGTGATCATGAACAGTAGACGACGATCTGCGAAAAACTGCAGGCAGATGCTGGATGCGGCAAGCTGAAGTCAGGGCGCTATGGCGCTCATTAAGGGAGGGCTATGTCCAGCAGTGGACTAATATAGGCTGATGATGATGATGAACAATAATTATATTGTGGGATTAACGGCTTGTATGACGTCCTGAAGACCTGAAGGGTTGTTCCTTCTATTTTCTTCTCAGTTTTCTTAATCAAACTCCATCCTCAATAGGAGAAAGACGCATTATTTTTAGGATCCCGTACCTTAAAAGGAAAAAACGGAATCCCTAAAGAGTCACTTAGTTGTCCGTCCGTGCGTCCGTCCACGTCCGTCCGTCTGTCTGTCGATACCACCAGGAGGTCTCGAGGTTAACCCCCAGTTTCTCGTACACCGACAAGCTGTTAATCTACTTTTTTTCGTATGCACTTTGGCCAACTGACAGCTGTTAACAGTAGATTAACAGCTTGTCGGTGTACGAGAAACTGGGGGTTAACCTCGAGACCTCCTGGTGGTATCGAGTTGACATTAAAATCATATGCTCTAGTTTATGGTCCCCTGAAGCTGTGTAAAGTCAAAGTTCTAAGTTAACGTAAAAAAGATACGGCTATTTAGGCCGCGAAAAAACGTATATTTCAACAATTATGGGAATCAAAATTCATTCCTACTTTCCTGTACCTAGAGCTATGAAATTTGTCAAGTACCTACCTAATATCGTCTAATACTCAAATACAGAGAAAATCGCAAAACTACCTACATTTTAAATTAAATCATTGAATAAATTATCTTTGAAGTTCGGGAAAGCTCAGAAAAACCTACGAGTACGGAACCCTCAGTGGGCGAACCCGACTAGCTCTTGTCCGTTATTTTAGATATTTGCAGGTTACATTGCCGCATCAAAATTATTAATTTCTGTCGTACTTTCTTCTTTACAGTTGGGAGAAAGATACGAATGGCTGACGGCAGCACGTACTATTGGGCCACCTGGAATGGGTATCATAGGCGTTGCTGGTTATCACTTTCATCCACTTCACTTCCAAGACATGATAAAAACTGTAACTAATCGCCCCGTAAGTATGTACATAATTATATTCAGAGATCACTTTTCGAATCACTTTTGGCTTTAAAGATCAGAATACTTCTACTTGTGTTGAAGATTATTTTATTTTAGTCCACCTATGGAATTACCCTGGGATAATTAATAGGATCTACGTGGACTTCAGGAGACTTTTGGTTCATCCAAAGGAAGCCCATCATAGGAAAAAAAGCTTCCAATGCAAACCAAATTGAACAGCGCGGATCAAAGGACATCTCCCTGCTTTAGACCGGTCACAACAGCATAATATTCAGTTACGTCTCCATCCATCCATCTTCACACGCATTCCACACAATAGGCTATTTGACAGGTTTCTGAAAACCATCTCATTTTAAAATAAGAACGTAAAAACGACATGAATGACAGACGCCATTTTTACTGAGCTGTGACGTCATCATGGATTCGGCTAATCCAGGTTTGTCCAGGTCGTTTTCGATAAAATGGCTACATACAGAAAATTTAAAAAAAAATCCTGGTTTTTTGGACAAATGATCAATTTTTTTTTACGTTGACATGCCCTAGAGCATTCGAAGACTCATAATAAGATGTACTTTTTTTTCACACTGTCAAATAGCCCATTGCTGGTTAGTACTTTTATCACTGTTAGAATTAATTACACTTATTCTAGTGTACCGAAGAAGATGAAGATATATGTAAGCAGCGGCTCCGTTGTGACGGCGAAAACTGGGACTGCGTTGTGTTGGACGAAAATGGATGGGTCGTCGGCGGCCATCCTGAGGTCCGGTCCGAGCAAAACACAGTGCGGAGACACCTGGCCACCCTCCACCCTGGTGCCATGGCTCACCTGCTAAACGCGAGTATCTACAAGCTGTACTGGATACATGACTACCAAGCTGTGTGTTTTCCTCTGAAGAAACAAAAGGCTGCTGCTTCACCGGTAAGGGCCAAGCCTATATAATATGTTGTTTTTCCTGAAGCAGTTGTAAAAATCCTAATTTTGAAGAAATACCTTTGCTGAAGCAGGTTGTAAAAGTCCAAATTTTGAAGAAAACCTTTGCTGAAGCAGGTTGTAAAATTCCAAATTTTGAAGAAAAACCTTTGCTGAAGCAGGTTGTAATAGTCCAAATTTTGAAGGAAAAAGCTTTGCTGAAGCAGGTTGTAAAATTCCAAATTTTGAAGAAAAACCTTTGCTGAAGCAGGTTGTAAAAGTCCAAATTTTGAAGAAAAACCTTTGCTGAAGCAGGTTGTAAAAGTCCAAATTTTGAAGAAAACCTTTCCTGAAGCAGGTTGTAAAAGTCCAAATTTTGAAGAAAACCTTTCCTGAAGCAGGTTGTAAAAGTCCGAATTTTGAACAGTATCGGTGACCCTGAATCGGAGATATATTCGGCTCCAGTAGATCGAGGGCGCTGAATCACATAAACTCGACTCCATCCAGTTGTCATCTAAATTTAGAAAATACTTTTACGTTTTCACTCCTATCGTGTGGTTATAAGCACATGTCCCTTACTTTTTCGCTCCTTTAGTAGCACTTCATAGAATATGTTGTGGGTTATTCTAGTCATCAATTAGCTTTTGGCATAGTATCAATCTGAAATCGAAAAATTTACCACTGTCTATATCATAAAATATTTTGATACTGTTTTAAGTAGTTGACAGTTTTTCATAATTTCGGATTTTGCCTAAAAGTTGATTGTATTGATTAGTATTGATGTTTGTGACGTCGCTGTTTCTGGTTCCCACGACACACGGTATCCTAGTGTGGGGCCAGAAGCAATGCAGGTTATGTGCCTGTATGTAAATGTAGGTATGTATGTATGTAAAGTTCCACTGGACCTTTCTGTAACGCCTGTGTATATCAGTAGGTACTTTTTTACGCAGCACACACGAAAAGTTATTATACTTTTCTTCAAATAAATAAATTAAATTAAATTAGTGTCTCAGTCTATGATTAATGTTAAATTGTTTTATCTTGTTTTGTGTTTTCCAGCTAATTCCATCTTTGACGATGATCGTAGTGAAGACTGTGCACCTACTTATGCACGTTGCACGTGACCTTTTCTCACTTCTCGCACTTGTTAGCTTCAGTAAGTGAACTCACTCTATCTATCCCTACTAATAAATTATGACATTTATGGCAGTTTCATACATTTACCTTGTCCATATTTAATTGTATATTTGCTATTTTATGGCTCAATACTAAATTCTCCTGCAAACTTTGTGTAAAGGTTGTATGAATTCTAAGCAGTCCAGTAATACGATAATCTTAAATTGGCATCGCACATAGCTACCTCCAGCGAACCAAATCACTCACAAATCACAAAAAGCTCTGTTTTTAATGTACTATCAATTCTGCTATTTAGTCGTTGGATGACAAAACTAGGAGCAGCGTAGAACTGTTCCTGATACTGTCAAAGTATCCTAACATATCGTCTATCGGAGACAGTACTGGAGCATATCCAAAATTTAAAAAATCCAGTTTTTTACACCAAAGGTTTCAAAATAGACTGCTCTAGACCGCTGCAATCTAGTGCAGTATACGAAAATATCGAACACTCGTTTTATTTATTTTTTAATTACTAAAAACCATTACAGTCCTAAAAGATCCAAACTTTGATTGCCAATTACTCGACTATAGTAAATTTTGAAATGTTCCAGTACTGTCTCCGATAGACGATATTTACTGTTATCTTAGGATGCTTGACGTCATTCTCCTCTCCTACACGCCGTGACGCCGCATTGGCGTATCCAGGGTAATTTTCCTGAGAGCCTAACCCTGAAAAGCGCAACATGCTACGCCGCATCCCAAGGCATGTTTCTGCCTACTTCCACCGAATCTCAATGCATATTACTGCATGCGGAAGTTCCTGGGTTAGGATAGCCGCACTAGAATATCTGAGTTTAGCATAGGCCACCGATCCCCGTCCCTACAAGAATGTTGTAACCAAAAATGTGGCTAAAAGATCCTTGCTAGCTTTATCAGCGCTAATGGCTGTGTTACTGAATGGGCTAGTTGCCCTAAAAAATGTAATTAGTCCGTCTTTTAGATTATTCAAAAATAACGGACACGTATTTTTTTATTTGTAAATTAGACCAAAAATGACAAAGATATAGCCCATTAAAGTTACGTGTGACGTCACGCCGTGCTGCATTTTTTAGCAACGGAGTGACGTCACACGTAACTTTAATGGGCTATATCTTTGTAATTTTTGGTCTAATTTACAAATAAAAAAATACGTGTCCCTCATTTTTGAATACGTGTCCAATATTCTTTTATAATCTAAAATACGGACTAAATAGAATTTAATTATTTTGACCCTGGAAACTACCGTATTGTGGTGAATTTTCTTTTCTCAATTAAAACCATTCAAGGGCAAGGATTCTTGGTGCTGTAGTGTAGTTTAAACTTAGTTTCAACTTATTAATACTCGCACTTTTTTATTTTTGACCTAGTTTGATTTTCGACGTGTCATCATATTAAACATACAGTTGATCACACATTTCCGAAATTTTATTAGTTTTCGTAAGAATGTAAATAAATTTTCTTTATTCTTATTCTTTTTTGTCGCATCGTTAAATCAAGTAGGTACGTATTTGATCATTTGGAATAATATAAGCTGTAAGTTTCCCGAAAAATTAATTAATAAATAATAGTACATTGTTCACCGAGAGGAGAAAGTGACCGATTACCGTCGAGGGTGTCGTTTGAAGCCCGAGCCGTAGGCGGGGGCTTTAAAACACCTGAGATCGGGAATCGCAGTTTCTCTCGAGTGATACATAGTGCTTTATACTACACCTACAAGGAAAATAAAAAACGAAATCTTTACTAATTGAAATTTATATTGAAATTGTTGCTAGTGGCCAGTGTCATTTTGCGAACTTGGAGATAAAAACTCACTGTAAAAACTTTTTGGCTTTTGATATTTAGGTTACCGGCGCATAGTCTCACCCAAAGTTAAAAAAGAAAAACCACGTAAGAAATGGATTTTCATACACTTTTCTCTCCCGCTCAGATGCGTTTTCTCCCCGCATATTTATTCGATATGCAATGACGTACTTTCTACCGTAAATTTGATAAAGTATCAAGGTACTTTCCAAGCAGGTGTAGTATAAATTAGATTAATGATTTCCCACAGGTGTTGGGGCACAAGCGGAGACCAGGTGGGAAATCGAGAAAAGGCGCAACAACTTAAAAAAGAGTATCATCCGAGACAAGTACGAGACTCTTTACGACCGCCGAGTGCTAGTTAACCGGACGTTTTTCATGGCCTGCGATCGGTCACGGCCGCTGTATCAGCTCCAGGTCTGTAGACCAGGTCCAGGTCTAACCAGTAAATATTGACGACCTTGTGGCGTAACGGTTAGCGGATCTGCTTACCATGCCAGAGGTCCCGGGTTCGATCCCCGGCTGGGGAGAAAAAAAAACTCCAGGTTTTGGATGTTTACATGTTTGTGACGTCACTGTTTCTGGTTCCCACGACACAGGGTATCCTATTGTGGGGCCAGAAGCAATGTATGTGCCTGTATGTAAATGCTTATGTTTATGTAAATGTTTATGTTTATATGCTGGTGGCCTTTCTATATTTTTACGTAGGTATGTCTGTAATGACGCCGTTCAGAAAAACCTTCCTTCGACTGTTCTGGGGATAATATTGTTTATTTTGGGGATATTTACTTATTAGAAAGTTCGTAATGACAGATAATCGGTGCATCGGTTTCCGGAAGAGTTAAATATACGCTCACTATTTAGGTACAGTTGACTGCTTGGGCGATTCCAAACGTAACCATAGCATCGGAGGGAATTTGTGCAAAATACGTTGTATTTTGACGTCCTCCGTGGCGCAGCGGTGAGCGCAACTGTCTACCATGCGAGAGGTCCCGGGTTCGAACCCCGGCTGGGGACAAAAAAACCCAGATCTTGGATGTTCACATGTTTGTGCTGTCGCTGTTTCTAGTTCCCACGACAAAGGGTATTTTAGTGTGGGGCCAGAAGAAATGTACCTACCTATGTGCCTGGGTGATTTTCAGAAAATGGCTCAAATTGCATAATTTCTTTGGCGCATGTTTTTTCATCTAAACTCAATAAAAAGTAACAAATATTGTAGGTTTATTGGCCCTGAAAATTGTACTGTATCGTATTTGTAGGTTTTGGTGGCATCTACTACAATATACATATTATGTTACTTTTTATTGGCGTTCGCCCGCTGCGGGCTATAACTATTGTTATGCTAATTACCGCCGCTAGAAGACTTATTGAGTTAAGAAGAAAAAAAATGCGCCAAAGAAATTGGCTTGAATTATATGCGTCCGCGCGACCAAGCGGTTTGGCCGCAGATTCCAGCGACCGCGGCCAAGTCGCTTTTTGATTTATATAAAGCGGCCCGAGCGTCTCCGCTCTCCACCCGTTCTCACAAACAACAAAAGAGCGTCCCGTCCGCTTCAAATGCACCGATACAAGTGAACACGTTGAAACTCGTACGAGCGGCCCGGCCGCGCGACCACGCCGTTCGAAGGCGCGACCGCGCCGCTATTTAAATAAATCGTTACACACAATAGGGTATGGATGAAAATATCATAAGTGCTTGATATTTTTTTTGGTGATAGGAATAACCTTCCTTAACGCGGGAAAAAAGTTTAAATTTTTTTGGCCCCATAGTTAATTTTTAAATATACTTAATATTTTTCCATTCGTCGTTCTGGGCTTAGTACGGCATATCAGACATATTCCTTAGTCCGCTAAGTATGAAAAAAAATCCACCTTGAAAAGCTGTCAATGTCACCACAGAATTTTTTTTTAATACGTAGCGGACCAAGGAATATGTCTGTTAAGCCGTACTGAGCCCAGAACTACGAATGGAAAAATATTAAGATTATTTAAAAATTAACTACGAAGCCAAAAAAATTGAAAAAATCACCGAAAAAAATATCAAGCACTTCTGATATTTTCATCCATTCCCTATTCCAGAATCACCCGCCTGTATGTAAATGTAAAATGTTTCTTTTTCTCTGCTTCCAGCGCACCGCTTCAGCCCTGGATGCGCTGAAGAGGCCACCGAGTCAGTGCGACTGGCCTCTGGTCGGAGCCTTTGTGCCGAAGACCAATCTAGTTTTGCTGGCCATCTTCAAGCTCTGCCCGAACCTCGGCAGGCCTCCGCCAGATCCTCTGGTTAACGAAAAGGTTCGTTCACATGGAAAGGTGTGAGGTGATTGCGTTTTCGTTCTAAAAGTAACCCCACCCTATAATACATGTCGCACCCACGCAAGAACAACGTGATATTTCGAAGAAAACCATTTTTTATTCATAGAAATTTAATGTTGTTAACGCGGTTTTATTTACTCCGAAAACGCCGGAATAATGAGCAAAAGAGACACTGCATCACGTTATAGCGCTATCTCTTTTGGCCATTACTTTGAAACCTTAAAAAAATGGTCTCATGTAACGTAAGGGTTCTGAAATAACACGTTGTTCTTGCAAGTGTGCGATGTGGGTACTTTTAAGTATTCTATCCTTCTTTTTTGCACGCCTACCTCAATTTTTGCCTCTCCTGTACCTCCTGTGGGTTGACTGGTAGAAAATGCCATTAGCATTAAGTCCACCTTTTGTACACTATTTTTGTTTTATAAAGAATTAATAAAGTAAAAAAAAAATGAAAAATATTTATTTTGTACTAAAAGTAAAAAGTAAATAAACTCACGCCCGTTATCCCCGAGGGGGTAGGCAGAGGCACCAATCACTAGAACTGGGCCCACGTTTTGCCGAGTTTAAGGTCCCAACGTGACAAGTGGCAAGCCTGTCGCCGTTGTCCAGGCACAATTTATTTTTATTTTTCGTTCTAATTTCAATATTTTCCAATTTCAATATCTGTTGAACAAAGCTATTCGAAATCTGTCGATTGTTATTGTGACCTGTATTTTGTAAACATCTACATAGGGCACTGACGCCTGTATCACAGATTTTTATCTGACACAGGCTTCAGAGTCTGATCAATTGATTTAAATTCACTATAGTTAAATGTTTAATTAACGACTGAAAACTGATGTCAAATTGAATTATTTACTGTACTATTATATTATGATAATTAATCTAATTGTGAATTAATGCTATGTCAATAAACCAATATAAAGTTCAAAATCAGTAGTGACGTCTACGTTGTTTGTCCAAGGGTACTTAAGGCTGTAACAAGGGCGAATGACTTTGAGCATTTGACCTCTGAGTTATAACATAATAAACTAGCGCAATCTCTTGAATGTTTGTTGTACTTCTTCGGCGAATACTTTAAGGGCTAATCCATAATCCAAAGATTACACAGATAAGAGATGTGGCGGATGTTCCATGGCGATTATTCCCTGCGCTAATTAAGAAATCGTACAATTTTGTACTAATCACGCTTAATATTAACATTAAAAAATATATGAGCAGATAGCATTGCAGATATTGATGTGGCCGATATTTGCATGAAAGATTTAAATGAAAAGCTACTATCGTTTACCAGCGAAATTAGATTCTGTGGAAAATAAAGCTTTTGGAAAAAAAAAATTTTTTGCCATCTAGACAGGTTAAATGCAATTTTTTTCCGTACGAATTAGTCACTGATATATCCTTTATTACCAAATATTTTATTCAGAATTTTTTTGTGCGTACTTTTGCCTAACATTTCAGTTAAAGCTAGCCAATTTTGCAACATTTACCCTTGTTACACCCTTAAGTGAGGTTTACCTAGAAGGGTATGTGGAGGGGGAAGACTTGGTTTCGGCTGCTTGTTTCGGTGACATTTAGGAGGTACTTACCGTCAATTTGCAAACAGCCATATATCCTTAAACCTTTTTTTACCACCTCTGTGGCGCATCTGCCTACATTGCGAGAGGTTCCGGGTTCGAATCCCGGCTGGGGACAAAAAAAACCCTGGTCTTGGATGTTTACATGTTTGTACGTTGCTGTTTCCGGTTCCCACGACACAGGGTATCCTAGTGTGGGGCCAGAAGCAATGTATGTGCCTGTATGTAAAATGTTTATGTTTTTAGGTCGAGATGAACGAGCAGATAAAGAAACTGAACACGACAGCCGAGCGTTTAGCCTGCTGGCGGAACCAGGTTCCGTTCCCGGGACGCAAGCCAAACCTCAAGTGTTATCCGCACAACTACGCTGCGGTAAGTCAATACGGTATTTGACACTATCAACAATAAATTGTTTGAGATGGTCGATTAAAAAAAAATTACAAAATAATTCGGAAAATGTATTTCTTTTAATCATACACTAGTTATTACAATTTTTAAATAGATGAAACATAAAAAGAGTGCTCTGAAATGTGACGTCACAAGCAAGTATTTTCATACAAAATTCCGTTTTAAAAGTAATTCATTTGACATCCTGTCAAATACCCAATTGACGGTCAAGGGAATCACGGGAATCATGACGTCACTGGTCAGTAAACAAAATCAATGACCGTAAGATTGGACGACATGAATGACAGACGCCATATTTACTGAGATCTGACGTATCATAGAATCGGCCATTCCAGGCAGTTTTCGATGAAATAGCTACAGACCGTTTTTTAATTCGATGCAAAAAAAAATGACGCGGTGTTACCGCTGTAAAAGCTATAGGTTAACTCGGTAGATTTTTTTACCGTGAATAGAAGACTCATGTGACCAAAATCCTTATCACATCAAAGACATTAAAATTGAATTATTCGTAAGAGCAAAGTCTAAAAAAAACACCTGCGTAGCATACACAATTTAACTTGGAAGTAAAATGGGGTTATTTGGTTTTTACGTACTAGCAACATTCAGACATTGACAGCCTAAAAATTGTATGGAGATGTCAACGTGACAATATATTTTTTTGCATTGAATGAATCAATATTATCAATTTTAAACCTGCTTTTTCGGATAATTGCTTTTTTTGCTCAAAATGCGTTAAAGCGGTTTTAAGACTAATCATTAATGCTAATACGTATATATAATACCTACTGTTATCTTCACACTGTTTTGACAGTTATATACGAAACAAGAGTGTATTATGGTTGATAAATGGAAATAGAGATGGAGTCTAAGTAAAAAAAAACATACAGAACGTTACCGAACTCCATATAATTTTGTGGGCTTCCTGAGCCTCGATTCTGTCAGTGCAATATAGTTTGATGACAGATGCACGGTCGGGTCACGTGACGTGTTTTTTACATACCATTGACGCGTCGATTGCTTGATTTGAGTGCGCGCGTAGACTGAAAGCGGCAATGAAATTAAATCGCCATGTTCATGCAGTTGTCATTGAACTACAATGCATTAACAGAATCTAGCCCCTGTTTGCTTAGCACGCAGGCAGGAAGAATAAGAAGAGTAGCCAATACTGGCGCCCACTCGTGCCATCCCGCTCTCATCCACTGCGTAAGCGCAGGATTGGGCGATTCCTGTCCATAGAAAAGCCTTTTCGAGGCGTTCGCTGAGCGAACTAGTTCTGCCCTTATATTACGTAACTTTCCACTCTATCGGGTTAAGCATTTAGACAACTCGAAAGAGTCAAAATAAGGATGTATATGAGATACCTACTGGGAAAAAAGTCCCAAAATGTAACAGTGTGACATAAGGTGGTGTGACATACCGGGAACAAAAGGGCAATCAAAAATCTCCATACAGGGGAGTCTTACGTAATGAGCCGTTTTCAACAGAACTAAAAAAAAATTCTAATGGCTGTCAAAGGAATGCAATTTCGGACCTCAGCCCAATAGCCATCTGTAATAGGTACATCATCGAATAGGATAGGTCTCAGCGAGCAGAACAAAAGTTACTATGACGCCAACAGCCAAATGTTTGTCCTTTCGGAGTTCTAATGTATTGAAAAATTTGTTTCACTGAGACCTATTCAAGCTCGCTGAGACCTATAAAAAAAACTAACATTTTCAATACAATATAACTCCCAAAGGACACACATTTGGCTGATGGCGTCATAGTAACTTTTGTTCAGCTCGCTGAGACCTATTCGATGATGTATCACACATGGCTATTGGGCTGAGGTCCAAAATTGCATTCTTTTGACAGCCGTTAGATATTTTTTTTAGTTCTTCTGAAAACGGCTCATTGCACCCCTGTTCTGACACATTTTATGTTGACTTTCATGATTTCTTGTACTAAGAAACCTTTTTGTGGTTCCAGGAAAAGGGTTACAGACAGTGTGGACCATGGCTGCCAGACCCAGAGGAAGAAGAAAACGGCACCACTCGAACAAGCTTCTCTAAACTGCTGCTCCTTTGTGTGACATTTATATTGTATTATTCTTGAAACACATATTAATGAACTACATGCATTAAAAAAAATATGACAAGATGTTTAATGGATTACGGTCAAAGACAACACATTCTTTTATTTGTTCTAGTTTTAATAATTTAATAGATAACATCTCCATCAAATCATCCTCTGATTTATCTAATACGCCTACTAACTGAGGGTAATTTGAATTTGGTATGCTCAACTTGAACTGGCGTTTTTTAAAGAACTGCGCATTTTTAGAGGTAACCTTGTTTGTAACTCTAGCTATCTTCGCATATTGCCTTGACCATGATTGTAAGGAAAACATTAGGTATACAATTTTGTAATACTCTCTAATCGATAACTAATATAGGTATATAAAGCGAGCTTTGGTTAGTTACATTACACCATTTATAACTCTAGCAGATGGATATTTTTTTATGATATTTGATTGTTGACCATTTGTCACCGTTCGAATAGAGCGAACTATTAAAACATGAGAAAAATTCAAGAAATAAATTAATCATTTATGAGCTATTGATTCTGACAAGGTACGAATCTCGTGGGGTCATTTTCGATCAATAAAATGTCGATAGTGAACAGGGGTGCTAACGTAACTTCTCCACTGTATTAACTAGTCTAATTTAACCTACGAACTGTCATCGGCATGCGTATTTTGACACTTTCGTCAAAAGAGATAAACTAATACCTCAGAATAACTTATTCTGAGACTAATACAGGTGTCAATTACTTAGTAGGGCCGGTGACGACCGATCTAACTTCGCACCTCGCGATGATTACGTCACACTTAGGTAAGATAATAATGCAAAAAAGAATTCGCTGTCTTTCAAATTGCTTTAAAAGATTAAAGACAAAACAAAATATATTTTTTTGTAATTATAAATAATTTAATTTGTAATTGTTTATAACGAGAAAAAATATCTTCTTTTGTCTTTAATTTTATAAAGACAGCGTATTCTTTCTGTGTAGAATTATTTTGCTAGTATCTTCTCCATGTAATCTATTAATTGTGAAACTAACAACTTTGATGTTCAAAAGTAAACATTTTGTTTTTTATTGTGAATAAAATTTTTGAATTTGAAAAAGTAACAGACATTAAAATTTGTTAAGGGTCTGTTTCACAATCTGCAGATAAACTTCCGGATAAGCTATCCGCGACCAGGGCTGCAGATCTAAATTTGAAGCCATAAACGAACATACGCAATATAGGAAATATTATTTAAATTTAGAACAAACGGCAGCCTTGGTTGCGAATAGCTTATCTACTTTCTACGAGAATGGGCTTATCTTAAATAGCTTATCTTCTTATGTCTACTTTCTGTTTATAACAATGTAAGATATTATTAACGTGGCGCCGCATTCCAGCGAGATGCAAACCTAGCTAGGTCGAACAGTAAACATCTGAGGGCCGGTTTCTGAGTTGAGAATTTTGAATAAATAAGTACTTAACTGTAGCGCTGTCTCATCAAATTTCTCAGAGAAGAGTGTGACAGAACGTTACTTAAGTATTTACTTAGTGTAAATTCTCAATTCAGAAATCGCCCCTCCCTTCCAAATTGTGCGAAGATTTCCGGGGTACCACCATCAGTAACTGCATTACGGTCAGTTATTTAAATGTACAGGGTGTTGATTTGTACAGTTGACTCCGACTCAGGGATGGTTATTTACATGATACTGAAGCAAAAAAATATATTTAAAAAAATATTATTTTTTTTAGTGAAAATCACCTAAAATCACAAATTTATATGGCTTAGCTTCTATCGTTTGCATTTGGCGGGGGTTTCGCGGGGCGGGCCTGGAGAGTGCGCCCGCGCGCTCGCCTCCGGCAGCCCCGCAAAACCGGAGATTTTAGGTGAACTTCAGTAAAAAAAAAAATTTTTTTATATATTTGTTTTTTGCTTCAGTATCATGTAAATAACCAACCCTGAGTCGGAGTAAACTGTACAAATCAACACCCTGTATAGTATTGTCACCTTAGTGGTGAAGAGAGCACGCCACACTTTTGACCGAATCGAGTTATGAACACCATCTGCGTTAAACGGAGATTCTACTGGTGAAGAGATCTAAGTGATAGCTCAACTAGCAGTTGGTTTTCCATTCAAACGTGAAAGGAGTTAAATGAAAAGGGGAAGCAAAAACCACTGGTGATTTTAATTTTAGCTGCATAAATTGGTTCACCACAGCTTGTTGGTGTCACACAAATATTACAATTAACATGGAAATCTAAACATATAGAGGATGTACAACAAAAGAGTATTTTTTGGAAGACACTTATTTTATTTTATTTGTTCTATCTCGAAATAATAGCTCGAATAGCTCTCTTCAACCCTATGGCGACGATATTAGAATTATTGGGAGAAATCAAAACAGTTTCTTTATAATAACATTGAGTTTTTAATTTCTAGAACACCTATATTTTATTCTGTGATTGATTCACGCTCAGTGAGAGCGTATTGTCCAATACGTAATTCCCAGGATATAAATATTACACTAATATTTTAGTATCCTATCTAGAAGAAATATTTATAGGCCCCATACATTTCATTCATTCACTCAACTTTAGCGATTATTGGCCGTTTTCTACAGGGTGTAACAAAACCGCCATAAACGTACAATCCCACAAAGATACTGCGGTATATAATATGTAAAAACATGCCAACTGTTCCATACTAAATATAATGGCGGCCTTGAAATTAATGGAAATTTCTCCGCGATATTGAAGCTCTCCTCATATTAATATAACTTGTTCGTATTGACAAGTAGATAATTTCGAATGTAAATGGGAATTTCGTTGCACCCTGTATAACGGTTCGTCGATAGATAAGCCTACCGACAGCAATTTATTACAATATTTGACATAAATTGTACGGAAGAAGATCTGTTTTTAGTATCCTTACAGGCTTATTTATCGGTGGATTGTTTAAATCAAACGACTTAAAATCACACATTTGTAAACAAGTTTTTGAAGACATCAGTGATAAAATATTTTTATAATCTTTGGCTACTGTGTAATTGTAGTATTTAGATATCGAAACATTAATATACATAATTTTAGATATATTTTATCGCTATATAGATAGGAAATTAATTATAATAAGGAGATACGGTATCTCTATGGTCGACTATTTAATACATTCGGTAAATACATGTTTAGTTCTGATCGTAATTATCTAACACTCATTATTTAAACCGAAACATTGTCTGATCTTAGGACGTCTTCAAGATCCAAATATGATAGTATCTACATTGATTAATAAAACTTAAGCTCAAGGAACTCCATAAAGATAAATAGCGCCACCAATGAAAAAAAACATCTTTTACAGTTTTTTTTAATAAAGCTAGGTACAGTGGACAGCACGTCATCCTTCACATTTTAGTAATGCAACGGAGTAGAATGCATGGGTACATACGATGATGTGCTGTCGACTGTACTTAGAAATCGCTTAATCGTGTAACTTATTATTTTTACGAGTCACAAAAATTGGCATTTAATACTATCTACACTCCATTCCACGAAACAAACTCCCAAAGAAAATCGTCCGTGTGCGCCCATTGGTCCTCGTGACTTTCAATGAGCCGCTTTCAGAAGAACTAAAAAAAAAAACGAATGGCTGTCAAAGGAATGCAGTTTTGGACCTCAGCCCAATAGCCATCTGTGATACATCATCGAATAGGTCTCAGAGAGCTGAATAAAAGTTACTATGACGCCAACAGCCAAATGTTTGTCCTTACGCAGTTATATTGTATTGAAAATGTTAGTTTTTTTTTTCAATACAATGTAACTCAAAAAAAAAACTGTATAACTGTTTCTTTTTTTTTCAAGATGGCACTTTTGGGCCTCATTTACGCCCGGTTTCTCGTAGACTAACAAGCTGTTAATTTACTGTTAAAAGCTGTCAGATTTTTTTTATTATTTTTTTTCTGTCAGTTGGCCAAAGTGCATACGAAAAAAACGTTTGACAGTTGTTAACAGTAGCTTAACAGATTGTTAGCGCACGAGAAACCGGGGGTTAGTTCCTTAACACATACTATTACAATATTTTCTTCGAGATTTAAACACGTCGCTAGATTCCATAGATTTAATTCCAAATGTTAATATAATACACAAAGCATACCTACCTATTCCAAACACTTTTGTAATTTATCATTTTATTACTTACAACCCTGAAGTCAGACTATTACTATACCAATTCTTAAACAATGCCTAGGGCAAATGAAACTTCCAAATGAAAATATCAACCAACTTATCCACCATAGTTATATATAACATTGGTTTAAATTACAATGGTAATTAGTTGATATTAGGTACTTTTTGCTTATTCTATACGAATTCTTACTGACGCTATGTTACCCAGACAAAAATAGATAGAATACGCTCTTTTTTTTAATATTCTTACATTTTTCATTGTATTTTTAATCTTTATATTTTTACTAAAATACTAATTTATTTGAGCCCCGAAAGATTCTGTGATAGTATATTGCCAGCTAATAAAAAATATACTTTTTCTTTACATTAGGGTGTCTCTTAAATCATCGAAATCGTTTCTTTTAAACAGATTCCTTATTATTTTCTTCCTTTTATGAGGAAATAACCTCAGTGCCTCTGAGGACTGTTTCAGACAAATTAAAGCTCTTCTGAGAAGTGTTTTAAGGTATCGTGTTATTATATAATCCATTTATCTATACTTAGCATTTTTTTTAACTTTAAACGACACTGAATTAAAAACCTTTAGCGGTAGAAAATTCGGTACCGTTTGCAAATTTAGTACTAGCTAGCACTAAATTTGTAAACTGTTTCGAGTTTTCTACCGCTAAAGGTTTTTGTTTTAGTGTCGTTTAAAGTTAAAAAAATGCCAAGTATAGATAAATGGATTATAAAACGCCCAATTACTTTTTAGGGTTCAGTACCCATGGGTAAAACGGACCCTATTACAGAGACTCCGCTATCCGTCCGTCTGTCACCAGGGTGTATCTCATAAACCATCACGATTCCGTAAGAACTGTGATAGTTAGACAATTAAAATTTTCACAGATGACATTTCTTTTGCCGCTATAACAAACACTACAACAAACGTGTTTTTTTTTTTGCTCGATATTGATAACGGCAACAGGTAGACGCTCGATATATTCACAGAATTTAGAGTTATATTATTTATTTTAACAATAAATAATAAAATTAAAATAGAGAAATGGGAGGGAGGCTCGCATAGAACAAACGTAATTTTTTTGCCGTTTTTATATATAATGGTACGGAACCCTACGTGCGCGATCCCGACTCGCACTTGCCCTGTTTTTATTAGTTAACGTGAAATAATATATTTGTGATTATTATATGTAGTGCTTTAAATATTGACATAATGTTTAGTGACTAAAATCCCAAGGACTGGCATAACAATATTATTGCAAAACAATTGTTGAGGTGTTTCGACATACTTATAAAAAAAAACAAGAGGCTCGTAAGAACCACGTTATAAAAATACGTATTGATGTTTTAAGGGACACCTTTCTTTACACCTTTGGCTTTGGAAAATAAAAATTTGAAGGATCTTAATTTTCCGAGTGGATTTTATAATATGCAATGAGCTTATTAATTAATCCATATATGGCTGATTAGAGAGCAAATATGTTCCATGGAATCGTAATTTAATGCTTATGTTAACATCAATTTATAATAAATCTTGTTTTGCGTAAGTTTATTTTTTATATACTTACTCGATTACACAAATTGGCAGTACCTACATTAGAAAAAATGAACAATATAAAAAATACTTTATAAAAAGATAACATAATATTAGATATTTAAAATATCTGCGAAGGTACAAGTAAATCACATTGTAATGGATATGTCAAACAATATTTGTGCAGACAGACACAGAAAACAATAATATCTTAACGTAAAACTTAACCGTGAGTTAAAAATCTTAATACAACAGTCAATTTTAATGGCCACTTGAGTGACATTTGGGTGGTTGTGCAGGTCGGCCTGAATGTATTTAAAACATAAGTTAAATACTCGGCCGGAAGAGCAAAATTCTCCTAACAAAGTTGTAAACTTAAAAGGAGCATCCAACACCTACTATTGTTATCACTGTTAAAAATAAATAATTTAGATATTTTTAATTTTAAAAAAATACTTATTTCAAACTCCACGACGGAACGGTCCTTAGACGTCTATCTAGTCTCTGTTTTTAGGGTTATGAAAGTAAATAACTAAAACACTTATTTAAACTTTTTAGAACGCTACTTCTTCCTGCCGATGAGCACTCCAGAGACGAAAAGCCTTTATTTTACGTCGACCGAACACAATGTTTATTATTCCTCTTCGGATTCAGTGTCGGAGTCCGGAATAGTGTTGAACCAATTCTCCCAGTTAGACGGCGGTCCCATCAAAGTTCTGCTGCAATAAACACATAATTAATATTTTTTTTGCGCGGCTGAAGCCACATTACATCCGAGACCAACCTGACTATTAATCTCAAAGGATATAAATTTGAATAAATCTTAGAAATACATCAAAATTAGAAATAATTTAAAGATCTTATTATTTATAAATACGCGACTCGATATTCTGCAAAGTGTGTGCCGAGGCACATTGGTGTATCGGTTTTTTTTTAAATTATTATTTAAATGCGTTGTTGTAGAAGATTATGGGCCTTGATTACGCTGCAGGTTCAAAAACTACCTATTAATATTATTTTATTATTTACGACATAAGTCAAATTTTCCAAAATCGTATTATAAATAGGAGTAGAAGATACGACTAAGTGCCTCTGGTAACCCCTTAAGTTTTTTTTCATTTTGTATGCACTTTAGACAATAACAAGCGCCTCTCCCTTCTGCACTATCTGCTCTAAATATAAGTGAGAAATGTTTCATAGGGCAGATAAGTTAACACCCTACATTGTAAACTTTACAATGTAGGGTGTTAACTTATCTGCCCTATGAAACATTTCTCAGCAACAGCCAAAAAGTTGAATTTTGTAAACTAGTGTAATGAATATTCCATGATGGAATTACACTAGTTTACAAAATTCAACTTTTTGGCTGTTGCTGTGAATTTTGTGGGTGATATAGTTCACTTGTGTCACGGCCTCAACAAATCTACCCTCAAAAGATTTCCTGCAGCTCGAATTTCTGTGTTGTTGACTTTCATCATTTTTGCGTATATATTCGTTAATAAAGTGAATATTTCAGTGGTGTTAAGATCAATTTCATAAGTTTTTACAACATGAGTGGTTCAAGAAGAAGCTATTTAAATAACCTCAACCATTTTTGCTACATATGTGGAGAATATGTAATAAAAGAATACAGAAAAGCTATATCGGAGTGCGTTAAAAATACGTATTTTCCCTAGGTACTTTGGGATATTTTTTAATGAAAATGGCAAGTCTTAGGCTCCCAATTGTGTTTGTAAATAGTATGTTGAATATTTAAGTATTAGGCTCCCAATTGTGTTTGTAAATAGTATGTTGAATATTTAAGTATTAGGCTCCCAATTGTGTTTGTAAATAGTATGTTGAATATTTAAGTATTAGGCTCCGAATTGTGTTTGTAAATAGTATGTTGAATATTTAAGATCATGAAAAAGCGGCAAAAGAAGTTCGTTTTAAAATTAATCACCAACAATTTGGCAAGAACCACATCATAGATGACTGTTACAGGTCAGTTATCTAAAGCTGGCACGTTCACAGTACTCACACTTATGCAATTTCACTATACAGTATGTTTAAAAATAAATGATTTTGATTCAAAATGCGACTCTAGTTCAAGTGTAAGAGTTAGGTTTTACTAAGATGGGTGCGTTGTAAATAAATAAATACAAATATATGTGTTACTTATTAAAAATAAGGTGGAATCAATGGTCACAAAATAGTTTTAATTTTCAATAAATTTTCACATGAACAAAAATAATTTCACCTAAGAAAATCTTTACCAAAACAGAAAATAATTATCCCAGAAATCCTCAACAATTTAATTATAATTTAATTATGTAACAAAGGGTCACGGACGCTCAGTGGTCACTTACTGGATGAATGAGCCGATTTCAGATGAACTAAAAAACAATATAATGGCTGTCAAAGGAATGCAATTATGCACCTCAGCCCAATAGCCATGTGTGATACATCATCAAATAGGTCTCAGCGAGCTAAACAAAAGTTACTATGACGCCAATAGCCAATATAACCCTTTCGGAGTTATATTGTATTGAAAAAAAAAACTAACATTTGGCTATTGAGCTGAGGTCCAAAATTGCATTCCTTTGATAGCCGTTAGATATTTTTTTTAGTTCTTCTGAAAACTGCTCAGTACCCTAACTTTTTTTCTTATTGCTTGCCACAGATAAAAACTTTATTACTGTTCTGTGATTTCATCGACTGGAAGGAATCGTTCAGCATTCATTCATTAATTCATTCATTCATTCAGACTGAGCAACATCATTCGGTTTCTATTGTGGTTACGCGAATGTTCTGTTCTCCTATTCTTCTTCTTCAACGTTTTTTTGATGATTTTAGCACCAGTAGCAGTGGTCCGAAGTCCAATCACAATCAAATGCAAGAGCCAAAAGAAAAGAGGAAAGACCACAGAATAAACTGGCAATTCCCATTAGAAAAACAAAAACCCTCTCTTAAATATGCCATCTACTGACTTATGAATCGTTTTCAGAAGAAAAAAAAAACGAATGGCTGTCAAAGGCACAGATTACAATAGAAATAGATAGGTCACTTGTATTTTTTTCTGGGGGTACGAAAGTGCTGCTTGCGGCGATCACGAACAGTACTAAAAACAAGCGCGGCAAATTTGAACTGGAGTCGTGATATTTTTTTGTTGTTTGATAAAGCTGAAAATGGAAACACTTGCAGGTGGATAAAATAAGAAGCTCTGAGAACTTCTTATCATCCACTTGCAAATGTTCCCATATTGGACCATGGTGACAAAATGGGATAAAATAGAAATAAAATACGATACTGTGATGTCTTTTTTTGTGTTATAAATATAATTAAACCCTTTGAATGAATGTCGATGAAGCAAAAATGATATATCAGGATCGTGGCAGTCCCGAGTCTCTGTCTATCTTGTAACAATAGCTTTTTTGTAGCTTAAACACATTTAAATCCACCGTCTTAGGTTATACTGGCTACTGGCAGCATCTTCATAGTTTTGTCAACTTCCATTGGCACAGGGACAGCGTGTACATCAGTGGCAGATTGAGTCCACTGCAAATAAACAAAGACCACATGAAAACTTGTAATCAATTACCAAAATAAGAGCAGTCTTTTTGTCTTTGCAAAGTACAAACCTTATAGATGAAGTGGGCACTGCAATTTTAACAATTCTGTGTTTGCTTCCGTGAAACACATTTTCCAAATGTATATGACATCTTCTGGGGTTTGCATCTATGTTCTCGTCATCACCCACCAAACTGATTCCAACTCGTGCTTTCAAAGTTCACAAAATACGATACCGAAACAAACGGTGCAAAACACAAATGAAACAGAGTCCTGTCTCAAATCACCGATGCGCTAGTCTGAAGGAACGTTAACAAATCTGAATTGCGAAGTAAATAATATTCACTGAAAAAGCAAATTACAAAATACTTGAGAAAACTCGTTGCAAAATGTTTCGAGTTTGACATTTTCTCTGTGTTTCCATGCAAATTTCTCAACATTACTACCTTCGCCATCTGATATCTGGTAATAAGAACCACAAAATGTACTTTTAAGTTATCATCCTAGAACTTATGTAGCTCTATTAGTACAAAAATAAAAAATATTAAATGTTAAAGTTTTAGTTCAAAAACTTAAAGTTGCAATAGTAACAGTTAATATATTTTCTACCATAAACCAAGTATTGTTTTGGATGGCAACTTAAATGATGTTTTTTGTTCTGTTCGCAATGCCTAGATGGCGCCACCAAAAATTTTTTGATCGTTTGTTCTAAGAGACCATACCATGGTCAAAGGAATGCAGTTTTGGACCTCAGCCCAGAACTGCAAGTTTAGAAAAAAAACTAACATTTTCAATACAATATAACCCCGAAAGGACAAACATTTGGCTGTTGACTTCATAGTAACTTTTATTCAGCTCGCTGAGACCTATTCGATGATTATCACACATGGCTGTTGGGCTGAGGTCAAAAATTGCATTCCTTTGACAGCCATTCGTTTTTTTTTTTAGTTCTTCTGAAAACGGCTCATTTGGAACTACTTTTCTTAGCTGTCAGAAAAATCCCTCATTGAAACGCACATACGGTTGAATACCAAAAAGATCACGCTGTATTTATAAACAGTAGCAAAAGTGAAACTATAACTGTCTTCACACTCATAAGCAAGACCGCGCGCAAGAGAGACGGGCAGACTTTTCATGATGCGCATGCAGCGCGCTTATTCACAGACACTACACAAACGCAACGTGTTAATGTGTTGAACGTGCCAGCTTTACTTAACTGACCTGTACTTTTGCAGTGTCAACACTAAAGGCATAAAAATAAACTCAAAAAAATCAAGCTAAATGGCAGTACCCAACTACATATAAAACGAGACATCATGAAATAGTTTCTGAAAGCACTCGATAAAAACAGTGATTGCTTTTTCTACATTTACCAAAATTTTCCTCAGCTCACTAGGAAAAAGATAAAGGCCCATATTTTTGACGGACCCCAAATTAGACGACTTACGAAAGATACCTAATACCTAATAGAGATGCGTAAGAAAGATATTTCAAAATTCTATGACTGAGCTTGAATTAAAAGTATGGACAGCTTTCGTATCGGTCAAGCGAAATTTCCTCAGAAACAGAAAGTCGAAAAATTATAAAGAACTTGTAGAAGACCTCCTCTTCCATTAAGAACTCTAAGATGCAATATGAGTATAAAACTCACTTTCTCCATAATCCACCTACAGGTTTAAAAAAAAATTACGAATCATGAGCGAGCAGGGGGCAGGAGCAGGGAGAGCGAAAACATCAAGAATTACGCGTCATGGAGGAGCGTTATCAGGGTTTCTGGGATAAGAATATAATGTCTGACTATTGCTGGAGCCTTCTACGCCATTCTTTATGTCCACGCATAAAAGAAGAGCTTCAAATCGAAGTTTTTTGGAACACAATTATTTATTTTAAAAAAAATCTTAGTGAATACTTGTATTTTAAATATTTACACGTAATGACCTGAAACTCATAAACTAGAGCTGATGAAAAAAATCTACTTAGGTATATATTTGTAGGTAATCAGCATATCATACGTAGTCAGCAACAGCTAAAATTTTATCGGCAACAGATACATTGTAAACTAGTGTTATCTTTACCTGTCTTTTCTCTAAATAAATAAATAAATTACATGGTCAATTTTTTTTTAGTTTTTCTGTCTAGTCGGTGTTGGTGCTTCCTATATTATTGGAGCTGAGATTTACTGATAATTTAGTTCTCGCTTTTAAGTAAAACTGGTTCCCCACCCCACAGGCCTATCCTAGTGTGGGGACCCCTGAAATTTCTCCTTACATAAGTTTTATCATGCACCTTCTTTTTAAATTTATTTTGTACATGTACAAGAAAACTGCTTTTATTACTGTTTTTTGGTTTTCGTGTCGCACCCTTGCAAGAACAACGTGATATTTCGAAAAAACGCATTTTTTAATCATAATTTTTTTTTTCTTTTAACGCAATTTCATTTACTCCTAAAACGCCGGAATAATGAGCAAAAGAGACACTGCATCACGTTACAGCGCTATCTCTTTCGGCAATTTTTTTGAAGACCTTATAAAGATGCTCTCATGTAACGTAAGGGTTTCGAAATAACACGTTGTTCTTGCAAGGGTGCGGTGTGCAATTAAACATTTTTTATCTTATAAAATAAAAAAATAAATTAAAAAAAACTCACGCCCGTTATCCCCGAAGGGGTAGGCAGAGGCACCAGTCTCTAGAACTGGACCCACGTTTTGCCGAGTTTATTAGGTCCCAAACGTGACAAGTGGCAAGCCTGTCGCCGTTATCCGGGCACAATTTATCAGCGAATGGTGTTGCTGTACAAACAAATGTACGTAACTAAAAGTCATTGGTACATGCGTGGTTCGAACCCAGACCCTCATGATCGAGAAGCAAGGGTCAACCCCACTACGCCACCACCGCTTATCTTATTATCTTATCTTCTTTTTATTAGCACAATGCCCATTGGCTTCCGAGTGCTTACCTTGGCTTGGTGACGGGCTGGGGCAGCGTGGCGGTGGCGGGGGGCGGGGGCGCGGGGGGCGGGGCGCGGCGCTGCAGCGTCTGGGTTCCGTCGGAGGCCTCCTCCACCCAGCCTTCTTCCAACACCCATCTGGGACATGCGGTCAGGCCGATGTGAGGCTTATGGCGGTGGATACAAGGCTGGTAATAGGCTGGGGCCGCCGGAATCTAATACCCGATGCGGTCTAACCGATGTGAGGCTTATGGAGGTTGATATAAGGATGGTAATAGGCTGTGCTGCTGGAATCCAATGCCCATCTGGGACATGCGGTCAGGCCGATGTGAGGCTTATGGCGGTGGATACAAGGATGGTAATAGGCTGGGGCCGCCGGAATCTAATACCCGATGCGGTCTAACCGATGTGAGGCTTATGGAGGTTGATATAAGGATGGTAATAGGCTGTGCTGCTGGAATCCAATGCCCATCTGGGACATGCGGTCAGGCCGATGTGAGGCTTATGGCGGTGGATACAAGGATGGTAATAGGCTGGGGCCGCCGGAATCTAATACCCGATGCGGTCTAACCGATGTGAGGCTTATGGAGGTTGATATAAGGATGGTAATAGGCTGTGCTGCTGGAATCCAATGCCCATCTGGGACATGCGGTCAGGCCGATGTGAGGCTTATGGCGGTGGATACAAGGATGGTAATAGGCTGGGGCCGCCGGAATCTAATACCCGATGCGGTCTAACCGATGTGAGGCTTATGGAGGTTGATATAAGGATGGTAATAGGCTGTGCTGCTGGAATCCAATGCCCATCTGGGACATGCGGTCAGGCCGATGTGAGGCTTATGGCGGTGGATACAAGGATGGTAATAGGCTGGGGCCGCCGGAATCTAATACCCGATGCGGTCTAACCGATGTGAGGCTTATGGAGGTTGATATAAGGATGGTAATAGGCTGTGCTGCTGGAATCCAATGCCCATCTGGGACATGCGGTCAGGCCGATGTGAGGCTTATGGCGGTGGATACAAGGATGGTAATAGGCTGGGGCCGCCGGAATCTAATACCCGATGCGGTCTAACCGATGTGAGGCTTATGGAGGTTGATATAAGGATGGTAATAGGCTGTGCTGCTGGAATCCAATGCCCATCTGGGACATGCGGTCAGGCCGATGTGAGGCTTATGGCGGTGGATATAAGAATGGTAATAGGCTGGAGCCGCCGGAATCTAATACCCGATGCGGTCAGATCGATGTGAGGATTATGGCGGTGGATATAAGGATGGTAATACGCTGTGCTGCTGCAATCCAATACCCATCTGGGACATGCGGTCAGGCCGCTGTGAGGCTTATGGCGGTGGATACAAGGATGGTAATAGGCTGGGGCCGCCGGAATCTAATACCCGATGCGATCAGACCGATGTGAGGCTTATGGCGGTTGATATAAGGATGGTAATAGGCTGGACCGCTGGAATCCAATTCCCATCTGGGACATGCGGTCAGGCCGATGTGAGGCTTATGGCGGTGGATACAAGGATGGTAATAGGCTGGGACACATACAACAGAATCCAATCTACACCAATAATTGAATCAATTATCTTTATGTAATATTGCACAATTCAATCATTTTGTAGCTTAATCTAATTTAATGTATAAAATCTAATGGCATTCAATCTATTCTAATTAATTAATACATTGCCTGTTCATATTGCACTTCTTGTAATATTTTGAATAATATTTAATCATTGCATGCTTACATAAATAAAATAATAAAAATAATAATAATAACTCAACCAATAAGAACGCCGTATCTACCTGTAATCGGGATGTACATAAAAATGGTATAGCATGTAAGCCAAATTATATAATGTATAATGTACAATTCAATGAATGTACTATCTTGTTGGTGGATCTAATAAAATAAAAATAAAAATAAAGTTGACATGTTATGAGTTGGTCTTTCCTACACCGACACAATAGTTTTTAGTGAAATATACACCTTGAGGTGTTCAGTATAAGGGAGGGCGATTTTTTTTTTCGATTTTCTAGTAAGTAAACTTAACTACAAACCTGACTGCAAAACGGTTACCACCGTTAGGTTAGGTTAGGTTACCTATATAATATAGGCATGCATATTAGACTTAATTAATGTAATTTTATAATTAACGTGTTCCCACCTGCCTTAACTCCTGCTCTAAATATAAACTTAAGAGCTGGGGAGTGCTGAAAATCAGCGTTGGTTACTTGGTGGTAACCGACATGTTAGCTGAGCACTTTCCAATTACCAAAATTGTAAACTTCATTTTTTAATTTTCTTAAATTGTGTAAAATTGTGTTTTTTTTTTTTGGTAATAAACTATTTCTATTCTATTCTATTCTAAATAGTACCTGGAGCTGCTAGCAGATTTGCAATTCTCGCACTCGCTGCGATAGTCGTCGGGGTCTTCCGCACCGTGCTCGTGAGTACCATCATAACTGCACACGCAGGACGGCTGTAGGGAAATATGAACTTTATTCTGTCCCTCATAAAGCTTATTTTGGGAAACCAGTTTGTAAAGAAAAAAATCTGACGTTCACATTTCTTTATTGCAATAATCATGTGTCATTACAGTTCTTATATGTAATTCAACAGGTACATGACACCCTGTAAGGGCACTACAATGTTTAGATAATGTTCAGAGGATAATTTGTAAATAAGTAAATATATAATAAATTATAGAGGACTAAAACTATTTTCCTACCTATTTTCGCCAATCTCTCACGCGTTACCTACTGTGGGTTGGGATTTTTCTGCGTAACACGGTGCAATTCACCAATGAGGTATAATTATGCATTTGTTTCTCGTCAGTGATGGCGTGACTATCAAACAATTACCCTAGAAAATTACAGTACAACAGTCAAATTTCGTCTTGACATTTTGTCAAAACACTTTTATTTAACCTTGCATATTCCTATTCTCTTCTTATTTTTTAATCTCATATTTATTTATATTAGTCGAAACGCCTATTTGCTTATGTAAGTGTACTATCTCATATCTATTTATTTTTGCTTGCACTACCTGTCGCCAGTCTCTCCAAAACAAAGGTATGCTGGAAGAGAATGCTTCCTGCATTAAGCACGCCCTTGTACACATATTGGTACAGTAAAGAATTTTAATACCTAGTAATTCCTGGTGTACATGTCGCAGTAAAGTAGTTAAATCAGAGAGTCAATTGAATCTCTAGACAGTCAATCAAAGATCGATATTCAATCAAGTCGCTAAAGTTCCGTCAGACAAGTGAGTGAACGAAACGTTCAACGAGTTTCCCAAACGTTCCTAGGTATTTCAACTTTGGTAGGGTGACCAAGATATTTGATTGGAAACTCACTACGAAAACAAGACTCTTCTTCTTAATTTAGCTGAGTAACCATTTACAACAAAACAAAACACGGAATTTCTTCACGATGACACCGGAATAACAATAACAAATGAAACAGTCGTGGCGGAGTCGACCACATGTTTAAAATTTCACCAAAGACCACAATTTGAAACAAAACACCACTCACACAACAAACGAACGTTGCACAACGTTTGCCAAAAGAAAGACTCTAAAAGTAATCAGCTGTTGTCGTGACCGCCATCTTGTTTTACATTATTAATCAACATGCTGGCTTTCGGTCAGTTAGACAGTTAAACGTTTTCGACGCTGCTTTATTTAAATCAAAATGCTAGCGACTTGATTGAATATCGATCTTTGATTGACTGTCTAGAGATTCAGTTGACTCTCTGATTTAACTACTTTACTGCGACATACATACAATAAAGAATATCCTATCTATCTATCTAATAATAATATTTACCTGGTCGACAGTGAGTGGCAGCGTGGTCTGCGGCGCTGGAATCGGCTGATCGGACTGTGTCGACTTGGACGAGTTAGTCGAGTTGGTAGAGACGGTAGGTCTGACCAGTGGCTTCGATTCGATCCCACCGACGACTGTGTCGTCACTATGCGCGCGCGACCGCCTCGATCCCTGCGGGTTGGATTCGACAACCATCGGCTCCGCTCGGCTCGGCTCGGCGTTCGAAGCGAGGTTCAAATTCCGTGGCATACTGCGCCCGGTGTCGGTGTAGATGTGCCGAGTATTCTCGTTCGGTTTGTGGAAGGAGCGGCGGATCTCGCCCTGGAGCGAGCGGTCGGCGCGGTTGAAACCGATGCTGGTGTCCAGAATAGTGGTGTCGATCGCGGTGGATATGCGCGGGATCGTGCGGTGGCTGCGGAGTGAGAATAGTTTTTTTTTTTTATTTATTTACCCACGACACAGGGTATCCTAGTGTGGCCCATGCCCCTTCTTCAGTGAGGGTGGGCCCGGCTCCTTTGCGAGGCGGGTCGACGTCGCAGGGGCGCCGCTGTAGCATTCGCACTGTGGTCTACCACTTGCGAGATCCGGCGGCGCCCCATTGCACGAGCGACAGGACGGCCCCCGGGGTGTTTTAGGAGGTATGCCTCTCCTACTATTAGGAGAGGAGAGTCCGACACACGGCCGTCACCCTCCCCCAAGAGTGGCGGTTATGGTGCACAAAGCATTTCACCCCGTTAACAAAAAAAAAAGGGTATCCTAGTGTGGGGCCAGAAGCAATGTATGTGCCTGTATGTAAATGTTACGTTATGTTATGTTATTTATTTTATAAATCGTTGGCGAATTAATCGCAGTCTTTCAGCATAATTCGTAACAATACCATACAATGTATGTGTTCGGTGAGAATGCGATATGTATGTTTTGTAGAAGTCCACCGGGACTAATGTAGAAAGGCGGTAGTGCAGTACATTAATTTCCAAGCACGTTTTTTCTTTATCCCGTTCTCCCACTCTCTCACCCATTCCCGCAATATCTCCCCCTTTCTTCTCTTTCCCGCTCTATCTCCCTCTATCTCCATATCCTCTATCCTTTCTCGATCTTACTCCCTACCTGATGATGTGTATCTTTCTCTCTCCTGTTTTCGCGTTCCCAGCGGGACCAGCCAGGAGGCCACGGTTACTGATGAACCTAGACCACTCGTCAGACTTGTCTGAGTTCACTTGGTGAGTTCAAATAGTCCAGTCATTCCTTCACTCTCTCGCTGGAGAGGAAATTGCGGACCTCAATCTCACTCTTCTTATCATTCTCTCCCTCTTTCTCCCGCTCTCACTCTCTATTGCTCTCCTTCACTATCAATCCCTCTCTCCCGCCCTCTCCCTTTCTCGCCTTCTCACTCTCTCCCACTCTCACGTAATCTTCCTCACCAGCTCTCCCTTCCCTACCCTCCCTGCCAACTTACAGCTCAGTATGCAGCGGGTACACCCCGGGAGCGTGGTGTGAACGGTCGCGGCCCGCCGCCGGCTCACGCTGGAGTAGACTCAGCAGACCGCGGTTACTGATGGCGCCCAGAGAGCCAGTCAGACGGATCGCGCTGGGATACCCCACCGACACTGGAGAAATAACGTGTCGAACATTACATAGCACCGCCTCATAATCAATATTTACAGTAGAGCGTCGACTATTGCAACGTCGGCCAATAGTCGACGTTCAAAAAAAAAGAATCATCAAAATCAGTTCACCCAGTCAAAAGTACTGCGGTAACAAACATAAAAAAAATTACAGTCGAATTGAGAATTGAGAAACTCCTCCTTTGCTCTTGAAGTTGCTTAGAAAACACAACAGCTAGTTTCCGTAACCAACGATACTCTGGATGGCAGGAAAGGTCACATGACCACCTCAGAGCTCGTCAGATTGACAAAGCACTTACTGTTAGGCGCCAAAACGTTACATGACCACCTCAGAGCTCGCCAGATTGAAAAGGCACTTACTGTTAGGCGCCAAAAGGTTACATGACCACCTCAGAGCTCGCCAGATTGAAAAGGCACTTACTGTTAGGCGCCAAAAGGTTACATGACCACCTCAGAGCTCGCCAGATTGAAAAGGCGCTTACTGTTAGGCGCCAAAAGGTCAGATGACCACCTCCGAACTCGTCAGATTGACAAGGCACTTACTGTCAGGCGCCAAAAGGACACATGACCACCTCAGAGCTCGTCAGATTGAAAAGGCACTTACTGTAAGGGGCCAAAAGGTCAGATGTCCACCTCAGAGCTCGTCAGATTGACAAAGCACTTACTGTTAGGCGCCAAAAGGTAACATGACCCCTCAGAGCTCGTCAGATTGAAAAGGCACTTACTGTTAAGGGCCAAAAGGTCACATGACCACCCCAGAGCCCCACATATTGACAAGGCACTTACTGTTAGGCGCCAAAAGGTAACATGACCACCCCAGAGCCCCACATATTGACAAGGCAATTACTGTTAGGCGCCCAAAGGTAACATGACCACCCCAGAGCCCCACATATTGACAAGGCTATTACTGTTAGGCGCCCAAAGGTCACATGACCACCCCAGAGCCCCACATATTGACAAGGCACTTACTGTTAGGCGCCAAAAGGTAACATGACCACCCCAGAGCCCCACATATTGACAAGGCAATTACTGTTAGGCGCCCTAAGGTCACATGACCACCCCAGAGCCCCACATATTGACAAGGCACTTACTGTTAGGCGCCCAAAGGTCACATGACCACCCCAGAGCCCCACATATTGACAAGGCACTTACTGTTAGGCGCCCAAAGGTCACATGACCACCCCAGAGCCCCACATATTGACAAGGCACTTACTGTTAGGCGCCCAAAGGTCACATGACCACCCCAGAGCCCCACATATTGACAAGGCAGTTACTGTTAGGCGCCCAAAGGTCACATGACCACCCCAGAGCCCCACATATTGACAAGGCACTTACTGTTAGGCGCCCAAAGGTCACATGACCACCCCAGAGCCCCACATATTGACAAGGCACTTACTGTTAGGCGCCCAAAGGTCACATGACCACCCCAGAGCCCCACATATTGACAAGGCACTTACTGTTAGGCGCCCAAAGGTCACATGACCACCCCAGAGCCCCACATATTGACAAGGCACTTACTGTTAGGCGCCCAAAGGTCACATGACCACCCCAGAGCCCCACATATTGACAAGGCACTTACTGTTAGGCGCCCAAAGGTCACATGACCACCCCAGAGCCCCACATATTGACAAGGCACTTACTGTTAGGCGCCAAAAGGTAACATGACCACCCCAGAGCCCCACATATTGACAAGGCACTTACTGTTAGGCGCCCAAAGGTCACATGACCACCCCAGAGCCCCACATATTGACAAGGCACTTACTGTTAGGCGCCCAAAGGTCACATGACCACCCCAGAGCCCCACATATTGACAAGGCACTTACTGTTAGGCGCCCAAAGGTCACATGACCACCTCAGAGCCCCACATATTGACAAGGCACTTACTGTTGGGCGCCCAAAGGTCACATGACCACCCCAGAGCCCCACATATTGACAAGGCACTTACTGTTAGGCGCCCAAAGGTCACATGACCACCTCAGAGCCCCACATATTGACAAGGCACTTACTGTTGGGCGCCCAAAGGTCACATGACCACCCCAGAGCCCCACATATTGACAAGGCACTTACTGTTGGGCGCCAAAAGGTGGTGCGGCGGCGGGTTGTGGTCCCGGCTGTCCGGCGGCTGCTGCGGCTGCAGCAGTGGCGCGTTGTAGCAGTTCTGGGTGCTCGCCATCTGCGGAGTACACTCCTTTAAGCCCGATCTAAAATCATAGCCCACTTACACGACTCTGCTCCCACCCGGCAGAAATAATATCATTCAAATATTATGGGCTTTAAATATTGCTCTTTAGATATATTTTAGCAGACAGCTCGCTGTCAGCTGTCAGCTAATTTATGATGTCAATGTAAAATATATCTCAAGAGGAATATTTAAAGCCCATATTTGAATGATATTATTTTTGCCGGGTGGGAGCAGAGTCGTGTAAGTGGGCTACGACCTTTACACTTCAATAAGTACAGCAGCGAGTTAATTTGCGTCGTCGGCGAGTTAAGTCGCTTTTGCCGTTTGAACGGCGTTTGTACGGCAAAAGTGGCTTAACTCACTGACGACGCAAGTTAACTCGCTGCTGTACTTATTGGAGTGTAAATCGGGCTTTAGAGCCGGTCTCCGAACTGAGAATTTCGCTAAATAACTGAGTGCTTATACTGAGTTTTTCATTTCACTTTCGATAGCGAGAGCGTTTGCAATTTGTATAGGAGTGACAATGAGACAACTAGGTGGCGCGCTTTGTCACTCCTATACAAATTTCAAACGCTCTCGCTATCGAAAGTGAATGAAAAAACTCAGTATAAGCACTCAGCACCTAGTGCTGTCTCGTCAAATTTCTCTCAAAAAAGAATGGTCATAAACATTTACATACCGATACATACATTGCTCCTGGACCCACGCTAGGACACCCTGTGTCGTGGGAACAGACAGAGACATCACAAACATGTAAACGTCTAAGACCTGGGGTTTTTTGTCCCCAGCTGGGATTCGAACAGAGGTTCCACAGAGGTCGTCACATAAGTGTTTACTTAGCGAAATTCTCAATTCAGAAACCGGCACTAAATCCTGAGTGATTGAGTCGCCCGACTGTCAATTCGATAATTTGACAGCTATGCGATTGGAACTGTTCGGGATTTGGTGGACATAACGCCTATAGGAGCAGGGCACTTTATCTTTTTAATTCTTTATCGCTTTCTCTTTCAGGGCTCCCACACAAAACCACCATGCGATGCGATACGACGCCGCATCGCAGGAACTTACGATGCGAATTGCTGCGATACGATTTTGTGCGGCAAAAGTTTTGTTAGGGTAACCATACCTTCAGCGGTGGTCAGCGGTATTGGACGCAAAAAGATTGTTGCAATACTGTTATTGTTAAATAGATATAAAAGAAAAAGAAGATTTTGAGTTCATCCATTTATTACGATTATGAACCCTGATGGGAATTATTTTACTCGAAAGTATTATGGGTTGAGAACAGAAGAAGATACATCTTTTGATTATTTTAGAATGAGCATATCTTAATTTGAAGAGCTTTTGAGTTTATTATCACCATGCCTACAAAAACGATCGTACAAGGGAAAAATTCCTTTTATGCCTTTGGAAATGCTAGGACTGACTATCAGGTAAATTAAGAAGTCTCAGAACGGAATAAAATCGCGACACCAAGTATGACGTAACATCGTAGGAATGCGCGATGCGAATCAGATCGGAAGTTCTTGCGATGCATTCGTACGAGTTCGTAGATATTTGCGATGCGATGCGATACGATGCCGCATCGCAGGAACTTACGATGCGAATTGCTGCGATACGATTATGTGCGGCAAAAGTTTGGTTAGGGTAACCATACCTTCAGCGGTAGTCAGCGGTATTGGACGTGTTTTAGGAAGCGTAAGATAGATCGCAAAAAGATTGTTGCAATACTATTATTGTTAAATAGATATAAAAGAATAAGAAGATTTTGGGTTCATCCATTTATTACGATTATGAACCCTGATGGGAATTATTTTAACAGAAGAAGGTAAATTTTTGATTATTTTTGAATGACCATATCTTCATTTGAAGAGCTTTTGAGTTTATTATCACCATGGCTACAAAAACGATCGTACAAGGGAAGAATTCCTGTTATGCCTTTGGAAATGCTGGGATTGACCATCAGGTAAATTAAGACGTCTCGGAATGGAATAAAATGGCGACACCAAGTATGACGTAACATCGCAGGAATGCACGATGCGAATCAGATCGGAAGTTCTTGCGATGCATTCGTGCGAGTTCGTAGATATTTGCGATGCGATGCGAATTCGTGGTTTTGTGTGGGAGCCCTAACACCTGCAAGAGCAAACCGGGAGAGGGGAGGATTTGCTCACATTTCACCCCACTCGGTCAGAAAAATAGAGACCTCTAAAATTGTTTGTTACTGCTTACCTGCGTGATAGGCCGCGGTAGATTGGCGTAGGCGTGCCCGTTGCAAGGGCCCACGGGTAACCCCCCACCGCACTGCGCCAGACTCATGGGGGCCAAGTGGGGTTCTTCCCCCCGCGCCAATTGTTCCACGGTGGTGGGATAGCTGCGATGGTAAGCCGGGTCGCCGATCCTAGTGGAATAATATAAAGCATTTCTGCCCAAAAACGGTTTCATTAGCTGGTTAGTGGTGTGGGGTGTTAGAGGTTACAGGACTTATTTATATTTTAGTGGGGTAGTGTTAGAGGGCGTATTACGCAAAAATAAAGGCAGGTGGGGTAAACAATGCTAGAATGAATTGAAGGTTTACGTATGTATGGCTAAAAAAATGTATATATTTAAAAGAATACAGAATAATTATTGGCTTATTTTTATTAGGATGGAAGCCGCTTCCAACCGGTCTTTTTGGAAATCCATGGAGGAGGCCTATGTCCAGATGTGGACTTCTTGTGGCTGAATGATGATGATGATGATGATTTATAATAACACTATTTCACTAAAATACGTAGACATACCACAGACTATATTTAGGGTTATGTTATAATTTATTTGTTTTTTTTTTTACTGTTGCGTTACATACATTATGTTACTTGTCTGTTTATTTTGTTTTTGTAATGTGTCTTGTTGGTAAAATAAATGCTTTCCTTCTCCTTCTTCTAAAATACTAGTTTTGTTCTTGTTCTTAGCTTTAAGAACAAGACTGAACCTCGTGGCACCCTAACTCTTCCCCTGATGCCTATACGAGCCAACACAAACTTTCTTTATTTTATTGTGTAATAAACACTTTAATAAAATATTTTGGCTTCGCCACGCTAAGAGCTCTGACGAACCACGTTTTTTTCCGGCACCGGCGGCGACGCATATTTTGCTATGGCGGAGGCGCTGCCGAAGGTGAAAAAAGCAGATTACTTGAGATAACATCGCGTTTACAGCGCGTTACTGTTGCGTACAACGCGCGTCGACGGCGCCGAAAAAATACGTGGTGTTTACGCCCTAAGAAGATTGGAAAAGCAGCGAACGTCGTGGCACCCTGACTCTATCCCCGATACCAATACGAACCAACACAAACTTTATTTTTTATTGTGTGATAAAGACTTTAATAAACATTATTTAGCCATCGGAGTCTGTTAATCTATTGCTAGGAGCTTCACTAATTTTTTTTATATGCACTTTGGCCAACTAACAGCTGTTAACAGTAGATTACAGTGCTACCATCTTATCTGTTCAATTGACAGCGGCGCTAGTGGAGCATTTAGAAGTAACATTTAAGAAATATACCTAGAAAAATGAGAATATTTTATCCCGTCTTTCAATTTTAATGAAAATATATCTATAAATCTTAGTAAGTGAATAAATAATCGCTCGTAGCCTGGGCTGCCTGAATGATCTTAAACGATCACTAAGGTTAAGCAACATACGGCGCGTTCAGTCCATGGATGGGTCACCGTCTATGACTAACGCTAGTGGCATTTTTCCGAGCGATTCTGTGCTTCGCAAGGCACGTTAAGCAGTTGGTGCCGGCTGCCGTCGATAGATGGCAGTCGTTAAGCCAAGTCAGAGGCCCTAGGGGGGCTTGAAAACTTCTGACAGTAAGACCAGCCACTAGTCTTACAAGCCTCCACCAATCCGGTCTTGGCCCCCGTGGTGGAGTATGGATTATACCTTCCTCAGGGAAGAGACCCGTGCCCCTCGGTGGGGACATGATGGGTTGATGGTGGAATAAATAAAACCAAAAAATGGGGAACAGGATTTACAATGATTATATTCTATTTAATGAAGCGAACGACTAAAGGTAAACAAAGACACAGCATCTCTCAAACTTACATCTCACTCAAAATAGCTCATGCACGCAGCTTTGCTTGCATCGTTGTACTATTATGTATTCTGTGGCATCGTATACATCGGTTTGGCAGTATCAGCGTTGGGTCCGGCTCGCACGCCTATATTTTCCGTTTCGTAATAACAAACACAAAAGTATAAAACAACTGGACGGTGGACCAAAAAACTTTACCAATACCTTATTTACAATGATGAACAGACTAAAGATAAGTTACCTATTTTATTTTCTTTAGTCGCACTCCCATCAACAACAACGTCAATCTTACTTTTTTTTGTCTTTAATTAAAAAAGAGGTTCGTAGTCAGCTCTCCATACTTCTTCCTACACTTCGCGTAGCCCATTAGCATAAAATAGTCGATCATAATCGGCCTTTAAACAAAAGTCCGTCATCTTTCCTAGTTGCGAACATATTTGGCAGCAGTAGGTAGGATCGCTTTTATTTGAGGACCACTGAAATTTTAGGTATTTTTTGGGGCATAGATCTCTTAAGCAAATGGTATTTTCATGATAAAATAAAATATTAGTTAAATAAACTGCAAGTGGGGAATAAATCAGGTAATAACAGTGTTATTGTGTTAATTGCTTAATGGTATTTATTAGGCATATCGTTCTGTATAACTTTGCTAAATATTATGCAGTGTTATAAATATTGAAAAACCAAATTTTTGACATGTTGACACTTAGTCGTTCGCTTCAAAAAATAGACTGTAGTTCGTTACAATTTTGCCCACCTGATAACTTGGTGGCGCTGTAAGCTCGCCTTTGCACAGATATAGTTTCTTGCTTGTGCAGTAAATAATTTTCAATCAATCAATCAATTAACCGATCGTTAGTGCACGAGAGGTTGTTGTTGTTATTACACTTTATTGCACAAAGAAAAAATACATAAAATGACTTAAATAACAGGGTAAGAAGATTGGAAAAGCAGTGAAAGTCGTGGCACCCCGACTCTGCCCCCGCTACGAATACGAACCTCATGGTCTCGGCGCGGCTCTGGGCCACCACTTCGTCGTAGGGCGGAGGCGCCTCGCCCCGCGGCACGCAGTGGCCGGGCGGCTTGAACGCCGGCAGCCCGCCCTCGCACGCGCCGCCCACGTACGCCATGCTGCCACTTATGTAGCTGGGGGGGCCGAGAAAGTTTTTCTTTTATTTTATTTTATTTATTTTACAAAAACAAAAACCTTATTCAATTACACAATTACGCCAAACTGCAAAGCAGTTTGTTGGCGAAGCGCTCTATCTCTGTATATAACTAACTTATTTAATACGTATATTATTTGTATACATAAATAACATAATACATATCAGTGATTCATTTCAAGTACATTATTATGTTTTGTATGTGTTTTCCTGGTACAACAAAGAATATTCTTATCTTATCTTACAAAGTAAAGTAAAATAAAGCAAAGTGTATCATCATCATCAACCCATTATGGCCCCACCGAGGGGCACGGGTCTCTTCCCTGAGGAAGGTATAGGCCATACTCCACCACGGGGGCCAAGTCCGGATTGGTGGAGAAAAAAAGTGTATATTATTATTTTATTGTGTTGTGTGTGTTTATTTTTTGTGTGTAATTTTGTATCCTGGTTGAGCAAGAAAGTGTTATCTATCCATCTATATTTGATAAATCTCACCCAAATAAGCTAGCCAGCGCATGTGTACATTCAAAAGACTTAGGAGAAAATCGAGGAAATGACGAATCGAAACCGCAGGGAAATTACAAACATGGAAATACACCCAGACTGAGGCCATTTGAGGAATCGAAAGCGTACATTCAAAGAAAATACAAAAGTAACTTCCGTTTTTTGCCATTTGGCTACGGAACCCTAAAAACCGGACAAGACCGAGTCAGGTTCGCCCACCGAGGCTTCAATACTCGCAGTTTTTCCGAACTTCCAAGACATTTTTTTTATTTATTTTTTTTATTTTTTATTGTTAGTATATCACGATATGATGGCTAAATTTCATTTTTCTAGGTCAACGAGAAGTACCCTATGAATTTTGATACCCTACAGTGGAAAGTAAAAAAGTACGTTTGTTTAGAGTTTTTTGTCCTAGCTTCAAGGGTCAGTTCACTTGATTTAAGATTGCATGAAATATGGTTTACTCGATACCTCCACACGTTCCCAATTGAGTATTTGACAAAATGTCAAATGAGTTACTTTTAAAACGGAATTTTGAAAATACTTTCTTGTGACGTCACATTTCAAAGCACCCTGTTTATGTTTCATCTATTTAAACATTGTAATAACTAGTAAATGATTAAAAGTGATACATTTCCGAAACATTTTGTAATTTTTGTTTTAATCGAGCATACCAAATAATTTATTTTTGATAGTGTCAAATACCGAATTATAAAGGTTTGTCTTGACGGACACACGGACGGACAACAAAATGATCCTACCAGGGTTTCGTTCTTTCCTGTTGAGGTACGGAACGCTAAAAACGGAATAAGTAGCCTGTGTTGTGCGCCATTCCAGATAACAATGTATCTCTTTGCCAAATATCACCCAGATCCGTTCAGGGCGTTCTGGCGCGAGGAGTAATTAAGATACAACCATTCAAACATTCGCATTCATAATACTAGTAGTAAGATCAAACATTAGTGGTGTTCATTCCAGGAAAGATGTAATAAGCAAAAGCAGGTCATTGTCGTCTCTTCAGCTAGCATCAACATAGCTATTTAGATAACATAATTGAACCATATTATTGCTGGTCAGCTATAATCAGAAGCTTGGCCTTTCCCCACCCTATGCCATTATACATTTCATTAACCCTCAATGCCACGGTTGGCTAAGTTTCCGTCTAATCCTTACTGTCATAAAAATAGCACTTAAATTGGCATGTTTCATCGACATTACTATTGTTGTTGTATAGGTACAATGACTACTTTGTACATAGTTTCGAGTTGTGCTATTTATAATCACACTAATATTATAAACGTGAAAGTTTGTGTGTGTGTTTATATGTTTGTCAGTCTTTAGCGCTGAAACGGCTGGACGGATTTTAATAAAATTTGGTATGGAGTTAGCCGATACCCTGGATTAAAACATAGGCTACGTTTTACCGCGGGGAAATATCTTATTCCTACGGGAAAATCGATGAACCGCGGGTAACACCGCGGGGCACAGCTAGTAATAATAATAAAAACTTCACAAATTGGTATTCAGAATCAAACACAGCGAGATTGTGCAATATTTGCGAATATGAATTCGCAAACCATAATAAACACTGTTCTTTCTTTGACGTAAATTAGCTTTTAGCTTAAAAAGATACATAATTCGAAATGCTTATATGGAGGTATGCATATTTTCCTGTCTTGCCTCACAATCACAACACAATAAGCAATGATTATATTTATCTCAAAAAAGTAGGTCTAAGTCGTAATGAAGTCTGTCGTTTGTGGTGCATTTTGTTATCATGTTAAGGGGGGTCAGGCGGTCAGCGAAAATTTAGATTTCGCGACGATCCGCGTGTTTAATCAGCGGGGGCAGCGGCGGGCGCGCGGGGAGGCGCACGCGGTGCAGACAGAAGCGAGTACAATAGGCAACGAATCGAGCTACCATTCTCCGAATTTTGATGCTATTATTACGAGTATAACCACTACCATGTTGCATAGGGCAGATTAGCTTGACAGTTGGCTTCTAGTTCTAATAGGTGTACATCGAATAAAGGTGGGTCACCTAACAATCATTTATTAGTATATAATAATATACCTTGGTATGAAATCATCCAAGTTATAAAAAACCAAAAGCCAAGTAATGTTAGTGCCGTATAAGGTTTTATTTCGCTATCTTTATGCATTTACAAGATACAAAACATAGTCTACTTATCTATGTACTTGTAATATTGTAGGTAGGTACATTTTGAAAAATTGAAAATAGGGTAAACGTTAGGAATTATTGGAAGTAAATTATAAAAAGTCAACATACGTATGTAATACTAGGGTCAACGACCCAATAATCGAACGTTAAATGTTAAACGGTAGAAATCATTGTAAGTAAATTATAAAAAGTCAACATACGTATATAATACTAGGGTAAACGACCCAATTATTGAACCCGTCTGCAATTTGTATACAAACTACATTTGGGCACCTATTACATAAAACCAAATATGTTTGTAGGCATAATAAAAAAAATGATGAAAGTAGCCATTAGCAGTCCTTCACTCAGAATCTGACCTTAACCGAGTGAAGGTTAGTAGCCAGCTACAATCAAATAAAAGAAGTAAGTGTTTTAATTTTTTTAATGTATTTTTATTTAGAAATAAACAGTTTTATGACTGATTCTAAATACTTCTTTTATTTGATTGTAGCTGACTAATAATATTAAAAAGGCAAAATGAAACAAAAATATTAAATTAGGTACATAATTATGTACCTAATTTAATATTTAATTTTTTTTTTATTTTGCCTACGAACATATCGGGTCAAACAAAATAATATTTGTTATATTTATTCGCTCATTTTACGTTAATTATAATGGTGCAGAAGCAATTACATACTGAAAAAACATCTCAACAAAAAATTAAAATTTTAACATCCACCCGTGACACCTTTCGAAATGAAAAAAATATTTTTTAATCTGTTCACGGGTCTTCGAGTAATCGCTGACCATACATTAAAAAAAATTGATCCCGAAACGTAATAGTGGAAGCTTTCTAAATAAGTAAAAAGGTCGCAACAAAAAGTCTGAGTGCGCATTGAAATTTGCTTGAGTTTTTTCGCAAAAAATTATTAGACACAATTCTTCGTCCATCCATTTAATTTGCTTATCGAGGAGCGGCTGCCAGTTTCAATTTCAAATTCAGCTTCTGTTACACTCTGTGGTACATTGAATCAATCTTTTGTATTCACTAAGCTAAAAAATAACAAATAAAAATTAATTCGTATATCGATACCTCAGTTTTCTAGGTATCAGCATAAGTATCTGTAACGAAATACTTTTGCACATATCCAGAAAACTGATTATTTGTGCCAAAAAGTGAATTTATCGATATGTCAAGCACAAAAAGTCTAATTTTGTAAGAGAAGTAATTAAACTGTTTAGCTATTATAAAATTTGGTGAGCCACAAAAAACAGCATTTAAATAATTTGGTCTGGATACTCTGGATACAAGATTTTGTTTGCAATAAAAAAAAATCAGACAGCAATCCTGGCTCCGCAAATAGTTTTGATAATGGTAAAAATTAAATCGTAAATAGGCAGCTACAATACCATGATAAACATTCAGTCCGCAAAAAAACTACTTGATCAGCAAAATTTAATTTTGCTGATCATTGCCAATCAGCAGAGAATTGTATTTGATTGATATGCATATTTAAAACATGTTGAGCAAAATAATAGGATTGAATTTTTGTTAAAAAAACAGCAATGTACGTTCAAAGTGGGCGGAGCAAGATCGTATAATTTTCCCTTTATCTTTATTTTAAGCTATATCTTTATGACGAATAAAAATATAGCTTAAGTACTTAGTTACCTACTTAATTATTTTATATTTTTTTATTTATCTCAATTATATTTTAAAAGAATAGATTTTTTTTATTAATTCACGCTTCTATAAATAATACATATCCAAACAAACACATCACATCAAACACTCTGAGAATAAATAAATTAAATAACCTTCACACTTTTTTTTTTATTACCCTTTAAGTGCTTACCAGAATTTTATTAAACATAATAGCTCATTGCATCTTATACAGGGTGTTAATTTGTACAGTTTCGTCCGCTCAGGGGTGGTTATTAACATGATACTAAAGAAAAAAAATATGAAAAAACATTTTTTTTTTAGTGAAAATCACCTACAGTCGCCGGTTTTGCGGCGCCGGCAGCGAGCGCGCGGGCGCACTCTCCTGCTTCACCCCCCAAAACCCCCGCCGGAACTGTCAAGTGCAAACGATAGAAGCTAATCCATATAACTTCATGATATTTAGGTGATTTTCACAAGAGTAATTTTTTTAATATTTTTTTTGCTTCAGTATTATGTGAATAACCACCCCCGAGTCAGACGAAACTGGACAAATCAACACCCTGTATAATTAATATGCTGTACAAAAATATTGATTAATTGCCCTTAAGCATTTTGGATTGGAAACGTTGGAGAATTTCAACATTCGATTGAGATGGAGTTTAAGGGCCCTTAGTAAGTGAATATGCCGAAATTCGATGTTTTCTATTAGCTGTAATTCAAAAACTTTACGATTTTTCGCATTGAAATTTGGAATGTGTATTACAGACCGTATGTGTGAGGGGATGGCTGTTTCCAAAACGCGATTGGAAAAACTTTGCTCGATAGTAAAAAATCCAGAAGTCACGTCTAAAATTTTAGGTAAATGCTTATTACGGACGTGTTTTACAATACGAATTCCTGTAAAATCACAAACAGATAAGTATTTACCTTTTCCATTTCTTGGCTGTTGTAGATTTCCAAAACACAAGACATTTCTATTAACTTTTGCCAAATATGTGGATGGCGCTTACGATGTTTAGTTTCGAACTCGCTTGATTCCATACTAAACGTCCACCCCGAACGGCGCACCTCCGCGAGGCCCAGTTTCGCTTCGGCATTCGCACGTGGGGGCTGTGTCGCTTGTCACTCTGCACGCGCAAAAATTACGAATCCAAAACACGAGTACACAACTAATTTAAAATTGAGTACTTACAGAAAAAGGTCGCCTAAAGCTATAAATGAGTTGCTATGGTACATACCTACGCTGCCTATTGACTTACATAATAGTGAGTACAGTCGACAGCACGTCAATCTTCACATTTTAGTTGCAAAGTCGCCCTTAAGCCAACGGAGTAGAGTCCATGGGTGTATACCTGCAATAAGTACTATACTTGAGCCATTACAAACGTGCGAACCGAGTCACAAAAGTGCGAGCGAGAGTTCAGATATGCGGATATGCCTGAATTGCCTGATATGCCTCCTATATGTGTGAGGGAGAAGTCTGAATGGTCTGATACAAATGCTTATGAATTAGTTCGCACGTTTGTAATGGCTCAAGTATAGTTACTTGATTGATGCTTTAGACAACTACATACTTCTATTTAAACTCGGCAAAACGTGGCGCAGTTCTTAGTGATTGGTGCCTCTGCCTACCCCCTCGGGGATAACGGGCGTGAGTTTTTTTTTGTTCTTTTTTTTTTATATAGCTACCCAATTATTTTAGAAAACGACGATGCATGGCAACCAAATAAAATTTTGAACTGGGGGTTAATAAATATTACGATTAGTTATGTCTATTACCTATACGATATATTTTAGGCTAGTTGAAAAATAGGGTAAAATGGCCTATTTCGGGTCTCGTATTTTTGAAACATAGTTAGGTGTAGTTATCTAGCTGCGTACTTATTCATATTTTTTTGGTTTTATAACAACAGGGTAAATGCACCAACAACGGACATACCAGGGGGATTTAACCTATGCGATCAAACTACGTCTGTATCATCTTAGTATACTCTAATTACATAATTCCTCGAAATATAACAACGTTTTTGCTTTTTACCCTGATGAGCGTTTTCCTTATGTCAAATTTAGTTTTAAAAGATTCACTAGGTGGCGCTACCGTACCTTAGTAATAAACGTCAAAGCCAAAAAATACTATGGTTCTGTGGACTTTGTGATGGATGATTACCTAAAAAAACATGTTTTAGTTAGTTGATAAGTACGCCTACGTCCTATTTAGATATTTTGGAGTCTTTGCTGTGGATTGTGGCTTTTTATTTTTCATTACGAGAAACTTCGTACGAATGGCAAACCTGGTTCCTTTTCTTTTTTAGTAATCTGTAAACTGACATTGACATTGACTGCCACCAATCACAAATTTGTATGAAGAAACGAATGATGCCATCTAGATTATCTCATAGAACTAAAAAAAAGAGAAGAAAAATGCACATTGCACAATTTACCCATTTATCAATGACTTGGTTACAGAAAAACTTCAACTGAATGAGCCGTTTTCAGAAGAACTAAAAAAAAACTTATAGCTGGCAAAGGAATGCAATTTTGGACATCATCAAATAGGTCTCAGCGAGCTGTACAAAAGTTACTATGACGCCAACAGCCAAATATTTTTCCTTTCGGAGTTATATTGTATTGAAAAAAAACTAACATTTTCAATACAATATGACTCCGAAAGGACACAAAACTGTTGGCTGTTGGCGTCATAGTAACTTTTATTCATCTCGCTGAGACCTATTTGATGATGTATCACACATGGCTATTGGACTGAGGTCCAAAATTGCATTCCTTTGACAGCCATTAGATTTTTTTTAGTTCTTCTGAAAACGGCTCATTGCGGAATGTAGCTGAAGCATCCAAATACTTAGAAATATCATGTAAAACTATCAGAAATTTACAAAGCAACTAAATACACTGTGATGAAAGCACTTACTTTACGTACTTACGTAAATCTATTTATGCATTGTCATTTTCAATGCTCAATTTTTTGCTATTTAAATGGGTGTTATTTAAATGGTTAGCATAGTATAGGTATTTTTGTTAGAAGAAATAGCTAATTGATCAGCAACTGCCAGCAATCGTTTCAAAATCAATCAGCTATTATTTTTGTACAGCATATTAATTATACAGGGTGTTGATTTGTCCAGTTTCGTCTGACTCGGGGGTGATTATTCACATAATACTGAAGCAAAAAAAATATTAAAAAAATTACTCTTGTGAAAATCACCTAAATATCATGAAGTTATATGGATTAGCTTCTATCGTTTGCACTTGACAGTTCCGGCGGGGGTTTTGGGGGGTGAAGCAGGAGAGTGCGCCCGCGCGCTCGCTGCCGGCGCCGCAAAACCGGCGATTGTAGGTGATTTTCACTAAAAAAAATGTTTTTTCATATTTTTTTTCTTTAGTATCATGTTAATAACCACCCCTGAGCGGACGAAACTGTACAAATTAACACCCTGTATAAGATGCAATGAGCTATTATGTTTAATAAAATTCTGGTAAGCACTTAAAGGGTAATAAAAAAAAAAGTGTGAAGGTTATTTAATTTATTTATTCTCAGAGTGTTTGATGTGATGTGTTTGTTTGGATATGTATTATTTATAGAAGCGTGAATTAATAAAAAAAATCTATTCTTTTAAAATATAATTGAGATAAATAAAAAAATATAAAACAATTAAGTAGGTAACTAAGTACTTAAGCTATATTTTTATTCGTCATAAAGATATAGCTTAAAATAAAGATAAAGGGAAAATTATACGATCTTGCTCCGCCCACTTTGAACGTACATTGCTGTTTTTTTAACAAAAATTCAATCCTATTATTTTGCTCAACATGTTTTAAATATGCATATCAATCAAATACAATTCTCTGCTGATCAATAATTAAATTTTGCTGATCAAGTAGTTTTTTTGCGGACTGAATGTTTATCATGGTATTGTAGCTGCCAGGATTGCTGTCTGATTTTTTTTTTATTGCAAACAAAATCTTGTATCCAGAGTATCCAGACCAAATTATTTAAATGCTGTTTTTTGTGGCTCACCAAATTTTATAATAGCTAAACAATTTAATTACTTCTCTTACAAAATTAGACTTTTTGTGCTTGACATATCGATAAATTCACTTTTTGGCACAAATAATCAGTTTTCTGGATATGTGCAAAAGTGTTTCGTTACAGATACTTATGCTGATACCTAGAAAACTGAGGTATCGATATACGAATTAATTTTTATTTGTTATTTTTTAGCTTAGTGAATACAAAAGATTGATTCAATGTACCACAGAGTGTAACAGAAGCTGAATTTGAAATTGAAACTGGCAGCCGCTCCTCGATAAGCAAATTAAATGGATGGACGAAGAATTGTGTCTAATAATTTTTTGCGAAAAAACTCAAGCAAATTTCAATGCGCACTCCGACTTTTTGTTGCGACCTTTTTACTTATTTAGAAAGCTTCCACTATTACGTTTCGGGATCAATTTTTTTTAATGTATGGTCAGCGATTACTCGAAGACCCGTAAACAGATTAAAAAATATTTTTTTCATTTCGAAAGGTGTCACGGGTGGATGTTAAAATTTTAATTTTTTGTTGAGATGTTTTTTCAGTATGTAATTGCTTCTGCACCATTATAATTAACGTAAAATAAGCGAATAAATATAACAAATATTATTTTGTTTGACCCGATGTTCCTAGGCAAAATAAAAAAAAATGAAATATTAAATTAGGTACATAATTATGTACCTAATTTTATATTTTTGTTTTATTTTGCCTTTTTAATATTATTAGTCAGCTACAATCAAATAAAGAAGTATTTAGAATCAGTCATAAAACTGTTTATTTCTAAATAATAATACATTAAAAAAATTAAAACACTTACTTCTTTTATTTAATTGTAGCTGGCTACTAACCTTCACTCGGTTAAGGTCAGATTCTGAGTGAAGGACTGCTAATGGCTACTTTCATCATTTTTTTTATTATGCCTACAAACATATTTGGTTTTATGTAATAGGTACCCAAATGTAGTTTGTATCCAAATTGCAGACGGGTTCAATAATTGGGTCGTTTACCCTAGTATTATATACGTATTGTCGCGGTCCTATCCCGAACCATCTAGAATAGAGCCTTCTAGAAGCCTACCGAATAGTCGCCGCATGCTGCGTTTTAGTAAACAATAAACGGTGCAAGCAATAATGACTCGTATGTCCACTAACGTAAGGTTCAAAACTCTTTGAATGGGTTACTGTTCGAGCGACGTTGCCTCGAGTAGGCACGTAGGTACGGGAATGTTCTAGAGCCCTTGCGGCCGGATATAAATAGCGGCCGCCGCGGCGCGCAGTCAGTTCCGTTTGGAATAGCGAAGAGTGAACTTCGAGCGAACATACCTGCGATACGAGCGATAACCTACGACCTCAGCGATACTATTGGACTTCGATTGGACCTGCGATTGGATTCTACGTGTGGACTTCGTGTAGAGGAAGACCTGCAGACCAGACCCTGCGTGAATAAATCCTAAGAAGTTGTCATTGGCGTTTTACATCCAAATCCAGAACCCTAGCCCGTAACAGTATGTTGACTTTTTATAATTTACTTACAATGATTTCTACCGTTTAACATTTAACTAAATGTTTAGTTAAATGTTAAACTTACAATGATTTCTACCGTTTAACATTTAACTAAATGTTTAGTTAAATGTTAAACGGTAGAAATCATTGTAAGTAAATTATAAAAAGTCAACATAGGTACTATATAAAAAGTCAACATAGGTACATTAGTACATTACCTACAATATTACAAGTACATAGATAAGTAGACTATGTTTTGTATCTTGTAAATGCATAAAGATAGCGAAATAAAACTAACAAAACTGTGAATAAGATATTTCCCCGCGGTAAAACGTAGCCTATGTTTTAATCCAGGGTATCGGCTAACTCCATACCAAATTTTATTAAAATCCATCCATCCGTTTCAGCGCTAAAGACTGACAAACATATAAACACACACACAAACTTTCACGTTTATAATATTAGTGTGATTCTAATAAATGATTGTTAGGTGACCCACCTTTATTCGATGTACACCTATTAGAACTAGAAGCCAACTGTCAAGCTAATCTGCCCTATGCAACATGGTAGTGGTTATACTCGTAATAATAGCATCAAAATTCGGAGAACGGTAGCTCGTTTTGTTGCCTATTGTACTCGCTTCTGTCTGCACCGCGTGCGCCTCCCCGCGCGCCCGCCGCTGCCCCCGCTGATTAAACACGCGGATCGTCGCAAAATCTAAATTTTCGCTGACCGCCTAACCCCCCTTAAGGTTTAAGCACAGATTGGTAGGTACATAAATGGTTTATTTTTCATATTGAGTTGCTATTTCCGATGAGCCAATACAGCTATCTTAGAAGCTTAGTTCTTTTCGTTTTGTGAATATGTGCTTTTGCCATGACAGACAGTCGTTCAGATACACTTAGGTATCTGACTTCGTCCGATCGTGGAATTTGAACTCCGTTGAGTGAAACTGCAACATTACCTAATAGGTATCGCGGCGAAGAGTAAAATATTCCAGTATTTTTTAAGCTGATTGTGGGGGGCTTTCCATTCCGCCTCTTGTATACACTTGTTAAAATGTTTAACAGCTAAGCTAATGTCATCATCTGATTTTATAGACACTTTTGTTTAGGGAGTCCTTGATTAACACATAAAAGTATTACCAGTTAGTGTTTGTTGATGTTTGATTAAATGTTTTGTTATTAAATTTTTTATTAAAGAAAATTTAATTAGTATTGCTTATCTTCCGTCTGATGGAGTCTAATTTTAGGTATTGAGCAATGTCTTGGCTGTAAAGTGGGTTTCAGACACTAATATCATTTGTATCGAGAAATATAAATTCTTTGATATCTCTTTAGCATTCCATAATACCTACTAGGTTTAATGTATCGAACTTTGGTCCAGGTGTGTGAGAATTATTATTAGACTTGTTAGGTTGCTCATCTGAGTCATGATTTGTAAAGGAAACAAAACATAAAACATAAATTAGGATTTGTTTTTTTATGGAATGTCGCGATATCGATATCTTGACGTTATTCACTAAGAAATATTAAAATATTAACGGTACTTTCATTGCCGCGTGACACGAATGGCGAAGGTCGAACAGTCTCACACTTATTCACAACAATACAAAATATCAGTGAATATTATTAATTAATAATTGTGGCATTATATTCCCTGACCCTTCAAAATGAAGTACATACCATTTGTCAATAGGTATTTAGGGTACAGCCCATTCTACACATTATCTGATTCTTTAAAACTATAATACATATGATAAATTCATACATTGTTATGCAGTGTACTAGCTGACCCGGCAAACACAAAAGAATTCATAAAAAAATTTCAAGCCGTTTTCGAGGAGTTAAATTAATTAATATATTAGAAGATAAGGCGTCAATAACAACTTGTGTCATGACAGTCCGTCATGCACAATTAGTATGGGGCGTGTATTATGTTATGAAAAGTACTAGTAGTAAAATCTTTATCACAATCATTATCTGTAACATGAACTGTCCTACGAGTACAAAATATTTTTTGCATGGTCCCCGTTCAACATAATCCAAAAGAGAAAACCCACACTTACCCGATGCTGGTCAAGCTCCTCTGATCGTCCGCATGCGTTGGGCGTCTCCTCTTCTGTTTCCGCACCTTGTAGACGACCAGTATGACGGTCATGACGACAATGGCGGCGGCGGCGCCGGCCGTAACGCGCATGTTCATGTCCATTCCGTCCGCTGGCTTGACGACATCGTCCAGGCAAATGAACTCACAGCAAGTGCTGCCCACACGGAAGGAACGGCAGTCCTATCCGGAGAACAGGAATAGTGAGAAATATTTTTATTTGGTGCCATTATAAAGACTAAACATTCCAATACTAAGAATTGGCACATAGGCCATTTCATGGCCCCTGCTCAGTTTGCCTTGCCTTGCATGCCATAGCTGGTAGCACCCACATCGCGAGTTTACAGAGGGAAAGTGAAAATATTAACAATCAGCAAAAAGCCTGACTTTGGTAGTAATAAAATATTTATGAATAAGAAACAACTATATACTCAATGGTCTACCATTAAATAATAATAATATAAAATATAAGCAGCTAAACAATCAAACTGAGCATAAAGACATTACAACATTGTATACTTCCAAATGTTTGTACTAGAATAGAATTAATTAAACTAATGACCATGTGTTTCTACTCATTTGTTTCATCTGCTGACCAAAATAAAATCGAGCTGAGTTGCTGACCACAACAATAAATAAATACTAAGTCTTATTTTTTTGTACCACCAGGTATTCCTGTATAATCTGGCTGTAACTCTGTGTTAAGCATGTTTTAGTGGAATATACTTTTTATACATAATACTGTTAGTATAAGATTTATTTGCTGATCATGTGTTTCTGCCGATTTATTTATTCTATAGACCAAAATAAATTATGATTTATGACCTGTTTAATGGTTATCTATTTTATTTTATTGTTATTTGACCTTTTGGCAATTTGAGAAATAGTTGTTTGCAGTCACTCAATTCAGTCAATAGTTGCCAATGAAGTCAAATATTAGTATCTGCTTGTGACTAGAATAACTATCTCAGTAAAGTGATTACTACAGGATCAGCATCCAAGATATATATTTCCCTTATGAGTGAGATATACTGAAAATGAGAATATATCTCGATTCACTCAAAAATTGGGATTGTTTTGAAATAATTGATTACTGTCTAACAGTAAATGTATTTTTAGTGAAAGGGCAAGACCTGCTTTCTACAAACAGGTAAATAATAAAGTGGTGTTTACTGAAACCAGCTAGTTCAAAAGTACTGCCAAACTACTAGATAGTTTGTTTGTTTTTATCTTAAAAATCTTAATACAGAGCCAGCTCACCTGTGGCGGCGAGCACAGCACGGCCTTGCAGACCTTCGCCTGGCCATTGTCGCAGATGCACAGCGTACAGGTATCTGGCCCAGGCACGTAATGCAATCCGTGCGAGATCACGCGCCCCCGTACGTCCGTGCACTCACCCTGAGCCAAAGCCCCTGAGAATACCACCAACTAGTTAAAGAGACTCCATTCCGGATATCTCACTATAATGGCTTTCAATGACAGCACTTACTGTAAATGTGGAAGGTCGACCAGCAAAACAATACGATCACAAACATTTTCCTAACTCACAAGTCAAATAAAACACGAAAACGTCCCCTCATCATAGAGAGGTAGCAGCAGGCTGGTGCCCTATATTATAATCGATATTCGCTGGCCGGGAAATGTTTCACAAAGGGCAGGGAGAGTAAATTGATCATGCGTCTTGCCTCGGACGAAATGTTTTTGCGCCTGTCATTTTTCGCCTATTTTTTTTTTTTTTTTTTTTTAAAGAGTTTTGGCTTGGTTTCAAGACCTTTAAGCCATATCTTATTTTTATAAAGTCATAATGCACTTCACATTTTAATACAAATAGTTAAACTTTTTCTATTTACACTTATATTTTAGACACTGTATTTTTCACAAATTTATACACGATAGGATAGCATTCAGGAGTTTTAAGCAAGTCTTTGAGGTGGTGGCGGGAGAAAAAGTCACTTTTGCCTATTTCTAACAAATCACTCGCGAAAATCAGTCTTTGTACATTGAAAGATGGACAGTCATAAATTAAATGTTCAACGTTTCCAACGGCATTTTTACAGTGTTCACAGATATTTGTTCCAATGTTGATTCTTGAAAGGTGTGATGGTGCACAGTTATGGCCAAAACGCAATCTATTTATTGTGGTTATGAAGCTGCGGCTAGCGATAGCCAGTTTCGATTCGTACCAAGGTGAGTTAGGTATTTTTTCTTGGATGCTTCCGTACCAAAGTCCTTTGCCTTCTTTCTCTTGATTACTCTTCCAGAATGTTTCCCAAGAGTTTAATATTTCTAAATTTATTACACTGTAATAGTCGGTCATAGGGACCCAAAAAGCGCGCCTTACATCTAAACAATTTGTACCTTCATACGCAACTTTATCAGCTATTTCATTCCCAGATATACCTCTGTGTGAAGGTATCCACATTAGAGATATCTGCATTCCTAAAGCTTCATTGGATATTAAGAGGGATTTAATAGCATATAGGATATAGTTAGTTTTGTAGTTAAATTTTAAATTCTTTAGTGCTTGAACGACACTTAATGAATCTGTTAAGATTAAGATTCTTTTAAGGTTAGGTTTAACAACTTTGAGAAGTTTTAATGCCTCAAAAATTGCATATGCTTCTGCTGTAAAAATTGAACAACTACTGTGTAAAGTAAAACTCTGCGAATTGCCCGTTTGTGAGTCATATATAGCAGATCGGCAGTAACATTCTCCCTTACTGCCATCCGTATATATTTTATAAACATCTCCATAATCTGATAAAAAGTATAGAAAGTTTTTATTATCAGAAATAATTTTATCAATTACAGATACTGGATATACTGTATTCTTATATGGATGAGCAAAACAAGACCAACAAGAGCCTTGTTTATAAATATGTGAAAATTTCTTCATGCCTTCAATTAAACTATTGGATATTGTCTCACGGAACATTGGAAATTCGGAATTTTGATGGTAAGTTAAATTAGGTATGAATTTATTACTATAGGATTATCAGATGAGAGCAATTTTAGAATATATCTTTTAATTAATTTAAGCCTTCTATACTGTAGAGGCATTATTTTGGTTTCAACTTCCATGGCCCTTATGGGAGTTGAACACATAGCGCCAGAGATAATTCGCAGAGCTTTGTTCTGGACTATATCTAATTTATTTACATGTACACTATTTACATAAGCTAGAGTGCTATAGTCAAAATGACTTCTAACTATAGCCTTATATAGCATGGCCAGAGTTTTTGGGTCGGCTCCCCATGAAACACCAGCCATGCATCTCATAATATTTAAACCTGCTAGTGACTTGGCTATTATATGTTTGATATGCTGTTCAAATGTTAATTTTCTATCTAATATTATGCCCAAAAATTTATGTGTTTGAACGATTGGAATTGGAGTGCCATCATATTTAACTTGAACATGTGGTTCATCTTTACTAAATAACATAGTATGACTCTTGTTAGTATTGACCTTAAGATGGAGCCTATTGGCATAATAGAAATTTAGTTTATTGAGAGAATTATTAATGTTATTTATGGCAGTATCTATAGAATAATTTGAGCTGTATAAAATAATGTCATCAGCAAACTGTAATATATTTACACTATCAGTATTTACATAATGCAGGATTTCACATACATACAGGTTAAACAGTAATGGTGATAAAATAGATCCTTGCATTGTACCTTTACTTACAGGGCGAGGACCATATAATATATTGTTGTGTTTGACATACAAAATTCGATTATTAAGAAAGTTATATATCCATTGGCATAATATGCCAGGTATCCTTAAATTTGAGAGTACTTTAACTAGAATTCCTGGGTCAATGCTATCAAATGCAGCTTGGATATCTAAAAATGTGCACACTGTACTTAATCCGTTATCTTTACACTTTTTCAGGTCTGATATTAATGAAAGGAAACTGTCTGCGCAGCTTCTACCTCTTCGAAAGCCATATTGAATATCAGGAATTATTTTATTGGCTTCAATATGCCAATCGAGACGAACCTTAATCATTGCTTCAAAAATTTTACCCAAACAGGAAGAAAGGGATATAGGACGATAGGAATCTGCACAATCAGGAGATTTATCTGGTTTTAGAATGGGAATAACACATTGTGTTTTCCATGAGTCTGGAATCGACATATTGGACCACAGGTTATTTAAAATTGCAAGAAATAATTTTTGGGCTCCTTCATCTAAATTCTTGATTAGAAGATAAGGAAAGTCATCCAAGCCGGGAGCAGTGTCCCGCCTTGAATTTAGGCTCATGATGAATTCGTGCCAAGTGAATGGTTCTATCAAAAACTTAGAGTTACTATCATTATTATGTTTTGAAAAGAAGGATTGCAAATTTTCAGTGATAAGATTACTGTTATCTGATAGCTTATTCAGGAACTGGGGAATGAATTCATCATTATAGGTCTTACTTTTGGATTTTGCACCATTAAACATTTTAATTAAGTTCCATATACGACTGATTGGCGTAGTTCTATTAAATGTGTTACACAAATTATCCCAGCTGTAATGTTTTTGTTCAGCTAATGTTCTTTTTTTGAGTGCGTCTGCCTTTTTGTAATTAATATAATTGTCCATGGTCGGATTGGCTCTATAGTGTTTTAGTGACTCATAGGATTTAATTACACTTTGTTCGCAAATATCATTCCACCATGGGCATGGAGGTCTACTACGGTATTTACTTGATTTAGTGAACTTTGGTATACATTGTTGTTTAAGCATTTCAAGTTTATTACAGAATTCATTGTATGAATTTATAGGATTGTATTGATTTATTTCCATGTTTTGGTATAATTGCTGAGATAAATTTTTATAATGTAACCAATCAGTCTTTTTATACAAAAACTTGTCAATTGGCTCATTTGTCTGGTATTTTTCAATGCGCAGCTGGATTTGAGTGATGGTAGGGTAATGGTAACTACCCATGCTATCATCGTGTACTGACCATTCACATAAGGGGGCTATGCATGGGCTTACAAAAGTGATGTCAATTGCAGATGGATTTTGTGTAGGTCTATTGACAGTAGTATAATTGCCATTGTTTAATATGCATAAATCATTCTCATCAATTAAATTATAAAGTTCATGCCCTCTGCCTTTGGTTGATACACATCCAAAGGCAACATGATGCGCATTGAAATCACCAGATACAAATATTGGCTTAGGCAAATCTCTTACAACATGGCGCAATTTATTTATTCTAATGTGCCCACTAGTAGGGGGGCAGTAGACACATAAAACAGTCAGGTTACCATTATCTGTAGAAAGGGATAAAGCGACAGTTTGTATATCTTCATAAAAATTGGTATCTAAGATTTTATACTTAAGTGTTTTCCTAATAACAATTGCTACTCCATTATGAGCATTCTTAGAGTTGCGATTGAATACATTGTAACCTGGAAATTTAATGCTATCATTATTTTTGAACCATGTTTCATTTAATAAGCATATGTCAATACTTTGTTTATTAAGAAATCTAATTAATAATGCCTTTTTACTATTAGCGCTTTGAATGTTAAATTGTGCAATGCGTATGTGAGAGCTGTTACCTGTGCAATTACTATCCATTATTTTAAGTTTTTAATAAGCATATCTTTGATAGCAGCCGTTGTTATAGAGCTGCCCTCAGGGTTGTTGGCAAGCTGGATCAGTGTCTGTACCAGGGCCGACAGTACATCACTGCTTCCAATTATTTGTGATTTTATGTCATCACTGTTAGTATTTACATTATGTACAGAACTATTTACAGATTTGTTTACAATTTTATTTACATTCTTTTTTACAAAAGAGGGACTAGGCCGGGAGGTTTCAGTCAGAGCAGGGAATTCAGTCATAGATTTTGTGTTCAGTACAGAAGAGTAACTTATTTTATTTTTCTTTTCCATCATTTTTTTCATTTTAATAGGACATAATTTTGATATTGCCAAGTGAGGTCCACTGCAGTTAGAACAGCAAAGATCGTTTGGCCTGTCACATTCTCTATAAGAATGTTCACCTGAACATATACTACACTTCTGAACTGAACTATTACAGACTTTAGCAGAATGGTTGAATTTGAAACATTTGAAACATTGTTGTAGAGGAGGGACATATTCAAATACTCTGTATGAGAACAAGTCGTACTGCACGATTTCTGGTAAATTATTGGATAAAAATGTAAGGCTTATTGTCTGTAAAGGTATTCTCTCGTCTCCCACCTTTTTTGTGAATCTTCTGACTGTTATTATTTCATAGATGGATGATAATTTTGTATATAATTCTTCATTAGAGATATTTGTAGGTACAAAACGGATCACTCCGGTTTTTTCGATTTGTGTTGCTGGTATATAAGCTTTCAGTTCATGCTTGGTGAGGAAGTTGGTATTTAGTAAGAAGTTATTAGCATTATTGGCCAGTTTGAAAGTTATACTTATCTTATTGGCATTGACTCTTTGCAGGGACTGTACACCTTTCACTTCGCTAGAGAAGATGTTGTTTAGATAAACCGGGCTTTTGTTCCCGATTTTTCCGCAGGGTTTCACACTTTCAACGAACACTTTGAATGTCAGGTTGGGGCTATTTTCCGGGTATAGTCTTTTATAATTAGGTTTAAAATATGGCACATAACAGTCTTCACCTAAATACCTATCTCCCGCCACCGCTGAAGCAGGTCTCTTTAAATTCCTCACTATACGAGGAGTCTTGGGGTCCGGGGGCTTTTCCCCCGGCCCCTCATCATCATCCATAGTTTCGTGTCGCTTTGACCACCTATTAATAGTTTGCACTTAGTTTAAAACAAATAACTAATAATTTTAAAATTTTGGAAAAAGTTTTCGTATCTTTGCTGTTTCCCGCCCAAACAGCCAATCATTTTTCGCCTAGCAAAAGTGTCAATGTCAACCAAATAGAATCGATTGACGTTTGTCAGAACTGTTTGAATACCTACTGCGATTTTACGAAAATTTAAAATCCGAAACATGTGGAGAAAATATGGCACTAGTTATAAACACCAAAACTATACAAAAATACAAAATTATGAAATTATTCATAATATGTTGTAAAGTTGCTCCCACAGATAAATATAATTCCGATTCCTTTTGTACCAATCGTAGAAACCACGTAGAAACTTTCATTTCCGAACGAATGCTAATAACATTTTCCGTTTAACGCAAAAACGTTTTCACAGAGGTAGTGTTGTGAGGTTGTGACCTCAGAGATTGAATCTGCCTGCGTGTATGGAAACGTAATCAGATTTGACAGCTGGATTTTAGCTGAAACAGAGATTGGCTGTTTGGGCGGGAAACAGCAAAGATACGAAAACTTTTTCCAAAATTTTAAAATTATTAGTTATTTGTTTTAAACTAAGTGCAAACTATTAATAGGTGGTCAAAGCGACACGAAACTATGGATGATGATGAGGGGCCGGGGGAAAAGCCCCCGGACCCCAAGACTCCTCGTATAGTGAGGAATTTAAAGAGACCTGCTTCAGCGGTGGCGGGAGATAGGTATTTAGGTGAAGACTGTTATGTGCCATATTTTAAACCTAATTATAAAAGACTATACCCGGAAAATAGCCCCAACCTGACATTCAAAGTGTTCGTTGAAAGTGTGAAACCCTGCGGAAAAATCGGGAACAAAAGCCCGGTTTATCTAAACAACATCTTCTCTAGCGAAGTGAAAGGTGTACAGTCCCTGCAAAGAGTCAATGCCAATAAGATAAGTATAACTTTCAAACTGGCCAATAATGCTAATAACTTCTTACTAAATACCAACTTCCTCACCAAGCATGAACTGAAAGCTTATATACCAGCAACACAAATCGAAAAAACCGGAGTGATCCGTTTTGTACCTACAAATATCTCTAATGAAGAATTATATACAAAATTATCATCCATCTATGAAATAATAACAGTCAGAAGATTCACAAAAAAGGTGGGAGACGAGAGAATACCTTTACAGACAATAAGCCTTACATTTTTATCCAATAATTTACCAGAAATCGTGCAGTACGACTTGTTCTCATACAGAGTATTTGAATATGTCCCTCCTCTACAACAATGTTTCAAATGTTTCAAATTCAACCATTCTGCTAAAGTCTGTAATAGTTCAGTTCAGAAGTGTAGTATATGTTCAGGTGAACATTCTTATAGAGAATGTGACAGGCCAAACGATCTTTGCTGTTCTAACTGCAGTGGACCTCACTTGGCAATATCAAAATTATGTCCTATTAAAATGAAAAAAATGATGGAAAAGAAAAATAAAATAAGTTACTCTTCTGTACTGAACACAAAATCTATGACTGAATTCCCTGCTCTGACTGAAACCTCCCGGCCTAGTCCCTCTTTTGTAAAAAAGAATGTAAATAAAATTGTAAACAAATCTGTAAATAGTTCTGTACATAATGTAAATACTAACAGTGATGACATAAAATCACAAATAATTGGAAGCAGTGATGTACTGTCGGCCCTGGTACAGACACTGATCCAGCTTGCCAACAACCCTGAGGGCAGCTCTATAACAACGGCTGCTATCAAAGATATGCTTATTAAAAACTTAAAATAATGGATAGTAATTGCACAGGTAACAGCTCTCACATACGCATTGCACAATTTAACATTCAAAGCGCTAATAGTAAAAAGGCATTATTAATTAGATTTCTTAATAAACAAAGTATTGACATATGCTTATTAAATGAAACATGGTTCAAAAATAATGATAGCATTAAATTTCCAGGTTACAATGTATTCAATCGCAACTCTAAGAATGCTCATAATGGAGTAGCAATTGTTATTAGGAAAACACTTAAGTATAAAATCTTAGATACCAATTTTTATGAAGATATACAAACTGTCGCTTTATCCCTTTCTACAGATAATGGTAACCTGACTGTTTTATGTGTCTACTGCCCCCCTACTAGTGGGCACATTAGAATAAATAAATTGCGCCATGTTGTAAGAGATTTGCCTAAGCCAATATTTGTATCTGGTGATTTCAATGCGCATCATGTTGCCTTTGGATGTGTATCAACCAAAGGCAGAGGGCATGAACTTTATAATTTAATTGATGAGAATGATTTATGCATATTAAACAATGGCAATTATACTACTGTCAATAGACCTACACAAAATCCATCTGCAATTGACATCACTTTTGTAAGCCCATGCATAGCCCCCTTATGTGAATGGTCAGTACACGATGATAGCATGGGTAGTTACCATTACCCTACCATCACTCAAATCCAGCTGCGCATTGAAAAATACCAGACAAATGAGCCAATTGACAAGTTTTTGTATAAAAAGACTGATTGGTTACATTATAAAAATTTATCTCAGCAATTATACCAAAACATGGAAATAAATCAATACAATCCTATAAATTCATACAATGAATTCTGTAATAAACTTGAAATGCTTAAACAACAATGTATACCAAAGTTCACTAAATCAAGTAAATACCGTAGTAGACCTCCATGCCCATGGTGGAATGATATTTGCGAACAAAGTGTAATTAAATCCTATGAGTCACTAAAACACTATAGAGCCAATCCGACCATGGACAATTATATTAATTACAAAAAGGCAGACGCACTCAAAAAAAGAACATTAGCTGAACAAAAACATTACAGCTGGGATAATTTGTGTAACACATTTAATAGAACTACGCCAATCAGTCGTATATGGAACTTAATTAAAATGTTTAATGGTGCAAAATCCAAAAGTAAGACCTATAATGATGAATTCATTCCCCAGTTCCTGAATAAGCTATCAGATAACAGTAATCTTATCACTGAAAATTTGCAATCCTTCTTTTCAAAACATAATAATGATAGTAACTCTAAGTTTTTGATAGAACCATTCACTTGGCACGAATTCATCATGAGCCTAAATTCAAGGCGGGACACTGCTCCCGGCTTGGATGACTTTCCTTATCTTCTAATCAAGAATTTAGATGAAGGAGCCCAAAAATTATTTCTTGCAATTTTAAATAACCTGTGGTCCAATATGTCGATTCCAGACTCATGGAAAACACAATGTGTTATTCCCATTCTAAAACCAGATAAATCTCCTGATTGTGCAGATTCCTATCGTCCTATATCCCTTTCTTCCTGTTTGGGTAAAATTTTTGAAGCAATGATTAAGGTTCGTCTCGATTGGCATATTGAAGCCAATAAAATAATTCCTGATATTCAATATGGCTTTCGAAGAGGTAGAAGCTGCGCAGACAGTTTCCTTTCATTAATATCAGACCTGAAAAAGTGTAAAGATAACGGATTAAGTACAGTGTGCACATTTTTAGATATCCAAGCTGCATTTGATAGCATTGACCCAGGAATTCTAGTTAAAGTACTCTCAAATTTAAGGATACCTGGCATATTATGCCAATGGATATATAACTTTCTTAATAATCGAATTTTGTATGTCAAACACAACAATATATTATATGGTCCTCGCCCTGTAAGTAAAGGTACAATGCAAGGATCTATTTTATCACCATTACTGTTTAACCTGTATGTATGTGAAATCCTGCATTATGTAAATACTGATAGTGTAAATATATTACAGTTTGCTGATGACATTATTTTATACAGCTCAAATTATTCTATAGATACTGCCATAAATAACATTAATAATTCTCTCAATAAATTAAATTTCTATTATGCCAATAGGCTCCATCTTAAGGTCAATACTAACAAGAGTCATACTATGTTATTTAGTAAAGATGAACCACATGTTCAAGTTAAATATGATGGCACTCCAATTCCAATCGTTCAAACACATAAATTTTTGGGCATAATATTAGATAGAAAATTAACATTTGAACAGCATATCAAACATATAATAGCCAAGTCACTAGCAGGTTTAAATATTATGAGATGCATGGCTGGTGTTTCATGGGGAGCCGACCCAAAAACTCTGGCCATGCTATATAAGGCTATAGTTAGAAGTCATTTTGACTATAGCACTCTAGCTTATGTAAATAGTGTACATGTAAATAAATTAGATATAGTCCAGAACAAAGCTCTGCGAATTATCTCTGGCGCTATGTGTTCAACTCCCATAAGGGCCATGGAAGTTGAAACCAAAATAATGCCTCTACAGTATAGAAGGCTTAAATTAATTAAAAGATATATTCTAAAATTGCTCTCATCTGATAATCCTATAATAAATAAAATCATACCTAATTTAACTTACCATCAAAATTCCGAATTTCCAATGTTCCGTGAGACAATATCCAATAGTTTAATTGAAGGCATGAAGAAATTTTCACATATTTATAAACAAGGCTCTTGTTGGTCTTGTTTTGCTCATCCATATAAGAATACAGTATATCCAGTATCTGTAATTGATAAAATTATTTCTGATAATAAAAACTTTCTATACTTTTTATCAGATTATGGAGATGTTTATAAAATATATACGGATGGCAGTAAGGGAGAATGTTACTGCCGATCTGCTGTATATGACTCACAAACGGGCAATTCGCAGAGTTTTACTTTACACAGTAGTTGTTCAATTTTTACAGCAGAAGCATATGCAATTTTTGAGGCATTAAAACTTCTCAAAGTTGTTAAACCTAACCTTAAAAGAATCTTAATCTTAACAGATTCATTAAGTGTCATTCAAGCACTAAAGAATTTAAAATTTAACTACAAAACTAACTATATCCTATATGCTATTAAATCCCTCTTAATATCCAATGAAGCTTTAGGAATGCAGATATCTCTAATGTGGATACCTTCACACAGAGGTATATCTGGGAATGAAATAGCTGATAAAGTTGCGTATGAAGGTACAAATTGTTTAGATGTAAGGCGCGCTTTTTGGGTCCCTATGACCGACTATTACAGTGTAATAAATTTAGAAATATTAAACTCTTGGGAAACATTCTGGAAGAGTAATCAAGAGAAAGAAGGCAAAGGACTTTGGTACGGAAGCATCCAAGAAAAAATACCTAACTCACCTTGGTACGAATCGAAACTGGCTATCGCTAGCCGCAGCTTCATAACCACAATAAATAGATTGCGTTTTGGCCATAACTGTGCACCATCACACCTTTCAAGAATCAACATTGGAACAAATATCTGTGAACACTGTAAAAATGCCGTTGGAAACGTTGAACATTTAATTTATGACTGTCCATCTTTCAATGTACAAAGACTGATTTTCGCGAGTGATTTGTTAGAAATAGGCAAAAGTGACTTTTTCTCCCGCCACCACCTCAAAGACTTGCTTAAAACTCCTGAATGCTATCCTATCGTGTATAAATTTGTGAAAAATACAGTGTCTAAAATATAAGTGTAAATAGAAAAAGTTTAACTATTTGTATTAAAATGTGAAGTGCATTATGACTTTATAAAAATAAGATATGGCTTAAAGGTCTTGAAACCAAGCCAAAACTCTTTTTAAAAAAAAAAAATTAGCTGAAACATTTTTTTGTAGTTTTTTAGGTTTGTTTCACTATATCGTCTGTGGGTTTGTTCGACGAAATAGTTACGAATTACATAAATCTCCAAATAATGTGCTAGCGCAAACTACCATGGCTGGTTTCGGAGATCACTCTGGTTTCAACCGACCATTTGGCTTGGATCCTAATAGGGAAACCAGTGACTTGTATGATACTCGTTATCAGCAAATATACGGGTATCATACGCCTGTTACCGAGGAATACCAGGGGCCCCCTTTGGTCATGGATGATGTCGCAGAAGAAGGTAAGGTTTTTTTTGTACAAAAGGTTGTGCAAAGAGAAAAGACCGAAATTTTTGGCCCAAAAGAACAATAACGTCCATGCAATACAGTCACTGTGTACTGTTCCCAAACTAGGATACCTGTTGTATGTAACGAGGACATCATAAACATTCAAATACACCCAAGCCATTTGCACAAATGGAAACCCTGTCATCTAGTGGAAATCAAACCCACAACCTACAGTGCTGGGAATATTTTTGGTTGCAAAATGTACCTATAGATAAAGATAATAAAGGCTTTTGCTGAAACCCAAAAGGGATTAAAATAGATTAATGCGCCTAAGTTAATTTGCACATAGGCTATAGGTACCTACTATCTAATATCTAGTCATGAAGTGTGAAGGGCTTCTTGGGATTCAATGAGGATCATTAGGACATTAAAATATTGGACTGCCAAGTACTAGGGCAGATGAAGCACAAAAAATTAAGCATACAACTTTTTTAATAACAAATCCATCAAGAAAAGACAAAGTTAGAAAAGTTTAAAGTTAGGCTGATTTAAAATGGGCCCTAATATCCTGTCTGTCTATCCGTCTTATTGCTGTTAATTTTTCAGATAATAATGCATATGTGACAACTGCAATCAGTGTTGCTAGTCTCATCACAGAGAATTTGTTGAGCCATCCATTCATTGTCCTTAGAAGACAATGCCAGGTAATCCAGCCTTATCTTATGCTACCTCATTATCACACCCTTACGCTTTACTTACGCTTTACGCCTTCATTCTTCTGTTTCTAGATCCTTCAATCTATACCAATGTACAGGCTCTAAGGGCCAATCTCTGAATTGAGAATTTCGCTAAGTAATTACTTAACTGTAGTGCTGAAACTGTAGTGATGTGAAACACTCTTAATAGAAGAAAAACTAGATGTGCTACTTATATCGGAAGCACATCTTACAGACAGATGCACATTTACTCTAAAGGGTTACATGGTCTATGCAACATACCATCCAGACAACACATCACATGCAGGGACAGCTGTCATAATCAGGACTAACCTTAAACATAATCTGCTCCCTGAGTACCGCACACCCCACATTCAAGCTACTTCAATTGCAGTGTATGATAAGCAAGGTGCCTTGGCTATTTCATCTATATATTGTCCTCCTAAACATAAAATAACAGCTACAGAGTTCAATAACTTTTTTGGTACCCTCGGAGGAAGATACATTGTTGGCGGAGACTGGAACGCCAAAAATACATTCTGGGGCTCACGTCTCACAGTCACCAGAGGAAGAGAACTCAAGAAGAGCCTAGACCACAATGGACTTCGTGTGCTGACTACCTGCCAACCCACATACTGGCCAACGGACCCTAATAAACTACCTGACCTCCTGGACTTCTTCATATATAAAGGCCTGCAGAGCTACTACTACAAAATTGAAAGTAACTTTGATTGTACATCTGACCATACCTCTGTAATAACTACAATGAGCATTACAGTCATAGAAAGATCAAAAAAACAGTACCTATACAATAACAAGACTGACTGGCCTGGCTTCAAAGAATACTTGCAGGATCATGTTGACCTAAAACTGCCCCTGAAATCGGAAGACGACATTGACTGTGCTACAGAATATATAACAAGCCTAATTCAACAAGCGGCGTGGCTAAGCACACCTGATTGTGAAGGTCCCGACAGTAGAAATATGTCAAATAAAAATAATTTGCCGCTCGAAGCCAGAGAAATGATATTGGAAAAGAGACGTCTGAGAAGAAAGTGGCATAATAGTAGATGCGCACTGCTAAGGTGTGGAACTCTTTGCCTGCGTCAGTTTTCCCAGCCACATATAACCTCGACTCCTTCAAAACGAGAGTAAATAGGCACCTAATGAGTAAGCTCGCTCCACCGTCGACCTCAACTACGCTTACCATCAGGCGAGTTTGAGGTCAAGAGCTTACTCATCACACATAAAAAAAAAAAAAAAAAGACACCCCGAGGACAAAAAGGCCCTGAATAAAGCAGCTGCTGAGTTGAAGAAGTTCTTGGCCGAGGCTGAGAATGACACACTGCAAAGGCGATTGGAGTTACTAAATGCTACTTCCAACAATGAACACTCACTGTGGAAAACTGTAAAGTCTTCACAGAAACCACAGCTGATTGAGTACCCATTGAAACGCCCAGATGGTATGTGGGCCAAAACTGATGAAGAAAGAGCGGAAGCATTTGGAGCCTTCCTTAAAAATGTATTCACTCCTAACACAGACACTGCAGACAATGCCTTTGAAGAGGAAGTAAAATCCTTCTTACAAAGTGACCTACAGCTAAGCCCACCTATCAAAAGCTGCACACCTCGAGAGCTAAAGGGAATCATAAGAGAACTACAGCTGAAAAAGGCACCAGGATACGACCTCATCACTGCTGAAGTCCTACAACAACTCCCAACAAAAGTGCTTGTCTTTCTGACAACACTTTTTAACAGTATGTTAAGGATTGGATACTTTCCTAACCAGTGGAAAGTCTCTCAAATAACGATGATCCTGAAAGCTGGAAAACCACCCCATCAAACCTCATCATATCGACCAATCAGCCTTCTGCCCTTGTTATCGAAATTATTCGAAAAAGTCATCAGCCGACGACTTAACCGATGGCTCGAGGATAACAGGATAATACCACAGCACCAGTTTGGTTTTAGAATGAAGCACTCTACAATTGAACAGGTACACAGAGTATGCGATCACATCAGGCACACCCTAGAAAGCAAAGAGTACTGTTCAGGAGTATTCCTTGACGTGCAACAAGCGTTCGATAAGGTCTGGCATGCTGGACTCCTATACAAATTAAAATTATGGCTTCCTCACAATTTGTTTCAACTGCTGAAATCCTACATAGAAGATCGTATCTTTTATGTGAAGATAAATGAGGGAACGTCATCTTTTCACGAGGTAAAGGCTGGAGTACCACAAGGGTCAGTACTGGGTCCATCACTGTACCTAATTTATACTTCTGACGTCCCAGACTCAGTAAATATTCTAACAGCCACATTTGCAGATGATACTGCCATCCTGGCATCGGACAAAGACCCCGTATCAGCCTCAAAAACTGTTCAAAGTCACCTTGACCAGGTCCATAACTGGATGAAAAGATGGAAGATCAAGGCAAGTGCAGCCAAATCCAACCACATCACCTTCACTCTTAGACGTGACAACTGTCCTCCTGTAAAACTCGGTGGTGAAGTTCTGCCTCATCAGACGGTCGTGAAATACCTAGGATTCCATTTGGACAGGAAGCAGATCTGGAAAACTCACATTCAGAAGAAGAGAGACGAGCTGAACCAAAAGTATCGGTCACTGTCATGGTTACTTGGGAGACAGTCAAAACTATCCGTAAACAATAAACTGCTGATCTACAAGGCTGTATTAAAACCTGTTTGGACCTATGGAGTACAACTGTGGGGATCAGCAAAAACCTCCAACATCGCAATAATGCAGCGGTTCCAAAACAGTGTTCTAAAAACCATAGCCCACGCACCATGGTTCACCAAAATTGATGAGGTCCATGAGTACTTACAAATGCCCACGGTTAAAGCGGAAGTGGAAAACCTGTCAAGAGCCTACAGAGATAGGATTGCTGATCACCCCAACAAGCTGGCTACTGACCTCACCAGTTGTATTCCAATAAGAAGGTTGAAAAGAAAGCACATTTGGGACGGTCTAGGACCAATTGAATAAGAAGGCAACCCAACGATGGGAGGGAGTGCCTAAAACGCCATAAAAACACTCCAAACAACTGCTTATGGTCACTCAAGACCGATTGCATGATACAAAGACTACAAAAAAAAAAAAAAAAAACTGTAGTGCTGTCTCGTCAAATTTCTTTAGAAAAGAGCGTGACAGAACGTTACTTAAGTATTTACTTAAGATACATTGCAATCTTGTAGAGTTTGATGATAATTAAGGGATTACAGTGTAACTCTTATTGAAATAACTCCTGTGCTAATAATGAAATTTGCTCAATTATTTTACATTTGAAAGATTTACTTTTTTTATTTGAAATAATGTAATATTTTTCTTATACTGATGAAACAGTTTTCAGGTGTGGTGTAACTCCCATAAAACTTTGTATGTATGTTTCCAGGTCCACAACAACATAAAGAACTACCATATAATGCCGTACACCCTGCTACCAGTGGTGGTACGGCTACATCGCCGCCAGGACGTCACCACTCTCTGGAAAGGCATCGGTTCCACATGCATTGTGAGAGGGCTCAACTTGGCTATGGAGGATGTTCTCTCCAAAGGCACTGGATGGCCTAAGTAAGCCTTCTGGACCCAAGGCACAACCTGCTCAACTGGTTGTACCATAGTTACTTTTCATTCCCTTCTACACGACTGAGGTACCAATGACTCAACCAGGTCGATTGTGTAGAAGGGAATCAAAAGTACCCATGGCACAACCAGTTGAGCAGAGTGGTTGTGCCGCGTGGGTCCGTAAGGTCATTAAAAAGTTAGAATTTTCAATGTCAGACTTTATTAGCACATCAGATGTTGGCATATTTGAGCTAGAGACAGGTAGGTCAACCCCGTCTGGGTGTGCTCACACGGCTCTGAAATCATCCACCATAGGATGTTGGTTTACTTCTTACATATCGTCTGCTTACTGCTAAAAACGAATAAATGCAGTTTCGGATGTTTTGAGTAAATGCGAATTGAAACTTTAAACCAAATTTTATCTATGTTATGTCCCTGAAATAACCAAATGTACTTAAGAAAAATTGTGCATACCACTTTCAACCTTGTAAATAATAAAGTTTTGATTGATTTTTGTACAATATAATAGAAAAAAATACACAATTATTGTCGAAGTATCTGCATATATCCGGTTTTACCAGAATTTCAAAAATATGTAATAACTCCTTAAATCAGTGCTGTAACTTGCTCTTTTAATATTTATTATGCTAATAACTAAATCATGGTCTTATTAGCAGAAGAAAGACATTCCTTCTCTTATTTTCTTCTTGGAAATCACAACTATTTATTTATTTATTCGTTTTTACTTGTACACATTTTTTGTTAATTTACACTTATCAGAAAATTATACAAAAAATCACTCTTATAATAAACAAATAACTAAGGATCTTCTTGTTGTTCGATGATATTATCAATAAATTATAGTTGGTGAAAGCCATTGATAAATAAAATGCATTAAAAACATAAAGTTTTTTTTTTTGTAGTAATAAGGTAGTTATACAATTGGATAACAAAAAAATATCAATCTTATCCTTGGGAGTTGCTCCTCAACTAAAGGTGACTTCATAGTCGTACTATAATTACTTATTTTTGTTCTTCAGAAGATTCTTCATCAGCTGCAGGCTCGGAAAACCAACCGTGAAGCTCTTCAGGAATGATTTTTTTATTGCATAAGCCAATGAGATCCTTCCTTTTGGCTTCAATTATGGGTACAGTATTCGTTCCTTTAATACCGAACGTATTAAAGGAACAAAGGCTCTAAAGTGTTCGCAACAGACATGTCTATTGGGTAAAGCAAGCTGACGAAGCTGAAGAGAGAAGACGGCAGTATAACGTCGACCAAATCAGAGGTGCTGAGGAAGATTGAGAGCTTCTACGGACTGCTATACCTACACCTCAGTCGCAAAACCTATTAGCAGTTTGCACAAAGACCCAAGAGCCTAACTGACCCAACATTATACCGAAGATATCCCGGACATCAGCCTGTACGAGATTAGGATGGCCCTGAAACAGCTCAAGAATAACAAGGCACCAGGAGAGGACGGAATTACATCAGAGCTTCTGAAAGCGGGTGGAACAAAAAAAGTCCTTCAGAGGGTCTTCAATTCCGTCGTGCTCGAAGGAATACCTAACGCCAGAAGCATGAAACAGAAGCGTAGTGACGCTGTTTCTCAAGAAAGGGGATAACACTCTGTTGAAGAACTACCGACCCATCTCGCTTCTGAGCCATCTTTATAAGCTGTTTTCGAGGGACCTGACGAATCGTTTCGAACGCAGGTTTGATGACTTCCAGCCTCCCGAACAAGCCGGTTTCGGGCCCTTTCGGGCTATAGTACCATAGACCACATCCACATGCTGCGGCAAATTATACAGAAGACTGAGTATAATTTGCCATTATGCTTAGCGTTTGTGGACTATGAGAAAGCCTTCAATTCGATCGAGACATGGGCGGTGCTCGAGTCTCTCCAGCGTTGCCGTATTGACTATCGGTATATCGAGGTGCTGAAGTGCTTGTACCACAACGCCACCATGTCGGTCCGAGTGCAGGAGCAGAATTTGGAGGCAATTCCATTGAAAAGGGTCGTGAGACAGGGAGATGTCATATCTCCGAAACTGATCACGAACGGACCGGAAGATGCCTTCAAGCTTCCGGAATGGCAGGAACGCGGCATCTATATCAATGGCGAGTAAATCAATCACCTTCGATTTGCCGACGACATAGTAGTCATGGCAGAGACGCTGGAGGACCTCGGCATAATGCTCGAAGACCTCAGTCAAGTCGCCCAAAGGGTGGGCCTTAAAATGAACATGGACAAAACGAAGGTCATGTCGAACGCCCCTTTTGTGCCCACCCCAATAACAGTGGGGAACTCGACTCTCGAAGTTGTAGACGAATACGTCTACTTAGGACATACAGTCCAAGCCGGTCCAACTTCGTGAAAGAGGTCAATCGTCGAATCCAACTCGGCTAGGCAGCATTCGGGAAACTTAGAAAAGTATTTTCCTCCAATATACCTCAATCCCTCAAAACAAAACTATACAACCAGTGTGTGTTACCAGTGATGACTTATGACACTGTAATGTGGTCTCTTACTATGGGCCTCATAAGAAAGCTCAAGGTCACGCAACGAGCTATGGAAAGGATGCTCGGAATTTCGATGATGAGGTCCGTAGACGAACGAAAGTCGTCGACATAGCCCAGCGGATTAGTAAGTTGAAGTGGCATTGACCGGGGCACATCACGCAGAACTGATGGCCGATGGGGCCGGTAACTGCTCGAATAGAGACCACATATCGGCAAGCTCAACGTAGGACGACCGGCCACAAGATGGACAGACGATCTCATCCAAGTGGCGGGAAGACGATGCAAGCCGCATCCGACCGGTCTTTTTGGAAATCCATGGAGGAGGCCTATGTCCAGCAGTGGACTTGTGGCTGAATGATGATGATGATGAAGCTCGAATGAATAAACTCGTTTTTACCACTAATAATTTTGTTGTATGCAGTCCTGTAATACTTACGCAAAAAATCATAAACGACTTTATTGTTTTTTAATTATAGAAATATTAGAAGCTTGAATGAATAAATGCCAGTATCTGTTTTTACCAGTTATTATTTGGATAATCATACTCGGCACCATTACCAGAAAAACATTTTAAACATATTTATGTTGATTTGCCTGTAAAAAAATTGACCATTTAGATGATAATGTTATTTATTATATTAAACCACTATGATTTTGGTCAGATTTCATACACTCATCTGTTTTTAAAAATAGTATCTTCGCTACTATTGGTTCTACCGTTTATTGGGTTTTACCAGTGGGAAGCCCGTAAAAATTTACATATAACTGCATTTATAACTCAATTTTGCCAAAAAGTGTATTTCGACGCCTTACTGCTAAAACCGACTATCTGCATGGAATGTTGTTTCGAGAAAACTCGCGTTTAAGTTTTGGATGTCGTTAACTACATTAAAACTTGTAATTGTGCATGCTTAGTTTGTGTTTTTGTTTCCGTTATTTCGACCATTATGTAGATCTTGAAGAGTAGATTCTGATGGTTTATATAACTCAGTTTTGACAAAAAGGGCACTTTATTGGTTTTAGCAGTAAGGCGTCGATTTATTCGTTTTTAGCAGTAAGCAGACGATATATTAGGTATTCAGTGAAGCAGTGGGCCAAGCCCCCCCTGTAAAATAACTTAAGATATACCAATGATATTTAACCCATGTTTAGAAATCCTCTTTAAATCTGACATGGAAGCAATTAACAAACTGTTTTCGAAATTTTGTATTAAAAACCTTATTTTTTTAATATCAAAAAGGTATTTTAACATATTTTTTATTGTGTAAAAGCAATATTAGGTTCAAATACCACATATTTGTCCAAAGTTTTACTGGAAACTAAAAGAAAATTACAACTTGCCTATTATTTTCAGGGACATTGACAAGTGCAATTCGTTTTTGCAATTTCTTCAGCATATTGGGCTTAAGTGGTAAGTAAATAGAAATAGAACACTAATTTACACCGGAAATGATTTACAGGAATTTTATTTAATAGGTTATTTAATATTTTAATTTGATGCAAAAAAATGAAGTAGTGTTACCGGTATATTCGGTAGTTTTTAAATTTGTTTTACTGCAATAAAGTGGACTTGTGTGATCAAAAACCTAATTGCAACACAGATATTAATATTTATTAACCCTATAATTAAAATTACAATTAAAAAAAACTAACTAACTAGTTCACACAAATTTTATTTGGATTATTTAAGGATTTTTGTACATTGCAATCTATATGTACAGATTTTGCTTAAAATGGACACCTATGATTAATTTGTGCCTAATGTTCATTATGTCACAGTTTCTTTAAAGTGAATCAAATGATATTGCAAAGTAAATTTCTGTAAAATAATGGACGGTAGGTCAATTAACGTAACAGTAAAGAAACATGTAAAAATAATATAATTCGGCAAACTTTTGTCGATAGTTAACTTAAACGGCATAGGTAGGTACCTACTATTAATAGTCTTTTAGAAGCTGCCTTGCGATGTGGCCTTATATTCTGGGGCAATGAGCAGTGAACATTTGAACAAGTCCTCATAGATCAGTAAAAATATTTGGGAGCAATGTTTGGCTTATAGGGCGTCAGTGCCGTCAGTGTCGCTTTGCTCCGAACCTTACCTTGAAAATCACTGAACTCACGCGAACACGCGAGAAAACAACATGAGTGTCGATTACCTACGCTGTTTTACGCGCGATTGTGGAGCGGGCTACTGAATTATGCATGAATTATGTCAACCCTACTTTGAGAAATACGATATTTATTTAATATTCGTCTCTCTATGTATTAGAAGTTCTAATGTTCGTCGGAAAAAAACATGCTCTGTTTCCACACATGTCAGAAGCAAATGGTATGCAGCTTTGTAGAGATCCTACCCGCCTGAGTACAAGATAATCTAAAATCTCTCTGCTTTCAAGAGAAAAAGTAATATATGCATGGGACCAAAAACATATGATAAACTGCCAATACTTATTAGAGAATTGAGAATTGATTAGACAAGTGTTTAAAAGAGACGTGAACCTAATAGGAAAAAAAATAAGAAATTAAATAAATTAAGAAGTTAAGAAATGTTAAAATTATTTATTTTAAATTATAATTTCTAATTGCCAACCGTGGTTATTCATGGACTGCCTGTTTCATTTGAGAAAGAATAACTGTGGGATAAGGATTGGTGAGCTACTTCTCAAAAGTTTGTTACACGCCGATGATCAGGTTTTGTTATTTTGTATTAGCAAAGGGCAAGATAAAAAGTACCCGAAACCGGCCTGCGTGCATGCAATGACTAATGAATGTCGATGAAGCGAACGAAAGTAATTTGTCAGGATCGTGGTAGGTGGCAGCCCTTGGTTTCTGCCTACCCCTCTGGGATACAGGCGTAAAAACCTTTAGCGTCATAAAACTCGATACCGTTTGCAAATTTAGTACTAGCTAGCACTAAATTTGCAAACTGTTTCGAGCCCTCTACCGCTGAAGGTTTTTAATTTATTGTCGTTTAAAGTCTGAAAAAAATGCCATGTATAGACAAATGGATCATATAGTATTGAATGGCCAATCAATTCATTATTTTTTTATGTTATTATAATTTCGCTCGAATCGCTCGTAGCCCCGGCTGCCTGAGTGATCTTAAACGATCACGAAGGTTAAGCAACATAGAGGGCGCGTTCAGTGCATGGATGGGTCACCGTCTATGATTAACGCTAGTGGCATTTTTCCGAGCGGTTCCGTGCTTCGCAAGGCACGTTGAGCAGTTGGTGTCGGCTGCCGATAACTGGCAGTCGTTAAGCTAAGTTAGAGGCCTGAGGGTGGCTTGAAAACTTCTGACAGTAAGACCAGCCACTAGTCTTACAAGCCTCCACCAATCCGGGCTTGGCCCCCGTGGTAGAGTGTGGCCTATACCCTCAGGGAAGAGACCCGTGCTCCTCGGTGAGGACATAATGGGTTGATGATGATAATTATAATTTAAATAATTATGTAAATCTGACATTTTAATACAATTCTAACTTATGAAAATCATAATCCTGTAAATAACATTGTGATTTTTAATTGTTATCACACTATCACACTAATATTATAAACGTGAAAGTTTGTGTGTGTGTTTATATGTTTGTCAGTCTTTAGCGCTGGAGTTAGCCGATACCCTGGATTAAAACATAGGCTACGTTTTACCGCGGGGAAATATCTTATTCCTACGGGAAAATCGATGAACCGCGGGTAACACCGCGGGGCACAGCTAGTGTATAACATAAAAGATCTGTATACCTCTACGCCTAAACATGCGGAAACTTTATTATTTAGGTAGAAGTTTTATGTATACGCATGTTCCTTTTTTTTTCATAATGACATTTGTCTGCTTTTCCAGCTTAAGTGTAGCAGTAATCACACCATTCTACTCTGCGAGTTTAGTGGAAACCGTCCAGAGTGACATTGCAAGTGACAAGCCAGCACTCTTTGACGTCTTCCGTGAGGGATTCGTCAGAATCCTAGAGTGGGGAACGCCGAGTAGGGGTCGCATGCTACCCATTTGGGCCATCGTCATGCCAACTGTATCTTTGAGCATTAGCAAATACCTGTTACAGTAAGTTGTGCCTAGTTTCTCGCAAATTAAAATTATCAATTTTATAAGCTCTTTCACGGGCCAAAGTCTTAATAAAAAACAATCGGCATAGACCCGAAGGGCCTTGACTAGACATTCCATTAAAACTTTGCTGCAAAAAATAGTACCTTTAATTAATTTTGATTTTATACAAGGTATTGCTGCAACAAGGTGCTTGCTTGTATACAATGTAGAACATAGCATAACACTCCTAAGTTGGTTCTCTTTTAACTCTTTCAGCATGGCATTAAAAAGTATATCAGTGAGATGCCTAAGATTCCAACAGAGACATCGACACGAGCTCAGCGATCCATACCTGAACTATCCGAAGCAAACCAATCCACTGTTGGAGGACATCAATTTGAAGGCCAACATATTCTCCTTCATAACCATGGAGATCCTCTTTTATCCAGTGGAAACAATAGTGCATCGGTTGCATATTCAGGTATACACATTTCGTACACTTGTTTTCACATAATAGGCTATTTGACATTGTGAAAAAAACAGTATAATTTAAACGGATACGTTTAAATTATGAGTCTTAAAATCGCTTTGAGCCATTGAAACTAAAAAAACAAATTTATTATGATTTGTAAAAAAACACGATAAAATTTGATAATTATGTATTAGCAGCCATTGTATCGAAAACGGCCTGGATTGGCTGATTCTATGATGACGTCACATGTCAGTAAAAATGGCGTCTATCATTCATTCTTTCTTACGTAACGTCCATTGGTTGGTTGTCTGGGACGTGACGTCACAATGCCTGTGCGACGCCATAATATTGTTCAAGGAAGCGTTTTGGCGGCTTATTTCGAAAGTGAATTTTCGTTTGCCTTTTTTAGAAGAAATACCCTCAGCGTTGCCAGACGTACGGTAATTACCGTATTTGTACGGTATTTTCAAGCCTTGTACGGTAATACTAATACTGTAATTCTGAGAACATTGCCTAAATTCGTCAAATAGGGAATGGATGAAAATATCAGAAGTGCTTGATATTTTTTTTGGTGATAGGAATAACCTTCCTTAACGCGGGAAAAAAGTTTAAATTTTTTTGGCCCCGTAGTTAATTTTTGAATATACTTAATATTTTTCCATTCGTCGTTCTGGGCTTAGTACGGCATATCAGACATATTCCTTAGCCGCTACGTATGAAAAAAAAAACCACCTTGAAAAGCTGTCAATGTCACCACAGATTTTTTTTTAATACGTAGCGGACCAAGGAATATGTCTGTTAAGCCGTACTGAGCCCAAAACTACGAATGGAAAAATATTAAGATTATTTAAAAATTAACTACGAAGCCAAAAAAATTGAAACTTTTTTCTCGCGTTGAGGAAGGTTATTCCTATCACCGAAAAAAATATCAAGCACTTCTGATATTTTCATCCATTCCCTATTGTACGGTAATTTGAAATTGGCGCCTAATGTCAGTCTATATTTCGCTATTTTCTTTCTTCATTCATGAATGATTGTACGAATACGAACGATCCGAATCCGAAACTAAAAGTCTAAAACTGAAAACGAACTAAATCTGAATATAACGACAAAATCTGCTTTTTCTTGGGTAAGAAATATCTCTGAATCATCAAATTGGGGCATTAAACCAACTATGTACTGGTAAAGCAGTTTCACTTTCATTGGAAAAAAGTTTTGAGTTACTTTTACCGAATAAAACTACATTATTACCTATTTAAGAAATAAAACTTAGTACTTTACGACTAGTTTTTTGTTAAATAGAAAATAAGTAATTATCTCATTTTTATAGCAACTCATCATAAAATCAGTGTGTACGATTACATACATGGTACGCTAATTTGTACGGTAATTTTGGGGTACATTTTACGGTAATTCTGGCAACAAAGTCTGGCAACGCTGAATACCCTAAAGAATTTAAAAAGACCACTTTCTGAGGACATGAACGCCACCAAAAAATATGAGGCGGTTTTCCGAAATCGGTCAATAGCCTGAAAACCCGGCTTCGCTCGGCTAAAATGTAGTCACATAATGATATTCCACATTGTAGGTATCGCCCACATATTTTTGTTCAGGAATTATTGGTATTTTTCATATAATGGGGCTTTGCGAAGTAAATAATAGGTATGTATGTAAATGTTGCGTTTCACCTAAAATGAAATGATTTGCTTTTTCATTTCAACAAATTAGGTAGATGTTAGAGTTCACAATGGACACCTGTGAAACGCGATGACGTGACACCAACTAACGCGACTTTGGTGACACGCAACATTTACATAGTTACTTCGCAAAGCCCCATTATACAGGGTTACACTGAAAGTCGTACACAATATTGAAGGAGGTCATTATTTAGGTCATTTCTGATGGATTTTATTCTATTATATAGGGTCTGAAAATTAACCGTTATGGAGATATTGACTGTTAAAGATTTTAAAAAAATATAAATTTTTTTTTTTCTCAGAATAAAGCTCATAAAGGGTTTTTTTTAATGTATTTAGTTAAAAGGCATGTCAGTTGAAAAAAAATATCAGCAAAAGCTGCACCTACTACTAACAGCTTTAAAAAACTGCTCGGCAACGGTTAGAATTAAATATTTTTTCTCTAAATATTTTTCACATTGAAGCTCTTAAAAAAAAAATACGTATGGAACTTATTCTGCAAATAATTTTAAAAACTTCTACGACTCTTTAACTATTCAAAAAGGTATAACATTTAATAGGTATGTGCATGAAATTTTAAAATAATGTTATTTGAGTAGGTTCTAGTGGTAGTACCGACATAACTGAACTTCGATACAAAAAAAATCTTTTTACTTCCTGGCACCTTTAAACTATGTAAAAAGGTCAGATAGGCTCTTTTGTGCTCTGGAGACATGCTGTCTCAGGTGTTCAGGTACCTACCTATTTCAGTAGGTGCAGCTTTTGCTGATATTTTATATCAATGAGTAGTTTTCAGAAGAAAAAAAAAACGAATAGCTGTCAAAGGAATGCAGTTTTGGACCTCTGCCCAATAGCCATGTGCGATACATCATCAAATAGGTCTCATGTTTTTTTTTTCAATACAATATAACTCCGAAAGGACAAACATTTGGCTGTTGGCGTGTTAGTAACTTTTTTTCAGCTCGCTGAGACCTATTCGATGATGTATCACACATGGCTATGGGGCTGAGGTCCAAAATTGCATTCCTTTGACAGCCATTAGTTTTTTTTTTTTAGTTCATCTGAAAACGGCTCATTGACATGCCTTTTAACTAAATACATTAAAAAAACACTTTATGAGCTCTATTCTGAGAAAAAATCAATCAAAAAGCCAAAAAAATTATATTTTTTTAAATCTCTAACAGTCAATATCTCCATAACGGTTAATTTTCGGACCCTATATAATACAATAAAATCCATCGGAAATGACCTAAATAATGACCTCCTTTAATATTGTGTACGACTTTCCCTGTAACCCTGTATTATAGGTCGGAAAGATTATCTAATGGTACATTTCAAAATATTCTGTTTTGAGTAGGTACCTAATTGAAGTTACAGCAAAATCATTGTTTCTCTATACTGGTATTAGTATTTTAGTGACGAATAAAAAAAATATTTGATTTATACCGTTAGTAATTCGCAAATATCTTCTAAAGCACAATTCTGCATACTTAACTCAAAAATCGAGTTTTTAGAAATGTTCCGGTAATTATTCCGACCGAACGTTTTGGAAAGATCATTTTTACATCGAAAATACTCGATAATTAATCCGAATTTTCCCCCCTATTAGTTGTCGACTCGGATTGACTATTTTTTTACGCTCTTCATGGCCTGCGCAGACGAGGGATTTTTCTCCGCGGCGGAGGAAAAAGGACGCTCCGCGAAGAAAAAGTACGCGAGAGTCCCCAAAAAAATAGAACTCGTGTGACTAGGCGAAGCAACGCACACGGCCGACTGACTGAGTCCGCGTTGAAATATAAGGGGATGGACCTAGTATTTCGCACGCCCCGTGTGCGTTGAGTTCGCGGTTAATCCGCGGAGGACTTTTTATTAGCGGAGCGTACTTTTTTCTCCGCCGCGGAGAAAAATCCCTCGTCTACGCAGGCCTCGTATTGATTAAGACTTAGGCATTTTTTATAAAAAAACAAATTTCTCTAAAACCTGTTTCTTAAATCAGTTGCTACTTGTTTTTCATCGTCTACAGACTACTTTAATCTGCGTTTATTGAGTGAGTGTTTTAAAAAAATCAAGTTTTTATAAATAAGACAAACGATTTAATCTCAGAATAAGATCTTATTCTGAGGATTTAATAGATAGATAGATAGAATATTCTTTAAAGTGCACAGAAATCATAAATTATATTGACAGAATTTTTGTTAATCGAATTATTTATAATGTACAAGAGACAAGTACATACATCTTGTCCAGAAAGAGTAGAAATTAAAGAGTACGGTTTTGCTCAGACTTTTTGTGTTTGTTAATAGCTTGCCCTTACAAGCATTATATAAATTAAAAACTTGACCTATTACATAAAATAAGGTATTGTGCTTCAATAAATATAGTAAATGTTTTGACTTCTCAATAAAACAATTAGTAAACTTTCACTTCCGGTTTCTAGTGTTTTTGGACAAACTATACAATATGCCTTTGGTAGCTATAGCTAGGCCTAACAAAGGAAAAAGAAAGTTTTTTGAAATGTCTCATTATAATAAAAATATAATCAAAACAATAATATTTTTATTGTTATGATTGAAAATTGTAATATTTTTTAATAATGTATTAATAACGAAGTTTTTAATCAAAATAAAATTTTTAATATTATTAGAAGTTGTTTTAGATTTTACTCATAATATTAACTAGTATATTATTATTATTTTCACAGGGTACAAGAACAATAATTGACAACTTGGACACAGGGAAATCTGTAATTCCAATCCTCACAGGCTACGAGGGTTTTATGGACTGCTACACAACTACTGTTGCAAAAGAGGGTGTTGCAGGCCTGTACAAAGGCTTTGGCGCCCTTGTCTTACAACTGGGTGCTCATTTAGCTATAATAAAGCTGACCACATGGGTGGTGTCTGAGGTCTCAAACCTATTGAAGCCGGCCAAGTCACCGACAAACTCTGAAGACTCTGCCCCCATGCAGCAAAAGTATCTGTTTAATTAGAAAACTGTATTGTTTTAAGAGTAATTTATTTTGAAATTATAAAGTAATTGCAAGTGTAACTCACTATTATGTTATGATAATAATCAAGTCTTTTATAGAGTTTTATTATTTTAAATAAAGTCATACGAAAGTCTCAAATATGTGGATTGACCTTTATGCTATTTTGAACAGTTTGGAATGTGATAAAATAAATACTGAGTTGAGTACCCATCAAAACAGAACCAACGGGGTATCAAATAGTTTTTGTCACATTATTTTGTAAGTTTGAATTAAAAATAGCTCTTGGGTAACTAGTTTGATCCTGTCCTGTACTGACATTCATAATTCATAAAGATTGTGGACAAAACGTAGCTGAATTATCTAGTTTAAGGGTTTTCTTCCTTTGTATGGTCATAATCGACCGAAGGAATCTAAAGAAAGCAAGGTTCAGTGGAATATATCGTGCCCTTACTGCAAAACCAAGTAACTGCATAAAATGTAGTTTTGAGAAAAACGTGAGTAAAGGTTTGCACGGTGCAATTTCTATTAACAACCTGATATATCAGGAACGTAGGTATGTATATTTTTAATTACTTCATTTATTAAATAATTAAATGGTTGAGAAAGACCAACGAAATTCTCTCAATTAATGGGTAAAATTAAGCATTTACTTTGATGGGTGCTGCAGATAACTGGTTTTTCCTCTACTAAGAGTTTATTACCTAAGGATTAAGTGTCCTTATTGTATTAATTTGCAACACATACTGTTTTGTTTTTCTATATTTTTAAATGAAAATAACACGAAAAACAATAAAATGATTAATAAATCTTGAAAATTCATAATAAATGAATAAATCTTGTGGCTGGTCGTCCTACGCTGTGCTTGCCGATGTGGTCTCCAATCAAGAACCTTTCGGCCCCATCGACTATCAGTTCTTTGTGCTATGTGCCCCGCCCACTGCCACTTCAACTTACTCATCCGGTGGGCTATGTCGACGACTTTCGTTTGTCTACGGACCTCATCATTTCTGATTCGGTCTCGTGGAGAAATTCCGAGTATAGCCCTTTCCATAGCTCGTTGCGTGACCACGTTTCAATGCCATAAGTCATCACTGGTAACACACTCTGGTTGTATAATTTTGTTTTGAGTGATTGAGGTATATCGGAGGAAAAGACTTTTCTAAGTTTCCCGAATGCTGCCCAGCCGAGTTGGATTCGACGATTGACCTCTTTCACGAAGTAGACCGGCCTAGTTGGACTGTATGTCCTAAGTAGACGTATTCGTTTACAACTTCGAGAGTCGAGTGTTATTTTTGTCCAGGTTCATTTTAAAGCCCACCCGTTGGGAGACTCGACTGAGGTCTTCGAGCATTATGCCGGGGCCCTCCAGCATCTTTGCCATGACTACTATATCGTCGGCAAATCGAAGGTACCGATGTACTCGCCATTGATATTTATGCCGCGTTCCTGCCATTCCAGAAGCTTGAAGGCATCTTTCAGTCCGTTCTTGAACAGTTTCGGAGATATATGACATCTCCCTGTCTCACGCCTCTTTTCAGTGGAATTGCCTCCGAATTCTGCTCCTGCACTCGGACTGACATGGTGGCGTTGTGGTACAAGCACTTCGGCACCTCGATATACCGATAGTCAATATGGCAACGCTAGAGAGACTCGAGCAACGCCCATGTCTCGATCGAATCGAAGGCTTTCTCATAGTCCACAAACGCTAAGCATAATGGCAAATTATACTCCTCAGTCTTCTGTATAATTTGCCGCTCTGTATAAACGGCCCTGCCTCACCGGGACGCCATGGCCATGTCGTCAGCGACCGTATCCAAGCAGTTAGTATTGAAATGTATTGTATGGTGCCTGCCTCACTTGGCGACTGTTAGCAACGTCGCCATTCAATACAAACTGCCTGGATACGTGGCTGGCGACGTCGCCATGGCATCCTAGTGAGGCAGGGCACTTAGGTATACCACCCTGCTCGACACACTGTCGATGGCCAAAATGTTGTTCAAAAGGGACTTGTGGACGAGAAACCCGACACCATCCTTATCATATTGCAAATATTATTCTAACATTTACCATGCCGAAACCACTTAAAGGGTGATTAAATATTTTTCTCCGATAATATATTTTAGTAACTAGTTGCTTTAACCGATACATGTTGGGATTTACATGTTCATTATTTCCAAAATCTCCTGTTAAGTTACTTTAGCTAAAAGCTAAATTGAGAAGGAAGCCCAATATCGGAAAACGGGTTTTACCATTATGTAGATCTTGTAAATGCGATTCTAACGTTATGTATAACTCATTTTTGCAAAAAAGTGACTTTAGTTGGTTTTACCTTTAAGGGGACGATATATGGAGAAAAACTGAAAGTACTTTTATAAGATTTCACAAAATTCGTGTAGGATGTCTTTCGGGTCATCCGCTTGAGGGTTGGGTTAAAAATAAATTAAAAACGACAATCATTTTACAGCTATGTATTTATTTTACATAAAACTACACAGCAGACCTAACAGTAAATTCTAAATTAATGGCTAAGGACAAATCTTCCCTTGAGCATTCTACGCATGATAACTTTCCTTCCGTTGGGCGTTGACATTCTGGTTTCCCAGCCGTGACGGCGCACCCTACGGACTTCGTTAGGGCGCGGGAAGTAGCATCTCACTTTCGTCCGTATAGACGTGAATGAGAACAGCTCGGGCTTAACCAACGCGGTCTTGGGCGCCGCCTGAGCGATTGTGTGCAGTCCCTGAGCTACCAATCTGAAATAAACAGGGTTCGCGCCTTTGTATTTTGAGGTTAAGTAGAGAAACAGGTCTTGAATTTGCTATTAACATTAATACCTCATCGGCTGGAAAATAGCACCCAATAATCCAGACATCTTAAATCATTGGTTCACACGGTTTTAGATAACAAACTAAGCTGGATTTTTTAAACTTCAGGGACGTCGTCCACCATCACAGACGATATAGTTGTCCACCATTGACAGAAGTACAGTACAGAAAGAACATAACAAAATTGTATTCTGTGATAACAAATAAATAACAACAGCGTTGCCAGACTGTGCTGCCAGAATAGGGAATGGATGAAAATATCAGAAGTGCTTGATATTTTTTTTTGGTGATAGGAATAACCTTCCTTAGCGCGAGAAAAAAGTTTCAATTTTTTTGGCTTCGTAGTTAATTTTTAAATAATCTTAATATTTTTCCATTCGTAGATCTGGGCTCAGTACGGCATATCAGACATATTCCTTGGTCCGCTACGTATAAAAAAAAAATTGGTGACAATGACAGCTTTTCAAGGTGGATTGTTTTTTATACGTAGCGGACTAAGGAATATGTCTGATATGCCGTACTAAGCCCAGAACTACGAATGGAAAAATATTAAGTATATTTAAAAATTAACTACAGGGCCAAAAAAATTGAAACTTTTTTCCCGCATTAAGGAAGGTTATTCCTATCACCAAAAAAATTATCAAGCACTTCTGATATTTTCATCCATTCCCTATTACTGTAAAATGTACCCCAAAATGAGCGTTTTTCCTTTCTTTTTTTTTCTTAGTTCATTGAGATACACTAGATGGCGCCATTCGTTTCTTCATACGAATTTGTGATTCATTGCAATCAATGTCAAAGTCAGTCCACAGATCACTAAACAAGAGAAGGAACCAGGGTTGCTATTCGGACGAGGTTTCTCGTAATAAAAATAAAAATTCAAACCCACAATCCACAGCACAGACTCCAAAATATCCAAAATCGCACTTATCACCAAACGACAACAGCGTTTTTGTTTTTCCTTAATCAACCATCACAAATTCCACAGAACCATAGTATTATTTTTTGCTTCGACGTTTATTGTTACGGTACGGCAGCGCCACCTAGGGATTCTTTTAGAACTAAATTTGACATAAGGAAAAACGCTCATTACCGTACAAATTACCATACCACATATGTAATCGTACACACTGATTTTATGATGAGTTGCTATTTAGATGAGATAATTACTTATTTTCTATTAAACAGAAAACTATTCGTAAATTACTTAGTAAGTTTTATTTCTTAAATAATAATGTAGTTTCATTCGGTAAAAGTAACTCAAAACTTTTTGCCAATGAAAGTGAAACTGCTTTACCAGTACATAGTTGGTTTAATGCCCCAATTTGATGATTCAGAGTTATTTCTTACCCAAGAAAAAGCAGATTTTGTCGTTATATTCAGATTTAGTTCGTTTTCAGTTTTAGTTCCGGATTCGGATCGTTCATATTCGTACAATCATTCATGAATGAAGAAAGAAAATGGCGAAATATAGACTGAGATTAGGCGCTAATTTCAAATTACCGTACAATTTGTCGAATTTAGGCAATGTTCTCAGAATTGCCGTACGTTTTTGGTACCACGATAGATTACCGTACAAGGCTTGAAAATACCGTACAAATACGGTAATTACCGTACGTCTGGCAACGCTGAATAACAATGACTATACTCTATGTAACAATGTACTCTGTTGTGGACAGAACTATCTGTGGTCAGTAGTGACGCGACGAATCACCTTTGATTCGAATGATTCGAATCACGACGGTAAAAACTTGATTCGAATGAGAATTTAAGTTGATTCGAATCATAGCTTGATTCGAATGGTCGAGTTGATTCGAATCAGATCACTGATTCTAATCAGTTTGTTGTTTCGAATCAGATTGTGGATTCGAATCAGTTTTTTTATTCGAATCATTCATTGCGCGGCAATCTTACCTGATGGATGAGACGATTAGGATTTGTCGAAGTTTTTTTTTTTAAACAGTTATTTTTTTTAGTTTTGTCTTGCTTCTATGTTACTGATAAGGTATTAACTTTTTCTTATGTTAAACTATGAAGTTTTTTAAAAAGTGGTTAAAGTGGTGTTTAAAGGGCTTATTCCACTCTGACCAACCGAACTTGTCAACTGGTTCTTTCCATTCCGACATGCCACTGCAATATTGTTACCAACTTTCGATTACAACTTTTTGTTTTGATCGCTTTGAAATGTGTTTGGGATGTATTATTTGTTTTTGTAGGATGTGTTTAGATGGTGTTGAAATTAATTTAGGATGGTTTTGGGATGTGTTTAAATGGTTTTTGCATGTGTTTGGGACGGTGTTGATATGTGTTAAGAATGGTTTGGGGATATAATTGGGATAGTTTTAGGATGTTTGTCCTTAACCTCTAGTATGCAGTATTAGAAAAACAATAGAAAATCTATTGTTTTTTGCAAATATGGACATAGCCGCAGACAACCGCTTAAGGCATTTTAGTATGTATTTGGAATCGTTTTGAAATGTGTTAGCAATGATTTAGGGATATGATTAGGATGGTTTTGGTATGTTTAAGGATGGTTTTGTGATGTTTTAGGATGGTTTTGTGATGTGTTTAGGATGTTTTTTTATTGATGATTTCTAAATAATACCAAATACAGTCCAAAACCTTGGTAAAAATAATAATAATAAATAATAATAAACTCACGCCCGTTATCCCCGAAGGGGTAGGCAGAGGCACCAGTCTCTAGAACTGGACCCACGTTTTGCCGAGTTTATTAGGTAAAAATATCTCAAATCAAATAATGTGCTAGAATAAATTACCGTTTAATAATATTCCAATACCATCTTAAACACATTTCAGAACCTTTCAACACAAATACTTCCCAAAACTACCTCATATCTCTGTTAGAAATAAAAATAGTAGTAGAGTTTTAGTTCTAGTCAGTTGGTCAGAATATTTTGGAGTCGGTAACTAACTAAACGATGTTTCAAACTATAACACCAGTCAATTTCATATCATCATCATCATTCAGCCACAAGAAGTCCACTGCTGGACATAGGCCTCCTCCATGGATTTCCAAAAAGACCGGTCGGAAGCGGCTTGCATCCACCGTCTTCCCGCCAATTTCATATAACTGGAATTTATTTACTTATGCTATTGGAACAAATAAATATATAAATAAATTTCATATAACGGACACATACCTTTACTTATTAAAATAATAACTAAATTTTGATGAAAACATGGAAAAATAATTGGGTAGTGTACTGAAACATTTACATTGAACATTATTATTTTTTATAAGTACATTTTATCAGTATTTTCAATGCATATGATATATCCGTATTGATTCGAATCATAGTATCGATTTGAATCGTAATAATGATTCGAATCATCTTATTAATTTGAATCGAGGGTCGATTCGAATCATGATTCGAATCGTCTTCCGGGTGATTCGAATCGATTTGAATCGTCATTTTTTATTCGAGTCCCATCACTAGTGGTCAGTGTTGCCAACCTAAGGAAAGCAAATTGAAAATAGAAAACAGTAAAATAGTAATCTCAAATCAAATCGGTCACAACGGTGGCGCTGGAGGAGCGCTGCGCTGGCGCACGCGGCCGCGGCCGGCGCCAGTGCCGCGCCCTGCAAAGGTAGTACGAGGACGCGAGTCGCGCGCGACAACGTCAAAAGTCGCGACTTTCCAGTACATTAACTTTCAAATTCTGACGACTTTTGACGTTGTCGCGCGCGACTCGCGTCCTCGTACAGTGCCACCATCTTATCTGTTCAGTTGATAGCGGCGCTAGTGGAGAATTTAGTAGTAACATTTAAGAAATTTATCTAGATTTTAAATTTATAAGAAATCTATCTAGAACATTTTATCTCGTCTTTCAATTTTTATGAAAATATAATTATAAATCTTAGCAAGTGAATAAATAAAACAAAAAATGTGGAACAGGATTTACAATAAATTGGTTAGTTACAATTTTGCCCACCTGAACAGATAACTTGGACCTTTGCTGCACTCTCCGCGCGTTTCGTTGACTTATGGCCCTTGTAACATATCGCAATGCCTCTATCACTCATGAATATTTATCAGAAATATTACCTCCAAGCAGAGATGGGTATTGGGTTTTTTCCCATTTCGACCCAGTGGATTAAAACCCGGGTCAAAACGTTTTGACCCAGTTAAAATCCATTATCGCCCTTTTTTGTGGGTGATAACTCAAAACGCACGAATTAAGTCACGGGCGGGAATGCAGTTTCTTCTAACGGCTTCCACTATGACCTATGATGGCACCAACCATTGTATTTGGTTCATAGGTGTTAGTAAACCAAGAAACTTGGTGTGAATATGTTTCAGCTTAATTTAATCAATGCACAATTTGATTTAATTATTTTAAATATATTATTGAAATGTAATATTAAATTAAAATCACAAAAACATAACATAAAAAAAATATTAGGTACAGGTACAGGTTGTACTTAGCATATAATTAGTAGCTACCTTGAAAATAGAAAACAGTATGTCCATTACGGAAGTAGTTACTCAGAGCCTTATCATACATATTCAGGAGTAAGTCAAGGTAGTAAAGTAGTGTATGGCAAGGGTATGTGACGCTTCACAGTGGTTCGTCCCCATACAAGAGGTTCGACATAGGATCCTTAAATAACATAATGCGTTATTTTGGCAAAACAAAACTACGAACGCATTTTATATTCAAAGAGAAATAATAAATACAGATTGACTTTTTTTGATATGACCCATAATTTATGAGTAAATAATAAAAAACTATTTCTTTAGTATTGAGAATAGCATAAAAATATTGATATCTCATGATTCCCTCCTGTTTTCGGATTACAGTTTTCAAAAATAGTATTGACATATTATTTACTACAATTCATCCTTTGACATATGGTGCCCCTAACGTGCCCCTTAAGAGATATGGATGATAAAGGAAAAAAAATACCACGTTAGCGGTAGATCTAGGTAGGTACATACATAAGTTCATGCCTGTATCCCAGAAGGGTAGGCAGAGACCAGGAACTGTTAGGACATCTACCGGCCTTGGTCTTTCAAATTCATACGAGATACAGAATCAAATGTGAAGAACAAAATGGCCGCGTTTGAAGCAGATATTACACAATCTAATGATTATTTCTAAGATTTCGGCTGCAGTTTGTGATCTTTGCAAAGCACATCCAGTTGCAATTGACGATTTACAAGAGGTTAGAGCCAAGCCAGTCAACGAAGACATGTACGAGTATGAATTAACAGCTCCTTTGACAGGACTAGATGTTCATCTAATAAGAAGAATGGCCGTAATTGTGCAGTGCCTTGTGCGAATGAGGTTAGGCCGAGGGAACTGCGGATCACATCTTCTTGGAGTGTACAAAATACAATTCCTTGTTATATAGCTATCATCTACTTGATCTTCCCCTTTTCGCCAACCTCCGTTGCCTACTACCGTTGGTATTCTCTTCATTTGCTAAAGTGTTATAAGTGATGTTTCACTGCAATACAGCTGTTATGGATTCCCTAAGGATTCTGCCAATGTCTAAGTTAAGGAAAACTAGCAACTCTGAGAATGAAAACACAAGTTTTTTTTTATAACTCTGTCAAGCTGTAACAAATGACGTACACAATATATACGTTTTGATGATGTTAGTCGGTACAGTACACAAACTACAATCTAATTTTGTTAGTTTGTACATAATAATATAAACATAACACTAGCAAATGAGGAGAATACAAACGGCAGTACGCATCGGAGATTGGCGGGAAGGGGAAGATCAAGTAGATGTTAGCTATATACTCGTAACGAGGAATTGTATTTTGAACACTCCAAGAAGATGTGATCCGCAGTTCCCTCGGCCAAACCGCATTCGCACAAGGCACTGCACTATGACGGCCATTCTTCTTATTAGATGAACATCTAGTCCTGTCAAAGGAGCTGTTAATTCATACTCGTACATGTCTTCGTTGACTGGCTTGGCTCTAACCTCTTGTAAATCGTCAATTTCAACTGGATGTGCTTTGCAAAGAGCACAAACTGCAGCCGAAATCTCAGAAATAATCGAATTATTTTGCCGTCTAAGTATCATTTTCAACATTAGATTGTGGTTGATCGTGGTGTTTCCGTAAGTAATTGGAGTGAGTGGAGTAATATCTGCTTCAAACGCGGCCATTTTGTTCTTCACATTTGATTCTGTATCTCGTATGAATTTGAAAGACCAAGGCCGGTAGATGGCCGCTCATTCTCCCAAACGGTCCCTGGTCTCTGCCTACCCTTCTGGGATACAGGCATGAACTTATGTATGTACCTACCTAGATCTACCGCTAACGTGGTATTTTTTTTCCTTTATCATCCATATCTCTTAAGGGGCACGTTAGGGGCACCATGTGTCAAAGGATGAATTGTAGTAAATAATATGTCAATACTATTTTTGAAAACCTTAATCCGAAAACAGGAGGGAATCATGAGATATATAATGAAATAGTTTTTAATTATTTACTCATAAATTATGGGTCATGTCAAAAAAAGTCAATCTGTATTTATTATTTCTCTTTGAATATAGAATGCGTTCGTAGTTTTGTTTTGCCAAAATAACGCATTTTGTTTTTTAAGGATCCTATGTCGAACCTCTTGTATGGGGACGAACCACTGTGAAGGGTCACATACCCTTGCCGTACACCGCCTTACCACTCCGAGCCCAATCCGTGGCACGTTGTTTAAAAATACTACACTTTTTAGTTTTTTCCCACCTCATCGGGTTTTCGGGTTCATCGGGGAATAACTGGGTCAAAACTGGGTTTTAATCCACTGGCGGATTAAAACCCGGGTCATTAACCATCTGTGCCTCCAAGTATCGTCGTCGACTTCAGCTGTATAAATACAGCTAAAGTTGTCGAGATTTAATAGGCCCGTTTGTACAGCTGTCTTTATGAAGCAGTTAGGGATGCGAACCGAATAAATCGGTGCCGTAAATATGCGACTTACACGATAAATCGATTCATATCACCTCTGATTTCTTACTTAATTAATTTAGGATTTTAAAGATATACCTAGAATGACACACAAGGAAAGCTGAGTTGTGTATCAAAAATTTTACAAATCACTTTGCAATTACAATCTTTATTCACTTTCGCAAGATCGCTTGAGAAGAGCCAAAAATTATCTGTTGAACTATGAAAGTCGCTTAATTAAATAGTAAAAATAATACCTCTCGATCGTTAAAAGAAAAAGTAGGCAAATTTTTTTACTTATGGCAACATTTCATTGCGCTCGCTCGATTCACAAAAATATGGCGGACCAAAATAACAAGGGCGCTAAAAAGTATTTTCAGTATTTGTGACAGGTTTAAATCAGTAATTCGTTAACAAAATATCCACTTCACCTTACTTTTCCGTGCTGTGCATCGATATATCCTGTTATGAGCCACTGAATTGAAGGTGAGCAATGTTGACGAAACTCTACTTGTAAACATCGCGTATTCGAGACTATTATGTTGATGGTTTCGAGACAAAATTTTATTCTGGTTGCTACTTTCTCCGTTATTGTTTACAAATTAAACCTGTGGTTTCAGGTTGAAAATGACGGTGATCAAGGTTAACTTTGAGATAGGACATGAAGCCTCTATACGAACGAAGAAGACTCCGGAAGGCTTTACTCACGATTGGGAAGTGTTCGTTCGAGGGCAGGAGGGCGCCGATATCAGCCACTTCGTCGATAAGGTGGTTTTCCTTCTGCATGAGACCTTCCCCAAACCCAAGAGAGGTAAGAAACATTAGTTGCTTTTGCTCCTATCAATACATGTGCTTGCACTTAACTTATTTATCTAACTGATAAGAACGTAAAGAGTAAATTAATTCTTATTCAGCAAATCAATCACTGACACAGTATTTTATGGCCAACTGCAGGAAACGCAAATTTAATTAAATATGTTATTCTAAAGTTGAAATTATTTCTTTCCAGTTGTAAAAGAGCCACCTTTCTCCATCAAAGAGTCTGGCTATGCAGGCTTCTTATTTCCTATTGAAATTTATTTGAAGAACCGGGATGAACCCAAAAAGATCAAGTTCTCTTATGACTTGACACTGCAACACGGTGGCTGTTTGAAAGATAGATATGTTTTTCAAAATCCTAATGAAGACTTTAAGAAAAAGCTTTTAAAAGGTGGTGGGATTATTGTCAGTAATAATGCATTTTACACTAACCCCGATCAGGAAAGTAGAAGCAGAGACTCATTCACTGATGACAAACAACAGTTAGTTAGCAAACCTAAACTATCTTCTGATGCTCCTTCCAAGAAACACAAATCTAAGGAGCATAAGGAGGAGATACCACATAGGACCAGCAGCTTTGAAAACTTATTTGGACCACCTATACAGAAGCCACCCAAAGTCTCACCAGATCCTAAAAAGATAGATAAAAATGCCTCAGGTGCCAAGCCTGAAAAGAAAGAGAAGGAACGGTCAGAGAAAGATAAAGAGAAAGTAAAAACGAAACATGAGCATAAAGAAGCTAAGCCAGAGAAGGTGAAAAGCAAAGAGGACAAGGAGAAAGTCAAATCAGAAAAGGTTAAAAGTCATAAAGATGCAGAAAGATCAAAGGAAAAAGCTAACAAGAGGCCCAGTGAACGACCTCTCTCGCCAGAACCACCGAAAAAGCGTGCCCCGAGTCCCACGCGGCGTCCACCCAGCCCCCCACCACGCTCCAGTAGTGCCTCCAGCATCAAAGAAGAATACAAACCACCTAAACCCCCAATTTCTGATTTTGAACAAAAAAAGAGGGAAGAGAAACCAGCAGAACCTAAACCAGAAAAAGAAGTCAAGGAAAAGAAAAAGAAGGAAAAAAAAAGTCATGACAGAGAAAAGGAAAGAAAGGAGAAAAAAGAGCACAAGAAAGAGAGCCACAAATCCAAGGAGTCACTCAAAGAACCTCCTAAGGAAGTTCCCAAGGAGATTCCCAAACCAAAGGAAGTTGTCAAGGAAAAGGAACCAGTGAAGGAAATCCCCGTAGTTAAAGAAAAATCAAGCAAACCTGAGAAACAAGTAAACAAATTCTCTATAGAAAACTTGAAGAAAACTCCTCAAGACACGGCGGACAGGTTAGAAGAGCAGAAAGTTAAAGAAAAAGGTGATTCAGAAAGGAAACACAAACACAAGAAAAAGGACAAGAAGAGAGATGAATCCAGAGAGAAGCACAAAGACTCAAACAAGGAGAAAAAACACAAACATGATAAAGTGCGAGAACCTGCTCCAGAAAAGCCAGAGCTTGTTGAGCGCAGAGAAACCCCAGTGCCAAAAGAAAAACAAGTCCCTGAGTTAGCATCCCCAATCTCTATTGACACAGCATCTCAATGCAGCTCCAAGAGTGGTATTGCCAAAACATCACAGATTGGAGCTGAAGACATTAACAGCAGTCACTCAGACTCCGAGGAATCTGTTATTCCTGAAGATGATGTGGAGACGAAAGTAAAAATCGAAGTCCCCTCTCCAGAACCTCCAAAACAGCGTATACCATCACCAGAGCCCGAACCGGCGCCAGTGATAGAACCCGAGCCGGAACCTGTTGTAGAGCACCTTCCGCCTCAAAAAGAAAAGTCCAAAAAACATAAAGACAAGTCCTCCAAACGAGAAGAAAAAAGGCGCAAAAGAAAAGCAGCTGAAGAAGATGATGAGAGCAGAAAACTGGCCAAAACGAATGAGACTGTCACTGTCAAAACGGAGTCCGAATTAGGTGAGAGCAGTGGCACATCAGCTGAAACTAAAGTTCAGGACAATGGTGTCTCAAGCAGTCTAGGAGAAGATGCCGAGCCAGGAGAGATGTCCCCAAACTACATGGGGCAGCTGCGAGAGTTGCAACAGCGCATAATGACAATAAAAAGCAATGAAGAACTAGAGAGGGTGGTCAACCTCATAGCCGAGACAGGCCGGTACGAGGTTACAACACAGACCTTTGACTTTGATCTCTGCTTGCTTGATCGCTCCACTGTTCAGCAGCTCATTCAAATGGTGGGTTGCTAACAAGCACTGTTAAGTAATAAAACCAAATGTAAATAACAACCTAATTGTTACAGTGTACAGAGATTTATCTGGAAATGGACCGTTTTTATATAATAAGTTATAGTTATTATAACCTCATAAGCATAACACTCACGGCACTCATCTACTGAGTTTTAAGTGCAATACAGTATAGGGTTTAATAAAAAATATATAAGACTGTTGAAATATTGTTGAGCATAGTGTACATTTTGTACATTTCTGTAAGTTTATTATCTCAGAGCTTTTAATATTTTTTTTCTTGTAAATAATAAATGAAACTATGCACAGACAGTTATTGGCAATTTATTAAAAACTTACTTTCTGAAATCTTGTTTTAGATCAATGAAATTGTGGCATTTTTTTATGTATACAGCATGAATGGATGATCTTTTAAATCTCTTTTTAAGCATTTTTGTTTATTTTATTCTTGGGATAAACAGTCTTGTTAGGTACATACTTGCATTGCATATTATTAATTTAGGTAACTCAACGACGTTATAAACATCAGTAGGTAAATTAATAATTTTAAGTGTTGTGAAATTCTTTAAAAACATAAGGTACCTTACTAAAATAATGGTTTTTCTAAATTAAGATTGTTTTGGAAAATAGTGTGCTCGCTACGGCTATGATTTTAATCAACGCTGTACATACTTGTTTGTTACATAACTTATTTTAATTTATCTCATTTTTAGGATATTATGGATTAAATATAGCGAGTGTATTTACAAATTTGTCTAATTTCATTTCTAATGTCGCCCTATAACTCTAGTCTAAGTGATAGTGTTAATAAAATAAGAATAATTTTATTCAGAAAAAGGTTTATTGAAATGACACAATGATGAAATACAGCATACATTTTAGTAGGACAGAAAAACACCACTAAATAGGTACATAAATGTATAACTGAACATTAAACATGTAACACTATCTATGTGTACTTCAATATTGTTAGAAAATGCTCATGGAATCAATTCCCTCCAAGTAATGAAAATGAAAAAAATGAAGAATCGTTAAATGCATTACATTACTAAAATCTATTGAAACCTCAACTAATGATGGAAAACCCTTTTTTGATCTATAATAGTGGTAAAAAAAGGGAAAAAATAAAGTCGAAATGGGTTTTTGGTTCCATTGAACCATGTAAATGGCTCATTCGATAACCATCAAAATCTCCAAACCCATTCTGATATCTAGAGCCATTCATCATTGCAGGCGCATGTTACGTTGCTTTTTCCCAAGCGCATTGCTTCGTTTCGTCGAATCCCGCAGACTCGTTACACTGTTGCCAAGGACCGCGCGACGGCGCCTCACCTCTTCTTACCGCTCTTGTGGAGAGTTTGTCGCCATTTCGCGTAGAAGTTTCCAATATACTCGACGGTGACTCCGGCCGCCTGAGCCGCGCCTGTCACGCTGTACTCCTTGTACTGGTCTTCGACAGCACCCGGCTCGTTTCCGGTTAGGAAGACAAGCAAGGGCGTCGATTTCCCCGAGCTATCTCCGTTGCCTCCGTGTGGTTGGTCGTCTGCGACGAAGTGATGGCAGAACTCCAGTATCTGAATGTAATTGTGGATGTGAGGAGGGGCTTTGCGCGGGTATTTGAGTAGCGGGAGAGGGCGCGTCTGGCCAGGGCGCTGTGCGCGGACAAAGCGCGAGCCCCCTTGCAGCTGCATCTCCAGCCAGCGGATCGCGTCACGTGCAGTTGAGTTCTCGCGCTTCAGGTCATCCAGCTCTTGGACCACTGAAAGTAAAGACAAGTAATTATGGTTAATGGAAGGCAAGCATGATAGAATGTCAATGGCGGCAGGTAGGATGACGTCCTGAGTAACGCATTTTTTTGGCTTTTACAAAATTAGACAATCGTGCTGCTTGTGTTGATTACAGTAGTAATCAAATCTGGGTATTTTATTCGGCTGTTTCTAGGGCGCTCGCACAATGAAGACGCGGTGGTGGATAAAATATATAACTACATAGGAAACGACGAAGAGCTGCTCTATCAGTTCGTCGGCGGAGATGCAGAGGAAGACCGAAAATTAGGTGGATGGACATTGTTATGAAAGTATAAGCAAGGGGCATAGAACAGCTTAAAGTTTCACCATGTGCTAAGGTGCCATATCAAAACTGTCAGTTGCATTCAGGCAAGCTGAATGTAACAGCGGCTTAGGTACTATACTCCATTAACTGGATATTAAACATAAACATTTACACACAGGCACATACATTGCTTCTGGCCCCACACTAGGATACCCTGTGTCGTGGGAACCAGAAACAGCGACGTCACAAACATGTAAACATCCAAGACATGGAGCTTTTTTTTTTCTCTCCAGTCGGGGATCGAACCCGGGACCTCTCGCATGGTAAGCAGATGCGGTAACCGCTACTCCACAGAGGTCGTCATATCATAGAAGATGAGACTCAAAGAAGCATGACTCACCGATGGTCGGCACCAGAAGTATGAAGATCTTCGCCTTGATCAGTTGTTTGACCCTCTTGAGATGTTTGTGGAGCGCTGCAGCATCCAACGCCAGTAGTGTGGGTGCGGCGGCTGTACGTCCGTAGCGCTCAAGCTCTCGGACGCGGGACGCCAGCCAGAGGCGCCCGAGTCGGTGCAGCAGCCCGCCTTCCCCACCTTCCGCCTGATAAAGGTAAAGTAAAGCTCGTAAACAAATGAGGGCAGACTGAAGAAAGAAAACTACAAAGCGCTTACTTTTTCTAAGCCGTGTATCTCAGCAACAGTTGCGTGTACGACAGATCTATAGAATAGAAATTGTAGAAAATTTCATGGGCTTAGAGTAAATCAAACATAATACAGAACAGCACTAACAGAATACTCTTGCACAGATATTACAAAGCAGTAATAACGGGCGTGAGTTTATTTATTTTATTTTAGTTTAATATTTTCCTAAATGTATTAGGTATGGTGTGGATGATAAACTTACATGTTGTTTCTTTGAGTTATGCCACTCCCTGCTCCTCTTGTTGACCTTAGTATTCAGTTTAGGCGTGGGGGTCTTTTTCAAGTATAAAATCTGCATGGATCTGTTAAACCGGATCCTTGGAATAATCTTAGCTATCTGATTCCCAAAATCTATAAAGTTAAGAATCCTTACAACATTCTCTTCATAGACCGATGGTTTGTAGCGATTTAACAGTTGCCACTCTGCCGCGTCTTTGTCGAACTTGCAAATGTTAGTCCCGCGTAAGTTGACATCTTCTGGCAAAGGAATTGTCCTAAATTCCAAGTTCAACTTCTTGGCTACAGTTTTGGCGTAATCAAGGATTTTACAGGACTCTTCATTGGCAGTTTTCGGTTTAAAATAGTGGGCGAATATATTGAGCAAGTTTACAACACATTGGAAGAGTGACTCCCCACTTTCTCCACAAGAAAGAATCAAGTCTTTCTCAGTTAGGACCCAATCTTGCAACAACTTAATGCTAGGTAAAAAGTTGTCGCCCCTCAAGAAGTTCTGTATCTCTTTGGCATTCAGTTCTTTCTGGTCCTCTAATGAAGATTTGTCTTTCTTGATATTACCATTTTCTCTTACATTCCCATTTATATTATTCCTTTTCTCTTTAGTCTCCTTATTAGAAGTATGATCACCATTTTGCTTTTCCGTAGGTACAGCATCACCATCGCCAGCTTCTTGTATGGAGCCTTGGCTTTTTTCTTCCTTATCTGATTCGTAAGACGAATCTGACAGGTCATCGTCAGAACCTGAATTATCGCTCTGTGTATCACTGCTCTCAGTCTCAGCATCACTGGCATCAGTACTGTCTGAAGACGCCGCGCGGCGTCGGCGACGTCTTTTCGCTAGCGCTTTCTTGTTTGCCTTAATGTCTCCATTCTGTAGTTCCTTATCATCATCTGACTGAGTTCCATGATTGTCGATTTTTTCCACAACTGTCTCCTCCTCTTCAATAAATTTTGGAACCTCAATAATGTCTGGCTCATCATCAGGTGTTGGAATCCTTTCTTCTTCTAATTCTTCTGTTTTATCTAACTCTGCCATCAAAGAGTTCTTCCGGTACTTGTCAGCTGGGTTTTTGAAGCCTATGTCTTGTAATTGATGGAGTAATTTTTGTAACAGTTGGGATAGAAAAGCCAAAGTGAAGGCTTTACAAGCAAAGGCCTTTTTCTCATCAATCTCACTCATCTTTGCCATAGTGAACAGGCATATTTGGGTAATCTTGTGTATGATATTATTGGTTAAATAAGAAGGGTTTAGGTTTTCTTCCTCGACTGCTTGGATATGTTCACTGTAGTTCCTTCCTATGTCGGGTAGGCCTGATCGGTTAAATTCCATGCTTATCTTCAGCTGCTGAGCAATCATACTGCATTTTTGAGGGATCTCTGATTCATCCTTACCTAGATACCATATTTCTGTGAGAGACAGAAAGTTAGCAATAGTCATTTGGACATGTTCTGCTTGTGACAATGTACCAGATTGACTCATAGAGTTGACAAGCTGGTTGTTCTTCTCAAAGATCTTTGTTAAGTTCCCCATAGCACCTTCGAAAGGCACCGTGCAGCTAAGGCACTGAATGTAGAAGCCTGTGGAATCCAAATTGTGATTTTTCTCGAGGTACAAGTTACCAAGTTGGTTATAAGGCATTCCAGATGACATATCAATATGGGCAGCCTGTAGATAGTAGCGGGCAGCCATAGATGGATCAAATGCATGGAAGATCTCTGCTTGGTAGCGACTCAAGTCACCCAAATAGATAAGGCATGAATGTAGTATTGACCGACCAAATAACTGTAAGTCATTGTCGCTGGTCGCCTCCCCAACATTCTCACTCTCCTCATCCTTGTACATTGGCGTGTAATCAAGCTCTTTGAACTGAACCTTCATTTCAGACTGGATTCTCGTAATGAAATGATGTAAATGTCCAATACCACAGAGTATGTGGGTCAATAGATAGTTGTCACAATCAGCATCTGTTTCCTTGAGTTTCTTAGCTGCTGATACAGTGTCATAGTAGACTTTTCTCCAAAGCAGCTCGAGGGACTTCTTACCATAGCTGACAGGGTCAATAAACATTAGTTTTTCACAGTTGTCCCTTAGTTTTTGTCGCTGTACCTCTAGATAGGTGGTGAATAGGTCAGCAAGAGAATGGCTAGCAGCCGTGGCCTCATCGATACGCCTCGCGACGTCACTCACATAACTGGAAACAAAAACATCCATGTCAGCTGACTTTTGACCTTTCGTGAAGGCTTCTAAGTGGTGCAATCAGAAATAGAGTAAAGAACACTGTAAGGAAGTTTTTTTATACTCACCGATATAGTTTTTTGGCACGTTCATCGCGTTCCGCAATTTCAGCCTCCGAGTATTCGCTAGATCCGCTCTTCATTTTCAAGTCATTTTATCAACTTGTCAAAGTGTTGATTTTGGATAAACCAGTAATGTTACCATTTAACATAACGTTTTGAGTGGCAATCATTTTAATGACGTCATATTTAGGAGATATCTGTTGACAACACACCAACGCATTAGTCGAATGAGTGGCATTCAGTAGCATTAATAAAAAAAAAACATGGTCACCACCACACGTTCACCATCTGTGTCCGCTGTTTTTTAAGACTTTGGCCTGGATACTAGTCCTTTGGGCGTTGATCTTTGTTATCTGTGTCCACCATTCTCTTACTGTGTGACCATCTAAAAAATGGAGAATCTGCCATACACTGGGTCAAAAATCTGCCATGCATGCATGCCACTAAAACTAAAAAATTACAAAAATATAACTTTATATTTTCACCTTCTTGGTAACGGAAAAAAACAAATATAATATGAACGTATTGAAAAATCTTCATCATCATCAACCCATCATGTCCCCACCGATGGGCACGGGTCTCTTCCCTGAGGAAAGTATAGGCCATACTCCACCACGGGGTCCAATTCCGGATTGGTGGAGGCTTGTAAGACTAGTTTCTGGTCTTACTGTCAGAAATTTTCAAGCCGCCCTAAGGCCTATTACTTGGCTTAACGACTGAAAAATCTTTAATCAACTTAAAAAGGATTTATTTACTTACGTAAATATTGCAGTAACTACACCAAAGCGATACAATATTATAACTGAGCACTACCTACCTAAAACATCTTCTAGCATTCTCATAAGGCTCCTACACACTATGCCGGCGGCACGGTCAGCGAAGTGTGCCGACGGGTTGTGCGGTGAGAAGGCGGCGCAGCTCCCGCCCAAAACCTCATTTTTCTTTTGAGTCTTTTGCCAATTAAAATTAATATTAAGACCGCAATGGTGACGGCAACCGCTTCCTTGTTCATTGATTAGAACTAGGAACACAAACCGTACAACACTAGAGTCTGACAAGCGAGTCCTGGGACGCGATTTATTTCGAATTCTTCATATGGCCACACTGTGACCGTCAAACTTAGGTATTTCAGCTGCAAGTAGTACAGCCCAAACAGTTTGATACTCGTCCTAGATTTAAACAAGAAAAAAACTTTTGTTTCTATTCAACATAATTTTACCTATGTTTACGAGTAATAATGTTTTAAAGCAAACATGAATTATTTCTTGTTGTAAGGTCTGTCGGATGACGAAAATGTTAAACGTCAGATCGAAGACATAGTCAAAGAACTCAAAGATGTTGAGAAAAAAGATATGAATCAGATTTTGATTATGGTTCAGCATTAATAAATGTTTATAAGTTTATGTGGTGCATCTTTATTATCCCTGTTTTTGGTGGAGTGGAAATGTTGGTTTTGATGTAGTTAATGTTTTCGTTTTGTTTATATATATTTATGATTGGACAAAATTCATTGGAGACTCCAAACTAATTAAACAAATAATCAGGTTAAGCAAAAGTATCAAGATGGTTTATTCAGACGATATGCAGGGGTATCAACTAAAAGATTTTTAAATTTCCCGCCAAAGGCTTGAGCCACGACTCACTTGTTGCACTCTACTGGTCTACCCGGCTAACAACTTGACAATGATGCCACAGAGACAATGTTGATCTGCGGCAGCCAGTGGTTAACGCGACATACCCGCGCGGCTAAAACCCGCCAGCCGTGCCGCCGCGCCGGCATAGTGTGTAGCAGCCATTTTACATACCTTCACCACACTTGCAATCTGGTGCTGCATATTAAATTTCCGTATAGCGCTTACATAGATTTTTATTATTTCTGTGTAATCATCTTTTTAGCTGTTTTAAAGGATATACAAGCTCCGTGTTTGCTTATGAACCTTCTTTATTTTGGTTTTATGCAGATTTAGTTGGCTGTATCGCTTCTCTCGTACGAAGCTATTCTACTTTATGCACTGATCATAATCATCTGCCGTATCTGTGTAAAAAAGAATAAGTATGGAATTCTCATAAAACCTGGGCTTATTCTAAGGTTGTGAATTTGGTTAAAACATTATCGACAAAAAAATTGTAATAATTTTAAAGAGGCTCCCTTTTAAGACTTCATTGAATATTAAACACAATACGATTTTTTTAGCTATAAGCTACAGTTACACATGCTGATTACTAGCAAGAAAGCATGCCACTACTGAAGTAATTATCTGAAGTAATTAAAAGTACCTAAGTAGAAAATGGCATACTTCCGGATATACAGTCAGGTGTTCGGAAGGGTCGAGCAACGGGTACAGCACTAATGGACGTCATGGACAACGTTCTGTCGGACATTAGCAAAGGTAAAAGCACTACTGGTATTGCTAGATTTCTCCAGGGGCTTCGATTGCTTGAATACTTCCCTTTTGTTAACAAAGATGTCGTATTGTGGATTTAATGATGCTACGATTCGGTGGTTTGGCAGAAATGGCACGATGAAGCTTTCGTCAAATAAAAGGCTGACTAGAGGGTTCTATATTAGGACCCCTGCTGTACATTTTGTATAGCGCTGATATAGTCACCAAAATCAAGAGCAGTCAGTGCCATCTGTATGCTGACGACACGCAGCTATACCTCTCTACGTTACCGGTAGATGCAGCTGCTCTATCTAAATAGCATGCTGATCTAAACAGCATTGCGTCTTGGTCAGATAGGAACTGTTTGGTGTTGAACCCTAGCAAGTCCAATTACTGTGCTTGGTATAAAAAATCAAATCCATAATACAGTTTTTAATCCGCAATACAGTTTTTAACTAGCGCGGAGGGTAGTTATTGCTCTTTAGACTGTTTTCTATCCGATTAACCAAATTATTTCTTATTTGTACCTACCTACCTAAGTTTGAGTTCAAAACAACTATCTTCTACCTACGATGTTCGCTTTCATGAAAATGTCTGCACTAAGTTATTAGTTACTTAAATAAACCTCTGTAACCTGCGTAACAGTGTGAACCTTTATATGTGGCCACAAACGATTTGTATTTGTATATATCAATGTCATTTAATATAATAATTATATCATGTCAATGATTGTTGTGGATTGTGGAGATGTGTATTGTATCCGTATGCTCTACTACACATAATTATGTAAGAAGTATATTAGAGTATTGTAGTTGTATATGGAACCCACAATACATGATTTACAAGAATATGATAGAACGTATACAACATAAATTTGCCCATCATTTGAATTTCCGCACAAGATCATACAGTGACAATTACTAAATTTCTTGTCAACAATATGAGCTCCTGAGTCTTGAACAACGTCATATTTCAATTAACATGTATCAGCTCTCTGACATCTGCCGTGGGAGCATTGACTGTCCTGACCTGACAAATGAAATTTTGACTCTGCGCACGTAACCACTCGTACTCGTCACACAAAATTATTTGATGTTTCATTAGTTACTACAAATTATGCGCAAGGCTCATTGAGCTGTCGCTTGCCTGATATGTATAAACCTTTTTCCAATTTAGATATTTTCCATTTGGCCAAGTCAGATTTTAAGTGTTCACTTTTACGTTCCCTTGGGGAAAAGAAATAAGTTCTGGTATATTTTACCTCACTCTTTCTTACCTCGCTTTGCAAATTTCGTACATCAACAAAATTATTCACATAAACACACCCTCCCACGCACACACTATGCAGTCATGAAATTTAATAGCACTCTGTTCCTATATACAAATGAACCTGTTTTTTCTTTTTATTCCACTGTAAAACTGGTTTAATAACCTAAATTATGTAAGTTTACCTTTGTTTCTGTCTAGTAGCTTAGTTAATATAATGTAAGCCCTTAAAAGGCTTATGTTTGGATATTTTAACACAACCATACTTTATAAGTTAACTTGTGCTGTGGGTTTTGTATTAAAATAAAATAAAAATTACATCTAAATGGCCCAACGATCGCCAACGAAGGATATTCAGCGTTGGATACCCCACGCCCCCCAGCTACGCTCGTTGTCTCTCGAAGGTATATCCAATACAATTTGTAGTTGAACAAACGATCGTTCACACACACACACACACTTTATTCCGCCTCGTATTTGCAATCCGCTACTTGACTCTTTTTTCAAGTAAATCTTAAATGCTAAATATCTCTTCCATTAGACCAAAAAATATTTTAGTATATTTTTTGAGGACCTAACAAACATTATTTTAAAACGTTGCTTTGCTAAACAGCCAAAAACGCGGTCAGCAATTTTTGTCTATGGTTTAAAGTCCTAAAGGTTTGTAAACAAAGTTTGAAATTCGACATACAACATACAAAGCACGGCGTGACGTCACACGTAACTTTAATCCGCTATCTTTGTCATTTTTGGTCTAATTTACAAATAAAAAAATATGTGTCCCTTATTTTTGAATAATCTAAAAGACGGACTAATTACATTTTTTAGGGCAACAAGCCCATTTTAATTTGTTAAATTTTGCAGCCATCCTGTATATTTACTTAGCAAAATCAATATACTTCGGTTTCTTACGTTAAATACTGCAGGAAATATCAATTTATCGCGTCAAATTTGATACGACTCAAGTAGCGTATTTGATCATCGATTATGTAAATAGCCTAAATGTTGATTAATTGCATAGTCTAGCAACACTGGGTAACACTCTACCTCCTTGTTTTTTTAAATCTGTGATTCAGTCAGGCAATCACATTATGACGGTATGCCTTCAGTTCTGAGGGTATGCCACATAATTATCTATTCCTAAAATCACAAAAATAGGTTACGTTACGTTGGAAAATGTTCATAGAAAACAAATATTAGGTACCTTCTAAATTTTTTTATTTATTTTCTTTATGTTTACAGAGTCCTCTAGTATTCATTTATATCAACAGTCAACAATAGTTATTAAGAAAATCCAACAGATGTCACGAATATCTTCGCAGATAAACACATAGCTGCCACAAAAAAAAGTTAAGTCTATATAAACATGATCTATATCTACTAATATTAATGTTTTAGAGGAAAAGTTTGTAAGTTGACATTTGACGCGGTAATTAGATAGATAAAATACAAATATTTACCTAAATTTTCACACACACATTTTAAATAGACCACTTATCCGATTTCAAATATTATTATATATTCTTGCACCAATATTTAGAAATGACCTTCAGGATGGACATTGGCTATACGCTATACCTAAGCAATAAGTAAGTAGGTATTGCTGTTAATACTTACTTATAGGTGTTCATTGCCACGCGAACCTAGGCGCGATCAGTGCTAGGTACCTACCTAGGTATACGAAATAAATAGAAAAAGTCGAACATGATGACCCACCCGAACTAGGTAGGTATGTGCTACGATTACCGCCACTTTCTCGAACGCTAACAATATGTTAGTCTATTGTTAACAGCTGTCAGTTGTCAAAAGTGAATACGAAAAAACAACTGACAGCTGTTATTAACAGTAGATTGACAGACTGTTAGCGTTCGAGAAACCGAGGTTAGACTCTTGAATTATAATATAATACCTATTACCTACGCTAAACGGCGTCACATCTGCATCGAACGATGACCGTAATGTCTCGTTTCATACTGTGTTGAGGTATAATCCATTTATCTATACTTGGCTTTTTTTTTCAGACTTTAAACGACACTAATCAAAAACCTTTAGCGGTAGAAAAGTCGAAACAGTTTAAAGTGCTAGCTAGTAAGTAGGCAAAATTTTCTACCGCTAAAGGTTTTTAATTCAGTGTCGTTTAAAGTCCAAAAAAAATGCCAAGTAATAGATAAATGGATTATAGGTAGGTATCGCACCTCCGGTAATATACCTAGTGTTATAACTCTAAAAATGCCATTAAGAAAATTTTTCAATCCTTCGAATGCATTTTTTTCAATAAATTGTCATAGTTATTAACACATAATTGTACATAATTACTAAAATGCTTAAAAAATATGCTTTCTGAATTAATTAAACATTTTTCAGTATTCCTATAAAAAGTAGGTATCACTTTAACACTATATTTGATAAGATTTTCGAAATTCAGAACTAAAAATAGTCAATAATCAAGATAACTTTATTAATTTTTGGATTAAACAATCAAATGTAAGTTTAACATAAAGACATTCATTAATAAGGCACTGGAAATGATATACCAAACAATGTTCGTATTATACACCGTGAATTATAGGTAGGTACATCGTATTTTTAGACTCTGTTGTGACTCGATGTCCACAAACTTCAGCTTTATTTTCTGCAATGAAACAATATAAAAGTACATTATAGCTGGCTGTATTGTAAACAAATAGTAACAGTTACGTAACAGTATCCACATCTGACACTATGGCCAATAGCTATTCGTAAAAATGAAAAAACCAGTGCAGGTACCTGGTCTATTCATATTCCGTATACTTACCCAAATTTATAAGATAAAAAGTAAAGTAGGTAATAAGCACGGTAAATAGCTTTATATTCTGTGTAATAATTGAATTAGTTTCACTATTTAATTTGCGAGCCTGTAATAAAATGGTCACAACAATTAAACATAAAACAAAAACTTTGCATGCGTAAGCTTCATAGCGTCATATTGATTGGAATGAATTCACTTTCAATAAGGGTACAATATAAAAGAAAACATTTTTATTTATTAATACCTGCAGCTCTGGTGTTCTTACCTGAACTGTTTAGTGTCATTTGTAATATTTTATCATGTCGTTCCATCTTAATCTGAAATATATACTCGAGGATTGCAAATTATTAATACAGCCTGATTTTTTCACCGGTACAATAAATTTTACCATATCATTGGTATCGATAACAGATTACATTTATCGAATAAAATTACCATATATTTTTTTTAATTTTCATTAATTTATCATTCATCCAATTTGTAACTCATGGACACCCATTACAAGGTATCATCGCGGTGCGAGGCAGAGGGCGGCGGGGTGGGGTGAGTTAGCGGGCGGCGCGGGCTGGCCGGCGCACGATTTGGCCGGTCATTCATTCAGTCCACGCGCATTGACCTAGGTGAGAGCACGTGCGCCGTTTCCGCACTTCCTGCAGTCGAAAATTACGCGCGCACGATGTTTACAAACCGCGAGTATTACGAAATGGTTCGTAGTTACTTTCTCAGTGGGGAAAATACAGTGCAGCTCGGCGGGTATACGCTGAAGAAAGTTTGCCCCGCCTGATAAATGCCGGTTTTATTTAACCTCAAATACTCAACATCAGGACATTCATGAGAGTAACGCAGCATTTGCTAGACTACGGACAGTTCACTGCACCAGCGCACGCTCAAGGCCGAGGAGGGAGACCTCCCTTGGCCGTGGAGGTCGAGGAACAGATATTCGCGTTCTTTGAGGGAGACCCCAGCAGGGGCACCAACGACGCGGCACGCACGGCGCACTTCGGCGTTAGCCAGTACGTGGTGTGGAAATTCAGACCACTACCAACCAGTGCAAGCATTCCACGCCGGTGACGGTCCTAAGCCCGTGCAAGTATGAAGGAAGAATTGAAATCAAGTAAGATTTTTTTCGCTACGTCATACATAAGTCATACCTACTGGCTGCGCCGCCGCCGCCGCTTCTTTTCCTTCCCGCAAGCCGCGCGCAGTTGCCAGTTCGTGCGTTTAGTTGTGCTCATGCGTAATGAGTCCATATTTCTTTAAGATTTGCGGATAAGTTCAGACATTGGTATTTTCGTTTTTTTGTACCAACGGTGTAGTAACAAAAAATGTTGGTATTTGTATTTTGGACTTAGTATTACGTATGTTGATTTATTGTACCGGTGAAAATATCACCCTGTATAGTTGAGAAGTAGCGGTTATATTACCTACTCTTTTTTAATTGAATGAGACGTAAACTAATAATTATATTCATTAGGTTTATAAACCATTCATTAGGTACCGACGAATTCAAATTAAAACCAAAGCCTTTTGGTAAATTGTGTTTTTTTTTGTATTAATTTCGGTGTTAAACCGTGCTAAACCATTATTTGGGTAACTATTATACAAATCGAAATGATCCTATCTATGAAAAGCAAAACAAAAATAAAACCATCTAAAATACAGTTACTTACAACTTATAATTGTATCTGTGTATTAGATTTAATTTCAACAACAACTTTCGTATTCCGATAGAAGGTAGTATTATTTCAACTTACCACGGTTTATTTGCAGGCGTCGTGCACTACTACTTGTTCCAAACTGAGACGTAACACTGTTTGAGAACAAAGGTTGCTCAAACTGACTAATAGACCGTTACATCGCTAGCTAGCGGTGATTTTATAGAACTAAAATGATTTTATAGAACTAAAATGATAATGATTACTGAGTATATCTCAAATGTACAAATATAATCTGTGCATACTAGTACGAAAAATTTTGACCAAAGATATTTACAGCCAAATTACTTTCACGAAAAGGATACAACTACAGACTCGATTAACAAGACAAGCCAATAATATCCACATACACGTGCAGAGAACGAATTATGGGAATAGTAGTATCGTAGCTGAAGGAGACCGCATGTACAACAAATTACCAAAGGATATCAAAGAAGCTAAATCATTGCCTATCTATAAAGGGTTGCTGAGAAGCCACATTTTGAAGGACACTTCATTATTTGAAGCCTTGAATCCTTAAAACTTACAGTTGTTTGTGGTAGTTATGCACTCAAAGCTTTTTTTAAACTTCTAGGCTCATCCTTGGTTTTGACTCTCTCTGTGAACACAACCTTATGTTCGTTCTTATTGCACATTGTTATTATCAAATTAACACAAATAAAACCTATGTACCCACTTTCAACTTAGTTTTCAAAATTATTAGCGAATTGCCACGGCATATTACCTTTCATAATACCTACTAACATATACAGGGTGGCCGGGGGAATGACGTCAAAAAAAAAAAATTGGGTCCCTCGTGTCATGGGGTATCCGAATCACCCCCATGTATGTTCCGCGATTTTTCATAGTTTCGGAGTTATGATTTTTTTTCTGAATTTTTATGAATTTTCGCCTTATCAATTTTGAAAATTTCTAAAAAAAAAACTAGAAACTTTTTTCAATTACTTTTTTTTGTAACTGAATCTTCACAAGTTGTTCTTCTATGCATAAAATAATCAGCTTCGTAACTTTGATAAAAGTTATTAAAGTGTTGGTCTAAAGTCAAAAATTTACGTTCGGTAAATTATGACTTGAATTTTCAAAAATAAATTAAAAATCCAAACAGATATTTTAATGGTTTCTTAGTTAGCCTCAGAAATGCGCAAGACTCTCAGATTTCATAATCATTAAAAAAAAGTACTGCTTAACGAGCTACTTTGTGTACATTCGGCCTTCGAAGACAGCGAGGTGAAGAATTATTAAAATTAACATTTTTTTTTCTGCCATTTCGTCTTTTCTTAGGTTATTAATGAACGAGTCGTCATCATCATGATGAATAAAAGTGGTTTTGTCAATAAAACACAGATTAAAAAATTTGGGAGGCATTTTCCGTTTTACAGTAATTAATTTGGCGCGGTCCTTTCTCGTGGGTCATGGGTTGTAAATGCAGACGCAACTTTTTACCTGTAATAACAATAGTCTTTGAGGATAGGAGGCCGCCGAACTATTGCTATCTCTCTCACTCTCAGCGGTAAGAGTGAGAGGGGCAGCGCAGCAGAAGCGAACACAAAACAAGTTTGTACCTCAGTCGTTCTCACTTTGTGTTTACTGCTACACGTGTCTTCATTTTGTTTTACCTCACTGTCTCGCTTTGTCCGCGGATTCCGCTGTCTACTTATTTGACTACTTTGCTCGTTAATTGGACTGTGTCTTGCATACTGATTTGGACTTGGTTTACTTGGAAGTGTAAAAGATGAGTTACACGTTAAGTGAATACGCAGAAATGCACTATTTTTATGGAGTTGCACAAGGAAACGGCCTTGAAGCAGCGCGACTGTATCGCGAACAACTTCAACGTCGTGGTGGGCCGCAACCTGAGCATTATCCCGACCATCGCGTTTTTATTAACACGCACAATACCTTAATGGCAGGCCGCATTCCTGGCCAACGAGGCGATAGGGAAGGAATCCCTAGAGTTGACCCGGATCGCAGAGAAGTTGTGCTCGAAGAAGTTCAACGAAATCCTTCCACGAGTACCAGAGCTATGGCTCGTACTCTGAACATCCCAAGAACTTCTATCCAAGACATACTTCACGATGAAGGATATCATGCGTTCCATATCCGACGAGTCCAAGCTTTACTGCCTACAGACTACCAATTGCGCATTGATTTCTGCCAAACAATGCTACAAAAAGAACAACAAGATCCTGGATTTTTCATTAATAAACTAAGAAAAGACGACATGGCAGAAAAAAAAATTGTTAATTTTAATAATTCTTCACCTCGCTGTCTTCGAAGGCCGAATGTACACAAAGTAGCTCGTTAAGCAGTACTTTTTTTTAATGATTATGAAATCTGAGAGTCTTGCGCATTTCTGAGGCTAACTAAGAAACCATTAAAACATCTGTTTGGATTTTTAATTTATTTTTGAAAATTCAAGTCATAATTTACCGAACGTAATTTTTTTACTTTAGACCAACACTTTAATAACTTTTATCAAAGTTACGAAGCTGATTATTTTATGCATAGAAGAACAACTTGTGAAGATTCAGTTACAAAAAAAAGTAATTGAAAAAAGTTTCTAGTTTTTTTTTTAGAAATTTTCAAAATTGATAAGTCGAAAATTCAGAAAAAAAATCATAACTCCGAAACTACGAAAAATCGCGGAACATACATGGGGGTGATTCGGATACCCCATGACAAGAGGGACCTAATTTTTTTTTTTTGACGTCAATCCCCCGGCCACCCTGTATAACCATTGTTTCTCAAGTAAGCGAATCTATGTATTTTTATTGAGAAATAAATTAAAATCACATAACGCTATTTGAGGTGAAATCTGTTAAAAAACCGAATCGAACTGTGTAGGTATATAACTCAAAATGACTGATTTTTGAATTGTAACGGTATAATATTACCGGAGGTGCGGTATGTGGCTTGACTTTTTGACATTGCCAAAAACTACATCTTACCTCATCATTCCATTAAATAGCAACGAAACACATTTTCTTCTATAGAGACCCGCGTGACTAAGTGAATGAATATTCGATACGCGCATATCGTATCACCCACGCCGCGTTATTATGCCCACTATAACATAACCATAAATAAAATAGTGCCGACACGAAAAAAAGTGGCGTTATTTGAATGCCCCGGCCGATAATTTAAATGTAGCAACAACCGCTTTTAGCTTACAACCTTAATTGACTTAAAAACCGGCCATGGACCAGACGAACAATAGCAATTGAGTTCCGTCGGTCTGGTAAAGTCGAAATCGGACGATTCAGTCAGGCGAAATTCAGGCGAGTGTTCATTCATTTTTCACTTTTTTTCTCACAATGATACGATTAAAATGAACGTTCATTTTTTAAAACCTGGGCAAATAAAAAACAGTTCTTTGCTACTTGCTTTGATATATTGCCGACCTTATTTGTATGAGCTAGGCTAGAGGATTACCCCCTTCTTCTTGAACACTAACAATCTGTTATTCTACTGTGAAACAGCTGTCGATTCAGACGACTTTAGACGTTCCACTCTTTAATTCTAGAGAAATGAAAGATGCCCAATGAACCGATCCAACATTCTTGAATTTGTTCTTCTGGGACCAGAACAAAACATTTTAATATTTTGTTTTACATAGGTACCTATATGAAAGGGGATTTTAAAGTGTCTTGTGTATAATTAATGGAACCCAAAATACCTAATTACCAATGTGAGTACTATAATCATAAGCCAATATTCAGGGCCGATTTCTGAATTGAGAATTTACGCTAAGTAAATACCTACTTAAGTAACGTGCTGTCACGCTCTTTTCTAAAGAAATTTGACGAGACAGCACTACAGGTAAGTAGTTACATAGCGAAATACTCAATTCAGAAACTGGCCCTAAGCCTTTAAAAGTTTCGTAAAGAGGAAGTAAATTGCGGCAACTGCCAAACTCGGGTCTCTACCAGCCCAGGGGCTGGATACTGGAGCGAGCGTATGTAAGCACATGCAAACTAAAGAAACAGATTCTGTCAACGCGCCATCAATATAGTTTTTGTTCATGATGTCTAGTTTTTATTTTCTTTTTTTATGTATTGCAGTGTACCTATATGTATTTGTTTTTTTGTTATGTTTTGAGTATTGTGCCGTTGAATAAATTGTTTCTCTAACTCTCTCTCTCTCTCTCTCTCTCTCAATATTAGCTTGCTTGTCCGGTGGCCCCCGGTGGGATAAGAAGGCCATACATACAAAATGACAAGGAATAATGTTGAAACTGTTTCTGTCTGTTCGACTTCGAAACCCTAAAAATGCTTATCAATATTCCTTGCAGCTATAAACATCATAATGACACTGATCAGTAACTGAATTTAATATCTAATAGTAAGAAATAAAAGATATTTCGTAAAGATTATGTAATTGCGGTTACGCCCTTTTGCCGCGCGGCATCCATTCGAACCACGATGCACGCTCACGACTTTCTGAACAACTCCGAAACACGACATTCCACGTTTCGTTGCAGATTAGAGTGAGATAGATAGCGGCCTTCCCGTTGAAAAAAACGAGACAAGCGACACTGGAGCGGTCCACGTGGACTGCTTAGTATCAACACAGGAGCAACGACCAATAGAAAACGGTACCGCTAATGTATTTCTCACCTCCGCACTCATACCAACAACCTTAACCATTTTTGCATTATTGATGCGAGTATCAACTTTATTACAGAGCAGTAAGGTTTGTATTCTAATAAACAGGTGGTGACGTGTTCGATTTTCGAAATGACTTATGCGAAGTTGCACAATCCAAGTTTACTTTTATGTTTAGTGTGATACAGTTCATTTTGGCTTGCTTAGTTTGGTACAGTGCGATGCTTGAATTTAAAATGATTCCCAAGAACACAGGCGCGAGTTGGTGAAGGTTGGAGGCTGCGAACTGCATACTGCAAGCGTCACAGAAGTTATCTGCATCACTCGATTGCCCTCGCAACTACAAAGAACAGCTTCATGCACGTGGGATGTACCTATGGCGAGATACCTAGTTTTTCTTCGATAATGTGACTTTAGGGCGTGTCTAGGTTACGAGAAAAAAATGGTAGGTAGGTAGGTACTACAACACTGCCTTTAGCGTAAATAACGTTACGTAGGTAGGTACTTAACACAAATTCTAATCTCGAAAAGTTCGAAAAGCTCGCCGACAACGACTGTACCTACACTTCTTATAGGTACTTACTTTTATCTATCAAGTCGAGCCTTTTCACATGCGCTATATCTGATCTGTAATATATAGCGAATGTGAAAAGGCCTAAGGACCGATTTTTTTATTGTGAATTTCACATAATATTTACTTAAATACCTAGATAAGTAACGTTCTGTCACGCTCTTCCCTGAGAAATTTGACGAAATAGCACTACAGTTAAGTAGTTACCTACTTAGCGAAATTCTCAATTCAGAAACTGGCCCTGAGGCCCAGACTGAACTCGTGGTGCGAGAATGCGTGGTCCGACTTCCGAGCGAGGCGACTTGCACTTGACTGTTTTTTTTTTAACATCTGGCTAGAGTCAGACTTCAGTGGAGCGGAAATCGCACAGCGAATTCTCTAATGAACCCCAAATAATTCCGTGAAACAAATCGACTCCAAAAAAAACTCTCTTATGGATTGCTTATTCCTTTATTCATTTTGTAAGAAAGACCCAAGGAACCCTTTTGTCAACAGCAGACCCGGAAATATTGGAGCTCCCCCTGTGCTCCCTTTTCCTTTGATATCGGCTTGCAATGACGCATTATTAAAAGGGCAAGTTATTGTAAACCCTACCTACCTGCATTAAGGGCCCACTTCTCCTATTATTATCTTGAAAATTCTTATAAGTGGATTCTGGAGAGGAGATCCGTCCGAAAGTATTTGCTTGAGCGAGTCTCGGATTTACACGATAATGATAACTGCACGATTTTTTTTTTCGTACACTTCATTACCCTACCTTCACACTTAAATTTATGAATCTATGCACGCATATGTCGACGTGTTGTTTTACGGTGAGCGTTGAGTGTAAAAGGAAAATACGAAAATGATCCATTTATCTATAGGTACTTGACATTTATTTCAGACTATAAACGACACTAAATCAAAAACCTTTAGCGATAGAAAATTCGATTCCCTTTGATAATTTAGTACTAGCTAGCACTAAATTTGTAAACTGTTTCGAGTTTTCTACCGCTAAAGGTTTTTGATTCAGTTTCGTTTAAAGTTTGAAAAAAATGCCAAGTTTAGTAACTAGATAAATGGAATAGGCGCATTGTTTCAATGCCTAACTAGGATTGCCAGATGACAATATTTTTGCAGTAGTGTCCGGTAACGCCCAACTCAGGATAATACAACTGTTAGGTACCTACTATGGTATCAACCTCGAATTCGCGAAAAATAACAGCTGATCCATACATTTTGTTCAGTAGGTAGGTACCTATCGAATTTTAGTATGGCACACGTGTTTTTTTTTCGCGATTTAGAGATCGGACCCCAAACTAAAAGTTGTTCGTGTTGATGAGTAGAAAGTACCTACTTACACAGCAATATTTTTTAGGCTCTCAAGATTAATTTCAGTGCTAAATGTCCGCAGGACCTGAGTCCTATTTTTTAAATGTTTGGACCTGGCAGTGGCAACCCTATTCCAAACTTATTGCCAGACAATATAGCCACCTCGCGAGTAGGTAGGTACCCATCTCAGTCAAGACAAGTGGTTTGGTATGTGTGACGTACTCCGGCCACAAACAAAAAGGAATTAATGCTAGAATAAAATTTAATTTCCCCCGGGGCGCCGCTAATCGAGCGGCGTCGATGGGAGGGCGCCAGCCGGCCAAATCGCCCTTTTTAGGGTTCTTTCCTCACATACGGGAGCTTATTACGATTGCTGTAGGTGGATATTACGAATTTACGATTGCTGTAAATAATCGGTAATCTGCTATGGCGTTTAGTGGCGTTTTATGCCATTTTCACCTTCCGTAAAATTGAAAAACTTAATTAGGTAAACTGGCTCAGAGGAGTGTTTTGAAAATAAATATAGGGGAACTGTGTACTTTAAAATAAGGTCTGATTTACATTTGTTTTATTTTCATGCTGTTTAGTTAAGCATGCTTTCCATAGAAGTAGAATAAAATAGAGACGGCAAAAACATTATGCCGATCCATAGTTTTTATTGCGCACCATATTATAATACTTATTATAAAAGAAAAAACTTTTAAAAAATCCTTAATACATTGTAATACCTAAAACCAACCATTAGGTACCTACCTACCTACTGATTTATTATTTGCTTATGTATTTATAAAAGGAATTGGCGTCTCTATTCTATTCTACCTTTACGTAAACAAACGTTTTCATGCTTAAAAAGCATGAAAATAAAGCAAATGTAAATCAGGCCTGTGACTGCTAATCTTTATTCATCAGTCTGTATTTGTGGTGTGATAGGGCGCGTAGCGGTAGAACCTTTCAGGTCCTTTTATTCATCCTGGTCCATACGAATGAATTCCTCTAAGAAGCGATTAGAGGCCACACGACGCCAAACAACGTCGTGGGCAAATCCAGGTCGAGCTGGTCCAGCAAGCTTCGGCAGCTCTAAACGCAGTAACCTCCCGTGGAGTGTATGCCGTAAATTATTTGGATTATTATAGCAAACTACGGCCAAGTGACACTGTTCAAGTTCTTCTCTGGTCGCAATGGTCTTCATTCTACTGGTAAGAAGAGCTAGGACGAATTTACCTATTTGTGTGGCTGCACACCGAACTGTTAATTGAAATATAATCTGCGAGCCTGACTGCTTCCGACGGGGTCTAGGGCGTCCTATATTCTTGGCCCTAGATTTTAGACTGTAGGATTTAAAAATAGTTATCACCATTAGCTAACAAGATTTATGATGTTCATTCCGGTGTTTTTTCAGTTCTAGTCAGATACCTTTTAAATGCAGACCTACAATCCTGCCCTCGTAACGAGAAACACAGTAATAGCCATTACTGCGTTTTTACTTTGGATACAAAAATACTCTGGTGCTACTACTCGGTGGTGTTTTTTGCAGTAAAAAAATAATGGTGGCTGTAGATCTACTGTAGATCTACAGCTACCATAATTTTTTTATTTATAGATTTGCCACCGAGTTGGTAGCTTATTTTTGCATCCAAAGTAAAAAAGCAATAATGGCTATTAGGTACACTACATCTCACGTTATTATTCTCGTTACCTACGAAGGCAGAATCCCTGCGCCAAGTTTCGATCGCGCTTGGCTGGTTTTTATTTTTACTTATACCTAACGCAAATCCGGCTGGAAAACGGGACACACAGCGGGGCGAGTTGGGATTTGCGTTAATGCCGCGAGGGTCACGGGCCCCCGCCCGCGTCCCCCGCACTTGACCTGTCGTAGGTGTCGCGACGTGCGCGCTAGTGGTGTCCGTTCGTTAGGCAAATAGGAACTATTAGGAACTGACCACAAAAATGTTACCGATAAAAAAAAAAACAAGTCGGTTATTAAGTATAATATAACAGACTCTGACCAAGTAGTGCGTTTCGGACTCTTGCACCGAGGGGCTACCATAGATTTCAATACAATGTATCATCAAAATACTTAAGGCTGGGTTGCGCCACCTAGCGGAGCCTGTGTGATAATGACAACCCTACCTGAGTGATTCTCAGAAAATGGCTCAAATTGCATAATTTATTTGGCGCATGTTTTTTTATATTGATTCAATAAAAAGTAAAGTTATACTTAGTGTAGGTTTATTGGTCCCTGAAGATTGTATTGTAACGTATTTGTAGGTTTTGGTGGCATCTAATACAAAATACCTACTCGTATGTTACTTTTTATTCAGTTAAAAGAAAACGCACTAAAGAAATTATGCAGTTCTGAGAAACACAGACCTATCTATCTAATCATATCCTATCCTATAGTATTTCAGAAATCGGCCCTAAGGAAGGGCCAACTCAGAAATCGGCCCTAAGGGCGCTAAGGGCCGATTTCTGAGTCGAGAATTTTCACTAAGTAAATACTTAACTGTATAATCCATTTTTCTATACTTGGGTCAATATACGCTATTTGAATTTCTGTGGTCCATGGACAAATATTATGTTAAACTTATTATATTATTGCGTCCGTATGCTTAAGCATTAAAGAATATGGTCTTTTATTTGACCCACATAGTCTATTCACGATAATTGTTTAATTTAAGACATAAGGTATAATCGTTAAAAATAGTTGTAAATGTATACTCCTCTTGCCTCCCCATTTCTAGATTATAATGATTTTATGGCGAGATATTTTTAAATACGTATGCCATTATGTTTTTTTAAACATGATCATCGCTTTTATAAACATCGAAACATATTTCATCAAAATATACAGTAAAAAGTTTTATTAATATAAAGAAAAATAACTTACTTTCCTGACACGTTACAATAATGTCACTTCATCTGGCGAAACTCAAAGAAGTAAAATTTGACTTAAAACCGCAAAGGTATGTTTTTGTCCATGAACTACGCGCATTCAATAGTGTTAAGTTAGGAACAAGCTAATGACGTTGAGCGAAATTCCTATAATATAGCGTTAATTTGCGATTCACTGTAGGAAAGCGTGTTTCTGCCAGTCGTTGGAGTATTTCCTCTGGCAAGTCTATGTTTTTTTATTTCATAGTTACGAAATTGTATATTTGCACAATGCAATGCTTACTGTGTGTAGATGTCATGTATTACGTTAGTATACGGTGATCAGAAAAGCGAGTGATATGTTTTTGTAGGTTTTGTGCGATTTTGTAACTCCCGTGGGCGTCACTCCTCTGGCATATTTCATGTTTTATTTAATACGTGTCCCCTTTATTAGCTATAATCAATGGCCTGTCACTTCCCTGCTTGCTTTCATTTGTGACTACTCTGCCAATAGTGTCAGTCCTCTGGTAACACATTTTCCTCTGGTGCTTATAAAATTCAAAAAAATGGAAAATCTTCTGGCCCTCATCATTAAACATTTAAAAATTGTGTCAAATTGAGAAATTATCAATATTGAATGGAACATATTACATTTCCTTCTGTGACACAAAAAATCAAATATTTACCGTATATTCACCCACTTGGCATTTTTTTGGACTGTAAACGACACTGAATTAAAAACCTTTGGCGGTAGAAAATACGATATCGTTTGCAAATTTAGTAGTAGGTATGTAGTTACTAGCTAGCACTAAATTTGTAAACTGTTTCGAGTTTTCTACCGCTAAAGGTTTTTTATTTAGTGTCGTTTAAAGTCTGAGAAAAATGCCAAGTATAGATAAACGGATTATAGTGCTGTCTCTCTCGTCAAATTTCTCAGAACAGAGCGTGACAGAACGTTACTTATGTATTTACCTACTTAGGTACTTAGTGAAAATTCTCAATTCAGAAACCGGGCCATAGAAATTAGTAGGTAAGTAGGTATGTAGGTACCTACTTTATTCTCTAAGGAAGGAGCAAAGAATTTGACAAACCGTAGGTACCTAATGCTTTTTGTATTGTTTACATCTACCTATCATAGATAGCGCAGGATAGCTTCCATACAAAATCCGGATGTAGGTACAGAAATCGTATAGTATACTTACGCCGAGTTAAAGGCCTTCCACACGATCGGAAAGATTCTCCGACCAAGGTGACATTGGTCGGGTTGGTGTAAAAATTTCACGTGTGGAAGCCGGTTGTCCAAACAAATACCTATTGGTCGGAATCCAACGGCCTTGACCGGAAGCGCAGCCATCACGACACGCTGTGTTGGCGGTCGGAATGGATCGTGTGGAAGGCTGTCGTCCGACGCGAGCGCTTCAGTGTGCCGTTGGCCGTCGCTGCGAGTGGATGTATGTCCGAGCGGATGTATGTCTATGACAGTATGTTCGAATTCGGTAGTTGACACGACTAACTATAAATTACTTTATATGCTCGATTAAAACAAAATATTTCGGGAAATATATCTTTTTCAGTTAATTATTAGTTATTACAATTGTTAAATAGATGAAACATAAAAAGAGTGCTCTGAATAATGACTTCATAATGCGGTATTTTCATAGGTACAAAATTCCGTTTTAAAAGTAATTTAATTACATTTTGTCAACTACCCAATTATGTTTCGAATTATGGTTGGAATGGGTTCGCATTTTGAAAGCCGCGAACAGGTGTTGACGGAATTCATATAAATTTACACATAAAATAACATTTACATACAGGCTTACATTTACATACATCGCTTCTGGTCCAACACTAGGATACCCTGTGTCGTGGGAACCAGAAACAGTGACGTCATAAGCATGTAAACACCCAAGACCTGTGTTTCTTTTTTTTTGTACCCAACCGGGATTCGAACCCGGGACCTCTCACATGGTAAGCAGATGCACTAACCGCTGCGCCACCGATGTCGTTTCGTACAGTCGAGAGCACATCATGTAATACACCCATGCACTCTGCCCCGTTGCATTACGGGCGACTTTGCAACTCACATGTGAATGATGACGTGCTTTCGACTGTACGTTGTCAAGTTGTCCGACCGTGTGGAACGAATTCCAACCCGACCAAGGCCACTTGGTCGGAGAGTCTTTCCGATCGTGTGGAAGGCCTCTTATCTATCACTTATCGCAATATTCGAGTGCGCTCAATTCAGGTTTTAGAATTTAAGATAAGAATATGTACCTAGGTATGTTGTGCCGGTAGGTATGCCGTAAAAATAATTTAGGTACCTACGGTCTAGTATTTTCTGCCAACATAGCATTAGTAGGTAATTGGAGAAAAGTTCAGTTTTGAAATCAAAACAAAATTTTTTCAAGATAAAAACGCGCACAAATGGGGTGAGGTAAACTGTGCTGACGACGCGTCGGTTTCAAACTTTACAATGTCTTCAGTGACCCCCGGGAGATGTCGCTAGTCGGACCGCGGTTAGGTCTTCAGGCAGTAAAAATACGTGCGGGTATTTCCTGTCCCCGGCCGGGTGGCGGGTGGCGATAAATAACTCAGTTTGCGGCGAGAGAGACGATGGGAGCCGGGGGGCGCTACCAGGGCTGCCACCTTAAAAAAATTACAGGCCCGGCGATTATCGAGAAGTTTGTTTTTATATCTACCTTTTACCACACATTGTTCCTTGTATTATTACAGGAAAAAATGATTTTTTTTACATACTTAATTTTTTTATTAACGCAGTCCATTTTTATTTACATTAGGAATATAAAAAATTTTAATATCCTCCAGCAAAGGTAGTACGAGGACGCGAGTCGCGCGCGACAACGGCAAAAGTCGCGACTTTCCAGTACATTAACTGTCAAATTCTGACGTTTAAGCGCCACAAAACGCGCTCGCATTATCATCGGGTAGTAGCCGTGCAGGAGAATCAAGGCGCACAGAGAGTGCACCAGGCCAAGTTCTCGGTCGACCCGCACTGTGCAATACTGTGCATGTTATCTACCTATATCGAAGCTATTCTAGCACTTTTCGAGCCCCCCTTTCTTTTTCAATTGCCATCTTTGAAGCCATTTGCGGAGGGGATAAGGTTAACAAACAGTGTACTGTAGTTTAAAAGATGTGGGGGTCCAAAAATTGCAATAATTTATATTGAAACACGCTAAATTCGCGAATACAAGGAATTTGGCAAGTTCTTACAAGATAAGGTGGCCAGTTTCTTTTTACATTAAAGTTTTGGTACTGTTTGTCCAGAAAAAGTTGAAATTAAAGAGTACGATTTTGCTCAGACTTTTTGTCTGTTTGTTAATAGCTTGAACTTACAAACATTAAATAAATTAAAAACTTGAGCTATTACATAATATAAGGTATTGTGTTTCTATAAATGTAGTAGATAAATGTTTAAATTTTTCGATAAGACAAGTAGGAAACTTTTACTTCCGGTTTCTTCTAATTTTGGATAAACTGTTGTTTTGGTTTTGCTGACAATTATAGATACTGGTAAGTTACTGCTAACCCGGACACGCACCATCCATTCGAACACGTAGATTCCGGGTTTAATAGAAAATAAGTAATTATCTCATTTTTATAGCAACTCATCATAAAATCAGTGTGTACGATTACATACATGGTACGGTAATTTGTACGGTAATTTTGGGGTACATTTTACGGTAATTCTGGCAGCACAGTCTGGCAACGCTGGTTGGCAGCCCTGGGCGCAGCGCGGGGGCGTTATTTGTAGGGCTCGCGTGTGAATTATTCGTGGGTTCACGCGCGCCGGCACCGTGTCCGCATCTTGTGGGGCTGCGAGGCGCGCGACCCTCGTTAATGAAATTTCATATCGCTGCCTCCGCGCCTCCCTGCCTACGCAACGACTAAATTGTTACACTTGACTGTTAGCGCCGCCATTGTCTAGTGAAACCTATTGTTAAACTGCGGTAAGTAATGCTCCGTGCTGTTTAATTTATATCATATCGTAAGGCTTTTGTGACTGTAATAAATATACTTATCTGCTCACTACATCGTGGCGAGTGGGGTTCGTTGTTTCTGTTCTTTTGGGTGGGTGTTTGGCTATTTGCACACAGACTGCGAGATAGTCTAGCTAGCGGCTAACGTCACAGCTTTTACGGGCTTGGACAAATTAATGGAACAAAAGTGTGCAAGATTGACACAGTTGCTTGAGTTGCTTCGAAGAGACTGTTTGTTTAGTATGCCGATAGATACAGTTGTGAGGTTTAGTAAGAGCATGCTTTAAGTACTTACGCTATTAAACCCTAATTTCTGACTTGTGCTATCTAATTTACATGAATTTATTTCCAGGAGCGGTGGTAGCGCATCCGTTGAACAGTAGCGTGTGTTCAGATCCTAGCACATAGGCACCTACTTATGACTTGGCTTAACTTTTCGATGTTACCTACCGACGTAGGTGATTATGAATTTATAGCAGCAATACCTACTCACGAAAATCATCTTAAGGAAACACCAAGTGTTTGACTTATTCAATATATTTGCCAGCGCTTGAAATATCCGTCCGCTGTGGGTACGCGTTGTGTTGTGAATAGTTGTGTGTGATTAACTTTCTCTCTCTCTCTCTCTCTCTCTCTGAGAGAAGGCTTGTGTCGCGCAGGGTGACGTATAGACCGTATAGTCGACAGCTGCACATCATCGTATAGGTAGGTACGTACGCCCGTGTACCTACTCTACTCCGCTGAATTACGGGCGACTTTGCTACTAAAATGTGAAGGTTGAAGTGCTGTCGACTGTACGTAGGTATGATACGAAAATACAAATACAATACAAGCAATATCTACCCCCAGGGCAATAACATGCCTTTAGAGACCACCTCAGTAATTTTGTCTTAACTAAAAGCGATTGTTAAGTTGAGAAAACGTAATAAAACCGCTTACATCTCTGCTGCGGCCGACGTATGCTGGCGGCGTGAGTATCTACCGCAATTACTGTACTAATGCGAGAGAAAACCGATATCACGTCGGCTGCCGGTCGGTCGAATAAAAAGTCGATGCTAGATGGGCTCTGTAGCTTCTTGCTAAAGGTGAAGTAATACCTACTTTGGTAAGTAGGAGTAACTTAAGTAGGTAGGAATATTATTATTACCTACCTATTAGTTGTCTACTAATAATATAATTAACCTAAGGTAGTATGTAGGTAATAGGGAAGTACTTACTTAGATTAGGTACGTACCTATTTACCAAAGTTGAAGAAAAACTTTGTTAGGTATGTTATGTATGTACCTACCTACCTAAGTACCTACTACCTAAGTAGGTCAAATTATTATTAGATATTAATCGTCAATCAGATACCTATTATTTGACCCTTAGGTACCTACCTAGTAGTTAGTTCCAGTATCTGATCTACCTAGTCTAAATGTTAGTTAAAAGTCCTACAAAGCTGAAGATGAGGGCCTGCAAAGGTAGTACCTACGAGGACGCGAGTCGCGCGCGACAACGTCAAAAGTCGTCAGAATGTGACAGTTAGTGTACTGGAAAGTCGCGACTTTTGACGTTGTCGCGCGACTCGCGTCCTCGTACTACCTTTGCTGGTCTAGTTAGGCTTAGGCTATAGTAAGAATGCTTCTGAAAGACAATTTCGACAACTTTAGCCCCACTCCCTAAAAATAAACTTTATTTCAATACAGGAAACTATACGTGGATAGTTAAAATATCATATTATTAAAATAAGGCAAAATTTTCTAAACAATTTTTATTGCCGTTAATCATCATCATCAGGCTATACCTATTAGTCCACTGCTGGACATAGCCCTCCCCTAATGAGCGCCATAGCGTCCTGTCTTCAGCTTGCCGCATCCAGCATCTGCCTGCAGTCCTTCGCAGATCGTCATCCCACCTGGTTAAAGGGCGTTTGCCGAGTCGCGGTCTCCACTCAAGAACACGTTTACCCCAGCGGTTGTCGGTTCTTCGCGAAATATGGCCAGCCCACTGCCACTTCAGCTTGCTAATTCTCTGAGCTATGTCGATAACTTTGGTTCTCTGTCGGATGTATTCGTTGCGAATCTTATCCTTCAAAGAAACTCCGAGCATAGCTCTCTCCATAGCTCGCTGAGCGACTTTAAACTGGTGGACCAACCCTTTCGTGAGTGTCCATGTCCCGGCTCCGTAGGTCAAAACAGGTAGGACACACTGATAGAAAACTTTCCTTTTCAAGCATTGCGGTATGGATGACGAGAAGAGTCGGCGTAGTTTCCCAAACGCTGCCCAGCCCAGCTGGATCCTCCTCTTGGCCTCCTTCTCGAAATTGTTTTTACCTAACTGCAGAATCTGCCCTAGGTAAGTGTATTCGGAAACGATTTCGAGTAGGTGACCATGTACGACGACCGGTATTGGATCAATGTGGCCATTGATCATGACTTTGGGTTTATCCAAATTCATGCCAAGACTGATACGTCGCGAGGCTGAAGCTAGGCCGGCCGGCATCTGGTTCAGCTCCTCTAGCGACTCCGCCATTAAGACTATGTCGTCTGCGAATCGCAGGTGCGAGATGTAGTCGCCGTTTATGTTAATGCCCTTTTCTTTCCAGTCCAGCGTCTTAAACATGTCTTCCAACGCGCTTGTAAACAATTTCGGGGATATAACATCCCCCTGTCTTACTCCTCTACGCAGTTGGATAGGTTTAGACTGCTGACCCTGTACTTGGACACTCATGGAGGCGGCTTCGTACAGACAACACCTCGATATAACGATAGTCTACTTGGCATCGCTGTAAGGATTCCAGAACAGCCCAGGTTTCGACAGAGTCAAAGGCCTTCTCATAGTCCACAAAAGCAAGACACCACAGGAGCTGATTATACTCTTCGGTCTTCTGTATAATCTGCCTCACTGTGTGAATGTGGTCTATGGTGCCATATCCTCCGCGAAACCCGGCCTGTTCCGGCGGCTGGAACTCGTCGAGTCTCCTGGCGAGACGATTCGTGATCACTCGTGAAAACAGCTTATAGACATGGCTCAGGAGCGAGATGGGTCTGTAATTTTTAAGAAGAGTTTTGTCACCCTTCTTAAAAAAGAGCACCACCAAACTCCCGCTCCATGCCTTTGCAGTTCTCCCACTGTGAAGGGCGGCGTTGAAGAGCCTTTGTAATTCCTGTATAACAGGGGCTCCTCCAGCTCTCAAAAGCTCTGATGTTATTCCGTCCTCACCGGGAGCTATTCCATTTTTAAGCTGCCTCAGAGCTAGCACGATCTCGTCTTGACTGATGTCAGGCAGTTCGTCGGTGTAGTGGCGCGTCAGGGTGGCTCTGGAATCTTGGTCGTCTCGTTGGGAATAAGGCATGTGCAGCGTATAATCGGCCATAGAAATCCTCTATCTCGGCGGCGATCTCCGGCTTCGACAATACGGTCCTCCCGTCGTGCTTTGTAAGCTTCGTCAGGTGGCTCCTGCCAAGCTGCTGAGTGAATACTTTGGACCCTCGGTTTTGATCTATTGCCTCTTCAATGAGGCGTGTGTTGGAGCACTGAAGGTCGCGCCGTACCATCTTCGCAATTCGCTTGTTCAGGTTCGACCTCTCTGACGAAGTCACTTGGGTGGTTTCCCGTCTTTTTGTCAGCAACCGGAGAGTCTCAGCCGAGAGTTTGGATTTCTTGCCTGTCCGCTGCGTTTTGCAGAACTTGATGCCCTTGTCCCTCAGAGTTACGACCAGATTGTGTAGGATCTCCTCAGCGTCGTCGGTGGGCTTCAAGGCAACAAATCTATCCCCGAGAAGCTGCTGGAACTTCTCGGTGCCCGCCATGATTTGGATTGGGTTTGGTCGGAGCGTGGACTTCATCAGACGGTTACTCTCAAGCTTCAAGTTGATATTCAGAGAGCCTCGGAGAAGTCGGTGATCGGATCCGGTATTGAACCTGTTGATCACTGAGACATCTCTGAATATATGCTTGCTATCCGTCATGATGAAGTCGATCTCATTTTTGGTCACAGTGTCGGGGCTTTGCCATGTCCACTTCCTTTGAGGCTGTTTTTTGAAGAAAGAGTTCATCAAGAATCGTTCCTCTTTCTCAAGGAAGTTGACAAGCATTTGCCCCCTGTGATTCCTGACTCCATAACCATGCGGGCCTATTCGGGACTCTTTGCCACTCTGGGTTCCCACCTTGCCGTTAAAGTCCCCCATAAAAACGTTGAAGTGAGCGTGGTGTTATGTAAGGCTTTGGATATGTCTTCGTACATATCCTCAATTTCATCATCCGAGTATGCCGAGGTCGGTGCGTAAACCTGAATGACCTTCATGCTGTAACGCTTGGGCAGCCGAAGGATCAGGTACGCTACCCTGGTCGACACACGAGAGATTTCTTCAACGTTGTTAGAGAGGGCCTTATTGACGAGGAAACCTACGCCAACCTGGGATGTTTTATCACCCTCGCGAAAGTAGAGAAGATGGCCCGAGTCTAGGGTTACGGTGTCCTCCCCCTCTCTACGGACTTCACATAACCCCAGAACATGCCATTTAATGATCTTTAACTCCACTTCCAACTGCGCTAGATGATGGTCAAGCTCAAGCCTCAGAGTGCGTCCGTTGAACGTGGCCAGGGTCAGTTGTTTGTGGCAGCCTGAGGTAGCCCGGTGATTCTTAGCACCCCCTACCCCGCCGTTATCGTGACCGCTGCCACGATGGCCAGGAATAGCGAGGCGGCCGGGAACTGGGGGCCGTTTCTTGGGTTGTGCCATCATTGGGGGTAATGCCCGTAATCCCCACGCTGGGCATGCGGGTTGGGGATCGCAGTGTGGTAGGGTTGTACTGCAGGAGGCGCTGCTGCCCACCCCCCGGTTTTGTGTCCCTTATGCCCGGTTCCTATAATATAGGTACGCCTACCGGCTACGATCCGTTTGTTCGTAGTAATGAGCGTTTTTCCTTATGTCAAATTTAGTTTTAAAAGGATCCCTAGGTGGCGCTGCCGTACCGTAATAATAAACGTCAAAGCAAAAAATAATACTATGGTTCTGTGGAATTTGTGATGATTGGTTACCTAGAAGAAAAAATGCTGTTGTCGTTTGGTGATAAGTGCGCTTTTGGATACTTTGGAGTCTTTGCTATGGATTGTGGGTTTGAAGTTTTATTTTTATTACGAGAAACCTCGTCCGAATAGCAACCCAGTAAAGGTACTCGTAGTGTGAGGACGCGAGTCGCGCGCGACAACGTCAAAAGTCGCGAGCATTTGACAGTTAATGTACTGGAAAGTCGCGACTTTTGAAGTTGTCGCGCGCGACTCACGTCCTCATACTACCTTTGCTGGTTCCTTCTCTTGTTTAGTGATCTGTGGACTGACTTTGACATTGATTGCAACGAATCACAAATTCGTATGAAGAAACGAATGGCACCATCTAGTGTATCTCAAGGGACTAAGAAAAAAAAAGAAAGGAAAAACGCCCATTGTAACCGATCGTAAGCAAGGTTCATAGGAATTGTAACCGATCGTAGCAAAAACGAAGCGTTTTGTGGATATTGGAACCGGGCATAAGTCTCCTTTTACGACACCCGCAGGACGAGTTGGGTTGGTGCTATTCTCTAGGCCGACACCACACAGCATTGTGCGTTGCCGTTGCCGTTAATCAACTCTTTAGAATTGATACCTACTTGAACAAAAAAAATGCAAAAAAAGAAACCTACAACCTAAGTAAACGCCCCATCCACAAAATTGATCTTCTAAGCTAACAGTAAGTTGTATGGATGTAGATACCTAGCGTTGTTTACTTAAAATTCAATGTTGGTACGTAGGTAGGTACATACTACAAAACATCAAGTAGGTAGGTATCTACACATCAGAGCGAAACCTGGCCTTTTCCGACAAAAAATCAAGTACTTTTTACCTACATAAGTAGGTAAGCATATCCGGATTTAAATTCAATGGATTCTCAATAGGTAGGTACCTACCTAGTAGTACAAATCTGAAAAACGCGTCAAATAACAGTAACTAGGTAGGTAGTCGTCATTTGGCTAACAGCCTCTAATAGGCTATTGAACCAAGTATGAGTAGGTCAGCGTAGTGTGACGCGTGACGGTGGACGGACGCGCGCGAGTCAAGCGACTCAAGCGTAATCGTTCTAATTCAATTTGTAGTATTTTCTGTGTCGCGCTCTCGCGCCATGTCAGAGCTGGCTGGCGCTTTGTTTACAGAGCGCGGTGGCGCGCCTTGTCGTCACTCGTCGCCCCGGGTGCCTGCCCGCTGCACGATTAGGAGGAATCAATAAGGTAGGTACCTACTCAATAGAGCAGCAAGTTTAATAGAGTGAGCGAGCGCGCCCTCATTACCCCCGCAATTAGCGCGTTCCCGCTGCCTCTAGCGACGACGAACCAACGCACCCCGGCGCGAAAAACGAATAAAAAGAGCTGCCCTCAAAATGGCCGCCGCCTCCCTCCTGCCTGCCGCCCGTCGTCTCCCCCCGCGCCGCATTCGTGATTGCATCCCCGCAGCTCTTATAAATATGGCCGTATTCCTCCCGCCTTTACTGATTGCCCGTATACCCCCCTACTTCCCCCCGCGACCGCGCTGCCGGCGTCTGAATAGATAAACGAGTCCACGTGGACCGCTTCGCTTATAAAAATCGACTCGACCAATGGCAGCCGGTCGGAACACTCCAACGGCCTATCAGAGAGCAGAAACGCGTGTAACTCCGCCTTTAATAAGCGATCTCGCCGCTTTGACCAATCACACGAACGGAATCAGTGAAGGTTGCTGGTCGACAGCGAAGCGGTCCACGTGGACTGACGCACACACAGGCGCGCGTATAATGCCTCGAGTGGAAATAGCTATGACGGCGAAATGTGCGACAGCGAAAAAATAAAATGCGGTCGGTTGGTGCGGCGCGGCACGGAGAGCGAGCGAGTGTGGGTGTAAACAGGGGATATTTTGGTGCGGCTCGTTCATTATTATTGAATGCGGCTGCGGCGGCGCTAATGGTAGGTCGCAGGTCACCCGCGCTCCTTCCTGCTTCACTTGAGGCTTTACAATCGTCATTCGTCATTGATAGCGACCACGGTCCACGACGAGGCTGTTAGCGCGTGTTTGCAAAGAAGTGACATTCTCGCACGCACGCTCGCCCGATCCCGAGAAAAATGCTTCGGTCCACGTTTGCTCTAGTGAGCCTCCCCATTCAAAGGGATCGTAAAGTAGAGTTATTAAATTGTGCTGGTTAATGCCTAGTTACGAAATACGGCGCGGTACAGGCGGGTGTCGAGGCGCCTCCGCTCATTAATTAAAAGGCCATGCTCGATGTCTGCGGTTCGCCTGTGCGACAAGCTAGAGATGGTTAGACACGAACGATTACTATTTTATCGTTCGATGCACACTCCGAAGCCACCGAACGTAACGAAATACCTTTCCAGTAAGTACCAATCTACGGAGTAGTAGGTACCTAATATCGTCGTACCTAACACATAGATTTAGACACCTAGGAGCCTACAATTAAGTTATCTTATAGGTACCTATCTATTTAATGTCAATAAACAAGTTTATGCGGGCAGGTACATAGGTATTGACGATAACAATCTTGCAAATACGCGTTTCAGTTTTTATAGTCCAGGAGTCAAGTGACAGCTTTTGGTAACATACTGGGCTATTTCATTAAAATTAATAGCTTTAATAGAAAAGCATAGTGTTGCTAGAAATATCTACTACCTAAATACCTAATGTGATGGACGGATAAGAATCTGAAGAAAGAAGCACGATCGCACAAAGACTACCTACTTAGGCCTCGTTCCTAAGTTATTTAAAGGTGGGCGTGTTACCTAACAGGGCGTAAAAGCCAAAATTAATACCCGTGCCCACTCACATGTTTTCTATTGTTTTTTAACACGTAGGTAGGCGCTGTGACTAGAAATAGCTAGATTTATGCCTTAGTTAAGTTTACACCAGGGAACAGCACATGCATGACCGAGGGCCTGGACCCAGGAGCATTGAAGTGGCAATCAAACTCATCGACTTCATTTGTAGGTTAGTCATGCAAATACCTATGACGCCGTGCATCTGGATTTGCTTTATGAACCTCTAAATAAGTCCATATATGTAAATGGGTCTGTCACTTTAATGCACCAGAACCCAATTAGACAGAATCAGCATTTCTAGAGTACCTAGATTGCCAAATGTAAAAAAAAATAGTACCTAAGTACCAAGTCGCAACAATTATCCGATTGTTAGTCAAAGATAAATTAACAATTGACTAGTTAAAGAACCCATTGGAAGTCAACGGACAAAGCACACTTACAAAACAGTATCCCACACTCATTATGGAGTATCTGACATTCCGACACGACAGAATGTTTAGGTATTGCCTACCAGTACCTAACAAAGGTGGCTCTATTATTGTGTCACCTTACCGATTCTATTAAGATTCTTACCCTATACATAGAAACCAGAAATTACCATCCTATGTATTAGGTATCCATAGAATTTAATTGCAGTTGGAAATTCATGGCTTTTATGGTCACATGAGTAGGGTAAGTAGCAATTTACACCTCAAGATAAACATACAAACTAAAGGTGCAAGAGAACCGTTTACATATTCTGTCGTCACCTAGAATTGCATTTTTTGCCAACCAGGGGTACCTTTACCAATTAAGGAAGTCGGTCGCCCGACCTGCTTGGACATGCTTTGCATGGTTATTGCCGGATATACCTACCTACTCTCTAGCTCCCGCGATTGGTTTTTTTATCTTCATTGCTACTAGACTTCTGCATCCTATAAAAGGTGTCTTTGTAAAGTCAATAGGTATAGGGCAAAGTCAGACAGAAATATCACTCGCACACATACAGCTACTAGGCACAGTCGATAGAATATTAAACTTTATACATACTTTAGTCGCAAAATTGGCCATGCTATATTTTTGGCTTTGAACGGAAATTTCAAAACCATTTGGAGCATTATGCTTTCAGTGCAATATCTAGGTATTACCTATATCTTATCAGATTTGTAAATAAATCTTTATCTTTTTAAATATTCAATAAAACGACTTTGACGTCAGAAAAGGTAGTACCTATAGGTACCTAAGTATTAATTCTTTGCCTTACAAAAAAAAATTACCAAACCAAATTAACTGACGTTAAGGTAATTTTTTTGTATTTAGTCTCTTTAATTATACCTACTATGATAAAGTCACAAACACCAAAAGTTTAGAAAAATATAAAAATAGACACCTACCTAGGTACCTACCTACAGAAATAGGTTTCTTAAAATGGTCTATATTTTTAAAATAAATTATAAAAAACATACATAGGTACATATACCTATTATGACAAAAATGAGTAGCATGGCCAATTACCTGTAACGTAACTGAATAGAGTAGGGTGTACCTAAAGGTTGATGTGTTGTTGACTCTATTAACTACCTTCTACTTCTCTTTTCGTGTCGTCGAACTCTTTTCGTATTTTTTTCTGAAAATCTTAATTTATTTGCGTTTGTGGTCTTAATGATCGTAAATGCACATAAACAGAATTAATTCTTCTTATTACTGGTTCTTTTTAGCTGTCTACAATCTTGCTTCTACTGTCTGCCGTACTGGCATTTTTTTTGTATTTATTCAGCTTCTGACGTGGTGTGGGCAATCGTCAACAATCATCAGAGCCGAGAGCCAGGCTCATATGCTCGTAATTTACGTGGCATTTACACTAGCGAGGCAAGTAACGAGCCGCAACGACAAAAACCCAACGCCTCGGCTGGTTCCATATTATTTTGTTCACGGCTCGTTCCCATGAATATTATTTTGCATGACTAGTCCCCTGTGTTTGAATTGAGAAATTTACCAAGTATTACTTCAGTAACAGACTACCTCTTCGAATTGCTAACCCTCTTCTTTTTCTTATAGTTTCGGTGAAAAGTTGAATTTTTATTGCTTGACTAGGAATAGACGTAGGTAGGTAATGGCAGTACCTATATAATTAAACATATTTACCTAAATTCTCAAGTCAGAAACCAGCTACTTAGATATTTTCATTATTTTATTTTTATATTCAATTAGGTATAAATTTGAGTTTGTATGGTAGGTATGTATTTTTTATGTACCTAACTTAAACACGTCGCACTGCAAGGCACGGACCTTCTCTCAGAGAAAGAGAGAGTATATGTGTCTAGTTACCACGTGTACCCCGCCACGTTCAGGTTGTTTTTATTACTTACATAATACCTATAAAAATTAATTGAATAGTATTTTAAATTTTATATTTTTTTTCTTATAGGTATTTAAATCGGTAGCGGAAGTTAACATTCTCACTAATTTCTCAAGGTCAGTCTTGAGAAATTAGGGAGAATGTTAAAAATTTAAAGTTAAAAATTTGTTTAGGAACAAAATAATGGTCTCGGCAGGGAAGAAGCCCAGTCCGCATGTGTTTTTTTCCCTGCCCTCGTCGCGTTCATCGTCGATTCCATCTTATTTTATTTGAATCGCGCAGCCGTTTTGCTCGCTCCGATGAGTGCCCACAACATGTCGCTTCGTTCGAGGCCATCGTGTGCGACTGGGAATACAACAGCGGGAACGAATCGATGGACGTGTTTTGAGGAATTTCTTTCAATCATGTGCGTATCTGTGGTTCCAAAGTACTCATTATTTTTTCATTTCCAAAAAGCTGAAACTCCAAAGCTGGAAGTTTTCTGTTAAATGGACAAGTTCAGCTACCTTATTACTGAGGTTCAAGATTGATGCAGCCATTAACAGGCAGTCTGTGTTTATCTTTGTTTATTAGGTACCTACCGCCTCAGATTCAAGCCAGATGTGCGCTGCCCAGACAGATCCTTTTCAATGAGCGAGCCAATCCCACACGCGCGATCAGTGTGCGGATAAGGAATAAATAACAATCAAACTATAAGTAACGTCTACGTCTCCACACCACAACCAAAGACTAGAGGCAGATAAAGTGTTCCCCTATCACGCCTTTAATCGCACCCGGTTACTTTATAGCCTATAGACCGGCTCCAGAGGGAAAACAACGTTTACTACCAGAGTGCCAGCTGCTAGTAGATGTATATCGTCCGAGAACCAGATAAGTCCGCGTTAATTAATAAAACTTCTAATTAATTTACTATTATTTTTCTAAGGGGTAATGTTAAGTGAGGATTCTTGAGGTGGAATGAAATGACCCTTTTTAAAACAATTTAGACACTTAACAGTTGATAATGTTGAATGGTACCTACTGTTGACTATTTAAATATAGATAGATAGCGTGGACAAGAAGCGAGACATAAATTGTAATCAGACAACCAGTTCTCGGCCGGTGGTCTCTATAAAACAAATAATACGGCTATCTCGTCCATCAGGTACAGTGAGCGGCGCACTCGAGTTAGCAAATAAAAGTTTAACAAAACAACCTGCATAATTTAATTAGCCAGCGCGAACAATTAGTTGTATAAAGGTTGTATAAGCAGCCATTGTGTCACTCTCCACGACAAAAAAACGTCTGCTTCCCAGAAGCCACCATGCGGGGCGACTGGTCCTGCCCGGACCCTTTTTTTTGCTAGCTTACTTTCTGGAATTAATATTTAATGATGGAATGCCCGATAAAATAAGCCAGATTCAAGGTTGGCTTGGTTTTACTGAAGTAAAAAACTGAAATTAGTAGGTAACTTAAATAAAATAAACAATGACCCACTTTTATTTATTTATTTATTAAGATAACACACATAAGCACTTGACATAAAAGCTTAGACTGATAACGATATAAAGAATTCTCACTCAATCAAAACCTAGAGCCCCGTAACAGTTTTAAAGTGATGCTGTCAATTGAGTGTGACGAGTGTGATGTGGCACTTAAATTTTGAAGTGGTCATACATAGACAATACTGTTTACATTACGCAACGTCTATCATCTATCAGGTTGGAGCATTGTGTCGTCACAAAATCGGTAACAATGGTAGTAAATAGTGCACTTACACTATTCTATTGCGATGATTGACACATCATTGTAGGCGTTAAACTCATACATGCATTATCAAATAGAAACATGATTCCTATCACTTTTCAACAATGATGTATCTCCATCAAGTTGTACCTACCAAGTACGCAGATATGATAAGTTTAGGTATTAATAGCAGATTATGTATATCACTATGAACATAGATGGATAGAATATTCTTTATTGTACCTACACAGGAATTATAATTTAAATGGATCACCACTTAATGTTCTCTAAGTTTAGTTTGTGTGTGTGTGTGTGTGTGTGCTTTCTTAGTCTTATCATTTAGCTTTTACGTCATCGTAATGATAAAGTAATTAGTGTAATTTACGCTAACCTTAATAATTGGAACATTGCCTTACGCTTAAAAAAATATCCGCTTCGTTAAGGAGGCACATAGTGTTTTTAGTATATTTACATGCAGTCTAATCGTAATCAGTCTGTGTGTGCTTTTATGATGAACGGGTTGTTCTGCGCTTTGCTCACCCGGGAACAGGCGCCCCAGGATGTTGACTCAAAGATAAGGATGTGTCATATTAGGTAGTATATAGCTATTCAGAGGAAAACGGATTCCCGGTACCTATGCTTTAGCTGGCTTTAGCCCTTAGAATGTAACCGAAGTTTACTTTATTCAACAGAAAAAAAATTCCCAATGGCAAAAAGACGTCTTGGCAGATACAGTAAACACTCTTTTTATTTGTGCTTTACAAAACACAATGTATGTCGTAGTAATAAACAGCAAGGGTGGTCTGTCTGACCGAACCGAATTGGCGTGTCGTCTCTATTGTATGCTCATACTCAATGCCTTAATAGTTCCTCTGAATTTTATTGTTTAGGTTTATTTGTCCCGATTTCCAATCGCTCGCGTTCTAGCGGGTCGCGTTCGTTTCTGTTTCTGACTGAACCATGTCGTTTTATCGCGGTACCTGCCACACACGACGCCATCTCTGCTGGCACGGCATGCCGAGCACGCAACATTATAAGGGCTTGCAGTGAGGCTGCTAGGATCGCTGACTACCTACCAAGAAATACAAACCACCTATTTTTTTTTCTGCCATATCCATTCTTTTATTTACCTTATTCGTAAGCTGAATACAAATTGTTTGATAAGAGAAACAGTAAATGTTTCAGAAACCAAAAATGGAGAGAAAAATATTTGGAGTTTCTCTTATTCTTACCTCAACGCTAGTACCCTCAAAATTAAGTCAAGTCACATAAGCCCTTTGATGTCTACACAGAACGCATGCAAAAGAGGATAACATAACCTACCTATAGGTACTCACTCTTTTAAGAAAACAATATAATCGCGGAATTGTTTTATTTTATCTCTCTTTACTCTTTTTCTTTCTTCTCACAGGGTATACCTACATTTCTACTAAGTACCTTGTCATAGTTACTAATAAATGCATAGTAAGCTAGGCATTTAGGTACCTATCTATATTATTATTATGATCATAATATTATTAGCTACCTAGTTTTAAAGAATTATACATTTCTTTCGATTTGATTGTTTTTTAACATAGTTATCTAAAACGGGTAGGTATGTGTTACAACTAAGCTTAGTATCAGGCCGATTCGCGCCTCACCCACCTCAGAGTCAGAAGCAATACCTATAGTTTTTTTAATTATTTTGTAGCTAGGTAGGTATGTTTTTCTCTAATGCTAGGTAGAGTAAAATTTCAATCTATTTAGGTGCCCTAATAGGTAGGTACGCAATTAGCTTTTGTAAAGTGCCGAGTTATTATTCTGTTTAGGTATGTAAGACGATACAAACAGCAGACGAAGTTAAACACGAGTAAGTGAGAGATAAGACAATTCAACTAAGTCTGTAAATTAGGCAAGTACCTATTAGGTATTTCACCTAAGAACCTTAGACAGGTACCTAGATGTTTACTTAGGTAGAGCCACCTCAGTAAAAAAGCGATCCCCCAGGGGTTCACGCACGACCCATAGTTTGAAAAAACACAGTTTTTGTGGAATTGACTTTTATAAAATGACCATTCAATTTTGAACTATTATTAACAATTGAATTTTGGAAGTGGAGAAACTACTGGGGCAGGTTTCCGCAGTACACTTTTCTTTTTAAATCAATGATGAAAATGTTGGATCAAACAATTATGATACGAGATCCGTAAAAAATTAATTAATTTCTCATGATCCATAAAGATAGGGACGATGAATTTTTTTTTTGTTACATTCTCATCATGGACCGTCACTCTCAAAAAAAAACAACCACCAAAAGTAAGTACTTTTTTTTATTGCTCTTAATAAGTAGTAGGAACTCTTTTCTTGAAAAAAACCGAAAATCAATCATAAGTTCAAAACCGTTGAGAATTTTACCACCCTGTATAGGACTTTATTGGTAGAAGATGACCTTGGCTAACTCCCCATTTCATTTGATCCATGATATTTGGACCACCCTGTATAAGCCACACGCACCCATCTACAAATTACCTACCATGATAAACAAAAAGCATATTTTACGCTTCAAGCACCTGACCTATAATAGGTGCTGCCGATAAAGAGTTCAAAATTCGCTCACTGTCGCATCACGCGCGTGACACGTCATTCTCTCGCTGTCCATCCTATCTCCATTTAATTTTGCCGCCCTCCGCTGATCCCAAAAGTGGATCTTGTTCTAAAAACCAAGAAATCGACAATACGAAAAGAACCGATGGGTGATAGCCCCAAGAGGAGCCGGCGGCGGCGGCGCGGCGGGGCAGGAGCGGGCGAGATTCCCCGCGCGGGGAGCCCCCCGCATTCAGTTCCCGTCGTACTTCGCGCGTGTTGGTCGTGTCTGCCGCTCCCGTATATCGCTCGCGTGTATTATCTTGCTTCAGGATTTATTGCAGTGTCAGTGCGTGTGTGACCGTGTTGTGTGTTGGAGATGCGAGGTGGGCTAGCCTGAGGATGTATCCGAGCGCTGGCGCCATGAACGCTGCCGCCGCCGCCGCAGCCGTGGCGGCCGCTAGACATCCGGTGAGCTGGGGCTGTGGGTTTCTGCCGGGTGCCGGGGTCGGTTTGTGCTTGAAGCACACATGCGTCTGAAAGACGCGTGAGTAGCCAAACACACGTCCGCGAGATAGATACTAAAGATTCAAACATCGTGTCTACAAGCATTCACGGATTTAACTGCTCGCGTGTGAAGAACTGCTTGTGGTCAGAATCTCGACTTGCGCATAAACGTGCGTGTGTGTGTGTGTGAGAAGCTCACTGATGCTCGATGCGATTGATGATGGTGTAGTATGTAGTAGTATTGTAAAGTGGATCCTGTTACCGTCCCTTAGAACATTAAATTGGATCACCATTGAGAAGAATCTCCTGTCGTTTCGTTTACCGTCTATCATCCTACCGGAACTGTAGTAGTTTCATAAATACATAGGTACATACGTACTTGGGGTCCGTTGCGTTGATACCCGTCCACGACATGCACGGTTACTATCATCGTAAATTAAATGTGAAAACGCCTAGTGATGTGAACAATCCCCGCTGCACCTTGCACCACTTCTTTCGACAAGTGACATCTCGCTTTATTTCAATACGTTATGCAAATTAAAGCTAAATCTTTCATAAGAACTACACAAAACTTTATTCCGGAAGCTCTTACCGTTTTTTTACTCTTCCAAAAAAAAAAAAAGTTTACCTATACCTACGAAATAAAGTTAATAAGTCGAAGCTACGTTTTATGAAGATGAAAACGTTTATTGCGGTGCATATTGGTCAGCAAAAAACTTACGATTTGTGCCTTCCGCGCACTAGGTAGGTAGGTACCTAGGTACCTATTTTTAGATGAATTCTTTTAACTGCAGTCGAACTGCGAGTTACCGGTGTTCGGCCTTTTTCACAGTATACAGCTCTATGTAATTGATCGGTCACGATAGGTGGCTGGCTGTTGTGAAACTACACTGAAGGCATCAGAATTCGACGGAAACGTAGCTATAGGGGCAACATAAGAATGACGTCTGCCACGTACAATAGAAGCAAAGTGCTCCAACCACTGTTGCCAACCCCAAGAGAGCAAAAAGCAGCAAATAGAACTTTAAAAAACAGTAGAAAACAGTAGAATAGTAATTTCATAATATCAAATCGCAAATCAAATCTGACACATAACATTTATAGACTGGACAAATACAACTACTCTTAGACCTAACACAAATTGCCTTTATTTAAGAAATCCTGAGTATTTTTTGAAACTACGAACTTTGACCGCACTTGCGAAACGAAATGAGAAATGAATGAGAAAAACCTGCTGTACTCAATATGCTACACTACACTTATTAAACTACAAAATTAATTGTAGCTTTTAGATTTAGAACTCTTTATTGTACACACCAGAAAGAAATACCTAAATACATTTAGAAGCCTTATATATTATGTAAGTGTTGTCGTATACAATTGGCGGTCTTATCGCTAAAAGCGATCTCTTCCAGACAACCTTGGGATGGATAGAAAGAAGGAGATTAGAGAAAAGGTAGGTAAATGTACATGAAATAGAGTGATGGGATACGTACATAAACTAACTGACTATTCTGTTTTACTGTAGGTATGTGAAAAGATTTGTGTCCGTAAACGTGGAATCCTCTATGCCGCAAGAAGCCCGCTAGCACCCTGACCGACGTATACAAAAACTATCTTTATTGCTTTTCCTAAACTGTTATTATTCCGTTCTGACATGTTGGATGTAGCTTTATTGCGATTTGGAATGAATTATTTTTTACGCAGTTTTAAATTCGATACATCAACAAAAGCAGTAGAAATACGAGCTAAAACAGAAAACAGTGGTGTCATAGCGAAAACAGTAAATCTACTGTTAAAACAGTAGGGTTGGCAACACTGGCTCCAACGCTCGCAGCGAACCTAAACTTTTTCCCGCTACACCAAAGCTGCTGAGGGTCAAAAACTACTTATCGAATAGGACTTGCTCCTCAGAACAATGGTGAAACCCACAGTCGTAAAGTGTACTTTTTGCTGTTGCCTAGTCTATTGAATCCCCTAAAACTTGCATTGCAACAATGCAGAGCAGACAATACACATTTTGAAACGGAACTGAAGCCCGCGTGGTCTGCGAGGGGTACACACAGGGGGGGGGTTGTCGGCAGAATCATTGCAATTGTCAATTACCCGTGAAATTTCCAAAAGAAATGGATACGTCAGTTACCTACCTGCTATTCAGTTTGATGGTTTTTGGGGTAAAATTTTTCTTGTATTTAACAAGAGATTTATAGAAATCCTGTGTCGCAATCAACAACTCCTTCCGTTAGCTTAGCTCGGTAACTTGTTAGGGGTTAATAAATTAATACTCCCAGGATGATCCCAAGCATTTTTGTTTATTTAAAAATCTGTTTGGAACAAGAGGAAGAAATAAAGTGGGAAGGGGTGGGGATTTTGCAGTGTTGCCACATATCATCTTAAAAAAGTTTGGTTTTTCATAGAAACATAATATAATATTTAAAATGTCCGTAATTTAAGTATGCATCAAACCCCCGGACCAAAGTTTAATCATTATAATAACAATAAAAAAAAATGTGCGAGTGAGACAGCAGGCTCCTCGTAAGAACGCCTTAACTACCAGTGTACCTTATAATAATATATTAGATATTTCCTTTGCAGAGGAAAATCTACCCCAAAGTGCTAGTAATAAAGTGGCATTTTGCAGTAGGGGAGACCGGTCCAAAACCGTATACCTAAGGATTTGGCCTAATAGATTCATCATTTCAAACAACAAATAAATCAAACAAATCTTTTTAATAACACTAGTTCTCATGGAACATAGATCAACCAAAAAACCTCGGAAAATAAAAATACTTAAAAAAATAATTGAAGAAAGCAAAACCTCTACTTAATCCGGTTTTGCCCCGACATACGGACAAAACCGTATACATTATGCATTGTATGCGTATGCATTGTACCCAACCTTCATCCATGCGGCTTTCATCATATTTTTAAAGACAATACAAGCACATAATAATATCATCATTATCTTTTTCTTTTTTCATCTTAGATTGCCGGTTTAGATTCAGTTTAGGTTTTCTATTCTGAGACATATTTATCAGTTCATTTTTATATGGAGAGGATGTGATTACAGCTGTTTTTCGTCGACACCTATAAGTAGTTCGTTTTCGATCCATACTTATTTTTGACACTGGCATTATATCTGCTGGAGACACAATTTTAGTGACCGGATCTGCAAACAAATAAAGTACTTTGTTTTAAACTCTAATTATTCGGGTCAAAACCGTATATGACCGGTTTTACCCCATACGGTTGTGACCCAGCGCACTGTTTACAAACATTGCAATGACACTGTAAATCAAATCGACATAGCCGGTACAAATATAGTTGAAAAAACGTGCAAATAGGTACACACCCTTTCACTTAGTTACTTGTACTCTTACCTGTAGTACTTCTTCAATTCACTATTAGCTCTATTAGTTTCACAAAAATAAGATAATTTAAGCAGAAAAATAATATTGTTCAATAATTGGTCGGCGCGCGTGTATGCAGCGACAAGTGTTTGTTGGCAGAATGGCTCCTATTGGTCGACGCACGGTGATCAATGCAGGAAGGTTAGGGTCGCAAAAGTATTTTTTGTCGATGTGTCGGAAGTCGAAATTTCTATTTGTTTTTTACAGGTGGGTAAGTCCTTTACTTCATACTAATCATAGAAACATTTTGTACCAAGTAGATCCGTAGATATTTAGACTCAAGTCCATATCGGTTTTGAAGAACTGCGAAAACTTGTAACATTCCGTGTTTTGCACGCGAGTTCAACATTTTTTTAAACAAACCTATGGTGTGAAATAAAATAAGAAAAAAATTGTGCTGATTTATGAAGGTATGAACATTGCAAAATATTTCTGTACAACCGTAATACAGTAGTATACTAGTCTTAAAAAAATATAGTACTGATGCATCGATTTAGACCAAGTTTTTCAACTTTAAGCTCGGCTACGTTTTGAGATACATTTTGGTACACCGTGAATTTGCTACTACCAAGTAGCTTAGAGTGTGAGGTAGTCTAAACAATATAGTTTTTTGCGTCTGTTTGCGGCACTCCTACAATTTTTTTCGGATTTCAGGGAATGGCGCTGTGATAAAAAATGTGAAATTTTTGTATGTCCTAGTAAAAAATCACCTGATTGAACCTTTGTCCAGGGATACGAAAAACATATTAGATGCATGTATACTAGAGACTATAGGAGTGTCAGACTTAAGTACAGTCTGCAAAAAAAAGTGTTAAAGATGCTATAAACACCTTCTGAGTTGAAACTGCGAAATTATTTCAGAAATGGCATCGAAGTGGCATTAAGCTCCAAAAATATACCTTGTCAAGAAAAAAAATGTTCAAACTCTGTTTAGAGAGCAACTTGGCTTACTATCGATATTCCAAAGTCAGGTTTCGGCAATATAAACGGAAAAACAGCTAGTCGCTTATTTGAAAATTATGATATTACATCAAATATTACTGAAATAGATTTCGGTCTATTTCAATAATAGGCGTTCGATGGTCCGATGGTTTTGTTAGGAAGATTCAATATAATTTTGGAAACCCTTAGCTCTCCCTACAAAATTAACAGTACATCATTTGCAGAATTTGCAAAATAAACTGCTGTACTTTATATGCAGCTGTACAGTTGGTATCCAATTACACAAACTGTTCGTAAAGTCTTGGTACATGGCAAAGATATTATCGGAAATTTCTTACAACCAATTGGTATGTTAGGAGAAGAAAGCCATCACAAACATATACGATATTACAGAGAGCATAACATATATCTAGGAAACAAACCAATGAAGACTTAATGAAAAACTTATTAGTCTTTTCAGATCCAATTATTTCAAGTATAAGACCACAGCCCCCCGTGAAGCATAAAAACGCTACGACACTTGAAATGTTGAATCTTCTAAAGCAACCAGACGTTGTTGTATTTGAAGAAATCTTAATAAAGTTACAGTAATTATATTAGGTAATTTTGACTTAATTTATTCGTAAATGTTGATACATGATAAGCTCACGCCTGTCTCCCTGAGGGGTAGGCAGAGAGCAGGGACTGCCACCTGTCACGATCCTGACAAATCACCTTCGCTTCATCGACATTCATTACTCGTTGCATGCACGCACGTCGGTTTCGGGTATTTTTTATCTTACCCTGTGCTAATAAATCGCACCTCCTCTAGAAAACTGTCATATCACAGGAGAGCATGGTTTTGAGAGGAACGCAAATTGGGTGATTTCGGTCTTGTATTTTTTCCCATTGTAGTAAATATTATATTTACCACAATGTAATATTATAATATATTTACCACAATGGCAAAAAGTGTGAGACCGAAATCACTAAATTGCCTTTTTCTCAAAACTATGTTTTTTGTGATATGACAGTTTTCTAGACAAGGTGCGAAATGTTGATAAACACCTAAATACATAATGTCCACATTGAGTTTTTTTTTTTTAATAATTAACACGTATGAATCACAAATCACAGTGCGGAAGACTTTTGGCCGCCTAAATCTCCACAATTGATCACCGTGCGACGCCGCTGAGCCCGGTAAGCGCGGTAAATTTGAATTGGCGCCAAAAATAGCCATGCTATACGGTTGTGCCCCGGTATACGGTTTTGTACGGGTCTCCCCTACATAATTTCATGTCATGCGTTTTCTGGCGACCGCAGCCGCAGCGCATCTGTTGATGCCGCGGTGAACCACAAATTCAAAAATCGAACCACTATTTCTTTCTCAAACCCTGGGCAGGAAAGGGATATTATTTTCTAAAGTCGGTCAATGTAGGTACCTACTTGAAAAAAAAGAGCATCATTGGAGTAATAATGATAAAGCTTTTCCCTACATCCTTTTCGTACATAAGTAATACCTACCTACTTACCTACTTTTCATAATGTAACCTGGCGAAAGGTATTCTAGTCACGTCGTGGTACAAAGACAGATCGGGCGAAGCTCTGTGACGTGACATGAAAAGTGTGACGTCACAAGTTTCTATTGACGTCTTCTAATGTATGATTTATTTGTTAAAATTTGAGATACCTGTATATAATATCTAAATCTCGGTTGAAGTTAATGAAGCACAAGGGTTGCCCATTAACTTTTTGGACTTAACGAAAACGTTAGTCACAACTGTGCAGTTACATTTAACTTGTATATAAGATATTATCAGAAAAACAATAGGGGAAAGTCAAGCAGTGCCTATGGAGTTGTCGCCTTCTTGTTTGCTACCCAGTAAACAAATTAACCGTAACTTCGATGATATCTAACTACTAAGAAACATAATAGAGCCGTGTTCACAATAGAGCAAAAAACAATTCCCACGCTTCAGTGTGAAATGCTCCTTGTAAACATGCTTTGTCGACGCTATTGCACTGAAAGCCATTTCCACGTGACCCACGTTAAGTTTACTTCATTTGAGCAAATTGCTCCGCGGAAATGGTATTTTAATGAAGTCGTAGAGGTCTTCTCGAAATGGTCTGGTCCAATCAGCTGATCTTACTTTGAGTTTATGTTCTTATCATAATTGTGTTTGCTCTCTCAGAGTCATCGTAAGTTTTTATGGCCGCTGTATTCATAAGTAATTAATTATACAGCCAGACCATTGTTTGTTGTGCTGTAAAGGTTTAGTTGGATCTTAATAATGGGGAAGTTACAAGATGAAATTCTTCACAAATCTTTGACAATAACTAGACGACCAAATTAAAAATGGACGAGGAGGGGCTGATCGATTGAGGGGTAGTTTCTGAATTGAGAATTTTCCTAAGTATAAACTACCTGACTGTAGTGCTGTCTCGTCATATTTCTCAGAACGTTACTTTAAGTATTTTCTTAGTGAAATTATCAATTCAAAAACCGGCCCTTAGTCGCCCGTAACGTAGCCGAGAGAGAGTGCACAGAACTGATGTTCTCAGATAAATGCTGCTGTCGACTGCTACCACGATCAGGAGTCTAATTACGCGCCTCAAATCCTGAGCGAATGGCGAATTTACCTACGTTTTGATGTGGTTTGGAAGTGAATGGAGTGAACACTAGTGTTCCACTTTTTACGTTGTTCAGGCACAGTTGACCTTATGGGCGGGGGCTAAGAATGCTGGAAATGGGACTTGAAACTCATTCCGACCCCGCGCATTTTTGTTCAAAATATCTGTTCAGCTTTTATGGCGCGTTTACACCCCACTTCGGCTGGCGAGGAATGGAGCGTGGAAGCATCAAGTTAGCGTGTGGTGTCTAATGAAGTGTCCGCTTGAATAGGTACTGGACTATCATGTTAAGTAATTTGTTCCTACCCACGTCCAGGCTTGTCTAACTCGCCGTGTGTAACCAGTCTTAGCATTAACCGGTCCCGTCTGCTTGGGCACCGTCGCCCTAAGCGCCTATTTGCATGTTTACACGCAATCCGTGTCGTGCCTATGCTAACTGTCAATATTTGTCCCAAGGAATTACCGTAAGATTTACTTAACTGTAGCTCTTAAAGCCTTTGATTTAAAGGTGAATATGTAGGTATAAAAAATATTCAAAGCTGGCTTACATTATGGATTTAATTTTAAGTAACGCCCACTACTGAGAAAAGCTTATTCCACTTAAGTCCAGCCCCCCTATATGCGATATTATTATGTTCTATATTCCTCCACCGATCCGGACTTGGCTCCCGTGGTGGAGTATACCTTCCTCAGGGAAGAGACCCGTGCCTCTCGGTGGGGACATGATGGGTTGATGATGAACACTAAAACAATCATAAGAGGGAGTTAAAGCCGGTTTATGAGAGGAAATCCTGCTTCAACTCCGTCTCAAGTGTTTTAGTGTTATCGACCTTTTATATAAATATGACTAACGGTATAATTGTAAATATCACTATTACATAACTTTATTCAGGACACTTAACTTGATTTTTTGTCGGAAAAGTCCGACCAGGTTTCGCTCTGTGAATATCAGGGCAACTGTTTTCGCGGCTGTTTCTTTTGAACAAAATCCTACCGCTATAAGGGCTGAAACGCACTTGCGATGACTTACCATACGCTTGCATTCATATGAAGATTCCAGGGAAAAAGACGAACTTGTCAAGCAACAAAGATTTTGAGATATCGTATGTTTAAAGTTTTACCCTTCCTATAAGTTATACTATAAGCTTATATTTTAACGTCAAGAACTCAATGACTAATCATGTTTTTACCCTGTTTGATTTATCATCGTATAGGTACTACCGGAAATTTCCTACAAAATTACATTCACGGATTAGTTTCGAAAAAAAAGTGACAAGTTCGTCTTTTTCCCTGCAAAGGTAGTATGAGGACGCGAGTCGCGCGCGACAACCTCAAAAGTCGCGACTTTCCAGTATATTAACTGTCTCGCGTCCTCTACTACCTCTGCAGGAGTCTTCATATAACACCTGTGAAAATGCACTGAAGCTCGCGCTCTCAAGGATGTAGAATAATTGTTCTTATTTCGCTTACCCGCACCTGTTCGAATTTGGATGTAAGGGGCAGTTTCTGAATTGAGAATTTCGCTAAGTACCTACTCGACCGTAGTGCTGTCTCGTGAAATTTCTCAGAAAAGAGCGTGATAGAACATTACTAAACGTTACTTAACGAACGGCCCTTATGGCCGGTTTCTGAATTGAGAATTTCACTAAGTAAATACGTAACGTTCTGTCACGCTCTATTCTGAGAATTAGTGTGGGGCCACAGGCAATGTAGGTATGTTGTGCCTGTATACAATGTAAATGTAAAAAAAAAATTGTAGAGCAATGTCACAAATTAATTTACACGAGACAACACTCGGCAGCACAGTTAGTAGTTAGTTACTTAGCTATTCACTTTTAATTCAACCCGACGAGCCAACTCGACCGAAAAAATAGAGTAAAATAGATTGACTCGACTAAATCATTCACTAAACTACTCGACTAATTTTTCCTGGTTCGCACACGTTTAGCCACTAAATTACTCGCTACTCAACTAAATTACTAGCCCAGTGCGAACTAGGCTTAAGTGTCCGCCAGTGCGTCCGGTCCCTTGCCTAAAACAAATTGCCAAAAGCGGGTTATCGCCGCGTGATAAACTCAAGTTGATGTTGAGTTACTCATGAAAATGATCCGTAGACATTCGTCGGGCGATAACGGTTATCATATTATTATCAGCGAGCGAGTAAACTACTCTATGTGGAGTAGGCAAACACCACTCGCTCATTATCAAGGTGCCGCGTCAACATGAGACTGGAAAAGTCAATACGGGAAAGATTACTTACTCCGAACCTAATTGACTGACCCGTTGGCCTAGCGGTAACACGTTTGACTGTCAGAGCAGGGTCGTGGGTTCGATTCCCGCTTAACGCTGCCGTACTTGAATTGTAAAGATGATGCTTAGCTGGTTACCATAGCGCTGGGTATCCTAGTTTGGGATCAGGACAAGGGATGGTGTTGTACGGAATTGTATCGTTCTAATCATGCGTTGATTAATAATAATTATAAAATATGTTATGACTCTCGTTTAAAAAAAAAACATAAGTACGTACCTACAAGGCATACATAGTACCTAACTGGATCTGGTAACCCACACCTCTCATCAAGAACATCGAAAAAGGTTAAAGACGTTATAGGTACGAATAATCAACCGGCTTGAAGTAACAGTGATATTCTTTTTTTTTTTATTATTGTTGACATTTCTAGTAGATAGGTACCCTACATTAATTACCTGTAACTATCGGATATGATATAGGCCTATACCCAGCAGTGGGCAGAGGTGGGCTGATGATGATGATGATGATCGGATATGTAATCCGGTCTTGTGCCTCCCGCATCCAGCGACTCCCTGCTACCTTAACCGGTCGTCAGACCATCTGGTGGGGTCCTACCCACGCTAAGTCAGCCGGTTCGCAGTCGGCAGATCAGAACTTTTCCACCCCAACTTCGATCAGTTATCCGAGCTACGTGTGCCGCTCACTGCCACTTCGAATCTCCTCATTCCTGCATTTATCACAAAGTGAAACTCCTAACATAGTTTTTTCCTTTGCCCGTTGGGCGACCTTGTCTCGCTTAGTCTATGGTGTCTTGAAGCTGTGAAAAAAAATCTGAGTTAACGTAAAAAGATACCAGTCGTCTATACCTACCGCGAAAAAAGGCATATTTCGATATTCAATGGATTCAAAATTCATACAGTAGGTACTTCCTGTTGATTTAGAATCATGTAATTTGGCAAGTACCTAGGTAACATTGTCGTATACTTCAAATACTGGGAAAAGTCGTAAACATCCTGTAGGTAAAGTTTAATAGAGAACTCAAAAGTTTGACAAGGTTTTGCCCCATGTTGTCTAATTTAAAAGTCTCGTAAAAGGCTCTGTCTTAGTTTCAAAGCAAACAGACAGTTGGGTAAGGTTGTTTCTAGGAAAATAAAATCAACTTTCTGTTTCCTCAGCTACCATATTAGTTTACGCGCATTTTTCTTCTATTATCAAAGTTGTTCAAATGAGTTTCCACCTAATTCAGATCCACTAAAGTTTAGTTTAGCTTGGTAACGGTTAATGTTATAACGCTAAGTTTCAAACCGTGTATGTACACTAGGCTCGTTCAAATATTTGTGTATCTTGTTTGGTTTGTAAGTGCGAATGGTGTTTAGTTGTTTACAGAGTCTCTGAACTTGTGTGCGCTGCCCACGAAATGAAAACCTTACATAGTAGATCTCTAATAAATAATTTTGTCATCGACCCCAAAAACGAACTGAGTAACCTCATCGTGAGAATCCTCTTTCCTCGAAGGACAGGCTGGATTAACAAAAATAATTTTATCAAATTCTATCCCCATTCAGTCAGCAGCCCGTTCGAAATTCGAACGCCAGCAAAAAAGAAAAATAAAAGCTATGGACTGTGCGCCTGCTACAGGTAAAACGTGGCCAACGGGTATACAGACAGACGTATTCAATATAATTTGAAATAAGAACACGTTTTTCTTTTATTATTCGTTTAAACGCGTTCTGTTTAGTTTTGTTTTTGTGAGCGGTCGCCGCTGGATGCGGGTCTTTCATCCGGGCGCGTTCACAATGGTGCCACTCAAAAACTCCTCATTGTATTTTAATTTGACCTTTTCCGTGATAATTTATAGGGATATTTTTTTCCAACCGAGCCAAGGGGATCGTTTATTCAGTCTATTATTGCAATGCATCGGGATTCTTTTCATTTCTTTTGTCAGCGACTTCAAGTTTCCGATCAAAAGTAAAAGAGCAATCAATATCATTTGAAATCGACGACGGTTAAAAAACTACAACTTGGATTTTGTTTGTGTAAGATATTTCACTCGTGGGAATAAAATTATTGGTATGCGGACAGCTATTAAAGCATTAAAACCCTACTAACCAGTTGCGAAACGTTTAAAGTTTGAAACACGTGACTGTTTCACACATTTATTACAACCTACTCAGACCTGCCACTGAACGACACGGCTCGTTTACTCGTGTATGAGAAATTTACAAACCTACATTAAAATTGTACACTTTCAATTTAAGCTCCTTCCACATGGGCGTTGAATCTGTAATCGCGACTATAAAACCGACATACATACACAACGTGTCTGCGGCGACCGACAACAAGCGTCGAGAGGTCGTGCGATAAGAGCCGGAATAAAACACTAAAACAAATACACGCGACGCCATACATCGCCACCGTAACTTATTGAGTGGAGATAAAAGGGTTCGACAGTAAAGTTAAGGCGGGCGCGCACTAGTGTCGCTGGCCCACACGCATATGCGCTACCGAGCAAACGTTCTGCTTTTAATTCAACGTCCGCCGATACATCATTGTTTATTTTTCTTATTTATACCGCCAGCAACGATTGGTTTTTGGTTTGCTTGCTTACTTATTGCAAATTAAACAATACAAAGAGATCAGTGTTTGCCGACGTAGGTTGCTGGGTATTAATAAAGTTGATTACGTCAGCGCATGTTTTTTGCGGTGTTGTTGAAAGCCGCTGATCATTGACTGTAGGTACAACATGCATAACATGAGGCTGTGTGACTTGCGGTCAAGAGAAACCGCATAATGAAGAAAACGCGTATTTTCCTACAGCTCATCAAAGAGTTCTCATGTGCGATGACCGCGATCGCGACAGTGGCAGTCTGGCAGGCATAGCACATGTGACCGCAAGTCGGTGGCAGCATTCACAGAATTCCAGGCGCATATCCGTGGAGCCAATTGTGCGCGGCTCCATTTACAAACGTCTACACGGAGCCAGTCCCTTTCACGCTTTTATTTAAGGCTCCTTTTATTATTTTTAAAAGTCTGATTGTTCCTCGCGCCCGGCTCCGCGCGCGGTTGTTTATTTTTTGCCGTCGGCCTCCCGGCGACCGTGTGTTGTTGTGTCCCTCGCTTTATTTTTATTTTCATGCTTCTTATTATGGACTTACTTTTTTTTTGTTAATTTTTTTTGCTTTTTATTATTACGTGTTCCAGTTATTTTATTTGTGTTTTTAAGCTTAAGAGCCGAGCGTTCGACTAGCCCTTTTTTATAAAGTCGCACCAAATTATGGTCATTAAAGGACAATTTGTATTATGGTAATATGGGATGCGTGTAATTTTTGCTTCGTGATAGGAACGGTTTTTATAGTCCGACTGAGATTGATGTGTTGTTTCTGTGCGTGCGTGCTCGCTAATCGCCTCAGAGTTATTATTAATTTCTATGAACTCTATTCGATAACAACACTTATTTATAACTTGGTTAAATGTTCGCTTAAACTGGGGTACCAGCTTCAAAAATCGATATTTTAATCATAACAGGTGTCTGTTTCTTTGTAGCACTGGGATGGTATGAATATTTCATTTTAGTGACAGGTGGTTTCTTCTGTTGCAGGGTCCGCCACAGCCGGGGCAGCCTATCAAGTTCACAGTGGGCGAATCTTGTGACAGGATCAAAGAGGAGTTTAACTTCTTACAAGCGCAATATCATAAGTTAGTTACTATTTACATTGCAGCTACAATTCCCGTTCAATTCATCTTAGTTGTTTACAAAAGAAACCAAGCACGAAATAATTTTATCTCTTAGAAAAAATCTCTGATCAAGCAACAATGTTCTGGAAGGGATCGACAGATGTCCGTCCTACCTACCTGCTTGCATTGTAGAAAAAAATCCCCTATCGTTTTGGAGTTGTTATTATTGCCTTCGTTTTTATCAATTTATCTTATTTGATTTAGGGACCTACCTACTCAGTTTTACAAATAGGATGTTTATTCAGGAAACTTACCTACGTACAAAGCTTTTATTACAATCATCTTGAAACTAAAGTTCCTGTATTACTTTCTCTTATCGTCTTTGAATGCGTTTATTCATGATAGCACGGCAATTAAGGTTCTAAATGTAGTACAATACATCCTCGCATAAAAAATGCATTAATACCAATACGCAGTAGCGTCGAACAGTCGTAAAAATCAAACTAAAGTTAGAAACTATTCCAATTTTCACGTTCGCCGATAGCGATGACAATAAAAGGATGTAAAAGCCTACTACCTATTACTTCATATAACTTAGTGCTTATGGCTGCATTTGAGTTAAGATATTTTTCTACTCGTAATAAAATAAACATTGTGACCAGTCCAAATACTGTAAACGCCGGATACGCGAAATGCTATCATGTGCGCTCACCTTTATGCAAACATAGTCAGATTTTCTCAACCACAACTTATCAACATGTCGTTAAATTACTTAAAGACTATTTGTAGAATATATCGGACGAAGTGAACAGATTTCTTCTGTTCTGTTAATAGAGACGATAAGAGAATGTAATAATAAAGTCACTTGTTATGAAACCCTTATCAAGTTATCCTACAAGTGGTTTTTAAATAAATGTCCACGCAAAACATTGTGCTTATCACATACTCCAATGTCCAATTGTAACTTAATTTTATCGGTAAGCTGAAATCCCAAAGGCTTACAGTTGATTTACTTTCCACAATTGAGAACACTGAGCTATTAAAAATATATCCTATAGGCAACCAAATTCCAATGAATTGTGTGGGCACTGCAATACAAATAAAAAACCAGTATGTTTTTGTTTTCAGTTTAAAATTAGAATGCGAAAAGCTGGCTAGTGAAAAAATTGAAATACAGAGGCATTATGTCATGGTGAGTAAATCTTTGTTACTAAAACTTTCGTAAGCACTACACATTAATAACTTTATTTCGGATTGATTTACTCCTCTTTTAGGATAAGCTTATCCTCAGTCAGAGACGAGCAACCGACGAAGCCAGCTCCGTCTCAACTTACCTATTGATAAAGTTCTACAAAACCGATAAAAATAAAGTACGTGAGTCCGGAATAAAGTTAATAATCTTTGTTCTTAATCAAATAAAAAAAAACAAATCTGACACTTGTTTGTCATTCATCCCAATATTTGACGATGAACGATTAATCTCGAATGAAGTCCTCAATATGTCGTACAGATCGATGTCGCCGTCTATTGTAATACGCCCGCATGTCACTGTATTAATTTTCTATAGCACCGGGTACTTCTGACCCCTCTCATTTAAAAGAGGATAATCACCCACATTATTTGGGCTATTATTTACAACAGTAAAGTGCGGAGAGAGGTCTTTTGATTTCATGGACTTCGTGTCATGCGTGAGTTAGCCTCTTACTGATTTCTTCGTCCGAATTTGTACTTTGTTACGTTAACCCCGCCCATGAATCACGATTAAGTGTTGCCAAATCGCTCGCGATTTATTTTAATTCTGGTTGAATTCTTTCGCGGGCCTTTTTATGTGTCGGAAACAGCTCTTGGATGCGTTCCAGAACTGTGGCACTGCGGATGTTTAGTCACTAGGCTCTCGTGCAATTTGAGAAGCTAATCTGTGCCAAACGTTTAATGCCGGGGGCAGACCAACCAAACGAATGGAAGTGAACAAATCTAACTAAATACATATTAAGAAGAAGAAGAAGAAAAACATTTATTATACCAAGAAGACACATCACAGAAATACAATTAACAGACAAGTAACATAATAGATGTAACGTAACAAAAAAAAAAAACACAAATAAATAATAATAATTAATAGGCCGCCAATAGGGAATGGATGAAAATATCAGAAGTGCTTGATATTTTTTTTTTGTGATAGGAATAACCTTCCTTAACGCGAGAAAAAAGTTTAATTTTTTTTGGCCTTGTGGCATCAGACATATTCCTTGGTCCGCTACGTATGAAAAAAAAAAACTGGGTGACAATGACATTGATAGCTTTTCAAGGTGGATTTTTTTACGAAGCCAAAAAAAATTTAATTTTTTTCTCGCGTTAAGGAAGGTTATTCCTATCACCTAAAAAAATATCAAGCACTTCTGATATTTTCATCCATTCCTAATTGCCCTGTACCTTATCATTGCAAATGTTTTGTGTTTTTCCTGGTACAATAAAGAATATTCTTATCTTATCTTAAAACAAAACCATAGATATAACCATATAATTATATTATTACGGCGAAAGCAAACCAACTTCATTGACCTCTACTAGTACTAGTAGGTAGATGTCAATATAATACTCGTACAGTGAATATCAGGTCAAACTTTACACGTTTTTTGTAAGATCGCCCGTATCTTGACGTGCTGTCGACTGTCCTACTATTGGGGTCAATGAAACGAACGCAAAAGGGGGCATTCCGTCAGCTCCTATTACGCGTACTGAATCATGAAGGATTCCAATCGTCTATCTGAATGCCATACTAATTGCTATCGCAAACGACAGAATTCTGAAAGGATTTAGTGCGCGACCTCAGATCAGCCATGCCGTGCGATGTCTTTCTGTAAAATTTTAAATCTTTGAATAACCCAAAAATTTAGCCAGATGTGGAGAAATATATTTTCTGAAAATCCACTTGTTTACCCTAAAGTCTCTGAATTCTCTGGCCGTTCTACCATACAAACTTTTGTCCTCTATTTATCGTGTTTTTTTTTAAAGTAAATTTTAAACAACTGCGAAAAATATTACGCACGGCATGTGTTCGGTCAGTCTGTACTATACTTAGCGTAATGTGTCACCGTTTGAGCGCGACTGTTTCATCACGCCGCTAATCTGTTTGTATTATTTATGTTTCAGTACTACGAAATGTCTTACGGCCTCAATGTGGAGATGCATAAACAGGTAAGCTCTTTCTCTTTCCCCTTTTTAACTTTTAATGAAAATGTTTCCTGTTTTTCTGTGAAAAAATACTCTGAAAAGAACACGCAAAATGATATGAATGGCGTGTCAAAGTGGGTACGGATGTTTGTTACATTACGTTGACCAAGGGTTTCGTGCGGAATACTCGAACTAAGTAGTTATTATTACGTTTGCTATTTCCTCTTGATTACTTATTCCAAAACTGCTTGAGGCATTAGCTATGGCAAATTATTTTCTAAAGTTTAGTGGCGTTATGTTCACGAACTTGCAACTTTATTGTCGCAAGTAGGCAGCCATGGATTACCTTTTAGGTACCACTATAGGACAATATTACTCCATTCAAAACAAACAGCGTTAGATCGGATAGAAAACCACATTTAGAAACACTTAAATAACCTAGGCTTAAAAGGCACGGCGGCAGGTAAATAATTTGAACCACGTAAAGGTTTCCCACAAGCGACAAATTCTAAAATCGTGTAAAAATATAATGAAACAACGTGTTATTGCTGCGTCGCCGTAGGGTTGTTGGATAAATGTTGTTTGACAGCGCGCGGGGGGCGCGGAGGCTTGTTTACACAGGGCCTGCGGCAGGGAGGGGGGCGGCCCGACACGCGATGGTCAAACCACTTTGTTGACATTTCGGTTTTTTGTAATTTTACGTCGAGTGTTCCCGCTTTATTTTTCGCACGCGAAATAACATTTACTTCCCTCAAAGTTACGTTGCTCTGGCATTGTATCATACATCTGTCAGTATTATTAATTTGTCCGTGGCACCCCGTGGTATCGGTCGGGTCTTAGTTATTATTATGATGGCGTTTATTTCAATACGTGATTACTGGAACATCGCCTGGGGGTCCGATACTCCCCTCGAGCTCGGAGACTCTATCTCTATGAGTTTGAAACGCTACGTGAATTCACAACAAGGGGGATGCTTAGGGTTGACAGTGTCAGTACCTACTTTATTAAATAGGGCTTAGGAAAGTTCCACTTTAAAGATTATTGTTTTTATTTGTGAATGTCCAAACACTTATTTTTGAGTCACCCTCGAAGCAGGGACTTTTTAACAATTGTGTAAGCCAAGATGTACTTAGTTGACAGGTTTAAAGTCTAGATCAGTGCAGGAACAGAATCCTACCTGTTATTAATTCGAAACTTACCTAATTGCTGTCAACTTATTTTCATGTTTTCGAAATTAGAAAAATTATACTGCTTGCCTATTCAGTGCATCATTTATTATAGTGTAGTAAGCACAAAAATATAAATACACTGTAACAAAGCGGCAACCTTGTCAATAGGCTGCATCGCGTATTATTGTTGGCAGTCTCGTCGGAGGGGGTGAGCCCCGGGGGTTCCGCCGTAATCTGTTGATTTTACGCTCGGCCGCGCCCCGCCACGCTCCTCACTACATACACTTTTTAATAATAGCTGTACTTTAACACGTCCTCGCCGTCGTCTGATAGGGAATCAATTTACGACTTATACCGGCGAAGAAATGTTGCTTTTAGAGTTTCAGGCGTCACATTCCCTGGTTCTTTTTCTAGTTGCGACGCACATGTGACTGGCAACTGTTAATTTATTAACGTGACAAATCACAGGTGTTACTTGAAAAAACACTTCGCTCTCTGCCTCGAGGCAGTATTAATTTATGGAGTTATTAAAGTAGGGAAGTATTAATTCCATAGCCGAGATATAATGGTAGGGTACGCACCGGGGTAGTGTTGCGAGGGGTCGTATTGTTTGCCCCTCGCAGACAGATGGCTGGGTCCGTCCTCAGCTCAATGGTTGCATGTGCTATTTAGCGTACACTGCCGCGCTTCTTTGTAATGGATTATTACATTAGCACTTAACGTGCTCGACCGAGCGGCAACCGACAACGACCCTTCTATGATAAGGGTTGCTTTATTTGCAAACGGTTCCATGGAAATAGCTTTCATGACATGCACATGATACAATCAGCTAAGTTCTTTACGTTGTTTTTCTGGTCGGCTGTTGCGAGATAGATAAGTCGGGTTAAACACTCAATAAAAGAATTCAAACACGACTAATTTTATTGAGGCAGATGAAGTTTAAACGCTTGATTTTTTTTATTGAGAATTCACTGAACCTTATGGCCAAGTAATTTTTTTACGATTTAGATGATAGTTTTACCGTGGTGGGAATCGTAGTTCTGATGCTACATCTCTAAAGTTGATTTTGGCACGACACCGGTCTGCATCACGTCGTGACCACAGCAGCGGCGGCGGCGTGTCGTGACCGCGACCAACGCGCGTTTTCCGCTCTTTCTGACTACGACTAATTGCTTGGATTTTCTTTGTTAGTCTCGGGGCTGCTTTGGCTCCAGTCAGACCGTATCCAATCGCACCTACTTACGCCGCGAATTGATCGTTACGTCTTTCTGTAGCTGTATCGAGACGAAGGCGTATTGTTGTGCGCCTCCCGCGGCATTCGCCACGCCCCGACTGACTTTCACGGCGTTGATTATTGAAACGGTTTCCGCATTAGCGTCGGCCATTGACTACGCAAATCCTCGTGTTATTGTGTGCGGCTGCATTGTGCTGCTAGCTGTTTCGAGGACTGTGTTTTAATGTGAGCTGAAAGTTGTTGGAGCGCAGTTAATTCATTACGCTGGAGTGATTTCATGATGTGTCAAACGTGGAGTGGCAGACAATAGGGTAGCGCGGCGGCGGGGTTGAGCTCGCTGTTCGCTGGAATACTTTGTGGAGGTTTACGAGCGGCGACACCCCTGCCACTCGCGCTTCGCTGGGCACACATGCCCCCTCCCTCCAGTATAGCACAGTTATTAAAAATCGATGTCGAGATTCGCGAGCAAACCTCAGTTACAACCTTTGACTGCCTCGTTGGTCTAGTCTAGTTAAGCCGTTAAACTACCGACACAGAGGTTCGATTCCCACTAGGGGCCGCCGTACATTTGCACAAATGGCCTCAGTCTGGGTGTATTTCCATGTTTTTAATGTCCTTATCTGGTTACTATAGCACAGGTTATCCTAGTTTAAGACCAGGTCAAGTAATTGTGTTGTGTGGAAGCTATTAAATATTATTTTATGAAAATAACTCGTGTAATGGTTAGTCTATGTGAAAATTAAAAACCTTTTGCAGACCAAACAAACTGATCAAAGAAAGTATTGCATAAATGTATGAGCGTCCGTGAAAACTCACATCGCTCGTAACATGTCGTATTATTTAATCCAATAATTTTACCCTTGGTATTATTTTGAGCCGGTCCAACTATCTCTTCACCCTCGTCGTCGGTTCAAATTTTATTATTCATTCAGTAGCCGGAGGGAATGTTTACACTTCGGCAAGCTTATCTCTCGAGCTCGAAACGTTGGATAATATACTCTATACTTTTGATGATAAAGATCATCGAGAGTACCATCCTAATGGGCAAGTTTGGGTTGATACCCTCTCGCTTGCAACTTTCGTTGATAAAAACATTGCACGTGCCGGACGGATCCGCTTACGAATTGTTTAATGAATGAAACAACCCTGGGGCCGATTTGTGCACTCCTTAATCCTGTTTGTTTTGTTCTGTAAAAATGGAATGAGAGCGATACTTTTATTCGATAGTTGCTTTTATTCTGCGAATGATAAGAGCTACCGTTAGGGTAGTCATGAATCTGTCAACTAACTTGACTGCTGCTAAACTAGTACCGTACACTCCGTTAGGCCTTCGAGCAAATAGTAACAACTGGTGGCATAATACTCGCATTTATCAATAGATCGTTAAAAAAATTAAGATGCTTAAGTTATTTTAAATTTGTGATGCATTAACAATACTTAATTATTATTGCAATAACAAGTTAATGTTGTCGATATCAGATATAGGATTGTCATGTAGCTTGAAGTATTATTATTTATCATTTATGATAGGTACCATCTACGCTACGAATATTTTTAAGAACCAAGTGAGATCATTAGATAAAATAATTATAAAGTAATAATCCTCTTATTAAATTTTGATTTAATTTAATATCAAGTAGATAATTTGATCAGCTGCATGCATATATTGCCAGGCTAAGTAATTTATTTGATAGACCAAGTAGGTACCTAGAGTAGGCAATGCAAAATAATTACGATCCAGGTATTTGCGGGACTGAACCGTCTTAGTCCTACTGGATCCAGCAGGGCGCACTTCTCTGCAATCCATGAATCGTAGTGAGGAACTAATCAACATAGTTTTGTTTTTGTACGTTTTGTACATTTTTTAATTTGATTTAGTTTCCTAATTTTTATGTTTTAGATATTTAACTTTTAGACATAAAAATTAACACTTAAATTCACATAACATATTACATCAGAAACATAAATTAACAATTGAGATAACTACACTTGGGTGTATCTACCTAGGTACTTTAGTACCTCGTCGCTCTTCTTAGCACGTTTAACACAAACAAAGGCGTCGTATAAACCCATATGAAATCTGTATCGCACCGTAGCGAACAACGCGCCTTATCAAATTATAACTGTTGAGTTTCGCTTTACCGTACCCAGTCGTTAGGGTCCCGGCATAATGGTCGCCTCTATCCGAGGCATCTACAATGCGCCTCGTGAATTGTCTAAACGAACCAACGCAACAACTTACAATCACAATGCACGCTTCGACGCCCCCCGTTTTAAAAGCGAAATTATCTCTCCATCTACAGGGTGCCCTAGTCCTGGCCCCACGGCAGATGGCGCTGGCAATAAAACCACTAAACGTGATATCGCTCGCTGCCCCTCCGCTTTATTATTTGATCGGGGAGCCAAATTAAAGGATTTGCCGGTAACCCCTCGCAAGCGACCCCTAGCCTGTTACAATCACCTCTGTATTAAGTCTAATTGTGTTTTCAAATTCAGTCCCTAAAATGTCGAGGGATGTGTGCGACGCGAAAAAATGGGGCATCGCACCCTCGTGGCTTTATTAAATTGCGTCATACTCATAAAGCAGTGTGTTGGATTTCCCGACATGTTCTGTTTGCAGTGAAAAGTTATTAGTGTATTATTGTAGCGCGCGGCGCGTTTCCCAGCGGTTGCTCGTCCCTAATAAACGCTGTTTTGTAGACGGTCTAAATCACGCTACGAAACAGTGTTATTAGAACACCGAAGCTGTACTGCATCAAGCCGCACACACTATCTTCGTAATATCTGCAAGTTAAACTCACTAATTTCACTATCAACTCCGCGTAGTTTTAATAGATACATCAGAGGAACTAGGTTATTTATTTGATATCGGGACTTATTTAATCTCCCGAATAATATATGATTAGTTTTTTTAGGTATATTGTCTATTTCCCTACTGTACATCATGTCTACTTATTGTGATAACGTAACGAGGTTCAATAAATAGGCTTAACGACCTCAGTGTTTTCCTTTAATAAACAACCTGTGTGCGAGTGACGATACCGCGGCCGCGTGTCAGCTGGCCGAGCATTTAATGCCCCTGGGGTCCCTCCGGCGGAGAACGGCGCGAAACTGAATGCGGCCCTGCCTTAATTGCTCTGATTGAGACACTGATATTGATTTGGAAATAATTTGTTTGCTCGGCGCCCACTCGATTGACCGATGCCGATGCCCGACACTGGAACGACTCATGAATAATGGACGCCTTGTGGTCTTCTTTTGAAAATATCCCATTAGAATGTTTAACTAACCAGTCGACCATGGATGAGTCATGTTCACTCTTTATTCAGTGTAAATAGCTCGTAAAAACTGCGCGCGCACGCTGTGAGAATTCTGAGCTGGCGACATTTTTTTAAAACAATATCTCTGCTATTAAATTCGGCTTTAGAACGTAGACAGTTGAGTCTGCGCGAAAGGGGTCCGTGGCATAGTACAAACAAGGGCGAGCCTGTTGTGAAGGGGTTAGTTTGTACAAATAGGGGGAGGCAGCCGGTAGCTGTGTTGACGGGTGAATCCACAATCACTGAGCGGGCGCTGCGACACAATACATTACACACGCCACAGACAATAAAAGGGCGAGCTCTTGATATTTATTATTATGTGATAGCATTATGCGATAGTGCGTCTTTGTAATTTACAATTTATAGACAGTATCTTTTCTAAGCCGTTTGTTTGGCTTTTATGGCTGTAGTTTATTGTACATGACGTGACTCTTCTGCATGACAATGTGAGTAATTAATGCTAATGAGAGAAGTTTTCCTTTTTCTTGGTCGTGCTGGATTTTATTGTGTGTCCACGTCTGACGTGCAACAAAGTGTTAGGTATATGTGTGCGACAGTCAATCTGGGCCTAGATTCTGTTAATTCATTGTAGTACAATGAATGACAACTGCATAAATATGGCGATTTACTTTCATTGCCGCTTTAAGTCTACGCGCGCACTCAAATCAAGCAATCTAGGCGTCAATGGTATGAAAAAAACGACACGTGACCCGACCGCGTATCTGTCATCGAACTTTAATGCACTAACAGAATTGAGGCCCTGGAAGTGTGACAGTGTTGCATGTGACTGTTCCCGACCATGTATCGCGCGGCAGTTGGAGTTGGCAAGGCAATATGTGGGGTGCGCCTCCTTTATCTTTAAACTTGCTCCGTTATGGGGCGAAGCACGAACGTGCTTGCGGATTATTGGGAAATTATTGTTTATTTATGGCTCGTTTCCTACGGCTCTGATAAGATTGGTCGCTGTCGTAACTTCATGAGGGTTGTCGGTTCCAGTTATGTATTCTCATGCGAACTGCTTTAACCTTTTATTGTTAACCCGTGTTCCGACCCAGTTTCATCTTCCACAAACCGATATCAAGCAATCACAATCGGCGATATTCAATTCCGCAAAATAAACTTGAGCAACGCGGAACTTTCTAGTTGCGTGAACCGCCCGACCCGGGAACATAATCGAGATAAAGCCCCCGTTGAGGGTAGAGACAGGCGGGTTATCGCTACTCGTACCGGGCGGGGGGAGGAGACCGCAGGGGGCAGCGGTCTCGCGGTCAGCCGCACCGCCGCGGCGGGCGCCGCGCCGCAACCGCACCCGCACCGACTTGCCACAGACGCCGAAACAGATAGACGGTATTACGTCGCGTTTATTTTATTTGTTTTGCATCTAAACGGCATGGCCGTGCTGTGCTGCTGGTTTATTAAAAGCTGCGGTCTGGTTTAGTTGAGTTTTGACGCAGGTTGGTTTGGCTCGGTAATTGAATTAAGTAAACAACGCTACACTGTAACTTTAGAACAGCTAAATCGCTCGAGTATGATAATAACGTAGTACAGTCTATACGTATATAATGCCACGTAAGGCAGGTCAGAGAGAGAGTATTGGCCCCAAGTAAATTGGAAATTTCAAGCACGTAGGTCTGTACATCTCGGGCGCTAGGTTTTTTCACAATATTTTCCTTCACACTTAGCGAGTGGTAGGTATTGCTACTACAATATCACAAATTTACGTAAGTTAGAAAATAAATTCATTGGTACATGCCGAGCAACGACCTCTTGGATGTGGGGCACGCGTTCTACCAAACGACGTACCACCGGTTATGGTATGATGCTGTACTAGGCAAATAATAGCATCAGCCAGGCCAGCTGTCACTGCATTTATTATTTATCAAATTACTTCACTCACCCCAACTCAGCGCTGCCATGTCCACCCGGCATTCACAATAAGCATCGCAAAAACAAACAGCCAGTGTAAACAGCGCGCCCTGTGCAAACGTGCCAGCGGGGTGCAAACCCGGCGCGCTGTCCCCGAGTCCGCCTCTGTGCTCTCGTCTGTATCTATCTATGTATCTTCGCTTTGTGTGGACTCGTCCTACGTTTCTACCTCTGCGCTATGCTCACAGAATTCTAAATGCAACAGTCCTCGCAACGTCGCAACGTTTGCGTTGTACGGGTACAATGTTAGGCCAGGCATTTCTACACGCTTCACGAACAGCGGTAGTGCTATGCAAATAAGATTCGATGTCTCACTGAAAACTGGTGTAACATCGCTGAAATGTTTCTAAATAAATCGATGGATGGATTTAGAGTTATCGGGTAGGCGATGAGATCTGTCTTCATTAAGTAAAGCCGTCTTCGGCTGTTTGTTCCGTAGCCCACTTGAGGTAGAGAGAGTACCTATAGGGTAGTGTAGTGTCCCAATATCCGGTTACAACTGGAGGTATGCAACCTATCTAGGTTTGTTGATACATAAACGAGTAAGTGAAGTCGACAGCTAGACTCGCGTGAGGATACCTACATTGCAATACTAAAATTAGCAATTATTGTCCGTCCCAATGTGTTGAGTAGGTCTAAATATGTAAAGTAGGTTTAGCTTCGATCAGAAATTAGAGTTATTCAATTAAATTGTATATTATAATGTTAGTGTCCCTACCTCCTCCCAAATTACCTACCTACTACAGTGATATGCTTTTCTACCAATTTTAGCAAACGCTCAACAATTTGGTATCAGTAGGTATGATTATTACAACCATCATTAGGAACTACTATCACAAAAAAATACATATCTTAAGGATTGAGTCCAATATTGATATCGATCTTAAGAATTACTCAGACAATGTATTTATTCGATAAAAACACTATCTAATCGTTCTCATTCCGATAAGTCGAACATTTCAATTTCTTATCTCCTTCAATCTCTGGCAACTATATAATTCGTTGTTGTTAAATACACAACGTACAAGTGATAGCATACCGAATCAGCGTTGCGAAACAAAAAATTATAAGCCGTGTGCGCTGAGCCGTGAATAATTTGACTCGTACGAGCGCATTATACAAGAGCGTTTTCATATCGTTTAATATTAATTTGGTTCGTATTAAACACGTCCGGATAGCGGCGCGGCATAAATTAAACCAGTGACACATTAACAGCGCTAATTGTTGTTCCACCGAATAGACACCGCTATTATCTAGCGCACTTAGTGTTCGTGTTGTGTGTAATAGGTACGATACAAATAATAAAGTAACACCGAGCTAATCGATCATTTATATAACAAACAACTAACTAATCATCCTGCACGTCGCCCGGCATAGTGGGGCATTTACCTATTACGCGAGTTTTTTTTTTTAATACAGAGACCTATCCTACGAATAAAAAAAACCGTTTCGCTGGGAAACGTTTCCTGTAACAGGCTTTTCTACGTTATTAGTGTGGCGAGAACTGTAAAAGCGCAAGTAACAGATTGATTGGATTGTTCTTAAAAAAATAACTTCTCGGGAGCTTCGTAGTAGAGTGAGTGCACAATGGGAGCCGCGTTTTGTAAAACTACAATTGAATGTTTATTATGACAATTCACTGTACATTAGTTCGTAGCCGATTAGTACAATGAGTATCAATAACCTATTAATCTGTGGATTAATCGGCTATGCTATGTATGTATGTACATTGATTTGTCATAGTAAACCACGAATTGTAGGTACCTAGGTATATGAAATAGGGCCAATGGGCTATATGAACCGTTTGTTCACTTTACTTTGGTTGGTCTGTTCCACAGATCATTTTTGGTCTGTACCCAGCGTTGTAAAGACAACTGGGCACCTATGCGACTTATCTATTATGGAAATAAGCTATGACAAAGCACCTACATATTCGTATGTTTGTTTACTCTTAGCCCTTGAGAGGCTCGGAAATAATTGTTGTATGCGTAAAATTATGTTAACAAAAGGAATTAATTTATTTGTTATTGTATAATAGATATACAATACATAGACTTGGGTTATGTGAGTACATTTTGTGATGTTACTGAATGGTCCAACCAACACAAATGAATGAGGTCGTTCAGGGACTCGTTTTACACGTCAATACATTGTCGTGTGTGGACACAATATGATTTTATGTAAGCGTGCAATGTCCATAGAGCATAATTATTACTTTTAAAAGGTGCGTAGGCGTCTATTGCGAATTGTAAATTGTTTAGAAAGCTGTCATCCAATTTAGACAATTATAATTAAAGACAAGTCGAAAACGATACTCTGGTGTACAAATAAAACGTGTCAGTAATGCGTGTTATAGGTATGTTCTGTCAAGTGATCTACACATCCTCATGAGCGCACTCGAAATAAGTGTCGAGTGGAAAATTATTCGCGCGTTTAAAAGGGAGGGAAAATACACAGAAGGCAATAAACTTCGGGGACGACCTAAACAAACAGGGGTAGCTAGGAAGCTGGCCCAGCGTTTGTCGAGAAACATTTGTGTAAACGGCAACGTACTTCTATCAGCCGCTTGCCGAAGGGAACCTTTGTCAACGCTAATCTTTCAATCGACCCGCACCATGTTTAATCCTATTACAGGGACTACACTCAATTTATTACGTCGGCTGCTCAATATGATTACAGTATGTTATGCGAGATTAATGCTCGAGCACGGAATCCCTCTGATCACAAGTGTAAGATAGTTATTTCGAGCCTCTCGTGACTAATTGAGACGGTGATTAAATACGAATCAAAACGTCTGGTTCGAGTGTTGCTTAAAGTGAAGTAGGCATAGGCAGTCGCCAAGAGTTAAAGGCAAAGGTTGTATAACTCGCTATGCTAATGGCAGCAGCGAAGCCCGACATCAACCGCGTTTTACGTCGAGTTGTCACGTCATGTAATGTAAGTTTACATCAACTGCGATTTAAGACAGGTGCAATCAGCGTTGTGTCAATCGGTCGATAAAATTAATAAGCAGTCGGGTGAGGTAGCGGTGTTCCCACAGTGCTGTGCCGGTACCCCTCGATCTTGTAATTACTGTCTGATTACTCCTCGTCTGGAGCGACATCGAGGCGATGTTTGATGGAGATAACGACCCGCGCCGCACTTGGCTCTCGCCGACGACGCCCACTCGACGACCTGCTATGCCATCCCGTACAGTTGCTGAATAAACTTTCATAGTGCTGCCTGGATCTGACCTTTCTTGCCGTTCTTGAGAAATGATCACTGAGCCGAACTATGTTAAATTTTGCTATGGGCCCATGAAATCAAGATTTAAAGTACGCCGCTCTGTGCCCCCGTGACACTATGCATATTTATAAAGGCAGGGTCTAGAAAGGGACCAGCGTTCGTTTAAAGCAAAAAATGATGACCACCTTTAAAGTACTGTTTTCAATAACTGCCAGTGCTAGCGGCTGAAATGTATTCCGAATCTCAATGACATAAGGGGCACTCTCTCCACTTCGTCTCTGGATACTTGAAGAAAGAAACACGCTACGGTAATAAAAAAACAGCGAAATTTCGCATTACATCGTCTTGTAATTTTCGGCTACAAAAGCGACAAGCTGTTAAATTGATCCCACAAACTTTAGATGTCAGTATCTCTCAATTAGAATATTTCTTGCTGAGAACGTGACCTTTTGTTCTGTTAGATAAAAGTGGGTTTAAATTCTACATGCTCGTTCAAGTCGGCTTGTGGCTGTCGAGCATTTCCATTTATAAATTGCGTAAAAAAGGTCTCAAAGAACTCTGAAATCAGTTCCTGCCTTTTGCCATATTATTATCGCATTGTTGCAGTTAATGAAGCATACATTTGGGTTTTCGACAAAATCAGTATTCAACCAAGTGTTGAAACAGTTTTTCTAGCGACTGTACCGACTCGTTCTCGCCAAGTAATTATATTCCATTTGTTTATAATGAATATTGATTGCACGCCTTCCCGGATAGTTGTACCTACATATCCGTTGTTAATTTATCGTAAGTACCGCTCGCACGATAATTATTTTAAGTGAAGGCCAATTATTTTGTCATTCGACGGTAGCACTTGGACTTAACTGCGTAGGAATGTAAGTGGACGGGTCTTTAAATCTTTATTGGAGTATCTACGAATGAATCACGGCTTATCTTACCTGTGTTATTATACTGAGTACACGTAGCTTTTTATCGATATTAATGCCAGTCAGTACAATTGATACAGGTTCATTAAACTACACTTAATCGCTGTGCCAATGGTTTTTTTAAGGTGCAGAACGTGGAGTGTTATGATTTGAAAATTTTAAACTGATTGAGAAGCTGATTCTATTCTATTCTCCATACATGAGCCGTAGCCTAGTAGCGTAGTATTTTTTCTTGTAATAGAATTTTGAACACAAACTCAAACGAATATGCCACAGGATTAGGCACAGACCTTGTGGCACGATCCACTTTTTTACACATTCTATAATTACAAGCATATGCTGAATAACAGCTATACCTAATGCGTTTTAGTCCTAAAATAAGTATATAGAAAAAACTTTATCCTATTTAGGGGAATTCGGACCGAGGGACTGCCTATAGATAATTATATCCAGTATTTATTACCTTTTACCATATTACATACCGGATTTCACATTTTTTTACTATAACATCCGCGACGTTACTGATATTAGGAAAGAAGAAAGAAAGAAGACTTTTGTTAAAATTGTCACAGAAACACAATGTAGACAAGTAGGTACATAACAAAATACACGAAATTAGGAGACATTCCATCGATAAAAAACTCCGTCATGGCTATGGACGATTTCCAGTCTATTTTCAGTCTATATCCAGTTTCCGGGGGTCTATTAAAAGAGATGTCTTGCAAATTAGACGGTTGGGCCGCGACCGGTCAGCTCCGTCGACGGGACTATGAATTAACAATGTACTAGTCGCGGAACAACACCGCTGCTGGCTATATTTGCTTACCAACCGGCGCTAGTTATTAGCGGTAGCTCTGCTGAAAGCCTGAGAGTAAGTTTCTATTTTTGAAAACGTCCTAATCAGGAAATGACGAAGTTTATGCTCTGACTGCGTCGTTTCTTGATGTATTTGAGTCATGCTTAGATCTTTATAATCCGCCTTAGTGACGTGTGTCAATGAAACAATAATTATTGATATTATGTATCATGATGACACTACCGAACAACTTAGAGACTCGTGCCCCAGCATTGCGTAGGACAATGGCGCTAGTCACGCATTTTGTGGCGCTGAAATGTCGCAATGTGACAATGTACTGGAGAGTCGCGAGTTTTGATAACTAAACGCTCGACTAGCGTTGTCCTACTACCCATGGTGGGTTATAGGTATTTACTTACGTACTAGGTACTACTACTACTACTACTACATTACTAGCACTATACGGACTAGTTTTTAACGGTAGCTCTGCTTCGAGTAAGTTTCGTGACTTGAGAATTCTTACGGGCTTGTTCGTAAGAGCCGAAGGAAATGTTCCTTAACTTTGCACATCATCAAGGCATACATTATAAAGCTTAAAATAGGACAGTTAGAGGTTTTACCTTACTTATTTTCTAACAGGAGGTAACTATTACCTATGTCTATATAAGTACTAGAGAAAACCTTTCAAACATCTTGTGTTGTAGAATCAAGATCTTGAAGATCTTCCCGATTTTGATTTAACAGAAATGACCGAAAAAAGACAATGACATTATAGATATTTTTATTTAGTTTGTTGAATATTTCAAGTAAGCCGTTGAATGGTATTTTATTCAAATTACAGAAAGCGTTCGTTGTACAAAAAAAATAACTTGCTGCTTTTGCGATACGTTTCCTATACGTTCTCTGGTACGTCGTTGTGTTCAAATTAAGTTAGTGTAGCTGCAAATTAAATGGAATAAATACGCCTTCTGCACTCGGCCGAAAATGTAAATCCGCGATAGCGCTGGAGCATAAATTATTCATAAAAGAGCTGCGGTCGCTAATGAAGGCCGAAACCGCAGCAGTTTGCGAACGTCCCGCCCGCCCGACCGCACGCAATCACACAAAAGGCCAACGCAGAAGTACCTACTTCACAGTATGACGACACGAGTAAAGTCGCGGCAAAGTACATTAATTGTCAAATAGTGACCTTTTAGCACCACAAAACGCGGGATCATTGCATTGTTCGAGCCTAAGCAGCGTAGGCAGCATGACGAGACGGGATGCGGGTTTTGTGAAAATGTTGATCTGCTGTCGACTGCAGCACACACGACACGAGTAGCAAAGTATTTGTTTAAATTAGAGTGCACACTGTGCAAAGGTTTTTTTTTTTAAAGCTGTCGGTTGTATTTTGCAATTTGTATTAGAAATTAGTTTTTTCGCTAGACTTTCACAAGCTTAAAGGAGTCTAATCGCGAGTATTTATTAGGTAAAATTAAATTACCTTGTCCCGACGTTTCGGCAATACTACAGCTGCCGTGGTCACGGGTAGGTCGAAGTGGCGAGTCCAGTCAATTACTGTGGTGATGGTAATATTGTATGGGTGTACAAGTTAATTTAATTTTACTTAAGAAATAATGTCTAGCGATTAGACTCGTTTAATACATAACTATGTCTGTGTGAGCAACGCGAGTCATAAAAAATACTATCATTACATTTACAAAATCTCGGCAACTATCAGTCTTTCTGTACTTTCTCCGCGTAGGTATTCGGTTTAATTTTGTGCAACACAATCGCGGTAAAAGTTCACGTGGAACGCCAACCCAGCGGTTGCGGTCTCGATACCCGACGAACTCTGCCGTCGAGGGCTCTGTTACAAATGGAGGGAACTTACGGATGCACTACTAATCCATAACCTCGTTAAACCTTCTCCTCGGTGCTGGAAAATAGCATAGCCATAGCTACCCGCATAAATGAGGTTTAAAAGTTTGAAGATAGTTTAATAAAGAGGTACTAGGTTGTTGCCTAGTCACATTTCGGTATGGGGAGAGTGTAAAATGTGTTATATGAGCTCTGTTGAAGTTTGGTATTTTAGAAAAGATGGTCAGAGTGGAGTTTTTTTTTCGCGTTGCCTTTTCTCCACTACGAATACTGCCCAAAGGCTGACGTAGTAAATTTTCAGCAGAGTGTAAATTCTTTACTTTGAAATAAATTTATTTGATTTGAAGTTTCACTAGTAAGGTTATGACCTCGTAACCTCATGAGAGATACAGTTAAAAATGAGGCGCACTAAATCTTGACCTTTGGTGCACATTGGAGCGAACATCTAACTGTCCAATTCAGAGGCTGTTTGACAGTGGGCAAAAAAGTATTATTTATTTATATATTCGTAAAAATTGTGACTCTTCGACCGCTATAAGGCATTTCAACTTAAAAAAAATGGATCATTTGTCCAAAAAACCAGGATAGAAATTGATAATTTTCTATCTGTACTCCAGGCCGGATTGGCCGAATCTATGATGACGTCACAGTTCAGTAAAAGTGGCGTCTATCATTCATGTCGTTTTATATTTATTGGTTTTGTTTACTGATCATGATCACTGACGTTATGATTCCTGTGCGACGCCGTATTGCTCAAGGTGGCGTTTTGGCTGTTTATTTTAAAAGTTAATTTTTATTTGCTTTTCTTTTAGAAGAAATAGACGAAACAATTAAAAATTACCACTTTCCGAGCACTCGATGAACACTAACAAAGAAACTGAAATGGTTTTCAGAAACCTGTAAAATAGCCTATAAACATAAACATTTACATACAGGCACATACATTGCTTCTGGCCCCACTAGGATACCCTGTGTCGTGGGAACCAGAAACAGCGACGTCACAAACATGTAAACATCACAACAACATTTAAGGATTTAGTGCGCGTAATATAACAGCAGATCGGAGATCTTCCCGTTGTACGCAACCCTTGATACCCTTAGTACAGTCGACAGCACGTCAATCTTCACATTTTAGTTGCAAAGTCGCCCGTAATGCGACGGAGTAGAGTGCATGGGTGTATACCATGATGTGCTGTCGACTGTACCTACATAGTCAGAACGATAAGACCTTTCTGAAGTACCTCTTTAGATATCTTTGGGCTAAGCTTAAATCTAAACTTTTCAGAGAGTTTTATTAGATTTACGTCGAACTAAAAAGGGAAGCGGTTTCCTTATACCACAAAACAAATTTACCTCCTACCACGACGACCACAGAATTTCCTCCACAGTTAACTAATAGATCATACGAAATAACTTCGTTTTAGCAATCAAGTTAGACGTAAGTAAGTCGCACGTTCCAATGTACCGCTGCGGTGGCAACATTTCCCTGTAACATAAGTCGCTTGTTCGATACCCACAAGAGGCCGCCGTATTTGGATTGTACAAATGGTCATACTTTTTTTTTTAATTGAAAGAAAACCAACTATTGTAGGTACAATATGGTTAAATACTTAGAATAATTACATTTACACTTTGTAATTGCACAACCAGCGGCGTTTTCTATAGACTAAATTAAAGACATAGAAGAGAAAAGCTCACAGCTATATCGATTTCTAAGAGGAAATTTCTACAATTGTGTAAAGTTTTACAATAATACTTCAACACATTTAGGTATTCACAATAAAGTGTTATCCATCTATCTATGAGCAAGAGTCAACTCAAGACTTCGCTCGGAAGACAAGCAGTACTGATTGAAATAGGAGTCACTCGTCAGGAGGTGGGCGCGCATTCCGATCGAGTCTCAAGTTAACTCCCGCTAGCTGTAATAATGGAACAACAAAAAGAAAAAAAAACACACATGTGCCCATCAACGTGCCAAAGCCCAACCGACACAAGAACAATAAATCGAAATAAAATTGAGGTAAAAATTTAAAATTTCAAATTACCCACGTTGAATTTAAACCAAGTCGGAAATTGTACTGATAACAGACTTTCTAAATAATCCTGTAGAAAGATAAAAAAGGTCAATATGGTGTAGATATTCGTTATACCTACGTATAACCTGTGAATCGGTGCGCGCTCGCCAGCGTTAGTCCCGCGGATTAAAAGCTCGCGAACTAAACCACGTGAAAATCGCGCAAAAAGAACCGGAGGAACCACGGCATTAGCGCATGAGTGTCGGCACCATTAGTGCGCCCTCTTACCCCACCCCTCGCCCCCCGGCGGCCCTCCCACCTCGACGATCCTCTTTTATTTCCCGCCCGGGATGAACTCCTTAATGACAAACCGTACTATATCTTTTGTGGAGAGGCGCTCGCAAAAGTACGTATTTTTGCGGCTCTTTTGTTCGCCCTCTTTCATCCAGCTTCACGCTCGTGGCTGGAGATGTGAGAGAACAGATGTTCCATAAGCACGCCGTTGAAAACTCTAAGGTGGATTTCTACTGTAGTTGTCTCACAGAAGTCGCAGAAAATAACATAGAGGATACTTGGTATCCCCGTTATCCTGCGCTTAAGAAATCGCGAGCACCAACTTCTTTTTTATTAAATGATCGACAAATCTACCGCTTCTTATTCCGATTTCTCTTAGTTAGAGACAAACATGTTAATCTATATTAAACAGCTGTCAGAATATTTTTTTTGTATGCACTTTGGCTAGTTGGCCAATCAACAGGGATACGATCAACAGCGCTCTAATAGTTATGTGAAGTGTGTAACATCGCAAAGCTCTCTTTTAAGATAAGAATAACCATTATTAGCACCTTTTAGGTCATACATTGATATACACACACATTACTTACACTAATATTGCTCATAATGCAACTATAACGGAAACATAAAGCACTGTTAATTAACATAAACCAGTTTTACTGCGATAATAATTAATTTGCATGTTTTGACCGTAGTAAAATTGCGGTGATATGGTTAAGCCGTCTTTATGACTTGCCTGGTAGACTTTTTTCTCGAGCATAATGATCTCTGTAAGTCTATTTGCTTGGGCAAAAAGTGGAATTTTCACGGTATATTTACAGTGTAGACAGGTTGTAACAATTGGAGAGAGAGGCGGCAAAATGAAAATGTAATTTGTGGTGATTCGAGCGCGACGCATGACCACGCTTTGCGGTCGTGGTCTGTTCCCGACCGATACACATTTACTCATGCTTTTTCCCACACAAACTGTTCCTGTTTAAATATACACAGATTGAAGAAGCTAAAATAATTTCCACATTGGAAAGCCAGCTTCGTGCTTACCGGTAATGGTTGAAACTATAACTACTCGTGCGTGGGGGTCAATTCCGAAAATATTCTCTGCAACAGATATTTGAACGCAATATGAATGTCTGTAACCGTATCGTATAGGAGTGACCTGTTGCGGTTTGTTCGCGTCACTAGGTCTCGGCGGGCGATGATTTATTTTGTAATTAATTCCGCTATCTCATCCGAATCGTTTGTACAACCGCGCGCTAGTTATTTGAGTTATGCCTCGCCACTTCCATTGTTTCGCATTTAAACACCACCTATTCTCTCATAAATATTCTCCATGCCAATTAGAGAAACCACTCGGAGAACTCATTTTGGGTTCAAATCTTTAACACTACAACGTTCTATTTTTTGGATTGGCTGACAACAAGTTAACAGCGCTAGCTCATAATTGATTAATGTGTTTAATCTAACTCATGAAACGAAAAAGCTGTAGCTGTCTTCTGTAGACCTTACCAAACTCTACTTACCCTACAAAGCTATTAATTGAAGCCCGGATTCACTTAGATCTAATTAATAATGTAGTGCTTTCGAAAGTTTCAGTTCGAATGTACCTTACGACGGTTAACACTACACTATACCCAAACAAAACAACGCAAACCGACAGCGCATCGCTTCCCTCGCTTCGCACATGGCTGGCATAACGAGTAGGGTTGCCAATAATAACTTAATATTAATGGGGGTACAATCGACAGCACATCAACCTTTACGCAAGTGAACTGTAATTAGTAACATTATGAGCTACTTTCCATCTGAAATGTATGGGTTAATGTTCTGTCATCTATACTCTAGGTGTTGTGTTAGGCATAGTCGCTAAAACGATTGCACTCAATTCGACGGATGGCATTCATTACAGTTAAGACTGTAATACCAGTTTGGTGTTTTCCCGTGAAAGGAGAATGGCAGGCTTCAGTGGAAGTCTCGTACACCTACAAAAAGTCGTGTTGAAACATGAAATATTTACATTTAATAGATCATTGTATTAGAATTTGTTGCATTAATTTTCTTTTTTTTATAAAGTTGGGAGTCATAAGTTGAGGTTGTTTTTTTAAGAAGTTTGGAGGTTATGTTACGACCCCGTTTGCTTGACTGTTAGAGATAAATACAGATCTTATCTACATGTAGTACAAAAACGTGTGGATAGCGGTGCCTTTTCAATCATATCATATCTTCAATCATAGCTGGTCGCGTCACTCCCTCATGGAGAGCATAGCCCAGGTACCAGATGATACTCATCACATGGGAGCAGCACCCCCTGCATTGCAGTTGCAACAATAACTTATTATTGCTTCTCTGCCACGCTTACCTCTTTCAGTTACAATAAAAACAAAGTATGTTTTTCCTGAAGAGTGACGAGACTTAAATTCAATTAAATTATTTTTTAATGGCACCACTAGGATTCTGCCAATGTCAAGCTTGTTGTGGAGACGGCAAGTATCTTCTTTTTTTTTATTTTTGCCCGAGGCAGTCCCACAGAACACCTAAAGATCGTTTCACCTCCCTCCACGTTTCACCTGTTTGGTGTGATGTAGTCCCACGGTAAGATTCTTAATAATATAACAATAAAAGCCAAAATTCATTAACTCATGGGACTTCTTTCGTGAAACGAACTCTTCTGATTTTCACTTTGACATGACAGTTGTTTTTTTCTTGGCTTGCAAGCATAGATTATTCTGAGCTTGCAAGATAAAACAATCGATGGCGTTCCGTTTCTGTTTGTAAATTGTGTTTTATTTAATTATTTTCTTATTTTCTTCCCCCAACTTTAAAAAAATATTTGGATAACTGAAAAAAGAGCCAGTTGCGAAATACTAAAGTTGGGAAAATATAACCCCAAAACATTCTTTTAATAGGGCGGTACACCATTTGCCGTTGTCCTTTACCAACCACAATCAGCAATACTTAAGAGAGGCGGGAAAGCGACCAACCTACTGTAGGTTGGTAAGACTGTAACAGTCTTCATAAGAAGCATAAGCCCGGTTCCAATATCCACAAAACGCTTCATTTTTGCTTACGATCGGTTACAATACTGCCCAACTAAGCGCAAAAGCGGTATCTTAATGAAAGCAAGTTTCGAGATAATTGAAGTTATGTAAAAATCGTTTTGTTTTTACTTTATATACAGACTTTTTGCTTGTTAAATTATATTTATATGTTATATTGGGTCTATTTGTTACTTATCCATGAGATACTGCTACACCGCCTAGTAATTATAGAGTTAAAATTTGAGTTACCGCTTTTTTGTTAGCTCTTCTCCTACAAAAAAAAATGAATCGTGGATAAAAATATGTATTATTTTAAAGAAAAAACTCAATCAATGTGTATTTATAAAATCTTTGCTTATTGAAATTTAAAATGACATAAAAAGTATTTAGAAAAAAATACGGATCCTATGAAATCTAGTCAAAAGTAATAGGGAGATCTCTCCAAAAGGACATTATATTTTGAGGTAGGTATATTTATTATTTTGAAAGGATTTCAAAATCTTTTTTTTTTTTGCTTTTAGAAATCCCTTCCGGTGTTTTCGGCATTGATGTCATTCGAATTCACTTTGTAAATCAAGAAAGAAAAAAATGTCCAATTTTTGTTCCGTGATGAACAATTTTCAACCCACAGTATTATTTTTTCATATCTCGATGAAAAAGAAAAAACCATAGTATGCACTTATGATTTCGGATTTGGAGCGTCCAGACAATCCTTCATACCATGGTACAGAAAAAACAAAACTCAAACCAAAAACTTTCGGCCTTTACCAGTCGGCACGAAACTTACGTTTTAAACGAGTAAGTAAAAATAGTAGTTTTAAACCTTTGGGCGGAGGTTACCAAATTCGTAATAGGTTCAATCCTGACTTTCATTTTTTTTTTGTGAACAGCAAGAATAAATCTCTATAAAATATATTAGACATCCAATCGTATAATTCAAACCATAAGGACCAATTTGATTTGCCGCTGCAGCCGTATCTCATATAGTCAAAATGATTCGCGGATCAAGTAAGCATCAAAATACTAAGCTTTTATAGCGGCAAGTCAGTAGCTCACGCGTTATACATATTTTTGCCGCTTATCGGCTTAGAAAAATTGTTATTCTTTGTTAAGATATTTGTCGGTATTCAAATATACGGCTAGTTGCCTTCGTAATATTGATATACCTCTAAAGCCCTTAGTGATTTAAGGTAAAACTGAGATAGGGAAATCTTTCTTAAGGCTTTTTTCATATTTTTTAAACAAGAATGAAACGCTAAATGGCTTAGTGCATTAGATGCGCATTTTTTTAAGCTATCCGATGGCATAAAAATAAAATTTTTTGAGATACCGCTTTGGCGCTTAGTTTTTTTTTTTTTTACGCCGGGAAATGCATTTGCGCACTTCGCCGCTCTGCTGTCGGGGGACAACAGAGCGGCTTCGTGGTGGACTCCCAGCACCATATCGAGCCGCCTGCTCAGTGTTGGACTACCCCCTAAAACCCCGCGGTGTTCCTCCGCTACTCTACCGGGCCACAGGATAGGCCAGAGGTTAAGTCACTGTGACCCGGCAAGAGCTCGCCCCCGAGGGGGCTCTACTGGTGGGGAGCCAGATTTAGCTCCCCGGCGGCGCAAGCGCCGCCCCTATTCTGGGGGGGCCATAATGGCCCCCAAACGCTTCCTCGCGCCGCCCTCCCCCGACCCGTCGCCCATACAACAGGCAAGAGGAGGACGCCGCGACGCTGCGTCGCCCGTCGTCGCTCGCTCTCCAGCGCTTCTCTGAAAGCAGAGAAGGTGGAGAGCGAGCGCGCCGGCCCTCTCCTTACGCGAGAAGGCACCCTCGGAACACACACGAGAGTGCCTTCCGGCCCGCCGCGATCGTGGGCGTCGGGTCCCCCGACCCTCTGCCCGCGGCCACTCTTATCCGACTAGTTTGAGGCGCGATTGCGCCCCCCCTCTAGCCGGACCTCCTTCGGTTGGTCGCCTGGGTCCCGATTCACAGAGGAATTGGAACCCACGAGACCCCTCGTGCCAGATCATTCGCCGTTAGCCAGCAAGATCCCACAAGGAGAAGTCACTGACTAACGCTCAGGGCGCACCGACCCCACCACTTGCCCTTCCATCTGGTTCACAAGGAATCAGAGGGAACGGAAGCGGAGGGGTACACGTGAAGGATATCTGGCGTGGCGCCCCTTTTGAGCTTAGTTTTTTTTTTTTTTTTTTGACGCGGGGAAATGCATTTGCGCACTTCGCCGCTCTATTGTCGGGGGACAACAGAGCAGCTTTGTGGTGGACTCCCAGCACTATCGAGCCGCCTGCTCAGTGCTGGACTACCCCCTAAAACCCCGCGGTGTTCCTCCGCTACTCTACCGGGCCACAGGATAGGCCAGAGGTTAATTCACTGTGACCCGGCAAGAGCTCGCCCCCGAGGGGGCTCTACTGGTGGGGAGCCAGATTGGCTCCCCGGCGGCGCCACTCGCCCCATCGCCCATACGACGAGGCAAGGAAGCGCCGCCCCTCCTCTGGGGGGCCATAATGGCCCCCAACCGCTTCCTCGCGCCGCCCTCCCCCGACCCGTCGCCCATACAACAGGCAAGAGGAGGACGGCGCGACGCTGCGACGCCCGTCGCTCGCTCTCCAGCACTTCTCTGAAAGCAGAGAAGGTGGAGAGCGAGCGCACGGGCCCTCTCCTTGCGCGAGAAGGCATCCTCGGAACACACGAGGGTGCCTTCCGGCCCGCCGCGATCGTGGGCGTCGGGTCCCCCGACCCTCCGCCCGCGGCCACTCTTATCCGACTAGTTTGAGGCGCGACTGCGCCCCCCCCTAGCCGGACCTCCTTCGGTTGGTCGCCTGGGTCCCGATTCACAGAGGAATTGGAACACACGCGACCCCTCGGGCCAGATCATTCGCCGTTAGCCAGCAAGATCCCACAAGGAGAAGTCACTGACTAACGCTCAGGGCGCACCGACCCCACCACTTGCCCTTCCATCTGGTTCACAAGGAATCAGAGGGAACGGAAGTGGAGGGGTACACGTGAAGGTTATCTGGCGTGGCGCCCCTTTTGCGCTTAGTTTTTTTTTTTTTTTTTTGACGCGGGGAAATGCATTTGCGCACTTCGCCGCTCTATTGTCGGGGGACAACAGAGCAGCTTTGTGGTGGACTCCCAGCACTATCGAGCCGCCTGCTCAGTGCTGGACTACCCCCTAAAACCCCGCGGTGTTCCTCCGCTACTCTACCGGGCCACAGGATAGGCCAGAGGTTAATTCAAGGGCAGATTAATGCAATTTAAGGGCAGAATAGGCTAGTTGCCCTAAAAAATGTAATAAGTACGTCTTTCACATTAATAAAAAATAAGGGACACTTATTTTTTTATTTGTAAATTAGACCAAAAATGACAAAGATATAGCCCATTGACGTCACGCCGTGCTGCATTTAGCACGGAGTGACGTCACACGTAACTTTAATGGGCTATATCTTTGTTATTTTTTGTTTAATCGAAAAAAGAAAAAATACGTGTCCAATATTTTTTTATAATCTAAAATACGGACTAAATAGAATTTAATTATTTTGACCCTGGAAACTACCCTATTCCTACGAAATTCCTATGACCCGTCAATAAATTGTAGGATAGAACGGATCGTAGCCGGTAGGTGTATATTATAGGAATCGGGCATTAGTATTCATATTTTGGCAATTTCCCGAACAAATTACTGATCAAGCTAGCCAACCCTAGTCGCAGAGAGGCGGGGAAGCGAGCGACAAACAGTCGCCAGTATTTAGCGGGGCGGAATGAGAGTGCAATTTGCGGCGTGCGGTCGCGGCCGCGCCGCGTGTGCACGTTACACACGTGGCCGGCACTTGTACTGTGCTGGGCTGCTCCTCTGTGCCACATATGGAAAGAAAAGTCCTTTATTATACTCGTAACAACAAGGCACATCACAGAAACAAAATAAACAGAAAGATCAACAACAGAACGAAAACGAAACACAAAATAGACAAAACAAAAAAACACACTCACAGCACATTGTGGCAGCTGACTCAGCGTTGTGCTGAGCCTCCAGTGCTGATTTTTAGTCAGTGCCTACAGCCTATTATAATACAAATAACAAAGTGTTGTGCCAGCGATTTGAGTTTGCTACTTCCTACAACCCTAACAAACCTCTTCACTCAATCAACGTTACTTAAATTAATCATTATAATAAAATAATAGTTACTTATTTTAAAGCTTAGCTACTCAATTATATACATAAATATGTCATAGATATATGAAATATTTATTTACACTTACGTTGTTTATTTTTGCATGTTTCATTTGTGATACTTAAACTGTTTTTCAATTTCAAATTATTCCTTTCGGTGGTGATGAACAATTTTGAATAGAGGTACAGTCGGTACGTGAGATGGTGTATAATGTACCTCTCCCTATTGATGAGACTCGAAGGAGAGATATGAAGAGATCCATCTTATTAAATCTCACCGAGTGGGTTTTTTCATTTGAAACCTCCGAAACATTCGCGGCTACTTGCCAATATTTCTCGACAAATGTTTTTTTAACGACTGGCTAATAAATTTTGCATTTATTAGGAAGAGTCTGTCACTGCGCGATCATGAATGCATTTAACATTCACATAGAGGCAAAATGGAATTGTAAATAGAAATTAGGCCAACAGCGGTTGTGGTACCCGCCACGGGCAAGTTTCGTTTGTATAGCCAAATGCCTATTCTCTAACTAAATACATTCCTACAATACACTTACCTTAGCCTTAATAGCATTTCATAGCAGTTCTAAACTTGTAGTCAAAACTCCAAATATGAAGCTCGCTACTCCTTCGGTTGCAATAGACAGGTTAATTCAATATTGATGAAGTTAGAAATAACATGAGATGAGTATATTCTTTATTCTGCAAAAGACACGCTGCATAAATAAAATAATTGACGCCTGCCAACCCTAAAACGAGAATAATGAAAAAGCTGTCAAGAGCTTGTTTTTTTCATTACACACAACTTAGGAAACCTCGATGGTAATTTGTTTATTAAAATGACACTGATAGCATGCTAATCAATAACTGTCGTCATAATGTTAAAGTTGCCTAATGTGAGCCCATAAAGATAATCGCTGAGAGACTCAATAAAATATGAGTGCCGATATTAACATTCGCCGCGATATATTTCCATTCGGAATTCCTTTCATTATGTTAATTTGTCCCCGACTCGCAGCCGATTGGCGAATTAATGTGCGTTAAAACGGAAAATATGAACAAAGCCAATGGCAGAGCGAGAGTCTAGGGCTGCCGCCTCTCCAGGGCCTAGATTCTATATGCATTGTAGTAGAATGACAGTTGCATGAACGTGGCGATTTAGTTTCATTGCTGCTTCAAGTCTACGCGCGCTCATATATCAAACCCTCTAGGCAACAATGGTGTGAAAATACACGTCACGACCGTGTATCTGTCATCGAACTGTAAGGCACTAACAAAATCAAGGCCCAGGTTTGGCCTTGAGTGTACGGTTTTTGAATAGTGCTTGTCCAGGCTCCGAGTTAACGCCATAGTTCCGGGCTCCCCGATATGGAAAATATTTTATTTACCCACATTTTACGATGGGTAAATAAAAATATACTGTAAAGTGTATTCCACATATTACATTCACATCTCGTACTCACTTAAAAAAGATTTTATTTTGAATGCTCCTGTTCTAAATTTTTTTTTGTAAATAAGTTGTTTCGACATATAAATTCTTTGTAGGGATTATAATTAAAAAAAAAAAACTTTATCACTTAGGGCTATGAAAAATAGATAACAACCTATTCTCAAACCTACCGAATATACATATAAAATTTCATCAAAATCGATCAAGCCGTTTCGGAGGAGTATGCACACTAAACACCATATTCAATGCTAACACTGATACGAGAATTTTTTATATTAGAGATAAGATAAAATCACTGTGCGCCATCTGTGCGCTAAGTGGTTAATGTAAAAAGTACTTTTCCGAAACCTCCGAGCCCTCGTTTTTTTAAAGGTGGCAGCCCTTAACACTTCACGACTGCGACTGGTCGTATATTGTTTACTGTGTTAATTTCATTTAATTTTGTTATAATTCAATGAGCTTATCCGGCCACCGGATAAACGTCACCATTATCATACACTTTACCCGGATTGGAAAATTGGAAACATTTTCCATGTAAACACCCCTCGAATAACCCCACCGGATTACAGTAGGTATTTTAATTGAATGTTAATGTTTATTTTATACGGAGTCAAATAGATCGATGAATTTAAATTTGCCTAATTTAAATACGATTTTCTTTGAATGCGTGTTGAGTTCTTTATCGATGCTATTTGAAATTCTAATTTGCCATTCCGTCGATGTATAATCTACTTTGTTGCAAAGTCAACGAGGTTAAAATGGAAATCGTGCAATCCGATTCGATTTTAGTCTGATAGACTCTATTTTAGATATTCAGTGTAATGACCAAAAAATTTTATAGTCTTGATTTTACTCCCACATGTTATAGCTGTCATACAAGTACACGTGAACAATAAAAAAATATTTACAAAAGCCACTTTACCTTCTAAAATAATCGCTGAATTTAGGACAGCGTAATCAAACTCCCATGTCTTTCAGCTTACCATCAGTTATTTCATGCCATCTGATGCCTTATTAGGCGGTAACTTTAGTACCTGTGGCGCAGCTGATAGGGCTTTTACGATTTTGAAATGGTCTCCATAGATACTTATACACTTGACGGACAAAAAACTAGCGTTGGAGTTGACGTGTTGCCGTGCAAATGGGTAATACTGCGGATTACAACCTTTATCGGCAAAATAAGAAGATTTAGTTACACCACATATACTGCCGCCGTACGGAGAAAGGCCGTAACTCAAGTTTTTGGCAAAATTTAGTTAAGTACTAATTTGGAATCAGCAAAGAAAAATCTATCTTTCGGTCTATGTAAATAAGGTCTAACTCTTACCTAGGTGAAAATAACGGGGCGTAAAAAGCCATCCTCCAACAAAAATGGCTTGAATTTTAAAATGAAAGGCCGCATTTTGATTGTTACGGCTTTTCACATTATAAATCACGTTTGACTAGTATGAAAGGCCGTAATTGAATCCAAAGATTTTTAAATAACAAAAAACCTTAATGTGAAAAGCCGTAATTTCCAAGTTGCGGCTTTTCATGTTATTTTCATATCTGATATCTTAACCTTTATAAAATTATAAGATATATTTTTTTAAGCAAAACAAAAAAAAAATATAAATCAGTAATTTCAATAGTAATAATAATGAGTATCTTCAACTTTAAAATTACTAAATCATCTACACACTTAAGGAAATTATAGGAAAATCTATCGATCACAACACAATAGGCTATTTGACAGATTTCTGAACACCATCTCATATTTTTTGTCGGTGTTCATGGAGTCCTCAGAAAGTGGTCATTTTAAATTCTTTCGTGGATTTCTTATAAAAAAGGCGAACAAAAATTTACGTTTGAAACAACCCGCCAAAACGGTATCTTGGGCAATATATGGCGTCGCACAGGAATTATGACGTCACATGGCAGTGAACAAACCAATGAACGTATGAACGACATGAATGACAGACGCTTTTTTTACTGAACTGTGACGTCATCAAAGAATCGGCCAATCCAGGCCGTTTTCGATACAATAGTTGCAGATACAAAAAAAGTTGAAGAAGCGGTGGTGGCGTAGTGGGGTTGACCCTTGCTTCTCGATCATGAGGGTCTGGGTTCGAACCACGCATGTACCAATGACTTTTAGTTACGTACATTTGTTTGTACAGCAACACCATTCGCTGATAAATTGTGCCCGGATAACGGCGACAGGCTTGCCACTTGTCACGTTTGGGACCTAATAAACTCGGCAAAACGTGGGTCCAGTTCTAGAGACTGGTGCCTCTGCCTACCCCTTCGGGGATAACGGGCGTGAGTTTATTATTATTATTATTATTATTATAGTTGCAGATACATAAAATTATCAAATTTTATCCTAAAACTTTCGTAAGCACAACACAAGTAAACTTTTAGTCCGGATCAATTTACGGGTGTTTCGTACTGCGAACCGGAGCGAAACCTGTTCAGACTCGTCCGATAAAAAAACACCCGTAAGATGATCCGGACTAAAAGTTTACTTATCCTGTGTCTATTTTATAAATAATATTTTTTTAGTTAAAATGGCTTAAGGCGGTTTTACGAATACGTATAAATAATACAGTTTTTTTCGCACTGTCAAATAGCCTATTTGAATGTTATAGTACAAATATTAAAATAACCTCCTTGCTTATAACATACAATAAAAACAAACATTCGAATAACTGATAATAATTAAATCTTTTTTTATGGTTCATAGCGTTCATTTCGATCATTTTTGTTTTAATTTTGATACCTTTTTTCCATAAAATTAAATTTCATGCCATAATATTAAGTTAGTTTTCTTAATAGATAGTTTTCTTTGGAAAAAATGAAATGGGCTTTTTCAACTGAAGAAATCCAAAATTATATTACTGATGAATTGATAAATTCAACAAGAAAAGCCTTAATTTTCTAATTATGGCTTTCTTGCTTAACATTATATTACTTAAAATATTTTTTTTACTTAAGTGAAAGGGAAATCTGCAAATGATTAGAAAGGCTTTTTAAAACTACTATCATCGGCTTAAAGTTAATATTAATGTTTCAAACTTCAATTCAAACAAGATTTTAATTTACTCAAAACTAGTTTCAAGTAAGTTACGGCCTTTCTCCGTACGGCGGCAGTATAAGACTACAGCTTAAACAGGGTGTAGCAAACTGTTTTTACTTAACCGATGTCTATTCTGTTTAGTAGAGTAGGTAGTGAGCAAGTTAGTAGTAGATTCTGACACCTCCGTACACGCCCGACCATCGCTTCGATTGATTCCGACATTTTTATTGCAGACTGAAATAGCGAAGCGTCTGAACGCCATCATCGCGCAGATCCTGCCGTTCCTCTCCCAGGAGCATCAGCAGCAGGTCGCGTCGGCGGTGGAGCGGGCCAAGCAAGTCACCATGACTGAACTCAATTCCATCATCGGGGTAAGTATTCTCGCTTGCTCCTAGCGTACATACGTAACTCGCCACAGGCCATGTCAAATCTTGTGACTCGTTGAGAACTTTAGCAAAGGTAGTATGAGGACGCGAGTCGCGCGCGACAACGTCAAAAGTCGTCAGAATTTGACAGTTAATATACTGGAATGTCGCGACTTTTGACGTTGACTTTGCTTGTCAGCATGGACGTTTTATTATTATTTCAGTTTTTACGAAATTAATGCCCAACGATTCGGCAGAACACCTAGCTAGGGGGACGGTTAATATTTGCCAAATATGCAAATACGAGTGGCTAAGTGAGGCGCCAGCTTTTACCATTAATATTTTTTTTGTGTCAGAGGCTCTCATTTGAATTTAGATTTATATATATTTTTTAAAGATTTATGTTGCGCAACGTTTGTTAAATAAATTATACAATAATGATGAGTAGAAGGGAAGTAATTTGTTTTCTTTATCGACTGCGGAGAGCCCAAACGGCTGGACCGATTTTGATCGTTATTAGATATCAACTAAAATGCATTGACATAGGCTTCACAGTTTTATTTTTTTACCTCTGTTTATAAGTGTTTCCGTGAGAGTTACTTCAGTAATTTTTACAATCTGGGTAATCTAATAGTAGATGTTTTGAGCTTATGTGCCGCATAAATAAATGTTGTAGAGAGTTGTTGCGTCAAGGAAGTCGTAATGTAAACATTGACATCATCGACTGTCGCCGGCAAACGATTTTTGGCAGCTCCCTCGTACACAAACGCAGTCTTTATCTTTATACAAGCGATTGGCTCTCCATAGCTAAGCTCCGAACGGTGCACAATAAAATTTTAACTGTCGCTTTAATCTGTCATTTCCAAGTAAAAGAAATAAACACATTTTATTGCCCGCCCCCGATTCGCCAATCGCAACAGAATATAAACGCACGAACGCTAAAAATATCTCTCAATGTGTGCCTTGTTCAAATAACAATAAAATCAGTCGACTGAATGGGCAAACTGTGTGTATGTGGACGCTGAATATAGTGAAACATTGTTTTTAGATATCGGCGGCTTATGACCGCAGCTCTTGTTGTCGTACTGTTTCAACATTAAATTGTCTTCAGGTATTTCTGTAGTATCGAAAACGATGCGAAGACAACCACTAACGAGTTCCAAAGTCAACAGACCATTTGACATGTGTTCAAACATTGAGAATTGTTTGCCAAGGTTTTCAACACTTGACTTGCTTCATCGGTTCCAGTACATTAACATGAATAGTTTCTTTTAATAGCTGTCTTTGATCTAGGCCAGACTTGGGTTGCAAATAAAAGCCTTCGAACAGTTTAATTAAGTTGTGGGCGAAACAGCGCCTTTGGCACAGGGGCGGGAGCCTGCCGCGTGTTCACTTGGCCGATTCTCCAAAAGAGGTTTTCAACAGGTCGAGAGTTCGACGGTCGTTAATTAAACGATCTAACGCCGCACAAAATGACTTGGCCCCTGGCCAACGCACCGGCATTGATAGAATTACTGCTAGTATTCAAATATTATTTTTTATGAAGCCTCAAAGTATTATTAATCGCTTTCTGCCTCGCCACCAATTAGCATGTGTTATACACTCGCGAGATACATTTGTCTCGCGTAGGCGAGGCATTAATACGTCCGCCTAATGACCGCTATTAGCATTTTACATCAATTCACATGCGTAGCCTTTCGTGCCGTCCTCAAATTGTGCCGCTAAGTAATTTCACAGCGATCTAATTGCATTTTTTAGCGCCAAGTCGCTGTGCGTGACGGCTTCATTGTCGGATGGCGTCGCTCGATATAGACGCTATCGATTGTCGGCCATGTGCCAAGTGTTTAGCTCACAACACTGAATCTGATGTGTCAATGTTTGGCGCGCAGACGGCTATCGTGGCGAAAATAAATCACTTTAAAGATAATGAGAGCGAAAATAAAGTGTTGGAAGTCACTTTGTTTCTTATACGTCAGCCATTAGACGTTGAGCGCAGACTGAACTCTGGCGGAGTGCCAGTGGTCCACGCTCGCGCGCTCCCTGTTTCCCACCTCTACCCACTAATCTACTAAACTACTCCAGTACAGGATAAAAAATAGATTACACGTATAGCTTACCTGCGCACTCGACATTGGCTCGCCTGGCAGACGTCTCCCGCGTTGTTTTAAGATATTAACACTTTGAAGACAGAGTTAAATCGAACATTTGGCTGTGAATCAACTACGAGTATCTGATGGATTATTTACATGCGCGCTGTACACGCTGCGGTCGCGTTAATTGATGTTCAGGAATTCTTGGATAATATACAGCGCTGTAGTTGCTTCAGCTCATGAATATTCAATTACTAATTTGTAATGGGCTTATTTCCATAATATCCGTCATCCAGACGCGTTCATGTTTACTTTGTTATATTATAGCTATTCAGAAAATATTCGAGGGATAAAAATGCCAGACGACCCCTAAAGTATTTGCCGAGGTTTAGGGAGTTCATCGCCCTCAGCCAAAGCAGGGGATTTACATGTATTTGTATAGGTAACCGAAGAGCTTTCGAGGTACCCGAACGCAATATAGCTCTCCCTATAAAATGCTCTAATTTAAATAAAAAAGCGGCGCCACCTTCCGTATGTCGGTCCTTTTTATTACGAACCTTTTTTTTATTTTCGGGTCAGCTCGGGATCAAAAGGGCTAGTCCCAGGGGGGTGCCGCTCCCCGCGTCTCTGAGGGGGTCGGAGGTGATTTGCACCGATTCCGCAGCGCGCCGATTTATGAAGAGGAAACTCTTCAAATTGGGGACTCGCGTTTGCCTGCCTATTAAAATCACTTAACGTTCGGAGTGTTTCGCTTTTGAAAGCTTTTTATCGGGGGCTTTCATCAACGTACCTACATGGTGTTGCTATGTAGAAAAAAGTGTGATTTGCAACTGGCATTATGACTACAACAAAATTGCACATAGGTACGACAACAAAATATTTACGTAAAGTAAGCAAATCCGGAACATGGCGTAGAATTTTCAGTTGAATAAACTAACTAACTACTCACTCGGATACTTTAGCGGAGACGTTGTAAGTCTGATATCTTTTGTGCGCGAGCATTATGCGTGAATTTCCTAACAACCGAGTTAGAGGAGTCGGGGGAACCGCGTCTCGGTCGATGTTATCGGAACATCATTTCTCGTTCTGATTTTATTCGGCGTCGCCGACCCGGGAGGTTGGGGCGCCCCCTCCTAGGTAATAGTTTCCAGTTAGGAGCTCGCTACAACCGCTGGAATATCACCAGACACGAGTGTACGACTCGGAACAATGCTCCGAGGAAAATAAGGGAGCGGTGATACTGGAATCCTTTTGAGAATGTTCTCCGCGTCACTGCTGTCACCGTACAGAACTTTTCACTTTTGCGAGAGCAAACGAAGAAAATTCAAAACTATACCGAGCCTGGTTCAAGACTGATTTGTTTATAGTTTTAATGCCTCTTTGCTTGTTACCTGAAAGTTTCCTTTAATAAAAAAAACCAAAAAGTTTCCTTTAACCCTTCGCTTGGCAAATGCCCGCAGCGGGCACGCGACCATTGCTTAACTATTGTTATGCTAATTACCGCCAAATGAAGGGTTAATAAAGAAAGAATGTTTCAAAAAACGCTTCCTTCAACTAAGAATGCATTTGATGGATGAAGAAATAAACGCTTCAGCCGTTTGTCAACGCTTTTACTGTGGCGTTGACGTAATCGCGGCTTCATAATGATATCGCTTTGACACTCTTGCATCTCTATGCTGTAGACTCACAGTGTAGGTAGACATTATGCAACAACATGTAGTCGACGCGGGCCTGTAAACAAACCGTATCTTGTTCCCCTACGATGGCTCTATAAACAACAGTCTCGTGAAAACAGTTCCGTCTAGTTTACTGCTGGTAGAGTAGTGACGCCTCGTACTCTTCGAGGACTACCTAACCACGATTTGTTTAGTTGCAACAGGAGTAGGTATACAATGTCTATTAGAGATGTCATATTCTGTAGCTTCATTGTCGTATCCTATAGTAGTACTTAGAAAGTCAAAGACAAATTATTTTTCAGAGTAGCGCAGAAACTGCGACGATCTATGTAGATCTTATTTGAAATAGACACCTATTTTAATTTGTTACTTTACTGAACGTTAATTTCAAATAAGATCCACCTGAATAGTTTTGGATAAAACTTATTTTCTTTGATCCGTTGAAATTATTATTCTAAAATCTCGACCACAATAATTATGTATTGATGGAAGGTATTTTTTGTGGTAAGACTGACAAGACAGACCGACATATACCTAATAATGTATGTATAACGTGATTGATGAACTTATGGATCACAAACGGTCATAGGACACCGACTCTCTCCCCACGTTGAAAGACTAAACTAGGAACATCTCGAAGTCATGGTTCGGTCTCCTTATAAAAAATTACACGACGGATAAATCCTGAGCCGCTCCCGGCATGAATTTGTCATTTTTTCCCGGGCACGTCCGCGGCGGGTGATAAATATTGCATGGGATCTTGCAGGGCAGGGCAGGCCCTTGGAAACTCTGCCACCTTCCCGAAGACTTAGCGCTGTCTGCAGCGGTGTTCCTTGATAATATACCGTCAGTTAAGGTTTGGCTACTTGTTAGTTAACAGTTCGCTGGTTCCATCGGGCGTGACTCTACATTAACGCTTGTGATCTGCATAGACCAACTAGGTATAAACCAACAAATTCTTATAGAATGCAGTACATAAATAGAAGTTTGAGAAAGCTAAATTATCTTTAAACCATAATGAGTATTTTAATTAGTTGTGATTTGCTCATACCTACTATGAAAATTTGTGAATAGGTAATCTCTCTGTCTTGGGCAAGTATCTAAAATTATCCCACGCCCGTTAGCGTCTGGTGTTGACGTTCCTACATTTTGTAACATATCGTGCGAAGACGACCAAACATAGCATTAAATTGGCTGTCATTTTTAGTGTTCAAGTTCCGGTGGGCCTTATAACGAGGTCTTGTGCCTAGAAATCACCGAGTGGCACAGCTTCAAATAAAAGATATCGCAAAATCACTCATTCATTACATATCATAAAATTTAAATATTAGATATTGTATCTGATATAGATAATTAATAGTTCATACTTCCCGTATCGTATATTGTTCAATTCATTGCATTACGAACCAAAATTAACTGTCATTCGCGAATAAACTACATCTTCTAGCGATTTGAACTAAATCACTATTTTCTTTTTAATGGACGTTTGACGCACGTCTAAACAGCGCTGTCGGAGGCGATTGGAGGACTACTTGGAATACTCCGGAGTCCGTATTAACTTTTTTCCCGTCGTTTAGCCGGTTGTTTTTTCGTCCCTGGTGAGGGTCTGTCGTCGCTTCCAATGAAATTATGTAATCAGTTTTACGAGTCATCCGGCTCGCGGCTTTTATTATTTATGTTTGCTTATTCCGTTTGAAGTTTTTTCTCCGCTTCCACTCTTTCTCCCCGGCTCTTTTATTTGACAACTTTATGTTGTTTGTTTTATTTATTTGCGGAAAACACTTGAAAGTTCCTGTAAGTCACTGTGTAATTGAGTCCGTATAAGTTTAAGGCACCGGCGTTTGTCCCACCGGATCCCGTGCCGTGAGTAAGGCCAATTACTCGTTTTACACTAGTAATTTGCGCACACGGATTGTCTGTCGCACAGCACTTAGCCTAATAAGAGTTGGTTGTTCGACCTGTTTATTTTATTTCACGTCTGTTTGCATGTGATTAGAAGCAATTATGTTGAAAGTGTACATAACACATGTGTCGGCGTCGCGTGCCGCGTGCCCTACGGCTGCCTAATGGTGCGTGAGCTGCCTTTGCCCCCACCCCACCTCACCACCGCCCTACCATCAACTACCCTCTTTGTAGCATATGCCGACGTTTTATATCCTGTATTTACGGGCGAATGACTGCGAAGCCGTTGTGTGTAAATATCATATCAACCCGGAGACGTTATGGGACTGAATCATAAACCCTTCGCCCGGCTCGGTCCCTGTTTAGATAACGACAGTTGGAAACTTATTTGATAATCCAGTAGCTCTACTGCGCCTTTTCCTTTGCAGTTGACACAAAATAGTAATTTACTGACGTAAGCAAACTTACGGCCGTTATGATAGATAACCCAGGTACAGCTAACTACTGATGAATAAATAGCAATTTTAGTTGAGCTGGTTTACTGCTTAGTAATGAATCATTATTATCTAGTCAATGCATTTTTACGACCTGAATATCAAATTACAATGATTAATCACTGCTGAGTATAATAATCAGCAATGGATGTTTATGCATCAGTGGTTTTTCGCAATGTTTATTGAATAGGCAACTATCTAAAAGCCTGTTTACATTTCAAGTGGCGAGCTAAGTGGCGAATCAGGTTTGAACATTGATTCAACGGCATAAGTGGGTAGGTTACGTGATTAAATCGTTTCTCTGTCAAACTGTCTGCATATCAATTGCATAATATCTACTGCAGCTATAAATATTATACTAAAATCATAGATTGACAAACTATTAATAAGTATCAAGCCTCAGAGTAAATGAACTTCTGGCAGACCTATGAAAACTTTTCCTTTTACTTAATTGCGGGTTCTTAATTGCAAACCCCACTTATTTGTCATTAGAGTCATAATTGCCAGAGCAGTAAGAGCCTATTAAACATTCATTAATGCCGGTACAACTAATGCTCTGACCCACTTAAAACGTAATTGTTAAATCCATTAAACCACAAGGATACTAGAGGTACTTAATAATAGTTCTATGTCTTGACATGATATTGATTTCTTGTTTGGCATGTCTTTAGAACTTATGGCGGCGGTTGCATGATTAATTTGCAAAAAAACTTCTTCAAGGTGTCCTGGACCGGAAGTACTTAGGTAATAGGCAAAATCAATTAGAAGGCCTAAAAAGGGAACTTGATTTGACTCTTAACTGAACGGCTCATTAGGTATAGAACTTTGTTTGTGCTGACCCACCCCCCCCCCCCCCCTCATTTACCTCACTGACCCCCCCCCCTCATTTGTTATACCGAGTTCCACCCTATATCTTCCCGCGAAAGTATCTCAGGAGAGCGGGGTTATCTCACACCGTATCCACTTAGAAAAATGGCGGCGGCATAATCTCTGCGGGGAGCATGTACCGAGTACTACAGAGGTAAATGTGCCGTGAAAACCAAAACGCGACGGCGCATTTTTGCCGCACAAAAACTCTCGTGGAGTCGCGAAAATACTAGAGCGCTGCCTGCGGTAAAGGTGGTACTTACTGGAAAAAATATGTGATGTAGGTATTCGCCGTGCATCCTACAGTATTTTATGAACGCTACAAGTGTGGAATGCAGTATGCAGAAGCGGCGTGGGAATATGTAAGCTCGAGTTTACTTTAATCCAATTTTAGCGAACTTTTCAATTTCAAAAGCGATCGCGGTTGAGATACTGCTAACTTATTCCTTCAACTGAGCTAAAACTTAATAATAGTTAAATTTCACTGATATTAGGTACTTACTTATTTCTCTAAAAAAAACTGTATAAACGCAAAAAGTTTCCACGAGATAAGCAGCAGCCGTATGCAAAGTATTTAGGGGGAGCGAGTTTAATCCCGCGGGGCTCTCTATTCCCGCTATTTAATCACGTCCAAATTATGCGCGGTGTGGAAAAAAAATATCGCGGCGAGATATCAGCGCCACGTTATTGTCATTCATAACAATGAGGTAAGGGAGGCTGGCTGGGTGGGCGGGCGGACCCGGGCCTCGATGAGACAGGATCAAATCGCGGGCGGCGCCTCGACACGCCGCCGAAGAGCTGTAATTATACCGGCGGCTTTGTTTGTATAATTTAGATTCCGCAGAGAGCGCCACCGTCGCCTCGACCCCGTCTAATTAGCTCTTGCCGTAACATGTAAATAAATAGTCCGGCCCTGAATTATTAATTGTTCGCGAGCTGCAATTACGAGCGGTCCCGGAAAGCGCCGCCGCTGCACCGGGATCATCCGGCCGGGATATTAACTGGTGTCTCGCGACTAATGCCGGTTTTATTGCACTACTTTATAAGGCGTCTGCACCTTACTACTCCAATAAATACCGCGTGAAAATTAAGCTAAAAGAACAGCGTTAACTGAAGCGACTGTATCGTTGGGAATCATGTAAGCGTTTTGACAGCATTAATACAAATTTGAAATAAAATCCCCTTTGTGAAAAAAGTACTTGAACTAAGTGACGCTCGCCACCTTTTGACACACAATAAATCACAGCTGTGAGCGGCCAATAAAAAAATATATTCCACCCCTCGGTGAAAATCCAATTAATTTTCGACTGTACGAAAAAAAGATCCGATGGCCGTCCGGGCGAAAAAAGCGCCAGGGTCGGCGGCAGGGGTACGCGGGCGGCGGTGATATTATTATATTGACGGACGATAGCGGGAATAGATCCTACAACATTTAGGTCTATAAGGTATGGTATCTGATTGACCTGCCGAGACAATACATATGTCTGGATTCGGGTCGCGTCGGAGACGCACGTTTAATATTCCACGGCGCACCCACGATATGACGCGGCCCTAAACAGGGCCAGACGGGGACACGTCGCGGTCGCGAATAATAATAACGTTAAACGTGACGAGATACCTACGAGGAGTGCGGGAAAAGTGGAAAAAGGGGAATAATGGAGAAGGAGTAATCAATTTCGCAGCCGTCGGCGAAACTCTCATTTAAAATTTAAAATATCGCGGTGCGAAGGGGGACGGTGGAGGACTTTTTAATTTGGCTCCGACTCGTTTTAAAAATGCAGGTCGCTGTGCGGCGACACATCAATTCACTTTGACTGTCGTCGCTCGGCGCCGGAGGCACTTCGGTCGCTTTTATTTTTCCTGCTCACTTTAATAGGAAAGTAGGTATTCACTTTTGAACCGGTCTTGTTTTATTGCAGCAACAAAGGCCGGACCTGCCGCGGCTGCTGCAGCAAATGCACGCGGCGCACCTGCCGACGCACGGCGCGCCGCCGCTACCGCTGCTGGGCCAGGGCGGCCTGCCGCCCGCCGGCCTGCTCGGCCTCGGCGTACCGCACCACCCCCTCTCCGTGCTCGCCAAACCCCCTGACCTCCACCGACCCGATGATAAGGGAAACGGTAAGCAGAACCGATACATTCCATTCGAACAAAGCCAATCCGCGTGGCTCTACTGAAAACAAAACCTCGCTATATTGGCAACCGATTAAATAAGAGACGAAAGGTATACAAGCCTGAATATTTTATAAGTGCGCCGTGTGTTTGTCTGAGGGTACTTGTTTGCTTTATAACCTTTGGAGACTATTAGTGGGGCCCCCGCCCTCGCGCGCGCCCGCTCCGCCCTCGAGGGACCTCTCCAGACGTCGCCGAGCGATCCCACTTCTGATTCAATATTTACCAGCTCGAGAGGCTTTTTGAACTCGCTGTTTGCGTGTTTACGAATCGCTGACGGCTACGCCCGCCGCCCCCGCCGCCGAACCCGATATTGCTTTGAAAGAATGAACGAGTGTCGCTTCTTGCAACATCTTCGTCTATGAGTTCGAGTCTTGTTTGTGTCGAGTTTGAGCAAACACAAATAATGCAAAATTGATCACCGTTACGAAGTCTACAGTCCATGAACCGATGAAAAAGTATCGGTAAACAGCTCGGCAAAACAGAAAAATGTTTCCCTCTATTTCACCTTTCGACGTTATAAATGAATTACAAAGTAAAATGTAGCTATTGTGCCGAGGGTGAGGCGTAGCGCGACTAATCCTGGTGAGAGCGAGAGCGTGCGGCAAATGAAAATGTTACACAGAAATGGATTTGGAAGCCGCCCGTCGCTCCGGTTAATTACAAAAGCAAGCGGTAATCTGCGCCCCGGGATGTTCCGGCTTAGCGCCCCCTGCCACCCCTTCCCCCTGCTACTTCCCTGGCTAATTTGTGCCATTATCGGTGTACTGATGTAAGAGTTACCGCGCAGGTACCGACCCGCCCCCCGCGCTCAATTAATTATTCCTTGCCGGTGTTAGCGTCGCGTGTTTTAGTCAATTAGTAACGTAATTTTGCGGGCGACTTGAGTGTGTGCGGTGGCTTTGAGCCCGACCGGCTCGGCAGCCGGCTGCCTCAAGCGCGGCTTAATGCTCTCTCATTTACCGACGGATTAAAACAAAATGCCCTCATTGTTGCTTGCGATCCGTTTATTACAGATGCGTGTCGGGCATGGCAAACAGACTATCCTTTGTCGTTTGTCCTCGTTATCGGTTAACATTAATTGTTCCAGTCGGATAGGCGCACACAACGCTGCATACATAGCCGGGCTCGCGTTTGCCCAATAATTGACGCTATTGCATTTAAATTAATTGTGCCAGAGCACTAATGCCGCATGTCCGCCTACTATGTAGATACGGCATACGGTACCTACATAGGCGGCGTCGCCTCGGAGCGTATTCCGTCTGTTAATAGGATTTCACTAATTGCTCATGAGCCCAGCGAGATTAATATTGATCTAGACGGGCGTACATTTGCATCAACGTCTAATAAGATACGAATTTCGAATGCATAATGCCCAAGAATCTACATAGCGTAATGCTGAAAGCGGCTGGTACATGTAGCAACATACGCAGTTATACTATAGGACCGAGACCGAGATTGATGCCTCTGATAGAGTTAATTTGACAAGTGTGATGCAGTGACTCTGTGTGACTCACTCACTCAAGTGCTGGCACTTGGCTCTCACACACGCTCACACGGCCCACAACACGTGTGTGCGGCGAGGGTCGGGTCTCTGAGGAGTCAGGACACAGCCGACGTCTGTTGCAATATTCATCGGCCACTTTACATCGGCGACGCGCCACGACCCGCGCTCAATTATTACTTCCATGTTGAAGATAGACTGTGAATCCATCAATCTCATCGACACTTTCCCGCCATAGGAACTATACGAGGCTACTTTGTGTCGTGCGAAACCAACGCTCCCTCATTAAATGCAAACGTTGGGATTCAGACAATTGCTATGGGTCAAAAGGCGCATGTCTAATTTGAATTGCTAACAATGAGCTGCGTGTGTGTCCCCCATTGTCTCTCACTAGATGCACAGTCTAATCTCCGTTTCTTTTCCAGGTATCAGCTCCGCCGAGGAGAGACATGTAAGTAAAAACACCAAATTATAGCGAAAAAGAACAGAAAAAAACCTCGCATTTCAGCTTTGTAAATTCAGCCCGAAGCTTTCAGTGGTGCTATTCCATTTGGTAAGGCGAGCGCGTACTCCAAACACGTTGATTTCATAACACGCCGCCGACTGAAACAAGTGGGTGGCGCTTTCGGCCCCCCGCGACCGAGCGCTGTTCGCGAGGTGTTGCGAATGTCGGCTATCGTGTTACCGAGGAGGCGGCGGGGCCGAGGCACCCCCCCGTGTTGTTGTGCTCCGCTGAACGACACGGCACATCTGTGCTGCCACCGCCGCTGCTGCAAGCGAAATGCATGCGAATCGATACTCTTCCCCTCTACTCTGTAACATTGTCTTTGTGCAGCACTAACCTACTTCCTACCTACTCTGCGCGTTTTCCGGAGAACTTCTTTCGACAGCTCAATTTATTTCAATTTCGCGAGCGGCGCGATCGGAGGGGACTAACAATGCTTACCGAGTTACTTGGATGGTACACTATTGGTCGCAAAGAGAGTTTTTACATGACTTTGTGATTGTGCGAAGAAATTAGATTACATTTAGTCAGGTTTATGAACGTCCACCGCAAAGTAAACTTATAAAACTAGTTTCAATCAGTGAGTGTAGTTTAGATTAATATTTCACCAGGTATGCATCTCGGTTTAAAAGCGCATACTGGCCAAGGACTGCAGAGTTTCTGAAGTGAGCACGGGTAAAGAGCTCACGGTCGGGGGCGCAGAGTTAAACCGCTATCCACCGCAGGGTGTTAGCAATCCGCTCACGGCGGCGGTCCATCTGTGCAAACACGCGCGCCTCGGACGCGCCAATTTGAAGCGAAAGCTGAAAGAGCCTTCAGGGGTGGGCGGCGGGGGGCGAGTGGGGGAACTGCACGCTCCGTAATAAAGTTTGCATAAACCGAGTGCGGGCAGCCAGACGTGCGGGCGTCAAGTTACACTCCTTGCTCGAGTCGCGCCTCTACTGCACTCGATACGAGTGTTTTTATTGCGAATCACGGAGGAGCCCCACTGTTGCAGCTGCGCCTGCTTTGTTTGCAAACATCGCCCCCGTATTTGCACTTGCATTATGCTCGAGAACAAAAGCAATGACGTTAGAGAATTTATGTAGAGCCAATATTAATGTATAAATTCACACAAGTCGGCCTCGTAAAGCCCAAAAATAGCCGGGCTTAAAGCCACCAATTTACACTTGGGGGCGAAATTGAGCGGCTTTCTAAACCTAACAGAGCGAGCCCTTCCACAATCTCATTTGGGTAACATAATAACCGCGGATTTATTGCCGCGCCCGCTCGTTCGCTCCCAAATCGCGCCTAATATTCAATTTGGGCGCCGGAATCACACAAAAACTGCTCGGAGCCGGTTCATTACGCCGCGCATCTCGGTTCTTCATCCTCCTTACCTTATCTAAGCCACTCTGAATGCGCCCCCGCGCCCGGGCGCCCACTCCACCGCCACCCTCGCGCCGCACCACTTCAAGTGGAAAACTCGTAGGGCGAGAACCTTGCTTGCCATTCTCCACTTCTTTATTTAATAGATGCTGAAGAAAATACCGGTCAGAATAAATTTGCGTTTATTCTTCCGCCGATACGCCTCTCCTTGTCTCTATTCGCCGCGTATTCAATTAGGCTCTTAATAATTGATTCAATTTGAAAAATATAAAATGCCTTCGTTTCCCTCTGCTTTTTACGAGCGGCCGAGAAATACTTGTAAAAGCTCAGGTATTCGGCGTTTCTTTATGACGGTAAAAATTAAAAAAAGAAAAGGGAAAGTTCGTAATTGGGCGCGTGGGGTGGCAGGCAGCGACAGGCGGCCTGGCCAGGGCCGGATTATCTATTAGGCATTGCAGGCCTGGGTGCCTTGATTCGGCTCTGAAGTCGCCTCTTCCCCCCGAGATTCTTCGATTAGAAATTGGACGACTTGTATCAAACAATACCTCTGTGCAGTAATGAGAATATTATTGCCTTAATTTTTTAACCAAGTTTTATTGTCTTATTTTAATAAATTAAAATTTTAATAAATTTAAAATTGAAATAAAACAATAAATTATACCATAATATTGTAATTTTTCGCGGCGATAACTTCCTAATGTAGTTATAAAAGTACAACTATAAAAATCATTGCGTTATGGTAGAAAATACATGTTTTAGTGTGCATTGCCTAATGTATAATGTGCATTGCCTAGAGGCCTCGAACTGGTGAATCCGGCCCTGTGCCCGGCAGCCCCGAAGTCGCCGTGTTTACGCCGACTTACAACACAACCCCAGGCGAGTGCGGACCGCGACAGCGCCGGGAATTTATCGCCCGAGACTTTTCTTAATTGGAATGAATGGCCACTTGTAATTATTAAGACGCCCTAAAGTGTAACAGATTGCACGGCAGTCTCTTTTTATTTCCCACCTCGACTTCGGATACTAAGTAAAATGCCTTGTAGAAGTTTGCCTCGTATTTTTTCAGGCGGTTATAAATTCTCCCTCGTGCATTTTCAAGTGGCGTCCGTTTTTGCTCTACAGCGCCGTAAACAAATTAACGATGAGTAATCGTGTTTCGGGCGTGTTATTCAGCAGTTTCCGAGTCAAGGCTGTGACTTCGTTTTTAAGCAGTAGGTGGGTGCGTTTTATGGATCTACGCTTCAGTGAGGCTTCAGAGAGAACTGAAGCTGAGATTGGATAGATTAAGTATCGTATCGCACAGAGTGTAGCTATCTGCCCGACGTCTAATTACTTAAACAGTGTCCAGAGGCTTCTCTAGGTCGTAACTAAATCCTTTGCTTTTAAACGACCTTTGCAAGGTAATTAACTAAGTTATTCTCTCGCTGTCTTGTTTGATGCACTCTAAAGGATGTGAAAGCAGATAGTTATAAACGTACAGTCAGCCACCAGTCACTAGATGTTTCTTTGCGAACTAGATAGTTCTGTAATTTAGTATAGGTACTCTACTGTGACTGTAGGTTGGTGTAATTGTACAATAATCATGTGGTTATAATAAAATTACACTAATTAAAAACAATAATAATAAAATTATAATCTATGACATTTTATGTACAGAGCGGTTACTTTTACTTTTATTAGGAATTTCTTGTCTGAGGCCTTATTAGTACAGAACATAATAATTATAACGTCTTAAACTTAATATCTTATTGAATAAATAATGTACATCTTGATCACGGCCGTTCTCACAATGGCTGTAGCTGAAAATCAGTTAAGTATCTACTTATTTAAAGTGGATACTAATAAATCTGAGATACGGCCTTTTTGAGCTTTTGTGGCACACCCACATGTGGCCTAATAGTGCCATTTAACTATATGTTTGTACACATAAGTTAGTTTGTAAGTTCCTGTGCCAAGACTATTGTAATATTTTATATGCTATGTAACGCTTTATGTGTGTGTGTCTTTAAGCCCAAATAAATGTTATATCTATCTATCTATCTATCTATCGAACCTTGCTCTAATGTAGATCGTGACTGCTGCCTTGAATAAGCTCCAATGGTTGCCGATTGTACGAAGATACTGATTGAGTACAGAGATCGTTCAAACAGTTTAATCCGCTCCCGGATGGCATCTGCTCCTGTTGTATGCAGTTTAAATCCTGCCTAACACTGCGAATGTTCACTCCGCTGTAAGGAGCGAGCGGGTAATGTATGCCGAAGATATGTTGCCAGTCGGGGATTATCTGGCGCGAAATGTATCCCCGCAACATCGGGAGAGGCGGTAACCGGGGAAAACACTCTGGAGTCGTATTTGGAGTCGTGCTGTAAGAGGGAAGACTTTTTTGAACATCGTTTATCGTAATGATCTGCGGTTCTGATATTATCATGCTTATCGTTTCGTGATTCGTGTCGTCTTGATAAAGCGCAAACAAATCATTGATCGTTTTACGTTTTACGTCACTGTAAGTTCAACTGTATCTATTGCTTGATCACAGTTTAGTAGTATAAGAATTTGAACAACACCACAATCTTTTAAATCGGTTCGAGGATTTGTTTCGGAGTTATTCCCGTGTAAAAAAACGGACACACATACATTTACAATACATGAGACCTGAATTTAAAAATAGGCAATTATACTTATCATCAAGCTTTCCTCCTCTTTTCCTATCGAGAAATCCATATTGATGATATTGTTTACTGACGAGTGACGTCATGATTCCTGTGCGACGCCCTATTGCTCAAGATGGGGCGTTTTGAAAAGTTAAATTTTATCTGCTTCTTTTTGGAAAAAATACACGACAGAATTTAAAATTACCACACAATGAACACTAACAAAAGATCCAATATAGTTTTCAAACACCTTTCAAATTTATAGCCTATTCGATGTTACGCATTGTGTAACCGAGTCTTTCAATTTGTTAATCTGTTGGTTTATCGACTTGCCAATGTACATGGAATTGTCATAGTGAACCATGAATTCTAGTTCTATGGAATAGGGGCCTGGGGCTAGGTCCCAGGGGCGCAGGGGCGCAGGGGTCTTTGTTCCGCGTATCAGGCATCGCATGATCGCTCGTCCCCGCTCAGACAATGCCAGCCGTCGACGGTACGCCGATGGCGCATCAGACAAGACACGCCTGGCTTGAGATACGAGGGATGGCGTAGGGTAGAGCGTAGAGGTACAGAGCTTTCATACAAATTGCGGACTTTAGTTGCTGTGATGCCTTTAATGCCATTTGCAAGATTTCATGTGGGTATCTGGTAATAATAGTATCAGACAATTTCGTAATCATTGACTACATAGAAGTGTAATAGAGTATATAATGTAATAGAGAAGTGTGAACAGAGTATACATGTAATGGTGGGTCAGCTGTCGACTGTACCTACTTTAACATTAATTTTATGGTATTGTTACCTACTATGTTAAAAGAGTGCGATTAATTCGCCAGGGTGCACTGCACTACTGGGTAGATTAATAACATTTCCAAGTCATCTTCTAAAAGACATTCACTGGCTCAATCGTGCCGAATCGATTTATTGTTCGCATCCGCGAAGCTCGATAGCAGCGATGCAAGATAGACTGACTCTAACCGAAGGCTATCTTATCTATCATGTCTTGAGATTGGAGCCCTGTGCTATGAGAGAGAGAGAGAGAGAGAGAGAGAGAGAGAGAGAGAGAGAGAGAGGGAGAGAGAGAGAGACAGGAAACAGCGACGTCACAAACATGTAAACATCCAAGACCTGGAGTTTTTTTTTCTCCCCAGCCGGTGATCGAACCCGGGACCTCTCACATGGTAAGCAGATGCGCTAACCACTACGCCACAGAGGTCGTCAAATGTTTCAACTCAGCATAATGTTGTAACAGAGTGATCAGTTGCCACGCTGATTGTCAGTTGGGTCCAAACTGCGGTTAGCAGTCCATGTGTTATTTGATTTAAAAAAGGTTGTGAATTATAATTTACTTAAATAGTTATATAAACTGTGCTGTGACTGTAAGGAGATGAATGCAATTATTGTAATTGGATAGAACGTGATGTAATTTGAGTGTTGAGTGTGCCCAGACAAACGAAAAATTAAATTATTTATAACGATAGATCGGTTTGTTGAATAGAATTGTGACCTGCGGATGAAACCCATAAACATTTGAAACTGAGCCTTAATGCGCCGTTAGTACGTGTTTTCCACGACACGAACAAAAACAAAATAGCAAGATGCGAGGTGCCCTAACAGTGAGTAAAAGTATCCTATGTTACCACGTTTGTATGCCTCTTACCTTTAAAGTTCTTCCTACCAATCTCACCCCCTACATTTACAACATAGAGCATGTGACAATCACGTTACGATGCTAATGATGATAGATAGCGTCTTTGCAACCTTCTGTATAGGTATTTCAACAATATGCAGATAACATCGGTGCATCGGGCCGTGTCGCAACGTTGGCGCCCGCACTCCCGTTCCGATTCAATATTCCAAATGAAATATTCAATACGCTCGCGAGAAACGATTCATATCGATACTTGCAATATTTTGCCGCCCGCCCTCGCTGCCGTGCTGCTCGTAAACAATGCAGGAATTCTTCGAGACCTTTTGCGCTAATGCATTTTATTTATTGGAACGTTAAACCCACGAGGTTCAGGTATACCGGCTGTATAGGGGGGAATCTGGCCGGTTCGTCAGCAGAGTTGGTCAGAGTACAAAGGAAGGGTAGAGTCAGCAAAAAGAATGGTCCCGGCAGTCGGTAACTCGGCACAGATGTTTCGACTTGGGACAATGTGGCGTGCGACCGCAGCCTGTCGAGCCAGCACCGCGACACCCTGCGGCGGCTCTGTAGTGGTCACCTCGCCCCCGACACCCCCGCCCCACACCCGGTGCAGTGTGTGGCCGCACCCACACCTAATTACAGCGCGAGATAATGTCTGCGCTTTATTTTATTGCACCTCGAGCAATTAACGTTCAACGATAGCACTCATTGTTTAGACGTTTATCAAACAATTAAAAGATTGCGGCCGCAACCGGCGCGGCGACCGGTTCAACGAATGTAATCCGGCCGGCTGATAATTGCACGGGGCGCCCTGTGTAATTGAAATGGCAACGAGTAATTAGCGGGCGCGGGCTCGCTCGCTGCACGTCTTCATAATTTATCTCAATTAGTCGCCGGCATAATGAGCGGAAGGGCGGCCGACTGCGAAGCCGCCGCTATGCGCTGCTGTGTGCAAATGTAACTGCACGACGCGCTCCGTTGCGCTCTCCCACTGCTGTCACACTCGCAATCATGTCGTCGTGTGTAAATTATCAGTAATTTCACTATGGCATATGCCTTCCATGAATAATAAAGGAGATTGCCTTTAATCGATGGCGGTGCGGTTGCGAGGCATGTTAACAATGCGGCGGGCGTGCGGCGTGTTGCGGAACCCCGGCTCGCTCGTGTCAGTGAGTACTGAGCAACCACCTCTCTGTGCCAACAACCACCTACTACCTAAGGTAGGATCGCTACGAGCTAGGTAGTTAGGTACCTAGCACACTCCAACGCCTCCATGCGATGCACGTCTGCTGTACATGTAGCTACGAAATTGTCTCGCATTTACATATGTTTCCCTCGCTCACTACTGTGTCGTGGTCGTGTGCGAGCATCTAAAATGATTCATGAATAAATTTATCATACAATTTTATGGTTAACTTGCGCTCCGAAACACTAACGGTGACATTTCGTTCCACAAATAAAACAGTGATGAGATCTCTTCCAATATACTTGAAAAACAAACAGCGAGGGAGGGAGAATCGTATCAAATAATCTCGAGTTCGCTTGCAGCGATTAATCATAAATAAAAAGCGCGGGTCGCAGCCCTTTTTCGAGTTCCTCGTTACGGGCTAAGACGAGAATCATTAGGAATTAAATTTCCCCTTTCATTAGTCCCTCAACCCTCGTATAATTCCGGACGCGGAGCAATAACAATATAAATCCCCCGTCGCGTCGGGCGGGGGATTACGGCTTGTCTCGACCCTAATTTAGGGCTGCCCCCGCCCCGGATTAACGAAGTGGCGGAATTCGCTAGGGTTGTCGCTACGCATAAACTTGTTACGTGTTTAATGTTTTATTGACGGGTGGTGGGCGAGGAACTCTCATTTAGATGAGCGTACGTTGGCGACCCTCGCGTGGCTCAGCTTCGGACTGGGCGATCATGCGAAATGCCGGCGTTCCACACTTGACCGCAAGCGCTCCACCCTCCTAATATTACCTACACTGTAACCGCCAACTCCGGCTCCATATAATTTTAAGGGTTCCTCGAACAAATCGCTCTCGACTCGCGAGATTCCATTGTGTTTTGTCCCACGTTAGCGTTGTAAAATCCAAATAAGCTGCCGTACAAGCAAACATGAAGACATTTAGTCCGTGGCGAAATGGAAAGCAAACAGCGGGCGCGGCGCACAACACAGTACAAAGTAACAAAAGTGGCAACAACATGGTAAAACACATTATTCAACGGCCGAGCAACATTGTCGTTTTGCGTGTGAATGTTTAATTCTCGTATGATGTACGCGGCGGCCGCAGGGCTGGGAGCTTAATTTATTTGCAGGCGGAAATAAAAGCCTCGCCGAAAATAATTTCCCCGAGGAGCTGTGCCTGAAAACCGGTCGTTTTGGTGCATCTCGGAGATACAAAGAAACTCTAAATACTCGCAAAATATAACAAACGACCTGCAAGATGTTACAAAAATTTAGGGATAGTACCTTGTTTGATGCTTGTAAAGTCCGTCGTGGCACCTCATCGGTAAATTGTTTCAAATTGTAAAATCTCCCCGAAAAGCAATCTCCCCTAGCTGTCATCGACACGTTATTAATTTGTAACTCCAAAAATCCAACTTCGTCACGGAGCGAATTGCTTATCCCCGGCATTAACCCGCTAGGGAGAGGAGGACAAACTAATTACCTACACGGAGGTACACTTCATAATGTCTGCAAGAGTAGGTACCGTTTTATGGTCTCCTGGAAGCGAAATTTGTTTAACATAGGTTGCATTCAGTAAGTTAGTAAGTAGGTACATTTTAAAAAAGGGGGTGTCTTTTTAATTCTTTTGCCTTCGGGTTATTTCTCAAAACAAAAATCCATTAGCGTCGTGTAAAGCTTCGTTCAAGAAAATTTGTAGAGTAAGCCGTTTACCCCGAACAACAAAGTCACCCCTATTTTTTATACAAATCAGTATGTAAATTTTAAAAAGCTGGTTTGTACTTTTAAATCTTAGATCTGACGATTATTTCTCCATAAAAAAATCCAATACTATCGTATAAAGCTTCGTCGAGAAAATATGTAGAAATTTTACGCTGAACAACTGAGTCACCCCTATTGCAAGTTCTTCTGTGATCTTAACTTTTAGAAAGCGGGAGTATAGTATACCGTGTCGATGCACATATTGCGAAGCCGTTGACCGAGGAACCCTCCGGATGCCTCCGGGACCCTCGGAGGGCTCTGCAGTGATTTAGACGAGGGATAGCAATTAAAGGCGCCGACGTTTGTCAACACGCCTCACTCACCCGATATGCCAGATAGATTATATTACCATAATAATGTTAGGGGCATTTGTCGCTTTATTGCTTCGCCGGGTTTCGGTGTGCACGTTAGTGTGTGTATGGATTTGTGGAGAAAAAAATATGTTAGCGACAAATTTTCGAAAATTATGTTTTTATAATACCTACATAGGAGGCATTAGATAAAGTCCTCTATTTTGTAATAGCCAATAACTTCAGTTACAAGTTCAAAATGAACCAAAAATTACTCATGTGCCATCTATAAGTTCTGTGCCGCAGTGTAAACTGAAATACAGTACTCGTAAAGAAAGCTGCACCATCTTAGAGTTTAACACGAAGTCGTAAAACAACTTCTTTACTTTTATTCTTTGAGTGCCAAGTTATTGCGTTCACTCAAAGGTAAGAATAGAGCGGAGAATAATTAGTTAAGCTTGTTTTAAGCAAGTTATGAGTATAATCTGCAGCGGCAATTTTCCGAGCGAGTTATCTCTATGACGACGTTGGGATTCGATTCGCGCCAACTTATCAAAGTAATTTGCAAGGCGAGCCCGCGTATTCTGTATTAAAATTTGCCCCGGGACCACAAAGTAGACGCTAACACAAAATTAAAGTCGTCGACACTTAAGGGCTTCTCGTAGTTGAAGGGGGAGTTTCCGTGAAATTTCCCTCGGAATGTCTAAATGGCGTACGAATTTCGCAAGTCAACTCAATTATCGTTTTAATTAAGGCTCCCCGTACCACGTGACGTTTTGTTTGCGTACGTGAACGCGATCGCACCCTCCCCGCGCGTCCGCCCCCACCCCGCTGTTAATTGCGCTAATTACTCCTGTAATGGAGCGAGGGCGGTGAGATTGCTTATCGACGGCTTCACTACACTTTATGCGATACATTTCGAGTCTCTCGTCGGGCGCCACTTTGATGAGCCTCCCGGCCGCGCGTTACTAATTCAAATTAACGTACGGCCACACGTGAATCGAAGCCTGCCAGGCTGCAGGTAACAAACAGAGTGCAGTAATGAACAGCAATTGTATTGGGCAAGTTTCCAAGCAGTGCATTTGTGAGTGCGGCTGGCGTGGCCGCGAAGTGCGCTCATAACGCGGAGTGGCGGCGTAATGGCCTCGCCACTTGAGAGCAGATTGCGGCAGGGCCGGCTCCAGGCGGAGCGGGCGCGGGCGCGGCGGCGGACGCGACGAGCACCGGGCAATTCGGTTATTTGGGGTCGGCAATAAACCGATAGCGCGCGCAGTAAACGCAATCCTCCACTCGCGACTATAAACTTTACGAGCCACGTAAAAACGCGCTCGAAACGCCGACTCACTACCATAAATTTATGCTAATGTATTCTTTATAGGAGTTTAATATGCATTCAGAAATTCCCTCCATTATTTATGTATACGAATGAACCGGTAAAGTTAATTTTAAAGTCGCACAGCGCCCCGCGGTTTACGCGTTCGCGGACCATTAATTTTTTTGTAGCGTTTTTGTTAGGCACGTTTCCGACGAAGACTGGTTCTCGTTTCCGAGTGACTATCGTTTATTTTTTACGAGCATACGGATGCTCAGGTAGCGCTGCTTAATGATGCGAGTATGCTTGCACTCGAACGACCCGCTTCCATGCGAAGCCATTGTCGGCCAAACGAGACAGTTGCGCAGGTCGGCGATACAAAGTTAGCTAAAGATCGACAACATCATGAACTTAAAAGTAAATGGTGCGCAATAAAACTTCGATGACAGCGTCATAAAGCGAAGTCGTATAAAGCGGGCAGGGCCTCGATAAAAGCCGAAAATGTCGCGTGTAAATCACGTAACTTTTCAAAACTATTATGCCTGAAATATAGTCCGAACTCAATCCGTACATTTCCGAGCGGCGGGCGGTCTATTTATCTATTTCCCCCGCTTCCGCCCCCCGGCGTCCGGTTAACCGCCCCCCTTCCGGTTAACCGGGTGGCGGCGGCGGCGGCGCGGCTCGGCGCGGCTAAACGGCTCGTCGCGTGACCGCAGACAATAAGCCCGGGCGGCGTTAACAGCGCGCCTGTGTGTTGCCACTTTATATGTTACGTCACACACGCCCGCCCGCCCCTGCCACCCCTCACACATGTGTGTCGCTCCTGTGTGCCCTCGGCGACACGCGATGCCAACGGTAGCTGATAAGTCGTGTTGTTGTTGCTTGTAGCGCTCGGTACTTGTTACGAGCTCCCGCGTCCCCCGCGAGCCCTCCCCCGGCTCTCGATCCGCTCCTCGGCACTCAATTGCCTTTTTCTTGAGGCTGACCCGCGTAATCGGATAAAGTAAAGATTAGCCCTCTTCTCTTTTGTGTTGAAAATGGAAAAGGTTGCGCAAATAACAACTGTGGATGTAGGTAGGTATTGAAACCATTTGTTATTGAGAGAGGGCTAGCCAGCTCTGTTACGGCCTATACCTATTTATGTTTTGGTAATCCACTCCAAGCTCTCTATGATACTGAATTGCTGATCAATCATTCTTTTATCAAAGCACGTTCGTTCGGATTTGGGTCATCGAATTGTTTTTTACGAGCTTCTTCTGTTTCTATCATCAAATAACATCTCGCCTCACGATAAAGAAAAAAGGTAACCGACAAACAGCTGACGTGTCACCTATCTCGGTCCCCTCGAATGGTGCCCCGAAATTCGATATCAGATCGAGCGGCGAGATTCGAGTGTGGCGTAAAATTAGGGTTCCTTCTGAGACACGACGACACCGTCTGCGGAACGAACGTCCGCTACTTGCACACAACTTGCCCCACGCATAAAACTTTATTGGTTACATATCGCCTATCAAAAATATCCAATAAGACCAACGCAATAAGCCACGTCGTCGTCTTCTAGCTTTTATTCGAGGAACTGTGTGCCTTCTGCAACGAGCGCTTTTATTATCTAATTTCTCCCTCATAAAAACCCGATTCCGCCAGCCTCTTTGTTACAGCGGAATAAATGAAATTGCGAGTGCGGACAATAACACTTTGGCGAATCATTAAGCCGAGTGAATCTTTTGTGTTGTTAACCGTGTCTCGGAGCCTCGGGACGAGTTCTAGATGGGAATCTCAGCGGAGTATTATTATCTAATGGGGCCGCGGTAAGTCACAGCGGGCGGTGACAGGTCCGGCTCCAGAGCCGGCAAATTAACACGCTGGACACTCGACACTAACTTAGTGCCTCGTAAAATTAGGCTCCGTTATATCCCCCGGGCGCGCCCCACCCCCCACGATTAATATAACTCGGCCTCTCAATCTAATTCGCGCCGAAGGAGACCTACAAACGAATTCCATTTCGCATCGTTACTCAAGAGGCAGACGTTCGTGAAGCGTTCCGCAAATCGAATAATAAAGGCAAAAAAACTCAGCAGTATCGCATATTGAATCCGCTGGTGAAGAACGTAAGCCTTTTCGCTCGGATGGCCGTGCCGATGGCGGGCGTAGGTACACTTGAAATAGCATCTGTCTAACACACAACGCGCCGCAGGCACTCGACCGAATATTGATAATCCCGCATTGGATAGGAATGTATCGGAGAGTGTGCGCCGCCTATTGTGTCAACAGCGCGGAATCGGTGAGCGTGGTCCGCACGTATATGATTATTTCATTAGGCCGTATTTGCGCACTCATCCGAGCCGCGCCACCCCGGGGAGGCTAGGCGGGCAGGCGACCACTCCCGGACCTAATCACGCGGTCAGTTTGCTTTGCCTCGGCGTGTTTTGATATTGATATTGAACGTGCGAGCCTCGCAGCGCGCCGATTTATTTGCAAACAATGATGGATTGATTGTCGTACTTACGTAAACCCGGCTTTATGAGCGTTCCCATTATGTTTCCTTTTGTTCTTGTTTATTCGAGCGCCAGCATTCACGTTCGGCTCCATTGTTGCAGAGAAACTCCATTTCGCCGGGCGAGAGGGATAAGTACAGCAGAACGCGGAGTCCCGCCGAGCCCGACCACAAGAAGCTAAAGAAGGAAGAAAAAGATATGGGCCATGTGAGTACATACATACAGCCGAATACTCATTGGTGGCATGACGACGCGAGTCAAGCGTATCTGATCTAATGTCACAAGTAGTGAATTCCCAGTTCATTAAAGTTCCCAGTTCATGACATTTTAACGCCACGTAACGCTTTACTCTTGCCATCATGCTACGAGTACATAATCATATATTATCAAAATCCTTTTTAACCCGTAATAAGTATGCGTTTACCCACTTTAAGGAATTCTTATTAAGGTTTAGGCCGACTTGCACCACCGACTAAAATCCATTTAACTTTAAGTTAAAAAGTTTGGCAGAGTTTTCACAGTTGCGCCATACACTATCTGTCAAAATTCTATTTAATTTAACGCTAAATGGATTTTAGTCGGTGGTGCAAGACGGCCTTAGCTTCACATCTAACCGACTGAGTGATCTGGCTCAAAATAAACACTAACATCGAAATGTTTGGTGCTTAGTAAAATAGGTATTTTAGGCCAGTGTTCTGCTCGTGTTTATCTTAAAATATTATCCAAAACAATGCATAAAACATTTTAAATTTGACATCCTCAGGTGAATACCGATAGCAATATTTTGCGCATAAGAGATAGATTGTTTTGTGTGTTATGTTTTTAGTAGGAGGTAGGTACCTACGCCTCTAAATCTGCAGCTTATAACAAGTGGATGATAACGATATCTCTATGCACATACATGACAGAGTGGATTGCTTGTGCCGTCTGTCTGAGTGCTATAATATTGTAGTAGGTACCGCGACACGTTTATGTAGCGCATAATCTGCGCGGGTTCCGAGTATGCTATCAAATATGTAAATCCGTGCAGACACAAGCTGTGACAAGAAACACGGAGCAAGAGCAACTAATCATCATGCCCAAGTTATGTACTGCATCTTGTTCAAGATGTTAAAGCTAGTTCATGTTGATAAAAACATAATGAAGTTGTAAAACTACGTTAACATATCTACTACAACAAATGGATAAAACAACCTTTTTATTTCAATATCCAGGATTGATGTTCAGTGTTATATTTTTTAATATTGAATGGTCGTAAAACTCGGGCGATGGGACACGCCAAACCTAGCTTGTTGATGTTTAAAAAATCAATCTTTTCGGACTAGGTATTCACCCTGTTAACAAATATGCTGCAACACTATATGTCGGAAAGAATTTTATATTTCGATTATCAGTCTGTTATCTTCCGGATATTATTCTCTATTTGTACCAAATGCCGTGAAATACAAAAAAGTAATAACTCTCGATCCCACTTCTGATGCCGGAAAAAAATCTGGCATGTTTTTAATTTTATCGAAATTTTTAGGAAGCTCTATTAAATTCCAGGAACTGGTGGTGGACGACGCGAGCGAAGAACCTACCTCCCCGCACAATGGGGCCCCTTCCCCCCGGGAGAATGGCCTGGACAAGCTTCAGCCCAAGAAAGAACACCCACCACACAGTCCTAGGTAAAGAAACATGTCACGAATCTAAAAGTTCTTACGAATCTAAAAGTTCTTACGAATCTAAAAGAAGCTAAACAACGAAAAAAGTAGCTACTACTTAGGTTCTGTTACCTAGTTTCAGTCATTAGTTTTGAAAGCACCGTTTTTCTTTTGACTGACTTTTGCAGATTCACACGCCTTTCTTTTAGATTAGCATAGTTTGCTTTATCTACTAAGATTTTCGTCAACACAATAGCTTTTTGTTTATCTCGGGGCCGTACATCTCCAAGGGTATCAGCGTCGTGGTTCCACAAGCTTCGACCGCGGATTAGTGACTAATTTCAACGGACCACTTTCAACGGAAAAACTGAAACTTCATGTTAATTCGTTAGTAGTTAATTCGATGGCACCTGGCCCTATTTCCTTAATCCGGCTCGCAGGAATAAATCCTCGAAGCCCGCATGGAGTGTCCGCGAGGTGTTGCATTTCGCGCCATATGCCCGCCATCGCCAGTATAAACCCCGTGTCGGACAAAACTGCGCTAATCGCGCCGCATCCGTTTAGTGAAGCCCTGCGAAGGGCTAATGCGGCACAAGTACAAATTGAACGAGGAAGGTCGCTGCTCGGCTTTAGCGGTCGCTTCGAAATGTCAATCCAATCAATTATGGATGGACCCATAATGGATATTGGGCTTCGGTACATGCCACCCGAAATGAGCTCTTTTGTTCAGAGATAGTGACACTTTTAGCATCCTTGAGATTCGAATACTTGTGTAATTTGTTCAATTCTTGGGCGAATCCCATTAGCTACAAGTTGTTTCAACTTGAGTTGGCTCCTTGCCACATCTCATTCTTTCAAACACATTCATGTGGCCATTTGTTTCTATGTCGCACCAATCCTTTCTCTTGCCAAGTAGCCTTTTGCCTGCTCAAAATACTGAAGAGCTTATCTCCTTTTCATGTCAACTCAATCTAAAACACTTTTCAGACATTACGTCTAACTATCCACCTGAATAACTGCAGGAGTTGCTACAGGGGATTTAAAAGTGGTTTCATCACCTATTGCAGGTCCGGCACCTCAAGTAATGCCTCAACGCCATCAGCCAAAAAGTTAGACGAGAAACCCAGCACGCCAATCTCTAAACCCGTGACGCCAACGTCAGGGGGCGGTGGCGGGGGCTCGGGCGGGGCCGCCGGGGCTCCGCTAAAGGCCGCAGTGAAGCCTCCGGCGCTACAATACCCTTACCTGGGAAACGGGGCTCATGACGCGTACGGCCTGGCCGGGTACTCTGCGAGAGCTGCGCTGGCGTATGAGCCTCTACGTCCACCCATCGGGCCGGCGTCGCTCGCGCCTATTCCTGGTGGCAAACCGTAAGTGGCTTCAGTTTTTAACCAAGTATAATTTCGTAGGGACGGATCCCTTCTGTAGATTGAAGGATCAAAATATTTTAATCAGGCACCGACAACCATTCGCCTCACAAGCTTTGCTTCTTCGATAGGTTCCGAGTGAATGAATGGCGATGGTGAAAGATGGATAGTGTTGTTCTTTTGTTCAACGTACCTTAAACAGGATTAGGGCAAAAATATCCTATCTAGATTCAATCCTTTCTCCCTTACTACAACGATTTCTCTCGTCCAATTATGCCCCTGATGCTTTTCCTAACGACAGTTTTCGTTCCATTTCAGAGCTTATTCATTCCACGTGTCAGCGGAGGGACAAATGCAGCCGGTCCCTTTTCCCCCTGACGCGCTCATGGGCCCGGGGATACCCCGGCACGCGCGTCAGGTTTCCGCCCTAGCTCACGGGGAGGTACGTACCATAAACTCAAGAAAAGAACCAAGGTATTACTAAGTTTAAGGAACAAACGTTATGAAATGAGGGATCTTGAGCTGAGCTTTTTCCCTTCACATAGGAGATTGAGACCGACATACTCGTAGCAATTCCATTTAGGTCTATCTAGCTCGATATGAAGGTCGCTCTAAGCGAGGAAAATTTTGCTGGGCTAATATTCTGGAAGATACAGCTACGAACGAACTCAAACCGAATGAACCTATGGGGATCCGACCAAGCGTAAAAGTTATAGGTATATCTATTTAGTTGCCTGATCGAGCTTCTTTCTTCAGCAGCTGATGCTTAAGATCCTGGATTAATTTTGAACTAAAACTTTCGTTAGCACGAGATATTGATTGTCGACATAGGATTAACTAATTCTCTATCAAACATTTTGTTTTCGTTTTCTTGTTGTGCGAAGTGTTCTCAACCGTCCCGTTAACTTCCACTGCAGTATTTATTGACAAATTCCGTTTCCCCGCCCCCAGGTGGTATGTGCAGTGACAGTGTCCAGCCCGACAAAGTACGTGTACACGGGCGGCAAGGGCTGCGTCAAGGTCTGGGACATCAGCCAGCCGAGTAAGGCGCCCGTCAGCCAACTGGACTGTCTGGTGAGTGGGTAACTGTCGAGACCCAACGTTTTACTTACTTTATGGCTTACTTATCTAGTTAAACTAGCCCACAACAGATTCTACTGTTGGGTATTTAAATATATTCTCTGTCACACCAACTCGTTGGCCTAGTCTCGTCCACTCTTTTGCAGTTACTTTCAAAAATGCCATGCCAATTAAATAGAATGGCTTAGAAACATGGAGATGGGTTTTTTGTTGTTGGTGGTTCAGATAGGGTAGTGATGTAGTGAATTAGTAAATTATGTAGTGAATAGTGTCCTGGATTTCATGGCTAGACCAATATTTAAGCAGAAGTTTACAAGTTTCTGTATTTTTTGCACCTAAGCTTCAAATTGTCCAGATTCTAGGCCCTAGAAATTTAGAATCAAGTCAAGCATGACGATTCTTTAAAAACCTTTTACACCTTTTAATTACCCCAAACATCTGTTAAATTTCAGCAACGGGATAACTACATACGATCAGTAAAGCTTTTGCCGGACGGCCGCACACTGATCGTGGGTGGCGAAGCCTCCAACCTTTCGATATGGGACCTCGCTTCGCCGACGCCAAGGATCAAAGCTGAGTTGACGTCTTCTGCACCTGCCTGCTACGCTTTAGCCATCAGTCCTGATTCTAAGGTACGTGTAAAAACTATGAATGAAATAACACCCCAGACGATTCTTTGTGGAACTTGTTTCTTGTGGAAGAGAATGAGTCCCAAAATGTGACTGCAGTAGTCTTTTTGTGAAATACACAAAATAATAGCATAAGTCTCAAGTCAAACAGCAGAATCATTTTTAGGATTCCATACCTCAACAGAACCCTTACAGGATCACTTTGTTGTTCGTCCGTCCACCATCTGTCTGTCATCATCGTCATCATCATCATTCAGCCACAAGAAGTCCACTGCTGGACATAGGCCTCCTCCACGGATTTCTAAAAAGACCTGTTGTAAGCGGCGGCGTCTGTCTGTAAGGACCCCTTATCCCGGAAACGCGTCGAGATATCGACTCAAAATTAAAACCAAAAACTCAAGTCTATGGTTCCCTGAAGCTGTGTAAAAATTAGCGACTCGCTCTTGTCCGGGTTTTTTCCACATTCTGTTTATATCTTTGCATCTTTACAGTTAATAGTAAAAACATGTTGCAAGCTCACGTTTCGACTTTCCAGGTGTGCTTCAGCTGTTGTTCGGACGGTAACATCGCCGTATGGGACCTGCACAATCAAACACTGGTGCGGCAGTTTCAAGGCCACACGGATGGCGCCTCGTGTATTGACATCTCTGCTGATGGCACAAAGCTCTGGACCGGTGGCCTCGATAATACTGTCAGGTGTGTGGATGTGTTGGATTATGTTAAACATTTGTTTGCAATCAGTTTATTAATAGAATAGAATAGAATAGAATAGAATAGAATAGAATAGAATAGAATAGAATAGAATAGAATAGAATATTTATTGGGCAAAAACATTAGTACAGAGCTTTTACAACAGAATGTTACAAATGGTTTACACAAGATTAACGATTAGCTTCTGACGCTGTGCTAGGTTAAAAACCTGTGTTACAGCAATCAGTGCCAATTCCCCACCGAATATCTGGTCCATCCTAGGTTAATTTGATGGATGAAACTTCCTGCTGCGTAAAAATTTTCTTTACTTTGGACGTTTAGGAATTGAAATGTATGTCTTTATCGCAGATCATGGGACTTACGTGAAGGCAGACAACTACAGCAGCACGATTTCAGCTCACAGATCTTCTCGTTGGGGTATTGTCCTACGGGTAAGTATTTTCTTGTCTTGTTTTTCTTTACTATGTCTAACAAGCTGCGTTACTGGGTTGTGGGAAGTGGAATAGTTGGTTCCAAGTGGACGATTGTAGGTCGGTAGCGCAGTATGATAAATTTTTGGTTGATGGCGTTTAAGATCCTCGTCGGGTCGTTGCGTTGAGCCAGTCAGAATGTGTGATGAATGCTGCTGTCCTTTGTCATAATGCCGATAATACTAAATGCAACTCTGCCCTCGTAGGAAGAACGCAAAATTGGGCTCCCTGGTGGTATATCTGTAGGTGATAAAATAATGGTGGCTGTAGGTCTACTAGAAACCTGAAATTTCAGTAAGAAAATATGCAGTATTTTATGACATTCTTCTAATCCTAAGAAATAAATAGCTATTTACTCAAAACTGCGTTTTTACGATTACTGCGTTCTTCCTTACGAGGGCAGAACTGGCCTGCCCACTGCTGGAAATTTCAGCGTTAAGATATGAACTCCTCGGACGCTCGGTGTAGTAATGAAATGTAATCAAAGAATACGAAGAACTAATCTTGATCCTTTATTCCTCAGGCGAATGGTTAGCCGTCGGTATGGAGAATAGTAACGTGGAAGTACTGCACGCGGTCAAGCCAGACAAGTACCAGCTTCACCTCCACGAATCCTGCGTCCTCTCGCTTCGGTTTGCCTCCTGCGGGAAGTGGTTCGTCTCCACCGGGAAAGATAATCTGCTCAACGCGTGGCGTACGCCTTACGGCGCTAGTATATTCCAGGTTAGTATGTCGACCAAGGTTGGTGCCGGCTGCCGTCGATAGATGGCAAGTCAGAGGCCTTAGGGGAGGCTTGAAAACTTCTGACAGTAAGACCAGGCACTAGTCTTACAACCCTCCACCAATCCGGACTTGGCCCCCGTGGTGGAGTATGGCCTATACCTTCCTCAGGGAAGAGACCCGTGCCCCTCGGTGGGGACATAATGGGTTGATGATGATGATGTCGACCAACACCTCTATACTTAGAGTTCAAACTTCCTAATTAATTAAGACTCGCATATCGAATTTCGCCTGCAACGTCTTTTGTCTTTCTTTGGGGATATCGCACAACCACCTGGTAGCCTTGAGTATAGTATAATGACGGGCTAAGTGGAGGGGATCAGAGCTCGAGGCAGACCACCCGCTAAATAGAGCGACTGAGGTGCAATTACGTAAGACTCCACTGTATGTAGTAGTCTGATTTAGCCCTTTTGTTCCCGGTATGTCACACCATTTTACGTCACACTGTTACATTCTGGGACTTTTCTTTCGCAGTAGGTATCTCATACTTCTACTCCGACTGTCATATACATTCTTATTTTGACTCTTTCGAGTTGTCTAAATGTCTAACCCGATAGAGTGGAAAGTACGTTATATAAGGGCAGATCACAAAGAAAACAAAACTTAAGTTCCAAACTAGCATATCGAATTTCCTAGCATATTGAATTTCGGCTGCAACGTATTTTGTCTTTCGTTGGGCACATCGCACGACTACCTGATAACCCTGAGTATAGTATAATAATGGGCAAAGTGAAGGGGAAAAGAGCTCGAGGTAGACCACCCGCCAAATCAAGTGACCAGGGCCTCAATTCTGTTAGTGCATTATAGTTCGATGACAGATACACGGTCGAGTCACGTGACGTGTTTTTTCATACCATTGACGCCTAGATTGCTTGATTTGAGTGCGCGCGTAGACTTGAAGCGGCAATGAAACTAAATCGCCATGTTCATGGAGTTGTCATTGTACTATAATGCATTAACAGAATCTAGGCGCTGATCACCAAGGAAACAAAAGTTAAGTTTGACCAAGCGGTCAACACAGCGAACGATAGGTCCAGATAGAGAGCACACTACACCCATCCTTGTTATAACAGCCACGACCCTCATCATTGCGAGACTGATTGGATTGGTTATTGTCTGGTCTTAACATGACGTAAGCGGCATTTATACGTCTCGCTGCATGGTCCTTCGGGCTAGTTCAGTTAGGTACGAGAAAAGAAGTTCGTTGAGGCTTGAGGATGCTGTAATTCGTGTTAGAAGAGACTGATGAATTGAGTTTGTCTGAACCATGATATATTGATTATTTCAAGCATTTTTTTTCTTATTCCTCTATTTATCTTGTCGCGATAAAAAATGTTTCTGTTTCTTTGTTCAAGATGCATTATAAGTTCTAGCGGTATAATAAATCGATTCTACACCAAAGCTTCTTCTATTTTATTATTAAAATTATGGATGAATAATTTTGTCATGCCAATTTACCTCTCTGTTTATACTACTTATTTGCAGGGGCATGTTGGGCACAAACCTTTTTCTCCGGTGTATTAAAAAAGAAAACCACGTCCGCAATTGGTCCGGCTCGAAGGACCAACTTGTCACGACGCTATTTGTAGGATTTTCTAACTTCAGTGTCCTCTTGTTACAGTCAAAGGAGTCCTCATCGGTTCTTAGCTGCGACATCTCGTCAGACGACAAATATATCGTGACCGGTTCCGGCGACAAGAAAGCCACAGTTTACGAGGTCATCTATTAGTGGTCGCACAGACTTATCGATGAACAAAACTGATCAACATGTGACAGTGATGTGACTTGTGACGAACGTTCAGTGAACGGAGTGAGGTGATATAGCTTTAGAACATTTTGTCTTGGACGGACGATTCTACGAAAACGGGCTGGATGTAACGCCAACATAATTTGATACTTATATGTATGGAAATAAGGATATTCTGTGGAATCGTCCGCTCAGGCTCCTTATTGTATGTATAGAATTATATTGGGAAGCCTGTATGTACTTATGCGACATGTTTATATAGTTTAGTGAGCGCGATGTATGTTACGTTTTATTTTGTTGAGCGCCGTAGTGTATGTTGGCAGCAGATCTCAAATTGATGATTTCGTTCAATATTGTTGTAAAATGCTCGTATTAAAGAAAAGATATGCGCAAATTACACTTTTGTCTTTTTTTTTAAGTTCTCATGTCTTTCTTTTAGGCTTATTCCATCTAGTCATACACTTAGTTCTACTACATGTATGACTACTAAGAAAAAAAAAACGCCTAGTTCTCCTATCATGTGCTCATTGAGCATGCTTAAAATTGTTAACCCGATAGTTAAAGTAGATATCACTTCCATCCATGCAACTCAATACCATAACCAGTAAGGCACATGCAAGCTGAAATCTGATACAATCGGTTTTTCGAAATCAGCCAAAACCCATGAAACAAATGGACAAGCATGATTGATGTTACTTTATCTTTGCTTGTCCTACCACACTCTATTGGTTTGCCAAACAGGGTTCCGTAGCTCAATAGGAAAAATGCCCCGTTTCCTCTTGCTCCTACTCGGTGCTCCTACTGGTCGGAGCATGAGGACTAATAACTATGTCCTTATGCTCCTTCCGTGACATTATATGGAATTAGTTCCTACACTTAAGTACAGAATGAAACTTGACAGTGGTTCCCGGCACACCGCGCCGGATTTATGGTACAGTCAAGAGCGGTTGAAAGTACTAGGAAAGTAAGTTACTCTATGGTACTAGGGTAACAGAAGTTAGTAGGGGGTTGTTTACTTATTTTTTTACTTTTTTTTTTTATTATACATTGCTTCTGGCCCCACACTATAACCCTGTGTCGTGGAAACCAGAAACAGCGACGTCACAAACATGTAAACATTCAAGACCTGAGTTTTTTTTAATTACCAGCCGGGGATCGAACCCGGGACCTCTCGCATGGTAGGCAGATGCGCTTACCGCTGCGCCACAGAGGTCGAAAGTGTTTAAAACTGCGCAGTATTAAGCAACTCCATGCAATAAGCTGCATGTTCTTCATGAGGTTTTATTTTAGCCGCAATGGTACACTTATATAAGTTTGCTGCCTGTCAATACCCTCTTTAGGGTTCCGTACCTCAGAAAGGTAAAAACGGAACCTTTATAGGATCACTTTGTTGTCCGTCCGTCTGTGTGTCAAGATCCCTTATGTCGAGTTGAAGTCAAAACCACATATTTTCAGATCCTCAGTCCATAAAGCTGTGAAAAAATTCTAAGTTAACATAAAAAAAGGATGCGGATTTTTCTAGACCCGTTAGGAATAAGCACTTAAGTCAAAAATAAATGGCAATGGATGGCAAAATTTTACATTATAGAAGGTTTTAAGTGGTTAGTTAGTTTAACATAGGTCCTTGTTATCGCTGCTGAGATTGCAATAAAGTTTGAAGTTGGAATGACCGACATGACATTAACAGCCCCATGAACGTCTGAGGACCTAAGTGCTTATTCCAGCCGGTGTATGGCATAAGAACAATATTTGAAGGCCGCCGCACGGTGATCAATACAGGAAGGTTAGGGTCGCAAAAGTTTTTTTTGTCGATGTGTCGGAAGTCGAAATACAGACTAATCATAGAAACATTTTGTACCAAGTAGATCCGTATATATTTAGACTCAAGTGCATATCGGTTTTGAAAAACTGCGAAAACTTGTAACATTCCGTGTTTTGCACGCGAGTTCAACATTTTTTTAAACAAACCTATGGTGTGAAATAAAATAAGAAAAAAATGGTGCTGATTTATGAAGATATGAACATTGCAAAATATTTATTTACAACCGTAACACAGTAGTATACTAGTCTTAAAAAAATATAGTACTGATGCATCGATTTAGACCAAGTTTTTCAACTTTAAGCTCGGCTACGTTTTGAGATACACTTTGATACACCGTGAATTTGCTACTACCAAGTTGCTTAGAGTGTTAGGTAGTATAAACAATACGTTTTTTGCGGCTGTTTGCGGCACTCATACAATTTTTTTCGGATTTCAGGGAATGGCGCTGTGATAAAAAACGTGAAATTATTGGATGTTCTCGTAAAAAATAACCCGATTGAACCTTTATCCAGGGATACGAAAAACATATTATATGCATGTATACTAGAGACTATAGGAGTGCCAGACTTAAGTACAGTCTGCAAAAAAATGTGTTAAAGATGCTATAAACACCTTCTGTGTTAAAACTGCGAAATTATTTCAGAAATGGCATCGAAGTGAGATTAAGCTCCGAAAATATACCTTGTCAAGAAAAAAAATGTTAAAACTCAGTTTAGAGACCAACTTGGCTTACTATTGATATTCCAAAGTCAGGTTTCGGCAATACAAACGGATGGAAAAACAGCTAGTCGCTTATTTGCAAATTATGATATTACATCAAATATTACTGAAATAGATTTCGGTCTATTTCAATAATAGGCGTTTGATGGTTCGCCTTGTTAGAGAGATTCAATATAATTTTGGAAACCCTTAGCTCTCCCTACAACATTAACAGTACATCATTTGCAGAATATGCAAAATAAACTGCTGTACTTTATATGCAGCTGTACAGTTGGTATCCAATGACACAAAGTAAAGTCTTGGTACATGGCAAAGATACTATCGGAAATTTCTTCCAACCAATTGGTATGCTAGGAGAAGAAAGCCATCACAAAGATTCGGTATTACAGAGAGCATAACATATATCTAGGAAACAAACCAATGAAGACTTAATGAAAATCTTATTAGTCTTTTCAGATCCAATATTTTAAGTATAAGACCACAGCCCCCCGTGAATTATAAGAACGCTATGACAATTGAAATGTTGAATCTTCTAAAGCAACCAGACGTTGTTGTATTTGAAGAAATCTTAATAAAATTACAGTAATTATATTAGGTAATTTTGACTTAATTTATTCGTAAATGTTGATACATGATAAGCTCACGCCTGTCTCCCTGAAGGGTAGGCAGAGAGCAGGGACTGCCACCTGCCACGATCCTGACAAATCACCTTCGCTTCATCGACATTCATTACTCGTTGCATGCACGCACGTCGGTTTCGGGTATTTTTTATCTTACCCTGTGCTAATAAATCTTGATAAACACCTAAATACATAATGTCCACATTGAGTTTTTTTTTTTAATAATTAACACGTATGAATCACAAATCACAGTGCGGAAGACTTCGCCGCCTAAATCTCCACAATTGATCACCGTGCGCCGAGTCTAGCTAGCTAGAGGAAATCAAATAGGGTACTTTCCGTTGACCCAGAACTGTGGAAATTGGCAAGTGTAATACACAACTTATATTTAGACTAAAGTACAGGAGAAAATCTGAAAACTAGATATTTTTAGTAATTAAATCAATTAAAAAATTGTCTTTGAAGGTCAGGAACAGCTCTGAAAAAACTGCGAAACTCAATTCCTGGACATTAATAATCTCAGTTAATAATATAGGTAACTACCTACAGTACTGGCCACTTGCCCTGTTTTAGTTCTTTTCAATTACTCGCGATGCTGATACGTAGTTAATCCTACATACTTGCAACTTCTGACTACACATGATTATGATAACTACACTGTTACCGAAACGTCGGTAATTAAGATACAAAAGTTTGCCCAATACATAACTGCGATTGTTGATAACTATGTACTTAGGACTCTTTTGCTCAGGAACGAATAGCTGAACATGATATATGATGATATATCCTCGTGAGGCCCAATGTCTTCAAGTGATCACAAAATCAATTGTTATTTTCAAGGTCGGGCCTTACGAGGATATGTAATGAAGAACAAATGTCCACGAACCTTTCAATTTTGTATAAAATTGACACTTCTAAACCATTTCTCGTACAATAACAGTCTGTCAAACTACTGTCGGTCATAAGTACAAAATATTAGTATGACCGTTCGTCATGTTTTTTTAAAATCTTAAAACGTAAAAATTTAAAACATATACTTACATAGGGACGAGTACTGTTGACCAAGAATCGTGAAACTGGCCAGAAGCAGGGACTCTAGTGCCTACCTTGCCTACAATGCCTACCTAGCTATATTGTGTGTTCTGTCGCATAATATTGTTTTTAAACGATAAAGTTATCTTTGCTGTTGAATGGCTTAGTACAACTTATTTTTTCCACTGCTGCACTGCACGCTTATTTGGTCTTTGGTGCGCCGTACCCTACGTATACTACGCATGAATAGAACTAGTGCGAAAATAAATTCCTACATTGTAGGTAAACATATCTACGTCCCACCGCAGGGCACAGGCCCCCTCTCATAGAAAGACTTTATTTAACTGGGAATAAATACTAGGAAAATAAACAACGTCCGGTTTTATTTGATGTGCTGTTAATTTCTTGGCAAAATTATAGGTAGGTATATTTCTACGTATCTCTAAAAAGACATAACAACTATTGTAGCATCAATGATGCGAGTCTTTAGATCTGCGTATTTGTTATGTATGATATAACTACAATAAAAATCTTTCCGGGAATTTAAACCAATAACAGAAATGTGACCTAACACAATAATAATTTCTAAAAAATTACGACACTGAAACTGATACACAGTCGAAAAAGTACATATATCATAAAACGTGCGCAAACGCAGGTCCTTTAAAACGTAATCGAGTAATCCGATACTGAAATTAACAGACACTGGTGGTGCCAGCCACCGGCGGCGCTTCTTATCAATCAGCGTCCTACCATGTGCTTTACATGTCATTATGTAGTCGAGCAATACAAACTTATATTTACACTAGAGAGAGTGCCCGCAACTTAGTTCGTGTGGTTATAGGATGTAGACACTGTTTAAAAAATAGTAGATACATTACTGCAGCGGCCAGCAAGAGGCATTGATGGACGAACGTGGAAATGTGGGCCGAGGCGAAGCCGAGGCACACATACGTGAGTCCATCTATGCCGAGTTGTGGCCAAGGCTTGTATAAGATTTTTCTCAAATAATGCGCGGAAATTAAAACTATGAACTCATTCTGTTAAATTCAATAAACTTTCAAAATCAGACGAACCACGAACGAACAACAATAATTTTTGCCGCGTTAAATTGTCCTTTTTTTACAATAGGTATCCAGCTTTCTATCGCAAGCCCGCAGTTCGAAATTTAAATAAAACCTCTCATAAGTTACCTTCTTGGTTGTCATTGTTCGGAGTAAAAGATCCTTCCATTCCAGTAAATACACGACAGCTCTTCTGACCACGACAGATATGAATTTACCGTAGGCAGAGAATAGAATTTTCATAGAACTTTTTCCATGCGCTGCTCGCGTCTAATTGGCCAGTACAGCAATTTCGATTTATCTCGAAGAAGGTTGTCGAAATAATGCTCTAATTTCCAAGTATGTTTGAGCAAGCATTTTACCGTAATCTTATTTTAAACCGCCCAGTGCGGAACCCTCTGCGCGCGAGTCAAATTCGCACGTGGCCGTTTTTTCCACTGCACAAAATAAGTAATTAGGTACATTGATAAGTAAATAGAATTTTATCTGACGTATCCTGTGAAGTGTGTTGGTCGGCAAAAACACGTCACGTCGACTTATCGGTCCCTTTTTCCGCTTTTGTCGGCGACGGAAGCCGGAAACCGGCACCGGCATTGAATGCCGTTTGCTAATGGCTCGCCAATGTCAAGGCTTTGCCAGTCGGGGGATGAATGATGACGGCTGTAACATCATCGGTGATCAGGATAGGCTGAGTAGCCTATACTTGCAATCGTGCATTAGTCTCGAGGAGCACCATAGTCGGAGCCGATTTTTCCTTTAATTGAATTTTGGTGTCGTCTCGTCGTCCGACATTGTGGTACTACCTACATAATAATAAAATGCCTAGAAAGCTTCCTTAGTTGCAGTCGAAAGCTCTACTTCGGAAGAAAAGTTAAGGGAGACTGCAACAGAAAAACGAAAGTTGCCTTCTATGACGTAAATATCGGATTAACATAAACATAAACAACATAAGCATTTACATACAGGCACATACATTGCTTCTGGCTCCACACTAGGATAGCCTGTGTCGTGGGAATCAGAAACAGCGACGTCACAAACATGTAAACATCCAAGACCTGGTTTTTTTTTCTCCCTAGCCCGGGATCGAACCCGGGACCTCTCGCATGGTCAGCAGATGCGCTACGCCACAGAGGTCATCATCACCATATTGACGACTCTATAGTGTCAAAATATGTATTTGACAGCTCGGAGTTATCCGTTTCTCTAAACTAAGGGACTCCACACACGGCGGCTATAAGGTAAAGATGTATATTATAGCTTGTATATCTCATTACATCTTTCCATAGAAATCGTCAGGATACCACACACGACAGCTATAATATACATCTTTACATCTTCGTATCTTAAAGGTACTGAGCGGTCTCTAAGCTATAAATCCTGGGATGTAATGTATATTATAGCTGCCATGTGTGAAGTCCCTAATTCTCGTAGCAATTTCGTCAGTCCTAACCAAGGATGGTCCTAAACCAACAAATAGGTCACACTCATATTTGTCACCATAATTCCCATAATCGGCTCGCAACAATAGAGGACCGTTGGTCCGTAATCAGCGCGTGCGCCAGATGCTGGCAGTGCCAGCCACCGCGCCTGTATCAACAAACGGCGACGAACTCACGCGCGCGCAACCGTGTGTGACGCAGGCTGATGCCTAGAGCTCGATACCTGTACAATATCCCCAAATACCTAAACTTGAAAATGAGGGTAGAAGCCCTCATTTTCAGGTTTAGGTATTTGGAGAGAACGTCAACTCGTCAACGAATAACTAAATTCTACTTGGAAAACTTCGAAGTTGCGAAAAAGGGTCTTTGTTACACCGTACCGCCGCTGGCTATGAAACAATAATATGTAACACAAAACAACGAACAAAATAACAACACCTAGTTACTTAAGTAAAACTTGTACTATTATGTATTCTGTGGTAAAACGTAAATCGGTTTCGTTACCTAACGGAACCTAAATCAGAAAAAAAAAATAATGTTACGTTTGAATGTTACTCGAAGAAACTTCTATAATTAATTTCAGCTGAAAACTCGTGGTTTTGGCCAAAATGCTTTAAAGTTCTAAGTTCTTGTCCCTTGGCTTCAGACCTAAAGCATAATTAATTTCTTTCTCTATAATTAATTTTAGCTGAAAACTCGTGGTTTTGGCTAAAATGCTTTAAAGTTCTAAGTTCTTGTCCCTAGACTTAAAACATAGAACCTAGGACCTATATAAACTAAGTAGGTATCACAATTTTATTTCAGTTGTTTTAGTACGCAATTAAATACGCTTACCGTCAACTTGTTACCTACTTTTAACTTTGAACAGTGTGACGCAAGCTCATGTTCGTTTTATTGCACTTTGTTGCTATCAAACTTTCACAAAAAAAAAAGAATTATGTAATTAGTCGAGTTTTTATAAGTAAGACCAACAATGTATTAAGATGTTACTCGGTAGAACAATCATAAAATTGCTCAGATCGATCGGCAAAAAGCTCGAAGCTAATTTACGAGTATTGTCGTTTCGCTTGTTTCGCAAGTGCTCGCTAAAACATTCACGTTTATTTCATGAGCTTTTACCTGAAATTCGCTAGAACCCTCATTGCACGTGAGTGCTCAAGTCTATCAGCAGATTTAGATTAAACAGCAGTAACGTTTACTTGTATGAACTGGAGAACAATAAAAAAATGATAACCGAACTTGTGCGTTTCCCTAAACGGTTACCTACCTATAAAAACAAATGAGTCAGTAGAAATGTTGTGGTGCGATTAGCAAAATCGCTATCGTCGTGACAATGATTCACCGGGCTTGCATGTCTAGACAGACAAGATCAAACTTATTGAAGTCTTAATACAAAGTCAGTCCAGTCCACAGATATCTCAATAGTCAATGCTCTGAGGTCCAGTCCCATTTTCTTACAAACGGTACCACTTCGGGGATCTCGAAATTCTAAAAAAGTCTGAAAAATCAAATCTATAATATTATTGATGAATGCTAAAACTCTACAAGGGCTGGATGGATTTGGCTTTTGAACCGACTTCAAAAAGGAGGATGTTCTCAAATTGAACGTACCTACAGTTTTTTTGCTATCTTATCGCATAACTCCGTCAAATCGACAATTCTTTTTTCATTCGATTTGAAATAGCGTGACATTGTTCCAATTTTACTTTGGTGAAGATCTGGTACCTGGTTCGAATCCCGGCTGGGGACAAAAAAAAGAAACCCAGGTCTTGGATGTTTACATGTTTGTGACGTGGCTGTTTCTGGTTCCCACGACACAGGGTAGGTATCCTAGAGTGGGGCCAGAAATGGGACTCTGTTGGTTATCGATTTCTACAGCTGAGTGACTGATAAAATCAGATTTCAATCATCACAGGCAAGTGAGTCAGTCAACAACATCCGAAGATGCTCCTTTTCGATCCGCTGTCATGATCGTAACAAGCAGCGGTACACAAGGTTTTTTGAACAGAGAATTTCATTGCCAGCAACTTTCGTTCTCAAATTAAATGTTTGATAATATTCTGTTCCATAATTTTTTTTTTATTGTCTTGTTATTTTCAGAGCCAATTACGGAACCCGTCACGCACTTGCCCAGTTTAGTGTTCGTTATGTAGAATGGGCCTTCTTAAGGCAATGATTTACTGGTGGAATTACCTAGCCCCTTATATTTTGTGTAATATAGGTACCCATACATATCCGGGAAAAAGCTAGTAGAAAAGACTGTTATGTAGTAGTAAGTAGTTTAATGCGTGGGGTATTTCAGGGCTCTCAAGAACTGCGCAATTTATAAGTAATCTTATGTAAAGCCAAGGTAAACACTATTTGATTGTAACGCAATCAAGAAAGTCATTGCTTTCACGACCGCTGCGCTGCTTAGGTGAAAGAACTACGTCGTGCAGGTCGGGCAGCAAAATATTAGCGATAACGACAAAAATATCATTAAACCAAGTCTCATTACTTGAATATATAGCTCTCTTTATTGATATTTGCACGATTTATCATTGAACAGAACTCTCTACAATGTTTTTAATGTCTTATTTTTAATAGTAATCTGCAACGCTCGGAGAAAAACAAATTGGCTTATCTATGCACGCGTGAATTCAAAATCTGTTGGAAATTCAAACGAATGTGTGGGATAGATTACATCTGGTTTCTGGTCCCAATTCCTGTGATTGTGGCGTGTCATAATGATCCTGATAAGAACATAAGGCATCCTCGGCCGGTCGGTGTGTGTGGATAATCGTGGATGGTGTTATCGGAGCTCGTCCGGCGACGCTCGTCAGTCCATCCCGTGGGCGCATCGAGCGCGGCTGCCTCTGGACATCCTGACTCACAGCTCCAATCTAAGCAAATTATTTTGGATCTTATCGTCTTTGGCGTAAAGACGCTGTAAGTAAAACAATCAGCACCGATCATCACTAAACTTGTTTAGAATTGCTTTTCGAATACATTTTTCCGTTTTCTTTATCAGGGTTCACGATGTTGCGGGAGGCCACCACCGGTGTCTTGAACGACGCCATACTGAGCGACGAGATGCTCTTCCAATACTCTCCGGCGGAGAGCCTCATCAACTTCGAACTGCCGTCGCTGTCCGGCGGTGAAAGCGAGTGGCCTCTCGACTGCGACTTCTTCGCCGGTGGCAGAGACGATATTAACCCCAGTGACAGTTCTCCTGTGCTATTCGACTTCGCGGACTTGGACAAAAGTGTTGATTTGGACGAGTACCTCTTAGAGGCTGTGAATGAGTGCAATGACGACCAACAATTTTCGTACTCTACAGACAGTGACGATACGCTCGGGACGCTCTCCGTTTTAGGTATAGATTTAGACTCCATATCCTCGAAAAACACCAGCACACCACAGTTCACGGAACCAAATCCTCCAGAAAACGCGAAAGTGCCGAAGCTGCTAGAGCCAACGTTCTGTCCGGAGCTCGGGGTGTTCCGATGCCCGGTTGTGGAGTGTGGGAAGCTGTACGCGAAGGCGTCGCATGTGCGCGCGCACCTTCGCCGGCACAGCGGCGAGAAGCCATACCACTGCACGTGGAGCGGTTGCGCTTGGCGGTTCGCGAGGTCGGACGAGCTGGCCCGTCACAGGCGGAGTCATTCTGGGGATAAGCCGTACCGCTGCAGGGAATGCGAGAAGCGATTCGCGAGGTCGGATCACCTGGCGAAGCATGGTAGAGTCCACGCCCGGCGCGCCGCCGCCGCCGCCGCCGCCGCACGGAGAGTCGCCATGCCTCACCTGCAGCGCTCCAGGCGACTCTTGATCTGATTTAAAGGGACTGAGTTGATGACTCGAATATAAAGAAAGTAATTGAAGAAATATTTTCCTATATAGCACACGGAATAAATTGTGATTGTTTTGTGTAGATAGAGGTGAAAGAATATGACCAGTCTTACTCATTCTTTGCGTGTCGTGAAGACTATTAAAAATAATCTAAAAGATGGGCAGCAGCATGTTTTGTGTACTAGAGTACCTAGATCTCGTGCGTGTACCAATTTGCTTGATGCTCAGTGTGACGATGACCAAGTCTAGCAAGTATGACGCGATATTATTATCCGTCTGCGTGCCGTCGTCGGACTTTCTTTCGATAATTTCTAAGGCCACGTTGCAGGAATACAAGGAACCAGCCAATAATAGTTGTTCAGTTACTTTCTTTAATTAACCTGGTGCGCTCGAAGATGACTTATGTAGCCTATCTTCACGGCGAAACTCCGTGCACACTGAGGGCATGTGAGAATGCCGTTCTCATAATTATAAGTTATGGCAGCAGGTGGGCGAGCCTTTAGGGGTCAAAGTGGTCGCCATGGCCGAAATCGGTCGGAACAATCATCATCATCATCATCATCAATTAACCTATACCTAATACTTAATTTATTGAAATCTTATTATACTCATGAGATGTTATTTGTTACCATTTTATGATAAGTCAGTGCCATAATAATTATCTAAGTAGATAGTTAAGTAAAGAAGCCTAGGGTAGTTAAGTACCTACATAAGTTTAAGTATTGACATGAGTTTAATAAATATTATATAAATATATTACAACTAGTTTACGAATTATCAAATTATTGTCCAGTTCAGCTATCGTCACACATAGTTCAAACTAAAGATGCGGTGTTAGCGCGGTGGATATACCTAAAACATCTCTGCATTCAAGAGGTGCGTAGCACGAGCGCCAATTTTTGTCTATTCTCAACTGTCATCGTAAACTCTCCAGAGTCCTAACCTAACATAAATGACGAGACAGGAGGCGGTTTCTCTTCTCTACACATGCGACACACATGAAGACGAGTAAGCTCTCTCTTACCGCGCCATTAAACATTAAATCCAGTATTTTTTTCTCGGATTTGTCCACGAACATGACGGTATTATTTTCGCAAAATGACCACTTGGTGCTAGAAGATATCTCTGCTAGCTAGTATTGAGAGTGGAGACAAAGCTTTTATAGGTTTATATATTTTTATTTCTGCGTATGTACTGCGTGCCTTTCTTACTGGAATCCGAATGTAAGTATTGTTAACATGTTATGGAAGATGATTTCGTCAAAATGTTATGGCTGCTACACACTATGCCGCGTGTTTTTGCTGCACGAGTATGCCGCCGGGATACCGTCACTTGCCGCTAGCTGCCGCAGAGCATCACTGTCGGGGCCTCGATTGGTCGGAAAACGACGCGTTCATGCCACTGTCATGGTACTACAATGCATTAGTAGCATCTAGGCCCTGATCGCATAATCTTCAAGTTTTCGGCCGGATAAACCGGTAGTGTGGTACGGTTTGTGTTCCTAGTACTGCTAGTACCTACATATCAATGGACAAGGAAGCTGTTGACATCGCCATCGCGGCCTTAGTATTCATTTTAATTAGCAAAAGACTCAAAAGGAAAAGGAGTTTTTGGGCGGACGGGATTGGCACCGGCTCACCGCGCCTAGCCAGCGGCACGGCCGCCGCGCCGTGCCGATTCTATGATCTCTCATTTAGATAGATTTTTCACAAATAAACGGCTATCAACATTGTCCATTTTTTTTTTAATTTGCCCTTTCTTTGTCCCACTGCTGGGCAAAGGGCTCCCCTTTACCTAGATATCCACTCCTCCCTGTTCCCGGCCAACGGCGTAGAGCATGCGTAGAGAAAAGGCAATGAGTAAGTATTTGAATCTACCTTGGAGGTCATTTATAAATAATATGTTGAAAGGTAACGGCCCGAGATGCGATCTGGGGCACACCACCAGACGTAATCGCGTTCTTCTGAGATTGGAATCCGTTTGCGGTAGCTTTGGATATCCCTAGCATCTGGACGGGGTGTATGTAGCTCTAGTACCTCGTCACCACGCGCGAGTGTCTATGCGCGAGTGCCCTCGCGCGTAAAACGCTTCGTCTGGACAGGCTCTAAAATATTGTATCAGTAAAGAGTCTGAAGCCCATTACACAATGAAATAAAATAAGGTATAAGAATAAGAATTAAGAAATAAGGAACAAGGAATAAGGAATAGCGGAATCCAGCAATGGCAGCACCGTTGAGCAAGACACAATTTTATTCAAGAATAGGGAAAACAATTGATTTCTGTGCTATTCCTTATTCCTGGCTCCTTATTTCTTATTCCTTATTCTTATACCTTATTTTTTTTCATTGTGTAATGGGCTTGACAGGCGAGTCGTGGGACGCGATTTATTTCAAATTCTTCATATGGCCACACTGCTGACTGCCAAACTTTTCTGCTGCAAGTAGCCCAAACAGTTTCATACTCGTCCTATATTTAAACAAGAAAAAAACTTTTGTTTCTACTCAACATAATTTTACCTATGTTTTAGTATGTACATAGGTACGAGTAATAATGTTTTAAAACAAACATGAATTATTTCTTGTTGTAAGGTCTGTCGGATGACGAAAATTTTAAACGTCAGATCGAAGACTTAGTCAAAGAACTCAAAGATGTTGAGAAAAAAGATATGATGACATCTTAATCCAGTTATTAGGTGAAAATAATCTGCCAACTAACACAATAATAATTATTGTTATTGCAGAAGTTGGTGTTAATACAATGAGGAGGATAAAAGAGGAAAGTTCCTTAAAGCAAGGTGTGTGTGGGACACGTCAGGAAAAAAACGCCTTCGCCAGCCCAATGTTTCATTTTTAATTAATTTTTCTGCTTAAGAAACAAGGCATTGAATTTCTTGAATCAGATTTTGATTATGGTTCAGAATTAATAAATGTTTTTAAGTTTATGTGGTGCATCTTTAGTATCCCTGTTTTTGGTGGAGTGGAAATGTTGGTTTTGATGTAGTTAATGTTTTCGTTTTGCTTATTTTATGTTTGGGCAAAATTCATTGGAGACTCCAAACTAATTAAACAAATAATCTAGCTAAGCAAAAGTATCAAGATTGTTTATTCAGACTATATCGCTCATTTGCGACAAGAACGTGTTAAAGCAAATATGTATCGTTATGGAATAATTATACAGTAGAATCCGGCGCTTCGCGCTCTATTTGCTGCTAAAACGCGATATTTCTAGCGCCGAAAATGACCGAGTAATGAGGGAAAAGGTCGGTGACTATCGGTTGAGGAGGAAAGTGTTGCCCGATTGCGGCAAAAACGTAACAGCTCATGGTGTCACGGTTTTGACGAAAAGGTAAATACAGCTTTTTGTTTTTTAGTGATTTATTTTTGCAGCTATAACGGGACATTTGTATGTGGGTCATTATTGTAGTAAAAATAGTAGTCGCACGCTATGGTTTACATAGGATTGTACCGTCGTTGCTGAAATAAACAATGTTTTTTGTTGGTTAATTTAAGATGTTCCGTTACAGTTGATAATAAAAGTACAAAATGTTTGGTCTTAATGTTGCTTATCTCAAGTTAACACATTCTTGATAAAAAATAATACATTTTTACAACGAATAGCTTACAATGTTGCATTATAAATGATAAAAACATTGTCTAAATCAGATGGAATCACGGTCTAGGAAGATTGGAAATTTTGTCCATGGAATTAATGTACATAAGTGGTAGAAATGAAGAGATAATACCGATTCAAATACAAATGAATTAAACAATCAATTTATTTTTTAGCATGTGAATCAGCACCGGAAGAACAACTGAAATGTAACCGGCCTCGTTGCGACTCGACTAGTTCTTGGAGCAGCAGCACTTCATCATCAATACCATCAATTATTGAAGGTAGGTATACTATGTTCACTTATAATAACAATATAGCAGTATTTTTATTCACAGTGCACACTAATGAAACCATTTAATAAATCACGAAGTATACTATTTTTTTCAAAGAGTAGGTTTGTGGTAATCACAATGAGCAACAATATTAATCTTTACTAGGAATGCATCAAAACAATAGGAAACTTATGAAATTTAAGAACGAGTATGATTTATGATGATTCCCTGGTACACACTATACACTATACAATAAAGTGTTCTCTCTCTCTCTCTCTCTCTCTCTCTCTCTATGATGATAATGTTAGTTTCTATATTTTAATAATAGCGCTTGGCTATTCCCCAGTATTTTAATAATAAAAATTTTACATAAACTTTTGCTGCAGACTCTGACGACTCAGTGAAGGATCCTGACTACGAATTAGTTCAAAATCAACAAAGAATTGAGAGTTCTAGTGAAGGTGAAGATGAAGATATAATTATGGTCGACAACGAAAATCCTAATAAGACTGATATACGTACTATACTTACAGACTGATGAGAAAAAAAAAAGAGAACATATCAAATATAATGCAAAATACGATTTTAAATGAAGAAATAGATAACACAGCTAAACAAATGATGACAGGAAATGACGATAGAATGAGACAAGAAATGCTGGATGCCATTGCAAGCATCGTGCCCACAGGAAAAGAAACACCAACATTTGTATCTGAAAATAGATATCCGACTGCAGACGTACAGATGAGCTCCAATGAAGAAACAACACCTGCAAAAAAAGAAAAAGAAAAACCGTTGAATGAAGAAATTGAACCTAAAAATCACTACCGCCTGCAGACGTACAGAAGAGCACTAATGGTGAAACAACACCTGCAAAAAAAAAGAAGACCATTTGATGAAGCAATTGCACCTAAAAATCAACTAGCGCCTGCAGAGGTACAGATTAGCACTAATGGAGAAACAACACCTGCAAAACTACAATAACTTCGCTAAAATATCTTTCATTTTGTAAAACAAAATACAAAAATAAAGAGATTTCTACGACAATAATGTGTCTTAATTAAAATGTTCCATAACTTTAGATTACAGATTATCAATAAAAACGTAACAATGCGATATAACTTGTAAAGGTTTAGATTTTTATTCAAATTTTTTTTAAGAAAAACGGTACATATCTGTTTGTTTTGCAATACTGCAAATTTTTTACAAGAATAACGCAACAAGGAGGACCCTTTTTTAAATAAATAATCATAATAAATTTAATAACTGACTTAAAGGTCTGAATGCAATTCATCTAAAAAAACGGAAACTTTGTAGTTATGTTGTATCGAGCTGAATAGTCTAAACATTAAAAAGTTACAGAAATTTTAAACTTTCAAATGCGTTTTACCACAAATTGAGATTTTTACTTTGTCACGTTCTTGTCGCAAATGAGCGATATGCAGGGTTAACAACTAAAATATTTTTAAATTTCCCGCCAGAGGCTTGTGCCATGAAGGTAGGACGAGGACGCGAGTCGCGCGCGACAAAGTCGTCTGAATTTGACAGCTAATGTACTGGAAAGTCAAGACTTGACGTTGTCGCGCGTTCTGTGGTGAGGCCAGACCGTTTCATACGTGTCTACGGTTTCATAGGACCTTTCGGAAACACCCTAAACCAATCAAAAGATCCTGTTCCGGAAGGTCAATGCAATGAAACAGCTCTATCTATTGTAACATTCATGGTAGGCCTTGCGAAAAATAGTTGTGTTTCCTTGCTTCTTCTTGCTCTATTTCTTTTGCTGCTTTCCATTTTCTATTCAGTAGAAACAAATCAAAAGCAACAAAACGTATCCATTTTTAGTCTGTGAACTTTTGTTCACAGAGTATAAAACTTTTTTAACGAATTAATCTGAATTGTCTATGGTCTTTCTCTATATTGTCTGCGGTATAGTATACTACCGAGTTAGATAGGTAACATTCGTAATACCATTCTCAAAGCTAGAAATCCTATTTTATTTGTCTGCTTAACATACATTCAACTCGACACAAATAAAAATGGTGGTTCGGTGGAATGCTTAATTTTTCGTAATATAATTTGTAAATTGAAATAAGTTCTAAACCTTACGTCAAACTGTAGAGAAATTAACAGTACATAGTTTTAGGAAATAGCGTCACTAAAAACGCCGAAGTGATATGTTTAGTGCAGTGGCAAGTGTCGTGTTTGACAAATAACAGGTTGTTGCAGACACCGATTCCGCTGAAGTTCTTCTGAAATGTGTTAATTTTTGCCTACCTATTCGTATTTACACGTCAATAGTATTGATTTACTTTAGCGCGTGTTATTAAACAACAGAACATACGAAAGCGCCACGTTGGGGAGGCCCCAGACAAATCTGGCTGTGATGTCTGGATTCCGTTCTATCTGCGTGTGACCCAAATAAGAGATTTCTCCTCCTTGTGCATCGCCACGAAGTAACTAAATCGAACAACTAACATCTCTCCATTCAGGAATTGTCGGTATTTCGGATGTGAGCACGTTATTTCGAAGAAGGATGTGGCTAAAGTTGCTGTGCACCTGTCACGCTTGAATACAGCTCTTGGGAGGTCAGGTAGGAGGTAGACAGGCTGACTGCTGCCCTTTTTGGAACGAAAAAAAGCCGACAGCCACTCTGAATCTGAGAATTTATGTAAAAAATATGTGGTGTTATGTTTTCACATTCAAACTGGTTTGAAAGTGACCTTAGGTGGCCATTCATTGAAATGCATGGATTCAAAATTGAGTGTGTCATGAGAGAAATGGATTGGAGAGTGTCAACATGAGATCTGTCTGTTGATTGATGCTGCCAACAGTAGAACAATGTCGCACAATGGCACATACTGAGAATCACAGATATATTGTGCAGGTCAGTAACCTCTACTCTATGTATAAATAAAACCTTGAAATTTACCTGCAACTTAAAATAAACTGGGTGAATATCCAGAATAACTTCAACTTCCAATGCTTATTGTTTGATGTGGTACCAATATTTCTTTTTAATATAAATAATAGTCCTCAACCCGAGGCATGTAACGGCACTGCAATACATAAGTATCTTGTTATAAGCACAATATGTAAAACTAGGAGTTAATTGGAGGTAATATGGGTTTTATCATCATCACCAACCCATTATATCCCCACCGAGGGGCACGGGTCTCTTCCCTGAGGAAGGTATAGGCCATACTCCACCACGGGGGCCAAGTCCGGATTGGTGGAGGCTTGTAAGACTAGTGGCTGGTCTTACTGTCAGAAGTTTTCAAGCCGCCCCTAAAGGCCTCTGACTTGGCTTAACGACTGCCATCTATCGACGGCAGCCGGCACCAACTGCTTAACGTACCTTGCGAAGCACGGAATCGCTCGGAAAAAATGCCACTAGCGTTAGTCATAGACGGTGACCCATCCATGGACTTTATAAAAAATAAAATGGGTTTTATAAAAAATAAAAATATTTGAAGTATCTAATAAAGTACCTACCCCTTGGCCGGCTCATGGATGAAAAAATCCTGGGCTAATGACTGGAAGATCTCACAAACCATTAAAGGCAAACATTTTGCTGAAATTCAGCCTGTCATCCCGCTCAAACCATGGTTTTTTAAGTTTCGTGACTTGGATAAACGCGTGACCTCAACCATTTGTCGTTTACGCTTAGGGCATGCCTCTACACCGGTCCACCTGGCTAAGATCCCTTTGTGAGTGTGGTTTGGACGACGGCTCTGCAGAACATCTGCTTTTCAGTTGCCCAAATCTCCGGTTTTCTCTTATGGATGTCCTGCCTAATAACATTATCCGACCTACTAATCTTAAACTTATCCTCTCCCAGGCAAATTCCCCTCTTTTTACATTTTAGGTAAATTCCTTTCAGACAACAATATCAAACTAGATCAAATAAAAATATTAAAAAAAAAAGAACAGCTCTGATTTACTCAAAATTCTGACCGAGCCTTGTTTGCTTGTGATTGGCTATAGTCTTGTCTAACACGGGATATTGGCGAAGTTGTACTGGACAATCAGTGCATTGAGTCCATAAAACAGAATTGAATTGAATTGAATAAAGTACCTACTTGCCTAATACTAACTTAATCTAATTTAGCACTAACATTGTTATATAAATCAACTATATCCACATACACCCTTTATGTGTATTATAAAACAACATACTTAAGTAGCCCATTTTTAAAAGTGTAATTTCTGTTCTGGATGAGCGATTTGATTAAGAACTTGTCAAGTACTATATTATACTGAGTAACATAACATTATGTTCCTTGACTTTCCTATGTCTAATCTTGTCTTAAAACTTTGGCTCTTCCAAAACTCTTAATCTTCATTGAAATGCAACTTCATACTTATATAAATAATTTAAAAGTAGTCTTCCTATCTTTATTTACATATTAAGTTAAATTTTTGGATGCAGTCCATAATTTCATGGCCGCATAACAGTAATATAAAATTAACCGTTACATTAATATAATGATGTGTTTACTTGTTCACTTCTGTTTATCTCTCAAAATACAGTACAAAGCACATTCTTGTGTATTTAAGTTACTGTAAGGCCTGTAGATTTGCTAAATACTTAACAACACTCCAATCAATAGGTTATTGGAAAGATAACAATTCAGGTTTTTGGATCAATCAATCAAAGATAATTCATCCTACACTGATGTGCATATCTACAACCCTTTACTAAATATTGGTGAAACTTCTAACAATATTATGAGGGCAGCCTAATTGTTGGCATCTCATTTCACCTTAGCAGGATTTCCCTAGTCCGGAACCAGTCCATGTGCATTGTTTGAAGTCTTTACCACGCTTTACTTACTATAATCACATCCCAGATGAGCAAATGAGCTCCACAATAGTCTTTCTTATAAATATCAATACAAACTCTGCTGTAGTGTATATGTTAAGGCAAGTGTTTTTTATTTTGTTATAAATCACCAGGTGTTCGTGGGGGCTCTTTCTGCCCAATATGAGGCTCTCTCTGTTGAGGCGTCCAAGCAAACCAGCTCTGAGGAGATCGTGTCCTGTATTGCCGACAAACTCAGTCTCAATGATGGCACTGGAGGACCTTACGAGTTGGCCGAGGTATGTACAGTAATAATAATAAATTAAGAATAAATTATCGTGTCACAGTGTTAGTGCGCGTAGTCCTACCAATTTCCTAGACCGATTTTGGTGAAATTTAAATGTATATTTGGTAGGTCTGAGAATAGGTGGTTATCTATATTTCATAGCCCTAAGTGAAAAATTATGGCCAACGTTTAACATTTGCTGGGTCAGCTAGCAATAATATAAGCCTTTAATTACGACCTCTGTGGATGCGAGAGGTCCCAGGCTCGTATACAGGCTAGAGCCTAAAAATGGACAATATTATGGGTAATGGGTAAAGGAATACTAAGACTCCACTGTCCGTCTGTCTCTCTGTCACCGAATGTATGTTATGGACTGTGATACCTAGACAATTGAAATTTTTACAGATGATGTATTTCTAGTGCTGCTATAGCAACAAATAGGTACTAAAAACAATAAAATAAATGAGTCATATAGATGCATAGTCAGCAACATCCACTTTTTTCAAATCCACAAGTATTAGCTATTTTACGGAATAATCAGACTTCTTTCAGGACTTTTTTATACCTACAGGTATTTTTAGTACATTACTTTTACATTACTGTATATAACTCATATGAACTAGAAGCTGCTACATTATAATTGTAAGTAAAAATATCTTATGTACCCTTTCAGTTAAAGTGGATGTTGCTGACTATGCTTCTATGACTCAAATGTTTAACTGCGGCTCCCAAACAACATACGTATTTTATTTATTGTTGATCGATATTTATGACGGCAACAGGCAGACGCTTGAAATAGTCAAATGTTGTCCAGATGATTGTATGGAACCCTACGTGCGTGTGTTCGGCTCGCACTTACCCGATTTTTTTCTCTCAGATAGCACACGATTTATTTTAGTGTACAAATCGCACTCAAACTTCTTTAACCAGTGTCTTTAATCTGTGTTGTACACTCTATACGCGTGTGAAAGAATGTCGAACAACAGCTATCTGGTGATGCCATATGAGGCGATTAAGGCGGCCAAAAATTACAATTGCACGGCCTTTTCTTCGCCCTAAGAGGTACATTCTCGATTTCGAATTATTTTCAATTTAATTTTGAGTTTTAAAATAACCTCGTAAAGTTTCGTCAATTCTATTTTAGAAAATTTAATCAACAAACCGTTTCCGACATAACCACAGATTATATTAAGAATGATTGAAATGCGTAATGTGGTATTTAAAAAACTGCGTAGGTATTAGCTCGAGCTTTTTATAAATCAACAAAATTTTATTTATTTATTTTTACTTATCTGTAAGTAATTTCAAGCAGTGGTTGTAATGCTCAACAGTCAGCATATTTGCATATTCATCCAGTCATCCAGTCTCTGTATGGCAGTTCTTTAGTCAAGCAAGATGATTACATACATTAGCAATGAGGGTCCAACATATTTCATTCAAGATTCATCCAATAACTGATAGTGATCATCTCGTAAATATATTTCCAGTGAAATCATTAAATACTTACATAATTTAAATATCCATATTCCTGTTAGGGTAGGTAGGTACTTGGAATATACGTCATTATCCTCCTTCAATTTAATGAAGTTGTTTTACTGAGTAATAAATGGATGTGTTGGAGTTTGCATAAAACAGCTCCTCCATCAGACAGCTCTGTTCATGGGCTGAATAGACAGATCAGGTCAAATAATACTTGTTGGATAGTTTCGAATAAAAATAAATGGGGAAAAGATATGGTTTCAATCGATAATAATTCCACATATTACAAAATATAATGTCACAAAATTATAATATCTGTAAAGTTGTATGTAACCTTCTCAGTTGAGTGACCTATCAAGAACAATTACATTGAATGAGATTTCAATTTGACATTGCTAACACAAAATACTAATTACGAGTAAATTTTTGATGCTGAGGTTTCATTTAAATAAATTAAAGTCGTTTGATAAAACATACCACTCCTATTAACTAAAGTGGAATACAAACGTGTAACACAAACGTGTAGTACAGAAATAGCTGCAACGATAGATAAATCAATATATCTATCAGTAATGTAGTTCAGACTCAACCAATGACAGAAAACCTTCACGTCATGGTTTCACTTCATCCTAGATCTCAAACCTATACAGTTTGCAGTTTACAAAATGATTGTGATGCTTGTCATTTGAATTCACAATGCCAGTCGAGTAACAAGCGTTGCCGTAAGATATGCTCGCGGTGCCATTAAAAATTCATGTATTAATTCAATTAGCATAAAACTAAACATAGCATGCAACAAATTGGAAGATTTCCCTCGAGGTATGCCAACGGCGGCTCGGCGGGTAGACTAACGTGTTTGGAGCCATTCATTCACGAATTTTACGAGGAGCATGAGCCGCGAGTCTATTTACGTTTCGACGTTTTACGTTTTCGTTGACGACCTCTGTGGTGCAGCGGTTAGCGCAACTGCCTACCATGAGAGGTCCCGGGTTCCGGCTGGGGACAAAAAAAAAGAAACCCAGGTCTTGTATGTTTACATGTTTGTGACGTCGCTATTTCTGGTTCCCACAACACAGAGTATCCTAGTGTGGGTCAGAAGCAATGTATGTGCCTGTATGTAAATGTTAATGTTATGTTTACGTTGCACATCAAAAAAGTGTCGAAGTTCCACAGGATACATCCCCAGGCACTGCTTGAATCGTCCGTAACGGACGCGAAGGCCTATGATGATGATGACGTTGCACATTACCCATAGTAGTAACCGTATATTAAAAACCGTCCACGCCCGAGTCGGACTCGCGCACGAAGGGTGCCAAAAACGACCCTATTAATATACGTCTGTCCGTCGGACCTGTAAAAAGTTTGATGCATTGAGACATAATCAAGTACCTAACATAGCAACATACCAACAAGACACATCACAGAAACAAAATTAATAAAAAATAAAAACAGACTTCAAAACACTCCAGCATGACCTTAAAATTTGATGTAGGTATGTATTAAAGAAATATTGTATACATTTTGGGCACCGACTCTAAAATATAAAGGATCATATTCACTCTTTTTCTTTTTCTTCTTGGCGTGTCGTTGATAAAACAATATTCTAGCTTAAGAGTTCTTGGTATTACTTGTGCCTATTTAGCCGTCCTCATCATCATTAGCCCACTGCTGGGCTTAGGCCTTTTCCCCCAAATGCCATCTCACTCGGTCTCCACGGACCTTCCGCCGATTCAACGACATCATCCGACCATTCAGCAATGTTCTACAGACTGCTGATACTCCGTGATACATTTGAATGGCTGCTTGATACGCTGTGACGCTAGCGATAAGGTCTAGCCGCAAGGGCTCCATAGTCGCTGATTGAACGCGACAGCAACTATTTTAAAACAATCATGATCTGACCTGAGCAAGCTCACCTTGAAACGCGCTATTCCAATTGATTGACTATTCTGAAATTGGAATTGATCTTTGATTTACACATCAGTGACCAAATTAATCTGTGCCTTATAAGGAATTTTCTAACTTGGAGCCATGTTTAAGCCAATGGTATTAGGTTGCGTAAATTGCCAATCAAGATGGGCTACTTCTAATTCTTATGCCCCTACAGCCTTGTGGATTGGAAAGCAACAAGTAATTTACATTTAGCCAGATAAAGTACTACCCACATTACAACGGGCTAACCGATGGGTGCCCGACGTGTACAAAACGGGAACGGTTCTTTTTTCAAACAGCATTGTAGTCTCTTTATGCCTCCCGCGTGTTTGGTCCTCAAGTGGCAAGTAATTATTTTACTAGACCTTGATATCTACGATGTAAATTAAGTAAACTGTAAAGCACCTAATGTTCACTTTGCTGCGGCGGGTTGGACTTGGCTGTGGGTGGACCTCTATGTAGAGAGTGTATTAGGTCGAGCGAGTTAACAATTGGAGGTTTTTTCACCAGGTGGTCGGTGACATGGTTAGCGGCGAGTGCAAGGAACGTCGGCTCGGCTCCAACGAGTCGCCTGTCGCCGTCATGCTTCTTTGGCCGAATCACACGCAGGGCCAGTACTACAGGTGAGTTGGAGAGGATTCGAGGCATCAATTCTTAACCAAGAAAGGTTGTGAAAGACCTCGAGTGTAAAAAGCATAAGCTCGACGATTTGACAGATCGATTATCCGAAAATACCGGTTTTCAAAACACCCATGTCCCCCAATTAGTTCGGATAATCGACGTTCTACTGTAATTGCAAACGCAACTGCGACAGACAACGCGTCTGGCGCGCCTAATTGGGCATCTGCTTAGATCTGATACTGATAGCAGTTGATAACCTTTGGGGTAAAAAGGTTTTCGACTGGTGACGACAAAAGGAGCGTGGCACGCATGAAGTCAATGAGGGCTATCTAGCCGTTAAGAATAGAAAGAAGTACTGAGGCGGCTAGAGGTCTGTGATAGATTGGATGGATTAAATTCGCTACGAGCAGTATAAGTACACCCATATGGTAGACATCTCACAATTATAAAGAGATCTTTTGTCGTCTCGGTTTGGCAGATGATTTTACAAATATCCTTTGTAACAGAATCTGTTTTGGTGCTTAAAAAACACTTTTTATTTTCGTATCTCCAGATATAGCATGAGGGTCGGCATTTATGTGTGTGCTGCTTCCATTCGAATACGACGGTTGTATCTAATGACGTGTGACCAGCCAACTTGTCAGCTACTGCTGCCAATATTCATCTCAGGTTTCCTACTGAACCCTATTCCATGGTTGAATTTATGTAAAGTAAACAATGCCCAGAAATTCAGTGAGTCATAGTCTTGACCTACAATTCGGATAGTCATCTAACTAGCGACTGGGATTCGTCACATATTATTATTAGAATCTTTGTCAATAAATCCCGTTTTTTTGTTTTTTATTTGGTGGTCATGAGTCAGTACTTTTAGCCGCAGTGTTCAATTTACGATAGGCTTGATAGATGTTGATACGCCAATTTTGTTAATTACACCCAATTACCTCTTGGAAATTATAAGTGATTTGCGTTGTATGAACATTTGTGAAATGTAAATGCTTTCGGAATAATGCTAATTAATTATCATTCCAAATGAGAATGGCCTACTTTTTCGTGTGATAGAAACTTGCAGAAGTTTAGTGGGGATGTTATTTTATAATAGTTAAATGCTTCTCCTAGATACTCGATTTTCCATATAAATTGTGTTAAATGTGTGATGCATTGAGGTATGCGGTGTCGTGATACATAGCTATAACAGTTCCGCAATTAATATAATAGACAGGTATAATCTGGTCCAGGCTGGCCTTGCGCGCTACCTACTTATTACTGTTTACACACAATCTCCGCAGAGCTGTCACACTAATACTATTCGTATCCGAGTCTGAGAACAATCTTACGATGTCACGCAATGATTCATTCACGATGTATAGTAATTATGGTAATTTGTATCTTGTGTCCTTGTATGGCATCGCCGCGCGCGGCTTTAGTTTTTTAAATAGTTTTTCAACTTTGAACGTGTTTTCTCTAATGCGTATTGAATGAAATGCATTCATTAGCCATGCCTCAATGAGTTGCGTTGTATAATTATGTTGCGTCGAAGATAGCCGCTCGTAGTGTAAATGCAGTGACTCTGATTGGGGATAATGTCCCTCCACCGCGCGTGAGTCACCCTTCCTGCCCTGCCGCGGCCGCGCGATAACCATGCGGTCTTCCTGCCAATCAAACACTCGCGCGCAACAAATATGTCCGCTCAAAATAACATCTCGCAACTGTTTACATCTCTCTAAATCATGACTCAAAAGTGAGTGAGGGGCGCGCGATTTATTGCCCCCGTAAATCCCGGAATACGCGAGTAACCGCAAAATTATGTTCCAGATTTTACCTGCGCGAGAAGATCCAGGACGAGCCGTGGATGGAGAACTTCTCGGTGGACCCGCAGCTGATCAAGGACTACTTCCAGCGGTTCCTGTACCAGCCCAAGGACCGCGAGTACCCCGACCTGTGCCAGCTGCCCGAACTCAACGAGCATACGCTGCTCGAGAACCTCCGGGCGCGCTTCGGCACTGGATACATTTATACATACGTCGGCTCCATCCTCATCGCGCTCAACCCCTTCAAATTCTACCCCATCTATAACCCTAAGTATGTCAAGCTGTACCAGAACAAGCGCATCGGATCGACTCTCCCGCCGCACATATTCGCCGTGGCGGACACCGCCTACCATTGCATGCTGCGAGAGCGGACCAACCAGTGCATAGTGATCAGTGGCGAAAGCGGCTCTGGCAAGACGGAAAGCACCAACTTCCTGCTTCACCACCTCACGGCACTCAGCCAAAAGGGCTCGCACGGCAGCGGCGTGGAACAAACCATTCTCAGCGCCGGACCTGTCCTAGAAGCCTTCGGCAACGCCAAGACCGCTCACAACAACAACTCCTCGCGTTTTGGCAAATTCATACAAGTCAACTACAAAGAGAATGGCATGGTGCACGGTGCAGTTGTTCAAAAGTACCTCCTGGAAAAGTCCAGGATCTGCAGTCAGGGCCGCAACGAGAGGAACTATCATGTATTTTACTATCTGATCGCGGGTGCTTCTGACGCGGAGCGTGAACAGTTACATTTGTTAAGTGCGGACAAGTACAACTATCTGTCGCGGACGGGGTGTAGTGTAGTGCCAGGTGTGGACGAACAATATGAGTTCTCGAGACTCAAGCAGTCGATGGAAATGGTGGGATTCACGATGGATAAGCAGAGGAGGCTATTTGCTGTGCTGTCAGCAGTTTTATTGTTGGGTAAGTTGAATTTCTATTTTTTATAGAACACTGATCTGTCAGGATCGTGGCAAGTGGCAGTCCCTGGTCTCTCCGCCTACCCCTGTGGGAAACAGGCGTGAGTTAATGCATGTAATTTATAGAACACTTGAAATGGTGTAAGGTAAAACCATGTGCAATGTGAAAATCAGATGGTTTAGTATAATATTCCTTAAGTAGGAGATAACCTTAAATATTTTAAATGTTATCTAGTAATTATGTAAATAAAAGTATGTATCAGAAAAGTATGCGACAGATAAGATAGGAAATTAATATATTATTATTTTACCAATTCTGTCATTGCTCTTTATGCTGATAAGAATAGCTTCAATAACCTTTGTAGTAATTTTAAGCTTATCTGTGACAGAGTTGTCTCTTCTTAATTTTTGAATGGGTAAAATTTTGTTACGATATCTTTAAACCAAGAAATGCGCAATGTTACCCAGATCAAGCATAAACGACGATCTTGACGACTTCTGTGGCGCAAGGAATTCGAATACCGGCTGAGATAAAAAAAAACAGGTATTGGATGTTTATTATGTTGGTGATGTCGCTGTTTCTGGTCCCCACGACACAGGGTATCCTAGTGTGGGGCCAGAATCAATATAATGTGCCTGTATGTAAATGTTTATGTTCATTTATTTATAGGCCTGGCATATGGCCTAATTAACGATTCTTCTTACATATTTTTTGTGAATAATACATCCTACTGCAGGGCATAGGCCTTCTCTCAAAGAGAGAGATTACGGAATTAATTCCTTCGCGGAATGGGCGGTGGGCGCGCGTGATAATTACATTTATAATAATAGTATCAACAACAATCGTAGCGATCGCGTAGTGAATGGTATTAGTAATGTGCACTACGATTGTTCTTGATTAACTTTTAACATTAGGTATCTACTTGGTATTCACTATGTGTGATACATATAAAATAAAATAAAAATTAAAAAGCCTTTATTCATCCATGATACATATAACACCTTTTAACTAAGAACTAAATGCATATTACTATAATCGGTCCAATCATTTATTTAACTTTTGACAGATGCACACCCATGAAGTTTCTTATTTATTTGACCACATCATGGACACCTTTATTTATTCACAATAGTGATGCGACGTATTTTGCTGCGATATTTTAACGAGTAGATTGATGTATCGAAGACGATAAAAAATATAAACCTTATTACAAAGATCTATAAGAATCCTAGTATAAGAAATTAGTTTTATTAATAAAATAAGTAGAAAATAATTGTGACAACCCGTTGGGTGATTTTTAAGTTCATCTCGCTCAAACTATAAAAATATCAAAATAAAATAGCAATGCAACGAATCGATTAAATTTAACGTAACTTAAACCGATTATGTCATAAAAATCGAATCGGCAACTTCATAGAACATCACTAAATTGAGCTGTCAAAAGTTAAATAAACCGTTGGACCGACAATAAACTCCTTAATTGAACGCTAGTTGCACCAACTTCCCATGTTTTGGCAACACAAAGGAAAAAGAGAGATGTGTTTCAATCCCAAGGTTGCTAGAAGAAATATGGTATCACCAACAAGTGCAAGCAATAATTGTCTAATTGTTACTATAGTCTCTTATGCTGTTTTCCGGCATTAAAGAATATACTGGTCTATATATAAAAAGCCCTTCTATGACTACCTGTCCACTCGGGTTATCGGTCTAACCTATTTATAGAGTGTTAAAATATGTATGTTTTTGACAATTCGAAGTAGCTCAAATCCAGGACTTCATGTAAGTCCTATACTAGTTTAGGACTTACGAGTAGCGTGCCAGGACAATCTTTACCAAATTCCTGGTGACATTCCAGGAAATGTGGAGTTCCAACCGCAGCGGTCCTACCACAATGACGAAGCGGTTGGCGTTAGAAATCCCGAGGTTGTCTCCCTCATCTCTTCGCTGCTCCGCGTCAAGCAGGAAACGCTTTTGGCAGCGCTTACGTCAAAGCGTGCGCGGGCGTCCGGCGAGACGCTTATAATTAACTACAGGTCAGTATGATTATGGAAACGAGCTTTTTTTTTTTGGGTTTTTGAACTTAAATCAGCCCAAAAAACCAAGTTTAATGCGTTTGGACATGAAATAACCCAAAAAAACGAGTGTATGTAATAATAATTGGGTATTTGACAGTTTCGGTCAAATGAATTACTTTTAAAACGGAATTTTGTATGAAAATACTTGCTTGTGACGTCACATTTCAGAGCACTCTTTTTATGTTTCATCTATTTAAAAATTTTAATAACTAGTACATGATTAAAAGAAATACATTTTCCGAATCTTGTAATTTTTGTTTTAATCGAGCATCTCAAATAATTTATTGTTGATAGTGTCAAATACCGTATTATCCACATGCATGGAACATAATTTATTTGGGAATAAATAACTCTTACTTGTCTTGGTTCCAAACTACGCAAATACTAATTGCACATGGAAAAATATTTAGACCGAGGACATTTTATACAAATTGAATACGACAGTCCCCAGTATGAATTGAACTCCATCTTCAAGTGTGTTAAGGACAGTCAAGTGTGTTACGATATGACCAAATAGACGGTCCAATGTAGGGGTCACTCATTTTTTAAATTGAAACATTTATGTCTTAAAAGTCTCCAATTGTGCACCATATCCAAGAAGAAAAATCTGCTATTTGCGAACGATAACGTAATATGTATGTAATACGTAAAATGTATCTAATAAAACCCCTGTAGCTTGCCCGAAAAACTAAAAAAAGAAACAAATTTTCACAGCCATCAATCCACATCAACACAAACACATCAAAGTACTTTTACATTCCTCAGGTTACCAGAGGCAATTGCTACCCGAGACGCGATGGCCAAATGTCTTTATGGTGCACTGTTCGATTGGATAGTGATGCAAGTCAACCACGCGTTGCTGTCCAAGAAAGATACTCTTCGGGAGCACCAAGGACATAGCATAGGTTAGTGCCGCTTATTTTCTTACAGTAACATATCAGGTAACATAACATATCATATAGTTACATATCAGGATCTACTTACTTGATTTTTATTGAAACAGTCCGACCAGGTTTCGCTGTGATTCGCAGAGCTTAATCATGGTGAGCAGAGACGTAGCTCGCGACGTCAGAAACGAGCAACCCATTCTTCCGATAAAAATCAGGTAACTGGATCCGGATAATATATTACAACGTGTTGTTATTACACTTTATTGCACAAAAATAAACATCATCATCAACCCATTGTGTCCCCACCGAGGGGCACGGGTCTCTTCCCTGAGGAAGGTATAGGCCATACTCCACCACGGGGGCCAAGTCCGGATTGGTGGAGGCTTGTAAGACTAGTGGCTGGTCTTACTGTCAGAAGTTTTCAAGCCGCCCCTAAAGGCCTCTGACTTGGCTTAACGACTGCCATCTATCGACGGCAGCCGGCACCACTGCTTAACGTACCTTGCGAAGCACGGAATCGCTCGGAAAAAATGCCACTAGCGTTAGTCATAGACGGTGACCCATCCATGGACTGAACGCGCCGTATGTTGCTTAACATTAAAATAAACATAATGTAATTTAAATAAAATGTTTCTTGTAAAAGTTACATGCAAAGGCGGACTTATTTCGGACGTGTAATGCTTCCAAATAACCGAACTTATAACCGATGGGTAGACGAGTTTTTGAGTGGAGACCGCGGATCGGTAAACGTAGTGTAGGACGTCCTCAGACTCGGTGGAGCGATGATCTTCGCATGGCTGCTGGCTAGAACTGGATGAGAATAGCCGAGGACCGTGCTCAGTGGCGTGCAATGGGAGCGGCCTATGTCCAGCAGTGGACAAGCATAGGCCGATGATGATGAATGCTTCCAAAAGTTTTAGTTAAAAAAAAGTGTAGTTCTTGTGCACGCTTCGTCGCCGCAATTCTATGTCAGTCTTGAATGATGAATCTACTACTATCATACTAATCCCAAGACCAATTCCAGGCGTCCTCGACATATTCGGCTTCGAAGATTTCGGCCCAAACAACAGTTTCGAGCAACTCTGCATCAACTACGCGAACGAACACCTCCAATACTACTTCAACCAACACGTGTTCAAATACGAGCAAGAGGAGTACCGACGGGAGGGCATCAAGTGGACCGATATCGGGTTCTTTGACAACACAGGGTGTTTGCAGCTCATACAGGGCAAGCCGGGAGGCCTGTTGTGTGTACTGGACGACCAGTGCAAGTGAGTTATGTTATCATAAAAAAATTGTAGTCGAATATATTCAAAAAATACCATCATCATCATCAACCCATTAAAAATACCAATAATAATAAAAAAAAGCAGCAGCTACATCGGGTGACAGTGTAGGCAAAATGATAGCCGACCTTCGATAGGAGATGGCACCGAACGAAGAAAAAGGCGGAATAATACTATAAAACCGTCTAAACTTCCAAATTAAAATGTAATCACTCCAACACTAGCAAAGCCTTCGTTTTGTACAATAAGCTACGATCAGCGACATTTGGGAGTGGTTGACCAAAAAGGGACCTCAAGGGAAAATAATTGATTTCGAGAAAATCGCGTTTGAAGTTTCGTGTAGGTTAGGTTAGGTTAGACTCGGGTTGGCTCACAAAAAAAATCATAAAAAAATAACTACAGCACCTACAAATATTCTGGTTAGACCATAACAAAGCTACCACAGATTAAAAAAATGAAATAAAAAAAATAACGGTTTCCAATCCCTCCAGGTCCCTTTTTGGTCAACCACTCACATTTGAATATTGAGTCTATATTCAATATTCAAATGTCGCTGTGCGAAAGATCTTGCCGTTCCAGTATAACTCCATTCATTCACATAAAGTGAACTTTCAGTTTAATAAATAAATATAATAACTTCCACACAACACAGTCACTTGTGCTTTCAACACCATTTGTATAAGCGCCAAGTAAATAAACATAAACATTTACATACAGGCACATACATTGATAAATCGCCTCTAAATGCGTCTCCACTCGACGCGATCTTTCGCTAGCTGTACCCACCGATCGTTTGAGATGCCAAAATGACCTTGTCACGAGCGTTTTAAGCATTGCGAACGTAATACTATTTTTTTAATGAAGCAGTATCTTACAAAGCCTTTACCATCTTTTCAGTTTCCCCTGGGCGACGAACGAGACTCTGCTGCAGAAGTTTAACTCAGTCCACGACGACAATATGTTCTATGAGAAACCTCAGAGGAGGGAGCCCGCATTCATTGTCAAACACTACGCAGGACGGGTCAAGTACCAGGTAAAAGCGTCTGCAGTTGCCTTTGTTCAGTACCCAGATTATTTATTTATTATGTTAGCTATTGATAAAAAACTTTAAATATTGATACACTCCGAAGTTCCTTCAAGGTTAAAACATTAAGTAAGCGAATGAACAATGATTTGATCTAAGTAATAATATATAGTCTCCCTCTGTCTACTATCTCGATTGTGTCTTGTTCTCAGGTGACGAATATGCGCGAGAAGAATCTGGACCTTATGCGTCAGGACATAGTTAGTGTTTTGAAAAATTCGTCGCTGGCGTTCGTCCGCGAGTTGGTTGGCGTGGATCCGGTCGCCGTCTTCCGCTGGGCCATTGTTAGGGCGTTCTTTAGGTGAGAGCACTTCGCTTAGAATAAAAAAAATCAACATAGAGTTTATATTATGTTTGTTAATGCAATCTTGAATGCATGTAAAATGTTAGCTGATGTATTTGTAGTGGAAAAAAAACAGCACTGACCATCTTTTCTCAAACCCTCTTAAACAAGAGTAGGAAAAACAGGGATGCTGCTGGCACATACACGAACACCACCCATTCTCGAGCATAACGCATATTTAGCAAACCTGCAGATTGAGTTCTTGTCGTTGTAAAATTTATGGCAGTTATTATGGAATCGCGTCTACTGTACATACACGTTTAAAATTTATTTTTTCATAATTGTCCATTGTACTCCACAGAGGCTACTTCGCTTTCATGGAGGCTGGTCGCAAACATAGAGGACATCGAGTTGAGGGCGCTTCCCGCGTTCCGCGCGCCTCTATCCAAGCACCTAACGACAGCATAATCAGGTAGGTTGCTGTGCCAATTTATACCTTACCTGCTACGCCATTGTGACCCCTTTGCATTGAAGTTAAACCCCAGTGTTTGCCTCGGAGATTTGACTACCTAGTAACTAACCGTCCAAAAATGCTAGTCTGACATGACAGGCATGTTGATTGCCAAAATTATCAAAGTTAATTATTGTAGCTTTCGAACGCCTTTGAGATGATATTTGTCCAATTGTTTACAATTGACATTATATGTACAATTTATATGAATGTAAAGAAATTATTATTGAATATTGTCTGTGTAATGTCCAGAGATTGGAGATGGAGATTGGAGAAAGCTCTATCTAATAGGGATGTTTGCTATCAAAATAAAAAATTCTTGATTGGTCAGTAGCCGTCTTAACTGGAGACACAAGGTCAAACAGACCAAGCATTTAGTTGCAAATGCAAATGTGGGGTGAATGCAACTGAGACCTGCCAATCAAAGTGACTCAGTGACGCCGTTTTGTTTTAACATTTTATGGAAACAAAGGAGAGCTGTTAAATAATAATTAAGAGTTTTGTTTTAAACTACCAGCTGCCCCCATGACCTCAGCCATATGGGATTCTATATTCTGCCAAATGTCATCCAAATCTTGAATACCTTTGGCGTGGTCGTATTAGAAACATCTCAACAATATGACTTGGGAGTTTTGGATATTGGTGTGATTTAAGCATTTGCCTCGGTACTTTATAGCATTTTATCTTGTAAGTTAGAACAAAGGGCATTGTCTCCAATATCTGGACGTAACCGCGAAGCTTCAGCCATTGACGTATGTGTGACGTAACGAACTGTGTCTTGTTGCTCAGCCATCTGGTGACAGTCTCATCAATCAATCTCGCAATCAACCGCATTGCGTAAGTCGCCGCTAACAACATGGCACCCGTATGGCATGCTTTTACATTACCTAGAGTCCTAGACTTCTATGTGCACTGAGCATGAGTTTTTTTGCCGTCTCGTTTTATACCTACACTCTTATTTTCTAATGTTACCTTTCTTTAGGCGTTAGAGTGATTAGCTTTTCCTACAAATTTATATAATAATCTTACTAAGTAATCGGTTTCTAGCCTAATGGAGTTTATTTTCTAGTTTCATCTTGTTGGAAATTACCAATACACTGTGTTTTTTATCTACATACACTTGTGCATGCGACTATTGAACCCTTTGCATTTTGTCTTTAGTTTTGTTTTAAATTAATTTTATTTTTAAACCTCCCTTTCCTATCTCGTCCGCGCGCGCGCATTTCGAAACGAAAGAACGCCGAATCGGACGCCGAGTAAGGCCCGAGAGGCGCCGAGCCGCACGAACGACAACCGAAGAGAGAGGGAGACAAAGGACACGCGCGTCGGTGGGAAAGGGACAAAGAATTACAGAGTCGCCGAAACGAGGACGAGGCGGGTGGAACGTATCGACGATACGGACGTGATGCAACGCGCGAGTCAAATAGTGATGTACGTGCTGGCAGTTGGATTATTGTCTTGCTAGCACTGTTGCACTTCTGTACGGTTATTTCTATAATAAGCAATTCTTGGAACGTGTTCGTTGGGGTTTGTACGACAACCTTTGTTCCACAACTCTAGATGTCATTAATTTTCCATTTTTCGAAAGATAATAAAAAAAACAATGCAGAAAAATAGGATTTTATTGGTAGATTATGCTTGAAACCATAATCATGTGGGAAATAATTCTATGTAGGCCAATGATTCGCTGAATGCGGCAATATTTGTAGAACGCGTAAAGCGCGAATTTCGTAAAGTAATATTAACTCTGGTATTTCGAAAAATAAAAATTCGAGAAAAATCTCGGAACTAACGTGTTGCCAAAAACGAACTCTAATGGAAGTGTCACATGAATTGCGCATTTTAGAAATTTACCTGTATTATATTCATCAAACAAACCTACTGCCGTGGAATGAGTACACTCTGACAGAAACGTCTATAATGGACCGCACAATGATTAACTCTAATGTTTAAGGAACTTTAAATAACCGGATTTATTTGTTGTCCTGTTTATTTTCACTTAGCATGTCTCTTTGATTTGACTTGCACTATTTTAGACTTGAAAGTACGATAGGTAGACTTTGTCTATTAATAGGTAAACGCATATAGCAGTAGAAACTATTCGTTGTTGGTCGTAATACTCATTCCGTTTCTATTTTGTGTTTGTTTTTGTTTGATGAATTCGGGTCTTCTCGGTTGGGTATTCTTCTACTGGTGTTGGCTGTTTGGTGTTAATTTTCCTTGCTCTGAGAAAACTATGTTTTTTTCAGCATTTTCGTGTTGTTCTAACTCATTATTCTGGGTTACTATTCTGTGTAATTGTGTTTATTATTGAGCATATTATTAATTGTTATTTATTTGCTGTAAATACAAAGCTTCGATAATACGCCGACGCTAAAAGGCTTCTACTGCCTCAAGCTTTGTTTATGTATTGTCAACTTTCTTACGAACAAAATAGCATGTGTATTACATTTTTGCGAAAACAACACACTATCCTTTATTTTCAAAACTCTGGTGGCAGGTCTCCAAAAGGCCTGTTCAGGCTACAAAGTATTGCGCGATGCGACACGCGTCCGATCTGCCGCAAACTTTTCGCGACATTCCCTCAAATTGCTTGCCGCTGTAGCAACAGTCATAGTAACAATAGGTGTAGACACCACTTTATTCGAAGCGAGATGGTGATGATAAATTCGTAAGAGACTCAACAACTATCAAAAAACTCAACTGTAAAAGATAAGAGTAATTTTATTGTCTTGTCTCCATGTCCAGGAGGTTTCCATTTTCAATCCTAGAAATGGATGTGTTTCTAAAAGCAATAATAGAAGACCTTTTATTTCATTCATTCTATGAAAATACAAAACGGTGGCTGGCAACCCCATTTGCGGCGGAGAGGACCGTACCGCGCAACCCTTTGTCTGAACGCGCCTACACTCTCTAAACCAACTAATGTATCCCAATCACAATAATAACAGGAAGAACAAGTCGTTTAGGCCCCGCGATAGAGCCAAGAAGGGCCTCAAGAACCTCCAAACAGTGAAGCACCTCGCTGGCCGGACCGCCGCGCCGACCGGAAAGCGGAAGCAGCCGCTTACCGTCGCCGCTCAGTTCCAACACTCGCTCGCTGCGCTTATGGAGACGCTTAACCAGGCCAACCCTTTCTTTATAAGGTTAGTGGAGATAGCACGGGTTATTTGAGAAACGGGCTGAATAAGTATTTGGTGCTCGCTCACAATAGAGCCGGCAAAGATAAGCAGTTGTCCAGTCACACCGAGGTTACACAAGCCGATTCATTTGAATAGAATAGTAAAACTTACCACGCCAACTTAAAATAATTAGAAGACAGATATATTTTTATTGTACATTATTATTATACAGAGATATATCTTTATTGTACTCATAAATAAAATTTACAGATTTTTATAAATGTAAGTATAATTGGCGGCCTTATTTATTACTATAAGCAATTAGATAGTGTGTCCTAGTGTGGGGCCAGAAGCAATGTAAGTGCCTGTATGTAAATGTTTATAGGTGTACTAGCTGTCACTACGGGTCATTCCGCAGACTAGCTATGAAATGTTTAGAAATTGAAGTGTAGGTTCCTAAATTTTTTAAAGTTGCTCTCAATAGTTCTGTGTTATTACCCCAAAACTATGTCATGGAGTTGCTGTCTATACATTAATTTATTTTTTTTAAAACGTGCAGGATCAGATAATATTGACACATTAGAGTGATAAGTTACAGATAAAAGATTTCTCCTAAAGATTCACTTAACCTCCAAAAATGCTCCCCAACAGATGCATAAAATCGAACAGCGACAAAGTCCCGAACGTTTTCGACGAGGAAACGGTGCAGAGGCAACTGCGATACACCGGTATGCTGGAGACAGTCCGCATCCGCCAGGCCGGATATAACGTCCGGCATACTTACGACGAGTTCATACAGCTCTACCGGATATTGCTGCCTAAGGGACTGCTCAGCTCTCAGCTCGACGTCAGACGCTTCCTTTCCACACTGAACCTGGACCGGGATAATTATCAAATGGGTGAGTCGCTCATTCATCAATTACTGTTGTCCCTCATTAGCGACATAGGCTTCTCAAAACAGATCGTTGGGTTATACTGAAGACTATGAGTATCCGCCAGGCTCGATAGAACTTCCGGCATACTTACAACGAGTTCATACAGTTTTACCGGATAATGTTACCAAATGGGTGAGTGGGGCATTGTAATTTAACGGCGAACGATCTATAACTTTCTAACTCTCTTTCTAAGATTAAGATTATAAAAGGAGCTTTCGCTGTCTCTAGAAGAAGTCTATTAGATTCGTCTTCTCAGCCCTCGGCCTTGGTAAACTACCATTGTTATGTTACACAGGCTTGCTAAGATAGTTTGCGGTTGTTTCTGGTTCTCACGACACAGGAATGAATGTTTCTGTTGGTAAATGTTTATGTTTAAATCTGACAGCGGCATGCATACGATGATCAGCTCATCCAGCTCCACCTAAGAATCTGTTCAGCCCAGGGTATTAAAATTTATCAAGTTACTGGGTGACTTGAGATTGTATAGCGTTCGGGCCTCATTTTATCGACTATACATTTTTCTGGAATATTTTTTAAGATGATCACGCCCTACGCGGCATCCGGTACCTGACTGACGGCTTGACTGACTCGCTGTCACAGCTTTAAACCTGTAAACCAAGCAATTTTAAATTTGGAGGATATATTCTAAAGAACCCAGGAGGGTAGTTTCCAGTGTAAAAATAATTAAATTCTATTTAGTCCGTATTTTAGATTATAAAAAAATATTGGACACGTATTTTTTCTTTTTTCGATTAAACAAAAAATAACAAAGATATAGCCCATTAAAGTTACGTGTGACGTCACTCAGTGCTAAAAAATGCAGCACGGCGTGACGTCACACGTAACTTTTATGGGCTATATCTTTGTCATTTTTGGTGTAATTTACAAATAAAAAAATACGTGTCCCTTATTTTTGATTAATCTAAAAGTCGGACTAATTACATTTTTTAGGGCAACTAGCCCATTGAGGAACTTCTTGAAAAAACATCGCTGAAGGGGAGAAAATTTTCGATTAAAAGGTTAATGTATATACATTAACAATTGATCTTCTGAGCGGAGTAGAGATGAATAGAGAAAAGTTATTCTGCTCTAAAATATTATAAAAATAAGACATTCCGTATAATGACGTCCAAAACCTACATAACCTCTACATTAAGAACCAAAATGTCCACCTAAGAGGCCACAGACTTAAACTAATCAACTCTCTGTGTGCAAGTAACCCTCGAAAGCATTTCCTTCCAAACCGTGTCGTGCGATAGTGGAACAAACTACCTGACTATCTTTAGTGCAGACTCGGTGAACTGTTTTAAAAATAGACTGGATAATTATATAAAAACCAAAAACAATTAAGTGCTATGATAAGACATGCACGCATCGACACTTAGCTGTGTATCAAATAGAATAGAAAACGTTTATTTGGTACCAACAGAATTAAATAAAACAATCATGGTTTCGCGTGTAACTTAGGCTATAAATTGCGTACTTACTACCGTAAAATAAAGTGAGAATTAAGTAAATAGCACCAAAATGGCCGCCGCTTAGCATTTTGCCATGATCGTTGAAGACCAATAATAATAATTCCTCTAATAAGTATATCCCCTCTAGGTGCCACGAAGATATTCATGCGAGAGTCAGAGCAGACAAAGCTGGAGTACCGGCTGCATCAACAGATCATGGCGTCCATCATCACCATCCAGCGCTGGTTCCGGGCGGTGTTGGAGCGGCGCCGTTTCATCGCTCTCAGGCGGGCTTCCGTCGTCATCCAGCGCTCTTGCAGGTGTGCTACTTTTACTAACATACAGGACACAGGCGAACATTTTCTTTTAAAATGTCGCTTATGTATTGAAGATCGCGGTCATCTCGTTATGATTGCAGATTTTTATATATGTTCTTGTTAATATAAATGCCCACTGTTGGGCATCCCATCCCTGGCAAGGGTCCAGCCTTGCCAGTCTCGCCCAATTTTCACAGCCGCTTTTACAATGTCTGGCTCACTAGGTTGGTGGTCTGTCCACCGACCATCAACCCGTTCTTGGCCACCTCTCAGTGGCTATCTTAGTCATTCGACTGTATTCCCAAATGCCCAGTCCATGTCCATTTTAGCATTATTATTTGTGTGGTGTATTTTCTTATTGACTTTAGTTTTATGCCGAATATCGACGTTTCACACACGATCTCGAAGTGTAAGCCCGCTCCATAGATAAATAAAAAATATTTTCTTCATATAATAAATAGATAGACTAAGGCCTGGTTTACATTTGCTTTATTTTCATGCTTTTTTAGCATGCTTTCCATAGAGCTAGAATAGAATAGAGACGCCAAAAGTACATAAGCAAATAATAAATCAGTAATGGTTGGTTTTATTCAACGTATTTAGTTTCTTTAAAGTACTTTTATATTTATAATATAATGGTGCGTAATAAAAGCTATGAATCGGCATATGTTTTTGCCGTCTCTATTATATTCTTTCTCTCTGAAAAGCATGTTAAAAAAAAATAAAGCAAATAGAAACCAGGCCTAACCGTGCCCGCGACAACATTCGCGCCAACGGATTATCCTATAGCCTATCCCCATCCTGAAAAGCCGTTCTAAATACTGGTGGAAGAATTTTTGAAATTCGAGTGATTTCAGATATTACTATCCACACACCAAGCTACAAACGTTTCCTGTTTATAATATTAGTGTAAAAAATTAAAATTAATAAACTCACGCCCGATATCCCCGAAGGGGTAGGCAGAGGCACCAGTCACTGGAACTGGGCCCACGTTTTGCCGAGTTTATTAGGTCCCAAACGTGACAAGTGGCAAGAATGTCGTCGTTATCCGGGCACAATTTATCAGCGAATGGTGTTGCTGTACAAACAAATGTACGTAACTAAAAGTCATTGGTACATGCGTGGTTCGAACCCAGACTCTCAAGGTCGAGAAGCAAGTGTAAAGTCTTCGCAAAACGTGAACATCCCTCGCCAAACTTAAGCAAGCACACCCCGCCCCGCAGGGGATACCGCCGTTTAGCCAAAGTATTTTTCTCCAAATTTTACTTCCCAATAAACTTATGGCATCAGTTTCATTTCCCCAATGAAACTTTAGCAAGTTTTCATTTCGCATTTTATTCATTTGGTCAAATTATCATTTCGCATAATTTTACTGCGTCAAGTTTTATTAAGACAAACGTTTATTATGGTAACGTTTTATTTTGGCAAGTGTTATTTTCAAATAATGGAACGGGGGGTCGGCGATGTAAAGAATACGTGACAACAGAAATATAGGTGCGACGACGCGCGTAGCGAAGCGGAGCGCGTCGGAGCGTTAGGTTCTCTATGTAAGATCGAAAACTGACTCGACTTTGATGCGTTCTTACCTTGCCTCTTGTTGCCTCTTTGGTAAAATGAATTTTGACCAAGTATTTATTTGGTAAACAATAACTTGCCATGCCGTGCTTCGCAAGGTACGTTAAGCAGTTGGTGCCGGCTGCCGTCGATAGATGGCATGGCAGTCGTTAAGCCAAGTCAGAGGCCTTTAGAGGCGGCTTGAAAACTTCTGACAGTAAGACCAGCCACTAGTCTTACAAGCCTCCACCAATCCGGACTTGGCCCCCGTGGTGGAGTATGGCCTATACCTTCCTCAGGGAAGAGACCCGTGCCCCTCGGTGGGGACATAATGGGTTGATGATGATGAAACTTGCCATAATAACTTTGCTAACTGTTTATTTGCTTTAAGTTGTTTTGAGAAATGTTTTTTTGCCAAGTGATAATTTGCGGAAAATAGTTTGGGAAGTAATACTTTGGGAAACGATTTTTGGCAATACATTAGTAAACCCGCCCCGCAGACAGTGGTTCGAAGCGCGTCACGAGGCGGCGACGCGGGTGCAGGCTTGGTTTCGCGGCGCGCGCGTCCGCCGCTGGTACCTGCATCTGCGGGACGGCCTCGTCGCCTTCCAAGCCGCCGCCAGGGGCTGTCTGGTGCGGCGGGCATTGCCGGCGTTGCGACGGCGGACGCAGGCCGTTTGTGATGAGGTACTATAATCCGTTTTTTAAAGAGCCGTTCTCAGAAGCACTAAAAAAAAATATTACGGCTGTCAAAAGAATGCAATTTTGCACCTCAGCCCAATAGCCATGTGTGATACATCATAAAATAGGTCTCAGCGAGCTGAACAAAAGTTACTATGACGCCAATAGCCAAATGTTTGTTTTGTCCTTTCGGAGTTATATTCTATTGGAAAAAAACTAAAATTTTTAATAAAATATAACTCCGAAACGACAAACATTTGGCTGTTGGCGTTCAGCTCGCAGAGACCTATTTTATGATGTATCACACATGGCTATTGGGCTGAGGTCCAAAATTGCATTACTTTGACAGCCGTAATATTTTATTTTTTTTCGTGCTTCTGAAAACGGCTCATTCAATGCAAAAAAAAAATGACGCGGTGTTGCCGTTATAAAATATATAAGTTTAGTCGGTAGATTTTTTTTTACCGTGAAAAGAAGACTTGTGTGACAAAAATCCTTATTACATCAAAGACATTAAAGTTTAATTCCTCATAAGAGAAAAGTGAAAAAAAAACACCTACGTAGCGCAAACAATTTTTACTTGGAAGTAAAATGGGGTAATTTGGTTTTTGCGTACTAGCAACATTCAGACATTGGATTGTATTGAGATGTCAACGTGACTGTTTTATTTTTTTGCATTGAACTAAAAAACAGACTGTACATTAAAAAAGTGATGGTGATGAGGTCCTCCGCAACGATTCCGGTGACGGCGACACCTTGGCAATTAAACATTTTGACCCGAGCATGCGCACGGACGTGAGATGAAAAATAGTAAGTTTCAAGTCTTTATTTGTTAGCAAACACGGTACGTTAAGATTTTACATAATACATTGTTACGGACAAGCGTGTAGCACTATTATATGGTATACAAATATTATAATTTAACATTACAAAAGCTATATTATTTACAAAATTATTATGCAATGTCAAGTAAATAATAAAAAATATATAATAATTTCAACTAATAAGTAAATCGTCTTTAGTTTATTTCGTATGGCTTCCAGTTGATTTCTTATAGATAAGTTCCAGCCGCGGCGCGTTGTTGCTTAAGAAAACGACTAAACCAACAGCGGTCTCACCACAAGTCCCAGACTTCCCCATTTTCTTCACAAAATCTAGTTTTACTTTGTCCTATAGAATATACAAAGGTACTATTTTTTCGTTGTCACAGCACGACAGTTTGGAAAAGCTGCCGCAAGACGACGCTCTTCACAGCCAGCAGTCGAGTATTGAGGAGCTCCGCACCATCATCGACCAACAACTGTGAGTGTTGGATTCTACATAAATATACCATTATATTTGTTTGGAGCTGAGACAAAATGTAAACAACTTTTCAGTACTCTTTAGACTATTTTCATTGACAAAAAAAATGTTATTTCGGTTTTTACACTAAGAATGAAGTAAATTAGATTAATCAAACCTAATTTACTTAATTCGTTTTTTTTTAACTCACTATCTATATATTTAACGGATCTAATGATTATTAAATAGGTAAGATTTAATTACCTACCTTTTTTTTTGCTGCTTGGGTATTTATTTACAAATATTCCAATACTTTAATTAAATAATATTAATAATGAGCTAACTAACAATAAATAAAAATATAACTTAAATATAAAACTATTCTATTATAGTGCCTAGATAAATTATACAGTGTAAAAACCGAAATATCATTTTTTGAGTTCTCGTTATTTACGTTTGTAATTTGCTTTTAGAAATCTTCTAATGCAAGAAGAAGCGGAGAAGACGAGACAACTGCGCGCCACGCAATCTTTGCCGCTTTCGACGATCTCGGGGTGAGTTAATATAACGTGTTATTTGAACACAAGATATGAAAGCCTTTTTTTCAGTATCGATAAGCAAAAGGTTTAACCTCTTCCTGACCTTGAAAATAACAAAAGTTTTCTATTGTTATTTTGTCGACACGGGACTGAGGAGGTTAAACTACTTAGGTTTTACTTATTCTTGGATCCTCGGATACTGATTGTTCTTCAAGTTTTGCATTATTTACTAAAGTAGGATATTATTGTACTCATAAAGTGATCATTTAATTAGATATATTTTGTATAATAAGGCCCGAATCGATTATGTAAATAGGCCCTGGAGACGGCGTGTAATAAATGTAAATGTAATTTCGTTGCAGCATGAAACAACAGCATCGAGCCGAGAGCATTATATTGGAAAACTCCACGACGCAAACGTACGGCAAACGGCGAGTTACCAAGACACAGAATATATCGGAGTTGCCTTTGAAGTAAGTTAATAATCTGTACTCCTATTTCTATAAAACTTCTTCTTCGTTAGTACACTCTTGATAGAGCTGTTGTGGCCCTCGTGAAGACATTTTATTGTGAGGTGATGTTGCGTGCCTCACGACGTTTCGAGATACCTCTGGGCTACACGCCCATGTTAATGCATTGTAGTGTAATGACAACAGACTGCATGAACGCGGCGATTTAGTTTCACTGCCGCTTCAAGTCTACGCGCGCACACGTAATAAATATTGGCATCTATATTTTCTATCACCAAAATTTATATTTTTCATCAAGTTGTATCACCTAATAAATAGATCTATCGCCACGAAATATTTTCGTTCTCAGATAAACAAAAATTGTTCCCAGGTATGAATTATCAAATTAATGTTAATATATGTGTAAAATAAGAGATCGATAACCAATAAAATTATATTGCATTACATGAATATAAACTTCGTTCTTATAAGAACAGTTTTGTTACTTAAATAATAGCTCTGTGCTCAGAATGGTAGATCTGTCACCAAATAAATCGTGTAAAGAATACGTGACAACAGAAATATAGGTGCGACGACGCGCGTAGCGAAGCGGAGCGCGTCGGAGCGTTAGGTTCTCTATGTAAGATCGAAAACAGACTCGACTTTGATGCGTTCTTACCTTGCCTCTTGTTGCCTCTTTAACATAATATGATTTATTGGTGATCTCTTTAAATTAGTTTGCTTAAATACTTATTAGGACACACCTATTATAATACATACAAAAACATTTATTTGGTGCTAGACCTTATATCTCAGGATTTTAGGTGATTTATTGTGGAACTGATTTTGCATTGTTTGGTGACTACATTTTGGTGACATATCTACTATTTTGAGGACAAACCCTATTATTTAAGAAACACAAAACTAATTAAATTGGTGATAGCTTAAATGATACCCATAAATATTCTAGGCGGCAATGGTATGAAAAACACGTCATGTGTCCCGAACGTGTATCTGTCTTCGTACTCTAGAATAATGGCCAAGATATTCGTCCTGCGGCCTACTCGCAGTAGACTTGGTCGATGGACTAAGCAACAAAATTTGAGACTGTAAAAGGTGTTGAGATAAGTGCTACGTGTATGCATTCGTCATCACAGCACTGATTTTCATTCGTTCCGTATTAATTATATCCTAGTATTCCTAGTATAATAATGCAGCCTATGAATGTCCCATTGATGAGCCTTCTCTCAGAGGGAGAGCGAGAAAGGGCGAAAGAGAGAGAGAGAGAGGGTGAGAGGATATAGACTTACCATATGTTCCCATTGCGGATGGGCAATTTCAAATTGAACGCGTCGTATGGTCAGGTATCCTCAAGTTTTGTTTCATTGTTTTGCTTTATAGTTAGCCAGTGGCATTGTTACTGTAACTTCACAATTGATGTATTTAAAAACGAAGTCGCACATATCGTTCCCTTACTTTTTCAAACTCGTATCTTATAAAAATGCAGCAAACTCTTATCTCAAAAAATGCTTCTATACTAAATCTAAAAAAGATTAGTACAGGTCAGTTAAGTGAAGCTGGCACGTTCAACACATTTACACGTTGCGCTTGTGTAGTGTCTGTGAATAGCGCGCGGCGTGACGTGTACTGCATGCGCATCATGAAAAGTCTGCCCGTCTCTCTTGCGCGCGGTCTAGCTTATGAGTGTGAAGGGGACAGTTATAGTTTTACTTTTGCAACTTTTATAAATACAGCGTGATCTTTTTGGTATTCAACCATGTGTGCGTTTCAATGAGGGATTTTTCTGACAGCTAAGAAAAGTAGTTCCAAATGAGCCGTTTTCAGAAGAACTAAAAAAAAACGAATGGCTGTCAAAGGAATGCAATTTTTGACCTCAGCCCATTAGCCATGTGTGATACATCATCGAATAGGTCTCCAAATGTTTGTCCTTTCGGAGTTATATTGTATTGAAAAAAAAACTAAGATAAAGATAAGATAAATATAGATTTATTTGTCAAACATGTGTACAGAAGGTTGGAATTGACAATTTAGATCAGCATGTTTTGCCATAACAGGCGTACAAATTTTTTCATTATCATAATAATAGCATTATAATATCAACTACAGAATATGTCACAAAATACAAAATAAAAACAAAAACAAAACCATTCCATGCGATAATAAAATTAAAACGTCAAAGTAGAGAGGTCACGAGTCACGTCACAAATATAATGTCATTGTTAGGCACAGGTACTTAGTCAATATTATTATCGGTCAGAAATTCAGTTATTGTATAATAGCATTTTTCGGTCAGTATTTTCTTTAATTTGTGCTTGAACAAGCTCAAGTTCAGTTCTCGTAATGCGCTAGGTAGCTTATTGTAAATTACATAGCCCATACAAAATACACTCTTTTGCAGTAGGGCTGTATTTGCTTTGCGTAGACATATTTTAGTTTCATCCCGCTGCAATCGCTGACTGACCTGTGAAACTCTTTTGAAAATGTCGGGATTCGAACGAACAGCGCTACTTCAAATATATACATTGATGGTAATGTCAAAATATGGTAGTCCTTAAAATATTGTATACAACTGTCCGATTGCTTGAGTCCAAAGATAGCTCTTATACTTCTTTTTTGAGCTTTAAACTCAGTTTCTCTATCTGAAGAGTTACCCCAGAATATTATGCCGTATCTTAACACGGATGCCACAAGACCGTGATAGGCAGTAATAACTGCATCAGTGTTTGTAATTGAAGCTAATTTATAAAGCAAATAGGCAGAGGAACTAATTTTTTTGCACAATTCGGCAATGTGTGCTTTCCAGTTGAGATGTCTGTCTACGGTAAGGCCTAGGAATTTAGTGGTAGTTACTTCTTTAATATTTGTATTTTCAAAGTTTATATTTAAGTTTACAGATGGTAATCGTTGGCTAAACTGCATGATGTTAGTTTTAGATAGGTTAACTTTAAGATTATTATTCTTTAGCCAATTTATGATTGAGTGAAGGGCCTCATTGATCTCGTAGTCGTAGGTAGCTTCATTATTGCACTGTATCGTCTCAGTACTGTCATCTGCAAAGAGGGACATAGGATGCCGGGTAATATTAGGTAAGTCATTAATATACAAAATAAAGAGTAAGGGCCCAAGCACGCTCCTTGTGGCACACTGAACAATAATTCCCGCTCGTGTGACAAGAAAATTACCTCTTGTTTAGTTTTAGGATCAATATTCCTTATCTCTGTGCATTGAGTTTTATTTTTAAGGTATGATTCTATTAGTTTCAACACATTTCCCCGGATACCGTAGATCTCGAGCTTGCTTAAGAGGATATCGTGATCTACGTAGTCAAAAGCTTGAGTCATTTCCATGTATATGGTAGAAACGTGTGTTTTTTTGTCCATAAAAGACATAACAACATCCAGAAAGTCGTAAATTGCCATGTTTATCGTTTTGTTTCGCCTAAATCCTTTTTGTTCTTTAGTAAGGACATTAAATTTTTCTACGTAATCATTAAGTTGCTTATAAATATACTTTTCAAAGATTTTTGCAAAAATTGGAATCAACGCAATTGGCCGGTAGCATTCCATCTTATCGCGGTTTTCTTTTTTGAAAAGTGGTTTTACTATAGCTTTTTTTAACATTGTTGGAAATATTCCTTTAGTGATACTTAGGTTTATAATATGACTGATATGCCCGCAGATTTCTAATACCACATATTTTATAACTTTGGTGCTTACGCCGTCATAGCCAACGCTGTTTGTGTTTTTAAGTGCTACGATAATCTTCCATATATCGTATGGTACGCTAGGCGCCATAAACATCGAGTTATTACTTTCAATACATTTTCAATACAATATATCTCCGAAAGGACAAACATTTGGCTGTTGGCGTCATAGTAACTTTTATTCAGCTCGCTGAGACCTATTCGATGATGTCTCACACATGGCTATTGGGCTGAGGTCCAAAACTGCATTCCTTTGACAGCCATTAGTTTTTTTTTTTAGTTCACCTGATAACGTCTCATTCATCCAGTAACTGACCACTGAGCGTCCGTGACCCTTTGTTACATAATTAAATTATAATTCAATTGTTGAGGATTTCTGGGATAATTATTCTCTGTTTTGGTAAAGATTTACTTAGGTGAAATTATTTTTGTTCATGTGGAAATATATTGAAAATTAAAACTATTTTGTGACTAATGATTCCACCTTATTTTTAATACTTTTCGCTCGAATTTGCTAAAAATATAGTATAACAAGTAACACAATATTTGTATTTATTTATCTACAACGCACCCATCTTACTAAAACCTAACTCTAGTCTACACTTAAACTAGAGTCGCATTTTGAATCAAAATCATTTATTTTTATACATACTGTATAGTGAAATTGCATAAGTGTGAGTACTGTGAACGTGCCAGCTTTAGATAACTGACCTGTATCTTTGTTTTACTTATATTTATAGCTAATAATCCACGTCTAAAAAATTGCATTTTTCATTTTTTACCGAATGTCCATAGTATAAAAAGACCAGACAGTTTTATTAATCTCCTGAAAAGTTGTCATTTTAAAGATACGAGTTTGAGAAAGAAAAGCAACGATATAGGGGTTCGAACCCACGACCTCGGGAAGCCGGCGTTCTGCCACTCTGCTTTCACCGCTCAATATATCGGTCCACCAGCCTAATCCAGAGCGAGTGTCCGGAGCCTTCCGACATGACAGCGGGGCCCGGGGGCCACGCCAAGCTGGGCCCGCCCGCGCCCGCCAAGATCACCACCGAAGACCTGGCCAACGAGCTGCTCTGGCTGCGGCTAGACCAGAACAATCTCATCGCTGAGAAGAGGAAGGTAAGCTAATGTTACCATAACATGACATAACATTTATGCTGCGGCCACACTCGAAGGCGAAGATTCGTGTTCGCGTTGTCGCGACAAAATTTCGTGTTCGCTCTACGGCGAAGAGCTTGGCCACATCAAATAAACCTTTGCTACGTCGCGACAATCTAGAACGTTGCTAAATTCATTTTGCCCTTTGATGTGCGGTATTTTACCGACAGCAGCGCGAAGGGTGTTTGTATTCGCGATGATGATTCGCGATAGGACGAATTTTTTGGCCAGACATGTCGTGACAACGCAAATTTTCGCGTTATCGCGATAGTGTGGCCGTACCATTACATTTACATACAGGCACAAACATTGCTTCTGTTTACCATGTTTACCAATAACCCATTAGAAATTTATTCAACGTAATTTTAGGCGCTGCCTTGGGACCGAATGTAGTGGAGAAAAAGGCAGCGAAAAAGAACTCCACTCTTACCATCTTTTCTCAAATCACCTTAAATCTAATACATAAGTTCTCTATATATCTACTATATATCTAAGAAGAAATTGGTGTATTAGGTGCCTCATTAACTTAAACCTTATCACTTTGAAATAAAACCAAAACCAATGAAAAATTCTTACTACCTATGCCTGGTTAAGGTTGAACTCTTTATAAGGCTCTGTACCATATATGGCCACCATAATTTGAACTTTATTGCATTGACATAGAATCCAAAACCAATGAAAATTTAAGACTAGCTCTGCCTTATAAAGGGTTAAAGAACACAGTGTTTGTGTTTGTGCCCGTTGGCTATGCTAGCTTTAACCCTGCCGCCAAGATTAAGGATATCTCAGCTCCTAAATTATGCGCATCAAATTATAATAAATAACTTCCACATAACACATTCACTTGCGCTGGTCCCAAACTTTGGGACATTACAAAAATCGAAAAACACCCAGACTGAGACCATTTGTACAAAGGTATGGCGGCACCCAGTGGGTATTGAACCCGTGACCTCTTTTTTGGTAACTAAACGCCGTAACGGCTAGATCAACGAGGCAGTCAACTCTTGCAAATCCTGACCGAATGCAAATCCTGACCGATAGCAGTAGTCAATCATATTATTATGGAATTTTACAGACAATTGGAATCGCTTAGGATTTTCTGCACGTAATTAGATCTTGGACTTGAGTCTGCTTGCATTAGTGCGCTGTTTCAAGTGTACGACGAAAATAGTAGTTTGAAATTAAACCTCATGTGTATCATGTATATCTATAATGTCGACCGATGTTTTAACATTTTGTTCATGACAACACACGCATGTCGCATCTATTTGTATTTGTTTATATCGCATCTATTTGTAAACTACTTGCGGAAATACTCATATCGGGTTAACGAATTACTAACCCGACAAATAGACACATCGACGCTCCTCACAAGCATGCATTTTAGTAGTCATCATCATCAACCCATTATGTCCCCGCCGAGGGGCTCGGGTCTCTTCCCTGAGGCAGGTATAGGCCATACTCCACCACGGGAGTCGAGTCCGGATTGGTGGAGGCTTGGTAAGATTAGTGGCTGGTCTTACTGTCAGAAGTTTCAAGACCTGGCTTAACGACTGCCATCTATCGACGGCAGCCGGCACCAACTGCTTAACGTGCCTTACTCTACTACTATTTAACTCGAAAGTTGCAGGTTGGAACCTATTTGCTAATCTACGTCCAATACGGTATTTGACACTATCAACAATAAATTATTTGAGATGCTCGATTAATACAAAAATTACAAAATGATCCGAAAAATGTATTTCTTTTAATCATTTACTAGTTATATCAATTTTTAAATAGATGAAACCTAAAAAGAGTGCTCTGAACTGTGACGTCACAAGCAAGTATTTTCATACAAAATTCCGTTTTAAAAGTAACTCATTTGACATCCTGTCAAATACCCAATTTGCCGCCGCAGCTCCGCGACCGGGAACTGGTGGAGTCGATAGCGAGCTGCAGCGAGGAGTACCTCCGCGCGCACGGCTCCAGCTACAGCCCCGCAGACAGCGGCGACAGCGCACGGGGGAGTTCCACGTAAGTGACGCTGTCATGGATGAAACGAAATGAAAAAAAAAACTGAAATGACATACGGTGCCATCTTAAAATATATTATATCAAGTAACACTATATTTGTATTTATTTATCTACAACGCACCCATCTTACTAAAACCTAACTTAGTCTACACTTAAACTAGAGTCGCATTTTGAATCAAAATCATTTATTTTTATACACACTGTATAGTGAAATTGCATAAGTGTGAGTACTGTGAACGTGCCAGCTTTAGATAACTGACCTGAGTGCGTATACTGAGTTTTTTCATTCACTCTCGATAGTGAGAGCGTTTGCAATTTGCATAGGAGTGACGAAGAGACAACTAGATGGCGCGCTTTGTCACTCCTATGCAAATCGCAAACGCTCTCGCTATCGAAAGTGAATGACAAAACTCAGTATACGCACTCAGGTCAGTTATCTAAACCTGGCACGTTCACAGTACTCACACTTGTGCAATTTCACTTTACAGTATGTTTAAAAATAAATGATTTAGATTCAAAATGCGACTCTAGTTTAAGTGTAGACTAGAGTTAGGTTTTAGTAAGATGGGTGCGTTGTAGATAAATAAATACAAATATAGTGTTACTTGATATAATATATTTTTAGCAAATTCGAGCGAAAAGTATTAAAAATAAGGTGGAATCAATGGTTACATAGTTTTAATTTTCAATAAATTTTCACATGAACAAAAATAATTTCACCTAAGAAAATCTTTAACAAAACAGAAAATAATTGTCCCAGAAATCCTCAACAATTTAATTATAATTTAATTATGTAACAAAGGTTTTCAGAAGAAAAAAAAACGAATGGCTGTCAAAGGAATGCAGTTTTGGACCTCAGCCCAATAGCCATGTGTGATACATCATCAAATAGGTCTCAGCGGGCTGAATAAAAGTTACTGTGACGCCAACAGACAAACATTTGGCTGCAACTCGCTGAGACCTATTCGATGATGTATCACACATGGCTATTGGGCTGAGGTCAAAAATTGCATTCCTTTGACAGCCATTTGTTTTTTTTTTTTAGTTCTTCTGAAAACGGCTCATTTGGAACTACTTTTCTTAACTGTCAGAAAAATCCCTCATTGAAACGCACATACGGTTGAATAGCAAAAAGATCACGCTGTATTTATAAACAGTAGCAACAGTAAAACTATAACTATCCCCTTCACACTCATAAGCTAGACCGCGCGCAAGAGAGACGGGCAGACTTTTCATGATGAGCATGCAGTACACGTCACGCCGCGCGCTTATTTACAGACACTACACAAGCGCAACGTGTAAATGTGTTGTACGTGCTAGCTTTACTTAACTGACCTGTACTATCGGATAGAAAAGGTTTATTTTGTATTGTTATTTATAACTTTACATAACTTTTCAAAATAGTGAAGAAAAGTTTTATAAAGAGCAGGAAGAGTAGTATTACACTCGTGTGGTCCGGCGAAAACCGAAGCCTACTCTAGAGCCCGAGGTATATTCTAAAAGCTAACCCGCTGCCCGGGGCGCGCGCCCGGAACGCTGCGCTTTGGGCGCGCGTCGAGCGAGCGTTGGACGCCTATCGTACGCTCGTCAATTATGCTAGGATGAGCACATTTTTCTAATCCGCGAAGGAGGGGCGCGCGTCGTACGCGCGTATGACGCGCGCACCACGGACGCGGACGCTTGGTGTAATCCGTTGCATAGAACTTCATGCAATTTTAAAGAGCGTCCGAAATGCAGCGTATCGTACGCGCGCCTCGGGCGCTTACTACGACCACATTCTGTTTTTTCATTCAATGCAAAAAATATATATTGTCACGTTGACATCTCCATACAATTCTTAGGCTGTCAATGTCTGAATGTAGCTAGTACGTAAAAACCAAATAACCCCATTTGTTTCCAAGTTTTTTTAGACTTTGCTTTTTAGACGAGTAAGTAAATTTTAATGTCTTTGATGTGATAAGTATTTTGGTCACATGAGTCTTCTATTCACGGTAAAAAAAAATCTACCGAGTTTACCGGTTTTATAGCGGTAACACCGCGTCATTTTTTTTTTGCATAGAACTAAAAAACGGACTGTAGAATTTCATACAGTTTTAAAGAGCGTCCGAAATGCAGCGTATCGTACGCGAGCCTCGGGCGCTTTCTACGACTGGTCCCTGACCCAACCTCCACGCTCCCAACAGCGGGCAAAGCGACGCGCCGTTCGAGGGCTGGAAGTCGTCGCCGCAGATGTACCAGCGGAGCCAATCGAGCGCGACGCTGGAGCCCGGCGGCGCTCGGAGCCTCGTGTCGCTGCCGCCCGTGCGCCGCGACCCGCGCCACGAGCCCGCGCCGCGCCACCGCGAGCGCCGCCCCAACAACGCGCAGGACATCGGTGAGTCCCTGCCACACTAAACACTGCCAAAAAAAACACGATTTCACCGCACCAAATACGGTATTTGACACTATCAACAATAAATTATTTGAGATGCTCGATTAAAACAAAAATTACAAAATGATCCGAAAAATGTATTTCTTTTAATCATTTACTAGTTATATCAATTTTTAAACAGATGAAACCTAAAAAGAGTGCTCTGAACTGTGACGTCACAAGCAAGTATTTTCATACAAAATTCCGTTTTAAAAGTAACTCATTTGACATCCTGTCAAATACCCAATTCTGTTCGATTCCGATCACTGAGCCCCGAGATACAATTTAATTTAGTTTGGGGTTCAGAGTTACTTTGTATATTGTTAAGTTTTGTACTGCTCAATAAAACAATTTTGATTTGATTTTGATTTTTGATCGTCCATAAGGGAAGGCGTTAGAGTTTCCGATCGTCGATCTTTATCGCCCTTTGGATGTGTTCCGAAAAATTCACGATTTCCATCGTCCTTAACCTCTTCAGTCCTGTCCTTGAAAATCAGAATGGTTTTCAATTGCTGTTTTCAAGGTCACGACTGAGGAGGATAAAGAGAGGCATTAATAATTCACGATTCTCTTCGTCAATAAAGGGAGGAACTTCAGTTCAGAAAATTTACGAAGCTGACGAGGATGTGAGCGAGAACCCTTATGTATTTTATCCCGCTGCATACCATGCGCAAAATCAAAAATAATCGTCCAACTGTCTGTCCAAATTCCAAAGTAATTTAACAGTTACACTATTAAAATCGCTCAGAAATTGGTTCATATAATTAGGCACCTGTTCTCTTAATACGTAGGTACTCGAATCCGAGCCCGCGTACCGCCACCTCCATTAGTAGGGCGAAAAGCTTAGCTATTTACACAGCTAAAGACGGTCTCAGTTCTTTCATTCGTACTTGTCCCCGTACGGAATGCCACCGCGAGCGGCAGCTCAACAGCGCGCCGGAAGCGGACTTTACACTTAAAAATAGCTCCATACTTCCGAGAGTGCACTTTGTGGAGACTCTCGATATCGGTGAGCGGTTTTTACACGTTTCGTATCAAGTCACCATATTACATTTCTTCTTCATGTAATGCATGAAGACTCAGTTGGAGTGTAGTGTCTTCAGTCTGAGTTCCTTATTGTCAGTGCGTACGCCTGGTGCGATCGGTAATCAGAAATCAGAAATCATAAATTTATTTCAACGTAAAGAATTTACATTCTGTTTGTTGAATGTCAATGTACATAAAATTATAATGTTAGCCGCTGCCTTAGGGCCGAGTGTAGTGGAGAAAAAGGCAGCAAAAAAAACTCCACTCTGACCATCTCTTCTCAAATCATCTTAAATCTAATACAGAGTTTGGTAGGTTGAATATCCATCTACCTACCATCCATCTACCGACCATCCATCTACCCGGTCACCCGCATAGAAGCAGGAAACCGTATACTGACATGACACTTTACAGATACTGCAGAGGTATAAGTACAGCTGTCGACAACACAGTCACGCCACAACCAGACTAGCAAATCCACACACTAATATTCCTTGTCAAGCCCATTACACAACGAAGGATTGAGCACTCATGATCGTTAACGGATATACATAAGTAGGCAAATCCCTAAACAAAAAGATCAGTTAAGCACTTTGCTAATGACTATTTATACCCCGCTGATAAATTTATTTATCTGATCTTTGCTATCTTCCTTACTAGTAATGATGTTTGTTTATAATAAAGCGAAATAAACAACTTAATGTCTGTTTTAAAACAGTTTATCACTAAATGCCGTAAGAGTAACGCTGCAACATGGCCGTGAAACATGTGCCGGTGTATAAAAACAGTTTTGAAGAGTACAAATATTTCTTCTACATGGCTTCAATGTGTGGTGTACTAATGATGTTAGGTTACGTCAATCTGTGCATTAAGTTGGTGATTTATTATTATGGTGAGTATGTTGTACTCCACTTTATGTGCTCTTGCGTGAGGTTCATTATATTATACATACTTTGCTGACCATATTTTACTGACAACAAAAACTTTAAACGTAATTTATGAGTGTCGGTTGCTGTCAAACTATCAGACAGTTAAGTTGTTTGTAATGTGTTACCATTCTAAAGTATATTTCCGTTTCGGTAGATTTTTGTTTTACTGTAAAAAAGTAAACTCGTGTAACCAAACGAGTTCTATTTTACATGTTGTACTTCGACGACCTCTGTGGCGTAACGGGTAGCGCATCTGCTTACCGTGCGAGAGGTCCCGGGTTCGATCCCCGGCCGGGGAGAAACAAAACTCCAGTGGGCTCATTATGTAATTTTCGCAACGGATATGCATACGTCTTAAAAAGTCATGTATACCACTACTGTATGGCACTATCTTCTTTTAAGACCCTATGTTAGAGCGAGACAGTACTTTGTACGACATCGGTTTTTGTGTTGACGTGACTTTTTAAGACGTATGAATATCCGTTGCGAAAATTACATAATGAGCCCACAGGTCTTGGATGTTTACATGTTTGTGACGTCGCTGTTTCTGGTTCCCACGACACAGGGTATCCTATTGTGGGGTAAGAAGCAATGTATGTGCCTGTATGTAAATGTTTATGTTATGTTTATAATAATAATAATAAGACCTTTTATTCCGAAATTGCTTCAAGATTCACAATTCAAAGTTTTACACAGTTTTGGTAAATTTATAGTATGTTTTAGCATAGGCCTCCTCCAGCTCTCTCCACTGAGCTCTGTCCTCAGCTACTCTGGTCCAGTATGGTCCCAAGGTTAGGCGGTGTTGTTATGTTTATGTGGTGATAAACAATAGTATATCACCACATAAACATAACATTGTTCACCGAGAGGAGAAAGTGACCGATTACCGTCGAGGGTGTCGTTTAAAACACCTGAGATCGGGAATCGCAGTTTCTCTCGAGTGATACATAGTGCTTTATACTACACCTACAAGGAAAATAAAAAACGAAATCTTTACTAATTGAAATTTATATTGAAACTAGCTTTCGCCCGCGACTCCGTCCGCGTGGACTTTAGTTCAAAATGTTGCAACCCCGTTCACTCCCGTTAAGGGTTAAATTTAGAAAAACCGTGAAACACGTGTTCAATCAATTGTGTTGAAGAGTATTTATTTCAAGTTTCAAGAAAATCTGACAACATTTTTTTATACCTCCATACAAACTTTAACACCGCCGTTTACCCCTTTAGAGGGTGAGTTTCAAAAAATCCTTTCTTAGTGCTCCCCTAGGCTCCCTAAGGAACTCCCATGCCAAATTTCAACCCCCTAGGTTCAGTAGTTTGGGCTCTGCGTTGATTCTAAGTCAGTCAGTTAGCTTCTCCTTTTATATATATAGATTGTTGCTAGTGGCCAGTGTCATTTTGCGAACTTGGAGATAAAAACTCACTGTAAAAACTTTTTGGCTTTTGATATTTAGGTTACCGGCGCATAGTCTTACCCAAAATTAAAAAAGAAAAACCACGCAAGAAATGGATTTTCATACACTTTTCTCTCCCGCTCAGATGCGTTTTCTCCCCGCATATTTGTTCGATATGCAAAGACGTACTTTCTACCGTAAATTTGATAAAGTATCAAGGTACTTTCCAAGCAGGTGTAGTATAAATGCGTTTGTTGTCCAGCGTGCATGGGCGCGCAGCACGTGGTGGACGTGGCGGGCACGCACGCGCGCACGGCGGCCGCGGCGCCCGCGCCGCCCGCGCGCTCGCTGCGCCGCTCGCCGCGCCGCCCGCCGCCCGCTCGCGCCGACCCCGCCCACGACATCAAGCGGTGGGTTTACTAATGTATTCCCAAAAATCGTTTCCCGAAGTATTACTTCCCAAACTATTTTCCGCAAATTATCACTTGGCAAAAAAACATTTCTCAAAACAACTTAAAGCAAATAAACAGTTAGCAAAAGTTATTATGGCAAGTTATTGTTTACCAAATAAATACTTGGTCAAAATTCATTTTACCAAGCATTATTCAGTCAAAAGTATCGTTTCTGTTTTCGATCTTATATAGAGAACCTAACGCTCCGTCGCACCTATATTTCTGTTGACTTGCCAAAATAAAACGTCAGCATAATAAACGTTTGTCTTAATAAAACTTGACGCAGTAAAATTATGCGAAATGATAATTTGACCAAATGAATAAAATGCGAAATGAAAACTTGCTAAAGTTTCATTTGGGAAATGAAACTGATGCCATAAGTTTATTGGGAAGTGAAATTTGGCGAAAAATACTTTAGCTAAACGGCGGTATCCCCAAGCGGTGAGTGCCCCGCTGCCCACTACCCCCTGCCCGGTGCATACGGCCACTACTCTTCCCTCGTAACGAGAAACACAGTAATAGCCATCACTTAGAGCGGGTACACTCGCGCGAATCGCTCGTAGCCTGGGCTGCCTGAGTGATCTTAAACGATCACTAATGTTAAGCAACATACGGCGCGTTCAGTCCATGGATGGGTCACCGTCTATGACTAACGCTAGTGGCATTTTTCCGAGCGATTCCGTGCTTCGCAAGGCACGTTAAGCTGTTGGTGCCGGCTGCCGTCGATAGATGGCAGTCGTTAAGCCAAGTCAGAGGCCTTAGGGCGGCTTGAAAACTTCTGACACTAAGACCAGCCACTAGTCTTACAAGCCTCCACCGATCCGGACTTGGCCCCCGTGGTGGAGTATGGCCTATACCTTCCTCAGGGAAGAGACCCGTGCCCCTCGGTGGGGACATAATGGGTTGATGATGATAGAGCGGGTACACACTAGGCGTTTTGATTTTGCGCGCTTACAACGCGCTTACTGCCCGTTTGCATGTGTACACTTCAATCGGACCTCATAGTTCTTACAACGCGCGTTACAAAAGCGCGCGCTTCAAAACGCCTAGTGTGTACCCGCTCTTAAGCTCTATTTATATGCGTCCGCGCGACCTATGACATATGAAGCGGCCCGAGCGTCTCCGCTCTCCACCCGTTCTCACAAACAACAAAAGAGCGTCCCGTCCGCTTCAAATGCACCGATACAAGTGAACACGTTGAAACTCGTACGACGGCCGGGCCGCGCGACCACGCCGCTCGAAGGCGCGACCGCGCCGCTAGTTAAATAAATCGTCGGTATGTAAAGTATTTTTCAGGTATTATTTTTATATTTTTATTTCATAAAACATTTAATTTTAAGCCACTAATTTGAAGCTTTTTATTTTCCAAGTAACGGTTTTTTTTAAATTATTTTTTAAAGTATTATTCGTGATGACGTCATTTCGTAGCCTGAATAGCTTTAAGTCTTTGCCACGTTTTCAGTACATACAAAAACACTAATAGATAACTTCAAACTTGACATTGACAACAAACAGTTGACACTTGACTTGTATGTACTGAAAACGTGGCAAAGACTTAAAGCTATTCAGGCTACGAAATGACGTCATCATGAATAATACATTAAAAAATAATTTTAAAAAAACCGTTACTTGGAAAATAAAAAGCTTCAAATTAGTGGCTTAAAATTAAATGTTTTATGAAATAAAAATATAAAAATAATACCTGAAAAATACTTTACATACCGGCCGGGCCGCTCGGTCGCGCGGACGCATATAATTAGAGCCTTACTTACTGCGATGGCTTAGCGACCCGGAGTGTATCTTGGCCTCCGACACAAGTAGTCGCCATTTCTTCAACTCTTAATACAAAAGTCGATTTAAAATTGCTGAAGTGGCATTTGGGAGGTGATGCAGGTCGGCCCAAATGTGTTTATAACATAATTATGTATACATACTCGGCTGGAGGAGCGAATTCCTCCTAACACAGGTGATAACTTAAAAGGGGGATTCGACACCTACTGCTTTTTATCACTGTTATAAATAAATAATTTTTTAATTTTTTGAATTTTGAATTTGTCTCTGTCGCGGTCTCCTGCCAGTCACTGGCCTGGAGCTCGCGCAGGTCCTTGGCTACTTCGTGCCTCCAACGATGTCTGGGGCGGCCTACCGGTCTATGCCCGCTTGGAAGCCCCGACTACGCTCTCTTAACTGTTCGGTCCTCTTCCATTCTTTCCACGTGACCAAGCCAACGGATAGCCATTACTGGGTTTTTACTTTGGATGCAAAAGTAAGCTACTCGGTGGCATTTTCTGCAGTAAAAAATAATGGTGGCTGTAGATCTACTGTAAATCTTCATCATCAACCCATTATTTCCCCACCGAGGGGCACGAGTCTTCCCTGAGGAAGGTATAGGCCATACTCCACTGCGGGGGCCGAGTCCAAATTGGTGGAGGCTTGTAAGGCCTCTGAATTTGCTTAATGACTGCCATCGACCGACGGCAGCCGGCACCAACTAGCTATCTATCTATTACTTAAAGCATTTTGGTTCGCAATGCAATGGCTTTAAATACTTCATTTGTATATCGTCATTTTCATATGAATACACAATGAAGTGAAGTCCTTCATTGTGTATTCATAATAGACGTGAGTTTCGGGTTTAATAGATTAAGTCGAGAAGAAACTATCAAAGAAACGTAAGATAGTTACTTAAGACCTACTTAAACTAGTTTTGACAACAACTGCGTAACCCCGCAGAGCCACCTCCGACCTTATGACGCCGATGCTCGAACCGGGCGCGCCACGGCGCCTACTGCCGACCGATGTGACGCTGCGACGCCGCAACTCGGACCCCGCCACTTGTGACGCGCGCCCTCAAGACCCACTCTCCTCCGACTTCATCGGGCAGACCACCAACGGCCTGTTCCGCATCGCCGGCCATAGGTAACGGCAACATAATTCTACGGATAAGGTCTAGATGGAACTCGTAGATGCAATCCTGAAAACTTGAGCGGACGCATCGACTTCTTCCGCCTCGCCGGCCGCAGGTATCAGGAACATAAGTCTACGAACAAGGTCTAGAAACGGAACTCGTAGATGCGATCCTGAAAACTTAAGCGGATGCATCGACTTCTTCCGCCTCGCCAGCCACAGGTAACAGCAACATAAGTCTACGGATAAGGTCTAGATGGAACTCGTAGATGCGATCCTGAAAACTTAAGCAGATGCATCGACTTCTTCCGCCTCCCCGGCCGCAGGTAACAGCAACATAAGTCTACGGATAAGGTCTAGATGGAACTCGTAGATGCGATCCTGAAAACTTAAGCAGATGCATCGACTTCTTCCGCCTCCCCGGCCGCAGGTAACAGCAACATAAGTCTACGAACAAGGTCTAGAAATGGAACTCATAGATGCGATTCTGAAAACTTAAGCGGATGCATCGACTTCTTCCGCCTCGCCGGCCGCAGGTAACAGCAACATAAGTCTACGGATAAGGTCTAGATGGAACTCGTAGATGCGATCCTGAAAACTTAAGCAGATGCATCGACTTCTTCCGCCTCGCCGACCGCAGGTAACAGCAACATAAGTCTACGGATAAGGTCGAGATGGAACTCGTAGATGTGATCCAAAACCTAAGCTGATGCGTCGACTTCTTTCGCATCGCTGGCCACAGGTAATTCCCGCTGTATAGCTAAGGTGGATGGCCTAAACGGAAGCGTTCGCGTCGACTTCTTAGAATAGACGTTTTAAACTGGAACGTCCGTTTCCCAAGTTCCGATAGGGCACGCGCTCCTCTTAAACTTCAAATTGGCCCGTCTCTTTCCAAGGTTCTGAAAAGGCACGCGCTTTCCACGTCTCAAACTTAAAACTGGAACGTCCCTTTCCCAAGTTCCGATAGGGTACGCGCCTCGCTCCTCTTAAACTCCAAACTGGACCGTCCCTTTCCCACGTTCCGATTGGGCGCGCGCCTCGCACGTCTTTAACTTCAAACTAAACTGTCCCTTCCCTAGGTTCCGAAAGGGCACGCGCTTCGCGAAGGGCGACAAATGCGTGTACTGCCACCAGGCGATCGACGCGTTCGTGACGCAGGGCCAGCGCTGCATCGACTGCAAGCAACTTTACCACACCAAGTGTGTGCAGAACAAGGGCGTCATCACCATGCCGTGCTCCAGTCCGGTCGCCGCCGTCCGCCCGAGGCACAAACGGAAGCAGCCGCTGGAGGAAACCGTGTCCAATTTCAACTTGCAGCGGTGAGTTCGCTTCTTCTTTTTTTTTAATCTTATTTATTTAGGGGCTTTGTTCGCAGAACGAGCATGTCAGCCCCATCGTAACCTAATCATACAATAATATCAACACTACAGAGATCTTAATACTAAACTATCCTTAACAAATTTATAAATAATGAGTTCGCTTCTTGTTGCGAAGTTTGCACCATACGCATATAATAGGTGCATGCACTAGAATAATACCTACATGTAATAGATTAAGAAAAAAAATGTACTATGCACTGTTTGTATTCCTTAATAAATAAATAAATAAATACGTCGTTCATTTGCAATTTGTTCTATGTCAAAAAAAATAAAAAAAAATATTTCAAAAATGTGCTTCAAGTTTTCTGCCAATAGAAAACCGGCATTTGTAACTTGCAATATGTCACACGATCAACTCAGCAGTACAGTGCCACCATCTTATCTGTTCAGTTGATAGCGGCGCTAGTGGAGAATTTAGTAGTAACATTTAAGAAATTTACCTAGAAAAATGAGAATATTTTGACCCGTCCTTTGATTGTAACGAAAATATATGTATAAATCTTAGTAAGTGAATAAATAAAACAAAAAATGGGAAACAGGATTTACAATTAGTTAGTTAGTTACAATTTTGCCCACCTGAACAGATAACTTGGTGGCGCTGTAAATTGCGTACGGCAAACTGTTCTAAATGAAATAAAAAAATATTTATTTTTTTGATATAGAACAAATTGCAATATGAACGACGGAGGAGTAATGTGGGGCGAATTCTTTGCCAAACATGGCTATATTAATCTCCTGAGAGCACACACCCGCCCACGCGACTATTCACTGTGAGGGCGTGGAAATGAAACGGACATTTACCATCGGAGAGCTGGGATCCCGGCCATCCGGGGAGGCTAGCAGTTATATTGGTCCACTGCTGGCTTTCTGGAAAGGTATTGGCTGGCTGTAATAAAATAAAGTAATATAAACATGTAAATACATACATTTGTGACGTCACACAAATACGTCATTTGTGACGCCACAAGTGTATAGTGGACCCATCGGGAATCGAATCCACGACACGATACAGCTGGACCAACGAGGCGGTAAACATTTTATGGAAAGTGGATTAATTTATCCATACTGAATTAACTTATCCAATCGAAGTAACTGAAGTATTTACACATGTAGCTATATACAAATGACAGAAGTCATTTCAATAATAGTCTGTATACGAATATCTTATCTTAGACATTTTGACGTGTCTACAGGACATCCGAGTTCATGGATAGGACGGACAAGATAATATCGGACGCGACGGAGCTGCAAGCGATGCAGAACTTCATCACGAAGAAGATTTATCAGATGGAGACGAAAGACAATGCGAAACAGTCTGAGGTAATTATTTTATTTTCTTTAGGTTAAAGTTTAAATAAACCTCTGTAATTCAAAAGGAAAATGTCTTAGTGTGACACTTGTCACTTCTATGTTGTGATAGATTCTCGTAATAGATTCTCGGTCGTCAATAATTTTCTGTTCTAATTACAATTTTATTTTGAACCGAGTTTTGAACAACCCATAGCCAACCAAATGCGCAACCACCTGCTCCAATATTTTATTATTTACGACTACAAACAACTTAAACGTTAAAAAAAGGAAGATAAAAATTACAATAAAAATTTATAACAATCTCGGTAAAGATAGTTGTATATAGCCATCTTGCTTACACACTCAACTACAAACTACAATTACAATATGGCAAGGTAAAAGATCTTCCTACTAGGGCAGGATGTTACTGTCCCTAATTTGACTAAAAGTATTGTTCTTTTGAGGGCAGAAGAAACCTTTTGAATGATCACTGTGAAGTAATTCCTTTGTGTTCTCCCGTCCAGGTGGACAGGGTATTCAAGCACGCACTCCGCGAGTTCAAAGACAACCTTGTAGCGACGTACAGCGTGGTGGAGACCCGCGGCTCCGCGCTAAAGTACAAGGACCTCATTGGGAACTTTCTGCACGTCATGGAGACCGTCACCAAGCGAGAAGGGTCCACGCTGTCCATAACAATGGGCGTCAACGCCTTCCGAGGATTCATGGACGAGTTCATGAGCCAACACGACTCGGACAAAGCGCGGACCAAACGGAAAAAGGATAAAAAGAGAAAGGTTTGTTGCTAAATCCTCTAGCTCTAACAGCCTGGCCACGGCACAATTCGCCCCCGCGAAAAATCGCGCTGCGCGAACGGCGAGGCGTCTTACCGCGTGGCTTGCTACGTACATTTCTATGAGTTTGTTTCAGTCGCTAGTCGCAGCCGCGACTGAAGCAAACTCATAGAAATGTACGTAGCAAGCCACGGGGCCTCGCCTCGCCGCCGGTCGCACCGCGCGAATTTTCGCGCGGGCGAATGTCCCGTGGCCAGGCCGTAAGTGTAATGTTTATGGCGAGCACATGTCAACTATGCGCGCGCACTATAGGTACGGTCCAACATTCCTGCATCGCGCAATCAAAGTGTTACACGTGACTTACAATAAATACAACGTCCAACAAACAACAGTCGGACCGGCCGGCGGCCGTCCCCAGGCATATGATCTGCCTGGCGTCCTTAGTCCCGTGTCGACAAAATAACAATAGAAAACTATTGATATTTTCAAGGTCGGGACTGAGCGTTGTGGAACAGAGTGATGTTATGATGGCAGTGCATAGTTGTTTCACATTACTTTGAATAAACTAAACTAAAAACCCGAATTGCAATGTTAAAATCACAAAATTATTTAAAATTATTTATTCATATCGATGGGCGTCAACGCCTAAGCCGAAGAAATAAAGAAAAGCAGTTATAACAACAAGACGTGACATTATACTCGTAGTAAACAAAAAAGAAAATGCAGATTTATTATGTTACATAAGTTGTATAGTATAAAGCGTTGCGGAACAAAGCATAGGAGCAATGAGGTTTTGTTGTGTAGGAAGTTGTTGTTTTTTTTGAGTGCTGAAATATTTGTTTTCTACAATTCCGAGCACAATACGATTTTTTCTAGTCTGTGGTACGACCCCTTCAAAAATATTGTTGGCAACAGGCTTCAATCTCTGAATATTTCGAATAAGTTATATAATTAATATAACTTTTTCGTTATATAACTGGTATATAAGTTATATAACTGGCCTTCTGTGTGTTTAAATAATATGTTAATCGTTGTTATGTGCTGTTAGTCTTCCTAATATTAAATAAAATAAAAATAAATTAAATTTTGCATAATTTACTTTGTAATCTGTACTAATTAAGGATGTCCTTTAATTTATCGTTAACTTTCGATAGTGGTGGCACATCACTATTTATAAATTGCAATAACCAGGTAAAGGTAACCCAGGTAATGTCATTTTAGTATGCGAGAAAAATAAATAGACTATAGTCTGATTTATTGTTACCAGCCAAAGACGTCACAACCATGGAAACATCCAATGACTAATGTTTCCTTTTACCCCAACAGGTGGACGACCCAATCCAGTACAAGGGTCACACATTCATCCTCTCTATGATCAACATTCCCACCGAGTGCGAGATCTGCAAGACATTCTTCATGTGGCCTATAGAGCGATCACTCATCTGCCAGACCTGCCGGCTCGCATCGCATAAGAAGTGCTACACAAAAGTAAGCTTTATATTATAATTAATATATTGTTTCAAATTACATTTCATAACACATTAAATATTTGATTCGGACAAAACACTTGATTATTTGATGCAACGGATCTCCCTGGCAGTGCAGGGCGGTAATGCTGCCAGCGTTATGGGAACCTTTGGGTCGGATATGTCACGGGGTGGTTTGAGCGACTGATTTTATTTTATTAGTTTTGTGTGTGTGTGTAATTAGTTATAATATAATGTGACATTTTAGTAAGCTTTAGATAGATAAAAACATTTCAAGTTTTCTTCTCCTTTCATCTTCTTTCTTCCTTTCATCTTCGGCTCTCAGGGGATCCGCGAAAATCCAATATTTCGATGTTTTTTTTTTCTATAATAATAAATAAAAAATAATAATTTTTTTTTTCTCCTTTGATATATTTAGATATGGTAATCTTATAAATGGACGTAATAATTATCCAGTTTCAATTGTCTTATTTTAAAATGTTTATTTCGTAATTCCGTTTAGGTATCTATGTATGTTACACATCGAGCATTCGTGCAGTCAGTACGTATTGTTACGTTCTTACAGTTAGTTTACTTCTTACTTGAGCTAGGGTTCCGCACAAAAACGGTGAACTAAAAAGGGTTCTGTAGCCAAAATAATTCTGGAACCGCTGCTCTAAATGTTGATGAAGCAAAAGTGATCATCACGATCGTGACAACTTCCAGTGACTGGTCTCTGTCTACCCCTCTGTGATACAAGCGTCAGTTTATAGTGTTTTTATGGACGTTTGTTTTATTGATGAAATTTTGTTCCCAGGTGTCGACGCAGTGTCGCAAGGATGCCGGCTCTCATTCGGCGTCGGTCGTGGGCACGCTGGATGCGGGCGGCCGGGAACAGTTCGGCATCGTGAAGCGTGGAAAGGTGAAACAATGCTTATGGATAGATAGAATAATCTTTATAATGCTATGATTGTATTTACTATTACAAATTTGAAAGTTTGTTGAGGGTTATGCCTAGTTTAGAAGATAGGAATCCGACACTTTGCTCAATTTATGTTGTATGGCCTCTGCCGATTTTATTTCTACTGCATTTGTCACTTTAGCATTACTGCATTATAAACTGTTTAATTTAACTGCCCAGAAACCAAACCTACATAAAAGAGATATGTTAGCTATTAAAAGCACATCTCGCTCGTCCCCAGGTGTTCGGCGTCCCCATAAGCGAGCTGCCATTCGGAGACAGCAACGTCCCCATCGTGGTGGACCGCCTTATCATCACAATCGAGCTTGGGGGGCTCTACACCGAAGGCCTCTACCGGAAGAGCGGACTCAGTTCTAAGGTATGTTAACTAATTGAATGAACGAAAGAAAATTACAGGATTTAACCTGCAGGCTAGCGTGGTTTTCTTGGTTTCTTTATTTTTATAATCTTAATTCATTAGAATGTCTTGCTTAGTACGACTACTACTGCTAGTCGGGGTATGATAGCTAAAGGGGGATTTGTAAATGAACTTGTTGACATGTCAAAGCTGTTTTGTAATTTAATGGCACCGACATAGACCACAACTCTTATTAGGGCACTGCTATAATATAATCAACACTTGAACTGGAACTAAGGTCCAAAACCGTTAAAATATTATTGTTATGAACCTTATTCGGTCAGAAATAATATTCAGAATGGTCAGATATGTTCTAAAGCAATGTACCGATCGTTGTGGATCGCCTGGCATTTTAGTGTCTTCTAGTGCCTCGCCGACCAGCGAAAGTTAACAATTATCTCTTTATATTTAGCTCTTTTCCCTGCACGGCTGAGGTTTGAGAGGTTTTCCGACACCAGTAATGCTAACTAAAATTCACTTCATTATACCTAATTTAAAGACTTGTTAAAAATAGTTTTTGCTATAATTTCATACACTACTGTTTAACACCAGACATCTGTCTTCTAAATAATCGTTGATTTTATAATTAAGCTTTTTTGCACAAAGTGCGCTTAACCTACTTCGGAGTATTAGAAATATTTTATTATTTACTTATGAATAAGTATGGCCTATACCACCGAGGGGCAGGGAAGAGACCCATGCACCTCGGTGGGGACATAATGGGTTGATGATGATGTTTTATTTATTAACCCAGTTGTTACTGAAGCTATTTTTTGCCTAGTATCACTACAATTTTTTGATATTGTTGCTTTGGATCATAAAGCTATAAGGGAAAAATACCAAAAAAAAATCTGGGTTTTCTGGAAAGCTTGGAAAATTAGGATCGTTTTAACGATCAGTAGTAATATGCTGGTAGGATATCGCCCATACAAGAACTCGTTTGGCGAATGTCTCGAATATATATGAGAAAAACACGAAAATGTTACTAATAAAACAGTTTTATTTTTATTATGAAAATTAACAATAACTAAATTAATATTAGGTACGTACTTATGCAGTGGTATGTATTGAAACATGTTTTTGGATGCAAATGGATCCCACACCTTTGACATTAAAAGTTAGTATTTTTTTTGCAAAGCGCACATCGAAGCTGAGAGTTGCCGTACACCATTAGGTGATCAATTCTGTCATAGCGAGAATTTTCCCGAAAGGGACACGGACCGCGCTTTTTACTTTTTTTATGTCTTTCTAAGATACTCCTGGCAATAGTTCCCCGAAATGTAAGATGATCGTACTCTCCTCCATTACTTTTATAAAGTTGCCATGCATTGTGAGTGGCCATGTCCAAGCAGTGGCATAATGAAAAATACCATTTCTTGCCACGGACAGATGTACGGTATAGACCTATGTTTTGGTCGGACCTATCGACACCTCCCATATTTTCATTGTAGCGTAAAACTAAAGTAGTAAAGTGTATATCATTGTACCGTTGGAGTAAGAAAAGTAACTGCAGATACGTTGACTGTAACCGAATCCAAACTGTCTAAAGATGAAGATGTAGATGGCTCAGATTGACGATGTTCAACCAGGGCTTCTTGGGTGGTTCGACTTCTTTTTGCTAAAGGCGCACTATCCGAATCAATGCCCGAGGACATAATATGAATATATTATATTCTACCCCTGCAGGAGCTCTTAGCTGTGAACCTAGAAAAAATAAAAAATATGTAACAACTAAGAGACATACGTCAGCATTTCTACAAAATATTTATATCAAACCTGGAAGATTGGTCAAAATAACATTTTCCTCATCACCTGAATTTTCATCTATGACATCAGCATTAGCGTTATCTGGTGGAATTTATTTAACTTCCTTGGAACAGAGGCTTCAACGTCTAATTGCTCCAATTCGTCAATGATTTCATTCAGAGACAATGGCTTGTTACAACTTGGTCTGGAAATACAAAATGCATCCCCATATTACTATTGATCTTTATAACGATCATGAAAGTTATCATCATATCTCATTATAAAAAGGAATACAATTATGCAATACTATGGCACAGGGTTACTTTATAGGTTATAGATTTGTCAATAACATACACTAAGTTTATTATATTTAAAAGCAAATTTATCAAAACTTACCGCTTTGAAGAGATGGCAAATGTTTATTCAACTGATACAAGTTAAAACACAAATTCACTTCAAAATAACAGTTATTTGTTTTTATGACTATGCTAAAACACTGTCAGACGATCTCTGCGACAATTGAAAAACAGCAAGTGAACGTTTTCCATTAGTTAACATTTTTAAATCGAGGGTACTTTTGATACATTATTTTGATCTTTATAACGATCGGTCGCTGTAAATGGGTTACTGTTTCCCTCAGGTCCGCGAGCTGCGGCGGTTGTTAGACGAGCGGCCCGAGGAGGGTGCCGACAAATTGGACTCTTACGCCGTGCACGTGCGAGCCTCCGTACTCAAGACGTTCTTCCGCGAGCTGCCCGAGCCCCTTCTCACCTTCGACCTCTACGACGACTTCATACTGGCCGCGCAGATCTCTGACCCGCAGGTGAGAAACAACCTTTACAGTTTACGAATTTTTTTTACAGGCTACCTTCCAACAGTGTTGTCCCGGTGTCGACACTAACTACGCCCTGAAATGTGGCGCAATCTTGATGCCACTTTTAGCTGTCATCCAAGAAATATGCACCAGTGCACGCGTCGAATACTCGGCTCAGATTTGAGGATAGCTTGAGGTGTTAAAGACGAGCAATGCAAACCTTTTTGGCCTTACAGGCAAGGTGAACAAGGTGTTTGTAATTTAAGCACGCGCAGGGGCTTTGTATACGCTGATGGAAACTGGGTTTGTGGATTTAAGATTACTGATATTATACTATACTCGCATGCCGTGCACGTGCTAGCCCCTGTGCTCAAGACGATCTTCCGCGAGCTGCCAGAGCCCCTTCTTACTTTCGACCTCTACGAAGACTTCATACTGGCCGCGCAGATCTCTGACCCGCACGTGAGAATCGACCTTTACGAACGTGCACTCTAGTCTGTCAATTCATGGGCGACCATGTAGCAAAAATGTAAACTTCTACCTGCTGTCGACAGTACGCCTTAAAAATATGTCGCAATCTTGATGCCACTTAAGTGACATCAGTGGATAATCGTTGCACAGTTCTCTCCCGTAGATGAGAGGCACTTATCAGCCTTTGATTCTATATGCCTCGTTTGTTGATTTTGGTTGGTTGATGGTGCGAGCAACGGAGCGTTGTCAGGCGTAAACTTTTATTTTATTTTAATGCTATGTGTACATGCCACGTTAAATTCATCATCATCATCATTCAGCCACAAGAAGTCCACTGCTGGACATAGGCCTCCTCCATGGATTTCCAAAAAGACCGGTCGGACGTTAAATTCGTACATCATTAACTATTAATAGGTTCTTATATGGTGGATATAATTTTGTTTATTATCTACACCCTATTTACTGAAGCGAACGAGTAAGTATCAACATGTCAAAAATTTGGTTTTTCAATATGCCACATTTATAACACTGCATACATAATATTTAGCAAAGTTATACAAAACGATATGGCTAATAAATGCCAATAAGCAATAAACACATTAACACTGTTATTACCTGATTTATCCCTCACTCGCAGTTTATTTAACTAAATATTTTATTTTATCATGAAAATACCATCTGCATAATGAGATCTATGCCTAAAAAAATACCTAAAATTTCAGTGGTCCTCAAATAAAAGCGATCCTACTTCTGCCAAATATGTTCGCAATAGCAAAGATGTAGGACTTGTATGTAGCAAAGAAATGATCGATATTATTTTATGCTAATGCGCTACGCGAAGTGTAGGAAGATGTATGGAGAGCTGACTACGAACCTCTTTTTTAAATAAAGGCAAAAAAAGTAAGATAGCCACCCCGACGCCATATTTACTCACGATTGACGTTGTTGATGCGAGTGCAACTTCTCTAAACTATTTTATTTTCTTTAGTGTTTGTCTTGTCTTGTTTGGTTGTCCGTCTGTTTTCATTAAACAGTACCTACCTAAACCTATGTGGGTATACGATGCAAGTAAAGCTGCGTGCATGAGCTATTTTGAGTGACATGTAAGTTTGAGAGATGCTGTGTCTTTGTTTACCTTTAGTCGTTCGCTTCAGTAAATAGATTGTATCTACTTACATTTATCTCACTGACCGTTTTCGTTTCCCAGGAGCGAGTGAACAGCCTGTACGCGATCCTGAGGAAGCTCCCGAAACCCAACTATGACCTGGTGGAGCGACTCATCTTTCACCTGGCCAGGGTAGCGCTCAACGAGGACAGCAACAGGTGACATTCACCTCTACCCCCTTATTCAGATTCGTTGTACTACAACGCTTCAATCAAGCAATCGTAGTCCATCGTTAGGACATGAGGTTTTTTTCTATGCCAGCGAGTTCCAATTATTTTTTTGTAACCCCAGGTATCTCTGAGATTCATTATTATTAATAGATTATTATCCCTTATTCCTTATCCTTATCCTTATCCTTATCCCTCCACCAATCCGGTCTTGGCCCCAGTGGTGGAGTATGGCCTATACCTTCCTCAGGGAAGAGACCCGTGCTCCTCGGTGGGGATATAATGGGTTGATGATGATGATGATCCCTTATTCGATTGTTGGTTTTTTAATATTATTTATGTATTTATGAGCAACTCTGTTTAGAGTCACTTACATTTTGAAATGTGTAGTAGCCACGATGGCACTCGTTGACTGGCAGAAGAATTTGTTATTACCGGATTGGCTGCGACAAAAGATGGGTGACTTCAATACATTCTTATGGTACGGCCACACTATCGCGATAACGTTTGCGTTGTCGCGACATGTCTGGCCAAAAAATTCGTACTATCGCGAATCATCATCGCGAATACAAACACCCTTCGCGCTGCTGTCGGTAAAATACCGCACATCAAAGGGTTTTATCGCGACAAAGTTCGAGCGGTTGGCTACACTTCGCGCGCTTTATTTGACAGCGAGACAGCGAGACAACAGCGATTGGTTTGGACATGTTTTAACTATGGATTGGAGCAATGAGAAGATAATTGAATTCATACAAAATTATGAATCTGAACCAGTTTTATCCACCATATCCATCCACCATCGCCTGCTATTCCTCTTTTTAACATTTTTATTTTTGTTCAAATAATAAAGATGCTGTAAATAATTATTTGCCGCCATGTGATACAGAGCAACTACCTCTTCCATGTTTTCCGCAAAATGAATTTAGTAACGTTCTAGATTGTCGCGACGTAGCGAAGGTTTATTCGATGTGGCCAAGCTCTTCGCCGTAGAGGGAACACGAAATTTTGTCGCGACAACGCGAACACGAACCTTCGCCTTCAAGCGTGGCCGCAGCATTATTGTTGGGCTGCTCCGTGATTATTCCAAGCATTAGCAGGCGTTATTGGGATGGTCCAAATTCATTTTAACACATATTACACAGAATGGTGGCGATACAAAATTTAATAAATTTCGAATCGCTCGTAGCCCATACAACAAATACATTAACCTATTTAGGTTTAGGTTAATGTATTTATTTATGTACGTATGTATGGGCTTATTTGCCTGACATAAATTAATTATAATAAGTTCTGTCCGTCAGTGTAAAGGTCATAGCCCACTTACACGACTCTGCTCCCACCCAGGAAAAAATAATATCATTCAAATATGGGCTTTAAATATTGCTCTTTAGATATATTTTACATTGGCATCAATGACTAGTAGAGTCGTTTAAGTGGGCTATGACCTTTATACAGCGTAATCTAGATGAATTAATTTGACTCAATCGAATGTCTCCCATAGCAAAAAAGAAACCACAGGTCTTCGACATTTATATGGTTGTGATATCGCTGTTTCGGGTTCCTACGACACAGGGTATCCTAGTGTGGGGCCAGAAGCAATGTATGTGCCTGTATGTAAATGTTTATGTGTTTATATTGCAATACTAACCATAAACAACGCATTTGCACGCAGGTAAGTTTCGATAAAAACGCGTCAATACTTTTTCTTCTTGTTTTACCTGTCACGTCTAAATTAGTACAGATATTTGGAAAATTTTAAATATGTATAATGCTACAGGTATGTATTTTCTATGTAGTTATATTCAATGCAAAAAAATAAAACTGTCACGTTGACATCTCAATACAAACCAAAGGCTTTTTTTTAGAAGATTTTGGCCTGGATCAATCCAAAGGCTGTCAATGTCTGAATGTTGCTAGTACGCAAAAACCAAATACCCCATTTTACTTCCAAGTAAAAATTGTTTGTGCTACGTAGGTGTTTTTTTTAGACTCTTATGAGGAATTAAATTTTAATCTCTTTGATGTGATAAGGATTTTGGTCACACGAGTCTTCTATTCACGGTAAAAAAAAACTACCGAGTAAACCTAATTATATTTTATAGCGGTCACACCCATGATATGGTCTCTTAGAACAAACGTTAAAAAAATTTTTGGTGGCGCCATCTAGGCATTGCGAACAGAACAAAAACATCATTTGAGTTGCCATCCAAAACAATACTTGGTTTATGGTAGAAAATATATTAACTGTAACTATTGCAACTTTACTGAACTTTACTTTTATTGAACAAAATTTTAACATTTAATAATTTTTATTTTTGTACTAATAAAGCTACATAAGTTCTAGGATGATGAACTTAAAAATACATTTTGTGTTTCTTATTACCAGATATCAGATGGCGAAGGTAGTAATGTTGAGAAATTGGCATGGCAACACAGAGAAGATGTCGAACTCGAAAGGAATTCCGTTTTCAGCCATCATGGCGTAAAGTTCAATTTTTGGTAACAAATGTTTTCCGAACATCCGTTAGGGCTAAAGTTTCGTACAGGCCCTGTAAAAATAAATATATAATAAATAATCGAACTCGAAACATTTTGCAACGAGTTTTCTTGTATTACAAGTATTTTGTCATTTGCTTTTTCAGTGAATATTATTTACTTCGCTATTCAGATTTTTTGCGTTGAGCTAACGTTCCTTCAGACTAGCGCATCGGTGATTTGAGACAGGAATCTGTTCCATTTGTGTTTTGCACTGTTTGTTTCGGTATCGTATTTTGTGAACTTTGAAAGCAAGAGTTGGAATCAGTTTGGTGGGTGATGACGAGAACATAGATGCAAACCCCAGAGGATGTCATAAACATTTGGAAAATGTGTTTCACGGAAGCAAACACATAATTGTTAAAATTGCAGTGCCCACTTCATCTACAAGGTTGGTACTTTGCAAAGAAAAAAAGACTGCTCTTATTTTGGTGATTGATTACAAGTTTTCATGTGGTCTTTGTTTATTTGCAGTGGACTCAATCTGCCACTGATGTACACGAAGTCCCTGTGCCAATGGAAGTTGACAAAACTATGAAGATGCTGCCAGTATAACCTAAGACGGTGTATATAAATGTGTTTAAGCTACAAAAAAGCTAATGTTACACGATAGACAGAGACCAGGGACTGCCACGATCCTGATAGATCATTTTTGTTTCATCGACATTCATTCAAAGGGTCTAATTATATTTATAACACAAAAAAAGACTTCGTATTTTATTTCTATTTATCCCATTTTATCACGATGGTCCAATATGGGAACATTTGCAAGTGGATGATAAGAAGTTCTCAGAGCTTCTTATTTAATCCACCTGCAAGTGTTTCCATTTTTACAGCTATAACAAAAAAATATCACGACTTCAGTTCAAATTTGCCGCGCTTGTTTTTAGTACTGTTCGTGATCGCCGCAAGCAGCACTTTCGCACCCCCAGAAAAAAACACGAGTGACCTATCTATTTGTATTGTAATCTGTGGTCACACCTCGTAATTTTTTTTTGCATCGAATGAGCCGTTTTCAGAAGACCTAAAAAAAATAAAATATTACGGCTGTCAAAGGAATGCAATTTTGGACCTCAGCCCAATAGCCATGTGTGATACATCATAAAATAGGTCTCAGCGAGCTGAACAAAAGTTACTATGACGCCAACAGCCAAATGTTTTTCCTTTCGCAGTTATATTGTATTGAAAAAAAAAGTAACATTTTCTATAAAATATAACTCCGAAACGACAAACATTTGGCTGTTGGCGTCATAGTAACTTTTGTTCAGCTCGCTGAGACCTATTTTATGATGTATCACACATGGCTATTGGGCTGAGGTCCAAAATTGCATTCCTTTGACAGACGTTTGACAGCCGTAATATTTTTTTCTTTTTAGTTCTTCTGAAAACGGCTCATTAAACAACGGACTTTAGTATGATTAGCAATGGGGCACGTTTTCAGGATGGGCCCGAACGCGCTGGCGATCGTGTTCGCGCCGTGCATCCTGCGGACGAGCAAGGTGCAGGTGGCGCAGGACAGCTTGCACGACATCGCGCGGCAGACCGCCTGCGTCGAGGCCATCCTGCACGAGCGAATGCGGAATGTGAGTCTGCTCTTGTTACCTGCATTGCGGAATACATAATAGTACAGGTACAGAAGATTCACTCAGCAAAATCAATTGGGTATTTGTTGCACGACATCGCGCGACAGACCGCCTGCGTCGAGGCCATCCTGCACGAGCGAATGCGGAATGTGAGTCTGCTCTTGTTACCTGCATTGCGGAATACATAATAGTACAGGTACAGAAGATTCACTCAGCAAAATCAATTGGGTATTTGTTGCACGACATCGCGCGACAGACCGCCTGCGTCGAGGCCATCCTGCACGAGCGAATGCGGAATGTGAGTCTGCTCTTGTTACCTGCATTGTGGAATACATAATAGTACAGGTACAGAAGATTCACTCAGCAAAATCAAGTGGGTATTTGTTGCACGACATCGCGCGACAGACCGCCTGCGTCGAGGCCATCCTGCACGAGCGAATGCGGAATGTGAGTCTGCTCTTGTTACCTGCATTGCGGAATACATAATAGTACAGGTACAGAAGATTCACTCAGCAAAATCAATTGGGTATTTGTTGCACGACATCGCGCGGCAGACCGCCTGCGTCTAGGCCATCCTGCACGAGCGAATGCGGAATGTGAGTCTGCTCTTGTTACCTGAGTGCGTATACTGAGTTTTGTCATTCACTTTCGATAGCGAGTGACAAAGCGCGCCATCTAGTTGTCTCTTTGTCACTCCTATGCAAATCGCAAACGCTCTCACTATCGAGAGTGAATGAAAAAACTCAGTATACGCACTCTGGGCCCTTAGTGCGAGTTTTTTTAACTACTCGATCGCGTTAACGTAAACTCATATTCTATAGGAGTGACAAAGCGCGCCACCTAGTTGTCTCTCTGTCACTCCTATACAAATTGCAAACGCTCTCGCTATCGAAAGTGAATGCAAAAACTCGCACTAAAGGCCCAGCATTGCAGAATACATAATAGTACAGGTACAGAAGATTCACTCCGCAAAATCAATTGGGTATTTGACAAAAAGTCAAATGAGTTACTTTTAAAACGGATTTTTGTATGAAAAAACTGCCTTATGACGTCACAGTTCAGTGCACTCTCATTATATTTCATCTATTAAAAAATTGTAATAACTATTAAATTATTAAAAGAGATACATTTTCCGACACATTTTGTAATTTTTGCTTTAATCGAGCTTAACAAATAATTTATTGTTGATAGTGTCAAATACCGTATTAAAGAAAAAGGGACTAGCAGCGATACAATTAGGTGCAATTCAGATCGCACGGCGCTAAAAAAGCTACGTTATATTCACCTACATGTTGGCTCTCTTTCTACCGCGTAACTCTTACCACTTCTGGCGCCTGAATTCCTATCTGTTTGCCACTCCGGAGTGGTCGCCGCATGTACTTACGCGTTCGATACCGACACGCGTCGTGGAACAGGCCTGCCTGCATTGCAAGACATCATCATCATCATTCAGCCACAAGAAGTCCACTGCTGGACATAGGCCTCCTCCATTTCCAAAAAGACCGGTCGGAAGCGACTTGCATCCAGCGTCTTCCCGCCACTTTGATGAGAGTCCATCTTGTGGCTGGTCGTCCTACGCTGCGCTTGCCGATATGTGGTCTCCATTCGAGCACTTTCCGGCTCCATCGGCCATCAGCTCTGCGTGCTATGTGCCCCGCACTGCCACTTCAACATACAAAGGCGGCCTTACATGACGTAAAAATTTAATGTAATGATAAAGGATAAGGAAATCAAGAAAGTAGTGAGAAGAGAATAGAAATATGTTTGACTGTCTCGATGGTCTAGCCGCTATCGCATCTGATTTCCGTGCCGGAGGTTGTGGGTTCAATTGTCACCGAGGGCCATTCTACATTTATAGAAATGGCCTCGGTTGAAGATTTATTGGAATCATATTTTATATTTTCTCTCGTCACTCATCATTGTAATATTCTTGCTGTCGGCACCACATTGCCCATTTTTTATTTTTTTTTATTTTACCCGTTTTTATCAGTTTAATCCCTAACAGCCTCAGTCTGGGTGTATTTCCATTTTTGCGATAACATTGTCTGGTTACCATTGCGCAAGGTATACTAGTTTGTGACCAGTTTTCTATCACGTAATTGTCCACTCTATTGGGTTAACCATTTTGACGATTCCAAAAGTGTGAAAATATTATATATTGGATCATTCTAATTAGGTTAAATCGAGCAACCCCAGACAGCTTAGTTCTTACTTATGTAGTATCGCCCCTGGACAAGTGATTGTATGCCGCCCATGATTAAGCCCACGCTCTTACTTCGAGAGAAGGCTTGTGCTCTGCAGTGGGCCTTGTATAGACTGCATTATTACCGCCGTTTGACTGATCGCAGATCCGCGTGATGCTAAACGACATCGAGACGCTCGACAATGCGGAGCAGACCGCTCACGGGCGGCTGGCCGAAATGCGCGACGCAACGCGTGGGGGCACGCGTGCAGAGGCCTTGCTCGAGGGACACATCGAGGAGATCAACAAGGAGAAACGGCTCATCACCGCCAACCTGCCCACGCTCATACGGTAAGTTGCTGGACCACATCTTAGGTACTAACCTGTCCAATGTCACGGCATTTTCCTGGGGTTGCTTCAAGAGACACATTGAGGAGATCAACAAGGAGATGCGACCTGTCCTCGCCAACCTGCCCACGCTCATACGGTGAGTCGCTGGACCACAATAGCTTAGGTTACCCTGCCAGAGTCACGACATTTTCCTGGGGTCGCTTCAAGACCATTCTTTTTATTTTGTGTTACAAGTAAAGTGCTGTAAGTATGTAGTGTTGTTTATAAGTGTTAAATAATTCTTGTGTTTTGTGTGTGCGCTTCACTATTGTATTAGGACTACATCCTGTTAAAATAGTAAGTGTTAGAAATTAATAAATAAAATAAAGACACATTTAGAAGATCAGCAAGGAGAAGCGGCTCATCACAACCAAAGTGCCGACGCTCATACGGTGAGTGGCTAGACCACAATGAGTTAGGTGCACTAACCTGCCCAAGGTCACGGCATTTTCCTGCGGTCGCTTCAAGAGACACATTGAGAAGATCAACAAGGAGAAGCGGCTCATCCTCGCCAACCTGCCCACGCTCATACGGTGAGCGGCTGGACCATAGTGAGACAGCTGCTCACCTGCTAATGGCACTAGGCTCAGGTCATAGCCTATTCATAAGGCGGAAACACAGTATTGAAACGCGACACGAGCCGACGCAACGTGACGCGTGTTGAGTCAAATCAAATCTAGTATTTTCTACGAATGTACCACACATCTTTGCTTTCTTCAGAAATTTGACAGATGACATTAACAAGACTGATGTCAAAAGTAGAATCTGTCCAAACTAGAATCCGTCCAAACTAGAATCCGTCCAAACTAAAATCTGTCCAAAGTAGAATCTGTCCATATAATAGCAGACCAAACGGTCGCGTCGTATTTCAATAGTCTGTTTCCGCCTTTAGGGTCGCTGGTATGTACAATAGATGTTGGTTAAGGGTCACATCGAGAACATCTAAGTGGCTCATCACCTGCTCACGCTCATCCGGTAATCGACAAATCCCTTAGAAAATTAGAAGTTCAATAGAATTCTTGCACCACTAAGGGCCAATTTTTCAATAGTCAGATAAAACTTAACTGGAGAATAAATTGAATGCTGTCACTGTCTAAATCATACGACAAGACAGTGACAACATCAGTTTTATTCTCCAGTTAAGTTTTATCTGACTATTGAAAAACCGGCCCTAAGTTAACATTGCGGATTATGTCCTCAACTATCCTCCCCATTAGTCCGATACATATATAAACACACGCCTATATCGCGGAGGGATAGACAGACCAGCGCTTGCTTCTTGCCACGATCTTGACAGACTCAATTGCAGGGCGACGTCGGACGACGATCTTCTGTCGACGACAGACCACGACGGGGAATTCGGCAGCACGGACGACCTAAGCGCGGGCAGTGGCGCCGCCTCGCTCAAATCGCAGCGCGCGCTCCATCGGCAACTCTCCTCCGACGACCCCATTATGGTCTGACGTCGGCGCCGCGAGCCCCAACGGGCTGATTCCTAATAGACTCTAAACGCACTGCGCCAGAGTACAAACTCCCAGTTTCTTAGTCATCGTTTTCTGTCTGAAGCTGTGATACGACACGGTTCGCGCATGCAACGTCAGTCAGGCGACCAATCACAGCGCAGTCTGACGGAGTGTCGAGGTAATAATTCTGACGAATTTTAAGTGTAGGGGGGAGTGGTGGGTGGATTCGTTAAACCGTCCTCCGTGTACTAAATTTTAAGTTGTGTGGACGACTAAAGCTTAAAACTTGTGTGATATAATTGCAAAATGAGATTAGAGTGATAGTGGACATTAGAGATTCAAGTATGTTTGTGCAACTCAGCATTGTATGCGTCGGTTTTAAGTTGATCACTTGGGGCTGGAATTCAGAGATGTCTCTGCACGTTAAATTTTAAGGCTGGACATGAAAACATCTCTGAATTCTTAGTTTACCAGTAAATAAGACCACAAGTCCCGGAAAATACTTGGAAAGCATTGGCAGGAAATAAGATATTGTAATGGTGTATAGGTGTTAAGTATACCCCAGTTTAAACTTATGTCGTTTATTGAAAGATAATCTAATCTTAATCGTACCATTGCCGTAGCGTTGTGCATTTATCGTAAATGAAATAGGGTTGTCTAAATGTGTACAAACTCGTTACTCGTCGCCTTCCTTACATACTACAAAACAATTTTGATAAAAAAAGTGTGGAATAAATGCGTACATTCCAATAGATTAGATAATATTCACAAAAAAAAATGTTTTGGACTGAAAAATTGTTGATGTCGTTATAGTAGTAAACTTAAAATTCCTTTTGTGATTTAACGAAACCTTTCGTGATAGTAACAAGTATTAGTGGTACCGAGACTAAGCTACTTTCATCCTTGCTAAATGTTAAGACCTGCGCGTCCACTGTTATTAATGTCTAGTTGTCTCCGGTACCGTACGGCATTATACGTAAGAATAGTGTGTTTTCTTGCCAAGTGTTTCTTATGTGGATAAAATAATGTAACCGATAGATATTCTGAATGGCATCACAAAATGAACCAAATACACTAGTCGCGACTTGCGTTCATAATTTGAGAATAATAATTGAAAAGTAATATTATGAGTGAAGAGCTTACATACCTCTTGTATTGGATAATTGCCCTCGTGTAGTGTTCTCTGTTCATAGTGATTAGACATATTTATCGTATTCGTGTATCGACGTCGCGTTGCACTAATATATTTTACGACATCGTATCTATTGTAAATAATGTACTTAAATCTTTTTCTACTTGTGGTTTTAAAAGTCAGCAATATTTTTGCTTTAAATTTTTTATACATTGTCAATAATTTTGTGATGAGAATTGTGTTTCAGTGACGGCCACTGAATGTGATGCCAATTGTTTTACCCTTCGCTGATGGTAAATTGGTCATTCCGGTTGCATTTGATACGAATTGAATATGAAAACTGTTATATGTGATGGTATCATTCATCTATTTATTAAATTAGGAATTCCAAAGTATACATTTCTTATATTATTTTCAGGTGTAATAGAGTACCTAATTTTGTATCGATATTCAGACTATGGGAATAGTTTTAAAAGAATATAGTTGAAAACTATATTTTATTAGAATCGTATTATTATTGTACAAAAACTGGGTGGTATACCGTGACGTGTTACCCACTCGGCCATGTCGCTTGGGCACTAAACAGTTTCATCTTCTATCGGACGGGCTATTCCCTATTTATACTTTCCATTTTATTTGCTTACATTATCTAAAAGACTGTCTAGTAGATAAGCTACTACGAGTATATTTAAGTCACAAATATCCTCCGCTATGCGTCAGGCTTTGCTTGCTGTTTTAACTATTAGTAACTATCTAAACAACGAATGTCTCTGTGAAAACCTGTATTAGAGTTATTTCCTTAAAAGCATGTTTTTTTTTATCGAACTCTTAGCTCAATGATTTTATTGTATTTATTATTCTTTGTAACGAAATTATTGTAATATTATAAATATTTTTTTTCATAATTTTTTTCAAATGTCTCTTAAATAAAACAACGGAATCTCACGTAAGAAGTACTGGCACATGCACTGCTATACCGAATGTGTTATTTGGCAAAGTGCTTGAGTAGTTGTGGTTGTGACAGTGTAATAACGTCCACATGACTCGATCATTCTTCCTGGTTCCAGAGTATGGTACATGGATACCACACGGGCAGATAAAAACTGAGGCTAAATCTGAAGGCCCCAACGGAAATTTAAATCGGTGTACCAGTAATATTTACGAACTTGCTGGATATATTCTGTGCCTTTTGTGATTAAATTGTCCAGACATTAGGCCATTAATTAAGAAGCAACCCTCGTTCAATGCTTGTCTCCTTTGAATTAACCTTTAGGAACATATTTCAATTAGAAACTTATAATCTGAACATATTTATGAAGCTTTTTGATATGACTAATGTTAGCCAAGTCTCCTCATAGTAAGACATACTCATAATGATAATTTTTATTTAGAATATTTTGTAAAGTTTCGATTTAATGTGCAATGTGGCTATGGTTAGGACCTATTTACAGTTGCACTTGATAGCCAGTCTTGCAGAATGTTTTGTATACATTTTGTGGATTTTGGATGTCAAAGGTGTCCGGTACACTTTGGAAGTGTGTGTACATAAGTTGCAAATTCATTTCAGGGAGTTCAGGGATTTTACTGTATATACCTAGTTTAGTTATTACTAACTCATCTATAGCCAGGTACTATTTTATTGTAGACGTTTCATTCTGTATCACATAATTAATTTTAAAGTGCCTACCTATTGAGTTAATGATTCATTCTAAGAATCGGTTATTAAAACTCTGTATACTGGTGCCTATTAAAATAATTGATATTTCGAAATTGTTGAGAAGTCGAAGATTGATTCCTATTTTAATTGATATAGTAATTATGTTTTAATGTGTTATCGTAACTTGAGCTTGCGTTTGAAATCTAGGCATCACTCATTACACATGACAGTTTAGATCTGTTAAATAAACGAAATCATTTCAGTGTATTTTTTATAACATATATACATTTTTATTTCCAGTGCAGACAAGTATACCTATTTAATATCTGCTCTTTTATTAAGTGACAGAACTATAATGTAATAGATGCCAGAAAGCTTAAATGGACAGTACAGTTTTTAATTTGTGGAACATTTGCTAAGGACCAATACTAAGCCATTTATACATTGTCATTTTATATTCCTATGTTATTTGACTGTGACCTTTGTCCTACATGTTAATCCTTAGTGAATCTTGTAATATACCAATAACATGTATATTGTTCAATCTATTGCTAGGCCTCCTATAATGTGTCAATATAATAAAAATGTAACCAAAATGTTATACCGTATGCAAACTATAAAAAATAAACAATTGCTGTGGAGAAAAGATATAATGCCGTTTATTTTTATAGATTAGGCCATAAACACATTTTCTTATTTTAGTTTTCTACATCCATATTATTATTTTCAATATTGATTTGATGTTGTATCTGTTGCCATGGCAACAGACCTATTGGACAAGCAGACCAGCTGTATTCTTTAGAAGCAAGTTTCCAAATTCCGGTAACAAGGGACTCAGTCAGACTCTGATCTTGCTGGCCACTGGATGATGATTGCTCTTCTCTTATCTCCACAATTTCCGATTCATCACTCTGGACCATTGCTATGCCATCTATCTCGACTTCCAGGTCATCAGCTGTATATATTTTACTAGCAGATGCCAGCAAATTATCTGGGTTCGATATCAACTCTGCTAACTTATATATTTTCTCAGTTGCTTCCTTAGGTAGTTCAGGATGTAGCAACTTGAATATATCCTTTATAAAGCAGGTTAAATATGGATTGTAGGATGAGATTATTGGCTGAACAAAGTGAATGTCAGTCAGTTCATATGGGGCATCTTTCTGTAAATCCAGAAGTAGGCTACATTGCTTGTCATTGGGGAACCAATGCTGGTACAGAAGCCTCAGATCCTTCTTCTTTTTGTTTACCTTTTCATTCTCCTTTTCATAATCAGACCTGAAACAAAAGTACCATAATACCCTAATTAATCATAAATTCTAAAATAATTTTGCATGGTGTGTGAGAGTAGAAAAAATATGGGTAGCAAAACTACTGCAGTGTCATGAAACGAACAAGCTGCCATAACAAAAATTATCACCTCCAACAACAACAGATTGATTTTGCACCACAGTTCACAAATGGATCTATTATTGACTTTACTTCAAAGGCTCAGATTGTTTTTTTTTTCTCTTTAAAATTAAAGCTCTAAAATATTTTGCCCAAAATCTCAAATAAAAACAATTAAAAAAAATACATTTAAGCGAACTATGCTTCTTGAGACAATGCCCATTAGGTGGGCTATTTTTTTTTCTTTTAGTAATGCTTAATATATGCATATGTCCGTGATGACCATAATGGACTCCATACAACATTTCCTTACCCTTTCAGCCGGTTTCGAAAGTCATTAGATCTTTTGAGAGCCTTTAATATCTCTGAAACCCAGACAGCAGCTAGCTTACACTTCAGACTTCCATGTTCCTCTCGTTGGCTGATAGCAATCAGCTCCAGAATAAAGTTGAGCATCAAGTCATTTGTGTGTAGGAAAGTCAGTAGAACTTCAAAACACTGCATGAAATGCTTGCTCAGAGAGTTTTTATTCTTAAATTCTGTTTCTCCCAGTAATTCTACTAATTCCAAGGATAGAAATAGAGAGTCTTCGCCAAGTAATGCCTTGTTAACATGTAGACTTGTATCTTTACTCTTCAACAACCTCTTTGCCTGTGCATTTAACATGTTTATCAATGTGACTACTGACACAGTTTTCATGTTCGATACATCAATGTTGTCACTCAAGAATTCCCTCACATCATGCAATATTGATTCTCTCATGTCATCGTCAGGTATTTGAGCTAAACTTTTGATTTTGCACTTTGAATGAGCACAAATGCTCAGAGACAAGCAAAAATTCATCAGTGCTGTGATCTTGTGGTCAACATATTCTACTGCTTTCTCGCCTGCCTCATAGTCTTTTATGTGTTCTTTGTGTTTTTCCCAATAACTGCCTTTTAACCAGTGCAGGCCTATTGTCGCCGCTTCCCTCAGTAACTCTAAGGAAGGTAAATTGTTGCTGTGTGCAGTGTCATGTCTGAGGTCGATAATCCAGTCCGGTACGTTTAGGTTTTTCGCCGCCTGATATAAGCTGGAACCTTTAGCGGTCTGTGTGTCCAGCATATGGTTTACAAACCGCATTATGGCTGACGAATATGCCAAACGCAGCACTTCTTCATTGGGATCATATGCGTCTGGCTTTGTATCTTCCAAGTGCACCTCCAGCAAGCCTAACGTGGATTCTATACCTGAAGGCAGTGATGGACATCTGGCTTTCCAGATAAGCAGAAGTTTCAGAGCCTCTTGTTTCTGGGAATAATGCGAAGATGCCGAATATAATTTGTTGTAAACCAATCGCCACTCTTCACTGTTAAACCACGGTACTACATTATAGTACTGACTCATTTTTACATTAGAACATTAATTAATTCACTAGATATCGAAAAAAGAAGAAATATTTGTTTACTTTTGAGGTTAATTAATGTCAGTCACACTTTGACAGTTAAGGAGACAGGTGGTTTGACATTTGCTTTTTTTTTAAGAAGCTTTTGGCCTGGATACTAGTCCTTTTGGCCATTTGACATTTCCTGCCAATCAGTCAGTATTGCCAGATTATCTATCTACAATCTATTTACTGAAGCCAACGACTAAAGGTAAACAAAGACACAGCATCTCTCAAACTTACATGTCACTCAAAATAGCTCATGCACGCAGCTTTGCTCGCATCGTATACCCACATAGGTTTAGATAGGTACTGTTTAAGAAAAACTGACAGACAACCAAACAAGACAAGACAAACACTAAGAAAATAAAATAGTTTAGAGAAGTTGCACTCGCATCAACAACGTCAATCGTGAGTAAATATGGCGTCGGGGTGGCTATCTTACTTTTTTGCCTTTAAAATTAAAAAAGAGGTTCGTAGGAAGCTCTCCATGCTTCCTCCTACACTTCGCGTAGCGCATTAGCATAAAATAATCGATCATAATGAGCCGTTTTCAGAAGACCTAAAAAAAAAAATATTACGGCTGTCAAACGAATGCAATTTTGGACCTCAGCCCAATAGCCATGTGTGATACATCATCAAATAGGTCTCAGCGAGCTGAACAAAAGTTACTATGACGCCAACAACCACAAGTTTTTCTTTTCAGAGTTATATTGTATTGAAAAAAAACTAACATTTTCAATAAAATATAACTCCGAAACGACAAACATTTGGCTGTTGGCGTCATAGTAACTTTTGTTCAGCTCACTGAGACCTATTTTATGATGTATCACACATGGCTATTGGGCTGAGGTCCAAAATTGCATTCCTTTGACAGACGTTTGACAGCCGTAATATATTTTTTTTAGTTCCTCTGAAAACGGCTCATTGGCCTTTAAACAAAAATCCTACATCTTTGCTAGTTGCGAATTGCGAACATATTTGGCAGCAGTAGGATCGCTTTTATTTAAGGACCACTGAAATTTTAGGTATTTTTTGGGGCATAGATCTCTTAAGCAAATGGTAATTTCATGATAAAATTATTTAGTTAAATAAACTGCGAGTGAGGGATAAATCAGGTAATAACAGTGTTTTTGTGTTTATTGCTTGCATTTATTAGCCATATCGTTTTGTATAACTTTCCTAAATATTATGCAGTCTTATAAATGTGGCATATTGAAAAACCAAATTTTTGACATGTTGACACTTACTCGTTCGCTTCAGTAAATAGGGCTTATATATAATGGGTGATTCATTTGGAGTTACTTTTTCCAAAACTAAAAAAAATATGAATAAAACAAATTTATCGGGTAATCTTTATTATAATACAAAAGAACCGTTCCTTACATTTACTTTTTAAAGATTTCTTTCAAATGTTGTCCGTAACTGCGATTAAGGTGGTCCATTCTGGAGTTCCAGTTTTCGATGACCCGACCGAGCATTTCCAGTGGTATTTGGCGAATAACGCGAGTAATGTTGGCTTCCAGTTGATCAATCGTACGCGGCTTATCCATATAAACTTTGGACTTTACATAACCCCACAGAAAAAAGTCTAAGGGTGTGATATCACAGGATCTAGGCGGCCAACTGACTGGTCCGAAACGCGAAATTAACTGTTCACCAAATTTTTCTCGCAACAAAGCCATGGTTTCACGTGCTGTGTGGCAAGTGGCGCCGTCTTGTTGGTACCAAAAGTTCTGAAGATCACGGGCTTCAATTTCAGGAAACAAATAGTCCGTTATCATGGTACGATAACGATCACCATTGACAGTGACGTTCTGGCCGGCTTCGTTTTTGAAGAAATATGGACCGATGATTCCACCACCCCATAAACCACACCAAACTGTTGTTTTATCTGGATGTAATGGTAGCTCTTGAATCTCTTCAGGTTGCTCTTCAGACCAAATACGGCAATTTTGTTTGTTAACATATCCGTTGAGCCAAAAATGTGCCTCATCGCTAAACAAAATTTTCGTTGAAAACAGTGGATTTTATGCAAGCTTTTCAAGAGCCCAAAGACTAAATCGGTGGCGATTAGGTAGGTCAGTCTGCTTCAATTGTTGCACCAGTTGAATTTTGTATGCTTTGAAACCAAGATCTTTGCGTAAAATACGCCAAGTTGTGGTATACGACAAGCCAAGCTGTTGCGAGCGGCGCCGAATCGATTCTTCGCGATCATTGCGTACACTCTCAGCTACCGCCGTAATGTTTTCTTCAGTGCGAGCTGGATGTGGTCTATTTGGTCGTCTATTGTCTAATAATGAAAATTCCCTTTCAAACTTTTCGATGGTATAGCGAATAGTGCGTTCGGTAGGGCGATTATGTGGACCATATGTTGCTCTAAGTGCACGAAACACATTCCTCGTAGAACGCTGATTTTCGTAATAAAGTTGAATAATTTGTAGGCGTTGTGCCGGGCTTAGTCTTTCCATGATGAAATGTCAAAGTTGTCAAACTATAGTGAATGAAAATATTAGGTTAGGTTGTCATGACTGACGCTTTATCTGTCAAAAAATGCATAGACAAAAAAGTAACTCCAAATGAATCACCCATTAAAAAACTGTACCGCTATTCGAAGCCTACTTAATAATATGACTCAAATTAAAGGAGTCATATTATATGAGAACAGCGTTCCTGGATTCCCTACCTGTGGCGGTTACCTATGTCTGTCATCTTCACTCCTCCCTCCTGTCTACCTATCTCTTTCACACTTGGCAGCCGCTGTCACGATGACATTTTAAATGTCACTTTAGTTTAGAAAAGTAGTATCGTGAGCGGACTTTCCTCATTGGCACTCATTGGCGTCATGATTCCCGACCTGTGCGGACGAAAATAAACTGCGTGTCGGTGAGTTTTTGAATTTATTTCCTTAACGGTTCACACCGTTCGTTTTTAATTTATTTTTATACTTATAATCTGTCTGTCTAAATTAAAATTGTGTTTAAATAAAATTATAGTATGGATTATTTCTCAGTTAGTGGAAACAAGCGTAAAACATTTAAGAGTTCCGAAATGTCACCATTAAAGCAAAGACGGGAGTCTAATAAATTGCTAATAAACCTAACTACACAAGCAAATATATTAGAACGTAACAGTTTCTATCGCAATAATTTGCACAATCTCTCACGGAAATCGATGATGATGTTTTGGATATCATGGGATCTCCACTTAACCCGGAACTCTTGAAGGACCGTGGTCAATGTCCTATTACAACCACTTTGTTACGAAGAGTCAAATCACGGGGGGGACTTACCTTCCAAATATTGCACAGCACAACCCACTGTTAGTGCCGAAAATGTTCAGACCACTATACAATCTGAGAACAGTTCATACAACTACAAACTCCCACTAAATACTGTTTTAAAGGAACCCGAAGTGCTTAAATCTTTGCCAAATGATCTTGAAAAGCTGATATTCCTACATTGTGAGTCTGAAAACTGGTCACAAGTCAGATACTCAGACGTTCAAAAGAAATACAGCGCTACCCCAGGATTTATAGAGTAGAGCTTTAATGAAGTAATGAAACCATACAATTTTCAATACCTTTTCTAATAAATATCAGCCATAATATTAATTCTCCGATATCACCCTCGCTTTGAAAAAAACAGAATAAAGCCTTTAAACAAGGCTTTTATGACTTTATTGGACGAATAACATCCGTAGAAATTGTCGATAGTAACACTATTCAATCTTAAAACGTAGAATTGTTTTCTCAAGGCGAGTATCAGAGAATCTGGAGCTATTTACTCCAAATGGCATGCGGGCACCGTGATGATATAGTTCAAGTAAGAAGGGATTGTATTTTGAAATCGCTTAAATGTAAATTTCTTGAAATTCGTCCCTCTTGAGATAAATTACTTCAAGCAGACCTAATGACTTCTGGAAATGAAAATAATGGTGATACAACCAAGACATTTTGCCCTGTGAAATCAGAGTTCAACCATCCTAAAAGACTGTTCATTATGAACATCAATACAAAATTACCCACGCAGGGTAATACACCCCAGTATCCGCTGGTAAACAGTGGTCAAAAGCCTGCGTAAGGCTGTAATGTTCAAATGCCCTATCGGTATTTCACACCTTCACAAGGTAGATCGGTCAATGGCCATACGTAACGAATATTCAACAGCCCGCGCAAGGCAATATATTTCGGCCAAGAGCCCCAAGATCTTCCCTGGAAGAAAATCGACCCAGCTTCCGGGCTTTCAATCCCGAAAATAGCCGAGGTAGTAAAAGTAGCTTCTGAATCTCATTTCAAAGCTGGCCAACTAAAACAGATAGCCTACAGATGGGGGTCAATGGGTGCACGTCTAGTAATACAAAACATGGATATCCAATTCCATTTCAGTGCAAGCACCCGCTCTTACTTGCATAGACAGTCACCCCTGTCCAAACTAACCTTTCGAAAGAAATTAATAAGGCCCCACACCAGTTAATGACAATGGGAGTTATAGAACATCTACCTGTGACACCAATTTTTGTGTCTCCATTGTTTCTTGATCCAAAACCAGAATGGTCCGGAATGCGAATGGTCGCAACGCCCTATATTCATCCTTCTCAATCTGAACAGACACGTGCATCTTGCACAAATTCAAATTTGTCGACGTCCGAAACTTTCCATATTTTTACAACCATACGGTTTGATGGCCAAAGTAGACTTGTCAAACGCGTACTACTATAATGTACCTGTATCTCCAGCTCATCGATGTCTCAATATGTGATCACAATGTGTCAACAATATTTTTTAAATTACCTTTATCCTCCATTGGGACTGTCATCTGCCCCCAAGGTATTTACAAAACTAACCAATTGGGTAACACAAGTACTAAGACAAATGAGCGTTCGCCTCATTATTTATTTGGATGATTTTCTGGTTGTCCACAAGAATTACGATCACCTTTGATGCTAAGTCTAAATGATGTTAACTCACCTACGATGGACAGTAAACTTCTCCAAATCCGTACTGATACCTCAGAATCATGAAATGGTTTGTGAAGACAAATATCATCTGTTGTCTCGCAAGATCTTTGCAATAAGCAAAAAGAAGTCTGCCAACTTGAAAGAAATTCAGTCTCTTAGAGGACTGATGAACTTTGCCAGTTTTGTGTCCCGAAGGGCAACCTAAAGCACAGTGTATCTGTATTACATTACCTGACGACGGATGTTTCACGCACGGACTAGACAGCCTAATTAGGCCATCAAATGCATTCTGCATTCGAACCTAAAGAAAAGGTTAGCCATATTCAAAGCGCTACAGAAATGCGCAAGAGTGTCAAACAAAGCACTTAACTGTGTACAGCATAACACTACAATTTTCTTATTTGCGAAAAGAGGGGGACGGGGACGATCGAAAACAAAGTTTCTCCTTCAAATTGCAACAAGTATTCGATGTTGTGGACCAAAATCACATATTAATGTTCTTCATTATCTACCCAGTCGATACAATGCTGAATCAGACCACCTCTCACGAAAGAAGATGGCACTTATCTCAAACAATATTTTTTGAAGTGGGGACAGCCAATAATAGATTTATTCGCCTACTAAAAGTACAGGTGATACCACACTGTGTGACCCTAGATTAACAAACAGTGGAGCAGAATTGCACGAGGACTTTATCCGCACATGGAACCATCATGTAACATGTGTATTTCCACCGCCGTTTTTATTTCCACAAATGAATAATATGGTGAAAAGTTAGCGTCTCCTTGTGGTCCCCAAATGAAAACCAGCATTTTGGTGACCAGATCTTTTACAATGAACAGTGGCTCGTCCATTCATAGTATTCTCCAAGAAAAAGTATTGATAGACACAACAACAAACTAACCTCTACCGAAAATTCGGAACATGTCGATTGAAATCTGGTAATGTGGGGTAGGAGTGAATTATTAAGACTGATCTCCTGAGCAAATAAATTTATTACATTGGAGATAGCGTACAACTTCAAGAATGCCTACCAATATGTATGGCGTTAATAATGCTTCTGGCCTGAAGGCCAGTCGGTGTTTCTATCATCTTAAAAAGGGTTTCGTTCAGATTTATACCAAAAACAAAACAAAAACTGAAATCGCAATAAAATTTAATTTTATAAGTCCGCCGTATCTACAAATTTGTGATTGTACTAAACCTATATGACTTAGCTTCAATCCTTTGCTACAGGAAATATTTCCTATCAAAATGCCAAAAACTGACAAAGCATCCATTTGGGGCGTTGATGTCCTTTCGTCTCGACGTTCTAATAGTTCTAATTAAACTAGATGAACTGTCTGTATTCTACTTGTATGCTCTGGTAGACGAGATCACGATTTAACGTTATTAAATAATTATAGATCAGATCGGATTACTGTAAAGACAATAATATTATAACCTTTTGCCCATTTGGTTTGGTTCCAAAACCGCCAAAGCTGATTACCGACAATCCGGTTGACTACTTGGCCCAAATTTGTAAGTTGCAGCTATGGATTCTTTTTTTTTTTTTTTTTGGTTAAAGTATTGCACTTTAAACATTTAGAAAATTTTACAAGAAGTAAATGTAAAATTAATAAATTATTTTTGTGAATTTGTGGCCAGCTTGAACTGCCTCGAAGTAATCTAGTTTGTTGGATAAAATATTTCATTGCATTTTAAAAATTTATAAAAAGTTAATGTATAATAAATTATTTTTTTAAATATGTGGCCAGCTTAAGGCTGCCTTTAAAACCTGGCTGCCCTCTCTGCCTCTATAGCAAATTGGATTAAGTCTTTGCTTAGAAAGGCTGCAATAAAGTAAAGTCCAGGTAGGATACGACCGGCTGTGGTCTAAAAATTGGACACAAAGATTTATCTTTAGATGATAATAATATTTTTTTTAAATGTATATTTGGCGTTTTCCAAATATCTTCCTACAGTTTTATAATAAGAGTAAAACAAAATACAATCAGTTCCCCTTCTATTTTCTTCAGTGGGAAATGCTTTTTTGTTATCCAATAGAACATTTCCTACATATTAAAATTATAATTCTAGATTCAATAAAGAAATTAGTAGATAAGCCTTTAAGCTTTTAATCTATGTTAATTATACATAAATATGTCTACCTATCGTATTTATAATTTATAATTAAAATAATTATCATGAAATTCATACCCTGTTTTCAACTCTTAAATGAACACACAGTACCTACCTAACTATTTCATTTACATTCAAATTGGCGTCTTTCACACCAGGCGATAACAAACACGTCATATATAATATGACTCCTTTAATTTGAGTCATATTATTAAGTAGGCTTCGAATAGCGGTACAGTTTTTTAATAACGGCGTTTTGAACAATAAAACGCTAATTAAAATAACTTACCATATTCGAAGCCTACCAATTTAACTCTGCCAGGTGTACATAATGGGACCAATGAGGAAAGTCCGCTCACGATACTACTTTTCTAAACTAAAGTGACATTTAAAATGTCATCGTGACAGCGGCTGCCAAGTGTGAAAGAGATAGGTAGACAGGAGGGAGGAGTGAAGATGACAGACATAGGTAACCGCCACAGGTAGGGAATCCAAGAACGCTGTTCTCATATAATATGACTCCTTTAATTTGAGTCATATTATTAAGTAGGCTTCGAATATGGTAAGTTATTTTAATTAGCGTTTTATTGTTCAAAACGCCGTTATTATAAAAGGAGAAGCTGACTGACTGACATATCCTAAACTGTAAGGGTTAGAAACTTGAAATTTTGCACAAGGGTTCCTTTTGTAACGTAGGGGAGCACTAAGAAAGGATTTTTGAAAATTCATCCCGTAAGGGGGTAAAATCGGGGTTCAAAGTTAGAATGAAACTTTGCCGTTTTTGAAGTTATTCGAATAAAATTTAGTACGAAGGTTCTTTATTTAAAATTATGAAATCCGTGTAAATATTTTTTTTTTTAAATCATCCCTTAAGGGAGAAAAAGGGGGGTGCAAACTTAGTATGAAACTTTGCCGTTTTTGAAGTTATTCGAATGAGATTCAATGTGAAGGTCCTTCATTAAAAGTCATGAAAAACATGTAAAACAGTTTTTCGAAAATCATCCCTTAAGGGGGTAAACAGGGGGGGTGCAAAGGTAGTATGAATCCCTTAAGGGGGTAAGGGGGGGATTGCGAATTTATTATGAAAGCTATTTCGAATGCGCTAAAAGTATCCTTATCTTATTTGCAAACACTTTACTAACTAAAGCCCACGCGGACGTAGTCGCGGGCAACAGTTAGTCTATATATACTGGGTGACATTTTCACCGGTACAATAAATTTTACCATATCATTGGTATCGATAATAGATTACATTTATCGGATAAAATTACCATATTATTTTTTTTATTTTCATTAATTTATCCTTCATCCAATTTGTAACTCATGGGCACCCATAACAAGGTGTCATCGCGGTGCGAGGCAGAGGGCGGCGGGGTGGGGTGAGTGAGCGGGCGGCGGGCTGGCCGGCGCACGATTTGGCCGGTCAGTCCGCGCGCATGAACCTAGGTGAGTGCACGTGCGCCGTTTCCGCACTTCCTGCAGTCGAAAGTTACACGCGCAACACGATGTTTACAAACCGCGAGTATTACGAAATGGTTCGTAGTTACTTTCTCAGTGGGGAAAATACAGTGCAGCTCGGCGGGTATACGCTGATGAAAGTTTGCCCCGCCTGATAAATGCCGGTTTTATTTAACCTCAAATACTCAACACCAGGACATTCATGAGAGTGACGCAGCATTTGCTAGATTACGGACAGTTCACTGCACCAGCGCACGCTCAAGGCCGAGGAGGGAGACCTCCCTTGGCCGTGGAGATCGAGGAACAGATATTCGCGTTCTTCGAGAAAGACCCCAGAAGAAGCACCAACGACGCGGCACGCACGGCGCACTTCGGCGTTAGCCAGTACGTGGTGTGGAAATTCATACCACTACCAACCAGTGCAAGCATTCCACGCCGGTGACGGTCCTAAGCCAGTGCAAGTATGAAGGAAGAATTGAAATCAAGTAAGATTTTTTTGCTACGTCATACATAAGTCATACATACCTACTGGCTGCGCCGCCGCCGCCGCTTCTTTTCCTTCCCGCAAGCCGCGCGCAGTTGCCAGTTCGTGCGTTTAGTTGTGCTCATGCGTAATGAGTCCATATTTCTCTAAGATTTGCGGATAAGTTCAGACATTGGTATTTTTGTTTTTTTGTACCAACGGTGTAGTAACAAAAAATGTTGGTATTTGTATTTTGGACTTAGTATTACGTATGTTGATTTATTGTACCGGTGAAAATATCACCCTGTATATAAAACGAGAAGCTGACTGACTGACTGACATATCAACGCAGGGCCTAAACTGTAAGAGTTAGAAACTTGAAATTTTGCACAGGGGTTCTTTTTATAACGTAGGGGAGCACTAAAAAAGGATTTTTCGAAATTTATCCCTTAAAGGGGTAAAATGGGGGTTCAAAGTTAGTATGAAACTTCGCCGTTTTTGAAATTATTCGAATCAAAATTTGATACGAAGGTTCTTCATTTAAAATTATGAAACACGTGTAAAATATTTTTTTTTAAATCATCCCTTAAGAGGGAAAAAAGGGGGTGTAAACTTAGTATGAAACTTCGCCGTTTTTGAAGTTATTCGAATGAGATCAATATGACGGACCTTCATCAAAAGTTATGAAAAATATGTAAAATAGTTTTTCAAAAATCATCCCTTAAGGGGTTAAAAAGGGGGGTGTAAAGTTAGAATGAAACTTAGCCGTTTTTTAAAGTTATTCGAATGAAATTCAGCATGAAGGTCCTTCATTGAAAGACATGAAAGACGTGTAAAGTAGTTTTTCGAAAATCATCCCCTAAGGGGGTAAGAGGGGGTTGCGAAGTTAGTATGAAAGCTCTTTCGCATGCGCTAAAAGTATCCCTATCTTATTTGCAAACATTTTACTCAACTAAAGCCCACGCGGACGTAGTCGCGGGCAACAGCTAGTAAAAGAATAAAATATCACACACTTATTTGGCAGGCACTAAGAAGTACCTATTGTAACAGGTTGGCTCATTTCCCCCTTCCCTTCGGATCGCGCTGGCGCATAGACGTGTGCTTTGTAAAATGTAAATTCAATTACTAAAAGACTTAGTAACCATCCATCCTGAACCTCGTTAACGTTTAATTGTTGTGTTATAACGTGCCAACGCTTTCTGGCCAAGATAAGGTGTCGAAGTGCGACCACGATAACTTTGAACATCTCCAATAGTGTATCGGTCGCCTACGCAAGGTGGATCTGACTCCAATTTGAATCGCCCTGATGACGCTCCTGACTATATCCATCCAGATGCAATTATTACAAGACAAAAACGTAAGCGCGCGGACGAAAACCTAACAGATATTGTGTCATCCCAGTTAAAAAACTTTAAAGATGAAATGATGGCAATGCTGCAAAAGTGGAGGGCAGAAGATGTATTAAAACAAGAGAAATGGGACCAAACGCTCTCGGATATTAAAAGTACAACTCACGAACTTGAAAAATCGATGTCACATATGTCATCCCAAGTCGATGAACATGCTGTTAAGCTGACTGTGCTTGAACAGCACAACACAACACAGGATCAGACTGTCGCCGCACTAAGAAGTGAAGTGGAATATCTTCGCCGTGAATCCAGGAAAACTTTTATAGAGGTGAGGAATATTCCATCTGAGGCTAATGAGTCGACAACTACTCTGACCAATGCTATACTTGGTTTATGCAAGACTCTAAAGACAGACACGACTGCTACAGAGATAAAGGACATTTACAGAATCCCTGGCAAACGTGATGCAAACAAGCCAGTGGTGGTTGAATTTGCTACTAAAGAAAGAAAGTTAAATATTCTGAAGGCTGCCAAGAATTTCAATATTCAAAATAAACATTCTAAGCTGAATGCGACGCACATGGGTCTAATTGACCACTCCACACCGATTTACGTGGCTGATCATCTAACCCCACTCGCTAACAGGCTCTACTTTCTCGCTCGTGATCTGGTCAAGACTAACAAGTACAAGTATTGCTGGACTTCAAACGGAAAAATCTTTGTGAAGAAAGACGATGAATCGTCTAACATCATCATCACAAGCGAAGCCCAAATTCAGCAACTGAGGGCAATGTGACTGTATGGTTCGATTCTTTTAATTACATTTACTTTTTTCTATCATTTTTTGCATTTGCAACAGCACGCTAGTTGCTTGTTGAGCTATTTCATAATATTAAGAAAGTCTTTTCGTAATGTATGCGTGTGTTGTTATAAAAACAGCAATCTGAATGACAGATTTATTGGGATTTGCCCTTCCACAGTAGTAATACTACTAAGATTCCCCCAAAAATACTCACATAATGACTGATAACCTAGAACACGTAGTAGATGACATTGATGGCAATGTTAAAGTCGGAGACTCTTTTTTGATTGAAAGAGCCGAAGAATGTGGGAAACTAATAATCGGGCCTTGCAAAAAGTTAAACATTATAGTCCAAAACATTAGGAGTATTGATTGCAACTTCAATGATTTTATGGTATTTACTAGAAGACTTAACCTAGATTGCGATATTATTGTGCTGACAGAGTGTTGGTTACAACATGTACCTAATTTGCCATCCATTCCTAATTTCTACTGCTTTGCTACCCAGAGACACAAGAATCAAAACAGTGGTGTTGTGGTTTATGCCCGGATTTCTTTGGATGTCGTTGTCATTGAACCTGTACTTGATGATGCTGATTGCCTAGTGGTTAAAATTGGGACTAGTCACGCTGTTGTATGTGTCTATAGATCACCCTCTATTACCGACATAAATCGCTTTCAATCGTCATTAGACAATGTATTTAGTGACCTTAAGATATTTCCCAATTTGTTTCTACTTGGTGATTTGAATATTGACATCAAAGACAATAACGTTGACACGAGATCAAACAACTATTTAGATCAACTAGCTGGCTATGGTCTATTACCAGGGCATTTATTCCCCACTCGCGGATTAAATTGCATTGATCACTGTTTCTCTAAGGCTACGAATAATGTAACAACGATAGTATGCCAAAATTCTGTTACTGATCATAGTAGTGTGATTCTGTCTGCCTCATACAATTCTAAAAAACTCCCCAAATTACAACCTACTGTAACTAAGATCGATTACGCTAAGGCTATAAACGAGCTCCAGGCTATTGACTGGGACCTAATCCTTAATTCAGAAGATCCAAATGTGGTAACCCAGATATTCCTTAATACCGTATCGACTGTTATAAATAAATACACCACTTGTCACAAAGTACCACGAAAACGAGTCATTCTGAAGCCATGGATAACGCCTGGACTCCTTCGATGTATGCGCTGGAGGGACAGGCTACATGTTAAAGTTAAAAAAAATCCAACCGATATAATTTTGTACCATTCTTATAAACGATATCGCAATTACTGCACAAATTTGCTTCATCGTTTAAAAAGAGCCTATGAACGGTCCGAGTTAAATAAGCACCATGGGGATATTAAAAAAAAATGGCAAGTTATTAAGCAAATTTGTAATATAAATAGTAACCGCAATTCTCCTATTGAGTTACTAAAGATCAAGCCCTCCGCTCAAGAATCTGTTAATTATATTAATAACTTTTTTGTCAATGTTGGCCGCAAACTTGCAAACAAAACTTTAACCGATATGAAAAAGACGGAAGCGAGTCTAGCATCTGAAATAAAGTCATCCCAAGCGATTCCCTTCTCTCTCACTCTCCTCCCTACTGATGAACTTGAAATTAGAAAGACCATCTTATCCTTGAAATCAACCTCATCGACAGGAAGAGACGGTATTTCAGCCATATTTCTAAAACATGCTGTAAACTGTGTCTCTAAACCGATTTGTTATTTATCTAACTTGTGCATATCAAGTGGTATCTTCCCGAATTTACTTAAGGAAGCGTTTGTTATACCAGTACACAAAACGGGGGATAGAGACAGTATTGACAATTATAGGCCTATTTCTCTTCTGCCTACTCTGGCAAAAATCCTGGAAAAAATAATCAACACTAGACTACTACACTATTTAGAATCAAATAAACTTCTTTCCCCTAACCAATATGGTTTTAGACATACAAAATCAACAGTAGATGCCATTGAATCTTTAGTCACACATGTAGTTGGAAAACTTGACAAAAACAACAAATGCCTCGGAATATTCATGGATCTAGCCAAGGCGTTCGATACTGTCTCCATCCCTTTACTATTGCGGAAGCTTGAGTGCCTTGGGGTTCGTGGTACGCCACTCACACTTCTTACAGATTACTTAAGTAACAGATCCCAAGTAGTTAGAGTTGATGAGGTGCTTAGTGACAGATGTTACATTTGTTTCGGAGTGCCGCAGGGTTCAGTCTTAGGTCCAACCCTTTTCTTGGTCTATATTAATGAACTCTGTAATAAGCAATTAAGTAATGCCAAAATAATAACTTTTGCAGACGACACTGTTATAGTATTTAATGGAGTATCTTGGGAGGATGTTAAGACAGTTGCGGAGACTGGCTTCAGAGGGATTATAGAATGGCTTAACCTGAATCTTCTTACAATAAACTACTCTAAAACTAAATATATTACATTTTCCATAAGGAATAATACGCAGCCACAAGCTAGTCTTACTATTAAGGCTCATACTTGTACTGATTTGACAAATTGTAAGTGCTACGCATTATCCTCAACTAACAACATAAAATATCTGGGCATAATTGTTGATAGAAACCTCAGGTGGAATGACCACATTGAAATGCTCAGTAAAAGAATTAGAAAATTAATGTGTATTTTCAAAAAACTAAGACATGTCAATGATATGCGTACTATTATGATGACTTATCTTGCACTTTGCCAGTCTGTGATTGCTTACGGTGTAGTTTCCTGGGGTAGTGCAAATAAAACCGTCCTTATTAAAATTGAAAGAGCTCAAAGAGCTGTTTTAAAAGTTATTCTTTTTAAGAACTTTCGATACCCTACTATTAAATTGTACGACGAGGCCAATGTACTAACTGTTCGTCAATTATTTCTAAAATATCTTACGTTAAGGCAGCACCAGCTGCCGAAAATAGATTTGAGCTCCTCAAGAAATAAGTACAGGGTATTTTGTCTACCCACTTGCAAAACGAAATTTGCCCAAACTTTCTCTACCTTTTTAGGTCCTTATATATATAACAAAATCAATCGGCACCATAATATTAGCTACTATACAAGATTTAATTGTAAAACCTATCTTGATAATTATTTAAAAAAATTAAATTATAATTCAACAGAAAACTTACTTACAATTCTAACATAGGTATCAAACTATTCTCTAGGCATAAATCTTATTTATGCTAGGTATCTATAGGCCAATCTATACCAATTACCTACTGTAAATAAATTAAGAGACAGCTGCTTGACTGCAAAAGTTGATCTTCCATAAATGTCTATCCATAGGTCTATCTTTGTTCCGGTACAGCAGTTAAAATATTAAAATATCCTTACAAGTTAGAAGTTTTCGTGGGCTAACTTCATCGGAATATAAACAACAACTTGGCAAAAAGGTCTTAGACTCTGAATTGTATAGCCTTGTATCAAACTATGATAATCCTTAAATCTTACACGATAAAGTCGCATTTTCGGTGAGATGACTGTCTTTTAGGCTATTTATACTACGATATCAGTAATTATTATGGAGAACTTGCACAGAAAAATAATGTTTTAATGGGATCGGAGTTGACGGAACTGAGACGGACTGAAGTATTATTTATTTTTTTCCCATATTATTTGCGATATACTCGGCTGTATCTCATCTAAGTATCTAATTCTAACCTGTCGAAAGTATGTTTCTGACACAAGATGCAAAAACGCGCCATAGAAGTTGGGTTCTAACTATGACGTCACAACCTGCACGTAATGCCCAATATCTAATGTAAGGAGTATATATAAAAATTTGGGTTTCACTCGTCAAATTATGTCTTTAATGTATTCAGTTTTTTTTTTTTTTTTTTTTTTAAGAATTCATTGAAAGAAACGAAATCTAACTAAACGTGATATAATTATAACGTATTAAGTGTTAAAATATTCGAGTTACCCCGTGAAACGTAAACTACTATTATTGGAAGGCGTTTTGAAACTCTTCATCATCAACCCATCATGTCCCCACCGAGGGGCACGGGTCTCCCCAGTGAGGAGGGTGTGGGCCGTGATCCACCACGGGTCCAGGTCCGGATTGGTGGAGAACTCTTGAACGCTTTCTAATAAGGATGAAAAGTTTAAATCCAATAGAAAGTTTTTTTTTTTTTTTTGTAACATGTCTTCTATGGTATGAAAGAAATATTGCTCGAATGTAACTTTGGCGCAAGTTCCCTAATGTCGACTTTGTCACTTTCGAGTATTGTGGAGTGCTTGAGTTACTATTATTTTTTTACACTTACCTTCAGTCTGTTTTAAATGTGGTAAAATGTGTATTGTTTGGACATCTGGCCTGTCCTGTGGTTTTGCACAACCGATCCCAAGCTATTGCGTAGGGCGGGACAGGTGTGTGTAGGTAAACAATGCTTGTATATCCCAGGGCTTAGCTTAAAGGCAAATATTTGTCTAATGTTATTTAATTAACACTAAAGTGAGTATAATCTAAAATTAAGTTTTTGGTTTGTTGCTATTGTTGAATTGTTCTTCTACCCGCTATTTTTCAAGGATTTCGTAATTTTTGCTTGAACTTGATTATGTGGGACCTAATCGCGCTCACCAGGTTCTGTTAGTACCATGGCATTTGTGATAACAATTTGTATTGGACGTGACAAATACACGATTGGGATCGCTCAGAATTTGGTGCGCGTGGTATAGGAGCAGATTACCTATTGTTACTGTAAAAGGTGTTAAACTATAGTTTTATTTAGTTTTGCTGTAAATTTAAATTTCACTTTGACTTAACGATAACCGAAGGGGGGCGTTGGAAACCAAAATACAGGATCTACCTAGTTTGGTTTCTAATGTGATTGAAAATAAAGTATACTTATTAACTAAGTCAACCTGTAAATTAGCATAACTACACGAATACCGATGTTTGTTGCTCAATAAATATCTTTATCTTTATCTTTATCTCATTTAGATCGGTCAGTCAGTACCATAGAGTATCTTTTGTCGTGACCGTGGAGGGAGTAAAACCAAACCACAATCAACGGTCGTGACCGTCAGAATGGCCGGTCAAGTGTCGTATTTTACTTTGAAATATGTTCCCAAAAATTGCTTACCAATTGCTTATATTTGCTTACCACCATGAGAGATTTGCTTACTACATCTTTTAGAAGAATTCAGTGATTTATGGATGACCGTCCATTCTGATGTCAGGATGGCAGGTCAAAAGTCTTTAGCATAACTACCTATGTGGAATTATGATTCTTTTGTAGCTCATGAATTGCTTACTTAACAGTTCGTAAACTAAGATCGTGTAGCTATCAATAGCTATCAAGGAAATAAAAATATCGTATAAATTAGTTAATAGCGTAATGAAAGCCCCCAGCGCCTGTTCAAACTCTAAGAGCAAAAAGTTGTTATCTTGTAACTTGTGTTTACGTATCGAAAGGCTCTGCTGCTCGTTGCTTTCATTTTTCGTCTAAGCAAGCAGTATCTACTTTTTATATTTAAAATCAAAGTTGTATTGCATAAGTTTTTTACCCACGTTTTGTTATTTATGTCTATCTACTCTAAGATGTAAGACCTGAGGGAAGGGCGCCCTTGCCTCTATTCCTTGTGGGATGTTACATTGAAGGGACGGGACAAAATACGACACTTGACCGGCCATTCTGACGGTCACCCATGGTCAGTACTGAAAGTCTGAAACTGTAAGACTTAAGAATCTCTTCTTCGTAATCTCTTCTTAGAAACCATGCATGCTGATCCGTGCTGCTTAGGACCTACATAACACTAGTTTACAAGGTTTTTATACCCCAGCTGAAAGTCGTTGAATTCTATCTATCCATCTAAAGGTAGTCTAGGAAAAATATTAAAAAAATTCCATTACATACGCCTACATTCAGAATTATTTATTAATGAAAAAAATTTGGAAAATGGACAAAAACGATAAGAAATAAACTAAAAATGACTCATTTTTCACTTTTTTTTATAGATTTTAGAATCGGTTTCTCTTAAAATAGACCAGAAGTAGTCTACCAACATATTTTCGTCCCAATATCCTTGATGGAGATCCTCAAAAGCCTTCAAATCCTGTTGAAAACGCTCTCCTTGCTCGTCGCTCATACTTCCTAAGTTTTCCGGAAAAAGATCCAAGTGGGTATGCAGGAAATGGATCTTTATTGACATGTTAACACCAATCTTGTTATAATTTTATAATAAATCAGCCACTATGTCTTTATAGTTTTCACTTTTATTTTACTTATTTCCTAAAAAGTCCTTAATAACAATAAATTTTGAATGAATTCCAAGCAACTCTTTCATTCGTAGATAAAAAGGTATCAAACTTAGAATCACATGATTTTGCGTATTTGTGGGCCGTTAACTACCCCCTCCTTAGTTTGGCTTTGGTGATACAGGGAAAAAACTTTTGTAAGTAGTGGAACAGTGATGTTCTATTTTTGTCTAAATGCCTTAACGAAATTTTTCATAAGTCCCAACTTCATGTGTAGGGGGGGGGGGGGGGGGGGGCAATATAATGTCTTCTGGATCTGCCATTGCAGTAAAGTGATTCTACAGCTCTCACAAAAAACATGGGGAACCCAGTTTTTTTTCTTGGTTAGCCACAGGAAATTCGAAGTAATGAAGATATGCACTTTTCAACGATTCTACAATAATGTCTCTTCTTTTTTGTAACAATTTATGTCTACATACATAACAAAAGCGATCACAACTTTGCTTACACTTTCTATTCAACATTTTAATTAAGTTAAACAATAAATATCTCTTAAACTAAACAAGTAATGTAGCATCAAAGCTAAGCAATAAGTATGAATCTTTAAAAAAATTATTTGAGGGTAGAAAAAAATGTAACGTGATAGAATTTTTATGTTGATACTTTTAGAACTTACAAAGGTGGCGGGAAGTACTAGTATAGGTTTTGTGAGGGGTATATAAAAAAAAATTGTAAACTAGTGTAATTGCTAATAGGCATTGAAATAGTGCTCGTTTTATTTGTCAAAACGTCCGGGTTTGATTCCCGAGCGGAGTACACTTTTTTTTAATGTATGAATGCAGTTTTTCATACATACATAACTAAGCTCAAGCATATATCCCAGAGGGGTAGGCCGAGACCAGGGACTGCCACCTGCTTGCAACGATACATTTTTTCTTGTTAAAATTGATGACATGGTTCCGGTAGAACTAATGAGTGGGAACAGACTTCGTATGATCTAAATGATCCACCCGGTATAGTAGTAGTACCTTATATCTCAGTTTTGTGTTATTTTCCTGTACAAGTTCGCGGAATGAAAATTCAGTCAATTGATTGGAGTCACTCACTTCTCGTAGCAAGTAAAGTCTTTATCACTTCCTTTATTAATATAATGGGAGTTTTTTCTTCACAAGTCCAAATATAAAACAAAAATGTACTCACGTGTTCAAAGATCATTTTTCAAAGGCCACCGCTATTAAATGTTGGTCACAAACTTTCATTTTTTTCTTTTTTGACTTAATGCTGGGCTCGCTCATAGCTCGCTGCTTTTATAGCAGCACATTTGAAATAATAAAATCAGAGATCTTGTGCTTGCCTTCAGTATTTGTATTCGTAGACCTACGATAGGTCGTAGCGGTCGGTCTATCCGTAACGCTACCATAGAATCTGAAATCTGAATTGAAGGTTATGAAGATTCTGTTACGAATAACACTCTTTACAGTTCGCTTGTGCTAACGTGATGCTAACGCACATATTCCCATATGGCCATTTGACATATTTTTTTAGCCAGTCTACTAAAAAAACGTAACAAAGAATAAAATACACATGGGTGAAAATATTAATTTCCTGTCGACAGTACATCAAGCTTTACAACCACCCTTTCTAATTACTTTTTGGCAGCGACAAAGCGCAACATACTTAGGGTAACGAAGAAGATGAAGTTTACTAATAAAAAAAATATCTGGTGATCTGTATATCCTCCTGAGGCCTAATGTCTTCAAGTGATCACAAAATCAATTGTTCTTTTCAAGGTCGGGCCTTACGAGGATATTTGCGCTCTGGGCCCGTAGTGCGAGTTTTTTCATTCACTTTCGATAGCGAGAGCGTTTGCAATTTGTATAGGAGTGACAGAGAGACAAATAGGTGGCGCGCTTTGTCACTCCTATAGAATATGAGTTTACGTTAACGCGATCGAGTAGTTAAAAAAACTCGCACTAAGCACACTGGATGAAGTGGGCTTCAGAATGGGTATGAGGGTGTAATTAAGGAAACGAAGTTATGAAGTACATTATTTATTTTAAAAAAGTTGATCCGAAAGCAAAACAATGTTCCTTTCGCACGCAGTGGAAATGCTACAGTACAGATATTAAGATCCCAACTCGGGCACATATTAAGTCTCTATGCTTTATTTACATTGCTACAACTTTAGACAAAGTTATATTTGCTGCATAAATGCCACAATAAATTTTAGGTTCAAGCATGACAGATTCGACTGAAGAATAAATACACTAATTAATTGATACCTCCAACAGATTTTTCGTTAGCAATACCTCGTAGTTGTTTTTTTGGCACTAACTCTGCTAAATCATAACCTACTTTAAGTATCAGAAATAGCACTGAGTTCAATGTAACATTTGAACTGCCTGCGAACATTCACAATAGTTTTAAATGCAGATTTTACTAAGGTCTCGGACACAATGACAACGATCGAAAGCGTAAAACATTAGGCAAGTTCATTCGATTGTGAACATAAATAAACATAACAAAGGAACATTTTAAATTAAACAATTATAAACAAATCTTGCCTACAGTTACAATGTTGGATGTGGGCTTATTTTGTCTGATCGAAGTTGAACTGGAATTATTATGGTAATATTAGGTTAAAATAACAAAAACCGAGACAAGTTCACAATAGTGAGGGACAGGGGCGTGGTGGGAACGGCCTGGGCAGAACGAAACACTACACTTTTTCCCATATAAAAGAGTAATCTTAGTGTGTACCCATAATAAATATCTATCAATATATACTCTCGATCAACAAATATAATTTAATATAGGTAATAATATAATACGAATTTCATTTAAATCTATTAACATTATCACAATATGAGTTTCGACGACATTATGCCGTCTATATAAAAATTATGGTTCGTTTGTAACTTTTTAAATTTACAAACTATTATTTTGACCTTACATTGTACATTCGTCTTTTTTAGAAAAGAATACCTACTGATAGTGGAGATGATAGTTTGTCTACGTGTTCCTATAATACACTGCCGCGGCGTCGCAATAACTCTTAAACGAAACGATTAAAGTACAAAAATAAAACGAAGTCTCACCCGTTTGCGTATCTCACTAACTACACTTGCCGAACTAAGTAACGTTTACGGAGACTTCTACTGAGATCGAACTAAAACTAGCGCGGCGAGGACCGAGGCGAGTACGGCGTGGGAGGCCGATGCTAGAACTTGCCTGGTAGGGACGCGGGCGCCGCGTATATGACGTGACACCTTCACAATCTTGCCGGACTTCGGCCGAAGTCCTCACAAGTCGGCCATTTAATTTCACGGCTTTCAGCGCCGCGTACACCGGCGAATCCTCACGGATCTCGAGGCGAGTACGGCGCTCATAAGTCGACGGAGTCTAGGTCCTATTTGGGCGCGCGCGGGGAGGGTGGCGAGGGCGGCGTGGGCGGGGTGGGGGGCCGCTGCTGGAACTTCCCGGGCAGGGACGCGAGGGCGGAGAGCGCGGCGTCCGCGTGCGTGATGCGGGAGATCTTCATGATCTTGCCGGAGGTGTTGAGGCGTCCGAAGCCCTCACAGGTCGGCCTCACAGTCCTCACAAGTCGGCCATTTAATTTCACGGCTTTCAGCGCCGCGTACACCGGCGAATCCTCACGGATCTCGAGGCAAGTACGGCGCTCATAAGTCGACGGAGTCTAGGTCCTGTTTGGGCGCGCGCGGGGAGGGCGGCGAGGGCGGCGTGGGCGGGGTGGGGGGCCGCTGCTGGAACTTCCCGGGCAGGGACGCGAGGGCGGAGAGCGCGGCGTCCGCGTGCGTGATGCGGGAGATCTTCATGATCTTGCCGGAGGTGATGAGGCGTCCGAAGCCCTCCTGGTGCGCGAAGGCGTACCCGGAGCGCACGGAGCGTCGCGCGCGGCGGGCGGAGGGCGTGCGCGGGGCGGGCGCGCCGCCGCGGCCCGAGCGGGCCGACCGCCAGCGCTGGCGCGCGCGCAGCCGCTCCGCCAGCGTCGGCTTCGTCTCCGAGCACGCCAGCCGCCACGACACCACCGGCACCATCAGGATTATCATCTGCCGGGGAGACGGAAAATCGTAAGTTCGAACTTCAATTCAATTCTTTACGTTTGGCTATCTGATAATTTTATTATTATGGTTTTCCTGAATGTAGGTAGGTATGTCTTTTCTTTTATCCTATGGTAGAACTTTTTGTTATATTATGTAACTTTATGTATGTTTATAATTATTATTATACGTATAGAATGTAAAGGTTTATGTATGTATATTAGTATTAAGTATAAGTATTTATTCTATGTTCTTATTTGCACCGACTACCCGTCTCTTTCTTTTCCGTCAGCAACTTTCCATCGTCGGTTGCCTGGAAGAAATTGCTTTAAGCAATAAGGCCACCTCTTGTACTGCATCTTATTGTTAATGTTCTGTATTAATGTTTTTCCTGGTACAATAAAGAATATTCTTATCTTATCTTATCTTATCTGTAATGCGTGTATTTCCTCTTTATGTCCATAAAGTGTTCTCTATCTGTCTCAATGTTAAAACACGTCATAGACTCTGAATATGACGAGTTCTGGCACTCGAATGGACTACAGTTTTAGTTATCAAGATGACTCGCTCTGGCCGAGCGTACTACAATCGTGATAATGCAGCTCAAGGGGCTCCAGAGGGTAACACTAGAGCTACCGCAGAAAAAGAGTCCTAACTTTTTTACACATCGAATTCGCTAAAAGTCTCTGTATAATGTCATCATCATCAACCCTGTTTTGTTTGTTTTTTTTTTGTATAATGTATCAATTAGTATTTAGTTCACTAATATAAGAACAGAATAGAAAATCATCACTCACAGTAAGTACAGCAGTAAACCAGAACGTGGCTTGCGTCAGCGCATTCGTCAGCGAGCCGACGTAGCGGCCGCCGATGACGTAGTTGTAGAAATAGTCAAGCGCGAAGTAGGACACCAGTGAGCCCCAGATAGTTATATGGTTGAACACCGTCCAGTAGGTCGTGTCTAGCGCGATCTGCGTAATAAAAAAAATGTTTTAAGCCTTCGTTCAGGCGCCTCTTAAAACAAAATCGATCCGCTTTCCGCTCGCAAAACTTTTTTGGCGCTAGAGGAAATGAAAAGGATTTTTTTTAATCGGGTTGGATTGTTTAACATACGCAACCTATATACGTCCCACTGCATGGTCTGCCTACTCTCAGAGAGAGAGATTATGGTGATACACACCACGCGTGTCCACCGCGAATTGGTGATTCGCGGGCCAAGGTATGAGAACATTTTGTAAAGAAAATCTATCGTACTCGACCACTCGTACTTGCCAAATCACTCAATAACGTGTTATGATTTCTTCAACTCACCTGTGTAGTGTTATCTATAATGAGGATGGTGGCGACGACGCTTCCCAGCAGCATGTGATCCGACAGGATCTTTCCGTCGGGCGCGAGCCCGTCCTTGTAAGTACCTGCGAAAAGGGACACGCCTTTAGATAACTTTGTCATAACGACCTCGGAAAATACGATAATTATATGAAAATATGACACCCCGCGCGAATATCACGAAAAAAGAAGGGAGGATGATTCATATAAAATCAGCGCCCGATGGGAAAGGGAATGGGATGGAAGATTGAGTGCAAGACTAATTATAGGGATTGAGAAGGTACATAAATGGAATTGAAGGGTCCATCGGGAGGTCGGGTTGATGATCGGGATGTTTCATTATTCCAATAATCGAACAAAATCCAGTCGCCTCAGAATATGGGTCAGATTTTGTACAAGTGCTGTTGCAGATCAGCGAATGTAGCTTAGCACAAGTTATGAAAAAGAGTCGCCACAAGAAGTCACTCATCAATGTTATTAAGAAAGTAAGTAAAGATTATTCATGTCAGAAAAGTTCATTGGCAGTATACGAGTATACAATATCTGGTGAGCACGCACAAGTAAATTCTGTATTGCGCATTCCCGTTTGCGGGTTTCTAATTGTAAAAAGTGCCACTGTCACAGATGGTTATTGGGGGTCAAAATGGTATCAAAAGGAGTCCACCACCATAACGGGACAGCCTGAAACCCAGTACTGGGACTACGCATGTAGTTACGGCGATCAGCTGCGGCCAAACATTCCTGGACTCACGCTTACCGCCGAGACTTGTCTTGACGGCGATAAGGCTGAGGCCGTTCCTTTCTACCAAAAACACGTGAATGAAAGAAAATCTGGGGTACGCAAACATTTTCACTGTCGAGTTAACAAAGTTCTCTCACCGTAAGGTATCAAGAACAGCACGAGCGACGTGAAGCAGCCGTGCAGCGTGGACTTGATGAACTCAGTCTTGTTGAAGAGCTGGCTGGTGTGTCCGGGCGCGTACAACTTTGGGAACTGCAGCGAGGTCGCGTCTGACACGTCCTGCTCGAACACGCCCAGCGCCAGCACGGGCAGGGACGTGTAGAACAGGTTGTACACAGAGATGAACATCTCGTCGAACACCGTCTGCGAGGGGAAGTGTTGTACATATTTTATACTAGCTACGACTCGCGTCGCTACCCGCGGTTTATAGCTAAGCGTCCACCGCATCGGAATTTACAAAATGCCGAAAGGGTGCGTCCACTGCATTCGGATTTTCCGTCGGTAATATCGGTTTTTTTTATTTGAACTTCACCATATTTTTCATGTGGCCAGATCTAGCTAAAAAGTGGCTAAAGTGGCAACACTGATCGGAATCCGAATGGCGCGTCGGCTGCGGATGACGTCATCGAAAGGAATATCGCACTCCGGAGCAGAAATGCCGATCCAGTGCACGCAGTACCATAGAAATCAATACAAAGCAACAAATTCATCCGCTCCGTACGGAGCGGTTCCGATGCAGTGGACGCTTACATTATAAGAGAAAATAAATTGTGTATTAACAGTAAAAATAACAACGTTCACATTTAGAAGCAAAATAATTTAAATTTGAGCATGGGAAAGATCCATTTACAAAATTTCCATGGCAATAAGATATTTTCCCTGAGTAAAACGTAGCCTATGTGTTAATCCAAGTATCGTCAACTCCATACCGAATTTTATTAAAGTTGCTCCAGCCGTTTAGACATGAAGAAATAACGAACATACACACTCACACACTCACAAACTTTCGCTCAGAGAGTCAAATCTCATGTGTAATTCCTGGTGTATAAACAAAGAGTATTCTATCCATCTAGATAGATCTGACACGATGCCCACCGAGCTGAGCGGTATTGATGTAGAGTTCTGTTACTTGGGCAGCTTGGTAGACCAGCACGGTGGTGCCGAGATTCATGTAGAGGCGAGAATAAATAAAGCTAGAGCTGTTTTTTGCCCAACAGAAAAGTTTCTGGCGATCAGGGCACCTTTCGCGTCGAACGGAAGATCAGAGTCTTTAACTCAAATGTAAAATCGGTCCTTTTGTACGTCTTACACAAGCTCCAGGTATTTGTAAACAAATAATGTGTAACGATGTCGCATCTGTACCTTACATAGAACTGTAATTCATTCATTGTTTACTACGACAGTACGATTTACAACGCATCTTAATAAGACTAATTTTATTGTTCTAATAGGCTTCGCAATTCATATATTCCACATTAAACAAGCACTATAAATAATTTCATGATAACTACGAACTTTACTAGTCTGTTTTTTAATTCAATGCAAAAAAAAATAAACTGTCATGTTGACATATCAATACAAGTCAAGGGCTGTCACTGTGTGAATGTTGTTAGTACGTAAAAACCAAATAACCCCATTTTACTTCCAAGTTAAAATTGTGTGTGCTACGTAGGTGTTTTTTTTAGACTTTCCTCTTATGAGTCATTAAATTTTAATGTCTTTGATGCGATAAGAATTTTTGTCACACGAGCCTTCTATTCACGGTAAAAGTAAATCTACCGATTAATCCTTTATATTTTATAGTGGTAACACCGCGTCATTTTTTTTGGATCGTATTAAAAAACAGACTTTAGCTTTATGAAAAATGGCTCTACCATGGACATGTGTGACCACCCACCTGCGCGCTGAATCCGCAGAAGAAGGCGAACCAGAAATGGCACACGGTGAACGCGAAGTTCTTGTAGAAGAAGTAGCGCAGGAATTTGCACATGCGATAGTAGGACCAGCGGCCGTGGACCAGCAGTAGGCGCTGAAGAAACCGGAACTGCGCGATGGAGTAGTCCGACGCTAGGACGGCTTGCATTCCCTCTTGGCCTGAGATGCCCACGCCGATGTGCGCCGCTGGGGGATTAGGTAAAAAAACAATCATTTTCATCAACACATTATTTCCCACTGAGGGGCACGGGTCTCTTCCCTGAGGAAGGTATAGGCCATACTCCACCAAGGGGGCCAAGTCCGGATTGGTGGAGGCTTGTAAGACTAGTGGCTGGTCTTACTGTCAGAAGTTTTCAAGCCTCTCTGACTTGGCTTAGCGGGTAAAAAATAATTTATTCATAAATCATACGTATGTATAAATAAAGTACACCACTATCCAAAACATAGTACGGCTCAAATAACGTCATATCTAGAGTTAATGTAAACTCATGTTCGCGATTTATTTGATGGTATAAAGTGCAAAAAAAATCATAAAAACAATGACCGACGCCCTAGATAGAACATTGAAAAGTAATATAAATTTTTGAACTAAAACGTTCGTAAGCACTACACATTATCAACTTTCTTCCGGATACTTGATTTTTTGTCGGAGGAGGTTTTTTGCCGACCGAACGTCGCGAGCTCCATCTCTACTCACTCAAGCTCTGCGAATCAGAGCGAAACCTGGTACTAACAATTAGAGATTAAAATGTATTTTAAAACACCTGATTTACGGGTAATATCGGAGAACCAACCCTGAAAGACCCTTTAACCACTTAATTCCTGACCTTGAAAATAACAATACTGCCGTCATAAAAAGAAAGGCCATAATTTAAAATTTTACTAGTCAGAAAGAGTATACTGTATATAATTAAATAACACTTAAATTAAATAAAATGGCTTATGAAATAATATGTACCTTTTGTGTTTTTCAACTAGGAATCATGACGACAAGTTAGCAGACATGCTTGAAATTTAGTTTCTCACTAAAGTTAATACTAGGAATAAACATAAATTGTCATTTCCACGATTTAGACTTGCAAAAGTTAATACTTCCTTTATGGGGCACTGTATAAGGTCCTACAACAAGATACCCCAAGATATATTAGAGTTACCTCCAACGCGATTTAAGAATTGTGTTAAGCACACTCTTTGCAAAAAAGCTTATTATAAAATCAACGATTATTTAGAAGACAAGGACGTATGGCTTTAAATAGTAGTTTAACATTAAATTTAATCAGAGGATAAATGTGTCTAGTGTTCAACACATCCAAGATATTGTTTTGTAAGTTTTATTTGTATTAGCTTTAAGTTGATTTGGGAAAAGATGGTCAGAGTGGAGTTTTTTTTTTCGCTGCCTTTTTCTCCACTACAGACGGCCCCAAGGCAGCGGCTAACATTATACATAACTGTATGTACATTGACATTCAACAAGCAGAATGTAAATTCTTTACGTTGAAATAAATTTCTGATTCTGATTCTGATTCTGTTCAAATTGCTTGGAATCAAGTTCATGGTAGTTATGGGCGTTTTTCAAGGTCAGGACCTAAGAGGTTAAGTGGGTCCTACAGAAAGGGCACGGGCGTGGCGCGTACCTTTGATCATGGAGACGTCGTTGGCGCCGTCGCCGATGGCGAGCGTGACGGCCCGGCGCGCCTTCTTTATGAGCTCCACCACCATCGCCTTTAAGTGGGTCCTACAGAAAGGGCACGGGCGTGGCGCGTACCTTTGATCATAGAGACGTCGTTGGCGCCGTCGCCGATGGCGAGCGTGACGGCCCGGCGCGCTTTCTTGATGAGCTCCACCACCATCGCCTTCTGCAGTGGCGTCACGCGGCAGCAGATCACCGACCGGCACTGCAGCACCACGTCCAGGAACCTGCCGCCCGGTCGCCAGTGTTATGTACGTATTGTCATAACATTCGTACGGGTGGCTGGGCACCATACCACATCAGCACTCACATACAAATTTTATTTTACTTTTACTTTGATTAATCTTCCGTCATTGTTACAAATTGTTCTTTGTGGGGAAGGCGCTGCTTGCTGAAATACAGGTTTTAACCTAGTTCGGCAACGGAGGCCAACTCTGTTTTTTTGTAATTTTAGCCTAGTGTAACTGTACTTGTGACTGTGTAACTTTTTGAAATAAAATTTATTCTTATTCTTATATACACTACTGTGTGGAGCCCTACCGCCGTAGATTTTTAAAAACGGATGTTTTGTTTCCGTTTGTTTTTATTTAATTTTTGTTTCGTTTTTCTTGTTTTGTTGACTTTTGTGTATTTTGTTTATTACGTACTTGTGTCTTCATTGTGTTACTGTGACAATAGGGTAGTTTCCTACAGAAAGGTAGTTAGCTACAAAATGCAGCACTGAGTGACGTCACACGTAACTTCAATGGGCTATATCTTTGTTATTTTTTGTTTAATCGAAAAAAGAAAAAATACGTATCCAATATTTTTTTATAATCTAAAAGACGGACTAATTACATTTTTTTAGGAAACTAGCCTATTCTAATAATATCCTTCTTTCTTTCATGATTTTTGATGCGGCAAAGGTTCTTTTAATTTAACATTAAAACATTATTTTAAGACGACCGGTAATTTATAAGATTTATTTAATATAATTTTTAACAGTTCGTTATTTTAAAAGTGGCCATTTGAATAGAATTACATTTTTAACGGATTTGAAAAAAAAATGGCGCCAAGACCATGCGCTCGCCTTTAGGCGATTCGCACACTGCCCCGCACCACGCTGCATGTTGCGTGTCGCCGCACCTACGCGCGTACTTGCGGGAGTGCAGATCTGCATCATCGTGCGGGTTTTTCACGCACTCACGCGCGTAGTTGCGTTTTATGGATCCACGCGACATTGACTCATTTCATTCAAAGCACACGTCATGCCCTTCCAAAATCACGCACGACACTGCGTGGCTCTGTGTGCCATACCTTGCGTCTCGACCCGCACCCACGCGCGGGGTGCATGTTTCTGCGCTTGTAGGCGCGTGATCTGCACGAACGCGCGTGGACGCATTTTGTGTGTGTTGGACTGTGCGTGTTTTCTATACAAACGGAGATACTTTCTAACAACGTAAGAACACGCACTCACGCGCTACGCTGCGTGATGCGGGGCAGTGTGTTAATCGCCTAAGTCTATAAAAGGGAGGGCTCGACGATAAACCGGCAGTCTTGTTCTGGCGCTGTGATCAGGCGGAAGCTCTGCCCGATTTAAGAATTTATATTTATAATTTATATTAAAAGTTAAATTAAATTGTGAATGTTGGAAGTACATAGATTATACAGTGATGTGAGATTTGTGAAGTGAATTGTGTTGTTCGTGGTAGTATGGAGCAGCCCTGTTTCCCTCAGTAAAGTGAATCACAGTGGTATTGTGTAACCCAGTATTACAGTTTCCATAAAACCAAAGTGTAGCTCAGTGTCGTGGCCTATTCTCATTCAAACATCGAAGAGAAGGGACCACCACTATTTTAATATTTTAACTAATTAAAATTATTGTAGAACTTAAATAAACCAAATAAACCATTGTAGAATAGAATAAATAGTTTTTTTAAAACGTCCTCCGCCGCTCACATTTCGTGTCTATACTGCTACGCAGGCTGTCCCAAAAGTCAACGTAAAGCCGAAACCGGGCGAAAAGGCAAGTCATACTGGTTATCAGGAAAATAAAAAATAAAAATAATTTTTTTTTCAGTACAGTATTTTTTTTTTAATATTTATTCAAGAAATGTCACAAAAATAATTAAAACTATAATTAAAACAAAAAATGGGCAATTTTTTAATATTTTTTTTAAGTCCCTTCGGAGCAGCTGGTTTCTTCAGAGTTGCAAAACAAAAAAAAAATTGGAAAAAGTAAAGATTTGTGGCAACAGGATTTTTCAAATATAATTTTGTATACATTCAATTTTTTTGTATTTTTCTGATAACCAATATGACTTGCCTTTTCACCCGGTTCCGGCTTGACGTTGACTTTTGGGACACCCTTTATACTGCTACATATCGTCTGCTCACAAGTCAGACCACAAAAGTGCAATTTGAGAATCTTTGACTTTACACTTCAAAATTGCGGTTGACCTTCTACTTGCAACATGTGTTTTTATTATTTCTAATGGTGGACTAAAGTCCGCCATGTGCATTGCTTCGCCTAGTCACACGTGTTCTATGTTTTTCGGGGACTCCCCCGTACTTTTGTCCGGTCCGTTCTCTGCATGTCTTCGGTTATTCGGGGGACTTTATGTACGCGGTACTTTTGATCCCTCGTTTGCGCTACTGGATACAATCGTAAGTATTAGCGGATAAAAAAGTCCGCGGACAAAAATCCCTCGTCTGCGCAAGCTATAATTGGGTAGTTGACAAAATGTCAAATAAGTTACTTTTAAAACGGAATTTTGTATGAAAATACCGGTTTAAGACGTCATATTTCAGAGCACTCTTTTTATGTTTCATCTATTTAAAAATTGTAATAACTAGTAATTGACTAAAAGAGATACATTTTCCGAAATATTTTGTAATTTTTGTTTTAATCGAGCATATCAAATAATTTATTGTTGGTCGTGTCAACTACCGTATTGGGTATTTGACAGGATGTCAAATGAGTTACTTTTAAAACGAAATTTCGTATGAAAATACTTGCTTGTGACGTCACATTTCAGAGCACTCTTTTTATGTTTCATCTATTTAAAAATTGTAATAACTAGTAAATGATTAAAAGAAATACATTTTCCGAATATTTGTCATTTTTGTTTTAATCGAGCATCTCAAATAATTTATTGTTGATAGTGTCAAATACCGTATTCCTACTCACTTCTCCTCCAGCTTGGGATGCAGGCAGTGCACGAGCGAGTGCCCGTTGACCACTATGGCGAACCCGTTGGCGTCGTCGTTGTTCACGTCGTGGGTCTCGCTCGAGTGCGGCGCGCCCGCCCTCGCTTCGTATTCGGTGCTGAAATCACCCACGCTGTTGTATGTGATACGCTTGTTTAGTACGGCGGCCATCTTGGGATTTCGAACGGGGCTTTTTACAAGGATTATTTGGTTCAATTTTCTTTTAATAACAGTTAATTTAGATAAGTTACGGCCGATTTGTGAATTGAGAATCTCACTAAGTAAATACTGAACTAACGAACTGTCACTCTCTTTTCTGAGACATTAGACGAGACAGCACTACAGTTAAGTGGTTACTTAGCGAAATAGGGTAGTTTCCAGGGTCTATTTAGTCCGTGTTTTAGATTATAAAAAAATATTGGACACTTATTTTTTCTTTTTTTGATTAAACAAAACCAGTGACGTCACTCCGTGCTAAAAAATGCAGCACTGCGTGACGTCACACGTAACATTAATGGGCTATATCTTTTTCATTTTTGGTCTAATTTACAAATAAAGAAATATGTGTCCCTTATTTTTGAATAATCTAAAAGACGGACTAATTACATTTTTTAGGGCAACTAGCCCTATATTGACGAAAACGTCAAAGGCCAAAGGTTCAACTTCCCATAAATCACTACAGCAAATGTATTCAAAGACCCTCTGAACACATTTGAGGTATTCGCAATATATTTTGGTAAGACATATCTTACGGGAAAAGACTCTAAATATTAGTTTAAAAACGGAATCTTAAAACTACCATATTAAGCAGCGCCGAATATCCAAACTTATTTTTGCTCCCATTTGTAACTGAATTAGTTTGAATATTCAGAGCTAGACTTAAAACTAACATTAATCAAGTTAAATCACTCATGATGTGATGTGTGCTAAATATGAATTGCTCACACAATGTCGTGTTGTCGCAGTCGGTGTGTTAGACAGAGGCAGCACTAAGGTTAGAGAGAGAAGGAACTCTCTTCTACTGCACAGATAGAGGGAGAGTGTAGGAATGGTTTCTAGTGCGACAGTAGGAAAAAAGGCGAAAAGAAAATTATATATTTATACTAGCTGATCCGGCAAACGTTATTATGCCATAATAATTTAGTCTACAATCTATTTTCAGAACAAGTAAACATACACAAAAAATAGCTTAAGAGTTCGTTAACAAATACTGTGACACGAGACATTTATACCTCTATATTGATAATATACACATACACATGTACACACACATTACATTATACGTAATTATTCAAGTTCACTTAACGTCAGTTAGTTTAACTTTACTAACTTCATTCATAGCATAAAAGCTCGCGTTTTGTATTCGTTTATTGTAAGTATAATGAGCTCAAAATACGAATATTAGTTAGTCCTTTTATTGAGAACTTTCTTCGATATGCTCCCATAATTATCTTCACTTCATCCCAAAAATAATCTTTTTACTTATTGACAAATTAACATTAACATTTACAAATAGGCACATACATTGCTTCTGGCCCCACACTAGGATAGGATTAATGCGGCAGTCTTGTAAAACTTCTCGAATCTTTAAAATTACGAGCACATAGTTAAGTTAGCTCTGGTCTATCGCAGGCTTGCTCTAACTTAAATAAGCGGAGTACACACGTAACGCACAAAATCGATCTGCAAGGAAAATGAAGAATAAGTAGACACCACAGACAGTCCTACTCTGATAAAATACAAGCTAGTCCGAACACCTTTATAGTGTCTTTTGTTCACAGTTGACATACTTTTTTGGCTTTTACAGTTTTAGTCAACTAGCTCGAGAATGATTGATATTCGTGGAATATCGTAGACCACTTTATACGGTCAATATTTGGTTCATCTGTCCCAAGGTTTCTCTTATTGCGCACAGTACAAGGATGTCTGTTTTCTGATGAAAAAAAACGACGACAGATAGTCAACTATCAACAATACTGACAAGCTGTTTCTTATGTCGGACAGCTCGTATTTTTCAATCAACAACACTAAGGATATGTGTTAAAAAACACACCGCGACTGACCTTGTAAAAATGTGAGCTTAAATAAAATTTAAGCCAGATTTTTAGAAACTCACATAACCACTGTTTGAGAGTTCGGGCGTCGAACTTGCATAATATTTAATTAAATTGTGTGATAATCTCGAAACATTAGATTATTTTTACCCCTAGTGGAGTCCTGTAAATTTCCGTACCGCGCATTGCTTACGAAACTATTTTCTTTCATAATCTCTGCGCCATATTTCATACGACTACGATTGGTTTACTATGACAGTTCGGCAAGGATAAATTGCATAGCCGATTGACCCCAGATTACCGAGTACGAAGACTAATCGTACCAATCGGCTAAGCAATGTAAATCGAATTGTCATAATGAACTATAAATTGTAGTTTTATAAAACGGCTCCGGACCGTTTCTGTTTCCAAAATGAAAGACAGCCTAAGATAGCGACGGGCCTTAGTGAAGTTGATCGAGACTATCAGAGCCGGAGGCAGCAAGTAGAGACAGGACAGTAGGGCCTCGGTTCTTCTAGTGTATTGCAGTACAATCACAAATTTACGGTTGGGCCACGTGACACGATTTTTCATTAAATTTACGCTTACCCGATTGAGTAGCAGAAGCATTGAAATCAAATCAAAATCCAAGCATTTCTTATTCAAAGTTCAAACACAGAAACGACAACTTAACGAACGTTACAAGTCAAACTAGGTCTTCATTGCAAAAACTAGATGATTTTTAAGAAATTTTTAAAAAAAAACTTATTTGTCACAGTACTGCAATGCATCAAAAGAACGTGGGGCCGGAAAACAGTCGGGCGGGTGACAAATAAAGGTGTAGTTTGCCTGTCTACCTGTCGCGTGCTAGAGAGCTAAGTTCCCACCTAAATGTGACGACGGAGACGGCGGGCGCGTTCAGCTTAACGTTGGCGGCGCGGCCCGGCGACGGCCGCGGGACGGCCGCGCCGCCGTTCGCCGCCTCGGCTGAACGCGCGTCCGGTTTGCCTGCGGGCAACAATAAAATATCACACTAATATTATAAACGTGAAAGTTTGTGTGTGTGTTTATATGTTTGTCAGTCTTTAGCGCTGAAACGGCTGGACGGATTTTAATAAAATTTGGTATGGAGTTAGCCGATACCCTGGATTAAAACATAGGCTACGTTTTACCGCGGGGAAATATCTTATTCCTACGGGAAAATCGATGAACCGCGGGTAACACCGCGGGGCACAGCTAGTAAAAAATAAAACCAAAAAAGGCAGCGAAAAACTAACAAACATAAAGAAAGAAGACTTATTAGAATTGTCACAGAAACACAATGTAGACAAGTACGTACTAAAGAAAATACACAAATGTCAAGAAAACAATCACGAAAAGAACATGTGAGGTATGTAAAATCGAATGCAGCCGGGCTTCACAGAGTATATGGCGCCCAGCCACCCCGAAAAATATTTTAAATATTTAAAAAATATTTAAGCAACAACGCATCACAGAAACAAAATAAACAGACAAGTAGGAAATAAATTAAAACCTAAACGTAAATATAGTCTGTGGTATGTCAATGTTGCCACAAAAGGCAACTGACTTAGCGTTGTGCTGGTGGTGTGAACCCTCACATACACACAGACACATACATTGCTTTTGGCCACACAAATACCCTGAGTCGTGGCAACGAGGAACAGCGACATTACAAACAGGTAAACACTCATGACCAGGGTTTTTATTGAACCGATCGACTCTTCGATCGATCGAAGCTTATTTTAAAAGTGAATTTTATTTGCTTTTTTTTGAAGAAATCCACGAAATAATTTAAAATTACCACTTTCTGACCAATTAATTAACACCAACAACAATCCGAGAAGTCAGAAACCTACCTAAATAGGTCCTATTGCCTTTTGCGGCAACTTAGACCACAGACTATAAATATGTCTATGGTTTACTTTTAATTGATTTGTGTCTGTTGCCTTCGTTATATTATGTTACTTGTCTGTTATTTTTGTTTGTGTGATGTGTCTTGTTGGTATAATAAACGGTTTTCTTCCATTTTTTCTTTCTCTCTCTTCTCTCTCTCTTTATTTCTCTCTTTCTCTTTCTCTTTCTGTCTCTTTCTCTCTCTCTCTCTCTCTCTTTCTTTCTTTCTTTCAACTAGCCTATGAGCCGTTTTCAGAAGAACTAAAAAAAAAAATATTACGGCTGTCAAACGTCTGTCAAAGGAATGCAATTTTGGACCTCAGCCCAATAGCCATGTGTGATACATCATAAAATAGGTCTCAGCGAGCTGAACAAAAGTTACTATGACGCCAACAGCCAAATGTTTGTCGTTTCGGAGTTATATTTTATAGAAAATGTTACTTTTTTTCAATACAATATAACTGCGAAAGGAAAAACATTTGGCTGTTGGCGTCATAGTAACTTTTGTTCAGCTCGCTGAGACCTATTTTATGATGTATCACACATGGCTATTGGGCTGAGGTCCAAAATTGCATTCCTTTGACAGCCGTAATATTTTATTTTTTTAGGTCTTCTGAAAACGGCTCATTGTTTTGTGGGGGTAATAGCAACGCACCGTGCGGCATGAACGTGTTAACGACGCGCACGGAGTCGCGGCACTTGGCGAGCTGGCGCTCCACCTCGTCGTGCGTGCCGCCGTCCAGCACGAACACCTCCGCCATGTCGTCTGTGAGCAGTTGGCACGAGTACCCGATGTTGATCGCCGTCTCTGCGGACCAGTGACCAATGTGATGATTTCCTCTTATCCCTTATCAGGGACATAGGGCTCGTAGAAGAGATCTCCATTTCTCGTGGTCTCGTGCGGCAACTTCTAACTCATTCCAATTGAGTCCCGTCGAGGCAGCCTCTTTCGCGAGGGCGGCCCGGCCGCCTCTTGCCAGAAGTTTGCCACGTTCGAACAGAGACCAATGTGTGTGAATTTATTTCGATTCTTTCACCTAATGTGGATTTGTGGTATAATGGAATGTACCCAGTCCTTGCGTGACCCATTTTTAACCTTCATCCCCCCCTCGGTGACTACCTGTAGTACCCCGCTCCTCACCACGCTAATATGGTGTTAAACATTTTTTTTGCAAACATACTGGCTAAAATGAATTTTGGCTTACTACGATTACAAAAGAGTACTGAAACTGTCAGCATGCAATCAACTGGTTCCCGGCATAAAGACAAGAGAGATAATTCAGGCACATGAAACGAAATCCTCTAGACTACCAACGGTAACGAAGTGCTACGTCTATAAACTCCTGGGTGGACGCAGTAAAGAAAGATCTGTGCATTCTGTGAGATCTTTCTTTACTGCGTCAGAAGAAGGATCTCACAGAATGCGCAACCTCGATGAATGAGATCATGAATAGAGCGAAGTGGAGAGAGAAAACTAGGAATACCGACCCAACCACAACCAGTTTTGTCTACAAAGCTGGGGAGAGAAAGAGGGTATTATTGGATTAATAAATAGAAAGACGATAGGAATAGGGTCGCCAATCCGTGAATAAAGTCCATACTCTCGCTCTGAGAGAATGCCTGTGCCCCATAGTGGGAGGGGTATAGGCTGTTTAAAAAAAATAGGAAGCGTTTCATAAAAATAACAGTTCGAGGCATATCGCGTAACAACAAAGGTAGTATGAGGACGCGAGTCGCGCGCGACAACGTCAAAAGTCGCGACTTTCCAGTACATTAACTGTCAAATTCTCGCGACTTTTGACGTTATCGCGCGCGACTCACGTCCTCATACTACCTTTGCAGAAACTACTTGTTATTCTGCGGATTATTTGACTTAGCAATAGCTAAGGGTGTCGTAGCAACCCATCTTAACATGTTGTAGTTCTATGAATCAGGGTCCTGGACTCGTTCATAGTTTAGTGACCTACCTTGCTTATCCCCCGTCAACACCCAAATCTTGATGCCAGCCATGCTCAAGTTAGCTATTGTCTCGGGCACGCCATCCTGTAGTTTGTCTTCTATTGCTGTTACACCTGCGAATGAACAACAAAATATGTACATAAGATTTGACTTCACTTCGAGCTTTAAGCTTCTGGATGTACAAATATTATTGTATAATATGCTGAGTCTATGTATTTCAGAACTATAGTCTGATTTTTAATTCCGTAGAATTCTGACAGTTATCATTTTTTGACATGTCAGAGATTAGAAACCTTTTTTGGCCGGGCACATTTTTCAATTTCAATACGAGTGTGAAGATCCGAGTCTACACATTTAATTTGTTAGTGAATGTATCCATTTTATGAAGTGTGGAGCTCCAAATAAAAAGAGAATTTAAGGCGAATGACAATTGTCTCTTTTCATCACACAAACAGTAAAAAGTACAAGTAAAGAAAATATATTTTTATTAAAATATCTAATCATCATTAATACTAATATCATCTAATATCACTATCTTCATCACCATCACTGACATTAATTACTAAAAGAGCTAACAGCGGCATATTACTTCACTTTTCTAAAAAGGTTTACGAAACCATGAATTAGTAGGCAGTGATGCCAGCTAAAGAATAAAATAAATTAAAGTTAATTCGATATATTGTTCGTGATATTGAAATATTTCTTATATTTGTATTAGGTCACTTGAGTAAGTGAATATTTAGATTAACCTTTTTGTAGGTAAAACATAAAAAATACCTAGCATTTTATTTTTTATTGCCCTGAAATGGGTCAAATTTGTCCCTTTTTCGGTGGAGAACTTTTTCAGTAGCAACACTTATGAAATGTCAGAATTCTACGGAATAAAAAATCAGACTTTAGCGGCATATGTTTCTAAATTATAGTCTTCCAAAAAACTTCGAAGGAATTCGAAGACATTTCAGTACATTTCACAGGTAACGACATTTTAATATACTTAACCCTGAATTGCCGTTCTGTAAAATAAGCCTCTGGTAAGTCGCTTGCCCACATTTCTATACCCATCTCTAGGTCTTGTACTTTCCCACTCCATCTCCTGTCTTGTCTACGGCACACAAGGTTAGGAGCCGCTGAACTGAAGTAGAGTATACATACCGACAAGCTGCAGGTCGGTCTCGATCTCCTCGTAGATGGCATCCAACTAGTTATCCCGCTAATAGAGATGGCTCTGGGTCTCCAAACTAGCACTTTATCTTGAATACTGTCTAATTTGGGCACCACTGAAGTATAGTATGCTCACCGACAAACAAACAGCAGGTCGGTCTCGATCTCCTCGTAGATGGAATCCAACTAGTTATCCCGCTAATAGAGATGGCTCTGGGTCTCCAAACTAGCCATTTATCTTGAATACTGTCTAAGTTTAGGCACCAATGAAGTATTAGTATGCTTACCGACAAGCAGCAGGTCGGTCTCGATCTCCTCGTAGATGGCATCCAACTGTTCGTCGCGGTCGTGTAACGCAAGCGCGGCGGCGTGGTGCCGCCGCTTCCACTCCGTGAAGTAACGCTCGTCAAGCGGCCGCCACGCCAGCGCTAAAGTGCGCAGGCCCTCGCCCGCGAACTTCTGGAGAGAGGAAGGGGGACAAATGTTTTAGGCTGGGATACCAGGTCAAAAAATAGACAAAAATAACTTATTTTATTTATATATACCTATTTCTATATATGTATTTTCTTTGACTTTTTTGGTACATTGATTTTCTGAGCCGTAAAACTAAGATCTCATCTGTATCTAGAAACTGGCTCATTTCAAAGAGGAATTGGCACTGCTGTAATACAGGGCATGTAACACAATGTCTCAAGCACTCCAGAGTCCGAGAGGTACCTTCACCCATTACGTATGCAGGTGCCATTAGACGGTGTATAAATTATCTCATTGCCTAGAACAGCAACAGAAGCTAATGTAATAGGTTGATTCATAAACTAGTTTTAGTAGCGGTTTCTGTAAACTTTCTGCAAATTAAGTATTCTTGTTTTTATATTTTTTGACATAGGCTTGAAAGCTTGACAATCGATTGCTTTTGCAACGATTTCTCTGGCGCGGGCCGGGCGGGTCGTGCATGCGTGATCGCGCGTTTATGTAACGGCTAAAACCCTAACATCGGGACTTGTAGATATTGGCCGGACACGACTCTAAAAAGGAGGACATGTCCGGACATCTGGCAACCCTGGCGGTACATGGGACGTGTTGTAAGGACAGGGTAAGGCGAAGTGTTAGAAGTTGAAAATTAGAAAAATAGGAATTTACTTACATTTAAATGTTCCTGAGTTTTGGACTTGACTTCAGTTTGGGTTGATTTTAATCTGTCGTATATTACATTATCAGCACCTTTTGTATATAACCTAATTTCACCACAATCCTTTTTTCTCAATATCACGGACATTCTTTTCCTAACATTATTAAAATCTAATATACACAACAAGTCGTACACCTGAAACAAAAAGATAAGTGTAAAAAAATTAACAAGTGACAAGTGGCGCCAAAGAACATTTAAAAATATTTTACCAACTTGAGTTGAATTTTTTATCGAAAGTATTTTCATCGAAATTAACACTAATGTCTTACACAATAAGATCCATTTATTGCGCTCACCTCTGTATTTCCCATAACCTCTACGGTTATAGTGCTAGGGGATCGTTCCCTGAAAACGAACCCAAAGTTTCTTGCCGCAGACACTAACGCCGACTCATCCGGCGATTGCGCCTGTAAAAACAAAACAAATGTTTAACCCAATATTTAAAACAAGGCGTCTTGAGTTCTTGCTCCTCGCGATTTACTTCGCCAGAGTATGGGTGATTTCCATGTTTGTGACGTCTTTGCCAGGTTACCATAGCACAGGGTATCCTAGTTTGGGACCTGGGCAAGTGATTGTGCTGACAAAATTAAGTGTTGAAGATTGATTATCAAAAGAAGACACGATGTTTGGCGGCGCTGCTCTCAGTGTTTCTTTAATGGCACGAAATATATGTCAAAGTCAATGTATTCAAGATGGCGTTGTCAGTTCAAAATGTGAAAAAAAATGAACTTTTAGGACTTTTAGGATTCGGCCCTTCAACTACTCTTTTCCACTCTAGTGCTGGGTGTTGTTCCACACACATGGCAAAGGGCCCAGAATAAGACCATTTTGTACAAACAAAACGTCGTACTTCGCCTTCAGCGGGAACAGAATCCTGACCCTCCCCGTTACCGGGAGTCAACCGCCGCCGTACCACAGAATACATAATAATACAGGTACAGAAGATTCACTCCGCAAAATCAATAAAAGAAAAAGGGGCTCTAGCAGCAATACAATTAGGTGCAATTCAGATCGCACGGCGCTAAAAGAGCTACGTTATATTCACCTACATGTTGCCTCTCTTTCTACCGCGTAACTCTTACCTCTTCTGGCGCCTGAATTCCTACCTATTTGCCACTCTGGAGTGGTCGCCGCATGTACTTACGCGTTCGATACCGACACGCGTAGTGAAACAGTTTACTGAGTTTTTTCATTCACTTTCGATAGCGAGAGCGTTTGCAATTTGTATAGGAGTGACAAAGCGCGCCACCTAGTTGTCTCTTTGTCACTCCTATACAAATTGCAAACGCTCTCGCTATCGAAAGTGAATGAAAAAACTCAGTATAAGCACTCTGGCCGTACCTGATACTCCAGCCTCCCGTTCTTTTGGTCGGGCATGACTGTATGGCAGAGCGCTAGCAGTCTGAAGAATTCGTGCACGCCGGCGTCGCCGCGCCGCACGGCGTCGAGCAACGACCCGTCGAAGAACTTGAATTCGGGCTCGTACTCCGGGTTGAACGAGAAGTCGAGCGGCTCCGTGCTCTGCTGCGCGATCGGAAATGAACCTGTGAGACTTGGCTCTCCGACACAAGGAGAAAGAAGGAAACGAAACACTTCAGGCGATGTCATTCTGCGTCGTTCGCTCGGAATGAAACGTCTTGAACGTCAAATGGATGTCCCGTTGTCAGATTGGTTTACTCGGGGCCGATTTCCGAATTGAGAATTCCATTAATGCCCGGTTCCTATAATATACGCCTACCGGCTACGATCCGTTTTCCATACAATTTATTGACGGTTCACAGGAATTGTAACCGATCGTAAGCAAAAACGAAGCGTTTTGTGGATATTGGAACCGGGCATAAGTAACGTAGAAATACTTAAGTAACGTTCCGTCACGCTCTTTTCTGAGAAGTAAGTAGTTACTTAGTTAAATTCTCAATTCAGAAAATGGCCCTCGGCTTCTTTCATTTTTAAATAAAAAAACGAGAGAGATGTCTAAAAACAGAGTTCTTTTGAGAGAATGTCGAATGAAAGTTCATTTTGAGAGAAACGACGGAATGAGGAAAGATTGAACAATTGTTTAGTTGACAATAATAAAATGAATGCATCACTAATATCGCCTTTAGCACTGGTCGCTTGTCACCAAAACGGAACTAGAGACGATATACTTTTACGACTCAAAGTCAAATTCGAAATTCAAATTGGGTTGAAACATAAAGATTGTTCGTCTCTTGTTTGTTTCATTGCCAAATAACGTGTTTCGTTTTCTTTTTTCTCGATGGTTATTAAAAGCAGCCATAGTTATAAGCCCCATTTATTTACTCAGTGTCTCGAATATTTATAAAGAAATAGCAGAAGTATTGAACGTTTTCCAGAGTTTGTTATTTATTTACAAGTAGTTTTTCTTGAAAAGCGGGATACATAGTACATACCACGATGCAAAGCTTACATGCAAGACACACAACACCAACACACAAATCTAAATATTACCTACTTATAAAATAAAGGTATGTGAGTTGTGTTACATACTTAAATTACAAGTGTGTGAGTACAAGGTTAACACATAACACATAGCCGGTATGTATGTATAGGTAAGGTAAGTAAATCAATATGAAATGTAGGTTATTTGTATCTATAGACTAAGAGGACATTACACATACCTAATAATATAGCGAGCCCTAGTAATTGTTAGCCGTGAATCACTAAATGACATAGCAATACTAGGAATAAGTGGTGCCACTTATCAGCTATGAAGTTGACTGCATTTTACCCTCCATGTAAACGTTAAATTACAAGAACTAGCCAAGGTCACAGATATTATATCCACTGGCTTCCCACATATGTTAACATGGACTGGGAAACAATAATTAAGTACTACTATGATGCTATTAGCTTCAATAACTTTCTATAATTCGAAGAAAATGTAGTTCTGTAACATGCAATATACTCATGTGTTTAGATATGATAGTCCAGTAAATATATACCGGGTGCATTAATACCAACTGATTGGTACGCTTTCCTTCAATTACGTACCTATATGTAGCAAGCAAACATACTGTTTATACATTGTACTCAAAACATAACCCTTTAGCTTTGTCAGTTTTACAGTCTGGTCAATTAGCCTGGACCGTGGACGTAAGAAAAAAAGGTTAATCAATCATGCAATAACTATCCTTAGCCCTGTTGTAATAAATAGGGATTTCGCGTCCCGCTTTACACTTTGACCTATGTGGGTGGTACGTAGCGTCTATAAGACAGTCACTGTCAATTAATTTGCAAAAGTAATACTTTAAATGGTTTATTTTAGCTGTACAGAGATAAAGTAACATATGTAATTCTATCATTCTGCCAAACTGTCGTAGATTAATGACTGATACTCTTAGTAGTAACTATAAATAATTGAGGAATTGCCATGCCATCAAGGCCACTTTTTACGAAAGTACAGACGGAACATTTAATACAAGATGATAAAGGAGTTCTTATTGACACAGTTGTCGGAGGCCTGTAATGGCCGTAAAAATGTAACCCACACAGGCCAAGGTCGGGACTAAGATCAGAGCGAGATCGAAGAGTGAGAGAGAGCGAGCAATAGATACCTAAAGGACCAGAGGGTGTTAGGTTACATTCAGTGATACCACCACGGAGGATACATAATATGCTTTAATTGTGCCCGAACGGTACAGCCAACCGCGGAAAAAACTAAAATTTTACGATAGCCTTTTGTTTTTTTGTTGCAGCTTATCGAGGATCGGCGGACTACAGCACAAAAGCAGTTTCTTTAATTTTTATAAAACAAAACCCGCGCGTGTCATGCCAACTGGCAATGTTACTACCATAATAAAACTGTTATCCAATAGAGCGATCTCACGTAGTCTTTTCACTTCCGCAAAGATGTGCGTCGAGTCCGCCAATCCTACGTTAAAAAGGGCTGTGCGTCAGTTCGGGCCGAATCAGAGCACACGGCGTACATTGTCGGCGCTGGCGGAGTTCCTCGCGGCGCGTGGGCCGGGCGTGCTGCGTCCGGCGTCGGCCTCCGCGTCCAAAAGGCGCGCGCGCGACTGGCCCAGTCGGCTGTCGCGCGACCGCTCCGCGCCCCGCGGCGTCCGCGCCCGCTGCCGCCACGAACACTCTTACAGAGCCGTCCGATACACGCCACGCCTACCACCCTAACTTTGCTAGCCTATTAAGCGCACCATATCTGACGTAGCGTGCCCCCCCCCCCCCTCCCACCAGATGGTCTGACCTGCTGGTTACGGTGGCGGGGGTACATTACGGTGGCGGGGGTACATTACGGTGGCGGGGGTACATTACGCGCCACAAGACCGAGAAGTTGGGAAAGCAGTCAGGGAGGCCTATGTCCTGCTGTGGGCGTCGAGTGGCTGATGATAATGATAACGTCTGCCTATCGGAATTTTCCATACAATTTGCTGGCACAAACGCAGTATTTCGACCGTGACACGCCACGGCTACCACCCTATCATTCCTTGCCTGCCACTATAGTAAGGGGCTTCATCCGGTTCACTGGGGTCCCGGTTCTCAATCATGTTAATGGTGATTTTAGGACCCCATGGCCATTAACATAAGGCAAAAAACCAAGGCGATTAGATTTATATAAATGCAAATAGTCCGAAGTCCGTGTAACTTGATTGAAAGATTACAAATACTTTAATTAATTCTAAATTATGTTCCTCGGCGGCAATTTTTTTCCTTGTGGCCCCTTGTCGTAAGCAAACGTCCCACTAGTGCACAGGTCTTTTCTCAGAAGGAGTATGGCCGCGGATTGGCGATTTCAAACGCTAAGATAATAACTCAGACATTCAGGCTTCCTTACGATTTTTATGTTCCAAACGTCAGGATTCCGACGGGATTTGGTGCGCGTAATTAGACCCCTGACCTGCGACCGTGTAATGCGCACGAAATCCTGGAGGGTCCCTAGCTTTTCTACGACCCTGTCAACTTATAGAAAGTGCCAAGGATACTCTTAACTTGTTAAGATTCATTTGTCCTGTCATCTTATAGGAAGAGCCAATGATTGCTTAATGCTTAATGAACCGTTAAGATATTTTTTAATTATTTATTTTGTGTAACCTATTGTATTGTTGGTGGCAATAAAATATTTTTGCTTTAAATCCAGCTGTCACATTCGATACTAATTGCTATCGCAAATATCAAGACTCAGAAAAGATTTGGTGCGCATGATTAGGCCTCTCTAGCCCACGGTCCTGTTTCGATAGCACTACAAGCAACTGAAAACGAGACCAAAGTGGAAATCGCGTAAATATTCCACGTTCTACACGTTTTGTTTTTAATTTTAAGATCTAATATAAATAGTAGTGAACGAAAACGAATTAAAAAAAAAAATATTTTACTTGGTTTGGACCAATTCTCCTTGGTTTGGATCATATTTAATGGGACGAGAAATTATATTGAATATAAAATGTCCTTGAAATAAGTTTTAGTGCCCATCAGTACTCAATTACTTTAGGTTTTATAATAACTACACATAATGATAGTTATCAGATAATGATAGCCTTTTTAGAGTCAGACCTAAGCAAGTCATCACTTTCAATTGCTGTTCTCTAAGCAACACTACAGTTTACGCAGAAAACAACTCGAACATTTACTCACATCTTATCAGTAATACCCGTATAATCTAATAGTGTATAGTAAAATGTGATTGCAAACAAAACATAAAGATAAATCTATCTTCGTTCATCTATGAGTACATGCAAAAACACATGGACAGATCTATTTTTCGTGCTGTTGCAGGTGGTAGCGGTGTTCGTGTCGGAATTAATTTAGATAAGAGTGTCGAATAGTGCATGAATAACATACTAATGTGGTTGATTCTCTATTGCAGTAACGGCCGTTTCCAATAATCGATGATTAAACTCGCGCAGTCGACAGTACTTTAACATTTTGGTTGAAGTCGCCCGAAACCCAACTGATAAGAGTGCACACATGTCGATGTGCCGTCGACTGCATCAGATGAAACTTCCATCTATCTATATATATAAAAGGAGAAGCTGACTGACTGACTTAGAATCAACGCAGAGCCCAAACTACTGAACCTAGGGGGTTGAAATTTGGCATGGGAGTTCCGTAGGGAGCCTAGGGGAGCACTAAGAAAGGATTTTTTGAAACTCACCCTCTAAAGGGGTAAACGGCGGTGTTAAAGTTTGTATGGAGGTATAAAAAAATGTTGTCAGATTTTCTTGAAACTTGAAATAAATACTCTTCAACACAATTGATTGAACACGTGTTTCACGGTTTTTCTAAATTTAACCCTTAACGGGAGTGAACGGGGTTGCAACATTTTGAACTAAAGTCCACGCGGACGGAGTCGCGGGCGAAAGCTAGTAATGCAATATAGGTAAAATTTGTATGATCCAGGGTCACGAACTTTTTCAGATCGCGGCACACTTAACAGTTAATTATTATTTCGCGGTCGTATAGTCAAAATATGTGTACAATGAGACTAGATATAGAAATTGAAACAATATTAAAAATATGGTTGGTTATCGGAGAAGACACACCACGGTCCCCACTTTCACGGTACATTTTGAACTTGAACAGAACTGCTATATAGGTATTAGTATCGAATGCTCACGTTTCCGTCGTTTACTAATCTAATCTACATCTAGCATAGAGGTCATATCCCTATTATTTATTATTTTTATCAATGTCTAAGCATCGATTTTAAAAACGGCTGTTTACTAAAATGGGACGAACGTCCTTGGATTTGTGTGCGAAAAACTCCATTTTAGGAAGACTATTATTATTCATGCACAAAAATCAATGAAAAAAACATAACAGTAAAAACCCACAAACAAACATCGTGAGACGTGTCACTCAAACATGGACAAACACAGCAACGACTCGTGATTTTAACTAAACCTAAGGTCTCAGTGGAAAACTTCATGCAGAATGCTCTTTATTTAGAGCAGTGCTGAAATTGAGAGGGATCTGCACTTTTAGCACTAAAATGCAACACCATGCATAACTCGTTAACAAAATAATAAAAACTGATTCCCATTCAGAATAGGTAGCAACTATTCAACTTAAGTCACAAATCAATTGTCAATTGAAACGAAATATTTTTTCTCAATCTCTTCGTTAGCATAAATATTATTTAACATGGAAGTACATGGATATTTCATGGAACTTCTTCCCTTCTGAAACATACGGGTTCTTGTTACCCTTGTGCTTATTTTATAATATTGCAGCCTTTATACGTGCCACTGTAGGGTACAGGCATTCTCTCGAAGAGAGAGTGAGAGAGAGAGAGTATGAGCTCAGACACTCAGGTGTCCTTAAAATGTTTTCCGTCATAATTTATCATTATATTTTAATATAAATAGTAAAGAAAAATGAATCATACCATCTATGATCATAGAACAATTGCCTAATAATAATTGCTTGAACGACAATCCATAGACAATCCAAGATGGCGGCCAACACTTACCTCGTTGAGGTCGATGGCTTCGCCGGTGCTCTCGTCAACGATGTCCCCGTAGCAGACGCCCGCGATCGAGCACTTGTTGAACGTCATTATGTTCTGCGTGAGAGTGCCCGTCTTGTCCGAGAATATGTACTGGATTTGACCTGAGGGTTGGGAAAAAACACGGCGAAATGTAGTTGTTGCAGGAGAAACACGACATAGCTGTTTCATTACTATTATCTGGCCCTTTGCTAATACATCCCATAATTGGTCGAAGTATGTCCGCCTGGGGCGTCCCTTACCGGCCGCTCGATATATTGGCTTCGAAGTAATCGAGACCGATGTGCTCGCATGCAACGACTAATGAAGGTCGATGAAGCGACAGTAATTTGTCAGGATCGTAGCAGGCATGAGCTCATGTATGTATGTTTGTACTATTATCATCGAAACTTCCGTTTATACATAATACCTTGCTGTCCTGCGCTTAAGCTAGGATATGTTGTGATAAGGTGGGCAGATATATGGACATCACAAAGATGGAAAAACACCCAGACGAAGGGTACCAGAGGGAATCGATCCAACGATTTCTGTCGTGGCAGTCGAACATTTTATCGCTAGATCAACGAGCCAGTCTTTGCAACTATGTATGAGTATTGAGAGTCATTAAAATATACTACATTTGTTACATTTTATGTTTATTATGCTACATTTAAGTTTCAGTAGAGACGCTATGTATGTGTTTGATAAGAATTAATTACGGAAACATGAGTCATACATTAGTGACAATAAAAAAATAACATCCACATAGTACAATCACTTACATTGATCCCATACCGACACCTTTACTAAGCCCTACCCTACCTTAGCGTTATGAATCATAATTACTAGATTATGGTAACCCACCAGACGAGGATATCACACACAAAAATACAGATTGGCCCTAATAAGGTAACTGCACCGCTGCCGAAGCGTCGTGAAATAAGTTCATCTATTAAACAATCGCGGTTGCCGCTTAATTGGGTAGTTGACGAAATGTCAAATAAGTTACTTTTAAAACGGAATTTTGTATGAAAATACCGGTTTATGACGTCATATTTCAGAGCACTCTTATTATGTTTCATCTATTTAAAAATTGTAATAACTAGTAATTGACTAAAAGAGATATATTTTCCGAAATATTTTGTAATTTTTGTTTTAATCGAGCATATCAAATAATTTATTGCTGGTCGTGTCAACTACCGTATTATTGTTTTAAATTTTTAAAAGTTCATGGTTTTATCTTTAATTTCTGACCCTGTTATCTAGCAAAAAAATAATCCTTATGATGGAGCCTTTCTATCGGTATGATAAAGCTACAGGGTATTTTTTTTCTCGTGTAGCGTGTTAGATTTCCGGTTTAACCATATACGTTCCACTGCAGGGCATAGGGGTCTCTTTGAGAGAAGGCCCCTATATTACTCGCACCAAATGAGCATTCGGTGCGCGTAATTAGGCCCAAGGTAATCGAATGTGTTAGCGCTAGAGGAAAGTCACAGTCATTGCGTAAATATTGCAAATACTTCAACTCATACTTCATACCGTTTTACCGTTTATTTTAACCTCTGATTCAGAATAATTCGACTAATTTGACTCTACGACGGGTCACTGCCATCATCTTCATCATCACGCTGGCCTTTGAGTTACACTGACTCACAGTGTATCTTTGGCGCCATAAGGCCAATGTTAGTATCTATTGGCTCAAGACCAATCAATACAGTCTTGGTATGCTGTCAAACGATGACTCAGTTGCTACTAGCGCTAAGTTTAAATTAATTTGTTTCTTACCGAGCTCCTCATTAAGCGTAGTGGTGCGCGCCTTCGCTGCCGTGCCAGTCTTGTCGTAGTACATTTTCTCGTCCCAGTTGATGAGGAAACTTTGCGCGAATCTTATCACCTGCAACATAAAGGCGGAATTTCTTTAGCGAGGGAAAATGGGCAATTCTTAATCACCGCAACTAAAGATTCTCAGATTTATATTTGGATCGGGGCTGGGATATTTTTTATAAATTCGCACTTGAGCACTCTACCCATGTCGCCAGCATTCAGTAAACCAAATGTTCTACGTATAAAAATGTCCATTCTGTGTAACACAAATGGCTTTAACCATTATGTAACAAAACACAGCACCACTGCAAAGCGGAAAAACAGCATTTTAGAAACCTGGACAGGGCGAATACAACGAGCTATTACTAAGCACGTTGTATGAGGCTTCTGAACGTATATATTTCTTTTATCGTATGTTCTTAAGAGGGTTCTCAAGGACCAATTCCTATATAAATGTAGTTTGGTTTTGATTTACAAACGACGTGCCGGATCTTAATGAAACTTTACCATCATGTTTAGAGATCACAAATCGAGGTTTGTTCAATAAATGTGTGACATTTCTCATACGCGGGGGGTGGGGGATGGGGGGGGGGGGGCTTTTAAATGTCAGGTACTTACCTCTACGGAGACGTAGAGCGATATCGGCACGACGGTGTTCATCACAATGGCGTAGGAGAAGAAGACGAGGAACGCGATGACGACGGAACCCGAGGAGGGCTCGCTGGGGACCAGCGTGTCCCACGGCAGGTACACCTGAAAGTAGCGGCCCACCAGCCACTCCCAGACGCCGCATGCGACCGTGCAGAATACGCACATCGACAGGAGGAAGAATACTATCTGTTGAGGGAGAAAGAAATGGTTTTGTTTAGTGAGGTCTCACAGCTCAAAGATATAACTCCCACAATCTACAGTGCTCCTGTCGAAGAAGTGCTCCTGTTGGGTGAGAAAGGGCGTGTCTATATAAGTCCCACTACGGAGGCCTTGTAGTAGGACCGATTTATTAACCCCCTTATTCATAATGGTCCGCTAACTTAAAACAGCTGCTAAAGAGTGTTATGTTTCATTCTAACTTAGGTCAATAGAAGAAGACAGAGTGAGAATTAGCAATGCTTTAAGTTAGCAGACTATTATGAATAAGGGGGTAAGAGAGTATGGGGCAGGCGTGTCTCATTCCATTTACGCCTGGAAGTAGTCTGGAAAAGTACTACATGTGGTGGAAGGAAGATCATTCGTTTCGGCATTTTTGGAACCCTCGAGCAACTCAGACAAAAAAGGCAGGGTGGCTAATTTCTCATAAAATTATTGATTCGTAATGATGAAGTGACCGCTTCCGACCGGTCTTTTTGGAAATCCATGGAGGAGGCCCATGTCCAGGAGTGGACTTCTTGCGGCTGAATGATGATGATGATGATGAATGATGTAGTAGGATATTAAGGATCATTTGAGGAGTAGGTAGAATATAACAGTACAGATTGTTAAAACGTAGAGACAGTGTAAAGTTTTATCTCATAAATTCTACAAAACACTTTAAGAACACAACAGAGCTGGAGCTTAATTTTTGCAGGTGATGTTTAAACGCGCATTGTATGCCGTTTAAGCGCAGGCTTTTATAACTATAAGTAAGGTTAGTTGACCTGGAAAATGCTGTTTTGCCCCATTTAATACCTTCAACCTATTCCCAGATTTACCTACACGAAAAATTTAAATCACTGCAATCTCGACACTAGATTTTTATTTCAGTTTAGTTCGTTCAGTTTATTAAGCGATCACTCACCCCTATAATAAGAAAATTAAGTAGCCTATCTATGCTGGTGCGCTTGAACTTGGTCTTCCCGCTGTTCTGCATCAGCTTTGTGTCCTTGCCAGCGAACACCACCACGCCGTAGCACCACGACGTATTGCGGAGCACGCAGCCGCGGAGCAGCACTTTGTCATTATCCAGCGAGAAGTGCTGCTCGCGCCAGCTCAGTGTGCCTGGAGAATGAGGCTTATTAATGAAGGCTGGAGGGGCTCGACACTGTAGCAGACAGGGGAGGGGGGTGGTACTGTTCAAAGGAGTAGTGTAGCTGTGGTAGTATTTGATAAATACTAATGTCTCCGACAGAATCACCCAACGAAAAGGTGTAAAGGCTTTGTCATTGTCCAGCGAGAAATGCTGCCCGCGCCAGCTCAGCGTGCCCGGAGAACGGGGCTTATTAATGGAGGCTGGAGGGGCTCGACACTAGTAGACGGGTGAGGGGGGTGGTACTGTTCAAAGAAGGAGTGTAGTTGTGGTAGTACTTGATAAGCACTAATGGGACCACCAATATGCTCAAAAACAATAAAAAACCACAATATTCTGCTTATAGATACCGTACTGTGATATAGAAACAAAGCCATCTATTAGCAAAAAACAGAATAGGCCATTAGCATTGAGTCAACCTTTAGTACACTATCTTTTCTGCAATCAAGAATTTATAACCATAACAATAATAACAGGCGTAGCAAGATTTATCATATTTTTAATTATTAGCAGTGCTTATACATAGTTACAGTTAACGTCATTACGGCAATTAAATTTGTTTAGGGTAGGGATGGATTGGTCATGACCATTTATTGGCAATGTATGTGCCTGTATGTAAATGTTTATGTTTATTTATCGGAAAGAGAATAATTTTGAGACAAATAACGAAAACCGCCAAACATAATTATGGGCTGTGCTCACGGACGCCCGAGATTTAGGCGGAATCGGAATCTTATTTATAAGAACACGATTACATAAACACTCTTTTAAAATGCTGTTTAAATAACCAGTGGTAACGGATTCATACTATGTCAACATGGCGCCACTCCTTTGTTGGGATTACTCGTGATAACAGTGGCATAAGGCTTGAAATGGAATGACAATAAGAGTTATTCTAGATCGAAGATACGCTACACATTTCAATACAGTTCGCGTTACAGAGGCTTCTCATGGACGAATGTCGTTAGAATGACGATTTCACAATTAGTTTCGCTTCTTCCACTTCATTGAGGTTTAAAGCTAACGATGCATCCCGTCTATGCTGAAAAAATATCAGTTTGGGCTAAAGTAAATCTTTTCAAAGGCGCAATAAAGCCTAAAATTGAGGAAAGTCACATCCGCTCAAGGTTAACGCTATGGCCTCACAAGAAGTTCTGTGTTCAGAAAACAAATTTGGTTATGAATAAATAACGTTCACCCAAGGAAGATGTTGCTCCAAAGAAAAGAATGGAAATTAATGGAAAAACACTTCCGACCTTCCTTCGTTACAGTAGAATCTAATTTGGAACGGTTCCAACTTCTCCACTTCGAATGTTGAAAACACTGTCGTTACCATCCCAGAGTTTCATTTAAAATTGTAATGCCGAAGATTAGGCTGCAAATCTGAACTCAAATAACCCTTGCTAAGTAATGCCACGTTACTCAAGAGGGTAATTGTATGTGTAGTAATCTTAACGCCAATGCTGTCGCGAATTTCGCAAAACGGACACTTGTAAACGACCGACTGGCCACGTTAATTGGCCGTGAAATCTACAAGAAAAGTGTGTATGGGTTATATGTATTTAATATTATTTATTATGAAATAGTGCAATAGGAGCTGGTTATAAAAATAACTGTATTTAGTTGATCCAATAGAACGAATACAACTAAATTACGACATGATCCATTTAACATCCTGTTTTAAACGGAACGAAACTTAAGATTCTTTAAAATCACTTTTTAGGCTTTGGATACTTGGGTCGACTTGTACCACACCTTAAATGTCACTTAAATGGTAATTTGAAAAAATGTTTGATGAATTTTAGATGCTATTTAAAGCCACTTTTGGTGCGAGTCAGCCTATTCATGGAGTAGTTAATTGCATTTTATTTTGCTGCAATAGTGCAAAGCAATCGAATTAGTTGACAAGACGTTGTTTGGATTACCGCCTATTAGCCGGCCTACTTTGATGACCTCATTTTTCTTACAAATGAAATCTATTCCTGACTACTCAGCTCCCCAGGAATTCCATTAGCCTCGAGATATCGAATTAACGACGAATTACGCTTGGCTAAGAACGAAAAACTAGTCTCAACTAGACTACCTTACTAGTAAAGTCGCGAGTTTCAACAAAGCAAGGGTAGGTTAAGTTTGCGCATCATTTATTCACAATGTGTGTGATACTGCCCGCATTTCCCCGGCCTGCCCCTATTGCATTGACACACTGAGCTAAGTAGTTCCACTGTGTTGCGACATCCGAACAACTTAAAGTTACCAACTTTATACTTCCATTATGTTGGATAGGAAGCCGGTTGTTGAAGGTTCTTTCTCGGATAAAGTATAAATTAATTTGGGCGAAGTCAGTTGTTTTAAAAGTATCAGCTCGGCTTATTTGCTTCTATGGAACTTTACTACTCGCTTTTAAAAGCCAATCTATCTACGAAGGTACTAGTATTTTGGTATAACAAAATAGGTTGGGTGCTACAATGCTGTACTCATGTTTCCAAGGCCAAAGTTAATAAAATATTTAACGGAGTCTAATCGCGATTATTAATTAAGTAAAATTAAATTACCTTGTATTCCCTTTCATAAAACATAAAACGATGAAATAAATTATTTTAACCATTAAACCAAAACAGTGCCTAGTGCTCAGAAGCTATAAAATAATAGCCTAAATAACATCGACATGGTTAGTGGTAACTTAAGTTGCAGAACGTATAGCCGGTTTTTTAAATACTGTATATAATCTTGATAATTTCGAATTTGTTAGGAGAGCCGCGTCAAGCGAAGATATGCCTTACCTTCAAACTTATTAAGTAGATTGTTGGGCGTCTCGCAGACAATCTCGCCGTCGAAGGCGCCCAGCTGGGCATCGTCTTGCCCCATGGCCGCCGTCTCCACCAGACATTGCCGGCATTTTAGGTTTGTTTCCCTGAGAACAACAAAATACTTTCAATCAATGAATCCTCCCGTATTCGTCTATTGGTGGACGTAAGCTTCCACAAGGCACCCAGCTCCTTTCTGTCCTTGACTATACTGATCCAGCAGCAGCGAGCTGGTTGAGCTACGGACATAATGCTATGGTGGCAATAAAAAGGGTAACTAGCCTATTTAGACTATTACGGTCATAAATACATCTTACTTTAAGGTCTATTAATTCTCTTAGAGAGCGAGAGAAAAGGAGGTATACCTCCGCATATCATATGTACAAATGACTACCTCTGTGGCGCAGTGGTTACCTTACATCTACCTACCATGCTAGAGGTTCGAATCCCGGCTGGGAACAAAAAAAAAGAAACCCAGGTCGTGGATGTTTACATGTTTGTGACGTCGCTGTTTCTAGGTCCCACGACACAGGGTATCCTAGTGTGGGGCCAGAAGCAATGTATGTGCCTGTATGTAAATGTTATTGTTATGTTATGTTAGGTGTGTTAAAAATGGCCTCAGTCTGGGTGTGTTTACATGTTTGTGATGTCGTTGCCTGATTACCATAGCACAGGGTATCCTAGTTTGAGACCAGGTCAAGTGGTTGTGTTGAAGTTATTATTATTATTTACTTGTGCTCTGTATTTATTTGTTTATTTTTATAAAAAAGGTATTTAATAAAGAGCACGGGCCTAAGCCAGTGCACTTTATGTTTTAATTTAAATCTGTGCAAAGGAATTTTTTACTATGCGGGAGGTGTGGAGTATTACCGCTTTCTGTAATCATGTATGTAACTATGCTGGTAGGAATATTTAATGTTCAGAGGCTATTGTAGAGAGGTTTTGTGATTGTCACAGTAGTCGAAAGAACTAGAGTATTCTATTCTATACTATTGGGACTATTTTTCCTACATTGACTAGCCATTGCGTTCTTAGCTCTATTCAGTTCTGTGTACTTGCTAAGTTTGTCAGTGATAGTACACTGAATGTTGTGTATTCGGTATGGCAATGTGGAATGGAATGCAATGGTATGGAATGCAATGGTATGGAATGCGATTTGGTTACTTTATCGTCTTGTCTTAAAGTCTTGTCCGTTATTATTGTACTATCCCAATATATTTTTATGTTGTTGTTTTCTAATATGGTGTCCGGTTTCTACTTATAAGGCATTTTGTTACCTTTGACACCTCAGGTGCACATGTGCCCTTCTAATAATTACCTTCATCGTCAGCGAATGATATTGCCACTACTAACTCACAAACGTACGTAAGTTAAAACAACGTCATTAGCCATGCCGGGTTCGAAGTTTCGCATGTGAAGCAAGTGTTTATAACACAGCTGCTCTACCAACGCTTCCCTTTTCTATCTATACGTTTAGTAGAGTAAATTATAAGGGCATTACAAACATAAACATGGGTAAACAGAGGATCTCGTCAATTAAACCTACTTTTACTACGGGGAAAATTATGTAGTCGCAAAATAAATATCAGCTGTTATGCTATTTCCACCACAGCTACAATTGTTTCTATTAATAAGCAGAAATGAAATGAAAGTTTATTTCTCACCACACCATAATATTACCTACTACGTAAGTATATCCAGAGAATACAACTATTGTGATAGTGTCTCCTAAGCTAGATGTAAAATTGTAAACATGTATTTCGGGAGCTGAAACTCTCAGTCCAAAAAACTCATCCGGACATTTTTTAACGAGGCATCTACACATTGAGGCATCATTGAGGTTACCATGAAGCTAAAATGATCTGCTGCCTAAAATCCGTAAGTCATAAAACAAGTCTAACACCGCCGCCATAAACAATCTTTATGGTTTAGTCATAGTGGTTACGTCAGCCTTTACGACGGTATGAGTGAGTTGAGTACCTAGCGCAACAACCGCAGGTTTTTTGTCGTAGTTCCCACTTCACATCTGCGGTTTTCATTACGGTTCGAATTTTTCCGTGAGCAGATGGCAGAAAAAGACATACTGATGATACGCATCAGTATACTGAATTAGAACGACTATGGAAAGATTGGGCTTTTTTCCAAACAATATTTTGTCTTGTTATCTTAAACTAAGGACTGACTAGTGTTCAGGGGTTAACTTTTGTATCGGAGAAGTGGTTGGGCAAGCTTGATTCTGACTAAAGCACAGCCCACTGGCTCGAAGCTTAAGTTCGATCCCAGATGGTGATCAATTGAAAAACTTGAAGAAGAAGAAGAAAAATATTTCCTTAACACCACAAAGACATACATATAACATGTGATTTAAAATAAACAAAACAATTAAACATAAACACAAAATAATTTCAAAACAATAAGGGACGCGGGGTATGTCTGTGCAGCGATAAAATGGGCTCGAGCTCAGTATACGCTGCGGTTTTACCCACAGCACAGATTTTCCGCAAGGGCCTTTGGTGACTCACGGAGCTTCAACCGAAACAGAATAAGTGGTAATAGAAATCATATCGCACTTTCTTGTACCGTCGTCGGTGGGAATCATTACCGGAACATTTCCAAATCACTAACGGTGCAAATCAAATGATTTTTTATCCGTCACAAAAAGACCAATTCCAGTAGAGAAACAATGAGTTTACTATAACATATCGCACCTCCAGAACTTAAGTGACCTAACTCAAAATTTGCAACTTTTGGGAAATGAAGAAAATGTATTCGGCACTCTGAGCGAGTTGCTCAAGAAAAAACAGACCGAAATATTCCTCCATCTCTCTCTTACCAAATAAAGTCGGTTTTTTAATATAGGCATGAGAGAGTATACCTTTTTGAGTACTTAACTCATTTTACCGAAATTTTGAGTTAGGTCACTTTAGTTCTGGAGGTGCGATATGACAATTTTTTAAATCTTTAAACGTCAATTATCAAAACAGAATATTTTGCAATGTTCCGGTAATGATTCCGACCGACGATACTCTAACTAAAAAAACACCAAATCAGGCAATGTTCCACTCACCCGTCCAGCTCAGCAGTCTCGATGTAGCAGAGGCCGTTGGGCTCCGAGGTGCTAAGCAGCAGTATGTCGGCGGCGACGAACTGGTCGTTCTCGAGGCGGATGACGTCGCCGACCTGCACGGAGGCCCACTTCTCCTCCACCAGCTTGCCATTGCGCAGCGTTTTGGCGCGCCGGTGGTTCACCTGCGAGTCATTCTGGTGCCGTTGCTGCAACGCAAGCGGAACAGTTTACATCAAGATGCCGGATGATTTATGTAGAGTCAACACGATGGTGTGGGTTGAGTTTTGTTACTAAAATTCATGAAGTTCATAGTGACTTTTTTCTTTTCTTTTCATATATTATGTACCTATGGTTGTAAGTCCATAAACATATGTATATGTCTGGAGTTTTGTCATGGATACCTATTTAACAATTTTCATTAAGTTACAGTTTCCAACGTGGGCCCAGTTCTAGTGATTGGTGCCTCTGCCTACCCCCTCGGGGATAACAGGCGTGAGTTTATTTATTTTATTTTAAAGTTCTAGCTCATTCGGATTAAAGTCAAGGTCTAGGTCACGGTTTAAGAGCTAAATGAAGCATTTAACTAGGTAAATAGGGCTCGCATACATCTATTAATAATTCAACAATCCCGAACTTAAACCAGCTGAATGTATTGAATGTAATCAAATTGTCATGCCGTTGATATTGAATACCTGTACCTTATACAATTCTCGCAGTGATATAACTGTATCGGTAAGTATAGTAAGTACATTACAATATGAGGTATTAAGATACAATAAAATGAGGTCGGTACCACCTGGATACAAAAATATAGAATACATCGTGGTTCCCTGAGAAGAAAGTCGGAAATATGCAACTTAAAAGGTCAGACATTGTACTTTAGTATATACCCAGCTTGATTCCTCTTAAAAAAAGAATAATTTATTGTAAACTAATTAAGTAATTGTGAAGCAATAAAACATTTAATAACGTTGGTGAAGAAATTATAGAAGATTTTTTTTAAATGCAACAAAGTGCTACGTAGAACCTCAAAATCCCCTAAGCTGTAGAATTTCCAGGCCCCGGTTCTTGCAAAAATATGTCCGTAAAATGTAGAAAACATTCGGGAAGAGCGTTAGTAATGTAGAGTCAACGAAACTGACCACAACTAATTATGTAGAGTTATCGAAACATTTATTTTCATACTTAGGCTTACACGAGTTACACTATGGGAGCAATCGTCGCTGAAGACAAAAGCATAGGTAAAATTAATATTTATTACCTATACCTACCTCAAAAGTAAATAAATACAATATTTGAAATAAAATAAAAGAAGACACACTTACTACTAACTCTATATGACTTAAAAGGAATGGTTGCGAGTCATCATCGCACAAAAACTTTTCAATATGTATTTTGGAATTGGCATTGTTTACAAGCCAAGTAAACTTCCTGTTTAACATCGTTGAACTTGAGTCGTCAAGAGGTAACCTCAAAACTATAGTAACAACTACAGAGCAACATCCACATCCTCATAACGTGATATCGTGTTACCTAAGGAGACTATATACTCGCATATCCCACTGCTGAACACCATCCACATCAGGCTATTCTTTCTCAAAGAGAGAGAAAAAGACAGGAGGCTCAAACGCGCTTTGGCGATATCAAACGCTAAAGTATGTGATGTGAACGCCTCAGTTTTAAACTTAGGGTTTACTCACGACATTTTCCTACACGTGTTAAGTGAGTAAAACTGACTAAAAGTTACGTAGTAGTTAGAAGTACCAAAACTTCGTTGTTTGACCTTCGTGATCGCTTAAGATCACTCAGGCAGCCGATGCGAGCGATGTGTCAGAGGCGGCTTGAAAACTTCTGACAATTAGACCAGCCACTAGTCTTACAAGCCTCCACCAATCCGGACTTGGCTCCCATGGTGGAGAATGGCCTATACCTTCCTCAGGGAAGAGATCCTTGCCCCTCGGTGGGGACATAATGGGTTGATGATGTGATGACCAAAACTTCGAAACCTAGTTAGAAGTTCGATGTCTAGACGTAATTAAATTCTATAGAAGTGCTAGACGACTGGTCTCAAAAATCGTTTTAAGATAACAAACCCCATAGATACCTATTCATAAGTATCTTTAGAGTAGGGAAACGTGTGAGGTGAGCACCGCTGGGTCAATCACGTCTCGGTTAGTTTTTCACTATTATATGTTTCGATAAACCGGATAAACTGTTAATGATGTGTAAATTAAGCGAGAATATAAACCTTTGTAAATATACTCGTATATATACAATAGTTAGTGGATATAATTCTTAATTTATACAGTCTCACAGAACAATACCATATACGTTAGACTAAACATAAAACAATCTATGAGCAAACAAAGGTTAAGTCGCTGGTTGGTTACCCACTGTAAACAATCAGCAAACAATGATGAATTCCACTTCCTTATTTCTAATATGACTAATCGTTTACATTAGTTTAGGCTCTTATGAAATATTTTATACTTTGTAATTAATTTAGGCAAATACATAGTCTTTATTTAACTTAGTACTCAAGGGTTCCGTGGGCAATTAAATGGGGTTCCGCGAATGACAATGGGCCGCGCTATTTAGAGACATTCCAACACACAATAAATAACTTGCGACAAAATCGTTTTTTGTGTATTAATATGTTCCATGGTTTTGTTCAGATGTTTGTTATTTGTAATCACTATTACATTATACAAATATGAACTAAAACACAGAAAAAACCTTGTAATACATAAAAAAGCGTTTCTTGTCAAAAATTAAGTTTTTTGGGTTGGAATGTTACTGCGTAACACACGTCGTTAAATAGTCACATTGTCACTGAAAAGTTGGATTCTAGTTCCATAATATCGAATTAATGTAAACAGACAGCGGTATCACAGGTACAATAGAACGGTACCTCGGTAAAGGCTTAAATACTGAATTAAAGTGAAATCTTGCTATTGTTATTTTAATATGGTGTGCCGTAAAATAATAAGAGTTTGGAGGTAATCCCAACTAGCCTCCAAACGGCTGGTTTAGGTAGTACTCGTAAGACTACTTGTTTACTCTGCCTAGAACAAAGTAAATTATTGAAAGAAAAAAAATTAATCTAGACATATGAAATCAGGCCACGGTTTATCAAAGATGCTATGGAACTTCCCGGACCAGAATTGTGGAAATCAGAAGGAAAAAATATAATATCAATGCCAATGCGTAATTATCTTATATCCTACAATGAATGAGTCACCAATGCTTGATTACGTGTTCCGAAAAGTAAACCTCGTCACGCCAATAGTAAAATCAATAAGCCACTGGGTGAATGAACGGCTAATCGTACACAGAGTTTAGTTTTGTAAAGTTTTGTTGCAAAAATCTATACAGGGTGTAACAAAACACCCATTAATATCCGAAAGCTTTACTTGTAAATATATATATCAGCTATATATCAGCTTTTCCATGCATTTTAATGCAGCTGGAGTTAATTTTAGTAAGAGTCGATATAATGTTTCTATTTCGAAGTTTCCTTACAACAAAAGTTGTAAGAACGAAATCGCCATATACATCCGAATATCATCACTTACAATGTCTTACAATATCACCGCAAATAAAATCGTACAATTTTTTTTCCCTTCTCTACTATAAGAGGCAAATAACTTTTTAATTTCAAAATAAACAGTTTCTATGGTGTTCCAAAGAACTAATTATACGGTGTTACATTTTTAATAACGGCCGGCCGGTAATATAATTAGTCTCATGCTTAAAATATGCACCCAATGGCATTCAAATGTCAAAACCGCCAAACAACTTGAACGGTGATGTTTGCTAACGACGATAATTGAATTGAATTGAATTGAATTGAAATAATTTATTCACTTAAAACACAGTACAATGACAGAGTACAATTTTAAATTATAAATTTAAAAGAAACATGCAAGGAAAGCCAGTGCACTGCGTTTGTGAAAGGACCCGACTCAGCATTTGTCACAAAAGGGGTACCTTCTGTAACACTGGTATTCTGTCGGCACCTAATAAGTAAAATAAATAAAAACGAAAGACACACACAATAGATATTAGGAAAAATAAAATAATTAAATAATATAATAATAATAATAAATATGTAAATTTTCAAATATATAAGCAGATATTTTTAAATATAATATAATAAATTAAATAAAGTAAATGATAAGATTAAATAGGTTAGTTCGATCGATCCTAAAATAAATGAAAAGATGAAATAGATTAGTTTTACCGATCTTAAGCGAGCCATTGTAATTAATTAATTTTGTTTTGTTTTCTTTTTTCGTTGGCATAACCTACTAATAAGCGCACCACAGCAGCAAAACAAACTACAGATGACACATCTGATCTAAATAGGGCAGAGCTATACAATTTCAATCATTCTGCTGGTACTCCAACAACAATAACCTATAATGATTTTTGAATGATCCTAAAGTTGGTAATGAGCGGATTGGTGGAGGAATATTATTCCAGCATTTAGTTGCTTGATAGCGGAAACTGCCCCTAAATGCTGCTGTTGCGTGTTGCGGGATGGTTATAATTGCGCAACACGCCTTACGCGTCGGTCTTTGGCGCCATGTCAGTTTTTCAAATAAATACTCCGGTTTACCTGAGTTGATAGTACCAAATAATAAACAGGCCATCTGGAATTTCAATCTATTTTTAATTTTTAATATTTTTGCGTTATTCAGGAAAGGTGTTACGTGGGTTCTGGGAGGAATATTAAAGCAAAAGCGTGCACACGCATTTTGGACGCGTTGTAGAAGACGATGCGATTTTTCATACAAACATGGACCATAAGCCGTCAAACAATAATTTAACTTTGATAAAATCAATGACTCTGTCAATTTAATTCTCATAACTTCACTTAAAAAAGGGCGTATTCTATATAGTACTTTGAGTCTATAAAAACAATTTTGAACAACTTCAACCAAATGCTTTTCGAAGCGCAAATCGCTGTCAAATGTCACTCCAAGGTTCCTCGCTTCGACAACTCTCTCTATCGGAACTCCAGACACTTTAACGATAGGATTCAAAGCCTGAACTTTGTCCACATCTGCACGCGAGCCCAGAATCATATACTTTGATTTACTTGGGTTAAGCAACAAAGAATTCCGCATTGACCAAGCAGATATACGGTCCAAATCGTCATTTAAACTTTGAATGGAATCACTGAGATTGATTTGATTAATAGGAACGTATAATTGTACGTCGTCGGCATAGATATGGTGCTTACTTGTCAAATTGGAACCCAAATCAGCACAGTAAATTATAAAAAGTAACGGCCCCAGAATGGAACCCTGTGGAACCCCACGTGAAAGCATTTCTGATCGTGAGTGCTCCTTTGATCCATCGGACTTATTTAAAACAACCTCCTGAGAGCGACCGCTTAGATAACTGTGAAACCATTTCACTGTCGAATTGTTAAAACCATAATATGTCATTTTCGAAAGCAGAAGTGAAGTATTTATACTATCGAATGCACGGGAAAAGTCAAGAAGGACAAGAATAGTAGCAGAACCTACATCTCTGGATGATAGAATATTATCTACCACGTCCAAGAGAGCAGTGTTCGTGCTTCTCTGCCTTCTGAACCCTGATTGGAATTTTGGTAATATATTATTGTCTTCGACAAAGCTGATGACCTGGTCATAGATAACCTTTTCCATAATTTTTGATAGGCAAGATAAAATGCTAATGGGCCTGAGGTCTTTCACAAGAAGTGGTGAAGCAATTTTTGGCAAAGGTTTTACAAGAGCTAGCTTCCATATGTCAGGAAATGTAGAAGTGGCAATGGACGTATTAATTATATTAGTTATTAAATTGAGCGTGTGAGGAAGTGTTAAGATCAACATATCTAAATTAATTTGGTCAGCACCAATAGAATTTGATTTTTGGGCCATTATAATTTTTGCAACTGTTGTTTCATCAACGGTGTGCAATTCAAAGGATGCTGTACCGAACCTGTGGTATTCATAAAATGTTAATTGTGAAATTTCTACCTCATCATGTCCTGGAACAGTAGCAAAATGTTTACAGATTTCATTAGGGTCATCAAAATGTACAGGTAAGTCTGAACTACAATTAAAATCGGGTAAGACGGATTCCTTGAGGTTTTTCCATAATTTTGCAGAGTCTTTAATGTTACAGTTTATATTCTGTTCAAAAAATGCCTTTTTTTCATAAAACAAAGCACAGTTGACCATTCTTTTCATACTTTTATATTGTTCTAAGTCTGAATCAGCTTTAGTTAATTTATATTTAGCATGTGCCTGATTTCGTAATTTGATCATAAACTTTACGTTACTCTTTAACCACGGTATTTGTTTTTTACGTAGAACAGTAGTACGTATAGGGGCATGTTTATCAAACAACCCTAAAACACATTTGTTAAATTCTGTTACCATATTATTTACGTTATCCATGGCATATATTAAATTAAAATCAATTGAGTATAAATCATCGTTGAAATTGCTTAACGAGATACGTTTTATAGGCCTACTAGTTATTTTTTTTGGAGAAAATTCATGTTTTTTTATTTTTAGATCAACATAAACTATTGAGTGCGCACCAAGGTCAGGGACATAATCCACAGTGACTTTAACAATTGGAGCATCAAGGCTAGCGCAAATTAAATCTATAAGCGTTGCGCTATGGGAAGTAAAGTGTGTCGGTTCAGTGACCAGATTCTCAATACTTAAACTATTCATAAATGCAACTAACTTTTTTGAAAGGGGGTCTTCTGAATTTATTAAATTTATGTTGAAATCTCCCAATAGTATGACGTAGTCATAGCTATTCAAAGTAGTGATAGACTCTGTAAGGGAATCAAGAAAGCAGTCCACCTTCACCCAATTGGGCCTGTATGCGGTGCCAATTAGAAATCTGTAAGTATTTATATTTGCAACTATCCACATCTGTTCTACATCTGAAGTAGGATGGGTAAGGGTTCTAAGTTTATAGCCATTTTTTATGTAAAAACCTACCCCACCACCACCACCCTTGAGAAGGCAAGGTGGCCGGGGAATATGACGTAGACGGTAGCCCGGGATTGAAGGGGCACGAGCATCCTGATTTGGCTTCAACCATGTTTCATTTATGGCGAGAATATCCGGCTGCAAGCGATCGACTGCCGCACATAGCTCATCGTGCCCAGTCCCTAACGAACCCGCATTGAAGAGACCTAATCTAAGGTATTTATTTTTATTTTTCTCGGCGACAGTAATTTGTTTTATAGTTTGTTAGTAAATAAGTAACTTGATTAAAATATATATTATAAAATAATATCATGTCCAGAATGTTCAATGCTTCCGATTTGAGGGTCCGTTCATACACGCTGTAATTGGTAAAAATAACAGCACAATTTACAAATGAAGCAACAAAGTAAGAATCATTATATAGTAAACTGCATAAAATAATGTTTGCATTAGAGTATGGTTGAAAAATAGAAATTAAACCTTTAGAAGTATGGCATGGTTTTTGAGCATTAGATTTAGTGTTTTGTATTTTATATAACGCATAGCAATGACTTTGATACATGAAGATTGATAGATTAAAGCAATTAGCCAGAATGACCAACATAAATATACATATTATATTCGACACAGAATGCAGCATTGTCCTAATTAAGCTTTTATAAAAGTTTTTACATCTTCCTCTTTACGTAAAATAACCCTCTGTGACGTTTGGTCCTTTCGGGCGTAGATACGACCATCTTTTGACCAAACGAAACGCCAACGTGCATCCCGACCAGCGTCGCGGGCCTGTGCAAAAAGTGCTCGATTGGTTTTTGTGAGCCGCTCGTTGACGTAAAAGCGGTGCGGCTCATGTGGCGGCAGGCCCAGCTCAGAAGTAGTAGCGCCGCGGCGCACGCGCGCACTCCTCAGCAGCTGGTCACGGAGGGAGCGCCTTGCCAGCCGCACGACGACGGGCCGCGGACGCGGTCCCGGAGCTCCCTCGATAAAGCCATGCCTTGGACCAACCCGCGTTGCACTCACTATATCGCTCTCCTCTAAAGTCATCCCAAGCTTCGCCGCCACCGTCATTACCAGGTGCCCCACTGATTCACCCTCGCACTCTGGAACGCCCGCGACCTCAATGTCATTCGAAAGCAGTTCTTGATCTCTGTCGTTTAGTTTGCTCTGAAGAACAGAAATGCTGTCAGAAAGCTTTGTAACGTCAGAAGCGCTAACCTTCTTTTCTAGGGCCACGAACTCTTCCTTTAGCCTTGCATTTTCTGTACGGAGACTAGCCACCTCCTCCTGAAAAGAAGCTCTTAATTTAACTAGCATTGCATTGAACTCTGATGTGATCGATTTCTTGAATTCGACCAGCTTTGCATCCAACTTTGTATCCAAGAGCTCTCCAAACTGGTTGTAATTAATTGTCGCTGGAGTTCCAGTGGGGATGGGTGTACTATTCGAGTCAGCAGAGAAGGCAGGTGGGATTACTGATGCGCCTGGAGTCGACAGTTGATTTCCTTGAGCATGTTGCGGGGCCGTGGTGGCCGTGCTGATTTCCATAACCGTTGACTTAGAGTTGCTAGCGGGAGGGGGCGGGCGCACATCGTATTGCTTTCGTGTCGGAGTTTCGTCTCCGCGGCCTCGAGAACGTTTCGTTACATTATCGCATCCGGGGCACTGCCATAACTTCTTATCAAGCTCACGGAATATTGCCGAAGTCATGTTAACACACTGGTGGTGATATGCCTTGTTGCAGAGACCACATTTCAGTGCATCCGTTTTGGTTACGGAGACAAAACATGCTTCACACTTCATGTTACAATGACTACCAAGTGTTTAGGTAGGTAAGCAAGGAGCGACGCAGAAAGCGGCGGCGCAGTAAACGGCGTAGCAAAAACTTGTTTAGTACGTAGCGCAGCGATAGTAGTAGGTACACCGCCGCGCGTAGCACAAAGCGTGACGTCTTGCGTCTGGCGCAGGACCAAACGGTTTATTTCGCAGTGTTAACTCCAGTCGATTTGGCGCGACGGCAACACAGCCTGACTCACTCGCAGCGATAGCCGGTTCAAATCCGAAACAGAGGAGGGTGCCAATCACAAGCAAAATCGTCACTTTTATTTATAGTAAAACACTCGGTGATAATGTTATCTCACTCTGAGCACGCCCAGTAGGAGGAGTTGGCTCATAAAAAGGACACATGAGTGACAGAGAATTTGAAATTACTATGACGCACCAATCACGAATTTAGGTTTACGATTATTCTAAGAAACGGGTTAAAACCGCGCACACGTCCACTCCGGATCGATCTCAACAGTAGCTCCTGTAATAATTTATTTATTTTATTATAATAGGATCAGATGTATGGGGATATATGTAGTTACAACCTTTATATCCCTTTCTAGAGTAGCTGAGATTAGGCAATAACAAGTTTATTTTATTAAACTATCAACAAGATATAGCAAGAGTGAAGTTAGCACTTTTTAACACCAAATAAGTAATCTTTACAGGCGTGGCTTATGTTTAGGCACCATCACCAGCAAGACTTTAATGACACGCTAAATAAACCTTTAATCAACGGACCAAGTGAATGGATCAGTCGCGAAATAGAGCCAAGGCCAACCACCGATAGGCTTCCTTTCAGATGAGAAAAAACTAGTACTAATTACATAGATACGCTAGTTGACGCGCGTAATTTTTTTTCCTATAGTACTTGGCTTGGCGTAGCTTACATCTATTTTAATACATAAAACTAAAAGACGGCTGTCGAAATTCAAATAAAAAAATAAGTAATTCGAAACGGCGAAGCGCCGAAAACGCTACTCCACCATGAATGTGATGTCACAAGTTAAAAAAAAATCGGTTCGCGTTAGTTACGCCCTGGCCTCATGTGTTTGTTTGCAGATCATGTGACGTCATGGCATCTAAGGTGATCTTGGACGTCATGACTGACAGCATTTTTTGTCGTTGTAAAGTTTCATTTATAAGAAGTATTGTAGTTATGTAAGCCGCAAAATAATTCAATAATTTTTACTGTTTCATACAACAATTATTGACAACTTAAGACTATTAAAAGAGGGTCCAATAGAGTTTTTGTTGTAAATAGGTGCAACTTTAACAATAATAATGCAGCATACGTTCTACAGAGTGCGTATACTGAGTTGTTTCATTCACTCTCGATAGTGAGAGCGTTTGCGATTTGCATAGGAGTGACAAAGAGACAACTAGATGGCGCGCTTTGTCACTCCTAAGCAAATCGCAAACGCTCTCGCTATCGAAAGTGAATGACAAAACTCAGTATACGCACTCTGTATGGCGTAGGCCTTCTCTCAGAGAAACTAACACCGGTATAGTTGAAGTAACTTGTCATGATCATGGTACGAAGTATTTTGGTGTGTCTAACCATTAAAATAAAAGATAATACAAACACCCACTTTTCTATTTAGATAGACGGATTTTTAATGATTATGTTGCTGTCTTACTTCTAAGAGAATATTTTTATTTATTTCAAACCCTATGCCAGCCTTGATAGTATAATAACAATCTTGAATTTTCTTTTGAATTAGGACATCTCGGCTTAATTATTTTTGCATAATTGAAATGAATATTTAATAACACAAGTTAGATTCATTAAAAAAAACCTCGACGACAAGGAAATATTTATATTAAGCAATTGAGAGAAAAATGCTAAGCAGCAACAATGTCAAACAGACGCACTCTGTGGCGGAGTGGTTAGTGCATCTGCCTACCCTGCGAGAGGTCCCGGGTTCGAATCCCGGCTGGGAACAAAAAAAAAATGTATCTTATCTTAGTATCAGCGAGAATGAAGTAAAGGGCCATGATGTGAGCTAACAAAGAAGCGCCTAACCTAGTTTAAAAGTTGCACAGCAAAACACCGCAGTGTTGCACAAATACGAAGGGATGAAAGAATACCTTCGTCTTCGGCTAAATTGAGAGGGGAAAATAGACTGATGGATAATAATAATACTGCTACTTTTCCAGGTTTCACCCGGAATCAACAGAGTTGAAAGATGATTGTTCGGGCTCTGAATTAATTAAGACTCTCCGATGCGCATAATAATTTTATTCAGCAACTTAGTTACGTTACCTAAGATCGTACACCGTTATAAATATTTTTTTTAAACTGTAAACCACTTTACAATTTTTAGGGTTTCGTAACCAAAGCTTTAAACGGACCCTATTACTCAGACCCCGATGTCCGTCCGTCCGTGCGTCTGTCATTAGGCTGTATCTCATGAACCGTGATAGTTAGACAGTTGAAATTTTCACACATGATCTATTTCTGTTGCCGCTATAACAACAAATACTAAAAAAACAGAAAAAAAAATATATTTAAAGGGGCCATACTACAAACGTGATTTTTTGCTCGTTTTTGCTCGATATTGAAAACGGGAACACGTAGCTAGACGCTTGAAATATTTACAGATAATTAAAAATAATTTATTAAAATAAAACAAATACTGAAGGGGGCCCCATACAACATACATGATGTGATTTTTATTTTCCGTTTTTATAGATAATGGTACGGAAAATGACGTCACCCATTTCTAGATTTGTTTAGGATTTTTTGCCTTTTGAAGAGAAGATCATTTCTCTTCACAACAACTGACAACTTTTACTTTGCAAATTATCTTTTATAGTGTTTTTCAGTTCTGTTCTATTTTCACCATACCACAGATCTGAAGTTGTAAATACTATAATACCCTATCATTATACTATAGGTATACTAAAATACAAGTTTATAATTTAACACTTGCTTTACTTGCAAACGCGACATTCATAATCATAGGGTTTTGTGTTATTTTTTTAGATTTTTTATCATATTAATATTTCGGTAAAAGGTTGATATAAACACGACATTTATGAAATCTCCGGGGCTTCATTTTACCAAATTGAGTGAGTGCATTGGCGTATTTACTATTTAGGATAAGATCTCAGGGGAACTCCAAACAGCGCGATGCCAAACCTTTTGAATTCTGTTTGTGGTTATTCTACGGTGCAGCAATGCAATTCCAATACTGCATGCGAAGCAATACGATGCACTTTCGTGTAATGTCAGTCTGCACACTAAACAAGCTGCAAGTGTGTTGGAACTTTTGGAGTTCGACTCGGCTATAACTCTCGATCTACAGGATCGTTTTCACCGAACTACGTACGAACAGTTAAGTAGTTCCCAATATCAGCTAAATTGATACATCGGTTTTGTCGGTTCTATTGTGGTGGTGTAATTGCACTCTGATTTGTAACAGGACACAAGGAATTCGTGTTGTGTTGTCAACAGAAAGATGTAAATGGCGCAGTGCAGGCATCGGCTACAACAGATTCAGACACTGAAAGTATTTTTAAACATCTCGAGCTTTATGATGTCAAATGTCCGCGGTTTCTAACTGTTCTTCGAAAGAATAACGTAAATTATAATCTAAATCGTTAAAATAAGTAATATTCAGCCGAATTCTGAACTGAGAATTTCGTTAAGTAACTTCTTAACTCTAGTGTTGTCTCGTCAAATTTCTCAGAAAAGAGCGTGACAGAACGTTACTTAATTATTTACTTACGTGAAATTCTCAATTCAGAATCCGGCCTTTAGTCTATTGAAGAGATCCCGTAATCACTTCCGATCTCATTATTAGACCCTAGTAACAGATTTCCACTAAAATATTCATCAAACTTACAAACTTTTCCTGTTTATAATATCTTATATTGAGTAACTAAGAAATTTTGCAACAAAGTCTATCCAAATTTGATTTCAAGAAAAACAATCACTCAGTCTGCTTCTAATAGGTTACGCTACATGTGCGGGAATTGGTGTACCTATCTTTTAATTGCTAAGTGCTCCCGAGACGAATGTTCGTCCACTCTGTCATGAGATAAAAGAGTTGAGATATTGTGTATGTATCGTGTTGTGTGTGTACGCATAGGGATAGTAGGGAGCACTAAAACTTACAAAGTCATCGTAGGCATCCTTGACGGCCGTGAGCGCCAGTACCCCGATGAGCGGTATGGCTGTAGTGATGGGCGTCAGCGAGGAGATGGCCGGGATCAGCTGCAGTACAAGCAGGCACAGGAAGTAGAAATTCGCCAGCCGCTGGAACTGCTCCAGCAGATTCAGCGGCAGGAACGTGATGATCGAGTACTTGGATGTTTTGATGTAGTTGTTCTGGAACAAATGACCGTGGTGTTAGCCCTAACATAGAAGAGGTTTTAAAGAAACACTCTACAAGTGCCTGCAATCTGCTCAATACAATGGATTGGGATATGTCAAGAAGAAGCGTGAAATGTAATTAAGTTTAACCGTTAAATATAAACTTATATCAGTGAGTAAATACAATTTTATTAAATGCTCGAGTTGCTCATTTCATTACCATTTTCCTCATTTTATTGCGTGTTTATTTGGTATTTTGTTTGTTGCGACCCGGAAACTTATTTTAGGCAATTAAAATTAAATTAACGTAATTGTCAGAACACACCATTTATAATGAACATTTGCCGCACTTTCATACTTATTATATTAAATTAATTACTTAGAAATTCAATAAGGTAAGGAATTTGGATAGTTTAAAAGTGTTGTTGTAGGAATAATAAATGAATCCATTGCAATAAAAAATATTTAACGTTGAAGTTCGATCTGTGTTGTCTTACAGTCGGTAGCAAAATGGATATGCCGAGGAAACACTACTCGCGGCTTTGTTAAAACGAAGAAACAGGAAACAAAAGGAGATAAAAACAAGTAAACGACGAATCTGGGAGGATTCAATATCCTGTAATGTAATTGACTGGGAGAGAGACTACTATGTATCCCATTGTATCATCGACGATTCAACCTTTACGGGCTTACACACGTATAATTTATATGATTCAAGTAGGGCGTGGTGGACTGTCAAACGCGATTTTACAAAATAGCGACGATTTTACAAAATTGGTGACATCGTGGCGTGTACGCTGCGCAATCGCGGCGAGCTCTCTGCGTAATCGCATTGCTTTCAAATCGCTCACAAAATGTGATATTAAAGTGTAAATGTCTATGAGTGTGATCGGGCTCTTAGCGAGTGGTAATGCTACTCTAAACATTACAAATGTAGTTTTACTGAAATAATGTACAGTAAGATCAGTAGACAAATAGGTTACACTGTGATTTATTATGATTATTTTGGAAACTTTTAAGTAAATAAAACATTTTCACTTTGACTTTTGAATAGCTGGCCGGAATTAAAAGAAATCCTTACGTCTTACGAATTTTCAATTCATAAGGAAGTCTTGTGAACACATCCTCGATCGAACAATAAATTCATGGTTTACTATGTCAATACGTTCTACATTGCAAAGAAGATAAGCGCACAGAATAGCAAGTAGGAGACTGCTATGCAATGTACATCAAATAGTAACAATAGACTATGAAAAGCAGTTCTATGAAACGCGGCCTTGATGTTTTTGTGACAATGTGTGGCAGTCTTAGGGCCCTCGCCCACGGCGGCTGTTTTGTAGCGCTACTCTAGCGCTTCGAACGCGCCACCGTCGCGCGGCCGTAGCGCTTCGAACGCGCCACCGTCGCGCGGCCGTAGCGCTTCTGTCGCGATGCAAACGCGCTACCGTCGCGCTTCCAATCGCCACAGTTGCAAGATGGACTCCGTTGAGGCAACATTAGTCACGTTGTCTTTGGTGCTGCTTTTACGTAAGCAGCCGAAGCGCCGACAACGACAGCGACGTCACGTAGCCCCGGCTGCCTGAGTAATCCTAAGGGCCCTCGCCCACGGCGGCTTTTTGTAGCGCTACGGCCGCGCGACGGTGGCGCGATAGCAGCGCTACAGCCGCGCGCTTGCATCGCTACGGTGGCGCGTTAGCAGCGTTACAGCCGCGCTACGGTCGCGCGTTGCAAAAGCGACCTACGCGCGTTAGTAGCGATGCCGTCGCGCGCTTACGAAACGCGCGACGGCAGCGCTACAAAAAGCCGCCGTGGGCGAGGGCCCTTAATGACCGACGTACTTGACGGCTAAAGGTCACAGCACACATATCAACTCGGAAAGGGATCGTCACCGTATCGCCTTTCGCCTCGCCCGTCAACCAGGCGTCAACCTGACGTATGCATCGTACGTAACCAAAGCGTATCATCGCACCGCATCGCGGTTCGGAGCCTGTTCCGAGGCTAGGCGATTACGTTACGATTCCGATTAGTGTGCGTTGCAGTAAGGAGTTTCATACAAACAATGCTGAACGGCTCGAGGCGATACGGTGACGATCCCTTTCCGAGTTGATATGTGTGCTGTGACCTTTACACACCTAATATGTGACCGGATTACTTAGTTGTAATATAACATGATTGTAATAGAAGAATATTACTCGTAACTCGTAACGAATCGCTCGTAGCCTCGCCTGCCTGAGTGATCTTAAACTACACGAAAATTAAGCAATATAGGGCGCGTTCAGTGCACGGATGGATGTGACCGTCTATGAGTAACGCTAATGGCATTTTTGCTTCGCAAGGCATGTTAAGCAGTTGGTGCCGGCTGCCGTTGACAGATGGCAGTCGCTAAGCCAAGTCAGAGGCCTTAGGGCGGCTTGAAAACAGTAAGACCAGCCACTAGTCTTACAAGCCTCCACCTCTCAATCCGGCCTAGGCCCCCGTGGTGGAGTATGCCCTATAACTTCCTCAGGGAAGAGACCCGTGCCCCTCGGTGGGGACATAATGGTTTGATGATGAAGACTCGTAACTTACAATTTCATAGTAACAATAATAAAGTCAGTCATCATAGTACAATGATAACAGCGCTGTGTTTGTTTCATTGTAGGTACAACCATTTTAATTATAGAGCGCATTGACTTTCATTTTCATACATGGCTGGACAGAGTTTCGAGAAACGATTGTGGCAATATTTTCCTCTTATGCAGGTTCACTTTTGTAACCGGATATAGCAGTGGTTTTAAACTTGTAGAAAGCTGTACAAAGTTGGCAAAGGCTCTCCTTCTCATTTCAACCTTTTTAGTAATTCACGTTTTATTTGATATTTGTTGGTTTTATTGATATCCACAGTGCAAGGTCTATTTTCTATTGTATGCTCTTATATGTATGTATGTGCCCGTATGTAAATGTTTATGTTTATGTATGTATATCATGTATCCTAATTTGTTAGATAAATCCATAAGGAAGCCAAATATCATACATTCACAGAACAATATGCAATAAATCGAGCCACACTCGTTTATAGTAACTTTACTAGGCATAGGATTGTAGAGCATTTGATTTAACGTAAGCTGTAATTGAGAACCTGTACTTTAAAGTACACTTTAACATACTCCAAAATTAAGTTGTGTTTATGACAAATTATTGTAGGCTTTAGTTCTACTTACGGCATAGCGGAACTGCGCATTGTACTCTCTGTTATTCGCTTTGATTCTCCGTTCATTCTCTGAAACAAGGACGAAAACATCATCAATATTAGTAGAGTCATTACTAAGGAATGCCTTATGACACCTAGAGCTTATTCCGGGCATAACATTATTTTTTATTACACATAAAGCCCATGAAAGACGGCCGCTAATGGGACTAGGCCTCTTTAGCGTCAGGCCAACCTCTCCAAGTTCTTTCGGACTCTTCCAATCGAGAGAATTCCAAGATTGTACGAAAAATATAAAATGTATTGATACTCCGTAAAACCATCTGTAATGTATAGTGCTTACGGAAGATACTTTGGAACTTTTCTTATAGAAGAGGTTCACTGAATGAACGGTTTCAGGTTTCGCTTTATTTCAATAATACTACTACATAACTACTACTATGAATGGGACAGTTTGTTACTCACAGAGCGACTAAACGAACAAGTTATAGTCTGGAATAACATAGGCTACTTTTTATCTCTGAAAAATACACATCAATTCTTAAAACAATATTTCAACAAGTTCGCTAGTAAGTTGTATAAATATTGTTTGTAATCATACATCGTCATCGGCAAGGGTAGACGTTTTATCGGAGATATTGCTGATACTATTCACACTTCACTGTGTGGGATAATGAAGTACAAAGACATGCCAATGTGACGCGCCAATGAAAGTTGCTTGGCTTCGGTACGTCGTCGCGCGACGTCCATGCAATGCATTACATTAATACTACGCGAGTTGTTTGTCTACAGTCCCACTTTTTGTTCGATATACTTATTAGAAACATCTATCTGTGAGCTCAGATTTTATTGGGATCCAAAAGCTGTAATTCCAGTAAGAGAAAGTTTGAAATTCCTTTAATCTGTAAAATTTTTGGTAGGCCGATCGGCTCACTATAATTATGGTTTTTATTTTGTTCTTTCCAAGGTCATAACGGAACTGATTAACGTTAAAACTTGACGTTTGTTGTTGGTGAATGTTGTTGGCAACAAAACACTGTTGGTTGGTGGGTGATGTGATGTGACATTTATTATAAACTAGCTGTCCCGGCAAACTTCGTACCGCCAAAATTTTCCATATTTTCTCACCGTTTAAACCTTTCCTCAAGTTTCACAAATATAAAAAACCAAAAATCAGCCAAATCGGTCCAGCCGTTCTCGAGTTTTAGTGAGACTAAAGAACAGCAATCCTTTTTTTATACATAAGAAGACAAGAACTATTGTTTTTCATTCCAATACTTAACGAATTCAAATTTCAAGATTGTATGAAAAATAAATTGAGAATTTTAAAATAACCTTTTGGACTTCATCAATTAATTATTGATGAAAGCTATTTCAGGTGTGTATAATAAGGTTTTAATGTAATTACAGCAGCTTTTGTTTTTACGTATAAAATTTATTTCCTAGTTAGAACCATAGTCCTGGCGATTATATAAAAATAACAGACTCTAATGCATCGGAATCACATATCTGTGGTTGGAATCGAATAGCACTCTCGGTAGACTAATGAAACGTGAATGAGACTGTCCAATGTCCACACCACATCAATATATAAAATTTTTATATAGCTTACCATTGTCAACATTTCATTGTCAACAAAACAATTCTGCGCTTGAGCATATTCTTTCCGTCTGTCTCTGTAGTCTTTCTTTTGTTTTTATGCAATCGGCAAATAAATGGTAATCATAAACGAGCTATGGACCGGGAGGCTGTACGAGTATTTGGGTTTATTTTACATGCAGAATAAAAACGGCGCTCCGGATTAATAAAGAGCGAACGCTCATCAGCCATTACAAAGAGGGGAGGTTTATCACCGTGAATAAACGGCGCTGGTGTTCACGGCCGAGCAAATAGAAATAAGATTTACGCACTCCGGCGCGTGTCATTAACTCGCATTAATTGGAGTCTCTAAAAATTGCGTCATTAAGTAAATCCCGACGCCGACAGGGAAAATTCCCGACCCGCAAACAACTGAGCTGATTATAAAACGATTTTCCGAGACAAATTCGATGAATCTCGGAGCTTAGTTACTAATGCTAATAGGTTCAATAGGAAATAGGTATTATAGCACAATTTGAACTGATTGCCTCGGGCGTCAAAGGGAACCAATTATGCTCAAACGATTGAAGGGTAAATTACAAATTTAATTTGAGCCCTGCATTCGTATTAAATTCCCCCAAGTCGAATGTCGTTCAAAGGTCAGGAAGTCGTTCCCAGCACAAAAGTGGCGCTAAATAAAGAGATCCATCTACAGGCGTGCCGTGCCAACGACATCGAGGATAATTAGGTGTGCATTCAACATTCAACGAGTGCTTCTCGAGTAGCAAACCAAGCATCCATTGTATATAAATATTATATGTGCAGTATAGTAGGTATGTCACTTATTAAATGACCGACAGCCGCCTTAAATAAGGATTTAAGCAAAAAACCACCGACTTCACAAAATCAATTGTTCTTTTCAAGGTCGGGCCTCACGAGGATATTTGTACTATACCATACTCCTTTAAATGAAAAAATAATAATAATAATAAACTCCCGCCCGTTATCCCCGAGGGGGTAGGCAGAGGCACCAATCACTAGAACTGGGCCCACGTTTTGCAGAGTTTATTAGGTCCCAAACGTGACAAGTGGCAAGCCTGTCGCCGTTATCCGGGCACAATTTATCAGCGAATGGTGTTGCTGTACAAACAAACAAATGTACGTAACTAAAAGTCATTGGTACATGCGTGGTTCGAACCCAGACCCTCATGATCGAGAAGCAAGGGTCAATCCCACTACGCCACCACCGCTTCCCTTCCTTTAAATGATTTCTCTGTTTGTGACGCTTTCCTTCACAAAGAAAAGTTCTCCAGTTCCTAACCCTATGTTACCGTGTGAGGAGTCTTAAGAGACTATTTAAGATTTAAGTTTTTATTTCTTTTGCAGTAAAGCGTAAAGTCCAAGACGTTTCCAAACAGACCCCAGATTCTGTTACAAACAAGTACAATAAACCTCAGCCAATGATTAGTCAATATCAATGATATTCAGTGATCAAAAATTTATTTCAACGTAGAGAATTTACATTCAGCTTGTTGAATGTCAATGTACTTATAATGCTAATATTAGCCGCTGCCTTGGGGCCGAATGTAGTGGAGAAAAAGGCAGCAAAAAAACTCTACTCAGACTATCTTTTCTCAAATCACCGTAAGTCTAATACAAAAATCTTCCACAGATTTTATAAAATTTAAAACCCAGGTAGATTAGGATTAGCATCACAGGGCGTCTCTCTGTAACAGACTCCAGTGAGTCATTTAGTAAAGACAGACGTCGTCTGGGTGTGATGTTTGCAGTTTCCATCTACCACTCAGCCCCTTCTTATGACCCGTGCTTTCACATGCCCCCATGTCGCGTCGTTTTACTTTTAACAATGTCGTGAAATGTACAGGCACTTGCAGGGAGCGAATTGACTAAAGGCACGTTTCGTCACGGATTCAATTCTAATAGAGTTAATCCGAAATAAATACGTGAATGTAATGACTAGTTTACACGTGTTACGTAGGTACCCAAGTAGTTAGTACAAAATTTCAATTAAAAACATAGTTGTTAGCCACTAAAGAGACCTTCAGCAGTAAATTGAAGTAAACGATATAGTAGTACTGAAAAAGAACTAAATAAATTTTTCTGTTTAGTTTGCTTAGTAGGCTAGCACCCCGAACGGCACCATCAACCAAGTGGGCGTGTCCCAAAATTATAAAAATGAGTGAAACGGCTTGATCACAAAACATTATCGCTCATTAACAGAATCGCTCGTAAGCCTGGGCTGCCTGAGTGATCTAAAACGATCACTAAGGTTAAGCAACATACGGCGCGTTCAGTCCATGGATGGGTCACCGTCTATGACTAACGCTAGTGGCATTGTTCCGAGCGATTCCGTGCTTCGCAAGGCACTTTAAGCAGTTGGTGCTGGCTGATGCCGTCGATAGATGGCAGTCGTTAAGCCAAGTCAGAGCGGCTTGACAACTTCTGACAGTAAGACCAGCCACTAGTCTTACAAGCCTCCACCAATCCGGACTTGGCCCCCGTGGTGGAGTATGGTCTATACCTTCCTCAGGGAAGAGACCCGTGCCCCTCGGTGGGGACATGATGGGTTGATGATGATGATGACAAAACATTAAGTTACAATTTAGTATACTTGACATAAGGTAGTTGTACTTTAGCTTAAGGTAAGAGTAAAAGGGTAAACAGACACACACGCACAAACACGCAAACACGCATGCACGCAAACACACGCAAACACACGCGTACGCACTGCACACATTGCCAGATGTGTGGCAATAAATTTGTTTATTCATTCCAACGTACATACATAATTACACAGCTTTAGAAACGATCACTTGGAATGAAACGAACCGGTGAACCATATCGTCCATCGAACCTACCCCAACGTGCACTCTCCCCAAGTGTGGCACCCATTACCGCCGAGACCAACTTCGGTACACCCGCACCAAGCTCGCACCCCGTGGATCAAGGGCTGTTGGGCGCCGGCCAGTCGCGATCGATCTTCTCCCGCCTTTTAGTACTCTTTTCATGGGTATGCCGGAGCCTCACGGCTATAAGATGGGCTAACTATCGCTACCAATGAAAAAATAAACCTTTATTCTAAACAGATTAGAACCACAACGAACGAACAATAATCACCGGTACCAACTTTCCATGGTAGGTTGTCTGCACGAAGCAATAAGGCCGCCAATGGGCTAGTTGCCCTAAAAAATGTAATTAGTCCGTCTTTTAGATTGTTCAAAAATAAGGGACACGTATTTTTTTATTTGTAAATTAGACCAAAAATGACAAAGATATAGCCCATTAAAGTTACGTGTGACGTCACGCCCGTGCTGCATTTTTTAGCACCTAGTGACGTCACACGTAACTTTAATTGGCTATATCTTTCTTATTTTTTGTTTAATCGAAAAAAGAAAAAATACATGTCCAATATATTTTTTATAATCTAAAATACCTACGGACTAAATAGAATTTAATTATTTTGACCCTGGAAACTACCCTAAAATATAGAATGTTCTTATCTCAACTTAACGGAATAAATAGCGGTTTTAAATGTAAGATGATATGTATTAAATTTAAAACCGCTAATAGATAGCACTAAAGAAAATTAAAAATTTGTCGCGTGGCACATTTTACTATCGTATTGTACTATTGTTTGTTGTTCTTATGATCTCAAAGTTGTCGCACGTACGAAAAAAAAAGAATAATATCTGTTAATATCGTCTAGTATATATATACGTTCTAAAATGGGTAGTAAATAACTGGTAGTATTTAATTAAGTAGTACATACATATTTATGGTCAGAGGATTGGCTGAGCGTGATTTCTAAAATTTCAAGAACTACGTCGAGTAACTTTTGTGATGTTTTATAGGAAATATATTATGTTTTGGAACAGATATTTTGCTGTATGTGTAAGTATTGTGTATGTATGCTCTGACTTATCCGACGCGCGATCAGTATTTTTGCTAAGCAAATATTTTTGTGCACTGAAGAAAAAAGAAGAAAAAGGATATAATATAATATATGTATACGGGCCCACGTATATTTTCAATTATTTCATGTGCTAGCTTTTGTTAATATGTAGTAATGACATAATTTATCTAATATATAAAATTATCATGTCTCAATGTTAGTACGCATACTCCTCCGAAATTTTATACACAATCGGTAGGTCTGAGAATAGTTTGTATTTTTCATAGCCTTAAGCGAAAAAAAAAAATTATATGGCGAAACAACGTTCGCCGGGTCAGCTAGTTTCTTTATAAAAGTGCCACAAGACGGCTTAGAAGAATGTGGAGACTATCTTGACCAACATCTGCCGGAGTGGTCTGAGGTGGTCCAGCTGCAAAAACTCTGTACTGACCTGAGGGAGGCCCTTGCCCAGAAGTGGGACACAATAATAGCTACGCCTACGTAAAAAAAAAGTAAAAGCTACGAAATTGCTGAATGATAAATTGATGGATGCGACGTGCAATTAAAAATTACTATTTTTGAACTGAAACTTTCGTAAGCACTACACATTGTAAATTTTTGGTCCGGATCACGTATGTTTTTATCGTATGTAAGTTGATCCGGACCAAAAATTTACAAAAATTACTATTTTAAAATAAACGTTACTCTCTAATGATTAGATAGTATTAAAATATGTTTTTATTGATAAGTCTGGAAATTTTGTGGATAACTGATTTAACGCTTCAAGCCCCGTGGACCCGCAGTCGAGTCCGATGTAAACTACGGCGCATTCGGTTAAGCCCCATAGACCAGCCAGGCGGGTCGGTCTGGCAACGGCACCTTGAATCGAATTTTGAAGGTGATATAGACTCAGTTGTACGAGCATTGAGTTTTACGTTTTATTCTTTGAAAACTGTGATAAATTTCAAATATTACTCTGTGAATAACTAATTTAGCTGTGAAAAAAAAGTGTTCTAGCCTCGTAAGGCCCAATGTACTAAAAAGTATGTATGAAAACAATGTTATTTTCAAGGTCGGGCCTTACGAGGCTAGGCCTGAGAGGTTAAATTTATTAACACCATGATAATTATGTAAATAAAACGAATCTACGTAAAAAATGTAACTAAGTGCTAGTTTTTACAGATATACATTTTTTTAATAAGATCGAAATTGTATTGAGGTTCATAATAAAAAAAAAGGCAAGTCCGAGTCGGAATCGCCCACCGAGGGTTCCACACAAATTCGTAGATAGATTTTTTCGGGCTATCTAATATTTTTACGTTACTTATTAGAGTAACTTAATTGTTTTATTTTTGGGACCTAATAAAACCCCGAAAAATACTTCAATATAAGTTTAACGCAGTTCCCAATAATTGCCACTGTTGCTTGCTTTTGGCGCATTTTGGTAGTCAATCAACAGCAAGCGAGTTTTTGCGATTCGATAAATCCAGGCTAATTTACGCGGGTTTTACGGTAAGGTTTAAGTTTGACCGTATCTCTGCTCGTTACTGCGTTTATAAATAGGTATGTCGTTTATGCTTGCACTTGATTGCACTGTGTGCACTGTCCCGAAAAGTTGACATGTAGGCTTATCTGGACAGATTCATGAAAGGATCACTATTCTGATTCGTCGTCAGTCGGCAACAAGTTGCAACGAAAATTATTACCAGTCTGTACCGAAAACGCTAGATAGATTCGTACTTACGTAAGTGTTCAACGAACCCTGATTTTGACAGCACAGCCCGGAAAATAGATAACGATACTATTGTGTGAAACATAATGTTGAATTATTTGTAGCTCTGCCACCGTTCTATTATTTAATGCTCATCAGTAGGTTAACTATACGTATTAGATTTAGCAGCAATGTAATGTAATCCTGAATGAAAAAGAGCGTTGCTCAAATATGGAACGCACTCATTAGAAATAACAGTATCACGGATACGAGGACCTCAGGTAAATCTTGTTGAGCGAAGCGCATTCTATACGCCTGACACGACAGGCAAGCTAATGAAGTAGCGCAGAAGAACAGTATCGCAAGCCAAATCAGACAATATACGTGACTAAGCCGCACAGCGAGCTCAGATTATTTACTGCCTATTAGCGAAAGTGGTCAGATCAATCAATATGTTCAGCAAGGCGTGGATCCTCTCCGGCCAGGCGCGCGCCCTATTCGGCGGCCGTTGACCGCCAGGGGCGCGCCTGACCTTGCCGCTGCCACAAATCACGCCCGAATGTGTGTCACACCGAAATAACACCCTACACAGAATCGCGGTTTTAAAAGTAACACCGCCACGTTCGCTCCACTCATAAACAGTGCATCGAAATGCAAACAGCGTCGAGTGGCAACGCAAACACACGCATAAGGCACTGAAATAAGCAGCCGCTACTGACCACAAGCGACGAAGGTGCGGAAGCGATGGTTGTGCCTGGCGCGGCGGCTGACGGTGGCGGGCTGGTCGCGGCGCACCAGCTTGCCTAGCAGCTCGAGCAGGGACAGGCGCAGCGGACGAGGCGCCGCGCGAGCCTCGCCCTCTGCGCCCAGCACCTCCAGCTCCACGGCCTCCGAGCGTGGGTTCATCACCGGGGCATCTCGCAGCGCCTGCGCGATACGCCGACACGCGCGCTCCTCTCCGCACCGGGCCCGACACTCCGGACTCCGACCCACTAGCGCCGCGGCACCTGCGCGCGCAACGCTCCGCATCGCCAGACTACCGCCACAGAATCAAAACAAACACGGCACAGAGCACGGAAACTCTAGGAACACCATGTTGACTTACGCGACAGGCGAGAGCGAAACTACGGCTTATCGACGGTGAAGAGATAAAAGTTGAAGCTCGAGAACATTTTCGCCCAAGAAGGTAAAAAAAGAAGACTGATGAATGTCAATCTTATTAAATGTGTAGGTACCATGCATATTCACAATTGATTAAGTAAAGCGAAAACCACGAGAATGTATCATAAAAAAGTATATCTCAGACGCGATTCGTGTAATGCATATTTAAAACATCGTTTAGTTTCTTTCCAGCTTACTCTTTGGATACTACCTTGGAGTATTACACTAACGTAAATATACCGCGCATTAATTACTTTACTTTTCAATTTATTACCATGTAAATCGGTGGGTGCCTTTAGCTCTTTTAGCGCATCGTAAACGAAAAAATGTATGATGTAAATACCAGACATTTTTTTGAGGAAAATGCAAGGCTACGTACTACTGTTAACCTTTTTTGAAACTTTGGTTTCTTTAAATTGTTTCAGAAATTGCATGAGTATTAGAGAATGAATGAATAATCATTTACTGCCAAGAACAGATACGTTTCATACTTATAATAATAAATAACTTATTAAAGACTAAATTAATAATATACTATTTTAACCAGATCTATTTTAAACAATAAGTTGATCAGCTTGGCAACATGACTGTCGCGCCTTCACTGCTTTAATGACCCCTGGAGTCCGAACAGTACGAGGTCGACCGCTCTCCCTTGTTTATGTTCTAATCTAGAATCTTCCTTGAATCGATAGTAGGTACGATAAATAAATCTCCATAGAATTTTCAAATTTTCCAGCAGTTTCGGAAATCTCAGTTGGCGCATTAGCGCAATGATACAATGCAATTAATGCGAATGTGTCCGATTTGGGCGTGCACAACACTTTTGAAAAAGAGAAAAATCGAGAAACCCTCTGTTTTTATTTTGTTTATATATTTAAATTTGGAATTCCTATATATTTTTTTCGGCTTATATTAAAAATTCAGAGTCAGAGGCCTTAAGGCGGCTTGAAAACTTCTGACAGTAAGACCAGCCACTAGTCTTACAAGCCTCCACCAATCTGGACTTGGCCCCCGTGGTGGAGTATGGCCTATACCTTCCTCAGGGAAGAGACCCGTGCCCCTCGGTGGGGACATGATGGGTTGATGATGATGATGATTAAAAATTCGAAATTTTATCTATGTAATAGAAATTATGGCCCGACTACATAGCTGACAAACGTTTAAGTCTATGTCTACGCAACATAAAATCTAATAATAGTATCTATCGTAGGCAATATGGCGTCGCACAGGAATGATGACGTCACTTCCCGTAAACCAACCAATGAACGTAAGAAAGAATGAATGACAGACGCCATTTTTACTAACATGTGACGTCATCATAGAATCGACCAATCCAGGCCGTTTTCGATACAATGGCGGCAGATACAAATTATCAAATTTTATCATGTATTTTTTTACAAATCATAATTGTTTTGTTAGTTAAAATGCCTTAAATCGGTTTTAAGACACATAATTTATACGAATACTTATAAATAATACTGGTTTTTTTACACTGCCAAATAGCCTATTGAAGATGTAGTGCCGTATGCACGCACAGACGACGCTTTCGGGTCCATTATCATAATCTCGCTTTTCACTAATACGTCCCCTATTTCGGTCGAAGTAAGTCCGCCTGGGGCTTTCCCTACCGGCTCTTCTCTACCCACATTAGCTCGATATATATTTTTCTGTAATCTTGCTTCTTGTCCATAACTATAAGAATAAGAATAAATTTTATTTTAAGAAGTTACACAGATGCACAAATACAGTTACACTCGGTTAAAATTACAAAAAAACCGAGTTAGCCTCCGTTGCCGAACTAGGTTAAAACCTGTATTTCAGCAAGCAGCGCCTTCCCCACAGAAAACGATTGTAACAAAGGACGGAAGATTAAATAAAGTAAATTTAAGTTTGAATGTGAGTGTTGGAGTAGTCCTCTCGGTGTGTCGATTGTGTATGTGAATGTATGCGTGTGAGAGGGTGAGTGAGATAGTGTAAGTTTAAACTATGTCCAAATGAATACAACATTATTTTTTCAACGATCCTCTTTCAGTCCACAAAAGATGACTGCGTGCATGCAGCGTCTTGTATGTCGATGAAGCGAAATAGTTTTACCAGGATTGTAGCAGGTGGTAAACACTGGTCTCTGTTATATCGTGAACATAGTAAGCTGTAAATCTTAGGACGTCTCCTCTGTCGTCGTCATCCTCTGACTTGGAAGTGGTCGTCTAGGTAGTGACTGATTTTAACTACACACAATTTTACAGGTTGCAGACAAAAGTAGTTCTTATCACACGGGGCAGAAGTGGAAGAATTGGACATCAACAAGTTTCTCGGTCGCCGACTGTGTCTGTCTACAGCGTAGCTTGTCGTTACGATGGAACTGGAGTAGAAAATATATGACAAGTGGAACGCTAATGGTGTATTTACAGTATACGCAGTAATGACATTTGCCGTTGCTCACGAGAATGTGAGAATTGAGCGGTCGCGTCCAGTAGACCAGCCACAAGATGGACAGACGATCTCATCCAAGTGGCGGGAAGACGCTGGATGCAAGCCGCTTCCGACCGGTCTTTTTGGAAATCCATGGAGGAGGCCTATGTCCAGCAGTGGACTTCTTGTGGCTGAATGATGATGATGATTAAGTTTTTATTACTAACTGATCTAAGAAGCAGGCTATAATATGTTATTTTTTTCTGTAAAGTGTAATTTTATACTTGAAATCGTTCGTTTTTTTGAGACCTGTAAAACCATGAAAAAATACAATGGTTGCTGAGGTTTTCTATGTCCTCTTTGGTATAAATATATAACTCCAATTAGATTTTCACAAAAGTTGCCCATAATATTTAATTATGTAACAATCTATATTAATAATTTCGTTCGGGTCTACGGTAGACTCGAACAATATGCACACCAAATGAAAGAGCGTAAAAAAGTAGTTGATCTGAGTCGACAACATATGGGCGGAAAATTCCTATTATCGAGCAGCATCAATATAAAAATTATTAAATTCAACAATGGCGTTGCTAAGTAAACATGTCAATGTCATCATTGTTGTGTGTCACAAGTTTTCATTGTGAACTGTTATGGCCGGTTTACATTATTTTAGTGTTTAGGAGAGTGCTATAATACAATTAGAGAGGCAAGTGCATTAGTACATTACTAGACGTTCGAGTGAACGTTTATATTTCTTCCAGTAGAGTGTCACTTCGTCGACGTCGCGAAATATGCGCTATCCTACTCAAAATACTATGAGTTTTAATGGAACACATAAGTAAGTTTGATAATTCGAGTTAACGGAGAAAACAACACGCACCCGTCACGAGTCACTTGCGCACTCTCCTAAAGTTCTCACTAAATTTTTAGTTTATTCACAGATAAGTAACGAGGATAGTAACGCGCTCAGGTGTTACTGGATAGAACAATAGAAACCAATTCTATTTTGATTCTAATTGAAAGGCAACTAGAACCGTACTATACCGTAAAACGTACTAAAGCAAGTGGCGCTTACACGTTACAAAAGCACTCTCCTTAAGAAAGAAAGAAAGAAAGAAAGAAAGAAAGAAAGAAAGAAAGAAAGGAAGGAAGGAAGGAAGGAAGGAAGGAAGGAAGGAAGGAAGGAAGGAAGGAAGGAAGGAAGGAAGGAAGGAAGGAAGGAAGGAAGGAAGGAAGGAAGGAAGGAAGGAAGGAAGGAAGGAAGGAAGGAAGGAAGGAAGGAAGGAAGGAAGGAAGAAAGGACGGACGGACGGAGGGACAGAGAGAGGGAGGGAGGAAGGAAGGAAGGAAGGAAGGAAGGAAGGAAGGAAGGAAGGAAGGAAGGAAGGAAGGAAGGAAGGAAGGAAGGAAGGAAGGAAGGAAGGAAGAAAGGAAGGAAGGAAGGAAGGAAGGAAGGAAGGAAGGAAGGAAGGAAGGCAGGAAGGAAGGAAGGAAGGAAGGAAGGAAGGAAGGAAGGAAGGAAGGAAGGAAGGAAACATCCAAGACCTGGGATCTTTTGTCCCCAGCCGGGATTCGAACCCGGGACCTCTCGCATGGTAGTCAGATGCGCTAACCACTACGCTACAGAGGTCGTTAAAGGTTGAGCCCCCAAAATGGGCCCGATTCAGCATAATGTTGCAACAGAGTGTAAAGTAAAGCACTCTCCTAAACACTAAGATAATCTAAACCGGCCCTTTCATCTAATTTGTTAACTTCATGGTGTGTGGAATACCGTGGCATCCAAAAAGGTTATTATAATCTGTGCCAACTGAGAAGGTGTAGTAAGTAATCTGTGGTGTTTTTCATTGGCGGGAGCTCAGAAGAAGGTCCTTCTTCTGAGGGCCGGAGGGAAGACAATAATTTGACATTGAGTTTTGGAAATGTCTGAAAAATAATTGAAAAAGGAAATAAAAGTCATAAATTGATCTTTATTGTTTTGCTTAGTTAGGTACCAATAAACTTATAGAAATGAAAAAGCCACTAGATAAGAAAAATACCAAAAATTAAAATGATGAAGAAAAACATGTGGTCAATACAAAACTAAAAGCTGTAAAGCCAAAGAGAGGGAGCTGTTTTTAGTTGATTAGCCAAGTGGATTCTACGTCTCATACGTCATTAGATTCACTAGCTGTTAACTAAATTCAATGCTGTTAAGTTTATGAAGGACTAAATGAGCTAGTAATTTGTGATGAGGAACCCATGACAAAGTTATGATAAGTATCCGATTTTCGCCTTGCATTCCTTCGTGAGTAGCCAGAACATGTCCAAAAGAGCAAGATTGGCTATCCGTAATAGTGTGCTGGTTCCAATACTGATGTAAGCATGGTAGCGAGATTTGGGTATGGCAGAAGTCAGAAGAATCATAAAAGTAGGATTAGTGCAGTACAAATGAGATCCTTAAGAAATATGTGTGGTTTTACTTTGAATGACAGAATACGCAATAGTGTGATCAGAGACCAAAGATGTAGAGAAAGAGGATGTAGTGAGTGACTAGAATTGAAAAAAGGAATGTTGCGTTGGTTTGGAGATGTGGAGAGGATGAACGAAGAAAGACTGATAAAGCAAATATATCGGGCGAATGTGAGTGGAAGGGCCGGTAAGGGACGCCTCAGTTGGACATACTTCGACCAAATAGTGGATGTATTAGCAAAGGGCAAGATGAAAAGTACCCAAAACCGATGTGGGTACATGCAACGACTAATGGATGTCGATGAAGCGAAAGTGATTTGTCAGGATAGTGGCAGGTGACAGTGTGGTCTCTGCCTACCCCTCTGGGATACAGGTGTGAGCTTATGTATCCGAATGTATTAAGATATTTATATCTACTGGTGGTTGATAAATACAGAGGCGTCACCATATAAAAAAACATAGTGGAATATTATTTTGCGTCTACATTTTACCCGAGCGAAGCCGGGTTTTCGTCTAGTACTTTTTATAAAACGATTACAAAAAAATATTTAGTAGCTCTCAAAGTTGGATTCTTATGCCATGGCTAGCCTGACACCTTTTTAATACTAATACATCGTTGTATCAATTCTTTGCATACAACTACCTATATATAAAACATTTTTGTAAGCCTAAGTCATCAATGACGATGTTGATGATGATGACTCATCATAAACTCAGTTCACCACTACAAAACTCTTAGACAAATAGCAAACAAGACCATTTCTTGAATCTAGGTCTCTTTTATTGACGTTTAGTGTTTACAGTGCCTAATAGCACCGATTTGTAAAATGTTTCAATTTGCTTCAAAGAATTTGCGTAAGATGGTTATTGAGGAAAATATCAAAACATTTCGTGAAGCATTAAAATTCTAAACAACCATGACATGGATTTATGAAATATTGATTGAAACGTAACACCAATTGTATTAAAACCGCTGTGAATATAGGTTTACAGTAGGTGAAGAAAACTATGTACATGTTCCACCTGTGGTAGGTGCCCAAGGAGTTATTTCTATAAGTAAGCTAATCGGGAGCAACTTTATTGATCAAAGACACAGATATAATCTTGTTATTATGACGTAAAACTCCTAATACATATCAGCGGGATCACCTCGAGTCTCAGCTTTGATCAACCAATTTAACTTTATAATGGTCACCTTAAATCCACAACCCAAAACAAATCTGAATATCTAATTGAAGTCAATCCAATCGTACTCTGGTAAATGTCACAGAAAGAGGCATTCGTGTATCTAAGGTAAAGCTTAATACGTCCATGGAGGCATTCTAATGACATTACTGGGACATAAAAAAGTCACAATAAAGTCGTTACGTAAGTGACGTGAATCAAAGATGACCTTTAGGACATACCATTTTATTTTTAAGCCTGATTTCAAGTCATTCTACGTCTCAAAGTCGATGTGAGACTTCTTGCCTTTTATACGCGAGTAAGACAATTTATTACAATCGACATGAGGCGGAACCACCCAAACGATGAGCTGGAATGTTATGGGCCGATGGACGAAAGGGGGGCCACAGAGTACTGACCGAGACCTGGCCGTCTTGAGGTGGATTATGGAAATAGGGCGCCCTCCCATACGGATCTGTGACATTACGGACAATGGACGTGATTGGCAGAGGACCGGCGAGGTTGTCGTGACGGTGAAGAGGCATAATACCCACAGTGAGCATCTCTCACGGGCTGTAAGATAGAAATAATGTCGCCAATATCGACATTCGAAACACGCGACTCGCGTCTTCGTTGGAGCTGAGTTGTGCACTCACCTTGGCCATGTGTTCTCGCCGAGGACTTTCCCATGTCGGCCGGACCATCGACGCACGTACACACTCACTCGCGCAACACTTAAAACACTAACACTGACATATACTTAGGGGATCGGTAAAAAAGTGGCGTAAAAAAAGTTAGGCGTTATACTATTAGACAAGGACACTTGTGGACAAAGTTAGGCCTCCTACGGTGAGGGTTTTGTATGGTTAGGGGCGGTGGGGTTCGCGGCACGATCCGCATCCTGCGCGCTCTCTATGCACTCCGCACTCCTGAAACAACAGAGAGAACAATGATTTTAGCTGGAAAAGTACTTGCATTTTATACTGGTCCTAAAAGTGCTGAAACTATAGTGATAACAAGAGATAAAGATAGAATACATATTTGGCTTAACCAGCAGTAATAACATAATGAGAGAATTAATAATTTCGTTCGGGTCTACGGTAGACTCGAACGATATGGACACCAAATGAAAGAGCGTAAAAAAATAGTTGATCTGAGTCGACAACTTATGGGCGGAAAATTCGTATTATCGAGCAGCATCAATATAAAAATTATTAAACTCAACAATGGCGTTGCTAAGTAAACATGTCAATATCATCATTGTTGTGTTAGTGTCACAAGTTTTCATTGTGAACTGTTATGGCCGGTTTACATTATTTTAGTGTTTAGGAGAGTGCTATAATACAATTAGAGAGGCAAGTGCATTAGTACATTACTAGACGTTCGAGTGAACGTTTATATTTCTTCCAGTAGAGTGTCACTTCGTCGACGTCGCGAAATATGCGCTATCCTACTCAAAATACTATGAGTGTTAATGGAACACATAAGTAGGTAAGTTTGATAATTCGAGTTATTGAAAACAACACGCACCCGTCACGGGTCACTTGCGCACTCTCCTAAAGTTCTCACTAAATTTTTAGTTTATACACAGATAAGTAACGAGGATAGTAACGCGCTCAGGTGTTACCGGATAGAACAATAGAAACCAATTCTATTTTGATTCTAATTGAAAGGCAACTAGAACCGTACTAGACCGTAAAACGTATTAAAGCAAGTGGCGCTTACACGTTTCTACAAAAGCACTCTCCTTAAGAAAGAAAGAAATTAAGAAAGAAAGAAAGAAAAAAAGATAATGTATTTATTTGATACTCAAAACAAAACAAAAAAACACACACACACAAAGTGCGTACAATAATAAAAAAAATAACACAGAAAGCATAAAAAACGTAAAAATAAATAAACTGTACAACATGAAAATAATAATAAAATACATTAAAGGTTGAGTCCCCAAAATGGGCCCGATTCAGCATAATGTTGCAACAGAGTGTAAAGTAAAGCACTCTCCTAAACACTAAGATAATCTAAACCGGCCCTTTGATCTAATTTGTTAACTCCATGGTGTGTGGAATACCGTGACATCCAAGAAGGTTATTATAATCTGTGCCAACTGAGAAGGTGTAGTAAGTAATCTGTGGTGTTTTTCATTGGCGGGAAGACAATAATTTACATTGAGTTTTGGAAGGGTCTGAAAAATAATTGAAAAAGGAAATCAAAGTCATAAATTTATCTTTATTGTTTTGCTTAGTTATAGGTACCAATAAACTTATTCGGCCTTATTTATAAACGTAGACTAGAGCAAGAATAACTTTACTCCAAGTTATAAGTTGAAAGTAATTCCCTTCGGTATTAATAAATGCGGAGTAAGGAGGTACTAAACTAATCAGACTTTACACTCGGAATAAAAGTTAATCCTAGGTGCCACATAGTTTAACGACAGAGTAAGCATAGAGTATCTCTGTCTATTTTGACGTTTGTTTCCTGAAAATTCGCGAGTGCTTGTATTGTTGTGCAAAGAAAATGGAAAGAGATTATTTTGTTGATGATTTAAGGGATTTAGATGAAATAAATGAGATGGAGAACCCAATGCCATTAATAAGGCGCGTAAATTTTTATAAAATGCGTAAAAATCCGCTGGAAGAACTTGATGAGAATGAGTTTAAAGCTAAGTACAGATTTTCTCGTTCTACTGCAGTTTTTATCATCGACATGGTGAAAAATGATCTAACAACACGAAATGAAATAACAACTTGATCCGAATCATATATATTATGATCGATTACGAGCTCGGCAGGATTTAATAAATCCTTTATTTCAATTATTGCCTCATTAGGAGTTGCTGGTCTTGCCCGTTGCAGGTAGTGACCTGTTTTATTAACTTCTTTTTTATAGGTGTTTTTTATAGGTGCATTCCGGGCATTTACTTTCATGCTTTTCCATTGTATTTTTAATTGGTTTAGATCTCGAGATCTGCTATTTAAATGATTAAACCTAAAACAGAAGATCACTTAATACATACTTTTTAATTTTATTTTAATCTAAATGTTATGTATTATTTAATAAAAAAACTTCAACTTTCTCTATTCAAATAAGTGGATATGAATAAAGGATAAACAAACACTGTGAAGGTGTTGTTGACGACTCATTAACATCCCACTACAGGGCATGGGTCTCTTACACAGGGTATTCATAAAGCCAAACGAAGAGAACTAGGTACAGGCAAACCAATGTATAACATAGACCATACTTACTTTTTGTGAACTTGCTCCCATGCGTTAGTCTTTATTTTATTTGTATTGTGTCTAGGGATTTGTTTTCTATGACTTGCGCATATTCTTTCAGCACTGAGCGAAATAATTGCTGAAATAATTAAGACGTTGTAAAGAGCAGCCACAGCAGCAACAATAGAAAGACCATGCAATAAACATCAACTTCATTTACCTTTTCTTCTTCATCCCAGTTAACAGAACGATTGCGTTTTTGAGTCATTTTAACTAATAAAACAATGATATCTATTAAAGAGAATTTGCGTGTATTTTCTCACACTTTCTCACAAAACCAATATATTTTCACTGAAACTCAAAACCAAGAGATCAAATTCAACAACGAAAACCTTGTCAATTTGACAGTCCGCTGCTGTCGATAAATGTCATAAAATAAAATTAAAAATAAAAATATTGTCATCTGTCATTAAATTCATTCATCAGCTCATTCTTTTTACTTTTAATGTATATGGGTTGCCATAACATTCGTGTTAATCCCGGTGTAAGGAATGTATTGTTACGTCAAGGTTACTCCATGTTTATTAATAACGTTTCAATTACAAAGTTAAGACTTTGTTACTCTCGGAGTAACAAGTCCAAGCGTAACGATAGATTAACTTTGGAATAAGCGATTTTTATTAATAAGACAGATTGAAATGAAAAAGCCACTAGATAAGAAAAATACCAAAAATTAAAATGATGAAGAAAAACATGTTAGTTCTATATAAATGGTTAGTTCAAAAGCCTGTATACTCAATGAACGAATTCTTCGCGATGTAATTATCATTTTGGTGACGACATGTTGTAAGCTCGAGTTGACATTTAAATTATAAATTTTTATTTTTATTTGTATGTACTAGGTGATATGTAAATTGTTTGTATTGTTAGTTTTTAAGTTGACATTAAATATTTGTATACCAGCTGCGCTGGTGCATCACGCCTGTGCTAATGAAATTAATCATATTGTCATCAACATGAATGTACCGTTTTGCTGACAAATAAATGAAATCTGAATCTGAATCATGTGGTCAATACAAAACTAAAAGCTGTAAAGCCAAAGAGGGGGAGCTGTTTTTAGTTGATTAGCCAAGTGGATTCTACGTCTCATTGAATACGTCATTAGATTCACTAGCTGTTAAGTTTATGAAGGAAGCTCATTTAGTTAGTAATTTGTGATGAGGTACCCATGACAAAGTTATGATAAGTATCCGATTTTCGCCTTGCGTTCCTTCGTGAGTAGCCAGAACATGTCCAAAAGCAAGATTGGCTATCCGTAATAGTGTGCTGGTTCCAATACCGATTTGGGTGTGGCAGAAGAATCATGAAAGTAGGATTAGTGCAGTACAAATGAGATCCTTAAGAAATATGTGTGGTGTTACTTTGAATGACAGAATACGCAATAGTGATCAGAGACCGAGGATGTAGAGAAAGAGGATGTAGTGAGTGACTAGAATTGAAAAAAGGAATGTTGCGCTGGTTTGGAGATGTGGAGAGGATGAACGAAGAAAGACTGACAAAGCAAATATATCGGGCGAATGTGAGTGGAAGGGCCGGTAAGGGATGCCCCAGTTGGACATACTTCGACCAAATAGGGGATATATATTAGCAAAGGGCAAGATTAAAAGTGGGTACAAGCAACCCGAAACCGATGTGGGTACATGCAACGACTAATGGATGTCGATGAAGCGAAAGTGATTTGTCAGGATAGTGGCAGGTGACAGTCCGTGGTCTCTGCCTACCCCTCTGGGATACAGGTGAGCTTATGTATCTGAATTATCTACTGGTGGTTGATAAATACAGAGGCGTCACCATATAAAAAAAACATAGTGGAATATTATTTTGCGTCTACATTTTACCCGAGCGAAGCCGGGTTTTCGTCTAGTGAGAGAATATTATATGTTGCACATCAAGCAGTTCACTGATGTAACGTAATGAGACAAGTAGAGTTGATTGGGACAATTGAGATGCGCTGCTTGATATATAGATCACGAGGTTGAATCATGCCATGCAATCAGGTGGTTCGTAGCTAAACAGCCACTGCATTCACTGAACTACCTTAAAATGTGGCTTGAATCAACTTTGATTATACAACTATGAGGAAATATCAGTGGAAATTCAATCAAACTCTAAAACACACAAATGTCATTATACTCGTGTATTGCATGCTCTGGCGGTATGAATCTGTCGTCAAAGAGGAGTACACACTGAAGATAAGTTTATGAACAATGATGTAATTATAGCAAATAACAAAGAGCCACTGACTGAAGTAGGTACTGCTGATGATATGACATCATTTCATTGGACATGAACATTCAAGGTCTACACAAGGTATCCTTCTAACTATTTAGCGTTCATTTAACAAAGCATCCATACAAACTGGTAAGTACAATGATAACAAAGTAGGGCATGAACAGAACAGGCTTTATATCTTGAGCTGATTTTGATAACAAACTATAAAAGTCTCAAAGATTAACATTCTATCAATGACAAAAGATGCTCTGTACGATTATCATTAGTGTTCTGGGCATTCCACAAAGAAAATTTGAAAATTCTAGCCTTCTATTTTGCGTGCAAATTATACCATGTACAATATGTACATGTCAATATTTTGAATTCCGTCAACTCACAACGAAAAGAAAAAAACAATAATAAGGGTACTGAAATCGTAACAAGATGAAGAACTTGTGAGAATTTTTTTTAAATGTTCAAACCTATGTATTCAATCTTCAATAGTGGCATTTTTATGTAATTCTTCCGTGATAAATAAAACAGCAGCAATGTGACATAAACAAACCTGTGGAAGTAAACCGTGCGAAACCATTTACCCTTTTGTTTCGAGGAACAATCTCGGTAAAGTAAATTAAAGTCATGACTAGCACAACGTTACGAGTAGGAGCGATTAACTTGTGCTTTTGCGGCAGACATTTGTCAAGAAATAATAGAATAATAAATAATAAAGGAATTTGTCATTTTGAATCTCGGAAGGAAGACGGATTAAAGTTTAAGTATCTTATTTCTAATTTTTGTGCCATAAATGTTAAATATTTTTTGTTACATATACTTTGGCTTTATGTTTTCCTATGTCAGATTCTACGTTGTTGTAATAGCTGTTTGTTCACCATATATCTCTAAATAAAAAAAACAATAAAAATTTGTTATCTGCTGAACTTAAAGTCATCGCTGCATCCCAGAGACCAAACATATTAAAAAAGGCCAAGTGCGATTCGGATAAGCACAGGAAGGGTTCTGTACATGTTACAACATTTGAAAATCAATAATTCAAGCGTCTACAGCAAAAATCGGCAAAAAAAATTCGTTTGTTGTGTGGGCGGCCACCTTGAATTTTTATTTAATTATTAATTTGAAATAGAATATACAAATAAATATTCTGTGAATATTAGAAGCGTCTACTTGTTGCCGTTAGTAGTATCGAGCAAAACAAAATCATGTTTGTTGTATGAGCCCACATATTTATTTTATTCTGTTTTTAGTAAATGTTATTAAGCGGCAACAGAAATACATGAACTGTGAAAATTTCAACTTTAGCTGTCTCGGTTCATGAGATACATTCTGGTGACAGACGAACGGCCAGGGGAGTTTTAGTGATGGGTCCTTTACCGTTTTGGTACGGAACCCTAAAAAAAAAGTAGGAAACTAAATTAGGTACATAGTAATAACGAATTTTGTTAAAAATAAAATAATTAAGCGGAAACATAAGTTTTAATTAATGACAGGGTCTGTTATGTATATTACAAACTGTAATTGCGAAAGGTTGGATGGTTGTTTGTTACTCAATAACTCCAGAACGGCTGAACGGATCTATTCGCTGAGTATGCACGTTTTGACTCTCTCTCGGTGGCAGCCGAGACTCGAGATCTTTAAAAATAAAATTCAAAGTCCTGACTGACTGATTCATTCACCCATCAACGCCCAGCGCAAGCCGTTGGACTGGACATAGGGAGCTGAAATTTTGCACAGAGGGTCTATATACAATGTAGGCAAGGAATAAGACCGGATTTTTTGAAATTCAACCCCTAAGGGGGCGAAAAGGGTTGCCAAAATTTGTATGGGAGGTATAAAGAATGTTGTCTAATTTACTTGAAACTTAAAATAAATACTCTTCAACACAATTGATTGAACACGTATTTCGCCGTTTTTATAAATTTAACCCTTAAGGGAGTGAACGGGGTTGCAAAATTTTGAACTAAACTCCACGCGGACGGAGTCGCGGGCGAAAGCTAGTAGTCAATAGAATGCAGCCTTGTCTACAATAAAGTAGTTATTGCCATATTAAACAAAAGTGTTGTACTTTTATCTGGCAGCAAAATATTAGTAGTGGAATATCACGTCCATGCGCAATTCTATGCAAGAAACGAGATAGAAAATAGATAATCAAAACCATTCATTTTTATTCAATACAATATTTTTTATTCGCGTTACAATAGTAGTAACAAGACGCATTCCTGAAATTTTCAGTTATTTTTTGGTGGTTTTTTTTTTCTTCTATCTTGTGGTTTTCTTGTTGGTTCGGCTGGGTACTTTTTTTAGTAATCTTTGCGACTTCACCCAGTATTTGTATTCACAAAGGAACTTATTTACAATGAATTACTAACACTTATTTATACTAATACTTATAAAACACAAGAGTTAACGTATATTATCAACTGATAAATAGTTCTAAGTACAAACTTAACAAACGAAAATATAAAAAAATCGAATCTATGCTCTCTCACAAACATTATAAAATTTCCACACGAACCAAGTCACGGACAACAGCTAGTATGTTATGAACTTATAATGAAATGAAATGAAAATGTTTATTTGTAACAATAAAATAAGTCCTGAGAGAGTAAATAATCTGTTAGTCAGAGCCCTAAGATTATGAGTTAGTTTACTTACACTATGTGCAACTCTGATGTCTATGCTAGGTAAAAACCTGTGATACAGACATCAGTTTTTCTCATTTGTAACAAAAATACAATTAAGACGGTCCTGTGTGTTACAAACAGAGTAGGTACCTAGTTGTTTCATCAAGAAAAATAATGAAAAGACATGAAATAAAGAAAGGACTAAAATTAAAATTACAGCAAATTGCAAAAGTTTATTTATATCGAGTGCTGCATCGGAGATAGATATTTATATTATTTTAAATAAATAATAATTTATATAAATAAATAAGTTATAGTAATATTACGACTATTTTTAAACGAAGCACTTCAAATATAAATATTAATACACAGCCATTATATTATAATCATAATGAAATGTATTAATCATTATATTGACTACTATTCATTAACTAGCATAGATTTTAGAATTCTAGCTAATTCGATAGTAGCCTCACCAGCATTAACTCTGGTCACATTTATTGATCCGACATTTCAATGAAATCGTCTAATAATGGGATACTAAGTTAGCACACCTGCGTTTTCTATTCCTACACCTTGCCATTGTTACTCTTATAAGAAATATAGTTATTATTACGAAGAACCTCTACAACACGGATGTTTTTGCTAAAGCAAAATATAAGAAGCCTGGAATGGCGATTGGCGTTGACCTTGTAATAATTTTTATTCGTCAAAACCTAATTATATGCGCCTTATTTTGGTTTAAGACTTTATTCCTTCCTTTGACCTTCCTACAAAGTTGTTATTGTAAAAAAAACCGAATGCTAAAAAGCTTTAAGCGAGGCTTAGATGAGTCCGTTGAATGTTTGACCTCAAGGAGCGGGACCAACCTACATTACTTATAATCATATCAAGAGAAGCGTTTTATACGAAGTTTTTCTTTGATTAGTTGTTTGCCTATTACTCGTTAACTTGTAAGGCCTCCTTAGCCGTGATAGTTTTCCTTTTAAGAGCATTTATCGACACAACACTTCTGTGATTAAGCCGTGGGTTACATATGGAATTACTAGTAGAGTAATTTTTAATAATATTAATTAAGGTTAGCACAAACCAGTCAGTAACATTCACTATCACAATGTTTCCTGGTAACAACGGATAACAAAGTTGTTTAAATAAGAGTGCACTGTACGTACAATCAGCAAGTTATATAGCAGCTGGAAACTTTTGTTGTTGCAATCAGCTTATTGACAACTCGTATCTAAATGTAAATATTTATTTTCAAACCAAAACTTTCGTAAGCTCTACACATTATTAACTTTATTCCGGATTCACTTATTGTTTTATGTTTGAAGAGTCCGACCAAATCAAAGCAAAACCTGGTCGGTCTGTTCCGACAAAAAAAACAATAAGTGAATCCGGAATAAAGTTAATAATAACATAAATATTTTTTTTAACTTTTAAGCTAGCATCTTTCCATGCCGAGAACGAACGTTTATGTTCAGTGTCTAATTGTCTATAGGTGAAAATACTGTTCAGACGCTGAAGCGTCTGGGACTGGGAAGGATTTTCAACAGTGGGCAGTATTTCGGAATAGCAAGTAATATTTAACGAGTTCACGGGAACAATATGGGCATGTCTATGTCGACGAGTTAGCGGCCCTTCCCTACATTACACCCAATAAACACTTATTTGAAAATGTATCTAGAAATCTGATGCTAGCGACTATAGATAAAAAAATATTATCGTTTGACCAGGAATAAACATAATTTGACATTTGATTGCCTTGCCGGTGGTCGTGAGTTTGATTCCCATGGGAGGCCGCCGATCATTTGTACAAGTGACATTGGTCTGGGTATATGTAATTCCATGCTTTTGATGTCCTTGCCTGGTACAGGTTATCCTAGTTTGGGACCTAATACGAATGACTGTGTTTCGTGTAAGTTATTACTATTATCATTTTGAAATGAAATGAAAATAATTTATTATCAGGTAGTATCTTAGTAGTAGTTAACATGATGTTTTAGAATTATAAGTACATAATAGCCTATCTGATAATGGGTCATACGCTTAGCTTATGCTGCAGGATAGTTATGCCTATCAGCGTTGTTTTTCAGCGTACGCCGTAACGTTTTGAATATGATTAGGGGAACGATGGCATAGATATGATCAAATTCACTAAAAGTCTAGCCACTCCACGAATTTTTGAACACAACAGAAAACAAAATGAGCGTTTCGGTAGAACAAAAATCGTCATGTCCGACCATGTGACATTCATCGTTGAATATACGGTAAAACACACAAGGGGAACTATTTAGCGAAACAGCCTTCCACACAGTTGACATTTCCTGCAAGCTTTCACTTCAGTGATAACAAAGCCACTTGAGATTGCGTTAACTTCAAATTCTTACAAATGAGAAACAGTTCTATGGGTTAGTAAAACACTTGAAATGTTGAGCATTTATCTTGATGAACGCCGAGAACTACTTAAGTGCTGCGTGTTATTTATACTATAAGACTACTTTCAAAACACACTGTTTCGAAGGGTAGTAAAACTACCGCGTCTGGGGATTTAACCTTCGTTAACAAAATACGACGGAAGATTCCTTACTCGGATTGAAAGTGTTTACAGAAGAAAGTAACACGTGAAGGCGAACCGATTGCCAAATCGATAAAAAGCTTTAACGAGTTGCAATGAAATCTACTCGGATTACCTTGAGTAATGATAATAAACCACGAGAGCGGCAGATAAGAAAAAAAATAAAATATAAACCAGTTGATATCATTGCGTAACAATGCAATGTGTAGCAGAAAACAAAGTTGCCTTGGTCAAGGATAACAAGCTACAAGCGAGTACGTGAGAATCTTAAAATGCATGGAATCAGCCTCCATCAAGCCTGCATAACTCTACATCATTTCAGTACTTATTTGCAAAGTCTCGGAGACGAAGGGTCTCGAGAAAATGTGTCAAAGCTATGACTGGGATTTCCCTATTGACGTTAACTGAGCTACAGGAAAAATGCAAAACTCACACATTGAAACGTATATTTCCTCTTATTGGCTAACAGAGCTAATGATTATAAAACAATTTATCATACATTAAGGGAAGAAATTTTTAAAATTAGTGAATAGCACTGAAGAAATATTAATAAATAAATATGTAATAAATTACTTTAAAATGACAATATGACTTTAGAGGAAAATATGACTTTCCTACAACCATTGTGATGGTAAGGTATGACTTCTTTCTTCGAAGATCTTTTACATAATAAAAAAAATTAATACCATAATGGTTTTACACGTTCTACGTAAATCCTAAATTAAAGCACATACAGTTTTAATTAAACATATTGTTATAATATTACCTGTACTTACTTCCATAATAAATATGTATATGACGGAAATCCGTAAAATAAAAAAATATATTTGGACTATTTTTTTAGGCTCAAAGAATTGTACAAAAAAATCTTTAATTTTGAAACTAACCATATTGAAAAATATTTGAATTTTGTTTACACGCGTTCCAGTTCGAACTTCCTCAACTTCACATAATAACCTACTTACATCATACAAATTGGACTGGAGGTGCACGCCACCGGGTGAAATTCAGACAATCCACTTCGCCAAACTCGCCGTGCAAGCGTCACGATAACACAACAAATAGATGCCACCAATTTATGTAAACCAAACCGATCGCCAACGAATCACTTGACTTTTACAAATGAACACTCAAAGTTAAGGCACTTATGGTGAATAAAAGTGTAAAATGTCCCGATATGAGACGGTTTGGTCACGGTCGGTACCGGAGCGCCAACGCGATACGTTGCTCACCTGCCAGCGGGCAAAACGAACTGTTTTGATACCGTCTCGAAAACGTACCCGCCTCCTCCACGCCGCCGGCTTCCAACCATGTCATGCCAACTTATGGAATCGATTCAATATACAATGCTGTCCACCAACCATAATCTAGAGTTCTAAGGGGCAACTATTGTCAATGAAAACTAAATAGATGAAAGTTTCATAAAGTCGAAGCCAATTAAATACAAAAATTAAAACAAAAGTTTATAGTAAAATTGTTTGGCCCTGGAAAGTTGATAACCATAACTTGAAAATTTTTGTAATTGGATTTACATTTAATCACTTTTCTTCAAAAAGAGAGACAACCAATTAAACGACGACGATATTGATGAGCTGAACATTGTTGGATGGCACATTAAAAATAGAGCGTCGTTGGTGTACCTGCAGCCGAAATATCATTCCAATGAAGTCATTCCGTTAATTTTCAAGCGCTAAATATGTTACGCAGACAGAAACTAGAATGGATATCAAGGTCACTTTGCAAACCTTGATTTTATGTGATTATGCTTTATTAGAGCTTACTTTGAAATTACTTCGGCAAGAAAGAAATCGCAGTCGAGCTTACGAAACATATCTGATTCATAAAACAGAAATAGCTGCAAAACAGATGCGACATGACAACGTATGAAATCTTACTGAAGCTACATAAAATATTTAACATCTAGCAAAGCAAAACTAAATTTAAAATAAATTCAAAGGTGCGTTTACAATATCTTCCGATGTAAATAAAGTCTTTGGAACAAAACCAAGTATTATCTATGTTATTTTAACGGATGATCATCAAGTGACATCTGGTACCGGGACAAAAAGTGAGTTAACGCATTTGAACAAACTGCCTTATGATTTCGCGGCATCAAAACAGCCTATAAACTAAGAACGTTAGAACACAGTGCGAGTCAAGGACAGGCGCACGCACGGGCTCGCTTCGTATCTTGCGCAACTAAAGGACAAAACCAGTTCTAGCGAAACAGAAGTTTAACCTCCTCAGTCCTGACCTTAAAATAACAATTGAAAACCATTGTTATGATGCACATATGTGTACCCAGGGTCCTAAGAGGATAAGCAATCGATTGCCTATGGGTCCTTAATTCATAATTATGAGATAAGTGATAATTACACTATTAAAAACAGTAATTCCTCCCTCGGAAGCTCTTTAAGTAAAACGCAATGTAACTTAAATGACTACTTTAACTTTTTATGCTGCTTTTTACCCCAAGTTTCTTTGATATGTAAACAACAAAGTTTTTGTTTGACAATCTAATCTGTGCCGTAATATGAACTTATTATACAGACAGTCAAAAGTTATTTTAGGTATGGTATTATGGTAATATAGTTTCCTTTTCAAGGCTGAATGATTTAGTTAGAGGGTTGTCTGTCAGTCTTGATACTATTTTACTGTGATAGATATATACTACGCTATTTTACGCTACAGATTTGACACCGATGCCTCAGTTGACAAACGTCGAAACTACTCATGTGCAAATACTCGTAACACTGTATTGAGTCAATACTACTAGAAGCGAACGTATTTTTTTAGATTTGGTACATCCGTTCAAATCCCGGCAAACGTGGGCTCATTTTAGTGACCTAGTACAATTTCAGTGGCGTCTTTGCCAGATTAACTCTTGGCTAAATATGCTCAAGAGCTATTAGCATTCGTGCTTTTTATCTATACATAGATCTATTTGTTGTTGTCTTGTTTTCATGGTTCCTACGTGTATCTACGCTTTACAATGTCTTTTTTACATATAGCCTCCAAATCTACCAACCACCTCATCACGGAGGTAATCAATATACGGAACGTGTTATGAGGAACATCATGTACTTCGAAATTTGATTCCCGGCACCTGCCGCTGACATCTGGCCCAATTTATTTCTGGACACAATAGCGTGCTGTCTCGGAAAGCAGTTAAATCCAACGACACATAATGACGCGATCTCTACGGAGAATTCACAGACTATTTGTAAACATAGACCATGTGACCCTGACTTAATAATCCATTTATGCGCAGGAGTTGGGCTAACTAAAGAAGTGACGTGTGCTGTAGGCCATTCAGTACATTTTGACCTTGCACTCAGTTGACACTGTAGCTTAGGTATAGTATATTACAATCATGGATCTAGATTTTATCATGCACGATTTGACGATCTATGGTGAAGGAGACGGATTTTTTATTGAAAGATAGCAGAGTTCGCAAATAAACTAAACGAAGGAGCGAAAATATATAAAATCATTCAGCTAATGGCAACAATCCAAGATATTAATCAACCCGTCTGGCATAGACGTTGGTACGGTACTGCTCGGTCTGTACTAAAATTCAACGATAGGCGAAGCTCTTGAACATAATAATATATTTTCCTGTTGGACCACCACAATAAATCACATACAACTACAAAATAAAGAGTTACCTTAACAATTTGCAATTTTAGAACACTTGAAGTAAAGTGTATATTTTACTATGTAAAATATCGTCGCCCACGATATAGGCTCAGCCTAGTGTGGGAACACGGTCACCACTACATGATGTTATGTAATATTAATTTAAATTCTGTTGTAAATTTAAAATAAGATTAAAAATGATTAATCCACATGCATGTAACATAATTCATTTGGCAATAAACAATTTTTACTTTTACTTTACTTTACTTGTGTGTTGATTTTGTTCTTTTTTTTAACTAAAGCTTTCGTAAGCATTTCGTTAATACATTATTAACTTTATTCCGGATATGCTTTTGTTTATGATTGAGGTTTTATGAGATTGAATTTTCTGGAATTTTATGATATCAATGTCTATGGTAAATCATTGTCGCAGGTATAATGATTTCACATAGTTTTTAGGCATTACGAACACTCTTGATCTACCAAAACATAAAACCAATAAACTTACTTAAAAAACGGCCTACAAAAATCCTAAAACAAAAGTTAGAAACACGTCAATTAGAATGTCTAATGGACATTTTTTAGGAACTGGGCATTTTTAAATAACATGTATGGTTATTATTCAGAATAGATAAGAATTTATAAGATTGTAAATAATGGCCTAGTGAGTAGTGGCCTTCTTATTGTATGAAGTGTCAGGGCTTCGAATTAAAGTTTCCTGTCAGGCCAAGTGTGTTAGTTGAAATCGATCATTAAACAATTAACACTATTACTTAAATAGGGCAACTGAAGCAAAAAGTGAGGTCATCATGTCAAAGGGCTATTCCGGCGATCAACATTGAATATAAAAGTGTTCAGCATGTTACGGCGACGTAATAAACCATGATTGACAAACAGGCTCTATTTTAAACCAATGTCATTGTTGTTGATCGGCAATCACATATCGATATCGCGCCCCATCGATTATGGCCACGTTAACGATAGCCGGGGCGTCAAATTTACGAGCAAAGATGGACCCACCCTAATGTTAACATACGCAGCCCCTACGCTACGCTCGCCCTTACGTTATTCGCGGAAGGGGCTAGAATCGCATGTTAGGTGAGGAACATTTCCGTTCTACTTTCAGTCACATGGCATTAAAGCTTACGGCTTTAGCCCCGTCGTGATTGAGGTAGGTGTGGCGCCTAGAAGGGTACCTTTCGTAGCACCGGCGCCGTGGCGCACATAGGTCGAAGGTGGAGGTGTCGTCACCTCATCCGATGATTACACTGCCAAATATAGATAATGGCACGCAGTCTATGTCACTTGTGCAATTATGCGTGGACCGTGAGCAAAACTCAATCCCCCCAACGAGAACTAATCTTGCAGAATACTACTACAATGAAGAAGTTTTAATCGTCCACCACGCCACCACCAACATTTAATTACGTCACAATGGTTTCATTTATGTAGTAATTACATAATAATATCATAGGTATGTTCACAGAAAGATCTATGGTGCATATTTTATGAGTTGTTCAGAGACTGAATTCGAAAACAGGTGATGTCCTAAGTGAGTCAAGTTCAAAAGTTGGGACGACGACGTGTCTATTCCCACGGGGTTAAATAATCCAATATACCGAATTCAAAGATGAAATAAAGGCAACCTTGATCGAAATTTAAAGGGCGATCGTTAACCTGTAATTATTGAGTCGTTGAGTGTACTCTCTAAAACCCAACTTGCTTCTTAATAATTATTACTCAGGGAGGGAGAAACCGAGAAACAATATGGTTATTAGAGTGCGAAAACTACCCCCGGTTTCTCATACGCTAAACGTTTGTTAATCTACTGTTAATACCTCTCAACGTTTTTTTCCTATGCTATTTGGCCAACTGACAGCTGTTAACAGTAGATTGACAGCTTGTTACTGTACGAGAAACCGGGGTTTAGCTACTGACCATGTCAGGACTTTGACACAGATGTTTAATTTTTAGCAGGCATCTAGTGACAGTTTGCCAGATGCTGTATAATTGTCTGACATATTTAGCTCAGGGTTTGCCCAGAAGATAAAGAATCTGCGCGTTTCATGATTCATACCATCTTGGAATATACGTTGTTTTATAATGAGGTCATACTATGACCAGGGGCCTAATTATGCGCATCACCAACTCCTGTTGGAATCCTGATATTTGCGGGAGCAATTTTTATTGAATTTTACAGTTAAGCGATTGGAATCGTTCAGGAATTGGTGCGCGTAATAAAATTAAATTGTCAGTCAATATCGCAATAACTAAGAAATAACTGTGGAATTTCCTTTTTTATGTACAATAAAATGTTATCTATCTATCTATCGCTTGGTTGTTAATTCGACCCGAAGTTCTCTACTGCTTACTAGTATCTACGAGGTAGCTGCTTTCTGAGCTGAGCTCCAGTTCTTACTCAATTTGGAGACGCATTTGTTTCTTATCTCAATATTAATGATCACATACTTTATCGACGGACTAAGTTTTATAGAATCCTTGAGTGAGACTCGTAGCAGTCGAGGCTCCATTTGATAGCATTTTACAACATTTTCTTACCACATAAGCCCTGTAAATAGTTGGGCTTTTATCAGTTTTATGTTGTGAGTGACCTACAATCATGGTTAGGGTACGAGTCACGTCAAGTTACAAAGCAACTTTATGTTGCTGCCCTCATTCTTAAATTTTGCCCCGAAAACTCCAAGTCAGACCTATGCGAAAGCGTAAAAACTTTCGGGGAGCGAAATTCGGAAGTCCGTTTAGTCTGATCAATTATTGACTGACATTTTGCGTACCTGTTATTTGAAATGTAATTATCCTGCCTCAGGAATTGCGTATTTTTTAAGCTCTGTAGGCAATCAAAACTACTTCGTGAAATCAGTACCTATACAAAGCTGCTTCAAATGCACGATACAAAATGATAGCCGCCTCGATGCGTCAAAGGGTAGGGCGGCCGCGCCCGATTCCTACCTTCTACACAAAGACAATCAACGTCACAATATTTATTTGGCGGCAAGTCGAAAAGTCAACACGATCATTCCTCAGTGTTGACGGGCGAACAATAATGTTTTCCCCGTCATTCAGCGTGGCCGAATTATTACAACAAAAGGTACGGAAAATTTCGGCAACAAATGCGGCCAGAGTAAATTGTATAGCTACTCCGTTCCAGATACCCTTTCTCTGTATAAACAAGCCGTAGACAAAAATACTCCTTCTTTATATCCTCCAACTTTACTGTTTCTTACTTTGATTGTATTTCAAAATATACTGGTTCACTTGAGAAATGCACAATTCTTGCGTTGCGTTGCATTGAGTCCTTTCCCCCAATTTTTAACTCACGTCATCTTATATGCATTGTACACAAAAATGTAGCCGAAGAATATGGGTTATTCCATATTCTTTCCTCCTACTTCTCCTTCATTTACAATTACCGACATCCTTTGAACAGCTGATGGAGCTATGAAAACGTATTTCATCAATTTCTGTAGAATAAGTCGCACACATCCTCTCGCTCGAAACACCCTCCTTAGAGTAGGTTTTCCAATAACTATATGATTGTTCAATTGATTTATCAGGAAATCATTTACCGATTATTAGACGAAAGCATTAGCATTAGCAAGCATTAGCAAGCGAAAGCAAGACATTGCCTTTTCACACATCTTTCAAGAAGAAATTAAAAAAATATATCTAATTTATCTTTCTAACCTGTCGAGTATATTTATACGTGTACTAATTATTTTTATAAATATTTCTACCTTCTTCCCGCGATCTCACTAAGGTTGGCTGGAAGAGCCCTTGGAGACTCTTAGAGGTAAGCTCGCCTTTGGAAGAAATTTTATAATGTCATCTTTCAAATTTGAATATATCACTACACAGTATAAAACAAAGTCGCTTTCCGCTGTCTGTCCCTATGTATGCTTAGATGTTTAAAACTACGCAACGGATTTCAATGCGGTTTTTTTAATAGAAAGAGTGATTCAAGAGGATGGTTATATGTATAATACAGGTATAATATACTAGACAAACACTGATAATTTTAGGCGTTTCCAATGTGATGTTGTAAATAAACACTTTTGACAACGAAACACTTGCGCGTAGATTGTAATCGCTGGTTGAACCCTACGAGATAGCTCAAAATAATGTACTGCAGTAATACACCCTCAGAAGGTCCACAAAAAAGCCCGCGATGGTATATGTCTATCTCTTAGGGATAACCCACAATAACCATTTTTTATCCTTTATTTTTTACGAGAAATAGTGGCGTATTTACTAAGCGATTTTAAGAACTTTATGATTAGCAGTAGTATCGCTGCTAATCATGTATGTGTAATTCCTGGTGTAGGTACATACCGTAAAGAATATTCTATCTATCTATCGCGCGTGTTTATCGGCGTTCTCTAGCGAGAAAAATAACTGTGATTATTACTGTGATTGTCGTGTATATTCTGTAGTATATTTAGTATCAGCTTTGCACCCGTGCGAAGCCGGGGCGGGTCGCTAGTAACTATATAAACTCACCAAGAGCTACGCCTGCAACCGCAGCGACGTTACCGCGGTCAAATTGTTTGCTGCCATCATTATCCTTGCTGCTACAATTATCTGAAACACAAAGACATAGACAATATACAATTTGTACGTATATAAATAACGCAGAACCCTTTGTTCAGTATCGATAGAACTCGGAAATAAAAAAAAATATTTCAACGTAAAGGAATAATTTTATTCTGTTTGTTGAATATCAAGTTAAATTGTTAGGGTCGAGAAAAGGCAGTGAAAAAAATCCACTCTGGCCATATTTTCTTAAGTATTTAAATCATATAAAAAAAGAGGCCTTAGGGCGGGCGGCTTGAAAACTTCTGACAGTAAGACCAGCCACTAGTCTTACAAGCCTCCACCAATCCGGGCCACCACCAATGAGGCCAGGACAAGTGATTAGTTTGTGTGGAAGTTATTATTATTATTATTTTATTATTTGTTTGATATAATTGTTTTATTTATGATTTCTGTTATTTCTTGTTTTAATAACACTTAGTATGAATATAAAATGTAACGTGTTATCTTTTTATCTTTCTGCTTGCGTGTGTTAGTATCTGATTTGATAGCAAAAGCAACTTCAGCTGACCTTACCGGGAAAACACACGTGCACGTCATAGCGATTTCAGAAAAAAAAATGTTCCGTTCTTAGGAAATCTTACCTACAGTTTTTTGAACACTAACAATCTGTTAATACACTATTAACAGCTGTCAATTGGCGTAAGTGGATAAAAAAACCGGCCAAGTGCGAATCCGACTCGCGCACCAAGGGTTTCGTACCATTATTTATACAACATGAGACATCACATTATTAATATCGAGCAAATAACAGCAAATAAACACGTTTGTTGTATTTGATTTTTAACATATTTTACTTTTATTCCATTATTTAATTTGAAGTAAATGAGAACTAAATATTCTGTGAATATTTTAAGTCTCTACCTGTTGTCATTATTAATATCGAACAAAAAATGGCAAAAAACCCGTTGTTGTATGGAAGCCCCCTTAAGTATTAATTTTATCCTGTTTTTAGTATAATTTGTGGTTATGAAATATAGTTCATCTGTGAAAATTGTAACTGTCTAGAGTGTCTAGTTATGTTTCATGAGATACAGCCTGGTGTTGGACAGAGAGAGACAGTGGAGTCTTAGTAATAGGGTCCCGTGTTTAACTTTTGTTTGTTTTAGGGTTCCCCTAAAAAAAGCAAATTAACAGACTGTTAGTATACAAGAAACGGTAGGTAGGTAGTATATCGATGGAAAAAGTAAGGAGTATTTCCGCCAGTTTATGAATTGAAAATTTCATTAAGTAAATGTCCCTCTCGTTAGTTATTGAACAGACTGAAGAGACAAACTGATCATTATCTAATCGTTATCTAAGTATTAACTTAGTGGTATTCTCGGTTCAGAAAACGTTAATCGTTTTTTGACTTAGGGCTCCCACACATAAACACGATACGACGTCGCGTCGTGGTTTCTGGGGTGCAATTACGAGTACATAAGTCCTGCACTGTGTGGAGTTGTCTGATTTAGCCTACTCCGAACTGTCAAATGAATACATGTATTATATTATGTTGACGCTTTCGAGTTGTCTAAATGCTTAACCTGATAGAGTGGAAAGTTACGTAATAAAATGGCAGGTCTCTGATCACCCAAAATAAAAAGTAGAATCTACTCGTAATCAGATTCCACCGAAAAATAATATTAAAAATTTCGACTCGGATCATAGAAAGTTTAATAGTAGAAAGATAATAAATTTGATGAAATAAATTACTTGTTTTCAAATATTTTCTGACAGTATATTAGTTAATCCCATGAGTCAGTTCGCGTGTGTAAAAGAAACAAATCTACGACTGCATCTAACTAAACATGCTGTTGTGGCTTATTATATTTTTATTTCATTTCATTGTGAGACCGTCACGAATAGTCGCGTGAAATGGGAACGCACATGAACACTGCATTATCAACGTGAGTATTGGATCAATGTCAGATTGTAGGTACATACAAGTATCTATATCACAAACTGCATCAAAATACGCCTTTGTACTAAAAACATTATTTTCTAAGCAATAAAATATTTTAAAAGTTTAAAAATTGTTTGCTAAGCAGTGGTTTACTATTTCTTTTGTGTTAAAGAATTGTTTTGTTTTTCTCATATTGGTTAATTGGTTCATTTATTTTTAATCGATGCCTACTATTAGTTGACTGTTTTAGCCCTATTTGCATTACTCCCGCACAACATCTCAAGAAGGTAGTGGCTGAACAGCAGAGCTACCCGCGGCTTGCCCGGCTCATCACCAGCTGAGCCACTATCTTTTGCCTTATATTCCAACATACATAGTTGTCTTAATATGTTATACATTTTATTTTGATGAGGCAATAAATACTTTTTTATTTTATCTTATCAATAATGATGTTTTTAATCATATTATTAACAAATTGATTTGTAGAGTCAGCTGCCCCTCGGATTTTATTATAAAATTAATTATGAAATACTGAAATATGCAATCGGAACGTTTTATAAACTTGCCACTTGGTATTGCCAAACATTGTGTGAAATATTCTCAGATCACAATTCACAATTTTACTGAGATTTGTTATTAATCGATCAATCAGCCCGTACTAGTCCAAAGCTGGAGGCAAGCCTCCTCCAAGACATGCCACTTCCTTCTATCTTCGGACATCCTCATCCAGCCAATGCCAGCAATATAGCTCTGATTGTCGGTCCAGCATAGATACAAGTTCAAGATGCGTATAAGCCGTGGATGAGTGTTGCAATAACTATTTTAAACTAGATTTATTCATGGAATAACTTTATCTTGGAAAAGAATTACTCCATATTAGAAGAGCCGCTAGGGAGCACTCCACTGCAGGCGGAAATGGTACGACAAAAAGGATCTGAAAGGTGTACAAAGTTACAGAAACCATAAAACGTGAATACAAAGGTGTTTGGCGTCACGATCTATACCTACCTACGCATAGAGGATGAGTATTACGTACCCATACAACATACTGATCGAGATAGCTCTGAAAACTGTTATTTGTTTTTTGGCAATCAAATTGGACGACAAGCGATGCTAATAACTGACAAACTTTAGCCTATGCTTTGTTCGGGAAGGGGTCCCATTTGAAAGAAGAATATAGGTCAAATACAACATTAACCCGGCCGTGTTGTCGGTGTTTAGCTACGGGCCGACCAATCAGTCCGCGCACGCATGCAATTTGCTTATGGACAGCGGCTTCCGCATCACTTTCCCTCACCTTCGCCACATTGCAGGGTTATCACTTTGTTATAAACATAAAACATAAACATTTACATACAAGGACATACATTGCTTCTGGACCCACACTAGGGGCCAGAAGGTCGGCGGCGGCGGGGACGGTTACTTATGTAAGTATAACCTATAATGGGAACGTAGGCGTAGGATTTACTGACGATCTGAGGCAAATGCCAGAGGGGGCTGGATGATGGTCGGAGACAAATAGAGATGGTCTCTGGTGTTATCCTACTGTGCTTCTGGCCAGAGTCACGACTCTTGGTCAGGACCAAAACCAGGTCAGACCAGCTGTTTAATCCATTGTAGTACAATGACAACTGCATGAACGTGACGATTCAGTTTCAAGCCTTCTAGGCGAAAACTAACTATGAGAAAACTAAAAACTTTAAAAGGATGAATCGTAAACTACAGAAATGCAGGAGAAGTCCGGGGAAAGCTTAAATCGGAAGCGATTTGTATTAGACATTGAGGATTCGAGGTACTAACTGCGCAATCTTGATGAGTGAGTAGTTTGATTTAGCTTATAAAGTATTGGATTAGAGTGTTTGTGAATGTTCTTAAAGAAGAGTTCTTAAAAAAGTTTTGTACTATGTTCATAGGGCAGATCTTTAATTAGGCTGTTACGTATATAGAAGGAAAGATAGTCATGCCATCCACAAAGACATGTGGCACTGGAGGAGAATAGAGCTAATAAGCTGGCTGGACTGAGTAAAGGTGTAAAATAAACAATTATTAACCTCCTCAGTCCTGATCTGGAAAAACATTATAGTCTTCTATTGTTATTTTCAAGGTCAGGACTGAAGAGGTTAGGCGTCCATGACAACGGTATTTCTATTTACCTATCGTTTTATAAACGGTAAAAAAATCCACATTAAATCTTTATCTCGCTCAACTTTGAGTAGTATTTTGGACCCTGAAGAGGGCGTACATGAGAGAAGATACACTGAGGACCATGGAATGTTGAATTGGAGGAATGCAAATGACACATGATACATTTGCTACGTCATGACAATTTTATTACAAACATCATAAAAGGAAGGATAGAAAACATGATGGTAGTTTTTATTTTTAGCGATAAAAACTAGTGTCTTAGGCATAAATTGATAGTTTCTGTTTTTATTTTTCCAAATTTGTTTTTCATAAGACAAAATTTCATCTCGGATACTTCGGGGAACCGTCAAGACACTTCGGTACACCTTCGCGAGTTCTATTTCTGAGTTTTTATGAGCCAATTTATAGCACGGAAGCTCCGTACACTGATGCAGACCTGTGTAATATTGTAATATCGGGAACAAGAATATTATAAGAAAGCAATATACCTAAGAATTAAGACCCGGTAACAAGGAACAGATATACTGCTATTTTCAAACAATAAACAACACTTAGGACATAATATAATACAGCAGGTAATATCTCAATAAAGACACCACCAAATTTTATACGATCAGCAGGTGTTGAATGCTGAGCTAGCATGCCAAACGCTTTACACACGTAACAATCCATTGTTCCTTGTTATCTACCATTAGAAACAACTAATACATTAGGGAATAAAAGGCAATGTTACTACATCGTAAAACTGATACACACAGTAGTTGATTAAAAGAAAGACAAAATCGAGGGACGATGGGAAGAATAGAACCGAGATTAGAAAAGGATCATGAATGGAAAACTGTACAACATAGAGAAAAGCATGCAATACGGTATTTGACACAATCAACAATAAATTATTTGAGATGCTCGATTAAAACAAAAATTACAAAATGGTTCGGAAAATGTATTTCTTTTAATCATTTACTAGTTATTACAATTTTTAAATAGATGAAACATAAAAAGAGTGCTCTGAAATGTGACGTCACAAGCAAGTATTTTCATACAAAATTCCGTTTTAAAAGTAACTCATTTGACATTTTGTCAAATACCCAATTAGTACAATATGCAGGAGGCACAACCCTGACGATTAGACCATAGTAGTAGACCCGGCCAACCGGAGTGGGGTGTGGCCGAGGCGCACCACGAAATGTCGCGCCATTTCGGAGGCCCATGACGTCACAGGGCGCGCCTGGCATTTCGCGAAGCCACCCCACCTACCACTCATAAAAACACCAAGCTTTTTTAAGACTGGCTTTCACTAGATGCGGACGGACGCCTCGCTATGGTGACTCGCGCACGGATTTCCGTTGGGAAATGACATCCTCGGATACACCTAGCACAGGAACAAAACTTACTAACAACTTTGTCGTAACGGTGTAGGACCAGTAGGTACATCACAGAATCCATACGTCCTGTTAAAAGGAAAATTACTTCCAAGTATTTTCTAACAAGCGGTGGTGGCGTAGTGGTGTTGACTCGAATCTAGGTTCGAATCCCGCATGTACCAATTACTTTTAGTTACGTACATTAAATGTTAAACAAACAAAATTTGTTTGTTTGTACAGCAACACCATTCGCTGATAAATTGTGCCCGGATAACGGCGACAGGCTTGCCACTTGTCACGTTGGGACCTAATAAACTCGGCAAAACGTGGACCCAGTTCTAGTGATTGGTGTCTCTGCCTACCCCCTCGGGGATAACGGGCGTGAGTTTATTTATTTATTTTATTTTTATTTTCTAATTAAAATGGATTGGAGTTTGACATATTTGTCCTGCACTTCTAATATGTAAATCTACTGGATTTGATGACGTCATTTAAATAATTTTAAGCCACTACAACTGTCAAATACATACCAATTTTGAGATTTCAGAAATGCAACACAATGGGGAGATACAAAATAGAGGCGCTGGACACGATTTTGCTTGGTATGAAACTAAGGTCAGCGAATGTCTCAGAATCAGAAATTTATTTCAACGTAAAGAATTTACATTCTGCTTGTTCAATGTCAATGTACATACAGTTATGTATAATGTTAACCGCTGCCTTGGGGCCGTCTGTAGTGGAGAAAAAGGCAGCGAAAAAAAAAACTCCACTCTGACCATCTTTTCTCAAATCAACTTAAAGCTAATACAAATAAAACTTACAAAACAATATCTTGGATGTGTTGAACACTAGACACATTTATCCTCTGATTAAATTTAATATTAAACTACTATTTAAAGCCATACGTCCTTGTCTTCTAAATAATCGTTGATTTTATAATAAGCTTTTTTGCAAAGAGTGTGCTTAATACAATTCTTAAATCGCGTTGGAGGTAACTCTAATATATCTTGGGGTATCTTGTTGTAGAACCTTATACAGTGCCCCATAAAGGAAGTATTAACTTTTGCAAGTCTAAATCGTGGAAATGACAATTTATGTTTATTCCTAGTATTAACGTTATGATGGCTACCAAGTGTTTCGAAGTCTTTAATATTTTTCCTAACGTACATAATATTTTCATAAATGTATTGGCTTGCAACTGTTATTTCTTTGAAAAAATGTCTTAGTGTGTCCCTACTACCTAGCTTGTAAATAAATCGGATCGCTCTCTTCTGCAATATGAAGATAGTCTCAATGTCTGCTGCCCGGCCCCATAGTAGTATACCATAGGACATAATACTATGGAAGTAACTAAAATAAACAAGCCTAGCAATTGCAACGTCAGTAAGTTCTCGAATTCTTTTCACGGCATATGCTGCGGAGCTAAGTCTATGTGCTAATTTTACAATATGTGGGCCCCATTGTAGTTTGGCATCGATTGTGATGCCCAGAAACAAGCTCTCAATCTTCTTTAAATAAACACTCACAGAACTAATACGAGCCTTACTACCTTATTCAATTATGGCAACAACATTTTAGGCCGCCTGATCGCCCCGTCCATATCGCCTTGGCATTTGGGTGGGGTAAACGCTGGACGCACGACTAGCGTTCCAGAGCGAGATTGCTAAATGGCAATTAGGAAAATGACGGTGTCCATCCGACAACGAGAGTGGGACATACGAAATGGACTATCAGAATGAGGTCTTTGGGGAAATGTTGACTAATTTTATGGAGAGTTACATTTTGTGGCACCGTAGTCCACGGCGTACGAGGGGTGTTCAATAAAAATTAATAATGGCATATTATCTCCTTAAACAACAAAAAAGTAAATACTGGCAGGTAAAGCCCAGATATTAGATAAAATAAAAAATTAAAAAATATTGATTTTCTTTTCTTATTTTAAAAATAGAAGTCATTTGTTTTCTTCATGTTGGAGCGTGTTGCGCAAAATGGATAAAATTGAAATTCGAGCCGTGATAAAATATCTCTGCCTGAAAAATTTTACTACTGAGCAAGTAAATCTTGATTTGAAAACAACATTAGGAGTTAACGCTCCTCCGTATTCTACGGTTGCGCGGTGGTGTGCCGAATTTAAGAGGGGAAGAACTTCAACTAAAGACGACCCGCGCTCGGGTCGCCCTACGACGGCAGTTACCGAACAAATGATAAAAAAAAGTAGCAAAAATTGTTTTGACAGACGGCGTGTTACAGTTCGTTTTATAGCTGAAGAACTAAAGATTTCGATAGGAAGTATCCATACTATTATACATGAACATTTGGGCATGAAAAAAGTATCAGCGCGCTGGGTGCCCAGAATGCTTACAGACGAGCAGAAACAAACAAGAGTGAGGATTTCTCAAATCAATTTAGAATTGTTACAACGAGACCCTGAACAATTTTTGGCTTGCTTCGTAACTATGGATGAAACATGGCTCCATCATTACGATCCTGAGACAAAACAACAGTCCAAGACTTGGAAGAGGCCGTCATCTCCAACACCTAAGAAATTTAAGGCAATTCCATCCGCCGGTAAGATTATGGGCTCTCTTTTCTGGGATGGCCAGGGGGTGATAATGATTGAATATCTCGATCATGGAGCCACTATTAATGGGGCCTTATACGCAGAACAAATAAAAAAATTGCGTCAAGAAATACGCGAAAATCGCCGCGGCAAACTGGCTAAAGTTGTGTTGTTTCACCAAGATAACACCCCCGCACACAAGTCCCGAGTTGCGATGGCTGCTATCCAAGATGCTGGATTTGAATTGATGGAACATCCTTCATACTCACCAGACCTTGCACCTAGTGATTTCTACCTGTTTCCGCGGTTAAAAGATCACCTGAGAGGTCACAGATATGCCAATGATGAGGAAGTGATCGCCGCCGTACATGATTTTTTTAAGGGATCAAGATGAAGACTTTTTTAAGAAGGGAATCTTAGGTTTAGAAAAAAGATATATTAAGTGCATAAACCTCAAAGGACGACTATGTCGAAAAATAAAATAATAATAAATAAAATATATCTGCTTCATACTCATTACCACTTTTTATTGAACACCCCTCGTATACAAGGCGTAGATTAAAAGTTACAAAAAAAGGTTGGTTTTGCGAGCCTTATGCGGGCCATATTCGAGCACACCAACGCCTTTATAACGGAAGTTGATATATACTAGTCAAAACAAAATAAGGGCCACCATGTATTTTTAGTATTATAAAAGATGTATATCGTTTAATGATTGATGAATGATTTATTTTAAGGGGTTGATCAATCGGTAATTAAAAAATTCTAATTAAGGAACATTTTATTGGAAATATAACATTTTGTTAATGTTTTTTGCGAAATATTGATTTTTAGTTCAAATATCGTTATTGGTACGATAGGTTAAAATTAAAATAAAACTATATTTTTTTTGGTTTTTACCTTTTTTCAGTATCGTATGTGACCTCCCCGTTTCCCAACACATTCTTGAAGCCTGGAAGGCGTACTCTCCACCAGGGGTCGCACTGTCTCTTGCGGAATTGGTTCCCAGCTTGATTTAAGTCTTTCATTATGCACCGCTTGGTTTGTATCGCAGATGCTTCACTTTAACAAATCCCACATGTGCTCTATTGGGTTGAGGTCCGGACTGTTGGCAGGCCACGGCAAGACCTGTATACTAGCCTCGTTTAGAACGTCTCTGGTGACTCTAGCTGTATGGGCACGGGCGTTGTCGTGCATTAACTTGAAACTTGCACCAAATCTTTTTGCATACGGCATCACATGGGGTCTTATGACCTCCTCAATATATCGTTGAGCCGTTATCGTGCCTTTGTTGATAATAGCGAGCTCCGTTTGACCAGTTACAGAAATTCCTACCCACACCATTACTTGGGACCCCCAAATCTATCACTTTCGTGGATGCAGGCATCGGAAAATCGCTCACCTTCTCGTCTCCAAACCCTTATGCGACGATCATCACTAAAAAATTCACTTTGCTCTCATCAGTGAACAATACAGTGCTCCAATCATTTATGTTCCAGTCCTGGTGCTGCCTTGCGAATAATAATGGGTTTGCACGATGCGCACTTGTTAATGGAATCCGCACTACACATCTTCTAGAAAACTGCTGGTCTTCGTGCAACCGATTTCTGATGGTTTGGTCACTAACGCGGGTTCCAGTGTTCAGGCGCAAGCGGTTTTGTAGGGAGCGTGCAGTAACAAATCGCTCTCTGCGCGCAGTCAAACGTATGTAACGGTCTTCCTGTGAGCTAGTTACTCGATTTCTACCAGATCCCCGTCTTCTGGATACACTGCCAGTTTCTTAAAAACGGTTCCAAGCATTCTGGATGGCTCGACAAGAATATCCTAGCTGCAAAGCCACAGAACGCTGTGAATGGCCCTCTTGGATCAATGTTATTGCTCTAGTTGTGGTTTGCAGGTCCATATGTCTTCGAATTCTCGGCATTTTGTAAGCCAATGTTTATTTAGGCACTAATTTAGCAAAAGTTAATGTGTACACAAAGAAATCTACACTTTGAATGACATTAAAATGCAGCTTCAAATGTGGGTAAATTTAAGTGGTTACAAAAAAGTGTCAAAGTTTACCCATTTCACAAATTATGCAGTTGTAATACTCTCGATATGTTTGTTAACACTTAGGGTAACAACCACACAAAAGAATTAGCCACTTAAGAACACCTTCAAGTAGTAAAATCGACCCGATAGTTGAAATGAGTCAGTGGCCCTTATTTTGTTTTGACTAGTATCGTAGCCATGCATGGTCGAAATCGGTCGGGATCATCAACATCATCAGATTCAAAGTCCGTCATCACTGATGATGTCGTAGACAGATTTGATATGTCTCATCCTCCGTCTAGGTATGTTGATCCTTGGCCGAAATATCTTAAGTCATCTGACGCGAGTCTCAGGATCGTCGGAAAGGAAATTGGGATCCAACGGCAAGACAGCCTTCACGTGCCAAGTGAGACACTGCGATATACATACATACACATGCAGATACGTAAAAAATAAATATCAACAGCGAAGATGTGTTGCGAACAGTTTACCTAGGTCGAAAAGAAGAAGTACACACAACACAATAACAAAAAAAAAATCATCGTAATGGTTTTCTTTTCCACATAACACAGTTATTCGACTCACGTGTTCGATTGGTTGTAATCAAGATTATCATCTGAATGAGAACTAAATTCGAAAATAATTACTTTTCTTAACCACAGAATGCGTAAACCTCATCAAACAATTGATGATAATAAACAGCTCGTAATTACCTCCAAAATGAAATGTGGAAATCGCGAAAATCCTACAGGGGCCAATCAGATAATATTGTCGCGGTCCTATCCCGAACCTTCCCGAATAGAGCCTTCTAGAAGCCTATCGAATAGTCGCCGCATGCTGCGTTTTAGAAAACAATAAACGCTGCAAGCAATAATGTCCACTCGTCCATCTCGTATATCCACCAGCGTAAGGTTCAAAACTCTTTGAATGGGTTACTGTTCGAGCGACGTAGGTACGGGAATGTTCTAGAACCCTTGCCGCCGGATATAAATAGCGGCCGCCGCGGCGCGCTGTCAGTTCCGTTTGGAATAGCGAAGAGTGAACTTCGAGTGAACATACCTGCGATACGAGCGATAACCTACGACCTCAGCGATACTATTGGACTTCGATTGGACCTGCGATTGGATTCTACGTGTGGACTTCGTGTCGTGAAGACCTGCAGACCAGACCCTGCGTGAATAAATCCTAAGAAGTTGTCATTGGTGTTTTACATCCAAATCCAGAACCCTAGCCCGTAACAATATGTTATTAAGGTCAGTGCTAGGCCAGGTATGACGATACTGGCCACATGTGAGCATTATAGGTCACAGTTGTGGGTGGGACCTAATATTACATTTGATTACACTCAAGGATAGTATTATATTACACATGTCGTAAGATTTTTGTACCTCGAAGGGGAAGAACTTTCGTGCTACGGGTGATTCTACTTAGTTCCTAGTATGATACATTTTATTCATATTTGAATTACTATTTATTCTATTTAAATCTAACCTGCATAAAACGCCGTTTTTAAAATCCGACTACAACCTTCGATCTAATGAAGGTGACATTTTAAGGAGAACCAAAACCGTTTTTACCAACGGACCACAGTATTTTGAAGGTATTTTCGTCAAACGACAACTCCGTATGCGGTAGGTGCAATGTGGGACTGGAAGTGCTACAATGCAATGAAGGGAAATAGGAGTTGCAGCATTCTGTGCTCTCAATAATGAATACGTCTGCATCATGGACAGCTGCAAATCGTAAAACTAACGGCGTATTGTTTTTAGCCGCGTACAATAAAGATTCTAACTAAATAGATTACCATTAAAACAGACAGATCAACAATGGTCAAGGATATTATGTTTCAATTTAAATCAATTCACCGCGTTAGAGCGGGCGGGCACGGCATGCAAGGCGGTAACACGAATGTGGAATTCATTTCTATCGAGAAAAACATATTCTATCGTGTTTGTAATACAATCAATATCGGCGTACTGAAACCCTCCTGTGGTCGATATACTTGTAATATTGAAAGAATGAAAACTCTCCTCAACAATCCTTCTTCGCCTGGTACCTGGGAGGACTCGATATAACTTGCTTTTGCGCGGTCGCGGTCGCGACTAGCAATATGTCTCCCGATTTTACAATGGTCTTACGACCTAAACCGTCGGAAGCGTCACACTTATGTACGGCGGCGTCCTAAACAATAGGGTAGTTTCCAGGGTCAAAATAATTTAATTCTATTTAGTCCGTATTTTAGATTATAAAAAAATATTGGGTACGTATTTTTTCTTACGTAAAAAAAGAAAAAATACGTATCCAATATTTTTTTATAATCTAAACGACGGATTAATTACATTTTTTTAGGAAACTAGCCTATTAACGTAATTGTTAATCTCTACAAAAAAATTCGCGCGACACAATCGAAATAGGTCAGGTGACGTCACGACGGCTAAACAAAGCACGGCATTTGGCTTAAGGTATAAACGTTGAAAATGGGGGAATGGATAAAGCTGAGCCCACACGTCACTTCAGCAACTTTTAATGAATTTGATGCTCCCACATATTCATAAATTTAGGTCATTTACACACTTGCGCTACTGCTGGTGTCGCGATGATATCGCACGTTTCAAAAACGCGCGACTGCATCGATGCTTAAAGTCGCAGTGTGTGAAGGGTCCTAACCCTAATGGATCTAATCGCGATTGGTTTCGAAACGTTAAATATTTAATTAATATGCTAGCTGTTATTTGCAAATAAGTTCGTTTCATTTTACTAAGAATTTAGGCATCTACTTTTTTTATGTTTGGAGTAGGCAGAATTGTAGATATTGTACAACTCCATCAGAAAATCACTCACATAATGTATCATCGTCAGATAAATCTGTGGTTAGACTTGGTATTCAAACAATGCGCGATGTTGCGATTGTTTATTGATTCATGAAAAATTTTAAGTGGACTTTTACGGTATTTGGTATGTTACTCTTTAGTTACATTAAGATGTATAATATAGTGTTATATTAAAATTAAATAAACCAATATTTCAACCATTCCAATCGGCAACAGAACTGAATTGTGAAAGTTTCGTCAAAAACTTAATTGGTAAAATGATGTAGCCTTTTCATAAGATTCCCAGCTTTTCTCTAACTGGGAAAGTTACTAAGAATAAATAAATAAATACAAGTTCATCCCTTTTTTACAGAGAATAGTTCGATCTAACCAAACCACCTTGTTTAATATTCGTGCAAGGAACAACTGCGGTGTTAGACCAGTGGGTAAAATAATAGACTCTGAAGCGAGACCTAGGTTCGATCCCAGTGCAGGCATGTACCTATGACTTTGATTATTTTCAGATTTACGTATATCTGCGAATTTTTAGTAGCAATACCTCACGCTAGCGATGAAGGAAAACAACTTGTTGAGGAACCCGCGGCTTGGTTGGCTCCGCAATTAGGTATTTGAAAGGATGTCAAATGAGTTACTTTTAAAACGAAATTTGCTATGAAAATACTTGCTTGTGACGTCACATTTCAGAGCACTCCTTTTATGTTTCATCTATTTATATTATTTATTTATTTTATTTAGTTATAGTGTTATCTATCTATCTATTAAAAAATTGTTATAACTAGTAAATGATTAAAAGAAATACATTTTCAGAATCATTTCGTAATTTTTGTTTTAATCGAGCATCTCAAATAATTTATTGTTGATAGTGTCAAATACCGTATTGTTTCCGCACTCTTGTGTTTCCTTTACGCCTCCTCCAGACTACTCGCGAAGTTCCTCGACAAAGTACTCGAAAGTTGACCGAAATACGTAGGTACTACGTAGCTACTCACTCGAGGTTGGACGAAGTAAGACGAAGTGCCTCTCCACACGTTTTTTGTTTTTTTTTTTCACGCTGGGAAAAATGCGTTACGCATCTCCTCCGTGACGGAAGGAGTATGTGGGACTCCCCGGGAAAGTGGTTCCCGGTATACCCACTAAACAACCCAGCGGCACTCCCTCTTCGCCTTGGTGGCGGGGGTCTGGGAATCTGGCACTTCTTCCAGTCCCCCGCTGGCAATTGCCCGCCAGTATTCGCCTAACCTCGGTCAACTCTGCTAGCAGTGAAGGCTTTAGGCTAGACCGACTAAGCTGTCAGGATGGTATAGGTGAACTGCAGCGTCCGATTGGTCCCTTCACTTATCTAGCGTGAGTGGAAGTGCCACTGGACGCTGTACAAATCATCTCATTACGTAGATGCAAAGGCCAAAGTTTTAAGTACATCTAACTTCTATACTACACTAAACTTGCTAGGGTCTCAAACTAAGAGTCTTGTCCCTTGGTAATCTCAAGTAAGGACGTGGATCTGTCATGAGTACGGGTTTCAGATGATCGGATCTTGGAAGTTGATACAAGCGTGAACCCAGCTTTCAAGAGGCAAAGCTCGCGTGCGAAGCTGTAATTCGGTTATGCGTTCCAGCTTCGGCCAATAAGCGAATTGCCTGCTTTATTTATTGGGCAGTTCTTTGGCGATGGGGGTTAAATTATTTATTGGGCAGTTCTTTGGCGATGGGGGTTAAATTGTTATTATTTATTGTTTAAAATCGAGTATAGTGTAAGGAATGTCTCAAGCAATACGGCGTCTATTATGCTGATTACCAAGGTGCGACATGACTTTGGCAGAGACTGAAACTTGATGCACACACTCATAAGGCTGCTCTTACATTCAACGCCTCTCTCGCTCGCTCATTTCAACATTTTTAATAATAACAAAATAATTTATATACAGCCCATACGTATCCACCGCTGGACAAAGGCCTTCCCCAAGGAACGCGACTTCTTTCCGTCTATGGCTATCATAATCCAGCCGCTGCTAAATGTATACCTCAGATCTCCGGTTCAGCGAGCTGGTCCTACGCTGGTCCTACCCTAAATTCCGTTTTTACTCAGTTAAACAATTACTCAGCCTGGCGCGCGTCTGAAGGCTTCCGCTTTTTATTTGACGTTAGGAACCTTTCTCAAAAATGACCTTATGGTACAGAACACCAACCACCTATCTGTATCTGGAACCAACCGAAAGTCAGGCGACATTCCAGGAGAAAGACTACCTACTGGGGATTTCGCGAAAAGAAAGTTCAAGGCGGCACGGCATTCGATCGAGCGTGAATAATTCAGCTTCTAATTGATCGCTACGCGTGAGAGACTGCCAGCCGCACCACATCGATCTATGGTGGCCGCCTCGTGCCGTGAAGTACAATTGTTATACCACTTGCGCTGAGGGTCACACGGTGAGACGGCATTGGAGAAGTGTAAGTAGGCAATAGACACACCGATATCGCGATAATAATATTTGAATAATAAATCCAAGTTAGCGGTGTTGGTACGTACCGGGAATCTCTTCCCTCAGTTCACCAGTTCAAAATCTCTTACTATGGAACGTGGTATGCTCGCAGTCTCTCTGATGGGTCAAACCAGAAATGAGACAGTTGGCCGAAGAACTAAAGCGACTCACTTAGCCCTTATAAGATAAGAAAACTGGCAGTAGGCTGGTCACTGCTGCAGAAGAGCCGATAAATCGAAGTTATAAAGTTTCTCGAGTGGAGAAAAATGATGACCGCTATGGCGCAGCGGTTAACTCATTTGCCTACCATGCGAGAGGTTCAGAGTTTGAATTCCGGCTGGGTACAAAAAAAGTCCCAGGTCTTGGATGTTTACATGTTTGAGATGTATCTGTTTTTGGTCCCCACAGAGGGTATCCTAGTGTGAAGTAATGTATGTGCCAAAAATATATACATACTAGACGAAAACCTGGCTTCGCTCGGGTAAAATGTAGACGCAAAATAATATTCCACTATGTTTTTTTTATATGGTGACGCCTCTGTATTTATCAACCACCAGTAGATAATTCAGATACATAAGCTCACACCTGTATCCCAGAGGGGTAGGCAGAGACCACGGACTGTCACCTGCCACTATCCTGACAAATCAATTTCGCTTCATCGACATCCATTAGTCGTTGCATGTACCCACATCGGTTTCGGGTTGCATGTACCCACTTTTAATCTTGCCCTTTGCTAATATATCCCCTATTTGGTCGAAGTATGTCCAACTGGGGCGTCCCTTACCGGCCCTTCCACTCACATTCGCCCGATATATTTGCTTTGTCAGCCTTTCTTCGTTCATCCTCTCCACATCTCCAAACCAGCGCAACATTCCTTTTTTCAATTCTATTTGCGTATTCTGTCATTCAAAGTAACACCACACATATTTCTTAAGGATCTCATTTGTACTGCACTAATCCCATGATTCTTCTGCCACACCCAAATCTCGCTACCATGCTTACATCAGTATTGGAACCAGCACACTATTACGGATAGCCAATCTTGCTCTTTTGGACATGTTCTGGCTACTCACGAAGGAATGCAAGGCGAAAATCGGATACTTATCATAACTTTGTCATGGGTACCTCATCACAAATTACTAACTAAATGAGCTTCCTTCATAAACTTAACAGCTAGTGAATCTAATGACGTATTCAATGAGACGTAGAATCCACTTGGCTAATCAACTAAAAACAGCTCCCCCTCTTTGGCTTTACAGCTTTTAGTTTTGTATTGACCACATGTTTTTCTTCATTATTTTAATTTTATGTATTTTTCTTATCTAGTGGCTTTTTGATTTCAATAAGTTTATTGGTACCTATTCTATAACTAAGCAAAACAATAAAGATCAATTTATGACTTTGATTTCCTTTTTCAATTATTTTTCAGACCCTTCCAAAACTCAATGTCAATTATTGTCTTCCCGCCAATGAAAAACACCACAGATTACTTACTACACCTTCTCAGTTGGCACAGATTATAATAACCTTCTTGGATGCCACGGTATTCCACACACCATGGAGTTAACAAATTAGATCAAAGGGCCGGTTTAGATTATCTTAGTGTTTAGGAGAGTGCTTTACTTTACACTCTGTTGCAACATTATGCTGAATCGGGCCCATTTTGGGGGCTCAACCTTTAATGTATTTTATTATTATTTTCATGTTGTACAGTTTATTTATTTTTACGTTTTTTATGCTTTCTGTGTTATTTTTTTTATTATTGTACGCACTTTGTGTGTGTGTGTTTTTTTGTTTTGTTTTGAGTATCAAATAAATAAATTTTCTTTTTTTCTTTCTTTCTTTCTTAATTTCTTTCTTTCTTAAGGAGAGTGCTTTTGAGGAAACGTGTAAGCGCCACGTGCTTTAGTACGTTTTACGGTATAGTACGGTTCTAGTTGCCTTTCAATTAGTATCAAAATAGAATTGGTTTCTATTGTTCTATCCAGTAACACCTGAGCGCGTTACTATCCTCGTTACTTATCTGTGTATAAACTAAAAATTTAGTGAGAACTTTAGGAGAGTGCGCAAGTGGCCCGTGACGGGTGCGTGTTGTTTTCAATAACTCGAATTATCAAACTTACTTATGTGTTCCATTAAAACTCATAGTATTTTGAATAGGATAGCGCATATTTCGCGACGCCGACGAAGTGACACTCTACTGGAAGAAATATAAACGTTCACTCGAACGTCTAGTAATGTACTAATGCACTTGCCTCTCTAATTGTATTATAGCATTCTCCTAAACACTAAAATAATGTAAACCGGCCATAACAATTTACAATGAAAACTTGTGACACTAACACAACAATGATGACATTGACATGTTTACTTAGCAACGCCATTGTTGAATTTAATAATTTTTATATTGATGCTGCTCGATAATACGAATTTTCCGCCCATATGTTGTCGACTCAGATCAACTATTTTTTTACGCTCTTTCATTTGGTGTGCATATCGTTCGAGTCTACCGTAGACCCGAACGAAATTATTAATATAGAAGATATTACTAGCTGACCCGTCAAATGTGGTTTTGGCAAATAGGGCTATGAAAAATAGATAACAACCTACAAACCTACCGAATATACATATAAAATTTCATCAAAATCGGTCAAACCGTTTCGGAGGAGTATGCTCATTAACACGCATACAATAGAGAAATTTATACAATACTAGCTGAGCTAGCAAATATAATTTTAAATTTTTATATTTTTTCACTGTTTCTGGTTCCCATGATACAGGGTTTCCTAGTGTGGAGCCACAAGCAATGTATGTGCCTGTAGGTAAATGTTTAAAATGATCAACAAAACGAAAACGCTGCGATGGACGCTCTATGTCGTTCAACGTACCATAGAACGAGCTATACTTGCATTCGCTTTGATGTGTCATAATTATCAGAAATGAGACAGTTCACCTCGTACTTTTCAAGAACTTTTCTTGAAATGTAAATTATTTAAACTAACCATTCCCAACAGTAAAACTTCTTTATTTTCTTACAAAATATGTAATAAGAATGATTCTTTTGCATTCATTTGGTGTGTTTGTAAAACCTGTATAATTGTATTGTAAATTCTATTTACAATATAGCAAGTTTTAATAAATACTATATTTTGAACTAAACATTGTATTTATTACAATGTTTAGTTCACAGTAAACATACACTCGACAGCAGGTGAACCATACATATTTATTGAGAAATCACCCTCTATCAACTGATTGGGTCTGAAAGGCAAAATTAGCATTAGATTATCACTTTAAGCAATTTGTAATGACTACAAGTGCCACATCCAGACCGGTTGCAATAAATCCTTGTACACACATACCTTTCTGTAAGGAACCAATGACATGAACAGATCAAAATATTTCTTCTTTTAAGTAAATAGACTTTAATGTACAGTTCACCCACCACTGACTAGTCTGCAGTACATATGCCCGGTTCCAATATCCACAAAACGCTTCGTTTTTGCTTACGATCGGTTACAATTCCTACGAAATTCCTACGAACCGTCAATAAATTGTATGGAAAACGGATCGTAGCCGGTAGGCGTATATTATAGGAAACGGGCATTAGTGGTATGAAGATCAGTGACCCCATATTAGAGTCAATTGAAATTCTCTTGTATGTTTATTAGATGTGTTACTTTCCGCTGAAACGTAATTTCAGACATTGTTCCAAAAGTTCCTAGAACAGTTTATCTAACTTAGGTTACTTGGAAAGTTCACTTATGCCCGGTTCCTATAATATACGCCTACGGGCTACGATCCGTTTTCCTTACAATTTATTGCCGGTTCGTAGGAATTTCGCAGGAATTGTAACCGATCGTAAGCAAAAACGAAGCGTTTTGTGGATATTGGAACCGGGCATTACACTTTCGTCTATGAAGTACTGTTCTTAAGAAACATTTACTTGTATTAGTTATGAATTGTTTGAACTGTGTAAAATACACACAAATGTATCAAGAGAATGCCCCACAAAGCAATTCCCATATTTATAAACAGTTCGATCTTAGTTTACAAACCACATGCCAGACTGCAAAGAAGCTTTACCAATGTTTAGAGACAGGTTCTAAATTTGCATCACGAAAAAACAACGGACTACTAAAATCCTTTAGTTAATAATAACTAGTAATTAGTACTAGGACCGGGCTCTCTGCAATAAAAGGCATAAGATACAGGTAGCCTTCACCCAAAGTTGAGTTCCCAAATAATTTAAGAACTATTGCAAAATATTAATTTGCAAAAAAAGCCTAAATATTATTAATTAATTAATAATAATATGTAGTAATAATTTTGAAATATTATTAATATTATTAATTAATACACAAGAACTTTAAGCAGATGTGGGTACACACTTTTGTGCACTTGCAAAATGTTTAACAAGTCTGTTTTTAATGAGTTTGCTCAAGGAATTTAATTTATATATTTTTTCATCAGTTCATCTACAAATCTTAGGCTGACATTCAGAGACGAAAACTAAGCAAAGACTGGTCTCAGAAATGTCAAAATCACGTACTTAGAAACATTTCGTATTCAGAATCGAATCTTAGCAAATGGTGCTTAGCTAAGTGTAAGTAGTCAATATCGGTGACTTTACGTGAACTTAGAACTGTCACTTCTAAGCCTTTTGTTCACAGGCTACTCCAAACGTCATTTCACTGAAGTTCTACGAGCATTATCTGTGGGATTTTTTTATTCACTCAGACAGTATAAAATGAGAAGTAATTAAAATGGTGAGCAATTATAAAATTTGGTCAGCCACAAAAAACAGCATTTAAATAATTTGGTCAGCATACAAAGAATTTGTTTGCAATAAAAAAAATCAGGCAGCAATCCTTGTTCGGCAACTAATTTTGATAATGGTAAAAAAATAAATCATAAATAGGCAGCTTAAAATAATAAGAGTCAGCATAATAAACATTCAGTCCGCAAAATGACTACTTGATCAGCAAGATTTCATGATTGATCAGCAGATAAAACATGTCTATAAGCAGTGTATTTGATTGGTATGCATATTTAAAACATGGTGAGCAAAATAACTAATTAGATTGCGATTTTGTTGAAAAATCGGCAATGTTCGTTATTTATGCATGCGGTATCTACCTGTAATTGGAGGCACATTAAGCAAGGATGAAATTAATAAAAATATACCTATTATAATAATATACGATTTAATGTTACTTCTCTTGATGGATCAGGAGCAAGTGCAGATAATTTTCGCTATGTCTGTATTTTAAGAATAAAGATAATTATAGCTTAAGTACTTATGTACCTACTTAATAGATTTTTTTTATTTTTTCTGAATTATCTATATAAATAAAATTCAAAGTCCTGACTGACTGACTGATTCACTCATCAACGACTTGCCCAAGCCGTTGGACCTAGGAAGCTGAAATTTTGCACAGAGACATATATAATGTAGGCAAGGAATAAGACCGGATTTTTTTAAATTCAACCCCAAAGGGGGCGAAAAGGGTTGCCAACATTTGTATGGGAGGTATAAAGAATGTTGTCTAATTTTCTTGAAACTTAAAATAAATACTCTTCAACACAATTAATTGAACACGTTTTTCGCCGTTACACACGTTTGCTACCTTTATATATGCAGCACAAAATGAATTTTTTTGCTTACACTCTGAGTGCTCGCCAAGATTTTACTAAACAGGAGCAGCTCATTGCGGCTTATGTAATTAATATTCTGTACAAAAATAATTACAGCCATCCAGAGTGACATGAATTGCTGATTGATTTTGAAATGTTTGCGGGCCATGAGTTGCTGATCAATTAGCTATTTCTGCTCACAGATTATATTTTTCTGGTCACAAAAATACTAACCATTTAAATAACACCCATATAAAATTGTATGATGTTGTCCTGCTCTCGTACAGCAATGTCAAATTTAAAAAACCGGTAAGAACTACATCACTAAAAAATTATAGACAATGACTTTCTTAGGTACTGTGAATACGAAAATTACGGCGCTTGACTAAGTACGACTTTAGTTTACTTTGCTAAGACTGATCTAAGCGTGAACTTAGGATTCGTCTCTGAATGTCAGCCTTAGTCTCAACTCTTTTATCTTATTTTATTAGCCAGGTTGCAAGACATACTTTTAACTTATTTCACTGAGGATTTATTACATTTTATCAATTCGGTATGTAAAGTATTTTTCAGGTATTATTTTTATATTTTTATTTCATAAAACATTTAATTTTAAGCCACTAATTTGAAGCTTTTTATTTTCCAAGTAACGGTTTTTTTTTTAATTATTTTTTAAAGTATTATTCGTGATGACGTCATTTCGTAGCCTGAATAGCTTTAAGTCTTTGCCACGTTTTCAGTACATACAAGTCAAGTGTCAACTGTTTGTTGTCAATGTCAAGTTTGAAGTTATCTATTAGTGTTTTTGTATGTACTGAAAATGTGGCAAAGACTTAAAGCTATTCAGGCTACGAAATGACGTCATCACGAATAATACTTTAAAAAATAATTTAAAAAAAACCGTTACTTGGAAAATAAAAAGCTTCAAATTAGTGGCTTAAAATTAAATGTTTTATGAAATAAAAATATAAAAATAATACCTGAAAAATACTTTACATACCGAATTTCAAGGTGATGCCCTTTATAGATTGATAGATAATAACTCTTTAATGCACATCATTAATAAGCAGCCGTTGTTGTGTTCTGTTGCAACAAGTTGTTTTGATGGGTTTGTATTAAGAGTTTTATAGCTGGTGATGGTGAGCCAATATGGAGTACCTGTGAGTTCCTATGAGCTGCAGTATCTCAACATTAGTTACGCTGGCAGATCTCCAAAGTTCAATGGCATAGGTCCATATGATTTTCATAACAGCCTTGTATTGAGAAATTTGTCTGTGATAATTTTGATGGCCTAGATAATGGTTAGTAAACTTTCCTTTATTGTATGTATGCCCTCTTGGGCATGATGTGTGCCTTCCAGTTCCATCTTCTGACTCAGTCCAGGGACCTTTTGCCATGAAAATTCAGCACCCTAACACTTGAAGACTGTGTAACCCACAAGGTTTTCTAGAAACTTTCGAATTGTCTAGCTAAATAGCTCATAAACGAAAATTCCTACGATAATAAAGCAAGATATAAAGTTATCATTGCTTATACTGTACTTTTTTGTAGGCACTTTAACAACTCAAGGGAAGTGTTTATGAAATTGTACAGGAATACGTAATTCAATGGAAAATGTTACATGGTAAATATCGCAGCAGGCAGTGTCTTATCTCGAGATAAAAATTCTAACAAATAAGTTAAAAAGACAGCAAGATATTAGTAAAGTGAAAGTATCTTTCCCACTCATCTTTTTACTGATAAAATTGTCTTTTTCTGCAAAAGTACGCTTACCTGCTTCTTATTCTTCCCCGGTAACCAGTCATAAGTTTCTTGAGACACTTCTTTAACACTGATTTTCTGCTTTTTAACTGTAATTTATAATTATTTCAAGATTCTAACACAAACCATACGATAAAAACTATCGCACCGCGCCACAGAACACCTATACCCACCGCCAAAGAGTAAAGTAATTGGTAGCAATCACAGAGTGCAAGCAATTTTCATCATAATCTGTACAATACAAGGAAAGGACACGGATTCCGTTTTCAGCCATCATGGCGTAAAGTTCAATTTTTTGTAACAAATGTTTTCCGAACATCCGTTAGGGCTAAAGTTTCGTACAGGCCCTGTAAAAATAAATATATAAAGGAAAGGACACAGACTAAGTAGAGAATAGAGATATTCCCGTTACGGATACGATACTTTACCACTTTTGCCCATTACCCCATTACCACGCCCATTACACAATGAAAAAAATAGGAAGAATAAGAAATAAGGAACAAGGAATAAGAGATAGCACAGCAACCAAAACACAATAGACGATAGGCTACAATATTCAACCAATCACAGCGGACCTGCAGCTGGTGTGTGCACGAAGCACTAGTGCAGCGTTGCCAGAATGTTACAAAGTAACATTTTACGTTACTTTTGGCCCTCTTATGTTACCTCCATGTTACACGACCCAATATGTTACTTTTGTGTTACTTCTTTCTTCTTCATTAATGTCATGGCTTTTTTTCATATTAATTGATGATAAAGCAGAGGTATTGAAAGACATTCCTAAATTGCCCTGCGATTGGCTGGCTCTAAGAAATAAGGAACAGATTCCCACCGCGACGGAAATTTTATTCTTATTTCTTATTTATTATTCCTTAATCTTGAATTGTGTCTTGCTCAACGGTGCTGCCATTGCTGGATTCCGCTATTCCTTATTTCTTGTTCCTTATTTCTTATTCGTATATCTTATTTTTTTCATTGTGTAATGGGCTTTAGCGCACGTGAAATAATAAAAACAAAAAAAATTGTGTGTTCATTAACTTTTCCGAATCATTTTGTAATTTTTGTTTTATCGAGCATCTCAAATAATTTATTGTTGATAGTATCTGCCGGTTTTTTCAGCCGGAAGTAAAACTTCACTATAAAACAAGGTAAAAGTAGTCTGTGTACCGCTGTTAAAATTATTAAATTCCTGTGTTTGTATTTTATTGTCTTGTCAAACTTGTCTATGATTTTAATTGATTCTCTCTCTACTTTCGGTGGGATTTCTGTGTTAGTTTTGCAAAGAAACTACAGCGTGTATATCAGCTTCCAATATACATTAACAATGAACATATCAATTGAGAAGAAGAGAACGGATTGTAATGCGTTGCCGAAAGGTTGGCAACGGGAAGAGGTGTTACGAAAGTCTGGGCTTTCTGCAGGCAAAGTAGATGTTTACTATTACAGGTAACTAATCCCCAAGCATCGTAGCATACGATTGAATTGTACAGTACTTAATTCCTAACTTTTGGTCATATTCTATCAACAGCCATTGCAGGCCCTAATCGGTAAAGTCAGACCAATTGTATCCTCTACAATCTAAGTTGCATCGCACCTGAAAACAATAAAATTACTTTATTATTGTAATCAATACCTAATGCTTCAGTTTACACCTCCATTACTAAAACCTCCCAAGGGTTTACATCTAACAATGGCTCTCATTCAATACCCTGGTGACCATGACTTTTCTGTAGCCCTACAGGTAAAAAGTTTCGCAGTAAGCCCGAGCTAGTACGTTATCTTGGTGATAGTACGGATCTGTCGTGTTTCGACTTTCAACAAGGCCAAATTAACACAATGCTCCTGTGCAAGGCCAAGAAAGCGCGCGCTCAGTTTGATTACAGGTTGCTAAACATCAATGTCATTATACACTGATCATTAGTGCAGTCTCTAGCTTCCTGTTAATTTAAAATATCTATTGCTAATCATCATGTAGATGCTTAGACTTTTGTGTGCAATCTTGATTATGATTTAACACTCAGTAAATAACTGTCCGCTGATCAGCCATTTTGTGGTTAAATTTGTTGTTTTGCAACTTCAGTACCATCCAGGTCAAACACTGTTCTCACTAAGGCTTACCTGTGGATAGTTTATTCATTTGCTACATCAGCATTGGTCCATAGTGTTGTCTTATCAAAATATCCAAATTCACATCAAATATAATATATTATGTAGAATGGGATTTATGGACCAATTTTGGTGTCACTGATTTGTATTATTCAAGGATTGTTGGTGGAGTTTTTTCTAGATCTTTAGAGCTTACATCAATCACTGTAGTTATCAGTCTCAAGGTGTCATTTGTTTCAACATCCGCAGCTTGTGATGAAAGTGTCTGCAAACCTTGAAACTCACTTTTGCCATAGTTGATTATGCACTATGCTTCCAACTTTCACACAGTGCACCCAGTTTAAAATAAACTGCTTTTGAAATCATCACTCATTTGGTTTTAGAATTAAGCTATAATTACCCAGTTACATAATAATAGAAACAAAATTAAGTATATTGTTTATGTAGTTTAATGTTTTTGCATGTCCAAATGTAATAATATAGTTGAAATTTTTGTTGTAATGTTAGTCACTAGTTAGACTTGTTGTTTCTCGTCAATAACAGCACATAATCGTAACAAAATTGAGGTGAATAGTTTCAATAGCTACAAAAACTAAAGCTCAGTTAGTTTTAATCTCTAGTGAGTACTTCAATTTGTTAAAAGAAACTATTCTCTTCAAAATGAGTTTGTCAAAAAAATTATAATGAACAGATTTATCATTGCAGAAACTGAAATATCATGAATTTTTTAATTACAGTTGAATGTAGACTAGGTTGGAATAAATATAATTATTCCTCATTTCATTCATTAATCACTTTCAAAAGGAGGCCTCGGCCCAGCAGCTGGATACCATTTATCTACCAACAATCTAAATGGTGTCCAAATCAAAATACAATATAAATTATTTTACTCACACAAGCAAAGATTATAAACTGCTGTAACACATCTTGTGTCATAATGATATCACACTACTTTCACCTTTCACTAGGTTTCTTTTCTGCAAAAGCCTGTTCATTATTGTTTTCACACACAAGCAACTGCAACAACTTTTTACATATTCACATAGTACAACAAAAGCATCTATACTGATTTAACTAGTCTTTCCAACAAAAGCAGGGGAGTCCGCTCCGACGCCTCACTGGTGCCGCCGATCCGCCAGACGGCCTCCATTTTCAAGCAGCCTGTGACTGTCTATAAGACCCAAGAGAGCAAGGTCAAGACAGACCTCAAGCATGGCACTCAGGAGAAGCCGAAACAACTGTTCTGGGAGAAGAGACTTGAAGTGAGTTGTCTGTATAAATTCCTTGGGTGTCTGAACAAGTCATGTCCTATAAAAATCCCTACCAAGTTCAATCAGGACATGGTGGTATAGAGCCGCTGCGAATTGCGCATTAACGCGGTCCAAGTTAGTCATGGAATGCAACATGTATTTATTTTGTTGTGCTAAGTCTCTTAGCACTAAAGAATAAAACACTCCAACGCGGTAACGGACGGTTGTATGAACCGCCAACGCGACCGTGTTGGTTTATTTTATCCTTTACACATGGTCACTCTAATGTCCTCAAACATATCTCTTAAATTTCAGGGTCTGACGGCGTGCGACGCTTACGGTGTGATCGGCACAACTACTCTGCCGAAGTATGTGAAGCCACTGGGTCCTTACACAACCGACGCCACCACCATCCAATCCTTAGCTACGGCGTTGCATGTGTCGCAGCAACCTATTACTGGTTAGTATTAACCAACTTCGCCGATGATAGAGCTCTCCACGCTGTCTAGATCGATTTCAGTTTTTTGCACTGTTCTATTCACCGACTATGACTGCAGAAATAGAGGTCCTTGAGAAATATGACATGTATGGTTTTACGTGGGTTTTACTTTGAATTTGATAAGAATACGCAGTAGTGTGATTAGAGATTGTTGTGGACTGAAAGAGGATGTAGTGACTAGAATTGAGAAAGGAATGGGTTGGTCTAAACCAATGTGGATAGGATGAAGGAAGAAAGACTGACAAAGCAAATATATGGAGCGAATGTGAGTGGAAGGGCCGGTAAGCGACGCCAGAGGGCGCACATACTTCGACCAAATAGGCGATCTATTAGCAAAATGCACGATAAAAAGTACCCGAAACCGACGAGGATCGTGGCAGGTGGCAGTCCCTGGTCTCTGCCTGTGAGCTTATGTATGTCTATTTACAGTTTTCTTTTCTTTCAGGTCAAACCGGTTCGAAGACGTCCATACTGGGTAACCCGGGCGTTTTTTTAAACCCTGAGCAGCCGCTAATCGCGGCGGTCACAATCAGCAAGGAGGACGTGCGGCGGCAGGAGGAGCGCGTGAAGCGGGCGCGCCTGCGTCTGCAAGCCATGCTGGCGGCCGCCTAGGGGTCGGCCGGCGACGAGCCCGCGCCAGACCCCGGGCCCGCGCCTAGTGAAGCCGACACCACTCCCGCCGACCATGCTGAAAACACGGACACCGAAACCTACGTCGCCCCAGAACCAGTTAACTTCACCTCGTCCTCGGACGACGCCATCTTTGCCACCCCCGCGACCCCCAAGTCCCCGCTCGTCTTCAGGGCCACCTCCAAGTCACCGACGATCTTCGCGACCCCCGACTCGTCGATGTTCGTGATTCCTGAAGCTCCCACGTTCGCTAGCGCTGATTCGACTGTGTTTGTCAATCCTCCTTCTATGTTCAACGAGGCTGTGTCCGATACGTTCGAGTCGAGTTCCGGGGCTTTTGCGTGCCCGACCTCTAGTACGTTTACGTCGCCGTCGCCCGACGGCTTTCTGGCTCCCACGCCACCGCCCTACGCGCCCCCAGACTCGTCTATGTTTGGGCCTTCCTCGACTATGGACGAAGAATCGGATGAGGTGTCTTCTGAGCAAAACGAGTGTGATATCTAAACTGAATGATTTACGCATTAATTTATTGTACGAATGCACACTGTTGCGAAGTCACCTAAAGTCCCATTGTGGTAACGGTGGTGCCCAGTAATGTATCATATTGGCGATAATGTATCATATTCTGTAGGTATATTGTATTGAAGTCTCCTCGGCATTTTGAGGTGAGGCACTCAGTGAGGTGCTGATCTATGTGGTTTTATTTTGAATGGAATTTCATGTAAGTAAGTGCAGTATTTGTGGATTTTTCAATTAGCTTTTAAGATTTTACATTTAAAAATGTGTTTTTTTAGAAATTGAATGCAGTCTGTACTATTTATGTATTCCGTGGCAGATAATATATTATAAATTACTGACTTAGGTCCTACGATAAAATAAAAATTTTATATCAAGACTACACAACTGTTTATATCACCTCTAAATAAAACTACTTCATAAATCTTAATAATAATAATTTATTTAAAAATTCAGTTTCACAACCGTAAATATCTTTTGGCTTACACTAGCTGTATTAATAGCTTGGAACAATATTAGTAACAAGATTTGAGACTAAAAATTATAGCACATAGTATTCTATAAGCAAAAGCTGAGATCTTTTAATGATTTCTTAATTATATAGTGTATGAATAAGGAATGAAAGATAACGGGAATAATAGTCAAGTTATGGATGGTTGAAATGCCATTTATCTTTGATTGATTAATAGCATTATCAACACCTGCCTTATTTGCTTTCTATGGGTTTCGTATTGTGCGTAACAAGGTGCACAGCATATCAACGTCTACATTTCAGTTGCAAAGTAGCTCTTAACACAATCTTGATGTGTTGGACTGCACTAGATGTAAATGTGCTGCCGACGCTTCTGTATAGCGTAGTTATCTGTTCTGTATACTTAGCATATCTAGGTAGAGCGAGATTTTAAATAGGTACATGCGATGAAATATCATCGAGCTACAACTCAAGAGATACTATAAAAATTCGATGTACATTGCAAAGCCAATCAACCCACAGAGTAACAAGGAAGACTCGATTACGGAATGTAGATCGAATTGTCATCATTGATGGCTAGGATTTTTTATGTCTTAATTCTTGAATATGCTGCAATTTACTGGCAGGTAATGCCTATGGTAGAGAACACCGTATTGTCACAAAATTATCGTTTGGAGATAGGGGCTCAAAAGAGCTTTGCCTATCGCAATACCCATATAATTAGATAATATGTAGATGTCTAAAAGAAATTATTAGGATTGTGCGCAGCGCAGTTAATGGCAGGCAGCTTGCTAGTTGAAGTTTCAAATTGGCTGAATAGGTGAATATTACATTTATAATAGTAAATCATAATTATGTGAAATTGACAATATTTGAATTAAATTTTTGTCTAATCTTATATCTAAACTAGCTTTCGCCCGCGACTCCGTCCGCGTGGACTTTAGTTCAAAATTTTGCAACCCCGTTCACTCCCCTTAGGGGTTAAATTTAGCAAAACGGCGAAACCCGTGTTCAATAAATTGTGTTGAAGAGTATTTATTTCAAGAAAATCAGACATTTTTTATACCTCCCATAGAAATTTTGGCAATCCTTTTCGCCCCCTTAGTGGTTGAATTTAAAAAAATCCGTTCTTATTCCTTGCCTACATTATATATAGATCCTCTGTGCAAAATTTCAGCTTCCTAGGTTAAACGGCTTGAGCTGGGCATTGATGAGTGAGTCAGTCAGTCAGGACTTTGAATTTTATAATATAGAAGATAGATAGATAGAAGATGAACACAAATATGTATGACTAGAACAATAAGTACATTTAAAATGTTGTAGGTAATAAATACTAATTTGAAGAACAACATTACATACTCTATTTAGATACCTAAATATCTATTTCAAGGCATAAAATTACAGGATAATTTTAATTAGGTACAATGTCAATGGTGTCAAGCGTTTGTGTAGGTATTCAACTAATCTCAATATCTAAGGCCCCATATTTTATTGAGTTTAAACTTCAAGCAATATAGTAAATGAATAAATCTGTCATTAATTATGACTTCATGCCATACTTAAAGCTATTATACTAAAATGACGAATAAAATGGAATGTCTTGATATGTTAATTAATTACTTCTAAAACTGTATGAAAAATCTTTGCTCAATGATATGACTGAGATATGTGTTTGGCTATTGTTAAAATGCCTGACAAATAATGTGACGACATAACTTCTGATGGAATGGATTTATTTAGTGTCTCATAGGAAGGCATTCCTAAAGTTAGTAAAATTAAATATTAATTAAAAAAAAAACCTTACCAGTCCATCACAATCTCATCTCGACTACACAGATTTTTGGTCAAGTTATTTGCCAGGCATTATACCTACCATGGTTTTAATAAAAACTCGAAGTTTATGTCCAGGGATAAAAATTAGAAAACAATACTGTTCCTATAAAAAAGTATCCCAAAAAGTAATACTGTATCAAACGTGATGTGAAGTCTGGCATTCTTCTAGATATTATGAAAGTTCTCCATCTACTGTACATATTGTCTACACCTTCAAGATTGGCTATAGACAAGTGATGGGACGGGATTCGCTTGCCAATTCCAATGCGACGGAAATGTTCATTAATAGTGTTCTGATCAGCTGTGGGAGTCGGCCCCACATTCATCCTATTGGAACATATCCAATACAATACTGGACTAGCCGAAGCAAGAAGCCTGGTTGTCACTTGTATATGTACAAACATTATACAGAAAATAGTCAAAAACATCACATGCACTACATAGACAAATATGGCTGGATCATTGGCCCCAAATGTTTTAGAATATTGACGCGGTTTATAAGGCATTCTGCTCGAATATCTACTGTTTAGTATATTGCTTCGTAATCCCAGTCTTAGACACAGTTTCATATTGTTCCGAATGTAGGAACTGCAGTGATAGCACAGCAGCATAATGATTGGGCAAGCCAGGATGAAGTTAGGAATCTGTTTAAGTTTGTAGTACTTCATGAAACCTACTTCCCAATAATGACTTTGTATGTAAGAATATGACAGTGGGAATGTGGAGTTGCACCAAGGACTGTTAGCACTCCCAGGCAACACATATTCATAGCTGGTGAGGAAGTCCGGCAAGTTGTTATCATTGGGAACACAGAATTTAAAATAGTTGTAAGTCTGAACCAGCAGGAAGGGGATGATGGCTATTACTATAGTCAGCATTAATGCTACACAGGATGTCAGCAAAGGTAACATTAAAATTGGAAGAATAATTCGCCGCTTCAGTGTCTTGTATTTGTAAACAATTTCGGGTAAAGTTCTCTCTATCACATTCTTAAAACTTGCATATACTATAAAACCTAAATTTACTGAGCCGTTGGATCTGGTGATCATTGATATTGCTACAGGTAAGCTGCTGAGCATGTCGATATTGGCAAATCTTAGTGTTTCATTCTCTGTACACTTGAACATAGTGTAGAAGGACATCCAGGCAAAGAGAGTCTCTGAATATGGAGCTGAGAAAAAAATACTTGCTGGATTCACACAGTACAAGACAGCGGCTTTGTAGGCTTTACTCTCACTCCTCAACACCCTCAGACTGAGCCTGTGCAGTATATCCACAGACTTTAGAAACATCACTAGATTCAACATTACAGCTGATATTAAGAGTAAACTGTGGAAGTTCAACACAGAACCCAATATGCTATTAAGACCGTAAGCAACATACCGAACTATTAATGGAAAGAATGGATAGAATGCTAAACAGTTCTCATATGTGTAGCCATATTGCGCTATATGTAGGAAGTACTGTGCGTCCCATCGTTTGAAACCCCCGAACAGCTTGTTTACCACGAAATCTGCGTACGCTTTCTTCAAAGTTGGATCCTCAGGACTGATGAATACTTTCGCATCGTGGTCAGGAATGAAGATGTTGGATAGAGCTTGCAGTGATATTACTGCAATCCTTGTACTGAAGGCGAACCAGAGGATTTTTTGACGCGGTGAATACATTTTAGCTGAAAATTATTGAAAATATTATGACGATATTCTTCTTCACTTTTATTAAGATACAAGGTTATTAAATGCGAGGAAAGAGAAAACTAAATAAATTCACTGCGGTGTAATATTATATCTCACCCTGACTACGATTTGTAGTGTGTATCTTACCTAAACAGGCATTTAATTTTTCTCAATTTTTCGTCCATCCAGCAACAAAAACACTGTAAATCTTATTCGCTTTATTTGACGTTTTTAGTTTTTTGTACAGACTAGTATTAGGTGCTTATTCTGATACAGACGCTTACTCGATGGGTCGCTTTTTATCGAGTGTCAAAAATTCATTGCAGCGGCCAGCAAAAGAGGCATTTATGGTCGAACGTGGAAATATGGGCCGAGACCGGCCGAGACGAAGCCGAGCCGAGTTCATCAATGCCTAGTTGTGGCCAAGGCTTGTATATGATTTTTCTCAAATAATGCGCGGAAATTAAAACTATGCATTCTGTTAAATTCTATAAAGATTGATTCAATAACTCGAGAAAATCTTTTTTTTTTTTTTTTCGTTTTCTGGGGACTTTCTTGTACAAAAGTCAGCGCGCTGGATCTAATTTTTAATTTTATTCGATAGAACCAAAGCTGACTGCGCTGCGGTTCCACGCAAATGAGGCTTCTTTGCCGTTCACTAACAGATAAATATCTGCGTGGTACCGTACGCTGCTTTTTGTTGTGTCAGTAGTTGTGTCTTACAACAGTGTGCATATAATATACTTAGAATACAGTATGTCCCTGGATAAAGTGCAATCCCGAAAGGGGATGAAACTAGACCATGAATCATTGACTAGAAAAATATAAGGATTTCAACGCCAGAAATAAATCTTCCAAACTGAGTACATCTCACATAAACATTGAGGGCCCGTCAGTCCCAATTTATGTGGCCGAACACCTGACTCTGAAAGCACGCAGACTATACTTCCTCGCAAGAGAACTAACTAGGGATAAGCTCTTCAGATACTCCTGGACATCTAATGGCAAAGTGTTCCTGCGCAAAGACGACGGTACTCCACTGATAACTATAATTGAAGAACACCAGCTCAAGGACCTTAGGAGGACTTCCACCGAATGACTAAATTGTGTATATTTGCTTGCTCTTGCCGTCATGGTAATTCCTAGGTTATTTTCTATGCTTTATAACATTGCATGCGTCGACCCTAAGTCGATTACACTGTTTACTGTAATATTCTTATCTAAAACCACTACATGTAACCTACAATACTGTTCAATGGCCTTGCCAGGCTATTCTGACACCAAACCCACAACAAAGATAAGCTCATTATATGACACACATAATCAACTGAACAAACATACAACACTTATACGTGCTTACCTCACTCAATCCCTAATTTTACTAATATCTCGTATTCAATACACTCTGGACTCTCTTAAATTCCATCGTGGCACTCACGATACTCAACCTGGCCGCCTTTATATTAACTACACCGATATTATCTTTAGAAATGGCGTCTGATAAAACTATCTCAGCTGAAATAGATACATTTTCTGTAGCCTCTGCAATAACATGTAGTCCCGAACAGTGTCATTCAATCGTTAGCGAAAATAAGTCCCACCTCAAAGTAATAACTCAAAACATTAGTAGCATATATAAAAACCTACCAAGCTTTGAAATCCTACTCTCTAGATTGTCCTTTATGCCTGATATTATTATATCAAAAACTAAAAAATGCCTTTGAAAGAAACGAATTAGAGAAAGCTTCGAATAACTCAAAAAATACATGGAAACTTGTAAAAGAATTCATTGGCCAGAATAAGGCAAAAACTTTTTCCGAAGAATTACTGCGTGACAATGACAATGAGGTAACCATAAATAATATTAATAATTTTTTTGGAACAATAGGCGAACAATTGGCCCAATCTATTACTAATAATCGCCTACCCTCTTTTAAAGCTGCCAACTTACCACCATTTTTGGATAAATCTTTTGCTTTGCTTGATGCCACCGATTCAGAGATAGAACGGACCATAAAAAGTCTTAAAACTGACTGCGCAAATGGTTGGGACAATATCCCTTCTTTACTTATAAAACAGGCTAGCAAAACCCTTGTCCCGTTATTAACAAAAATCTTTAATCTTTGCTTTGAACGTGGTGTTTTTCCCAAAGTATTGAAAAGATCTCTCATACACCCAATCTACAAGGATGGCGATAGGGACAGTGTGAATAACTATAGGCCAATCTCAGTGCTCCCTGCTCTCTCCAAAATACTAAAAAAATTCTAAACAATAGGCTTGTTGATTTTTTGGAAGAAAACAACATAATTTCTTCAGCTCAGTTTGGCTTCAGATCAGGCTTGTCTACTGAGGATGCAGTTAAACAATTAATGGAACGTGTAACATCGAGTATAGATAAAAAGTCTAAATGTTTAACAATATTTTTGGACTTGAAAAAGGCCTTCGACACTGTCTCTATCCCCATCCTTGTGGAGAAGATGGAAAGGATAGGTTTTCGTGGAGTAAATATATATAGGGACTATCTTATGGATAGAGAACAACGTGTTAAAATTGGGGACGTGATTAGCAATGACGTTCCTATCAGTTTCGGCATACCACAGGGCAGTATTCTCGGTCCGAGCCTTTTCCTTATGTACATTAACGATCTCTGCCAACTCGATCTTACTAATGGAAAAACCTACTGTTTTGCAGATGATACTGCTCTTGTATTTTGTGGGAATACCTGGAATGAGACGTATACTATAGCTGAAAAGGGTCTCCATAAAGTAGCACATTGGCTTGATTCTAACCTTCTGTCCTTAAACTTGGAAAAAACCAAATATCTTGCATTTTCTTTGAGGAAGGCCTCTGAACCACCGAGTAGCCTTACAATAAAGCTGCACACATGCAATGAAAATTACAAGCACTGTAACTGCTCAACTATTCAACGAACAGACAAAATTAAATATCTAGGGGTATTAATTGACGACAAATTGACTTGGAAGCCACATATTGACTTAGTTACTATGCGAGTCCGAAAACTTATATGGGTTTTTAAGCGATTGCGACATATAGCCGACCTAAAAGTATTAAAAAAAGTCTACTATGCTTTGTGCCATTCAATAACTACGTATTGTATCCCTATATGGGGAGGTGCATGTAAAACATTTATTATACATCTAGAAAGGGCACTGCGGTCAGTGTTAAAGGTTATGACCTTTAAGCCGTACAGATTCAGCACAACAATATTATATAGTACTCGTAATCTCCTCTCCGTCAGACAAAGTTATATTCTCCGCATAGTCTTACGTCACCACTCATCTCTAACGTTTGATCCTAACCTATCGTTGACTAAACGTCGGCATGACATTGTATGCAAGATTCCCAGAAGCAGCACTACATTTATTCAAAAACAGCAATACTTCTTGGGTCCTTACCTCTACAACAAACTTAACCGCATTCTAACACTGTACCCTATGAATAAATTTAAATGTAAAAATGCGTTGCGAATGTACCTGTCTGGGCTAAACTATCACGAGACTGAGTCAATTATGAGAGTATTAGCTTAGTACAATTACTAGTAACTTAAATCTACCCGTATTAAGTTCACGTATAATTTATAGGAACTATATAATAACGCACCATCGATATACCCGTTTAACTATTTAACTTACTTAGTGGCCTCGCAACCCGATCCCAAGATACACCTAATTATTGTAGGGCTAAGCAGGTTGCATAACTGGTAAGTAATTACAACAATAATAACTATCAAAATACGAACCTTTACTAACTTTTGTGTGTAGGTATTATTAGCTTAGTGGCCTCACAAGCCGATCCCAAGATACCTATCGTAGGGCTAAGCTCCATATTTATTCACATACACGCTTGACACACCTCGAGTTATCTCAACTTTACGCATTGCTTTACACACACACACACACAGACAGGCACACACTCGCATATTCAGATACTCATACTCATACACACACACATACATAGCGACACTCATCCATGTATAAGACAGTACTTAAGCAAGAAAATTAATTTAAAGACAACATAATTATAAAAATCTAAAACCTCAATTTGTATTAGGTTCACACCTTAAGGTGTCAACTTGTTGCGTCGGCTGGATCGCTTAATCAGCCTTACTTTCTAAGTAAATATTGATTGAGTGATTTAACTGCAATGCAACACTGAACACTTAGGCGAAGTTCGAAAGTTTAGTGGTTGTTTTAAACGTATCTTGTTAATGCGCTCATCGCGTAACGCGTCAAGATACCTACCCACATTTTGTTTCCTATATTAGTTGTACACTCGGGAGTGAGGCTGGTATTCACAACACAGGTTTACTGCCTACCGTGAATACCATTCTACACTAACTACCTATGAACTAATAATAACTATGTACCGACCTATTAATGTAACATGTATCTTGTTAAATTGGATCAATAAATATCTTATCTTATCTTATCTATCTAAGTGTCTTAGAGCTAAATAACTGCTGATTATATTACAAGAAATTATTATAAACGTCCTAGAATCCTTATTTTGTGCGTATTGGAATTATTTGAAGAATTACATATAAAAAAAATTTATAAAAAATTATTGTAGGATTTATTGGTATTTTAAGATTTTCATGTTTCATTAAAAACTCTATGTACAAAAGTATTGATTTCTTCCAAAATAATGGGTCTATTTCTTTGAAATAAAAAAAACAGTATGCCTAATACCTGGCGATGACCATGAAATAATAAATAGTCCGCAAAAAAGTAACTATCTTGGGTAAAAAAATGTATTTTTATGAAAAAAATGATTTTTTTAGACGTTTATTTTAAAAAACTTCAAATTACTAAAAAAATGTGCCCTATAACTATGTAATTTTATAGCTTACTTTTATTCTTTACCATTTTAGCTTCCAAATAAAAAAAAAACAATGTTCTAACTAAAAAATTGGCTAGGTAGGAGTTATTTACATTTTAGTAGGTAATAAAAGTCAGACTTTAATCACAATAACTTTATTAATAAAATTATCCGTAATTTACAATTTTGCATTTTTATTTAATGCATTAAATGTTCAAAATGGCCTCCTAGATTTTGCAAGCACATTACTGCACGAATATTAATTTGGTTAGTGGCTCTGCGAATCATTCCTGGATCATTTTTAATGTCATTTGCGCACTGAATTATTCGGTCGTGCAACTGTGCCTCGGTATTTATTGGCGTGCTGTATACTCTTTGCTTCATGACACCCCATAAAAAATAATCTAGGGGTGTCAGATCAGGTGAACGCGCTGGCCAGCCTACTGGCCCTCCTCGGCCAATCCACCGGTTCGGGTAATTTTCGTTCAAAAATCGCCGCACCTCCCGCCCATAATGTGCAGGTCATCCATCCATTTGGAGATACATACGCCCACGCCGTCTCGTAGCCAGGGGAACATCTTCCATCAACATGGGTAAATTTTGTAGTAATTCTAAAAAACGTTCAGCATTTAGGGTTCTGGGTAAAATGACTGGACCAATTAAAATGTCGTCGATTAAGACTGCCCATACGTTTATTGAAAATTTTACTTGAAAAGTAGATGCCCGCTTCAATCGTGGATTTTTGTGAGACCACTGGTGCAAATTTCTGCAGTTTGTAATGCCGTCTCGGGTAAATGTCGCTTCGTCCATCCAAAAAATGCGTTTGGGAAAATTTGGGTCAGCTCTAATTTTTCTTAGAATCCACGTCGACATTACGCATCTTGGACGATTATCTACATTTTCGTGTAAATGTTGTACTCGTTGGTAATGGAAAGGATGCAATCCCTCCTTTTTCAAAATTCGCCAGACAGACGTCTTCGATATGCCATGACGCAACGCTAATCGTCTTATGCTTGTTGTAGGGTCAGCAAACAGATCGTTTAAAATGGCCTCTTCTATCGCATTGTCAATAACGACAGCTGGTTGCTCACGGCGATCTCGTGCCAAACCAAGTCCAATGTTGGAGAGCCTCCTATGAATCTCTTGAAAATTTCGAGCTGAGGGTATGAGTCTGCCCGGGAAAGCATTTATGTGCGACCATGTGACATGCCATAATAATAATGCATGTCGGCTATTTCTCGAGGTGAGAACTCTGTCAATCGCGGCATTTCGTCAACACTTAACAGCAGAACAGGAACAGTCCAAACGTAACGAACAGTAGAAAACGTAACAGTCAACAATGTAACAAAAACTTAATAACAAATCAACGAGAACACAATGCGAGAACGAGAACAGTAGTAGCAGCGGCGAGAATATCGGAGCGACTGTGTAAGTCCTGTTTCGAACCCCTGCCTCCCCTCCCCTCGCCTTCCCTCTACCTGAGTGTAGAACAAAAGGACTGCGACTGCCGAAGGGCACAGAGTAGGACGGAAACAATGGAAAAAACGGTCTCTATCTGCACGGTAACACGATTAGGCTCCACTTTAAAAGTTCGTAGATAGCGTGTTTTTTTAGTTAGAACATTTTTTTTTTATTTGGAAGCTAAAATGGTAAAGAATAAAAGTAAGCTATAAAATTACATAGTTATAGGGCACATTTTTTTAGTAATTTGAAGTTTTTTAAAATAAACGTCTAAAAAAATCATTTTTTTCATAAAAATACATTTTTTTACCCAAGATAGTTACTTTTTTGCGGACTATTTATTATTTCATGGTCATCGCCAGGTATTAGGCATACCTACTGTTTTTTTTTATTTCAAAGAAATAGCCCATTATTTTGGAAGAAATCAATACTTTTGTACATAGAGTTTTTAATGAAACATGAAAATCTTAAAATACCAATAAATCCTACAATATTTTTTTATAAATTTTTTTTATATTTTTCTAGTCAATGATTCATGGTCTAGTTTCATCCCCTTTCGGGATTGCACTTTATCCAGGGACACACTGTATACAACAAAACGCACGCAGCATGCTTGCGCAGACGGTGTACTCGAGCAATCATCTGCGCCTAAATAGCCTAGTGCAGGGGTGGCCAACTTGGTTAGACCCAAGATCTCCTGTTTACTAACGAAACCCTACCTATGCGATCTACCCATTGCATACTTCTTGATTTTTTTATTTTCACGTGTCTCACTTTGTCACGGGTTAAGAGAGAAAATATGAATGTGCAAATTATTCATAGCAACTACTACTTAAAGAATCTAATATTTGAGCGTCTGTCAAGCGAGAACGGTGTTTATTTTTTGTTTGTTTTAAGTAGGAAAATGCTGACTCACATAAATATGTTACTCAGCCAAAACACGAATGAAGTTGTTCAACACGTTTCTTCATTTTGTAGATATTTTTCGTTGGAAACCAATGCCCAGAAATTTTGACCTGAGAATGATCTTGCTTTTAAAAATATGTCGCAGCGTTAATTTAATTAATAATATTTCTATTAATATCGTTTTGTAACATCATCATGTGCTCCATTTGAAATACATTTCAAATGGCGCACGTGATGTTCAAATTTTGTAGCCAATTCATAGATATCACTATGATCAATGGAATCATTAAACGGATAACTGATGAATTGAACCAAATTCACAATTTTTCTGAAATCACTTTAGCAAATTTCAAAGTCTGCTACCACTGCCCTAATTTCTGTCATGTACATTTTTTCATTTGTGTGTGTCTCAGAAGTGAAATTGTAGGTAGGATGTTTTTCCATAATTATGATCCTTGATGTTCACAAATTGTTCAAATTTTTTCTTCTCTATGTCAACTATCATAGACGCTGTTTGACTTTGAATTCTTGAACTCATCATTTCTGTTAATGTTTTATTCTTGCCTTGTAGATTCAGATTTAATGTACTCAGTTTTCCAGTAAAATCTGCAAAAAGCTAAATCATATTTCCTAGTCTACGTATTATTGCATGTTAGACTATAAGTAACAAAAATATTTATATGCTTTTTTTAGCAGAATGTAGAGTACATAAATGTATTTACCAACTTATATATCCACCTACATTCCACAAATAAAGGATTTTGTATTTGTATTTATATTTTTTGCCTTGCCACGATCGACTGGACTAACAGCCGCGATCGACCGGTCGATCGCGATCAACCTGTTGGCCAACCCTGGCCTAGTGACACTTTACCATACTCTGTACACTTTACACTCCTTCCTCTATGCTTAAAGTTGACAAATTTAATCTGTGCCTATTGGGGGGAAAAAAAATGATGACCGATATGTGTTGCCAAATAAAGCGATTTTTTGACATTTAGGCTATCTGAGGAACTAGTCATAGAAAGCGCCCGGGGCGCGCGCCCGGAACGCTGCGCTTTGGGCGCGCGTCGAGCGAGCGTTTGACGCCTATCGTACGCTCGTCAATTATGCTAGGATGAGCACACTTTTCTAATCCGCGAAGGAGGGGCGCGCGTCGTACGCGCGTATAACCACGGACGCAGACGCTTGATGTAATCCGTTGCATAGAACTTCATACAATTTTAAAGAGCGTCCGAAACGCAGCGTATCGTACGCGCGCCTCGGGCGCTATCTATGACTAGTCCCTAAAGGTGAAAAGTCGCCATTTGGGTTGTCGATGTACCGCATTCCCGCTTTTTTTCCGCTTTTCTGATAGTGGATCCGCTTTCCGCGTTTTACTAACGCGTTTCCGCTTTTTTTGAATTTGGTTCTATGTCATGTTCATTCGCTTTCAACAAGTCGGTTACCGTTTAGTGCAATAATATGTAGTGCATGCACATTTACAGTTATTCAGAAGCAGAGGTCGAAGAGTCTGGAGATGTATTTTCCTTCGAATAAAAGTCACATTTGTTATTTTTTACATATTCCGTTTTATAAAAAAATTATAATATCTTGGAATAAATAAACATCTAAAACATATAAACAGAAAAAGAACAATTGGTATTGTATAATATTGTCGCGGTCCTATCCCGAACCATCTAGAATAGAGCCTTCTAGAAGCCTATCGAATAGTCGCCGCATGCTGCGCTGCAAGCAACAATGACTCGTATGTCCACTAGCTTAAGGTTCAAAACTCTTTGAAAGGGTTACTGTTCGAGCGACGTTGCCGCGTGTACCGAGTGTAGGTACGTAGGTACGGGAATGTTCTAGAACCCTTGCCGCCGGATATAAATAGCGGCCGCCGCGGCGCACTGTCAGTCAGCGTTGCCGTTAGCGTACATTTCGTACATTTGACGTACGTTTTAGGCCTCGTATGTACGATGTACGATTTCATCTCTTTACGTACCGTTTTGAACTTGACAAAAAGAGAGAAGCTGTATTAAATTATTTTTAGTAAAAACAATCCTCATGTACGTTTTTAACCCAAAGTGTACCTTTTCTGCACTCTACATGTACTTTTTGGGAACTCAGTTGCGTGCGGCAACACTGCTGTCAGTTCCGTTTGGAATAGCGAAGAGTGAACTTCGAGCGAAAATACCTGCGATACGAGTGATAACCTACGACCTCAGCGATACTACTGGACTTCGATTGGACCTGCGATTGGATTCTACGTGTGGACTTCGTGTCGTGAAGATCTGCAGACCAGACCCTGCGTGAATAAATCCTAAGAAGTTGTCATTGGCGTTTTACATCCAAATTCAGAACCCTAGCCCGTAACATTTGGTGTCAGAAGTGGGATTTGGAGATGCCACTGACTCCGAGAGAGGATACTTCTGGAGTGAGGACCAGGTCCAGAGGTGCTGCGGAGGCCACGCCCACTGCCCCTCAGGCCACGCCCATCCGCCATAGGGACACGACCAAGCCACGCCCCCTGCCCCCGCCCACCAGGCCACGCCCATCGAGGAGACACAGCGTACCTGTCCAACGGCTCCGCCCACTGGCCACGCCCACCAGGCCACGCCTACCGCCCCTGTGCACCAGGCTCCGCCCACCGGCCTTGACCACCAGGTTCCACCAACCGACCAACAGGCTCCGCCTCCTAGCCACGCCCACCTGGTCACGCCCACCGAAGACATTAAACCTCCGTCACGTCCAATGGAGGTTTTTGATATCTCATGCCTGATGGCAATGTTGAAGGGCATGCGAGAAGAACAGAGCAAGCAGATGCAGTGCCTGCAAGAAGAACAGAGCAAGCAGATGCAGTGCCTGCAAGAAGAACAGAGAGGCCTGCGAGAAGAACAGAAGGCAGACCAACAGACGATCCTTTCTGCGGTCGCTAAGCTACATGAAGATGTAGAAGTAGTGAACGAACGGGTAACCGAATTAGAGGAGGACTTCAAAAATGTGAAAACCCGCCTCACTGGACTAGAGCAGGAATTTCGGCGTATAAAACCTGCTGGAGTCACGTCGAGTGGAATTGTCGGCATAAACCAGGGGCCTAAAGTGAAAGTGCCTCCGTACGACGGTACTACGTCTTGGGTCGCCTACCGACGGCAGTTCCAGACTGTCGCTGCTTCAAACGGATGGACGGACGAACAGAGCTTGACAGCCCTCACCGTCGCGCTCAGAGGTTCGGCCTTATATGTCCTGGAGGCATTGCCCACCTCAGGCAGCGAGTTCAAAGATCTGCTGGAGGCACTTGAGGCCAGATACGGTGAACGACACCTGGAACACGTTTTTCATGCTCAGCTACGCGACCGAACTCAGCGCCTGGGTGAAGGAATTCAACAATGGGCGTTGGAAATTGAGAAGCTGGTTTGAAAGGCGTACCCTTCTTCTGATAGTAAGATGGTGGACACGAATATTTTGCAAGCCTTCGTCGACGGAATCAAAGATCTTGAAATTAGGGCTGCAGTAAAGCTTCGCCACCATTCTTCATTAAAAGAAGCTCTGGCACACGCCCTGGAAGTAGAAGCTGTGCGACAAGATATCCGGCAAGGTTATAAACTTCGAGAAGTTACGGAGGAGGTTAAAGAGATCAAGACACCGCCCAAGAAGAACTCCGGGCCCATGTGTTACAAGTGTGGGGAAAGAGGGCATCTGCAGTTCACGTGTCCTAAGAAGGAGAGGCAAGCAACCAAAACAGATGACAGACTGGATGCGCGTCTTAAAAATATGGAGCAGCGTTTTGAAGAATTCGTAAAGAAGCATGACGCTGCGCCCTCCACCATGAATCAGGAGTACGACTTTATGATTGAACACCGCAGCGGAAAGGCGCATGGAAATGCTGACGCACTGTCAAGAAGGCCGTGTCCGGAAGACTGCAAGCACTGTGCCAAACAAGAGACAAAGGAACTGCCATTGAGATTGACAAGAATGAGTCCATCGAGATCTTGGGAAGATGAGGCGATGAAAGAAGCACAGGAAGATGACGAAGATGTGCGGCTCATTGTCGCATGGAAGAAACGAGGCGAGGATAAGCCAAGATGGTGCGAAGTCGCTCCTACTAGTGTTGTTACCAAGGCATACTGGGCTCAATGGGACAGTTTTATTCTTCAGAACGGAATACTTTACCGTAAATGGGAGAAACCTAACGGCAGAGAGTTCCATCTACAGATAGTTGTCCCAAGAGATAAGGTACAAGATGTCCTTCGTGAAGTACATGACGGCGTGTCAGGTGGACATTTGGGCGTAAAGAAGACTTTAACAAAGATTCGAGAAAGGTTTTTTTGGCTCCATTGTCGAGAAGATGTGCAAGATTGGTGCCGCAAGTGTGCTACTTTGTAAGTAGTTTGTCGGTTTGGTTTGCCCTTGGAAATACACTCCGACCAAGGCAGGAACTTTGAGTCTCGAGTATTTCAAGAACTCTGCAAAATATTGGGAATGCATAAGACTAGGACCACCCCATATCATCCTCAATCTGACGGCATGGTAGAAAGATTTAACCAAACACTTGAGAGACATTTAGCAAAAGTCGTTGACAGGCACCAGAGAGACTGGGACGGCAGAACATGAAAGCACGAAGGTAACCCCGGCGCGTGTAAATTTTGGCCGAGAACTGAGAATACCAGTAGATCCAGGCAGTACACGACTACATTTCCGAGTTACGTGAGAAAATGCGAGAGATTCATGCCATAGTACGGGAAAACGGATTGGAGTCGAGTGAAAAGATGAAGACTAGGTATGACCGCCGAGCAAATACAAGCGGCTTCGAAGAAGGAGCACTAGTCTGGCTTCACAATGTAACTCGACGAAAAGGAAAATCTCCGAAATTGCAGACAAGATGGGAGGGACCGTACAAAGTGGTAACTCGGTTAAATGACGTGACGTACCGAATTCAACGGCAGCCAAGAGGTGCACAAAAAGTGGTTCACATCGACCGCTTAGCTTCTTATCACGACAGTAATAAAGATGCTCGGGACGAGCATCTCTAAGAGGTGAGCAGTGTCGCGGTCCTATCCCGAACCATCTAGAATAGAGCCTTCTAGGAGCCTATCGAATAGTCGCCGCATGCTGCGCTGCAAGCAATACTGACTCGTATGTCCACTAGCGTAAGGTTCAAAACTCTTTGAATGGGTTACTTTTCGAGCGACGTTTCCGCGTGTACCGAGTGTAGGTACGTAGGTACGGGAATGTTCTAGAACCCTTGCCGCCGGATATAAATAGCGGCCGCCGCGGCGCGCTGTCAGTTCCGTTTGGAATAGCGAAGAGTGAACTTCGAGCGAACATACCTGCGATAACCTACGACCTCAGCGATACTATTGGACTTCGATTGGACCTGCGATTGGATTCTACGTGTGGACTTCGTGTCGTGAAGACCTGCAGACCAGACCCTGCGTGAATAAATCCTAAGAAGTTGTCATTGGCGTTTTACATCAAAATCCAGAACCCTAGCCCGTAACAATATCATATACCTAATGGAAAAAAAAAACGCTTTTTTTGCTGAAAATCCGCTTTTTTAAAGTACTGTTACCGCATTTTAAGGTTTGGTATCTGGCAACACTACTTGTCCCTGTCCCACGAAAGAAGTCTGAATTTTGGCTTTTATTGTTATGTTATTAAGGATCTTACCGTGGGACTTCTTTGGTGAAACGATCTTTACTAGTTTTGGGCTACTGGGTCGGGAAACCGGAGCGAATCGTATGATTTTTTTATTTACCTACCTATCTATTTTTCTATAGTTTTCTTGTATTTCTACTAGAGCTATTATGGTTAGGTGGATAGTGGTGACAAATCGACAATCGACCTGTAATTTAACATTAAATAAAGAAAATAAACTCACGCCCGTTATCCCCGAGGGGGTAGGCAGAGGCACCTGTTAGGTAACAACGTGACAAGTGGCAAGCCTGTCGCCGTTATGTTTTAACATTAAAAAAATCATATAAATGGACCTTTTATCAATAAACAAATGGAGATAATCTTAGAAAACAGTACCTAGTATAAATACAGCTTTGACTTTTTTTGAATTATTTTGTGCCACGATTTTTTTGGAGATTATTTTAGCCTACCTTTCTAGGCGGACGTTTTTCGTGACCGTCAGAATGGCCGGTCAAGTGTCGTATTTTACTTTGAAATATGTTCCAATAATTGCTTATATTTGCTTAACGCCATGAGAGATTTGCTTACTGCGTATTTTAGAAGAATTCAGTCATTTATGGTTGACCCACGACACTTGACCGGCCATTCTGACGGTCACCGTTTTTCCAAGTTTTGGCAAAATATACCTAATAGGTCAATATTAATTAACCGCCCAGCGTCTGCCGTCTGGCATCACTTGCTTGCTATCAACGTCAAATATTTTTGAAAATTTGAATCGCTGCTGCTTGTCTTTCGTTGTATTTTTTGGCCGTTTTGGGGGTGAAAGTGATGCAAGTGTTTGTTTTATGACATGAAATTATAGTAGGATGTGCTCGTAATTAATAATTACAAACAAACATCTGCGTGAAAACACCTCGAGCAGAATGGATGAGCCTACTTTACGTTACGAAAAGATCGACTTTCTTGGAGAAGGACAGGTACAACATAATATTTTATTTACTTCGTAATTTTGTCAGTTATTTGTATGTATTGACGTACATTTTTTACTTTGTTACGTAAATAAATTTAATTTATAAAAAATATAACCTCTGAAAACAAAATTTTCCTTTCAGTTTGCAACGGTATACAAAGCAAGAGATGTAAAAAATGATAAAATAGTTGCTGTGAAAAAGATTAAAATTGGTTCCCGACTGGAGGCCCAGGACGGCATCAACAGAACAGCATTGAGAGAGATAAAGCTTCTCCAAGAATTGCAGCACATAAACCTGATTGGACTGTTAGGTATGGTGTAGCCACTTTTATTAATAATGGGCGTGCCACTTGAATACAACAGGTTAAGGTGAAACATTATTAGTATAGCTGATTTTTTTTTAAATGGTTTTAACCAATTTATCGCAGAATCCAAGTATTATAGTGTACTCTTCTTCTTATGGTGCCTCTCTGACTAGCGATGGTTGGCGGTCAGATCTGAATATTAAGCTCTGTTTCTCTCAAGGGTAAAGAGCTTAGCAGCACTCGCAATACCAGTGCAGATCATTGCAAATGCTAAGCCTATTTGCGTCATTAAACTACCTAGTATTCTTCTCATCATTCTACACTATTAAGTAAGAATAACCACAGCTGGTTTGGTGGTATAGCCCTAAAACTGGTGGTCTCGCGCAATAAAAAGATTTTTTTCTATTCGGGGGAGTTTGTGCACTAACATTGTGGCCCACTTTACTGAACTGACTACAAACCTCACTCAGGAATAGAGGATTCCCCCCACTATGTTTCCTGAAGAAAAGTAGTGTACTGGTGAAGTTCCTATTATACACCATGTCCACTTTTGAAAATAATTTTGTTTCCTATTTGCCATTACAAGAAATGTGATTGAAATTATTATAAATATGGTTTCTGCTGCTAAATAGGCAAATAAAACACATTGTAGTGAGTTCGATTATCCTAAGTAACTGGTTATGGGAACACTGATGTCTTCCAATTATTTTGTTTAATCAACATTCTACTGGACTGTTGTATTGTTGGGTTCAGCCTAAAATTAAGCAGAAATAACATACTGGGTGACAGCCCTGAGCCACAAACTGGAAGATGACTGTTAGGGTCCAGTTTCGCTTGCAAAATTATTCTGTCAGCCAAACCTAAGCATCACAGGAAGAAAAAGGGCCTTTAGCTTTGATCTAGGGCATTAAAAGTTATGGCTGATGCTTACCCTAACTTTCTTCATGGGCAATACATAATCAGAACAGATACAGTCAGAACATAATGTTCTTTTTTTGTTGTGTTTTTATTTGTGAGCTAAATGTAAAGTTAAAATTTAGAACAATCTAATTGACTGTTCAGTGAATCCTTATATATCCTAATACTAATCTTGTTTGTTTCATCTTTTCACAGATGTATTTGGACAGAAATCCAATGTGTCTTTAGTATTTGACTTCATGGATACAGATTTAGAGATAGTTATAAAGGACAATAACATTGTACTTACCCCAGCTAATGTAAAGGCTTATATGATAATGACTTTGAAAGGTTTGTTAGATATAAAATTGATCTTGAATGTGATATGTACTAAAAGTGGTACCTGATTTTATAATTAATGTATTTTTTTAGGTTTAGAATATTTACACCAAAATTGGATTCTGCACAGAGATCTGAAGCCAAACAACTTGCTGATAAATAGAGAGGGTATCCTAAAAATTGGAGATTTTGGTCTAGCAAAAGCCTTTGGTTCTCCGACCAGAATAAACACCCATCAAGTTGTCACTCGGTGGTACAGGTAAGTACAAGTTCATCCAGTTTACCAAACACACTACTAAACAGAGGCTTCTCTTATATTGTTCCACTTCTATGGCTAGTAGATGAGATTATTATTATTTTAGTTCTTAATGAATGGTTCTTTACATATGGATGTACAAAAGTTAGATAGGAACATCGTAAGATTAGGATTTAAATCAAGTCCAATAACTGCAGTAAGGTGACACCATCTCGCCCAAGCTCTTCACCAACGTCCTAGAAGACGTGATGAAGACTCTAGACTGGAGTGAGAAGGGTGTCAATATTAACGGCGCTTATTTGTCGCACCTGCGTTTTGCCGATGACATCATCATCTTGGCAGAAAATGCCACGGATCTCCAGTTTATGCTCGCAGATTTGCACGAAGCGTCCCTGGAGGTCGGTCTCAAGATGAACATGTCCAAAACAAAAGTCATGGCTAACCATCTGGTGACTGTGCCGAACATCATTGTCGGTAATTGCCCGATAGAGGTTGTCGACGAGTATATCTACCTTGGACATTGTTTATCTTTTGACCGAGAAGCCCAGGTAAAGGAGATCACGAGGCGGATTCAGCCTGGGTGGGCTGCTTTCGGGAAACTTGCCGATGTTTTCAAATCAAAGATTCCGCAATGTCTAAAGACCAAGACATGTAACCAGTGTGTGCTGCCCATTCTCACATACGGAGCCGAAACTTGGACGCTCACAAAGCAGAATATGCACCGAATTAAAGTAGCACAAAGAGCAATAGAGCGAGCCATGCTAGGTCTTAGACTCGTAGATCGAGTACCCAATGTCATCATCCGTCGCCGGACAAGGGTAGATGACATTGGCGAAAGAGTCTCAAGACTGAAGTGGAAATGGGCAGGACACCTGGCAAGGCGGGAAGACGGCAGGTGGACCAAGGCAATCACAGAGTGGCGACCGAGAACAGGACGACGGTCAGTGGGCAGACCTGCGGCGCGATGGTCGGACGATGTCGTTGAGTCGGCGGAAGGTCCGTAGATGCGAATGGCGAGAGACCGTGTGAAGTGGCATTTGGGGGAAAAGGCCTATACCCAGCAGTGGGCAGCGGGGGCTGATGATGATGAACTGCAGTAAAATGAGCGCAAAACTAAATAGTTAAATAAAGGGAGAAGACGAAAAACGTAATATCCTTTAAATTCTTTTTTTTAATTGAAAATAATTCTTTTTCTTTTGTAGGGTTCCGTACCTGTAAAGGAAAATAGGGAACCCGTATAGGATCACTTTGTTGTCTGTCAAGACCATTTATCTTTGAAACGTGTTTGAGTTGAAATTAAAAAATAAATCAAATCGTAAATCAAAGGACTATATACTCAGTTCTATGGTCCTTTGAAGCTTGAAAAATTAAACTTCTAAGTTAACGTAAAAAAAGATAGGGCCGTTTATGCCGCAAAAAAACTTATTGTCTGTTAACGATGAAATTTGGCATGAAATATCATCTTATACTACCAGTACGGGAAAAAATCTGAAATGTACATATATAAAATATTCAAATCATAATAAATTGAGTCTTTCATCATCATCAACCCATTATGTCCCCACCAAGGGGCACGGGTCTCTTCCCTCAGGAAGGTATAGGTCACACTCCACCACGGGGGCCAAATCCGGATTGGTGGATTGAGTCTTTGAAGTTCGGAAAAACTGCGAGAATCGATTTCTGAACTAATCATGTACCTAATTACAATACGATTAAAATCAGTTAACACTTCGGCCAACCTCGATTATTGTCGTGAATCCCTCGTCTCTCACATAGAGTTATCAATTTACAGATATGACCTGATATATATTACTCGTTGTCTTATTGAATACAATACAAGAACGATATGAGCAGCAAAACCTCCTTTGTAGCTCAAAACTAACACAACCTTTATATTGAAATAAGAAAAAATATTTACTATTTTGACAGTCTGCCTTCTTAGTGTCAATAAAACCAGTTTGACGTTATGATACATTTATGTTTATGAACGATAATTTCATTCGTGAAAATATTCGATTCTATCAAATTTTATCACAATTAACTTATAATAGTTATGTGTCATGGCTTCAACAAATTTAAAGCGTGGTAATAAATTGTTGCTCAATCTCGTAAAATTGTAAATAATGTTTATAACTATTTTAGAACAGAAGCTAATTTATTTAATTAAGAAGAAAGTAAATATCTTCAACAAATAATGAATGTTCAAATTCATGTCGCTTCTGCATAATAATTTTCTTAGGTCTACCGGTTAGTAATGTCATCTTGGCAGGTGCTATACATTGCGTTTATGATACTTCAAATTGAATGCTACCTAAAAGAAAACGCGGTAATGTATTTCGTGTCATTTCCGTCTCCGGATTTAGGAGATGATATCCAAGAAAAGCCGAAGTGTTAACTGATTTTAATCGTATTGTACCTACTTCGTAGTATAGTTTGACCAGAAAGAGTAGAAATTAAAGAGTGCGATTTTGCTAATACTCTTACTTTCCATACCCAACCTTTTAGTGCTAAAAGACATAGTCTCAGCAAGGAGAATTAACCTTGGTCTCAGTTACAATAATTGTGATTATATTAGAATAGAAGATGGCCTGAAAAGTTCGTACAATATTTAGTTACACTTCACTTCCGTTTTCTAGACTTTATGGTCAACCTATACTTTGTACGCAACCACAGAACAAAAAAAAAGAGTAGAAGTCGTAAGTGGGCGGTGCCCGCGTGCCTCACATTAGCAATGTATTGCCTATGCGTAGTCTATGACAGTTCTTCTTGCCTCAGTTGCCGTGCGCTTGTAGTAAGGAAAACAATGTTGAAAACTCTACTAAAATGCCTTATTGTGCTGTGGTAAAGTGCAAAAATAAAAGTAGGGGACCAAAATATGCCAAAAATAAAAGTACGGGACCAAAATATGCCAATCACGCCGTAATATTTCATCGGTAAATCGTATTTAATTTGTATTTTAATTAAATTTGTAATGACATGAACAAGGAAACCAATTCGAAAGTGAGAGAGTGAAACCACCTTTATTTACTGGAACATAATGTTCAGTTTTCGTTGAAATCTGTGCACTTTTTCTAAAAAAATCTGTCAACATTTGAATGCTACTCAATATTACAGATGGGACACATGATAAAAATCTATCGATAATTCGGTAGTTGACACGACCAACAATAAATTATTTGACATGCTCGATCAAAACAAAAATTACAAAATATTTGTCTCTGTCGAAAATGTATCTCTTTTAGTCAATTACTAGTTATTACAATTTTTAAATAGATGAAACATAAAAAGAGTGCTTTGAAATAATTATGACGTCGTAATTCGGTATTTTCATAGAAAACTCCGTTTTAAAAGTAACTTATTTGACCTTTTGTCAACTACCCAATTGTCTATGACTTAGCGACTGCTAAGTTGACTGCTATTATGACTATAGATAATTAACGGTTCTGGTAGAGTAGGTGCGGTCTACGTCTAATTGCCATGATACGTTTTTGAACATGAACGGAAATCTCAGAACCATTTTAAGAATTTATGCTTTAAGTACAATTGCTGTTTATCAGATGTTGTTAAAGGCAAAATAATATGAATATTAAAACTTTTGCCTGTTGATAGAAAACGATATTGTAAATAATTAAATAAAAAATAAGATAAGACTATTCTTTACTGCACACAAAAAACAAATAAAAGTTACAATAAAAAAAAATTATACAATAGGCAGTCTTATTCTCAATAAATTGTACAGGATAAGTTTGCTGGGCCTCGATTCATAAAGCGACAATGGTTAGCTTATGAGAATTCCATATACCATATACATTGCGTAGCCAATCATCCAGAAGGACTGCTGCGTAATTTACATCGAACTGTGGTACAGTTTGGCAGAAGGGAATACATTATGTTACTTTGTCAATGTAGGTACTAAAAAAATAAATGATTAAGAAACATTGTCATAACAAATTCATTTTCAACTGTCGCTTTATGAAACAGTTCTATAATTTGTCGATATGGCAATATGTCCCATCCGTAGCCTGAGTAGCAACATAGCAGATAGTTATTTTTCAATATTAGACTTTATGACGATCACACGCGGCGGTAGTTCCATCTAATGTAGAGTAGCGGTACTACAAAACAAAGATCGTATGTCAAACTTAATTTCATCATTATCATTTGATTTTGATAATTGTTTATATGATTGAAAAGGTTCATATTTTACTTGGCACTTTTGTGATGTAGACCTTTTCAGAATTGCCTTTATTTGCCAATGGCAGCTTGGCATTCACAGTGTGCGTTTGATTTGTGTGTGTGAGTTTGGTCACACTGGTTTTCCTACTGATAGGTCATGTCCGTTGATTGAGTAAAACCATAGATCAAGCCACAGTGTAACCGGTTTTGCGTCGGTGAATATTATTTCTTTGTGTGCGTAATGTTGCCAGAGTAAAGTGAATTTGCCATAATGTGTGCTAAAATATTTCAGTCGTTCGTAGGACGTGAATAAAAATGCAATTGTTTTGAACATTATTATTCATACAATAAAACACGTCTAGCAGTAGAGTTGTCAATCAAACGTCCGCTAACATATTCGTATTATTAAATACACTTTTCTCACTGATTTACGGAAGTTTCATTTACATTTTACTGGTTTCATTTTAATAATATTAAGTGTACCACTCGTGAAAACTTCAGACATTTCTAATCTGTTCATGTGGGTACAAGAAATGGAAAGAATTTTTTTTTTTTTTCTTAAAATTTTAATTTTCCAATTTAACACCTGAAAATACTATAGTTAAATAACTTCACGTTCTGGTGTCTAATTTGTTTGCCGTGCGTCTACTCCCTAAATGCCGCCTGGCAAAACATAGAATAATTTGTTACTTGAAGAGTTGTAGCAACTTTAGTTGAAATGTACAGAGCATGTTCGATCATTTGATGTGGGTGACCAGTTCTCTCTTCCACATGCTAGCACCCATTTATCCAGAACAGGAGTATTTTGAAGAAATCTGGAATGGAAACATTGTGAAATTTCATAAATATTGTAATAATAATAATAATAAAATAATAATTATATATATATATATATATATATATATATATATATATATATATATATATATAATAATATTATTGTAATTGAAAAACTGCTGGCAGATGCTGGATGCGGCAAGCTGAAGACAGGGCGCTATGGCGCTCATTAGGGGAGGGCTATCTTCAGCAGTGGACTAATATAATATACTGATGATGATGATGATGATGATGATGATGATGATGATTTTAACTTTTGATTAAAGGCGATTTAAGTATGTAAAAAAGTGAATAGTATATGAAAGTAGTAATCCAAGTAGGTCTCCAAGATGATATTCAGATTTGTTTAGTTAAATCTTACTCGAAAAAATATTGACTCATATGTTTTTTTCTACAAAACAGAGTTCTCAACTGGAATTCATCTATTGTAATGCTTTGCATAACAATTTACGTTCGTATGTATTTGACTGCCTACCAGCTAAACGAACTTTTAAACTCACTAATAAATACATATAGTCGTATTTTTTATTAAACGGAGTAAACTGACAGTAGCTTGAAAAATAATGTTGCCATGTTCAATGTAATAGTGATGCGTTCAGGTTTGTTCAATCACAGGAATGAATGAATACTTCGTTAACATTACCTTATTGAAACAAAAATCGCTCGTAGCCCCGGCGCCGCCTAAGTGATCTTAAACTATCACGAAGGTTAAGCAACATAAGGAGCGCATACAGTTTATGGATGGGTGACTGTTCTATGACTAACACTAGTGGCATTTTTACTAGCGGTACCGTGCTTCCCAAAGCACGCTAAGCAGTTGGTGGCGGTTGCCGTCGATAGATGACAGTTGTAAAGCCAAGTCAGAGGCCCAAGCTTGAAAACTTCTGACAGTTAGACCAGCCACTAGTCTTACAAGCCTACACCAATCCTGACTTGGCCCCCGTGGTTTAGTATGGCCTATACCTTCCTCAGTGAAGAGACCCGTGCCCCTCGGTGGGGACATAATGGGTTGATGATACACAATGAAGTGGCCTAAGAACATTATCCACCGCTTCCGGCATATTTTTATTCGATATTTATATGTTACGCTAGCAGTGCCCGCGACTTTGTTCGAGCCACAGGATTAGCCTATGTTCTACACTCGTGAAACCATATTTGAAATTAGATATCTACCTTCGGATATTACCCTTTACATAAAACTTTTCCTCTTTATAATCTATCTTATATCTAATATCCCTTCTAATGGCGGTAATTTGCATAAGTAAAATTCTTGCTCTAATATACCTAATTTAATCACTATATAATTATATATTATTATTGGAAGACACTGTTGACGAACCAATTTCACATGTCGATTGTGATCTGGCTAATTTTATTACTTACTTACTTACTGCGATGGCTCAGCGACCCGAAGTGGATCTTGGCCTCTGATACAAGAAGTCGCCACTTATCTCTGGCTTGGCTAATTTTATTACTAATTTTTAATAATTCTGGGTAAAATCCTATCTCTATTTTGACAATTTTACGGTTTGGACAAAATAAAACTGGTTTGATTTCCTCAGACAAAGATGATAGGATGAGTTTATTGAATTTGATTAAAATGTTTTTCGTAAATAGTCCTACAAAAAAGCCCATCACAGTGTGTGTCTATTATCTTATGTGTAAGCCATTATAGCCAAAACAGTGAACCATATAATATTGTTTATAGGAGCATACTGCAGTAGGTACCTATAGGTCTATGATTAAGGCTCTGCTTAATAGGGAATGGATGAAAATATCAGAAGTGCTTGATATTTTTTTCGGTGATAGGAATAACCAAGATGGATTTTTTTTTCATACGTAGCGGACTAAGGAATATGTCTGATATGCCGTACTAAGCCCAGAACGACGAATGGAAAAATATTAAGTTTATTTAAAAATTAACTACGGGGCCAAAAAAATTTAAACTTTTTTCCCGCGTTAAGGAAGGTTATTCCTATCACAAAAAAAAAAATATCAAGCACTGATATTTTCATCCATTCCCTATTACCGTATTTCTTATGTTGACAATATTGTTACCTTACACTGTAACATCTCAACATTGTCAGCCTGTTATATTTTTCAAATGCGACCCAAAAAATATTTATGTGATAATTTTAATGTCATAATGTTTCTTTTCTACGCTACGCTAACGAGCTACTCGAATTACTAAACCTTCGCAGACGAAGTCGCGGGCGCCAGCTAGTAAAAGATTGATGTCATTATTTCATTCATTCACTTTGTCACAACACTATTTTTATTTCGTCAAAACCTGACAACCCAGTAAACGTCAGTTTACTCCGTTTAATAAAAAATACGACTTTAGTTAAAGTAATGATCGGGATTTTCAACATGCACGAATGGCAACATTTTTTACTCTTCGGTTGCCTCCAAGAAATGTCAACAGTTGACGTTTCTTGGGGGCAACCGAACAAAAAAAGCAGTTACACTTTTGCCTTTTATTCTGTCTCTTTTTCACCCATGATCGCTACGTAAGTTTGTTTCATATACATCTTGTATGTGTGCGTTGTGGCTTGCTCCATGGTTTTACTCCTTCCACGGTCATGTCACTACTTCTACTCTTTTTTTTTGTTCTGTGTACGCAACCCTCGGTGGGCGAGTCCGCCCGACTTGCATTTGTCCGCTTTTTCTTCAAAAGATTTTTTTTCCAAAGCATGGACCTTCAAATAAAAATATACCCTCTGGAGTTTTGGGGAAGTTTCAATGAAAGATTTCTGTCCTTCGCGCGACACTGGCCAGCATAGATTTTTTTCTTAAAAAATAAAAGTTCTCTTCTAGATCCCCAGAGCTTCTGTTTGGCGCCAGACAATACGGTACAGGAGTGGACATGTGGGCGGTGGGCTGCATATTGGCAGAGCTACTGCTACGAGTACCATTTCTGCCTGGAGAGTCTGACCTCGATCAGCTAACCCGCATATTTCAGGTCTTTGGGACGCCCAACGAGGAAAACTGGCCGGTTAGTGATGTAGCTTGAAATTAGTAGACACCATTTAAGATGAACGAATGAACGAATAAAAAAAAAAAATTGGTAGCTTGCTGGACGACGAAAATAGAGCGATAAGATAGGTCGGAGATTTCCGCATTTACTTTCTCTTAGTTTATTTCAATCAACTTTTATTGGCTATTGGAATACATATTTAAAAAATGTAAGTAACCTATACAAAAAGTAACAGTTTCAGGTTTACAACTTACGCGAACCACAAAAATTATTAAGGTAGTTTGAAAAACCTCACATGTAGTAATAAGATGGCAAAAATGGGAATATACCCATTAAAATAGCCCAACTTTTTGAAGCCTTTGTCCAATGAACAGGGTCAGCTTCTAAAAGTACATACCTCTTCATAATTACATTTTTGCTATTTTTTATTGACAAATGTCACGTGTAATTCCTGGTGTACATACAATAAAGAATATTCTATTCTATTCTAACTGCGAAGTTAGCTCTTTGCATCATTCTCTATCCAGTGCATTCCAGTCCTTACCTAGCCTTCCATTTTGACAATGATCTCTACTGTAGCAGCCTAGTTCAGGAAAACCCACAAACAATCTGATGCAATGCCTTGAAGCAGTGCCCATTTCTCTCCAGGGCATGAAAGGGCTCCCTGACTACGTCCAGTTCAAGCAGTTTCCCGCGCAGCAGCTGCGTCACATCTTCAGCGCGGCCTCCGATGACCTAATCCTGTTGTTGGAGAGCCTCCTGGCGCTTTTCCCTCCGAAGCGGTGCGACTGCACGCAGGCGTTGCAGATGCCCTATTTTAGGTGAGCGCACTTCAATAGAAATATGTAGTCTCAGCAAGGATTCATTCATAAAAATATGGGAAATACGGTTTTCATAAGCTTGTGAAAAGGTCCATATAACTGGGGGATGTGATATCAGCTACTTCCTTCCTAAGGGGAGTGAATGTATGTAGTCATGGTACGGCCACACTATCGCGATAACGCGAAGATTTGCGTTGTCGTGACTGTCTGGCCAAAAAATTCGTCCTGTCGCGAATCATCATCGCGAATACAAACACCCTTCGCGCTGCTGTCGGTAAAATACCGCACATCAAAGGGTAAAATGAATTTAGCAACGTTCTTGATTGTCGCGACGTAGCGAAGGTTTATTTGATGTAGCCAAGCTCTTCGCCGTAGAGCGAACACGAAATTTTGTCGCGACAACGCGAACACGAATCTTCGCCTTCAAGTGTGGCCGCAGCATTACAGGTCAGTTATCTAAAGCTGGCACGTTCACAGTACTCACACTTATGCAATTTCACTGTACAGTATGTTCAAAAATAAATGATTTTGATTCAAAATGCGACTCTAGTTTAAGTGTAGACTAGAGTTAGGTTTTAGTAAGATGGGTGCGTTAGAGATAAATAAATACAAATTATATGTGTTACTTGTTATAATATATTTTTAGCAAATTCGAGCGAAAAGTATTAAAAATAAGGTGGAATCAATGGTTACAAAATAGTTTTAATTTTCAATAAATTTTCACATGAACAAAAATAATTTCACCTAAGAAAATCTTTACCAAAACAGAAAATAATTATCCCAGAAATCCTCAACAATTGAAGTATAATTTAATTATGTAACAAAGGGTACGCTCCGTGTTCAGGTACTGGATGAATGAGCCGTTTTCAGATGAACTAAAAAAAAAATCTAATGGCTGTCAAAGGAATGCAATTTTGGACCTCAGCCCAATAGCCATGTATGATACATCGTCGAATAGGTCTCAGCGAGCTGAACAAAAGTCACTATGACGCCAACAGCCAAATGTTTGTCCTTTCGAAGTTATATTGTATTTGCCTTTGACAAATCACAAAATACTCCTATAGCATCATTATGATCCTCCCACGCACTGAAAATATGTTTAACTAACATGACTCCAGCGTCTGTTGTATTCCGCCCTTTAGTGAAACCGAACTGCTGACTATGGAGGAGTTGGTAATTATTGAAATAATAAGCAATTGATCTAAGATAATTCTTTCAAATATTTTACTTAATACTGGTAGGACTGAAACGGGTCTAAAATTTGTTGGGTCTTGTTTATCACCGCTTTTAAATAAGGGCACTAACCTACTATATTTCATGAGGTCTGGAAATACTCCTTCATCTACGCATTTATTGAAAATCTGTGCTAACGGCAAAGCTAGGATATTTATCACTGAATTAACTATTTTTAGTGACAAACCCCATAAGTCCTCGGTTTTTTTACGATTCAATAATTTAAAATTCTTAACAATGTCATGGGGCTCAATGTAATTAAATGTAAAATCGTGTTCGCACGCGGGGACATGGTCCCTTAATAATGTCGCCGCACGATCTGGTGACGAGTCTAATGGAGCTGTAGTTACGATTGGGACATAAGTGAAGAACTGTTCGAAAGCTGCAGCGATACCTTCATTTGTTGTTATTATTTTGTCATCGATCTTAAGTGAAATATCTCGGTCTCCTAATTTTGCTTTACCCGTTTCTCTATTTATTATGGTCCAAATTGTTTTTATTTTATTCGGTGATTGTTGGATTTTACCTTTTATATGATCGCATTTAGCTTTATGGCAGACGGCCTTAAATAATTTTGAATATTTTTTTACGTACTGTATGAAGTTGGCATCATGTGTATAAGTCTTTTTGTCATATTATTTATTTCAGAGGAGGTCTCTCATGAGTGTCTTAGCGTGCGGACGTATTTCTCGTTATTTCATTTTTATCATTTAATTTAGTAATTGTGAATCCTGTCGTGTGGACAAATTTGCGCGATTGTCGGACCCTCTCGTTTCTTCTAAGGCGAGTCCCCATAAGCGGCGGCGGCCATACTGCCCGGTGTCGGACTTCTCTTTCATTTGGACGAGTGTCGTCGACTGGTGAGACGAAACTTCTCATCGCTGGAGTCAGAGGCGCGGCGCTGGGACTCGATCTCGGAGAGTGCGGCGTCAGACGCAGCGATCACACCGCACGGCCAAGCGGATTGAACAACAAGTAACGAATTTCTGATTTACTTGCTGTAGCGCTGCGTGGCTCGAAGGATCAACGCGTAAAATACACACACACCTATCTGCACATACGACACGCCCGTGTCGTTTTTCTTGTGAACTGCGAAGTTAGGTGACCCGACGGGCTCGAAGGACCAAGCGCGCGCACCACACACAATTAGTAGCTACGGGAAGTAAGCGCTACGCGCTACGAATAGTACTCGCTACAGCTACAGCTGCGCGTGCGTGGATTAGACACCTTAATAAAAAATATTTTTAATCGCTATGCCGTTCAGCCTTCAGCGCACGCCTCCTAAGACAAATACGCCGACCGATCCTCCGTTGTCAGCCTCATCGTCGGCGCCAAATCTGGCGCAGCAGGATGTGCCTACAGACGGGTCAAATGTCCCTACGCGCTACAAGCAGCCGCGACTATTTGATGATGATGATGACGTGGGGTCTTCCGACCCGCTGCATGTACTGGGGTTAGAGCTAAGGTTGTTGCGCGAGGAAATGCAAGGTATGCGTAAAGACATACAAGAGTGCCGGCAGGAAATGCGCGATTTCCGCGATGGACTAGGACAATGCAATAAGCGCATCGACACTATAGAGTTGAAGGTCGACTCGATGGAGAAGAAAGTCGCTGAAGTCGCCATGACAGCCGGAACAGATGTCTTGGAAAAAGCCATTAGCAGCCTTCGAATGGAGCTTCAAGATCGCGACCAAGACATGCTGGCGAACGACATACAAATAAATAATATCGCGGAAGAGAGCGGGGAAAACCCGGTACACTTGGTGACGATGATCTCCACGAAATTAGGTGTGACGGTGGACGAGCGCGACGTGGTTTTTGCGGAGCGGGTGGGCCCGCGCGGCGATTTAGCGGAGGAGCGCCGGCCGCGGCCGCTGGTCGTGCGACTGGCGCGCCGAGCCACGCGCGACGCTCTGCTGCGTGGGGCTCGCGTGCGACGCACCGCCACTACGGCCGACCTGGGGCTGCGTGGGGAACCGCGCCGATTTTATGTAAATGAGCGGCTCACCAAGCTTAACAGACAACTGTTCGCGAAGGCCCGGGAGCAAGCAAGGGTTCACGTCTGGCGATGGGTATGGACCAGGGACGGACGTGTCTACGTGAGACGCGCTGAAGGAGAGCCGTCTTACCGAGTGCGCCGAGAGAGTGACGTAGAAAATATTTTTAAGTTTAAATAAGTTAGCTGTTCCTCGTCGGTATAACTTCTTAAAACAGTGCTTTGTGGTTCTATGTGTTTACAGTCCAATTTTGTTTATTATGTGTCATGGACCTTGGTCACGGTGTGTCTTTGCTCTTGCTATTAACAATACATACACAGAAGTGTTTTATACAGTACGCCTGGTAAAATTCTTATATTGTAAGTATTATATACGTTATATTTATTGTAGAACTAATTATTATACATTAGCACATCATATATCTACTAAATTAAAGAGTAATATTTTATGTATAGTATTTGTATTTACAATGAGGTATTATTATTATACACATTATTTAAGCACTTATAATTATTACTATATTTATTATGATGATTAAGGTAACATCTTTCAGAGTTGGGTTTTTCAATGCTGGTTCTCTAGGAACAGGACACGACGAATTTATAGTGGCCATGGGGAATTTCTCGGCTGACCTGGTCGCAATTAATGAGACTTGGCTCCGTGAGGGGGAGGAGGGCCGCGCGCCTACGGTTTCCGGATACCGCCTACGCCACATACCGCGCCCGCGCGAAGTGCGTGCCCGCGGCGGCGGTGTGGGCTTCTACGTGAAGCGTGGCGTCGCCGCCCGGCTTTGCGCGCACCCTCCTGCGCCCACAGTGGAACAGATGTGGCTCCGTGTCAACGTTGGCGGGAAAAAAATTCTGATTGGTACGGCCTATCGCCCTCCATGGCTGAACGCTGACATCTTCTTTGACGCGATCACAGACTCTGTAACATCTATGACTGGTTATGACAATGTACTGTTGTTAGGTGACTTTAACATTGACTTTACTGACTGCTCTAATAGAAATTATGGTTGTTTAATACAGTTTTTAACATCTTTAAGCTTGACCCAGACTACTGATCGACCAACTCACTTTACTGACCACAGCGAGACTACTATTGACCTTGTTTGTACTGACGCACGAGTACGTTCCACTAACGTGCACCACATACCGGATTTGGGTAGACATGCATTTATTACTGTCGACTTAGATGTAAGAAAACAGAAACCGTCCCCAAGATTTGTGACTTATCGACCAATTAAAGACATTAACCGTGAGCATTTTGACTCGGACCTTGAATCGACAGACTGGGATAGCATACTTTTACTTGACGACGTAGACGAGATGGTAAAGCAGTTTAATGTACTTATAAATGGACTATTTGACAAACACGCACCTTTTAAGACTGTAATTGTGAGGGAGTCTCCCAAGCCGTGGCTAACGAACAATGTGCGTTTGATCATGCGTCTTCGCGACGCAGCCCATGAAAGGTACAAAGTCACTAAATCTGATGCACACAAGAAGTATTATTTAGAACTCAAACATCTTGTTATTTCTGCCATTTTTAATGAGAAACGTGCCTTTTTCGAAACAAATATAAATAAGTGTGCAAGTGATGCTAAGCGTCTTTGGAAGAATCTCAAACGCACAGTTCTGCCGGATAGACGGAATCAGGAACTTCCCTCACATTACAATGACGCTGACGCAATCAACGACCATTTTTTGAATGTGCCAGGAAAGGATGACGTGACCATCTCTGCTTTGACTTACTTTGAATTTCACCGACATAACGAGACAAGTATTTTTACATTGACTACTGTGACTCCCTTCGATGTAACAAAAATTCTGACATCTATAAAAACTAATGCTACGGGAACTGACTCAATTGACATTAATATGATACTGCTGACGCTACCCAGAACTCTGACAGTCTTGACTGCTATTGTTAATAGGAGTCTACAGACAAGTATTTTTCCGACCGACTGGAAGACTGCGAAAGTTACTCCGATCCCCAAGAAACCTCACCCAGTGCACATATCCGATCTTCGTCCCATTAGTATCCTTCCTTGTATATCCAAGATAATCGAGAGGGTGGTGTGTGATCAGCTATCGAAGTACCTGGAAGAAAACAGCCTACTACCGGATTCACAGTCAGGGTTCCGAAAGGGTCGTGGTACGGCCACTGCTTTGCTGGACGTCGTGGACAACGTGTTAACGGAACTTGACAGAGGTAACAGTACTATTTTGGTACTTCTAGATTTCTCCAGGGCCTTCGACTGTCTGAATACCCCCCTCTTGTTATCGAAGATGTCGTATTATGGATTTGATAATGGTGCGGTTCGGTGGTTCGATAGCTACTTGTCGGGCCGGGCGCAAATTGTGGCTTTGCAGAGGAGTAACGGCACAACGCAGTTTTCAACAGTGAAGCAGTTAAGTAGAGGTGTACCGCAGAGTTCCATACTGGGACCCTTGTTGTTCATTCTGTATAGTGCAGATATCGTCGGGGAGATCAAAAACAGTAGGTGCCATCTCTATGCCGACGATACACAACTGTACATGCCTACCTTGCCGTCAAATGCAGCTATAGCGGCTGATTTGATCAACAGTGATCTAGACCGTATTGCGTCTTGGTCTGACAGGAATTGTCTGGTGCTGAACCCTAGCAAGTCCAAGTATATGGTGCTTGGTACTAAAAATCAAATCCATAATACGACGCAAGCTCTTCTTGTCAAGGGTATAGCTATCATGGGCGAACCAATAGAAAGGGTGGTAGAAGCAAAAAATTTGGGTGTAGTGATGGACGGGGAGCTACGTTTTGAAAATCACATTAGAAATGTAGTCAGTAACGGCTTCTATCGCCTTAAGATTCTATATAATATTCGCGATTACCTCAGCACTGATTTGCGTGTCAGGCTGAGTGAATCATTAATATTATCTAGACTAAACTATTGTGATGTTGTTTATGGTGGTTGTATACTTGGCCGGACAAAGAGACTAATACAACGAGTGCAAAACGCATGCGCTCGATTTTGTTTTAAAGTCCCACCTAGGTCCCATATCACTCCGTACTTGAATGCTGCAAAACTCCTGAACATGGAGGCTCGCCGCCGGCTCCACCTTGCTACGATGCTATTCGGTGTAGTACGTAATAAAACTCCTTCGTACCTTTATAAAAAGCTCGAGTGGTCATCTCGCCAGCAGCGTTACATTAATAAAGATAAAATTCGTGTACCTGCGCATAGAACAATGACCTTTCGTGGCAGTTTCAGGTATGCGGCATCCAAGTGCTGGAATGATATTCCTCCCCCAGTCCGTGAAGCTTCTAGTAGGTATGCCTTTGGGCGCAAGCTCAGGGCATATTTGCTTGAACAGCAGAGACTATCCCATCCTCTCCAGACTTCTCGCCGCTTCCGACGTAACTAGTGATCGCGTCATCACTCTGACTTCTAACTTTTGTAAGGCCGTTGGTTTACATTTATTATTACTATTATTATGTAAATTCTATTTATGCACGTAATTGGTTGTAGTATTCTAGTCTCGGTAAGTGTATGTATATGTTTTTTAATTATTATATCTATGTAATTGTAACTTCACTATAATTAATTCAACTGTAGGTATTTGTATATTTATGTAGTGTAGTTAAAAATGTTTTTACCATCGGTTTATAATTATGTTCGTATTTTTTTTCCTATATTATGTATGAAATAATATTGTAATTAGTTAATAAAATTATGATGATGTGCCGCGCGTGGAGCCCTCATGGGACAGGCGCTGACTGAAAATCAGTGCCGAGGAGTAATACCCTCGGCAGTATGCTGAGTCACCTGCCTATTGCAGCAGCAGAGACACACCGTGACGATTGTTTGTAAATGTTTTCTTAAATATTTTATTTTGTGGTGTCTCAATGTATTGAATAGTCAGTATGTCTAATGTTCTGTGTAACTGTTGCTGTAATAAAAGTGTTTTCTTTCTTTTCTTTCATATAATTCATAAAGTGTGTCTCTGCTCTTTCGAATACCTAACGTTGCCCATTCACTAAATCCTACTCTATTGTCGTTGCTTTTTAGATGGCGCAATTTAAAAATCTTTTTAAAACTATCTGACACGACTTCGAATAACTCTTTGTAATGAGTATTAGCATTTTCATAATTTGCTTGAGTCGTTATACCACTTTCGAGGTCTGATTTAAACGAAACTAATTTTTTACTTGTTACGGGCCGGCAGAGGATAACCGGTTCGGCGTTTTTTGTATTTATTTCAAAATGCACAACTTGACCGCTGTGGTCTGACTTTAGACAATTTACTGTGGAATAATCTGAAAAATCGCAATCGCAGTAAACATTATCTAGGCAGGTGGCAGTAGTTTCAGTTATCCTAGAAGGCTCCAAGAAAATATTTATTAGATTTAAACGATTTGAAGAGAATTGTCAATTTAGTATTCAAGGCGGTGTCTGCCATTAAGTCGATGTTGAAGTCATCACAGACTATGACTTTCTTATTGCTGCTAGAAGCTACCTTTAAAACATCCTCTAATATGGTTTCAAATAAACTGTAATCGCTGGTAGGGGGCCTGTACAAGGCTACTACAATGTGTCCAGACAGTTCAACACACGATATTTCAATTACTTTTTCAACAGAAAGTCTGCAAATATCATTCCGTTCTTTAAATTTCAAATTATGTTTTGTTAGTATCAAGGACCCCCCATGCCTTGCAGACTTTCTATTGAAGCAACTGGCTATTTGATAATTATTCACAGAAAAATTCATTTGAGTCTCTAGTAGCCAGTGCTCTGTGACACAAAGTATATCCACTCTGTGTTGTTCTAAAAACAACTCTAATTCTAATAATTTTCCAGAAAAGCCACCCTGTATGTTCTGATTAACTAAAATTAGTTTTATATTATTTTTAGTATTTGTATGTATGTATCGTACCTAGCATTTAAGAGTAATTTAAATTGCAAAACCAAGAGCATCTGCCAACAAACTGTTATGCAGTTTAGCAGAAATCAACTTCTGTATTTTTATATGAATAAACATTTCAGAACACAAAAAGAAGTGTTCTGAGATAAACATCTTCAAATCAATCAATCAAACTAACTAGATGTCCCGCTCACAAGTCCGTAAAATTTTACATCACGCGAAATAGTTTTCTCTATGTTCGTGAAACAATTTTTAGATTATTTTTCTTATTCCAGCAATAAACCTGCACCGTCCATCGGCAACAAGCTCCCGATGCCGACCAACTTGTCCAAGGTGGAGGCAGAGAAGCCTTCTCTTAAGCGGAAACTGCTGGATAACATCGATGGTGGCTCACTGGCAAAGCGGCTACAGTTCTAGGTGGCAGGTATATTTAAGTGAGGGTTCTATTGGCCCCTCATCTCCAACTGGCGGAAATGCAGCAACTTTCAGAAGATAGCGGTTTAGCCAATCCGAATTTGAGAACTAAACGGCACCGTCTGTTATGTGATGAGGGGCCATGACTGATTAATGCGTTTTGATTCAAGTTTTGATGACAGTGTCAATGACGACAAACTAACATGAAATACGTCCTCAAGAGGTAATGGAGACCATTGCGGACTATTCATGCAGACTTTATCAACTGAACAATTACATTCAAAGCGCAGTATAGGTTGTACATTGATCGTCAATTTATTGATTTTATGTGTATCATAAAATGAAGTGCAATTTTGTAGGTACTGACATGTTTTTTTTAGTTAAAGATTTTAAGTGGACCCAAAATTGTATGCGGGAAAATTGAAAAGCGGGGCTTAAATCAACAATTATATGGAGAATGACAGTATTGACAAACAAGAAACTATTTTGTAAAGAGTATAATATTGCTAAACTCTGTCGACACAATATTATCTATAAATAGCAATAAAGATAGCATTTTTAGAATAAAAGATTTGTATAATATTATAGCAGTGTATTTTTTAGTTTCATTTGGCGTTTAGCCAAAATTAACAAGAGAAAGAGGTACAAAAATGAAATTCGACAGTAGTTAGCCCTAGGCTAGGCGTTACAAGCGTATGTTAGTCACTACCATGTAATACAAATGTCAAAGTAAAATATTCTTAAAAGCAAAACTTCGGCCATCCGTAGCGTCGTATAAAATAAAAAATCGTCGTAATAACAACTACATTCGGAATATTAAAATAAAATAAAGTTTCTAAAAACGAACCGAGGCCTCAGACCGCAGTCTTCATTTTGATGAACACAAAACGATACTGTCTTATATTTTAAACATAATTTTTAAACAGTTGTCACTTGGTAGATGAACTAGCATTAATCTGAAACAAAAATTTAAAAGCACAGACTCATTTTTTTTCTTTATCCGGGTAATTCTTTAATTAATTCAATGGAAATCGTATCATGCCATTCTTTTTGATTATCGATTTCTCTTTAGCCGGTAGAATCCCTGTTCTTTGTTTTGCTCAGCGTTCTGGAAAAGTTTGGATGGATTATTGTTACACAATCAGAACGGCTCTGTAATTTGTAACAGGGATAGAATATAGTATCTAAATTTTATCCCGAGAATGTACTCATCAAAATTGATCCGATCAAAATCTAAACTCGAACTAAGTTCTAGGCAACTGCTAGCATATTATTATACGCAAGCCTCTGAGCAGCTAATAAACATTATCCTCAACTTTTACAACTACATAAAACACTGTTATCCATGCATCATTATGGCCGTTTCACCAACTATTAGCTAGTTAAAGACAACTACAGCTAGTTTTCAAGCCTCAAAGCATACTCGGGGCCTCAATTTGTTATTGGTTATTGCACAATGTCTGCCACGTAATGCAGGCATTGTAACTTTAAAAATTCGACCGAACATTTTGAGGTATGAAAAACGCATGGAAGTGAAGCGGCAATGAAATAAAAATTTACACATTGACGCAATTTTCATTTTTACTGCCGAGCGCCTCTATTATGTAAGTCTTCACTGGATTGAGTGACGCTAATTTTCACTTTTTTCCAGCGTCAAATACATAAATATTTTTATACTACACCTGCTTGGAAAGTACCTTGATACTTTATCAAATTTACGGTAGAAAGTACGTCATTGCATATCGAACAATTATGCGGGGAGAAAACGCATCTGAGCGGGAGAGAAAAGTGTATGAAAATCCATTTCTTACGTGGTTTTTCTTTTTTAATTTTGGGTAAGACTATGCGCCGGTAACCTAAATATCAAAAGCCAAAAAGTTTTTACAGTGAGTTTTTATCTCCAAGTTCGCAAAATGACACTGGCCACTAGCAACAATTTCAATATAAATTTCAATTAGTAAAGATTTCGTTTTTTATTTTCCTTGTAGGTGTAGTATAAAGCACTATGTATCACTCGAGAGAAACTGCGATTCCCGATCTCAGGTGTTTTAAAGCCCTCGCCTACGGCTCGGGCTTCAAACGACACCCTCGACGGTAATCGGTCACTTTGTCCTCTCGGTGAACAATGTACTATGAGTCTATGATACTTCGCAAACGTTCAGATGGAAAACCCTAAATAGTGGCCAGTTACATAATATACCCGCAGTAGCCGCACAAGTGGCGCCACTGTATTTCACGTTCAGTGCGTGCGGCGGCGGACACCCGCCAGCCGCTCGAATATCACCACGTCCCGGCATTCCACGCGCATTTCTGTCACGGGCAAATGGACATACATCACTACATAGGACTTACTTCGAATTCGAACCACTGGAAACGTAGCTTAGGACTCGAAACAAAAAGGAGCGGAACTGCGGTATTGGTGAGAGTTATATTTTCCACGCGTCATCTCTTTGACCACCAAAAATATTTTGAAAAATTTATTATCGGATTGTATTAACGACTTGCGTTTATATATTATAAGCGGTGGTGGCGTAGTGGGGTTGATTGACCCTTGCTTCTCGATCATGAGGGTCTGGGTTCGAACCACGCATGTACCCAATGACTTTTAGTTACGTACATTTGTTTGTACAGCAACACCATTCGCTGATAAATTGTGCCCGGATAACGGCGACAGGCTTGCCACTTGTCACGTTTGGGACCTAATAAACTCGGCAAAACGTGGGTCCAGTTCTAGAGACTGGTGCCTCTGCCTACCCCTTAGGGGATAACGGGCGTGAGTTTATTTATTTTATTTAAAGTTTTTCTGGAGAAAAGACTTGAAGACAAAGTTCCCAAGCTTTCTGAATGTTATTTTAGAACACTTCTAAGTAGCCCATCGGAGATCTGTACAGCCGAACGCGTCGAATAAGCTATCGAAACTTGTTTTTAAATTATTTGTTTGAAATCTTATTAAGCCCCCTGCTTACCAACTGCACTTACCACTGCAGTGTAAATAGGCGGCGGCCCTATGAAACTACGTGTACTAGGCGCGGTTGATTGTTTCGTCTAAAATAGGCGCTCGTTATCTTTTACGCGACCTCTATTCGGATGATTTTTCGGCGTGTATAAAATGGTTTCGCTCACCATTGTCCGCGTGGTCCCCACGCTCATTCGGTTCATGCTTGCGAAGATGGGTTGCCGTCGCGGATGCATGCGACACATTGAATTTACCATGTCTCATCTGCAATTCCTTACAACTACTTTTTTGCTTGTTTGTTTTTGAATTATCTTTTTTTAAACACTTTCTTGCTGCCTAACAATCATGCTCTCTGTTGGCAAACACAACATTTTACTCGATGTTAAATAAAGCGAATATAGCTAATTAAATGTGTGATAAATGTTCTAAGTGCCAATTTCATTGTGCTGTGGAAGCAGATAAAACATTGTGTTGACCGCGGGAGTCGTGCACAAGACTAACCCCCATTTTTTCGTACAAAGTACATTTCGCCAAAGTACGAGCACATACAGAAAAAACAACTGAATACATAATATGTTAAAAGTAGATTAATAGATTGTTAGCGTACGAGAAACAGAGAGTAAGAAGTGCTAAGAATGCCGATGATTTGACATTTGCATCCTCAGGGTGACATCGACTTCGTTAGGTACCATTTTAAAGGAACATTCTGACCACGATTAATTTATCTAATAAATTAATTACTAATAAAAAATAGGACGAAAAAAATTGTTAGTGTTGCAGGGCCAACGCCAACGCCGTTAAATAGGTAGATAGAATATTCTTAATTTTTTTTCTTCGTTGTTTATTGTTACAAATTATATTGTCGTCGTTTATCAAGACGAAAAACTTTGAATTCACTCTCTAGTGAGTTTGGGTGTGCCATGCATGTATGTGTGATACCGCCATTTCGAGTCAGAAGTGTCTAAAGCTAGACACACTTCTGAACTATGCTGACGCCGTCCGTCGCCTATCACGTGGTGTCAAGTGGAAGGAACGAAGATGCAAATATCAAATAAAACGTCATCGGTATTTTCAGATTAGCCGAACTGTAGAAGGTCCTATGAAATGGCCTGAGAACATTTTGCAACAACATTCCACAAAAATATACATACCAATAACAAACTAGGACACTAGGGTACAAGAGTAAATGGTCCTTGTTACTAAAAAGAGATCAAAATCAAATTATTAATAAAGTCAAGGGTTAACTAAGCGCAGAGGTGGTAGTACCTTGGGCGAATGGGATACCAAAGACAAGCGTCCGTACACGCCGTATTTACGTTCGTCCTCAGATCTTAGCGTGCCCATCTTTTTCATAACTAGGTAAATCTGCAAGAAAAACAAATTACATCGACTTATTTACCCGTGTTTCTTTATACTGTAGAAAAACGTCATAGAAACTGTAAATTTGAACTAACGTAGCTAAACTAAGTTAAGCAACACGAAATGGACTCTTTTCTCCAGCTAATGACTCAATTGACGATCTCTGTGGTGTAGCGGTTAGCGTATCTGCCTACCATGCGAGAAGTCCCGGGTTCGAATCCCGGCTGGGGACAAAAAAACCCAGGTCTTGGATGTTTACATGTTTGTGATGTCGCTGTTTCTGTTTCTCACGACACAGGGTATCCTAGTGTGGGACCAGAAGCAATATATGTGCCTGTATGTAAATGTTTATGTTTTAAGGCACATACTTGTTCGAGCATCCCGTAAGAGCGAATGAGGAAGTCTCTCTGTGCTAGCTGGTTGATACGTTCGCGTTCCTCCTTCTCCACAATGGGATCAGGCTCATAAGAGCACAGTACGTAGGATGGTTTCGGCTCTTTCTCTTCAGGCTGCGAAGACATGAGTATTTAATAAGGAATGTACGATAAGGAAAGCTCAAGATATGTAATCTGAAATCAAATATTTCAACATAACGAATTTACATTCTGTTAAGTGTCAACGTACAATGTTAGTTGCTGCCTTCTGGTCTAATTTCTAATGGAGAAACAAGTAGGCAGAAAAAACTCTTAAGAACATCAGTTGCTTACTACCTACATGAAAATATTCCATGGTTTGCGTTAATATCATTGAATACCAAAATATTTGTAACTATTTGACGAAAGCGGAAAATAACATGCGGCGAAAAACACGAGCATCACTCATAATTTAGAGGCAGGAGTTTAATATAATGGGTAGGTGAATCGCTCGTAGCCTGGGCTGCTTGAGTGATCTTAAACGATCACTAGGGTTAAGCAACATACGGCGCGTTCAGTCCATGGACGGGTCACTGTCTATGACTAACGCTAGTGACATTTTTCCGAGCGGTTCCGTGCTTCGCAAGGCACGTTAAGCAGTTGGTGCCGGCTACCGTCGATAGATGGCAGTCGTTAATTCAGAGGCCTTCGGGCGGCTTGAAAACTTCTAACAGTAAGACCAGCCACTAGTCTTACAAGCCTCCACCAATCTGGACTTGGCCCCCGTGGTGGAGTATGGCCTATACCTTCCTCAGGGAAGAGACCGGTGCACCTCGGTGGGGACATAATGGTGATGATGATGATGGGTAGGTGAAGTATGAAGTCTCTTAGTTTACCAAGCATAAAAAAACAATATTTTACGATCCCATCGAAGATTGATTTGATTAGCAACTTAACACCTATATCAAAAGAGGGTCCAATACATGCCTTTTCAGAGACCAATAAATTTCTCGAACTAAAGCAAGCACTCACCGGTGTAACCACAGCCTTGGGCGTTTTCTCCTTCTCTTTCTCTCTCTCCTTATCCTTGTCCTTTTTCTTCTCTTTCTCTTTCACTTTGGTCTTGCTCGCCTTCTCCACCGCAACGGGTTGAGTGGTTGGGGCTACTGCCTCTTTCAGTTCCTCGATAGCTTTCTTGTCCACTGCTGGCTTCGCTTGAGTCTTTTTGAGAGCGTCCGCTTTTGCCTTTGACAACTGGGGAGAGATTTAAAGAATGTCAAAATGTCAAGCTATGAATGTAAGCCGAGGAGATAATAACCGTATCCAAGTAATACTGTAAGGCGTGACCTAACTAGTAAAGGAATTGGTTGACGTCACATTATTCTTCTAGTAGTAACGCTAAAATATTTTTATTTAATTTTATTGCAGAAGCAAGGTAAATATGCAAGGGTGTTCTAAATTCCAGAATGGTTATCTCCAGCAAACCATTGGTTTTGAAGAGGCTCGAAGGAATTCTGTCGTTTTCTCTGAAGATTCGATGCTTTTCACTGGTAGGCGTATAAACCCCAAAATCTGTTAGATCACTTTCGGATACGAATAACTTTCATGCATCATTAACTTCGGAACGGAACGGTGTCTAGTCCATATTATACTACTTTATAAGCATCAACATTACAGCAAACTTTAGCGGCCTTACTTAAAAAACCCGATTCCTCTAAAAGGAATCTAAAACTCTTTTTTTATCTGTGGCTACATATATTTCCTTGTAAAATCTCCACCACAGACTATTTTAATCGGCGTTTTATGGCAATTTGGTTTACATTGCGTACCCGAGTCTTGCGAATCTGTGCGTTCATAGACCAATCAATCCGCATCGAATTTTTTCTTAGTAAACCTGTAGTTCAATAAAAATAGTGCCTTTCGGCTAGAACCAAGCCATGCGTTATTAGCCGAACGAGGCTGGTCTTCCACCGACCCTCCCATGGCAACCGCCCTGCGGCCGCTACCTATTTATCAAGACGCCAATCACCTGGAACTCCTCCCGCTGGATACGGGTACAGTCTCCCCTCGCGCGGGACGACGCTGTACCCGTGTAAAGGGACCCCGATGGCTGTTGGAACAGCGAGGCGTACTGCTCCCCCACTGGGTACACTCGCCTGGGAGAAACAGTGAGCCCAGTTAGTATCACGTACCCAGTCTGTGCCGGTGTACGACCACGAGCCGGCTGGCTGCCGGAACAGCGGCGCGTATCGCTCGCCCACCGGGTATACTCGTCTGGGGGAGAAAGGGGCTCGGTTTTCAGGGGATATTGCTGCTAAGTTTGTCTTGTCACTTTGATTGGTGTCAGTTGTAATGGTAATCCTTTGCGCTTAGTAAACTACGTGATAAAGTGCTTAGCCCATATTATAGCGTGATATTCTGGGGTCCGTTTACATTATGAATCGATTAAAGACTAGCGCCTTTAGTTGGCGGCACTTGTATTTAGAGGATTTTGCAGTGGGCGATTTATTCACTAAAAATAGTATTCGAAACACCGTCCACCTATAGCTTTGTTAAAAAAAAGGTATTGTTATCAACTTTATTCGGATACACTTACTTGACTTTTGGTCGGCAGATTCCGAGCAGGTGTGGCTATGATTCGAAGAGCTTATTCATGGTGAGCAGAGACTGAGCTCGCGCGGTGGCTCCTCTCTGACTCTCGGATTTTTCCGACAAAAAGTCAAGTAAGTGTATCCGGAATAAAGTTAATAATGTCTAGTGAAAGATTTCGTTTAAAAAAAAGTATTGCGTCTAAAAACAGCTGTGTTGTCGATGTTCTTTGTTTTCGTATTGCACTTAAACTAATTCAATCTTGCAAACTTTACTGAGAACTGACTTAGCTGAAACAATGACTGTTCGTTTGCTAAGTCATGTATGATGGTAAAACACCCATATTTCCGACAGTCATTGAACTGCAGCTGGGTGATTTCATTCTTACCTGAAGTTCCCCAAATGAGTTTCTTCCCATTGTATCTGCGTTTGCCATGGACTCTTCTCTTGTTCCTTCTCCTCCGGTTGTGAGAATTCGGTAAATCTAAAATTAATTGTTAGTTAATAACTGCATTGAAGGCCGAGAGCCGTCTGATCGAGTGTCCAGTCTAGAGCAAATAATAATGCAAGCGGCCGCGGCCGTGCGAGATGGAGGCATCTAGGATACGAAACAAGTTTCCAATGAAAAGCGTCCATGTGCGCCCAGTGGTTATAATGCGCGCGACCAATTGAATAGCCACCGATAGCCACTGCCCTACCCTATGAAGCGGATTTCGTCGCTTATGGTTTCGCTTATCTCTAACCCTACCTCCACACTGCTCGCGAAGTTGACCGAGGTAAGGCGAATGGTAGGTGTGGAGAGGCACTTCGTCTTATACTTGTCCAAACTCGAGTGTGTAGCTACGTACTTCGGTCAACTTTGTCGAGGAACTTCGCGAGTAGTGTGGAGGTAGGGTAACCGTGCGGATTGACTAATGAGATGTATTGGTTTCCTAGGAGATCGTCTCATAGAACCGAGTAAAGATCTATATCTGTGTTAGGCACACCAACTTGTTAGTCTGCAAGAGCCGGTCGCGGATGCGCTTGCGGTCCTCTTCGAGTACGCGTTTCTTGTCGCACTGCCAGATGTTGAGCATCGTGAACGTGTCGGTGAGAAGCCCTTCCTTCACCTCCCGATCGAGCTGCGTGTCTGTGTGAAAGCTCGGCGAATGGTTCACCTGGGGAGAGAGTCGAGGGGCTGGACTAGCAGGACGTTTTGGCCTAGTTTAGGTTGAATTTTTTTCGATGGCTATTATGAAGACCACACTACCGACAGTGCATTTGCCGTAAGTTCTATAATTAACTGCCGGTAGCCGTAGATTGTCTATAGGAAATAACCATGGGTTATGCTAAATATTAGTTTCTTGAAAACATCCACAAAGAGAATAAAAATGTAATAGTCTTACCTCCAAGATATAAGGATGAAGTCTGTGATCTAACAGAATGTCGAATCCAAGAATTTCAAAACACGCATGCACCTGTTGAGAGCAAGAGAACTGATTTTATAGTAGGTAATCGTCCTGAAAATGCCTGCTACATTGATGATTCAATTAAGACAGTGCAGTCAGCTTAGAGCACAAGACTATAAAATATAAACATCAAGTATATCTTTCAAATACAATTTCCAGCGTGCAATAAAGAGTTATCTTAGTGTATGCAATAAAAAATCTAAATAGGTACCTTTAGATTTACATGTCAGTAAATCAGACTAAGTGAAAGTACAATCTACTGGCGGTTCATTAACTAGTACATAAAAAAATGTATACCTACATAATAAAGGCATCTTCGTACCTACAACGCAACTACATAATCTAACAACAATCCCCACTAAAGAAGCACTGCGAAGGTAATTCCAATAGGGTGAATCAGTAAGTAGGTAACATCATTAATGACCATGTCATGCGACGGGAAGCAAGCATGGTAGCTGTGCTTGAGTATCGGCCAGGCGGAGATGATAGTCTTGACGATGACTTGGTCGATTGAGTGCCACAGCCGATCTAGGTCCACGCCTTGGGACAGCAGGATCTTGTTCAGCGTGGAGATCTTGCTGACGCCCCGGAAATGTGTGGAAACAGGTGTAGACATTGTACGACATAAGCGAACAGGCCCATTCGGGGCAACTAAGGTATGCGCGGACACAAGACTTCTATCGCATGACATAGATTTGTCCTAATGAGGCGGTGGAAACTTGGCTAGAGGTATTTCAATAAAGGAAGTTGCGGATCATACCTACGAAGTTTTGCGGAATTAAGTGAACCATGCGTTTCATACAAAGTTTAATTAATAATTGGAGAAATCTTCTTGAAGAATGAGCTCCCCCAGATTATTCCAAGCTTCGAGATCACAATACTGGGACAAGTTTGTACATTCACCAACATGCCCACATGCAAGAAATCGGTGAAATTGTGAACACAAACACAGTGATACGGCACAACACTTATCATGCGTGACAGACACACCATGCAACTCAAAATGTACAGTACAACACTGATAAGTTGTCACTGAAACTTCCAGTCTAGATCTAAAATGAGGTAGATTTCCTGGCACTAGGTATTTTTTTATTTATTACCTATCTCATCATCATCATCATTCAGCCACAAGAAGTCCGCTGCTGGACATACATCCAGCGTCTTCCCGCCACTTGGATGAGATCGTCTGTCCATCTTGTGGCTGGACGTCCTACGCTGCGCTTGCCGATATGTGGTCTGCATTCGAGAACTTTTCGGCCCCATCGGCCATCAGTTCTGCGTGCTAGGTGTATGCCCCGCCCACTGCCACTTCAACTAGTAAGTTCAATTAGTAAATCCGCTGGGCTATGTCGACGACTTTCGTTCGTCTACGGACCTCATCATTTCTGACTCGGTCTCGGTCATTACCTATCTATGGAAAACCAACAGCTGAGTCGATTGATAGTTGATTGACTCAATTATCTTTAGTATTGAGTAAGATTTGATTAGACTTACCGTTTGCTCCCAGCCTCGGAATCGTACACGTAGGTGCGGCTATGCTTGTTCAAAGCGTAGTTGGTGAGGTGCATAAAAACATTTGTCGTGTTGTTTATGCTTGGGTCTGCGTAGCGGCTAGTGGCGAACCTGTAGATAGATAGATAGAGAACACTTTACTGCACAACAAGAAAAAAAGAACAATAGTAGGAGAGTCAGGAGAGGAGTGGAGTAGTCTCCTGTATTAGGAAGGAGAGAAAAGGAAATATAGGTTAAATAGACAGAATTCTCTTTTTCAAAGTGTTAGCGTGACCATCCTTCTTCTTATATGGGTATCGTATTACACCGCTAACGTTTCTGTGCCTATTGAAACTAAACAATCACGATAACGCGCACCTTTCTTTTCCTAGTCCCAACCAACTAGGTAGGTACCCATTCAATAAGGACAGACGTCAGGTCTCATCGAGACATGACGCTGTACTCATCGAGTCATGCATCACATTAACATTTTTCTACTATATCCGCTGAATTGTCAGAGAACCTTCAAATAAACTTGTGTTTATGATTCATTCGAACGTATACCCACCCACCTTACAAGTCCTTCGTTGTAGACAAAGATCCTCAGTGGATCACAAGATGTGATTAGGGTGTACACTCGAATGTCGAATTTGTAGCCATCCACCAAATATGGTTTTGCTAGGTACACCTGCAAACGTAAAACTTGGCAAATTATGCAATAAAAGTTGGTTCTTCTTGGCTTTTCATAGAAATTCAGTATGCATAACGCATAAGTCTAAAGGCGATTATTTATTAAGTTTATTTCCGACCCGACAATTAATAATAAAGATAATAACGTATAAGTATCGCGAGTGATTAAAAATGATAATCAGTAGGTAACACATGAATCGACGTGCGTACCTCAAGATATATCTTGGGTCGTCTTCTTTTAACATAATGTATTGTGGGGTGCGTTCAAAACGAGGGCACCAAGATGAACACTGCTCAGTCAACAACTCAACAAATTAATATTAATAAGAGCTGATGGTAGGTTCCAAAGATCAGCTGTATTGCTGTATTCTATCTGTATCCAGATACCTACCTGCTAATAGGTACTATTTTGTAATAACAATAATATCCTCTAAAACACTACAAAAACGCAATAGGGCAAAGGTAAGAACTATAAATTTTAACAATGTTCTACGGACTCGTGTTTTTAATAACTAAACTTGTTGATATAAAGTTTTATTTCGCACACCTGGCAAATGAGTTTATCTGTGGGCTTAATGTCCTTCAGGGATTTCGTCAAATAGATTCCGCGTCCCTGGCTGCCGCATTCGGGTTTTATGATAAACGTCTTATTTTTGCGAGCTTTGCTATACGAGAGGGCTTCGCCAAAACTGTAACATGATGCAAAGGTGTAAAATTATGTTGCGTGTCTTTCTAAAATCTTCCACTTTCGTCGCATTCACAATTCGGTGATGTTTCCTCCTTTGGAGCTTTATTGTAGATCAAAATGTAAGGATGGATCTTATCGCTGGACAGCGAAAATATTATTAAGATAATATAATAAGAATAGAACATCCTGTCCATATCCTTATTGTATTATTTTAATCACTTGTGGGATTTATTTATTATTTCAGTCTCAACGGACCAATTAATGATCACACTTACTCAGCAGGTAAGCACCAAGATTTTGGAAAGAAATTATATTCTTTCGGGTAGATTTTTTGCATCCTATTAAGATTTCGGGCCAGCAAATCTTTTCTGCAACAAATATATATTATTTTAATGAGACAGTGGCGCCAGAAACATTTTCGAGTGCTTTCTTATGTGATCTTCTATTAGACTGAGGAGACATAATATTGACCTAATGATCCGTAAATGGCACGTAGGGGAAATTAATTTTACCATTCAAAACTCACTCCATACAGTCATAACAAGAACTACGTACGCAGCCCACACACGCAGGTTCCCCTCGTAATGGTTTCAGTTTCCTACATTTACAGAGTTTACCTCTTATGCACCCAAAAATTATCAGTGAGCAGTTGACGGTTCTTGGCAAATCTCTTCGCCACGGTTGCGAACCTCATTCCAGCGGTCTACTCGTAAAAAAACATACTATAACAACTTCGAAATCATTCGAAAAAGTCTGTAAGTAACCATCACATACCGGCAAATTTCCAGCATGCCAGGGAAGTGGTTGATTCTCTGGAAACGCTTCATCTCCTTGGCCCTCTCAACGGAGACGCTCATGTCGGTCCAGTAGAAGTTCCACGCTTCCTCCTCCGATACCTCGCGCATGCCAAAGGCACTCGCCACCTTCCTTATGGACTCGTAACGACAGTTCGTAAGGCAGATGGTTATTTGCGATCTGTGATGAAGTTATTTGCGTCATAGGTGGATACTGGACTATATGACAATTAAATGTGCTGGTGGTGGCTGACATGGCACAGGACAGACATGGCATAGTTTGGATTATTTTTTTCCGAAGAACATTTCAATAAGAAGACTGCAGATAGTAGTCAGATTCACGAAGATACCTAGTTTGAAAGACAGGTTGGTCTTGTTCAAGTTTGAATTTGAGGTAACATACTTAGACTAGGTAAGTAGAAATGGAACTTTAACAGCTTTTGTAAAGAGGATCGTTAGTCTAGTCGAATTTCCATGAATAGTGAAGAAAAGAATGGATCCTCCAACTTAAAGTACTAGATTAGGTAATATTTGAGTTGCTCATGCAATTTTTTAATAAGTCTAATTGGCGATTCATATTTTTCTTGTAATGTCTGATTTGTACTTCTTTCTCTATCACTTGAAAGACAAAAAAGTACAAGCCTAAAGGACTGTCCGGCGCGAGAATGAACGAACTGAGACATACTGATATAGGTAGGTATAAGCATTACTCGCTCGTAGCCTGGGCTGCCTGAGTGATCTTAAACGATCACTAAGGTTAAGCAACATACGGCACGTTCAGTCCATGGATGGGTCACCGTCTATGACTAACGCTAGTGGCATTTTTTCCGAGCGATTCCGTGCTTCGCAAGGTACGTTAAGCAGTTGGTGCCGGCTGCCGTCGATAGATGGCAGTCGTTAAGCCAAGTCAGAGGCCTTAGGGCGGCTTGAAAACTTCTGACAGTAAGACCAGCCACTAGTCTTACAAGCCTCCACCAATCCGGACTTGGCCCCCGTGGTGGAGTATGGCCTATACCTTCCTCAGGGAAGAGACTCGTGCCCCTCGGTGGGGACATAATGGGTTGATGACGAAGCATTACTTTGTTTATTTTCCCTCTAAGGCATAAACGTAAGTAGATGTGTTAGCGTGATGCGAAAATAGATAGTAGGCAGCAAAGATCGTTCGTCCTTGCGTTAGGGAAGGCAACGAAAAATTCCACGCCACTGCATATACGTCGCGTTGGCAAAAGCACCGAGTAACCAAGCGGTTATCCAATCAAACCCGTTCACCGACACAAACCGATGGACAACCACAGTGCCTACTGGCTGGATCCACGTTGCCGACCCCATAGCGGAATCCTCGAGTCGAGCCCCAAAGTATCAAGACTGCTTCGCTTTCGGTCCGCAAATAGACCTTATTGGAAAATCATTGCACTGAGCATCTAACAACCGCTTTCGTTTCTTTTTCTTGCGCGCGAGATCGAGCGGTATGACGGGGGCAGGGCGGGAGGTCGGCTGCGACGTGTCGTCTTCGCCGTACAGCTTGGTCTCGTAGTGCCGCATAATGGTCGCTATGTTCTCGGCTGCCACCTTCTCCTCTTGGCTTTGCTGCTGCTCAACCGCCTCCCTCTCCTCTGTTGGTTTAAGAGGCTCTGATGAAGATATGGGTGGCTAGTGGGCGTACGATATTTGGATAAAAAGACAGCCCTGCTGTAGAATGGGCGATGTAGAGAGGACTGGCCTAGAGAATGGGAAGATGCACAGTTTCGACTCGTCGATTGTCAAGAACTTAACTACAAACTACAACTCGTGATTACGTTTAGTAAAGGCGCTGACTGAGTGGGGAGAGGCCCAGTTGACTGCCCATCAACCTTTATAAAGTTGCAAAGACAACCGTACTCACTTAGATGTGTTTTCGATTGAAATTGGTAGACACAAATTAGGTAAACAGTAAGTTACAAACTACGGATCTCAAAAATGCGATTCACAAAGGTTAGCTCGAGCCGGCGGATAGTCGTGCGTCGTGCGCAAATGCAGCAAAAAAACTTTTCCTAGTCTGAGAAAATATAATGGTTGCATGCACCATATAAGTAATGCTGTAATAGAGAGTGACTCCTACACAGACGGTTTGTATTTGTAAGTATTTCTTTATCAGTTGATACAATGTTTCACCTCCGTCCGTCGTGGCGAAGCGTTATAGCTAGCGTGTTATAGATACCTTCAGAAGTTTTCTCATTTTTCTTTTTATTGACATTAATGGCTCGTTTAGGACTCTGGTGAGGAGTTCGGACGGGGCTAAAGTTCGGGCTGAGCTGCTTGACAGGGCTTCGAGCCGTTCGCGGCAGTAGTACGCCTTCGTCACACAGGAAAGTGTCTTCCAACTCCTAGAAGATTTATTTAACACCACTATTTCACCTTGTAGAAGGACGGACCTTGTAGGGAGGACTGGCTACAAAAAGCTTCGAAAATAAGACTAGGTACGTCCCGACGCCCTAATTACTTTCGTGATAATTTATTCAATAGTTTTTGGTAAAGTTTAGGTAGGTACCTAGTTAGGTACCTGTTCTACAATGGGAGGACTGGATACATGTTCGAATGAAGCTATACCTAAATATCGAGACTACTTCCTGACGCCCTATTTACTTTGGTGATAATTTAATTTTTGGTAATGCTTACCGATTCCATTTGTTTATCGTGAGTGTATAAATTGAGAGTATCTAAACTAAACTATTTTGTGTAAGGCATTATCTGGCTTCCATGAAATGGAAATATAGATCGATACAAGCTTCTGAAATAAGAAGGTGAGTCTGCCTGTTACACAAACCAAAAGGGCCCTGAAATGGAGGAAAATGTTGGAAAATATTGTGCATTTCAAAACATAAAGCGGTAACACTTCAGGGATGACTTACCAAAGGTATATTGCAATATTTTCATTAAAATTTTGCTTGAGACATTATTGAAAACTGTTTTTTCTTTTTCTTTCACGTCAGCCGTCAAGTAAAAACAAATTTCCTTGTTGGTTTCACAACTGCATTTCCGTTTCTGGTTTTCCCGGAAATGCAGCAATAAAAATCGTACTTTATCGGTTTGGAAATAAGACAACCCTAGACCATAGACAATCTCTACAACACACTACTTGGTTAACCATAGACAACCAACTGCAGTAAAAAAAAAAACTAGCCGTCAAAATTGCAATCCGTCAAAAAATTCTTCAGTGATTTGCTTGTAGAATTTCTTTTCCACTAAAGTACACAGTCATCTAAGATTTGCCAAAATGGCAGAAGGACAAGACGAACCCAAAAAAATCACTATCACAGTGAAAACCCCGAAGGAAAAACAACAAGTGGAAATAGAGGAAGATTCCGACATAAAAAAGGTGAGCACGGCGGCTGCCCGATACCCGTCTCATGGCGTAATAACATAGATATTGCACACGCAATCAGTGACGACATTGGTTTAATTATGCGGCAATAGTGTTTTATATGCGCCTCCGTTTCAGCTGAAGCAAGTTTTGGGACCCAGGTTCGGTTCGGAGCCAGAACAGCTATGCCTCATTTTCGCCGGGAAGATTATGAATGACGCCGATACTTTGAAGCAGCACAACATCAAGGACGGGCTGACGGTTCACCTTGTCATCAAGACGCCGCCGCGGCCGGAACCCGAGGGCGGGCCCCGACGCCCTCCAGGTTAGTACTGTCATAGATATGCCTTATCAGTACCTAAGTGCTTGGATAAAAATGATTCAGCAGTTTAGAATGCTTGCTGCAATTTCAATTTTGCAATTTGTCCAAAAATTGCTTATGTTTATAAGACACTACACTTGTTTTTTTACTGATTAGAAATCTCAATTTCATTTGTAACTTGATCAATACATATATTATTTTATAAGCATATCAAAACCTAACAAACACGGGCTGGGTTAACATTTTGGCCTAATGCCTTATGTTTAATTAACAATAATTTAAAAAAAAAGTACATTTGTGTACTCGCCATAGCATCTATTTATTACATACTTACTTATTTAATCATAATATTAAAACATGTTTCTTGACACAATATTTTGCGCTCTATGATGCGCGCAATACCGCCTGGTCTAATACCCTCAGCAAAGGCTGAGCCAGCTGCCTTTGCAGCAACAGAGACACATCACATGTAATATTTGTAAAATTTATTTTAGTATATGTTTTGTGGTGTTTTCCTATGTATTATAATTATTGTTATTTGTGTTACTTTTTAGTTAATGTATTTCTCCTTCAAAAATAAAGAATAACTACTTTTTAAATCAAGAGTTCCTGGGTTCTTTAAACCACAATACATAGTTTACAATTACTACAATTGGATATCCATTGCAAAGCCTAGTCTTCCTACTTGTTAATCTGTGCCCTGGGTGGAACTATCACTGTGGTTAGTGGTGTACTGAAATTATGTTTCACTTTTAGCTGACGTCGGGGCAACTCCATTTGGCTTAAACTCTCTTGGCGGCCTTGCGGGACTTGAGAGCCTTGGGATGGGGCAGAGCACCTTCATGGATCTACAGGTTGGTTTCTCATAGTACAATCAATGGCTACTAATCGGCTTTAACCGACTGGGACCTAAAATAAAAAATTAGGATGAAAATAATGCCTTGGTTTTGTGCGTCTGTCCCACTTCTACTTCTTCACTTTTTTTATTTATTTGATGGCAATTAAATATGATAGTACCTATGTAAAATTAAAGGTATTTAATTTATTATTAGAAACAGATTTGTAAGCTGTTTTTAATTATGAGTTTATTCCCCCTTCTTCACTACAAAACGGCCCGAAGGCAGCGCCTAAAATAAAAAAAAAGTTGTCTTTGAAGTTTGGGAAAAACTGATGAACTCTTGATCTTGGAATCATCGGTGGGAGAGTCTGACTCGCACTTAGTTCAATTTTTTTTAAATAAGGCGGTTCTTATCTTAAAATTTTATTTCATTTTGCATTATAAACATAAAATAGGCATTTTACAACTAGCTGGATGTATTATGCAATGTTTAGTTACATCTTGAAACCAACATTAAGACCAAACTAACTAAGAACTTTCGATTAATTAATCAAAATCCTGTTGCTTCTACTATTTCATCAATTACTCTGTTTTTCCTTATGTCTCCAGGCTAGGATGCAGCAGGAGCTCCTGTCCAACCCTGATATGCTCCGGCAAGTTCTGGACAACCCATTAGTGCAGCAGATGATGAATGATCCAGAGAACATGCGCTCCCTTATCACCTCCAACCCTCAGATGCAAGACTTGATGGCTGTAAGTGATCTTTCTTTACATGGTGTAACAAAATAACCAAAATGGCAAGGAAACTTATACTTTGAATTTTTTTTTGAAATGGAGAATAAATATTAGCTGTTTAATTTTGTATGTAGGTAGCAGTAGGTACTATGTGTAAGGGAGGACATTGATGTTCAAAAAAAGGGTATATTCAGATATTGTATTTCACTATAATATTATGTATTTTATAATAAAAAAAAATTTCTTCGGGAAAGTTATTTGTAGCACATAAAATAAGTTTGTGTACCTATTTTCATAAAAACTTAAAATGTTCAATTTAATTAATTCGCAAAAAGCTTCATAAAAAATGATGGATGGTGATTTATTTATTTATTAATACTAATAACGCACAACAGAAATACAGACATAAAATAATAATAACACAATTAGGTAGGTAGGTACAGTGGGAAAACGGAACTGCTTACGAACCGAACCGAATCTCCCCACTACCAGACCGGTTGTTCGCATGACCGTATAATCGATGTTCTACTTCACTCGTTACACAGCGGAACCCGGAGATCAGTCACATGCTGAACAACCCAGAGCTGCTGCGGCAAACGATGGAGCTGGCACGCAACCCTGCCATGCTGCAGGAGCTTATGCGCTCGCACGACCGGGCCCTCTCCAACCTCGAAAGCATCCCGGGTACGTACACTACACAGTACACAATCCATATGATAAGGACGTTTGGCATTAAATAGTAGCTTAATATTACATTTAATCAGACGTTAAATGTGTCTAGTGTTCAACACATCCAAGAGTTTTTTTTTAAGTTTGTAATTTAGGCTAAAACTGTTTTGAAAAGAATAAATGTGGAGTTTCTTTGTTAGTTTCTTCTCCATGTAATCTTTAATTGTGAAACTAACAACATTGACAACATTGACGTTCATAAAGTAAAATGTTCTATTTGGATTATGAATAAAAATATTTGAATTGAATTGAATTTGAATATGCAGAGAAGGGTTATTATTACACTAGCAGCTTAGAGCTGATGCGTGTATGTCTTATCACTGCACTTGATTGATTTTGGTTTTTATATAATTATCCAGTCTCTATTTAAAACAGTTCACTGAGTCTGCACTAACAATAGAGTCAGGAAGTTAGTTCCACTCTCGCACGGTTGGCAAAGGTCAAACGATAGGTTTGATACTTATTTTTTAAATAATGCAAAACGTGACAACCGTTACTTCCATAATTAACCCGTCTGGCGAGGCCTCTAGACTGCCTATAGTGTGCCTATGTGTACTGCCTGACTGGCCCTAACGCGCTGCCATATTTTTTGTATTTTTTTATGGGACGCCGTTCCGCATTTCTCAAATTAGAGAAAGTACTACGTAATTATTCAATAAGTGTTATATATATCTAGAATCTGCATAAAATTTCCTATCCAATTATTATATAACATGTAAACATCCAAGATCTGGGTTTTTTTTTTGGTCCCCAGCCGGGATTCGAACCCGGGACGTCTCGCATGGTAGGCCGATGCGCTAATCGCTGCGCCACACAGGTCGTTAGTAACCCTCCGGCTCCGCGGCTACCAAATTTGGTAGCGAGTACTCGGAAGCGAAATTAAACCTTATATTCATTAACCGTCGTTCTAAAGTCCCTTGTGTCAAGGTAACTTATCATTTGCAGAGTTGAGCCAACGGGTTAAACCAATTTTAATAGTTCCAAAAAACAAGACAATTTAATTTAATGAATTGACCATGTAAAGTAACGAGATTTTTTACGAGATACGAGTCTGGTTTTGCCACCCAAATATGTTTATTTTTTTTTCATATTATATAATTAATTTCTTTAAAAACGCCTGAATTGTATCATCACACTTTGTCTATAGTTTATAATTTATCCATAATATATCTTGATAATTTGAACCCGTACCATTGTTTGCAGGTGGTTACAACGCACTACAGCGCATGTACCGTGACATCCAGGAGCCAATGCTGAACGCCGCTAGCTCTATGGCTGGAAACCCATTTTCTGGGCTCGTTGATAACTCTGGTAAGATAAACAAATTCTTCGATGAGACAACAACACCCGCTTGAGAGGACACCACCTTAAACTACAAACTTGTTTCTCCAACAACAATCCTCACAGACACTTTTTCTCTAACAGAGTAGTGAATGGATGGAACAAATTACCACAAGAAGTGGTTTCAGCACCAAACGTCAACAAATTCAAGAACTTACTGGACAAACACATCACTGACCAAAAGAAAAAAATAACCAAGTAAAACTGGATGCGGGCAATTATCAGTTGTTCCAACTGCCTGCCCGTCTACAAATAATAATAATAATAAGACATTACCCCCTGTTTCCCACACAGACAATCAAAGATACCTATTATCTATATCTGCGCTGACAAATCTATTGTTAACAGCTGTGAACTGACAGCTGTGACCACCAGTTTTCTTTTCCATCATTATGCCAGACTTATATGGTCCCTTTATTGGTAAAACCGATTATCTACACTTTTTTTTACAACTTTTTGAGCTCTATAGATAGAGCTCAAAAAGTTGAGTAGCTTGGTGTAAATAACTCATTTTTGAAAAAAAGTGTAGATAATCGGTTTTACCAATAAAGGGACGATATCAGATTTGTCCACATATTGTGTCATCATTAACCCGTTATGTCCCCACCGAGGGGCACGGGTCTCTTCCCTGAGGAAGTTATAGGCCATACTCCACCACGGGGGCCAAGTTCGGATTGTTGGAGGCTTGTAAGACTAGTGGCTGGTCTTAGTGTTAGAAGCTTTGAAGCCGCCTTAAGGCCTCTGACTTGGCTTAAGACTGCCATATATTGACGGCAGCCGGCACCAACTGCTTATCGTGTAACCGCTCGGAAAAATGCAACTAGCGTTAGTCGTAGACGGTGACCCATCCATGGACTGAACTTTGTGTAAACTAACGAAAAATGTGAGATTCCGAAATAGCTTATTGAAAACAATCTGCTATTGTCTGTGGCATAATAAATAACGACAGCAGGTGAACCTTTAATCTTCTACCTTCCTGTAGGGGCTATGCTGTACATTACTTATTGGTCTATGGCCGTACTGTGTTGTTATGTTGGATGTTAGAAGTTCGGAATGTTATTAGCTATGTTCAATGAATCCCACGTCAATTCCGTAAGATCGTTTTATTGTCACTGAGTTGTGTTCACATAACTGCTGTCGTCCACAAAATTAGTATAGAAGAAAATGTATGTGCTTGCTCGTACACTTCCAAACCCAAACCGAAATCGTCTTTTACGTAAAGTAACTGAGTAGAGTGCACGTGTGTGCTGGCGACTGACTGTGCAGAAACCAACGACCACTATGGAGGGACGGATATTAGTCCAAGAGCCGATTTCTGAATTGAGATTTACACTTGGTAAATCCATCTCGTCATATTTCTTAGTAAAGAGCGTGACAGCACGTTACTTTTTTTAAATTATTCATTCATGAAATTTCACAAAAATACATGTTATAATTATAATACAAAAAACCGTCACTCAAACCTGTGCAGGTTTATCTGTGAGGTTCGTTACTCTTTGTTACAAGTACAACTACATTTTAATCTCCTCAAAAAGTATTGTTTTAGGGCATCAAGTATTAACTTAGTGGAAATTCTCAACTCAGAAACCGGCCCCAACTCTATTAACCTAATCTTTTTTTTTACGTATATATTATGTTCACCCGACAACCGGCCTATTCCTCAGACGGCACGAACCCCCAAATAGGCGCGGAGAACCGGCAGCCGCTCCCCAACCCCTGGCAGCGCGGGGGCGGCACGCGCCCAACACCCAACCCCCCCGCCAGTGGCCCGGCGCTCATTAATACTCCCGGGATGCAATCGTTATTGCAGCAGGTCAGTTGACTCGCCACTCTTCCCAACTGTAAAATGTCACCGTCAACCCCATTAAAAATAAAAATAAATAAATAAACTCACGCCCGTTATCCCCGAAGGGGTAGGCAGAGGCACCAGTCTCTAGAACTGGACCCACGTTTTGCCGAGTTTATTAGGTCCCAAACGTGACAAGTGGCAAGCCTGTCGCCGTTATCCGGGCACAATTTATCAGCGAATGGTGTTGCTGTACAAACAAATGTACGTAACTAAAAGTCATTGGTACATGCGTGGTTCGAACCCAGACCCTCATGATCGAGAAGCAAGGGTCAACCCCACTACGCCACCACCGCTTTAATCCCAATAATCCCCAAAAAAAATCAAGATTACCGCCACGGTGGCGGTATCCACTGTCCACCACGACTTCCGCGCGACTCAGTTTAACAATAGCTGCTTTAAATTTGTACACTGTCTGGCGACTGTGAAGTCCCTGACTGATTTTAGCTGGCCCCAAACTAGAATACCCTGTGCTAAGATAAACTTGGGAACACAGCCAGACTGAGTACTATTACTATTTGTACAAAATCTACGGCGGCTCACAGTGAGGATAAAAACCGACCACCTCTATTTTGAAGGTAAGCGCCTTCAGCGTTTCAGCCGCTAGACGCTTCGCCGTTGAAACAAACTCATAGAAATGTACGTAGCAAGCCACGCGGTAAGACGCCTCGCCGGTCGCACCGCGCGTATTTTCGCGCGGGCGAATGTCCCGTGGCCAGGCCGTAACGGCTAGACCAACAAGGCAGTCAATGTGAACTTCTTCTGCAGATGTCGGAGAACCCGCGGCTGCTGCAGTCGATGCTGTCTGCGCCCTACACCAACAATATGCTACAGGCATTGTCGGCCGATCCGGACATGGCGGCGCAGCTGATAAATCAGGTGGGTACTTCTCCTAAACTCTGACAGCCTTATTAGTAAAAAGTCAGGTCACTAAAAGCACTGCTATAGTGGTCTTATAAGATCATTATAATAGGGTTTCACAAAAACGTTATTAATAAAACAAAATCCACATTATAACTGGGCTATAACCCTGCTATAACTTATAGTTGATATGGCCCTACTTTATCTCGACTACAAGCTTACTATAAGCGATATTTTAATCTGTGGTTGCAAAACCACAGATTACAAAAGTGTGCATTTGTCAGATTGTTGTCTGAAGTGGTTTGGTTGTCATTGAAGTCCTGAAGTGGTTTTTCGTGAAAAAGTGCTATTATCGAACGTTTTTGGCCTGTTTACTGGACCCTGATTGACTACGGATTACCTATATTACCTTGGCTATTACTGGACACCGACGAATCTGCTCTCACAGTTGACATTGGCTTTGTATAAAATAAAATGGTATAAAATGGTATCCCCTTCAATTCAATTCTTTTTAAATGTATCCTCTTTAAAAACTTTCAAACGAAAAGTAAAACTTTTTTTTCTTGTCATGTACATAGATTAGACAATCTGGGTGTTTTGACACTTCCACAGACTTAAAAGAATGAACGAATCATAGTACGCGACGTTGCCAAATTGACAGGTCGTAAAAGAGCACGATAGTTAAAGTAGGATTGTTGTACTTTTATTAATAAGGAAAAGTTAGAGCGTACTATATGTCTAATAGAGGACTATAGCCAAAGTGCGCTACAAGCACACTATAGGTCGTTTTTATTAATAAGACTGTTAGTGTAATGACGCGGTTTTAGAGATTTTAGATTCTGTATAATTCTGGAAGATGCCACTGCTAACCTATCATTAAAGGCCGCCGGGTAAAATCGAGGAAAAAAAATATAAATCATATCTCTTTTCATACATAAAATTTCCAAATCTAAAGCTGGCTTCCCACGGTGCGTGACGACGGCCGACGCCGGCCGACGACCACGGACAGCCATGCACCACGCACGAGGCTCTTCCCACGGTGCGCGATTCTGCGGATATCGATACGACCACGTACGACCGGTACGGCGCACCGCCAGACGTCTGGCTACCGCGGACCGAGACCCTTCCCACGGTGTGTCGTGCGAGCTGGTCCGCATCCGTCCGCGATATCGCGGACCGTGGGAACCCGACTTAACACTTAAATTGAAGCCAATTTAATAGGTCACATTTGACACTTCATCAAAATTCATCAACGTAACCTTGTAATGCAGGGCACACAATATTATTTATTTTTTCAAAGTTAGAACTGCACAATTGCTTCACTTTTTTCAGTTAATAATACATATTTTACATATTTTCCTCCACCAATCCGGACTTGGCCCCCGTGGTGGAGTATGGCCTATACCTTCCTCAGGGAAGAGACCCGTGCCCCTTGGTGGGGACATGATGGGTTGATGATGAATACATATTTAATGTAATAATGTCAAAGAAGGCATTATTACAATTTACTTTGACTATTATAGCATTCTAAACTTAATAAACAATGTTTGTCCTAAAAAACTGAACTTCACCACAAGGTTATGTCGGTCAACCCTTTTGTTTTGTTTTTAAAAACTAGGGATGTTACCGTAAAAATCAAAGGAATCATCAGTCAAAAAGTTGAATTGAATGCAATGATTACCTGTAAAAGAATGTAGCCATACATGATTCCACATTGTGATAATTTTATTAGTAGATTGTACAACTAGTACGCATCACATAAAGAACTTTTATAGCATGAGAAGTGAAAAACATTATTATATTATTCTTTTAATAATCTAAAAAATACAAAAATAATTGAATAGAAACAAAATCCGTTTCATTATATATATAGTTTTTTTAATCTTGTTTTTCTGTGAATAGCAGCATAGGCAAAGGACTTTCGTCCGTGCAGCCAAGTCTAACGTTTTTCCTTTTTCTGTATCCGAAGACAACTTGTCAATACAGGTAATTCTTTGTAGAAGGCCAAAGCCAAATCGTTGTTGTGTTTATAAATATCTTTGTCGTGTTAAGGCCGAGGCCAATTCTCTGTAAAAATTTTTAGACGTATTTTAGTTTTTAAGGCCGAGGCCCGTTTCATTATATTATTACACTTTTAAGAAAAAAAAAAAACTCGTAGGATGTTCTTGGCAAAGTCGTCGTGAAGACAAAGAAAATAATTTTCGATAATTTTGAACGAGATGTGAGAAAATAAAACATTATCAAAGAAGAATTTATTATATCTCTGAGAGCGGACAGCAGTGATGACGTTACAGAATTAGAATTATAACGATGAACACTCGTTATAATTCTATTAGTTCTAGTGAATAAATGCATTTTTTCTTGGTTAAATTATATATGTGTCTTATTTTGTTTTAAAAATTTAGGTTAGACAATAATGGGACAGGGTTTTGATTAATAATTGTTTATTTGATTTGATTTTCAATGGAACTCAATTAAAATTACATTACCTATACGTACTTTTTCACAATAGCTGCATTCGATTCACAAATGTTTGAAGTCCGTATCGATTCATTCGATTTAATCGATGTTTTTTATTTTAAAAAAATGGAACTCACTCGTGAAAATATTCGTGCTATGATTTATTACGATTTTCGACGTGGTTTAACGCAACAACAGTGCGTAGATCAATTAACTTCGACTTTTGGTGGTCAAGCTCCATCAAAATCAACTGTGTATCACTGGTTTAGTGAGTTTAATCGCGGGCGCAGTAAGCTCACGGACGGAGTTAAAGAAGGTCGCCCGAAATCGGTGGTTGTGCCACAAAATATTGAAGCTGTGCGAAAACTAATAATGCAAGACCTCCATGTTACGTATCGCGAGATAGAGGCTATTCTGGGCATATGTATGACGAGCATTCATAGGATATTACATGAACATTTGTCTATAAAAAAAATTTGTTCGCGTTGGATCCCGCACAACTTAACTCAGGATCAAAAAGATGCTCGCGTCGAATGGTGCAAGAAAACCTTAAAAAAATTCAACGGAGGCGACTCAAAATCTGTTTATAATATCTACACAGGTGACGAATCCTGGATCTACGCGTACGATCCCGAAACTAAACAACAATCAACAGTTTGGGTGTTTCAAAATGAGCCGCACCCTACGAAAGTGGCTCGTGCAAAAAGCACTGTAAAGCAAATGGTGGCCTGCTTTTTTGGTATTAATGGCCATGTGGCTACAATACCACTGGAGAATCGCAGAACGGTTAATTCGGATTGGTACACGACCATTTGTTTGCCGGAAGTATTTGAAGAAATACGCCAAAACAACCAGTGACGCAGAATCATACTTCACCATGACAATGCCAGCTGTTATACATCTCAGGAAACAACTTCATTTTTGGATGGTCAAAAAATAGATGGGTCATCCACCGTACAGCCCTGATTTGGCTCCCAATGATTTCTATTTATTCCCAAATGTAAAGAATAAATTACGTGGTCAACGATTTTCGACCCGTGAAGATGCCGTAGATGCGTTCAAACAGCACGTTTTGGAGATACCTCAATCAGAGTGGAAAAAGTGTTTTAGAAATTGGTTTCATCTAATGCAAAAGTGCATCGATCATAGTGGAGAATACTTTGAAAAACAATAAAAGCATATTTAGCCATATACATTTGTTTATTTTTTCTATTCCGCATACATAAGTAGCAGCCCTCGTATGTGGTATGGTCGTATTGAAAGAATTGCAATGAAAATTTTTTTTTTTACAATTTGTACCCAACTGCAAGTATTTTACAACAAAATTCATATTCATAAAGCTTGTTAAATGAAATATCCAAGTTTTACGCATTGCTTTTCTGTTTCAGAACCCGATGTTCGCGAACAACCCGCAACTGCAAGAGCAAATGCGCTCGATGATGCCGCAGATGCTGGCTCAACTGCAGAACCCAGAGATGCAGCAAATGATGACCAACCCACAGGTAGGTCTCTAACGAGGTGCAATAGGCTAGTTTCCCAAAAAAATGTAATTAGTCCGTCTTTTAGATTATTCAAAAATAAGGGACACGTATTTTTTTATTTGTAAATTAGACCAAAAATGACAAAGATATAGCCCATTAAAGTTACGTGTGACGTCACGCCGTGCTGCATTTTGTAGCACTGAGTGACGTCACACGTAACTTCAATGGGCTATATCTTTGTTATTTTTTGTTTAATCGAAAAAAGAAAGAATACGTATCCAATATTTTTTTATAATCTAAAATACGGACTAAATAGAATTAAATATCTTGACCCTGGAAACTACCCTATTCACCTGGTTGCTTTTTATCATTTTTGGCCTTTAAATATTCTAAATTTAATTAGTTTCTGACATTTGCCACCATAGTCGAACATAGCTGGAGGTCCAGATAACCCTCAGCTTCCATACAAGGTGGACTAAAACGTCATTCTTTTCTGTTTTTCACGACCCGGATTATCCTGTTCTCCATATTATTATGATCTAACAGTCATTTAATAAATATTCGAAAGGCACATTATTATGTAAGTGTTTGTGCTTTCTTTTATACTCCAAATTGTATTTTTATATTTATCTTTTATACCTTAGTTAAGATACCTTAATTTTCATTGTTTCCAGGTGCCTTTCTTTTACCTCTTAAATAAAATAGGATTATCTGTTTGCTCTGGATACCCCTCTTTCATTCTACCGATCGCACTCCCGAATCTCATACCGCGACAGGTTAAGGCTTTGACTTAGACTTTGACTGACCAAAAACTTTGGACTCTAGTTACCTCTACGGCCTACTTTGTTATCTAAAAAGTAATCTTTTTTTATATATTTATTATACCCACCCCGTTCTCGCAGACTAGGTGTTTCACCTCTAAAGTTACAGCTAGTTGAAGAGTAATTTTTGTCCGGTCCCGGAAAAGTTCAGGACTGTTATTTGACTTCTCGCCTCAAGGGACTCTGACGCCAAGTGTGCGGAGCTTCGAACAAAATATATGAAAATCGACGGCCGTAGCCTGTCGTCGCGTCTAGTCACCGAGCTGTCGCCTGTCGCGTGTCGATAGTGTGCGCCTAAAGTCTGTTTTTTAATTCGATGCAAATAAAAATGACGCGTTGTTACCGTTATAAAAAATATAGGTTTACTCGGTAGTTTTTTTTTTACCGTGAATAGAAGACTCTTGTGACCAAAATCCTTATTACTTCGAAGACATTAAAATTTAATTCCTCATAAGAGCAAAGACTAAAAAAATACACCTACGTAGCACAAACAATTTTTACTTGGAAGTAAAATGGGGTTATTTGGTTTTCGCGTACTAACAACATTCAGACATTGACAGCCTTTGGATTGTATTGAGATGTCAACGTGACAGTTTTATTTTTTGCGTGTGTAACAAGTGGCGTGTGTCGCGCAGGGGATACCGCCGTTTAGCCAAAGTATTTTTCGCCAAATTTTACTTCCCAATAAACTTATGGCATCAGTTTCATTTCCCAAATGAAACTTTAGCAAGTTTTCATTTCGCATTTTATTCATTTGGTCAAATTATCATTTCGCATAATTTTACTGCGTCAAGTTTTATTAAGACAAACGTTTATTATGCTAACGTTTTATTTTGGCAAATCAACAGAAATATAGGTGCGACGACGCGCGTAGCGAAGCGGAGCGCGTCGGAGCGTTAGGTTCTCTATATAAGATCGAAAACAGAAACGATACTTTTGACTGAATAATGCTTGGTAAAATGAATTTTGACCAAGTATTTATTTGGTAAACAATAATTTGCCATAATAACTTTTGCTAGCTGTTTATTTGCTTTAAGTTGTTATGAGAAATGTTTTTTTGCCAAGTGATAATTTGCGGAAAATAGTTTGGGAAGTAATACTTTGGGAAACGATTTTTGGCAATACATTAGTAAACCGTCGCGCAGGCCTTGAACGCGCTGCTGCAGATCCAGCAAGGCATGGAGCAGCTGCGCACGGCCGCGCCGAGCCTCGTCACCAACCTGGGGCTGGGCGTGGCCGCCGCCGGCGCCTCGCCGCCGCCGCCCGCGCCGCCCGCCGCCAGCGCCGCGCAGGCCCGCCAGCAGAACAACTCCGAGCTCTTCTCGCAGGTAAATGACAAAGAAAGGGCAGAAAAACCGCTCAACAGCGAAGCAGAACAACTCCGAGCTCTTCTCGCAGGTAAATGACAAAGAAAGGGCAGAAAAACCGCTCAACAGCGAAGCAGAACAACTCCGAGCTCTTCTCGCAGGTAAATGACAAAGAAAGGGCAGAAAAACCGCTCAACAGCGAAGCAGAACAACTCCGAGCTCTTCTCGCAGGTAAATGACAAAGAAAGGGCAGAAAAACCGCTCAACAGCGAAGCAGAACAACTCCGAGCTCTTCGTGCGAGTCGGACCCGCGCACGAAGGGTAAAGTCCGTTCGCTTAGATAGTGTCGGTGCACACGAAGGCAATCTTGGTTTTAGTAAAAAAAAAATTATTTCAATAATACAACTTAGACGGCCGAAACACTTTAAATAGAAAAAAAAAACATGGTACACAATATACCTAATGAAGCACAAAATAAAACACTACTCTTCATCACTCGAAGTGTCCTCACAATATTCATCTCCACCGGTATTTAGAATAGGTACCTACCTAAGTGATGCAGGTTCGTTTCGTTATAAATGCATTCTAAAATACTGATTGATTTACTTATTTAGTTGCGTGATCTACATAATAGTAGAATGAGACGAGCTGCGAGCCAAATTCACTGGCGTGTTTGCGCCGCGTCGGCTTCCTTTAATTTATTTTGTCAAAAGCCGCCTTGTGCCGAGGCGGTAAATATCAAAGTGACACTATGATAGCGAACAGACTTTACCCTTCGTGCGGCCTGGATTGGCTGTTTTCGATACAAATTGGATGCTATTAAAAATGGCGTCTGTCTTCATTCTTTCTTACGTTCATTGGTTGGTTTACCGAGAAGTGACGTCATAATCCTGTGTGACGCCATATTGCCTAAGATAGCGTTTTGGCGGCTTATTTCAAAAGTAAATTTTCGTTTGCCTTTTTTAGAAGAAATACACGAAAGAATTTAAAATGACCACTTTCTGAGGACTCCATGAACGCCAACAAACCTATTAGGACTCCCGCTTTAGAGTCCATTGTTTCACCGCTGCTTTTAAAGCTAGACGAGACAGTGAAACCGTCCACCGTCCCCCCAGTTCATGCAGAGGATGGTGGCAGCGATGGCGACCAACAACCAGAACCCGCAGCAGCCGCCGGAGCAGCGGTATTCGCAGCAGCTGGAGCAGCTCACAGCAATGGGCTTCCTCAACCGGGAGGCCAACCTACAAGGTAGCTCACACCGTCATCGGATTTGATTTCATAGAACTTAAGTTTGATGCAAAAAAAAAATGACGCGGTGTTACCGTTAAAAAATATACAGGTCTGCTCGGTAGATTTCTTTTCGCCGTGAACAGAAGACTCATGTGAGCAAAATTCTAAAAAGAGCTTCGTAGCACACGCATATTTTACTTGGAAGTAAAATGTGGTTATTTGGTTTTTACGTACTAGTAACACTCAACATTGACAGCCTTAGGCTAGGATAAATTATATTATGTCAACGTGAGTTTTTTTCTGCATCAAATAAAAAAACTGACTATCTATATTAGTTGAACGTGAAATTTCCGCAATTAGCTAAGCGCTGAGCCACCGTTGTGGGCACGATGTACATGCCCACAACATGCCTAATAGACTTTGGACGTTAAGCTATCGTCTATTGAGATTGATATTATGTCAACGTGAGTTTTTTTCTGCATCAAATTAAAAAAACTGACTATCTATATTAGTTGAATGTGAAATTTCCGCAATTAGCTAAGCGCGGAGCCTCCGTTGTGGGCACGATGGACATGCCCACAACATGCCTAATAGGCTTTGGACGTTAAGCTATCGTCTATTGAGATTGATGGGCAGATGATATCCAATATCACTGTATTAAATACTGCGGGAACTCAGCATCGCGACCCTAACGTTGGACTAAAGCTATGTAAACATCTCATGTAGGAGTGTACTATATCAATCATCTGATATAGTACACATAGCTAGGCAATTGTATGTAGCAAGCACTGAGGCGTGAAAATATCTCCTAAACTTTGGTTTCCTTACAATATTTTTACATCACCTTTAGCAAATGCTATCTTAAAAAATGTATGTAATTTAGAAAACAAAAAAAATTACCACATGTCAAGATTCAAACCCATGACCTCCCGAATGAGAGCCGGCGTTTCGCCACCACCGCTCTACGATGACAACTTTTGCATACTTTCATACATTATTTTGCACCATGCCCAAATAATTAACAGTTCCAGTTTTCAAACTTTTAAGAGTCCTTATTAAAATATTATGTCTTCTATTCACTCAAACCAAGTTGCTCAAACACACTAAAGGCCGATTTTACCAACCTTAGATAAAACTTATCCATCGAATGAAGTATTACACAACAAAAATAAAATGTCATGTGTGATACCATACGAAAGGAAATAACATTTTTTTGTTTTTGTTATGTAATACTTTATTCGATGGATAAGTTTTATCTGAGGTGGGAAAAATCGGCCCTAAAACTAATAAGTTTTTTTTTAATATCAAATTTTTTTGTATTGTCTTTTTTTTATGAAACTAAAAAATTACACTCCAATATAATTTTTAGGCAAGCTTCCTTCCATTGTTCCTTATTGCCATAACTAAAGGAACTTTCATCTCGTTTCCAGCCCTGGTAGCAACATTCGGCGACGTGAACGCGGCGGTGGAAAGGCTACTAGCCCTCGGCCAGTTGTCTATGAGCTAACAGTCGTGCGTCACACACACGAACCAATGTCTCGCGTCCACGTTGTTTGCTGCCGTTCGCTTACTTACCGCTCTCGCTACAAAGCTCATTTCCCTTTGAAACACAGTGACAAAAGTACAAGTTCAAATTCAATTGATCTCTCGAGTGATTGTGTTAGGTAATTAGATAACTTTAATTAGCTCTTTGTGAATTGACTAACAATATAGGAAGGTGCACTTTGCATCGTCCGGGTTTTGTGTCCGCGAAAGAGATGCGATAAGTATTGTAACTCAGTGAATTAATACATGGTGTATGTGAAGATTACAATGCGTAGGTCTTAGACTTCACAGCATTGCATGAGTTCACTTGTCTTGATATATTATATTTTTAGAGCGGTTTCAGTAAGCTTAGGGCAGCAGCAAAATAACACCATCTTTCATTATGCGATAAATAACTTTGCATCCCTAAAACGGTGACAGTTTTTTTTACTACATAAATTGAAAATTTGTCATTCTAACATAACTTGTAGGTTTTTCATTCATTCCTCTTTGTTTTTAGATGTAATTCAAAATTGTTGTCTACTATGGATTAGATAAAATGATTCTTCATTTTCATAAAAGGCATTTGTAAGTTAAGAAGGGGTATAGTGAAAACCGAGTTGTTTTTGCTATCACATTATTTTGTATAGAAATATATTTCTATGGTTTTTTCTTAACATAACATATATACTGCGTATTTAAAGGCGAAGCGTAAATGTTACGCAAAATATTGACTTGTGTAAATATATAATTTGCAACTTAAACTTTGTGACAAGACCATACACTCGGCAATAATTAATGTGTCTAGACGTGAAGTTAATAAGTTCTGCCTTTCAAAGATATTCACTTATATTATGGATAGTCACAAATACTAAGTTATTGATACACCTGTAGAAAATCCTCTCGTCACTGTCCATCGTATCACAAAATAGGTCAGTCTATGAGCAGGCTTCATTGTGAAGCAAATAGACCAGCCTTTACAGGGTGTTAATAAACTGATGCCCTTCCCACAACCTGTATATTCTCTGCATCGGTACGAACAATTTTCGAAAGGAATTAGGCCTGGGAAATGGCTGAGAGGATATTGAGGTCCAAAATTTATTTTATATCATATTTTTCGGATAAAGACATGTAGTACTCGTATCTTATAACATTTCTTTCCCTTTAAGATTTCTATATTATTCGAATATAGAATACTCGAATTATTTACAATGCAATAACTTTGTAACTTTGGGATCTCAAACGGGAGTACCGCAGCTTATATTTACTTATCGTGGGATAAGAACGCCCAAAGTTATGCTAACTTTTTCGATATTTTCAACAAAAGAAAATAAAAATTACATCCGAACATTTTATGGATTAGTTTGTTTTGTCGTTGAGGATGTGTACTTTCGGGTCAGGCGTAAACCTATTAACACCTTGAATATCTTTCATCAGTCTTCATGAATTTATCTCTTGTGGTGGTAAAACAATTTTGTAATAAGAATTTAGCTTTTGTTTGTAGCCTATATTGTATTGTAGTGGTTTTATAGTGAATTCATTAAATTTAAGTTGTATAAAGTATGATGATGAGGAGTGCAGTTCACTTTAGAGGGATGTGTCTAAAGGAAGAGGAAATTAAAGAGGTGTTTTTTATTTATAGATTCATCTCACAAGTGCACATTATCTATTAATTTTATTCTTATGCTAATATGGTTTTTAATTGCTTGATAGATTGCCAACAGTCAGTGGACCGTAGCAAGATGTTGCTTTTGGTGCAAAAAGTTGTTGCGAGAATGAACATTTTGTTTGAGATACTGATATTTGGTCTGTTAAATGCAAATAAAATAAATAATAGAAAAGTGTGTACTCTGTGATGAATTTTAGACTGCTAGAATCGTCTGAAATCGTAAGAATCTGGGTGTAACAATATTACTATGTGACAGAACGCAATTATTATAAACCTGAAAAATACATAACCATTCTTTTATTCCCAAACACCTTTTTCACCTTTAACTCTTCTCACATAATAGTTATCAGTTGGCATACAAAAATAACTGATAGGCGTAACAGGCTGACAGTAAATAAAATTTTTACAAATTGTAATTACCAGTTGATATAAATTTTATTACATAACCCATTTTATATCTATACATTTATGCCTCTTTAATTTGTGACCTTATCTAAACAGTATTTTTTATTTATGTTTCCCTGATGATTATGTAATATGTAATAATAATAGTTGTTTCTGACATCTTAACGGGGGCACATTGCATGCCGTCCACCATCCACAGCTAAGGTGGCCCCAGTAATGTTACTTGCTGCACTGCTAGCAAGAAACACAATAGTATTTGCAACTTCCTTGACCTCTCCTGGTCTGCCAAGAGCATGGGTCTGTTTACACTTCTCCAAGAACTCTGCATATTGTTCATCATTCATTCCACTCTCTCCTCTCTGGTGCAAGCCTGTCACTATTACCCCAGGGTTCACAGCATTCACTCGAACTCCTTTAAGTGCAACCTCCAGTGCAACACATCTTGTGAACTGATCCACAGCTGACTTAGACATACAGTAAGCTAACACATTGGGGAAGGACCTCAGGCCTGTAACACTGGATACATTCACTATGTTCCCTTTGGTTTTCAATAAATGAGGAACGGCTAGCATAGTCAGGTGGTATGGACCTCGCACATTTGTGTTCATGACTCTGTCATACTGTTCAAGTGAGGTGTTCTCTATTGTTCCAGATTCTATTATGCCAGCATTGTTAACCAAAACGTTAATTTTTTCGTACTGAGCTATTGTTGAGGTTATAATTTTTTCGACGTCAGCTTCGTTGTTCATATCAGCTACCACGACTAGTGGTCTCAATTTCTTCGGAGACACTTCCTCACATTGTTTGGCTACTTCCTCCAGGTTATTTTTCCTTCGGCCAGTTATGACCAGGCTCGCGTCCAGTTTAGCGAACTCCAAGGCCGTGCCGGCTCCAATACCAGAACTTGCACCGGTTATGATCACGACTTGGCCCGAAAACATTGTTATCGAGTTCCTTTCTTTTACTGATCAAGAACTAGACTTTTGAATGTTTACCTTGGCATGTAACTCACAAGATCAGATTTTATAAAACTTAGGTCAACCTCCAATTTTACTTCGCAATCTATGACCTGTTTCTATGACCAAACTTATAAAAACTTACTTTAGGTAGGTAGGTAGGTACTTCAGATTAAATTCCCTACTTGACAACTAGTGATGGTACTCGAATCACCTTTGATTCGAATCACGACGGTAAAAACTTGATTCGAATGAGAGTTTAAGTTAATTCGAATCATAGCTTGATTCAAATGGTCGAGTTGATTCGAATCAGTAGTTGATTCGAATCAGTTTGTTGATTGGAATCAGATTGTGGATTCGAATCAGTTTTTTTATTCGAATCTTTCATTGTGCGGCAATCTTACCTGACCGATAAGACAAGTAGGATTTGTTGAAGTTTTTTGTTGTTTTAAACAGTTATTTTTTTAGTTTTGTCTTGTTACTGATAGGGTATTAACTTTTTCTTATGTGATATTATTTAGAAAGTGGTAGAAGTGAATTGGTGTTTAAAGGGCTTATTCCACTCTGACCAACCGAACTTGTCAACTGGTTCTTTCCATTCCCACATTCCACTGCATTATTGTTACCCACTTTCGATTAAAACTTTTTGTTTTGATCGCTTTGAAATGTGTTTGGGATGTATTATTTGTTTTTTTAGGATGTGTTTAGATGGTTTTGTAATGAATTTAGGATGGTTTTGGGATGTGTTTAGAATGGTTTGGGGATATAATTGGGATAGTTTTAGGATGTTTGTGTTTAACCTCTTATTATGCAGTATTAGAAAAACAATAGAAAATCTATTGTTTTGTGCAAATATGGGCATAGCCGCAGACGACCGCTCAAGGCGTTTTAATATGTATTTGGAATGATTTTGAAATGTGTTAGCAATGATTTAGGGATATGTTTAGGATGGTTTTGGTATGTTTTAGGATGGTTTTGGGATGTGTTTGGGATGTTTTTTTATTGATGATTTTTAAATAGTACCAAATACAGTCCAAAACCTTGCTAAACATAATCTCAAATCAAATAATGTGCTAGGATAAATTATGGTTTAAGAATATTCCAATACCATCTTAAACACATTTCAAAAGCATTCAACACAAATACTTTGGATTCTATTATCTATTTTGGACTCGGTAACTAACTAAACGATGTTTAAAACTATAACACCAGTCAATTTCATGTAACTGGAATTTATTTAACTATGCTATTGGAGCAAATAAATAAATATATAAATAAATTTCATACAACGGACACATAATTTAAACATTAAATAAATAAATAAAAAATAAAATAAATAATACCTTTACTTATTAAAATAATAACTAAATTTTGATGAAAACATGGAAAAAGAATTGGGTGGTGTATTGAAACATTTACATTGAAAATTATTATTTTTTTGTTGGTACATTTTATCAGTATTTTCAATGCATGTGATGTGTCCGTATCGATTCGAACCGTGATAATGATTTGAATCAATTCGAATCAGCATATTGATTCGAATCGATGGTTGATTCGAATCATGATTCGAATCATCTTCAGGGTGATTCGAATCGTCACTTTTGATTCGAGTCCCATCACTATTGACAACTACCACCTGGTAGGCACAACCAGTGTTGCCAGATCTGGACCGACGAAAGTCGCACATATTTTGAAAAAAAGTAGCCCAAATCGCCTAAAAATTTTTTTATGTAGCCCAAAACTCTAATTTATTAACGCAAGCCCTTATAATCACCGCAAGGACTGTAATAAAGCTCAGGGACGATGTAATTAATTTCTAATTATTAAGGCACAATTTAAAAATGTAGATTATTGTGATGAAAAACATGGCAAATAAACTTCAGCTCAACCAAAATTATACTTTTTTCATAGCAATTATTAAATTATTAGATAACATGCCATCGCGGTCAATCACAATCAAAGATTACTCCGCCCTAACATCATCAACCCATTATGTCCCCACCGAGAAGCACGGGTATCTTCTCTGAGGAAGGTATAGGCCATACTCCTCCACGGGGGCCAAGTCCGGATTGGTGGAGGCTTGTAAGAGTAGTGGCTTGTCTTACTGTCAGAAGTTTTCAAGCCGCCCTAACCGTAAGGCCTCTGACTTGGCTTAATGACTGCAATCTATCGCGGCAGCCGGCGCCAACTGCTTAACGTGCCTTGCGGAGCACGGAACCGCTTGGAAAAATGCCACTAGCGTTAGTCATACAACGGTCACCCATCCATGCCCTGAATGTGCCCTATCTTGCTTAACCTTCGTGATCGTTTAAGATCATTCAGGCGGCCGGGGGATATGAGAGAGCGACTCCCCCTTAGCTATTAATAAAATTAAGCCTTCCAAGCCTTCCTCATCATCAGCCTGAAGGTGCACTGGAAGGTTCAGCCAGCACCTTCTGGAGTACATTCATAGATAGTTTTTGAATTGTGTAGTTTATCATTGCTTTTGTAATAGGAAATCAGTTCACAAAACAATAAAATGTTAACAGAAAAACTTGCGTAGTGAGAGAGCCCGGCTTTTACTGGCTTTACTGCAGTAAAAGATTGCTAATCTGAACGCATCACGTTTTCAAAGTAGCCCAAAAGTCGCCGAAAAATTTTTTTTTGTAGCTCAAATGGCGACTGGTCGCCGATTGGCATTTCAGGTCGCCATTTCACCCTCAGAGATAGCCCAAATGGCGATAAATCGCCTAAAATGGCACCACTGGGTACAACCACTGACCTGACTGACACTGACATGACTAGGAGGTCTGTGGTGTGGACATGACATACTGACACTGACATCATGACAGAACACCCGACATGACAACTAACTAATGGTGGCCATACACGCTACGAGAAATCGTTACGATCAGACTGTACAGTTCGAACGGTACCAATAAATCGCTACATGTATGTTATAAAATGAAACTGTCCGGTTTTTTAAGACTGTGCAGTCGAACGGAACAATACGAAAATTTCAATTCAATTCAATTTTATGGTGATGGCTTCCCTAAGGATTCTGCCAACGTCTGAGTTTCGAAAAAGTAGCACCTCTGTGGATGACAAAACAGGTTTTTTTTTTTTAAGAAAAATTCACTCTGTCAAGCTGTAACAAAAGACAAACACAATATATACAATTTTATCGTGTTAGCCGGTACAATACACAAACTACAATCTAATTTTGTTAGTTTCTACATATGAACATAAAACTTTAGCAAATGAGGAGAATACCAACGGTAGTACGCAGCGGAGGTTGGCGGGCAGGGGAAGATCCAGTGGAAGATAACTGTACAACGAGGAATTCGGTTTTGTACACTCGAAAAAGATATGATCTGCAGTTCCCTCGGCCAGACCGCACTCGCACAAGGAATGGTCCCTAACCCGGATTTTGGCCAAGAAGACAGGTGTTGAGGCATGCCCCAAGCGGAGACGAGATATTGTTGGGATGACTCTTCTGATAGCATCACGAAATTTGAAAAACCATGGGCGTGTTGGCATGAAGTCCTGGATACTCCCATATTGGGTCGGTTTATCTTGACGGTATGAGGCCCACTCGGTTTTCTATGCCTTATCAAGGTCTGACTTAGCTGTGGCTCGAAGATCAGCTGGAGAATAGGAAAAGTGCGTGCAGTCTCCAGAATTTACTGCCATTATGGCACAGGAATCTACGAATTCATTGCCCTGAATTCCAGAATGGCCTGGAATCCAAGCCAACGCTATTTCTTGGCCGTTGGTGTGATATTTATAGAGTTGCTCTCTAATATTATAAATGACCTGAAATCTATTTTTTGTGTGGAACGGATTAGACATAACAGCCTGGAGGCAGCTCAGGGAGTCCGAAAAAATAATGCCTTTCTGGATGACGTTTTTGTGGGCTTCGACAAACATGATGGCCTCAAGCAATGCGATTGCCTCACCCGTAAAAACTGATGATAAAGGAGGACATTTATGTTGCAGGATGACATTGTACTTAGGTATCCACACAGCGGAACCTACATTGCCATCATCGGATAACTTCGACGCATCACAATAGACCGGTACCCAGCCCGACCACTGTTCCACTAATTTCTCGTTAAACCTTATCGCTGCATCTGGAGAGTGTTTGGAAATATCGTCAGAGCGCGATAATCTGTGGCAAAGAGAGGGTGGGTATTAGTCTGAGAGAATGGATTTTGTAAGTCACGGAATTTTAGATAGCTTTTAAATATACAGGAGATGTCCTTATGGGACCAATAAGTAGTGACGAGAAGTGATAGTTCACGTAGAATTTCCAAAAGGGGGTGGTGTCTGAAGTGTACGATGTTAAAGAAGAATCGGTCAGATAAGTACTGGCGGCGAAGGTGAAGGGGTGGGTCACAGCATTCAACAAGGAGTGCTGCCGTAGGGGAGGATCGCATGGCTCCAATCACCACTCGCAGACATTTAAATTGTATAGTGTTCATACTGGCGGCGAAGGTGAAGGGGTGGGTCACTGCATTCAACAAGGAGTGCTGCCGTAGGGGAGGATCGCATGGCTCCAATCACCACTCGCAGACATTTAAATTGTATAGTGTTCAATTTGGTCAGAGCCATCTTGCTGCACGGTTCTAAAAGAAATGTCCCGTAGTCAAAGTGACTACGAACGATTGCGTTATAAACGAGTTTAAGTGAATATTGATGGGCTCCCCACGAAACACCAGCCAAGCATCGCAAAATGTTCAACCCCTTTTCACACTTTTTTACCACGTAGTCTAGGTGAGGGATGCCTGTAAGTTTGTTATCCAAAATAACTCCCAGGAACTTAACCTCCGAGTGATTTGGGATCTGTTCATTGTTGACGTGAACTTCAATGTCAGGTGGGATTCTTTTTCTGCTAAAAATGACTGAGCTACACTTAGCAATGGACTGAGAAAGGCCATGGTTGACGAGCCAATCATCTAGATAGTACATTGCGGCATTAATACGACTGGACGCTTCCTCAGTATTTTGGAATGGAAGGTAAAGGGCAATATCGTCCGCATATTGCAGAATGTTGCAGAATGAAGTGACTGAAAGTTGAAGGTCAAAAGTATACAAGTTATACAGAATCGGGCTAAGTACCGATCCCTGTGGCAGGCCTTTCCAGACTGTTTTGGGAGGTAAGGAGCTACTAGAACCTCTGAAAATGATTGTCCTCTCCATCAACAGGTTGCAGATAAAGTCTACTAGCCTCACTGGAATACTCAGCTGTAACAACTTGTTTCTGAGTACGGGAAGCAGGACATTATCGTAAGCAGCCGCAACGTCGAGGAAAATTCCAACCACAGATTCCTTCTTCGAAAGGGCAACTCGGATCGCTGATGAGAGAATACTAAGGCTGTCCATGGTGCTTGAACCCTTCCTGAATCCAAATTGTGACTTTGCCAAAAGACCTCTAGATTCCATTAACCACTCAAGTCTGCGCTTGATGAGATGTTCACAAATTTTGGCCAAAGTGGACGACAGGGCAATGGGACGGTACGAGGAAGGGTCACTGGATTCCTTACCAGGTTTTTTTAAAGGGATGATGATCTGTGTCTTCCAACTGTCTGGGATATATCCTGATAATTTTTTTTTATTAATTAAGTTTAAAAAGTAAATTTTGAAATCGTAACTGGAATTTTGAAGAAATGAGTATGGAATACCGTATAAGTCTGGAGCAGAGTCTGTGAGAGGCTCTAAAGAGCAGAAAAGTTTTTCTACCGAGAAAGTGTCGTTAAATTCGTGGGATGAATTAGGGGATTTGTAAATTAATAGACATTCTGGTGGAGGGGCAGAGGGAGGGGAAAGCTTCATAGCGAAACCATCAAGCCAGGTGGAAGGATCATTAGAGTTGTCATCACGTGGATTCCTAGAGCTGCGGAATCGTCTCACTCCCTTCCAAACCAGCGCCGAGGGGGTTCTGGGGGATAAGCCTTCAGTAAAATGTATCCAGCCTTGCCTTTTTTTGTCTGCCAGAAGCCTTTTTGTTTCTGCCGCGACCTTCTGGTAATGAACGAAGTTCTGTTCTGTCATAGCTTGGTTGTATGCAACTTCCGCTTTTTTCCTCACATCCACAGCCTTTGAGCATTCTGCATCCCACCAAGGTGGTGAGGCTAGAACTTTTTTTTTTTAATTTTTTTTCTTTTTGAATACTGAGGCGGCAGAAATGTCAAGTATCTCCACTAATTTTTGATAGGAGGTGGCATTATCACTGTGACTTTAGAGAGAGAAGCTAGATGCTCCTTAGTCAAAGAGGAGAACATATCCCAACCGGATTCTTCCAATTTATATTTCAGGAGTGGAGGATGTTGCCTTGGGGTAACTGATTTGGAGGGGAAAAAGATTAATAGCGGGAAGTGATCACTACCATAGGAAGATGGCAAGACCTGTCATGACAGAATAGGAGCTAATGGAGGAGAACACAGAGATAGATCAACCGCAGACCTCGGGTCTTGGTTAGGAAAGACCCTGTGAGTAGGGGTGCCATCATTAAGGATACATAGGTTTATTTGATCCATGACATCTAGTAGATCATAGGATGCTGAATCATTATGGTGGCACCCCCACAGGCTGTTGTGGCAGTTCAAGTATCCCATTAGGACCATAGGGCCCGGGATGGAGCTCAATATTGTGCTTAATTCTACCATAATAGCTGATGAAGGATAAGGAATATAAACAGAAACAAAAGTGGTGTCTAATGATCTGAGAGCAACAATATTAAATGAGTCTGAATGGTCAGGTATATTAATTTTTCGAAAAGCCTAATTGTAACTAATAAATATAGCAACTCCTCCAAATCCATCACTGCGGTCCTCCCGAAGACAAGCAAAGCCAGTTCAGGAACATACTAAGTTGACGATGGATAAGGCGTTCAAGGACTTTTGAAAGGAATGGCAGGATGGAAATGGGACGGAATTCGGAGAACGAAGAAGGATTTGGTTTCTTGGGCAATGGAGTAACCTGTGCTTCCTTCCAGGCCGCAGGAAAGGCACCAACCTTAACAGAGTGGTTCAGCATTGCTGTGAATCAGGCTGTACAAAATCGGTACGGGCGGGCGAGAATCCGTGTACAGCCATAGACACGACAGAGTGGTGCCTCGTTTCCATCAAGCGTATTTCATTCACTTCGGCAGCCATTACACGCTCGATCTAGTGCGTGACATTATCGAGGCTATGCAATAGATTATCTTGCTAATACGTTGGTCAGATTAGTGGCTTCGTAATTTTAAACGAATTATCGTGCAGTGATTCAAGATGGCCGCAACACAATTTATTTAATTTGGGTATAACTATAATGTAAGGTAATGTATAATTATAATGTAAGGTCCACAAACAGAACATTGTTATCTAACGATGTCCAAACCTAGCCTACGTCACACCAATTACACGTCGCGTATCAATAAATAGATTCTTTTAATGTAAAGAGATGCTATTAATATAATAACATTGTCTATTATAATTTAATTATTTGTAGAATATTTTAAATCATACTCAGTTGCTGTTGTTTACCTAATAGTTTATTTCAGTTAAGAGTTTCATTATTTGGGCACCAGCGGAAGTGGCGCCATCTCAAATTATATTCTTTTTAGTATGGTTTCGTGAATAATACTAGAACTAATGTAATTAATATTCGATAAATTCTACTATATAAATTTAATTACGCTGCATTCAGTTTCAAGTAATGTTCCTCATTTATTTTACTTTAAAGCATCTAATCATTTTCATACTTCCTGTTTTGAATTGTTAACGGCTTTTCAACTGTATTTAAGCGACAGGCATTCGGTAGCGAGGATCATTGTTTACAATTCTACTATTAACTGTAACACTGATACAGCGGAAGCTCTGGAAGAGCGGATGATCATGCTCTTCCACTATAAAGGGAAATTTCCCGCCAGGCAGATCGTATGCCTGGGGACGGCCGGTCCAACTGTGGTTTGTTGGACGTTGTATTTATTATAAGTCATGTGTAAACTTTTGCTTGCGCGATGCAGGAATGTTGGAGTTTATAGTGCGCGCGCAGAGTTGACATGTGCTCGCCACATCACTCCCCTTCAAGACCGTAGCTACGTATAGCTAGGTTTGATAGGAATCGAAGTCTGTGCTCTAAAGCTTGCAAGTGCCAGGAGACGCTGTGTCAGTGAGTCGACTAGCGGTTGAGGGGTGTTCGGCGGCTAACAGTCACTTCACCGGCGACAATACCTATGGAGACCGCGCATGTGGTAGGAACCGGTGAAGGCTGCTGTACCACTGGCAGCGCGTGCCGCTGTGTGGCTGCCGTGCCGAGGGGTAGGGAGAGATCACCATCAGAACCAGCAGTCGGTGCGTTGACTGTAGTAGAACTGATGAAGTGTGAGGGAAGAGGATGAATATGTACAAGTATGTACATGCTGGCTTGCTTGAGACTGATTATGTGTGGAGTGTGCTGCGAGAGCGAAGAAAAGTTGACAGTGTTCTGTCAGGGGTCACCACTATAGGGAAGAGCGGGTGATCATGCTCTTCCACTATAAAGGGAAATTTCCCACCAGGCAGATCGTATGCCTGGGGACGGCCGGTCCTGGTGTAATCTGTTGGACGTTGTATTTATTATAAGTCATGTGTAAACTTTTGCTTGCGCGATGCAGGAATGTTGGAGTTTATAGTGCGCGCGCAGAGCTGACATGTGCTCGCCACACACTTACACCTGCGTTTCACTCCGACCATCCCGAACTTGTTTAACAACATGTTCACAATTTTACTTTTTTGCCATCACTCAAACACGTTAATAATAGTGATTTTTAGCGGTGTGGGATTAGATAGCATTTATGCTAAATGAGCCATATTTTGAGAATGCTGTCTTATTTTACGATTTACTACGACAAATCTATGTAATTACAAAGTTGATTAACTTGCTGTATGCAGAATGAAAGCGTAGCTTTGAACCTAGAATTGTCATAATTGTATTGGATTTCCGCAAAGTAACGCCCGATTCTATACAATAGATAGATAGATAGATAAAAGATTTATTTACATAGGACACACACACGTACATATAGCAACAAATGAAATCACAAAGTAACAGCAAATTATTAACACTGACAAAACAGAAACAGAAACATACATAAGCAATACAAGCATTTATGTGATAGGAGAAGTACCTATCTATAGGATGTGAGCGGATAAATAGCGTGACTACGTGTGTGTGGCAAATGCAAATGGGTTTCGACTCAGCATGTGCTGGGAGTTTCAAAAGAAAACTCCAGCGCTGGTATTCTGCCGATACCCAGTGTGAGCGGCGCGCAGAGCCCAAAGAAGTGATGCATGCGAAGTAGTGCCTGTGCAAACTTTAACAATTCAAAGTCGCAGATAATAATAATGTTAATATTATTTGGTGAAAAAAGTAAACATAAATAAAATAAAAATATAAAAGATGTCAATGTTTACCTTGCCATAATGTCCGATTTAAAGAATTATAAAATGTTATTGTAAAATTTAAATTAAATATAAATTGATTCACAGATAGATCGATATAGGTATATATATTATATTAAATAAAATGTCCAGGTAAGATAAAGTCACAGTTTTACATAGATTAAACTCTTGTTATTATTATATTCATAAATTTTGTAAAATTATTTATTAAATCATTGCATAAATTACATTATATTATACTATAAACCAATAATTAATTCAAATAATTGAAATGAATAATTTGATTACAATAATAAAATATAACAGTCGGAAAATATAACCTGCTAAGGCAGCAGTTTTTGCTGTTCCAGAAGAAATTTCTTAAAGTGTACCCTGAAAGTCACCTTAGATTATACTACAATATAATTGTAGTTGTATGTATAAAACCTGGACCTGGGGCGTTTACCCTTGCTTCACATGGCTATGGGTGCTAAATTAAGATATTGAGCGTTCTTTTTTATAAGATACGATAAGAATATTCTTTATAGTTCGTATTGACAATTTGTTGCCAAAACTGGTCAAGTTCATACACTAAATGAAGAAATCCGTAGAAGGTTTTCATCTGCTTTACGGAACTAACGCTTTTTTTTAATGGAATTTATACAAAGCGTTTCTTTTGTAAGTAGGTCGCCTATTACTCGCTTGTAAAGCGTACTTAGCGGTGATACTTTTTCTTTAAGTTTATTATATGTGCTACAGCCCTGAAAATTTTCACGGTTCTTAAATTATCCGCTAAGCCGGCAGACGGGGTGGACACCGTACTCCAATATTTTTAAACGACAATTGACAGAAACTGGTGGGCCAAAAACAATAATAATATATCATCCATAGTTTGTATAGTCATTTGCGTTATTGACCCAAAAAAAAAAAACATTGTTATGGTGAGCCAAAAATTCTACTGGTTAAATCGCAATTTTTCGTTAGTATACTTAAAACTTAAAAAAATGTGATATTCCTTGAACTATAGAAAACTATGACAGCCAAGAAGGCTTTACTTTTAAACGAGTAATAGACGACCAACTAATAACAGGAAAATTTTCTTACAAAATTCATTTAAAATTAAGCTGATGTAGCTAGTTCTGTAAAACACATAAGAAAAACATATTTCTACAGAACTCTACATTGATCGTATCCCAACACGCAATTGGCAGTTTTTTTTTATTGGTGGCGGCGCTAGTCTTACTGCATAGAGCACCATATGTTTAAATGTCTTTATGTACTGTTCATACTTGGGGGATACAAAAAAGATGAAATAGCTAAGTATTTGGAAATATTGTTAAGTTTAATAAATAGTTTTAAAATTACTGTCGGGTTCACTTTAAAACTGCTGTTAAATAACTTTCCTTCACTTAACTCATTACTTAGACAATTGGGGGATGCAAAGTTTTTTTTATGATTGGATTTTATTTTATATTCTGATAGCAGACGTAATTTTAAGAAACTAATTTCATTTTTTCGCGATTAATCGAGTTTATCATTGTTAATTATTAATTAAAGTAAATATTATTCGGCGTGACGTCATATGCTACTTACTGTGTGTGTAGGTGAGTTCGCGATTACATTTGCGTGTGAATGGGCCCAATTATCTAGATTGGCTGTGGTTTAGTGTAAAAAAAAATCGTGTTTACAGCGCCACCAAGTTATATGTTCAGGTGGGCAAAATTGTAACTAACTAATTAATTGTAAATCCGGTTCCCCATTTTTTTGTTTTATTTATTCACTGACTAAGATTTCTATATTAATAATTTCGTTCGGGTCTACGGTAGACTCGAACGATATGCACACCAAATGAAAGAGCGTAATAAAATAGTTGATCTGAGTCGACAACATTATGGGCGGAAAATTCGTATTATCGAGCAGCATCAATATAAAAATTATTAAATTCAACAATGGCGTTGCTAAGTAAACATGTCAATGTCATCATTGTTGTGTTAGTGTCACAAGTTTTCATTGTGAACTGTTATGGCCGGTTTACATTATTTTAGTGTTTAGGAGAGTGCTATAATACAATTAGAGAGTCAAGTGCATTAGTACATTACTAGACGTTCGAGTGAACGTTTATATTTCTTCCAGTAGAGTGTCACTTCGTCGACGTCGCGAAATATGCGCTATCCAACTCAAAATACTATGAGTTTTAATGGAACACATAAGTAGGTAAATTTGATAATTCGAGTTATTGAAAACAACACGCACCCGTCACGGGTCACTTGCGCACTCTCCTAAAGTTCTCACTAAATTTTTAGTTTATACACAGATAAGTAACGAGGATAGTAACGCGCTCAGGTGTTACTGGATAGAATAATAGAAACCAATTCTATTTTGATTCTAATTGAAAGGCAACTAGAACCGTACTATACCGTAAAACGTACTAAAGCAAGTGGCGCTTACACGTTTCTACAAAAGCACTCTCCTTAAGAAAGAAAGAAAGAAAGAAAGAAAAATAGAAAATTTATTTATTTGATACTCAAAACAAAACAAAAAAACACACACACAGAGTGCGTACAGTTATAAAAAAAATAACACAGAAAGCATAAACAGCGTAAAAATAAATAAACTGTACAACATGAAAATAATAATAAAATACATTAAAGGTTGAGCCCCCAAAATGGGCCCGATTCAGCATAATGTTGCAACAGAGTGTAAAGTGATTTGTCAGGATAGTGGCAGGTGACAGTCCGTGGTCTCTGCCTACCCCTCTGGGATACAGGTGTGAGCTTATGTATCTGAATGTATTAAGAGATTTATATCTACTGGTGGTTGATAAATACAGAGGCGTCACCATATAAAAAAACATAGTGGAATATTATTTTGCGTCTATATTTTACCCGAGCGAAGCAGGGTTTTCGTCTAGTATAGATATAATTTTCATTAAAATTGAAAGACGGGTTAAAATCTTAAATGTTACGTTATTACTAAATTCTCTACTAGCGCCGCTATCAACTGAACAGATAATATGGTGGCACTATAATATCGATCTGTTTGACAAATGAAGTTGACAGACCATTGGTAGATTTTCACAGAATAACCTACTACAGACGATTTAAGATGTGACGTCACCATAGAGGTCAAATGAAGGGCATCTAAATATTATTATTTACTCAAAATAAGGCTCATCTTTTATGATAAAAATCTCTTACATTAAAAATATTGTAGTTTGGATGCTAAGCTCGAAATGGTTTTCGATTCAGGCAGTTCACTTTTTTTATGCATCCCGAATTATCGCAAAGCTACATTATTATTGTAATTATTATATATTAACGAAAACGTAAAAAATTAATAACAGAGTATGGAATTTCTGGAACTACCTACTGAAGAACGAAATCGAAATAATAATAAAACGGTATTATTTGTAAAAACACTGCTCAACTAATGTACTCTTCATCCAGTTTGTTACATCTTTCCTTTTAAACTGCCTGGAGAGGAGCATTTTAAAGCATCGTATTTTAGAAATTATCAGAGTTTAGATGTAGAGGAGCGATACA